>CM074122.1:46048313-48918313 GCA_037177725.1 Cyamopsis tetragonoloba | reverse complement strand
ATACCAAAAGAAATTTAACAAATCACAAAATCAAAGTAAAAAAAATGGAAAGTAAAGAATGGAAAATAGAGAAAAAGAAATAAAAAAAAAATAGTGAAATAAACTTGAAATGAAGGGAAGTGGAAAGAGAAGAAAGAGAAAGAAAGAGGAAAAAAAAGAAATAAGAGAAAAAGAGTTTAAAAATTAAATTAAATTTTATTATTGAAATTTTAAATTTTAAATTTTAAATTTTTCTCATCTTAGAGTTGATTGTGATTTTGTGAGTGTCAGAGATTTTTTTTGCCAAAAGTAAAAATGGGTCCAAAAAGAAACAAAAAAAAAACTATAGAATGAGAATAGAATAAAATAATATGAAACGAAATTTTGGAGGAAAACTGAATTAATGTGAGCATGACACTTGGCAAAATATGTTGCTTGTGAGTCAAGAAGGGTTTTTTTTTTCTTATAGTATATGATATGATTTGTGAATCACATATAACATGCCTTTTAAAAAATTATAAAATAGACAAATGATAAGTTCATTCTTGAACAAAACGTGTTAATGTATTAAAAAAATATATGTTATCCTATTCATAAATAATTTAACAAATTAACCCCAAGAGTTGGCTTAGCGGTATAAGGCCCCGCTAAGTTCATAGGAGGGACGATCCACAACGGGAGTTCCCGTATTCGAATCACACCTATGTCAAATTTCCGGGGGCCAACGCCTGTCACGCAATGCGAACGAGATTAGTCTCATCCTAAGGGTAGAGAAACCTGTGGTTATACCAAAAAAATTTAACAAATCACACAAACCAAAGTAAAAAAAATGGAAAGGAAAGAATGGAAAATAGAGAAAAAGAAATAAAAAAAAAAGGTAGTGAAATAAACTTGAAATGAAGGGAAGTGGAAAGAGAAGAAAGAGAAAGAAAGAGGAAAAAAAAGAAGTAAGAGAAAAAGAGTTTAATAATTAAATTTTATTTTATTATTGAAATTTTAAATTTTTCTCATCTCAGAGTGGATTGTGATTTTGTGAGTGTCAGAGATTTTATTTTGTCAAAAGTAAAAATGGGTCCAGAAAGAAACAAAAAAAAACTATAGAATGGGAATAGAATAAAATAATATTAAACGAAATTTTGGAGGAAAACTGAGTTAATATGAGCATGACACTTGGCAAAATATGTTGCTTGTGAGTCAAGAAGGGGTTTCTTTTCTTATAGTATATGATATGATTTGTGAATCACATATAACATGCCTTTTAAAAAATTATAAAATAGATAAATGATAAGTTCATTGTTAAACAAAACGTGTTAATGTATTAAAAAAATATATATTATCCTATTCATAAATAATTTAAAAAATTAACCCCAAGGGTTGGCTTAGCGGTATAAGGCGCCGCTAAGTTCATAGGAGGGACGATCCACAGCGGGAGGTCCCGTGTTCGAATCACACAACTGTCAAATTTCCGGGGGCAAACGCCTGTCACGCAATGTGAACGAGATTAGTCTCATCCTAAGGGTAGAGAAACATGTGGTTATACCAAAAAAAATTAACAAATCACACAAACCAAAGTAAAAAAAAATGGAAAGGAAAGAATGGAAAATAGAGAAAAAGAAATAAAAAAAAATAGTGAAATAAACTTGAAATGAGGGGAAGTGGAAAGAGAAGAAAGAGAAAGAAAGAGGAAAAAAAAGAAGTAAGAGAAAAAGAGTTTAATAATTAAATTTTATTTTATTATTGAAATTTTAAATTTTAAATTTTTCTCATCTGAGAGTGGATTGTGATTTTGTGAGTGTCATAGATATTTTTTGCCAAAAGTAAAAATGGGTCAAGAAAGAAACAAAAAAAACCTATAGAATGAGAATAGAATAAAATAATATTAAAAGAAATTTTGGAGGGAAACTGAGTTAATGTGAGCATGACACTTGGCAAAATATGTTGCTTGTGAGTCAAGATCAACGTCCTCAACCTCCAACCGACCCCTTTTTAGGGGGTCTTGCATGTTTAATAACAAACACGTGGTGAGTGACAAGGTTAACCCAGTAAGCATAGCCAAATTATAATTAATACTCCATCCGGTCCATAAGTTATGTTGTTTTAGACTTTTTTTTTTCAAAAGTATTGTTATTTTGCATTTTCAAAGCTTGATTGATTATTTTTTCTAATTATGCCCTCACTTAATGGTTAAGTGTATGTACACTTGTATGTGTTTCCAAGAAATTATAATTGATGAAGATTGAAGATGTATTGTTTCATAGAAATAATAAATAAGGGTACTTTAGTCAATAAGATAAAAAATATGACATAATTATTATTTTCTTAATTTGTGTGCATAATCCTTAAACAACTTAACTTATGAACCGGAGGGAGTAACATTGATCAATAACAATTTATTTTTCAGTTAATCAACATGAATTTTTTCACTTGTCAGTCCATTCCTAACCATCTGTGTATTAGTCTTGCTAGAGCTTACTTTCTTGTTAAAGAGTATTTGATTCATTCTTGTTTAGGGTTTTGCAATGAACGTTATGTTTCTTTAAAAAAATTTCACTTATTACTGTGATTGATGATTCTTGAATTACCTGGGTAGTTAATATTCATTTCCAACTATTCGTTTTGCTAATGCATTCGTGAAAATACTCCCTTGTTGTTTTTAGTTGTTTTCCCTTGATCTGAGCATTGTTGTGTGTTGATATCTTTTGTTTGTTCTTTGAGTACATCAAATGCTCCTGTTTAATGAATTTTTTGACTTATAAAAAAGGGTGGGGATCCACTTATTCTAAGAGTAAGTCTTGGAACACTTACTCCGCTTAATATCTCTTCACCCACTTTGAATTTCACCAATCCAACCGTTAAATATAAAGTTCTTAACAGATAGATAAACCATACAAAATTTCATAGAATTTCAATACTTCTTGATATTTCATCGATCTACTTCATTTTAACGAATAAAACAATTTTTAAAACAAGTAAATCTTGCCTACAAGATGACATATCTAGGAATGTTGGATTTTTCTAAAATTTGGTATACAAAATTATCAATATAGCATCATGTAATTCAACGGTTGGATTAGTAAAATTTAAAGTGGGTGAAGAGATATTAAGCGGAGTAAGTGCCCAAGAGTTGTTGTTGGAGTAAGCAAAAGTTGATCCTTGTGGTTTTTTTTGAAACCATAACGGAAAAGAATCCAGTGCGAGGACTTGAATGCTAATTTTTACTACTAAGATTTACATATTTGTATCACTTTTATTTTAGTAGCAATTTTACATATTTCTTTTATAATTATACTCTACTATTATATATTTTTAGTAAATTTATATAATATTTTTTAGTAAGCAAAATTTATATATAGACTTTCTTTCATTGTAATAGCTGTTTTTCTCAACAAATATATATATATATATATATATATATATATATATATATATATATATATATAGTTTTTCTATGCTATTATAACTTTTTCCCAATAATTTTATATATTTTTTCGGTAATTTTATATTTTTTCAACTATTTTATATATTTTTAGCTAAAAAAAATTAGTTATTTTATTGAAAAAATTTATTAATGAAAGAAATTCAATTACTCTATCCAAACAAATAATTTTGAAAATGAAGAATTCTAATTACTTCATTCAAACAAGTAATTTGAGAAATGACTAGGGAATTGATTTGAGGGAATTGAAATTCTAAGATTTTCAAATTCCCAAGAATTTGCAAATACTTCATCCAAACACAACCTAAAGTTATTTGGAATTTCACTGCTCATTTATCTCTATCTGAAATTCTATTTATTATTACTATTTCAAATATTTTTGCTCCTACATCCTTATCATATTGTTACTTGTTTAATAAAAATATATTTTTTAAAAATACTAATTAATCTTATCAAATTGGATTCCTATTTACCAGTTAAAAACATAAAATTTAACACTACTATTACTATCCACAACTCTTAAAATTGGGGTGTTACAAGAATCAAACTCACGTCCTCTCGTATCAAAACGAGAATCATACCACTAGATCAAAAATCTAATAAATCTTTTTTCATTCTCTCCATTCATAAGTGTTGGTTCCAACTACAAAATGGATAACAAATTAGGAGTTCCGAGTTCCACACAAAGAAATTTCTAATTTTTAAACATATATATAGGAAATGTCAGCGAAAAATTACCAGCAAAAGAAAAATACTACCTTTTGTCTTTTTTATAAGAGACAAAAAGAGAATTTTTTTTGTCCTTTTTATAAGAGACTTTGTAAATTTTCTAGGTGTATTAATTGCTAAAAAATGATAAAAATAATTTGTAACCCTCATTTATTATGAGCATTCACAATTTTTCATACAAGTTGATCCATTAACTACATAGATATTTTAATAATTTTCTCACATCATTAATTAAAAAATATCACTTATTATATTTTATTGGTAAGTATAAAATATATCCAATATTTCTTATAAAAAAAGACCAAAAATAATACTATATTGATATAAAACTTTATAAATATAATCTATACATAAACCTTCAATGAAATGCAAAAACTAGTACATATCCTAGTCTAAAAACAGAATCTACAAATGCATCATTTATGTGTTAGTATGTGTGTGCTTCAATGCATTTGCAAATTAACGGAGCAATAATAATTAAACAAATACCAGCGGAATTGTAACTAGACCTTCAAATGATTCTACCTTTAAAGGCTCCTGTAATGAAAAAGAAAAATAGAAAAGCCAAAAAATTAATACCAATTTATAAATTTTACATAGGATCAGAAATGATGGACTCTCTTCAATCTACTCAAACATTCAAAATAATAATATTTTTCAACAAAGAGATAAAAGTATACAATTCAAACTACTATAACCTCCTTTGAATAAAATACATGATTATAGAGACACTCCAAAGAGAACCATGAAGCACTAGACTTGTATTATTAAACACCATTGTTAGGAAAACAAATTTAGTGAACCAATTTGAAATAAGAAATTTTAATTTCTTTGGTGGAAAGGTTTCTTAGGACTTAGTAGTCAACGCTATAATCCTTAGGAATCAGAATCTATCCCAAATTGCTGCAAAATAATAAGGTTTTATACAATTTACTCAAACAAGTGAAGACATCTAGGGTGTCTTTAATTGTTTTTTTTTTTTTTTCGGTTTAAAGTGATGTGTTTTGATTAATATATGAAGATGTCATAGTGTTTACACTTTGTTTCCCATATTTAAGAACTTGCAAAGGAAGTAGCAAAAACAACAAATTCTTGTTCTCACCATTTGCAAAGTGTTGAAAACGGGAAACAAAGTAAAACAATATGACATTTTTGTAATTATTAGCAAAAACATATCAACTAAAAATGAAACAAAAGCCAAACCGAACACATCCTAAAATTTCCAAACCTTGTTTTCCAGTTATCCCATGATCCCTCCACAGCTACTTCTTTGCCATCATAACTCCAAGTAATCATCGTTGGAATTCCTAGTTCTCCTAGTTCGTTGTACTATTAGAAATAGTTAGAGTTAGTTAGAGTTTACTAGTATATAAGATTGATATCTATTGTAATTGATACACACTTTCTCATTTTAATATAATTTCAGTTTCAGTTTTCTCTTAATTCGTGTAACTTCTCTTTCATTTTCCTTAAGATATCATGTTTACTACCATGGTATCAGAGCCTTTTCATCCTACTTGAGTCACGTTCCACTGCAGAGCTCTTCTTTTCTTTCTTCCTTTTTCTTTTTCTTTCTCTTCCTATAATTCATTTTCTTGAGCAAATTATAGTCTTCTGCCTCGTTTTTCCTTTTCTTTGTTCAGAAACCAAATCACTTTTTCTTTCTTTTTCGATTCTTGCCAAATCTTGTGGATCTGTGTTCTATTTCATCTAAACAGTTTCTTCATCGATCTATTGATTCTCGTTTGTTTTTGGCCAGTTCGGTTCAGATCCTTGATTCCTGGCTTCGGATCTAGTTTTCCGAAATTGTGGTTTATGATCTTGCGTTTTCACTCCCCGATTGGCATGTCTGTGCATCTCCGATTGAAGTGTGTTCTGAGATTTGGCTTCTGATTTTGTTTTCTTTATTGGTTTGTTCTTTGATTGATTTATGGTGGTTTCGATCTTTGATTTGGCAGTTTCATACCCTATCTGGTGCGCAATTATTGAACAATGCGATGAGATATGGTTGCTCGGTTCTTCTTTTTTGATTTGGTGTTTGAGGTGTTGCCTGAGAGATATTTCGAATTCTGCGAAAGGTCTTGAGGATGCATTATGTGTTTGGATATATTGTTCTGTTCTTGCCTCAAGGGTGTTATTGAGATAGTTCATGCATACAAGGTGTTTGCTGAGCAAAGACGGTGAGCTTAGAATGGACAAGCTTCGATGGCGACAAGCTCATCAGAACAGAACAGATCTGAAATGAAGGCAATGGTCGCGATGAACGGCGGGGCGAGCTCACAGATTGCTGGAACGGGGATGATGGTAGCGAGAGAGAAGGGTTTTGGTTGCGAGAGAGTTTTCTCCAAACATAGATCACGAGAGATAAGGGGCTTGGGGTCGCACAAAGTTAGGTCACGAAGGAAAGTTTGTTTTTTTAAAGTTAAAAAATACCATTAGTAGCATCTGTACTTAGAACTACTGGTGCACGTTATCATTAAAAAAGAAAAATTAAGCTTATAGCAGCGGTTATGACTAGAACCACTAGTAGTGGTCAAGAAATAACTTAAACCCTTGTTAGCATGCCTAAAGAACTAAGCTACGAGTAACTTCTTGTCTATAAAAAGCATTTCACAGAATTGCAATCAGTCTAACTGAAAAATTTCCAATACAAACATAAACATACACACAATACATTAAATCTCAATAATGTTTAGCCTATAAAAAAAATCTCAATAATGCATGTAATGACAATTATTGACCTCTTCATTAATTATTGTTTATATCTATTCTCTATCTCTTTTACCAGGAGTCTAATGCACTATATGTCTGTTGACCCAAATGCGTGAATCCATGTGTTTTGATGAAGACAAAGGAATCTAGCAAGTGAAGAAGGAACAAGTCAAAGACGCCTCTCATGAAGAAGAAGACAAACTCACAAATGAAGAGTATATTTGTATTGTTTGCTAGATCATAACTAGGTTATGTGTTTTGTGTGTTTAGTTTTGGTAAGGATTTATGCCGTGAGTTAGCTTATGTGATTTGGTTTATTGATCATGATAAAGATTGGGTAACTAAGTTAATGATGAATGACCCCAAGCATCTCTATACCTCATACATGCATTACATGGAAACTTTTTTTGTGAAAATTTCATATGAATCAAACCGAGACAAAGAGCTTATCATTTCTTTGAACAAATGGTTTTCGAAAGCTTTTTGAAAGTGTTTTTAAACAAGAATGAACATTTCTTGAGTCCTTGAACATGTTTGGATTGATGTTCGAAGTGTTTTTGATGTTTTGAAGGTTTTTGAGAGATGGACATCGATGTATAGCACCACCACATCCATGTACATAGTTCAAAATTCTCTTTTTTTGAAAAACTGTGTGCAGAAGGCAAAATTTGAGTGTGCACATCGATGTACAAGGTAGGGGTGTTCGTAGGACGCCGGGTTGGGACGGGTTACATTTGTCCCTCACCTGGCCCCAAATATAGTTCGGGTCAATTTCACAGACCCGAACCTGACCATAGACATGATAAAACCCAAAGATATACAGGTCCAATTAAGACTAGGTAAAAAAGGACAATGCCGAGTTGACCCGGACATACAACTCAATATAAATATATTACAATAATATAAGATTAGGTCATCATTTTAGATATAACTTACGGTTATTGGTAATTCGTCCAAAAAATAATATTTAAGATTGATTATAATAGTGTAGATTCCGAATTTAAAAAAATAAATAAATGAAATATATATGAGGATAAAGCTCATTATTGTAGATTTAAATAAAAAAAGTAGTTATTGGTAAAACTTTATTTAATTTCTTAATATTTTTTAATTATGAATTACAATATTAAAACAAATATTTTTAAAAAAGTGTAGAAAATAATGATAGGAAAAAATAAAGTATAAGATGAAAAATAAAAAATACATAATGGTATAGAACATAGGGACGGGTTAGGGTAACTAGAAGGTGAACCCAAACCCAACTCTAACTCGAACACAAGGCCAATAAATAGGACCTGAACCGGTTTAAAATTCAAAATAAACAGTATTAGACCTGGCGCGAATATCTCGGGACCAAGTTGATCTGAAGGACGGGCCGGGTTATGAACACACCTAGTACAAGGCATACACATCGATGTACACATGCCAAATTTTGCTGGAATTGATGTTCTGTACCCCGGGAAAGAAAAACCAACTATGCACATCGATTTGGGACTTGTACACATCGATATGAAGGTCCAGAAAACCCTATTTAAAAAGGTTTTGTGTCTAGAAACTAAAGAGAACAAATCATTTTGGAAAATACACAAATTTAAGTGATCCAAAACCTTCACAAGAGCTCTTGTGAGATTTAAGATTCAGAGTTTTCATATGGGTACATCATCTTGAAGATTCATTGAGTTTTTTAGGGTTGTTCAAAATCAATCCAAACCGATCTAAACCGACGTAACCGAACCGAATAAACAGATAACCGAATGAACCGAAAACCAAAAAAACCAAAATTTTTTATTGGATTGGTTTGGATTTCGGATCCTCTTAATCAAACTGAACCAACCCAAGCCAAACCGAACTTTTATATACACATACATTTTTCTTACAAAACTATAACATTATTATACATATTCATACTACTAAATATTGACAAAAATAATACCATAACTTACTTTTTCATAATTTTATAATGTAACATCATTTTCATATTATATATTTATCATTTTATAATTTTTTAATCAATTTAAAATTAAATTTCAGCATTTTTACTTTTATATTGGTGATATTTATAATATATATTTTGTGTTATATCTATAACGTTTTATTTAAATGTCTAATTTTATATTTAATTTAGTTTATAATTGACACAATCTTAAAACCAAAAATCGATCCAAACCAAACCAAAAAATATCAGATCAGATTGGTTTGGATTTCTTTCGTAGACCAAACCGAATCAAACCAAACTGCAAGTAAATAAATTTATCGCATCGGATGACAACCCCTCAAAACCCATCCAAACCGGACTGCGAACACCCCTAGTGTTTTTGCATCAAAGATTGCATCATTCTTGCTTCTATCTTCATGAAGATTGTTGGGGTTCATCAATCAATTGACCTAGTGCAAGAATTCTCCATGTTTGATCAATAATCAAGTCTCATATGAGTCAATTGATGATATTCTAGGTGAACTCCTTCCTTTTTCTCTGTTTTTGTTTCAAATTGTGATCTTGTAACATTGTAAATTGATTTTGATTATTGGGTTTTGGTGAGTGCACAAGTGGTTCAAGTGCTTTGCACCTCTAACCCATAAAACTTGTTCTCCTTAGTGGTTCTAAGGATTTTGGGGAGCAATAGACTTGCTCAAAGGGTTTTCCTTGTATTGTGCATACACGGTGTTTGATAAAATTCCTAAGTGGATTCGTAGGTGCTTGTTTGCGTAAATCTTAAAGGGTTTCCTTGAGTAGCCTATGTGAAAGTCCTAGGTGGTGACTTAGGCATTGTGTGATTGTGCCAAGAGTACAAATTCTAGTGGATTGTGAGAGTCAACAAAGTGGGATCTTTAGGTGAAAATCCAAGTGAGAGAGTTTCTTGGTGAAAATCCAAAGAAGTGAGTCTTTGGTGGTGGCGTAATTCTTAAGGGGAGCTCAGGTGGCTTGAGAAAATCCTAAAGGACTTTGTGTGATTGCTCAAATCCATTGAGAAAGTGTTCTCTTGATAGAATAGTTGTTTGGGTAGTGGATTCCTAGGTGTAGGAGAATCTTGTAACTCAAAAACTATTATAATTTCAATTGTGTGAATAGTGAAAAATCCAAACTAGTGATTGGCTAGGTTTGGGACTGGATGTAAGTGTTGTTAGAACATTGAACCAGTACAAATCGCTTGTGTTTTGTCTCTTTTATCGCTTTGTAGGTTTGCTACTTAACACATGCGTATCATCTGTTCATGCCAAGTGCAATCTTGTAAATTGAACCTAATAACGGCTTAACTTTTTTAAACAAGCATATCAAGCATGTATCTCAATAACCTTTGTTTGCGCATTCATTGGTTTCTCTAATCATATCCATTCACATCTCACTTTGGAGGATTTACAAACGTTGAAACAACTTCCGCGCAAAACCTCTAAAAATAAACTCTACCTAATTCACCTCTTCCCCCCCTCCCTTCTTAGATAGACAACTAGCTATCCTATCACCTCTAGAAAACCCTAAAAATAAACTCTACCTAATTCACCTCCCCCCCTTCTTAGATAGACAACTAGCTATCCTATCCTACAATTAGCTTCAGAGCGGGTTAGGTAAGGTATTCCGAAAAGATTCTATTTAAAAATGGATAGTGATAAGATGAGTTTGAGTGAAAGTTGATGCATACCTGAGATCCAAGTACGGCATGGTCTTGCGAATCCGATGATGCTTCGAGGTGCTCCGCCGTGGAGCAGGTGGTACCTGCAAAGACTCCGACGCTCAAGTTAGTATTGGCCTGGGATTGTGGTATATTAGGGTTAGATTCTTATACCTGAGTCTCCAATAATTCCCTGTATTTATACCTTTCGTGTAGGAGTCACTTAATGGTATGGGCCGGCATTATGGGTCGTGTTGCTTGATGGACCTTCCAGAGATCCGAGCCACGGACCCGGGATATGGGTCCGCAACAAAAGTGCTTTGCAAAACATGTCTCCTTTTTTTTGAAAGTGATTCATATACCCTTTGGAGTGAGCATATGAGAGTCATCCATAAGTATGAGTCATTTACTATGTTTTTAAATAAAACCATTGAACATTTGTGTTTGAGACCACATGTGTACCACGTAGGCTAGCTATAACGAAGTTAGTAACAAAATAATGTCAAGGACTAAAACCTTAACGGCGTAAAAGTGTAGAGACTAAAACCACAACTTTTAAAGTACATCGACTAAAACCACAACTTTTAAAGTACATGAACTAAAACCTAAATGATTGTCTAGTACAAAAGACAAAAATATGTATTTAAACCAATATTTAATATCTTTGCATCCCATTATTAAATATCTTTTCTTTCTAAAATATAAGCAATTAATCATTTTTAATGGAGTTAATAATGTTTATCGGGAGGGAAATTTTACAATAAAACTACTAATATTTTGTTTTAAGAATAATTTATGTCACTATTTAATTTGTTTCATTTTAAAAGTTATGGATAGAAATAAACTAAAAGTTTACCTGAATTTTTCATGGATCAAAGAAAAACGCTCTCAGCCATGAATTTTCTTTTCTTTTTTTATCTCTTTAGTTTTCTTTTAATTTCTATCTTTCTATTTCTAAACACCTCTGTACTCGAAAAATAGTCTACATACATAAATCACTACTCGTGTGAGTGCATAAATATCTTTCATTATTTTAATATATGAACTCGCCAACCTTACTTACCATTATACTATCTCTGATTTTTTTATAGGATTCTCTAACCAATTCACATGGATTAAGAAAACTACTAACAATATTATTTAATGTTTTATTTTTTAAAAAATAGTACAATGTACCAAATTTACCATTGTTCAAAGTCAAGATTTTCAGCAAATACATTAATTATACTCATTGTCCCTTCATTCATTATAAGGATAGATATGAAAAAAACTAATAATTCCTTGTTGAACTTTGCAAGGGTCATATATATATGACCAACAAATTTCTTCTAAAGAGTCTTATATTTAGGACCGGAGGTAGTAATATATTAGATAGAAATATTCGATATTAGATAATCTAAAGAATGTTGATCAAGGAATTAAACATATCGGTACACAACAAACAATTTTTTTGATATAACTACGGGTTTCCCCATCCTTAGGATGAGACTAATCCCGTTTGCGCTGCGTGGTTGACACTGAACCCCGGAAATTTGGCATAGGGAAGATTCGAACACGGGACCTCCAGTTGTGGATCGTCCCTCTTATGAACTTAGCGGAACCATACACCGCTGAGCCAACCCTTGGAGTTATACAACAAACAATTTAATTTAACATTCAAAATAAAGAAATTTTAACACACTTATAATCCAATAAATGCTTTATCTCAACCCCTTGGTAACTATTCATTGTTATAATATACTTCCCCTTTGTTTTAATTTATAAGCACTTAAAAAAAACATAAGTGTTCTTTTTAAGTAATAATTGCAAGCATCTAACATGTTGATTTAGTAATTAGGAAGTGAAGTTTTGACTAACAACTCCTTAGTTTAAACCCTTGTGAACGTATTTTTGCTTATAAAAAAATTACTTCCTTTCAATATGTAAATTATATTGCTATAATACTACAATTGTAAATTTCTCTCAACAACAAATTTTCTTCTAATTCGAAGCACATTGATGCAAACATTGCATATTGCAGATTGATGTAAATTATATTGCTACCCTTGTTACAAAGTTGATCCACCAACCAACGGCCTAAATGTTGGAGTTTTTCAAAATCATGTAACCTAATAAACGGGTGTAATTAAGTCTTTTGATGTATTGGGTTAGTGATGAGAGTGATAGGATTTTTTCATGGTATCAGCAAGTGTACTGATTTGTTTCGAGTAGTATACAAATGAATAAGAGATCTTTCTCATATAGACTATTGTTGAAATTCTAATTTTTCTAGGCAGAACCGCTATTTAGACAATGTGTTAAATAAAAAAATTTCATTTATACAACTAATTAAGAAAACAAACAATCCAAAAAATAGAGAAATTTTAAGCAAATGCTAAAGGTTTTCAACAATTAAGGAGTTAGGATATTTTGGTTCATCTTATCCCAACCTTTGCAATCTAAATTATTGGCAATTCAAGTTTATAGAAAGAATATTGAAGGTAGAATCTCCTATTTTTCTAATTGGGGACAATTTGTTGACTCATCAACCCTATATTTCAAAATTAGAATATTAATTTCTTAGGTATCCTAATGAGAAACAAACATCTCGTTAAATCTTATTTTAATTTTAAAATATTGCTAAATTAGTCTTTAAAAAGATTGAAATATCACCAACTTGTTATAAAAAAAGACCAATTTTATGACATTTTAAATCTTTTGAGCACTAAAATAATGACAAATATCATTCAATAACTAAATTATGTTAAAAACACTTATACTAATTTAGGACCAAAAATAACGTTTTTCTAAATCTTCTCTCAAGTTTAAAAGCTACATTAAATATAAAGCTTAAGTTAAATATAGTAATTTCAAAAGGAAAACTAAGGGTTTATTTACTTTGTATTATTGTCATTTTCTGTTTTCATTTGTTATTTCCTAGAGTAATTGTAATATCATATTATTACCTTGTTCTCGTTTTATTTTCTGTTTTTGAAGATTTGTTTAGAAAACTTTGAAAACAACAAAAACAAGTATAATATAGTTTCAATGTTTTGTAAAATCTCTCTATCTTCCCTTTTAAGCAAACACAAATATAGTACTTTTTGTAGTCCTTTCCCTCCTATTCTTTATGCTAAACACACACATAAAATAGAAAATAAAAACTCATAACGAAAATGCAAAGTAAACCGGCCTTAAAGTTCTTTGGTCATTTTATTGTGGGTTAATATATATGTTTTAATTTCTAAATTTTCTTGAAAAATATTGATATAAATACCAACAAGGTGTTGGACAAGTGATAAGCAATTTGGTCTCTCGTAAGGATGAGGACACAAGTTCGAATCACAGAAAGCACACTTTTTGGGAGGAGGAGTAACCATAATATTTCATCCCCGAAATTGCAAAAGCAATGTCTTTCACAATTATAAATATAAAAAAATATATTGATATAAATAAAGATGTTGAGAATTTAGTTGAATAATGAGGAATATTTTGAAAAGTATAATATCTTTCCCTTAATAAAAATATTAATATATATAATTCTAACATTTTTTGTCTAATATATGAAAACTAATTTTTCATTTAAACTTTAGCTTACATCTTGATTTCTCATCTAGTGGGTGGTTTTGATACTCCTTGCTGTCCTTTTCACCCTTATCAATATTGAATGGACTGTTTTTATTCTCATTATAACTAAGATAGCAACATGTCGTAGCAGTGAAAACAGTAACATTTTTATATGTAAATTAACAAAAAAATTAAAAAATTTATTCTTGAATATTTATGTATACGGTAAACAATTATTATTTATTATTTTTACTGTTATCTTAGTCTCCGTTAGTGTAAACTTAGCATGTAATATTTATAATAATAACAAATTTAAAATAACAATATATATATATATAATCATCAATGAATAACAAATTAAACCATTAGCATAACTGTTAATTTATCCTACTGCTATATATATATTACATATCTTTAATGTTTACATATCTTTAATAAAAGTAAATTTATTAAAATAAATTGAGTACGAGGAGAGTACTCAGCTACTTACAAATATTCCCTCCAAACTTGCATCATTAAGACTTATAATAGAAAAGAAAAACCTAATAACAATTCGCGTGCATATTATTCTTATAACATAAAGAACATAAAAAAAACAAAATTATATTCATAAATCCCAATATCACATTTTGGAGTGAGAGTTCAAATATGTTTCATTATTATATAATATATTATTTCAACCTCGTGTATCTCGCAAATAGTTCGAATATTTTATTTAGGAAAGTGGTCCATATATGGTGATAGATTCAGCAGTCAGCACCACTCAATCATCCTTGTACAATAGATCAGATAAAAGTTATGTTTTACGTTCTAACACCGTTTCATTCAGAAAAATCAGTCAAGAATGTAATATTATAAGTTTAAATTTATTCATGTGTTTATATGAAAAATAATGTTGATTTTTTTACACTCAAAAATTTTATATCAATTTTACATCTTCATTATTTTATTATTTCTTAACCTCTATAGTAGCCTTTATTTCCTCAATTTTTTAAGAATAATGTTTTATTGACATCCAAAAAGCTTACACCTCTCTTACACTCATAATATAATATTACTATTTGATTTAAATGAATCAAAAATTGGAGAAATGAATAATACTAAAGGGATCAAGAAATAATAAAAAAATTAGAGTATAAAATTGGTGTATGATTTTTGGGTGTCAAAAAATCAACACTCATTTTTTAATCATTTAAATCAAATTATGAACATTTTCCTTCATTCAACCTTCATTGTTTGCTTAACAAGAATCAAAAGCAATAGATCCAGAAAGCTTCCACTGCGATTTCGTGCTTCAGATTTTGAAAAACCCATATTTCATCAACAGATAGAGAAACAGAACAAAGAGGGTCATTGGATCAAGGTGAAACCATAGCTCATGTAAGGTCATCAACAGACTTGGGCGACCTTGGCGGTGACCATCACTATGATTCCCACACGCGCCGCACCACCATGACCTGGAAACTCGCCTTCGATCACCCTCGCAAGGATAACGCCTAGGTAAACCCTCCAAGACTCGACCTTTAACCAATTTGAGCTCAGTATCCGAGTTTAACGAAACCCTAGAGGGTGACAAAAGAGAAGGGAACATTGAAGGCATCACAATCGGCAGCTAGAAGGTGATGCAATCGAAGAAGAGGGGTTCCGTTGCCACCAAAGGAGTCATAACATTGAACATTGAAAATCTTATTGTGTGAACATTGAAAATTTGAATCCCATGCCAAAATTGAAGGAATCGAATCGAAGCCCTAATGCTGAAAATAATCGAAACCCTAATGCCAAAATTGAAAGAATCAAATCCATGCCAAAATTGAAATCATGGTAGAGAGATGCAAGCTAAGGAACTTGAGGGGAAATAAAGCCATCCAAATTTGTGAAAGCAGAGGAAGAAAACTAAGAGATTGATAAATTTTCCTTTGGTTAGTAGGAAGCAGAGACATAGAGAGGGAGAAAAGGGGGTAAATTGCAAATTTTACAAATCTGTGTAAATGATTCATCCTTACAGTTTTATTCTGGACCGTTGGATGCTGTCTAGCCCAAATCTACAGTCATCTGTGTTCAGGGACCTCCATGGTCCCCTTCCAAATGGGACCATGTTATATGCAACCTAGTAGGTAAGTCTATGTTTCGGCGCCCATTGCATCACATGTAATAGAAACTAAAATAATTCAATTTTTAAAAAATATTTTCAGCGAAAGAAACATAATAATTATCAATAGACAAATGACAGAGAGTTTATGGAAAAGCCTAAATAATGATACTAGGATTTAGAAGAGAATGCCATGGACACATCACATCATTTAGCAAATTCAGAAAAGGCTTACACAACACAATTCTTATTCAAAAGCATACAAACATTAATAGCAAAGCTGGAATAACTAAGGAATTAAGAAAACAACAACATGATCCCAGCTATTAGTCTTTGCTATTAGGCTTCACTTTTCTTTCCATCCTTTCCATAGTTATCGTAGTAAAGAAGTGAATTGGATCCCGGTACAAATTCTTTCACGTATTCCTTTTTCTTCAAATCGCCATCTTTAGCGTAAGTAGTGTACAAGAGAAGAGCATTGGATCCTGGTGCAAATTCTTTCACGTATTCTTTTTCTTTCGAATCACCATCTTTAGCGTAAGTAGTGTATAAGAGAAGAGCGTTGGATCCCGGTGCAAATTCTTTCACATATTCTTTTTCCTTCGAATCGCCATCTTTAGCGTAAGTAGTGTATAAGAGAAGAGCGTTGGATCCCGGCGCAAATTCTTTCACGTATTCCTTTTCCTTCGAATCGCCATCTTTAGCGTAAGCACTGTATAAGAGAAGAGCGTTGGATCCCGGTGCAAATTCTTTCACGTATTCCTTTTCCTTCAAATCACCATCTTTAGCGTAAGCACTATATAAGAGAAGAGCATCGGATCTCGGTGCAAATTCTTTCACATAGGTCTTCTCTTCCTTTGCATCACCATTTTTAGCATAATTGTCGTAATAGAGAAGAGCGTTAGATCCTGATGCAAATTCTTTTACGTATTTCTTTTCCTTTAAATCGCCATCTTTAGCGTAAGCACTGTATAAGAGAAGAGCGTTGGATCCAGGTGCAAATTCTTTCACGTATTCCTTTTCCTTCAAATCGCCATCTTTAGCGTAAGCGCTGTATAACAGAAGAGCGTTGGATTCCGGTGCAAATTCTTTCACGTATTCCTTTTCCTTCAAATCACCATCTTTAGCATAAGCGCTGTATAACAGAAGAGCGTTGGATCCCGGTGCAAATTCTTTCACGTATTCCTTTTCCTTCAAATCACCATCTTTAGCGTAAGCACTATATAAGAGAAGAGCATTGGATCCCGGTGCAAATTCTTTCACATAGGTCTTGTCTTCCTTTGCATCACCATTTTTAGCGTAAGCACTATATAAGAGAAGAGCGTTGGATTCCGGTTCAAATTGTTTTGCATATTTGGAAATCTCTCCAGCATCTTTTCTGGATTCTATTTCCACGGCAAACTGCTCAAGAATAAAAAACAACAAAGAATGGCATGTTAAATTATTATTCACTACAAGAAAAATGCATACTTACGAGTGAATAATTTATGCAACTTGTATAAACAGGCTAATAAAACGTTGTTCATTTTTTCCCAGTATGTCTTCAAGCTTGTATACTTGATTTTATTCAATCCAAATTATTTTAATATTGATTGATACTAATAAAACGCATTATATATATATAGTCCATCTAAATTAAATCTCCCACAGGCTATCCGAACTTATTTAGAATCAAATAACTCAATTAATAATAATCAAAAAATAACTCAATTAATGATAAGAACGAACTAATGGAAAATGAATAGAAATTGTGAAAGGAAAGAAAACATACGAGGAAGAGACAGAGTGCTAAAGAAAGAGCAAGCTTCATCTTGGATATGAAAAATGAAGACTATAGTGTGTTATTGGTGTGGGATAGATGTAGGATATATAGCCTCTATTTATATATTGAGAATAATGATTTATTAATTTAGAGTACAAGTAATTATTAGTTAAATTACCGAATAAGAAAAAAAAATTTACAACTCACAACATACAAAAGGATTATAAAATCATTGCTTAAAAAATAAAAAAGCAAAATCCCAATATCACATTTTGGGGTGAGAGTTCAAATATGTTTCATTATTATATAATATATTATTTCAACCTCGTGTATCTCGCAAATAGTTGGAATATTTTATTTAGGAAAGTGGTCCATACATACATGTGGGGTTCATATATGGTGATAGATTAAGCAGTCAGCACCACTCAATCATCCTTGTACAATAGATTACTCAAATAAAAATACAACAATTCAACATATTTTAAAAACCTAAATATCTATTTCTATCTTTCTATTTGTAATCACCCCTGTACTCGAAAAATAGTCTACATACATAAATCACTACTCGTGTGAGTGCATAAATATCTTTCATTATTTTAATATATGAACTCGCAAACCTTACTTACCATTTTTTTTATAAGATTTTCTAACCAATTCACACTACAAGAATTTTTCATATTAGTTACCCAAAAAATAGCTACAGATTAGCTATCAAATTTTTGAGAGCTAATATTAAGTCGCTAATTGGTAGCGAAAAATTTTTGTAGCCAATTTGTAGCTAAAAATTTTGACTATTTGTAGCTAATTACTATTTAAACAGTAGGTAATATATTGCTAAATTAAATATTTTTAATTGTTAAAGTCATTCACCGTACCGAATCAACCGGACTCCGATACCACTGTCTAGACTGAGAGGGTAGAGCCCAAGACACAAGCCACCACAAGTGTACAACACCACAATACAACCAATATCTTAATACAACCCAATTCCTTAAGACAATATGTGCATGAGTCCATTCACTTATAAACCCTCTAATATTCTTTGGTAGCTATATTTAGTAGCTAATTAGAAGCTAACATGGTAGCTAATTAGTATTAGCTACGAAATTTTGTTTAGTAGCTAATCTGTAGCTATTTAGATATAAATTAGCTATGAATAGAAATGTGTAGCTATATTTTGTAGCTAATATTAAATTTTCTTGTTGTGACATGGATTAAGAAAACTACTAACAATCTTATTTAATGTTTTATTTTTCAAAAAATAGTTCAATGTACCAAATTTACCATTGTTCAAAGTCAAAATTTTCAGTAAATACATTAATTATACCCACTGTCGCTTCATTTATTATAAGGATAAATATGAAAAAAAACTAGTAATTGCTTGTTGAACTTTGTAGGGGGTCATATATATATGACCAACAAATTTCTTCTAAAGAGTCTTATATTTAAGACCGGAGGTAGTAATATATTAGATAGAAATATTAGATATTAGATAATCTAAAGAATGTCTATCAAGGAATTAAACATATCGGTACACAACAAACAATTTTTTTATATAACTACGAGTTTGCTCACCCTTAGGATGAGGCTAATCCCGTTTGCGCTGCGTGGTTGACACTGACCCCCGGAAATTTGGCATAGGTGAGATTCGAACACGGGAACTCCAGTTGAAAAGGAATGCAGCATATAAACAAACTCTCTCAACCTTCTTATATTATGAAACACTAATTTTTTAAGCTTATTAGAGGTTGATGTTTATATTATGAAATAGAAAGAATATTTCTTATTTGATTTTTTTTTAAAAAAAAAAAACTTGAACTTTTTTTAACATTAACACATAATGCATTAAATTGAGTGGGGTATACATGCACATGCGGTTGTCTCATAGAACCTAAAACATAATGCTCCCTTTATTTCTAAATAATAAACACTTTAGCAAAAAAAAAAATAATAATTCATTCTTTAGTTGTTAAATTATAAAAAAAGTAATTAGTCCCCTTAATTTTTATAATTTTTCCTAAAGTCACTACTATTTATTTTGAATTGAGGGATAGTAGCGGTAGCGGACAACAAAATTCATTTATTTTATGGATTCTAATTTTTGTACAATTACTACTCTTTTATATACTACTATTTCCTTCTATTCTTTTTTATAAGGAGTTTTCTAAAAGTTTTTTGTGTTTTTTTATAAGATGTTTTGTTTATTAGTAGGAGATCATTTTGTGTTTTAGTCATTTTTACCCAATAAAAGATTTGTCTAATTATTAACTTGTTGTCGTTTTTTGAGAAAATTATTTGGATGAAAGAGTAATAATGATGGACCATTGAGATGCGATAAAAAGATTTGACTTGTGAAACTAAAATTAATATAGTGGAATATAATTATGTTCACTATCATTAAATATGAGCAAAATTAGCATGTTATAACAGTTATTTAAAAAATCAAAATTTTAACTACTTTTCTTGATTTTTGTAATTTGATTAAAAATATCTTATAAATAACAATAGAGAGAAAAATCACAACGTAACTTATGTAACAAAAAAGAATTATTAGATGATTGAATGAGTTATGGGTTATGTTGTATTCTTGAGTAATAATTGTAAATAAATTAGAAGAAAAAGGAGAAAAAGGAGTAGAGGATCTGAGGTCTTCTACTCAATTCAATTTGTTCCCTGAAAATGGTTTCTTTCGAAAGCCACGAATTCTCATTTGGTGTTCTTAGATTGGTATTCTAACCCGATTGATAGTATTTTGTATAATACTTGATTATTAATCCTTGGGTTGTTTTTTCTTTGGTGGTGTTGGTGCTTACGTTTTTTTCCTTTTCTTTCTTTTGAGGAGTGACTTCTTGGGGGCTTATTTTTGTATCTTCTTATGGATTACTTTTATTTCCTTCTCTCTTTTATCTTCTCTATGTAATTCCTTTGGTGCACTATTGGTGCTCCCCTTTTAATATATTTCTTCCTTTTGCTGATAAAAAAAATGTAAATAAATAAAATATTTTCTTGATTTTATATATTATTTTCCATGGAAAAAAATATTTTTTCTATTACTTAAGTTTTAGCTTTTGTACTTCAAAAGTTTTTAATTTTAGTTCTTGCACTTTTATTTTGTTAAAAATTGGCCCCTATTATTACCTTATTAAACATTTTATTTTAGTCTTCACATTTTTATTTTGTTAAAGAATTCATACCTTATCATAGTTTTGGTTTTAGTCCCCCACACTTTAAATTCGTTAAGGAATTGGTTTATGATATTATCTTGTCATAATGGCATGGACCAATTCCTTAAAGGAAAGAAATGTAAGGACTGAAATCAAACACTTTATAATATAGAAACTAAAACCTAAATTAAAGTAAAATATTAGACCAAAAATATATTTGAACTTATTAGTTTAGGGGTCAATTTCTTTGTCCAAATTGAACCCAATGAAAATATATTGTTAATCTGTCACCTAATCCAAAAAAACACGTCAACCTGCTTCAACTAAAATTTCTTTTGAAAGTTCAAAATATCGTTTAATTAAGAGAATCTTACTGAAAAAATCTAATAAATCGTTGAATAACATACAAAATCGCGCTTTTGTTGGGAATCACGAGAGGAGGAGAAATCGCAACATAATTAATCTCTATTAATGGAAGTACATGATAAGTGGTAGTTTTCAGTTAAATTTGATAAACATTTGATTTCTATTAGATAAGATTTGGTCTATATTTAATCTGTAAAACTTTAGATTGCAGGTAATTAAATAAAGTCACATTAGATAAGGGTGAAGAAAAAGGAATAAATCTGAAAAAAATCTTATTTTATATTATTTTTTTTTATCTTGAGTGAAGATATTCCACTTTGATGCCTTTAAAAAAATATCATCCACTCAAAATTAAATTAAACCAAGTGAGATTTAGAGCAAAATTTGAGAGAAAAAGCCGTGTAGAACGAGGAGA
Source organism: Cyamopsis tetragonoloba (assembly GCA_037177725.1). Lineage (NCBI taxonomy): Eukaryota > Viridiplantae > Streptophyta > Magnoliopsida > Fabales > Fabaceae > Cyamopsis > Cyamopsis tetragonoloba. The sequence continues at coordinate 48,896,507 of CM074122.1, read as the reverse complement.
TTAGCCGGAGACGGGATGCTTCGAGTTCCAACCATCAATTTTTCTACTGTAATTGCTATTAATGACTACCATGAGAATTCTCTATTTTGGGATTTGATGTAAATCATGCAAATTCTTGTAGATTCTTTTAAGTTCATATATTTATTATTCTTTTCTATTCATCTTAGGTTTTCGTTTCTTCTCTAAATGCTTGAATTTCATGATCTTAATTCTTTGTTTTGATTGATAGATTTTTAGAATACGACTTGGATGAAAACCTCAACCCATTGGTAAGGTAGAGATAGTTATCAACGGCTTGATTGTTTTTTAATACTTGTTCTTAAGGCTAGATGAACTCGTTATCTAGGTAAGAGATCGGTGCATAACACGTTCTTAGAACCATTTATGTGAGAGATCGATATTTGTAAAATTAGTGTATTGCATAAGATAATAGTTTAGCAATTATAAATATCGATATAAGTTAAGGGAGCTACACACCAATCTAAAAAAGAATATGGGCTATCTATCACAGATGCACTAAACTATGTGTATGATAGAATTTTTATTAGATCCAAAATTCTGATAGCATCAATAGCTTCATCCTTAAAAATGATAGCATTTCTTCCTAGCCATAACGACCACATAGTAGCCGCTCAGATAATATGACCTTGCCGTTTAATCTTTTCTCCATGAAAAACACCACCAGAAGTTAAAAACCAATCAATAATAGAATTATATATAGAGACACCAGTATCAATCCACCAAAGAACTTTCCTCCACATCAATTTAGAAAAAGATGCAAAAATGATTTCCTCCTAGAATTCACAACTTAGTCTTAGATGAGAGTCTCTCCATTAAGAGTAACTAGCCAAATACATGAATTTTTTAGGGGACCATAATATGCCAAAAGTGTGAAAGAGTTTTAACCAACTAATATGATAAGTGGGACGGTTGAGCATCTGGAATGTGTGTTTGTTAATATTTATTCACCCTGTGATAGACAAGGAAAAGAAATTTTTTGGGAGAATTTGCTAGCAGTCAAGAGGAGTATTAAGGTTGATCTGTGGTGTATGCTTGTAGAATTTAATTCAGTGCTTAATTCTAATGAGAGAAAAGGAATATCTGTTGAAAATAGGGGGTATGAAATCAAAGCGTTTAGACATTTTGTTGAAGAGGTTGAATTGATAGATTTCCCACTTTTGGAAAGGAAATACACTTGGTATAAATCTGATGGCTCTGCTACGAGTAGAACAAACAGAATGCTAGGGTCATTAGAATGGTTAAGTCATTGGATTTGCTCGAGTCTTTGGGCTTTAAATCTCCGTGATGTTCAGATCCATGCCCTTTGGTGTTGAGGGCCAAATTTGAAAATTGGGGACCAAAACCATTTCGTTTCCAAAACTGGTGGCCAAAGGAAAAAGGCTTTGAGGAAATGGTTAGACAAAAATGGGGAGAGTTGGATGCTCAAGGGTGGAGCATGTTTGTAGTAAGGCAAAAGCTGGAATTGTTGAAAGAAGAAATCAAGAAGTGGGTTACTGGGAAAATTGGGAACTTGGATTCAAAAGTTACAGCCTTGACGGAGTCCTTGGCAGATTCAAATAAAAAGGCATAAGTTAGTGCTCTAACAAAAACAGAACAAGAGGAAAGGAAGGTTGTAACATCTAATCTTGTACATGTTATAAAGATGAAAGACAACTTGACATATAAAAAATCTGAAGTTAAATGGATATCTGAGGGGGATGCAAATTCGAGATTTTTTTACTTATGTTTGAACATGAGAAGGAACAGTAACTCAATAATTGCATTACGGGATGGGCAAGTCTGGGTTGAACAAGTAACTGGAATTAAAGAGTTGGTGAATAGGCACTTTATGAAACAGTTTAATGAGGAAATGGTGACTCGACCTAATCTTGATATGGAGTGGAGTTCAAAAGCATCTTAGATTCCATGCAAAGGTTATTAGAAAGGCCTTTTGGCATTGACGAAATTGAAGCTGCTGTTACAGATTGTGAAGGTAATAAAGCCCCTGGACGTGATGGGTACAATTTTGTGTTCTTTAAACATTTTTGGGATTTATTCAAAGAACAAGTGGTTAAAATGATGAATGAATTATTTTGATAATGCTTGCTTTCCGGGGGTTCACTTATGCTTTTGTTACAATTATTCCCAAAGTGGATTGCCCCAAAAGACTAAATGATTTCCAACCCAATTCACTAGTGGGAAGCTTGTATAAAATTGTGGCAAAAGTCTTGTCAAATAGATTGAATAGCGTCCTAAAGAGTGTTGTATGTAACACCAAAAAATTTAAAAGGGTGGTTTCTAAAAATCTTAATTTGAAAACCTGATACTTAAAAGTTTTTCTTGAAAATACAAAACATGCTACTTGGATTTATATTTAAAATACAAGTGGAAGCATTTCTTTATTTATATTACAACACTTAACTTTTTGTCGTACAATTTTTTTTCTATAAGCTAAACAAGTTTTTTTCCTATACTTCTAAGGAAATCCTAAAGGTCGTCTCATCCATTGCTTTTGATGTACAATCTTCTAATACATGTAATACTGGTCTAAATCAGTATTGATGCCAGTCTAAGTGAAAAACTCCCCAATGACACACATATAATACACAAAGGTATTAATATAAACAAAACTCACATTCATAAACAATGCATGCAATGACAATATCATGTATGTATGCATGTCATGATCCTTCTTTATTACTTTTCATTTCATTTCATTTCTTTTCTTTTCCTCTTTTAACGGGGAGTCCAGTGTACTAGATCTCCACACTGGTACCTTGGTAATAAGGCACACTTGAGCTCATTCATGGACCACTAACTAGTGTCCTGTGCCAGGGTCAAATTGTCGACCTATAATTTCCCTTTCGGGGCGGCCCAGAACTATCTTACCCCTTTTGGGATAGCCCTATTCATTCAGGTTATCTTGCCCCTTTTGAGATAACCATACATCTTTCTTTCCTATTTTTTCATGCTTGTCCATTTACCCGATATATTACTGGTGGAACTTAACCCGCTTACTCAACCAACGTTGATGGAGAGAGAATTTTTCCTTTCAACTTGATCATACACCCACATTTTCATAACTTGTATCATGCATTTACCATGTTGGCAAGAAATTTACACATGTACCATCATTATTATCATACCAATAAACATTAAGTTTATCACAATCATCACTCCACATAATCACTTAAAGTAAAATACATGTCATATCATTATAGTGTTCAATGACTTAGTTTTGAATAAACTATACCTAACTCGTAACATCATGGCAATATGTATTCTATAAAACATAACTCAAGCTATAGAACACGGATTGAGGTGATTTAATTGCTTGAGTTATGTTTTATAGAATACATATTGCCATGATGTTACGAGCTAGTTATAGTTTATCCAAATCCTTAGGACAAATGTGACAACCATAAGGATTTAATTGCGACTTTTTCTAATTTTATATTTTTGTCCCCTCAACCCACCTTGCTACATTTTAAATTTCTTACTTATATTTGTATTATAATCTAATCATTTCCCTCTAATCTTATATGCTTTATAATTCATTTTAGTTTCATAAATTCCTTATATTTTCTAAAATAGCCCCATAAGGATAAAATTGTGAATTTAAATAATTTACTCTAGAAAATTAGAAATTTGGGATGTTAAATTATCTCTGATACACAAACTGCCTTTTGTCTTAGAGAAACATCTTGGATGGCATTATTGTTATTTTAAACGAAGAAGTGGATGAGGCAAAAAGAAGAAAGAAAGGATGTTTGGTCATCAAAGAAAATTTTGAAAAAGCTTACAATACAGTGAGCTGAGGATTTCTAAAATATATGATGATGAGGATGAGATTGAATTGCAGATGGAGAAATTGGATAAAAGCTTGTGTGTTTTCAGGAACATTTTCTGTTTTGATCAATGGTAGTCCCTCAGTTCTAGTTCATATTTCAAAAGGCCTCAAACAAGGGGACTCGTTAGCACTGTTCTTTTTTTTTATTGCAGCAGAGGGTTTAAAAGGCTTGATGCAGAATGCTTTAATAGAGGGGAAGTTTCAATCTTATGTAGTAGGAAGACAAAATGTTGAAGTGTCTTTATTACCGTATGTGGACAACACTATTTTTGCCGGTATCCCATCTTTAAAAAATCTTAGAACAGTTAAAGCAATTTTGAGCTGGTTTCGGGATTAAAAGTCAACTTCTCGAAGAGTTCCATTGTGGGCGTTAATACTGATACTCATTTTCTAAGTAAGGCTAGTAGAATACTTTGCTGTAAATTAGCATCAGTTCCTTTTAAGTACTTAGGAATTCCTATCGGAGCGAATCCTAGAAGAACTAGTATGTGGCAACCTTTTATTGAGGCGTTTAAGAAAAAGCATGGAAAATGGAAGAGAAGGTTTCACACTTCAAGAGGAAAAGCGGTTCTCATTAATTCGGTACTCTCGAGTCTTAGCTTCCTTTATACTTATTTTCGGTTTTCAAAGCTCCTAAAAGAGTGTTAAAGGTGTTAGTCAGAATGCAAAGGGGTATTTTGTGGGGGGGGCCTCGTCGGAGAAAAGGAAAACTGCCTGGGTAGCTTGGGATACGGTATGCAAACCAAAAAGACTTGGAGATCTTGGGTTGAAAGATTTAGAGATGTTTAATTTGAGTCTTTTCGGCAAATGAAAATGGAAATAGTTAAATGAATGCAATGACTTAAGGTGTAAGGTGTTTGTTTCGAGATAAGGGGATTGGAGGAGGAGTAGAGTATATGCGAATCAGCTATCTAATAGTGATTCTATTTGGTGGAGGGATTTGGTAAAGTTGGATATGAGGGAAGACAATTTAAGAGGATAGTTTTTGAATGAAGTGGCAAGGAAAGTAAGAGATGAGAAGAGTAATATGTTTTGGGAGGATATATGGAGTGAGGAATTGTTTTCCTAGACTATATCCAGTAGTTGCTAGCAAATTTTCCATCATAGTAGACTCGGTGGAAAATGTTGTAAATTTTTTGTATTTCAAAAGTTTAAGTGTATCATTGGTTTTTACGGCACCGTCCAAACATAGATTTTACCTCCACCGTCCATATTAATGTACCGTCCACCGTCCATATTAATCTTGTGCATAAGTTGAAAACCAATCAGAGGCTACCGTCCAATCGTTGTAATTAACCTTTTACTTAGGAATTAATAGGTGCCTAGCCTATATGAGAAGTCTCATCTCACTTCTCAAACACACCAAAAATCATTCTTCTCTACTCTCTGTAATTTGAGCTTCCCTCTATAAATATATTGTGGGTTATATTGATATTATCTCTCGCTAGTTTCTGTATCCCGATTAATATCAGAAGAGCTTGTTATATCCTAGGGGTTTGCGGAATTCACGCCGGATAAACCCTTTAGGATAGTGTTCATCAACACGTCTCAAGCTACAACTTCATTGCTCTCCTGGATTATTTCCAACAATCTAAAGGGTTTATTCCTTCACGTGGTGTTAGTGTAACTAAGGTGATAAATAAGGGAGATCAATGTATTAGCTCTACTATAACAAGACCTCTAGGTAATTCCGTTGCTCATTTTTTGTTATTGTGTTTATATGCATTATTACCTTTGGGTTACAATTCCTTACTGATATGTTAATTGTGGTAGTTGAGGGTAGGAGATTGCAATCATGTGTTACTTTAGTAGAAATTTATAATTCACAAAAGCATGGTCATAATTATAATTATTTTTGTTTAATTTTCTGATTTTTAAAAGGAATAATTAGTAAGAAAGAGTGATAGTTGTAGGAGTCAGTGGCTATATTTTTTCAGTATAGTCCCACGTTTCAATGATTCTTTAATAGGAAATTATAGTAGTACTTAATTTTGTATCAAGAATGTTATTACCCTTCCCAAATGACTGTTTTTTTTATGTGTTGTATGAATTGTTCTGCTGCTGACATTAATTATTCTTTTGATCTCAATTTACAACTGTGTGGAATTATTGAGTATAGTGCATAATTGTGTGAATCATAGATGATATTGTTATATTATTCTTGGAATAGTAAATCAATGAAGAATTACTGAGTAATTTATTTTTTTCAACCATGAAGCCCAGGAATACCTTTATGTTTTTTCTTTTTCTTTTTTAAAAAAAAGAATTGAATTCAAGAATGGGTGTCGTTTGGGTGTTACGTATTTTATTACTTCTTGTGTCCTTTTTTTGTAACAACTAAAGGTATTAACCATGCATGTTGGCAGTAGTATATAAGCTCCTTCAAAATTCTCAAATAATAATTATGTGGTTTTCTTATTAGTAATTGAATTTAAATTGTGTGATATATGATGTTATTTGAAATTTAGAATAATTTGCATTATGATTGAAATTACTATGGAAATTTTATTGAGATTGTGATTGGATTGATCTATAAGTTCACTCCTCCGAGATGCTACCCATTTTTCTACTATGTGCTTAAGTTCATGCATATTAATTTGACCCCAATATATAGTCAATATATATTATCTACATTATTTATGAATGTTTGAACTTGTGTGGGAAATTCGAAATATTGATTTAAATATTAAGAAAACTTAACTACTAATCTTTCTGGTATGCTTATCCATATAGTCTTATTATCATATAAAGAAATTTATAAATAAGTATAACATATTATTCTCATTTGTGATGGTTGAATAATGATAAGAAGTAGTATTAGTTAGGTAGGTTTTATAAAGTGCTTTATTTGTTGTTTATTATAAGGAGGTTAAATAGCAGTTTATATTTATCTCCCCACTATGTATAGTGGGGTAAGTGGCAGCAGTTATCAGTTGTTATCTTTTTTGTTGCTGTACTGTGTTGTGTTTTTTTTTGATCGGCCAAACACACACACCCACACTACACTACACCTAAATCTAACTCCTAAATCTCCCCACCGGGGATTGAACCCCTCACCTCAAGCTCCAAGAGCTTCTTGTGCCATTTGAGCTACAAGCTCTTGGTTGTTGTACTGTGTTGTGTAAGGCTGATATATAGCCAACTAGTTTGTTTAATGAAGTTCAGTTGTTTTTCTCCTAATTTTCCTCTTTCTAAATTTAACTTCCTAACATTTGGTATTAGAGCTCCATTACGATGCCTGATCGAAATTAGAAACAACAATTTCTGTGAGTGTAGTGATTGAAAAATGGCGACAGATAGCTCTTTTGTACAACCAGCAATTCCAAAGTTTGATGGTCACTATGATCATTGGGTATTGCTTATGGAAAACTTCTTGCGCTCAAAGGAGTATTGGAGTTTGGTGGAAAATGGGGTTCCTGCAGCAGCAGAGGGTGTTCCTATCACAGATGTACAGAAGAAAAATATTGATGATATAAAGTTGAAAGATTTAAAAGTAAAGAACTACTTATTTTAAGCACTAGATTGTTCTGTTCTAGAAAAAATCCTTAAGAAGGATACAGCAAAAGACATTTGGGACTCCATGAAGCAGAAATTTCAAGGTTCATCAAGAGTCAAGCGTGCATTTCTACAAGCTCTTCGCAAAGAGTTTGAAGTTCTTCATATGAAGCCAGAAGAGTCTGGGAATGAGTATTTTGCTCGGACTCTTACAATAGCCAACAAAATGGCAGCAAATGGAGAAAAAAAGACAGATTTTGAAATTGTTGAGAAGATCTTGAGGTCGATGACATCCAAATACGATTATGTTGTGTGTTCCATTGAAGAGTCAAAAGATACAAGTGTCCTAGCCATAGATGAGTTGCAAAGTAGCCTTCTTGTTCATGAACAACGTATAAATTCTCATGTTGAAGAGGAACAAGCTTTGAAAGTTACACATGGAGATCAACACGGAGGAAGGGGTCGAGGTTGTGGTACTTTTAGAGGAAGAGGTAGAGGAAGAGGAAGAGGAAGAGGAAGACAAAATATTGATAGAACCATAGTGGAGTGTTACAATTGTCATAGGTTGGGCCATTATCAGTGGGAATGTCCAAGCAAGGAAAATGATAAAGAGGCTAATTGTGTAGAAGCTGAAGAAGAGATGTTGTTGATGGCTCACTTGGAGATGCACAAAACAAATGAAGAGAACACATTGTTTCTTGACTCAGGCTGTAGTAATCATATGTGTGGGAGAAAAGAGTATTTCTCAGATTTTGATGGGAATTAAGAGATTTTGTTAAACTCGGTGACAATTCTAGTTTGGAAGTAAAAGAAAAAGGATATGTGAAGTTACTTGTCAATGGAATTGTTCAAATCATCACAGGAGTATTTTTTGTGCCAGATTTGAAGAATAATTTATTGAGTATTGGCCAATTACAAGAAAAGGGACTTGCAATTGTGTTTCAACATGAAAAATGCAACGTGTATCATCCTGAGCGAGGTCTGATTGTGGAAAGAAGGATGTCTTCGAATAGAATGCTCATACTTCACACAACATTTCAGACACCTACATCGGCTTGTTTTAACACAGTTACATTAGATGTTGGGCAGCTTTGGCATTGTAGGTATGGGCATTTAAGCTTCAAGGGCTTGCAGACTCTTTATCAAAAACAAATGGTGAATGGTTTACCACACTTAAAGTCACCCTTAAAGTTGTGCAAAGATTGTTTAGTGGGGAAACAACATAGAGATCAATTTCCAAAGAAGAGCAAGTGGAGAGCTACTCAAATTCTTCAACTAGTTGATAAGTGCAAATAAGTGTGTTTTTATAATAAAAGATTTGCACTTATCTTCTCTAGAAATTACATGTTTTATACATAATTTCACCCTTATTCCTTACTTTGTGAGTTTAAGAGTAAATAAGTGGTAATAATAAATTTTCTAACTTTAGAAATGTATTTTCAGGTGTTTTTGGAAGCAAAATAAGAAAATCAAGTTGCTAGAGCATAAAAGAGGCCAGCGCTCGAGCGCCATACCAAGACTCGAGCGTTGGAAGCTGAGGTACATATGATCCTTTCTGCCAGTGTAAATGCTTTGGGGCTCGAGCGCCAGAATACGTTGAGCATTGGATCCTCTCTGCCACAGTTATGAGCCTGGCACTCGAGCGCCACACCAAGGCTCGAGCGCCAGAACATTGGATCCTCTCTGCCAGAGTTATGAGCCTGGTGCTCGAGCGCCACACCAGGGCTCGAGCGCCAGACGTATTAACCAGGCAATTAAGCTCATTAACCAGCACGTGTTAGGCTAGCGCTCCAGCGCCAGGAGGGCGCTCGAGCGTCAAACCCCTGCCCAAAACACCTATAAATAGAGCCTTTCAGAAGTTAGAAGATATTGAATTGTATAGAAATAAACCACAAAGTATAGGCTTTAGTCAGAGTTCTAATACTCTTAGGTTTAGTTCTTGAAGTTCATGGCCTTGCTAGGCTAAGCTTTCCGCCGGGATTGAATGTAATTACTTCGTCTCTTGTTTCTTTCAATTGATAGTTTATATTATATATGAATTGGAGTTCTTCTTCTCTTCTTCTTTTCTTGGTTAAGCCTGGTCACCTTTTCCATGTGTTAGTTTATTTGCGCAGTTGAGAAACTAGTTTATAAATGGATTTGGAGAAAAAACTCTCATAAAACCTTCTACTCTAGAGATAGATGGAAGTGCTTATGATTGCTTTAGTGCTCTGCTTAATGCAAGACTTTGTAGCTAGAGTGCCAAGAGATTGGGCTCTAGAGGCTAGTGTCTTAGAATCAAGTGATCAAAGAGATTTGCACTTGTGACATTGAGTACGCATCTTTTCTTATAATATTTAACTTTAATTGAAAGAAACAAGGTCAAGTAATGAAACTCAATCCCAGGTGAATAGTAATTTTATTTGTTTATCTCTTTATCTAGGGTTTATTTTATTTTCAATTCACAACTTGATATGTTTTTGAACAATCCGTCAACCTAACTCTTAATCGAATAAATTCAAGTGCTCCCTGTGGACGATACACATATAGTCACTATACTGAAACGAGTTAACCATTTCCAACATCATTAAAAGGTTAACAAAATTTCTGGCGCCGTGGCCGGGGAGCACGGTTGTTTATTTCGTTTAAGTTTTAAGTTGATTTGTAAAAACTGTGAATAGTATTCTTTTTGTAAGTATTTGTATATTTGTACCTAACTCTCACTATTGTTCCAGTATTGTTGTATGCTTACTCGCAACAAAAGCCAAAGAGAAACGTTAGTGTATATTGACGAAATCAAGGCATTTGTTAGACGACAGTCTGCAATTAAATACCGTGAACAAAAGGAGGGAGAGAGTTCCTCAGATTTCTTTATTAACTCTACACATTCTGTTACTTTTTATATGGCTGCGAAAGTTCCTAATCCGACGAGGGTTGTAGTCCTGGGTGACTATGTGATTCCGCAAGGACCAAGGAATCGGTCTGCAATTGTCTTATCCCCTATTGCTCAACAAATGGAGATTAAGCCATATTGGTATAATCTCATTTTGACTAATCAGTTCACGGGGAAAGATCATGAGGATCCACATAATTTCTTGGAGACCTTTTATGATCTTGTAGCGACTATGGGCTTGGATGAAGCTAGTGCTGAAGATGCCTATATGAAATTATTTCATTTAGCACTTATTGGAGATGCTAAGGAATGGTTCAAGACTCTTCCGAGTCAAAGTTTGAACACATTGAGTGAGGTTGAAGAAGCCTTCTTAACAAGGTTCTTTCCTCCTTCTAAAATGATCCAAGTGCAATCTGAAATATCTGCTTTTAAGCAAAGGCAAGATGAAGCATTCCACCAGGCTTGGGAAAGGTATCAACGGTTGTTGAGAAAATGCCCAAATCATGGGTTGACCGATGTTGCGAAGCTGAACACATTTTGTGCAGGATTGAACCATCAATGGACAATCCATCTCACTGCAACTGCTAGACGGTCACTAAAAACCATTGATGTACCTACTGCAATGGAAATTATCACTCTATGGCAGCAAGTGATAGAGCTGGGCATCAACCCAAAAGCCAAATCTCAAAGCCCAAGGGTGTCCTGGAATTAAATTCTTCTGATGCTATTTTGGCACAGAATAAGCTTATGACTCAGCAAATTGAGCTCTTGAGTCAAGCTATTACACAATTGGTGCCAAAGCCGCAGCAAGTTCAAGTAGTGAACCAACAAACTCAAATAGGAGCATGTGAATTGTGTGGTGAAGCTCATTCATACACTCAATGTCCGCATGCTTCTAGCCAAAAAGATGAGAAGTTGAATTTTGTAAATAATTAGTCAAGAGGAAATTTCTTTTCTACACCCTTTAAATCTAATGTTTCCAATGCGGGAATGCAAGGGTGGAAGAATCCTCAAGGACAAAGTCAAATGAATTGGAAAAATTCAACAAATTCAACAAATTCATCTAATAGGCTGCCATTTGTTCCGTTGGTAGAGAGGACCATCAAATTGGAAGACACCTTGGATAAATTTATCCAAGCTTCACTGGCTAACCACCAAAGTAATGAAGCTTTCCAGAAAAACACCGAGGCGTCTATCTGGAATCTTGAAACGCAAGTGGGTCAAATCTCTAAATAATTGGCAAAGCTTACCACTACTCCATTCTCCGCTAATACCACCACGAACCCTAAAGAGCAATGTAAGTCCATTGTCACAAGGAGTGGTAAGGAGATTGGTAAAGGAATAGGGGATCATTTGCATGAACCTAAGGAGGTGGAAGGAAGAATTGAAAAGGTAGCCATAGAGGAGGTAGAGAAGGAAAGTGGAAGTGAAAGAAGTAAGGAGAAAAATAATGTAAAAATTGAAAAAGAAAAAAATCAAAAAATCAAAAAGATGGTCGAGGTCAAGGAGAAGATGGATGGAGTACCTCAGGTAAAGGAGGTTCCTTATCCTGTTCATCCATCAAAGAAAACAAAGGAGAGGCAATATGCTAGGTTTTTAGACATTTTCAAATGGCTTCAGATAAATGTACCATTTGTGGAAGCTATGGAGGAAATGCCCACATATGCCAAGTTCATCAAGAACTTGTTGACAAAAAAGAGAAAGTTCAAAGATGAAACTGTGGAACTAGAAGTCGGGTGTAGTGCCATAATTCAAAACTCCTTGCCTGATAAGACCAAAGATCCGGGTAGTTTTACTATCCCTGTTACTATTGGTTCTCTTCCCGTAGGGAAGGCATTACTGGATCTTGGTGCAAGTATAAACCTCATGCCGCTATCCATGTTAAAACGGATTGGTGATATGGAAGTGAAACCCACTAGAATGACCCTCCAACTGGCAGATAGATCGTTAAAATTTCCATATGGAGTAGCGGAGGATGTTCTAGTGAAGGTTGATAAATTTGTCTTTCCGGTTGACTTTGTCATTATGGATATAGAGGAAGACTTGGAGGTGCCTTTAATTCTAGGGCGACCTTTCATGAAAACGGCAAGAGTCATCATTGACATGGATAATGGGCAACTCAAGGTACGAGTTGAGGATGATGAGGTAAAATTTGATGTGTTGGAAGCCATGAAACACCCAAAGGAAAAACAGTTAGCCTTTAGGGTGGATGTCATGGAAGAGGTATTTCTATTAGGAAAGCAAGACATGTACAGTGCTAGCCCTTTAGAAAAAGCTCTAGTGCAGTCTCGTGCAAAATTATATGACTTGGAGGAAGTCGAAATTGAAAAATGTTTGAGGGACCTAGATACTCTGAAAGAGGACCCCATGATAACATTTGTCCCGGAAGACTTATCCAAGGAGGAAAAGTCAGAGAAAAGTAAGTTGGAATTGAAGGTGTTGCCATCCCATCTTAAATATGCACTTTTAGATGAAGGGGGAGGCAAGCCATTGATTATTAACAGTTCACTATCTTCTGACCAAGAGGCACAACTCTTGGAGGTTTTAAGAGCCAATGAAGGGGCAACAGGATGGGCATTGACAGATCTAAAAGGCATAAGTCCTTCTTTCTGTATGCACAAGATACATATGGAAGAGCATTTTAAACCTATTGCCCAGCCTCAAAGGCGATTGAATCCAACAATGAAAGAAGTAGTGAGAAAATAAGTCCTTAAGTTACTTGAAGCTGGTATGATTTATCCTATCTCCGATAGCGACTGGGTAAGTCCAGTTCAAGTGGTCCCAAAAAAAGGGGGGATGACGGTCATTGAGAACGAAAAAAATGAATTAATCCCTACAAGGACAGTGACCGGGTGGCGAATGTGCATTGATTATAGAAGATTAAATCAAGCCACCAGGAAAGATCATTTTCCTTTTCCTTTTATGGACCAAATGCTTGAGAGACTAGCTGGCCAGACATATTACTGTTTCTTGGATGGATATTCTGGGTATAACCAAATCTTGGTAAACCCAGAGGATCAGGAAAAGACAGCCTTCACATGTCCATTTGGAGTTTTTACTTATAAATGTATGTCGTTTGGACTGTGTAACGCGCCTGCAACCTTTCAAAGATGCATGCTTGCCATTTTTTCAGATTTGGTTGAGAAATGTATTGAGGTTTTCATGGATGACTTTTCTGTCTTTGGGAGAAGTTTTGAAGAATGTTTAAACAATCTGAATATTGTGCTAGGAAGATGTGTTCAAAAAAATCTAACTGGGAGAAGTGTCATTTCATGGTAGAAGAAGGGGTGGTGCTTGGCCATAAGATCTCGTCTAGAGGGATCGAGGTTGACAAAGATAAAGTGGAAGTTATTGAAAAACTTCCACCACCCGTGAATGTTAAAGGAATAAAGAGTTTTCTAGGACATGCCGGTTTTTATCGGAAATTTATTAAAGACTTCTCCAAGATTGCCAAGCGACTTAGTAATCTTTTGGTTAAAGATGTGGATTTCAATTTTGATGCTAAGTGCTTGGAGGCATTTAAGAGACTGAAGGAAAAACTGATTATGGCACCAATCATAGTTGGTCCAAATTGGTCTTTGGACTTTGAGCTTAATTGTGATGCGAGTGACTATGCTATTGGTGTCGTATTAGGCCAAAGAAAAGACAAAATTTTTCATCAATACATTACACTAGTAAAGTACTTAATGATGCACAGGTGAACTATGCAATTACAAAAAAAGAATTACTAGTGATTGTATATGGGTTGGAAAAATTTAGATCTTATCTTATAGGGTCAAGAGTGATTGTCTATACTGACCATTGTTAAGTATTTTAGAGAATAAAATACTAACTCGTTTCAATATAGTGGAAGAACATATTATCGTCCTCAGGGAGCAACTACAGAACAATTTAGTGCCAATATAAGACCTTGGGCGAAGTTTTTGAAAGGTTTTGAATTGAATTGAATTATGAAACGAATGCTCGTAATGTAAAAGGAGTTTAAAACAATTTTAATAAATACTTGGATTTGAACTTGCTGCGCACTATAACGATCTCTTCCTCTCTGTTAATTTCTATATTATTCGAAAGACCGTAAGGTAAAATTTTCACTTACAGAAGATTTCTCATTTTGTAAGATTCTGTGATAATGAAAATACATATTCCAATCTCTTAAAAATATGTGAATTCAATCACACAATAAGCAAAACCTCTAAATAAACGGTTCATAAATCAATACCTATCTCTAGGTTATTGCTTTATGAAAATCTTTTATCAGAACCTCCTTTTAAATCAAATTCCCATTCAATTGAAAAGGTTAGAAGAAAGAGAAGAAAGATTATTAAGCTTTAAACTCAACAATTAAAACAGATAAAGAGAAACAATTCAATTAATATAGAAAGGAACAAGAGAGTTTGAGTGATTACAGTGATAGTCACGTCCAAATCCAAGAATAGGAATCTAAGCTACCATCTTGAATTGAGAAACAATTGAATTCATAGATGAAAGTTACAGAAGATCTCTCTTTGCACTATTTCTATCTCTAGAATTCTCAACTTCTCTTCTTAGACTGCTTTAGCTCCTAGTGAATGAGGCCTTTTATAGAGATCCCAAGTGGTTATCTTTGCTCAAAATAAGATAAAATAATATCAGATAAGGTTGCTTCAGATATTTTTTCCTTTTTCTTCACCCTTATCTTCTGTGCTTTTATCTATTTACCTGCAATCCAATAATTTAGGGATCAAATCTTATCTAAATTAGTCCAAGATAAGGATAAAACTCAAATAATCAACCAACTCTCTCTCAAATTAAGATAATTATTGAATTTACTAAATTTAGGGGAATTTAATTAAAAGATAAACATAATATCATTTAAAATATATTCAAATTAATCACAAAATAGTTTAATAATTATCCGTTATCAACCATGCAGCATAAAATACTTGGTGACTAAGAAAGAGTCGAAGCCAAGATTGCTTCGTTGGATTCTATTGCTGCAAGAATTCAATCTAGTCATCAAGGACAGAAAGGGATGTGAAAATTTTGTTGCTGATCATCTTTCCCGACTTCATAACACAGAGGGGACTAGTGAAGCAGAAGAAATTCTCGAGGAATTCCTGGATGAACGTTTGTTGCTCATTCAAGAAAGGCCATGGTTTGCGGATATGGAAAATTTTAAAGCAACAGGAATCATTCCGGATGGATTTTCTTGGCAACAAAAAAAGAAGTTCTTAAAAGACTCTTCTTACTTCGTTTGGGATTATCCTTATTTATTTAAAATTGGAGGAGATGGTCTTCTGAGACGGTGTGTTTCCCGTGGAGAATCTAAAAGTATATTGTGGCATTGTCACAATTCACCCTATGGGGGACATTTTAATGGGGAACGCACTGCAACCAAAGTATTGCAGTCGGGTTTTTATTGGCCGACAATCTTCAAAGATGCTCACATTTTATGTGAAGCAATGTGATAAGTGCCAAAGAACCGGAGGAGTGACAAGAAGGAATGAGATGCCTTTGACAATTATGCAGGAGGTAGAGGTATTTGATTGCTGGGGAATTGATTTTGTTGGTCCATTTCCACCCTCTTTCAACAATGAATATATATTGGTGGGAGTGGACTATGTTTCAAAATGGGTAGAAGCAATTCCCTGTGCAAGAGCTGATGCAAAGACGGTAGTGACATTCTTGAAAAAGAATATATTCTCAAGGTTTGGGTCGCCGAGAGTACTCATCAGTGATGGGGGTTCGCACTTTTGCAACTCCCAATTAAAAAGGGTCTTGGAACATTATGGGGTGAGACATAAAATTGCTAGTCCATACCATCCCCAAACTAATGGTCAAGCTGAATTCTCGAATAGAGAAATCAAGCGAATTCTGGAAAAGACCGTTAGTGTTTCAAGGAAAGATTGGGCCATTAAACTGGATGATTCTCTGTGGGCGTACCAGACAGCTTTTAAAGCTCCCATAGGATTGACTCCTTTTCAGTTAGTCTATGGGAAGTCCTGTCACTTACCGGTCGAACTAGAACATAAGCCATATTAGGCTTTAAAGTATTTTAATTTTGACCAGACATCTACTGGAGAAAAACGAAAAATACAACTTCATGAATTGGAAGAATTGAGACTCTAAGCTTATGAGTCTTCAAAGATATACAAAGAAAGAATGAAGTTGTATCATGATAAAAAGTTGGTCAAAAAGATTTTTAGTCCTGGGCAATATGTTTTACTCTTTAATTCTAGAGTGAAATTATTTTCGGGAAAATTAAAGTCCAAGTGGTCCGGACCCTTTAGGGTTAAGGATGTAAGGCCTTATGGAGCTGTGGAGATTGAAGACCCAGTAAAAAATGAAAGCTAGGTAGTAAATGGTCAGAGATTGAAGTTATACCTTGGTGGTGACGTCGAGCGGCTAACGACCATAAAGGGTTTGAAGGAAGCATAACCATGCTACAGGCGTCGAGCTAATGACGTTAAACAAGCGCTGATTGGGAGGCAACCCAATTTTGTGTGTTTATTTTTTGTGTTTTGTGTAAATAGAATAAATAAATTTGATGAATTTTGAAAGAATTTTTGTGAGAAAGTTGAAAATTTGAGCACTGAAGAAGGCTTCTTCACTGTCCAGTTTTTGAATCTGGCGCTCAAGTGCCATGAGGGCGCTCAAGCGCCAGGGGTATTTAATTGGCGCTAGTTTCAAAAATTTTGGGTCAGATGTTGGCGCTCGAGCACCAATATCAGCGCTCAAGCGCCAGAGACAGTTGAAAGGTTTTCTTCACTGCCATATATTTTGGGTTGGCGCTCCAGCACTAGAAAAGCGAAACAGTTGATCTGCTCATCAATGCACTAGCGCTCGAGTGCCAGAAGCAGCACTTGAGCGCCAGTCACGCGTTGGCTTTAAAAACAACGCATAATCCGTTTTTTTTGCACAAAATTTCTTTTCTCTCTTCTCTGTTTCACGATTCAAATTATTTCTCACATTAAAACTATCCAAATTCATCAAATTTCTCAAGTTTTTCATCAGTCATCATCATGTTCAGGTAATGTTCATCATTTCAGTCATTGTTCATGTTTTCATTTCCATATATGCTATGATTCTGATTTATTAGAGGATGATAAATATGAACATGAACAGTTTAGGCATACTTAATACATTGTAATTTGGGTTTTCTGTTCAAAATGTGTTATTTTGGGCTATTCTCTGTGTTTTCAAAATTCTGAAGTTATGAAGTAATGGAGGAACTATGTTGAAATTCTGAATGGTATTTTTGAATGTAACGAAATTCTGAGTTATGTTCTTCATTTGGAAGTTAAGTCATTGTATTAGTGAATATGATGATGATGATGAGTTTGTTGTGTTTGTTGCTAATTTTGGAGTTTTACTTGAATAATGTACAGGAACCGAGGAAAGGCACTCACCATGAGCCGTAACGTGCTTCCAAGAAAAGGAAGGAAGGCCCGCAAAGGAGAAGAGGAGGTTCCTCATCCCAGGGCGGTGGTTCTGACTACCCCCACCGGTTCATTGACCGGGAAAGGGCTGAGAGGTTCCGGGTCATTGATGACTGGAACTTCATCGCGGAGCGTAAAGTTGAGTTGCGAGATGGGGAATGCCAAGAGTTCACCGGCATGCTCAGTCTCCGCAACTGGTGGTCTATTGCATCGCTCCCGGAGAAGTTCGACCTGGAGATTGTCAAGGAGTTCTATGCGAATGCCTTTGGGGGTAAAGACACCAAGACCCGTGAGAAGGTGTCCACTGTCCGCGGGATACGGGAACCATACGATGCCAATTGGATAAATAAGAAGATCGGCGGAGGAGTCATTTCACCTATCTCGGCATGTGAGAGAATTGAATGGGTGGTTGACGACTTCACGAGAATGAGGAATCAAGGGGATTTAGACCTTCAAACTACTTTGGAGGGGATTTTCTATGAGGACCGGAGGATTATGGAGACGACTCGGATCGGAGTTCCTCACAAGGTTCTCCGGGGCAACATGACTTTGGTCTCCAAGCTTTGGATGACATTTATTCTCGCCAACCTCCGACCAAAGTTCCATCCCTCTGATCTTCCACTTGAAGAGTGTCATCTCCTGTGTTGTATCAAGACTCCCGGCATCACGGTCAACCCGGCTCGGATTATTTCTGACATGATTTGGGCCAATGTGCATAAGGGTGGCACGAAACAGAGCCTGGCATTCCCATCTCTCATCACTAGTCTATGTGAAGATGCGGGGGTTCCAGTGGTTCGTAGCCAGAAGATTAGGGAGCCCATTGACAAGAAATATTTCCGAAAACACTGTGCGGACATGGATCTGAATGCACCACCTGCATCACCACTGCAAGTTCCCCCGAGAACAATGGAGGATTTGTGGGACCGTATCAGCACGAGGATTGATCACCATGACAAGCAATTTGCTGCCCTACATCGGGGGGTGACTAGTCTTCACCTCTCCACCGGGGGAGGCAGCTGGAGAGGGAGGTGAAGGAAGTGGTGGTAGTAGTGGTAGCGGGGAAGATGATGGGTCTGGTGGCGATGTGGACATTGACATCAAAAATTATTTGGAGGAGGATGACCCATTAATCTGATTTGATAAGGAAGTTTCTTTTGGTTTCTGTTGATTTCTCTTGTTTAACTTGTTTTATTTTTCTTGTTTTTTATTTTTGTTTTATAATAAAATTATTGTAGTTTTTGTTTCTTTTTATGAAAAAAAAATGAAAAATATATATATTAAATAAAAAGTTTGTTTTGTTTCAGTGGCAAGTGTTGGTTTTTGGTTGTGTGAAAAATGGAAATTCTTATGATTTTGCATGGTTTGGAAAAAAGAGGACTTGTGAAAAACACTGATTTGAAAGTTAACCGACCATGAGATGATTTTTGTGCATTGGGAATTGTGAAAAATTATTTACAAGGTTAAAGCCTTTTTAGCCTTGTATGTTGAGTGAATCCCACAAAAATGTATGAGAGTCTTCTTTGTTAACTTGAATGAATTTTGTTTGATTTTGTAATTGCGATGATCAATTGAGACTTAAAAATGATAGAGGCATAGTTTTCTTGATTGAGTTTGAGCCAAAAAGCTTACCTGTGAAATTACATCTTTTGTTGGTACCCACTTTGAGCCATGAATTCTTTCTTAAACCCTAAGACACCTATGTGAATGTTTTATCCTTACCTTTGAGTTGGAGAAAAATATTTATATGTTCAGGGGGAAATAATGGGTATTCAAATGATGTATGACTCTATTGGCTTAGAAAATGAATCAAGTGTTTCTGGTATGAGAGAAAATCCTTAGGCAGCCTTGTGTATATATGTGAAAAAGAAAAAGAAAAGAAAAGAAAAGAAAAAAAGTAAATAAATAAAGAAATTGGAAGGTGCCTTGGAAAATAAGAAAGAGAAACACTTGAAAGGAATTATGAGGTGAGCATGTTTTGTAGAATAGGTTGGGGGGAAATTTGTAAATATATGAAAATATTTTCTCCAACTCGTTTTGCTTAACTAGAAAAAGAAAGATTCTTTGTAGCCCAGCCTCATTACAACCTTTTGAAAAGACCTCTTGATTTATTGTCGATTTTGTGAAATAGTTTGATGGCAAATGAAAAACAAAATTCAAGTGAAGTGACATTGAGGAATGAGCGAAATTTACACCATGTAAGGTTTGAGAGTAAACCTTTGTTAAGGGTTGATTACAATTTCCTTTGCACTTAAGTCATAAACTGGTCCGTTGCTTCTGTAAATTAGGTGATCATAAGTTTCTCTTAACTCTTACCATGTATATCATAAAAATTGAAGTTTGACACACTTGCTCTAACCCATACTTGCCATGTTTCTTTTGTTGTTTTGCTTTGTTTTAGGGATACATTGCTTGAGGACAAGCAAAGTCTTAGATTGGGGGAGTTTGATAAGTGCAAATAAGTGTGTTTTTATAAATTGATTTGGAGAAAAAACTCTCATAAAACCTTCTAGAGTAGAGATAGATGGAAGAGCTTATGATTGCTTTAGTGCTCTGCTTAATGCAAGACTTGGTAGCTAGAGTGCCAAGAGATTGGGCTCTAGAGGCTAGTGTCTTAGAATCAAGTGATCAAAGAGATTTGCACTTGTGACATTGAGTACGCATCTTTTCTTATAATATTTAACTTTAATTGAAAGAAACAAGGTCAAGTAATGAAACTCAATCCCAGGTGAATAGTAATTTTATTTGTTTATCTCTTTATCTAGTGTTTATTTTATTTTCCATTCACAACTTGATATGTTTTTGAGCAATCCGTCAACTTAACTCTTAATCGAATAAATTCAAGTGCTCCCTCTGGACGATACACGTATAGTCACTATATTGAAACGAGTTAACCATTTCCAGCATCATTAAAAGGTTAACACTAGTACATGTTGATATTTGTGGACCCATTAAGCCTGTGTCTAACAGCAAAAAAAGGTACTTGCTTACTTTCACTGATGACTTTAGTAGAAAAACATGGGTTTATTTTTTGATAGAAAAGTCAGAAGCATTTGATGCTTTCATAAAATTTAAGGCTCGTGTTGAAAAGGAAACCAATTTGTTTATTAGAGTCATACGCACTGACCGAGGTGGAGGATTTCTGTCACATGAGTTTACTAATTTTTGTGATCTGCATGGTATAAAAAGACAATTGACAGCAACATATACACCACAGCAGAACGGGGTTGCTGAACGGAAAAATAGAACTATCATGAACATAGTTCATAGCATGCTGTCAGAGAAGAAAATGCCTAAGAATTTTTGGCCAGAAGCTGTCAACTGGACAATACATGTCTTAAATCGAAGTCGAACATTGGTTGTTAGACCTAAAACCCCAGAGGAAGTATGGAGTGGAGTCAAGCCTTCTGTTGAGTATTTTCGGGTCTTTGGATGTATTTCTCATGTTCATGTGCCTGACAATAAGAGAACTAAGCTAGATGATAAAAGCTTGAGTTGTGTTCTGTTGGGAATTAGTGAAGAGTCCAAGGCTTATAGGCTTTATGATGCAGTCTCACAAAGAATTATAATTAGCAGGGATGTTATATTTGAGGAAGACAAGCATTGGAATTGGGATAAGAAGTTTGATGCAGCAATTTTGTGTGATTTAGAATGGGGTGAAGATGATCAAGTGCAAACTGAGAGTAATGAAAGTGGAGAAAGCGAACATGATCCTGGTGCTAATACTGAAAGTTCTCCATCCACTTCTTCAACGGAAGTAGAAGAAGGTCTAAAAGGCTCTTTGATCTCAATTGAAAGGAGGAATAGAAGTGAACCATTTTGGATGAGAGATTATGAATCTGGAGAAGGTCTTTCAGATGAAGATAATGAAGCATATTTACTTATGTTTGCTGCAGCTGCTGATCCAATTTATTTTGAAGATGTTGTCAAGAGTGAAAATTGGAGAAGGGCCATGGATGTTGAAATAGAAGCAATAGAAAAGAATGGCACATGGGAATTGACTGATTTTCCTAAAGGGGAAAAGAAAGTAGGAGTTAAATGGGTTTATAAGACTAAATTTGATGAACATGGAGAAGTGAGTAAGTATAAGGCTCGACTTGTGGTAAAAGGTTATGCACAGAAATATGGGGTAGACTATACATAGGTTTTTGCACCAGTGGCACATATAGACACTATTCGTCTTGTGAAAGCATTAGCAGCTCAACGAGGATGGACCATATATCAGCTTGACGTAAAATCTGCATTTTTACATGGTAACTTGAGTGAAACTGTCTTTGTGGAGCAGCCATGTGGATATGTGAAAAAGGGAAGTGAACAGAAGGTTTATAAGTTGAAGAAGGCACTTTATGGCCTTAAACAAGCACCTCGTGCCTAGTACAATCGTATAGAAGGTTATTTTCTGAAGGAAGGATTTGAGAAGTGTGAATATGAACATACTTTATTCATCAAGACAAAAGAAAGTGGGAAAATGTTAATTATTAGTTTGTATGTTGACAATCTCATTTTCACAAAGAATGATGAGTTGATGTTTGTAGAGTTCAAAAATTCCATGAAATGTGAGTTTGACATGACAGATTTGGGTAAAATGAGGTATTTTCTTGGTCTTGAAGTCATGCAAAGGCTTAATGGAATTTTTCTCAGTCAAAAGAAGTATGCTTTAGAAGTGCTGCAAAGATTTGGTATGGACAAAAGCACTTTTGTGAGAAATCCAATGGTTCCTGGCACAAAACTTGTAAAGGATGAAGATGGAGTCAAGGTGGACAAGACTTACTTTAAACAGATTGTCAGTAGTCTCATCTACCTCACAGCTACTCGACCTGATATAATGTTCACGGTGAGTCTTATTAGTAGATATATGGAGAGACCTACTGAGCTTCACTTACAAGCAGCAAAAAGGGTGCTTAGGTATTTGAAAGGAACAACATATTTTGGAATTTTCTACACGAAGGGAGGAGATTTGAAATTGTTGCTTACACTGATAGTGATTATGCTGGGGATTTGGAAGATAGAAAAAGCACTTCAGGCTATGTGTTTCTAATGGTTTCAGAGTAGTATGTTGGTCTCCAAAGAAGCAACCAGTAGTCAGTCTCTCAACTACAGAAGCAGAGTTCATTGTAGCAGGCTCTTGTGCTTGCCAAGCAGTCTGGTTGAAGCGAGTGTTAGGAAAAATAAACCAAACTCAGAGCAAGACAACTGTCATTCAATGTGATGGTAGTTCTGCAATTAAACCTTCAAAGAATCCTGTCATGCATGGTCGCAGCAAGCACATAGATGTTCGTTTTCATTTTCTTCGTGAGCTTACAAAAGTTGGTGTCGTGAAGCTTGTGTATTGTGATACAAAGGAACAATTAGCAGATATAATGACTAAGTCACTCAAGCATGATGCTTTTTTGAAGCTTAGGAAACTTTTAGGAGTTTGTTCTGAAGCTGAATTGATATAAATTGAATATTTGATATGATTCAGTTTAAGGGAGGAATTGTTAGGTTGGTTTTATAAAGTGATTTATTTGTTGTTTATTATTAGGAGGTTAAATAGCAGTTTATGTTTATCTCCCCACTATGTATAGTGCTGTAAGTTGCAGCAGTTATCAACAATTATCTTTTTTGTTGTTGTACTGTGTTGTGTAAGGCTGATATATAGCCAAGATGTTTGTTTAATGAATTGTCTTGTGGCGGAGGCTAGGTTGACCAAGTCATTATCGAATCATGGCGCTTGGGCTGCTACGCTCTTATGTAGAAAGAGTTGCGTCCTGACGATCAGCTATAGCTTTTGGCCTAGTGGTAAGCGCTCGATACAACAATTGGTATCAGAACCAAGGTCATGAGTTTGATACCCAGCGGGATAATTGCTAAGGGGGAGATTGTTGCGGGTTGCATCAATTTTCTTTTGGCGGAGGCTAGGTTGGCCAAGTCACTATCAAATCATGGCGCTTGGGCTACTACGCTCTTAAGTAGAAAGAGTTGCGTCCTGACGATCAGCTATAGCTTTTGGCCTAGTGGTAAGCGCTCGATCCAACAGTATTGAGTTGTTGAAATAGAGGCAAGAAAGTATTGTTGTATCCCAATGTCTTAGTGTGTAGTGCGGTAATTGAAAAGAAAAAGGAAAATTGAGAGAATTATTTTCCTATGAGCTGGGTGTAAATTTTTCAATACAACTATTGTGAGTTATATTATGAAAAATTAGTTTGATGGACTTAATATTATAGAAATGATATAATTGGGATATGTATGAAAAATGGATGAAACTTTATAGATATTAATTTGTTTGATATTAATCCCGTAGATGAGTTTTAACTCAACTGTATGATGATTGAGCGTGTTTACACAATCAAGACACTTATCAAGTTGAGCAAGTGTGCCTAAAATGATTAGAGTATAATTTTTATTTTAGAGACATACTTTGACTTAGATAAAATATATAAGCAACACACATAGTTGTCCAATTTAAATTGTGATAATGTGCCGCTCTATAAGAGCGAATTATGTGTTGATTGGTATGTGTATGTGCACAGTTTTAGTGATATTAATTGTGAGTAAAGGGATGACTTGAGTATCATAACGCTTCTCACATCGTGAATGTAGAGAGAGAGGGGCTCGATGTAAGCAGATTCATTCACTTACTTATGAGTATATGGTGAAATAATTATTTTGGAAAACTTATAATTAGTTGTGAAGTACCATCAAATATGGTGCTATAATATTAAGTTTTGAAGAGATTCCACCATATCTTGGTGATGAATTGATTTGATTCAAATGAGGATAAATTCTTAAGCGAGTCTATCATTTTTATGAAAGTGTTGTCACTTGAAAATCATTCAAGTAGACATGTATCATGTTGAGATTCGTTGGCAAAGAAATTATCTTAGCAAATACTCTATGGAAGAAGAAGGAGTCTTCCACACCTATTATTTATCGTGGATGCCCTAGTGAAGGAAGAAATTGAGTCTTCCATATTTATATGTCGGGGTTGTCAAATGACAACAGTATAAGAAGAAAATTATGTCTTCTATGTAGTGATTGCAAAGAAAAAAAGGCAAATGTGATGCAGTTATTTGCAACATGTACATGTACTCTATAATATTATGAAACTAGCTACTAAATTATGTGAGGTTAATTTGACTGTCTTCACTAAGCTATAAGCTTGTGAGAAAAACATCGAGGGGAATGGGATGATATTAAGCCAATTTTAATTAACAATGATGGTAAACCAACCTTTGTGATTGGAGATTCCATGAAGAAGGTTCATATCAGTGATAACAAGTCACTAGTTATTTCTGCTGTTTATTTTGTCCATTCCTATGGTGCGTGAAGTGCTAGACTGCATCACTGTGAGAATAAGCATAAATGCTTTTAATGATTTTCATAGCCCTTAGGGGTAATGTATGAGTTGCACCATACACTTGATGAAATCACCTATATGAGTGTCAAGTGGGGCTGTGAGATCGTGGCAAAATCTCTAGAGCACTCTTGAATACTAGGCGCGCGAATGGCCTATTTGCGCAAAACAGCGATAACAGCGAGAATTATGGGGGTGCAATATGATTGATAGACCTCTAGCACACACTAAAGTGTCTTGGTACATAGAGCTTGCTTCACCAATTCACTTGTGTGTTAAGTCTCATTAATCTAGGTTTGGTTCATAGTCCAAAAGACACCAGATTCAAAACTATTGTGCTCATTGAGATAACCCGGGAAATACCTCATTCTAATCCTTTGTTCAAACTTAAACATTTGAAATATGTGGGGGATTGTTGTAAATTTTGTGTATTTCAAAAGTTTAAGTGTATCATTCGTTTTTACGGCACCGTCCAAACATAGATTTTACCTCCACCGTCCATATCAATCTTGTGCACAAGTTTAAAACCAATCAGAGACTACCGTCCAGTCCTTGTAATTAATGTTTTACATAGGAATTAACAGGTGCCTAACCTATATAAGAGAAGCCTCACCTCACTTCTCAAACACACCAAAAATCATTCTTCTATTTTCTCTTTAATTTGAGCTTCCCTCTCTAATCTCTCTAAATATATTATGAGTTATATTGATATTATTTTTCGCTAGTTTATGTATCCCGATTAATATCGGAAGAGCTTGTTATATCCTGGGAGGTTTGGCGGAATTCACGCTGAATAAACCCTTTAAGACAATGTTCATCAACACATCTCAAACTACAACTTCATTGCTCTCTTAGATTATTTCCAACGGAAAAACAGGGGAAGCGTGGGAGTGAAAGATAGTGTGAAGAAGAACACTGTATATATATAGTTTGGAAGAGGAAGATTCTACTAATTTAGAAAAGACAATTATGTCTTATCTCTGTTTGCAGGTATGTGAAGATTCTTGGAGCTAGAAACCTGATTAATTGTTCAAATCCTTGTCTAGCAAATTTTCTTAGAGAGGTTACCTACCAAGCATAGTTTAGTGAGAAGGAATATCATCCGAATGGTTAAAAGCTTATTTTCCGTAATAACTCCGTAACAACGTTATTTTCCTTTTAATTGTCTGTCTCAGTACTTCCTTAATTTTTCAAAGAGTGCGGATTTTTTGATATTAAAAAATAATAAACCAACTTTATATCCTCGTTATTTTATTATTTCTTGACCTTTTTAGTATCCTTCATTTCCTCAATTTTTAATTTATTTAAATCATATAATAATATTATATTATAGGTGTAATACAGATGTAAGTTTTTTTGGCTCAACAAAACATTATTTTTTTCAAAATTGGGTGTTAATATCTTCACTTTCGGTTTGCTGTGAAAATTGATTTAGAGGGTCATTTTAGGGTACATCCAATAAATTTGAGTGTACCATACTTTTTACTACGAATAGTTAAATATTATATTATTTTATTTTATTTATTTTATTATTATTATATAAATATTAATTTAAATACTAAAAATAGAAATGAATAATGGTACTCCACAATTTTAAGAGAATACCATAAATTAAACTGATTTTTTCTATTGGGAATTCCTGTTGGAGGTCTCGCTGAGAAGAAGGCCAAGTTGGCGGATGTGTTTGGTTCACTTAACTAGTTGGGAGTTTCCATTAAAATAATATTTTGTTGACACTCAAAAAGCTTATATTCATAATATAATATTATTATTTGATTTAAATGAATTAAAAATTAGAAAAATAAAGAGTATTAAAGAGGCTAAAAAATAATAAAATAATAAAAGTGTAAAGTTGGTGTAAAATTTTTTAGTGTAAAAACCTTTGATATAAACACAGGAATAAATTTAAACTTATAATATTACATTCTTGACTGATTTTTCTGAATGAAACGGTGTTAGAACGTAAAACATAACTTTTATCTGATCTATTGTACAAGGATGATTGAGTGGTGCTGACTGCTGAATCTATCACCATATATGGACCACTTTCCTAAATAAAATATTCGAACTATTTGCGAGATACACGAGGTTGAAATAATATATTATATAATAATGAAACATATTTGAACTCTCACCCCAAAATGTGATATTGGGATTTATGAATATAATTTTGTTTTTTTTTTTTTATGTTCTTTATGTTATAAATAGAGGATGAAACGCCATTCTATCTTCCACACCAAAAACACTCTACTTAATTCCTAATTAATTTCCAACATGAGGCTTTCTCTTTCTTTACTTCCTTTGGCACTCTTCCTCTTCCTTGTATGTTTTAATTCCTTTCACAATTTCTGTTTATTTGTCCTTATTGTTAATATTTTTAATAGTAGCGATAGTTGGATAGTGTGAAAATAATTATAATAAATAGTTGATAGAAGGGTTAAGAAAGATCATAACCAATATGATAATAGAACAATATTATTATTTAATTTACGCTAATATTGAAATAATAGTAATTATGAGTCTCATAGAAGAGGAAGTTCACATATACTTGTAACTCAACAACAACTTTGACTCTACAAGCCACTTAGCTATTTTTTTATTTTTTACTTTATTTTTAGCCAGTCCTAGACTTGTTAGTTTCTAAAATTATCAATGTTACAATTGCAAATAGATTATTGTATTTGTAACTAGATTTGTCAGGTATTTGTTTAACAAACTATAGAATTTGCATTATTTTCCAACACTTAACATTATTTGATTTATTTCCATCTAAGTTCAGACAATCTGTGAGTGATTTAGATGGATTATATTGTGTTTTAATATGAAAAGGTAAAAAAATAACAGCATTTCATATCTAATTTTGATCATTTAAATTTCATTCTTCATAGTACAGTTTTTTTCCCAACTACTAATATGCCTTCTTTTTAAAACATTTTTGTTGAGAAGTTTGCTACAGAAATAGAATCAAGAAAAGATGTTGGAGAGAACTTGAAATATGTGAAAGAATTTGCATCGGGATCTAACGCTCTTCTCTATTACGATAATTACGCTAAAAATGGTGATGCAAAAGAAGAAAAGAAATACGTAAAAGAATTTGCATCAGGATCTAACGCTCTTCTCTATTACGACAATTATGCTAAAAATGGTGATGCAAAGGAAGACAAGACCTATGTGAAAGAATTTGCACCGCGATCCAATGCTCTTCTCTTATATAGTGCTTACGCTAAAGATGGTGATTTGAAGGAAAAGGAATACGTGAAAGAATTTGCACCGGGATCCAACGCTCTTCTCTTATACAGTGCTTACGCTAAAGATGGCGATTCGAAGGAAAAGGAATACGTGAAAGAATTTGCGCCGGGATCCAACGCTCTTCTCTTATACACTACTTACGCTAAAGATGGCGATTCGAAGGAAAAAGAATATGTGAAAGAATTTGCACCGGGATCCAACGCTCTTCTCTTATACACTACTTACGCTAAAGATGGTGATTCGAAAGAAAAAGAATACGTGAAAGAATTTGCACCAGGATCCAATGCTCTTCTGTTGTACACTACTTACGCTAAAGATAGCGATTTGAAGAAAAAGGAATACGTGAAAGAATTTATACCGGGATCCAATTCACTTCTTTACTACGATAACTATGGAAAGGATGGAAAGAAAAGTGAAGCCTAATAGCAAAGACTAATAGCTGGGATCATGTTGTTGTTTTCTTAATTCCTTAGTTATTCCTGCTTTGCTATTAATGTTTGTATGCTTTTGAATAAGAATTGTGTTGTGTAAGCCTTTTCTGAATTTGCTAAATGATGTGATGTGTCCATGGCATTCTCTTCTAAATCCTAGTATCATTATTTAGGCTTATCCATAAACTCTCTGTCTTTTGTCTATTGATAATTATTATGTTTCTTTCGCTGAAAATATTTTTTAAAAATTGAATTATTTTAGTTTCTATTACATGTGATGCAATGGGCGCCGAAACATAGACTTACCTACTAGGTTGCATATAACATGGTCCCATTTGGAAGGGGACCATGGAGGTCCCTGAACACAGATGACTGTAGATTTGGGCTAGACAGCATCCAACGGTACAGAATAAAACTGTAAGGATGAATCATTTAGACAGATTTGTAAAATTTGCAATTTACCCCCTTTTCTCCCTCTCTATGTCTCTGTTTCCTACTAACCAAAGGAAAATTTATCAATCTCTTAGTTTTCTTCCTCTGCTTTCACAAATTTGGATGGCTTTATTTCCCCTCAAGTTCCTTAGCTTGCATCTCTCTACCATGATTTCAATTTTGGCATGGATTTGATTCTTTCAATTTTGGCATTAGGGTTTCGTTTATTTTCAGCATTAGGGCTTCGATTCGATTCCTTCAATTTTGGCATGGGATTCAAATTTTCAATGTTCACACAATAAGATTTTCAATGTTCAATGTTATGACTCCTTTGGTGGCAACGGAACCCCTCTTCTTCGATTCCATCACCTTCTAGCTGCCGATTGTGATGCCTTCAATGTTCCCTTCTCTTTTGTCACCCTCTAGGGTTTCGTTAAACTCGAATACTGAGCTCAAATTGGTTAAAGGTCGAGTCTTGGAGGGTTTACCTAGGCGTTATCCTTGCGAGGGTGATCGAAGGCGAGTTTCCAGGTCATGGTGGTGCGGCGCGTGTGGGAATCATAGTGATGGTCACCGCCGAGGTCGCCCAAGTCTGTTGATGACCTTACATGAGCTATGGTTTCACCTTGATCCAATGACCCACTTTGTTCTGTTTCTCTATCTGTTGATGAAATATGGGAGGAATTGTTAGGTTGGTTTTATAAAGTGATTTATTTGTTGTTTATTATTAGGAGGTTAAATAGCAATTTATGTTTATCTCCCCACTATGTATAGTGCTGTAAGTTGCAGCAGTTATCAACAATTATCTTTTTTGTTGTTGTACTGTGTTGTGTAAGGCTGATATATAGCCAAGATGTTTGTTTAATGAATTGTCTTGTGACGGAGGCTAGGTTGACCAAGTCACTATCGAATCATGGCGCTTGGGCTGCTACGCTCTTATGTAGAAAGAGTTGCGTCCTGACGATCAGCTATAGCTTTTGGCCTAGTGGTAAGCGCTCGATACAACAATTGGTTTCAGAACCAAGGTAATGTGTTTGATACCCAGCGGGATAATTGCTAAGGGGGAGATTGTTGCGGGTTGCATCAATTTTCTTGTGGCGGAGGCTAGGTTGGCCAAGTCACTATCAAATCATGGCGCTTGGGCTACTACGCTCTTAAGTAGAAAGAGTTGCGTCCTGACGATCAACTATAGCTTTTGGCCTAGTGGTAAGCGCTCGATCCAACAGTATTGAGTGGTTGAAATAGAGGCAAGAAAGTATTGTTGTATCCCAATGTGTTAGTGTGTAGTGCGGTAATTGAAAAGAAAAAGGAAAATTGAGAGAATTATTTTCCTATGAGTTGGGTGTAAATTTTTCAATACAACTATTGTGAGTTATATTATGAAAAATTAGTTTGATGGACTTAATATTATAGAAATGATATAATTGGGATATGTATGAAAAATGGATGAAACTTTATAGATATTAATTTGTTTGATATTAATTCCGTAGATGAGTTTTATCACAACAGTATGATGATTAAGCGTGTTTACACAATCAAGACACTTATCAAGTTGAGCAAGTGTGCCTAAAATGATTAGAGTATAATTTTTATTTTAGAGACATACTTTGACTTAGATAAAATATATAAGCAACACACATAGTTGTCAAATTTAAATTGTGATAATGTGCCGCTCTATAAGAGCGAATTATGTGTTGATTGGTATGTGTATGTGCACAATTTTAGTGATATTAATTGTGAGTAAAGGGATGACTTGAGTACCATAACGCTTCTCACATCGTGAATGTAGAGAGAGAGAGGCTCGATGTAAGCAGATTCATTCACTTACTTATGAGTATATGGTGAAATAATTATTTTGGAAAACTTATAATTAGTTGTGAAGTACCATCAAATATGGTGCTATAATATTAAGTTTTGAAGAGATTCCACCATATCTTGGTGATGAATTGATTTGATTCAAATGAGGATAAATTCTTAAGCGAGTCTATCATTTTTATGAAAGTGTTGTCACTTGAAAATCATTCAAGTAGACATGTATCATGTTGAGATTCGTTGGCAAAGAAATTATCTTAGCAAATACTCTATGGAAGAAGAAGGAGTCTTCCACACCTATTATTTATCGTGGATGCCATAGTGAAGGAAGAAATTGAGTCTTCCATATTTATATGTCGGGGTTGTCAAATGACAACAGTATAAGAAGAAAATTATGTCTTCTATGTAGTGATTTCAAAGAAAAAAAGGTAAATGTGATGCAGTTATTTGCAACATGTACATGTACTCTATAATATTATGAAACTAGCTACTAAATTATGTGAGGTTAATTTGACTGTCTTCACTAAGCTATAAGCTTGTGAGAAAAACATCGAGGGGAATGGGATGATATTAAGCCATTTTTAATTAACAATGATGGTAAACCAACCTTTGTGATTGGAGATTCCATGAAGAAGGTTCATATCAGTAATAACAAGTCACTAGTTATTTCTGCTATTTATTTTGTCCATTCCTATGGTGCGTGAAGTGCTAGACTGCATCACTGTGAGAATAAGCATAAATGCTTTTAATGATTTTCATAGCCCTTATGGGTAGTGTATGAGTTGCACCATACACTTGATAAAATCACCTATATGAGTGTCAAGTGGGGCTGTGAGGTCGTGGCAAAATCTCTAGAGCACTCTTGAATACTGGGCGCGCGAATGGCCTATTTTCGCAAAACAGCGATAACAGCGAGATTTATGGAGGTGCAATATGATTGATAAACCTCTAGCACACACTTAAGTGTCTTAGTTCATAGAGCTTGCTTCACCAATTCACTTGTGTGTTAAGTCTCATCAATCTAGGTTTGGTTCATAGTCCAAAAGACACCAGATTCGAAACTATTGTGCTCATTGAGATAACCCAGGAAATACCTCATTCTAATCCTTTGTTCAAACTTAAACTTTTGAAATATGTGGGGGATTGTTGTAAATTTTGTGTATTTCAAAAGTTTAACTGTATCATTCGTTTTTACGGCACCGTCCAAACATATATTTTACCTCCACCGTCCATATCAATCTTGTGCACAAGTTGAAAACCAATCAGAGACTACCGTCCAATCCTTGTAATTAATGTTTTACATAGGAATTAACAGGTGCATAACCTATATAAGAGAAGCCTCACCTCACTTCTCAAACACACCAAAAATCATTCTTCTATTTGCTCTTTAATTTGAGCTTCCCTCTCTAATCTCTCTAAATATATTATGAGTTATATTGATATTATTTTTCGCTAGTTTCTGTATCCCGATTAATATCGGAAGAGCTTGTTATATCCTAGGAGGTTTGCGGAATTCACGCTGAATAAACCCTTTAAGACAATGTTCATCAACACATCTCAAACTACAACTTCATTGCTCTCTTAGATTATTTCCAACGGAAAAACGGGGGAAGCGTGGGAGTGAAAGATAGTGTGGAGAAGAACACTGTATATATATAGTTTGGAAGAGGAAGATTCTACTAATTTAGAAAATACAATTATGTCTTATCTCTGTTTGCAGGTATGTGAAGATTCTTGGAGCTAGAAACCTGATTAATTGTTCAAATCCTTGTCTAGCAAATTTTCTTAGAGAGGTTACCTACCAAGCATAGTTTAGTGAGAAGGAATATCATCCGAATGGTTAAAAGCTTATTTTCCGTAATAACTCCGTAACAACGTTATTTTCCTTTTAATTGTCTGTCTCAGTACTTCCTTAATTTTTTGAAGAGTGCGGATTTTTTTATATTAAAAAATCATACACCAATTTTATATCCTCATTAATTTATTATTTTTTGACCTATTTAGTATCCTTCATTTCCTCAATTTTTAATTCATTTAAATAATATAATAATATTATATTATTGGTGTAAGAGAGATGTAAGTGTTTTTGGTCTCAACAAAACATTATTTTTTTTCGAAATTGGGTGTGAATATCTTCACTTTCGGTTTGCTGTGAAAATTGATTTAAAGGGTCATTTTAGGGTACATCCAATAAATTTGGGTGTACTATACTTTTTACTACGAATAGTTAAATTTTATATTATTTTATTTTATTTATTTTATTATTATTATATAAATATTAATTTAAATACTAAAAATAAAAATGAATAATGGTACTCCACAATTTTAAAAGAGTACCATAAATTAAACTGATTTTTTCTATTGGGAATTCCTATTGGAGGTCTCGCTGAGAAGAAGGCCAAGTTGGAGGATGTGTTTGGTTCACTTAACTAGGTGGGAGTTTCCATTAAAATAATATTTTGTTTGACATTCAAAAAGTTTATGCTCATAATATAATATTATTATTTAATTTAAATGAATTAAAAATTAGGGAAATAAAGAGTACTAAAGAGGCTAAAAAATAATAAAATAATAAAAGTGTAAAGTTGGTGTAAAATTTTTTAGTGTAAAAACCTTTGATATAAACACAGGAATAAATTTAAACTTATAATATTACATTCTTGACTGATTTTTCTGAATGAAACGGTGTTAGAACGTAAAACATAACTTTTATCTGATCTATTGTACAAGGATGATTGAGTGGTGCTGACTGCTGAATCTATCACCATATATGGACCACTTTCCTAAATAAAATATTCGAACTATTTGCGAGATACACGAGGTTGAAATAATATATTATATAATAATGAAACATATTTGAACTCTCACCCCAAAATGTGATATTGGGATTTATGAATATAATTTTGTTTTTTTTTTTTTTATGTTCTTTATGTTATAAATAGAGGATGAAACGCCATTCTATCTTCCACACCAAAAACACTCTACTTAATTCCTAATTAATTTCCATCATGAGGCTTTCTCTTTCTTTACTTCCTTTGGCACTCTTCCTCTTCCTTGTATGTTTTAATTCCTTTCACAATTTCTGTTTATTTGTCCTTATTGTTAATATTTTTAATAGTAGCGATAGTTGGATAGTGTGAAAATAATTATAATAAATAGTTGATAGAAGGGTTAAGAAAGATCATAACCAATATGATAATAGAACAATATTATTATTTAATTTACGCTAATATTGAAATAATAGTAATTATGAGTCTCATAGAAGAGGAAGTTCACATATACTTGTAACTCAACAACAACTTTGACTCTACATGCCACTTAGCTATTTTTTTATTTTTTATTTTATTTTTAGCCTGTCCTAGACTTGTTAGTTTCTAAAATTATCAATGTTACAATTGCAAATAGATTATTGTATTTGTAACTAGATTTGTCAGGTATTTGTTTACAAAACTATAGAATTTGCATTATTTTCCAACACTTAACATTATTTGATTTATTTCCATCTAAGTTCAGACAATCTGTGAGTGATTTAGATGGATTATATTGTGTTTTAATATGAAAAGGTAAAATAATAACAGCATTTCATATCTAATTTTGATAATTTAAATTTCATTCTTCATAGTACAGTTTTTTTCCCAACTACTAATATGCCTTCTTTTTAAAACATTTTTATTGAGAAGTTTGCTGCAGAAATAGAATCAAGAAAAGATGTTGGAGAGAACTTGAAATATGTGAAAGAATTTGCATCGGGATCTAACGCTCTTCTCTATTACGATAATTACGCTAAAAATGGTGATGCAAAACAAGAAAAGAAATACGTAAAAGAATTTGCATCAGGATCTAACGCTCTTCTCTATTACGACAATTATGCTAAAAATGGTGATGCAAAGGAAGACAAGACCTATGTGAAAGAATTTGCACCGGGATCCAATGCTCTTCTCTTATATAGTGCTTACGCTAAAGATGGTGATTTGAAGGAAAAGGAATACGTGAAAGAATTTGCACCGGGATCCAACGCTCTTCTGTTATACAGCGCTTATGCTAAAGATGGTGATTTGAAGGAAAAGGAATACGTGAAAGAATTTGCACCGGAATCCAACGCTCTTCTGTTATACAGCGCTTACGCTAAAGATGGCGATTTGAAGGAAAAGGAATACGTGAAAGAATTTGCACCTGGATCCAACGCTCTTCTCTTATACAGTGCTTACGCTAAAGATGGCGATTTAAAGGAAAAGAAATACGTAAAAGAATTTGCATCAGGATCTAACGCTCTTCTCTATTACGACAATTATGCTAAAAATGGTGATGCAAAGGAAGAGAAGACCTATGTGAAAGAATTTGCACCGAGATCCGATGCTCTTCTCTTATATAGTGCTTACGCTAAAGATGGTGATTTGAAGGAAAAGGAATACGTGAAAGAATTTGCATCGGGATCCAACGCTCTTCTCTTATACAGTGCTTACGCTAAAGATGGCGATTCGAAGGAAAAGGAATACGTGAAAGAATTTGCGCCGGGATCCAACGCTCTTCTCTTATACACTACTTACGCTAAAGATGGCGATTCGAAGGAAAAAGAATATGTGAAAGAATTTGCACCGGGATCCAACGCTCTTCTCTTATACACTACTTACGCTAAAGATGGTGATTCGAAAGAAAAAGAATACGTGAAAGAATTTGCACCAGGATCCAATGCTCTTCTCTTGTACACTACTTACGCTAAAGATGGCGATTTGAAGAAAAAGGAATACGTGAAAGAATTTGTACCGGGATCCAATTCACTTCTTTACTACGATAACTATGGAAAGGATGGAAAGAAAAGTGAAGCCTAATAGCAAAGACTAATAGCT
Source organism: Cyamopsis tetragonoloba (assembly GCA_037177725.1). Classification (NCBI taxonomy): domain Eukaryota; kingdom Viridiplantae; phylum Streptophyta; class Magnoliopsida; order Fabales; family Fabaceae; genus Cyamopsis; species Cyamopsis tetragonoloba. Next base: position 48,860,768 of record CM074122.1, on the reverse strand, counting down.
GGGATCATGTTGTTGTTTTCTTAATTCCTTAGTTATTCCAGCTTTGCTATTAATGTTTGTATGCTTTTGAATAAGAATTGTGTTGTGTAAGCCTTTTCTGAATTTGCTAAATGATGTGATGTGTCCATGGCATTCTCTTCTAAATCCTAGTATCATTATTTAGGCTTTTCCATAAACTCTCTGTCATTTGTCTATTGATAATTATTATGTTTCTTTCGCTGAAAATATTTTTTAAAAATTGAATTATTTTAGTTTCTATTACATGTGATGCAATGGGCGCCGAAACATAGACTTACCTACTAGGTTGCATATAACATGGTCCCATTTGGAAGGGGACCATGGAGGTCCCTGAACACAGATGACTGTAGATTTGGGCTAGACAGCATCCAACGGTCCAGAATAAAACTGTAAGGATGAATCATTTACACAGATTTGTAAAATTTGCAATTTACCCCCTTTTCTCCCTCTCTATGTCTCTGCTTCCTACTAACCAAAGGAAAATTTATCAATCTCTTAGTTTTCTTCCTCTGCTTTCACAAATTTGGATGGCTTTATTTCCCCTCAAGTTCCTTAGCTTGCATCTCTCTACCATGATTTCAATTTTGGCATGGATTTGATTCTTTCAATTTTGGCATTAGGGTTTCGATTATTTTCAGCATTAGGGCTTCGATTCGATTCCTTCAATTTTGGCATGGGATTCAAATTTTCAATGTTCACACAATAAGATTTTCAATGTTCAATGTTATGACTCCTTTGGTGGCAACGGAACCCCTCTTCTTCGATTGCATCACCTTCTAGCTGCCGATTGTGATGCCTTCAATGTTCCCTTCTCTTTTGTCACCCTCTAGGGTTTCGTTAAACTCGGATACTGAGCTCAAATTGGTTAAAGGTCGAGTCTTGGAGGGTTTACCTAGGCGTTATCCTTGCGAGGGTGATCGAAGGCGAGTTTCCAGGTCATGGTGGTGCGGCGCGTGTGGGAATCATAGTGATGGTCACCGCCAAGGTCGCCCAAGTCTGTTGATGACCTTACATGAGCTATGGTTTCACCTTGATCCAATGACCCTCTTTGTTCTGTTTCTCTATCTGTTGATGAAATATGGGTTTTTCAAAATCTGAAGCACGAAATCGCAGTGGAAGCTTTCTGGATCTATTGCTTTTGATTCTTGTTAAGCAAACAATGAAGGTTGAATGAAGGAAAATGTTCATAATTTGATTTAAATGATTAAAAAATGAGTGTTGATTTTTTGACACCTAAAAATCATACACCAATTTTATACTCTAATTATTTTATTATTTCTTGATCCCTTTAGTATCATTCATTTCTCCAATTTTTGATTCATTTAAATCAAATAGTAATATTATATTATGAGTGTAAGAGAGGTGTAAGCTTTTTGGATGTCAATAAAACATTATTCTTAACAAATTGAGGAAATAAAAGCTACTATAGAGGTTAAGAAATAATAAAATAATGAAGATGTAAAGTTGATATAAAATTTTTGAGTGTAAAAAAATCAACATTATTTTTCATATAAACACATGAATAAATTTAAACTTATAATATTACATTCTTGGCTGATTTTTCTGAATGAAACGGTGTTAGAACGTAAAACATAACTTTTATCTGATCTATTGTACAAGGATGATTGAGTGGTGCTGACTGCTGAATCTATCACCATATATGGACCACTTTCCTAAATAAAATATTCGAACTATTTGCGAGATACACGAGGTTGAAATAATATATTATATAATAATGAAACATATTTGAACTCTCACTCCAAAATGTGATATTGGGATTTATGAATATAATTTTGTTTTTTTTATGTTCTTTATGTTATAAGAATAATATGCACGCGAATTGTTATTAGGTTTTTCTTTTCTATTATAAGTCTTAATGATGCAAGTTTGAAGGGAATATTTGTAAGTGGCTGAGTACTCTCCTCGTACTCAATTTATTTTAATAAATTTACTTTTATTAAAGATATGTAAACATTAAAGATATGTAATATATATATAGCAGTAGGATAAATTAACAGTTATGCTAATGGTTTAATTTGTTATTCATTGATGATTATATATATATTGTTATTTTAAATTTTATTTATTATAAATATTACATGCTAAGTTTACACTAACGGAGACTAAGATAACAGTAAAAATAATAAATAATAATTGTTTACCGTATACATAAATATTCAAGAATAAATTTTTTAATTTTTTTGTTAATTTACATATAAAAATGTTACTGTTTTCACTGCTACGACATGTTGCTATCTTAGTTATAATGAGAATAAAAACAGTCCATTCAATATTGATAAGGGTGAAAAGGACAGCAAGGAGTATCAAAACCACCCACTAGATGAGAAATCAAGATGTAAGCTAAAGTTTAAATGAAAAATTAGTTTTCATATATTAGACAAAAAATGTTAGAATTATATATACTAATATTTTTATTAAGGGAAAGATATTATACTTTTCAAAATATTCCTCATTATTCAACTAAATTCTCAACATCTTTATTTATATCAATATATTTTTTTATATATATAATTGTCAAAGACATTGCTTTTGCAATTTCGGGGATGGAATATTATGGTTACTCCTCCTCTCAAAAAGTGTGCTTCCTGTGATTCGAACTTGTGTCCTCATCCTTACTAGAGACCAAGTTGCTTATCACTTGTCCAACACCTTGTTGGTATTTATATCAATATTTTTCAAGAAAGTTTAGAAATTAAAACATATATATTAACCCACAATAAAATGACCAAAGAACTTTAAGGCCGGTTTACTTTGCATTTTCATTATGAGTTTTTATTTTTTATTTTATGTGTGTGTTTAGCATAAAGAATAGGAGGGAAAGGACTACAAAAAATATTATATTTGTGTTTGCTTAAAAGGGAAGATAGAGAGATTTTACAAAACATTGAAACTATATTATACTTGTTTTTGTTGTTTTCAAAGTTTTCTAAACAAATCTTCAAAAACAGAAAATAAAACGAGAACAAGGTAATAATTTGATATTACAATTACTCTAGGAAATAACAAATAAAAACAGAAAATGACAATAATACAAAGTAAATAAACCCTTACTTTTCCTTTTGAAATTACTATATTTAACTTAAGCTATATATTTAATGTAGCTTTTAAACTTGAGAGAAGATTTAGAAAAACGTTATTTTTGGTCCTAAATTAGTATAAGTGTTTTTAACATAATTTAGTTATTGAATGATATTTGTCATTATTTTAGTGCTTAAAAGATTTAAAATGTCATAAAATTGGTCTTTTTTTTTATAACAAGTTGGTGATATTTCAATCTTTCTAAAGACTAATTTAGCAATATTTTAAAATTAAAATAAGATTTAACGAGATGTTTGTTTCTCATTAGGATACCTAAGAAATTAATATTCTAATTTTGAAATATAGGGTTGATGAGTCAACAAATTGTCCCCAATTAGAAAAATAGGAGATTCTACCTTCAATATTCTTTCTATAAACTTGAATTGCCAATAATTTAGATTGCAAAGGTTGGGATCAGATGAACCAAAATATCCTAACTCCATAATTGTTGAAAACCTTTAGCATTTGCTTAAAATTTCTCTATTTTTTGGATTGTTTGTTTTCTTAATTAGTTGTATAAATGAAATTTTTTTATTTAACACATTGTCTAAATAACGGTTCTGCCTAGAAAAATTAGAATTTCAACAATAGTCTATATGGGAAGGATCTCTTATTCATTTGTATACTACTCGAAACAAATCAGTACACTTGTCGATACGATGAAAAAATCCTATCACTCTCATCACTAACCCAATACATCAAAAGACTTAATTACACCCGATTATTAGGTTACATGATTTTGAAAAACTCCAACATTTAGGCCGTTGGTTGGTGGATCAACTTTGTAACAAGGGTAGCAATATAATTTACATCAATCTGCAATATGCAATAGTTTGCATCAATGTGCTTCGAATTAGAAGAAAATTTGTTGTTGAGAGAAATTTACAATTGTAGTATTATAGCAATATAATTTACATATGTGAAAGGAAGTAATTTTTTTATAAGCAAAAATACGTTCACAAGGGTTTAAATTAAGGAGTTGTTAGTCAAAATTTCACTTCCTAATTGTTAAATCAACATGTTAGATGCTTGCAATTATTACTTAAAAAGAACACTTATGTTTTTTTTAAGTGCTTATAAATTAAAACAAAGGGGAAGTATATTATAACAATGAATAGTTACCAAGGGGTTGAGATAAAGCATTTATTGGATTATAAGTGTGTTAAAATTTTTTTATTTTGAATGTTAAATTAAATTGTTTGTTGTATAACTCCAAGGGTTGGCTCAGCGGTGTATGGCTCCGCTAAGTTCATAAGAGGGACGATCCACAACTGGAGGTCCTGTGTTCGAATCTCCCCTATGCCAAATTTCCGGGGTTCAGTGTCAACCACGTAGCGCAAACGGGATTAGTCTCATCCTAAGGATGGGGAAACCCGTAGTTATATCAAAAAAATTGTTTGTTGTGTACCGATATGTTTAATTCTTTGATCAAAATTCTTTAGATTATCTAATATCGAATATTTCTATCTAATATATTACTACCTCCGGTCCTAAATATAAGACTCTTTAGAAGAAATTTGTTGGTCATATATATATGACCCTTGCAAAGTTCAACAAGGAATTATTAGTTTTTTCCATATCTATCCTTATAATAAATGAAGGGACAATGAGTATAATTAATGTATTTGCTGAAAATCTTGACTTTGAACAATGGTAAATTTGGTATATTGTACTATTTTTTAAAAAATAAAACATTAAATAATATTGTTAGTAGTTTTCTTAATCTATATGAATCGGTTAGAGAATCCTATAAAAAAATCAGAGATAGTATAATGGTAAGTAAGGTTGGCGAGTTCATATATTAAAATAACGAGAGATATTTATGCACTCACACGAGTAGTGATTTATGTATGTAGACTATTTTTCGAGTACAGAGGTGTTTAGAAATAGAAAGATAGAAATTAAAAGAAAACTAAAGAGATAAAAAAAGAAAAGAAAATTCATGGCTGAGAGCGTTTTTCTTTGATCCATGAAAAATTCAGGTAAACTTTTAGTTTATTTCTATCCATAACTTTTAAAATGAAACAAATTAAATAGTGACATAAATTATTCTTAAAACAAAATATTAGTAGTTTTATTGTAAAATTTCCCTCCCGATAAACATTATTAACTCCATTAAAAATGATTAATTGCTTATATTTTAGAAAGAAAAGATATTTAATAATGGGATGCAAAGATATTAAATATTGGTTTAAATACATATTTTTGTCTTTGTATTAGACACTTATTTAGGTAATAGTTCATGTACTTTAAAAGTTGTGATTTTAGTTGATGTACTTTAAAAGTTGTGGTTTTAGTCTCTACACTTTTACGCCGTTAAGGTTTTAATCCTTGACATTAGTTCTGTTACTAACTTCGTTATAGCTAGCCTACATAGCACACATGTGGTCTCAAACACAAATGTTCAATGGTTTTATTTAAAAACATTGTAAATGACTCATACTTATGGATGACTCTCATATGCTCACTCCAAAGGGTATATGAATCACTTTCAAAAAAAAGGAGACATGTTTTGCAAAGCACTTTTGTTGCGGACCCATATTCCGGGTCCGTGGCTCGGATCTCTGGAAGGTCCATCAAGCAACACGGCCCATAATGCCGGCCCATACCATTAAGTGACTCCTACACGAAAGGTATAAATACAGGGAATTATTGGAGACTCAGGTATAAGAATCTAACCCTAATATACCACAATCCCAGGCCAATACTAACTTGAGCGTCGGAGTCTTTGCAGGTACCACCTGCTCCACGGCGGAGCACCTCAAAGCATCATCGGATTCGCAAGACCATGCCGTACTTGGATCTCAGGTATGCATCAACTTTCACTCAAACTCATCTTATCACTATCCATTTTTAAATAGAATCTTTTCGGAATACCTTACCTAACCCGCTCTGAAGCTAATTGTAGGATAGGATAGCTAGTTGTCTATCTAAGAAGGGGGGGAGGTGAATTAGGTAGAGTTTATTTTTAGGGTTTTCTAGAGGTGATACGATAGCTAGTTGTCTATCTAAGAAGGGAGGGGGGGAAGAGGTGAATTAGGTAGAGTTTATTTTTAGATGTTTTGCGCGGAAGTTGTTTCAACGTTTGTAAATCCTCCAAGTTATTGATAATATGAACAACATAGGACAAAACATAACACCAGTAAAACTTAGGCAATTTAGAATGAAACAGTATAGCTCTAGCAACATTTAAAATATGCCTATGTTTCCTTTCAACAACAGAGTTCTGTTGAGGTGTTTCAACACATGAAGTATGATTTATTATACCATATTCAGCATACAAGTTAGGCAAATTAAATTCAACACCATTGTCAGATCTGATTATCTTAACACGCACATTATAGTGGGTTTCTAGGTTTCAACATGTTTTAAAAACTTTGCAATCAAAAACTTAGTTTCAGATTTGTTCTTCATTAGATGAATCCAAGTATGACAAGAGAAATCATCAACCACAGTGAGGAAATATCTATGATCATGTGAGCATTCAACATTTAGAGGTCCCCAAATATCCATGTGAACAGTAGCAAATATAGTATCACACCTATTATTTTCATTAGGAAAAGGAAGCCTAGTTTGTTTACCTAACTGGCATGTATCACAAGGAGAACAGTTATCAAAGCGCACATAAGGAAATTGTTTCGCAATTATATGTAAGACATCATCCGAGGGATGACCCATACGTAAGTGCCAAGTCTTAGGTGTGCTATCAAAATTCGGAACGGTGTCAGAACCATTTTCAGAAGTGGAACAAACAGCAAAATTATAACAAGTATTTTCACACAAGGGTAAAGTATTAGGACTTAGGGTGTAAAGATTCTTTAGGACTCTAGCAAGTCCAATTGTCCTCTTGCTCAGCTTGTCCTGTAAAAAACAAGCGTGTCTGTCAAATATGACTTGTATATTCAAAGAGCATATTAATTTGTGCACAGATAGAATGTTTGAATGAAAATCCTTAATGAATAATACATTTTCAAGATATAGAGTAGTATTGAAATGAACAGTACCCATGAATTTTGAATGAGAGATATCACCATTAGGCAAATTCACAGAAATAGGAGGTATTTCTTTAACAGAACTAAAAAAGGTTAAATCATTGCATACATGATCTGTCGCACCACTATCTATTATCCAGAAACTATTAAAAAAAGTACCCTGAGTGTCGTGATGTGAAGAAGTGTTGTGTGTGATGTTGTTGACACTGTGTTCATTAGATTCGAGTTTTACTTTCTTTAGCATATCAGCAAGCATGGCATAATCTTCATTGGTAAGAATCAGATTGGGTTGAGAAGCATTACCAGAGGATGTAGCAGCGGAGTCTTTAGTACAAACAGCGTTAACACTAGCTGATTGTTTGTTCTTAAATTTGTAGTTAGCAGGAAAGCCATTTTTGAAAAAACAGTTATCAACAGAATGATTTTCTTTTCCACAGAAACTACAAATTTTTTCTTTATTCTGTTCATTAGGTTTACAAGGATTCAGTTTATTTTTTCCTTTGGTAACTGTTAGATTTCCAACCAGTAGTAGTGAGATTTTGTACAAACTTACCCTCGTTGACAGCATTACCTTGGTTTCATTCCTATTGCTGAACAATGGAGAAAGCCCTTGCAACAGTGGGTAAGGGATCCATAAAAAGAATTTGTCGTCTTATCGTATCGTAGGCCTCGTTGAGGCCTTTCAAAAAACACGTGACATATTCCTAGTCACGATACTTTTTTACACTTTCAGCAAGAGAACAAGAGCAAGGAACAGAACATGTGCATGTGAAAATAGGGCATAAAACTTCAAGTTCTTGCCACTGTATTTGTAAATCAGTAAAGTATGGGGCAAGATCGCGATCACCTTGACGTATCGTGTGAATCGCCGCAAGGAGATCGGAAAACCTAAAAGAATCACCCTTAGAATAGCGTTCTTTTAGATCTTTCCAAACATCACTTGCTTTGTCAAAATATGCAATGCTTTGAGCTATAGAACTACTTACAAACTTTGTGATCCACGAGATCACCATGGTATTGCAACGCATCCATGTGTGATGCAAAGGATCAGTGGTGGATGGTTCTGGAATCGCGTTAGTCACAAAGCCAAGTTTGTCTTTACAGATCAGGCCAGGCGCCATGCTGCGTGACCAGATCTGGTAATTTTTTAACCCCTTCAAGAACCGGATTAATGGCGGCAGAGGACGGATTATCTGCCGGATGAAGGTAATAGGGACTAGATGGATCTTGTGAGGGATCAACCTTTGTGAGCGTCATACCAGAATCAGTGTTTGCCATGAAGGGCGAAAGAAACAGGAAGAGAAGAACGTAGGGTTTGAAAAAAAAGGAAGAGTCACAACGGATATGGGAAGAAGAAGAGGCGCGGCGGTGCAACCCCACAAAACCCTAACCCTAACTAGAGCTCTTGGATACCATAAAGGAAACTGTACAACGCATTTTGGAAAAAGAGAAGTTGTATTGGAATTACTCAATGAGTGAATACAAGAAGGGGGAATATAAAGGCAGTCACGTGGGACGGTGATTGGATCCGGAAGGAAAAAGCAAATGGGCCGAAACCAAAACAGACTGGGCCCAAGACAGAAGGTAACAAGATTGGGCCAAAAACAACAAAATAAAAACTATTTGTTTTTATCCGCTAATACACATCATGATTTTCTTGGAAGGGCATTGAGAGGCAATGTGCCCTCGGCCCAAACACTTAAAACACTTAATGTTGCTTTGCTTTTCAATGTATCTTTCTTTCTCATGAACCTTTTCTTTTCCTTTGAAATTTGAGGATTTAGAAGAGGAAAATCTTTTGTGGCCGTTGCCATCCTCAATGTCATTAGAGCTCTTTTTGAAATCCCTTTTGGAATCCTTTTTGAACTCCTTGTCAAAACTCTTTTTAAAACCTTTATCAAAACCACCTTTAGAAGCATATTTTCCATTAGCATGAGAATAAGACTTAGAGGATATAGAATAATAGTATGAATCTCTATCTTGCCTTTGGAGTTGAGATTCAACTCTTTGGCATTGATACAACAAAGAATCCATAGAGACATGATCATGCAACTCAACAATATCTCTAATCCTAGGATGCAATCCTTCCACGAATCTAGCCATAGTGGCTTCCTCACACTCTTGGATGTTTGCTCTAGTGAGAGCCATCCGCATTTCCCTATAATAGGTTTCCACACTCTTGGAACCTTTGGAAAGACCTTGAAGCTTTCTATGAAGTTCCTTCACATAGTGAGGGAAAACCCATCTCAATCTAAATCTAGCTTTCAATTCATCCCACATATTAATAGGATGCCAAGGCAAAAGAGTTTTCTTTTGAGTATCCCACCACATCAAGGCATAACCATTTAAATGAAGAGTAGCCAAAGAAATTTTTCTCTTATCATCAAATCAAATCTTTGAATGTCAAAAATATGATCCAATTTCATTACCTATTCAAGATACTTTTCCAGATTAGTACTACCATCTAAAGAAGGAATATCGAATTTTGCACCAATATGTCTATTCTCAAGAGTAGGATCACCAAACAAAGGAATATTATCAAGAATATTTCCATGATGATGCCTATTAAGCCGTGGCCCATGATGCCTAGGAAGGTCATGTAAATCATCATCCTCACTAGAAATGTCATGCATATTACCATGTCTAGCATTCCTTCCATGTCCAAACAATGGAGTTTTCCTAGGTTGTCTATGCAAATCATGAACATGCCTAGAATCATTAACATGGTGAGCATTGAGGAAAGGATTAGGTATACATTCACTTACCCTTGGAGGAGATGGAGCTCTATGATGACCATGCCTTCGGCCGCTTGAATGCTCTAAAGGAACCTTGAGCTTTTCAAGCTCAATAAAAAGACCTTCATGTTTCTTGTCAAGAACTTTATCAATATGACCTATCAAAGCCTCAAACATAAGCCTATTGTCACTACTAGGAGAAGAAGATTGAGGATCCATGCTTTTTTTTTTATTTTATAAATATCAAAAGAAATGTGGAATAGAAAATGGCCTATGCAACCAAATGGTCAAAGACTAAAACAAAAAAAGAAATAAAGAAAATAACAAATCAAAGAAATAAAGAAATAAAGAAAAAATTCTTGCCTTTTACTCGTGTATTCAACCAAATTTTCAACCAAATTCACACACACCTCACAAGTGTTTCACTCAAAAAGAAAAACAAAATTTTACTCGTGTATGTTACTCATTGAAAGGCTTTTGCTATAATGTTTGTTCACTCTTGCCTTTTACCACTCTTGTCTCTTTGTAAAGACTTAGCAAGCAAGCTTCAAAGAATTTAGAAGCTTATCCCAGTTATCCCAGTTATCCCAATTTAATAGTTTCGAAATAGCAAAACTCCCAAAGATTTAGCAACAAGTTTAGGCAAAAAGTGACAAAGAATACAAGCAAATGCAAACTCAAAGACAAAACTTATAAGCCAACAAGACAAGCAAGAAAAAGAAGACTCAATCAAATGAAAAGCAACTCAAAAATGGAATGAATGAATGTGACAATGGCACAAGAAAAAAAAAGACAAAGAAAACAAGGCAAATTCAAAGAAACAACGGAAGCTAGATATACTCAAAATTTCCAAAGCACCAAAGACTATCAAGCAACAATAGCATACAAATGTGGTAAGTTTGGCAAAAACTAAATTTGCTCTATTTTTTTTTCTATGCACAACAACTATGTATTATTCTGCAGCAACACTATATTTTTCTCTGTACAACAATCTTGTAATTTTCTGTGTACAACAACTCTGTATTTTTCTGGATACAACAACTTTGTTTTTTTTTTGTTTGACTTAGACCAAACTCACTAGCAACAATTGTCACACACTAATCACAAAGGCACAAAGTGTGTAGAATCCCATGACATGAATTGGTGCTAATACAAGAGAAATTTATATCTAACCAAGGAGTGAAATGAGGGAACAATTAAACATAACGTATGTGATGACAAATTTCATGATCCTAATTGAAAGAAACACAAAGAAAGTTAGACACACAAACAACACAATGAAGAACACACTTAGACTTGGTAACAAACACTTCGAGTGCACAAATTCACAAAAACTCGATCACAAAAAAATTGAACAAAGAGACTCAAATGTGGAGGGATTTTATGCGCAAAAACATAGATTGAGGGAATATCAACTTATATTTGGGAGTCAAACATCAAATATTCAAGAATTAAGCATTGAACATGAAGAACACATAAGAACATCAGTGCAGAATTTTTTGCAAACAACACATGATCCCAAGGTTTTCCACCATGGAGAATTCAAATTTCAACTCCAAATCACCAAATTCCCAAAAGATTATTTATAAAAATGTAGAAAAATCAGAATACGAAAATTAGGGAAAAATAGAAAAAACTTGCGCATGAACCAAGAATGAAGGGAAAGATGAAATTGAAGCGAAACATAAAGAGATTAAGCACAATCAAGCTTCAATAAACCAAAACCCAATCATAGATCATAGAACTTTCAAGAAATTGAAAATGAAATGGTTGAAATCAAGAATTACCACAAAAGTGAAGCCTAAGGATCTAGGATACCAAATGATGAAAATGGGGATGGATCTAGCTTCAATTATGGTCATTCTTGTATCACAAACACAAATAAAAATCAAGGTTAATAAGAACACAAAATAGAAAATGGAATAGAGAAGAAGATATGAAGAAAAGGAATGAGTGGATGCCACTTCTAGCCTAAGCAAGAAGATAAATCCATGGGAGAACCGCCACAATGGAATTGGGATCCATTGATAAAGTCATCAAAATTCAAAGCTCTCAAGTTAAGGATCACAAGAGAGAATGCTCTCAAAGAAATATCAATTTCATTCAATGATCAAAATTTTTCTAGAAAAGACCTAAGGTAGGTATTTATATTACTCCATCTGGGGACTAAAAGTAGCGCCTAATATAAATGCAAGGCAGCCCCTAAAATTGAAACAAAACTGAGGGACTAAAATGCAGCTTCAATGAAAAGGGCTTCCTAATAACCTTTGCTCGGAATCTGAGATGCTTCCGAACTCCACTCCATCAAGATTAGGTCGATTCACCATTTCTTCATTAAACAGTTTCATAAAGTGTCTATTCACCAACTCTTTAATTCCAGTTAATTTTTCAACCCAGACTTGCCCATCCCGTAATGCAGTAATTGAGTCACTCTTCCTTCTCATGTTCAAACATAAGTGAAAAAATCTCGAATTGGCATCCTCCTCAAATATCCATTTCACTCTTGGTTTTTTATATGTCAAGTTGTCTTTCTTTTTATAAATGTACAAGATTAGATGTTACAACCTTCCTCTCCTCTTGTTCTGTTTCTTTTAGAGCACTAATTTCTGCCTTTTTATCTGAATTTGCCAAGGATTCCTTTAAGGCTGTAATTTTTAAATCCAAGTTCCCAGCCTTCCCAGTAACCCACTTCTTGATTTCTTCTTTCAACAATTTCAGATTTTCCCTTAATGCAAACACACTCCACCCTTGAACATCCAACTCTCCCCACTTTTTTCTAACCATTTCTTCAAAGCCTTTTTCCTTAAGCCACTAGTTTTGGAAACGAAATGGTTTTGGTCCCCAATTTTCAAATTTGACCCTTAACACCAAGGGCAATGATGTGAAACATCAAGATTTAAAGCCCAAAGACTCAAGCAATTCCAATGCCTTAACCATTCTAATGACACTCGCATCCAGTGAACTCTACTTGCAGCAGAGCCATCGGATTTATACCAAGTGTATTTCCTTCCCAAAAGCGGTAAATCCATCAATTCAACCTCTTCAACAAAACATCTAAACTCTCTGATTACATAGCCCCTATTTTCAGCAGATGTTTCGTTTCTAGCATTAGAATTAAGCACTGAATTAAAGTCTCCGAGCATACACCAGAAATCAGCCTTAATACTCCCCTTGACTGCTAGCAAATTCTCCCACAAATTTTCTTTTCCTTACCGATTGCAGGGTGAATAAATATGAACAAACACACATTCAAGATGCTCAACCATCCACTTATCATATTAGTTGGTAAAAACTCTTTCACACTTTTGGCATATTATGGTCCCCTCAAAAACTCATGTATTTGGCTGGTTACTCTTAATGGAGAGACTCCCATCTAAGATTAAGTTGTGAATTCTAGGAGGAAACCATTTTTGCATCTTTTTCTAAATTGATAAGGTCGAAAGTTCTTTGGTGGATTGATTCAGGTGTCTCTATAGATAACTCCATTGCTGATTGGTTTTTATCTTTCAGTGGTGTTTTTCATGGAGAAAAGATTAAATGAAAAGGTCATATTATTTGGGCGGCTACTATGTGGTCGTTATGGCCAGGAAGAAATGCTATCATTTTTAAGGATGAACCTATTGATGCTATTGGAATTTTTGACCTAATAAAAATTTGATCATGGACATGGTTTAGTGCATCTATGATACATAGCCCATATTCTTTTTTAGATTGGTGTGAATCTCCCTTAAGTTATATCGATAATTAATATTGCTAAACTATTATCTTATGCAATATACTAATTTTACTAATATCGATCTCTTGCATAAATGATTCTAAGAACGTGCCATACATCGATCTCTTACCTATATAACAAGTTGATCTAGCCTTAAGAACAAGTATTAAAAACCAATGAAGCCGTTGATAACTATCTCTACCTTATCAATGCGTTGAGGTTTTCATCCAATTCGGATTCTAAGAATCTCTCGATCAAAACAAAGTATTAAGATCGTGAAATTCAAGCATTTTGAGAAGAAACGACAACCTAAGATGAATAGAAAAGAATAATAAATATATGAACTTAAGAGAATTTACAAGAGTTTGAAAGATTTACATCAAAAATCCCAAACCAGAGAATTCTCATGGTAGCTATTAATACCAATTAGAGTAGAAAAATTGATGGTTGGAACTCGAAGCATCTCGTCTCTGGCTAATCTCCTCGTTCTACACGGCTTTTTCTCTCTAAATTTTCTACAAATCTCACTTGGTTTAATTTAATTTTGAGTGGATGAGATTTTTTTAAAGGCATCAAAGTGAAATATCTTCACCCAAGATAAGATAAAATAATATAAGATAAGATTTTTTTTTACATTTATTTATTTTTCTTCACCGCCTTTATTTAATTACCTGCAATCCAAGATTTTAGAGATTAAATCTTATCTATATCAATCAATTCTATATTGAAGATAAGTTGTTTCAATCTTTCTAGATTTAGGAAAATTCAAATAAAAGATAGACCAAATCTTATATAAAGGGTATCAAATCTTTATCAAACTTAAGTGAAATCTACCACTTATCATGTACTTCCATTAATAGAGATTCCATTAATAGAGATTAATTATGTTGAGATTTCTCCTATCCTTGTGTTTCCCATCAAAACCGAGATTTTGTATGTTATTGAACGATTTATCAAGTTTTTTCATTAAGCCTCTCTTAAATAAACGATATTTTGAACTTTCAAAAGAAATTTTAGTTGAAGCGGGTTGACGTGTTTTTTTGGGATTATGTGACAGATTAACAATATATTTTCATCAGGTTCAATTTGGACAAAGAAATTGACCCTAAACTAATAAGTTTAAATATATTTTTGGTCTAAAATTTTACTTTAATTTAGGTTTTAGTTTCTATATTATAAAGTGTTTAATGTCAGTCCTTACATTTCTTTCCATTAAGAAATTAGTCCATGTCGTTATGACAAGATAACAGCATAAACTAATACCTTAACAAATTAAAAGTGCGGGGAACTAAAACCAAAACTATGATAAGGTACGAATTCTTTAGCAAAATGAAGAAGTGAGGACTAAAATCAAATGTTTAATAAGGTAATTAAAGGAGCCAATTTTTAACAAAATAAAAGTGCAAGAACTAAAATTAAAAACTTTTGAAGTACAAAAGTTAAAGTTTAAGTAATAGAAAAATATTTTTTTATGCATGGAAAAAATATATAAAATCAAGAGAATATTTTATTTATATACAATTATTATTCATCAATATTCATCAATAGAACATAACACAACTCATTCAATCATCTAATAATTCTTTTTTGTTACATAAGTTATGTTGTGAATTTTTCTCTCTGTTGTTATTTATAAGGCATTTTTAACCAAATTACAAAAATCAAGAAAAGTAGTTAAAATTTTGATTTTTTAAATAATTGTTATAACATTCTAATTTTGTTCTTATTTAATGATAGTGAACCTAATTATATTCCACTACGTTAATTTTAGTTTCACAAGTCAAATCTTTTTATCGCATCTCAATGGTCCATCATTATTACTATTCTTCCATCCAAATAATTTTCTCAAAAAACGACAACAAGTTAATAATTACACAAAGCTTTTATTAGGGGTAAAAATTACTAAAACACAAAATGATCTCCTAGTAATAAACAAAACATCTTATAAAAAAAACACAAAAAACTTTTAGAAAACTTCTTATAAAAAGGAACATAGGAAAATAGTAGTATATAAAAGAGTAGTAATTGTATAAAAATTAGAATCCATGAAACAAATTAATTTTGTGGTCCGCTACGCCGCTGCTACTCTGATCCATCAATTCAAAATAAATAGTATTCACTTTAGGAAAAAATATAAAAATTAAGGAGAGTTATTACTTTTTTTTATAATTTAACAACTAAAGAATGAATAGACTAAATTAACTTTCGACTTTAAAAGTTACTTAATACTGCTTATTCGGTAAAAGATTGACAAAGATAAAAAATAATACTACTTATTTGTGCGGCGGGATACTTTGGTATATCCCTAGTACCGATGGGACCTAATATGGTACTTATAGAAGGTGTTGAAGGTGAAGAGGTTTCAGGGATAATTGAGAAGGAGGACGAATGGCTGTCCAAGATCTTTGATTCGATTCTGCCATGGGAACCGTCATTGGTAAATTCGGAACGTTTCACGTGGATCAAATGTTATGGGACGCCTCCCCATGCATGGGAGGAAGATTTCTTTCGCCGTTTGGTGATCGGAAAAGGAACACTTATTAAAATGGATCGACCAATAGGATTACGTAGAAGACTAGATGTTGCGAAGATTCTAATTCGAACAAATGAAACAAGTTTTATCAGTGAAACAATTCAAGCACTTATTGGAGGAATCACCTACGATATACGATTCATAGAGATCGTACCTAGGATAGGGGCAAGGCGAAGGCAAGAAGAGGGACCAGTATCAACAAGTTGTGCAAACCACGGAAATTTTTGCAACTCGAATGTCAAAGGAAAGGCTCCCCAATAAGATTTAGGTGAGTCTTTCACTTCCCTATCTCTATCTGAGTCTGGGATTTGTAATAGAAATAGATTGATCATGGGTAGGTCAGTGAAGGAAAAAGCATTAGAAATTGGAGAAATAAGTGAAAAATTAGGAGTCCGTTTCCAAGAAGACAAAGAGAAAGTCACTGAGAGGCTAATGGAGATGGAGAAAAGAGATGTATTGAGAAAAAAATGTATTGGCATGGTACAGGAAAAGGAGAAAGTGGAAACAAAAGTATCTAAATGAATTTTCTTTCTTATAACATTAGGGGTTTAGGAGGCAATCATAAAAGGATAAATTTTATAGCCATACAAGAAACAAAGTTACAAATGGTGGAAAAGGGGTGCATTATACAATTGTGGGGCGGTTCTGTTATGGAATTTGATTTTGTTCCAGCGGTTGGATCAGCAGGAGGTCTATTATGTGTGTGGGATTCAACTATTTTTGCTGAGGAAGCAGTGATTAAAGTATGTCTGATCATTGCCCAATTTCATTTAAAGTATCACAAAAAGATTGGGGACCGCGACCATTGAGATCTCTGGATTGTTGGTTTCAGAAGGAAGGGTTTGTGGAATTTGTTAAACAATGTTGGCAAGGTTTCCACATTTATGGATGTAAAGGTTTCATTTTGAAAGAAAAATTAAAACTATTAAAGCGTGAACTCAAAGCATGGAATTAAAATTCTTTTGGAAACATTAACGTATCAGTAAAGGAGCTAACTAAAAAGGTGGCGGAGATGGATGTCTTAGCTAAAAATGAGGATCTTTCTCTGGAACAGGTTGAAGTATGTATGAAAGCCAAGGAAGAATTATGGTTTGCCTTGAAAAATAGGGATAGTTTGCTTCGTCAAAAGGCAAGACATAAATGGCTCAAAGAAGGCGATGAAAACTTGGCATTTTTTCATAATGCAATTAAGGCAAGGCGTTGTTTCAATTTGCTAAATGAACTCATGAGGGGGGAGGAATGGATTGACGAACTAGTTGAGGTAAAAGGTATGGTTAAAAGTTATTTTGAAAATGTATTTTGCTATATACAGAACAATCATCCAAGGATAGAAGGACTTATGTTTCAGAAGCTAAATGATCAGGATAATGTGGCGCTTGTAAAGTGTTTTTCAGAGGAGGAAGTGTGGTTAGCTGTGAAGAGTTGCGGCGGTTCGAAAAGCCCAAGACCGGATGGGTTGAATTTTTCGTTCATAAAAAATGTTGGGATTTTTTTTAGGATGTTTTTGTGACTGCTTTAAAGGAATTTGGGGAAAAGGAATTCTTGGTTAGGGGGTCCAATGCTTCTTTCTTATGTCTCATTAATAAGGTACCCAATCCCCTGAGTTTGGAGGAGTATAGACCTATATCTTTGATTGGATGTTTCTATAAGATTCTTTCCAAAATGCTCAGTAACCGTTTGAGCGGTGTCATACACAAAGTTATTGGACCAAGGCAATCGGCTTTTGTTGGTGGTGGACAAATTATGGATGGAGTTGTTGTGGCAAACGAAATTATTGATGATGCACGAATAACGAGGAGGAGATGTATAATGTTTTAAGGTTGGTTTTAGAAAGGAATATGACTCTGTTGATTGGGATTATCTGTGATATGATGGAGCATATGGATTTTTGCAAAAAATGGCGGAATTGGATGATGGCATGTTTTCAGTCAGCTTCCGTTTCAGTTTTGGTGAATGGGAGCCCAACAAAACAATTTGCTATGACAAAAGGTATTAGGCAAGGGGATCCAATAATGTTGCCATTTTTATATCTGTTAGCGGCGGAAGGGCTCAATGGTCTCATAGACAAGGCGATGAATGAGGATTTGTATGATAGTTATAGGATAATCAATGGGAGTGTCAACATTCCGTTGCTACAATTCGCGGATAATACGATCTTTTTTCTTGAAGATACCGGTAAGAGTTTTGTAACTCTAAAGAGCATACTGCGCATGTTTGAATTGATATCGGGACTCCAGATTAATTTTGATAAGAGCTAATTAATGGGTGTGAATATTTAGAATGACAGATTGGAAGAAATTCCGGATGTTTTGAATTGCAAAATAGGGAAAGTAGTGCCTTTTAAATACCTGGGGGTACCAGTTGGAGCACAAGCTCGTAAAGTAGCTACGTGGCTATCCATGATTCAGGATATGCAGAGGAAGTTGAGTAAGTGGGAACATCAGAGTTTGTCATTTGGTGGTAGATTGGTTATTATAAATTCTATTTTGACAAATATTCCTACTTATAAGATGTCGGTTTACAAGGCTCCAAGGAAGGTATTACAATGGGTGGAAAAAATCCAACGAGACTCTGTGGGGATCCAGCCCAACAAAAAGTAAAATTCCATGGGTAGCTTGGAGTAAAGTATGTCAAAGTAAGGAAAATGGAGGTCTTGGGGTTAAGAATTTGAGACTCATGAATTTAGCACTTTTAGGGAAGTGGAGATGGAGATTGATAAAGCAGTGTGGCAATTTATGGTATGATGTGTTATTGGCAAAATATGGTGGAGATTTTGATGGGGATTGGAGGAAGGAAGATAGAGTTTCGGAGTGGTGGAAGACTATTTGGGGCCTTGAGGTGATGGGAGGTGATATATGTAATTTGCTGGATAGTTTATTTCACATTGAGGTCAAGAATGGGAGAAACACTCGTTTTTGGCATGATGTTGGGGTGGGTTCAAAACCTTTGAAGTTATTATAACCACGACTGTTTTCATTATTCCAACAACAAAATGATTTTATTGGTCATATGGGGGTTTGGGAGGGTCAGCACCAATGGAGATGGGAGTGGCGTTGGAAGAGGGTTTTATTCCATAGGGAGGAAAGGAGGTTGGACAAGTTGAAGGCATTGTTTACTAACGTTTGTTTTGTGCAGGATCTTAAAGATGAGTGGCAATGGAGTGGCAATAATAACGGTACTTATATAGTCAACAAGGCGTATAAGTTATTAAATTCAAAGCCAGAACAACAGCAAAATTCCTTTCAGAAAATATTATGGAGGCTGCCAATTCCATCGAATGTGTGCATTTTTTTTGTGGCGATTATTTCAAGATCGACTTCCTACTAAACAAAATTTGAGAAAAAGAGGTGTTGTAACTGCCCCATCCCAATTGGCCTGTGCATTCTGTAATGTGATGGAAGAGGATCTTTCACACATTTTCCTAAATTGCGGCTTGGCGTCAATGTTGTGGAAGGAGTGTATGTCTTGGTGGAGTATATGTTACACTTTACCGAATGATATCGGCCTCTGGTTAGGATCAAACGTTTCAACGATGTCGGTGGTAGCTCTAGATAGAGGCTGGTCATTAGTTATTTGCCCATGTATGTGGATAATTTGGAATGAGCGAAATGTTCATTTATACCAAAACAAACAAACACAGGTTGAGAACTTGGTACAAAAGATTAAGTGGATCTCATGGGAATGGTTATATACCAAAGCAAACCAGACTCAAGTGCCTTTCTCTTGTTGGTGTTTTGATCCATTGGGGTTTCTGGTTAACCAGCAATAACAATGAAATGGATGTTATTTGTAAATGGGGTCTATTTTAGTTTACCGCCGGTTGCCTTTCATTTAGTTTTCACTTTTCTCTTCCTAATTTGGTGTGCAGGTTTTAATCTGCTGTTTATATGTGGCCTATGTGCTTGATGTTTTAGTTGTATCACATCTTGTATTATGTATTGGTACCCCTGGTACCATTTATAATAATAAAATCTATTGCTGCTTATAAAAAAAAGATAAAAAATAATAACTATTATTTTGATATTATAAAAGTAACAAATAATTTTTAATATTTTTTTTGCTAAATTTATTATTTAGAAATAAAGGGAGCATTATGTTTTAGGTTCTATGAGACAACATTTGACCAGGGTCGCGGCGGGGACGGCGATAAATTAAACAACAGAGTTGCCACCGAGATTTATTAAAGAAAACCTCGGAAAAACATAAAAAGAAGGTCTTTGAAACCATGAATGAGTTTGGGAGTCGATTACGTGTAGGGAAGGTGTTAGCACCCTACGACGTCCGCTAAGTAAGCGATTACCTTTTAATTAATTGTGCAAAAATTTGTTAATATTAAAAAATATTTAATATCACTCAAAAACATTTACACTTATTTATTAACAAGAGGAAACAAAATATTTTTTATTTATTTAGGCTCGATAGGTTTGGTTCCCGGTCCTACGTATCCTCAGCTCGGGGAGGAATCAAAGCCACGTATATTTATGGAAATGATTGATTTCGGAAAGAGGCGGGTTCAAGTCAGTAGTTAACCCAAAATCTGAAGGAAGCAATCCCAACTCATTCAGATTTTAAGGGAAATATATATTCCTTTTTCTTAAAAACAAAGTAAGGTTTAGAGAAGATTAATTAAGAAAACACTTGGGTTTAAAATAGCACGAGACTACTCATTAAACCTAAACTCGACAAGGAAGCATTCGCAACTCAGTCAGATCAAAAATCGTCTTTCATATATTTTTTGAAAGTAACAATAATAATAAGACTAGTAATATATAAAAAAAATTAATTAAGAAATAAAAACTAGGCTTAAGTTAGCACAAGGCTACCCAGTAAACCTAATTGGACTCTGATGGAAGCACCAGCAACTCAGTCGGGTCCAAAACTAAAAAGTTACTACAAAAAATAGGGTGGTCCAGAAAGTAAAAAAATGATAGGTCTACAAACACACAGCAAAGCCAAAGCACAACAAGAGGGGATATAAATTGCAATAAAACACGAAAATTTTACCAAAAACAATAGGGGTGGTGTAAAAACCAAAAACGTATGCCAAAAATATTAAAGAAAAAAGGAACAAAAACGTTGACAGTAGCACCACGTTGTCCTCTACCTCCTCCAACGGCGGCGGTTCATGGCAGGACCGACAGAGGCGAAAAAACATGACATAACGGTGGAACAATGTCGGTCACGGCGACGGACTTTGACGGTGCAGCGATGAGCGTGTGACGGTGGGTGTTGGCGTGTCGGCGATGGGTGCGTATATGTGTTGTGTGTGTGCGTGTGTTGACGACGTGAGAGAAAGAAGAGAGGTAAAAAAAAGTAAAATAAAATAAAAATATATATAAAAAAGAAGATATAAATGAGAATGGAGCTTTATTAATGAAGGGAAAGGAAGAATAAAGGGTCCATTTTTACTCATTTTGGCCAAATGGTTCTATGAATAAATAAACTAATTTTGTACGGAACGTATAATGAATATGAATAATGACACTGAAGAATTTAATTATTGTGATAATAAAATTATACCTGTGAAGCTTGTTAATTGTGATTTTGTTTGTCTCCACCGTTGAATGAAACAGAATTCCTCCTTTGCACTTAAAAAATAAATTTATAAAGTATTTAATTTCTCTCATAAGAGTTTTTATAGGGAAAATTTAAGTCTTATCTCTAATCAACCGAAACAAACTCATGTCTCTCTACTCCTAATTTTTTGGCATTTTTCAATTTGACTAAGTCAGGTAGTAGTAGTATTATTAATAATAATAATAATAATAATAATAATAATGATAATAATAATAATAATAATAATAATAATAATGATAATAATAATAATGATAATAATAATAATAATAATAATAATAATAATTATAATAATAATAATAATAATAATAATAATTTTATTAATTAAAGATAAGGCTTAAATTCCTTACTGTTCAGTTATCCACGTTTTCTTTCTCTTTTTTTTATTACTATTAATAATAGTCAATTAATTGACTAATAATCATTATTATATTATTAGTAATGGGATTAAATTTAGTATTCACACTAATAATCCTAACTATTAACAAAATTAATATTATTTGGGTATTCACAACCCAGTACAATGCAAGGTTCCAAGTTGAATTGCTTAATAAATATTTTATTATATTTTGGTAAGTGCCGCAGGTACACATAATTCTTTCAATTTAAACAACACTTAAGCTACAAACCTATAATACAAGATTCTTATTAAGCAACTCACATGAGTGTTGCGCGTATCTCACAATACAAAGTTTCATTTACTAAATCGGAATCTATCACCATACCATATATGAACCGCACATGTATGTGATCTATGGCACAAGGATGATTGAGTGATGCTGAATCTATATCACCATATATGAACCCCACATGTATTTATGGACCCCTTTCATAATAAAATATTCAAACTATTTGCGAGGTACGCGAGGACGAGATCATATATTATATAGTAATAAGGAAAGGTATTTGAACTCTCACCCCAAAATGTGATATTGGGATTTATGAATTTTGGTTTTTTATGTTCTTTATGTTACAAATAGAAGATGAAACGCCGGTCTCAGTAACTCAGTTGGTGAGTGTATGCAAATATACATGTGTGAATATTTTTATAACGAGATAGGCACCTTCATGACGAACTGTGAATTATGTAACATTTTTTTTAAAAAAAATCACGAATAACGTAAGTACCACTATGACGAAGTAAGCAACTATAGTGTCACAATTTTTTTTTTTAAAAAAAACCTAATATGAATCTAGCCCCTTTTGGGGAATTTTTAAAAACATAGGCCTAAAAATGTGAATAGTTGACAAAATAGCCCTAGTGACATAAATTTGCCAAGAATGTGAGTTTAGCTTCTATTTTTTTTAAGAAAAAAAATGTATTCTTGTGTATTCGAACTGATGAGGTTTTTACTCCCTTGTCATTAAAATAAAAGGTATAGCTATATGTTTCTCTGCGTGCATTTTTTGTTGCATCAATTTTTATTATAATTTAAAATTTTATAAAGCACAACAAGTAATTTAAAAAAACATTAATTTGATTCTTGAAAGATTTACTTGTTATTTATCGCTCACAATTTTTTATCAATGAATTTATTAGCCACTTAAAAATTTAAAATATTAGTAAATTTGTCCATAAAAATATAAATACTACCATATGAGTCTTTAAAAATACACCTAATAAATCTTTAAAAAATTAAATTATTGACAAATAATTCTTTAGAGGATCAAATTAATATTTATTTCTTTAAAAAACTTAAATACATAATAAGATAATTATTGGTTTATATTAACATTTATAATATTATTATGCAGCATTGATTGTATAAAATTATAATTTATACATTTTCATGCCAATTGATTGAGATAAATATTGATATATTTAAGGTTTAAATTAATTTTTGTTACCTATATTTAACACTCATTTAGGTTTAGGGCTCTGTACTTTAAAAGATGTAGTTTTAGTCCCTACACTTTTACGTCGTTAAGGTTTTAGTCCCTACACTTTCATATCGTTAAGGTTTTAGTGCGTAACATTAGTTCCGTTACAAACTCCATTACAGCTAGCCTACGTAGCACACATATGACTGTTAGTTTGACAGCATGGATTGTCACATCAGCAGCTTACGTGGACGTGCATTAAGCCCTTAATAAGAACCCTAAATTCCTAAATTTTTCTTCAAATTGAAAACATTTGAAAACACTAAATCCATATTTCCTTGAAGTCTCTGTCATGGCAAAAAGAGCTTTAATGCTAGTGGAAGCATAATGAACAAAAGTAACAACGGATTCTGCGAATGTGGAGGTGTTTTGCGGTGCTACACAGCATTTTAAATGCATTGCTACAACATTTAAAATGCGTTGATCCACCTTTGCCTAAAAAGTACAACCCAAATTTTGCTAAGATAACAAACTTTGATTGAGAAGATGAAGACCCAACAAAGATTGGACAAGGTTATGTTGATCGTCTCACTACGCTAAAAAAAAAGCCTTTGGCAGTGGTTCCCAACTGCTGCTAATGGAAGCGCTGCCATAGATGCTTCACTCGTTAGCAACGGTTCCACAACTGCCGGCAAAGGGCAGCATGTAGCAGTTGAAAGTGTGACCGCGGGCATGGGCCTGTATGTTTTAGTAACGGTTCAGATCGTAACCGCTGCCATAGATTTATATCTTTAGCAGTGGTTATACATAGAACCGCTGCTATAGGTCTTTTTATTTTTTCTGTTTTTTTATTTGTTCTATTATCTTTTACTACATAAAGGGGTGTTGCGAGATTCGAACTCACAACCTCGCATTTAAAGCAAGAATCACCACTAGATCAAACACCCAATAATAAAAATAATTAACAAATTAGTTTTAAGTTTGCTTATACGGTAAGGTAACAACAAATTCGTCTATCCTTTAACCAAAATAATGCAAGAAACTGATAAAGTTTTCTTATATGGTAATTTCATTAAATCCTCATACCTTTTTTCCAACATTTTTATCTACCGTACACATAAACAAAAATGGTGACACCATAGTTATGTACTGAATTGGTTATCCCTCATAAATCAAAATTAACAAAATCTATACTCTCGAACACTTTGTAACTAAGTTTGCAGAAATCGCAAGAGTTATAGGAATTTATGTCCTTTGGTAACTCATTTTTTGAATCAAATTAATGGCTGTCAAATAGAAATGACTGAAGAAAAGGAGCAAAGAGAAAGAAAAACTAAGTTTCTAGCTAGTCCAAAGCTGATACGGTGAAGAACCTTATAAAAAAACTTAAACTTTCAAACATTGAGGGCTTGTCAATTTGACATAACCGTTCAGTAAAAGAACTAACATAATGCTATTCTACCTGCAGAATGTCTGAACTCTGAAGTTCAGTAACCTGTCAATATGCCAAAACATGTTTCCTAGGATCATACCTTGGTTCGTCCATATGGGTTTGTTGCTGACAAAGTAAACTCGTCAGCACATGGGACCTCCTTTGGCTAGCCATATATAGTGGCCGAGGATGAGAACAAAAGTTGAAATCATTCATGAAACATAAAATCAGTCAAATAACTAAAATGCAGCATCAACACAATATAATGCATAGCTTAGCTAATCCCACAAACAAGACACTTCAAGATAGCTTAGCTTCATCTTGAGATGTAGTTTATATCAATTTTTTTAACCAAACAATTAATAGCTTCATAGTTCATATTTTCCCTCTACATGTACTAATTAATATATAAGACCCATCAAGGATTCGTGGACTTCATATTGGGACTGAACAAGGTAAGCTCAAATGAAATGCAATTGAAGCCAATTATGCAGCAGGACACAAAACAAAAATTAATTAAATTACCTTCTTGCACACTTTCACCTACACTTTCTCACGGCTGGTTCGAGAAATTCGGAAAAGAATAGATTCAATAGAAGAAATTAAGCAAAGATCGACACTAACAGAAATCAAGTATTGACACTAGCATAAAACAAGAAAATGATTAAAAATTAAAAGGTGGAAAAATAAACCAGCAGGTAGTTAATTAGTGAACTATTAAAAGGTTATGACTCATTTGACAGCATTTGTAATATGAGCTAAGAAGCAAAGAGTCAAGTCATTTAGCCATATTTTCATAATAAAACTTGCTCCTAAAACAGAGAAAGAAAAATCAGCACTGTACCAATACAAAAAACAGAAATCTAGAGTAATAAGTATTGTGCAGTTAAGAATGTATCATGTATGTTTGGTCAACGCACTTTGAGAGGGTAATAAGCGTTACCTTTAATACTAGTTTTCCAAACAGTGATGGTGTATTATTTGAAACCAGAAACAATGTTATGGCAGACCTTAAAAGTGAACATTAGATAGTAACAACTACCTTCTTTCAAGCAATCATAAGAATCCATGGAGTAGGGTTTCGTGAACAAAGAAGACATGCAAAAGGAACAAAATAAATAAAGAGACGATAAATTACCTTAGGTGCAGAGGCAAAGTGCATTCTGTTGGTTGTAATGGATCTTTGAAAAGAAGAATTAGGAAAGTGTGCATAATGTCTCCAAGGCGTGTTCTTTAGCACTTTCCTTTAGGCTTAATTCGCCCCCACCAATTTTATCTCTTGGATGCAAAATGGGTTACTTGGCAAATCTCCTGCAGGATACAATGAAGATTCCTTGAGTATGTCTTGCACTTCCAAAATTCAAGCCGTGACAACAATGACTTTTACAAAAGCGATAGTTTACTTATATCTCTTGTGCACTAAAAAATATAAGCAAATGAATTTATGATGCTTTAGAAATAGAAAAGACTTAAGAGAGATTGATTTTGATTGTGTGTTTCTGTGAGGACTCCTATTTATATAGAGACTTGTGCTCATTCATTAAAGAGTCACACCTTTTTAATTTGTGAAAGTCAAATAAGCAACCCTTGATTGATACCTTTTCATTCAAAATAAATTAACACAATTTAAATGAAACAATATAATTGTTACACCTTTTCATAAATGATATAAAACAATATTTTGAAATAAAACAAGACTCTTTAATTCAAATGAACCAACACAACCTTTCATGTTTTGAAAATCCTCTCACAATCCCCCACCATTTCCAAAACATCGCTAAACTCAGTTTGGAAATCTCATGTTTTCAGAAAAAAGGTGTCTTGACGACTTGAACCTTCCCCTAGTAAGACATGGTTTCACCCATCCGAAATAATGTGGTAGACAAGCTTTGAACCAATTATCTCATTTGAACAGGTGTGCAAGCCTTACGCATAAGTTTTCGGACCACTGTATGCCGTATTATTTGACACATTTATTATGGCCTTGTGTCACGTATCCTTTTCATGAGAGCCTTAAGAGTAAAGCCCCAAAAACTCTTTAGAAGCGGCCTCACTTCACTCTCATATAGGTAGACTCTATCAAGAATACCACCATGATAAGTATTCCAACAAACATATGTTTATAGATCTATTAAGAGCTAAAGTTCAACCTTCACTGTTAACTCATGGTAACCAAGTACTTTTTAACCTTGGGATGAATACAAATAATAATATATCAAGTACTTGCAATCACATTCTAATAGTGTACTTTCACCATTGAACTCAAGACTTAATGTTACTCAAGTGTGAGTTGGGTTTCCACTATGGGTGATTATGGCTTTATGGGCTTTAATCCCATCCCCCTTGATGTTTTTAACACCAAATCCCTTGTCAATCCTTTCGTCAAAGGATCTGCCAGATTCAATTCAGACCTTATATAGTTAATGGATATAGCTCCATTTGTAATTAAATCCTTTACAATGCTATGCCTTACTCCAATATGTCGAGATTTTCCATTATACACTTGGTTATAAGCCTTTGAGAGTGTGGATTGACTATCACAATGGATAGCTATTGGTGCCATTGGCTTAGGCCATACCGATAATTCAAGTAACAAGTTTCTAAGCCAATCTGCTTCTTTACAACCCGCAGCTAATGCTATGAATTCAGTCGACATGGTGGAATCTGCAATGCATATTTGTTTCTTGGAACCCCAAGAAACCGCACCCCCACCAAGAGTGTAGATCCAACCACTCGTAGAAGCATGATCCTCGGTGTAAGTCATCCAACTAGCATCTGTATAACCTTCTAATACCGAAGGATTACCGGTATATATTAAGGTGTAGTTTATTGTCCCTTTCAAGTATTTCAGTATTCTATAAACAGCATGCCAATGCTCCTTGTTTGGATTGCTTGTGTATCTGCTTAATCTTCCCACCGCATATGCTATATCTGGCCTTGTACAAGTCATTGCATACATCAAGCTTCCAATCACTTTTGCATATTCATGTTGTTTCACGGGACAGCCTTTGTTCGGTCTTAATTTGATGCTATGATCATAAGGTGTACTAACCGGACAACAATCATAACAATCAAACCTTTTTAATATTTTCTCCACATAATGGGATTGTGATAAGCCAATATGATTATTATCCCTAACAATTTTAATGCCTAAAATTACATCTGCTTCACCCATATCTTTCATATCAAAATTATCAGACAAGAATTTCTTAGTTTCCTCTATTTCATACAAATCAGTACCAAATATTAACATATCATCTACATACAAACAAATAATGACTCCTTTTCCATTATTAAATTTACTATACACACACTTGTCAGATTCATTAATTTTGTACCCATTTGCTAGAACCACTTCATCAAATTTGTTATGTCATTGTTTTGGGGCTTGTTTAAGTTCATAAAGAGACTTGATTAGTTTACACACTTTGTGTTCTTGACCAGGTACCACAAAACCTTCTGGTTGCCTCATATATACCTCTTCTTCTAACTCTCCATTTAGGAAAGCTGTTTTAACATCCATTTGATGTATCAAAAGTTAATTTATTGAGGCAAGTGCAATAAGCATTCTGATTGTGGCTAACCTTGCAATTGGGGCATATGTATCAAAATAGTCAATCCCTTCTTTTTGTGTAAACCCTTTAGCAACTAATCTTGCTTTGAATTTTTCTATGGTTCCATCTACTTTCATTTTCTTTTTGAAAATCCATTTACAACCAATGGGTTTAGAACCAGGAGGAAGATTTACTAGTTTCCAAGTTTTGTTGCCCATTATAGAGTCCATTTCATCTTGTATAGCTTCCTTCCAAAAGGCAACATCTTGAGACTTCATTGCCTCTTCAAAGGATTGAGGGTCACTTTCCATATTGAAACATATAGAAGCATTATTTTCTATATTTTCTATATAACCATCAACAAGGAACATGAAGAAATCCGGACCATAGGTTTTTGCCCTTTTCATCCTTTTACTCCTTCTAGGTTCCACATCTTCCAACATATCATTATAAGATACATTGCTTTCTGAACTAACTTCTTCATAAGAATTAGTAATATCTTTAGACTTTGGAAGTGAATTGAACATATACTCTTGAAAAATAGCATCCCTTGACTCAATAATTTTATTTATAGGATATGAGTCATTTGGTTCAATAACTAAGAACTGATAAGATTTGCTATTTTCAACATATCCCAAGAATACACATTCAATTCCTCTTTCACCCAATTTCTTTCTTTTGGGTTCTGGAACTTTTACTATTGCCCTACAACCCCATACTTTAAAGTAATCAAGGTTGGGCTTTCTTTTCTTCCAAAGTTCATACGGGGTTATTTTGTTCCTTTTATTAGGAACTCTATTTAGAATATGGCATGCTGTTAGCAATGCTTCACCCCAATATCCATTTGCTAGTCCAGAGTAAGATAGCATGGCATTTATCATTTCTTCAAGGACCCTATTCTTTCTTTCTGCCACACCATTTTGTTGTGGAGAATAAGGAGCAGTTACTTGATGTATTATACCATTGGACTCAAAAAATTTTGGATCATATTATTCTCCTCCTCTATCTGACCTTAGACATTTAATAAAAGTTTCACATTGGAGTTCTACTTCGGTTTTAAATATCTTGAATTTTTTTAAGACTTCATCCTTTGAATGCATTAAGTAAACATAACAATATCCAGTACAATCATCAATAAAAGTTACAAAATATTTTTTGTTACCTAAAGTAGGCCATCCATGCAAATCACAAACATCAGAGTGGATCAAATCTAATATTTTTGTACTTCTTTCTACTTTTGGAAAAGGTTTTCTTGTTATCTTGGTTAACATACAAGTTGTACAAGATTCATGATTTCTAATAATATTTGGAATTAAATCAAGAGACATCATATTTTTTAATTTATCAAAATTAACATGTCCTAAACGATTATGTCATAAATCACAAGAGTCAATAATATAAGTAGAATTGTAATCATTATTATTAATTTTTGCAACATTCAACTTGAACATATTCTCACAAAAATAACCCTTTCCTACAAACATCCCACCCTTAGAGAGAATAAACTTATCTCCCTCAAAAACAGACTTAAACCCATACTTATTAAGTAAAGGTAGAAAAATTAAGTTCTTCGTAACTTCTGGTACATAGTATACATCTTTCAAAGTTATAGCTTTTCCAGAAGTGAACTCTATTTCCATTGTTCCTATACCCTTGACTTGGGCACTCGAAGCATTTCCTATATAAAGCACAGCACCATCTTCTTGTTTAAGTGTTTTGAAGAAGTCCTTATTTTTGCACACATGACGAGTAGCACCAGAGTCTACCCACCATGATTCAATATCTTCAATCATATTGATTTCTGAAATTACTGCCACAAGGTTGTCTTTCGAAAAAGAATCATTTTCTTTATTCTTCTTATAGAAGCGACAATCCTTCTTGTAATGGCCTGGCTTCCCACAGATGAAACAACCTCCTTTTCTTTTCTTGTTTTTGTTGTCATCATGTGTATGAGATTTGCTTTTATCTCTCCCTCTTTTCTTAGAGGTTTTACATGACTCACCTTCCTCCATCACATGAACTTTCTCACGGGCATTGGTTTCTTTAGTATCATCTTGTTTTCGATACTCTTCTTCTAAACGAAGGTTATTCCCCAATTGCTCAAGAGAAATATCATCCTTTCTATGTTTTAGACTTCTTTTAAAGTCTTTCTATGAAGGAGGAAGTTTGTCGATAATTGAGGAAACAATGATGGTTTCATCCATATTCATATTATGATGTTTGAAGTTATTTAGAATATGTGCAAGTTCATGCATTTGTTCCATGATAGATTTACCATCAATCATTTTATAATTATTAAAACGACTAACAAGAAATTTCATACTTGTTGCATCTTCTTGCATATATCTTGCCTCTAGTTTTTGTCATAATTCCTTTGCAGAGGTTGAATCTTGATAAACGTCAAAGAGTGCATCGCTGAGACCGTTAAGAATATGACTCGTGCATATATAGTCATCATTCTCCCACTTTTGCCTTTGCCTTAAGTCTGCCACTGTTTCTTCTTCTGTTTCTTGAGACTTAGGAGAGGTCAGGACATATGCCACCTTTAAAGTGGTGAGGAGAAACTTCATCTTCTTTTGCCATCTAAAAAAGTTGCCTCCTTCAAACCTTTCTAATTTCACAAAGTTTGTTGTAAAGTCCTTCAAAGAAGCCATTTTAAGCGAGGATGATTAAGCCTAAAGATTGTTCGTGGTAATGGATCTTTGAAGAATATAAGGAAAAATAAGAAGAAGAAGAATTAGGAAAGTGTGCACAATGTCTCCAAGGCGTGTTCTTTAGCACTTTCCTTTAGGCTTAATTCGCCCCCACCAATTTTATCTCTTGGATGCAAAATGGGTTACTTGGCGAATCTCCTGTAGGATACAATGAAGATTCCTTGAGTATGTCTTGCACTTCCAAAACTCAAGCCGTGACAACAATGGCTTTTACAAAAGCGATAGTTTACTTATATCTCTTGTGCACTAAAAAATATAAGCAAATGAATTTATGATGCTTTAGAAATAGAAAAGACTTAAGAGAGATTGATTTTGATTGTGTGTTTCTGTCCATGCAGAGGACTCCTATTTATATAGAGACTTGTGTCCATTCATTAAAGAGTCACACCTTTTTAATTTGTGAAAGTCAAATAAGCAACCCTTGGTTGATACCTTTTCATTCAAAATAAGTTAACACAATTTAAATGAAACAATATAATTGTTACACCTTTTCATAAATGATATAAAACAATCTTTTATTTTGAAATAAAACAAGACTCTTTAATTCAAATAAACCAACACAACCTTTCATGTTTTGAAAATCCTCTCACACTTGACCGGATCTTGTGACGAGCTGTCGTTCACAAGCAGAAGATTAAAAAGCGAAAAATAAGATTGGAGAGTGAGATCACTACAAGAAAAGGGTGATTTTGCATCAATTTTTTGCGTAGGCCCTTGACACCTACCCAAAATTTTGTTATTTGCGTCGGCCATAATCGACAATAAGGCGACACAATCAGATATATTGTTTTTTATTTTTTTCTTAAATTTGCGTCGGATGCCATCACAATTTGCGTAGGATTTGATGGAAGCAACTCTTTTAGTGAAATTTGCGTCCGTCGTGGCCTACGCTACAATTAATCCCACTGCTTCCAACATTTTCCCTACACACATCAGAACAGATGAATCATATTCACTCATTCACGCCCAGAAAACCCTAACAATTTCCAACATTTTACCATTGTTCCTCACTCTCGCTAAACCTCTCTTCACTGTTCCAAAAACGTCGCAGTGCTGCCCCTCCCCACATCGTCGTCCTCGCTTTGCCGCCGACTTCACAGCGCCGTCGGCCTCTGTTCTATCTCCGTCATGTGAGCCGCGCTTCTTTTTTCCTAAATCCCTAAAAATCCCTAAGTTTCCCTCTCAATTTCATTTTCACATAAGTGCCTCTCTCAGTTACGTTGTTCTTCTCTCAGTTTGGTTCCTTCTCGTTCCCTCTCTTTCAAGCTCAGATTCGTCTTCGCTAGGTATGCTCAATTTCTCCTTCAATCTCAGTTTAATTCCCTCTCAGTTTCGTCCTTCATTTTTGTTTCAATTTCAGTTCTGTCAATTTCTTCAAACCCTATCCCTTTATACTGCTTGATTTTAGTTGCAGTTACAGATTCCATATTTCAAATTTTTCTGCTTCAGGAATTAGGAATACTTGACAGGTAGGGTTTCTTTTTCTTCCATAACAAATGGCTCTGGCTAAAGGTAAGTTCGTGCTCCTTAGTCCTCCTTCTCTATTTGTCGATTTTGGTTTTCTATTTTCTGGCTCCATTTCTTTCAATGAATTTCATGTGGTTGGAGTTTATGTGCTTATTTAAAAATCAATTTGTAATGTGTTTTCTTTAACTTAGGGTGATTTTAACTTCTTGAATTTTGGTTGACATGAATTTTTGGTGTTTTGCTCAGAGGTGAAGATACATTATTGATTCTGATGGCAGGTTTCTTATTCTACATTTTCTGAGAGGTAGAGATTCCACTTAGGCTCATTAGTGTTTGTTGCTCTTTGAATTGATCATATAGAATGGCACAGGATTATTGATTTGCATATTTCTGTTTGACACCCTGGTTTGGTGATGGCCATGAAATTCAAGTTTAAGTGCTTCTTTTATATATATATAATAATAATAATAATAATAATAATAATAATATATTACAATATATATATTATCTCGAAACAATTCCATCAAAAATAGTTAGAATCGTGATACAACTTAGACTAGAACTAGCTGAATAATTTTGTATCAGTATTATCACTGAAACTCTGCTATTCATATATTGTAATATTGTATATACATACAGGAAATCAACAACACTCAACACTGGCAGGTTTTAAGAAATATATTGGAACTGTTCTGATTCTCTACAAGACAGAAATAGAGTATATATAATTATATATTCAAAGGGGACTGGTTCTCATTATTAAAAAAAAAAGGGATTGTTTCTATCACAACTAGCCTCGAGTTCCTAATCCTTTCCTTTCTTCCTCCCTAGTCCCTCCTCAACTATTTTCATTCTTTTACTAACTGAAGTCACCTGTTTGAAAGTGCAGTTCACTTGGTGATTTTTTGCAATGTATTTTAAAGTTCAACTTCCTCGTCTAAAACAAATTCTAAATTTTCAGATGGCATTCTCTGAACATGCTTTCACCATATGTTCTCTACTCTTTCCCCTTATATATTCTTTTCAAAGATACTTTACATGCTTCAACATATCTACATTTTTCATTTTTTAACATTAAGTTTCCATGCCTCGATTTTATTTGAAGCTAAAATAAATTTTACTTACTATTTTGAGCTAGAAATACATGCTGGTGTGAAATAATGGAGCCCTAAGGAATTAGTTCAATTTGAAGGATGAGATATGCATCTGAAAATTGTTATATTCTGGATTGGTCATGGTAACAAATACTTTTCCTCGTAAAGGGGTATGTTTGTTTGAGTTGCTGGAAATTAGTATATATTTCGGCATGAAAATGGTTAGATTGGTTGACCATAGGTTTGTAGCACTTATCCTCTCAGCTTCTTTGTGCAAGGTTTCAAATTGTGGTCATGTCGCGTTGAAGTTATAATTGTGTTGGGTTAAATTTGATTGCATTGCGGTTATTGTTTGATGCGGTTTATGTGACTACCAAAAACTTTATGTTAAGGCGTGATGTTCTAGAGTACATTTTTATTTTAAACCTTGCTATTGTGCATGAGGAATAATAATTCTGTTTAGGCACACTACGTTCATAGTGTTCTTCAATGTTGCACTGTAAGTACTGTTTCCTTACACTTTGTTTTCCAATTCAAATGATTCAGGTATCAAATTATAATGACTAATTATATATATATATATATATATATATATATATACTCATCTATATATTCATCCATCTTTTCCTCAGTTTATGGAAATGGAAGGTTCAAAGATGAATGCTAATTATCAGTCTTAGTGAATATTCGTGTTGTGTTGTTTGAGATTGGAATTGCGGATCCTATTCTTTGCTATGAAAGTTGTTGTTGTTCCAAACTTTGCATTCAATTGAGCATTGCTCAGTAATGTTTTAACATGCTTCTACATTGTGTCATGTATAGTAGCTCAGTGGCTCTGTTTCTATGATTTTTCTGCCTATTTTGAATGTTTTAATTTTGTTTTTAAATGCTCTAATATTTTTTTGCCTATTTGACTGTTTTGGTTTTTTTTCTAAACATGCTTATTTTGATTTTAAAAAATGAGCCTGCATTTGGTCAAAGAAAATGCTAAACACTTGTGTGTTGCTGCATGTAGAGTAATACTAGCATGTTTTGAATTCTGTTTAATTCAGGTTTTAGTAGTTTTGGAAAGCCAATCTTTCATTCCAACGGCTCAAATGTGAAAGACACTTTGAAAGCTTGTTGGTTTAAGTTGGGGCTGAACAGATAATCAAACACATGCGACATGCATCTACTTTGTAGACAAAATAATTGTAGAATGGTAATAAATGAGGTACTGATACTGCCTTGAAAAAATCTTTGCAGAAGATTGTAAATGGCATAATTAGGTACACTTGTACTCCATGAGTCTGCATAGCGACGGTAGAAAGACTGCCTTTTGCCTTCTCAATTAATCTTACTTCCAGATTAGTTTCCTATCTCGTCATTGTTCTCATTTCTGATGAATAATTTTTCTTGTATATTTACGTAGGTTACGAATTTATTTGTAGCAATTCATTGTTTGTTTTTTTCTTGTCAATCAATCAGCAAATTGTTGTTTTCAAATTATGATTCACTACCACTAAGAGGTGAAACTAAATAATACTAGTGCTGTGCAATTTAGAGTAGTAGTATATTATAAGTCACTTATTGAGCTTCCATACTTAATTATTTCTGCATACACTTTATCTATTTCAATTTTTTTCTCTTTTTAAAATAAACTTATTTATGGGTGTTTAGTTTAGTTGGACAATACTCGCTTCAAGTGCGAGAGATCGCGAGTTCAATTCTCGCAACACCCTTATATATTTTTATATGTAGCAGCACAATGCATTAATTCTTGATATATGTAAATTGTGAAATGTATTTATAACATGAGAAAAATAAAGCAGGGGGAAGAAGAAACAAGTGGATGTAAGACATGTAGTTTCTTTTTTTGTCTTTTGCTCTATTCTATTCTATTCGGTGCTTTTTTTTTCTGTTAATTTTTAGTTGTTAGATGAGCGTAGGATTAAATCCTGAGTATGTAGGATATGCAGTTAATTTTTTTATTAATAATTGCGTCGGCCAAGCCTACACAATAATAGACGCAAAAATAACATTTATTTGTGTCGGCTTTTTAAAAGTTGTGTCGGCTTTCGTCTTTATTTATTTGCGTCGGTTATTTTAAATTTGCGTTGGCTATGGACCTTCGCTATTTTGCGTAGGCCTGCTTGTCTGCGTAGGTCTTTGCGTAGGCTTCTCATGGACGCAAATTTGCATCGGATTTTTGAACAGATGCAAACACTTTCCATCGAGGTGTTTTGCGTCTCATTCGACACCGACGCAAATCCGACGCAAAACTATATTTGTGTCCCTTTTTTTGCCTGTTTGCGTCCGCTTTTGGCCTACGCAAAAACCCGAATTTCTTGTAGTGGATGAAGGAGATTGGAACAAACGATGAAGTTGAATGAAGGAGATTGGGTAATTTTTTTGTAGTAGCCTGGTATTGTGCAATGAAATCTAAGATGTTTAGAATCCAATGATCTTCAAATATAAAATTCCATGTAGAAGGTTTTAGTTTCTATATATGTACCATTTGCTCAGAACTTTAAAAGTATGAGGTTATTGTTTGGCAATCTATAAAAGTTAATAAGCATAAAATATGATCATAGAATTTATTCACTTCTCTGTTTCTTGAAAGAAAAAGAAGATAGTTGATTTCAGCTCAATGAACATAAAATATTATTAGTCACAACGGAACAAGGTTGATCATAGAATCTTCTTAAAGAAAAATCTCGAAATTTGGCAGCACAACCATATGCAAAAAAATCCTCATGTAATCATAATGGAAATAAAAAATATTTCAGGAATCTGGTGGGTTCATTCAGGTTTCATTTATTAAAGAAGCTAATTCTTCAGCTGTAAGTCTGTAACAGGTATATTTTGTTTCTCATGGACATCATCATGATACTTTCAGGTATTTTATGTTCTCTATGATAGGTAAAGTATAAAAAATATCAATTTTATTAGGTTCAATCCATACTGAATTTGTGTCTGTCTTAAGCATTAGGTCTAACATTATTATGGGGATGAATTATCTAATTTCATATTTCATCAATGAAAAAAGATTTTCGTATTCACATTTTTTTACTCATTTTATACTCATGTTACATACGTTAAAATATCTATTACACACATAGAAGTTTTGTTGAATTTTTATTTTTACGTTGTAACCACATATTTCTACACGTGTAACCACTAAATCCGTAAAGACACTGTAACAAAAAAAATAACTAATGTAACCACTTTTTTCAACATACGTAACCAATGTACACTGTAGCCAAAAAAATAATTAATGTAACCACTGTTTTCCACGTACGTAACCAATAAGTACATTGAGTACAGAAAATTTTGAGTACAAAAATCAGGACTCTTCTTCATAAATAGGGTATTTTGAGTTTCAGTTATTTGCTCAAAGATTGTAGATGCAGATTTAAAAATATTATTATATTGTTTATTTATATGTACTTATAGTTTTTATCCTGGATTCTTGTTTGAGAAATATCTTGCCTGAGATAAATGTTTGAAGATTTAGTAGAAGAAGAAGTGATTCTCATTCAAATGCGTTTTTTCTTTTTTAAAAGGGTAAATTGTAATAACCCCTTGAGGTTTAAGGAAATTGTACTTCATCCCAAACTTCATCAAAATTAGTACTCCACTCTATTTTGGTCAGTTAACTAGCATTTTTGACCCGTCAATCTATCACATAAGTATTAAAAATAATTTGACGGTGGGTGTTGGCGTGTCGGCATTCTTTTGGGCCTAATATTTGTTTAAGACTCAAATATTAGTTACTTGTATCCTCTTATTTTATGCCTATCATTTGCATCAAGCCCAATATCAACTACTTTGGATAAGAGTGAATAATATTATCATATTTTTTATGGCTAAATTCGTATTTTAGTCCCATAACTTTATGTCAAAATTTAATTTGGTCTTTTTCATTTTTTCTTCATATTAATAATTTATCTTTTCAATATACTATTTTATCCGTGTCTTCTTTCTTACATCCAGCAATAATTTTAGGTATTTTTATTAATTATTTAATGGAATAAAATGAAGAAAATAAGTAAATGAGCATAAATGAAAAAAAAAACCAAATTGAACTTTGGTGTAAAGTTTAGGGACCAAATTTGTCTTATTTCATTTATTATAATATTCACCGTTAATTTATTTATCCTTCAACTAATAAAAACTCTCTTTTTTTAATTAATTAAAACTTAAATACAACTTTAATAATATAACCAAAATATAAGTATTTAATTAAAAAAATGGAGACAATTTAGATTAAAAATAAAATCTAAATCTTAGATTCAAAAAAAAAATCAAGTTTATATATATTTGAATCCAAATGATTTAACCGAGAATATGACTTAATTGAATTTTCGATTGCCTCGTATCAATTTTTTATTTAATTGGATAAGAGGGCGTAATGCCTTCTTAATAGAGATGACACCATAGAGAATGTCATTTTTTAGGGTTCTTGCTAAACAATACCTTAAGGGCATTTATTAATGTATAATAACTATATCGTTTTTAATCTTTTGACTCACTATAAAAAAATTATTAAATGATTTTTCAACTTTTGAAACAATAAACATTATCATATTTGTATTCTTAACCAGTGTCCTTAAAGCACTTATTAACATTTTTCTATTTTTTTATTTTATTAAAAGCTACTAATTGCTCTTAGATGAGGAATCATTAAAAATTTGTGTCAAGATTCAACTCTCTTCTCATTCTTAACGAAATTGGATAGCTGGAATTATGCAGCTAATTTCTTAATTATATTATTCCAGATTCATTAAGTGTTTCTTATTTTAATTTAGTCCCAATGTCTTAGTTTGCTAGCAGTTATTTGTCTTGAACTTCTCATTGTAAATCCTAGTACTATTTGGGCTCACCAATAAATTCAGCCTCTTTGTATATTATAATTATTACGTTTTATTTTATAACCACGGGTTTATTTCCTCATTTTTAAGATGAGACTAAGCTCGTTTGCGCTGTGTGGCTGGTGCTGGTCTCTGGAAATTTAACATAGGTGAGATTCGAACACGAAATCTCTCGCTGTTAATTGTCCCTGCTATGAACTTAGCGGAGCTTTATACCGTTAAGCCAACCATTAGAATTATAATTATTAAGTTTGATTTTTTGAAAACAAAAGGATGGAAGATATTCGGAAGGATGAACAGAAGCGAGAAACAGAAGCAAGATGGAAGGATGGAAGATAAAATGTTATGTCTAAGGCAGATGATTTAAAATCTTTAAAATACAAAAATTTATTTAATTTAAATTAAAAGTTAAAATAAAAATGGTTAAGGTCGAGTATGAGTATGGTTAAAGTATAATTAAAAATATAAAAAGAGGAATCTAATAACAATATTATAAAATTTGATAGACATTTAAGATGTGGAGTAATGTATATATATGCAAGATTTTAAATGATACACAGTGGAGTGGTAATTTTATCACTTCTTCTTAAGTTGTTCCCTAGCAAGCACCATTAATAAATACATGTATAACGTGTTCTTCTTTTCACGCATACCACGCATAAGATTAATTTTTTTAAAATAAATGGAATAATTACACTATTTGCTGAGATTTGTATATAATATACTTACTCTCTTCAGTTTTTAAAATTATGCTTACCCTCTAAAATTTTTTACTTTCTTTACAAAAACCTCCATAATGTAAATTTTTTATCGTGTTAATTTGTACATTTTTCATTTTAATTTTTTTTAATTTTACCATTTATTATTTTTCTTTGATTTTATAATTTTTGTATTGAAAATAAAAATTTCAAGGGGTAAGTGTAATTTAAAAAACTGGAAGAGGTAAGTGTAATATAAGCA
This sequence comes from Cyamopsis tetragonoloba, assembly GCA_037177725.1. NCBI lineage: Eukaryota > Viridiplantae > Streptophyta > Magnoliopsida > Fabales > Fabaceae > Cyamopsis > Cyamopsis tetragonoloba. The sequence goes on along the minus strand of CM074122.1, from coordinate 48,821,207 downwards.
AACACATGAGAGGTTGGTGTAATTATCTCAATTTTAAAATGTAAAATATAAAAGTCAAATTTAATTTAAGATAAAATATTGAGAGAAAAATATATTTAAAACAAGTTAATTTTGTGGTCCGCCAATATTATTCTTTTGGGGTCTAAGCAACTTGCCAACCTGTTTGGAGCCTTTCTTTTCAGTACTGTGAAACAGTTTAAACAACGTTATTATGTTTGTCCAAAAAAAAAAACGTGTATATATATATGTATATATATATTATAAATGATAAGCGAGTTTGGCGAGGTCATACATATAAAAATGAAAGATATTTATTCACACACACGACACGAGTAGTGATAATATATGTATGTACACTATATTTTATTGAAAAAATATTTTCGTACTCAAATTTTTCATACTCATTTTATACTCATGGTTACATACGTTAAAATATCTGGTTATACACGTAGAAGTTTTATGAATTTTTATTTTTACGTTACGCGTGTAACCTTCAAATTCGAAAAACACTATAAGCAAAAAAAAATAACTAATGTAATTACTTTTTTGAACATGCGTAATCAATGAGTACATTGTGTACAGAAAATTGTGAGAACAAAGACTCTTTTTTATTAATAAAAGTGCGTCTATAAGTATTCGAACCGATGAGCTGCTGCTCAAAGCTTCACTCCCTAATTATTAGATAAATTATTGGATGCAAGATTGTTTTATTTAAGAATACCCGTATTACTCTGATGATTTTAGTGTGCCCTTTTAATATTTCTAGTATTATTGTCATAGTCTTGTCCCTCATCCCACATAAGCATTAATTTGATATGATATATAACTTCACCACAAACACAATTTTGAATACTTTGTGAACCCTTCATACAATGGTTGCTCTCAATCTCTGGCCAAGTTATACCTTAGCTACAGGTTCTTCTAAAGTAACCCTTGACCAAGACGACGCTCCTTCTCTTTGGCCATTGTTTTCATTTGGTTCAGAGGATAATTCATTTGCACGGTGCGTATCAACTCCAAAAGTATCATTGATTATGTTCTGAATTGGATCTTCATCAACCGTGGTGTCTTGTGTTGAAGCTGAAACATTTCGGATGGTATGGGCGTTGGTATATCCTATTGTGAATTGCTTACATATATTATAGTGGTCATGTTCTTATGTTAGATAGTTTATTCTTTAAATAAATATAAATTTATTTATATATATTTCGTAATATAAATGTTTGCTAAAGTATTTCTTATGTCTATATAATATATATCGCACATTTGTCTCCGATCTATGCATTTAGTTAGATTTAGAGGAAAAAAAACAGTGGACATATCCCAGATGCAGCTAGCATACAGTTATTGACACGAAGAAAGAAGTAAATATATATGAGTGAAAGTACTACATACATAAGTTTCCGATTTTATAAGAAAAGTTTATATAACTCCTAAATTTTTGTAAAAGTTTACTTAAGTCTCTGCGATTAATAAATGTTCATTTAAGTCCATGGCGTTAGTCACTATTATAATTTTGTTAGTAGAAGTCCAACATGGCACTTGGACATGATACGACGTTGTTTCAAACAAAAAGAAAAAAGAAAAAAACCAAGGACGTTATATTACAAGTTCAAATTTGTCCTTGTATTTGTATCAAAAGTTCAAATCAGCCCTTTTGTGGTAAAACGGTGTCATTTTTTTCATTTTTTTTCTTATGTAAACCTCTCGCCCTGTTTTTATTTTTTCTGTGGTAAAACATAGCATTTGACGTGCCGTATTGAATTTTAATTAACGAAGTGAAACAGTTATTAACGTCAAAGGGACCTAATATAACTAAACGTTTGACAATCATATAGACCTAGATGAACCTCTACAAAAATAAGGGATTTATATGAACTTTTTTTGCAAAGTGAAGTTCTAAAGTGATAATTTTTTCAACTATATATATTCATGCTGAAATAGGAATTCTTGCTTCATCTACAAGAATTTTGCAGATTTTCTTGTCGAATTTTTGTAGCTAATATATGTAGCGAATTGGTAGCTCACATATGGATTAGCTCCCAAATAACTATGAAACTTTTTCGAGCTAAAATATAGTCATTAATTAGCTACGGAATATTTCCTTAGCAAATTCCTCGCTAAAACTTATTTAGATTTTATAAATTTATTAAATCCTTCACTATTTGGAAACTAATCAGTAGCCAATTATTTATTAAACTTGAGACTATTCATAGCTAATACCGATTTGTAGCTATAGCCAACTTGAACAATATAAATTTGTAGTTAAATCGTAGCTAATTTCTTAGACATACTACTAGCTAAACCGTAGTTAATTCGTAGCTATCGTATTTTCAATTTCATATCTATTTCGTAACTAATTTGTAACCATCGTATTTTCAATTTTGTATTTGTTTCATAGGTATTCTATATCTATTTATCTTATACTAATCGATAGTTAATCTGTAGCTAATTCGTTTCTATTTTTATAAATTCAAATATAAATTCTTCACTAATCAAGTAGGAAGTAGTGTATGGTACATCACATGAAAAAATGTATACAAAATTCAACCGAAAATATTTTAAATAATAATAAATTATGTAGTATTTTATATGTATGTATATCTCTTTTTTTTCGCTATAATCAATTAAATAATATCATGACTTGTGTATGATACACCACTTTAAAAGTGGTGAATATTAAAAAAATCCACCCTAAGTTTAAAAGAAAAAAAATAAAAGAGATATACATACATACAAAATACATAATTTATTATTATTTTAAACGTTTTCGATTGAATTTTATATACATTTTTTCATGTAGTGTACTATACACCATTTAAAAAGTGGTGTATGTTAAAACTGTCCAATCAAGTAAATGTAGTTATGAAAACAATAATTGTACTGAAATAAATACCTGAGCGACGGTTGGGTGAGATGTTGCCGACGTTTGCATGAAGCCGTCGTCATTGTTCACGTGGAAGAATCGCACCGACAGGGGAGAAGTAGCTAGTTGCAGAAGAGAAGAGAATGGGAAATTGACTTCGCTCCTAAAATTCAAAAGCACTGACATTCGTTTTTTATTTAATTTTTTTTTATTTAAATGCTAAAATTAAGGTTATTTTTAATTAATTTTATCACGTCTTTTACAATTATCGGAGTTACCGATATTAAAATATAATTTTTTATCGAAAAATATTTTTAAGAATGTAGTTTTATAAATTTTAGTATAATTGTACAAATTTAAATATTTTTAATATATATATATATAAATTGTTTGATTACTTAAGTTTTATTCTTTAATTATATAGTTTTTAGTAATTTAAAGTTTATTGTAATCAAGTTAATTATAATTTAAATAAATCTTATAATACATTTTATGCATAAAAAAACTTTTGCGACGGAATTGCGAGGATGGATTCGCTAGCAAAATAATTAAATTGTTGCCATTCAGTTTGCAAAGGAATTGCAAGGGACTAATCCATAGCTGAACATGGATAATTTTGACTTAATTACACTTTTAGTCTTTTAATTTTGTATTAAATTATTAATATTTTAATATAGTAATATATAGTTGTTTTTATTTAAAACAATATTTTTTTATTATTATTTATTTATTTTAATTATTTCATTGTATTTATTAATGTTTGATCTTTGACCATTATTACAAATTTAACGGAAAATTAATGGAAGGATCAAAATCGCACAACAAAAAAAGTTGAGAGACTTAAATAGCTCAATTCAAAGTTGGGGAACTAATATCACGTAATAGCCAAAGTTTGGGTACTAAAAGTGTAATTAGGTCAAAATTTCATTTAGTAATTATTTAGATACAAATTATCCCGAAAAAATTGTAGCAATATTTCACAGCTAATCAGTAGTTAATTTATTAGTTAATTAATATCTATAAATTTTAGCTATAAATTTTTATTTGGAAGCTAATAACAAAGTTGTTTGGCTCATAATCACCTGAAGTGAAAGAACACTTGAGTCGAACTCGATAAACCAATGTGCACGACCAACCAATTTGGGAACCGCAAAAATTGTGAAGTTCTGACGTAACGGACAGAGAGAAAATGTTTAATCCGACATGACATTCATGTCGGCCAAGTATACTGAAGACAAAGTTTTACCTTCAGTGGAACATCGACGCAAGGGCAATAATAATCTTGTGGAAGCTAGCCAAATGGAAGAACCAATTTTGATTGCATTTCAGAATTCGACACTAGTTTTTTAAATTCCGACTTAATAAGTAATTTAGCAGATGACAAAATTAAGCCAGAATGTCACGTTCAATAGAGTACCATCGTGTAACAAACTACTACTAATGTTATGGAACAAATCAACGGCAAAGACATAATGGCCCAATTGCGTGAATTTTACAAGAGTCTGAGATCTACAGTGACGTATAAAATATCAGAAGAGGTATCATCTTATTCTGAGAAACTAGAAGAATTAAGAAAAGAAACAATTCATGTTATGAGAAGAAATTAGATCCAACCTGTGATGCACTTGAGTCAAAATTCTATTTCCAATAGAACACCAACATGGGGGCAATTAAAAGAGTTGTCAAAGTGATCAATCATAAAAATCAATTCCTCTACTTATAAATGGTGGACAACTTACTGAATTTGAATACGCGAAGTTTGAAATCCGACATCCAACCGGACTTACAAATCAAGAATAGGAAGCTTCGAATTTTGAAGTAACTTAAATATGCTATAAATGTGAAATGATTAGTACAACTATACTTTGGCTGACATCAAAGCATAAAGAGACGCAATCACATAAAATTGACAAAGTTGAGAAACTAAATCAAGTCAATGGTAGAGCTTAAAACTTGAAACATATTGGATTCCACGATCGACAATCATCCGACATGGATACTTAAAGACATCGACCTGCTTACAAGAAACTCGCTGACTTAGAGGATCTGTTGTGGACCGATATCAGGAGATATCTCGGTTATGAAGATCATGTCAGACACAGCACGAGAGAACCATCCTGAGACCAACTCGGTATAACACCGGGATAAACAATTGCATCACAACTTTTATTAGAATTGGACTGGATCCAAAGACAAGGCCCACGAGGCCCAAAATATAACTTGCAAACTCTAATTACTCCATTATAAATATGTCACACTATATCATGCAAAGTACGCTATTAATCTAATTTAATACTCTAACCCAAAATAGTCATTGACTTAGGTGTCAAAGTCTTTGCAGGTCCCCACCCGTCGTCACGGGAGCACCGCCGAAGCACTCGGAGATTGGATTTCTTCTCGTGGATTCCACTGACATCGACTCCTAGCCAGGTACCTCTATATTATGTTATTCTATAATTTTAGAACGCAACATACCATTTGCATAAGTCCAAGTATCAATTACTTTAGATAAAAGCGAAAATAAGAGGACATAAATAACTAACATTTGAGCCTTAAGCAAACATTAGGCTCAAAAGAACGTGACCTAGTAACTTATACTCCAACCTAAAGCAAACAATGGACCTAGCAGAATAATATATAATTAATTAATATTTGAGCTTGAAGCGAACTACATTTCCAAAATAATAGAACATAAATAATTGATAATTGGGCCTCAAACAAATTATAAGACTTAGACAAACATGACACAAGTAACTGATATTTGAGCTTAGGATGACAACGTAATAAAGTGTATACTAACTATTTATATTAAAACAATATTTAAATTTTACATTTCTTAAATAAAATTTTAATAAAAAATTATAGGATTAATTGCAGTTTTGGTCCACCTTGTTTTTGTTTTGGGTGATTTTAGTTTCCTGAGTTTCTAATGGGCGATTTTGATCCCATTTGTATCCAGGATGGACTAAAATCGTTTAGTGATAGAATGTATTTCCAAAAATGATTAATTAGCTACAAATTTCCTCCTAATTAATTTTAGTAAACTTTTTGAAACTTGTCGGTAATTTGCAAGAAAGTTATCACTAAATTAATTCTTTTTGGGAAATTTTCTATCTATAGATTATTTTGGTCCCTCCGTCATTAACTTGGAGGAAAATTATTACTAAATTGGCTAAAAATTGTGATTAATTTAAAAGATAAACTAACAGAGGGTCCAAAACCACCTGTTTTAAAAACAAGAGGGACCAAAATCTCTTATTTGAAACTTGAGGGACCGAAATCGCCCAAAATACAAATAAAATGGACCAAAACTGCAATTAAGGCAAAAATTATATAACTGTTAACATAAAATTAAAATACAATTATATTATTTAAGTGAGATTTATTCGTGTTAGATTTATAAAATTGATCTGCGAATGATTTTTTTTTTGTTATTTTATGAATTTTCACTTGAAAATTTTTTAGAATAATATTACCATATTTTTTATGGTTAAATTCTTATTTTAGTCCCATAACTTTATCACAAATTTTAATTTGATCCTTTAATTGTTTTTCTTCATATTAGTAATTTATATTTTCAATATAATAGTACCATTTTCTATTAATTTTTGTTGATAATAATTAACGCCCACAATAATAATTTTTTATGCTTGTCTTCTTCCTTCTCAAATCCGGTAACTATTTTACACATTTTTATTAATTATTTAATAAAATAAATTGAAGCAAAAATAAGTAAATGAGCCCAGATGAAAAAAAAAATCAAACTGAAATTGGTGTAAAGTTTAGAGACTAAAAATACTACTTTTATCTTATTTTATTTATTGCAATATTCATCTTTAATTTATGTCTCCTTCAACTAATAAAAGCTCTTTTTGTGAATTAATTAAAGCTCAGATATACCTTTAATAATATAACCAAAATACAAGCATTTAATTAAAAAATGGAAACTACAGATTAAAAATAAAAATTGAATATTCAATTCTAAAATAAATCAAGCTTGTACTTTTTTATAAGCAAATTAAGTTTATATCTATTCAAATCTTAATGATTTAATGAAGAATATGACTTAATTGAATTTTTTATTGCTTAATGTTAACTTTTTTTATTTGATTGGATAAGAAAGCATGATGCCAACTTGATAGAAATGACACCATAAAAAAACACCATGGGATTGGCGAAAAATGATTATTCTATGCAGAATGGAAAGCTAAATAATGTGATGAAAAACATTTTATCCTTTTCGAATTAACAAAGAGGCTTAATTAATACTAGTTGTTTACTATTGCGATGCACGGAAAGAGTTATAATTTGTATTTTATGGTAAGTTTTTTTTTTCATTTACAACATTATGTTATTCTTAATAAGTGGCATAAATTTGTTTACAACTAAGTTAACACTATGTCTATACATAAAAATACTTAAGTCTTAGCAAATGTGTTCTTGTCTACAAAAGAATTCCTCGATTCTAAAAAGACATTATAATCCTTTGATTTGACAAAAGAAGAAAAAAAATTGAGGATGGAAAAATCACAAATAATAGAAACCAAAAATTATTTAAAGCAATAAAAAGACTCTATGACTTGCTTTAATTTTCTTATCTTTTTTTTGATAATTTAATTTTCTTATGTTTAGTGTTGTGACCCGTAAATGTAAGGGTATAAATTAGTTTATGATTGATATTTAATTATTTTAAAATTGATTTTGTTTTAAAAATTAAATTTCCTATATTTAACGTTCAAAGAGTCGAAAATGTATTGGTTTATCTATTTAAATAACAAATATTAAAAATAAAAATAAAGGAAAATGACATATTTGTATTGAGCAATGTATGTTACTTTCTACAGACATACATGTCAATTGTGATAATGTAATAAGAAAAATTATATATTTGTTATTTATTTTAGATCTATACTATAATGGAAACTATTAATTTCAATTGGGATTTAAAAATGTTGAAAGGGAAAAGTAGGAAACTTAGATTAAAAACAAAGACAAATGGTTTTCATAACTATTGTTGAATTTGAATTTTTTAAGTAATTAGAAACAAATACTCAAGTATACCAACTCAGGCACAAAGGCAAATGGTTTTCATAACTATTGTTGAATTTGAATTTTTTAAGTAATTAGAAACAAATGTTACCACCAAAACGGTCAACGGATGAAGAACCCTTAACCATGTTACCACCTAATTGTAAGATGGGTAAACTAAAGGGAGGTTTTGAGAGAGATGAATTAGACGAAGTAGTTTGGACGAAGTAGGTTGGGGACACGTTTTTGGTTCCTACATAAGTATTTGTAATACGAAAAGAAAAAAAATGGGATTACTAGCTTCTATGCTTAATGCTATTCTTAGTTTGATTGATTCAATTTGAGGAATTGCTTCCAATGTTGAATGCTTTTTTTCATTATATCAAATGGGGATTGATTTAGACTCAATTAAATATTAAAAAATAGGTAGTTGAGTTGGAATTGAATTAATTCACCATAACTTGACACGATTCTAGGAATAGAACTCGTAGGTTATGAGGTTATATGAATCTTTATGCTTAATGCTTGTTTCTCATTAGGATACCTAAGAAATTAGGATTCCAATCTTGAAATATAGGGTTCGTAAGTCAAGAAATTGTCCACAACTAGAATTATAGGAGATTCTACCTTCAATATATTTTTCTATAAAGATGAATTATCATTGATTTAGGTTGCTAAGGTTGAGATCAATTGAACCAAAATACCCTAACTCTTTCTCAAATGTTGAAAACCTTAGCATTTGATTAAAATTCCTCAGTTTTTGGATTGATTGTTTTCTTAATCTTGTTAATTAGTTGTATCAATGAAACTTCTCAATTCAACACATTGTCTAAATAGCGGTTTCACCTTGGAAAATTTGTAATTCGACAATAGTCTCTGTGGAAACTACCTCTTGTTCATTTCTATTCTTGAAACCAATCGGTACACTTGCCAATATGATAGAAAAATCTTATCATACTTCACTCTTATGTCACGGGGGCAGCACAAAATTAATTGAGGGGCAACACAAAACAAGTAATATAGGTGTTAAAACAAATCAAGATATCAGTGGAGGCAATTGTCCCCTTTACCACCAATGTGGATCCGTCTATGCTGATTTAGTGGTCGTGATGCTGGTCCTTTGTTAAAGGGCACAACTTTGATCCTCGTTTAGCTCATTTCGTTTATATTTTGAAATTAAATGTAGTCTTATAGCTCACTCGTGAATCGGCTGAATCTGACCGATTTTGACCGGTTCACACCAAGTCTGACCAGGCCACACCAGTTCAACTTGTTCGTTTGCATATACAGTCCAAACAATGGACCGGACCAGTTATTGGTTTGGTTCCTAGTTCAACCAATCGAACCGGCTGATCCGGTCCAAATTTCATAACTATGTTGCTTGGAGCCAATGGTGGGACCAATTTCAGTTGGTTTGGGTGAAATTTAGGTAGGTGGGAGTGACAGAGAAGGGAGTTCAGTTACAGAAAATAAACAAAGTGAAAAACAATAAATAAACAAACAAAATCAAACACAAAAATTAAAATTGAAGAAGGAGCTCCTGTGGTAGATCCACAAACTCATAGCTTGAAGAAACCGGCTCTAGTATTCCCTGCCAGAGCTTGTGTTAATTTTATTTTATTTAACTCAACTTAGCCGCTGATTTTTTTTTTTTTTTTTGTTATTGGAATTTAGCCGCTGATTTTTTTATTATTTAAATTTATAATTTTTAAATTTTCATTTAATATTTTAAAATTAAATTTAAATTTAAATTATAGGTATAATAAAATTTAAATTATAATTAAAATAGTAAATACAAGATACCTAATTTGTGAGGTCCGTACGGAATCCATGTATAGGATTACTTGGGTGGTGTTTTGCGTTCCTATCTTGGTCCTTTTAGTCTGATCAGGTGTTTTTGTATTCTGGTCTTTAGATTTTATTCGATATATTTTTTATTTTGATTAATTAATTGGGTAGCTTGATCAAAAGTGTCTAAAAAAAAGAATTGTTGTGTTGGCGCCGGATAGATTTCAATTTCTGTTGTAATCGGATAACATTCTGTATTCCTTCTGTTCTATGCACTCTTGGTGCATTTTATTTAAATATAAAATCTTGTTTTGCTGATTAAAAAAAAAAGTTAAAAGCATAATTTAAATATAAAGCCTGTAAAAAATAAAAACTTTAAACTTTAAAAGTGAAGTTAAAAGTTGTTTACTAATTTTTTTATTTTTTAAATTTATGAAAAAAAATTATAATTAATTTTAATTATATCCACTTTCATTTTTTTTTTGGTACATCCTCTATCACATTTAAGTGGTTTTAATAAAAGTAAAATCTTCTAATTAAATTCTAAGGTAAGAAAAGTAGCGTTGTAGCTAATCCCAAACACATCTTTGAGTCTTAACTTGTACTTTTGTATGTATATTCATCTGTTTGTTTAATTTGGTTGGGTAATTGAGATTTAAAATTTGCAATTTTAATTTAAGTTGGGGTGTTTTTTCAAAAAAGGAAAAATTATGCATTCCATTTTAGTATTCTACTGTGAAGATTCCATTAGAATGTTGAGAGTTGAAACATCGAATGCAATTTTCCGTGACTGTTGAACAAATTTAAAAAATTTTTAATTATGAAAATTATTTGAATAATTTTAAATCCTCCTAATTCATGTTCCTTAAAATTCTCTTAATTACTTATTAAAAAATATTTTAAATGTTTTTTATATTTTTAAAATTAAAAATGTGTTTAATTTTATACATTATATAATATTAAAAAGATAATTAAGAAGATTATTAAGAGGATATAGTATTGCTCAAGATATTTTTACTATTCATCAACGCATTTAATTTGCACACAAACCAATTTGGTAATGCCACGTTAATCTACCGTGCGGTAGTAGTAGACACTTCTGTTAAATTATATTTAAACTTATAAATTAATTAAAATAAAAATTTGTTAACATATACTAGTATAAAAAAAAATAAATGATATTTATTGTTTTAAGGACACTATATAAAAATCCAAATATAGTAAAAAAATATTAAAATGTGTAATTTTTTATATTCCGAAAGACAAAACAATGTACTCTTGTAATTATTTTTTTATTTTTAGTAACATTAACTAGCCCTGGATATCAAGATCCTAAAAACAATACGTTAACACCTTCTTACTTCTGTTTGATGCTTTTTTTTCCTAGTATTTTCTTTTTTCATTTCCTTCTTATTAATATAATTAAATGTACTATATATCGTATAAGAATAAGAAAGTTTCTTACTAAATTATTTTCTTCGCAAGTTTCCAATAGGTATAATAGCACAAAATAATCTTATTCAATTTTTTTTAGAAAAAAAAAAAGGGACAAACAAACATCAATATTATTATTAACACACAAAGATACTTTATTCATATGCCCAAATAATATGCTAGGATTCACAATGAGGAGTACAAGGATAAATTACAGCTAGCAAAAGACTTGGGCTAAAGCTAAAGTAAGATGGCACGAAGTCAAACTGGAATAATTAAGAAAATAACATACAACATAACCCCAGCAATCATACATTGTAATTAGACTTTTTTTTTTTTTCTATTTCTTCCCATTTTTCTCTATTCCTTCTCATATTTATTGTAGATGAGAAGAGAGTACTGAGTTCTTTCACCTACTTCTCTTTTTCGATGTTCTTGTTTCGAGCGTATTGATCATAAAAGAGAAGAGCGTTAGATCCTGATGCAAATTCTTTTACGTACATCTTTTTCTCAGCACCCTTGCTTCCTTCACCGTAGTTAGTGTAAAAGAGAAGAGCATTAGATCCCGGAACAAATTCTTTCACATACTTCTTTTCTGTCTTGGCATCATCACTTCCTTGACTGTATCGATCATAAAAGAGAAGAGCGTTAGATCCTGAAGAAAATTCTTTTACGTACTTCTTCTCTTTCTTGGCATCCTCACTTCCTTCAGCATAATCAGTGTAAAAGAGAAGGGCATTGGATCCCGGCACTAATTCTTTCACGTACTTCATCTCCTTCTTGGCTTCCTTGCTTCCTTCAGCGTATTGGTCGTAGAAGAGAAGAGCGTTGGATCCCGAAGCAAATTCCTTCACGTACTTCTTTTCTTTCTTCGCATCCTCGCTTCTTTGAGCATATTGATCGTAGAAGAGAAGAGCATTGGATCCTGAAGCAAATTCTTTTACGTATTTTTTCTCTTTTTTCGCATTCTCCCTTCCTTGAGCGTATTGATCGTAGAAGAGAAGAGCATTGGATCCCGAAGCAAATTCTTTTACGTACTTCTTTTCTTTCTTGGCATCCTCACTTCCTTGAGCGTATTGATCGTAGAAGAGAAGAGCGTTGGATCCTGAAGCAAATTCTTTCACGTACTTATTCTCTTTCTTGTCATCCTCGGTTTTTTTATCATATTGATCGTAAAAAAGAAGAGCGTTGGATCCCGGAGCAAATACCTTCACGTACTTCTTCTCTTTCTTGGCATCCTCGTTTCCTTGAGCATATTGATCGTAGAAAAGAAGAGCGTTCGATCCCGGAGCAAATTCCTTCATGTACTTTTTCTCTTTCTTCGCATCCTCGCTTCCTTGAGCGTATTGATCGTAGAAGAGAAGAGCGTTTGATCCCGAAGTAAATTCTTTCACGTACTTCTCTTTCTTGGCATCATCGTTTCCTTGAGCATATTGATCGTAAAAGAGAAGAGCATTGGAACCCTCTTTTAATTCCTTAGCAATTGCCTTTTCTTCTTTTGGGTTGGTTTCGGATTGGATTTCCCCCGATTCAAAAAGGCTTCCAATTGCTTCTGGCATTTTCTCATCTTTCATGACCAACTTCCAATATTCCGCTCCATCTATTTTTCGTGATTCTATTTCCACAGCAAACTTAAAAAAAAAAAGAGGTTGTTAGACTTGTTATCCACTAAAAAACAATGCATATGCTGAAGAAAAAAAAAAAATGCAACCTGTTGGGAAACGATCATCGTTATAGACTTTGTTTAGGGATCCTAATCTGGAGATCCAATTCAAGAAGACAGCCAAAATGTAATTTCAAAGCAGTATCACAAAATGTCCCCCCCAAAAAAAAAAAAAAACAGTATCACATAATTAATTATATAACAAAGCATCACGGCTATATATAAAACTTCGAAAACTAATAATATTATATTAGAGTCGAAAAATAATTATATCCGTTCAGCATATTTGCAACTCCGATTCCAACAGATTTTTATCATTTAGAAATAAGGAAAAAAAAAAAAACTACTATGAAATAGAATTGAACAAAATTAGAGACGAAATGCTGTTCATTTTGTGCTAATATCTCTTCAGTATACATATCTGATTTTATTCAATGCAAAATATTTTATTATGGATAGATTGATATTAAAACTTAATATAATATAATCCATCTAAATCGTTTACAGGCTACACTAGCACTGAGAAGGAAATAACTTAATTAATGATAAGAATAAATAATTAATGGAAATTAAAATTAATTGAAATTATGAAGAGAAAAAAAAACTTACAAGGGAGAGGAAAAGTAAAGGAAGCAAAGAAAGAGAAAGCCTCATTTTGTTTTGAATATGAGAAAGGAAGTTAAGTGTGATTGTAGGATACCCTTCCATCTTATATTTATAGCTAAGAACGTTTGGTTGTAAAAAAGAGTGGTGGGTAGAAAAAAAAAAAGAAAAAAAAAAGAGAGTTTTCGTAGTGAATAAATTTGTCAAAAAATCAGAGTGATTTTAGTAAGTGTTTAATTGAAAAGAAATTTTAAAATAGAAGATTAATCCATTAGAATATTGAGAGTTGAGACAAGGAATGCATTATTATCCGACATTGTTGGCCCAATTTGAAACTTTTTTTCTTTATTAAAAACTTTGAAACTTTAGTAATAGCCTTTATCTCATTATTTTATACTATTTCCATCTGCGCGTGGTACGCGAGTTCATATTATAATAATATAATAAATATAATAATGAGAGATATTACTCTTCATGCCAGGTAAATGTGAATTGCACACAGACACAGACGTGATGTTGCCACGTAAGTAAAAAAAAATTATCTAAGTAAAAAATATGATTATTACTCTTAATTTTATACACTCTTTATTTTTTTTATTGTGTTAATGGTTTAATAGTGGGACATTAATTAGTTGCCAGTTAAATATATGGGTAAAATAGATAAAAGTTTAATTAATACGGCTTTCGGTCCAAAATATAAGTCACTTTTTAAAAGAATTATTTGATCCTAAATATAAGTTATCAATTCACTTGTAATGAATAGTTTTCACTTCTACCTTGTAGTGGACCAAGAAGAGGAGTATGAGCCCGAAATAGAGGAAGAGTATGAGCCAAGCCCAATTCCACAATTGAGGCTCAAACGCAACACAATGAAGTCCAAGCTCTTGAGAGACTTTTTTGAATAAAAAAGAGAAGCTCCTGAGAGACTGTCACTTACTAATGGTACACAGTATTGGTAAGAGGTGGCAGCAGGGAATTATTTGTGTAGATAGAATCTTTATTAGATTTCCTTTTGTAAATTCTGTTTTGACGTGTCCCTATTCTGTTAGGAAATCCTTGCTATATGTATTGTGAATATTGAATTCAATGAAAGTAAGGAAGAATCATTTTCTGTTAATTGTTTTTGCTTTCTTTGGAGGATGCCTATCCTCGAAGTTTAGGCATTTCATCTGGTGCTTTCATTGAGAGCACTGGTGCAGCAATGGCCGGAAATACTAAGGGACTTGAGAAGCTGGAAGCACTAATTAATCAGTTGGTAGAAGGTTAGGCTCGTAATCAAGCTTCCCAAGATGAACTACGTACCCGAATGGTGAACTTAGAAGCTCAGATGATGGGCCACCAGAACGCTCAACTCGAGACTGTTGTTAATCTGTTGCCAGTCACTCATACTACGATGAAACTTGAATTACTTCGTTTTGATGGATCTGATCCCTTAGGATGGATCTTCAAAATCAACCAGTTCTTTAACTACCATGGTACGCTTGAGGATCAATGACTTAGGATGGCATCGTTTTCCATGGAGGGTGAGGCTTTGACTTGGTTTAAATGGATGCATGAGAATAATCAGTTGTTTAATTGAGCAAATTTCATTCATTCTCTGGAAGTGTGTTTCGCACTGTCACAGTATGAAGACCCCAGAGGAGCCTTATTCAAATTATGCCAAACCTCGACGGTAAGAGAATATCAGAACCAGTTTGAGTCTCTTGCCAACAGAATCATAGGCTTACCACCACCATTCCTTCTTAGCTGCTTTGTCTCTAGCCTGAAACCCGAAATCCATCGTGAGGTACAAGCATTCCAACAAATTTCCTTTTCTCAAGCCATTAGCCTAGCCAAACTGCAAGAAGATAAATTCCTAGATACCACGACGAACTCTAATCGATCGCCAAAAGCCTCTTCGTCTTTCACAAAGAGGGCTAATCCCATCGTTTCTACCTTCCCTTTGAAATCCCCACAAGCTTCCAACCCAACTTCCAACCAACTCGCCCTCCCCCCACCCTCAACCAACCCGAACCCTAACAACCAAACTATCAAATGAATGTCTGTCGCTGACCTCCAGAACCGCCGTGAGCGGGGGTTATGTTACTACTATGATGATAAAAACAAGCATGGACACCGTTGTAAGCGCCAATTCCTCGTAATGCTTGGCGAACCAGGGGACCCATAAATAACGGTGGAAGATTTGACCCGTTTAATCTTCACAGATGTTCCGGATCAGGACCCTCCCGAACCACATGACCCAACGGTGACCCAAATCAATTTGCAAGCCTAATTGGGCCAATATGTTCCTCAAACCTTCAGAGTTCAGGGCCATGTAAACTCCTCACCCGTTGCGGTACTGATAGACAGTGGGAATACCCACAATTTCATCCAAGCCCGCACAGTGAAGTACTTAGGCTTACCTTCAATACCAACCCAAGGGTTTCAGGTGTTAGTTGGCAATGGAGAAGAGCTTGCGTGTTCTTCCATCTTTAAATAGGTTTCTCTGCAGCTGGGTGCCGAGAAATTCTTAGTGAATCTGTTCGTTCTTCCCATGAGTGGCGCTGAACTGCTTTTGGGTGTCTAATGGTTAACTACCCTAGGACCAGTTTTGACAGATTATGAGCGTCTTACGGTGAAATTCATAAGACATGGCAAGATGGTTCAGTTAACTGGGCAAGGGCGTGAAGCTCCTTGCGAGGCTTCAATTCATCAGCTTATGCACATGATTGTCACTAATGGGGTCGCTGAGCTTTATCAATTGCAATGTTGCCTCCTGACGGAACTTCCCAGGTTACGCATGTGGTGCCCAAAATAGAACAGCTCTTGAGTAATTACCTACAATTGTTTGAAGAGCCCAAAGGGTTGCTACCAATTAGAGATACAGATCATCAGATACCCTTGGTGGACGGTTCCAACCTAGTGAACGTTTGCCCCTATAGATATCCACATTTCCAGAAGCTAGAGATTGAGAAGCAAGTTCGGGACATGATGACCGAAGGAATTATTCAACACAGTAACAATGCCTTTTCTTCTCTAGTGCTATTGGTTCGGAAGAAGGATGACTCTTAGAGATTCTGCGTGGATTATCAGGCCCTCAACGCAATAACAATCAAGGATCATTTTCCAATTCCATCCATAGATGAATTGCTGGATGAATTGCACGGAGCTCCATGGTTTTCTAAATTAGATTTACGTTCCGAATACCATCAGATACGTATGCGTCCAGGTGATATCTCAAAAGCTGCTTTTAGAACACGTGAGGGTCACTACGAATTCCTTGTCATGCCTTTTGGGTTGTGTAATGCCCTTGCATCTTTTCAGTCAACTATGGATATTCTTTTTTAGGAACATTTAAGGCAGTTTGTGATAGTCTTCTTTGATGAGATACTAGTATATAGTAGATCATTAGAAGAACATTTGTCGCATTTGGAGATTGTATTTCGTACTTTGCTCACTAACAGGTTTTTTTTGGCAAGAGTCAATTGATTATGTGGGACATATTATATCTTGTGCTAGTGTAAGGCCTAATCCAGAAAATATTAAGGCAATGATTGCATGGCCAGTCCCTATTAACCTGAAGCAACTGCGAGGATTCCTGGGTTTAACCGGGTTTTACAGAAAATTTGTACAGAATTATGCCTCTATTGCAGCTCCTCTTACAGGTCTTCTTAAAAAGGATGTGTTTTGTTGGTCCCAGGCAGCACAAGATTCATTTGATAAACTGAAAAAGGCCATGACTCAGGCACTAGTGTTGACTCTTCCTAATTTCCAGGACCGTTTTGTGCTGGAAACTGATGCTTCCAAGCAGCGGATGGGGGCAGTACTACTACAAAACGGGCATCCAATTTGTTATTTCAGCAAAATGTTCTGCCCAAATATTTTGTCTTCCTCTACTTATGTTAGAGAACTACATGCCATCACAGCTGCGGTCAAAAAATGGCGAACGTATCTCCTAGGGCATAAGTTTACTATTCATACAGACCAATGAAGCTTGCGGGAACTGATGATACAAGTGATCGAAACTCCGGAACAACAATATTACTTATTGAAGTTTATGGGACATTTTACGAAATTGTGTACAAACCCGGAGCTGCCAATCGTGTTGCAGATGCTTTGAGCAGGGTCCAAGACAATTCTTACCAACTCATGGGTTTGTTGATGCCACACTGTGAATTAATTTCCAAAATTCAGGACTCTTATGTGACCGAGTCAGGGTTAAAGGAAAAGTTTCAGCAGGTATTATGCAATCCTGACCAACATCTAAGATTTAAAATTGTACAAGGTGTATTGCTATTCAATGCCAGAATCTTTCTGAATCATGATTCTTCTTTGAAACAAGTAATTTTGGAAGAATTCCATGTGACACCAGTAATTTTGGAAGAATTCCAACCAATTTCACAGCTACTAAGGTGGCTGAATTATTTGCTTTTATGGTCTGTAAATTACATGGTATGCCCAAGAGTATAGTCTCTAATCGTGACCTAGTTTTTATGAGTAACTTTTGGCGAGAATTGTTTCGAATGAGAGGCACCAAGTTGCGCATGTCTTCAGCATATCATCCCCAAAGCACTGGCAGAACAGAGGCCGCTAACAAAATGTTACAGTAGCATCTGCGAGCTTTTGCTCATAGTCAACCAAGGTCTTGGGGGTAAGTACATGCATTGGGCGGAATGGCACTATAACACAACATAGCATTCTTCTACTGGACTTACGCCATTTGAGGTGGTCTATGGGAAACCTACTCCCTCATTACCCCGGTATATTGCCGGGTCTAGTAAGAATGAAGCAGTGGATACCGACCTCACTACACGAGATGAAATCTTGGCTAAGTTGCATCCAAAATTAAGCAAGGCTCAAGAAGTTATGAAACTGAATGCTTACAAAAGGCGCCAGCACCATCCCTTTAAAGTGGATGATCTAGTCTTTGTTTGTTTGCGACCGTATCATCAAACGTCTGTTAGTGGTGCTAGAGTCCAAAAGTTGGCTCATCGGTATTATGGACCCTTCCCTATCAGCAAGCAAATTAATGAAGTAACCTTTGAGTTGCAGTTACCTGCAGGATCGAAGATTCACCCTGTCTTCCATGTTTCTAAACTAAAACCATGTTCAAATGAATTCACAGAACCAGTTCTGACATTACCTATTGACGCTCATATGAATCAACCCAAAATCCATCTGTTGGCTATGTTGGCTTAGCGTGATGATCCCGTGTCTGGACGTGTTCAAGTGCTGATTCAATGGCAAGGATTGTATCCTGAAGATGCAACTTGGGAGGATTGGAGTGATCTTCTAGCTAATTTTCCAAATTTACACCTTGAGGACAAGGTGTCAATTGCAAGGGAAGGTGATGTAATGGACCAAGAAGAAGAGTGTGAGCCCGAAATAGAGGAAGAGCACGATTGAGGCCCAAACGCAACATAATGAAGTCCAAGCTCCTGAGAGACTTTGTCACTTACTAAGGGTACACGGTATTAGTAAGAGGTGGCAGTAGGGGATTATTTCCCTATGTGCAGATAGAATCTTTATTAGATTTCCTTTTGCAAATTCTATTTTGACGTGTCCCTAGTCCGTTAGGAAATCCTTGCTATATGTATTGTGAATATTGAATTCAATGAAAGTAAGGAAGAATCATTTTTTGTTAATTGTTTTTGCTTTCTTTGGAGGACGCCTACCCTCGAAGTTTAGGCATTTCATACCTCTTATATAATTTTCAAAGATTCAATTAATAATGGTGAGAGAAAGATAGTGAAATAAGAGAAAGAAAAGTTATTAATTGAATTGAAACATGTATTAACACATTTATTTAGGGATATAGTTAAAAAAAAATCTTATTTTTAGACAAAATTAATGAATTAACTTTCTTTTCTTGATTTTGATAATTGAATTAAAAATAACTAAGGACTAGAGAAAATACTACTTTAAAAATATAAATGGGCAAATAAAAAAAAATTCTCAATGTGAATAGATTAAAAAAACGGAGGGAGTATAAAGAGCTTAGTTACCATTCCAAGCAACATTATTGAAATATCTCGATAAATGTATTGACTTAATTATTTTTTTCAGATGAAAGTATGTCATTAGGAGTTCGAAATAAAATTTTTTTACTTAAAGCTTTATTTCTCAGTTACTAAATTAACTTATTAGATGTAAATATATAAACTTAACTAAAATAGTTTTCTTAATACAGACCCAATGAAAATAATTTAGAAAAACGTATTGTAACTTCATATGAAAAATTCATTTGTTTAGAATTAATTCTTTTTGTAAAACAATGGGTATTTACTGCAATTTAAAAATGATTTCAAATTACATGCATGCACAGTATATTATTTTGAGTCTCAGACAATACATAGAAAAACAGGTTGACTATATATGGTACATCCCAATATTTAAGAATATCTTATACACATAATACTTTACAATTTCTTTTTATTTGTCTTTTGAATTAATATATATATATATATTAAAAATTTATTAATATTCTCGTTATTATAAAAATATGGTCATAATATTTTATTATACCCTTATTAGAACTTTAAAATTATTAATTATTCACTACTTAATGAATGATAAAGTAATAAATGAAAAGAAACACTATTTTCATTTTGAAATATTAGACAATTTAGTAAAAAAAAAAATTGTTCTAAAATAGTTGTCACGTTATAAAATCAATGTAACATTTTCTTTTCCAAATCTATCCTTTTTTTTTATCAACCAAAGAATAAATTAAATAAAAGCACCAGTAGTGCAAAGAACTACAATAGGAAACTGGGGATAGGAAAAAAGCACAGTCGTTTAGAGAAGAAAGCAATGCGTAAAGTTTGCATCAACTGGAATAAAATTACCCCATCAAACCATACAATTAACAGGAGAAATTTTCCAACTAGAAAAAGCATAGCAAAAACCTCTCAATTTAGCCTTAAGCCAAAATCATGTGTTTATCTTGACTTGATGAAAATTTATGTACCAACAACATTCCTTATAATAAAAAACTTTTCTTTTCCTGCATAACCAGATCTGCCACACAACAGCAAACCAAATGCACGGCCAGATCTGAGTTGTTTCTTCATTACCGCTAGCCAAGCCACAAAATTGATCAAAATGAGTCCTAGAATTAAAATTCAGAGCTATTTCCAAGCCAAGCCAGAATAGGATAGAGTCCCATAGCCTCTTCGAACTCTTACACGTGAAGAAAAGATTCTGAGCAGATTCCTCTTCCTCTCCACACAGCGGACATAAAAGGTGGAAATAGCTCTTTCACTGTCCTTGTTCCTAAAAAGGATAATCTTGAGAATGTGGAGGAGTACCGACCTATTTCTCTCATAGGTTGTGTATATAAAGTTCTTGCAAAAGTCTTGAGTAGTCCTCTTAGAATGATGATGTCTTCCTTGATATCGGAAAACCAAACAACTTTATAAAAGGAAGACATATTTTGGATATTATTCTGATCGCTAATGAGATAGCATCGCAGTTACAAGTAAGGAGGAAATAAGGTTTTATGTTTAAGGTTGATTTCGAGAAAGCCTATGATTCCGTTAGCCGGGAATATCTTCAGCACTTTATGGAAATCATGGGGTTCTGTGATTGTTGGAGGAACTGGATTAATGGGTGCTTAGGAGTGACAAGCATTAATGACACTTCATAGGCTTCTGCTTTGTCCCTCGTTGATCTTGTCAAAATCAAGGCCTCCAAGATTCACTGACGCATTAGATTTCCTATCAAACATTCCCATAAAGTGGTCATGGATACCCCTTTTACACCCTCCACGTCGCTAATAACTACACCATCGGTGAGCAGTCCATAGATAGTGTTGCGATGTTTTCTTCTAGAAAAACTATTATGGAAAAGTCTGGAGTTATAGTCACCTTCTTTTAACCAAGCATAGCATCTTTCCTCTGGACCACCTCATCTTCTTCCAAACCATTTTCAGCTTCCTTCGCATTTAACTAACTCACTATCTCCTTATGAAGCTGAATGTGAATGTTTATGTCCCCCACCACCCTCTGATTCCATACTCTAAGACTCCTCTTGAGAGCTTTTAACTTTTCTTTTATAATATAAGAACCATTCCCATGCACCCTCATAGAAGACCACTGCTGCACCACAAAAGCGTGGAACCCATCTTGATTTCTCTAAGCATTGAGGAACCAAAGAGGCCTCGGTCCCCAATCAAGAATTTCGTCTTTTAATAAGATGGGGACGTGATTAGAGAGACCTTTACTCATCCCCCACTGTGAGCAGTTGGACCACATGTTAAGCCATCCTTGATAAACCAAGAAGTGATCAAGACGACTCATAGTCTGCCCATCACCCCTATACCAAGTGTATTTGCGTCCCACTAGCTAAAAATTCTCCAACTCTGTATCTGCTATAAAAGAATTAAAAGCAATGATTTCATCCATACGGCTACGATGAATACCTTTTCTTTCTAAGGAAGTCCTCACGTCATTAAAGTCACCCGCAACACAAACATTATGCAGGTTCCTATCTTGAAACACAGAACATATTTCTCTCCACAATTCCTTACGTCTCGCCCCCGAACAAGATGCATATACATTTATGAATCTCCAATTTTCTAAGCTATTTAACTCCTTGTTTAAGATGAATTTCACTTTCCAATAATAAGGGATGGTTTCAACAAAGGGGTAATATTGTCCTACAATCATTTATTTTCTTAGATTTTAAGAAAATTATTATTTTTCTTAATGTCTGTATTAATCTAAGGTGACTAATATTTCAAAATGGAAGAAATATAATTAAAAAATAAACTATAAATATTCTCTTAAATTTAAAAAAATAAAAAACATAATAATTATTTTTTTCAAAATGTAGATACACAAAAGGGAACAGAGAGAATATTAGAAATAAAGAAGGTTTATTGTCACTCTAAATAAATTATTTTAATAATATTAATCTTTTATTATTTTGACAAGTGAAAGCTAATTTTTAATTTCAACTT
Source organism: Cyamopsis tetragonoloba (assembly GCA_037177725.1). Lineage (NCBI taxonomy): Eukaryota > Viridiplantae > Streptophyta > Magnoliopsida > Fabales > Fabaceae > Cyamopsis > Cyamopsis tetragonoloba. The sequence continues at coordinate 48,798,884 of CM074122.1, read as the reverse complement.
TGTATTAAGATTTTCAGAATTTATTAATAGGTGTATGTTGGATAAGTGATAAACAATTTGATGCCGGATAAAAATAAGAACACTAGTTCAAATTTCGGGAAGCATACTTGTTATTAGGAGGGGATCACCATAATGCTACATTCTTTAAAATTGCAAAATCAATATCTCTCATAATTTTAATTTTAATATAAAATGGTTTTTAAGAATTTGATTATCTGCCAACTTTTGTATGGTCTGTTTTCATCCTCAATATCATTTATTGAGTGTTAATTGGCTTTTGTTTGAGTTCTCTCGAAACAAAATTTGTTAGTATATGGAGTATTAATTACTACCTCTAGTCTTATATAGGAACATCTCAATTAAATTGCACATATAAAAGAATACGTAACAAAATTATTTAATATATTGCTTTTTTTTACAAAATAGTACTATCATTTATTAAATTATGAACAGAAAATATTAAAAACAATAAATTTTTCTTAAACTTTGCAAAAGATCTTATATATATTTGTTTAGCTTATGTTTATTTATTTTTTAAACTTAGAGTTAAAAGCATACTTTAAATATATATAAAGTCAGTATAAAATAAAAACTTAAAATGTGAAGTTAAAATTTCTTTAATAATTTTCTTAATTTTAAATTTATGTAAAAATTTATAATTGATTTTAATTATATTCACTATCACTTTTTTTGGTACATCCTCTATAACATTTAAGTGGTTTTAATAAAAGCAAAAACTTCAAATTCTAACTTATGAAAAAGTCTTATAGCTAATCCCAAACACACCTTTGAATCTTAAATTGTAATTTTGAATGTATGTATATTCAACTGTTTGTTTAATTTAATTTGTTTGGTAATTGAGATTTAAAACTTTCAATCCTAATTTAAGGCCATGTTTGGAAATGGGGTCTTGGGCTTTTTTAAGGCATTTTGGCTTTTAAAATGTTGGCTAAATATCACTTTTGGTCCCATATGTTTGCTAAAGGTTTCATTTTGGTCCCATATGTTTAAAAGGTTTCAAATTGGTCTCATAAGTTAACTTTTTTGTTTCGAGTTTGTCCTTTTGACCAATAGTGTGTGTCAGGTCATCAAATGGTTCATACATGGAGCCTAGGTGGCAAAATAGACAAAAACGTGGCTAACAGCTGAAAATTAGGAATTAAAAAAAGTTCAAAAAAAATAAAAAAGGAGTTGGAATATGACCGTTGGGAGTGAGTTTATTAAAAGGGGGAAAAGGAAATTAGGGTTCAGAGAAGAAAGGAAAAATGGGTCGAAGAAAGCTGGAAATGTGAGGAATTTCTTGAATCTAGGTTTGTGCTCCTCTATATCTTCAATTTCGTCATCAAATCGAACCTAAAACGATGATGGGATCTCAAAGTTCATCGCGGATTTCCTCAAGAGGTAATGGAGGTGTTCCTCTGTTCTGTCAATGTGGTGAAAGGCTTGTGTTGTGCGTTTCGACGAAGAAGCATGCAGGGAAGAAGTTCTATGGGTGTAGAAACTACTCAGTAAGTTGTCACTGTTAATTTCCTTGCTGTGTTAAGCATTGATATTGTACCCTGTTTTGGGAAGTAATTTAGGATTCATTTTTCTTTGTTCTGTAATTGCAGGATCATGGTGGTTGTGGATTTTTTGTGTGGTGTGATGAGTATGAGATGGATGACAGAGACTTGTTGATAACGAGACAGAGTCGTAGGATCATGTCGCTTGTATCTTCACTGAAGCAAACTAAATCAAAGCTTAGGCTTGTGTTCTGTATTTTAGTTTTGAGTGTAGTGACAAATTTGGTACTTCTTGTAATTCTTTGGGTTTTGTTGAGGAAAGGGAAGGTGTTGTCACTTACAATGTATTGATTAGATGTTAGAGGACTAATTGTGTGTGATGTAATTGCAATGAATATAATGAAATGACCATGTTTTGATGTATAATTCCCTTCATTACTGTATGTTTTTGTTTGCTATACTGAAATCATTGAAATATATCCAAAACAACAAAATACCATAGAATGTGATAGAATTTGAACAATAACAGCAAAATAACAGCAAAATACTTAGAACATCCAAATGTATGTTTTCATAGCATAAACCTGAACTATAGCAGGTAGCCCAAAATACTTACATTAATCAAAACAAAACAATAATCTTTAAACTCAACAAAATATCCAAATGTCAATACTAGCAATTGTTCATGTGCTAATACATCTTTAAACCCAAAAAAATCATAATATATCCAAAAAAACACCTAGTTACTGCCTCAGTTCTCCTCAGCTCTGCACACGCCTTCTTGGTACTAGCTTTTTCCTTCTTGTGGTAGGTGCAGAAGTAGTTGCAGAGCATTGTGTGGCTTGAGGTGCAGAGGGGGTGGCAGCCTGGGAAGTTTGTGTAGCTGGAGGATCTGCTGGTGTGTTTTGGGAAGTGCTACCAGGTGGATTCTTTGATGGCAAAGGACATCTTCTTTTGTTGTGGCGACTATCTCCACAGTTGCTGCACTTAAATGGCATTCCCCTTCTACTCATTATTCCTTGCTGGTCTTCCCTTTCCCCTGGGTCCTTTGCTCTTGATTTCTTTGGCCTTCCAGGCATTTTTCTAATTGGAGGAGGTAAGACATCAGGATAAGGTGTTTTAACCCACAAGTTTGGACCATTTATTGGGTGGATGATTGGTGCATACACAACAACATAAGCCTCACTCCTATAGTATTCAAGCACAAAGGTTTCTGGATTTATGTTCAGCCGATTCATGCAACTGATTGCATGAGGACATGGCAGCCCAGTCAACATCCACAATTTGCAAGAACAAGTTCTCTCTCTCAGTTTCACAGTGAACACATCTCCTATGTTGTTAGTGTGCCTAACCTCATACTCATCATCACCAGCCACCCTACAACATCATCAGAAACACTATTCATAATCCTGCACACTATTAACATAGAGGACTAAATTATAACAATTTAATTGACTTACCGTGGCAGCCACCATCTAGTTTCTTCTGCTCTCTTCCTTAATGTCTTCTTTATCTTGGGCATAACTGACCCTGGTTCAAGTGACTTGTTGTCTTCCCTTTTGTCATTCCACGTATCCATTAAGTAGGTCCTAATCTCATTCAGCATTGTAACAATTGGTTTTTCTCTTGCTTCCACAATAACACTATTAAATGTCTCTGACATGTTGTTTGTGACAGCATCACACTTGGGTTGGAAGCTAAATCTTGACTTACTCCAATCCTAGGTGATATCTTCAGCAAGTATAGGTAGGCCTCTTCACTGGCAGCCCTCATTTCTCTCATGTGTCTTTCCCACTGTTGAGGATAAGTTGATCTAGCAGCCTTCCACATGATTTCCTTAAGATGCTTTCCAGGGAATTTTTTCCTAAAGTTGCTATATAGATGTCTTACACAAAACCGTTGATCAACTCCTGGTATAAACTCATCAAGTGCAGGTAAGAGGCCCTAAATCAACAAAGAAATGAATTTAAATGTGTAGGTAACAGAATTAGATTAGAAATAGGAATATAATCACAAGAGGTATACCTTTTGCTGATCTGACATAAATGTGTAGCTTCTGCAAACTGCAACTCCTCCAAGATCCTAGACCAGTAATTCTAAGAACCAACTCCATGAGTCTTTTGTCTCCCCTTCTACTACTGCAAATGCAATAGGGAGCATTTGGTCATTCGGGTCTCTTCCAACAGCAACTAGTATTTGTCCACCATATGGACCCTTCAAGAAGCAGCCATCAAGACCAATAATTGGTCTACAGAGTAGAAAACTCTCTTTGCATGCTTTGAAGCATATATACAACCTCTGAAACATATTTGGTAGCATTGGAGTTCCTGTGTCTTCTGCAAAATATTCAGCATCTGGCCTTGCCACTACTGACAACTTGATTGTGCTCCCAGGATTAGACCTCAATAGTTCTTCACAATAGTCCCTACTCCTGGTATACTGATCTTTAAATGATCCCTACACTCTTTCCTTGGCCTTCTTCCTTGCTCTGTGTGCCTTGGATTTAGTTATTCCAATATCCCATTTCCTATGTACTCTATCACGTATGTCTCTCAACTTCAGCCTTGGATTCTCTCTAAGACCCTCCTGTATCTTCCCACTTAGCCACTTGGAATTTAGCATCTTCACTCTGAAATCTCTAGAACAAGTATGATCATCAACAATTTTTCTTAATTGCCAAGTATCCTCATTGGGCAGTTTCATACAACGAGCCATCCATTGACAATCTCCTGTGCAAGTAACATAGACTCTCCTGTTGTCATTTTTGTCAAAATGCAGGTCTCTTCCAGAGTGAATTGCATACAACCTAATTGCTTCCTTGAATTGCTCCTTGGTGCAAAATAAAGTACTCACTACCCATTTATAATCAGTCATCTTCCTAGGCACACTGAATAGAGGACAACCTCGGCTCAATGAAGGTTGTTGCTCATGCTCAGATTTAGTCTCATCCTCTATCTCTGTTTCAGTTTCCAATACTTCACTAAAATATTCATCATCAATTGACTCCTTATGTTTAATCCCTGAAGGTCTTTGCTCCCAATCCAAGTTATCAGATTCATCAGCAGTAAACCCATCACTCTCAGTTGTCTTCTCTTTTCCGTTTTTCCCACTTGACTTCCCTTTTTTCTGTTTCTCTTTTCCTTTCTTCTGAGCTGCAACATCTTCCTGTTGATGTTGAACCTTCCTCTTTCTTGGAGACCTCCTTGGCTGTTGTCCTCCACCAGTCTCTGTTCTCCCCTCAGCTTCAACATTAACACCATCATCACCAACTTCAACATTAACACCACCACCAACAGCTTCAACATTCCCTAACACTTCATTCCCATCATCATCACTATCTTCTATATCAATGACTTCAGTAGTGTTGCCACCCTCATCAGCATATACAGGCTCAGAAACAGAATGTAGAACATACAAGTTGACTTTCTCATATCTCATAGCAATGTCAATCATCTCCCTCGCTTCAGCCTCAATCTTTAGCCCTAACAAGCTTCGATCTTCTGTCTGAAACGCTTGATCTCTGTGAAGCTTTGCCCTTTTCTTCCTTCACTTCGTAACGCTCTTTCCCTCCAATCGAGCTTGCCACCTTATCCTTCAATGGAATCCCAAAACCCCAAAAACGACGTCGTTTCTTTAACATTTCCAGCTGTCAGCCACGTTTTTGTCTATTTTGCCACCTAGGCTCCACGTATGAACTCTTTGATGACCTGACACACGCTATTGGTCAAAAGGACAAACTCGAAACAAAAAAGTTAACTTATGGGACCAATTTGAAACCTTTTAGACATATGGGACCAAAATGAAACCTTTAGCAAACATATGGGACCAAAAGTGATATTTAGCCTAAAATGTTTGTGTCGTCGTTTGGTAATTACATAAATAAGACTTTTGGTTAATGATTCCGGCTTTTGTAACTAACTTTTGCAAAGCTCTTTCAAGAGGCTTTTGACTTCCAAGGATGAGCTTTTAATATTTTACTTCCAAAATTGTCCTTATTTATTTTTAAAAATTATAAAATACCCACCACAAGTTGATATTACTATTATATTAATATAATATTATTTGTCTTTTGTGGTCATTTAACATATTTTAGTTTATTACACAACCTATTTTACCAAACAATTATGACCAATAACAAACCTCACAGCAATAATCTTATAGCATTCAGCCAGCTTTGCAGCCAAAGCCTTAGATTTCAGTTCGTTTCCGAGACATATCCTAAGTTTAAGGCAGTTGAGGTTTTTATTTAATTTTAATTTTTTTTTTTTTACTTTTTATGCATTCCTTTTTACTGTAAGAGAGTTGAGACAACGAATGCATTATCCGTAATTGTTGGTCAAATTTGAAAACTTTTTTTTAATTATTATTAAAAATTTGAAATTTGCGCGTGGTAGGCGAGTTCATATTATAATAATTATAATAATATAATAATGATAGATATTTTTACTCCTCATCCACGCATTTGCACTCACCAATGTATTATGGATAATGTGGTATGAGTAGATCTTTGTTTTTTTCCTGATCTTAAAGCTTAATTGCACTTTGCTCTCTATACTTTATATTTTAGGCAAGTTTTACTTCTCATATTAATTTTTAAATATGTAATTTTGATCTCCTAAGTTTATAAAATAGACAAATTTCATTCTTTTATTAGCTTTTTTTTTAAAAAAGTAACGATGATTTTTATCTAAATTATCTACTGTTCTCATCTATATTAGCATCGGTGAGATTAAAATTGTCATTTTGCATACTTTGATAATCAAAATCATTCATTTAAAAGTTAGAGGATGAAATTCGCAAAAATACAAGTATGGAAACTAAAGTGTAATTAAGTCTTTTAATTTCTTAAAAAGTAGCATATTTTAGATTTATTTTATTTTATTAAAAAATAAAGCTAATAGCTTGATAAAGTAATTCTTTTAATTTTAATCCGAATATGCTCCCTATCGTTCACTCCCATATATAGCCTATATATACTGCTTAAAGGACAATAAAAAAAAAAAAAGACAAACAAAACAAATTAACATAGGTGGAGTAATAACAAAAGGCATAAGGCAACTTTATAAAAAAAACCAAAGGCATAAGGCAACACTATAACTAGATCTGTATATATAAGGCAACACTATATATATTGATTTTAAAAAAACTCATACAACTTTCCAAGCTATACCCTTATTCAGTTGTTCTTTCTATCATTGTATTATTTGTATTCTATTATTACTTTTAAAAATTTATAAATTATAAAGGGTAAACATCAACATGCAAGCAATAATAAATGCTCATTAAAATTTAAATGAGTTTTTATATTAAAGAATACTAATAATGTTTTAAAAGGGTATTGAGAACACATAGAGTAATACATAGCAAAAACAAAATTATCATACAACTGACATACTTCGAAAACATAAATTGTTACTCCTCTTATCAAATAAAATCCTTTCACATAATTTAACTTGGATTTTAGGATATACTATTTTTAAAGTAGTGTATCATATATTAATAAGAAAATATAAATTATATATAATTTTAAATTAAATGTATTATTCTATATGTCTTTTGTTTATTTATAATTGTTATTTTTTAAGTTTTTTAATCTGTTATAGATGAATTTAACATTTATCACTTTTAAAGTGACATACCATACATAAGTTATGAAATTATTTAATTGATTATATATAGTTGGTTTAAAAGAGAAAAAAAAAAAAGAAATATACATACATTTGATTAAGTTTTATATACACTTTTTTATATGATATATCATACACCATTTAGAATATGGTGAATGATAGAAATAACCCATAATTTAATTGTTGGTACCTAGTAAGTTACAAAACTGAGCATAAACAGATCAGACTCTTTTATTTCTGAGCATACACGTGTTTGAGTTATAATAAGGGGTTGCATTTGAAATCATATTGGGTTGCATTTGTTTTCCGGTCATTTTAGGATGCATTCTACAAATTTGAGTATATCAGATTTATGGATATTATAAATATATTAATTTAATTATTAAAAATAGAAAGAAACTATGATACATTCTTGTATTGAGGAATATCTTATATATACTACATAATATTATAAATATACTCATTTATTAATTATTAAAATAATTTTTATGTATTTATTATTATAAATATATTAATTTAATACTCATACTTGATAGGATTTGAATCTTCACTAGGACAGTCTAGCAGCTGGATGAATAAATTTGGACCCTTCATTTTCTTTCTCCTTCTTACTTGATAAATATGTATAAATAAATTAATAATTTTATGTTATTGAAATCAACTGTTGGATCTTCCAACACTAGAGAGGATTCAAATCCTACTTGACATAGGGTTGCATTTAATTTGTTTCCCCAAACACATGTTCTTTTGGGTGATTTTTTATGAGGAAAGAAAAAGTAAGAAGAGAAAATGGGTATAAAATAGAGTTTTTCTATGTTGGGTTTAGAAAAAAAAGGTGAAGAGATGGAAAAAAATTGCATGGGACCTATATGAAGAACTGATTTTAAAATTGTTTTTTGTATTGATTTTGAATTTTTCTATGTATGAAGTTTGAATTTCTCATTAATTGATGAATAATGAGGTACACAGTATTTATAGCGCGTGAATACAAGTGGAGGAGTGGGAAAGAAACAAATAACAGAATTCTAACTAACAGTATATCTTGACTCAACTAAGTTAGCGTATATATATACAAATATAATATCATACAGTATAAGTAACACCCCCCTCAAGCTGGAGATTGGAAAATGTCCACCATCCCTAGCTTTGAGACAAACCAAGAGAATGGAAGAGGAGCCAAGGATATCCATCAACAATCTGAGCATGGGAAGAGGCTGGAATCAGACGCTTAAGGCCATCATGACAATTGGCATGAACAATATGACAATCAACGTCGAGGGGCTTCGTGTACTCATGAAAGATGGGGTTTGCAACAATGTACAGAGCGCTGCGATTATCACAATAAAGCAGATACTCGTGGGAACAAATCAGATGGAGATCAAAGAGCAAGAAGCAGAGCCATTGGAGCTCGCAAGTTGCATATGCCAACGCCTTGTACTCTGCCTCAGAGGAGGATTTGGACACAATGGCTTACTTCTTGGCACGCAAACAAACTAAGTAATCTCCCAAGAAGAAGCAATAGCCTGTAATCGAGAGTCTCGAGCGTCAGAATGCGATCCAAGATAACCTTCCAAGCCAAAGAATTTATTTTTGACGGCACTAACTTATTTCAAAACTTGTCAAAAAAAGACTCAGGTACAGTCTCCGCTGCCACATAGTATGCACAACGCATCGAAAATTGACCTTCTTTGTCAGCTTTCCACGCCCAAGCATCCGTCACACATTGCTCAATTTGTACAGAATCTAAATCAAAGAATAAATTGTTAACAAGTCTCTTCTCCCACCCCCAATCCTTCTTTTCCATCCTAACCGCCACAGCCACCCTGAATGATCCCAAAATCCCATGTCACATAAAGTTGCGAATTTATTGATAGAGAATTTATAAAGGTGTTTAAATTTTACACATAAGGCCTTCCCTCCTACCCAATTATGATGCCAAAACGACGTATTTCTCCCATCACCTACGTTTCTAACTATGTTCCACTGTAACCACACAGTTCCCACCTTGCACCGAAAATAATTTTGACATATCGTGCCACCAGTGCGACCCGACCGTCAAGCACGAACCAGTATCAAATCCCCCAGCACAATATATAGATAACATAACTCTACACCAAAGAGAATCTTGTTCATGCTTGAACCGCCACACCCATTTACTTAACAAGGCATCATTAAACAACTTAATGGTATGCACACCTAGTCCTCCCTCACACAGACCCTTACAAACCATCTCCCAAGCTACCCAATTAATCCTCCTATGACCTTCACTTCCTCCCCATAAAAATAAATGAAACAGAGATTCGAGTTTAGAAATGATACCTTTTGGAGCCTTGAAGAAGGAAAGAAAGTAAATTGGAATTGATGTTAAGACACATTTAAGCATCACCACTTTTCCTCCTAGACAAATATTCTTTGCCGACCATGAGGAGAGTTTATTACTAACTCTTTCAATATTACTAACCAGTATCATCGTTTAATCTTTGTAGAAAACAAATAGTATTATCATGTTCCCGAAACATTCTAATTTCCTTGAGAGCAGGACAAAGGAATTTAACTCTACAAGGACTTTATGGAATAGGACGATAATTTTCTAATTCTTCCCATAGACTTTTCAATTTTGTGAAGTAATCAATGACAGGGGCAAAGCCTTGTTTATGGCTGAAGATTTCTTGCTGTAGCTCGGCTATCCTCACCAGATCTGCCTGCGCAAAACACTCTCGAAGGTTGATCCACACTTCATGCGCAATATCTAAAAACCTAACACTGTCCGCGATCGCCAACAAAACAGAACAGAACTCAGAATCCATGAATGTACCAAATTATTACATCGCGTCCATATTTTGAAGAGAGGATCATATTCCTCCGGGTTCGAGATACTTCCATCAACAAACTCAAATTGTTTCTTTGCAACTTGTATGTTATGTCTTGTCTTTGTTTTTTTTCTACTACTCCCTTTCTTCTATAATATAAATCTCATCTAATATTTTATACAGTTTAAAAAAATAGTTTAATCATTAGAATTAGAAGTACTAATTAAACAGTTAAGATGTTACACCAATTAAATTTAAACTAAATTATTTTTTATTAGTTAGATGACTTTGAAAATTTTGAAAAAAATAATAAATACTTCTAATTTTGTGTATAAAAACTTATAGGAAAATGCTAAACAGTGCCCTTAGGACACTAGTTAAGATTACAAAAATAGCAATATTTTATTGAAAGTAGTAGAATTTAATGTTTCGAAACTTGAAAACTATTTAATGAATGCTTTTTATAATAACTCTAATCATTTAAGAATGTGTATTTATTGTACCTTAACAAGTGATCTTAGGGCACTGTTTAGTATGACCCAAACTTATATTATAAGACAAGACTTTTCGATAATTGAAATGGAAATATTATTTGTTTTTGTCTAAACCTTACCGACAGCTCTTGGAAGCTGGATCCTTTTCCTATGAAGATTGAGTAACAACAGTTGAAATAATTTAACAATAATAATTGGTATTATATACTCCTTTCATTCCTATTTAATTGTCTTGAGATAAAAAAAATTGAAGGGAGTATATGTTAATAGTTATTCCTTCTGTTTCTTTTTATCTATTCAGAAAGAGAAAATTTTCTTGTTCCTATTTATGTGTGTTAAAAGTCCCACATCAGTTAGTGATATGACTATTGTTGAGTTTATAAGGGTGTATCAATCCTCATCCTACGAGCTAGCTTTTGGGAGTGAGTTAAGCCCAAACCCAAATTGTAAGATGGTCTCAGAGCCTATCATAGATCCGTTTGTTGGGCCCCATGTTTGTTGTTGGGTGTGTGTTAGTCGCGAATTGTTGGGTCACTCGTTTGTTTGTCCACATGTGTTTGTCTACGCTCCAACTGTATAGTTCTGGGCATGAGGGTGCGTGTTAGAAATCTCACGCCAGCTAGTGATATGACCATTGTTGACTTTATAAGGGTGTGACAATCGTCACCCTACGAGTTAGCTTTTGGGTGTGAGTTAGGTCAAAACCCAAATTGTAAGAATCAATCCACTTATATTTTCTATGTACCATTAATTATACTTATACCGATTCTAACTTTATGTTTAATTGGATGTTAATCAGACTCTCTCCAATCGATATGTGCTTAACTAGGTTCTTATGAATTAATTTATTATATTTTGTCGGGTCCCACATGTATATATCACTTTATAAATTTAAGAACCTAAAACACTCCAATACAATTTCTTAAAGGGTCTTGATATACAGTACCCTAAGGTACTAGTTAAGGTTAGTAAAAGTAGAAAGATAATCATAAGAGCACATTGTTCCATCTCTTGGGAATATTAAAAACTACACATTCTAATATCTTTTTACTACATTTAGGTTCTTAAATAGTGTCCTTATTAGGCCCTCTCCAATAGAGAGGTGTTTAACTAAGTTCTTATGGATTAATTTATTATATTTTGTTGGGTCCCACATGTACACATCACTTTATCAATTTAAGCACCCAAAGCACTCCAATCTAAATTCTTAAATAAGCACTTCGGATGGGCCCACATATACCCACAAATTAACTATCTCATATTTATTTTTTTTATTTTTAATATAAATTGAGCCCACTCTTTCTATAAGAACCAGGTGCTAATTTAAACTACTTTGCTAAGCACCCCATTCCACGTCAGCATGCTCCAAAGGAGATGGGGTGCTTAGCTGGGGTGCTTAAATGATAAGAACCTATATAAGCACCCCAATTGGAGATGGTCCTAGGGCACTAAATATCATTTGCCTTTCTTAAATAAGCATTTCAGATGAGGCCCACATGTACACACAAATTAATTATCTCATACTTATTTTTTTATTTTTAATACAAATTAGACCCACTATTTTTATAAGAACCAAATGCTAATTTAAGCAATTTTGTAAAACACTTCATTCTACGTCAGCATCTCCAAAGGAGACGGGATGCTTAATTGTGTAGTGCTTAAATGATAAGAACCCATTTAAGCACCCCCAATCCCCCATTGAAGATGGCCTCAGTGCTTCACCATTCAACCAATCAATTAATGAGAAATATATAGTATTATGAGAAGTTCAAAACCTATTTTGAAAAAAAACAATAATTATTGCACTCTTTAACATATGTGATTTTCTCTCAATGGACAATTAAATAGAAATAGGAGTATAATGTATTTATAACGTATTTAATATCAGTCAAATAAATTTTTAATTTTTTATATTAAAAAATAATTAAATATTAAAATAAATAAATTATATATAAATAATAGATGGATACAAAACATCTTTTCATAATCAATAATTAAACCATATGCGTGGTATGCGTGGTCATATTTTTATACATTATAATAATAAAAATATAATAATATATAAATATTATTAAATAACTAAATAACAGTCAGACCGAATTTAGGAATTTCTGAGCCACGGTAAAACTAGCGAAATCGAGGCATATTTTAATTATTTTATGTTTTTTTTTAACTTTTTATGTTGTAAAATATTTATCAAACTTTATAATTAAATATTTCGAACATTTTATTCTTCAGATCGACAGATAACATGCAAATTTTATTTATTTTATTCAGGGAAATGATTAATACTCTCTTGATTCCTATTTAACTATTTAGAGAGAAAAAATTATACGTATTAAAGAATATAATAATTGTTATGGTTTTTGTCAAATTAAATTTTGAACTCTTCATTAATATTTTTTATATAATTAGTGGGATGATTAACTTATAATTAAACATAAAGTTAGAATTGACAAAAAAAAATACATTTAATGTTACATTTAAAATACACATAAATAATAAATAAGAACAAGAACTTCTTTTTCTATTTAGAGAAATAAAAAGGAATGAATAATGTAACATTAGTTATTTCTTACGTTTTTTTCAAATTTTGGTTTGGGTAGAAAGGGGATGGTTTTGATGCTCTCTGATGCCTTTCTAAATGGAGAATGAGATTAGCATATCTATAGACACGAGAAAGCGTCAAAATCATTCACTTTCGACCCATAAAGATGGTGTCACTCCTAATAGATATGGTGCTAATCTCATTTACTTTGTTAATCTTATCACTTTATCACTATTGATATGCAAGCTGCCAAATTTTGAACGGTCTATTTTAATCTGAGTTCATTGGATTCTGTCCCTCCATCCCACATTATCCCATATTATGTGTTGTTGACTATTTTTCACCCATTACTATACACTGTAATTAATATTTAATAACATCAACTTAATATAATATATGTAAAAAATGTTACAAATATTAAAATGGTAATATTTTTTTAATAATTTGACAAAAAAAAAATATATAACTATAAAATTGATATTTTTTTATTTTAGTCCATATATATATATAAATTTTAATCCAACTTAATTTAAAATTTTATTTTTAGTCTCTACAAACTTCTTTTATTATAAGTATAAAATTTTAGTTTCTATAAATACTCGAATTTTTGTTTTAGTCTCTGTAACTTTTTTTTTTAATTTAGTCCCTTTAAAAATATGATAAAAAAACAAAATTATTATACTAAATTGTTTATATTATAATTATTTAAGTAATTAATATATTACTTTTGTATCAAAATTTTTTTAATAATGTTGTGATCTAACCTAGTGGGGATAGAGGACGAATAAGGTTGAACTCCTACTTGGAGGGCTGGACAATGTTGACTCATGTGCCTGGACTTCAACGACGACGGTAGTGCATCTGTAAGGACTCTGACGCTCAAGTTAGTAGCGAAATTAGGGTTATATGTGATGAAAAGATAGATATGTACCTTGTATGGTGCATTTAACTTAAGAGTATATTTACAGATGGAGGATGAGATTAGCACCATCTCTATTGGGAGTGACACCATCCTTTTTATGTGTAAGAATCATAAATTTATATACTAAAAAGGATGGTGCCACTCCTAATAAGGATTGTGCTAATCTCATCCACCTTTACAGAGGAGCAGGTAGCTTGGACGTGGACCCTATTGGACTTGGGGCCTTAGCCCAACCCATCTGTAGCGCAGCCTTGTTGAACAGTGGTCCTCCCCGACATATCCCAGGATGGATTTGGAATGTCTTAGTGGTTCATGGTCCGACATGAATATAACAGACTGAAATGCTCTGATTTTGGTCCATAGACCACAGTAAATATATGTTAACAAGAGTATTATTATAGTGATAGAAATACGTTACAATGTCGGTAGAATAACTTTGATTCTAATCTTCGAAAAAATATCAGTTGATGGAACAAACCTAGTTATGACTAAAAAATTAGTCTTTTACATGTACCTTGATAATAGAATAAGAAGATTATTCATATATCGAAAATTTCATTATAAAAATTTGTCATTTATTTAATTTTTTTATCTTTTGTTAGTATAGAATTATAAACAAATTTAGTCAATTATATATTTATAATAACGAATAAATACTATTAAATAAGCATCAATAGTAATAATTATCTTTTAATATATTTAATCGTTAACAAATGAATTTTTTAGTATAAATTACTTCTATATAAAAAGAATATTATTTTGTTTTGATAGGTATAAGCAAATTTGTTAGACAATATATTTACAGGCTAAACCAAAATGCTAAATCATAAGTATAGGATTTTTTTTACTAGTATTCTTTCTTTGATATCAATATTACTTTTTTATTCTTATTTATTATCTAAAAAAAATAAATTATGCATATTAAAAAATATAATTATTATTTTAATTTTTTTAATTTTGTTTAAAGTATTGTTTGGACTCTATATATTACGTTCTACCATTTATTTTTCCTCATTTTATAGGTTGAATAATATAACATTAATTATTACTCAAATTAAAGATAATAATAGAATTATATTGATAAAAATATAATTAATATTTTATTAAAAATATAAATGGACAAACAAATATAATTAATTTTTTTTCCTGCTGTAAGTAAACCGATAAAAAAAACACGGAAGAAGTATATATTTATATACTAAGGCTAACTAGACAGCAAAAGCATGTAAATGAAAATTTTTATATTGTATTCTTGGAACTCAAATAGTCAAATTATATTTTTGGTTAGTTCTGTAATCTGTCTGCGGGATATATTTGTCGTCCTAAACACACATTTGAGTCTTTTTAAATGACTAAAAGTACATTAAAAGAATATGAAAAATGCTAAAGAAATGCAGAAAAAGACAAGAGTCGTAATCCAAAGCATACATTGGTAAATTCCAAACACCACAAAAAGAAAAAACAAGCCTAACGTGGGAAGTGGGGAATTACATATAGGTACAGCCAATTAGGGATGGCAATGTGGATTTTTTATCTTCGCGGAGATGGTCGATTTTGTGGTAAGGAAATCTTTACCCAGGACGAAAATAGGGATAAAAGTTCTTTCGCGATAAATTTAGAGATGGAGAATGTTGTATATAAATAAAATTATATAAATACTTTAATTTAATATAATAATATAATAAACATATATATTTAATAGGGTTAATGTAGTTATTTATGTATTAAATAAATAATATGATTAACTATTATTTAGGATAAATTACAATAATTTCAAGTTTGAGAAAATTGCATTACAACCTAAATTTCATCAAAATTAGAACTCCACTCCATTTTGATTAGTTAACTAACATTTTTGGCTCGTCAATCTATTACATAAGTATTAAAAATAATTTTTAATGTTAATGGAAGGTGCAGAACTTGCATATGTGACAAATTGGCATCACAGAAATGTTAGCAGTATAGCAGTTAACTAACGTTTTTGTCTCGCCAGTTTGCTAAATCAGCCATAAAAATAGTTTTTAAAGTTAACAAATGGATATCTTTGTAGATGTGGCAGATGGGAACGACAGAAACGTTAGTTAGGCCAGCAATCAACAGTCAACGGTTAAATTTCTCAAAACCTCAAGGTGGTTATTGCAATTTACCCTTTTATCTATTATTATCTTTATCCTTATTAGTTCTTGCCCTTGCATATATTAATTGTTGTGCTCATCATTTGTTCAGTCCTGCACGCTGTTCTTGTTTGCCGTGCTCATTCTTGCTATTACATCATTCATGCTCTTGTGTTGTTTAATTTGTTTCCGCTCTTAATATTTTAAAATTGCAATAGTTTTTTAAGTGATTATAGACTACACTTCAAGAATAGGGTGTTTTTCAAAATAAATATGAATATGGTGTTTTTAAATTATCAAAATCACTTGAAAGTTTTTAAAAATAATGTATTATTCACTTTCAAATTTCAAGCTCATTTTTCGTAATTTTTATATTTTTAAAAATGCAATAGTGTTTTTAGAGATTTTGTATGTACTACACACTTAGAGAATTAGAATATTTTTTGAAATAAAAATAAATAGGGTGTTCTTAAATCATCTAAATTATTTAAAGCCTTTTGAAAACAATGTATTATTTACTTTGAAGTTTTAAGCTCAATTTACATAATTTTATATATTTTTTCAAATAGCAATAGTTTTTGTAGAGATCGCGTATACACTTGAAGAATATGGTGTTTTTCGAAATAAAATTGAAAACACCATTTTTAAATTACCTAAATTGTTTGAATTTTTTTTTTTAAAAATGTATTATTCGATTTGAAGTTTCTAACACAATTTACAATTTTTTTTTATTTTTTTGAAATTATAACAGTTTTATTAGAGATCATATACTATATATCCTTGAAGAATAAGGTACTTATTTTACATAAAAATGAATAGAACATTTTTTAAATTACCTAAATTATTTGAAGTTTTTTGAAAAAATATATTATTTACTTTGAAGTTTCAAGCTCAAATATCATAATTTTATATATTTTTAAAATTGCAATGGCTTTTTAGAAATCGTGTACTATACACTTGAAGAATATAGTGTTTTTCGAAATAAAAATGAATAGGGTGTTTTAATACTACCCTATTCATTGCATTTTGGAAGCTAAAACAGGTCGAGAAGTAGTAGAACACTGGCACCTAGGAACCAGCTGAAGGGAAAATAGTGCTAGGTTACCGGATCCTGGCACCTGGGCACCAGAAACAGATCCAAAATTCACGATTTTCACTAAAAAGGCAATTCTTACACACCAAACTTCTTCCTTTAACCCAAATAAACTTCCAAAACAAAGAAACCAACATAGCTTAACAATTCTAGCACACATGCAAGCAAAATTTCCACAACTATCAAGCATTCATCACACATGCAACACAATAGGGCCAAAATCAAATTCACACTTCAAGAACACAAGTAAAATTCATATCATTTCAATACCGAATTCACAATCAAACTAAAATCATCTCATCTAACACAATCAAGTTCCATAACCTGACATCATACAATCTTATACTTTCTAGTTTCCCTAATTGGGGTTTTTGAGTTAGGATTACCTCAGTTTGAAGCCCTAAGCCTCCAATCCCCTTTTTACTAAGCTCTCCAACCCTAGCCTTCAATTCACCACTCCTTGGCACTTAGTTCTCTTAACAATTTCCAAAACCAAGTTAGAAACAACCCAATGGATTCAATTTTGGGGTTGCATGTAGGAGAAGAAGAAGAATAGAGATGTTGGAGGTGCCTTACCTAGACGAGAAATTTCATGTGCTTGAGCTTGGAGATGAGGAAGACCAGGAGAAGATGATGATGACCAATAGAGAGGAAATGAAACCCTAGAGGAGAAGAGAGAAAATTGAATGTCAGTGAGTGAGGAAGAGTGAGGATGGCGTGAGATGAGAGGGAGATAGTGAAATTTTCCATATTTGCTATTAAGTCATTTTTAAACATTGAATTTTGCAATTAGGTCCCTCTTTCCCATTTCCTAGCTCAAGCAAGAAGATAAATCCATGGGGGAACCACCACAATGGAATTGGGATCCATTGGTAAGGTCATCAAAATTCCAAAGCTCGCAAGCTAAAGCTAACAAGAGAGAATGCTCTCCAAGAAATCTCAATTTCATTCAATGATCAAAAGTTTTTTACAAAAGACCTAATGTAGGTATTTATACTACTACCTAGAGGCCCAAAAGTGGCACATAAATAAAAAAACATGGCAGCCCCTAAAATTGAAATACAACCTAGGGACTAAAAACCAAAATTAAAAATGTCTAAAATAAATGTGAGCTAAGACACAAAACTCACAATTAGTACAAAATAATTCAAACCTAACAATTTAATCCCTAAGACAAACTTTTATTTGTAAAACATTAAAACTAAGTTGGAAAATCTTCAATGTTGTCACTTGCTTTCTCTTCTTGAAACTTCAATCCTCAAGCAATCAATGATCACATCATCCTCCCCTCCTTAGAAAGAATTCGTACTCGAATTTAAAGGGTATGTGACCTACAAGAGAGAAGCAACAATAAGTTCACAAGTAAAAGAAAACCACCCAGATCAAACACAAGAATTAATTTCTTTCCAAGTCGTTGCACAAACCAAAAAGGACAACACTCAACAAAATATGGAAAAAAAATGAACATGAGTGTGTATTAAGAAATAAAATATAATCATGTGTACTAGGATTTGAAAACTTCAACACATAAGCAAAATGTATAAGATCATCATTCACATCACATGCATCAATAATATCAATGTCCATATACCAAAAAAGTTGAACCAAAAGAGATTCATTGGGGACTAAACATGTAGGAACAAGTGCATGTGTAACACACACATTCTCAATCAAAGATGGAGCTTGTTGTTCCAAGTGACCACAAGTATCTTGGTTCTCTAAAAGGCTAATGTCATGTTGCACACACCAAACCAAAGACACAAAAATAACATGGCCATCAACAATTTGCATAAAGCTCAAAGAATCATTGTAGCAAAATACAATCAAATGTCCAAGCTTACTAATCCAAAATCTATTAACAATCAAAGAATTGGAACCAAACAACAAATCATTCAAGGTATGAGAAGTAGAGAAAATAGAAATATACCTTAGAATACTTACCAATGAAGGTAAGGGATCAATTAAGAACAAACCAAATTTATCACCTATACCTTGCATAACCAATTGTTTACCTTTCTCTTCCCTTGGGTGCACATCTTTACAACCTTTCAAAGAAGTCATGAAACTACTAGGCAATAACTCAATGTTAGCATTTAAACAAGGATATTCATGATGCATCAAATATGAGGAATGTCTAACTAACAATATATGTTTAGTTTCATGCTTAGTCATAAAAAGATTGGAACGAGAAGAAACACTCTCATCCTTGGAGTGCTCTCGGCCAAGGTGGCCTTTAGAGCCTTTGGAGCTCTTTCCTCCATTATCCTTGCCAAAAAGATTAATGAAACCTTTATTGGACTTTTTCAAAGCAAGTTGTTCACTTTCCATTTTTCTTTTCATAAGTTGTTGGTCTTGACCAACTTCTTTAGGGGACAAGGGAATAAGAGTTAACTTTTGTCCCTTAAACTCAAACACATACTTGTTAGTGTGGCCATCATGAATAGCACTCCTATCATATTGCCAAGGTCTACCAAGCAAAACATGGGTAGCCTCCATAGGTACCACATCACACAAAATGCTATCATGATACTTACCAATTTCCAAATCAACCACAACTTGTTTGTCAACAAGTAACTCACCATTATCATTAAGCCATTGAAGCTTATATTGCCTTGGATGAGAAGAAGTGGACAAATCAAGTTTTGAAACCAAACGAGTGCTAGCCAAATTCACACATGAACCACTATCAATAATAAATGAACAAGTAGCATGTTTCACAAGACATCTAGTATGAAAAATGTTTTCTCTTTGTGAAACATCATCATCTTTAGGATGGCTACCAAGTAACCTCCTAACAACAAGCAAGTCACTCTCATTTGGATAAAGTTCTTCTTCACTACTACTAGAATCACTAGAAGAAGTGTTAGAATGAGAAGAAGCATTAGAAGAACTATCCAAAGAGTCATAAACACCATCAACACACATCATTGCTTTCTCGGAAGGGCATTGAGAAGCAATGTGCCCTCGGCCCAAGCACTTAAAGCACTTAATGTTGCTTTGCTTTTCAATGTCTCTTTCTTTCTCATGAACCTTCTCTTTACCTTTGAAATTTGAGGATTGAGAAGAGGAAAATCTTTTGTGGCCGTGGCCATCCTCAATATCATTAGAGCCCTTTTTGAAATCCTTTTTGGAATCCTTGTCAAAACTCTTTTTAAAACCTTTATCAAAACCACCTTTAGAAGAAGATTTTCCATAGGCATGAGAATAAGACTTAGAGGATCTAGAACGATAGTATGAATCTCTATCTTGTCTTTGGAGTTGAGATTCAACTCTTTGGCATTGATGCAACAAAGAATCCATAGAGACATGATCATGCAATTCAACAATATCTCTAATCCTAGGATGCAATCCTTCCATGAATCTAACCATAGTGGCTTCGTCACACTCTTGGATGTTTGCTCTAGTGAGAGCCATCCACATTTCCCTATAATAGATTTTCACACTCTTGGAACCTTGGGATAGACCTTGAAGCTTTCTATGGAGTTCCTTAACATAGTGAGGAGGAACCCATCTCAATCTAAATCTAGCTTTCAATTCATCCCAATATTAATAGGATGTCAAGGCAAGATAGTTTTCTTTTGGTTATCCCACCACATCAAGGAATAACCATTCAAATGAAGAGTAGCCAAAGCATTTTTCCTATTATCATCAAATCTTTGAATGTAAAAAATATGATCCAATTTCATTTCCCATTCAAGATATTTTTCCGAATTAGTACTACCCTTAAAAGAAGGAATATCCAATTTGGCACCAATATGTCTACTCTCAAGGATAGGATCACCAAACAAAGGAATATTATCAAGAATGTTTCCATGATGATGCCTATTAGGCCATGGCCCATGATGCCTAAGAATGTCATGTAAATCATCATCCCCACTAGAAATGTCATGCATATTACCATGTCTAGCATTCCAACCATGACCAAACAATGGATCTTGCCTAGGTTGTCTATGCAAATCATGAACATGCCTAGTATCATTAGCATGAGGAGCATTGAGGAAAAGATTAGGTATACCTTCACTTACCCTTGGAGGAGATGGGGCTCTATGGTGACGATGGGATTGGCTACTTGAATGCTCCTTAGAAAGCTTGAGTTGTTCAAGTTCAAGAACAATACCTTCAAACTTCTTGCTAAGCACTTTATCAATATGACCCATCAAAGCCTCAAACATAAGCCTATTGTCACTACTAGCAGAATAAGGTTGATGATCCATGTTTTTTTATATATATAAAAAAGCAAAAGAAATATGGAAAAGAAAGAAAGAAAATGACCTATGCAACCAAATGGTCAAAGACTAAAACAAAAAAGAAATAAAGAAAAGAACAAATCAAAAAATGGAAAAAAATAAAAATTTTCTAGCTAAGGCCTCACCAAAGTCACACAGACCTCACAAGTGTTTCACTAAAAAAGAAAAACAAAAAATCCACTCGTGTATGACACTCTTTGAAAGGCTTTTGTTAGAATATTTGTTCACTATTGCCTTTTACCACTCATGTCTCTTTGTAAAGACTTAGAAAGCAAGCTTCATAGAATTTAGAAGCTTATCCCATTTATCCCAATTTAATGGTTCGAAAGTGGCAAAACTCCCAAAGGTTTAGCCCCAAGTTTAGACAAAAAGTGGCAAATAATACAAGCAAAAGAAAACTCAAAGACAAAACTTAGAGACCAACAAGACAAGCAAGAAAAGGGGACTCAATCAAATGAAAGCTACTCAAAGTGGAGAATATAAAAAGAGAAAAAGGCACAAGAAAAAAAAAACTAAGAAAACTAGACAAATTGAAAGAAACAGTGGAAGCTAGATATACTCAAAATGTTCAAAGCACCAAAGACTACCAAGCAACAATAACACACAAAATTGTAGTAAGATTGGCCAAAAACTGAATGTTTTCTCTTCTTTCTATTTTTTTGTCAAAATTGTACCACCTGAATTTTTTTTAATACTAGTTGCACCACCCAGATTTTTTTTTCACGTTGCTCTGTTTTTTTCGGTACAATGCCCTGTTTTTTTCTTTTAAAGTACCCTTTTTTTTTTACTTTGGTTTAACCCAAACTCACTAACAACAATTAGCGAACACTAATCTCAATGAAGAAATGAAGTGCAAAGTCAAGTATAAATGGTGCTCAAAGAAGTGTATATTTAACCAATGATTAAAATGAGGGACGAGTAAACACAATTTTCTTGATAAATTTCCATGATCCTAATGGAAATAAACACAATGAAGAGCACACTTACACTTAATAACAAATATTTAGAGTGCACAAAATTTAAAAGGAGTATGGATAAACAAAAATTAGTAAACAATTATACTCCTAGAAATATTATCAAACACCAAGTATACATACAAAATATGAACAAGACAACATATAAAATTGAACCAATTTAATCAATGAATTAATGAAGGGAGCAGCAACGCATGAATTATAAAATTTAGCAGCCAATTAAATTCAGCGCATGAACACATGTGGTTTCAATGAAATTGGAATTAAGCTCAAATTGGAATCAATGAATATGGAATTACTGCACCAGCGCTTGAATGAATCAAAGAAAGACAATGCTTCACTCAAATGGAAATTCAATGAGTGAAACAATCAACGCACATGAAAGAGAAAGAGTGATCATTAATGAAACTTGAATTCCAACATGAACCTTACGGTTCGATTGTGAACAACAAAACAAACGGTGGAAATGGAGGAAATCAACACAAATGTCTCATCGCACAACATAAAATGATCAAAGAAAGATGCTAGCCAGCCAATAAAGTCCAGAATCAAAGAATTCGAAAAATTAGTCTAGAACAAGAATTACCGCAAGTGAAGCTACCAAGGCTCTAAGATACCAAATGATGAGAATGGAGGTGGATCTAGCTTCAATCATGGTTTATTCTTGCATCACAAACACAAATAAAAAAACTAGGTTAGTAAGAACACACAATAGAAAATGGAATAGAGAAGAAGAGGGGAAGAAGAGGGGTGAATGAATGCCACTAGCTCCTAGCCTAAGCAAAAAGATAAATCTATGGGGAACCGCCACAATGGAATTGGGATCTATTGGTAAGGTCATCAAAATTCCAAACTTCACAAGCTAAGGCTAATAAGAGAGAATGTTCTTCAAGAAATCTCAATTTCATTCAATGATCAAAAGTTTTTTTACAAAAGACTTAATGTGGGTATTTATACTACTGCCTAGAGGCCCAAAAGTGACACATAAATAAAAAAAACATAGCAGCCCCTAAAATTGAAATACAACCTAGGGACTAAAAACCAAAATTAAAAATGTCTAAAATAAATGTGAGCTAAGACACAAAACTCACAATTAGTACAAAGTAATTCAAACCTAACAATTTAGTCCCTAAGACAAACTTTTATTTGTAAAACATTAAAACTAAGTTGGAAAATCTTCAATGTTGTCACTTGCTTCCTCTTCTTGAAACTTCAATCCTCAAGCAATCAATGATCACATCGTTAAAGGTTTTTGAAAACAATGTATGTTTTACTTTGAAGTTTCAAACTCAATTTACGTAATTTTATATATTTTTCAAATTGCCTAATTTTTTGTATAGATCGTTGATTATACACTTAAATAATACAGTGATTTTCGAAATAAAACAGAAAACACGTTTTTTAAATTACCTAAATTATTTGAAACTTTTTTAAAATAATGTATCATTCACTTTAAAGTTCTAACTCAATTTACAAAACTTTTGATACTTTCAAAATTTCAACATTTTTTTAGAGATCGTATATTATACCCTTGAAAAATAGGGTTTTATTAGATTACCTAAATTATATGAAGCTTTCTGAAAATAATGTATTATTTTCTTTGAATTTCAAGCTCAATTAAAATATATTTTTGTATTTTTTTTAATTGAAACATTCTTTTAGAGATCGTGTACTATACACTTGAAAAATACGGTGTATTTCGAAATACAAATGAATAGGGTGTTTTGATATTACCCAAATTATTAAAAGCTTTTTGAAAACAATGTATTAAGTTCACTTTTAAGTTTCTCGCTCATTTTATTTAATTTTTTGTATATTTAAAATTGCAATAGTTTTCTATGAAATCGTGTACTATCACTTGAAGAATAGGGTGATTTTCGAATAAAAATGATAATACGATTTTAAAATTACCTAAATTATTAGAAGCTTTTTTTGAAAACAACTTATTCACTTTAAAATTTCTAGCTAAATATACATAATTTTTTATATTTTTGAAATTGCAACAGTTATTGAAGAGATCGTATACTATATAAACTTGAAGAATATAGTGTTTTTCAAAATAAAAATGAAAACACAATATTTAAATTACCTAAGTTGTTTGAAACTTTTTGAAAATAATGTGTTATTCACTTTGAAGTTTCTAGCTTACTTTATAATTTTTTTAATATTTTTAAAATTGCAACAATGTTTCTCTAGACATCATATACTACACTTGAAGATTAGTGTGTTTTTCAAAATAAAATGGAATTGGGTGTTTTCAAAATACCTAAATTCTTTGAAGCTTTCTAAAAAATATATATTATTCACTTTGAAGTTTTTAGCTCAACTGAAATAAGCTTCAATGTATTATTCACTTCAAAGTTTCAAGCTAAATTTACATAATTTTTTATATTGTTAAAACTGCAATAGTTTTTTTTAGAGATTGTGTCACTTGAAGAATATGGAGATTTTCGAAATAAAAATGAAAACGTATTTTTAAAATTACCTAAATTATTTGAAGCTTTTTTAAAATCAATTTCTATTCACTTTCAAGTTTCTAGCTCAGTTTAGCAAGTTTTTAATAAGCCAAATTAGTATTAACGTCCTCTAATTTATTATTTTTTAGAGATCGTATATTATACTCGAAGAATAGAGTGTTTTTCAAAATAAAAATGAGTAGGTTGTTTTTAAATTTCCTAAATTATTTGAAACTTTATGAAAAGAATGTACTATCCACTTTGAAGTAGTTTCTAGCTCAATTTACATAATTCTTTTATATTTTTGAAATCACAACAGTTTTTGAAGAGATTGTGTACTTAAACACTTGAAGAATATGATGTTTTTTATAAAAAAAATGAAAATGCAATTTTTAAATCATTTAAATTATTTGAAGCTTTTTCAAAATAATGTCTTATTTATTTTTAAGTTTCTAGCTCAACTTACATCCTTTTTTATATTTTTAAAATTTTAGTGGTTTTAGAGATCATGTACTTGAGGCTTTTTGAAAATCATTTAATATTCACTTTGAAGTATCAAGTTTAATTTACATTTTTTTTTTAAAAGTGCAATAGTGTTTTAGAGATCACGTATGTACAATACACTTGGAGAATAGAGTGTATTTTGAAATAAAAATGAATAAAGTTTTTTTAAATTATCTAAATTATTTAAAGGTTTATAAAAATAATTTATAATTTACTTAGAGGTTTCAAGTTCATTGTAGCTAATTATTAATATATTTAAAATTGCAGTAGGTTTTTTTAGAGATTGTATACTATAATTAAAGAATATGGTGTTTTTTATAAAACGAACATGGTGTTTTTAAGTTACCTTAATTATATGAAGCTTTCTAAAAATAATGTAGTATTCACTTTGAAGTTTCTAGCTAAATTAAATAATTTTTAATATTTTAAAAATTGCAACGGTTTTTTTAAGAGATCATATATACTATCCACTTGAAGAATAGATTATTTTTTGAAATAAAAATGCAAAAGTGATTTTTAAATTATCTAAACTATTTGAAACTTTTTGAAAATGATGTCTTATTCACTTTTAAGTTTCAATGTCAATTTACATATTTTTTTATATTTTTTAAATTTTAATAGTTTTTTTTAGAGATTGTGTACTGTCTCTTGAAGAATGAGATGTTTTTCAAAATAAAAATAATAAGGTGTTTTTAAATTACCTAAATTATTTGAATTTTCTTGAAAATCATGTATTATTCACTTTGATATACAAGCTCTATTTTCAAAATTTAGTATATTTTTAAAATTGCAATAGTTTTGTTGAAATCTATACTATACATTTGAACAATATGATGTTTTTCGAAATAAAGTGAAAACACAATTTTAAAATTACTTAAAATATTTAAATTTTTTAAAAAGAATGTATTATTTATTTTGAAGTTTCTAGCTTAATTAACATATTTTTTTATATTTTTAAAATTGCAACAGTCTTTTAACAGATATTGTACTATAAACCCTTGAAGAATAGAGTTTTTTTTAAATAAAAATGAATGGGGTGATTTTAAATTTTCTAAATTATTTGACACTTTCTGAAGATAATATATTATTCACTTTTAAGTTTCTAACTCAATTTACATGTTTTTTTTTATTTTTTTCAAAATGCAACGATTTTTTAGAGATCACGTATAATACACGTGTAGAATAGAGTGTTTTTAGAAATAAAAATGAATTGGGTGTATTTAAATTACCTAAATTATTTGAAGCATTTTGAAAATGATAAAGTCTTCAATTTGAAGTTTCAAGCTCAATTTACATAAATTTTATATTTTTAAAATTACTATAGTTCTTTAGAGATCTTGTAATATACACTTGAAGAATATAGTATTTTTTAAAAATTAAAATGAAAATAGTTTTTTTTGAGATCGTATACTATACTTGAAGAATAGTGTGTTTTTTTTTAAAAAAAAAATTAATAGGGTATTTTTAAATTACCTAAATTATTTGAAACTTTCTTAAAACAATATGTTATTCATTTTGAAGTTTTTAGCTCAATTTACATTGTTTTTTTAATTTTTAAAATTTCAACTATTTATGAGAGATCGTGTAATATCCCTTGAAGAATATAATGTAATGTTTTCGAAATAAAAATGAATAGGCTATTTTTTAAATTACCTATCTTATTTGAATCTTTTTGAAAATCATGTATTGTCCACTTTGAATTTCAAGCTCAATTTATATAATTGTTTATATTTTTAAAAATTCAATAGCATTTTTTTGGGATCATGCATGTACAATACATGTAGAGAATATAATGTTTTTCAACATAAAAATGTATAAGATATTTGTAAATTACCTAAATTATTTAAAGTTTTTTGAAAATAATGTATTATTTACTATGACGTTTCTAGTTCAATTTAGGAAATATTTGATATTTTAAAAATTGCAATACTTTTTTAGAGATCGTATACTACACTTGAAGAATATGGTATTTTTTGCAATAAAAATGAATAGTGTGTTTTTAAATTACCTAAATTATTTGAAGCTTTCGGAAAATAATGTATTATTCACTTTGAAGTTTCAAGCATAGTTTATATAATTTTTATATTTTTAAAAATGCAATAGTTTTTATTGTTAGAGATGATGTATGTACAATACACTAGGAGAATATAATATTTTTCGAAATAAAAATGAATATGGTGTTCTTAAATTAACTAAATTATTTGAAGCTTACTAAAAATAATGTATTATTTTATTTGTAGTTTCTAGTTAAACTTAGCAAATATTTAATATTTTTAAAATTGCAATAGTTTTTTTAGAGATTATGTGCTAAACTTGAAGAATATAATGCTTTTCAAAATAAAAATGAATAGAGTGTTTTAAGCTTAATTTACATAATTTATTTATTTTTAAAATTGCAACAATTTTTTAAGAGATTGGCGTGTATTATATGAAGAATAGGGTGTTATTTTTTTAAATTAAACTGAAAGAACGTTTTTTTAAAATACCTAAATTATTTGAAACTTTTTGAAAATAATTTATTATTCATTTTAAAATTTCTAATTTAGAAATTTTTTTATATTTTTGAAATTACAAAAATTGTTTTAGACATAATGTACTATGCTCCCTCCGGAGTGATTTATAAGAAAAAAAAAACATCAAGTTTGTTGTCTCAAAATATAAGCAAATTTCAACTATATTTACGTCATTTAATGTCTTTATTCCTTAAGTACCATTATTTGATTGGCTATTTGACTTTTTAAGTAGAGAGAGAATAAATATGATATGTTAATTTGTTAAATAGAGTTAAACATTTGCTTAAAAACAAGAAAATTAAATGTGTTTAACTAATTTTCTTGTTATGTGTAAGTTAGTTTTTTTTTGCTTATAAATCATTCCGGAGAGAGTACCATTGAAGAATAGAGCGTCTTTTGACATAAAAATGAATCATATGTTTTTACATTACCTAAATTATTTGAAATACTGTATTAGTCACTTTGAAGTTTCAAGCTCAATTAACTTTTTTTTTATACTTTTAAAATTACAACATTTTTTTTAGAAACTGTGTATTATACATTTTAAGAATATGGTGCTTTTCGAAATATGTATGAATAGGGTGTTTTAATATTACTCAAGTTATTGGAATCTTTTAGAAAACATTGTATTATATTTACTTTGAAAATTGTAACACGATTGAATAGGGTGTTTTTGATTGAAAATTAAAACACGATTTTTAAATTACCTTAATTATTAGAAGAGTATTTAAAACATTGCCTTGTTCACCTTGAAGTTTCTAGCTCAATTTACATAATTTTTTTATTATTAGAATTGCAATAGTTTTTAAAGATCTAATGTATTATACACTTGAAGAAATGAGTATTTTTCAAAATAAAAATTAAATCCCGATTTTTAAATTACCTAAGTTATTTGAAGCTTTTTGAAAACAAAGTCATATTCACTTTCAAATTTCTAGCTCTATTTAGAAATTTTTAAATATTTTAAAAATTGCATAAGTGTTTTAGAGAGAGTAGACTATACACTTATAGAATAGAGTGTTTTTCGAAATAAAAATTAATAGGATATTTTTAGATAACCTAAATTATTTGAAATTTTCTTTGTCATGTTGGTGTGGCCTTGTTAGTCCTTGTTGGCCTTCATGATTTTTCTGTATTATTTTTTAGTATTCTTTATACTCTTTGAAGTTTCTAGTTCAATTTACATAATAATATGATTTGGTTTTTTTTAAAAAAAGAACTTTGAAGCTTCTAGCTCAATTTATATAAGTTTTAATATTTTTAAATTTGCTACAATTTTTGAAGATCTTGTGTGTTATACACATGATGAAATAGGTATTTTTTTTTTAAAAAAAAAGGGTTTTTAAATTGCCAAAAATATTTGTAGCTTTTTGAAAACATTGAAATTGTTCACTTTAAAATTTCTAGCTATATTTATATAATTTTTTATATTTTAAAAATTGCAACAGTTCTTTAAGAGATTGTGTATTATAAACTTGAAGAATAGGGTGTTTGTCAAAATAAAAATGAAAACACAATGAAGCTTTTTGAAGCAATAGGGTATTTACATAAACTATTTGAAGCTTTTTGAAAATAATGTCTAATTCGCTCTTAAGTTTTCAGTTCAATTTACATAATTTTGAAAATTTTTAAAATTTGAAATATTTTTTTAGAGATTGTGTACTATAATACTCTTGAAGAAGAATGGGATGTTTTTTAAAATAAAAATTAATAGGCTATTTTTAAATGTCCTAAAGTCTTCGAAGATTTTTAATATTAATGTATTATTCACTTTGAAATTTCAAGCTCAATTTACATAAATTTTTATATTTTTAAAAATGCAATAGTTTTTTTAGAGATCATGAATATACAATACACTGTGTGAATAAATTGTTTTTTGAAATAAAAATATATAGGGTATTTTTAAATTATCTAAATTATTTAAAGCTTTATAAAAAAAGTATTATTTTTTGAAGTTTCAAGTTCAATTTATAAAATTTATATATTTTTAAAATTGCAATAGTTTTTTAGGAGATCGTGTATGGTACATTTGTAGAAAAACATGTTTTTTGAAATAAAAAGGAAAACGCTAGTTTTAAATTATGTAAACTATTTTAAGCTTTTGAAAACAATGTGTTATTCACTTTTAAGTTTCAACCTCAATTTACAGATCTTTTTTTTAATATTTTATTATTTTAAATTTTTTTTAAAGATAGTGTACTATTGATGACAATTGAGGTGGATCTAGCTTCAATCATGGTTCATTCTTGCATCACAAACACAAATAAAAAACTAGGTTAGTAAGAACACAAAATAGAAAATGAAATAGAGAAGAAGATGGGAAGAAGAGGGGTGAATGGATGCCACTCCTAACCTAAGCAAGAAGATAAATTCATGGGGAAACCGCCACAATAGAATTGAGATCCATTGATAAGATCATCAAGATTCCAAAGCTCCCAAGCTAAGGCTCACAAGAGATAATGCTCTCTAAGAAATCTCTATTTCATTCAATCATCAATAATTTTTTATAAAACACCTAATATGGGTATTTATACTACTACCTAGAGGCTCCAAAGTGGCACATAAATAAAAAAACATGGCAGCCCCTAAAATTGAAATATAATCTAGGGACTAAAAACAAAAATTAAAAATGTCTAACATAAATGTGAGCTAAGACACAAAACTCACAATTAGTACAAAATAATTTAAACCTAACAATTTAATCCCTAAGACAAACTTTTATTTGTAAAACATTAAAACTAAGTTGGAAAATCTTCAATGTTGTCATTTGCTTGCTTTTCTTGAAACTTCAATGCTCAAGCAATCCATGATCACATCAACTATACACTTGAAGAATGAGTTGTTTTTTGAAATAAAACTGAAAAATCCTTTTATATATTACCTAAATTATTTGAAGCTATTTCAAAACAATGTATTATTCACTTTAAAGATTCTAAATCAATTTATAAAACTTTATATTTTTGAAATTGCAACTATTTTTTTAGATCGTGTACTATATATCCTTGAAGAATAGTGTGTTTATAACATAAAATAAATAGGGTGTTTTTAAAATATCAAAATTATTTGAAGATTTCTGAAAACTATGTATTATTCATTTTGAAGTTTCATGCTCAGTTAACATAATTTTTTATATTTCTATACACTTTAAGAATAGAGCATTTTTTGTAATAAAAATGAATATGGTGTTTTTAAATTACCCAGATTATTGGAAGCTTTTTGAAAATAAAGTATTATATTTGCTTTTATGTTTCTAGCTCAATTTACATAATTTTATCTACTTTCAAAATTGAAACAGTTTTTTTAGATATCATGTACTATCACTTGAAGAATAGGGTACTTTTAAAATAAAAATGTACACAAAATTTTTAAATTACCTAACTTATTAGAAGCTTTTTTGAAAACAATGTTCTATTCACTTTGGAGTTTCTAAGTCAATTTACATATTTTTTATATTTTTAAAATTGCGAAAGTTTTTTAAAGATCTTGTATATTATATATACACTTTAAGAATATGGTGTTTTTCGAAAAAAAAATGTGATTTTTAAATTACCTAAAGTATTTGAAGGTTTTTGAAAACATTGTATTATTCACTTTTAATTTTCTAGCTCATAATTTTTTATATTTTAAAATTTTAATAATTTATTTAGAGATCGTGTACTATACCCTTAACACTATTAAAAAATATGGTTTTAACTACGGAAATTTACTGTCGGTTGCTATAGCCGTAGAAACATGAGTGTTACTACCTTGAGGAGGGGCCGTAGCTAAATCTAGTACATTAGCTACGATTTTGGTGAAACGGTGGACAATTCCTATACAATTATGCAGAAACCGTAGCCAAATTCCAAAAAAAAGAAAATGACCAATGCTATCAAACTCGCTTGTCAATGCCAAATATATATTTCCTCACTCTTTTGTCACTCTCTCATCACTCTCGCACAAAAAAGCTTTCCCATTGCTCTCTCAAATCGTCCTCTTAGTCATCCACGTCTATCTCCTTCACCCCTGCCGACAATCTAGATCTCCTTCGTCTCACTCTCAATCTTCAATCTCTACTCTCTGAATTGCCGTTCGTTGAGAACCCTAATCGCCAATCATGGTCGTGAACCCTAACTCAACACTCATTGTTTACTTAATCACCGTTCGTCAATCAGTTCGCACAATCACGGCTCGCTAATTTCTGGTAAGGAGTTTCTATTCACATAAATCTCTCACTGTTAGCACAATCTTCTCCATATTGTTCACTCGGTCTTCTCGTCATAGTTCACTCAATCTCTTCACTGTTTGCACAATCTCATTTCTGCAATCTCTCAATCGCGCATCACTCTTATGCTCGCATCTAGCTCATTCAAGGTAGTTTTTGCTATCTCTGGGCGCATATTGTGGATTCAATTTATGCATTCCATTAGACTTTCTCTTTTTGTGCTTTCAGTGACATTTTCTCTCTTTGTGCATTCAATTAGAATATGTCTCTTTGTACATTCCCAAACATGCAGTTAGCAACTTACTTGTTCATCATCTTGCACATAATTCCTAGTTAGTGGCATTCATCTACTTTAGGTATTATTAAATTCTATTAGTAATTCCATTTCAGACAAATTCTGAGGTTGTAAAAAGATGGAGCATTGAGGCCTAGGAAGCTGTTCAATCAAGGGCAGCTCTTGTTCAGTTTCATGCACTGGCTTTGCACATGAATGGTTTGATAACGTAAAGCTTTTTTGTGACTAAATCAATTCTACTGAAATAACTAAACTCTATTATTCTTCTAGATCATCATTTAGTTAATCAATGCTGCGTCATCGAAGAGAAGGCACAATGAAAGCATGAGGGTTGGATTGGGTATTCTCTTTTGTAGCTGATTGTCAAAGCATTCCCTATCTTATATCTTCCATGGTTCTGTTATAGTTTATGATTCTTTATGTAGTTTATAAGTAAAACAGTTATTTATCATTTGATGAATTCTTTATATCATTAGATTTTGAAGCTATATGCGGTATGCTTGGTATAAGATTTAAGTGAATCATTAACTTTTATCATTTGAGAAATACTCACCATGCCTCTCTTTTGGTAACCATAATGCCTATCTGGAGCTTGGATGTACACAAGGATGGTTCTCTGCAGACTCTGCTTCTCTGTGTCAATCTTCTTCTCTGAATCATTAAATTGATTTTTATGCTGCATGCTAGTTCCTTCTAGCTTCTTTGCAAAAGTAGCATAGTATTCTCTTGTTATTTATCCACATTTTGGTTAGTATGTTATGGAGGAATAGTTACCTTACACAGAATTTGTTAAGTAGCCTTTCATAATAAATTTGGATGAGTAAGTTTGAGAAATTTTTATTCAATCAGATGTTTTTGGCAGTATTGTTGACCCTATTAGACCCTTCACGGGACTAACGGTAACTTCTTGTCTCAATTTTCTTTATTCATATAATTGTGATAATCTTGATCTGATACCATGTGAACATTACTCATGAAAAACAGTAAGCAAATATTTTTTTAAATTAGAGGGGCTGCATCAAAATATATTATGGATCTTCTATACTTCTTTAGAACTATTTCCAATAGTCACATGATGACTAACATAAATGTATGCACTTGTCACAATTAGTAAGCACTAACCGGGAGTTCATTTAGCTTTAGCCTATAAAAAAAATCATGTGGCTCTAAATGGTAGTAGTAAAAGCCATTTTAGGAATCATGCATGCATTTGCTAATATGTTTAATTTGACGTGAACCAATTGATGCTTTTCCAAGTTATTTGACGTGAACCATTTGCGTTTTGCTCTTACATTGCCCAGATTAGTCTGATGCATATGGTTGTGAATTCTGTAGTTGCTTGTGTTCTGTTACGGGCATATTGTTTCCAGGTCCATTTACTTATTCAGTTGATTAATAATTGTCTTCAGGTACATGCTGTTATGACCCTTCGTTCCTTGCTTACAAGTTGACCCTTAGACAGGGTGTCATCATTTGGGGAGGAAATTATAATATCAATGCTTATACTTATCAAGGTATATGACCTGCAGTTTTAACTATCAACTGCTCATTTACACGTACATTACAGCTAACGTAGTTGTTGCATACAACTTTTTCATCCATATTACACACCATATTTATATTTATGTAATGTCACCTCTAATTTTTTTTTATGGTTTCTTTGTTATATATAATCACAATAAAATGAAGGATGTTTTTTTATCTTTCAGCATGAAAAAACAGAGGTTACAGGAACAAGCTGTGGAAACCATAAAGGGAAACTTGTAAGTTGTTTCAACCTTTTCAAAATTTATCAGCTATTACTTTAACCCAACAGATATAGGTCCTCAAACTTGTTGATCACCTTTTTCCTCTATAGTTGGAAAGGATAATTTCATACTTACACGTTCTTCTTATTTACCTAAGGATACCATATAGGTCTGTTGATTGTGTAAAACTTTTGAGCACTTGCGGATCTAGAGAGCTTACGAAAATCATGCTACTTCTATATTAAAAAAATTAATTTGAAATGCTGCATATTTTGTTAAAATTAGAAGTTTGGTTTCTGTTACTTCTAAATTTATCCTGCACAAAATTTATAGGAAAGATAGTGCATATAAAATTTGGTATCTTGGTTTTACAGATTTTTCTGTGTGCTCTAACCTCAGAGATAATTTTATCTGAACTATTGCTTAAATCTTGGAAACAACTTCTCCCCTTAAAGGGATCGGGTTGATACATCTATCACCTATAATCAAACGTATTATGCTGGAATGGTGCAACGACGGAGACACCGTGAAATAAAATGCAGATAAAAGATGCTTACATTCTCAATTTTTTTGAGAACAATTTAAGTCGCTTGCCGAAATAGTGCAATGACGGAGACACCGTGAAGCTTCCTTATTGTGAGATCAAAGGCAAGTATCGAATGGAGTTACCTGGATACAAAACCGTGCAACCATATCCTAATATGAATGAATGGTGTCCATCTCTTCCCCCAAAGTACTTCAGACCCCAATACTGCTAGTGCTAGCTGCTTTCAAAATTTGAAAGGTGTCTAATCCTAGGGGTGATTGCTTCACCAGATTCTTTTATCCCCTAGATTTTAAGAATCGTTTTGGAGATGCCAAATGAATTATTAGTGTTGTTTGTATCCGTATTAGTTAATTATATATACGAAAAAAATTAATCATTGTATACTCTTGGTGCTTGTACTAGAACATCATGTAATTTCGATTATCTTTGTTGCTAGGTTAAACATGATGTAAATAGATGGGACTTGAATAGATAATCTGTATATCATGCAAAAATAATTTAATATCTCTATCATTTTTAATATATATTCCATGCATTGCATTTCCTACCTTTTCTAAAATTAGTTTGTAGCATTGAATTGAAAATTGTTGCTGCAGTAATAGTAATACCTGCTTACCAAGTAGAAATTGGCAGAGCAATGTATCAGTTGACGCCTGGTATATTCATATTAACTCAGAACATGAAACACAAGTTTAGCGTCAACTTTAACAATAGGTAATGTAAAAATAAAATGACCGTTAATTAATGTGTTTCTCTATGGTTGGAAATGAACCGTAGTCAATGCTAACGTTTCTCTACGATTCACAACTGTGGCTAATATTTGCTACGGTTTAAACCGTGGTTAATGCGAGAATTTCTCCACGGTTTACGACCGTAGTTAATGCTAATTTATCTACGGTTTGTTTTTGAACTTCCAACGCTTGCTTAAAAATGTAGGTAAGTGGTTTCCCTTCAGATGATTTGGCTACACTTGTGTCAACCGTAGAAAAGCGTTTTGGCTATGGCTAAAACCATAGCTAAAAGCAATTTTAACCGTAGTTAAAAACATACTTTTTTGTAGTGTAAAGAAAGAGGTGTTTTTCAAAATAAAAATAAATAGGGTATTTTTAAATTACCTAAATTATTTAAATTTTTTTTTTAAAAATAATGTATTATATACTTTGAAGTTTCAAGCTTAACTTAAATAATTTTTTATATTTTTAAAAAGCAATAGTTTTTTAGAGATCATGTATGTACATAAAACTTGGAGAATGGAATCTTTTTTGAAATAAAAATGAATCAGGTGTTTTAAAATTACCTAAATTATTTAAAGTTTTTTCAAAACGGTATATTATTTTTCTAAGTTTCAAGCTTAATTTATAAAATTTTATATATTTTTAAAATTCCAATCATTTTTTAGGAGATTGTGTAATATACACTTGAAAAATATGGTATTTTTTGAAATAAAACTGAAAACGCCTTTTATGAATTATCTAAATTATTTAAAGCTTTTTCAAAATAATGTATTATTTACTTTGAAGTTTCTATCTCAATTTACAAAACTTTTCATATTAAAATATAAACAATTTTTTTAGATCGTGTATTATACCTTTAAAGAATAGAGTGTTTTTTGACATATATATAAATGAATAGGTTATTTTTAAAATACCTAAATTATTTGAAGCTTTCTCAAAAATATGCATTATTCACTTAGAATTTTCAAGCTCAATTAACATAATTTTTTTATTTTTTTAAATTACAATATTTTTTAGAGATCGTATACTATAAACTTGAAGAATAATGCATTTTTCGTAATAAAAATGAATAGGGTGTTCTAAAATTACCCAAATTGTTGGAAGCTTTTTGAAAACAATATGTTCTAGTCACTTTAAAGTTTCTAGCTCAAATTAAATAATTATTTTAATTTTTAAAATTGCATCAATTTTTTTCGAAATCATGTACTACGACTTGAAGAAAAGAGTGCTTTTTGAATAAAAATGCAAACATGATTTTTAAATTACTTAAACTATATGAAACTTTATGAAAACAATGTCTTATTCACGTTTAAGTTTCTAGCTGAATTTATATAATATTTTTTTAAAATTTTAACAATTTTGTTAGAGATAGTGTACTATATACCCTTCAAGAATGTGATTTTTTCAAAATAAAAATGAATAGGATGATTTAAATTACTTAAATTATTTCAATCTTTTCAAAAATCATCCATTACAAAAATGTGCCAATTTAGCGACAAATTATTTGCAACGGCCCGACACCGTCACAAAATTGCGACGGAATATATAACTTTTGCGACGGAAAAACCGTCTCTAATTTTGCGACGGAAATTTCCGTCGCTAAGTGGCGGCATTTGATTTTTTTTTTTAAAAAAAATACCAGGAGTAGTGACGAACTGGGCCATCGCTAATTAGCGACGGACCCAACCGTCGAAAAAAAATCTTTTTTGAAAAAAAAATTAAATTTTTTTTCAAAAATAAATTTTTTTTTGGAGTTGGGGGTAGCGACGGACTGGGCCGTCACAAAAAAGTTTTAATTTTTTAAAAATTTTTTTTTGGAGAAAGGGGTAGCGACGACCTAGGCTGTCGCTAAAAAATTTTTGATATTTTTAAAAGTGCAATAGTTGTTTTAAGAGATTGTATACTACACTTGAAGGCTATTTTTTGAAATAAAAATAAAAAGGGTGTTTTTAAATTATCCAAATGATTTGAAGCTATCTGAAAATAATGTATTATTTATTTTGAAGTTTCAAGCTCAATTTAAATAATTTTTTATATTTTTAAAATTGCAACCGTTTTTGAAGATCTCATGTATTATTATACACTTGAAGAACCATGTGTTTTTCGATATAAAAATTAAAACTGGTTATTCAAATTACCTAAATTATTTGAAGATTTTTTAAAATAATGTCTTTTTCACTTCAAAGTTTCTAGCTCAATTTAGAAATTTTTTAATATTTTTAAAATTGCAACAATGTTTTTAGAGATCGTACACTATACACTTAATAAATAGGATGTTTTTCGAAATGAAAATGAATAGGGTTTTTCTCAATTACCCAAATTATTTCAAGCATTCTAAAAATAATGTATTATTCAATTTGAAGTTTCAAGCTAAATTTACATAATTTTTATATTTTTAAAATTGCAACAGTTTTTTTAGAGATCGTATGCTATACACTTGAAGAAAATGATGATTTTTGAAATAAAAATGAAAATATGTTTCTAGCTCAATTTACATAATTTTTTATTTTATTTTTTTAAATTTGCAACAGTTTGAAGATCTTGTGTATTATACACTTGAAGAATAGACGGTTTTCGAAATAAAAATTAAAACATGGTTTTTAATTTACGGAAATTATTGAAGCTTTGAAAATAATGTATTATTCACTTTCAAGTTTCTTATTGACTTTACAAAAATTTTAATATTTTTGAAATTGCAATAGATTTTCTAGAGATCGTGTACTATACACTTGAATAATATGGTGTTTTGTTATAGAAAAATGAATATGGTGGTTTTAGATTACCTAAATTACTTGAAGCTTTCTGAAAATAATGTATTATTCAATTTAAAGTTTCAAGCTAATTTTACATAATTTTCATATTTTAAAAAGTACAACAGTTTTTTTAGAGATCGTATACTATTCACTTAGAGATGAGTGTTTTTCGATATAAAAATGAAAAATATTTTTGAAATTACCTAAATTATTTGAAACATTATGAAAACAATGTATTATTTACTTTGAAATTCCTAGCTCAATTTACATAACTTTTTACATTTTAAAAATTGCAAAAAATTTTAAGATTTCTTGTACTATATATACTTGAAGAATGGACTGTTTTTTCGAAATAAAATTGTAAATGGGATAGTTAAATTACGTAAAAAATTTTAAGCTTTTTGAAAACCTTGTCTTATTTATTTTGAAGTTTCTAGTCCAATTCAGCAAAAGTTTAATATTTTTAAAATTACAATAGTATTTTTAGAGATCGTATACTATTTACTTAATGAATATGGTGGTTTTCGAAATAAAAATGAACAGTTTATTTTCAATTACCGAAATTATTTGAAGGTTTCTAAAAACAATGTGTTGTTAACTTTGAAACGGTTTTTGAATCGCAATAGCTTTTGAAGATCTCGTGTATCGTGAAGAATCAGGTGTTTTCGAAATAAAAATGAAAACATGATTTTTAAATTATGGAAATTTTTTGAAGCTTTTTAAAAATAATGTATTATTCAATTTGAAGTTTATTACTCAATTTACAAAACTTTTATACCTTTGAAATTGCAACAATTTGTTAGAGATCATGTACTATGCACTTGAAGAATATGGTGTTCTATTTATAGAAAAATGAATAGGGTGTTTTTAAATTACCTAAATTATTTCAAACTTTCTAAAAATAATGTATGTTTAAATTTGAAGTTTCAAAATAAATTTAAATAATTTTTATATTTTTAAAATTGCAATAACTTTTTTAGAGATCGTGTACTAATTACACTTGAAGAACAGAGTGATTTTTGAAATAAAAATGAAAACACGTTTTAAATTACCTAAATTATTTGAAGCTTTTTAAAAATAATGTCTTATTCACTTTGTAGTTTTTAGCTCAACTTAGCAAATTTTTACATAACTTTTTAAATTGGAATATTTTTTTAAAGATTGTACACTACACTTGAAGAATATGACCTTTTTTGAAATAAAAATGAAGAGAGTATTTTAAAATTACCTAAATTATTTAAAATTTTTCTGAAAATAATGTATTATTTACAACAAAAGTTCACCTAGGTTCTTGACTTTCATGATAGAAAAAAATTTGTGATATTAAGTACTGTGATTTGATTGAAGTTTGATCCTATATTTGTGAATCACATATAACATGCTTTAAAAATTATAAAATAGGCAAATGATAAGTTCATTCTTGAACAAAACCTGATAATGTATTAAAAAGTATATGTTATCTTATTCATAAATAATTTAACAAATTAATCCCAAGGGTTGGCTTAGCAGTGTAAGGACCCGATAAGTTCAGAGGAGAGACAATCCACAGCGGGAGGTCCCGTGTTCGAATCTCATCTATGCCAAATTCTCGAGCGTCAGCGCCAGCCACGCAGCGCGAACATAATTAGTCTCATTCTAAGGGCAAAGAAACCTGTAGTTATACAATGCATAGTAAAAATAGAGAAAGGAACAAATGAAAAATAGAGAAAAAGAAATAAAAAAGGATAGTGAATGAAACGTGAAATGAAGAGAAGTGGAGAGAGAAAAAAAGAGAAAGAAAGAGGAAAAAAAGTTAGAGAAAAAGAGTTTAATAATATAATTTAATTTTATTATTAAAATTTTAATTTTTTTTCATCTCAAAGTAAGCAAAAATTGAGAGGAAAATTGAATCGTTCCTATAATGACATGTGTCAAATAAGATAACTTGAGGCAAAAAAATAGAGGACAACAATAAAATAATACTCCTTCCGTTCCTTTTTATCTGTCTCCGTTTTGAAAAAAAAATTGTTTATTTTTATCTGTCTCTTTAGGAATTCAAGAAAACATTTATAGCTTGTTTTTCTATTATACCATTCTCATTTATTACTTTATACCTATACTAAGTAGTAGATAATTAATAATTGTAGAGTTCCAACAAGGGTATAATAGAGAATTATCTCATAATTTTGATAGTTACAAAAGCATTAAATAAATTTCTTAATCTTTGTGTTTTAGCCTTAAAAGACAGATAAAAAGGAACGGAGGGAGTAATAAACAAAAAAATTGGAGAGAAATTGGATGCATGCGAGGATGACACATGACATGAAATATAACTTAGGGTCCAGAAGGGGTTTCTTTTCTTATTATAGATGATAAATGATGATTCACTTTTTCCTCTTTTTAACCCTGTATTATTTGGTGTATCTTTAATATTCATTTATTTAGAAGGTTCTAGCTTAATTTACATAATTTTTTTTATATTTTTAAAATTACAACAATTTTTATAAGATCATGTACTATACACTTAACCATAGGGTGTTTTCGAAATAAAAAAAAATGCATAATAGTTAAGAGATAAAAATAAATCTAAAAAAATTAAGAAGAACCAATTTGGACCAAAATAAAGAATTAAAAAACTAAAATAAATTTAAAAAAATTAAGAGATCAAAACCAAACTTGCATAACAGTTAAGAGATAAAAAAAAAAGTATTTTAACGTTATTTAACCGTATTATTTTAACCTTATCTTTTTTACTATCACTTACGTTTACTTTTATAATTTAATTTAATTTAATGACTAGAGGATTGTATGCATTTCCTATTAAAAATGGAAGAAATGCTTGA
Source organism: Cyamopsis tetragonoloba (assembly GCA_037177725.1). Lineage (NCBI taxonomy): Eukaryota > Viridiplantae > Streptophyta > Magnoliopsida > Fabales > Fabaceae > Cyamopsis > Cyamopsis tetragonoloba. The sequence continues at coordinate 48,757,977 of CM074122.1, read as the reverse complement.
TCCAATAATTTTAACCCTTAAATGTCGAAAAGTGAAACGTGATCTCTTCTGAGACTTTGTTTCTTTGCAACTTTTGTGTTATGTCTTGTCTTTATCTTTTTTCTATTTACGTACCATCCTCTTAATTATGTCAGTCGTCAAATCCTGTTTCCGGATGTCTTTTTTTTATTTTTTATTTAAAAAATAATTAATCATATGCGTGGTATGCGTGAAAAGTAGAGCACGAGTGATACATGCATTTAAGTAATTATTTAAGTATTTAAGTATTGCGACTAGTAGCTGAAAACAAAATCTGTTATAGTATTAATTTTTTATTTCATATTAAATAAAATAATTATTTAATACATTATTTCTAGGTTTTGCTAACCATTGCCCTTAGGATAATGTAACGAAAATAGACAAGCAACCTATAAATAAAAATTTGTAATGAAAATCATAATTAATGAAAATGTGTTTGTAGCATTAAATGCTACACTTTTTAATACTCCCCCGTCCCATTTTAAGTGTCGTTTAAAGTTGTTACCCACAGTTTAAGAAATGTCATTAATTTTCTTGTTTTTACACAAATAATTGGCCAACTCCCTATTATACCCCTTATCACTCTTATTAATTAGTGAATTACATCTCTCAAAACATTTATTTAAAATTCAACTACTCAAGGATATATTTGATAAAACATAATTAATGCTTCATTGAAACTATAAAATGACAAATAAAGTGCGACAAATTTTTTTCTTTAAAAGGACACTTAAAATGGGACGGAGGGAGTAATCAATTTCTATTTATAAGTTGTTTATCTATTGTCTTAAGAGCAAGCAAAACCCTATTTATAAACTTGATTTGTTTTTGAATCTAATATTTAGTTTTTATTTTAATCTAAACTGTCTTCATTTTTTTAATTAAATGCTTATATTTTGATTATATTATTAAAATTATATTTGAGCTTTAATTAATTAAAACAAGAGCTTTTATTAATTGAAGCATAAATAAATTAACAGTGAATATTAAAAAAATGTCATCCATTTTTTTGTTTATTTCGGCCCCTTTACTTACTTTATCTTCATTTTATTTCATTAAATAATTAATAAAAATCTCTAGAATAGTTACACAATGTGAGAAAGATGAAGAAAATGATAATATATTACTTTAGCCTTATTTTATTTATTATAATATTCATCATTAGTTTATTTATCTTTCAATTAATAAAAACTCATTTTTTTTCATTAATTAAAGCTCAAATACGTACACCTATAATAATGTAACCAAAATATATGTACTTAATTAAAAAAATAGAGATATACCATTTAGATTAAAAATAAAAACTAAATATCAAATTAAAAACTTAAATTAAATTTATATCTATTCAAATCTATAACTTAATTTATTTTTGGCAAATGATATTTAGTGCTCTAAGGACACTATTTAAGAACCTAAATGTAATAAAAAAATATTGAAATGTGTAGTTTTTGTATTTCCAAAAGACGAAATAATATGCTTTTGTAATTATTTTTCTACTTCCAGTAACTTTAACTAGTGCCCTTAGGGCACTGGATATCAAGATCCTTTAGGGGTTGTTTGGTTTGTATTTTCATTTTCTGTTTTTCATTTCTTGTTTTCAATCTGTCTCCTGTTTTCTGAAATTTTATAAAAGAAAAACTGAAAATGCTCCAAACAAAAATTTTCTATTTTCAACATTTTTCAGTTTTTCCTTTATAAAATTTTAAAAAACAAAAAATAAAAAATAAAAACAGAAAATAAAAATGCAAATCAAACTACTTTTTAATTTTTCATTATCTCATCTCAAATTTTTTATTTGAATAGACAAGAAAACACTTAATAGTATAAAGATAGGGGGGACTACTAGTAGCTGCGCTGAAAACAAAATACTGCTGCATTAATTAATTGAAGTACTTTCAGTGTACTCCTTTCCCGTGCAAAGATTCGATTCGAAGGTCGAGAGAGTTTAGATAACTTAATATAACCGTACATGTATGGACCCTACTCGATTTGATAATTTTAAATGATAGAAAATTTTTAATAAAAATATAAATGATATTTAGTGTCTTAATTGTATCATTTAAAGATAGTTAAATGTAGTAAAAAAAAATGTTAAAAGTAGAATACCATACATTTATAATTATTTTTTTTGCTTCTAATAACTTTAAATAGTGTTCTAAGAATATTGTATATTAAGATCTTAAATAGAATTAAAAAAGTTCTTTATTAGGTAAGTTAAGTTTTTCGGCCCATATTATTTTTTTTATAAGCCAAAAATATTTAAACTAAAATGATAGTATCAGCTTAGAAATACAAATGTAGATACTACATGATTAATATTAAACCCAAAAAATGAAATCCTAAGTCCCTAGCTTAAATATTGAGATCAAAAGCTAAAGAAATAAAGGGAGAATATAAAAACTAACCATTAAAATGATTTTGAAACAAACAATCAGACTAACAATTTTAAAACTAATTAACAACTAGTCACGTATAACATACATAAAGGAGCATATGACTCTAAAAGACCTCTAAATACTTTAATTGTAAATACGCCTTGATCAGAATAGTAGGAAGTAGGCCACTTTCAATCTAAGATACTCAATAAACAAGCAGCTGGTGATATCAACCATTGATCGGTCCACATTGTATTAGTTATAATAGCAAAAAATAATTATCCAAATTGAAAAAAAAATTATTATAAAAAAAAATCAATATAATTATTAACCCATAAAGACACTGAGAGTTTATTGATAAGCCCAACCTGAGTGGTGCTAGGATGTATAAGAGAAGTCCAAGGACTTACATCATAACACATGCAAATTAAAATGGGGCTAAATTAAAACAGTATAAGACAATACTTATTATTAAAGAGCATACAGACATTAATAGTGAAGCTGGAATAATTAGCGAAACAGTAGTAGTAGAATTCCATCTATCAGTCTTCACTATTAGGCTTTAATTTTTTTCCCTTCTTTTTCATAACGACCGTAGATGAGAAGAGCTTTAGATCACGGTTCAAATTCTTTTGCGTAGACGAGAGTAGCTTTAGATCTCGGTTCAAATTCTTTCGTGTATTTATTCTCTTTCTTCGCATCACCATTTTTAGCGTAATCGCTATATAAGAGAAGAGCGTTGGATCCCAGTTTAAATTCTTTCACATATGTCTTGTCTTCCTTTGCATCGTCATTTTTAGCGTAATCGATGTATGAGAAAAGAGCGTTAGATACCGGCTCAAATTCTTTCACATATGTCTTGCCTTCCTTTGTATCGTCATTTTTAGCGTAATCGATGTATGAGAAAAGAGCGTTAGATACCGGTTCAAATTCTTTCACATATGTCTTGTCTTTCTTTGTATCGCCATTTTTAGCGTAATCAATGTATGAGAAAAGAGCGTTAGATACCGGCTCAAATTCTTTCACATATGTCTTGTCTTCCTTTGCATCGTCATTTTTAGCGTAATCACGGTATAAGAGAAGAGCATTAGATTCAGGTTCAAAATTTTTCAAGTATTTCCAATTTTCTCCCACATCTTTTCTTGAATCTATTTCCACAGCAAACTTTCCAATAAAATAACCAAAAAAAAAAGGCATATTAGAAGTACGGAAAAAAAACTATATACTATGAAGCATAAAATTTAATTGAATAAAATTAAATATAAATGCTGTTCATTTCTATAATGTCTTTAAGCTTGAATAATTGGTTTTTGATATTAAAACACAATAAAATCCATGCAATCTAATTTACTTAGAAACTATCTGTAAATAAGTCAATTAATGATAAGAACAAATTAATGGAAAATAATAAAAATTGTGAAAGGAATTAAAACATACAAGGAAGAGGAAGAGTACTAAACGAAGCAAAGAAAGTGAAAGCCTCATCTTTGATATGGGAAAGTAAGTAGAGAGTGTTGTTGGTGTGGGATATGATGTAACATACAGTTGCATCCTCTATTTATAGCTTGATAATTACTTTGTACGTTTAGTGGTTGAAGAGTAAGATGTTTTTTACTCCTTAAATTTGAAATAAATTAATAAATACTCCTTAAATCACAAGCAGCTAACTGTACGTCTTTCAATTCAATATATTATAAAATTTCTATTTATCAACATCAATTATTTGTTTGTTTCAATCAATATTCATTTAGGGAAGATATTGTTTATGCCTATATTAATTTGTAAAAAAAGAATTCAGAAGTGACCTTTTAACCCGATTACTTTATCATTACTATCTTCCTTTGTTAAAAAACTCATGTTAGTTTTTACTGTCTTTATTTCCTTACTAAAAAAATATCTACTATTTAAGAATCTAAATTGAAGGAAGTTAATGGATTGATATGTGGGAAAATTTGGGGTGAACTGGATATTGGCTGGGTTTGCAAAAAGGCGGATTGGGGTCTCCATAAGGGCCTTTCCGATCATTGCCCTATGGTTCTTAAAGATAGAATTTTGGATTGGGGTCCCAACTCCCAAGCCATTTAGGTTCTTAAATGCGTGGAAATTGCAAGACGGGTATGAGGAGTTTGTGAAGGAAAATTGGAGAGCTTTTCAGGTTCAGGGGTCGGGTGGCTTTGTTCTCAAGGAGAAACTAAAACTTCTTAAGAACAGCCTTCGACGGTGGAATAGTTGTTAGGTCGGGGACATTGATAAGAAGGTTGTAGAGGCTCAGGAGGTGGTGAGGCATCTTGATATTAAGGAGGAGGATGTTGGGTTGACTGCTGATGAAGTAGAAGAGGGAAAGGTTGCAAGATCTGTGTTTGTCAAGGATTCTATTATGAAGGAACAGTTAGCTCATCAAAAGTCAAGAATGCGGTGGCTTAAGGAGGGAGATGCTAACACTACGTTCTTCCATAGGTGTATTGCCAAGAAACGGATGTGGATACTATCAATAGTATTGACGTTAATAATGAGCGGTTGGTGGAACCCTTTGACAATAAAGCAGATGTTCGATCTTACTTCCATTCTCAATTCTCGGCTGCGAAGGAGAGCAGGTTTCGGTTAGGAAACCTCGAGTTTAAGAAAGTTTCAGAGGTGGAGAATGCTCTTCTTGTTGCTCCTTTTGAGGCGGAAGAGCTCAAAGAGGTTGTCTGGGGTTGTGCTAGTGACAAGAGCCTAGGACCAGATGGTGTTAATTTTGGTTTCATTAGACAATTCTGGGATATTGTCGAGCCTGATTTTAAGAGATTTATTGATGGATTTCATGCGAATTGGAAGATAATAAAGGGGGGAAATTGTTTTTTTTTTATTGTCTTGATTCCTAAGAAGCAAAATCCTCATAATATTGGGGATTATAGGCCAATCTAGTTAATTGGGTGTATGTACAAAATATTATCAAAGTTGTTGGCAAATCATATGAGAATAATCATTGCTTCTATGGTTTCTGATGAGCAGTCTACATTTAAAAGCAGAAGGCAAATTGTAGATAGCATTTTGGTGGTAAATGAGGTGATTGATGACGGATAATTATTAAACTATTTTTTGGTGGCAAATGAGGTGGTTGATGACGGATAATTATTAAATGATATTATGTTTATCTTTTAATTAAATTCCCCTAAATTTAGTAAATTAAATACTTATCTTAATTTGAGAGAGAATTTGTTGATTTGAGTTTCATCCTTATTTTGTGGATTGATTAAGATAAGATTTGATCCCTAAATTATTAGATTGCAAGTAAATAGATAAAAGCACGGAAGATAAGGGTGAAGAAAAAGGAAAAAAGATCTGAAGAAACCTTATCTGATATTATTTTATCTTATCTTAAGCAAAGATAAACCACTTGGGATCTCTTTAAAAAGCCTCATTCACTAGGAGTTAAAAAAGCCATCTCTGCACGAAATTTAGGGTTTTAGGGAGAGAAAGTGAGAAATTGAGAGATGGTAGCTTAAAACCCTTTACTTGGGATTGGATGTAACTTGCTGAATTCTCAAACTCAAGTTTTTATTTATGTTAATTGATTGGTTTTTTTTTCCTGTTTAATTTAGAGTTGAAAGCTTAATCACCTTCCTTTTCTCCTTCTAACTTTTCTTATTGAATGAGAATTTAATTTGAAAAGAGGTTACGTGAAAAGGAATTTCATCAATGAAAGTCTAGAGATAGTTTTCATTTATGAATCACTTTTAAAAAGGGAATTGTTATTGCGTGACAACTTTTTACCGTTTAAAGGGATTTAATCGATATAGTTTTGTCATAGAATCTGGAAAATGAGGGATCTTTCTCAATGGTTTTTATCCTTGGCCATTCAATTAACATAATAAGTTCTTATGTTTTGGGAATAAACATTAGTACAATGAAATCCAAGCCCAAGTATTGTTATAAATTGTTTTTACCACTTTTTATATTACGAGCACTTATTTTACAATTCAAACCCAAGTTTTCTGATTGAACTAAATTGTTGTAGAGTTGCTCCCTGAAGACGATAACTTGTTTTCCACTATATTGAAACGAGTTAGTATTTTAGTTCTCTAAAATACTTAACAAATTTCTGGCGCCGTTGCCGGGGAGCACGGTGATCAATTTAGTCTCGGTTGGATATTTGGGTTGTAAATAGTTTTATTTTTGTACATATAATTTTAGTTTTATTTTTATCTAATATCTTCTTTTTATTTTTCTTTTTCTTTTTTCTTTTTCTATTTTCTTAACCCTTACCTATTTTTTGTTATTTTTATCTTCTTTTTACTCTCTATACTAATCCATGTTCTAATGATCTAAGCAAGACACCATGTATTTCAATACCGTGCCTCACGAGCAGGTAGTGCCGTATTGGAATACTCAGCATTGGCAAGGTGATTGTTCTAACCCATCTTTTCAATCCAATTTTACAAATAATTTTTCTTTGGGTTGGAGTAGTTATCAAAATACAAGTGTGTGGAGTGTTCATTCTCTCCTTCGTATGGGCATACTTATAAACTTGATGAAACTTTGGCAAAGTTCTTGCAAGCATCGTCGAGTTACCAAGATCAATATGCTTTAGAGCCTCAAATCCCTACATAATCAACTACAAAACTTGAGGCTACCTTGGAAAAGTTTCTACAATCATCTTTGGATCATGAGACATCAATGGAAACTCCTAAGAAGAATATTGAATCTTCTTTGCGTAATATTGAGACTCACATTGGGCAGATGGCTAAACAAATATCGAAATTGAGTGCTAGTCCCTTCTCAGGCAATAATCAAAGAATCCCCGAGGAGCAATGCAAAACTATTACCGCATGGAGTGGTGATGTAATTGAAGATGGGATTAGTTATAATTTGATGATGGAGGAGGAAGAATTCGAGAGAGAAGAAAAGGAGAAAGGAGGAAAAGAGAGTGAAAAATGTGAAGAAGAAAAAGTGGTAGGAGTTGTTAATTCAGAGATTTTTGTAAATACAGAAAATCAGAAAACTGAAAAGAACGAAATTATGAGAGAGGATGCGAACTTGAGGGTGAGAGTTGAAGTTTTTAAAGGTGATGATCCAATTCACCCTCCGGTCGTTATAAAGAATAATGACCACAACTATTATGAAAAAGTGTGTGGGAAGTTGGTTCCCGCACCAATGCCTACTCTTCATACTGATGTGAAGAGCCAAGAGGTGAAGAAGAATGAAAAAGTGCATCTCAATGTATTTCATACACCATTTGATGATGGAAAGCCTAAGGTGAAGATGCGTGATATGACGAGGGATGGGGATTCTACTCCGTATGTTTATCATCTCAAGGCACCTTGGCCTCATGGAAGAATTTTATTGGAGAAGCACGTTGGAGGTGGACTCAAATTGGAAGGGAGGAGATATTCTTCTCTTGCATGTCTCAAGCCACCTTGAACTTTAAAGTTATAGGCGTTGAGCTTACGACGTTAAACAAGCGCTTGTTGGAAGGCAACCCAATATTCATTGTTTTTATTATTAATTATTATTAGGGTTGAGTCTTAGGAATTTATAATTGAGTCTTGTAATCTTGATGTGTTATGCATTTACTAACTATTGCTCTTACTTGAGGTTTTACCTCCTATTATTTTCTGAGTTATTTCTTGCAGGACACCCCGACGATTCTTAATCGTTGTCAGTGATGGCCTAGGGTCAGGCCTAATTTTCAGGGGGAGGCAAGACCAGTTGGAACTAATAGTGCAGTTGGAACAAGGTTAGAGGGAATTGTTTACCATCAGGTTGTATTGCTCTTTTCTGTACTCTTAGCTCATTTTATTTTTCTTTTTAATTAGGATTGGTAATTAGGACTTAAGATTTAGGAAATAAAATTACCTGAAGTTGGTTTTTGAGGAATTTAATTGTATGTCTTGAGTGTGAGTCTGAAAAAGATTTTGAGATGAGTTATATGATGTGTTTCAAATGCTTGATTGAATTCTTGATTTCTTGCATGATTTGTATGATTGAATGAGGGGGGCAATTAATTGACTTGGTTAAGGGAATTGTATGCCTAACAGCCTTGTGAGTGTTTGTGATCCTAAATGCATTCTATGTTTTGAGAGTCTTCACTTGGTTTATCTCCTCTAATTTTGCATGAATTTTTAAAATTGCCATTAAGCATGTTAAAACTTAAAAATGATAGAGGCATAGTTTTGATTGTTGATATTGAGCTAGAGCCAAAAAGCCTACCCTTGTTGTTTTGATTGGATATCCTATTTTTGGTACCCACTTTGAGCCTTAAAGTTAATGAATCTTTCAAAATTCATACCTTGAACCATCATGATATTTTTATTTCCTACCTTTACTAAGATGGATCATTAGTGTATGCATACTAAGTGAGGTACATTGGTTTAATTGTGGTTAGAATTAAAAGAAAAAGCTCATGGGTTTCCTTACTTGAAAGAAAGAAAAATTTAGGCATGCCTTGTGAAAAATAAAGATGCTCTCATGTATAAAAAAATTGTTAATGAAAAGAGTTGGAAAGAAAATGAAAGAAAGTTGTGCAAGGATGCATAAGAGAAAAAAAAGTGTGTCATGAAGAGTGAGGAAATCCTAAAGTTGTGGTGTAGCCCCAATTTGGTTGTGCTTATGGTATATGAGTGAGAGTGTTAGTATGCTTGCATTAATGCTCTATCTTATTTTGTTGACTAGAAAAACCAAATTTTCTTGTAGCCAAGCCACGTTATAACCTTAATAAAAAGACCTCTTGATTTTTGTTTTACATGTGTACATGGTTTGATTGTGAAATGAATTGCAAAATCTAAGTTGGGGAGACTTAGTGAGGAGTTGAGCGAAACACGTATCTTGTGAGAATTAAGAGTCTATTCCCTTGGCTAATTGATTGTTGTTCCTTCCATTTTGTTGTACTTTGAGTGCTTAGGAATCTTGTTTTCAATTGGGGGTTTGGGGCCATCATATATACTCATCAATTAATCTTTTTTTGATGCTCTAATGATTGATCAATGTTAGATTTTTCTTGAACCGAACTCAGGTAAGTAGCTAGGATTTTTAATTAAGTGTTGATTGGCTGTCTTGCTTGAGGACAAGCAAGAATCTAAGTTCAAGGGAGTTTGATGACGGATAATTATTAAACTATTTTGTGGTTAATTTGAATATATTGTAAATGATATTATGTTTATCTTTTAATTAAATTCCCCTAAATTTAGTACATTCAATACTTATCTTAATTTGAGAGAGAATTTGTTGATTTGAGTTTCATCCTTATCTTGTGGATTGATTTAGATAAGATTTGATCTCTAAACTATTAGATTGCAGGTAAATAGATAAAAGCACGGAAGATAAGGGTGAATAAAAAGGAAAAAAGATCTGAAGAAACCTTATCTGATATTATTTTATCTCTATCTTAAGCAAAGATAAACCACTTGGGATCTCTTTAAAAAGCCTCATTCACTAAGAGTTAAAAAAGCCATCTCTGCACGAAATTTAGGGTTTTAGGGAGAGAAAGTGAGAAATTGAGAGATGGTAGCTTAAAACCCTTTACTTGGGATTGGATGTAACTTGCTGTGTGAATTCTCAAACTCAGGTTTTTATTTATGTTAATTGATTGGTTTTCTTTTCCCTGTTTAATTTAGAGTTGAAAGCTTAATCACCTTCCTTCTCTCCTCCTAACTTTTCTTATTGAATGAGAATTTAATTTGAAAAGAGGTTATGTGAAAAGGAATTTCATCAATGAAAGTCTAGAGATAGTTTTCATTTATGAACCACTTTTAAAAAGGGAATTCTTATTGCGTGGCAACTCTTTTACTGTTTAAAGGGATTTAATCGATGTAGTTTTGTCATAGAATCTGGCAAATGAGGGATCTTTGTCAGTGGTTTTATCCTTGGCCATTCAATTAACATAATAAGTTCTTAAGTTTTGGGAATAAACATTAGTACAGTGAAATCCAAGCCCAAGTATTGTTATAAATTGTTTTTACCACTTTTTATATTACGAGCACTTATTTTACAATTCAAACCCAAGTTTTCTAATTGAACTAAATTGTTCTAGAGTTGCTCCTTGAGGACGATAACTTGTTTTCCACTATATTGAAACGAGTTAGTATTTTAGTTCTCTAAAATACTTAACAGTGGTGGATGATATCGGAAGGATAAGAAGGAGGCTTTTTTATTCAAGATCGACTTTGAAAAAGCATACGACTCGGTGAGTTGGTCGTATCTTCAGGAGGTGATGCAGTGTATGGGCTTTAATTTGACGTGGAGGAATTGGATTCAGGAGTGTCTCAACTCTGCTCGTATCTCTGTTCTGATCAATGGAAGCTCTTCTGATGAATTCTCATAGTCTAGGGGTCTTCGACAAGGTGACCCTCTTTCTCCATTCTTATTTCTCTTGGTTGCGGAGGGGTTCACTAGGATGATGCACAAAGCTAGAGAGACGAATGAGTTCCAAGGTGTAAAGGTGGGGAGAGACAGTTTAGAGCTTTCTCATCTCCAATTCGCTCATGATACGATTATAATGGTAAGGCACCTATTCCCAATATTCAAGTGTTGAAACATATTCTTGCGTTGTTTGCTTTGATTTATGGGCTAAAAGTCAACTTCCACAAGAGCAAACTTTTTGCTTGTAACATTCCAGATGAGTGGTTAGATATAGCAGCCAATGTTATGCAGTGTAAGTCAGGTTCTTTCCCGTTCTTTTATCTTGGGTTACCGGTGGGAGGAGATCAAAGAGGGAAGTCGTTGTGGGAACCTATTGTTGCCAAAATTAAAGCTAGATTGGTATCATGGAAATCAAGATCTTTGTCTTTTGGTGGCTGTGTAGTGTTGCTAAATTTTGTCCTGTCCTCATTACCGACCTACTTCCTTTCTTTTTACAAGACTCCAAAAGGTACAATCTCTTCTCTTGAATCTTTATTTAGATCTTTTCATTGGGGTGGGAGTGATGGTGGTAGGAGTATTAATAGGGTCAGTTGGGATAATGTGTGTTGTTCAAAAGAAGCAGGGGGGTTGGGTGTCTGGAATTTATCTTCTTTCAATTTGGCTCTTTTGGGTAAGTGGGTTTGGAGGTTGCACTTAGAAAGTCATATGTTATGGGTGAAGGTGTTAGGGTTAAAGTATGGGGAGGATGTTTGGAGGCTTAAAAGTTCTAAAGGAAGGTGCTCTCCTTGGTGGCAAGATTTATGTAAATGTTTTGGGAGTAGGATTTTTGGGTGTGAATGGTTTCATAATCACTTTAGAAGGAAGGGTGGCGATGGTCCTTCTATTTCTTTTTGGCATGATAAATGGTTAGGTGGGTATTGTCTTTGTGATAGGTTCGAGAGGCTCTACAGTTTAGCGTCTAATAAAAATTGGACACTCAGTGAGCTTGAGGTTTGGGTTGGGGTTAGGTGGGAGTTGAGCTTGAGCTGTAGTCATGAACTATTGGATTTAGAGAGGTCTTTGTTTAATGAACTCCTTGCAGTTGTCGCAGTTGTTTGTGTTTAGAGAAATTTGCAGGATGGATGGCTATGGTCAGCTTCTAAAAATGACAATTACTACGTCAAATCAGCTTACCCCTCTGCTTGTTCGGCAATTCCAGATTATTTTTTCAAAAAATTCTAGGAGAATTGCCCACTACCGACAAAGATTTCGACTTTTGCTTAGCGTTTGGTGTTAGGTAGACTTCCGTGTAAAGAAGGCTTAGGAAAGAGAGGCGTCATTCTAACCTCTGAAGTTGAATGTGGATAATGCAATTCAGGTACAGAAATAGTGTCCCACCTGTTTTTTGAATGTCATTTTGCTTCCTCTATATGGTGTTCTAAACTGCGATGGCTTGGTATTTTTGCTGCGTTCCACAATACAAGCCGTGGACATTTTTTGCAGTTCCTGGGAATTATGAATGGGTCAAAGCTTAACAGGAATTTATTTCAATCTATATGGTTCTCTGCTGTGTGGAGTATTTGGCAGGTTAGGAATGATCTTATTTTTTGTGGTCAGTCGTCAGAGTTGGATTATGTTTTGGATCTGATAAAGCTCCGGTCTTGGTTGTGGCTGTGTGCTAATTCAAAGAGTTTTTGTTATGATTTCCATAGTTTGGATTTCAACCCGATAGGGTGCTTGAATTTATTTGAATGTAACTCGTAATTGGCTTTAGGCGAGAGGGACTTTGGGTATGTTTCTTTGGCACTGCTGAGTTGTGTGGGTTGTGGCGCTTGAATTCTGTTTTCTTTTGGTGTTGGTGCGTTTTGGTGTTGGTTCCGTAGAGATTAATTCTTGGGGTATGCCTCAAGTATCGGACTCGTTTCTGTATTAATTCGAGTACCTCTGGTACTCTATTAATGCAATTTGGTTTATCCAAAAAAAAAACTTCTTTTTTGTCTCTCATGACCTTACCTATTCTCCACTTTGCAAATATTGTCTTCATCATCCTTTGACCTTTTTCTCTCCTTGCATTGTAACAATCTCGAAGGACATCTCAGTCTCAGCCTGGTGAGAACTCAAGAGTGGTGGCAATAGCCGTTGTGCCGGTGTCGGTGGTGCACACTGTTTTTGTAATGGCGAATTCCTCTCAGCCACTGTGTGGAGATGGGGGCACTAAGGGTTCGCAATAGAGCATGCCACACTCAAATTTTATGGAAGTGTCATGGGAAGCATTATATATTTCCCAATCCAAGGAACCTTCAGTCCATGCTCTGTTCAGTACAAGTAATCATTTTCTCTTCCATGTGATTTTTTATTTTATAACTTTAACTTCTTTTGTGAAAGGGGTGTGAAGGTTTTGATCGATCTAATGACTGATTATTAATTATAAAATCTGGTACTGCAGTGGGGTTCTATTTCTTTGGTGACTATTTCCTGTATTGCTACCGCAGTTGAACATAGAAAGGAAGAAGAAGCAACATGGTGAAGGTTAAAATGAATTTTCTATCTTTACCAAGGAGATAGATGAAGCTTAGATGCCAAAGCTTTGATCAGTAGTCTAGAGTGAAATAGGTAAAATTAATTTAAAATGCATTATCACAAATATAACTTTCAATTTTCACAGATGATTATTTAAATGTTCTTAATTTTGAAGGCTCTACTCGCGTAAGTCAGGGACGGACCCAGAGGGGGGGCGAGGGGGCCTTGCCCCTATAGAAGCCGAATCGAAGATAGCCCAGCGGTCGAAATTCACTGTATTCTGCCTTAAGGGTCTCCTGTTCAATCGTAGAGGAGGGAACACTTTGCTGCTTCTTTCCTATTGGTTTTCATCTCTTCCTCTTTTTCTGTTATTTTTTCCTTTCATTTTTCTGTTTTATTTCTATATATTTTTTTCATTTTAAAATTCTTTTTGCACTATTTCTCTTTTTTGTTCTATTAAATATATTTTTTGTTTTACTTCAGTGCAAAGCAGGTTCCTTGTGGTGGCGTGATCTGTGTCATCTTTTTGGTAGGAATAGTCATTCTTGTCCTTGGTTTGAGGATAACTATCGTAGCAAGGTCGGGGATGGGGGCGCTACATCTTTCTGGCATGACATTTAGCTAGGGGGTCAGAGTTTGAAGTGTAGTTTTGATGGCTTAGTTATCCTTTCGCTGGATAAGGAGGCTTTTATTAGGGATATGGGTGAGTGGGTGAATGGTACGTGGCAATGAACGTGGAGGTGGAGCCGTGCATTAAACTTGGGTGAAATTCTATCTCTTGATGCCCTTGTTCGAGTTTTGGATGCAGTTATTTTATAGGTTGGAGTCGATGACACATGGGTTTGGAGTGCATCAGAGTCAAAGAGTTACATTGTCAAATCGGCTTATGAAGTGGCTATTACCCCGAGTGTTGATGACTTCTTCAAGGATTTCTGGCTTCAAAGCATACCTTCTAAGGTCTCGTCGTTTGCGTGGAAAGTGGTCCTTGGGAGGGTTCCTTGTAAGCAGAGCTTGGTTAGAAGAGGAATGCTTCCAGGAGGGAATGTTGGTTGTGCTCTATGCCAAGCTAACGCTGAAACTGTTACCCATTTGTTCTTCGAATGCGACTCTTCTTACAAGGTGTGGTACAAGTTAATGGAGTGGGTGGGGTGCCAACGACTTTATCAAATTGTAGCCGGACATACTTCCATCAATTCTTGGGGATGACGAATGAAAATAGAAGACAGAGAGAGCTATTTCAATATGTTTGGTTCGTGGCTTTATGGTCCATCTGGCAGGAACACAATGCAGTGATCTTCAGAAATGATGTTTGGAGCATGGATAGAGTCTTGGATATGATTAAACTACGCTCATGGCTCTGGATGAAGGCTTCATACAAAAATTGACACTTTTCTTTCCACAGTTGGGAAAGTGTGCCCAAAGCCTGCTTGAATCTGTGCTCAAGTGAACCTGTTACAGTTCGTCATAAAGCAACGGTCCTGTTTAGCTGTTGCTACAGTTGTCATGTGTTGATGATGTTGCTGGTTTCTGTATGCTAGTCTGATTTTGTTGGTCTTGTGCTAGTGCAGTAGCTTGTGGTGGTTTTTTTTTTTATCTGCCAAACACATACCCCCACACTACACCTAAATCTATCACATCTGGGATCGAACCCCTCCCCTCAAGCTCCAAGAGCTTCTCCTTATACCACTTGAGCTACAAGCTCGAAGAGCTTTAGCTTGTGGTGGTTTTGTTGCTGCTAATTTGCTTTCAGCCGCTTGTACTCATTATTAATATATTTTGCTTATTCAAGAAAACAACTAATATTTAATTTCCACAGTAAGCTGTTATTGTTGTGTTTTAGTAATTTTTATAACAATTATTATTATTATTATTATTATTATTATTATTATTATTTTAATGATGTTAAAAACTTCTTATTTTATTATATTTAAGAAAAAATATTAAATGTGTGCTTTTAATTATAAATTTGAAAACAAAAAAATTAATGCAAATAACAACAGAAAAAATTAATGCAAATAACAATAACAGTATAATCCCACCTATTAGTCTTCACTATTAGGCTTCAATTTTTTTTCTCTTCCATTGCATCACCATTTTTAGCGTAATCATTGTATGAGAGAAGAGCGTTAGATCCTGGTTCAAATTTAGTGTAATTGTTGTATAAGAGAAGAGCGTTAGATCCTGCTTTAAATTCTTTCACATATGCCTTATCTTCCTTCGCATCACCATTTTTACCATAAGCTTGGTATAAGAGAAGAGCATTGAATCCAGGTTTGAAGTTTTTCACATATGCCTTGTCTTCCTTTGCATCACCATTTTTACTATCAACTTTGTGCATGAGAAGATAGTTGGACCCAAACTCAAATTCTTTTACATAATTCTTTTCTTCCTTTGCATCGCCATTTTTAGCGTAATCATTGTATGAGAGAAGAGCGTTAGATCCTGGTTCAAATTTAGCGTAATCGTTGTATAAGAGAAGAGCGTTAGATCCCGGTTCAAATTCTTTCACATATGCGTTGTCTTCCTTTGCATCACCATTTTTACCATAAGCTTGGTATAAAAGAAGAGCATTAGATCCAAATTCAAAGTTTTTCACGTATTTCCAATTCTCTCCGGCCTCTTTTCTTGATTCTATTTTGGCAGCAAACTTTTCAACAAAATAACAAAAAAAGGCATATTAGAACTACGGAGAAAAAACTATAAACTATGAAGCATGAAATTTAATTGAATAAAATTAGATATAATAATGCTGTTCATTTTTCCCTATATGTCTTTAAGCTTGTATAATTTGTTTTTGATATTAAAACACAATATAATCCATGCTATCTAATTTACTTAGAAACTATCTTTAAATAACTCAATTAATGATAAGAACAAATTAATGGAAAATAATAAAAATTGTGAAAGATATTAAAACTTACAAGGAAGAGGAAGAGTGCCACAGGAAGTAAAGAAAGAGAAAGCCTCATGTTGGAAATTAATTAGGAATTAAGTAGAGTGTTTTTGGTGTGGGATAGATGTAGGATATATAGTCTCTATTTATAGATTGAGAATTACTTTGTACGTTTAGTGGTTTAAGAGTAAGATGTTTGTTACTTTGTACTTCTACTTATCAACATCAATTATTTGTTTGTGTCAATCAATATTTATTTAGGGAAGATGTTGTTTATGCCTATATTAATTTGTAAAAGAAGAATTCAGATATGACCTTTTAACCCGATTACTTTATCATTACTATCTTCCTTTGTTAAAAACTCGTGTTAATTTAACAGTGTTTAAATTTTTAAAAGACTAATTTAGTAAAAAAATTGAAAAATAAAATTAGTGAAAAATATATCTTTTAATAAATATATTGATGTGTTTGACTATTAAATTTATTGGTATTGTTATTGTGACTCATGTTAATTTAATAGAGTTCATTCAATTTTGATTTTTTAGTGACCTTTTGTAACGGTAAATTGTCGTACTAGATCACCATAAACAATGTCGTTTTTGGTTATACGGACCGTCTACTTGTCATAGTCAAGCATAAATAACATATTTTTTTAAAATTTAAGAATATAGATTTAAAGAAGTTAAATTATAAACATTTATTTTTAGTTT
Source organism: Cyamopsis tetragonoloba (assembly GCA_037177725.1). Classification (NCBI taxonomy): domain Eukaryota; kingdom Viridiplantae; phylum Streptophyta; class Magnoliopsida; order Fabales; family Fabaceae; genus Cyamopsis; species Cyamopsis tetragonoloba. The sequence continues at coordinate 48,741,142 of CM074122.1, read as the reverse complement.
AAAATAAATCAAAATTAATAATATTTGATCAATTTGATTCAATAAATTATGAAAAATACATTGCAATCCCTAATATTAGCAATCAATTTATTTAACGAACGTTAAAATATTTAGTCGGTTGAACTATAAAAAATATATCAACTTAGTGAAAGTACGAAGTTGATCAATTTACCACATCAACACTAAAATAAATTAATATAGTATACTCATCAGTAATAAATAGCTTCTTTTGGCTTTTTTTTTGAAAAAACACTAATAAAAATTAATATTATATATTTAAGTATTAGTCGTAAGTGACAAAGCAACAAATAACTCTCATATTCAACTATTTAACACTCAATTTCAAACTAATATATACATACATACAAAAAATAAATATAACAATAATTTGTCATTGTACTGTACAATTTAAAATTCAATATAAATCGTAATTTAACTACATGTGATAAAGTGACTTATCCTTGTAACAATATCGATTGAGTGTGGTAGATAATAAAATAATTTTAAAATTTAGTGAATAATTTATCTTTAAATACAATGTTGTCTAAGTAATTTTATTTTAAAGTGATTCAGTTATAAACTTCATCATTGAAAAAAATAATAAGAATTTATTAAATGTAACCCATTCTCATTCCTTGATAACCATATCACATAATTATCATAAAATATTAATAAAAGAATGTTTTATCATTAATGTTAAAATTTAACATTTAATTTTTTTAAAAATTTAGCTATATGTGATAAATGACTTACTATTATAACCATGTCAAATGAGTGTAATAAATAATAAAACTTTATTCTAAAATTGAGGGAATAATTTACTAGGTATGTAATATTGTCTTCATTATTTTGCTTAAAATTAATATAGTTATAAAAAAAATATAAATTTGATTATAAAAATATGCTTAATTATACTTTTGGTCCTCCTACTTTATATTTTGAGCAAATTTGGTTTCGCGACTTTCAAATGAGAAAGTTTGGTCCCTCATGTTTTCAAAATGGACAATTTTACTCCATCTGTTAGCTTTTTAAAAATTAGTCTTTTTTATCCAAATTAGCAACGGAGGGACTAAAACCGTCTATTTTGCAAATTTTGGAAACCAAAATCGCTCATTTAAAATTCGGGATATCAAATTTGTACAAATACCTAATAAAAAAAAATTGTACAAAATACAAAATAAGAAAACTAAAAGTACAATTAAACTTAAAATATAAATTTATCATTTAATTATATGTCTCATTTAATATATATTTGGTTATGAAAATTAAATTTATTATTTTAGGACAATATATATAATAACATGAAATATTAAAAAAGGATTGACACAATGAAAAGTAATAAACATAATAAATAATCGAAAGAATGTAAAGACTCGTGGAAAAGTAGAAACGTAATGGCAACATAGTAATTAACATGAAAAAATTTGATTAGGGTGTCATTTTAACTTATAAATAGTGATTTCCCTCATCTTCCACTATCTTGCTTTAGTATACATAGAATATCATAACTTCGACTCCATTTAAGGTACATTCAAAAATACCATACACCCTAAAAATATTACTGGTAAAATTTTAAGTTATTTTATTTTGTTTATTTTATTGATATTATAAATGTATTTTTTTTATTATTAAAAATAATAAAGAAATATAATAGTTCAAAACTAAAGGGATTTATCCTAAATATGATCATCATAACTCCTCCCGGCGCATTGTACAAATACACAATTAGTATAGTATAAATGTTATATTCCTAATAAAAGTCAATTATGGTTTAGTGTTCGACACGCACCAAACTGCAACATAGTGACACTTGTTAGTTGTTACTTATGCTTTGTAACACTTCAACGGTTATACTATTAAAATACTTTAACCAATTAAAAAATGCTATTGTTAAGCAATTCTAGGAATTAAAAAAAAAACAAAAAAACAAAACTTAAAGTGTCAGCCAGACAAGATTGAGATGTGGGACCACCGTGAGAAAATCATCCGAGCGAAGCGGGAGTAATTTTTTTTTAAATGAAAAGATAGGGAGTAAATTTTTATTACTCCTAATTAATACATACTCCTTTATAATGATAACATGTTTTGTACAATTTGCGTGGTAGGTGAGGTCATATATAATAACGAATAAATTACATTTATGTCTTTTAAATTTTTGGAGTATTATCATGTTTCTTTTACATGTTTTTAAATATAACATAGATCTTTTTTACCCATTTTCAAAACTACGTAACCGATAATGACGTTAACTTTTCTGGGTCTTATTTATGAATTGACAATATTATCTTTTATAAATAAAGAGAACAACTTCCTCACCTCATCCTAAACCTTCTCAGCCTGCCACCTTGCGTGCCCCATCTTCAACCCGCGATCTCTTCAACTTTGCCTCCATTCTTCAAGCTGCGATCTCGCCACCGATTTTGAAGCTCACAATCTCGGGATCCTTTTTGAACCTTACGACCTTCCAAACACTTCCTCAACCCCGCAACCTTTCCAAACCCTTCTTCAACTTCGCGACCTTCTCAAACCACAAATCATTCTTCTTCCTCGTGAACTCTTCTTATTTTCGTCATCTTCACCACTTGGATTTCTAATTTGGGACCACTTCATATTCACCTTGTCCAAGAGGCATTTTCTAAGTGATCTTTCGATATTTTAGTTATATTTTACTAATTAAATATTTTTTATTTTTAAGCCGCGCTTATTTTTTGAAATGAAAGTCTGAATACTTGTTTAATTTAGTGTAACTTTCCTAATTAGGAGTAAAATTATCTTTTCATAACTATGAGATCATGTACAACTCAAATATCGGTTAAAAATTTAACTATTTGTTAACGTGAATAGGTGTCAGTGTAATATTTCAAAAATTTAGGAAAGGTAAGTGTAATAATAATTAAAGATATTGAGCCCTTAGTACCCCTTAAATATCAAAATAAAAATAAAATATAAAAAGCTTTATACTCTTCATTCACACAAATATTTATTTGGACTATTTTTTCGGTGATTAACGTCCAAGAATATAATCTAGCGGTAGGAAATAACATTTTTTTCACTGACCTAAATGATATATTATTCTTAAATAATTACTATAATGAGAATTTGCTCTCGCAAAATGATATATAATTATTATTCACCAAACAATTATACAATTCTTTACTTTTAAAAGCTAAAATAAATTATTGAATAAAATTATAAATTGTATGTGTAAATAATAGTTATATAAAAATAATTTTTGTAAATATGAATCTAATTAAACACATCAAATCAAATTATATTTTAAGAACCTCGTAAGTTTTTGTTTCCCTTAGGATTATATTAGCTTTATATTTTCATGTTTTATAAATATTATATTGTGTGTGGTGAAGTACTTCTGTGTTATGTATGACTTGTCTCTATTTTAATGTCTTCTCTTGGATCAGTCCTTTCCTTACTCGATTTAATTAATTCGTATTTAATATGTTTTAGTGTATGTTTGGATTGACGGTAATAAAATTAATTTTGAATATAATTGATTGTGTTAATTGATTTTAAATAAAATTGATTATAGATAAAATTATTTACGTTTGAAAAACTATTATCAGAAAATTGATTCCGAAGGAGAATGATATTTGGATACTCTTTGTCAAAACCTAAGTTTTATAGTGTAAATTTGATGCATAATTAATTATGGAAAAGTAGAAGCAACAAAAAATTGCTTTTCACAAAACTTAAGTTTTGTATAGAGAATCAATTATGATGCAAATTTACCAAACATAATTTTTTAATCAAAATCAATTCTATTCCAAGACAAACCATAATTTAATGACAAATAAACTAAACCAAACATACTAGTTTGATATTTAGACCATTTGTATGGTATGCGTGGTCATATATTATATTCTATCTTATAATTGACGAGGATAAGGTACGATCTCCTCAAATTGAATAGTTATCTTAATTTTTTTTTTTATTTTTAATAGTTAAATTAATTATTTATAATATTACTTTCACTTATTTTTTAGAATAAGTATGTTAGCAAATTATAACATAATTTTTTAAAAATACTCTCACTGAGTGTACCTTACTAAAATATATACTCCTACTTATTTTATAAAAGGAATATTTTAATAAGTTATCACTTAATTAGATAGTGTTTAGTAGATGAACATAACAGAGTAGAATTGAATGAAATGGAATAAGATTTGTACTGTATTTGTTGACCATGAAATAAAACAGAACCATATATCTTATTTTGTATTTATTGCTCATTAAAAAGTAAAGAAACTATGCTTGTTGGTGTGCTTGACCAATTAATTGTATTAGCACTGTTTGTTAGTTCATGTGTTTTGCATTTGTGATTTACTCTTGATAGGTGGAGAATTTTATGTTCTTATTTGGTGGGATTTCAACATGTAAACGGATGAGTATTCCTTGTACTCATGCCGATTAATACATATTTATTTTCATTTTTAAATAAAAATAAAAAATAGAGAAATTGTATATAATACATATATAAATTTATTTGATACAACATATAAAATTATATAAAAAAAAATAAAATGGTACTCTCCTGAAATTAATAGTATCGTACTCTTTTTTTAGTTGTTAAATTAATATATTTAAACTAATAATGATAAAATAAAATAATTTAAAATTTAATTATTTATAATAATAAATATGGTATATTTAAATTTATAAGGTACAACTTAAAATGAATATATTATAATACTGAAATAATATATAAATATTCTAAAAATAATTAAATAAGAGTGAATTTAGAAAATTCTAAACTCAGTGTAAAACTAGCGAAATGGAGACATTTTATAAAATTTATTATTTTATTTTACTTTTTAACGTTTTATGCTGCAAAATATTTGATAAAAAGTTTTATAGTTAAATGGTTCTATGTTTTTTATTTTTTTTTATGAAACAAAGGGCCAAAGCCCAAAAGACAACAAAAAAAAATCTAACTAGGCTCCCTTAAAAAGATGGATGAGGCACTATCGTACATGAAAGGAACAGCAGCAGGCGAAGGAAGAAACTCGAAAACCCGTAGCCCAACTGGCAAAGCATGCCCTATTTTTGTCAGAGCGTCTGCCGTAGCATTCCCCTCACGATGAATGTGGGACCAAATCACATGCTTCAAAGACAATGCAAGATGAAGGATATCAAAGATCAACAGGGCACATGGGTGCAAAGGATGACACCTCCGATCAAGGAAAAGGATAGTAGACGATGAGTCGAATTCCACCCAAACCCTTTGGAAGCCCCTAGCTCTAGCAAGATGGATACCATGAAAAATTCCTCACAGTTCCGCGAAGAGAATATTACAGCTATCCAGATTCGCTATAAACGAGGCAAGGTGTGCCCCCCATTGGTCCCTCCGAATGCCACCACACGCAACACTTCTTGAGTGATCAAAAAAAGACCCATCAGTATTTAACTTGATCCAACCATCCGGCGGGTTGGACCAACGAACAGAAACAATATGTCTACGCTGCAAGGTAGGCGTGGTTTAAGAAAGAGACTTTGCTACAACCCGCCAATCGTGAACACGATGCCAAATCTGGTTTACTGAAATAAGCAGGTTGAAATTTACCCCTTCAAAGATAAACTTGTTAAGTCTTTCCCACAAGAATTGAGTCGTCATTCCAAAGATAAGACCCCACTGGTCAGTAGAATAACGACCTCGACTCGAGCCAAGGTTCAAGGTAAGCCAGTCATGAACACCATCCACAAAAAATTTGCAAATAAACCCATGAGGAGTAAGCTTCTTCCAAATCACTTGAGCATGGATACAGTCACGCATTACATGGAGTAGGGACTCATCTGCTGAATTACAAAGAGAGCAAGTAGCATCATTGGAAAACCCACGTCGCTTTCTAGCTTCCCCGGTAAGGAGGATTTGACGCCCAACCTTTGTAAACCTTTTTATGGTGCTGGAAAGGATTAACTCGTTTCAGTATAGTGACTATACGTGTATCGTCCTCAGGGAGCACTTGAATTTATCCAATTAAGAATTAAGTTGACCGATTATGCAAAAACATAGTAGGTTGTGAATGGAAAATAAAATAAACACTTGATAAAGAGATAAACAAATAAAATAACTATTCACCTGGCATCATTACTTAACCTTGTTTCTTTCAATTAAAGATAAATATTATAAGAAAAGATGCATACTCAATGTCACAAGTGCAAATTCCTTTGTCACTTGATTCTAAGACACTAGTTTCTAGAGCCCAATCCCTTGGCACTTTAGGAACTAAGTCTTGCATTAAGCAGAGTATATAGGCAATCATAAGCACTTCCATCTATCTTTAGGCTAGAAGGTTTTATGAGAGTTTTTCTCCAAATCCATTTATAAACCAGTTTTTCGACTGCGCAAATAAACTAACACATGGCAAAAGGCGATCAAACTTAAACCAAGAAAAGAAGAACAGAAGAAGAACTCCAATTCATATATAATATAAAGCTAACAATTGAAAGAAACAAGAGACGAAGTAATTACATTCAATCCCAGCGGAAAGCTTAGCCTAGCAAGGCCATGAATTTTGAGAACTAAACTTAAGAGTATTAGAACTCTGACTAAAGCACTATACTTTATAGTTTATTTCTCTACAATCCAATCTATCTCCTAACTTCTGAAGGGCTGTATTTATAGGTGTTATGTGCAGGGGTCTGGCGCTCGAGTGCCCTCTTGGCGCTTGAGCACTGCCCTTACACGTGCTGGTTAATGAGCTTAATTGCCTGGTTAATGCGTCTGGCGCTCGAGCTCTGGTGTGGCGCTCGAGCGCCAGGCTTATAACTTTGGCAAAAAGGATCCAATGCTCAACGTATTCTAGCGCTCGAGCGCTTGGCTCATAACTCTGGCAGAAGGGATCCAATGATTCTCAGCTTCCAGCACTCGAGCCTTGGTATGACGCTCGAGCGTTGGCCTCTTATATGCTACAACAACTTGATTTTCTTATTTTGCTTCCAAAAACACCTGAAAATACATTTCTAAAGTTAGAAAATTTATTATTACTAGTTATTTACTCTTAAACTCACAAAGTAAGGAATAGAGGTGAAATTATGCATAGAAACATGTTATTTCTAGAGAAGATAAGTGCAAATCTTTTATTATATAAACATATTAATTTTCACTTATCAACCATCCAAAGGAACAGACGGATAGTTGTGGGCCCTTCCAGCACCAAATAATAGAATACTTGAGAGGATAATCTTGATGATGGTTCGTACACAATGCATATGCCGAGGAAAGTGAGAACAAACCATCGGACTCACGCCCCCAAGCTACAACATTAGAAGAAGAATTGTGAGGAGGAATCATAGCAAAGATAAGCGCACAAATCTCCCGAGAAAGACAAGCAAGCAACTTTGGACGGCCCCACTGGCTATGAGCATCAAGGAAATCTCGAACCTGAGCTGAAGAATTGTCAATAGGAATAAGAGCATGATCACGCAAAGGGCCACAGCAATCCACCCAATTGTGGTTCCAAAAATCAATGGACAAACCATCACCAACCTGCCAAACTAGATTCTTTTGCAAAAGATCCCAACTTTTGGAGACTCCACGTCAAAGGTTTGAGATACTAGACGATGCCTGAATCCGTGGAATTATGTCATTACCGTACTTATATTTCGATCGAATGACACGGGTCCAAAGGGAATCCTTATCAACAATAAGAATCCAGCCAACCTTCATCACAAATGGTTCTAATAGTAATCACTTGAAGATTCAAAATGATGTCTCTCTGACGTAATCTTTCTTTTTTATTAATTAATTTTATAGGCACCTTGTATCCTACATTTTAGTTTTTTATTCTTTTCAGTGGTATAAAAAATATATATTTTGAAAATTTTAATTTTAAAAAACTTTTTTCAACTTACATGTAGTTTTAATAATATTTTGAAAGTTTAGAAAATAATCTAATTTTTTTTAATATGTTAAGATGAAACCCACGTCGACTAGAAAGAGGGCCACCATAAAGTATATAAGTTGTGTGACAATCCTCCTCCTATGAGCTAGCTTTTGGGAGTGAGTTAAGCCCAAACCCAAATTATAGTATAATACGTTGTTTCATTTTTTTTTTGGTAAGCCACTATATTTATTGATTAGTACTTAATACTACTTTATCATCATATCTTATCATATCTTTTATCTTTTCTTTATAATATCCAAAGGGAAACAAATTTAGATACTATTCATCAAGTGATTTTATCATGCTAATTAATGATCCATCCAAGTTAAATAAATAGATCACTTATTGTGGTTTTTTTTTTTTAAATTTGGATATTGTTATTTTTTTTTATTTATTTAATTATGCAAGTGTTGTTAATAATAGAATGTAAACCATGTTTTTGCTTTGTCTTTGATGCCTTTCTATGTATTTGCTTTCTATTTAATTGCTTTTTGTGGAGTATGTGTTTTAAATATTTAATGAAAGAAGATATATTATTTATTGGTAATATAAAATATTAATCATATTATTACAAATTGGAAGACAAAATATTGACATTTGATCACTTAAAATGTTATAGTTGTTAGAAACAGAGAGAATTTGAGAGAATGAATAATACTCAGTAGTAGTATTTTGTTGTATTTGAAACGGTACAAATGAGACCTATTTATAGGGGAAAGAGACTAGGCGAATAAGGTAAAATGATCCTAATCAAATCATATTGTGATCCTAAAATTAATCCTAATATCTCTAAAATATCAATTACAATCTACTATAATCCTAATAATCATTTACAATCAATTATAATCCTATAAAATATCATAACATCCCCCTCAAACACAAGTTGGGGTGGAAGTGACCAACTTGTGTTTGGAAACTAGAATATCCAATCGTTTCGACGAATGAGGGTTGGTAAACAAGTCAGCATGTTCATCTTGAGTGTTGATATAGAGAATACGAATAACACCATTTTTTATTTGGCATTGAGTGAAGTGACAGTCATTCTCTATATCTTTCGTACATTCATAGTAGACATCATTATGGGCTATTTGAATTGCACTTTGGTTGTCAAAGTGAAGAGGAGTCGGAGAAGATTGAGAGATACCCATATAATCAAGAAGCCAATGTAGTCAAACAATCTCAGCAATGGTGTAACCAAGAGCTCTATATTCGGCTTCGGCGCTAGAAAAGGCCGGGAATGTTTGTTTCTTAATTCACCAAGAGATGAGCGAGTGTCCAAGAAAGATGCAATAGCTAGTAGTGGAACACCTATCATTACCCTGTGGTTCTTAAAATAGAATTGTGGATTGGGGTACCAAGCCGTTTAGGTTCTTAAATGCGGAAATTGAAGGACGGGTATGAGGAGTTTGTGAAGGAAAATTGGAGAGCTTTTCAGGTTCAGGGGTGGGGTGGCTTTGTTCTCAAAGAGAAGCTAAAACTTCTTAAGAACAACCTCCGACAATGTAATAGTTGTCAGGTCAGGGACATTGATAAGAAGGTTGTAGAGGCTCAGGAGGTGGTGAGGCGCCTTGATATTAAGGAGGATGATGTTGGGTTGACTGCTGATGAAGTAGAAGAGAGAAAGGTTGCAAGATCTGTGTTTCTGAAGTATTCTATTATGAATGAACAATTGGCTCATATAAAGTCAAGAATAAAATGGCTTAAAGAGAGAGATGCTAACACTACTTTCTTCCTTAGGTGTATTCCCAAGAAACGGTATGTGGATACTATCAATAGTATTGAGGTTAATAATGAGCGGTTGGTGGAACCCTCTGACATTAAAGCAGCTATTCAATCTTACTTCCATTCTCAATTCTCGGCTCTGGAGGAGAGCAGGTTTTGGTTAGGAAACCTCGAGTTTAAGAAATTTTCAGAGGTAGAGAATGCTCTTCTTGTTGCTCCTTTTGAGGCGGAAGAGCTCAAAGAGGCTGTCTGGGGTTGTGCTAGTGACAAGAGCCCAGGACCGGATGGTGTTAATTTTGGTTTCATTAGACAATTCTGGGATATTGTCGAGCCTGATTTTAAGAGATTTATTGATGAATTTCATGCGAATGGGAAAATAGTAAAGGGGGGCAATTGTTCTTTTATTGTCTTGATTCCTAAGAAGCACAATCCTTAGAATATTGGGGATTATAGGCCAATCTGGTTAATTGGGTGTACGTACAAAATATTATCAAAGTTATTGGAAAATCGTATGAGAAGAATCATTGCTTCTGTGGTTTCTGATGAGCAGTCTACATTTATAAGCAGAAGGCAAATTCTAGATAGCATTTTGGTTGCAAATGAGGTGGTGGATGATATCGAAAGGGTAAGAAGGAGGCTTTTTTATTCAAGATGGACTTTGAAAAAGCACACGACTCGGTGATGCAATGTATGGGCTTTAATTTGACGTGGAGGAATTGGATTCAGGAGTGTCTCAACTCTCCTCGTATCTCTGTTTTGATCAATGGAAGCCCTTCTGATGAATCTCACCATCTAGGGGTCATCGACAAGGTGACCCTCTTTCTCCATTCTTATTTCTCTTGGCTCCGGAGGGGTTCAGTAGGATGATGCACAAAGCTAGAGAGACGAATGAGTTCCAAGGTGTAAAGGTGGGGAGATGCAGTTTAGAGCTTTCTCATGTCCAATTCGCTCATGATACGATTATAATGGTGAGGCATCTACTCCCAATATTCAAGTGTTGAAACATATTCTTGCGTTGTTTGCTTTGATTTTTGGGCTAAAAGTCAACTTCCACAAGAGCAAACTTTTTGCTTGTAACATGCCAGATGGGTGGTTGGATATAGCAGCCAATGTTATGTAATGTAAGTCAGGTTCTTTCCCATTCTTTTATCTTGGGTTGCCGGTGGGAGGAGATCAAAGAGGGAAGTCGTTGTGGGAACTTGTGGTTGCCAAAATTAAAGCTAGATTGGTATCATGGAAATCAAGATCTTTATCTTTTGGTGGCTGTGTGGTGTTGCTAAATTCTGTCCTGTCCTCATTACCGGTCTACTTCCTTTCTTTTTACAAGGCTTCAAAAGGTACAATCTCTTCTCTTGAATCTTTATTTAGATCTTTTCTTTGGGGTGAGGGTGATGGTAGAAGGTGTATTAATTGGGTCAGTTGGGATGATGTGTGTTGTCCATAAGAAGCAGGGGGTTGGGTGTCCGAAATTTATCTTCTTTCAATTCGGCTCTTTTGGGTAAGTGGGTTTGGAGGTTGCATTTAGGAAAGCATATGTTATGGGTGAAGGTGTTGGGGTCACAGTATGGGGAGCATGTTTGGAGGCTTAAAAGTTCTAAAGGAAGGTGCTCTCCTTGGTGACAAGATTTATGTAAATGTTTTGGGAGTAGGATTTATGGGTGTGAATTGTTTCATAATCACTTTAGAAGGAGGGTGGGCGATGGTACTTCTATTTATTTTTAGGATGATAAATGGTTAGGTGGGCACTGTCTTTGTGATAGGTTCGAGAGGCTCTACAGTTTAGCGTCTAACAAAAATTGCACACTCAGTGAGCTTGGGGTTTGGGTTGGGGGTAGGTGGGAGTGGAGGTGGAGCTAGAGTCAAGAATTGTTGGATTCAGAGAAGTCTTTGTTTAATGAACTCCTTGCAGTTGCCGCAGTTGTTTGTGTTCAGAGAAATTTGCAGGATGGATGGCTCCGGTCAGTTACTGAAAATGGCAGTTACTATGTCAGATCAGCTTACTCCTTTGCTTGTTCGGCGATTCCAGATTACTTTTTCAAAAAATTCTGGGTGAATTGCCCAATGCCGACAAAGATTTCGACTTTTGCTTGGCGTTTGGTGTTGGGTAGACTTCCGTGCAAAGAAGGCTTAGGAAAGAGAGGCGCCATTCCAACCTCTAAAGTTGAATGTGCATTATGCCATTCAGGTACAGAAATAGTGTCCCACCTGTTTTTTGAATGTCATTTTGCTTCTTCTGTATGGTGTTCTGTACTGCGATGGCTTGGTATTTTTGCTGCGTTCCACAATACAAGCCATGGACATTTTTTACCGTTCCTAGGAATTACGAATGGATCAAAGCTTAATAGGAATTTATTTCAATCTATATGGTTCTCTGCTGTGTGGAGTATTTGGCAGGGTAGGAATGATCTGATTTTTTGTGGTCAATCTTCGGAGTTGGATTATGTTTTGGATCTGATAAAGCTCCAGTCTTGGTTGTGGTTGCGTGCTAATTCAAAGAATTTTTGTTATGATTTCCATAGTTGGGATTTCAACCCGATAGGGTGCTTGAATTTATTTGAATGTAATTCATAGTTGGGTTTAGGCGAGAGGAACTGTGGGTATTTTTCTTTGGCACTGCTGTGTTGTGTGGGTTGTGGCACTTGAATTCTGTTTTCTTTTGGTGTTGGTGCGTTTTGGTGTTGGTTCTATAGATATTAATTCATTGGGTATGCCTCAAGTATGGGACTTTTGTCCGTTTCTGTATTATTTTGAGTACCTCTGGTACTCTATTAATGCAATTTGGTTTATCCAAAAAAAAACTTCTTTCTTCTCTCTCATGACCTTACCTATTCTCCATTTTGCAAATATTGTCTTCATCATCCTTTCACCTTTTTCTCTCCTTGCATTGTAACAATCTCGAATCACATCTTAGTCTCAGCCTGGTGAGAACTCAAGAGTGGTGGCCATAGCCATTGTGCTGGTGTTGCTGATGCACACTGTTTTTGTAATGGCAAATTCCTCTCAGCCACTGTGTGACGATGGGGGCACTAAGGGTTCGCAACAGAGCATGCCACGCTCAAATTTTATGTAAGTGTCATGGGCAGCATCATATATTTCCCAATCCAAGGAACCTTTCGTCCATGCTCTGTTCAGTACAGGTGATCATTTTCTCTTCCATGTGATTTTTAATTTTATTACTTTAATTTCTTTTGTGAAAGGGGTGTGAAGGTTTTGATCGATCTAATGACTGATTATTAATTATAAAATCAGGTACTACAATGGGGTTCTGTTTCTTTGGTGACTATTTCTCGCATTGGTACCACAGTTGAACATAGAAAGGAAGAAGAAGCAATATGGTGAAGGTTAAAATTAATTTCCTATCTTTACCAAGGAGATAGATGAAGCTTAGATACCAAAGCTTCGATCAGTAGTCTAGAGTTAAATAGGTAAAATTAATTTAAAATGCATAATCACAAATATAACTTTCAATTTTTACATATGATTATTTAAATGTTCTTAATTTTGAAGGCACTACTCGCGTAAGGTAGGGACGGACCCAGAGGGGGGCAAGGGGGCCTTGGCCCCCCTCCCCAAGTAATATTATTTAAATAGTAAATTGTTCGTATAGAGAAGTCGAATCAAAGATAGCCCAGCGGTCGAAATTCACTGTATTCTGCCTTAAGGGTCTCCTATTCAAACCTGTTGGAGGGAACACTTTGCTGCTTCTTTCCTATTATTTTTCATCTCTTCCTCTTTTTCTGTTATTTTTTCTTTTCATTTTCCTGTTTTATTTCTTTTTTTTTCATTTTAAAATTCTTTTTGCATTATTTCTCTTTTTTGTTCTATTAAATATATTTTTTGTTTTGCTATTTTAAAAGGTTATATACACATATAAAAAAAATTATATTATTTTATATATTAGAAAATTGTAATGTTTAAATATTTTGTTTTAAATAACTAATATTTTTTTTCAATTCTATTTTGCTTCTATTTTACATGGTTTCGGGCCTTAAGGTCAATTTTTAGAAGAGTCATCTTTTTGCCTTTAATAGTAGTGGCTCGAAGAAGTAGTTACTTTACTTTACTGCAAAGCAGGTTCCTTGTGGTGGCGTGATCTGTGTCATCTTTTGGGTAGGAATAGTCATTCTTGCCTTGGTTTGAGGATAACTATCGTAGCAAGGTCGGGAATGGGGGCGCTACATCTTTCTGGCATGGCATTTAGCTAGGGGGTCAGAGTTTAAAGTGTAGTTTTGATGGTTTATTTATCCTTTCGCTGAATAAGGAGGCTTCTATTAGGGATATGGGTGAGTGGGTGAATGGTATGTGCCGATGGACGTGGAGGTGGAGGCGTGCTTTAAACTTGGGTGAAATTCTATATCTTGATGCCCTTGTTCGAGTTTTGGATGCAGTTAATTTACAGGGTGGAATCGATGACATACGGGTTTGGAGTGCATCAGAGTCAAAGAGTTACATAGTCAAATCGGCTTATAAAGTGGTTATTACCCCGAGTGTTGATGAATTCTTCAAGGATTTCTGGCTTCAAAGCATACCTTCTAAGGTCTCGTTGTTTGTGTGGAAAGTGGTCCTTCAAAGCATACCTTCTAAGGGTGTTTTTCAAAATAAACAAGAATACAGTATTTTTAAATTCTCTAAATTATTAGAAGTTTATTGAAAATAATGTATTATTTACTTTGAAGTTTCAAGTTCAGTATACAAAAAAAAATTATAATTTTAAAGATTCAACAGATTTTGCAGAGATCATATATTATACAATTGAAGAAAATGGGGTCTTCCAAAATAAAAACGAATAGGAGGTTTTAAATTACCTAAATCATTTGAAGCTTTTTGAAAATAATTTCTTATTCACTTTGAAGTTTCTAGCTCGAACACATAATTTTTTATATTTTTAAAATTGTAGAGATCCTGTATTATACACTTGAACCACATAGTGTTTTTCAAAATAAAAAAGAAAACACAATTTTAAATTTAATAAATTATTGGAAGCTTTCTGATAATAATGTATTATTTAATTTAAAGATTTGAACTTAATTTACATAATGTTTTATATTTTTAAAACTGTCACAATTTTTTTAGAGATTGTGTACTATACATTCGAAGAATATGGTGTTTTCGAAAATAAAAATTAAAACGTTATTTTAAAATTACCTATTTTATTTGAAGCTTTCTGCGAACCATGTATTATTCACTTTGAAGATTTTAACTAAATTTAGATAATTTTTAACATTTTTAAAATTGCAAAGAAGTTTTTAGAGATCTTGTAAGAAACATTTCAAGAATATGATGTTTTTCAAACTAAAAGTTAATAGTGTTTTTAAATTACCAAAATTATTTGAAGCTTTCTAAAAACAAATATTATATTCACTTTGAAATTTCTAGCTAAATTAAAATAATTTCTTATTTCTTATCATTTTAAAATTACAACATATTTTTAGAGATCACATACTATACACTTGAAAAATAGTATGTTTTTCAAAATAAAGATGAATTGAGTGTTTTTAAATAACCTAAATTATTTGGAGCTTTTTGAAAACAATGTATTATTCACTTTGAATTTTCTAGCTCAATTTAAAATTTTTATATGAAAATGGTGTTTTTACATAATTTTTTTAGAGATCATGGACTATACACTTTAAGAATATGGTGTTTTTTAAAATAAAAATGAAAATGCAATTTTTTAAAGACCTAAATTATATGAATCTTATTGAAAGAAATTTATTATTCATTTTGAATATTCAAACTCAATTTATTAAAAAAAATTAGATTTTTAAAATTGCAAAAATTATTTTTAGAGATTGTGTAGTATACACTAGAAGAATATAGGTGTTTTTGAAAATAAAAATGAATTACCAAAAGATTTCTAAAAATAATGTATTATTCACTTTGAAGTTTCTAGCTTACTTTACTTAACTTTTTATATTTTTAAAATAGAAAAAAAAATTCGAGATCGTTACTAATCTTGAAGGATAGGGTGTTTCTCTAAATAAAAATGAATACGGAGGTGTTCATTTACCTCAATTATTGATGCGTTCTGAAAATAATGTATTGTTCGCTTTGAAGTTTTTAGCTCAATTTACATAATTATTTATATTTCTAAAATTGGAAACATTATTTTGATGATCGTGCACTATACTGATGAAGAATAGAATATCTTTGGAAATAAAAATGAATAGGAGGTTTTTAAATTACTTAAATTATTAGAAGTTTTTTTTGAAAACAACGTATTATTATTCACTTTGAAGTTTCTTCCTTAATTTGCATAATTTTCTACATTTTAAAATTGCAACAGTCATTTTAGAGATCATGTAGTATACATGAGAAGAATATGGTGTTTTTTAAAATAAAAATGAAAACATGTTTTTTGTTAAATTACCTAAATTATTTTAATCCTTCTAAAGACAATGTATTATTCACTTTGAAGTTTCTATCTCAATTTATATATTTTCTTATTTTTAAAATTACAACAGTTTTTGAAGATATTGTATACTATACACATGATAAATATGGTTTTTTTCGAAATAAAAATGAAATCGTGATTTTTAAATTACTTATATTCTTTGAAACTTTTTGAAAACAATGTCTTAATCACTTTGAAGTGTATCTCAATTTAGAAATTTTTTAATATTTTTAACATTACAACAATGTTTTTAGAGATCGTATACTATAAATTTGAAGAATACGGTTAATTTCGAAATAAAATAAAATAGGGTGTTTTACGATTACCTAAATTATTTGAAGATTTTTTAAAACAATGAACCGTTCACTTTGAAGTTTCTAGCTCAATTTACATAATTTTCATATTTTAAATTGCAATAATTTTTTAAGAGATCATGTACTATACATTACTTGAAGAATAGAATGTTTTTCGAAATATAAATAAATATGGTGTATTTAAAATACTTAAATTTTTGGAAGCTTTTTGAAAACGATGTAAAATTCACTTTGAAGTTTCTAACTCAATTTACATAATTGTTTATACTTTTATAAATGCAACATGTTTTTTAGAAACCGTGTACTATCACTTGAAGATTATGGCGCTTTTCGAAATAAAAATGAAAATGCGACTTTTAAATTACCTAAACTATTTGAAGCCTTTCGAAAATAATGTCTTATTCACTTTTAAGTTTCTATCTCAATTTACATAATTTTGTACATTTTAAAATTTTAATAGTTTTTTTTAGAGGTGAAATATGTAAAATGCACTTGGAGAATATAATGTTTTTGGAAATAAAAATAAATAGGGTTTTATAAATTACCTAAATTATTTATAGCTTTTTGAGAATAATGTATTATTTACATTAAAGTTTCAAGCACAATTTACATAATTTTAAATATTTTTAAAATTGCAACAATTATTGTAGAGATCATGTATTATGCACTTGAAAAAAAGGGTTTTTTCGAAATAAAACTAAAAATGTGTTTTATTAATTACATAAATTATTTGAAGCTCAAAATAATGCACTATTCACTTTGAAGTATCTAACTGACTTTCCAATTGCATTAGCTTTTTTTACAGACTGTGTAGTGTACTATACCCTTGAAGAATGGATTCGGATCCTCTCCAGCACTAGACTGTCCAGTTGATGAAAAATAAATTAGACCGCATGCAATCTGGTTATTTTATGTCATGCAAAACAAAAATTTCAACTAACACCCAAAAACAACTAGACCGCATGCGGTCTAGTGTTTTTTCCCATCAGTTGGATGGTCCAACGCCGGAGAGGATCCGATTTCTAGAAGAATAGGGTAATTTTTGACATAAAACCTAATAGGGTGTTTTTAAATTACCTAAATTAATTGAAGCTTTTTGAAAATAATGTAACGCTGAATATGAAGGTATCTAGGATGTGTTGGAAGGCTTAGAGTTCCCAACATCTAAAAATTTTACAAGTCAGGATGCTGGGAATTTTTTTTTAGCAAAACCCCATACGCTGCAGCGAAATCAGGGAATTCTTGGTTTTCGCTGTAGTGAAATAGACCCAATTTGTTTCCCATTTTTCTGAAGTAATTTCATTATAGCGAGGCCAATTTGCTGTAGTGAATTATCTTCAATCAAGGGCCTCTTAATAAGGCCATTTTTGCTGTAGCGAAATCCACCTCCCTACAACAAAAATGTCATAATTTAGGGAAAACCCTTCTCCTGTTTTGCAAACACTACAAAAACAATTTTCCTCATTTTGAGACCACTTGCACCCCACTAATGACGTCCAAAGCCAGCATCCAACACTAAATTTCCCATGCATGTTCATTTCCATCCATTTCATCACATTTTAAATAAATCATCATGGATATCACTCAAACACATTACATATATCATCAAATCACATACATAGCAATCATCAACACACAATCACCAAATTCATCACAATCATCGTTACATTCATATAGCAATCATCATCAAATTCATTCAATTCTCATGATATAACTCCATTATACCAATTGACTCAATCTAGTGGCGTTTTGGAATTTGGGGTTACCTCAACTTGAAGTCCCAAGCCTCCAATCCTGGTACAGCTTCATCAACTCGTGATATCTGGAGTTGTAGATACAATATGTTGGTGAAACCAATTGGAGATGAAACTAACACATTAAACTACAATTCATATGTAGGAGTCATTTTCAAGTCCTAAATTGAAAAACAATCACACAGCTACGTTCAAACTAGAATATGACTTTGCAGCACTATTTTAGATCATAACATGCGTGGTAGGTCCTAGAATTGCACCAAACTAGTTGGAAATGAAAGCTATGACAAAACCTACAATTGTCATGAAGGCCACGATACCCAATTCTAAGGATTTAATTGTCAAAAATGGTTCCTTTTAACAAAGAAGTGTACTCAACAGCCCAACACTTAAACATCGACCCTGTCTCTGTTTGGGTCATAACTAGAGTTTTAGGTACCCAAATTGAGTGAAACCAAAGCCATTGGAAAGCTAACATGTTTCTCGAAAACATCTATAAAGAACACAAAGACATATTCGATCATCTCCATGTCTTAAATTTACATGAAAAATCACAAATTTACACATATTATAGCGAAACCCAAAAAATCACTTTCACTACTTAAGCCTTAGTGTGACCCACCATGAATTTCTTAGAGTTTGGACCTAGAATTCACCTAATCACCAACATGCAGAACGAAAGTCTTAGATCGTAGATGGAGACAAGGTTACCTTAGGTTTGCAAACTCTCATTGGTGACCACCACCACTTGATTCTTTAGCTCTAAGCCTCTTCCATGAGTTCCTCCAGACCTTTATCTTCAACCTTCAATCTTTAGCTTCTTCACTCTTCCATTACTGCTCAATCCTTGCTGCCCCAGCCAACACCCAACAAACTTATAGGTAGAGGAGAGCAAGTGGATGAAGGATATGCACTTGCATGTTGAAATCTCATCCTTGAGAGGTTGGAGTTTTAGAGAGAAGGAGGAGGATTTTTGAGAGTTTAAGTGAGAGAAGGAAAAATGAAATGAGAACTATGTGAGTGAGAGGATGAGATGCGTGTGACTCATTTGAGATGGAGAGAGTGAGTGTTTGAGTGAGGGTGAGTGTAAAGAGGTTAATGTGAGTACAAGACAATTTTAATAAATTGCACCTAAGTCCTTATCTTTATAAAATTTGTTAGAAGGGTCTAATAGATTTTTAAAACGAAAGAAACTAATAAGGACTAGATTACAATTAATTATAGTTGTTAACTAGAGCACTAAACTCAACATAAAGAAATTTTTTTTTGGGATGTTACTGTTTTTATAGAAATCGTGTACTATCACTTGAAGAATAGGGTGCTTTTCGAATAAAAATGATAACCAAGATTTTTAAATTACCTAAATTATTATATGCTTCTAGAAAATAATGTCTTATTAACTTTGAAGTTTCTTGTTCAATTTACATTATTATTTAGAATTTTAGATATGCAACAGTTTTGTTAGAGATTGTGTACTATACTCATGAAGAATAGGGTGTTTTTAAATTACATAAATTATTTGAAGCTTTCTGAAAATAATATATTATATTTAATGTGAAGTTTCTTGCTCAATTAACATAATTTTTTATATTTATAAATTTTCAACATTTTTTTAGAGAACGTGTACTATACACCACCTGAAGAATAGAGTGTTTATCAAAATCAAAATGAATAGCGTGTTTTTCATTTACTTAAATTATTGGAAGCTTTTTGAAAATATTGTATTATTCGCTTTGAAGTTTCTAGATCAACTTACATTATTTTAATATTTTTAAAAACCCAACATATATTTTAGTAATCGTGTACTGTCACTTGAAGAATTTGGTGCTTTTCGAATAAAATTGAAAACGTGATTTTTAAATTACCTTTATTATTAGAATTTTTTTGAAACCAATGTTTTCTTGACTTTTAAGTTTCAGGGTCAATTTACCAAATTTTTTAATATTGCCCATAACTGTAACAACTTTTTTAGAGATTATATACTATACACTTGAGAATATGGTGTTTTTTGAAATAGGAACGAATATGGTATTTTAAAATTACCTAAATTATTTGAAGTTTTACAAAAAAATATATTATTTATATTGAAGTTTACAACTCGATTTACATAATATTTTTATATTTTTAAAATTGCAATTTTTATAGAGATCGTGAATTATATACACTTGAAAAATATGGTGTTTTTGGAAATAAAACTAAAAAAGAGTTTTTTAAATTACCCAAATTATTGGAATAAGCTTTCTAAAACTAATGTATTCTTCACTTTAAATATTCAAACTTAACTTATATACTTTTTTATATTTTTAAATCTGCAATAGTTTTTTAGAGATTGTGTACCATACACTCGAACAATATGGTATTTCTGAAAATAAATGTAAAAATGTGATTTTTAGATTACCTATTTTATTTGAAGCTTTCTGAAAACAATGTATTATTCACTATGAAGTTTATAGCTCAATTAACATGGTTTTTTACTTTTTTAAAATTGCAACACTTTTTTAGAGATCGTGTACTATACACTTAAAGAATAGAGTGTTTTTCGAAATAAAAATGAATAGGGTGTTTTAAAAACACTTAAGTTATTGGAAGCTTTTTGATAAAAATCACTTAGTTACTTTAAAGTTTCTTGCTCAATTTTCATAATTATTTATATTTTTAAATATGCAACATTTTTTAGACATATATCATGTACTATACTCTTGAAGAATATGGGTGTTTTTCGAAATACAAATTAATAGGGGGTTTTTTACTTTCATAAATTATTTGAAGCTTTCTGCAAATAACTTATTATATTCACTATGAAGTTTCTAGCTAAATTAACATAGTTTTTTTATATTTTTAAACTTGCATCATCGTTTTAGAGATCATGTATTATACATTTAAAGAATATAGTGTGTTGCGAAATAAAAATGAATAAGGTGTTTTAAAATACCTAACTTATTGGAAAAATTTTAAAATAAGTGAGTAAAGTTTCTAGCTTAATTTACATCATTTTTTATATTTTTAAAAATATAACAATTTGTTTAGAGATCATCAACAATACCCTTGTAGAATAAGGTATTTTTCAAAATTAAAATAAATTGGGTGTTTATAACTTACCTAAATTATTTGAAACTTTCTGAAAATAATATATTATTCATTATGAAATTTCTAGCTCAATTTAAATAATCTATTATATTTTTAAAACTGCAACAATTTTTTTAGGGTTCTTGTATAATAAACTTGAAAAATAGTATTTTTCGAAATAAAAATAAATATGAATTATTTAAATTATATAAATTATTTAAAGCTTTATGAAAATAATGCATAATTCACTTTGAAATTTTTTTGTCAATTTTCATAACTTTTTATAATTTTAGAAATACAACAATTGTGTTAGTAATTGCGTACTTTACATTTGAAGAATAGGGTTTGTTTTTGAAATAAAATTGAATAAGGAGTTTTAAAATTACCTAAATTATTTGAAGCTGTCTGAAAATAATGTATTATTTACTTTGAAGTTTATAACTTAACTTATATAAAATTTTTTTATATTTTTAATATTGTGAAATTGTTTTTGGAAATCATGTACTATAATTGAACAATATGGTGGTTTTTAAATGAAAATGAAAACAAGATTTTCAATATACCTAAATTCTTTAAAGTATCTTGAAATCAACTTCTTATTCTAGCTAGCTCTATTTACAAAAGTTTTTATATGTTTAAAATTGCTACAGTTTTTTTAGAGATCGTATACTATATATTTTAAGAATATGATGTATTTGAAAATAAAATCTAATAGGGTATTTTTAAATTATGTATATTATTTGAAGCTTTGTGAAAATGATATATTTTTCTCTTTGAAACATCAAGTCTATTTAAACCATTTTTAATGTTTTTAACATTGCAATAGTTTTTTTAGAGATCGAGTACTATACACCTAAAGGATAGGGCGTTTTACACACACACAAAAAATGCATTTTTTTAAATCATCTAAATTATTTGAAGCTTTTTGACAATAATGTATTATTTACTTTGAAGTTTCTTGCTCAATTTACATAATTTTTATTTTTTTAAAATTACAACAATATTTTCAAAGACCGTGTATGATAAAAATAAATAAAGTGTTTTAAAATTACCTAAATTATTAAAGCTTTTTGAAAATAATGTATTATTCACTTTAAAGTTTCTAACTCAGTTTACATGATTTTTTATATTTTATAATTGCAATGGTTTTTTTGAAGATTGTGTACTATTTATACACTTGAAGAATATGGTGTTTTTCGAAAAAAAATTAATAGGATGTGTTTAACTTATTTAAATTATTTGAAGCTTTGTGAAAACACTGTCTTATTCACTTTGAGTTTCTAGCTCAATTTAAATAATTTTTTATATTTTTGAAAATGCTACACTTTTTAAAGATATCATGTACTATCACTTATAGAATAAGTGTTCTTCAATTCGAAATAAAAAATGAATATGGTGTTTTAAAATTACATAAATTATTGGAAGCTTTTTTAAAATAATATATTATTCACTTTGAAGTTTCTAGCTCACTTTACATAATTTTTTATATTTTTCAATTACAACGGGTTTTTTAGAAATCGTGTACTATCAAGGTGAGAATTGAGTGTTTTTCGATTAAAAATGAAAACGAAAATTTTCAATCACCTTAAGTATTAGAAGCTTTTTGAAAACAATGTTTTATTCATTTTAAACTCTAGCACAATTTTAAATTAAATTTATATTTTAAAAGATACAACATTTTTTTAAAGAGATCGTATACTATCACTTAAAGAAAAGAGTGTTTTTCAAAAGAAAAATGATTATGGTGTTTTTAAATTACATAAATTATTTGATGAATAATCAAAACAACATCTTCTTCACTTTAAAGTTTCTATTTCAATTTAAATAATTTTTTATATTTTTAAAATTGCAACAAACTTTTTTCTAGATCGTGTATTATACATTCAAAGAATATGGTTTTTGTGAATATAAAAATGAAGACATGATTTTTAAATAACTTCAATTATTTGAAGTTCTCTTAAAATAATTTATTTTTCACTTTTAAGTTTATGACTCAAATTACATAAATTTTTACATTTTTAAATTTTAAACAGTTTTTCAGAGATATTGTACTACTTACTCTAAGAACTGGGTGTTTTTCGAAATAAAAATTAATAGGATGTTTTCAAATTACCTAAATTATTTGAAGCTTTCTAATAACAAATATTATATTCACTATGAAGATTCTAGCTCAATTAACATATTTGTTTATAATTTTAAAATTGCAACATTTTTTTTAGAGCTAAGGTACGATACACTTTGAAGAATATGGTGTTTTTAAAAGAACCTCAATTATTTGAAGCTTTCAATAAACAATGTATTATTCACTTTGAAGTTTCTAGCTCAATTTACATAATTTTTAATATTTTTAAAATTGAAAAAGTTTTTTTTAGATATATGTTCTATACACTTGAAAAATATGGTGTTTTTCAAAAAAAAATTGTGATTTATTATTCAATTTGAAGATTCAAACTCAAGTTACATAATATTTTATATTTTTTAAATTGCAATAGTTCTTTAGAGTGTACTATATACTCGAAGAAAACGGTGTTTTCGAAAATAAATATGAAAACCCAATTTTTAAATTACCTAAATTATTTGAAGGGTTATGAAAAATAATGTTTTATTCACTTTGAATTTTATAGCTCAATTTAAATAAGTTTTTATATTTTTAAAATTGTAAAGTTTTTTTAGAGATCGTGTACTACACACTTAAGAATAGGGTGTTTTTCAAAATAAAAAATGAAAATGTGTTTTTAAATTACCTAATTTATTTGAGGCAGTTTCAAAATAATGCATTATATTTACTTTGGAGTTTCTAGCTCAATTAACATATTTTTAATATTTTTACAATTGTAACATTTTTTAAGATCGTGTACTATACACTTGAAGAATAGGGTGTATTTCGAATAAAAATGAATAGGGTATTTTTAGATTACCTAAATTATTTGAAACTTATTGAAAATTGTTGTGGACCGGTATCCTGGTCTTTGCTCAAGCCAACTAGGATGGGGGCGCAACCGTAAGTCGAGATAAGATGATAGGCCCAGTTAACCACACTTCAGGCCCAAATCACTAATCAGCAAGCAGCTCATTATTGAGAACGAAACCCTAGTCAAGGGAATATAAATATATCGTGAGCATGTCATGCAAGGTACACAAATTTTCCCTATTTCTCATACCAAACCCTAATCCTACACTGAGTTGATCGTAGGAGTCCTTGCAAGTACCCCTACCAACACTGAGGAGGCCCAAGCACCAGGGAGCAGTTGCCTGAGGTGTTCCATCTTGTATCTGATTCCTAGGTATGCGACAGTTGCGCCATCTGTGGAGAACATACAAAAAGCGTAACTCTACCGATTTAGCAAGAACGGTGATGAACACCAGGTGACAAACCTACAAAGACAATAACCAGAGTGTTCACAACGATCCACCCCATGACCCTAGATCCTCGCATCAACCATGTGTGTTGGTTCAGAATCATCTGAATTCAGTGCATGTCGAAGATGCTTTTGATCCTGCTCCACACATGCCAACAATCTTACAAACGGCACTGGAGCCTAATAAGATCCACCACATCTTCGCCCTTATGGAGACTTGAGGGAAATTGATTGAAGAACTCACGGCAAAGAAGGATCAAGCCCAGGCCACACAACAGATACATAATACAAATTAACCTAGTGCCTCAAGGCATTAATCAGGAAAATCAAGGAAACAATGGTGTCCAACAGCCAAGACAAATCCCAAACATCTTGAACCATATTAACCTTAGTGTTCAGGAACAGCTAAATCAGGATCCAGTAAACAACGCGCGAGTAGGATCTTGAGTTGGTGGACAAATGATCAAGAACCCAGCGACGATCCTAGGACCACAGAATGTCTCAATTCAACCTTTGACAATGAATAAGGTGGTGGTGAAAAATGAACCCAATTTTGGGTATTGCGGGAACCCGTTCACACTTAATATCATGGCCCATGAATTTCTAGTTGGTTTTCAATTAGATAAGAAGTTGGACGATTACGATGGGACAAAGGATCCGACTCAGCGCGTGCAAAACTTCAAGAGGATAGTTACATTCCAAGGCATCCTAGAACCTTTGGCATGTAGGCGCTCTCCCTCACTTTGAGGGATGTTGTTGGCCGATGGTTCACAGAGTTGCCGGCCAATTCCATCAGGAATTGACAAACCTTTAAAGATAAGTTTCTCCATCATTTTACTAGTCGTAAGAAATAGTTTAAATCAAAATATCATTTCAAAAGCGTAGCTCCGGGTGAAAAAGAAACCTTGAGAGATTATATTGCTAGATTTAACAAAGAGGCTTTAGAAGTGAAAAATGTGGCCTCTAACATGATTTTGTTTTTTCTAATAGAAGGTTTAAGACCAGGATTTTTCAAGCAAGAATTCACAGACAATAAATCTCAAAATATGGAGGAACTTAAGGAGAGGGCCGAATTTTGGGTTCGCATAGAGGAACAGATGAAGGTTGTCGGGGATGCTTTCCAGTTGAAAATTGATGATAAGGGAAAAGCCCAAACCAACGCACAACAAAATTTCACCTCTAACCAAAAAAAGGTTAGAGAGAAGAGGCAAAGAATGAGGGAATCATGGAACCTTCGTGACATATACCTGTTAAGTATTATAGAGAACTAAAATACTAACTCGTTTCAGTATAGTGGAAAAACGGATTATCGTCCTCAGGGAGCAACTACACAACAATTTAGTGCCAATATAAGACCTTGGGCGAAGTTTTCAAAAGGTTTTGAATTGAATTGAATTATAAAACGAATGCTCGTAATGTAAAAGGAGTTTAAAACAATTTTAATAAATACTTGGATTTGAACTTGCTGCGCACTATAACGATCTCTTCCTCTCTGTTAATTTCTATATTATTCGAAAGACCGTAAGGTAAAATTTTCACTTACAGAAGATTTCTCATTTTGTAGGATTGGGTGATAATGAAATACATATTCCAATCTCTTAGAAATATGTGAATTCAATCACGCAATAAGCAAAACCTGTAAATAAACGGTTCATAAATCAATACCTACCTCTAGGTTATTGCTTTATGAAAATCCTTTATCAAGACCTCCTTTTAAATCAAATTCTCATTCAATTGAAAATGTTAGAATAAATAGAAGAAAGATTATCAAGCTTTAAACTCAACAATTAAAATAGATAAAGAGAAACAATTCAATTAATATAGAAAGGAACCAGAGAGTTTGAGTGATTACGGTGCTAGCCACGTCCAAATCCAAGAATAGGAATCTAAGCTACCATCTTGAATTGAGAAACAATTGAATTCATAGATGAAAGTTACATAAGATCTCTCTTTGCACTATTTGTATCTCTAGAATTCTCAACTTCTCCTCTCATATTGCTTTAGCTCCTAGTGAATGAGGCTTTTTATAGAGATCCCAAGCGGTTTATCTTTGCTCAAAATAAGATAAAATAATATCAGATAAGGTTGTTTCAGATCTTTTTTCCTTTTTCTTCACCTTTATCTTATGTGCTTTGATCTATTTACCTGCAATCCAGTAATTTAGGGATCAAATCTTATCTAAATTAGTCAAGATAAGGATGAAACTCAAATAATCAACCAATTCTCTCTCAAATTAAGATAAATATTGAATTTACTAAATTTAGGAGAATTTATTAAATGATATACATAATATTATTTAAAATATATTCAAATTAACCACAAAATAGTTTAATAATTATCCATTATCAATACCCCTTCACTGACTACCCTGGCCAAGGTATAAAAGGAGGTAATGCGAAGCCAGATCGGAGATCAGAAGAAATTCTGCGGGTATCATCGGGACTACGGTCATAAAACCAATGATTGTATACATCTCAAGGATGCCATAGAGAAACTCATTCACAAGGGAAAGCTTAGAGAGTTTGTACAAAACTCGCGTGACAACCCAGCAAGGCAAAGGAGTAATTAACCCTGGGAACGGAACAGATGAGACCAATCACCCCTCCCATAAAACTAGAATCATCCTCAAGAAAAAAGACAAACCCCCTCTCCTAGGAGGGAAGGATCTCAGCACCGCAGAGTAATCAATGTTATAGCTGGAAGGGATCACAGGAGTTAACAAATGATCCCGAGAATTAGCAAAGTACTGTGCTTAGGTAAAACCAAACCTTGATGTAGGATTAACCTTGATGGGGGCTACCACCTTGACAACTGTCCTGACTCCCAGCTTATGGTATCCCGGATTAAAGGCGAGATTACCTAGCAAAAGTGCCCACTCTCTAAAGATACTTACCCAAAGTAAAAGAAAGCTTGGAGGGACTTTCTGGGTTTGAAATCCACTACATCCGTAGGGAACAGAATCATCAAACAAACCTGCTTTCTAAGTTGGCCAATACTAGACCAGCGGGGAATGCCCGATCCGTGGTAGAAGAAACATTGTCCAACTCCTGTGTTGTTCTCCAAATTGAAGAGGATGATTGGAGAACTCCTATTGAAGGATACATCCTGAATGGCGTAGTCCTAGATGATCCCTTAGAGGCAAAGAAGATGGTCAAAAAAGCTTCTTAGTTTTGTGTGATTAAATGACATCTATTCCACCGGGGCATCTCAGTCCCCTTGTTGAAGTGCATTGGTCCATCGCTTATTAAAGAATATGGTATTTTTCGTAATATAAATAAATAGCATTTTTAAATTTACCTAAATTATTTTGCTATCTTGTATCTGTCGCAAGTTAATCTAGCATAGTTTGGTTTTTATTTATTTTTGTTATATTTCTGTGCTTTAGGTAGGAGTCTTCTGCGCTACTTTTTTTGTGTGCTTTGGTAGGGGTTATCTCATAAATTACTGATGGGTTGTTATTCATAGTGTGATTATCGGCTTAATGCCTACTAGGATTTATTTGGTTATTGTATTGCTACTAAGTTGTTATTTACATCTGCACCCTGTGCTGGTGGCCTTTATTTAATATATATTTGTTAGTTTTTGATAAAAAAAATAACTTCAATTATTTGAAGTTTTCTAAAAAATAATGTATTATTTATTTTGACGTTTCTAGCTCAATTCAAATATTTTTTTATATTTTAAAAATTGTAATAGTTTTTATAGAAGCTGATATTACTTTTAGTCTAAATGCTATATGATCTACTTTATCATAATATATTTAGATATTCTTAGAAGCTGATGTCACTGCATTTAGTCTAAATCTAAACGCTTGATGAACTAATTTCTTTATGTGTTTTTTAATTTAAATTATCTTTAATCTAAGAAAAAGAAAATTGCAAGGGTGTACCGTGACATATATACAAAAAGCAAAGAGAAAAATGCAATGAGAATACAACTTTTTTTGCAAGTAACCCAAAAAAAAAGTATTCATAAAATAAGTAGAGTATTAAGACACATTAATGAGAGTGATGATCTCTATTTAAGCCCATAAAAGAAAAGAGAAAAGTCAAGGTCTTCAACATCAACCATTCATACTTTGTGACAAACATGAGTTGTATCTAGTTCACTATTTTACCACCAATCAAATTGACAAAAAAAAAGGGGTTAAATAAAAATATGTTTTTGGTCCCTAAATTTTAGCGAGTATTCGTTTTTAGTTCCTAAACTTTAAAAAGTACGCTTTTTGTCCCTAAAATTTTGCAAAAATTTATTTTTAGTCCTTCTATTTCACTTACGTTAGTTCTAGCTGCCGCATGTCAATTTTATTTAATAACTTCATAATTTAAATTGTTATTTTGGTTCGTTAATAATTTAAATTGTTGAATTAAAAAAAAAAAACAAACATTGTCTACTTTCTTTCTTCTTCTTCTTCGCTCTATTCCCTTTTTCTTTATGTTCTCCATCCCCAGAGGCGGCTCAAGGTTTCTGGGAGGCCTAAAGCAAACTTAAAAAGTGGGCCTTTTATTTACTAATAAAACAGTTTATTAAAATTATCATTAAATATTATTTGTAGAATCAACATAGAGCTATAACAATCACTTATAATATTTTAATTAAAATTTATTTTTAAATATAACTTTACAATTATTTTTTATTAGAAGTATATTAGTACTAAAAAAAAATTTTGGGGCCTTCTTTTTTAGGGAGCCTAAAGCCCTTGCTTGAGCCTTAAACCAACCCTGTCCATCCCTCCATTCTTTCATTTTTTCTTCTTCTCTCCAATCTATTCATTCTCTCTTTTCTTCTGCCTTCTTTATTCTCATTCTTCTTTCTTGTTTCTTCTTTCTTACTCTTCTACTTTCTTCTTCTGCATTTATACTCTCGGCTTTTGAGTATACAAAGAAAAACCAATGCAAATGATGATTTGGACGATTTGGGTTCTGTTGGTGGGTTATTATTCAAAGGTTCTTTGTTGATTGGTTTCAATTTGGGATTTAGGGTTTCTGCAAAATCATGGGTTTTTGGGTCTAATTGTTCTTTGTTATGGTGGGTTTCGATTTTCAGGTGGATAATTATACACAAATCACTTTGTATTTGCAAATCTGTTGGTGGGTTACATTTTGGGATTTATGAGTTCTGAAAATCGCAGGTTTTTCGGTTCTATTTTTTATTTGTGGGTTCTGAGAATTGGAAAGAGAATGAGTTTTGCGATAGGTTTAGCGAAAGAAGACAACAATGGTGGAGCTAGAAGGAGACCGTGATGGTGGTGTTGGAAGGAGGATACTAGACTGGCAGAAGAGGAAGAAGGAGAATAGAGGGGAAAATGAAGAACAACGTCATCTGGTTTTCATTTTTCTTTTTTCTCTTTTTTTAAAGAAAATTTCTTTGCCTTTTCAATTTAGAAATCTAATTAATTAAAAAAACAAAACAAAAATAATAACATGTGGATGCAGATGATTGGATTCAGTTTGCCACGTAAGTTAACGGAAATAGACGAAAGGACTAAAAGTAAACTTTCACAAAATTTTAGGGACTAAAAGTGTACTTTTTAAAATTTAGGGACTAAAAAAGAATTCTTGCTAAAGTTCAGGGACCAAAAATATATTTAACCCTAAAAAAATCTCATGCCCCAACTCTATACAATGCTAAGAGAGAGAGAATTCAAATATTATCATGTTTCTTCCTGTAAATTTATTGTCAAATGCTAATATTAGGGATTGAAATGTATCTTTCATAATTTTTTGAACCAAATTGATCAACTATTATTAATTTTGGTTTAATTTTTAACTACAAATAATTTTTTTTAAACTTTTATATTCTTAAAATTTTGAAAAAGGTTACTTCTGCTTGTCTTCGACAAGCAGACAACCCACCTAACTCAAAGCAACACTGTGTATGGTGACCGGGTGCAACAATTTTCCGTGACGAGAGGTCGTTGAAGGGTATGAAAATAAATGAACTCTTTGTTCTCAGAAACAATGACACTTATTTGTTATTATTGGCATTTATTTCAAATTGTCAATAGTCTAGAGAGTATTTAATAAATTAGCTTTGAGGCACATTCGAAATCCAAAATTTTGTAAAACTATCCATCTCTTTTATTAAGAGCAATAACGAGTCACACTTAGGTAACATTTGTTACGCCAAAACACAAGTGACTGATGTTATAAGCAACCTAACTCCTGATTATCAATTCAACATATTAAAGAGTCCTAGCCCATGTCTGATGCACGAGCATCAAATTGTAGTTGTAGACAAATAAACTAACAATATCATAATCTTAATGTTCATAAAAATTCAAAATTTTTATTGTGTTAATAAAAATTATTTTGTTAGTACACAAAATACTAAAATTAATAAATAATTCTAAATAATTTAAAATAACAATATTATGAAAAAACTATTGGGGTCTTTTAAAATTTGGGGTCTTAGTCCATTGCCTTTTTGGTCTAAAGTCAAATTCAACCATGATAAGAGTGACAATAGACGTAGAACCTATTTGGTGGACACGGTAGAATAAGAGAATTGAATAAAAGTATGATAGTATAAAAGTCATGTTAGCTCTCTCCTATCTCTATCTTATTCATTGAATATTAAAAAGTCATGTGACATTTTTAAAAACTCACATAAATTTTTAAAAATCTTTGTGTTTTAATCTCAACCATTAATGAAATCATCCAATGGTCAAGATTCACTCCTCTCACCTCTCACAATAACAACTGCTCTCATTTTTTTTTTATCGGCTAAATTCACAAACCCCCAAATACACTACTCCTAGTCCTAAATCTATTCCACCGGGGATTGAACCCCTCTTCTTAAGCTCCAAGAACTCCTCCTTATGCCACTTGAGCTACAAGCTCTTGGCAACAAGTGCTCTCATTTGATATATATATATATATGTGTGTGTGTGTGTGTGTGTGTGTGTTAGGATCAAATGACACCAATTAGTTTGACACCAAAAGTTGCAAAGGGATTTTCTTTGGGGTGGAAGTGGTGATAAAAAAAGAACAGCTTGGGTGGCTTGGAAGATTGTATGTAAACCGAAAGTTTTGGGAGGTTTGGGTATGAAAGATTTAGAGCTTTTTAATTTGAGTCTTCTGGGAAAGTGGAGATGGAAATTATTAACAGATAGTGAGCAACTTTGGGCAAAAATTGTGAATTCCAAGTATGGAGGTTGGACTTTGAGTGATGATGCGAAGGGTTCTAGAAAGAAAAAGTTTTCCATTTGGTGGAGGGATATTCATTGCATTGATCAGAGGAATGATAATTTGAGAAATTGGTTTCAGAATGGTGTGGAACACAAGGTGGGAAATGGTAGAACAATTTCATTCTAGAATGAAAGATGGCTGGGAAATCAGAATTTGAAGGAGACATACAGGAGTTTATACTCTGTGGTTCTTAATAAAACTGCCAATATTGCTGATTTGGTTTCTTATTCCAACTCAGTTTGGGGGTGGGGTTTTGAGTGGAGAAGAGAGTTATATAGTTGGGAAGAGAGAGAGTTGTCTAACTTAAAAAATATGATTATTTCTTCTCTTTGTTTGCAGGATATAGAGGACTGTTGGTGTTGGTCAAAGGATCCGTCAAAAGGATATACTACAAAATCAGCTTATCAGAGGATGATTTCTAAAAGATGAGAAGGAGATAGCAGTTATGAGGAAGATGAATTAAAATTCAAGAAAATGCTTTGGAAATTGGAAGCACAATCCCGGGTTCAAATCTTGGTTTGGCAACTCTTTCAAGAGAAATTGCCTACAAAGGTTAATTTGTGCTCCAGAAACAATTTACATGGGTCTCAAAGTAATATGTGTGTTCTGTGCAAAAAATCATAGGGAATCAGCTAGGCACTTGTTTTTTGGATGCAATTTTGCTTATGGTATATGGATGAAAACTGTTTCATGGCTAGGATTCCAATTTGTTTATTCTAAGTACTGTTATGCAAACTTCTTGGAATTTAAGTTTTATCTGCCAAGGAAGAAAAATTGCGCTAACCGTGGTTGTATTATCTGGCTGGCGACAGTTTGGGTAATTTGGTTGACAAGGAATAAGGTGATTTTCAGAAACGAAGCTGTTCAGACTGATTTTGTGTTAGAATCAATAAAAAGAATGTCTTGGGAATGGTTCAAATGCTATAATGAAAATAGGGTCATGGGTTTAACTTACTCTGCTTGGTGTTTAAATCCTTACATATGCTTATTACAGTGTTGAGGAATTTTCGGGAGTTGGTTATTGTACAGCTTGAGATAAATTCAAAGAACAAGTCCTACCTGTGTTGTCTGTGCTGGTAACAGTGAACCTCTGCGTGGAACTAGTATTGTCTCAAAAGTATTATAAAAGTAGTAGTTGGGGTGGGAAAGAAGCTTGTTGGATTTAAAGATTTAATTTTCATGAGATTTAACTGCTGGTAGTTTTAAGTTTGTGGTCGTTGGGAAAGTTTACTGATGCATGATTCAAGTTGCATTCTGGCTGCCTTAGATCCAAGTTTTATTGGCTTAATTTATGCAGTAGCGCGGGCTTTGGTGTTTACTCTGTAATTATAGGAAGGTTGTTTTTATCTTCCTAGTTTTATCTTTTGATTTTAGCTCCTTGTTTTGGTTGTCAGACTATAATTTCGCTGTATATGTTTCGCTGTATATGTAGCACGCTCTTCTTTATCAAGTTAATATACTTCTTTACTTTTCAAAAAAAAAAATTTGGTTTGACACTAATTCTTACACCAATCAATAAAGATAGATCAAAGTTTTTTTCACGAAACATACCGTTGGATTGAAACTACTTATCGTAGATCATGTGTACAAAATTTGACATCGATCGTTTAGAACTCTATCAACGTACTAAAAAATTAACGTAAAATATAGTTTTAAAAATCGTGAAAATAGCAAATGTGTTGATATATATATATATATATATATTAGTTAAATTATACTATAATAAATATTATATTAATTAAAATCTTAATATTTTAATTACATTTAATTTTTTTATGTTAAAAATTAATATCATATATCATATTAATAAAAGAAATAAGTTAAACTCTATCCAAGTTCATTTTAGTCCCTGACTTTCACTATCATTGATTATTTTAATCCCGGTAAGTCTGAGACTAAAATGAATCTTTATATAATTTAGGGATTAAAGTGACCTACAAAACGTAAAGTCAGGACTAAAGTGACTTATTCGCATAAAGTCAAAGACAAAAGTGTCTTATCATCACAAAATTGGGGATCAAAATGGTACATCACTCCATAAAAAATGTCAATTTTATTTAATCTAAATATTCGGGTTCAACTCATTAAATGCTTTCTAAAACTCATCCACCTAAATAAACAAACGAGCTTAATTGTTTTAAGTTGAACTTGAATATCTTAATGAGCCAAGTTTAAAGTTTATATTGAGAGCTAGTGAGCAGTTTGTTTATATATATATAGAAGGTACTATTCTTATTTCTTTATATAAATTAATAAGTAATATATATAAATATTTATTAAATTTTTTAGCGTATTAAATAAAAATATTAAATTATATATTCAATATTAAGTTAATAAATTTAAATTATGAGAAATTATTGATAAAAATAATTAAATAAACAAGTTTAACAAGATAATCTCAAGTTTTTTTTTTTATCAAGTCAAGCTTAAACTTATAATTTAATTCGTTTAAATAAAAGAGCTAAACTTAAGCCTTATATTTTTTTTGCAAATCAAATCTAAATTTAAATTTTTTTTTTGGTACATCGAAAAAATAAATTTTAAATATTTAACTCAATTGATTTCGTTTCCATCCTTAATAGCGACATGGAAGAACCCTGATTTAAACCCTAAAAAAACCTATCTATAAATAGTCGTTCACAATAATAATAAAAATATAGGATAAGGAGGTAACATTGAAAACAAAAGCTGAGTAGAAGTATTTATCTTTATTTTAACTTTTTCTTTTTTTAAAAAAAAAGATTGAACAATTATTTCTCCACATTAAACTCAGTCATAACAACCGCTAACGTGTGGTCCGCTACTGAATCTGGCACCAAATAATAACTAGATTCATTGGTGAAATTTTATTTCCTTACCTTATGTGCTAATCTTTGTGGAGTCCTTTTCACAGAAAATGAAATTCAAAAATTATTTTTTTTCATAAAATTATTAATATTTTATGCACTAAAGATATCATCTAGGTGATAGTCGAGTAGTCGACTAATCTCTTTATCTCCCAACAAAGTCTTTTTTATACCTACTATCAAGATTCCAATCTCAATTAATATGCTTAAAAATCTATTTATCATTTAACTATGCTTGACTTTATTAGTCATACATACACTGTTTACAAATATAATTTGCGACTCTATTTAATAATTTTTTAAAATAAAGTTGAATGCAAAACCTTGGGTTGCAAGTCATTTCGGTCACAAATTCAATGATAAAAATGTTTTATGACCGAAAAAGCGAATCTTACGATCGATTTTGTTAGTTGCAAAAACGACTTTTTTTGTAGTGAGTATCGGCCTCTATACCTATGTCTAAAAAAAATCCCCATACCCGTTCTCAACTCATGTGGGTAACAACTTCAATCTCCGTTCTCATACTTTTTGAGTACTTAAATACTCATACTTGGACCTTTTTTTTAACGTATTAGTTAAATAAATTATACTTCTCTTATTTTTTACCTTTAAGATTCTTAATTTCGTATTTTCGTTAACTATAAATCATCCTTGTTATTATATTTAATATTTATATCTAAAAATCCACAAAATAAAGAGTAATGATACAAATACATTTATATAAAATTAAAATTATCAAAAGGTTTTTACAACACTAAATATAATAAGTAACAAATAAAACAAGTTAACTGATTTTAGATTCAAACCAACAAAGTAATTAATTAGCATAAAATATAGTTTAAAATTCAATGCTATTTTAAATTCATCATAATAAATTTGATCAAAAAAAAAATGTAATCACAATAAAGGTCATAAACTAGTCACTCATGTTACTCCTATGGTGGTGGCACAATTTACTATATTAAATGTGAATTATGAAAGATGAGTAAATACCAAAAAAAAAAGCAAAAAAAAAAAAGAATTATTTTACCTCTTCATTTGCATTAGAATCTCCAAAACATACACTGCAAATACTTATCCTTCAAATCTATATATTGCTTTGGTCCAAAACACTCATATTTTTATTACTCTAGTTAAGTTATTTTTTAATAATATATATGTGTGTGCGTGTGCATGTGCATGGGCGATGAATCGTGATGTTGCTCTTATGATGCTAATGGCATATCTCTTCTACATGCTAGTTGAAGTAAGTTTTCAAATAACTTCGATAATGGCTTGTAGGTGGCAACATTTATCGATTACATGATGCTTATTTATCCACGTTTTGTGTAGTTATCCTATCTAAGCGGCATTCTCACTGTGTTCTTTTGTGGGATTGTAATGTCTCATTATACTTGGCATAATGTGACTAAAGAGTTCAAGAATAACTATCAAGTATGTCTTCTATACATATTACCTCCGGTCTTAGTTATACGTAAAAAAAATGAAATTTTTTAGTCTAAAATATAAGTAAATTTTAATCTATATGTCTCCTTATTTAATGCTAATTTCAAACATTTTTTTCATATTCAATGTTATTTGACCTATCCAAATGGAAGAGAGAGTACTTTTTTTTTTTAAATTAAAACTTGTGTTTTTGAATGAAATCAAGAGAATTAAACACAAGTAATCAACTTTCTTAAGATGCGTAAATTATATATTTGTTTTGCTTATAACACTCATACTTATGCTACAAGTTACAAGTGGGCTCTTGGAGGTAAACAAGCATTCTTTCAGAAAAATTAGGTTTTGAATTTGAATTTATGTCATGTAAAATATACTAATATTCTATTACTTGAACAAATCTTTTAGTAAAATTTTAATTTACATGCATAATATTTTAGATTGTTCTTTATATTATGTTTAAAAACTTATGTTTGCATTTTATATATAGTTAGATAGTTAGATTAATTTTATGTTTATGTTGACCGTTAATTAGTTTAAAATTTCAAGAGCAGATTTTTGATCTAGTGCAATGATTCTCTATCAAGTACGAGAGTAGTGAGTTTGATTCTCGCAACAACCTTATATAAATTTGGCATCTATAAGATGAATGAATCTCACAATTAGAAAATCTAAAGAAAAAAAAATAACATCAAGTAAATTTAGCCGATGTTGATCCAAACATTTGACATCGGCTAAAATAAGGACATGATGCTAAAGACAAGGTTCTCACATCGGCTAAAAAAGGACATGATACCAAAACATACTTATGACATCGGCTACAACATACTGTTTGATGTCAAATCCTACATTCTGACATTGGTTAGTACATAAACGGATGTTAAAGTAGGTTTTGACATCGGGTCGTCTTGGACTCGATGTCAAAGATTACTAGTTTTAACAATTGCTAGTAAGGGATCATGACGTAAATCGATGTTAAAAGCAAAATTTACGCAATGTCAAAAGTATTATTTGCACTAGTGTATGGGGCGGCATGGATACTAAAGTACCTGTTCCCGGACTCGATTTTGCGGGTAATTACCCTCCCATCGAGATATTCATAAAGTTTGGATCCAATTGCCATCCTTAATTAATACTACTCCGGACCTAAATATAAGCAAAAATAAACTAACTTATGCATATTAAGAAAGTTAGTTAACTGCATTAAATTTTCTTGGTTTTGTGTAAAAAAAACAAATTTATTTACTAAAATATCATTTATGTTATTTAATATAGAGTTGTATTCCCTATCAACTACTTCATTAAATGGAGGATATTTTAGTAATTGTAGCATTAAATAACATAAAAGTAGTTGAGATTTGCTTATATTTTAGACCATCAAACATAGAGTTTTTGTTGCTTATATTTGAGTTCGGAGGGAGTGCATTACTACGGTCCCAAGAAAATAATACATTATTAACGAGGATATTGTCATAGTAAAAAAGGTACATCACGGTGTTAATGGGAAAACCCTAGTTCTAATCGTGAATAAAATATCAATTAAGAGAAAAACTAAAACGGGATTTGAATCATAGAACAGGGAGGGTGGGTGTGCTAGGGCAAAGCTATGGAGGTCTGGGGAGAAACAATGGTCAAGGTTTCTATGGGCAGCTTCGATATATGTTAGATACATCTGGGTCGTTTTCCTTCTCCAACTTCCCAGAGAATCAAAGTGTCTCATCGTTATGGCAAATATTTCAGAAATATGGGAAGGTGGTGGATGTGTTTACTCCCCCCCAAACGAGATACACATGGACGGCGTTTTGGATTCGTTCGATTTGAGGGTGATCCTAATGCTTTAGAGAAGAGGTTGGGTGAAATAGTTATTACTAACTCTATCTTAGAGATTAATTTATCTTGGCATATGAGAAAGGACAAGGGTGCTCAAGGGATGAACGGATCTTCAGGAAAAGAGGTTTATGCAAAAAGTAATCTAACTCGGAGAGAAATGAAGTTTCATATGCAGATTGTTTTAGAAGGAATCAGAGGGGTCTGGTACAAGGGAGTCAAAAGGTGGGGTTTATGAAGAAGCCAACGCAAGTACGTTGAGTAGAGAAGAAAGAGTCGTGGTATCGATCATTTGGATTTTTATGTTGAATTTGAAACGGCTGAGGAGCTAACAAAGACAATGGTGGGGCGTCTTCATCGTCGAATAGAGTTGATGCAGAAGGATTTAATGTCTGGGGGCTATCTGGACGTGAAGGTTACTCAAATGGGTGGAGATATGGTATTAATTAAGTCGGATGTCGGGGTTGACCTTAAAGATACTATTTGTGGCTGAATGAAGTGGTGGGAAGTGTGGTTCTATGACGTTCGACGTGGATTCGTTGTTATAGTGTGCCCCTACATGCTTGGTGTCAAAAGTTCTTCTAAAATCTAGTGTTTCCATTGGGTTCATTCCTATCGGTGGATTTTCCAACTCACGATAAAAGTAATTTGGATATGGCTCGGGTGAGGTTGGTCACGTCTATCTTTTGTCTCATTAATCAAAACATTAAAGTAAAAGTGAATGATCAGTTATTTCATATCCGGATGATGGAAGAATTTGGAGATGAATCTGGTGGGGAGAATTCCGAAGGTTTTCAATTAGATGTCTCTTCATGGGTTTGTTCGGGCGACAAATCGATGAGTTCGAATGAGGTGGAGGTGTCCTCATCTGATGAGGAGGCTGGTCTTGGTGATCGGGGGGAGACAGTTTCGTTGGAAGGTAGTAAGATCGAAGAGACGCCATTACTGGAATTGCAATAGCCTCTACTGGTGGTGCAAGGTTTGGGTAACGTAAAGGAGGAGGCGGGTATTTTGGCCAATAGAACAGTAGAAGTTGAATCACTGGGCGCAGTTAACTAGGAGGATATTAATGTTGAGTTAATTTAGGATATTAATTTTTCAAATCCTAAGCAAGTATTGGGTGATGAGGATGGTAATAATGGTGACGTGGTTTAAATTCGTCTTTGAGAAAAAAAAGTTGTCAAGTGGATGGGGATCTCATTTTGGGCCCTAAGAAATGTAAAGCCCAAAGTGATCTATCGCTGGTGGGGAAAGTGGGTCAAGAGGAGAATTAGGTCCAAGTGGAACCTCCTCAAAAACATGAGGCTTGTTGAAGGCAAAGAAGAGTTTGGGCCTATTCCTATTTCTAGGAACACTGGGAAAAAATGCAAACCATCTATTTCTAAATGGAAAGGTTCTAGTAATTCCCTAATTTCCAATAGGAGTGTTTATGGGGGTTTGGTGAGGATCAACGTGAGGTCGGCTTTGCAACGTGCTAGAGGTCGATCGCGTGAAAGGTTTGAGGGCTCGGTGAGATCAAAGGAAGCTTCTAATTCGAAGAATCATTGGGATCTTTTGAGGAAGGGTTCAGTTTCAAAATGTCATGGAAAATGGGTGCAGTCTAAAAGTGAATAAAAGGCAACGTGTTCTAGGGCTTAAGGTGAGAATTCTAATGTTTCTAGTCAAGGACAATTATCTGCCAATTCTAAGGAGGTCGATTCAGATTTGGAGCGCACAACATATCTCTGTTGGAGGATTTTTCTTTAGAGGAGGTTAGTGGAATAGTGTGTGGATGTGAAGGCGGTAAGAGCCCAAGTCCTGATGGGTTTAATTTTGTATTCATCAAATCATTATAGGATGTTATTCAGGAGGATGTGATGGAGATGTTGGAAGAATTTCAAGTGAATGCTCGTTCACCAAAAGCTTTGTTGTCCTATTTCATTGCTTTGGTACCAAAATTTTCTTCCCCCCAGATGGTGTCTGACTTCCGACCTATATCTCTTCGTGGTTGTTTGTATAAAATAATCTCGAAGCTTTTGACTGAGCGACTGAAAAGCATGTTGCGGGATATTATCTCTGACCAGCAGAGTGCTTTTATCCCTAGGCGGAATATGTTGGATAGTGTGTTGGTGAAAAATAAGATTATTGACTATGCGAAAAGGTCAAGAAAAAGGTGTTTTATTCCCAAAGTCGATTATGAAAAGGCTTATGATTTTATAGATTGGGATTATCTATTTTTTATTTTACGTAAGTTTGGTTTTGCTGAGCAATGAGTTAATTGGATAAAAGAGTGTATATGTTGGGGGGGGGCGGGCATTTATCGTTCCTAGTAAATGGAAGTAGGACGAAAGAATGTAATATTGGCAGAGGCCTTAAACAGGGCGATCCTTTAGCACCTTTTCTTTTCTTGTTGGTAGTGGAGTGACTAGGAGGTTTGATGAGGAAAGCAGTAAGTGAAGGAATGTTTTCAGGTGTGCAATGTGAGAATGAAGGTCCACATGTTTCAATGCTTCAATTTGTTGATGATACCTTAATCTTGGGAGAAGCTAGTGAAGAGAATTTATGGTCCCTGAAGGTGATTCTCAAATGCTTTGAGCTTGCTTCAGGGTTGAAGGTGAACTTTCACAAGAGTTGTATTATGGGAGTGAATGTGGCAGATGATTTTCTTCGGGTAGCCTCTGAATTTTTGCGTTGTAATACTGGAATCCTTCCATTTAAATATCTGGGTATTCTAGTAGGTATGAATCCTAACTGAAGGTCTGCCTGGCGTGGTGTTCTCGATGCGCTAAAATTTAAGTTGTTATCGTGGAAACATAAATATATTTCTATCAGTGGTCGAGTTACACTTTTAAACTCTGTCTGAAATTCGGTACCTATTCACTATCTGTCATTCTATAAATCCCCCAAATCTATCATTAAAGAAATCATTAGTATTCAAAGGTCTTTCTTATGGGGTGTTGTGAAGGAAGGGTCTAAGTTTTCTTGGGTAAAATGGTCATGGGTCTGTAAATCTAAAAAAGGAAAGTGGGCTGGGTGTGAGAGATGTTCGGTGGTTTAATTGGGCATTATTAAGTAAATGGATGTGGAGGCTTTTACATGTACAAGATCAGCTCTAGGCAAGGCTTTTTCGAGCTAGGTATGGTGTTGTATCCTTTCCATTTTATGATATGGTGGCTAATAATTACGCTTCTATATGGTGGCGCATTATTCTTAGTGTTATTCGTGATAAGGGAAATTGGTTTGATACAAATATGATTAGGGTGTTTGGTGATGATGGAGATGCTCGGTTCTGGCTTGATCTGTGGGTTGGTGGGGTTACTCTAAAAGTGGCATTTCCTCGTTTATTTTCTTTGGCAACTAACAATGAAGCTTTGGTGAAGGATTATGATTGTTTTGATAATCAAGTTTGGAGGTGGATTTTTTCGTGGTGAAGAACATTATTAGGTCCTGAAGAGGGGTTATTGCAGTCGTTGCTTGTGATTCTAAATTGTGTTCATTTGTCCATATTTGTTTCTGATAGATGGAGTTAGGCATGTGATTTGGGGTGGGTTCGGGTTGGTTTGGTTCGGTTTTAAGGAATTTTAAAATTCGAACCAATCAATTTTTATTGGGTTAGGTTGGGTTGGGTTGGTTTTGTTATAAAAAAAAATCTTTCAACCCGAACAAAACAAACCCAACCAAGTTTGGTTTGGGTTGGGTTAGGTCTCGGGTACGTTGATAAATAATAAATTGAAATTCTGAAATTATTTCAAAATTTCTTCAAAATTTTTATTACTTATAGCTTATGAAATCTATTATTTTTTAGTGATTCATCTATACAAATAAACAAAAATAATTATAAATAACATAAATTCATACATAGAAATCTAACTCATAATATGTCTAACATAAACTCATAAGTCATAATGTCATAGTGCATCAAAAAATTAAAACCAACCAAATCAACAATAATTCTAAAAATATACCATTACCAAATCTGAAAATCAACAATACGTTATTAAGTCTCTAGTCTGCATTTTAAAATTATGAATATCAAATATATATCAATATATCAAAACGACATAGTTTTAAATTTTTATCAGTTTGGTTCGGTTTGGATTGAGTTAAAAAATGCAAATCCAAGAATCGAACCAAACCATCTCGGTTTCATTGGGTTTGATATGTTATTG
Source organism: Cyamopsis tetragonoloba (assembly GCA_037177725.1). Lineage (NCBI taxonomy): Eukaryota > Viridiplantae > Streptophyta > Magnoliopsida > Fabales > Fabaceae > Cyamopsis > Cyamopsis tetragonoloba. The sequence goes on along the minus strand of CM074122.1, from coordinate 48,699,178 downwards.
ATTCTGATTGGTTTGTATTGGGTCCAAATAGTGTTTGGATTGGTCAAATTATCGGATTGACCAAACCCAAAACTCACCCCTACATGTGATCGTTTTAATGGTTTTTCGGTAAAATCGGCCTATGATTTTCAGGTGCAGATTTCTGGTGCTAATTTAGAATTGAGTGCGATTTCTCAATCTGTTCTTAAGAAGGTGTGGAAATCAGCGGGTCCTCATAAATGTCAAGTCTTTGCTTGGCAATTTCTTCATCAAGTTATCGCTTTGCGGGTTGGTCTGCAGTGGCATGGCATTATTTTGGAAAATGTCAAATGTGTGCTATGTGGGTGTGATGATGAGGACTCGGAGCATTTGTTTTTTGAGATGCCCTTTGGTTAATCAAGTCTGGTATTATAATGCTGCAAGGCTGGGTTTTCATACAGCTCTGCCTAACTCTTTAGAAGCGATTTTGGTAGATTGATGTGGTTTTCTAGGTGGTGCTAAGTCTGGAAAATGGATCTCGCGTGTTTGGTTAGCTCTTGTGTGATCCGTTTGGTTGATGCGAAACAAGATTGTTTTTAACAACGGGGTTTTTGATCAAAAGGAAATACTAGATAATGTGTTTTTTAGATCTGGAAGTGGTTAGTGGTTCATGTAGGGGAGTATCTCATGCCTTTTAGTTACTGTTGGAATGAGCCAAGGCGGTGTATTCTTAAATTTGCTATTTAGATCTTTGTATTTTGGTTGTGAGTTTTTTTTGTTTTTTTTTTAAAAATTCTTTTTGGCTTGTATTGGGTTTGGAGTACTCCTTGTACTCCCTTAATACAATTTTCAGTTGGATATAAAAAAAAATTAAGAGAATAACTTAATCTATCTATAACTGAAGACAAATTAGTCTTTTACATACCCTGATATTAGGACAAGGAAATAACTCAAAAACAAAATTATACATCATAAAAAATTATTATTTATTATTATTATATTTTTTGTCTGTTGTTGATAAAGACTTATTTGACAGATTTAATTAATTTATGTATTTATAATAAAGAATAAATACCATTAAGAAAGCATTGATAATAATAATAATAATAATAATTTTATAATATATTTAATCGTTAATGAATAAATTTGTTAGTATAAAAATTTTATATTGTTTTGTTTTGATAAGTAAATAAATCTGTTATACAAAATAGTATATACTTTATACCAAATGAGTCAGCTAAGCCAAAATACTAAACTTTGTATAGGATTTAATTTTACAAATGTTCTTCCTTCGATTAAAAGCTTTAGACTTGTACTTAGGGGTGGAGCAAAAGTTCTGAAGGCCTCGTTTATTATTTTAATTTTTTAAAATGGGCCCTCTATTTATAAATTTCCAGTTAAATTACATTCTAAAATCAATTAAAATATTAAAAAATATTTTAACAAATCACTTAAAATTCGTTAGAAAAATTGTCAATTACCAGTTCAGCCGAAAAATCGTCAATTCTAAAAATTGAATGCTGCAAAATATTAAAACAGTAGATTACACCAAATAATCACTAATGAGATAATTAAAATTTCTAAAAAAAATCAATATTAAATGAGGATTAAGGAATCGAATAAATGAGGAAGTATTAAAATAGAATCACATCAAGTCATCAAAACCAAAAAAATATTAACACGTGCGAGTGCGAATTTTATCAGAAAGTCGAAAAAACAAGATATAAATAAAACTCTAAAATGCTAATTCTAGGACTTAAACCCAAGAGGTGATGTTAAAAATTAAAACTCCTTACTATTTACTCTATTTTATAATACTAATTATAAAGTGCATCATTTAATATTAAAAGCTTATGAAATACATCATTAAATATTTAGGGTCCATACTTTTGGGATTTGTGCGGTTGGGTACCTTTCATGGGCCCAAAACCGCCCCTACTTACACTAACCTAGTTTGAAGAGAGAAAGTATGAACAAAGAAAATATTAAGAAAGAAAGTAGATTGAAGAGAAAAGTGAGAGAAATGGTAGATAAAATAGGTGGATAATTATTAGTTTTTGAAAAAAATAATGCTAAATCTTTTTATTAAATTTTTTAACAAATTTTTTTATTCACTTAATTTTAACAAGTATCATTTATCTTTAGAAAAATAAATACTTAATAAAAGATAAAATATACTCGTTAAAAATAAATAAATAAAAAAATTTATAAAATATTTTAAATGGAGAATTTGACACTTTGTTTTTTAAAATTGCTGAGGAGAGAGAATTTATGATGAAAGTAACAGAGAATGAGGGAAAGGTAAGTGAGTATTGTTGGAAGATGGAGGCCCCACAGAAGTACTACTAGTTAGGTTCATTTCATTTTCATAGGACTGAAAATGCAGTAGTAAGCAGTAATAATAATTAAGTAGAGAATGTGTGGGGTCACCCTAAACATACATTTGACTCTATTTTCAAAACTCAAAGCACATTTTAAAAATTACATAGGATTAACACTTCTTAAAAACTAATTCATAAAAAAAATGTTGCTTAAAACTTTATAAAGGATATCGTAGTTCTTATCTTAAGTAATGTAAAACTTCGTTTCCAACACTCTTTCTTAATTCTAATTGGTATTTTTTTTTTGTATCTTAGTTGTGACTTGTAATTTTTTTTAATGGGTCTTATTATGTTTCAAGTTATGGGCATCTATCTCACGTCTCTTTTTTTTGTCTGGACTTTTTGCTTCTCTTTTTGTTTTGAATTTTTTATTTTGCCTTATGTTTTTTTTGGGATAAGCTCTAATACCATCTTAAAAATGATATAGGCCTAACTCTTTTCAAAATCTAGCTCACAAGAAAAAGGTTGTCTAAAATTTTATAAAAATTTCCATAATTCTTATCATAGATAATGTGAAACTTTGTCTTCCAACAACACGTTAAAAGATAATAAAATACTAATAAAAGTACAGAAAAAGACAAGAGTCCTTATCCAAAGCATTCTTTGGTAAATTACAAACACCCACAAAAACAAATTATATATACGTACAGTCAATAAGATGGCAACAAATTAAATAATCAAAAACAAAATCTAAAAAGAATGATTCGTGACCTAAAAGTACAAAATATATAGTAAAATATTTTAATAAAGCATACTTTGGTTGTTGCTGAATATTTTAGGTGGGGCTAATTTTTTCCTTAACAACTGCAACGTGTTACCTCCGAAAGAGTACTTTGTCTCTTTCAACTTTATGTTATGTCATATCTCTGTTTTATTTTCTATTTGTTTAATTGTTTCTTTCTTTTTTATTTTTCCTGTCTTAACCATACGTAGGAGTACTTCTCTTTTAGAAGTCCTTCACTCCTTTTGTGAAGATTCGAATTAATCACCATAAATAAGTATCTCTCATTTATTTTATTAAAAATATATTAGAGACTCAATAATTAAATCTATTGGTGTTTTAATTTGTACTAAATGACAATATTAAAATCACTTATTTTATTTTGTATTTAAGTTTTAAAATTACTTAGTGTACTTTAAAATAATTGAAAGTATAATAAAAATTGTGATGATAAATATGCACTTAGAGGAATATAGTAATCTTATTACATTCTTAGTATTGTTTGATCACTTCAATGTTTTCCTCTAGTGTTTTTTTTTTTGTTGAGCAAGTAATGTTGTTTCTGGTGGGTCTCATTTGAATGTTCTATTTTTATTCAAAAACAAATGTTTATTTTTGTATTTTAATATTAGTTATTATTTTAATTATTGATTTAAAGTTAATTTCGGTAGTGTATATAAGTATGTCTTTACAATGTATTAAATCATCTCATTCTTAAAAAACACATTCTATCTCATCTAGCTTCATTGCTTTATCTCTTTGTTAAGATATTATATATTTTGTTTCTCATAATTCTTAACTGTTTTTTTATCTCGTGCTTCCGCATAATGTTTATACTGTAACAGTTTTTCATTTCATTCTTAATGAGATGGGAGGTTTTTTATTAGGTCTAAGTTTTAAAACGTTCACTTTGCATTAGGTGTTGTAGCAAATAAGAAATATATGAGCTAATTTTTTTAAAAATATTCAGAAAAACAAACTTAAACATTATTAATACTCAAAGATGCTGAATTTATTGATAAGTCCAAATAGTGCTAGAATTTACAATAAGAAGTCCAAGGACAAATTATTGCTAGCAAAATAAGACTTGGCGCTTAAATAAGACATTCATCATTCAATAATGAAGCTGGAATAATTAACAACATAGCATCATAATTCCAACTATCAAATTTTGTTATTAGGCTTAGATTTTCTTCACTTTCTCAACATTTTCACTTCCAGGAGCGTATCGATCGTAGATGAGAAGAGAGTTGGATCCTGACTCAAATTCTTTCACGTACTTGTTCTCTTTCTCGGCTTCCTCGCTCCCAGGAGCGTATTTAGTGTAAACGAGAAGAGAGTTGGATCCAGACTCAAATTCTTTCACGTACTTCTTCTCTTTCTCGGCTTCCTCGCTCCCAGGAGCGTATTTAGTGTAAACGAGAAGAGAGTTGGATCCTGACTCAAATTCTTTCACGTACTTCTTCTCTTTCTCGACTTCCTCACTTCCAGGAGCATATTTAGTGTAAAAGAGAAGAGAGTTGGATCCTGACTCAAATTCTTTCACGTATTTGTTCTCTTTCTCGGCTTCCTCGCTCCCAGGAGCGTATTTAGTGTAAACGAGAAGAGAGTTGGATCCAGACTCAAATTCTTTCACGTACTTCTTCTCTTTCTCGGCTTCCTCGCTCCCAGGAGCGTATTTAGTGTAAACGAGAAGAGAGTTGGATCCTGACTCAAATTCTTTCGCATACTTCTTCTCTTTCTCAGCTTCGTCGCTTCCAGGAGCGTATCGGTCGTAGATGAGAAGAGAGTTTGATCCTGACGCAAATTCTTTCGCATACTTCTTCTCTTTCTCGGCTTCCTCGCTTCCAGGAGCGTATTTAGTGTAAACGAGAAGAGAGTTGGATCCTGACTCAAATTCTTTCACGTACTTCTTCTCTTTCTCGGCTTCCTCGCTTTCAGGAGCGTATTTAGTGTAGAAGAGAAGAGCATTTGATCCAGACTCAAATTCTTTTACGTACTTTTTCTCTTTCTCGGCTTCCTCGCTTCCAGGAGCGTATTTAGTGTAAAAGAGAAGAGCATTTGATCCTGACTCAAATTCTTTCACGTACTTTTTCTCTTTCTCGGCTTCCTCGCTCCCAGGAGCGTATTTAGTGTAAACGAGAAGAGAGTTGGATCCCGGTACAAATTCTTTCACATATTTCCAGTTTTCTCCCGCATCTTTTCTTGATTCTATTTCAACCGCAAACTTTTATAAAAAAAATAAAAAAAAAACATGTTAGACAATTATGCACTACAAATAAATGCATATAAATAACTGAAAAAATATGAAACCTGTTAAAACGGATAAGAAGCTCAATATATTTAACTTCGGAAAGTAACAATGTTACATTGTAAACCCTTTCTGTATATCTGTAAGACAAATTCCAACATATTTTTATCATTTAGCTGTAGTTAAAAAGAAACTACTATATATGAACTGAATCTAATGAAATTCAATTGAATAAAATTAGAGACGAAATGCTGTTCATTTTATCCTTATATCTCTTTAAGCTTATATAGATTTGGTTTTATTAAATCCAAAATATTTTAATCTTGATTGATATTAAAAGACAATATAATATAATATATAACTCAATTAATGATGATAAGAACAAATTAATAGAAAATAAATAGAAAACATACAAAGAAGAGGAAGAGTAAAGGAAGCAAAGAGAAAGCAAACTTCATCTCCGGAAAAGCAAAAAACAGACAACAGAGAGTTAAGTGTTGTTTGGTGTGTTGTATAGTGTGGGATGTATGCCTATTTATAGCTTCAGAATATGTGCTTTTAGAAAATGTTTAATTAAAAATAAATTTGAAGCTTTTGCACATTTGTCAGAGTGGTCATATATTATATATTATAATACTGAAATAATATATAAATATTTTTATAATAATTAAATAAGAGTCAATGTACGTAAGATTTTCTAAACTTAACGTAAAACTAGCCAAATTGGGACATATTTTATAAACTTTATTGTTTCATGGTACAAGGTATCAATTTTTTTAGAGTAAAAATTTTTTTAATTAAATTAAAGTGTTAATTTTTTTTTGGTAATAATCAAAGTGTTAATTTTGTAAGAAATAAAAATTTATTTTGTTACCAAAAAATAAAAATTTATTTAAATAAAAAAGTATTAACGAAACGACACGAATAATCAATGGGATGTGAGTAGGAGAGCACGTGATACATGCATTTAATTATATTTAATTAAATAATTAATAATATTAATAATTATAGCTCAGAGATAGAGAACCCACGTGTCACGAGGCCACAACACCACCCTAGTGAGCATTTAGTTGAGCAACAAGTGTCCCCAATAGTCATATAAAAACTCAATTATAACAACCTTTGATAAATATAAAAAAAAAAAAAAGTAATCACATTAATATCATTTTTTCTGCACCACATGCGTAAATTATTTTAATCTATTTCTTTGCTTTAATATATAGGTGTCATGTTAATATTATTTTTAATATATTCATTCTTAATCTTATTTAACCTTATGTAATCACACATTTATCTCAACATTTTCATTTCTGTAACTCTTACTCTTTTTTATTGTTGTCTCTTTAACGCTCAATATTCATTATCACAGTCATAGAACCTTGCTAGCCATATAACATAGCAATAAATTTTTTCTTTAAACTTTTTAAGTTTCTTATAATCGTTAATACTCCTAAAACATTTTTATTTTATTTAAATTTATTTTTAATTTTTAAAATATAAAATACTAAATTATTAAACTATTATGATTACTAGCATTTCTGGTCCATATGAAAGTTACCGAAGAGCAATATTATTAGATTCAGGTTCAAATATATTATGATCTGATTGATTAGTTTAAGTCATGTTTTTATTTAATGAATTGATAATTAAGTTAATTATGTAATTTATGTTGAGATATTATTAATATTAGATATAATTTAATAGATTTTAATAATAAAAAATTTTGTTTATATTCAAACAATAGAATTATTAACATTAAAAAGAGAAGACAAGTTGAGAGAGGATATACATGTTTTTTTTTATATAGTGTATATATGTTTACACTGGTACAACTCGTGTTTCATTATAATAATAGATAGGGTATACTTGAGAAAAAAAGAAGTAATATATATGTTAGGAATATATAAGGCTACGTAATAGAATCTATTTGGGCCAATGCGTGGTAGGCGAGGACATATATTATATATTATTATATATTTTAATAATAAAATGTACGTATAGTAAGTGGACGATATCTTTTATTTCATTATATATATACCCACGTGTTAATTGATTTTTACTTCACTTCTCTGAAAAAGAAATCTGAGTATATAGGAGTACAGTATCTCTCTAGTTCTATAGATATATAGATACTAGTATGGTCCCGTGCAACGTCTCGACACTACAAAAAGAAATTAATGTTCAACTACAAAATTTAATTAAAAATATTTTTAATAAGTAATTCGTAGTTAAATTGTTATTGATTATTCATTGAAATACAATTTTCTAGTTAATATAGTAGTTACAAATTCGCTACTAAATTAACTATCAACTATATACAAAATATAAATACAAATTATTTTTGTAGCTAATTTATATCTAAATAATTACTGATGAGCAATTGACTATAATTTTATAGCTAATTTTAATAGCTACTTATTAGCTGTGAAATTAACTATGAATATTGCTAAAAAAAATTCGCAGTTAATTTGTATCTAAATTGCTACTAATTAGCTATAGAATATAGTTAAAAATAAACCTTAGCTAATTTGTATCTAAATAGTTACTAATTAGTTATCGAATAAAATTTCATAGCAAAAACTTTTAATTACTACTTAGCTACTAATAAATAAACTAGCTACAAATTTATGTGCATAATTAATTATTAATTTTAAAATTTAATAATTTTTATATTAATATTTTATAAAAATATTTTTAAATTATTAAATACAAATTCTTACAAAAAAAAATATAATTATTAAATATTTTTAAAAGTAATTATTATTTATAATTTATGTTGAATATATTTATCTCCAACAATTTTATCACCAAATGTTGTTAAAATGATACCAAATTGTTAAAAATTTTGGCATTGTGTATTTGCAACATTTTTCAGAATTGTTGTATATCCAAGATGAGGCTTGCTCTTTCTTTGCTTCCTTTACTCTTCATCATATTTGTACGTTTTTCTTTGATAACTAATTTAAGCAAAACTCAGTTTCATATTTACTTTAAGGGTAAATTGCAATAATTTTGTTGAAGTTTGGGGAAATTGCGCTCTACCACAAACTTCATTAAAATTAGCACTCCATCCATTTTGGTCAGTTAACTAGCATTTTTGGCCCGTTAATCTATCACATAAGTATTAAAAATGATTTTTAATGTTAATAGAGAGTTCAGAACTTGCATATGTGACGAACTGGCAAGACAGAAACCTTAGCACTACGCAGTTAACTAACGTTTTTGGCTCGTCAATTTGCTACATCAGCCTTAAAAATAGTTTTTAAAGTTAACAAACAGACGTATTTGTAGATGTGACAGATAGAAATGACAGAAACGTTAACTAAATCAGCAATTAACAATCAACGGTTAAATAAATGGGAGTACGGTATCTCTCTAGTCATATATATACATCGAAAAAAATCTCCAATCTTATATAAGAACTCTCAACAAATTGTCCATATAAAAAAAATTTCGTTACCAAATTAATTATTTAATATTTAATTTTTTAATTTTTTTAAAAACAAAATAATATCATCTATTAATTTTAACTTTATTTAAAGAAATCACTTTAATATAAAACATTAATACTTTTGTTCAAATATCATATATTCCAAATTCTTAGCGATCAGCGTCAACCACGCACTGCGAACGAGATTAATCTCATCCTAAAAGTGACAAAATATTATTTGAAGAGTTTTGTTATTCATTGTTCTTAGGACAATGTTTAAACAACCTATAATTAGAAACTTTGTATTTAAAATAAATTGAAAATAATTTCACAGCATTAAATATTCTACACTTTTCAATACCAAATTTTCATCCATAGTCACTTAACCATTGTCTTAAGCAAAACACTTATTTGAATTGTTTTGCTTTGCATTTTATTGATTATTGTATTTTATTGATTATTGTATTTTATTGTATTATATTAATTATTTTCCTTTTTTATGGTCATGTATAGGTTATTTCTTCGTATAACACCAGTAACATAATGTCCAACCATTATGTCAATTAGACCCACCATGACTTACGAGTAATTGACTCTGTTTTGGTTTTTGACTTTATAACTAAGATATTCTAATTCTTAACTTTTTAGAATGCATGAATTAATCTTTTGACTTTGTATTTTGTAGGTTATTTTAGTCCCTGACGTTAAGTGAATTTGATGAAATGCCTATGTGACATGTTAAATTCCTATAGCATAGTTAATAGACAGTATGAGTCTATTTAATCGACCAAACGATGTGGTTTGGCTTAATTTCTAAAGTTATATAGCGTTTTGGGCCTAAAAATAGGTTATGTTGTAAGTGATTAAGTGACTAATTGAGTTATCTATTTTAATATTAAAGAAAACGACGTCATTTTGTTGATTACATGGAGAATGCAAAATCTCCAAGAAAATCCTCAAGAAAAAATTCGTAAGAAAATCCATAGGAATCAAAATCCCCAAAAGATCTTAGAAAACTAAATTCCAAGAAAATCCGCAAGAAAATAGTATGCAAGAAAATTCGGAGGAATTAAAATTCCTAAGAAAATACACAACAAAACATCCCAAAGAAAAATTAGCAACAAAATCTCCAGGAAAGTCTTGCAGCAAAATTCCAAGTAAAGTTTCTTGCGAATTTTCCTGCGAATTTTTTAGGAAATATTGGCATAAAAAGTGCGTAGGAAAAATCAATTGGAAATATTATTTTTTCTAGATATTTTCCTATGAATTTTTTATCCCCCAAAAAATAACAATCCCTCTGAAAATTCGTAAATCCCTCACAAATTTTAATTAGAATATTATTGTCCGGATTGCGACAAAGTTGCGACGGATCAATCCCTCGCTAAACGGACTGATGATTTTCTTGTCAACATAGCGAATGATTTGCGAAGGATTAAATTCTCTTGCTAAATTTCATCGCAAATCCCTTGCTATTTCTTTGCTAATTTCCTTTGAAGTCTCGTGTTTACTTTTTTCTCTAAAAACAACTATGGATTATAAATACCTCGTAAGTCCCTCGCCATTTCCAAGCTAAATAGCGAGGGATTAGTGAGGGACTAATGCCTCGCGAAAATCCCTCTCAATTCTCTTGCAAATTTTAATTAAATTATTATTGTGCAGATTGCGACGAAGTTGCGAGGGATCAATCCCTCACTAAATGGGCTGATGATTTTCTTGTCAACATAGTGAGGGATTCGTGAAGGATTAAATTCTCTCGCTAAATTCCCTTGCAAATCCCTCACTATTCCTTCGCCAATTTTCTTTGGAATCTCGTATTTACTTTTTTCTTGAAAATAGCGACAGATTGTAAATGCCTCGCAAATCCCTTGTCAATCCCCCGCTAAATAGCAAGGGATTAGCGAGGGACAAATTCCTCACAAAAATCCCTCGCAAATCCGACATATTCTTGTAGTGAATTAGCACAATATGTAGTGTCAAGAGCGACCACATCACTTGAGTATTCATAATCTATTATCATACTTGCATTAATCCAAAAAGACTTTGTTATTTGTTCTTTAACATCTAATTGAACTGCATGATAAAATGACGGGTTTTCTATGGATTCTTGTTAAAAGTGTTGTAATAAGCTCCCTCACTCCCCATAGGCCATATGCCATGTTTCTCAATCTTTTGCTATTGAAGATAATTTTTCTGATCCAAACGAGTATAGCCAAGGTTTTCTCTTCCACCAACTTGTCTACTCATTAACTCAAAAAAAAGAGGACCTCTGGCTAATACCTGAATCACTTGCCAAATCAATTTTAGAAACTTCAACCTGAGTTAACTTTCGCTGAGATCTTAGCATGTGAGTTGTTTGTGGAAGATGCACTTGATGATTGTGTTCTCAAATGAAATCATGAATTTGGTATTTTTCATTCCCTTTATTATAGTCGTCCCCAATCTTATGAGCCAATTAGTCCTGGTTTCATGCCAAGAATTAGCCATTCTATGACCCCATTTATCATCGCGGATGCCTTCCTTGCTGCATACATATTTAACATATCTATCATTGCGGATGCCTTCCTTGCTCTTTACATTTCTTAATTCTTGTGTTTTTTTTTTGGAGAAGGTCTTATACATGAGAACAGAAGGAGTATATATTAAAAAATATAAGGCTACATAATTATATAAATCAATTAGTGTATCATTTTTTATTATTATAATATCTTTTAAATGATATTTATTTATATTTAATTATTAAATTTAAATATATTTTTGTTTATGATATTACAAAAATTCATTTAGAAACTTTATTTTGTTGTAAATATTATAAACTCTGAAATCCTTGTTTAGTTGTTTGGAACTTAAGTGGAAACTCTAAAATCCAACTGTACTCAACTTTGAGATTACAGTGTACAAGTTCCTTTACTAATTGGTAGATCTCTTACAGTAACCAGCAACCAGAAGATAGATTTTAAGGTTGAAGTTGTGACCATTGTGTGTGGTGTGAAGGGTTGTTCAGACTTCAGTTTGGTGGGTTTTTTATTTTTTAAAGATTTTATCAAGTTAACCATGGTTACAAAATAGAATATTCCGTTAGCATATGTCAAAACATTCAAACTACCGTTAAAAAAAGGGGTAAAATGTTAATTTTAATGAAGTTTAGAATAAAATGCAATTTTAACAAACCTGAAAGGGTGTTAATGTAATTTACCTTTCCCTTTATTATAGTCATCCCTTATCTTACGAGACAATTAGTTCTGGTTTCATGTCGAAAATTAGCTGTTCTATGACCCCGTTTATCATTGCAGATGCCTTCCTTGCTTCATACATATCTAACATATCTATCATTGCGGGGATACCTTCCTTGCTCCATACATTTCTTAATTCCTGTGTTTTTTTTTTGAGAGAATCTTATATATGGGGACGCAAGGAGTATATGTTAGGAAATATAAGGCTACATAATTATATAAATTAATTAGTGTATCATTTTTTACAATTATAATATCTTTTAAATAATATTTATTTATATTTAATTATTAAATTTAAATATATTTTTGTTTATGATATTACAAAAAATCATTTAGAAACTTTTTTTTGTTGTAAATATTATAAAGTCTAAAATCCTTGTTTAGTTGTTTGGAACTTAAGTGGAAACTCTAAAATCCAACTGTACTCGATTTTGTTAGCCAAACACTATTTACGAATATAATTTGCATTTGTATTCAATAAATTTTTTGTAGTTAAAATATTTGTGAACAGTGGTTACTAAAAGTTAAAATAGAGCAGATTGCTTTTGTCCTATAAGATAATGGAATGCGTTTTGGGGCGATGCGTGCGTGGTAGGCGAGGACATATATTATATATTATATATATTTTAATAATAAAATATTCTTGTACCATTGGTACGTACTCATCCATTAATCCAAGTACGGAGTATATCATTATCCATGCATGTGTCAATTGATTTTTGTTTCAGTTCTTTTATATCATTATATAATATTATATATATAACCACGTGTTAATTGATTTTTATTTCATTTCTGTTAGTATATAGGAGTACTGTATCTCTCTAGTTCTATAGATATATAGATACTAATATGGTCCCGTGCAACGTCTGGACACTACAAAAAGAAATTAATGTTCAACTATAAAATTTAGCTAAAAATATCTTTACTAAGTGATAAGTGTCCATTTATCTATGTTCTAAGGTCTATTTTTGTCTCTTTTTATTAGTATTGTAGTGTGTTTGTGGCCTTTTAGTTCTTAGAAATGAATAAAATCAAATAAATTGCTTTTTTGCATAGTTAGTTGTAGTCTCTTAGAAATTGATGAATTTTGATGTAGTTTTGATGATCTTTGATCTTGATTTGTGTTTGATTATGTTCATGTAGAAATAAATGATGGAGAAGTTTTGTTTTTAGAAAATTGGACTTGAAGAATGAAGAAAAGAATGAAGAAAGTTGAAGAAAAGAAGTTAGAAAACACTAAAAAGCTGTCAAGTGTTGTCAAAGCTCAACCCGTGCGCACACCCTCTTCAACATGTGCGCACCTTAAATGGTCCTGGAAGGTGCTGCCTCATCCCGTGCGCACACCCTCCAGGACATGTGCGCACCTAAAATTGAAGGATCCAGGATCCTTTACCATTCCTTGCGAGATTGAAGGTGTGGATGTTGGGAGAGCTCTATGTGACTTAGGGGCAAGCATCAACTTGATACCCCTATACTTGTTAAAGAAGCTAGGAGTGAACGAAGTCAAGCCCACCATGATGTCCTTGTAATTGGCGGATCGTTCTATCACACATCCCTATGGGATAGTTGAAGATTTTTTGGTCAAAGTTGGAAAATTCATATTTCCCGCCGACTTAGTGGTGCTTGACATTGATATCAAGGCATGTGAGAAGGTGCCTATCATCCTTGGGAGACAATTCTTAGCCACCGGGCGTGCACTAATTGATGTTGAACAAGGTGAGCTAATGCTAAGGATGCAAGATGACAAGGTAATCTTCAATGTCTTTGAATCTTTTAAGAACCCTAGCGATAGCAAAACATGCATGAATATAGATACTCCATTGGCACATACTTGGGAAATTAAAGATGCTTTTGTAGAAAATTATATTGCCAATGAGATATCCAACTCATCTATTGCTTCCATGATTCCACAAAAAGAATTCTCAAAAGTGGATGAGACGATAGTTGAAGATTCTAAGTTTGAGCTTGAACAACTTCCTTTTGATTGCCACTACATTTCTCTTGATGGGAAACACATCTTCCCGGTGATTTTTCATGACTCGGTGGATGGTGGTGCAAAAGAGAAGTTGCTCAAGGTTTTGAAAGAAAATATGTTGGTTAAGGGAGGAGAATCATTGATTTTGAAGGTGGATAAATTTTATTTAGATTTGAATGATGAAAAGTGTGGAAAAGGGGATGAACCGGTTCTTGGAACCCAAGATATGTGGGAACCATGGAATCCGGGTGAAAATGTTGTTGAGCCAAACTTGGAGTTTAAGGGGAAACAAGTGCAATATGTTTTGAAAAAGAAGGAATCACTTGTTTCCAACTTCATGCCTCCATGATGTGGTCACACGTCAAGCTAAGTGACGCTAAACAAAGCGCTTTCGGGAGGCAACCCACAATTGTTTGATTGGTTTGTTTTTTTTTACAGGATATATTCATTTAAAGAAAAAAAAACAGAGTATAGAAAGAAAAAAGTATAGAGAAAAAAGAAAAAGAAAATATACTTGTGTAGTTTTGCACGTGTTTGCTATTTTGTAGGCTTAATAAGCTTTGAAGCATTGATTTGTGGTGTTTGTTGAACCTCAAGAGCATTGGTGGTCTTCAAAGGGGAGTTCTTCTTAACCCTTCTTTTCTAGTTTTGATTAGATTGGTTACTTGATTAGCTCCCTAGGTTTGTTGATTGCTTTTGTGATTTGTTAATGACATGGCATTGATCTTTGGTTCTAGTAGAAATGATTCTTGTTTCTTAGAAAATTAGGTTTGATACTTGTGTTCCATTGTGAAGTTTACATGCTCTTGATTGTTTGATAGGTACTTGTTGACACATGTGTGCATTAGTAAAATTATTAGGCTTGTGGCATGTCTTATGTAATGTAGCAATGTATAGCAATCATGCAACCTAGGTGAGGATTTGAGCCTCTAACATGTTCATTGTCATGAGTGTTCATTGTGTGAGGTGTGCTCTTAAACTTGATTTTTCCCTCGGTTGAAATTGCTAGTCACATGCTAGGATTGATATGATAGAGGCATTTTTGTTGTTGTGAGCCTTGAGCCAAAATTAAGCCTTGTCCCTTAAAATTGTCCATTGCTAGCCCCTTTGAGCCGTAATTTACCCTTCATTTCTTGATTATATAGCTCATTACAAGCCAAACAAGTGTAAAACCAATTTTCCCTACCATGTACACACATAGAACTTTGGTTATGCACTTGGGAATAGAGTCTTCCTCTAAGTTTGGGGTAGTTTTTGCTTAGGGAACCCGCGCAATTCCTTAAGTTTGGGGTCTCGGTTGTTTTTGCTTAGAAGTGATTCTATAAGTTTTGGTTTGGGGTGTATAGTGAGCATGACTTGAGGACAAGTCATAATTCTAAGTTTGGGGTAGGCAACACATTGTGTTGATGTTCTTTTTGGGTAGCACTTGGGGTAGAGACCATTCACTCATGCATTCATTTCATTCATTTTTGCATATTTTCACTTTTCATTGTTCCATTTGTATGTTATGATTGAGATTTTGGGACACCAACTCATGAAAAAGCAAGCAAATTCAAATAAAGTTGGAAAAGATAGCATATACACGAAAAATAGCTACAAAAAAATTGGAAAAAAATACAAGATTGTGAAAGAAAAGTATGAAAAAGAAGAAAAACAAGTTGAAAAAGATTGAGAAGAAAGAATAAAGAAGAGTTGGTACTCTCAAGTTTGGTGATAATTCATTGTTTGTGTTCATTTTTGCTCTTTTTCCATCATCTTTTGCATTTTCATTAATTTTTGCATATAGGTGTCTAGGATTTCTTGCATTCCATTGTTCTTGTGTGATACATGATTTAACTAGTTTTCCTTCACATTTATCCACGCCCCATTACAACCTTTAAAGACCTCTTCATCTTTCTTAGACTTGTGATTTTTAGTGGTGGAGACTTAGAGGGCATTCTCAAATTTATGGATTCTACATCTCACATGATTGAGTTGAGTGCACTAAATTTAGCCCAAACACTTGAGTGATGAGTGACATACACTTTATCCTTGTGAGGATTGTTGTGCATTGCTTGGTTACATGATCTATGCCACTTGCCTAAGTTGATTACATTGCTCATATTGTGTAGATTTGTGCCTTGATGACTTGATGGAGTGTGTAACTTCCAATGGTAACACTTGCTTAATTCTAAGGTGTTTAGGTGCTTGATGAATTTTGAATGAACTCTAGGATTGATGCCATGCCATGTTGTTTTGCTCCCCTTGGTTTGGATTTTGTTTTTGCTTGGGGACAAGCAAGATTTTAAGTTTGGGGTTGTGATAAGTGTCCACTTATCTATGTTTTAAGGTCTATTTTAGTCTCTTTTTATTAGTATTGTAGTGTGTTTGTGGCCTTTTAGCTCTTAGAAATGAATAAAATCAAATAAAGTGCTTTCTTGCATAGTTAGTTGTAGTCTCTTGGAAATTGATGAATTTTGATGTAGTTTTGATGATCTTTGATCTTGATTTGTGTTTGATTATGTTCATGTAGGAATAAATGATGGAGAAGTTTTGTTTTTGGATAATTGGAATTGAAGAATGAAGAAAAGAATGAAGAAAGCTGAAGAAAAGAGGTTAGAAAACACTAAGAAGCTGTCAAGTGCTGTCAAAGCTCAACTCGTGCGCACACCCTCCTCAATATGTGCGCACCTTAAATGGTCCTGGAAGGTGCTGCCTCATCCCGTGCGCACACCCTCTAGGACATGTGCGCACCTCAAATGGTGCAGGGCAGATTTAAGTAGTGCGAAACAGAACAGTTTTTGGGGACTTTTTGGCTCGATTTTCTCTGCTTTTCTCACCTTTTCTCCTCATCTTTGTGGATGAACTTGGAAGATCCTTGGAGTTTTTGGTGATTCTTAGTTCCTTCATGATGATTTCCTTCATCTCCTCTTCCATTTCTTCTTCCCTCTCCATGTTTGGCTAGTTTCTAGGTTAGGAGATTGGGGATTTTGATCCCAAACCTGATGTAATCTAAATTCTTGTGGTTAATTCTTGTTCTTATGATTCTAATTGAGTAATTTCTTCTATGCTTAATGCTCTTTCTCAGTTGATTATGCTCAATTGTTGAATTGCTTCCGATGTTGAATGCTCACTTGAAATTGATCAATGAAAATTTGATTTTGATGCAATTGTGAATTGGAAAATTGATAGTTGTGCTAGAATTGAAGTAGATTACCATAATCTTCCATGTGCTTAGGGATAAGACTTGTAGATTGTGAGGTCTTGATGAATTTACTCTTTCTTTTGTTTCTATTGGAATTGTTCTAAGGGATTAGGGAATTTGATTAGAAGCAAAGGGATTAATGATCTAGGAATAGACTTAATCTATGGTTTGGTAAATTCTACCTTCAATTAGGATTTGTGAACTTGAATTGACCTTAGAATTAGGATGCATAAGGGAAGGATCAAATGAACCAAATCTCCTAGCTCTCTTCTCAATTGGTTGTGCCATTTTCTAGCTAGTTCTTATCATTCCTCTGTTTTTGTGTAAAATTCTGCTAGGATACACTATTCTCTATGCATTATGTTTGTCCGAATAGCGAAAGTCTTGGGAATTCGATAGTCTATTGCATAGTCCCTGTGGATACGACAACTCCTATTCTCCCTATTGTATCTAAACTCGACTAGTGCACTTGTTAATTAGGCAAAATGTCTATCAGTAAGTTATTCATAGTTAAATTGTTATTGATTAATCATTGAAATAAAATTTTCTAATTAATATAGTCGCCACAAATTCGCTACAGGGCCGACTTTGGGACATGGGCGAGTGGGCACCCACCCAGGGTTCAATGTTCAAGGGGGCCCATAATATATACACATGGCTGTTATTTGAAAAAAAATCTCATTTCCTAAATGTAGATGTTGTTGGTGCTATTATTTTTAAGTTATGTCTTGAGAAGTTGTGATGTATTGATAGGGTCGTATATAATATCAAAATTTTATTATAGTTTAATAAAAAAAAATACTTAAAAAAGACTCATTTTGTTCACTTCGCTCCAAGGCCTATGAAAGGCCAGGACCGGCGCTGATTCGCTACTAAATTAGCTACCAACTATATACAAAATATAACTACAAATTATTTTCGTAGCTAATTTATATCTAAATAATTACTGATGAACAATTGACTATAATTTCGTAGCTAACTTTAATAGCTACTTATTAGATGTGAAATTAGCTACAGATTAGTTATGAATATAGCTATAAATTTTTTTTAGCTAATTTGTATCTAAATTTCTACTAATTAACTATGGAATATAGTTAAAAATTGACCCTAGCTAATTTGTATCTAAATAGCTACTAATTAGCTATTGAATAAATACTCCATCAAAACACTTAGTACTCCATCAAAACGCTTGTTGTTTTCATATATTTAAAAACAATATTTTACATTACTTTTTTAGTACATTGATGGAGTACTAAACGATTTCGGAATGAAGTGAAATTTTGTAGAAATGATCTATACGATGAGTAGTTTCAATCCAACGGTGAGTTTCGTGAAAAAAAAATCTTCGACAAAAAGTTATTAATTTGTGTAAGAGTTGGTGTAACTTACGCCGGTGTCATTTAACCTTTGACTTTAACCTAAGAGGTCAATCCCTTTACTCTCCTAAGCCAAAGACTAGCATTTAACGCAAGAACTCACAACGACCACATACAAGTATAGTCTATCTCTAGATCTACAACGTACAATGCAAGAATCACACTCATATATTACCATCTTTAGTCTCAATACGAGTAATCAATTCAATTGAATGTTAGCTACGCACCCAAAAGCATTAAGCACAACATATATACTGAAAGAAGAAAAATACTTCATAAATTAATAAAGAAATGGTCAAACTTCAACGTAATCAAAGAATTGACGCCGGTGAAAACATCTTTCTCCTTCCTCCTTCGCGCTCCAAGAATGAATCCTCCCAGGGTTCTTGAGATGTTGCGTTAAGATTGAACCCATCCCATCTTCTCCCTCACATGGAGAAGCTAAACCTAGAGAAAACTAAGTCCAAAAAGAGAAGAGAGAGATGCGGTGTCTTATGGCCAGCATTCCATTAAACCTAACACTAATTACATGTATTTATAGAATCTAAGACATGACTTTTTTTGTTGCTTAAAAATAAGATAGAATACAACACTCCATAAATTATTTAGTCCACAAATCTTCCAATAGGATCTATCATGATCTTTTAGGCGCTTCCTTGATCCGCACTCCGCTTATCTACAAGTCAAATCATAAAATATTATTATTTGATCAAGATAAATCAAAATAAATCAAATTAAGAAAATCATCAATTCCTAAAATATAGATGGATGGAATTTAAAAGATATTTGAAGAGTAGATTAATCAATTTAATTTAAAGTGCTCCTAAATTTTCTTCAAGCTCAAAAGATCTGGATCAGCAAGAGAATAAGTGAAAATTCGCCGCACCTAATTTGGCCTAAAATTCCAAAAATTGCATTTTAAGCCTCTTCTAGCCATTTTCCAAGCCTCCAACTCATCCAAGCTCCAACCTAAGTTAAAATTCATATAATTAGCCTCCATTCAATATATAAACACTAAAGGAACTATAGTTTTACCTAAGACTTGCAATTACTAAAATTGGGGTATTTTTCCATCAAAATCAACTTAAAACACATTGATGAGTGCATAATTTATAGCACAAAAATACGTATGATTTTCCCTTATCACTCCCTTACACGTGATTCTCCTCTGCTGGGTTGTCCCCGTGAAACTTGGTAACTGGTTGAATCATGTTAGCCACCCTTTACGAAGCTAGATTTAACATCTCCACATGCACGTTGAAGCTGATCCCCAAGTAATTCATCATTACTCCTTCCCCCCTTGGCCTCCCTACCCACTCCCAATTGACATTCTGTGTACTCGTTTTGAATTTCCAACGATATGTCTTCCTGACCCTTCCCTTTCCTCATGTTATGCTGTATTACCTTTAGCCCCACCGCCTTATCCCCTTCTTCCGCCACAACCTCCTCTTCAGATTTTTGACTCAAGTTATCATCTTCCTGTGCACTCCCATTGTCAGATATAACGTCGGAATTTACTGATTGATCCCCATCCTCCATGAAGTAATCATATAACGCATCACCATGGACTTCCTCCACCATACAGATTGAAAAAACATGATTACCAATCTGTGCTTCAACCTTCTCATTAATAAAATCACGAACTTTTGTCCTTATTAAAACCTTTGCAACATCAAACCGTTTACGCAAATGCGTTGCTTGGTCAAGGTGTAGTACCTGTTCCTTTATCAATAAGGAGACACCAAACAAAACCTCATCCCAAGCATGGGCAGGTATTCCGAATCACTTAGTCCATGTAAGGATCCCATGGATAAACAGACTCAAAGATTTTATAGAACCATTCCTCCTCTTTTTTCACAATCTCTGCTACATATTTATCCTCCAACCCATCCAATAAAACAAGGTAAGGACCCATTGGAGTTAAAGAGAGACCAAAGTATGCACCTTCCCTACGTTTGTTGCTTTGTATTTGTTAATGGAATCTTGAGGTGGATCATAGTAAATCTTCTTGCTATGCTTCTTAAATGCCCCATTCTGGACAACCTGCACAAAACTTGGGCCAACGTTTGCCATCGGAATTTTAATGGTCGTTGTCTCAGCCTTCAAACACTTCTTGTTACTCAGTTGTCCACCATTGATTTCTTTTGTCTCCACCTTCTTCACCCTTGAGTATCTTGATAAATTTACCTGTACCTGCATGTTACCTATCATGATATCACCTAACTGATCTTCAAGGTTCTCCGCGTCAGTCACCTCCACAAATCTCACGAAAGCGAAACGTTGTCCCAGTTTATTTTGTTTTCTTGGAATGAATACATCCGATATCTTCCCAAAATGTCGGAAAACTTACCACATCTGGGATATGTCGTAGTCCTCCGGAGAGTGCGTGAAAAAGAATGATGTTGATTGTTGATTAATCACATCTACCCTAGAGTTACCTTGCCTCTCAACTCACTGTTCTTCCTCCTTGTTTCCTCCATAGTTGTTTTCCCTAAAAGAGTTCTCCCAACGCCCACCACGCCAACCTCCACTTTGAAACCCTATTCTCGCTCTCTCTCTCACTACTTTCTCTCTCATCTTTGTATGCTTTATATCCTTTCAATTAATGGTAAGCAACGTCCACCAGCCACCGTCATAGCTCTAAGAACGTGTGGAGATACTGTACAATGCCAATGCCACCAAGAGGCTGAAAGGTATTATTATTATTGCAACAGGGTTGGATTTGGATTTGCTCCCATCCATCACCTCAGTCTGCTATTTTTGGCTTTGAGCTTTATTAGTTGTTGCTTCTATATAACATTTCTGAGCAATAAATTTCTGTGTTCTCTTCAAATTTTACATTGTACAGCAAATCTGTTTCAAGTTGCGATAAATTATTAATATAATTTTGGGGGATTGGTCTGATATTATAATCTTATGAGATGTTAGGACATTTAGAAATAAGTTTGCAAAAACAAAAGTAACTCCTAAATATATAATAAACTCAGGTTTGTTTGTTTGTTTTTTTTTAAAAATAAACTCAAGGGGTCGGCAAACGTGTGTAATAGGAGATTGTCTCAGAAGTGTATGTATGAACATTGAACTCAAAATTTGAGGGTTTTTTGGATCGATCCGCGAAGAACACAACGGTGGTGGGTGGTGGAGCTGCCGCCGGAGATTCAAAAGTGGGATTAGATGGAGGTGAGGAGGGGATGAGGAAGATGAGAAAGTTCTTTTCTTTTTTTTTTTTATAAAAAGTAATTAAAATTATTTTTTAATTTAAAATCTGAATTATTATTGTTATTTTATTTATGAACCAATCATACGGTGACACATGGTCAAGCTTATCGGTGTTAGTCTTCCACCATTAGTTTTTAACGGAAGACTGACCAAGAGGACAAGCATAAACCAAAACAAAGAGTTGGAAGACGAAAATAAATTAGAATAAAGTTAGAGTACAAAATCGAATCAAATATTAAAGTTAGAGGACGAAAATAGTAATTATGCCTTAAGTTTTTTAAAGAAATAAATATTAATTTGAGCCCCCAAAAATTCATTTGTCATTAATTTAATTTTTTAAAGATCTATTATGTGTATTTTTAAAGACTAATATGGTAATATTTATATTTTTATAGACAAAATTAGTAATATTTTAAATTATTAAGTAACTAATTAATTGATTGATAAAAAATTGTGAGCGTTAAATAACAAGCTAAGTAAATCTTTTAAGAATCAAATTAATATTTTTTTAAATTAGTGGTTGTACTTTATAAAATTTTAAATTATAATAAAAATTAATACAAGAAAAAATGCTGGCAGAGAAACATATAGCTATACCTTACATACAACAGGTTACTAGTTTGATGACTAGGGAGTAAAAACCTCATCAGTTCAAATACATATGAATACATTTTTTTTAAATAAAGAAAGCTAAACTTTCATTATTCTTGTTACCGTAGGTAAGTCTATGTTTCGGCCCACATTGCACCACGTGTAATAGAAAACAAAATTATTCAATTTTAAATAAATTATATTCAACAAAAGAAAGTAAGAAACATAATAATTATCGATTGAGAAAAGACAGAGTTTATGGATAAACGCAAATAACGATGCTAGGATTTAGATGAGAATGCGATGGACATATCACAGCTATTAGCAAATTAAGACGAAGTTTACCCATGACAATTCTTATTGAAAAGTATACAAGCATTAATAGTAAAGCTGGAATATTTAAGGAATTAAAAAAACAATAACATTATCCCAGCTATTAGTCTTTGCTATTAGACTTCACTTTTCTTTCCATCCTTTGCGTAGTTATCATAGTAAAGAAGTGCATTAGATCCTGACTCAAACTCTTTTACATATTTCTTCTCTTCTTTCGCTTCGCTATCTTTTGGCCTACATTTATTTTGATCGGTCAAACACACACCCACACTGTACTATTCCTAAATCTACTCCTAATTCTACTCATCGGGGATTATATTGAACGCCTTTCTTTCGGTTCAAAGAGCTCCTTCTTATGCTACTTGAACTACAAGCTCTTACTTTTTCGGCCCACATTGCATGACGTGTAACAGCAAAAAAAATTGTCCAATTATTTTTTTAAAAAAAATATTTTCAGCAAAAGAAACATAATAATTATCCTCAGACAAAGATACACCAAATTTATGGATAAATTCAAATAGTGATGTTAGGATTTAGAAGAGAAGTTCAAGTACACATCACAACTATTAGCAACGAGCATACTTATTGAAGAGGTACAAACATTAATACCAAAGCTGGAATAATTAAGGAATTAAGAAAACCACATCATGATCCCAGCTATTTGTCTTTCCTATTAGGCATCACTTTTCTTTCCATCATTTGCATAGTTATCGTACCACAGAAGTGCATTGGATCCTGTCTCAAACTTTTTCACGTATTTCTTCTCTTCTTTTGCATCGTTGTTTTTAGCATAATCACTGTATAAGAGAAGAGCATTGGATCCTGGTACAAATTCTTTCACGTATTTCTTCTCCTTCGAATCGCCATCTTTAGCGTAATCGCTGTATAAGAGAAGAGCGTTGGATCCTGGTGCAAATTCTTTCACGTATTTGTTCTCCTTCAAATCGCCATCTTTAGCGTAATCGCTGTATAAGAGAAGAGCGTTGGATCTGGTGCAAATTCTTTCGCGTATACCTTTTCCTTCGAATCGCCATCTTTAGCGTAATCACTGTATAAGAGAAGAGCGTTGGATCCTGGTGCAAATTCTTTCGCGTATACCTTCTCCTTCGAATCGCCATCTTTAGCGTAATCGCTGTATAAGAGAAGAGCGTTGGATCCTGGTGCAAATTCTTTCACGTATTTGTTTTCTTGATTTGCATCACCATTTTTACCATAAGCTTGGTATAAGAGAAGAGCATTAGATCCAAGTTCAAAGTTTTTCACGTATTTCCAGTTCTCTCCTGCATCTTTTCTTGATTCTATTCCTGCAGCAAACTTGTCAACAAAAATAATGAAAGAAAGGGCATATTAATATTAGGGAAAAAAACTATACTATGAAGCATGAAATTTAAATGAACAAAATTAGATATGAAATATAATGTTGTTAATTATTTTTTCCCTTTTTATATTAAAACACAATATAATCCATCTAAATCACTGACAGAGTGTCTGAACTTAGACGGAAATAATTCAATTAATGTTAAGTGTTGGAAAATAATGCAAATTCTATATAGTTTTGTAAACAAATACCTGACAAGTCTAGTAATAACAAATGCAATAATCTATTTGCAATTGTAAATTGATAATTTTAGAAACAAACAAGTCTAGGACAGACTAAAAATAAAAAAATAAAAAAAATAGCTAAGTGGCATGTAGAGTCAAAGTTGTTGTTGAGTTAAAGTATATGTGAACTTCCTCTTCTATGAGACTCATAATTACTATTATTTCAATATTAGCGTAAATTAAATAATAATATTGTTCTATTATCATATTGGTTATGATCTTTCTTAACCCTTCTATCAACTATTTATTATAATTATTTTCACACTATCCAACTATCGCTACTATTAAAAATATTAACAATAAGGACAAATAAACAGAAATTGTGAAAGGAATTAAAACATACAAGGAAGAGGAAGAGTGCCAAAGGAAGTAAAGAAAGAGAAATCCTCATGTTGGAAATTAATTAGGAATTAATAAGTAGAGTGTTTTTGGTGTGGAAGATAGAATGGCGTTTCATCCTCTATTTATAACATAAAGAACATAAAAAAAATCAAAAAAACAAAATTATATTCATAAATCCCAATATCACATTTTGGGGTGAGAGTTCAAATATCTTTTATTATTATATAATATATTATTTCAACCTCGTGTATCTCGCAAAATAGTTTGAATATTTTATTTAGGAAAGTGGTCCATACATACATGTGGGGTTCATATACGGTGATAGATTCAGCAACACTCAATCATTCTTGTGCTATAGATCAGATAAATTTCACTACAAAAATTCTATTATGAGTAATCACGTCCTGATTTGAAATTTTTTGGTTTGCATTTGTGCTTATAGGATACAATTAAAGTTAAAATAAGAGATAGAATGTTTATAATGAACATAATTAGTATTTTAGTAGTAAATTAAGATTTGTATTTTGAATGTTTTATAATTAAGATTATTATTGTATTTGGGTACTTATTTATGTAACGTGATTGGCCTAATAGAATTAGAGTTGTCTCTTCTCTTTCTATAAATATATGTAGTCATGTTAATCAATTAAAATCAACGAAGAAAAATGAAGTTAATTTTATAGCTTTTAGTATAGTTTTTAGTATAGTTTAGTGTAAAATTTTGGGTAGGAAATTCTTCTTTCTATTATGGATCCAAACTCTCTTCCCTTATATAGTCATTATACTAAAAATGGTGATGTGAATGAGTGTGTGTTTGGATTGACGTCGGATCACGTCAAATCACGTTAAGATAGATAAATCAATAGTTGAGATAAATTTGACACATAAACCGAGACGGATCCAATGAACGCAATAAAAAGTAGCGTTGAAGCGGATCCACGTTAACGTGAATCCACATTTATCCAATCAGGCACTGAAGAGAAGAAATACGTGAAAGAATTTGAGTCTGGATCTAACGCTCCGATCCTCTTGTACAGTGATTATACTAAAAAAGGTGATGCAAAGGAAGAAAAGGTATACGAAAAAGAATTTGTATCGGAATCCAACGCTCTTATCTATTACAATTCTTATGCTAAAAATGACAATGCAAAAGAAAGAAAGAAATATATAAAAGAGTTTGAACCAAGACTAATAGCTGAGATTATGCTGTTGTTTCCTTAATTCCATAACTATTTATGCTCTTCAATAAGTAACATCTTGTTTAAACATCGTGTTAGGTTCGTGACTATATTCCATTTAAGTCCCTAAAAATGTTACTATTGTAGAAAATTCTATCATATGAATTATTTTTTAAATTAGCATTCTCTTCAGGTCTAAACTCAGATTCTATCAAGCAAGTCGTAGTATGTGTCTCATGCTATCATTTTTCATTCATAAAAGGCTAAATTAATCCTGTAATTTTTCAAGTAGTCTAATCCTACACATTCAAGTGGCAATACCATAGATTTGGATAATCTAATAATGAAATTCATTAATATTTTTTTTATAAATACAGAGACGCATCCATCCTTACACTATAAGAAAATCCAATACCAACTACGAGTTATAGTTACAGATTTCTATTCACAGCTAATTTGTATCTAAACAGCTACCAACTAGCTAGCTAATACTAATTAGCTACCAAATTAGCTTCTAATTAGATACGAAATATAGCTAAAAAAAAATATCATGACTAACTTTTATCTAAATAGCTACCAAATAAAATTTCCTAACTAATTTTCTTGGTCACCATTTAGCTACTAACTTAGCTATTAATTAGCTATGAAATATAGCTACCATTTTTTCCATAGCTAATTTTCTTAACTATTGATTAGCTACTAATTAGATACGAAATCAGTAATGAATCAAAGTCCCACATTGGATAGTTAGAAGCAAGTTACAAGGTTTAAAAGTGGATGAACTCATCCATATATTGTCTTAAGGAATTGGGTTGTATTAATGTATTGGGTTGTATTGTGATGTCCTACACTTGTACTCCATTCTCTTGACTTGTGTCTTTGGTATATTGTGGCGGTACGATGACCAACTCAAAAGAAATTAGTTACGGTTGAATTGACAATATTTAATTTAGCTACATATTAGTCACGGAGATTTAGATAGTGGTTAGTTACGAATAGTCACAATTTTAATAAATAAAGTTATGTTTTAGCTAGGAATTCACTATGAATTAGCTGCCAACTTAGTTACAGTTAAATTAACAATATTTAACTTAGCTACATATTAGTCATAGAGATTTAGATAGTGGTTAGCTACGAATAGTCACAATTTTAATAAAGAAAGTTATGTTTTAGCTAAGAATTCACTATGAATTAGCTGCCAAATAGCTACGAATGGGCTACGGATAGCAAGGTATATGAAGCTACAAGAATGGGCTTCTCTGAATAGAGGATAAGAGAACGGCCCAATATAAAATAACAATAACGAGAACCAATTACAATATAACCTAAATACAGAACATAATACGCACAATTAACTAAGTAATTTCATCATCTAATATCCCCCCACAATCTGAAAAACATATGTTGTATATTCCCAGCTTGGTGAGAAGAGTTTGGAACATCTTTGGTTCTAAGGCCTTTGTTAAAATGTTAGCAATTTGGTGGCTGGTGTTGATTGGTTGTAGGTGCATTAATCCTTTCTCTAATCCTTCTCTGACAACGTGACAATTAATTTCAATGTGTTTTATCCTTTCGTGAAACGCTGAGTTCTGCGCAATGTATCTCGCAGAATCATTGTCGCAGAAAAGCAATGTCGGGGAAGTGAAATTAATTTTTAGGTCTTTTCACAGAAAAGTTAACCATTGTAATTCGTAGACTGTGCGTGCGAGAGCTCAGTATTCCGCCTCCGAGGAAGATCTAGACACTGTCCCTTGTTTTTTACATTTCCACGAAACTACGGAGGTTCCTAAAAATATGCAGGAGCTAGTAATTGATCTGCTTGTTACTGGGCATGTTGCCTAGTCAGCGTCACTATAACCTTTGAGGCGTATTTCTGAGTCATTTTTTGTATAATAGACCTTGTCCCGGATTAGCTTTGAGGTAGTGAATGATGTGTAAGGCTGCTTAGTAGTGCCCTTGTCTTGGTTTGTGCATGTGTTGGCTCACTTGGTTGACAGCAAACGTTATTTCTAGCCTTGTAATCGTTAGATAAAGCATCCTGCTAATTAATCGTCGATAGCGTTCTGCATCTTCAAAGAACTCTGTTTTCTCAGCATTCTTTTACCATCAGACTATTTATTGGTTTCCTTACAAGGAGACCACAAGACTCAGTTAGATCCAAAGTGTATTTCCTTTGGTTGAGAAATATACCATGTTTTGGACGGGCTATTTCCAAACCTAGAAAATATCTATGGTTTATCAAATCCTTAATTTTAAATTTTTCATCAAGGAGTCTTTATATAGATGTAACTTTAGTAATGTTATTGCCACCAATAATTAAGTCATCAACATACACAAGCACCACAATGAACAAACTTCTAGATTTTTTGATGAATAAGGAATGATCATGGTGAGATTTTCTATACTGTGGATTTAATAAAAATGAAGATAGTTTTTGGATTTTCAATCCTTATAAAGATCTATTCAATTTACAAAAAAAAAAATTATTTGAAACATTCAAGCCTTGTGGTATTCTCATATAAACATCTTCTGCTAAGTCGCCGTGTAGAAAGGTGTTGTTTATGTCAAGTTGGTGGAAATTCCAATTTTGAACCGCACCAATAGAAAGTAATAAACATATAGTCATCAATTTTGCTACAGGTGCAAAGGTTTCATAGTAGTCTATACCCTATTTTTGGTTATATCATTTCGCAACTAGCCTACCTTTATAATGCTCAATCTCTCCATTGGATTTGCATTTGATTCTATATACCCATTTTGAACCAATGGCTTTTTTGTTTTTAGGGAGATTAACTAAAGTCCATGAGTTGTTCGCAGCTAAGGCATACAGTTCTGCATTCATGGCCTCTACCCATTGGCGCTGTTGTGAGGCTTTAGCATAACTGTTTGGCTCAATGGTTTTATCAATACTAAGCACAGATTTGTTATAAGTAGGAGAAAGCTTACTGTAATTAAAAACATTGGAAAGAGTATACCATAGGTCTTTAGAGTCTGAATTTTTGCCACCTTCAACAAAGTAGACAATATAATCACTAAAATGTCCACGACAAGTTTTTTGCCTTGCTGACCTCCAAACAGATTGGGGATTCACATTATCATCTTTGTTGACAGGGTTAGGATCAATATCAACTAAGAAGTTTTTTGTATTTCGAGATGTCTGAGTCACATTGTTCTGCAACTGATTTGATTTAAGAATAGTTTGTTCTAGGGGCCAAGGGTCATAGAAAAAAATTTTTGAGACTAAATCAGAATCATGAATATTATCAAGAGCAACAATGTTAGGATGTCATGATTTAAAAGGAAAACATTTTTATTTAAAAATAACATTTCTTGTGACAAAAATCTCTCTTGTATTCAAATAAAGTAAAATATAACCCTTTGTTCCTTGCTTAAAGCTTAGGAAACAACATTTTTTAGCACAAGGATCAAGTTTATTTTTGTGTTGGGTGAGAGTGGTACCAAAGCACAAGCACCCAAACACTTTGATATCCAATGATGTTGGAGGCTTACCAAAAAGAAGCTAATAAGGGGTCACTTGTTTCAGCAACATGCTAGGCAAACAATTTATTATCTTGACAACATAAGACACAACATAACACCAATAACTTTGAGGCGGATTTGAGTGAAAAAGAATACTACGGGCAACATTTAGGATGTGCCTGTGTTTTTTCTCAACTATAGAATTTTGTTCAGGTGTATCCATGCAATAACTTTCATGTATTATCCCATGTTTAGAATATAAATCTGTTAAAGTAAATTCGGCACCATTATCAGACCTAATGATTTTTACTTTCACAGCAAATTGAGTGTCAATGTATGCAAGAAATTTTTCAATTAAAACTTTAGTTGCAGACCTAGTTTTCATCAAATGTACCCATGTATGTCTAGAAAAATTATCCATAATAGTAAGAAAATATTTGTTATCATGTATGCATTCAATGTTAAGCGGCCCCTATATGTCCATGTTTATTATAGAGAATATAGAATCATTACGATTATTTTTATTAGGGAACAGTAATCTAGTTTGCTCTTCTAATTGACATGTATCACAATATAGTTTTTTCTTTAAAAATTTTGACATAAGGAAACTGTTTTTCTAGAGCATGCAGAACATCATCAGAGGAGTGCCCCATGCGGAAATGCCAGAGATCAAACAATGAATCAGATGCAGTTACAGAATTAGAGCATGTACTTGGAGGCAACAATAAAGATTCATTCTGAAATATGTAAAGACCTTTCCAGACTTTAGCAAATCCAATCATCTTCTTGGTCTGCTTGTCCTCTAAAGTACCCTCATTCTTAGAAAAAATGATCTGCAATTTTAATGACCATACTATCTTGTGAATAGATAGAATATTAAAATGAAAATCCTTTATGTACAAAACATTTTCAATTTGTAAGCCATCAGGTATATAGCATAGGATATTTTACCATTAGGTAAGGTAACAACAGTAGGTGTTATACTGACATAAGAGCAAGAAAATTTTAAATCATTGCATACGTGATCAGTATCAACAAGCCTAAAGCTATTATAAAAGGAATTACCATGTGAAGTGTGTGTCTCTATAGTATTGTGTGTGATACTGTTCACGTGATGTTCAGCAGACTCCAGTTTAACCTTCTTTATCATATAAACAAGCATAGCATAATCTTTATTTGTCAAGATTTGTTGGGGTTTAGAAGCCAAACCAGGACGTTGCAGCAAAATCACATGTAGTCATGGCATTGAAAGTGGCATATTGTTGCTTGTTTTTGAACTTAAAATTCGTAGGAAAACCATTTTTAAAATAACAAGTCTCTATAATATGGTTTTCTTTCCCACATAAACTACATATTTTGCCATGATTCTCATTATTAGTGCAACAGGGGTTGGTTTTCGATTTTCCTTTACATTGGTTATTAGTTTTCAAAGAATTTCTAGAAATGTTATGAACAAATTTTCCATCAATCGTATCAGAAGATTGAGTGCGTTCTTGCTGTTGCACAATAGAGAAAGCCTTTGCCACAGTAGGTAAAGGCTCCATACACAATATTTGTCATCAGACCGTGTCATATCTTTCATTAAGGCCTTTTAGAAAGCAAGTAACATATTCCCAATCGCGATATTTTTTAACACTTTCAGTAAGAAGGAAACTACAAGAAACAGCACAAGAACATTGAAAAATTGGGCGAAGAACATCGAGTTCTTGCCAGTTGATTTGTAAACCAATGGAATAAGCTGGGAGATCACGATCTCCCTACCGAAATGAATGAATCACTTACATCAGATCAGCAAAACCTAAACGCCTCACATTTCAAAAAACATTCTTGCAAATCATGCCAAACATAAGAGGCTTTGTCAAAATACGCTATGCTTTGAGAAATAGAGGGACTTACAGACTTGCTAATCCATCAGATTTCTATTGTGTTGCATTTCATCCATACATGGTGGAGAAGATCGTTCAAAGGAGGTTCTAGAATGGTTTTGTTGACGAATTTGATCTTGTCTTTGCAGATCAAGTCACACACCATGTTCCTCGACCAAATTTGGTAGTTCTTGGCTCATTCAAGAATGGGAGTGATTATGACAGAGGCCGGATTGTCAGCCAGGTGTAAGAAGAAAGGGTTCGACAGATCTTGTGAGGGATCAGTCTTCATCAACGTCGTATCGGAGGTAGAAGCCATTGTGAGTGTGGGAAGAAGAATGTGGAAGAACGACCGAGAAAGATATAAGGACCGTGGGAGAGGGGAGGAAGAGAGAAGCCATGACAGAAGGCAGCGGCGCAATGCTCTCAAACCCTAACCCTTAGGCTCTTAGATACCATATTGGAAAGAGCAAAGAAGTCTCAGTGCTGGAAGGCCATTCCTGTCTGCCAATTTCAAAAGTCTCAGCGCCCAAGCGCTGGGAGGGCGCCCAGGCGCTGGTCTTTGCGCAGAAGATTTTATAAATACTTAACCTTCGTCAGGTTTAAGGTTAGGCCGTCTTTTAGAGAGAGAAACACCTTTTTAGAGTGAGAATGAGCTGGAGACTTTGATTCCTTGTGTAATCTCAAAATCTTTGATGGAGTTCCTTGCTAGGATGCTAGCTTAAACGCTTTTCGCTTGGGTTTGGATGTAACTTCACTACCACTTGTAATCCTTGCAACTCTTGTAATTACTTGTTATTGTTATTTAATTTGTGATTTCTTCTTCTACTCTCAAGATTGGGTTTAATTTTGATCACCTTTCTCCCTTTTTATTCTAACGTTCTTTCTTAAATGAGAATTTAATACGGATCGAGGTTTTGTTGAAGAAATCTTCATCTAGGGCAATCTTGAGATAATTACCACTTCATGAACCATTGTTCTTAAAACTGTTTTCTTAATGCTTGATGAAAGATACAATTGCAAGACATTGATTTGTGTTTTTCCAATCAAAGAATCTTTCAAAACATGCAAGATATATTTTGTTAGTAACTTTTTCGACGCTTAGGAGTTATTAAATAACATGTTTAGGGTTCTATTTTCATGAGTTCGAGGATTATCATAGTGTGTGCAAGTGAAACCTAAATTCTTGACTATAAACCCTAAAAGCTAAACCCTAAACCAACCCCATAACCCCTAAACCCCTACCAATAAACCCTAAAAAAAAAGAAAAAGAGAGGAGATGTTTAAGTAAAGAAAAAAAATACTTAATTCTAACCAAAATCATGTGGTGTTGGTATCCCTCAATCATGAATTTCACCGATCTGAAATAAAATACATATATTTAATTGGAGTACTTAAAAAGAGAAGAAGAAAGAACGAAAAGAGAGAAGGAGAATAAAAAACATGAATCAATATAACAACTAAAAATAGAAGGCAATTAAAGAAAATAGAAGAAGAAATAACGAAAAAGGGAGAATGAGCGAAAAATAGAGCATGAGAGATTTAAAAAAATGCTAAAAAATGAGTTTATAATAGAGAAAATATCTCACATCCGATAAAAGAGACTAATCGGGAAAAAACAATAAAAAATACTAAAATTTTTTTAGTTCTTATAACTTTATTTCATTTTATTTGGTTCACTGAAATCTTAATCTTGTTATTTTAGTTCTTTTAAAAATGTGATAAAAAATACAAAATTTTAAATCCTTAAATTAAAAACAAAAAATTTAAATTAAGTTAAATCAAAATAAAATAAAATACCTTGTAAAAACTAAGAACTAACACAAAAAAAGTGCCAATTTTATTTAGACTAAAAACAAAATTTTAAATTAAATTAAAGTGTTAATGTTGTAAGAAATAAAAGTTTATTTAAATAAAAAAATTATAACGAAACGAAACGTTTAATTAATGGGAAGTGACAAGGAGAGCGCGCACGTGATACATGCCCCAGAGGTTGTGATTTTAAACTTTCAAATGTGATTTTACTCATTTTAGTTTAAACAAATGTGATTTTTACAGTACTCGACTTTGTTAGTGACACAAACACTATTTACGAATATAATTTGCAATTCTATTCAATAAATTTTGTAGTTAAAATATTTGTGAATAGTGGTTGTTAAAAGTTAAATGGTAAATTATAATAGTCCACCTTAAGGTTTGGGGAAATTGTGCTCCATCATAAACTTCATCAAAATTAGCATTTTATTCAATTTTTTTAATTATTAACGGTTGATTGCTGACCTAGCTAACGTTTCTGTCGTTTCCATCTGTCACATCTACAAAGACGTCTATTTGTTAACTTTAAAAACTATTTTGAAAGCTGATGTAGTAAACTGACGAGGCAAAAATGTTAGTTAATTGCTATACTGTTGACGTTTCTATCATGTCAGTTTGTCACATATGTAGGTTTTGAACCCTCTATTAACATTAAAAATTATTTTTAATATTTATGTGATACATTGATGAGCCAAAAATACTAATTAACCAGCTAAAATGAATTAAATTATTAATTTTAATGAAATTTGGAATGAAATGTAATATTTTCAAACTTTAAGAAGACTATTATAATTTATCCAAAATTAAAACATAGCAGATTGATTTTGTCCTATAAGATAATGGAATCCATTTTGTGGCGATGCGTGGCAGGCGAGGACATATATTATATATTATATATTATATATTATATATTATATATATTTTAATAATAAAATATTCTTGCACCAATCACCATTGGTACGTACTAGTAAGTGCATGATCTTGAATTTGATTAGCCTTGCTGTCTTTTCAACCTTATCACTGTTGATTTCATTTGGATTTGAATGTTATGTTCTCATCGATTAATACAAGTATATCATTATCCATGTATTTATTGATTTTTAATTGTTTCATTTCTCTGAAAATGAAATCTGTTAAGAGTACTATGTCTCTCTGAAAATGAAATCTCCATATCTTTTATATCGTTATATATTATATATACCCACGTGTTAATTGATTTTCACTTTAATCTCAGTGGTGTAAAACCCTGTTAAGTTTATAGAAGGAAAGATTTATAGCGATAGGTCCCGTATTTGAATCTCACCTATCTTAAATTTTCGAAAGCCAACATCAACCACACGACACGAACGAAATTAATCTCATCCTAAAGATAAAGAAGCCGTAGTTATAAAAAAAATATTTTACTTCATTTCTCTGAAAACGAAATCTGTTAATATATATACATCGAAAAAAAATCTCCAGTAATATATAAGAACCTCTATCTCAACAAATTGTCCATATAAAAAAATTATCGTTACCAAATTAATTATTTAATATTTTAATTTTTTTAAAAACAAAATAATATCATCTATTAATTTTAAATTGATCTAGAGAAAAAATTTAATATAAAACATTAATACTTTAAACTAATGAATTTATTTTATTATATTCCATCACTTTTTAAGAAAGTTCATCAATTGCAGACATAAAAAAGATGCTTCTTATACTTTACAAAGTCACATATACAATTTCTCTATAAAGTTCTATAATAGCAACGGGAGTTAATTAATTGTAACAAAAAAAACTGGAGTTAATTAATATTTAAATTTTATTTTTATATGAAAATAATTATTTGTCAGTATTTAATATTAGCACATAGATTTAATCATTTTATATATGATACTAAAGTATAAATATCACACCAACAAAGTCCGATATAGTTGACAGACTATTGTGTCCTTTAAACACGTTGAGAGGGCTGATATTCAAATCTTTGCGGTGTGCGTAAAAAATGCTTTATTTAGAGATGTTGTACACATTTTAGTGATTTATCTGATTCGGAAGAGATTAGTTTTTGGTTGTCGGCTAAAAAATATTTTTAGTTTAAAAAAACGTATAACTGTCCGAGAGAGTTAGTGAAAAATAATTATTTGAAAATGTATACAATTTCAACAAATAAGTTTGTTAGCATAAGAATATCATATGTACTTATTATCGAATTATTGCAATATTAATATTAATATAAATCTTTAATATCAATAAATTTATTACACAAAGACTATATATAACAATGGAGGCTTAACCCAGCATCCAACAATTTAGTCGAATGACTGTTGAGATCTGTTTTGAGTAGCAGGTCCTCAGTTCAAACTCCTATAAACACATTTTAACCTTTTAAAAAAAATAGAGGCTTAACCCAGGGTAAATTGCGTTAGTGTCGGATTTTGTAGATAATCTTTTTACAGTGTATTCTTGAAACATCATATTCTTGGTTAATGCTCACTAAAAAAGTCAGTTTATGGCTAAATCATCGATCAGAGTGCCTTTACCCACTGTTTTAGGCACTTGTTGGAAGCCTACCGCTAAAAAAAGAAACGGTCAGTAAAACGGCATTAACTACGGTTCAAAACCGTGGCAAAATTTTATACATTTAAACTGTTGATAAAGTCATTTGTACATTTAATTTAACATTTGCTATACAGTTAAAACAGACGATAAAACCATCTAAGTTTTTTTAAAAAATATAGCGTAAAGGCTATTTATTTGATTTTTTTTCCTTTGCATTTTATTGATTATTGTATTTTATTGTATAATATTAATTATTTTCCTTTTTTTCATGTATTGGTTATTTCTTCATATAACACCATTAACATAATGTCCAACCATTATATCAATTAGGCTCTCTAAGACTTACTAGTAATTGACGACTGTTTTAGTCTTTGACTTTATAGTATCACGAAGTATTTTAATTAGGCCTTTGACTATAGGTTACTTTAGTCCTTAACATTAAGTAAAATTGATAAATGTCTATGTGACACGTTAAGTTCCTATACCACAATTAATTGACAATATAAGTTCATGTAGACTAATTGAGTTACTTATTTTAATATTAAGCAAAATGACGTCATTTTGTCGATTACATAGAGAATGCAAAATCTCCAAGAAAATCCCCAAGAAAGAATTCGTAAGAAAATCCATAGGAATGAAAATCCTCAAAAAGATCCTTAGAAAAACTAAACTCCAAGAAAATCCCAAGAAAATAGTATGCAGGAAAATTCAGAGGATTTAAAATTCCTAAGAAAATCCACAACAAAGCATTCCAAATAAAAATTAGCAACAAAATCCGAAGGAAACTCTTGCAGCAAAATCTCAGGTAAAGTCTCTTGCGAATTTTCATGCGAATTTTTCAGGGAATATTGGCATAAAAAATTCTTAGGAAAAATTCGCTGGAAAAATTTTTTTTCTACAAATTTTCCTATAACTTTTTTATCCCCAAAAAATAACAAAATCCCTATGAAAATTCTTAGTAAATTCTTGGAAAAAAAAATTTACATATAAAATTTGTAAGAAATTAACAAAATTCTAGTAAAGATGAAATCAAAATTAGGTAACTGATATGGTTGGTGTTGACGTCCCATTCAAGGTTTTTAAAGAATTGGTATCTCTAGTACAAAGGGACAATTTAAATGAAGGGTATTTTTCATAAGCCCTTTTATAATAGAGAGTTTGTATGTTCTCTCTACTTTGATCAATCAAAATGTGATATATAGTATTAATGAAAGAGATTGATAAACTAGTATCATTTTTTATAAAAATGTAAATTAGTTATATTTCTTATTTATAAAAACTGTAAAATAGTTCTTGATTAATATCTCTTTTTTTTAAAAAAATATATTTTTTGACAAATGAAATATAGTGCCTTAAGAACACTATTTAAGGAGCTAAATGTAGTAAAATTGTGTTGGAAAATATTGCTTTTTATATTACCGAGAGACACAATAAGTTACACCTATGATTATTGTTAGAGATGAGGGTGCAAAACCTCCTTTGTCATTAGGAAACTAAGGTAGAACTAGTTAAATTTAGGTTGTGCTCTAGTCTTTGGGGGACAGATGATGTTGAATGGGTCTCTAAGGTTGCAATAGGTAATTCTAGAGGTCTTATTACTTGTTGGAAGGAGGGTTCTTTCCAATTTTTGAACTCTGTGGCAAAAAAAGAAAGAGGAGCCCCTTAGATCGGAGTTGGAGGTCGCCGAAAATGGAAGTCATCGAAGTTGGAGCTTCGCCGGAGGTCGCTGTAGATGGATGTGCTGTCAGGTATAGGTTGGTGTTAGAAGAGTGATTGGACGAAGAAGTTAATGGAAAAAAGAAAAGAATGGAAAAAGAAGTGAATGGATGAAGAAGAGAATGGAAGAAGAGGAAGAAGAAGTGAATAAAAGAGAAGAAGTGTATGAAAGAACGAAGAAACAACATTTGGAATCTTGCTAAGATTAATGCGCGTCACATGTCATCTTCGAATAAAATTTTAACACGTGACACCAAAAATTAGCGACGGAAATTTCTGTCGCAATATTTTCAACAATTAAGAAATTTTTTTTAGTTTAATGGTTAGCGACGAAAATTTCCGTTGCAAATATTTTCAAAAATAATTTCGTTGAACGGTTAGCGACGAAAATATCCGTCGCAAAATTAGGAATAGAAATTTCCGTCGCAAATATTTTCATTTAATGGTTAGCGACAGAAATATCCGTCAAAAAATTAGTGACAAAAATTTCTGTTTCAAATATTTCCAAAAATAAAATTATTTTTTTGTTGAACAGTTAGTGATGGAAATATCAGTCGCAAAATTAGCGACGGAAATTCCCGTCACAAATATTTTTGCTTAACGGTTTACGACAAAAATATCTAGTGCAAAATTAGCGACGGAAATTTCTGTTGCTGATATTTTTTTTAGAAAAAAAAGAAAGAGGGACCGGTTGCGACTGCTAGACTCTTCTAATCCAAAAAAAAACTAAAAAAAAACACGTGGCTACCCTTTGCGATGGCAGGGTCATCGCTAATTAGCGACGATGCAATCTGTCACTATTGTCATGTCTCCATAAAAAAACAAATGCTAACCCTTTGCGACGGCTGGGTCCGTCGCTAATTTGTGACAAGCTAGTCTGTCGCTATAGTTCTATATTAAAAACATGTGGCAACTGGCAACCCTTTTTGCGATGGCTGGGTTCGTCGCTTTGGTCCTACATTAAAAATAAAAATAAAAATAAATTTGGCGCCCTTTTTGCGATAGTGCAGTTCGTCGCATGCCTTTGACATTTTTTTTAAAAAAAATGTGGCCCCGTAGTGATGGAAATATCCTTCGCAAAATTAGCGACAGTTATTTCCGTCGCAAAAGGTATAAATTCCGTCTTAATTTTGCGGCAGTCTCGGGCCGTTGCTAACGATTTGTTGCTAAATTGGCGCATTCTTGTAGTTCCCAATCTTAGGCCGATAATTCTTAAGAATACTCATGTGGATTGGGTATCTATGCCTTTTAGGTTCTTGAATTTCTAGCTAGATGATAAATCGTTTTGGAATCTTGTATAAAAAGTATGGTAGGAGAGTTCTGTCTCGGGATGGGGAGCCTTTGTTTTCAAAGAAAAACTTAAGGGATTAAAATCCTATGTTAAAAGCTAGAACAAGAACAATTTTGGAAAAATTGAAGTCCTATTTAGTAATGTGGTTAGTGATTTGAACATCTTAGATAGATTAGGAGAATCTCATGGTCTTGATGAATAACAAGTCAGCCAAAAAAAGGAACTCACTGCCAAATTTTGGGATTTGGAGAGGAAGAGCGAATCTATCCTTCTCTAGAAATCTAGAGTTAGGTGGTTAATAGAAGGAAATGTAAATTATAAGTTTTTTAACATTTCTATTATATCTAGGACATATAGGTATCACATTAGTGGGTTGAATGTAGATGGGGTGTGGTGTGAAGGATTTCTTTGATGATAAATTCAATGAGCTGTCATGGGTTAGACCAAACATGGACAAGGTGAAGAATCCCCAACTAAATATGTCTGATAGATCCTTTTTAGTTGAACCTTTCTCCGAAAAGGAAGTGAAGGAAGCAGTGTGGAATTATGAAAGTAACAAAAGCCCTAGTCTAGATGGCTTCAATTTTAGTTTTGTCAAAAAATTCCGGCATATTGTGAAAGAGGATTTTCTTAGGAGTGTTAAGGAATTTCAACTAAACAACTCTCTCCCTAGAGGCTAAAATGCCTCCTTTCTTGATTTAATTCCAACGAATGATAAACCACAACATCTTAGGGATTATAGACCTATTTCCATTTTTCAAAATTTGGTCCACTTTTGTTCCTCATAAGGAGGTGTTTGTCTTTGCTTGGAAGTTTATCCTTGAAAGATGCCCTTCCAAAGTTAATTTAACCAAAAGAGGATGAGTGCTTTAATCATTTGTTTCTTACTTGTAGAGTTTCATACTTGATTTGGATGAATATTCATAGATGGTTGGGTATTAATTTAGTTTTGGCTACTTCATGCAAAGATCACTTTATACATCATGGTTACTTGTGGGGTTCAATAAAAATAGGAGTTCGTGCAATGTAATTTGATATACAGTGATTTGAAATATTTGGTGGTGTAGGAACTAATATGTTTGTAATGGTAAAAGATCTCAATGGGATAATATCATAGATGTTATTTAACTTAGATCCTGGCACTGGCTGAAGGCGCTTAATTCTGGGTTTTTCTGCGTCACTGTGTGACAGTGACTGGTATCAACAACCTCAGAGCATCTTATCTGTTTCATGGGTTGAGTTGTCTGAAATTATGATATTAAGACTTTGCTGCGTTTTGATGTTATCCTAGGCTATTATGGTGATAAGATTTTCAATTGTATTATCAATCTAAATACTTTTATGTGTCCAATAGGCTGGTTGGATGGCTGATGAGACCTACTTTAAGTAGTAGGTCTTCGGTTCAAACCCCAGTGGATGTACTTTAGCCTTTCAAAAAAAAATCTAAATACTTTTATTTTGTTTTGGCTTTCATGTTTCCTTTTTGTTCTTATCTTTTCATTTTGTTGCTCTAGCCTTATAGCTTTTGTTTGTATTCCTCTAGGGTAGGCTTTGTTCTGTTATTTTATAGCCTTATGGAGTTTGGAATTGCTGGTTTTCTTTTATAGTCTGCTGTTATTTATATCATGTAAACAAGTTCTAATCTTGCTCCTCTAGAGCCTTTCAGTTTTATTAATTTTATTAATATATATCTTCTTTGGCTGAGAAAAAAAAAAAAAAAGCCACAGCCAGGATCTTATTTGAGTGTGGATTCAAAAATAGAATTCGCATACCATGCCATATTGTGGAAGATAACATTGTTTTTGGCAAGTCAAATGGACCAAATAACAGAGAATCAAATGATTAGCTACTTTAGATGATAAAAATTTAAAATATTGATGACAATGACAAAAAATATTTTATTATGATACAGTAATACTAAAATTAAATAATGTGTCTTTTGATAATTCAAAATAACAATAATTTAATAAGTTTTTAAAGCCTTTTAAAATTTGAGATATTATTCCATTGCCCTTTTGAGCTTAGGCCAATAAGAGTGACAATTATACACACATTAGATTTATACAATAGACCCATCTAAATGCGTAGTATATATTGTCTAGTAGTAATATTTTATGGGTAAAGTCATATGTAGTTATATGATCCAGATTGATTCATCCCACTCTGAAATAAAAATAATAATCATCTAACTAAATATGTCGCCAAATAATATTTTCTATCATTTTTTGAAAATGGCAAATAGTAAGTTTCTTTTAATTTAATCTTTGTCTTAAGTTTTCCAGATATATTTGTTTTGGGTAGGAAATGGATGGTTGTGATGCTCCCTGCTGTCTTTTTAAACCTTATCACTATTGATTTGAGGTTGCGTTTAAGGAGCACCAGAGAATTTTTGCGCGACCATGCGCCAAATCAATTTCAGGCGTTAGATGATATGATTTGTTTTGATCGGTAGAGGAGCTTACTGGTAACTTGGTGCTAACCCACAAGTTTTTATATTGCAAGTAAAACCCTGCTGTTTTACAAGATTTATGACATAAGGTCTTTAATTTTCGGTATAAATAACAAAGATTTAACATTATTAAATTAACTCTCAAAAATTTAAGACACTATACTAGATTTGTCTTATAAGATTTAAATTTTATCAAATTAATCCTTCAAAATACACATAATAAATCTTTGGATTAGCAATTAATTTGGTAAGTATAAATCTTTAAAGGACTAATTGGTGACAAAAATTTTGAAAGATCAAATTGATATTTTACTCTATTTTAAAATTATCAAAACATGTCCGTTGTGACTAATGCAGTGCACTGTTATCTACAATCGTATTGAAAAACTCCTTTAAGAGACTTTATTTTTTTAAAAAATAGACTAATTACAATTTTGGTTCCTTATGTTATAAAAAGTTTCACTTTGGTCCCTAACTTATGTTTATATTGATACACATACACTTGAGTCCCTTATATTATATTTTTAGTCAAATTTGTCATTTCCATTATTTTTGTCTAACTAAATTATTAGAGAAAGCCAAAATAACGTCGTTTTGACTCTTAATATTGATCTAAAAAATATATAAAAGGGATACAGCACAGTATGCACACAACAAACAAAAAACTTTAGGAGGTGCAAAAAGCAAAAAAAAATACAAAACAAAAAAGAGGCTACAATTCAAAACATTCCATTCAAATATAAGATTATTGGTGAGGAAAACATTCCATTCAAATATTCTATTTCTATACAGTTGAAACATGAGCAAACACCAAAATCTTCTACTTTTTATGGTGGGGATCGGTTACTTTAATATCAATTTTCAAACCTCAAATTAGTTTTTTATTTTACAAAATAATGGACATTTTAATTTTTTTTAGGCAAAATAACACTTGTGGTCCCTTAACTCTTTGAGCCAATTCACTTTGATCCCTTAACTTTTTTTTAATTCGTTTTAGTCCTTGAACTTTTATTTTGGATTCAATTTGGTCCCTACGTTACATCCGTCAAGGACGTTAACGGATCAAAAAATCATTTCTGAAGGGACCAGATTGAATCCAAAATAAAAGTTAAGGGACTAAAACGGATAAAAAAAAGTTAAGGGACCAAACTGAATTGAGACAAAGAGTTAAGGGACCAAAAATGTCATTTTACCTTTTTTATACTACTAAACAATGTCAAAAGATTGAATAAAAAAAGGGTTAAAATATCCGTTATTTGATCAAGTTTAGATAAAACAAAACTTAAGCAATGATTTTATGTGAGTGGTATTCTACATGTATATTCAAGGATATTTAATAAAAATAATCCTTGATCTGATTGAGTGGTTATCCCGACATCAAGACCGAGGCATTATATGGTTTCATTTATTGGCTTTCCGTCATGTACCATAGACGAAAAGAATTAATCTTTAATTGGGTTGAGTGACATTTGCACCGCCCGAGGCAAAGACATATATGGGTTATTGAATAGCTCTCTATCGTAACTCTATGCTTATATAAAATTAGCCTTGATGTGATTGAGTGGTTCTTCCGCTGTCAAATCAGGGGCGTTACATGGGTTATTGAATACCGCAGTATCAGTAACCATGTGCGTACAATAGATTCACACTATGACGCTTGTCTTTCATTGCGGCATGCCCTGCAGTTAGTGTAAGCGTGTCACACAGGAGCTTCATCGTACAGTACTCTGTCGTGATTTCTATGCAAGTGTGGATTCTCACAAAGAAATAATCACATATTAATTGAAATCATTAAGAACTACGTGACTTTGATTCCACCCCAAACTGAGGATACGTAGGAACGAGAACTGAACCCGTCAAGCCAAAATAAATAAACAAATATTTTTCCCCTCTTGTTAATAAATAAGTGTAAATATTTTTGGATTGACTTTAAACATTTTAGCACAATTAATTAGAAGGTAACCTTTTATTTAGCGGACGTCGTAGGGTGCAATACCTTCCCGACGTTTAATCGACTCCCAAACGCATTTATGGGTTCAAAGACCTTCTTTTAAGTTTTTCTAAGGTTTCATTTAATAAATCTTAGTGGTGTCTCCATTTTATTTAATTTATCCCTGTCCCCATTGCGAGATTTCGAGAGTCAAGCCTAATCTAATTAATTGTGCTAAATTTTTAACTTTATTTTAACAT
Organism: Cyamopsis tetragonoloba; assembly: GCA_037177725.1. Lineage (NCBI taxonomy): Eukaryota > Viridiplantae > Streptophyta > Magnoliopsida > Fabales > Fabaceae > Cyamopsis > Cyamopsis tetragonoloba. The sequence continues at coordinate 48,656,054 of CM074122.1, read as the reverse complement.
TTAATTCACTCTTTTTTGGCATGTTTGCTTGCATATAAATAATTATTTGCTTTTCTTGTTGTTAATTGAGAATATATTGTATGCACGATGAATCATAGGGTAGATGACTCTTGTATATGCCTTGTTTGTAGTAGGGCGAAGGGTTTGTATGTCCCAGCACTCTACACTATCCTGTCATTAAGGGGCTTTATGCTCTGATCTCTTTGCAGTCGTCTAGTGATGAGTCATATTTTATTCACACTTATTAATTTTATTTAGTTATTATAATGTGATGATGATGCTTAATTAATTTGATTTGATATATTTTTTTAGATTGAGTTAAATTAGGTTATTATTCATTTTCGAGTTAAATTAGATTTATAAGCTAATTAAAGTTGATATTATTTTTTAGCATATTATTGGGCATTGAAGATATTTATTGGATTTGAAGAAATTGAAGAGGATCAAAGCATATCTAGTGGATCATGTTAGGATTTGTATTTAATAAATAAATTTGGCTGAATTGTAATTTTTAACTCATTAGATATTTAGAAGATATTGTTGGATTTTATTAGATTAGATTAGATAGGAAATTATTAATTAGGATTTGAAAAAATAAATAAAGAAGATAAGGAAGGACATGAAGCTATCTTGTTGGATTTGGCTCCAATTTATGTCCTATGTGCCAAGGCTATAAAGGCACCGGGGAGACGTGATCAAGCATCAATCCATCACTTATCATCATTCATTCTTCCATTACCATTCTCTCCCTTCTCTTCTTATTTTTAGTTCTCTTTTTAGTTATGGCTTGTGTCCTTCCATCCATGGAAAGTTAGACTCTTTGATTGACTTTTCTTGGGAACTTGTAATATGATTCTTGAGATTTTTGTTCTTAATTGAATTATTTTCATTTCTCTTTTAATTTCTTTATAATCTCTACTCTCACTTATTTAATTTCTTATTGCTTGATTGAATTGCATGCTTAATCGGTTTAATTTTGCAATTAAGATTGGATGAGTTTTGTCTAGGGTTTGATGTGGTTATATTGCATGCTTAATCAATGTTTTCATATTAAATTTCGTGTTACTTGTGGTTTGCTTAATTCCACTAGTCTAGGATTAGATATACATGTGGACGCTTGCTCCTATATGAGTTCAATGATTCCTAGGGTTTATAGTCTTATTGATGATCCTTAATTGGATGCTTGACTAATATGTTTGTTAATTCTTTAACGTAATTATAGGAATCGTGAATTAGTTTTCGCTTAGTTAAGTAATTCAAATTGAACTAGGGAATTGATGATTGAAGAAAAGTGTTATCTTTTGTAACCAAGGATAGGATCAATTACAACGAACCCAAGGAAGTCAATTTATCTTTATGCAAAGTTTTATAATTAATATTTTAATTCTCTTTTATTTTATTGCTTAATGATCAAAACTCCCCCTTGAATTGTGTGAGCACGTAATTAATTGTGTTGAACGTTCCTAATTTGTTGGTCCTTGAGAGACGACCTAGGGCTCACACCCTAGCTACACTTATTTTCTTTTTAAAAAAAGTTTAATTTAATCAGGTACGGCCCCACATCATCTAGTCTTTGCTCAGATTGTTACCCACATCATATTGAGAGGATTTGTACCCCCGTATGGCTAAACTAGGAACTAGATCCTTATCATATGATGGGGGCAATCTGAGGACAAGAGAATGTGAATGGAGTCTAGAGCCACCTATGAAAATTTGCACCGTAAAAGAATAGTGACATTTCAAAATAGGGTCCTAATTGCATAACTATGTTATCATAGGATTTATCATAATGTAGGACACATGGGGAATACCTCTTCCTTTTTCATCCCATATAGCAATAAATTCATTCGTTCATTAGCACGACATTCTTGAGAAAAAAAAAGTTCTGTACATATGTATTTTCAACTAAAATGAAGCAAATAATTGTGTATTATTTTTTTCCATTATAGCGATATGTCACATTCATGCATTCACTTGTAAAAAAATTTTAATGCATAAAATATTGATACATATTGATACATATCATGCATTAAATAAATTCATGCACAAAAAATTCATGCAAAAGAAAATCATGCATTGAAAATTTTCACCATGCATTGAAATATTGTGATTTTAATTTTCTCCAAAAAAATTATGCATTTTCATGCATCCCGTTTTTCATAAATAATTCATGCATCTTGTTTTCATGCATAAATAAAGCATCATCATGCATCACATCATTAAAATTTAAAAATCTTGCATCACATCTTTTTAAAGAAAAACTGATGCATTAAAGATTTTTATGCAACAAAAAAAAATGTATTCATTCATAGAGGCATTCTCATGGCATTGTAGAAATGATATGCATTTTCTCATTCCTATTTCTCACTCATCTCTTGAATAAAAAGTACGGTGTTTCATCGGTTCTCTTGTAGAGCATGCTACTAAAGTAGAATGAGCTAGAACGAAAGATTCATGGATGACCCATTATATTGAAGGGTTAGATGTGGAAATATTTGGAGAGGTTGCCATCTTTACGGAAGAGAATGCAAACGTGAACTTCCCCATTGAAGAACCCTGAGATTCTCTTCAGGCAATCCTATTAATCTATCACGCAATCGCAAAGGGAGGCTTTCCCTGCCCTGGTGATAGAAGCACAAATAGTCCTCGCCAATGTACTCAGGACTCTGCCTGTCCCCTCGGCTAGCAAAGTATTCATCAAGAAAGCATAGCCAAACCTATATAAGGCAGTTGACTTTAAATGGTTTTGAGGGACTAGTTGTTAGTTGATAATTAGCAATATCCCTAGTCTTCAATTCCTTTTCAAAAGCAGCTAAAAATGTGAGTTTTTGAGCTTCACAAGTTTACATGTCGTTTACCCATTTGTTTCTTTCAGAGTGGTTATATTTGTCCTAGTTGATACATTCTAGAACTTGATCTGGAACCATCTTAAGACTACCGTTTCAATGCATGCTTGAATACGATTAAGGAACTCAAGGTGTCTTTCTAACCCTCAAATTTCTAGTGACACTATTCTACTAGTTGCCCATTTTGAGTCGTGCGTTAATTTATCCTTGTAGTAAACTTCGTCAATGATGTTATTAACAAACTTTTCTAAGTTGTGTGTGAAAATGGAGCAATGACAATGATATTTTAGGCTTATGTTGTCAAAGGGGAAATTGAAAAAAAGAAAAAGAAAAAGAAAAATAAAAGTGGAGGAAAAATAGAAACAAAAGAAAAAAGAGAGAAAAAGAGAGAGAAGAAGAATAAAGGATTAAAAAATTTTCCACGAGGGCGTTACCTAGTGCTTTGTCATTTCTCTTGAAAGGCTTGACTCAGTTTTCTTACCCTTGGTATTCCATTTTTCCTTACCTGACATTATCCCTTTGGCCTTGTTACAACTCACTAAAGACCTTTTGATTCTTGTGTGCATCCGAATCACATAAGTGGAGGGCTAGTTCCTTATCAAGCTTATGGTAGTGTACTATTCTTGGAGAAGCTTGAGTGTTTCCTTTACCTGTAAACACCTAGAGAGTTGGAGAGCTAAGTGACCTTCTCTCGAAAAGGTCTTGATTTCAAGGGACCCAAGTTTCTAATTGGACTGACCACTAGATATTCTTTACTCGTTTAAAGTCAATTGCCAAGTCTCACTAGTATTGCTCTTCGGGTTCTCCCGGTCTGATCTATTCATGTCACTCTAAGTTGATCGTAACTCATTTGCCCAGCAAACCGCCCGAAGATAGTTGGTGTAGTCAAAATGGTAAATAAGGAGATTTGGGGGATCATCTAAAACATAGCCAGGCTCGCCCAAAATGCCTCAATACAATTATCATGCATTCAAAGTGAGGACAATCATCCCCTTTTTAGATAAGAATCCCTTCCACGAGATATTGGCGGTGACCAAATGTGAATGATGATGATCTGTTGAACCTTATGAATTTAGGTGCAGTCAAGCAAGTATTATGTTTATAACGGAAAAGAAAAAAAAAAGGGAGAAAAATGAAAATGAAAAAAAAAAGGATTAAGGCCCAGAGGGAAAAAAAAAGGGTAGTTAGAACACACAAGTACAAAGGAAACAATTTATTGTAGAAAAGGGGAGAGAACAAATAGCCACTATTGATCAGCCTCTCACAATATTCTCTCCTCCTCTTTTCTTCTGATCAATTTCTCCTCCTCCATCACAAAACATCTCACACACAGCCACACATACACACATCAACGCTGCCTTGCACTGCCAAATTTGTCGCCATCGTCGACGACCACCGCTGCACCGTCACCGTCCGCAACCGCCATAGTAGCCACATTAGCCACGGAACCACCATGGTGTTTGACAATGGCGTTGTACAATCGTTAAGGAAGAAGAACTAGTTATGTTTAGAATTGTGGCCTCTTTTTGTTTTTTTTTCTTTCTATACACCCTAAAGTCTTTTTGTTTGTTGTGTATAATGTGTTCTATGCCTTTTTTGCTTTTTTTTTTGTTTTTCAATTTTGCAGAAAGCCTATTTGCTTTATTTTTCGTTATTTTTTTATTACTTTCAGCACCTTTAGCGTGTGTTTATTTGTGTTGTACTCTTTTATTTTGTTTTGGTTTTGCTGTTGTTTTCTTTTGTTTTGTCTTGTAGAAAGCCTGTTTGTTTAGTTTTCCTTTGAATTTGGGCCTTTTATATTTTTTTGCTTTCTGCACCACCCAACACTTTTATGTTGTTGCTGTGTGTTTTTCTCTTTGCTGTTTTGGTATTGTTGAGCTACAATAAATTTTTGGTACTGTTGGGCTATGACCCAGTTTTTAAAAAAAAGAATAAATTATTTTTGTTTACAAAAATAAATAAATTTATTTCAAAAAAATTAAGCCTCGAATTTATTTGAGTGGTGTTCCATCGGTATAGTCAAGGATATTTAATAAAATTAAACTTAATCCTTGATTTCATTTGAGTGGTATTCTACTGGTATAATCTAGAATATTTAATAAAAATAATTATGGATCTGATTGAGTGGTTATATCGTCATCAAGACCGAGGCGTCATATGGTTTCGTTGAACGACTTTCCGTCGTGTACCATAGACGTTAAGAATTAATCTTTGATTGGGTTGAATGAAATTTGCACTGCCCAAGCCAAAGATGTATATGAGTTATTGAATAGCTCTCTATTGTAAGCCTATGCGTATATAAAATTGGTCTTGATGCGATTGAGTGGTCCTTCCGCCATCAAATCAGGAGCGTTACATGGGTTATTGAACATTGCAGTATCAGTAACTCTATGCATACAATAGATGCACACAATGGCCCTTGCATTTCATTGTGGAAATCCCCGCAGTTAGCGTAAACGTATCACACATAAGCTTCATTGAACAGTACTATGTCGTGATTCCTTTGCAAATGTGAATTCTCACAAAGTAATAATCACGTATTAATTGAATTCATTAAGAACACGTGGCTTTGATTCCTCCCTGAGCTGAAGATACGTAGGAGCGGGAACCGAACCCGTCAAGCCAAAATAAATAAACAAATATTTTTCCCCTCTTGTTAATAAATAAGTGTAAATACTATTGGAGTGATTTTAAATATTTTTAAACTTAACAAACTTTTGCACAATTAATTAGAAAGTAATCGCTTATTTAGTGGACGTCATAGGGTACTAATACATTCCATAAATCGACTCCCAAACCTATTTATAGGTTTGAAGACCTTGTTTTAAGTTTTTCTAAGGTTTTTTTTAATAAATCTTAGTGATGACTCTATTTTATTTAATTTAACGCCGTTCCCACCGTGACCCTAGTTACGACAATGCTAATATAATTTTCCTTCACCCACGACTTTAACAGGCTGAAATGTAGTATTTGGTTGTTTTTTGGGACAATAGGTAGAACGTATTTACTGTGCCCATTTTTAATGCAACGTAAATTAGAGGCTAAAATAGATTTCTCATATTATTCGCCTTTAATAGGGAAACTCGTTAATGCAGGTTGCAAATTCAAGGCGCATAAGTGTGCCAAAACACTATTGGCACACCATAAAACGCACCTTGATTTGAAAGCTGCCAATTTTTGAATGGTGTGTTTTAATCTTCATATCCATAAGTTCATTAGTTAAATCTATCATTTTGAAAAGGTTGTCAATTGTTTTTTATTTTATTCAAACCTAAAAATGAGAGTAATGATTAATGTATCATTACTATTTGCACCACAAACATACTTCAACAAAAATAAAATATTTGTTTGGTTGAACTAGGTGTGTGGTGGCATATATAATAAATAACAATGGTATATTTAAGAGTGAAGGGCCATATTGGTCCCTGACTTTTAAAATTTTTTTCATATTAGTCCTTAACTTTTTAAATGAAGCGTTTAGGTCCTTGACTTTTTTATTTTTGATTCATTTTGGTTCCTCATATTAGTTTAGTGTTAACACCGTTAACGAAAGTTCAATGTGTCACGTTAAGTGACACGTAGGACACCCAAATGTTGTTCATTTGTTGTTGAAATGGCATATAATCCAAAACACCGTCATTGTTTTTGTATGTGATGCACTTTTAAAGTATTTTTCTTTATGAAATTTTAAAAATTAGTGTTTATTCTTTTGTGATGTACAACGTCGTTTTCAGTGAAAAAAGAGTTTTATTTAACCTACAAAGTGGGAATGACAGTTTTGATTGTCCAATGTGTCATGTTAGACATCTGTTACACTACAAGAATGTGTTGAAATAGCCTCGCAAATTTAGCGACGGCCCGTAACCGTCGCTAACTAGCGACGGTAATTTAGCAATTAGCGACGGTGTTGACATTTTTATTAATTTTTAAATGGTTTATTAGTTTGCGACGGTCCTTTCCGTCGCTATTTTGCGACGGTCAAGGCCGTCACTATTCAGGGCCAATAAATTTTTTTTAATTTTTTGTGCTGAAATCAATTTTTAAAATAAAAAAAGGCATGGTTTGCGACGGTCCTTGCCGTCGCTATTTGGCGACAGTTAAGGCCGTCGCTAAAGGAGGCCCAATTTTTTTTTTCTGAAAACAATTTTTTTAATTAAAAAAATTAGGTTTGCGACAGTCAAGGACGTCGCTAAGGGAGGCCAATATTTTTTTTTCCTGAAAACAATTTTTTTAATTAAAAAACTTAATTTGTGATGGTCCTTGTCGTCGCTATTTTTCGATGGTCAAGGCCGTCGCTAAAGAAGGCCCAATTTTTTTATTTTTTTCTGAAAACAATTTTTTAATTAAAAAAACTAGGTTTGCGACGGTCTTTGTCGTCGCTATTTTGCGACGGTCAAGGCCGTCGCTAATGGCGAGGATTTTTTTTTAATTTTAGCGACGATATATACCGTCGCTTTTGGGGCAGAATGACATTTAATCAGCGCCATTCCCCTTACCCCTATCTCTATTTTCTTATGTCCAAAACTTTTTCTCTCCTCACAAAACACAACCTCACAAATTTCACTCACCCAACCCCATTTCTTCTTCAATCTCACTATCCCCAACCTTATTTCTTCATCTCCATACCCAAATCCTCCATATCCAAGCCTTATTTTCCTTTCCTCCTTCCAATCTCACTCCTCTCCCTCTTCACCCATTGCCTCTCTCTCCTCCACGCACTCTCTCTCTCCACCACCAACCACCACGCAATTTTCTACCTCCACCACCCTCCACCAAGGTCTCTCTCCACCACAAATCCTCCCTCTCTCCACCTAGGTGCATTATTTTAATTTTTTTAATTTTAATTAGTTAATTTTAGAATTTATATGAATTTTAATTAAATTTTAGAATTTATATGAATTTAATTGATTTTAGTATTTATATGAATTTTTGTTGAATTTAAGTGATTTTAGAATTTTTGTGGAATTTATGTGAATTTTAAAATTTATGTGAAATTTTGCCATAAAGGTTAAATTATGTGAATTTATGGAATTGTTAAAGTAAATATAGAAATTTTGTGAATTTTAGAATTTATATGAATTTTAAAATTTATGTGAATTTTTACCTTTATGTGGATTTATAGAATTGTGAAAGTAAATATAGAATTTATGTTGAATTTATGTGAATGTTTGCCTTTATGTCAATTTATGTTCAATTTATGTGAATTTAAGTTGGATATATGTGAATTTTTGTCATTATGTGAATTTATGTAAATTTTATAATTTATGAGAAATTGTAATTATGTTGGAATTTGTATGTGAAATTGTAAACAATGTAAAGTATAGAGTAGTAGTTAGAAATTTAACTTTTAATTTAAAATTCTAATGTGATATATATGCACTTGGAATATATAGTAGAGTAGAAATTGATTTTAAAGTGTTGTTGCAGTTCGTGTTCCTCTTTTTTGTTTGGAGATTGCGTAGTGCAGTTGGATATAACTTGGAGCTTACGGTTTTTGGTTTTTGAGTTTGAGGTAAGTAGCTGAGTAGCCTAACTTGTAATTAATGTTGAACTTATAAGTAATATAGGATTTGCACCCTAGGTTAGAGGACCTGACTGCTGGTTTTAGAAGTTCTGGATTATGGAATTTAGATTTTCTGAATTTTGAATTGTTGGTTTCTGAATTTCTAATTTTTGAATTTTGGGAAATGTCCATGTATTAGGGGTTATTCTGCCGAAATTTTTCTAAATTTTTGTATGCCATGTGCTTATTACAGAACATAGATCGTACTTGGATGTACGAAAGATTTAATCCAAGCAAGACTCAATTGAGACATGAATCTATTCGTGGAGTAAATGAATTTGTTGAGACAGCTAAGAATTCTCGTTACTATTTATCAGAGGGAGCAACTAGATGTCCGTGTGTGAAGTGTAGAAACATGAAACTGTTTGATGGGCTTATGTGAAGACTCACTTGTACAAATACGGTTTTAAGCCTGATTATTGGATTTGAACAGAACACGGTGAAGGGAGGGTAGTAGAATCAGACTTAGCAGGTCAGTCAAGCAATTTAGAATGGGATGATGAATGGTAATCAGTTTGAAATGATGCATAATATGGTAACTGATGCATTTGGGCCATTTGTTTATGACACATATCATAGTTATGGTGAAACAGTAAATGAAGTTGAGCCGCCAAACCCTGAATGTCAAAATTTTTATGATATGTTGATGGAAGCTAACCAACCAATTTACGAAGGGTGTTCCGAATCTACCTTATCTCTTGCAGTTAGACTATTGGCTGCTAGGTCTAATTGGAAGGTTCCTCAGAAGTGTATATATTATTTTGCACAGATGCTTGCTGATGTAGCACGGTCAAAAGAGCATGTACCTAAGAATTGTTATGAAACAACCAAGTTGACATCCAAATTTGGTTTGAAGGTTGAGACGATTGATTGTTGTCAGAACAGTTGCATGTTATTCTATAAAGAAGATAGCAATTTGATTGCATGTAAGTTCTGTCATAAGTTGAGGTTTGAACCTAAAAGAAACAGAATTGGTAGGTTTAAAAATGTTCCAGTGAAGAGAATGTTTTATTTTCCTATAACTACTAGGTTGCAAAGGTTATATGCGTCAACAAAAACTGCAAGTCAAATGAGATGGCATCATGAGAATAAAGAGGTTGATGGTGTTCTTCGTCATCCATTTGATGGTGAAGCATGGAAGCACTTCAATGGATGTTATCCTGAATTTTCTAATGAGCCGAGAAATGTGAGACTTGGTCTATGTGCTGATGGGTTTACACCCCACATACAAGCATCTGCACATCCGTATTCATGTTGGCCTGTAATTATTGTTCCCTACAATCTTCCTCTTGAATTGTGCATGACCAAACATTACATGTTCTTAAATTGTCTCATTCCTGGTCCAAAGAACCCCACTATAAAAATTAATGTCTATTTGCAACCGTTGATTGATGAACTTCAAAAATTGTGGAGCCATGGTGTACTGATATATGATATATCCACCAAACAGAATTTTATGATGAGGGCTTGTTTAATATGGACTATCAATGATTTTCCGGCTTATGGGATGTTATCTGGTTGGAGCACACATGGTAGGTTAGCATGTCCTTATTGCATGGATGATACAAATGCTTTTTGGTTGAAATTTGGTAAAAAATATTCTTGGTTTGATTGTCATCGCCGGTTCTTGCCCGCTAATCATTCTTTTAGAAGAAGCAAAAATACTTTTAGAAGGGACAAAGTTGAGAAGTCAGATCCGCCATTCATTTTGAATGGAGAACTTGTATGGCAGTTCGTAAAGGATTTTCCAAAGGTAACCGATTCGATCCCAACTAGGCTGGCAGGATTTTGGTCCCTTCATAATTGGACTAAAAGAAGTATTTTCTGGGATCTTCCGTATTGGAAAGACAATTTGTTGAGGCACAATCTAGATGTGATGCATGTTGAAAAGAATTTCTTTGACAGTATCTTTAATACTGTTATGAATGTTAAAGAAAAAACAAAAGATAACAAGAATGCAAGAATGGATTTAGAGAAAGAGTGTAAACATGGGGACTTAGAATTGGTTCCATTATCTAATGGGAAGATGGGGATTCCAAAGGCAAAGTATACATTGACATCGGCCGATGCAAAATCAGTTTGTAGATGGATAAAGGAGTTGAAAATGCCAGATGGTTATGCATCAAATCTAAGTCGGTGTGCTGATGTAAATAGAGGGGCCATGCAAGGGATGAAAAGTCATTATTGTCATGTTTTCATGCAGAGTTTACTCCTGATTACATTTCGTTCCCTACCCGATGAGGTGTGGAAACCGTTGACAGATATCAGCAAATTTTTCAAAGATATTTGTTGTAATTCACTTAAAGTGAGTGACCTGGGAAAAATGGAACAGAACATTCAAGTTATTCTATGCAAATTAGAAAGAATTTTTCCACCTGGGTTCTTTGATTTAATGGAACATCTCCCGATCCACTTACCTAGAAGCACGATTGGGTGGCCCGATTCAGTATCGATGGATGTATCCGTTTGAAAGGTATAAATCAAATTACTCATTTACTTGTTTTAAATAAGTAATATATGTGCTTTTTTTTATCAAATTAGTTAATAGTTGAAAACTTTCATAGGATGATGGGCGCATACAAGAGAACGGTCACCCAAAAAGCAAGGGTCGAGGGATTTATCAGCACCGACTATGTTGGTCGTGAGATTACATATTTCTGTTCTCACTACTTTAAGTCTTTCAATTTAATCTCAAGTTCGGGTCTAAGGAATGACCCAGAAAATGAAAGTGTGCCGAGTAGTTCATTGTCAGTTTGTAACAATGTCGGTCGTCCCAGTGACACGTGTAAACAACATTATATGAACGATGAAGAATATAATTCTGCTCGTGTGCATGTACTCATCAATTGCCTTGAAGTGAAGCCGTATTTGGAGTAAGTGTTACTTTCACATCATCGATGAGTAAACATATGTTGAACAAATTCATATATATTAAATCAATTTTGCTTTTTGCAACATGTTTTTAAGTGTACATGAAGATGGTGAAAGTCGTATACATGCGGACTTTCCTAATTTGTTTAAGTCCTATGTAAGTGTTTACAAACCCTTACATATACCAAATAATTGAATTAAAACTTTACAGGTAAACATTAACTTGTATTGTATAGGTTTACGATGATCGAAATGGGGTTACTAACAATGAGTTACGGTCATTGGCCTTGGGTCCTAATTTGAAAGATTCCTCATGAAACATGTGGTTCATTAATGGATATAAGTTTCACACAAAAGCTTGGAGTCAAAGTAAAAAAACAACCAATTGTGGTGTATGTGTAAAAGGTGTTACACAAGGTGGTGAAGATGATTTTTATGGTTTCATCAAACACATATTTGAGTTGGAATATCATGGATTGCCAAAGATTCCTCTTTTATATTGTCAATGGTATGATCCAACAAATAGGGGCACAAGGATTCATCCACAGTATAAGATAATACAAATTAATAAGCGTAAATGATATCGACATTATGATCCATTTATTGTTGCACAAAAAGCAAGACAAGTTTACTATGTGGATTATCCAGATATGTGTAAAGACTTGCGTGATTGGTGTGTTGTAATTGCCACAAAGCTGAGAGGCCATGTTGAGGTAGATGACATTATCGAAGAAACACAAATAGATGAATCACCTTATCAGGCCGATGAATCTGTGGTTCCAATAATGGAGATTGAAATGGTAGCTGGATTGGCTGATCAAACTATTGAAGGATGGGAACACGAAGTTGATCCAATACCTGAACCTGTTGGTGTGCCAACAAGATGCAAATAATGATGACGATGAACATTATGTTGGGGACGAAAATGAGAACATTGTCAATGATGATGATGATTAGCTTAGGACAATTATTACATTATATATTTATATGTCTTTTAGATGATGATGATGATAGATTATTTAGTTGATATATATGTTTTATGTTTTTTATTATAAATCGCTTATTTCTTGTCAAACAGATGTCTTCACGTCTCGCGGGAAGGCACATGTTGTTGATGAGCCTGTTAGGGCCAAAGGAAGGCGAAGGATGATACGTGGTGGTGCCATACAGATGGAGGTTGATCGCCAGTGCCGCCAAAATGTCGGATCGATATCGCAGCAGCCTTCGAGTGTACGACGACTATGTCGACCATCACAGCACCCACCAGCATCACGTCCCACTGATACTACATCACGTCCACCGTCCCTGAGTCATACACAGCCAGAGATCACGATGATTCCGACGACTGAATTAACGCAATTTCACAATCACGATGAGCACCCGAGTCATAGGTTTGGTCAGTCACAGCCTTCATATAGTGGACATCGAGAGGACTACGCTACCGATGATGATGTAGATCCTTATGTAGATGATCTACAGGAGGAGGATGAGATAGCAGAGCATGAGGAGCAAGCTCGTCCTGAACCTCGTGGTATTTTGGCACAGTTTATGCACGCACTCCCTCGAGATCAGTGGCCGACAGACAGTGACGGAAAGTTTTGGCTAAGGGATACGGGTAAAGGGTAAGTTAAATATAAACATTTTCTTTTTGTTATTTTGATGTTAACTATTATAATGTAATAATTTATTACATAAATATTTGTTTGTTATATTGCAATTGTAGGTGGTATCCTGCTCAGCCTGGTGTAGATGTGATTGTGGGATCTATCAAGTCTCAGTTTAGAGACCCATGGCCTACATAGAAAGCAATTCCTCAGGACGTACGAGACCAGTGGGGGAAGGAATTTGGGGTAAAGTTTCTTGTTGTACATATTTGTATGTTAACCACATTTGAATTTTGTTATTAACTACACTTAGTTGATATGTTAATTGTAGGATAAGTGTAGTTGGGATCCTCGTGACACCAGAAAAATGCGATCTCATTTTGAGAAGAAAGGTTTAGAGCGTATTAGAGATATGATGAACAAGGCAAGGGATAAATACATGAAGAAAGGTACCCCTCCACTTTGGTGTGGACCGTCTGCATGGGACGAGCTCCTAAAAATTTGGGATACACCACAATATAAGGAGATTGAAAATCAGGCTAAGAAGAATCGGGCATCTAAAAAGGGTGGAGTATTACACACTTTCGGTCGTGTCCCACACTTTGAGATAGCAATACAAGCGGTTTGTATTGCCCTTTTTATTATGTTTCTATTATTATATGTAATTAATTAAGTTATCCTTAATGATAATATGTTTGATTATTGTACGTATAGTGTGACAAATATGGGGAACCAGTTCCTGTTGACGATCTCTTTCTTGCCACGCATCAGAAAGCTGATGGAGCTTGGGTTGACAAACGCTCTCAGGATACCTATGTAAGTGGATTTAAAGTTTAAGTTTTGCAATTGAGTTAACATTATAAAAAAATATTAGTAGAAATTATATAATATGTTTTTAGGCGCAATTTAATACCATTTTGGAGAAAAAGAAGATGGCATCTTAGCTTGAGACGATTACACCTGAAGAATCACAGTAGGTGATAGGGATATTAGGGCCTCTGCTTGGTACACTACGGTGGGAGGGAAGAACGGGCCGTCTTTACGCCGCTGTGGATATGTCTTCTCATTTTTCGCACGGGGCAGCAACTACATACTACGTCGCTCAGTCGTCAGCTCGTGGCAGACCCACATCTTCAGATTTCGACTTGGAGCGTGTCATTGATGATTTGCAACGCAGAGCGGAGGAGAGGGAAAAAGCCCATCAAGAAGAGTTGTAGTGAGTGCTTCAGGCTCAGGATCAATTCCAATTAGATATGCAGCGAAATATGAGTGACATGATGCAGCACCTTAGTGCCATGGAGGCTCGCCATCGACATGCTGACACGGGATCATCTAGACATCAGCTTCCACATCCAGATTATGTTGAGAATGATGAAGAAGACGAGGCAGACGGTATACCTATGCGGTTTACTTGTCGTCGTTCTTAGTAGGGATTTGTGTGTTTAGATTGTATTTATTGTGGAGTATCGCTTTTATTTGTTGGAGTTACTTTTTTACATTATGTGTTTAGAGTGTTTATTTTGTACTTTAACTTAAAAATTTGATATTTGTTTTAGGATTCTGAATTTCTATATTGATGTTGTAAATGTCAGTTTTTCTATTGTTATTTCCCACGTTTTATTATGTCAGGTTTTGTTTAAAATTTTGAATTTGGCTACTTAACAAAAAAAAAATTGTTAAAAAAACATTATCAACGGTTTATACCGTCGCAAATTTGGCGCTAAAAATGATTAGCCACGGCATAAACAGTCACAAAGTTGGCACGAAAAAAAAAAACACCCACGTTTATTAGCGACGGTCTTTTTCGTCGCTAAACAACGTCACTAATTAGCGACGGCCTTTACCGTCGCTAATAGATAGCAACGAAAAAAATAGCGACGGCTTGACCTCTGTCGCTTGGCCGTCGCTAACACTTATTTAGCGACAGCTTTTGGCCAATTAGCGACAATAATAGCCCTCGCTATTAGGTGCATTCTTATAGTGTTAATGGTCTCAACATTTAACTAGCCATAGGGAGTTAGGGACCAAAATGAATCAAGGATAAAAATGTCAGGGACCGAAATGCATTATTATAAATATTAAGGACTTATGTGAACTTTAACTAAAAAGTCAGGACTAAACAGTGTATTTTTTCGTATATTTAATATTTCTGAAACTTACAATATACATGCACAATTTCTTTTTGAAGAAATAATTTCTAAAATAATAAAAGGGTATTGCTAACCATTGCCCTTAGAGCAATGAATAAACTACTTATAAATAATTTTTTTTAACAAAAGTCATAATTAATAAAGATGTACTTGTAGCATTGAATACTACACTTTTTAATAAAAAAAATTTACTTATGAGTTTCTTATCCATTATCCTGAGGGCAATTGTTAGCAAAACTCATAATAAAATATCTAAAAAAAAGTTCATATATATTTTTAAAATAAATGATTTAACAATGTCATAAATTAAGAAAGCTCATATATTTTGATAATATAGATAAAACATTTATAGTAAGAAATTAATCTCATTAATAAAAATATTAATAAAAATATATATTAATAAAAGCTAACTCAATGACAAAAAATGAAGCTGGATGACAAAAAATGAAGCGGGTGAAGGGAGATAGCGGTTTCTTAAAAATTATGAGAAATTGTCCTAAAAAATTATATATACATATTAGTAATTAATTTTTATAATGCGAGACCGAAACCCCATTGATCAAAGTAGCTCATCTAGTTTATTTTTGGAATATGGCACGTGTAGCACGTGGTAAATTTAATAATGGTACTAACAATAAACTTATCATTTCATAAAAAAAACAATAATCTTATCATATATCATATATATATATATATTAAAGTAGTAAAATTTTTAGGGAAGTTGAAATTTTTTTTTATAGGCAAAATATACTATTAAGAATATCGAGTATAAGAATTACTCAAACCTATATACACATTAAGACAACAGTCTATTACAAAATAAAAAATAAAAAATTCAATTCACAAATAACAAGTTATCCCCATTAAGACCCATAGACACTCACTTTCAAAAGCGGTATTTGATCAAATCCATCAATTTCTCAAAATCCAGAGATGCACTATTAAAGATTACTATTTGATTACGGAACAAACAAATATAAAATACTCTTCGCCAATATAAATAAAATACGCTAATCAATACAATCATACTCTAAGGCCAACGGGTTGATTCAAATGGTATGTGTTTATGTCTATAATTATAAGGTTATGGATTCGAGTCTTATCTCGTTGAATTTAGCTTTTTTTGGTAAACAATCTATAAATTCTACTATAAATCCTCGTTGAGGTTACGAATATGCCCTGACATTGAACGTGGTAAGTCTGCTCCTTAACTAAACTCTTTTTTAACAAAAAAAAAATCCACTAAGCCACTTTTGTTATTGTTATAAGGATTTTTTTAACATGTGCAATATTGCACAAGTTAAAAAACTCAAGATAGAAATAAATCATAACATTAATTATATGTTAAACTAAATTACATTAATTTTTTGTATTTTTCAATAACAACTTTTTACTTTAAGTTTATTAACCTGTGCAATATTGCACAGGATAGACAAATCCTTGTTATAACTACGGATTTCTCCCCTTAAAATGAGACTAATCCTATTTGCGTTGCATAACTGACATCAGCCTTAAAAATTTTACATAGATAAGATTCGAACACGAAACATCCATTATTATTAATAGTAATAGAATGTTCTGTGAATATATTCTTATTTTATCAATTTCAACCAGTACTATTTTATAAAATCTGAGGATATTGCATTTTACCTTAATTTTTTATTTTTTTAGATGCTTATGAAAAGGAGCGAAAGGAGTATTAATGTGTTCTAATTTTGGAAAAACATTGAAGGCTAATTGCTTTTGGATTAATCGTGGTACGCGTTTATAAAAAAAAATATAAAATAGAATTGCGTGGTATGCGTGGTCATATATAATAATAAAAATACTTAGCATGCTTCATTTTGTTTTTTTTTTGGTAATGATACTTGCTCTATTTTTACCTTCAGTTTTCACCCACACACTTGCACACACACAAATGTGGTATTGGTAATTTTGTACGTAATTTTCATATGGGTGATTTTAGATACACCACATAAATTAAATTTAGATGTATAATATTTACTGTTATAAATAATTGAAGTTTAAATTATATTATTTTATTTATTTTATTATTATTATTATAAATATATTAACTTAATTATTAAAATTAAAAAAGAGTATAGTTCTCCTTAATTTTAAGATAGTACCTTTTCCCAATCTTTGTCATATTAAGATCTCTACTATGTGTAATTCTTTAAAAAATAATTTTGGATTTATAATATTTTTAATTAATAAAATCAAATTATATAAATATTTTATAATATTTATATATATAAGTGACAATAAATAAAAGTGCAAAGAAACAAATTATATAAGCTCTTTGAGTCATAAATTTTTTCCTACTTTGGGTTATATTCGATGAGACACGTCTCTTTGCCCTAATTTTTTTAAGCAAAAAAGTCCTTAAAGAGGTTTTCCGTATAAGTGACTTTTACTTATATTTTTTTAAAGAGCCTTTTACTTATATTGATATTTTGATTTTTTAACTTTACATATTTTTTTACTTTGATCCATTAATTTAATATGTTCTATTTTTGGAAAACAATATAAGGTTAAAACAACCACTAGCCTTTTTTTTTTGGGACACATGAGGGGCAAAGACCCCGACAACAACCACTTGCTTTTATGCTGTATATAAGAGAATGGAATATATTTGGACCGGTTGCGTGGTACGCGTGGTCATATAAAATATTATTATAAATTTATAATATATAGTTTATATAATATAATATATAATATAATAATAATAAAAACGTGTACCCTTTTTACTCTTTACAGTTTTCAGTCACACACTTGCATACAAAAATATAACGAAGCATTGATAAGAACACTTTTTTTTTTCCATAAAAATGTAATAATTGAAAATTAAACTCAGATCCTCATATAATATTTTTCATATATTCAGCGACTAAAAAATCGCCTTAATAATATGAGTTCTAATTTTTATACTTAAATATTCTGTACTCAATATATTAATTGTTTACTTACATTGAAAAAAGTTGTTAAATTAGTTATTTTTCTGTTACAATATTTTTTCGAATTTGGTAGTTATACGTGTAGAAATATGTGAACATAAAAATAAAAATTCAATAAAACTTCTACTTGTGTAACTCAATATTATAATATACGTAACCATAAGTATAAATTGAGGACGAAAAATGTAAGTATAAAATATATATATATATATATATATATATGACGAGTCACTTGAGAAAAGTGATTTACATGAAAATGTGAAGAGTGAATATGAGTCATTGGATTCTATTACGAATGGTTGAGATTAAAACACAGGAAATTTTGAGAGTCATTTGAATTTTTAAAAAGTTACATATTTTATTTTTTTTGCTAAAATTAAAAAATATTTACTTTAATTAGATACTTTCAATATAAAACTTTTAAAATTTCACCTCTTACACCCCAAGAAACACTTGTCATGGATGTTTCATTGAGAGTCCATGTGTTGCAGATATTGTGTGCGTTGGAGATAAGGTCCCTGTGTGGTTCTGAGTCGGTTAAAATGTTTTTGGTGTGGGAAAAGAGAGTGGCGTGAGTTGAAGGAGGTACAGGGTGGAGGGATAAGAGTTTATTTCTTTTGTTTTTTTTTTTTTTTTTTTTTTGCATATTTTAATTTTTTTATATTTTATTTCTTTAAATTAAAAAAAATGCCAAAGCAGCATCACCAATGTTGACACAGGGACCAAATTGCAACAGTTTGAAAAGTGAGGATCAAAATCACATAAATAAATAATTAAGCCAAACATTTAAGTGAAGCATCAAATTCGACAATAACCATAATAAGAAAACCAAAATTTTATTTAAGCCAAATATCACAAATTCAATCACTCATTGTTATGCTTTTAGTGCAATAAATTATAAGAAGCTTATTTAAATCTAGCATTAAGTATTTTCTTACTCCTTAAGTTTTCATGAAAATTGCTCTTAGGACAATTGCTAAAGTTATTATTATTTTAAAAATAATTATAAATACAGGTTATTGCATCTCTTGAAATTATAAAAATCTATATTTTCAACACCTTTTTATATTCAATTCCTTTAAAAATTATCATTAGGACACTAAATATCATTTAACTTATTCTTTATATATAACTCATACATTTAATCTCTTGTCTTTAAAAATATATATTTTTAATCTTTAATTATAACCATTTTAGTTCTTCATATTTTGCAAAATCCCTTTTTTAATCTCTCAAACAGATATCTCTAGAGATCAAGGGCTAAATACAAGTATTTGAAAAGTGAAGGACTTAAAACAAATTTTTGCAAAAATTTGGGGTGAAAATACATTTATCTCTTAAATTAATTGAATCCTTTAACTTTAGTCACGTTGATTGAGGCCTGTGTTCTGGCAAACAAAGGCGAAAAAAAAAAAAAAAAATACAATCAAGCAGAAACATGGAAGCAAAACATATGCCTTGGATCCTCTTTCTTCAACTGCTACTATTCACAGTATGATAATTCACTACTCAATTTTTCTTCATTTTCTTTTGAACTCTGTTTCTCTGTTATATGTTCTATATCTTCTTAGTTCATAGACTAAATTTTTTGTTATAATTTTTTGCAGTACTCGTATGGTTATGAAAAAGGACATGATAATGACCATATGAATCAAATGAAACTTGGGGATCAAACAGGAACAGTATTCTTCAAGTTTGAAGATTTGAAGCCTGGAAAAATAAAGTCCATGTATTTTCCAAAGAAAGATCTTTCAAAGTCACCTAAATTCTGGCCTAAAGAATATGCTGATTCCGTTCCATTCTCATCAAAGGACCTTCCAAATCTTCTCAAACGTTTCGGTTACGGTCCAGATTCCACATCAGCCGTAACCATGAAAGGTACCTTGAGCAATTGTGAGAACCCACCCCTCAAAGGAGAGATTAAAACTTGTGCTACTTCTTTGGAATCAATGCTTATGTTTGCTGAAAAGGTTATTGGTCCTGAACTCAAAGCTTATACCACTACCTGGATTAAAGGACCAACTGTCAATATCCAGAACTTCACATTCTTAGATAACATCCAAGAAATCCCATCTCCCGAAATGGTAACTTGTCACGCTATGGCGTACCCTTACGCCGTATTCTTCTGCCATAGCCTTGCAGGTATCAACAAGGTGTTCAAGATCCCACTCCTCGCTAAAGACACCGGCGATCGCGTCGATGGAATGGCGGTTTGTCACATGGATACCTCACTCTGGGGGAAAGGTCATACTGCATTCAAAGCCGTTAACGCTAAGCCAGGAACTCCTCTTTGCCACTTCGTCCCATATGGTGATCTCTTCTATGTTCCCAAAATGGCACCTAAGCCCTTTTCAGCAATCTAGATCTGCACCAATTTGCATGTCATCACCTTTAATTAGTCTTAGAATTAAGCAAATCTCACGTGTGTTAATCCTGGAAAATTACATGTTCCTAGATTAACGCGTTAATTTTTGAAGTTTAAGGACTTCGCGGGATGCGCCAATTGGGGGAATAAGTTAGCAATTATGTGATGATAGTATTATGCTACTTTTAAGTACATCAAAACTATTTGGTGTTTGGTTTTAAGTCAGATGGCACAAAAACAAATTGTCTTTAATAACCAAATGGTTTATTCAAAATAAATAACTATGATGGACCTGCTATTGCCTAAAAATTTTGTTATATATGTTTAACAGATAATGAGTATTAACACGAAGTTCAAAACCTATTATCAACAATATTGAATACGCCTTGCCTCTGTTATTACTTTTTGTTTTTCTGGATGAACTTTGTCTCCGAGAGTAAGATGAAAATTGAAAAGAAAAGTCAGATTAAATTTATAGTTGCGAAGGATGTTAGTTATTTTCGTGTTTTTCTATTACAATTATAATAATATTTTACGGATTGGAGCAAAGTTTAAAAAAATTAATACTCTTAATTATAAACCCCTCAAAATAACATCACGATTAAATTTTGGACAAAATGTTGACATAGAGACCAAATTGCAATGTTTAAAAAGTGAGGAATTAAAATCACTTAAATAAATAATTAAGCCAAACATTTAAGTGAAACACCAAATTTGACAATAACCATAATAAGAAAACCAAAACTATATTAAAGCCAAACATATTTATTTCAAAAAGTAAAATTGTTTAATTCAAAATATTATATTATGTAAAGTATATTTATTGTTTTTTTTTTATAGACATAAAGTGTATTTATTGTGTTTGTGAGTATCTGCGTTTAATCAGATAAACCCTTGTTTAATTCTAGCATTAAATATTTTCTTACTCCTTAAATTTTCATGAAAATTTGTTTATTATTTCTTATAGGTCTCCATAAATAATGTTTCTTAAGGTAATTGTTAAGGTTATTATTGTTAGACAAATAATTATAAATGCAGATTATTGCATTTCTTGAAAATTTAAAAGCTGCATTTTCTAACACCATTTTATATTTACTCTCTCCATTATTGAATATAAGCAAAAAATACCTATCGCACACCCCTTAAAAAAATTAGTTAAGCTTATTTAATTTTTTTGGAATCAAATAAAGAAATATTTTGGCTTAGTTATTTATCCCTTATTAGAAAAAGTATTTATGTTAGTAGCTAGTTTTAACTTTCCTCCAACCAATGAATGAGTTATAGGAAGGAGAAATAATCCTTTGTATCTCCTAGTTATTTCAACTTTCAACCATGACAATTAATGAATTATAAAGAATAAGGAGTGAAATACTCTCTCCGATCCTATTTATAAGACGTTTTCAATCGAATTATACGCATCAACGAAAATAGTTAAGGTTAGTTAACTTTATTGATTTTCTAAAAAAATGTGTGAGATGACAATTTTATTTTTCATTGAATATTATGTTGGCCAATCAAAATTGAAAAGTTAAGATAGTCAAAATATTTAATGAGGGTAAAAAAGAAAAGTGATAATAAATGCTTTATGAAAACTACAAAACATCTTATAAAAGTCATCATCAAAACCTTTTAAATAGGCCTATTAAAAAAAAAACTTTTAAATAGTAGTGTCTTATAAAAATGACCAGAAAGAGTGAAACAAAGATATTTTAGGTATAATTTCATTTAATATGGTCGAAATGGATAAATTTACTTATAAAAAATAATATAGAAGTTTTAAAAAATTTGCTTATATTCCGTAACGAAAGGAGTAACTCTTTAAAAAATGTCCTTAGGACACTAAATATCATTTGACTTGCTTATCTATAACACATACATTTAATCTCTTATCTTTAAAAATATATATATTTTTAGTCTTTAATTATAACAATTTTAGTCCTTCATAATTTGCAAAATCCCTGTTTTGTTCTCTCAAATAGATATTTCTAGAGATCAAGGGCTAAATACAAGTATTTGAAAAGCGAAGGACTTAAAACAAATTCTTGCAAAAATTTGGGGCGAAAATACATTTATCTCTTAAATCTAATTGGACCACCTAGTTACTTAATAGATTCAACCACATGTGAACTCATTTAACTTGAGTCACTTTGATTGAGGCCTGTGTTCTCTGGCAGACAAAGGCGAAAAAAAATAATACAATCAAGCAGAAACATGGAAGCAAAACATATGCTTTGGATCCTCTTTCTTCAACTGATACTATTCACAGTATGTTAATCCATTACCCAATTTTTCTTCTTCTTCTTTGAACTCTGTTTCTCTGTTATGTTCTATATCTTCTTAATTCAGAGACTAAATTTTTTGATATAATTTCTTTGCAGTGCTCGTATGGTCATGAAAAAGGAAATGGTCAAGGTCATGACCATATGAGTCATATGAAACTTGAGGATCAAACAGGATCTGTATTCTTCAGGTATGATGATTTGAAGCCTGGAAAAATACAGTCCATGTATTTTCCAAAGAAAGATCTTTCAAAGGCACCTAAATTCTGGCCTAAAGAAGATGCTGATTCTGTTCCATTCTCACTAAAGGAACTTCCCAACCTTCTCAAACGGTTCGGTTTCGAACCAGATTCCAGAGAAGGGAAAGCCATGAAAGGTACCTTGAGACAATGTGAGAACCCACCCTTGAAAGGAGAGATCAAAACTTGTGCTACCTCTTTGGAAGCAATGCTTGATTTTGCTCAAAGGGTCGTTGGTCCTGAACTCAAAGCTTGTCCCACTACCTGGATTAAAGGACCAACTGTTAATTACCAGAACTTCACATTCTTAGATAACATTGAAGAAATCCCATCTCCCTCAATGATAGCTTGTCACTCTATGGCTTACCCTTACGCCGTCTTCACCTGCCATAGCCTTGCAGGTATCAACAAGGTGTTCAAGATCCCACTCCTCGCTAAAGACACCGGCGATCGCGCCGATGGAATGGCGGTCTGTCACATGGATACCACACTCTGGTGGGAAGGTCATGTTTCATTTAAATACACTAAAGCTAAGCCAGGTGTTCCTCTTTGCCATTTCATCCCATTCGGTGATCTCTTCTATGTTCCCAAATTGCCACCCAAGGGATTTTCATCAATCTAGATCTGCATCAATTTGCGTGTCATGACCTTTAATTAGTCTTAGAACTAAAGAAATCTCACATGTGTTAGTCCCGAACTTACAATTTCTCCGGGCATATACCTGGAAAATTACAGGTCCGTGGATTAACACATTAATTTCTAAAGTTTGAGGACCAATATGAAGGGGATCTGCGAATTGAGGGAATAAGTTAGCCATTATGTGATGTTAGTATTGTGCTATTTTTAAGTACATCAACGCTGTTTCGTGTTTGGTTTTAAGTCAGATGGCAAACAAAAAATTTCTGTCTTCGGGGTGCAGAATGGACTAATGTTAAACTTATTATTATCGTCTTTTGTGTTTGTGTCTGTGTTCTTATCTTATGTCAGAATAAACTAATGGCTTGTATCCAAAATAAATAATTGATCCTGCTATTGCCTTAATTTTTTTATATATGTTTAACAGATTATGAATATTAACATGAAGTTCACAATCTATTCTCTGTTGAATTCGCCTTGCCTCTGTTATTACTTTTTGTTCTTCTGGATGAACTTGGTCTCAGAGTAAGATGAAAATTGAAAAGAAAAGTAAGATCAATTCAAAGTTGCAAAGATGTGAGTTATTTTCGTGTTTTTCTATTATAATAAGACTATACGCATTGGAGCAAAGTTTAAGAAAAATTAGTACTATTTACTGTGTACAACCCATAACAAGTTAAATAAAAAAAGTTTATTTTTTTAGTATAATTAGTTGTAGATGGTACAAAATAAATAGTAGGTGTTAGATCATTGTTTAAAGTTTAGAATTTTCTATTGGTAGAACATGATTGGAGACATTATTTGGAGACACCTAATTTGAATTTTAATTTTATATACTAAAATATGTGTCATCATTTAATATTGTTAAAATATTTAAAACGCCTATCGTTACTTCTGTCTAGTCAATAAATTCAAGTTTTTAATAAATTCAAGTTTTTATCTCTCTTATGGTTTGAAACTTTTTAGAATTATCTGTTACATAGATTTGTATAGTTTGTATGGAGGTGTAAATGAGATAATTTTAATATGGAGGCATTTTAAAGTTTTTATAAATATCGACATAATATTGACACAAATAGTAAGGAGGAAAGATCCTCACAATCACTTTATGAGTTTGAGATTATTTAACTATTTCTTGGTGGCAACTCTCCCTCTAGGGGCTAGTACCTCTAGGTAGCCTTGGGTTCTCTAAGTTTGGGTGTGTGGCTCTTGATGAACTCTTCGAGTCACCCACACTTACTAGTTGGATCCCTAATCCGGGGTATTTATGACCTGTCTAGTGGTTTGGTGGTGTTTCTCCTTTTTACTACTTTTTTAAAAAAATAATAATTTAATTGATCACATCACACTTGTTTACTTTTTTACTAATAGGATGAGAATAAATTTTCAAGAAAATAGAGCTTGTACTAGCTAGATAATTAATTTTTATTTTTTTTCTTTTTTTTTCCTTTCTTTCTATATCTACCAAAAATTTAATTAGTGACCAAAATCTTTAAAAATTAAATTAATGACACATTTATATATATATATGGCTGGCATATTATTATGTGAGAGACGAGAGAAGTGAATGTATATCATAATATCTTATCATAAATGAGCTTACTAATATACTCTCATTTTATTTGTAAAAAAAAACTGACTTTATTCTCTATAACTACTTTGAATTGAGAGGCACTAACATAATTGAAATTTTAATTCTCGAAAATTTTTTTAAAAAAATTCCTCTCTCTAACCTCTCTCTCCTCTCAAGTTCCCAATTCCTTCTTTGCTGATGTTCATCTACCCTTCTGCATCTATAACTTGTAATCCAGTACTCTTTGTGGAACATGTCCAAATAAATGAAATAATTTATATACAAAAATAGTGATTGCACAAGATTTACTTCCAGTTTTCTCCATCTTAAAATTGCTGAACTGAACAAAATGGAGGAAACAAGGCATGAATTGAAGGTCCCAATAGGCAAGCTTGTACCATTTTCAGATTAGAAAGGGTCTTCTGTTGAAATGTGATGTAATTTCTAGAACTATGTAGCAAAAATTTTAAGACAACACTAAAAATATATTTATAAGACACTAATGCTAGATGTTTCTATTTCTAAAATGTAAAAAAAATAATTTTTATCGTAGCCGACCTATAGATGAGGTGGTGCTAATGAGACTATAAATAGTCTTGTACTCTTGCAAAATAAATCATTAGAAACCATTTTCACATACTATTAATTACTTCCTAGCCTCTCATAAATACCTCTCGTCCCTTCCTGATCTGTTGATCTGTTTTCACTATCACAGAGACACTTTACTATTCATCCAAACTAATCACTCATTTTCCAATTAATAAAAACTAATAGTGGTATCAGAGCTATGTTCGGTCACTACTAGGCGTAAAAAAAATTATTCTATTACTTACGGAAAAAATTCTCCTTATATTTTAGAATCTCCCAAAATATTTTAACCCGTGGCTAATACCAATCAATCATTATTTATTCCCGTTCCTATTTTTACAGGAGGAAATTATTATTTTTGGAGGCTTAAAATGAAAACATATTTTTGCTCTCAAGATTTATGGGAGATTATTGAGGAAGACTTTACTATATCGGAAGTCCTTTAAACTCTCACCGCAGCTATAAGAAAAGTGCTAAAGGAAAATAAACAAAAAGATGTCGAAGCACTATTTGTCTTTTAAGAAGCCATGGTGGACACTATTTTTCAGAGAATAATGGGTGATAAAAATATAAAGAGTGCGTGGGATACTCTGCAGGAGGTGTTCAATAGATCCATCAAGGTACGGAAGTTAAACTTCAAACTGTAAGACATGAGTATGAATCACTAAAAATGAAGGAACCTCAAATAATAAAAAACTATTATACGAAGATTAAAGAAATAATAAATCAAATGAGAGCCTATGGAGAAAAAATCAAAGTCTCAAAGACCAGAAAATTAGTAAATAAATAATAAATACCATTCCCGGTAAGTTTAACCCAACCGTGACAACAATTGAGCAAACAAAAGATTTAACAAAACCCCGTACTCTAGAAGCATATGAGCAGAGATTGTGTATGCATGATGAAGATACAAAAGAGAATGTCTTCCAATCAAAGTTTAAATTAAATAATCAAAATAAAAATTATGGAGGGAAGAAGAACAATAGAGGAAATTCTAGAAGCAAAGAAGATTCTAGAAATTTCTCCAAAAGCAAGGAAGAGAAAAACTCTCAATGCAACATTTGCAAGAAACTAGGACATTCAAAGAAAAAATTGTTATTATCGCGGATAGCCACAATGCAATTATTGCAAACCACTAGGCCACGTGGAGAATTATTACCGCAAAAAAAAAGTACAAGAATAAGTATAATAAGCATCAAGCAAATTTTGCCGAAGAGTATGATCGGGAGTAGCATCTATTCTATGCTAATCAAGAATCTTCAAAGACATTCACAACTTCGTCAAAGTCAAAGTCCGACCGGGAAATGGCACCGTGATAGAGTCACAAGGCAAAGACACCGTCATGGTTGATGAGAATGAGGATGGATCTAGCTTCAATTATGGTCATTCTTGCATCACAAACACAAATTAAAATCAAGATTAGTAAGAACACAAAATAGAAAATGGAATAGAGAAGAAGATGGGAAGAAGATGAATGAGTGGATGCCACTTCTAACCTAAGCAAGAAGATAAATCAATGGGAGAACCGCCACAATGGAATTGGAATCCATTGATAAGGTCATCAAAATTCCTAAGCTCTCAAGCTAAGGCTCACAAGAGAGAATTCTCTCCAAGAAATATCAATTTCATTCAATGATCAAAAGTTGTTCCACAAAAAACCTAACTGAGTATTTATAGTACTACCTAGAGGCCCAAAAGTGGCACATAACAAAAAAAACATGGCAGCCCCTAAAATTGAAATACAACCTAGGGACTAAAAACCAAAATTAAAAATGTCCAACATAAATGTGAGCTAAGACACAAAACTCACACTTAGTACAAAATAATCCAAACCTAACAATTTAATCCCTAAGACAAACTTTTGTTTGTAAAACATTAAAACAAGTTAGAAAATTCTTCAATGTTGTCACATGCTTGCTCTTCTTGAAATTTCAATCATCAAGCAATCCATGATCACATCATCCTCCCCTCCTTAGAAAGAATTCATCCTCGAATTTAAAGGGTATGTGACCTACAAGACAGAAGCAACAATAAGTCCACAAATAAAAGCAAACCGTCCAAATCAAACACAAGAATTAATATCTTACTAAGCGGTTTCACAAACCAAAAAGGACACCACTCAAGAAAATAGGGAAAAACAAATGAACATAAGTGTGTATCAAGAAATAAAAGATTGTCAAGAGTACTAGGATTTGAAAACTTCAACACACAAGCAAAATGTGGAAGATCGTCACTCACATCACATTCATCAATAATATCAATGTTCCAAGTCCAAAAAGGTTGAACCAAAAGACATTCATTGGGGACTAAACATATAAGAACAAGTGCATGTGTAATACACACATTCTCAATCAAAGATGGAGCATGTTGTTCAAAATGACCACAAGTATCTTGGTTCTCTAAAAGACTAATGTCATGTTGCACACACCAAACCAAAGACACAAAAATAATATGGCCATCAACAATTTGCACAGAGCTCAAAGAATCATTGTAGAAAAATACAATCAAATGTCCAAGCTTACCAATCCAAAATCTATTAACAATCAAAGAATCGGAACCAAACAACAAATCATTTAAGATATGAAAAGTAGAGAAGATAGAGGTATACCTTAGAATACTAGCGAATGAAGGCAGGGAATCAAGTAAGAACAAAGAAAATTTATCACCTATACCTTGTATAACCAAAGATTTACCTTGCTCTTCACTTGGATTCACATCTTTACAACCTTTCAAAGAAGTCATGAAACTACTAGGTAATAAGTCAATGTTAGCATTCAAACAAGGATATTCATGATATATCAAATAAGAGGAATGTCTAGCTAACAATATATGTTTAGTTTCATGCTTAGCCATAAAAAGATTGGAATGAGAAGAAACACTCTCATCCTTGGAGTGCTCTCGGCCATGGTGGCCTTTAGAGCTCTTAGAAGAGCCTTTGGAGTTCTTTCCTCCATCATCCTTGCCAAAAGGATTAATAAAACTCTTATTGGACTTTTTCAAAGCAAGTTGTTCACTTCCCCTTTTTCTTTTCATAAGTTGTTGGTCTTGACCAACCTCTTTAGGGGACAAGGGAATAAGAGTGAACTTTTGGCCTTTAAACTCAAACACATACTTGTTAGTGTGGCCATCATGAATAGCACCCCTATCATATTGTCAAGGTCTACCAAGCAAAACATGGGTAGCCTCCATAGGTACTATATCACACAAAATGCTATCATGATACTTACCAATCTCCAAATCAACCACAACTTGTTTGTCAACAAGTAACTCACCATTATCATTAAGCCACTGAAGCTTATATGGCCTTGGATGAGGAGAAGTGGACAAATCAAGTTTTGA
Source organism: Cyamopsis tetragonoloba (assembly GCA_037177725.1). Taxonomy (NCBI): domain Eukaryota; kingdom Viridiplantae; phylum Streptophyta; class Magnoliopsida; order Fabales; family Fabaceae; genus Cyamopsis; species Cyamopsis tetragonoloba. The sequence goes on along the minus strand of CM074122.1, from coordinate 48,627,044 downwards.
AACCAAACGGGTGCTAGCCACATTCACACATGAACCACTATCAAATAATAAATGAACAAGTAACATGTTTCACTAGACATTTAGTATGAAAAATGTTTTCTCTTTGTGAAACATCATCATCCTTAGGATGGCTACCAAGTAACCTCCTAACAACAAGCAAGTCACCCACATTTGGATAAAGTTCTTCTTCACCACTACTAGAATCACTGGAAGAAGTGCTAAAATGAGAAGAAGCATTAGAAGAACTATCCAAAGAGTTATAAACACCATCAACACACATCATGGTTTTCTTGGAAGGGCATTGAGAGGCAATGTGCTCTCGGCCCAAGCACTTAAAGCACTTAATGTTGCTTTGCTTTTCAATATCTCGTTCTTTCTCTTGAACATTTTCTTTTCCTTTGAAATTTTAGGATTTAGAAGAGGAAAATCTTTTGTGGCCGTGGCCATCCTCAATGTCATTAGAGCTCTTTTTGAAATCCTTTTTAGAATCCTTTTTGAAATCCTTGTCAAAACTCTTTTTAAAACCTTTATCAAAACCACCTTTAGAAGCATATTTTCCATAAGCATGAGAATAAGACTTAAAGGATCTAGAATGATAGTATAAATCTCTATCTTGCCTTTGGAGTTGAGATTCAACTCTTTGGCATTGATGCAACAAAGAATCCATACAGACATGATCATGCAATTCAACAATATCTCTAATCCTAGGATGCAATCCTTCCAGGAAACTAGCCATAGTGACTTCCTCACACTCTTAGATGTTTGCTCTAGTGAGAGCCATCCACATTTCCCTATAATAGGTTTCCACACTCTTGGAACCTTGGGATAGACCTTGAAGCTTTCTATGAAGTTTCTTCAAATAGTGAGGGGGAACCCATCTCAATCTAAATCTAGCTTTCAATTCATCCCAACAATTAATAGGATGCCAAGGTAAAATAGTTTTCTTTTGGTTATCACACCACATCAAGGCATAACCATTCAAATGAAGAGTTGCCAAAGCAATTTTCCTATTATCATCAAATCTTCGAATGTCAAAAATATGATCCAATTTCATTTCCCATTCAAGATATTTTTCCGGATTAGTACTACCCTCAAAAGAAGGAATATTCAATTTGGCACCAATATGTCTATTCTCAAAGGTAGGATCACTAAACAAAGGAATATTATCAATAACGTTTCCATGATGATGCCTATTAGGACGTGGTCCATGATGCCAAGAAATGTCATGCAAGTCATCATCCTCACTAGAAATGTCATGCATATTACCATGTCTAGCATTCCTACCATGCCCAAACAATGGATCTTGCCTTAGTTGTCTATGCAAATCATTAACATGCCTAGTATCATTAGTATGATGAGCATTGAGGAAAGGATTAGGTATATATACCTTCACTTACCCTTGGAGGAGATGGAGCTCTATGATGACAATGTGACAATGGGATTGGCTACTTGAATGCACCTTAGAAAGCTTGATTTGTTCAAGTTCAAGAACAATACCTTCAAACTTCTTGCTAAGCACTTTATCAATATAACCCATCAAAGCCTCAAACATAAGCCTATTGTCACTACTAGGAGAAGAAGGTTGAGGATCTATGTTTTTTTTATATCTATAAAAAAGCAAAAGAAATGTGGAAAAGAAAAAAGAAAAAACTGACCTATGCAACCAAATGGTCAAAGACTAAAACAAAAAAGAAATAAAGAAAATAACAAATCAAAAAATAGAAAAAATAAAAAAATTTTAGCTAAGGCCTCACCAAATTCACACACCTCACAAGTGTTTCACTCATAAAGAAAAACAAAAAATCACTCGTGTATGGCACTCTTTGAAAGGCTTTTGTTAGAATATTTGTTCACTCTTGCCTTTTACCACTCATGTCTCCTTGTAAATACTTAGCAAGCAAGCTTCAAAGAATTTAGAAGCTTATCCCAATTTAATGGTTTCAAAGTGACAAAACTCCCAAAGGTTTAGCAACAAGTTTAGGCAAAAAGTGACAAAAAATACAAGTAAATGAAAACTCAAAGACAAAACTTAGAGGCCAACAAAACAAGCAAGAAAAGAGGACTCAATCAAATAAAGGCTACTCAAAGTGAAAGATACAAAAAGAGACAAATGCACAAGAAAAAGAAAACTAGACAAATTAAAAAAATAAAATAAATAAATAATGGAAGCTAGATATACTCAAAATGTTCAAAGCACCAAAGACTACAAAGCAACAATGTCACAAAATTGTAGTAAGAGTGGCAAAAAATTGAATTTTTCTCTTCTTGCTATTTTTTTTTGTCAAAACCGTACCACCAGAATTTTTTTAATACTAGCTGCACCACCCAAATTTTTTTCTGCAGCTTCAAGATTTTTTTTTCACGTTGCTTTGTTTTCTTTTTTTGGTTAGTGCTCTGTATTATTATTTTTAAGGTCTTATCTCTAATTCATGATTAGAGTTGCGATCTTCTATTCTTATCATTGATCTTAAGATCTATGTGGCGAATCCTCATCATCTTATCTTCAATTCCTTAAATTGGAGTGGCAATCCATCTTCTTAATCTTCTGCATGTTTCTTCTTCTCTTGATCTTGGTTCTAAGACCTCAAATGAAACTAGATCCTATCTCCATGAGAAATCAACCTCAACACAACCTTATTCGAAGAGGCATTCCAATACATGACGACTTTGTGTGGCCTTATTCTCCGGGTTCGTGAAAGTGCAAATCATTTGTTTTTTGAGTGTCAAGTAACTACCAGTATTTGGTATAAAATTCTAAATTGGATGGGAGTGAACTGAGCTCTAGCATCAAGTTGTGTTGCTTCTCTCCTTCAATTTTATGTGTTACTGTTCTGTTCACATCATGTGAAATGTTGTTTGGTTCTCTTCAATATGGTCAATTTGTATTGATAGGACTTATACGCTATTTAATGGTGTGAACTGGAATTCAGAGTATATTTTTGAGATGGTAGTATTGCATATTATGGATAAAGGCAAAAGTTTCAACTTTTACTTATTCGCTTTCCGATGAGCAACGGTGCTCGCTAATTTGTTTAGGAATGTACTATTCTGAGTTATTATAGCTGTGCATTAAGGTGTAGATGTGTTTAATTTTTTAAGTTGTAAAGTAACTTTATGGGTCCATTTGATTTGTTAATTTTTAAGGTACAGTACACAGGACAAAATTTTTTGTTCTGTGTTTGATTCAAAAAGCTGTCGAGTAACAGCACAAAATTTGAGTCACAGGACAGTACAAAATGGCAATTTTTTATACCTCACTAAACTAAGGGACAACTTTCTTGTTCCATACACAAGTTAAGAAAAGACATAATTAACCTTGTATTTTTATTCTAACTACCTTCCCCATTTTCTCCACTTACGATGTAGTTTATATTGTATTTTTTTTAAATCAATGTTTACGTCATTTTTTTGTCATTTATATATATATAATTAAAATAACGTATCAATAATAAAATAAATTTTAACGGTAAATATAAATATTAAAAAATAAATAGTCAAAAATATTTTTTAATAATAATTTTTTTATATATAATATAATTATTATATTACATAAAATATATTATGTATAATTTATTAAATCATGAAATTTTAATTTTATAATAAATAATAAAATAATTATAAAATATCAAAATATTATTTTCTTAGAAAAATTTAAGAAAAATTAATAATATAACATGAAGGATATTATTGTAAAATTTATGTTGTGCATTTTGTTATGTGCATTGAGTATCAAACGATACACAACATAAAAAGTTGTGTTGTGCCTCATAAAACTTGTACAGTGCTGTATTATTTATACTGTTCTGTTCACACATCAAACGCACCCTAATACTCAATTTTATTTGATTTTAGTAAATTTTTTGTTTATTCAAAAGAAAAAAAAAATGTGTCAAGTGTAGGCTTGAATTAAGTATTTAGCACTATCCGCATGATCCACGAGGCAATAAATTAACTAATTACTGTTGCTTATTATTGTCTAAATTAACTGTTTAAAAACAATGTTGGTTCATATAATTGATTAACTGGTCTGTTAATATAAATAAGTGCTGTCAAGTTAACTATTTGTTCATATTGATTAGCTATTGCTTAGTTAGCTAGTCTATTTACAAAGCACCGCATGGTTTTTTAATTTAAATTAAAATTTGGTGTAAAGTCAGAAATTAAAAAAACTTTTTTTTATCATATTTTATTTATTATTAGTTTATTTATCTTTCAACTAATAAAAACTCATTTATTAAAAAGTCATGATCATCATGCCTCAATGCATGACAGATCAGTTGTGTAAATTATCTGTTTAAAAACAATGTTGGTTCATATGATTGATTGGCTAGTCTGCTATATTACCTTTGGTCCTTTTATAGAATCCTTTAAGCAATTTACATAAATTAATAAAATTATTAATAACTTTATTTAATGTCTTATTTTTTTAAAAAAATAGTACAATATACTAAATTTACCTTTATTTAAAGTTAAAATTTTCAATAAATGCATTAATTATACTCACTAATATCCCTTCATTTATTAGAAGAATAGACAAGAAAAAAACTAATAATTACCTCTTAGAACTTTGTAGGGTCTTATATATAGGACCGTCAATTTTTTTCTAATGGATCTTATATTTAGGACTAATAATAAATAAGTTCTGTCAAGTTAACTATTTGTTCATATAATTGATTAGCTATTGCATGGTTTTTTATTCTTGTTTTTTTCTTTCAGTAATTATTTTAGAAATTTTTTATTTTAGAAAATTAATTAAAGATTCAACTTTATTTGTTTAGCTCTTAAAATATAATTTTGGTTAATATAATTGACATGTTTTTAAAATTTGATTCCTACATTAAAAGTTTCTAGTCTCCTTACATAAGAAATTCATTTTCAAATTAGAGGCCATCACTGAAATGGTGAAAGGGATTGAGACCACCTAATTTTAGAAGTCTCACCACCTCTTTATATATAAGAATTATAAATCTATATATTAAAAATAATGGTGACACTTCTAATAAGGATGGTGCTAATCCCTTTCACCCACCAAAATGTTCCTTTTTCTAAAAAAATAATAAAATAACTGACCCATATATTGATTAGTAAAAAAAAGTTAATTATAAGACGTATGAAATATAGAGATTAAATTAAAGTTCAGTTACGGGAATTATTTTGTACCATTAAGAGATAACAGTCCCCTAATTATTTTGTACTACTATTTTGTGTCAAGTGTAGGCTTATATTAAACTAACTATCCTCACGATCCACGAGGCATTAAACTAACTAATTACTATTGCTTGTTGTTGCAAATATAATAAAAGTACTTATTTTAATATCAAATATATGTATATATATACACGAGCGGGGCGTAGTTATGCTTTGAGGACCTCGATCCCGCATCGTGAAAAATATTTATTTATATGTATATATTACTTTAATGAATGTTCCCTCCCTCCCTCCCCTATTATTTTTTAGGATGGCCCCTTTCCCGTCGAAATTGGTTTTGAAATTGGTAAAATATATTATTTATATACTAGTTATGATATCATTGAATCACTTATTTATTATAAAATGTGTATGAACTCTATTTTACTATATTTTAATTTGATTAAATACAAAAATTAGTTTCATAAATCGTATAAGTGTCTCATTCTAATTCTTAACTCTATCAAAATTTTATTTCAAACTTTGACTTTATAAGATCGATCATATTAGTCTTTGATTGTATAAAAAAGTAGTCAATGTAGTCTTTGACTTATAAAAAAATTAGTCATTTTAGTCGAGAGTGGACTAAAATAAATAGTATTTTACAAAGTCTGAAACTAAAAAGTTAGTATGATATAATCTAGGACTAAAATGACTAACGCGAACAAATTAACCTCTTAAAGTTGAGGTTCACTCATTTTAATCTCCATAAAAAAAATATCTTCAAGTCTTATTTATACAAATAAAAAACTATTGACAAATTTAAAAATATTTAATTGACTTAGATTATTGTTTGACACTTGCTTAATCAAATCATGAATTTTCTATTCCAAATGTGTTTAATCTTGCCGAAGCAACCATATTTACTTCACTAAGAGGTTGTTAGTTGTTAGCTCAATTCCTACAAGAAGCATTCTCTCAGGAAAGTAGTTTACCCATGTCACTCAAACCTTTGAAATTGTGAAATTTTTTCTCCATAATTTTTTTATTTATAAAAATTTGAGTAATTTTCTTAAATGTATGTGTTAATTATTGATATATTTAATGCTATAAAGTATTTTTATAATTTACTTAAACGAAAATTAAATTTTAATATTTGATATATTAATTTTTAATCTTTATGTTCGACCCCTCCAAAAATTATAGCCTAGCTCCGCTCCTATATATATATATAAAAGAGTACTTTTTTTTCTTATAAGCAAAATATATTATTAATAGAGAGTACAAGGGGTACTCTAACCCATTAACAAAACATTATTTTACTTATTTATTTAAATGAGTGAGTTTATGTTGTTAAGAAAAATAAATCTTTAACTTTATTGGTTTAAATATAATCATCGTTCATAATAACTAAGTGCTATTAGTTTGCTATTGAAATAATTAATACATAGGACGCTAACTTTACAGTGAAAGTTTATTTAAGTTGTTGACTTTGAATTCATTTATGTTTTTGATTTTGATTTTATCCAACGTTGTTTATCTATGTTCCTGATGTTAACCACCGTTTTAACACCGTTAACAGAAATAAAATAAGGATTGATTTTAACTTTTAATAATAAATATAGGTATTTATTTGAACTTTTGATACATAATACGATGCCTGATTTGAACTTTTATTAATAAACATAGGGACTAATTTAAACTTTTGATTCAAACACAGAGACTGATTTGAACTTCTGTTAATGGTGTTAAAATGGTGGTTAACGTTAAGGACCTAACTGAACAACGATGGACAAAATCAAGAACTTAAGTGAACTCTTGCGAAAATCAGGGAGCTATGTAAACTTTTCTTATAAAGTTGGAGACCAATGTAATGCTTTACTCGTTTGCCATTGGTTCATATATATAATTGATTAGCTATTGGTTAGTTAGCTAATCCATTCACAAAGCACTGCATGAGTTATATTATTCCTTCCGTTTCAAAATACTTGTCGTTTTAGTCGTTTTAATTTTTAAAAAAATTAGTTTGTCACTTTATATTTCTAACGATGATATTAATTTTTATTTTCCAATTATACCCTTAAAGGAGATAGAATTAAGGGTAGATTACGCTGACCTTCCTTGAACTTTTGAAGTATTACACTGTTTCCCTGCATATTTTTAAACATAACACAGACCTTCCATGAAGTTTGTTTACGTTACACTGACACCCCTTTCATGTTAACATACAGTTAAATTTTTAACAAACATGTGATTTGGACAAGGATTCATAGTTATGAAAAGACAATTGTACCTCTAATTGAGAAAGTTACACTAAATCAAACAAGTATTCAGACTTTCACTTCAAAAATAAGCAATTGAGGTTTAAAAAAAAATGTTTAATTAGTAAAGCATACCTAAAATGTAAACATATCACTTAGAAAATACCTCTTGGACAAGGTGAAGATGGAGTGGTCCCAAATTAGAAATCTTAAGTGGTGAAGATGAAGAAAATCGAAGAAGGGTTTGGGAAGGTCGCAGGGTTGAGGAAGTGTTTTGAAGGTCGTAATGTTGAAGAAGAGTCGCGAGCTTCAAAAATGGTGGCGAGGTCACGGCTTGAAGAACAAAGGCAAGGTTGAAGTCTTGAAGAGGTCGCAGGTTGAAGAAGGGGCGCAAGGTTATAAGGGGTTTCACCAGGCTGAGAATGTTTGAGATGAGGTGGAGAGTTGTTCTCTTTTTTAATAAAGGATAAAATTGTCAATTCAAAAATAAGACCTACAAAGGTTAACGCCGTTATCATTTAAGGGAGGGCTGTGTAGTTTTGTAAACATGTAGGGGAAGTTTGTCTTATGTTTAGAAACATGCAGGGGGACCGTGTAATACTCCAAAAGTTCAGGAGAAATAGGTGTAATTTACCCTAGAATTAATATTGGAATGAAGAGTCACACTGGTCCTTAACTTTTTGAGATTTATTCATATTTGTCCTTAACATTTTAAATTGAGTATTTGAGTTCTTGACTTTTTTATTTATGATTCATTTTAGTACTTGACATTAGTTTAGTGTTAACAACGTCCAATGTAGCATGCTAAGTGACATGTAGAACACTCAAAATTTCATTGTTTTATTATTAAGATGAAATATATTCTAAAACATCGTCTTTTTTTTTTATCCAGGATAATTTTAAAAGCATTTTTCTGTGTGAAAATTAGAGTTTGTTCCTTCATACTGTACGACGTCATTTTTCATTAAGAATTATTTTTATAGACTAAAATGCGTCTACAGTGGTTTGAACTGAGGACCTGCTACTCAATTTTTTTTTTAAATAAGAGTTTTTTTAACCTACAAAGTGAGAATGACATAGTTAATTGTCCAATATGACATTTAAGGTGCCACGTTGTACTTTCGTTAACGTTCTCAACATTTAGCTAACCCGAGGGATCAAAATGAATCAAAGATCAAAATGTCACAGCCCAAATGTACTATCACAAATATTAAGGACTTACGTGAACTTTTAAAAAAAAGTCAAAGACTAAATGATGTATTTTTTCATTAATATTGAGTATGAAAATATAAGTTAATATAACGAGAGAGAAATTTAATTATAAAAATAAAATAATATATTAAAAAATTAAGTAATCTATTTTATAAAATCAAAAATATTAAATATTCTTTTTAATTATTGAGTCAAAACCTTAAACAACCTATATTTTAAAACGGAGAATGTATTATTTAATTTGAATCGCATTTGGAACGTTTTACATGATGTTAATTAGTAGTTATTCTTATCAAATATATATATGTTTATTTTTATATAATATTTTGGATGACTGTACAAAGAATAGTTGTCCTAATCAAATTCATTTACTTTAAGAAAAATGTGCTAATAATTAATATAATTTTTTTTTTATAATCACGAGTTTCTCTATTCTTAGGATAAGGCTAATTTTATTCGCGTTACTTAACTGATATTTAACTTCAGAAATTTAGCATAGGTGCAATTCGAATCAAATAGTAGATAAATAAAAAAAATTAAACATGCCACGTAAAAAATGGAATACATACTAAAATAGATGTTCAAGAGAAATAAACTAACACTGGATTTTTGGTATAACGTGGGCTTTCTTACCCTTTGGATGAGACTGATCCCGTTTGCACTGGTACTGGCCCCTAAAATAAATATAATAAATAATATATATAATATATATAATATTATGTGAATCGCATTAGCAACGTATCACATGCTGTTATGTAGTTACTCTTTTGGATGGAAGATTATACAAAGCATAGTTATCCTAAACAAATACATTTAATTTTTAGTTGTATTTGTGCATCATTTAATTTTATATTTATTTCAAAATTAGTGTGTTCATCATTCATATCAATTCAAATAATTTACTGGTAATATCATGTGCATCGCATGGTAATATTTTAAAATTTAGGGAAATAGACAATTTTGTATACATTATACAGACCTCACTTATGGGTTTATGATTTGTTAAACAGACTTTTTCTTAAATTTCTTTTCTATTATTACACTTCGACCTCTGATCTGTTGGATAATATGCACAAACTTCAAGATAGATTGTTATAATTTTTCTCCAAAAATTTAATTAATTAATTATGTTGAATAAAAAATATATAATAAAATCAAAAGAAGCCTACACATAATAATCATAAAAGGATTTTATTACAGTATTATCCAACTTTGATATGAAAAGTTAGGTAGTACTTTAGTAAAATCCTTATGCGGTTATTATGTGTAGACTTCTCTTAATTCTACCCAACTTTGGTACGGAAAGCCAAGAGCTTGTAGCTCAAATGACATAAGAAAAAGTTTTTGGAGTTTGATAGGAGCGGTTTGGTCTTCGGTAAAATAGATTTAGGAGTAATGTAGTGTGGTAGTGTGAAAATGTGTATTTGACCGATAAAAAAATTTTGGTATGGAAAAATAAAATGGATGATGAAGTTTTTACTTGTCACATAATTGTATAAAAATATTTTTTTTCTAAGTATCTTTTTAGTAGTCTATTAACAAAATAGAAGAATAATTATCGATCTCTCACACATAGACTAATTTATTACATGTAAAATTACAAATATTTAATTTTTATTCAGAAATGGAGTATTTAATATAGCATATAAATACGCATCAGTATTCATTAAGCACTCATTTATTTTATTTATTTTTTATTTTTTATTTTTACTTTCAAATTAGTTACTGACACATCAAACCTTAGGTAATTCATAATTGATAGATTACTAAAAACTCATCAAAGTCTCGGTTCAAATTCATCTAAAACTACTCATTATTTTTTTTGATTTATAGAAAATTAGTACAATTGAAAATCAAACTTCGTATCCACACATACATATTTTCATGTACTCATCAACTGAGCTAACAAAATTACTCATTATTAAAGCATCATATTTTAATTTTTTTTCCTTTAATTATATTTTTTATCATTAATTTTTTATTTTTAAAATGATTTTCCCACAAACGTAAGATTACTGTAAATATCCTTTTCGCATGAATTATTTTTTATATGTTAATCATTATATTTCTTATATATATTGAGAATTGATTATTTGAACAATTTTTGAAATTTCTTTTAATTTATTTTTGGAGTAAAACGTAAGATTAGTATTTTATAGTTGAGTCAAATAAATTTAAAACTTGAGATGAAGTTGAATTAAAAAGTATTGTATCAATATCGATAAACATTATAGAAGAAGATGGTCTTGATTTGTATTTTGGATATTAAAAATATTAAAAGAAGAATTTCCAAATGAAATTAATATACTTTTAAAAAGAATTTGATGACACTTTAATATTTCAAAGTCTATTTTAATCCATAATTTTGTAATAATCATATTTTTAAGGATTAAATAGACATTTACCTTGTAGAGATAAGTTAAACACTACCTAAACAAACAACTCAAATATCTTCTTTCTTAAGAACTCTCTTTATCTTCATTAATTGATAAATCATACCACTACCATTTATCTTCATATCGATTTTCTGTTACGATTCATTTTTATAAGAAAAAACATAATTAATTTTTATTAACATGATCTTTATATAAATTTATAAAAAATATTACAAATACTAAAAAATAATATTTTTAATAATTTAGCAACATTATTTAAATGTTATTAAAACCTTTTAACAATAATCAGCATGGTCTTTATATAACATTTATGGAAAAAAATGTTGCAAATATACCATAGTAATATTCTTAATAATTTGTTGTAGGGTGTGTTTGATGCATGGACAAGTTTAGTATAAGAAGTATAATACATGACAATCTAATAAGTTACGGCACAATTACTTGTGTTATTTGTTGTTTGATCATTAAAATACAACACAAGAAATATAAAGTCAGTTTTACTATAATATTTTGTACACTTTAATATATTTATTTTACATAAAAAATTAACACTTAATATTGTGAAATTTTGAAACGGTTATAATATTATATTTAAAAAATAATTATCAATAAAATTAGATTTCTCAAATAATTTGATATGTTTTTAGATGTTTTGTTGTTTTTCACTCAAAAAATATTTATATATATATATATGAGCCAGTTTAGTGTTGTATATCGCAAGTAATAAAAAAAATTATTATAGTAACTATAGGAGATGTAGTTAAAGCTTTGTGAAATAGTGGATGTGAGTGAGAGTGTTTTTGTATTTAACCATCTTGCACTTTTTGTCTTTTAGGATGATGAGTAACAGAAACTTTCCCTTTTGTTCTGTGCCGGGTCTCACATTTTTTTGCTGTGCCATATTTTTTTTTAATATTGCCATATCTTTTTTTATAATCAAGCGTGGAAGAAGTGTTTGAGACATGTCGAAGAAGATCATGGGAATAGTGTAAATGTTACACAAAAAGTGGAGCTTTGGGCCTTACTTATTCATGTCGGTGTAATTGTCCTTTTAATTGTATAATTTCGGGATAGACTCTGTGAAGATTTACTTCTTTTGGGTGGGAATTTTGCTTAGTTCACTATGTTGTAAGTACTGAATATTACTCATACTCTATTCATTAATGTATTTACTTTCACTTCTAAAAAAACGTGGAATAAAGTTTTTTATACTATCTAATACCGTATATTTTAACAAATCAAATGCACCCGTAGTGTTAAAAGCACAACTTGTGTGCTCACATTGAGAAGACCCGCTCATTATATTTTTTATCTCTCTCAGTTTCTTATAAAATCACTTACCATGAATCTCTCATTTTCTCCGTTTTCCTTTTCCTTTAATTTTAATTCTTTTTTATCTTCCTTTGAAGACTAAAATATTAAAAAAATAAAAAATAAAAAATTCTATCTCTCACATATCTTTAGTGTACAAAGTCATTATTGTGAAGCTATATATAAATAGAGGATGAAACGCCATTTCACACACCAACAACATACTCTCTCTACTTGCTTTCTCATATATATCAAAGATGAGGCTTTCTCTCTCTTTACTTCCTTTAGCACTCTTCCTCTTCCTAGTATGTTTTCTATTCCTTTCACAATTTCTATTAATTTGTTATTATCATGTTGTGTTTTTTTTTTATGGATCAAACACGCATTCTATACTACATTATTCTTAAATTTATTCTTAAATTTATTTTACTGGGGATTGGATCCCTCTCCTTGATCTCCTTCTTCTGCCACTTAAGCTACAAGCTCTCGGCTTTATCATGTTGTGTTTTAATATCCATTAATTAAAATTAAAATATTTTGTATTGAGTAAAATATTTGGAGAAAACGAACAGCATTTCGTATCTAATTCTATTCAATTGAAATTACTGAATTTCTTCTTTCAATTCATAGTAGTTTATTTTCCCTACTTCTAAGTGATAACAATCTTCTGGAATGGAAAAAAAAACACATGTATAAATATTGCAAATTTTAAGAAATTAAAGATGGAAAAAAAATGCATATAATATTAATTATATTTTAAATACAAACACATTAAATTTTTATATTTTTCAACAACAACTTTTTGCTTTATTTTAGTTTCTTAACCAGCGAAATATTACACATGTTAAAAATACTATAAATGTATATAAGTAAGGATGTATTTATTCTAAGTGTAAGTCTTATACACTTAATTACTCTTACTATAATATATTTGACTTTTAACCAGATGATATATATAGTAATTTAAAAAAATATATATTACAAATACAAAAAAATAATATATTTTAACAATTTAACAATATATTATAAATAAATGTAATTAAAATTTTTTAGTAATATATTTTAAATATTATTATTAAAAGTCAATTATATTGTAGTTTCCAATTCATAAACCGTTATAGACATAATTTTTTGGATCCAAGCATTGAAACCTTAGTTTTTATTTTTTTTCAATCATTAAAAGCTAACAGTAACATCAACACCATTAAAAGGGTACCTACAGCGCCATGCACAAACAAATATGTATAAATTAACAAATAGCACTAGTAGTGCTGACAGCAAGAGATTAACATGTCATTTTGTGTGGTCCCCACTTTCTCTCTCTCTATGTAAGAGGGGTTTGTTAACATATACCCACTTGCTTTTTAAAAAGAGTGCGTTAGCAAGTTATAACTTAAATTTTAAAATACACTCACAAGGTGTAGTTTGCTAATGTACTCCTTCTATAAAATAAGTGGGTGTACGTTAGCAAACCCCATATATATATATATATATATATCATTATTACATTATTTATATTTAGCAACATTGACTTTATATAACATGCTTAAAAATGTTATAAATGTCAAAAGACAACATTTTTTAATGATTTGCCAACATTTTTTAAATGCTACGAAAATGTTTTAGCAACAAGGTCTTTATACAATATTTGATAAAAATGTTACAAATATGCAAAGACAATCTTATTAATGATTTTCCAACAATAATCAATTATGATGTAGTATATATACAAAAATTATTAGTATGTGTAATTTTCACAAGTAAATATGAGATTAACATGTCATTTTATGTTATTTTTGTTGAGAAGTTTGCTGTCAAAATAGAATCAAGAAAAGATGTTGGAGAACATTGGAAATACGTGAAAGAATTTGAACCAGGGTCTAACGCTCTTCTCGGGTATGGTGGTTATGCTAGAAACAATGATAAAAAGGAAGAGAAGAAATATGTGAAAAAGTTTGAACCAGGGTTTAATGCTCTTCTCGGGTATGGTGGTTATGCTAAAAACAATGATAAAAAGGAAGAGAAGAAATATGTGAAAGAGTTTGAACAAGGATCCAACGCTCTTCTCTATTACATTGATTATGCTAAAAATGGCGATGTAAAGGAGGAGAAGAAATATGTGAAAGAGTTTGAACAGGGATCCAACGCCCTTCTCTATTACATCGATTATGCTAAAAATGGAAATGTAAAGGAGGAGAAGAAATATGTGAAAGAGTTTGAACAGGGATCCAACGCCCTTCTCTATTACATCGATTATGCTAAAAATGGCGATGCAAAGGAGGAGAAGAAATACATGAAAGAATTTGAACCAGGATCTAATGCTCTTCTCTTTTATAGTGATTACAGTAAAAATGGTGACTCGAAGGAGAAGAAATACGTGAAAGAATTTGAACCGGGATCCAACGCCCTTCTCTGGTACAGTGATTACAGCAAAAATGGCGATGCGAACAAAGAGAAGGTATATGTGAAAGAGTTTGAACCGGGATCCAACGCTCTTCTCTGGTACAGTGATTACAGCAAAAATGGCGATGCCAACAAAGAGAAGGTATACGTTAAAGAATTTGAACCGGGATCCAACGCCCTTCTCTGGTACAGTGATTACAGCAAAAATGGTGATGCGAACAAAGAGAAGGTATACATGAAAGAGTTTGAACCGGGATCCAACGCCCTTCTCTGGTACAGTGATTACAGTAAAAATGGCGATGCGAACAAAGAGAAGGTATATGTGAAAGAGTTTGAAACGGGATCTAACGCTCTTCTCGGATATAGTGATTACAGCAAAATTGGTGATGCTAACAAAGAAAATGTATACTTGAAAGAGTTTGAACCAGGATCCAACTCCCTTCTCGTGTACAATAATTATGCAAATGAAGGGAACAAAATCGAAGCCTAATAGCAAAGACGACTGATAGCTAGGATTTTGCTTTTCTTTCTCTAATTCCTCAATGATCCTAGCTTTGCTAATAATGTCTGTATGCTCTTCAATAATAAGTATTGTCTTGTTTGAGCCCCATCTTAATTTGCTAGTTGTGATTTGTCCTTGGACTTCTCGTGTAAACCCTAGCACTATTTGGGCTTATCAATAAACTTTATGTTTTTGTGTGTTAATAATTTATTTTCTTTTTCTGATTTTGTTTTTAAAATTTTGTTAGAATTTCGTTCGAAAACTTAGAAGATTTACTTAATAAGTAACTTCCTTATTCTTATGGAGTTTGAAAATAAGAAGAAAATTAAAAAAATGGTAGGAAAAAATTCAAACGGTAGTAAGAATATAAGATTAGTTTTTTTTATAGTGAATAATGCATTATTTTCATAAATCTTCAAATTATTTACGTAATTTAAAAACATATTATTCATTTTTATTTCAAAAAACACGCGTTGGAACACGTTCTTTCACATGGGGACGCATTGAACCGCTTGTGGGAAGCTATTTTCATACAATTCTTCGAAGAATGAAGTCCTAACATCAACAACAAAATTACCTATGGATCTATTACATCTTAAAGTGGATTAAACTACAAACTAAAACACTTTAATCTTGATCTTGCATGGTATCCTCTTGAATCTTCCATCCAATACTTCAAGCTCACATCATACCCTCCCCCTTAAAAAGAACCTGTCCTCGAATTTAAAGGGTAAAAGGACCTACAAGAGGAAACAAGCTAGGATAAGTGTCAAATAACAAACACACCACCCAGATCAAACACAAAAGTTATATGTTTCCCAAGCGGCTTCATTGTAATCAAACAAGAAAATGCACAACAAATGGAAACAAGCAAGTAGCAGTCCTCATAACATACCATCACAATGATAACAACATTGGGTAGGACTTGTGGAAACTTGTAAGAAATAGGGCATATGAAATCACAATGCAACAAGTGCCCAAGAGGGAAGTCTAAAAGACAATTGTCAAGTGTGAAATTGATAGAAGACTTCTCATGCACAAATGCATCATCAACAAGATCCATGAAAACATCTCTAGATATCACAATCGAGCTTAAGGTATTATTCAAACAAAGTGACATAATATTGCCAAATGGGATTATCCAAAACCTATGCACAATTAAAGAAATGGATCCAAATGAAAAATGAGGCAATAAATCAAAAGGAAGGAAGAGAGAATTATACCTTATGGAACTTGCTAATGAAGGTAATGCAGTATTAAGACTCAAATTCATACCTTGCTTAGCGAAAGTGTTACCTCTCACTTCCTCAAGTTGAAGCTCATCACTAACCTTGAAAGTAGCCAAAGCTTAACAATGAAGATTATTAGTAATCCCAAGGGAAGAAATATTAGAATCCAAATGAAGGAAAGATTGTTGGTCACACTCAACAACCTCTACCTTACTCTCATTGACACTAGAATCATAATCCTTCCCTATGCCATGCACAACATCTTCACACTCTTTAGTACCTTGGACAAGCTTTCTTTTCAAGTCACTCTTCTCTTTCGAAATGATATCTAAAAATTGATGTTTGAACCTTTCCCTTTCATCCCTTAATTTTGACTCTCTCTTCAACATTTCCCAATGCAACCTATGAGCCTCCTCGATCTCCTATAGCATAATCCCTTTTCTTTTTGGAATGCTTCCTAGCATGATAACCATCAACACGAGCATCTCTAGAATGCCTAGTATAAGTATCACATGAAGCATATCTAGTATGAGTGTCATGACTAGGATGAGTAACATAGCCTTTCAATCCAATCCTAAAACATTTATGGCAATTATGCAAGGAATGTTTAGCATCATGCTCATGAGAATAGGTAATAGGAGTAGTGCCTTTTTCAAATCTAGGTTGGGCTCTTACTTGCTTTCCATGAGAGTCATAATCATGATACATGGATCTTCTTCCATGGTTTGCAAAGGCTCTATCAAAGGTTCTATCAACCACTTTATCCAAGTGACTAGCCCAAGCTTCCATGGTGACCAATGTTCACAAGAAATACAAACCAACAAACTACAAGTGTAGTGGAAAATACAAAGAATAAGGAAAATCCTATATAGCCAAGTAGCCAAAATAAACCAAAAATAAGAAAAAATGTACAACAAATCAAAAATGAAAAACAAACTAGCTAAGGACCTCACCAATATCACACATCTCACCAAGTGTATCCCTCAAGCAAAAAAATAAAGTCACTCGTGTATCACACTTATAATGGCTTTTTCCATAATGTATACACTCTAGCCTTTTACCACTATTCAATTCTTGAAAAAGGAAACTTAAGAAGGAAGCTCGAGAAAACTTGAAAGTCCTATTCAATCTCCCTAATTTGATGGTACCAAAATGGCAAATCACTAAAGAGCTTATCAAAAATCACCACGATGAGAGTGACACAAGGAACAAATGAATTGCACACTCAATGACAAAACTAGAGGTCAAGAATACAAACAATGAAAGTAGACTCAATCAAGTGAAAAGCTACTCAAAGTGGAGTAAAAGAAGAATGTGACAAAGGCACAAGAATGGAATACTAGGAAAACCAAACAAGTGCTAAGAAACACAAAGATGTTAGCTAGGATCCACCAAAAAGTCAACAAAGAATGTGGCACATATCACCCAAATGTGTGTAAGTGTAAGTGACTACAATAGAATGTGACAATAAGACGTGCGCAAGTCAAGAATCGAACAAACACAATATTGTATATGAACTTTTCTTTGTGCTTTGCTTTTCTTGTTCTTTTGCACTTTTTTTTAATGCAATGCTTTTTTTCGATACTTTGCTATGCTTCTTTTCTTTCTTTCATTTCTTTCTTTTCTTTTGCACTTTTCTCTTCTTTTTTTTTTTTGAATTGTACATTATTTTTCTCAAACTAATCTTGCACTTTAAGTCACAAGAATTCAAACGCTTAACACAACACACATGGAACAAAGTGATCAAAAGACATATATAGTAGAAATGCTAGCTAACAAGAAGAAACGTGGCACACAAACAGGACACATTGATGACAATCCATGAACAAATGGATACAAATAAGAAACAAAGGATGACTCAAAACACAAGACTCACTCAAGTATTTAATCAAACACTTAGTGTATACAAAGACACAAAAATCCAAACAAAAAAGACTCAACAAAGAGACACCAAAATATGGGGCCTAGTGGTGCAATAACATGAATAAAGGGAATAACAACTCAATTTTTGGATTCACACACCAATATCACAAGAATCAAGCATGAATTATCAAGAATATTCAAGAACACACAAGAACACATGTGCATAATTTTTTTCATTCAACACTTGATCCCAAGGTTTTCAACTATGGAGAATCCAAATCTCAACTCAAAATTAACAAATTCCCAAAGGATTATACAGAAATTGCACCAAAAATCAGAAAACGAAAATTGTGGAAAAATTATCAAAATATGGGAAAATGAGAATTCAAACTAGAAATCATGAAATCAATACAATTCAAGCTCAAGAAGTACCTCAAAGTGAAGCCCAAGGCTCAATGATATCAAATGAAATGCAATTCTTCCTCGTGGATGAAGGAGAGATTCATCAAGTGTAGGATCTAGCTTCAATGAGGTTGAAACAACAAGAATCAAGAGAGAAATCAAGCAAGCGGAAGAGGAATATAAGATGGATATAGAAAGAATGAAGATTCACCACGTTGATTCGAAAATCAATGATAAGAACTAGAGATGTCCCAACACTAATCATAGATTAGTGATAAGATCAATTTTGATCCGCCACATTGGTATTAAGGACCAATGGTAACAATCCAATCTTGGTCTCCAAGCTCCCTAGCTTAAGAACCCTAATTTCCAAGAGAGAATTCTCTCAAATCAACTTTTAATTTCATCCAAAATCTCTAAAATCCATTTACATCATGTTCCTAAGGCTATTTATATGAAAATAAGCTACCAAAAACGCTCAAATCATACCCAACAGAGGCCTCACACGTTGGGACACTCATCCCGCGCGTTAGAACACATTTCATGCTGTCTTATTGGAATTGTTGTGCGTGAGAACGCCAAGAAAGGGCGTTGGGACGCGCTCCAGATGAACCTGGAAACTGAAACGCACGCGAGAATGCAAATGGCAATGTTGGGACGTTCAGGTATTCCTGAAACAAGACCAAACACGCGTTGGAACGCATTCTTTCATGTGGGGACGCGTGGAACCGCTAGTGGGAAGCTATTTTCATACAATTCTTCCAAGAATGAAGTCCTAACATCAACAACAAAAGTACCTATGAATCCATTACATCTTGAAGTGGATTAAACTACAAACTAAAAGACTTCAAACTTGATCCTGCATAGTATCCTCTTGAATCTTCCTTCCAATACTTCAAGCTCACATCAAACATTGTCACCCCGATACCACGTGAAAGACCTCCCGACAAGAGGTAGCCCGGTCTGCACAATGAAATCATTGAACTTATGAATTTTGATCACCAAAACGACCACGACCTTGACCCTGAAACTTCTCAATCTCGTTATAGATAGGATAAAGTCTGGTCGTGGTTATGGCTAAAAGTGTTGAATTTGAAGTATGCTTTTTCTTTTTGGGAATGGAGTCAAAATCTGGCGACAAGTTTGGGCCTTTGATTTTGTTTATTTATTTACACACACATATTTTAAGACATATGTCATGGTGTTAGTTTGTTGTTTTTTTTAACTTTATTTTCCTTGAGCGTCTCCTTGCTTTGTGAAGATTTCGAAGTAAGTTATATTATATTATCCGCATGATCAGCTAGGCATTAGATTAATTAATTACTGTTTCTTATTATTTTCTAAATATAAATGAGGCATGTTTATTGAAGTGAGGTATATTTAAAGCTTTAAAGTTTAAAAACAATTTTGGATCATATATATAATTGATTAGCTAATCTGTTTCAATAACTAAGTGCTTTCTGTTAGCTTTTGGTTCATATAATTGATTAGCTATTGGTTAGTTAGCTAGTCTATTTACAAAGCAGCGAATGGTAATCTTTAAAAGTAAATTATAGGTATAGAATATACTAAAATATACGTTTAATAAAAGTATAAAAATAAATAAACAAATTGACACGGAATTATTCTTGGTAAATGAATGAAAAGAAAACAACAAACACAACACAAGAAAAAGGCATCCAACAGGTTGGTCGGATGGTTAAGGAGTACTACTTTGAGTAGCAGATCCTCAGTTCGAACCCCTGTAGACTTTAGTCTATAAAAAACAACACAAGAAAAAGAATAAGCTAAAAACTCCTACGGAATATCGTTCCAACAATGTCAGTTGAAAGAGCTAGCGAAATAGAACTGGGGCAAACATCAAGGATAACAAAGTCAGCACATCAGTTTCCTTCCCGCAACTGATGAGCTATCTTCACATTCCAGTCCTTGTTAACGAAGAAACAATATCCGCAGTCAAAGAAGCGTATGCATGATAACGAGAACATTCCTCATTATGAATTGATCTAATAATCTCCAAAGAGTCGCACTCGATCTCAAGAAGACGACAGAGAAGAGAGCGCTTGAGAAAGTCATTAGATAAGATCCATTCTAGTTCTATCCACTTTGGATGCAAATACTTTAAGTTGCCCTAATTCAGAGTTTCAAGTTGTTTTCACTTAAAAAAGATACTTTTAATGTTATATTCAAATATGTATTCAAATATTAAGATTCTGTTTTTTGTTATTTGAAAAACTAGTCGTAATATTCGAATATGACAGGTTTCTTTTTCTTCTAAGTTGTGCATAATTCTTATATTCAAATACATGTTTGAATATAGGTTTCCATATTCGAATATATATATTCGAATATTTAGTATGTGGTAAACCCTTTTAACTTTCTTTCAAGTTATCTTTAAAAGGTCTTCACATTCTCTTTGTTCACACACCTTTTCCTATCAATCATTTTGTCTTTAAAACTTGATACCTAGTGCTTCTTAAATTTCATAAGTTTGTATCCATCTTATTTATTCTCTTGAGGAATATTTGCTTGAGTTCCTAAAAGGCTTTCTTTGTTTTACTACAAACCTAGTTAAATGAGGAATCCTTCTAGTTGCCTAGGGTGAGGTATCCTTAGTTAGACTCATGCACATTGGTGGGGAATTCAAGTGTGGGGAGTGCCCTTAGTGTGTAATCATTTGAAGAATTAATACAAGGTTTTCCTCGATGCTGTTTAAAGTTTGGATATAGATCACAAAGAGGTTTAGTGTTCGAACTAGTATATATCTTGAAGTGTCTCATACTTAAGCTTGAGTTTCTTTTTTGTGAATAGTTTTGCGAAAACTAAAGTTCAATTCACTCCCCCTCTTGAGCATAGAGACATTTGTCTAATAAGTGGCATCATAGCTTACTTCTTGTTTAAAGAGCTTCACAACTTTAAGAACATACGACTATACGCAGGAAGGTGCCTCCACTAGTAGACCATCGTTCTGTAGTGGAGTAAACTATTCCTTTTGAAAAATAAAAATGCAAGCTTGGATAGAAGGCATAGATGTTGAGATATGGGATTCCATAGAAAATAGACCATACATTCCCATTCGTAATGTTAATGGTAAGGAAGTAGAGAAACTTAGGAAAGAGGGAACTATTGAAGAAAAGAGACTAGCTTAATATGGGTGAAGGGCTAAAACCATAGTTATCACTGCATTAGGTAGTGATGAATTTCCTAGGATCTCTAGTTGCAAAACCACTAAATAAATGTGGGACGTTTTACAAGTTACTCATGAAGGTACTAATGAGGTTAAGAGGTCTAGGGTTAATGCATTAACTAGAGAGTTTGAGTTGCTTACCATGAGTCCAAGAGAGAGCATTCAAGACATGCAAAAACGTTTTACTCATCTCATAAATCATTAAATGCTCTTGTAAAGGATTTTACTAATGAAGACCTTACTAACAAAGTTTTGAGGTGTTTAAGCATAGAGTGGCAACCAAAGGTCACCGCCGCCATCACTGATATAAGAGACCTTTCTACTATGTCTCTAGCAACCCTCTTTGACAAGCTAGAAGAGCATGATTTTGAGCTAAACTGCTTGCAACTATGTGAGGATGGTGACAAGAATAAGAAGAGCATTGCACTCAATGCAACCACCTCAAAAGACAAGAGTGCTTCTGACTACTCACATTTTGGACTATGTATGATCTGACAATCCTTTGGTTTTACGACAATCCTTTAGTACCAAGCATGAAGAACAACCTTGTGAAGCTAATTGGATAAGCTTCTGGTATATGAATATTACAACTGGGCAGCTTAGAGAAATAACTCTTTAGAAGTAAGATTTGTGATTTTCTCTGTTGTAATTTTCAAAATTTCTATCAATTATTTATGATCAGTTTTGTTTGTCATGCACTAAATAGGGACTACTAGTAACGTTTTTATTAAATTTGGTTCATTATAGTGTTTTTGCTTGTCATTATCTCTCACTAGGGATAAAGCACTTTGCTGCATTCTTTTCCATTTTATTTGTGATTGCAATCAATGATTATTTTTTTTCTTATTATATCTAGTTTATATTTAATTTAAAACTTCAATCTATATTAATTGCAGGATTTTCTGATGCTATGATCATTTTCTTTTGCAGCTGAGACAAGAGTTGTGAATCGAGGAGAGAACAAGATATTGATGACTTGGCCATGCACTATAGTCTTTCAATTTATTTTACATTTGATTTGATGCAAGTACTTCAATCAATTTGTAGTTGTATTTAAAATAATTTGTAGTTTTCAAGATTTATGAATAAAGTGTATTTAAAATAATATTATAATTGAAGGGTTTTTATTTAAATCATAAATATATTTGAAATTGAATGTACGGTGAAATAATCAAAATAAACCGATTAAGAATAGTAAACAATTAAAATAATGAAGAAAAACAAAAAGGATTAAAAACTGCAGGAAAAAAGGATAAATTAGTGGCAGTTTAAAACTACTGCATACAAATAAATAATTGGAATTTGTTGGTGTATATAAACCGTGAGGAAATGCTTTTTTAAAACACTTGTCATAGTTATAAACCGCGGTTGTAAATAGTTGTAGATTACCTCTCATATTCAATTTTAATTTATTTGATTTTAATAAATTTCTTGCTTATTCAAAAGGAAAAAATGTGTCAAGTGTAGGCTTGAATTAAGTATTTAGCACTATCCGCATGTGATTCAAATCATGTGTCTCTAAATTATGTCCTCAATCATGTCTCACCAATATAATTTTGACACGTCATTAAAAATATTTTCTTTAATGACATGACAATATTGTATTGGTAAAACATGTTTGTGAACATAGTTTAGGGACACCTGATTTGAATCAATCTGCGTGATCCACGAGGCAGCGCAATAATTTAACTAATTACTGTTGCTTATTGTTGTCTAAATTAACTAATTACTGTTGCTTGTTGTTGTCTAAATTAACTGTTTAAAAACAATGTTGGTTCATATAATTGATTAGCTATTTGTTCATATAATTGATGATTAGCTATTGCATAGTTAGCTAGTCAATTTACAAAACACCGCATGGTTTTTTATTCTTAGC
This sequence comes from Cyamopsis tetragonoloba, assembly GCA_037177725.1. Taxonomy (NCBI): domain Eukaryota; kingdom Viridiplantae; phylum Streptophyta; class Magnoliopsida; order Fabales; family Fabaceae; genus Cyamopsis; species Cyamopsis tetragonoloba. The sequence continues at coordinate 48,603,275 of CM074122.1, read as the reverse complement.
TTGTAGTCTTCTTTCTCACCTCCCGCAATTATTTTAAACATTTTTATTAAATATTTAAGTATATAAAATAAAATAAAAATAAATAAATGAGTCAAAATGAAAAAAAAATCAAGTTAAAATTTGGTGTAAAGTTTAGAAACTAAAAAAATACTATTTTTGTCTTATTTTATTTATTATAATATTTACCATTAATTTATTTATCCTTCAACTAATAAAAGATTTTTTTTAAATTAATTAAAGCTCAAATACACCTTTAATAATGTAACGAAAATATAAGAATTTAATTAAAAAATGGAGACATACCGTTCAGATTAAAAATAAAAGCTAAATATTAGATTAAAAAAATCAAATTTCTATATATTTAAATCTAAATAATTTAAAGGAGAATATGATTTAATTGAATTTTTAATATGTCAAATTTTTAATTTAGTTAGATGAGAGAACATGATAAGGACACCTTGAAGTTAATTATAGGTCGTAGAATATATTAAACATATACTAAAATATACGTTTAAGAGAAATTAACTGACACGGCATTTGCAACATAAAATAGAATATAAATAAATAAAATATATTTAATAAAAAGAAAGTTTTATCAATGCATGAGTTACTATTATTTAATTTGAATAGCATTCGAAACGTTTAACACGATTTAATTAGTAGAGTTTTGTTGGATTATTTTTTTAGATCAAATAAAAAATATCTATGAAGATAAGAAAAGATGTTGTGTCAGAATTATAAAGTAAACAGTAACGATAAATACCTGGATCTTTAATACTCATAAATTCATTGAATGCAATGAATGTATGTCATTTATTTATAAGCGCTATCACACGAATTATAATCACGAAATCTACCGTCACGATCTGTCTAAAGACTCCACTTGATGAATCCAGGAATGAATATGGACAAAATCTAAAAGAAACAATGATTTGGGGTGCTTTGATCTTTCAAGTCTTTATGCACAATTGCTACTTATTTTTCTATAGTGATAGCATACTACGAAGATGAATTGGATGCATATGACTCAGGGATCATAACCTTTTATATAATGTTCAAGTGCCCTTTCATGAATGGTTGTGCCTTTAGAACCTTATACCTTTCATGAATAGTAGTGTCTTTAGAACCTTATACCTTTCATGAATAGTAGTGTCTTTAGAACCTTATACTTTTTCATCAATATTTTCACGACCACTCTATTTTTCTTATTTCTAAATTAGCGCATCATCAAATAGAATTAAGACTTATGTATCTACACATTATATATCCCACACTACTTGAGATAACATTATCTTTATGAGATAACTTCCATAGTGATCATCGTTCAAATAATTTTATAATACACAATTAATAAAATACATAGGCCCATAAATCTTAATCTTATCTTAATCTTAATAATAATAATATAATATATAATATAATATATATATATATAATATATAATAATATAAAAGCAAACAAGTGAGGCTAAAAAAGAAGGAAATTTGGAGCCAAATGGTTAATAATTACGTAAAAATTATGCAGTGAATCTGAGCCTTTTATTTTTCCTCTCATTTTGAGAAAGAAAGATAATGCTAACAAGAAAAACAGAACTAGATGGAATAAAAAGAAAAGAATAGAACAACATAACATAACTATTAGAAATAATATTAAATTGATTAAGGATAAGATTAGTTAGTTAGAGATAATATCAATGGGTAGAGTTTAGTCGGAGTCATTTATGAAGTTTAGAGTCAGTGCTGATAAGATTAAAAAGGTCTATCAGTTAGTTAGTTTTAAATTTTTAATTATTTAATTTTCTCCCACTAGATGAAAAAAAGGAATAGAACAACATAAAAGAATTGTTAGAAATAATATTTCATTGGTTAGTGATAACATTATTTAGGTAGAGATAAAATCAATTGTCAGAAGTTAGTCAACGTCATTTAAGAAGTTTAGAATCAACTAGTTAGTGCTGATAAGATTAAAAGGATTTATTAGTTAGTTTTGGATATTTAACTATTTAATTTTCTCTAGCCATATAGAATAGAAAAAAAAAAGAAACAGGACAACCTTACAAAACTATTAGAAATAATATTTAATTGGTTAATGATAAGATTATTTAGTTATAAATAAAATCAATTGTTAGAGTTTATTCAAGTCACTTATGAAGTTTAGAGTCAGTTAGTGCCAATAAGATTAAAAAGGTCGTCAGTTAGTTTTAAATATTTAAATATTTAATTTTCTCTATAAATACAATACAATGTATGTTGATTTCATTACATGTGAGAGTGAAATAATAAAAATTCTTCTGTGTCACTCCATCATGTTTTTCCAACTAATCAGAAGAAGAATCCATTGAAGGCCTTTGAAATTTTTTATCAGTGTTTGAGTAAAAGAGTTGCTATTTAAATTTTCACAAACAGGATAACAAGAATAATTATTTAATAATGAATAACGATATACTTAAAATGATTAAGAACTTTGAGATCAATCTATTTTGGGCATCGTGTGGATGCAGATCTAGTTAGATAAATATGTAACAAGTTATTCTAATCAAATATATATATTTTTATTTTTAATAAAATATTTTGGATGACTCTACAAAGAATAGTTGTCATAATCAAATACATTTACTTTAAGGAAAATGTGCTGACAATTAATTAAATTTGAGATGAAGTACAAATATATAATTGACAAAAAAAACAATTATATAACTTTAAAATTTAAAAATTACACATAAATAAAAAAATTAAACGTCACTTTAAAAAGAACAGAATATATACACTATAAGAATGCGCTATTTTAGCGACAAAATATTACCGGCGGCCTGAGGCCGTCGCTATTTTGTGACAACATATATACTATTTGCGAAAGAAAAAATCATCGCTAGTTTTGCGATGCAAATTTCTTCAGCAAAAGGTTCGTGTTTATCATTATTTATTTTTAATTCATATGTTAGCGACGGACCTAGCGTCGCTAATTTGCGATGGTCCAAGCCGTCGCAAAACACTTACTGCCCAATTTTTTTTTAAAATAAAAATTTCGTACTTTAGCTACGGACCTGGCAAGTCGCAAATCTAGACCGTTGCAAAACCCCTCTCACCAATTTTTTTATTTTTTTTAAATTTGTACTTTAGCGACGGTCCAGACCGTCGCAAAACCCCTCTCACCAATTTTTTTTAACTTTTTTTTTAAATTTTTTCTTTAGCGACGAATATTTCCGTCGCAAAACCCCTTTCACCATTTTTTTTTTAAAAAAAAAACTTTGCACTTTAGCCACAGATATTTTCGTGACAAACGTTTACCGTTTTTTAATATTATATTTTTTTGTCACACCTATTTCCGTGGCTAATATTAAGATTGAGTTCACATTATAAAACACCTTCCCTTTCTCTTTTCTTTTCACAAATCACTTCTCTCACATATTAACTTTTGTCCATCTTCTTCTTCTCTCTTACAAAACAGTATAGTGCCATCCTCTCCGATCCGGCACCGCCCAGACCGCCATCGTTCGGCCGACCACCGGCACAACCACCCTTCCCGCACCCAGCCACCGTCCGAAACTGCCTGCATGTCCTCTGGCCGTTTGCCCCCACCCACCGTCCGAAACCACCACCACACCCCAGCCGGCCTCCGGCATCAGTCATCTCCGACCGGCAACCGACACCACTCACCACCAACCAATCATCCATCTTCAACTTCTCTCCAACCATCTATCTTCAACTTCTCACCACCAACCAACCATCTATCTTCAACCTTCTCTTCAATCCTATTTCAATGTTCACATTATGTAATTTTTTTAATTTTTTTTTCAATTTGATAATTATTTAAATTCCTTCTATTTTTTACTTTATAGAAGGCATTAATGATAATATATGTTTGATGAGCATTTTGTTAGTTTAGTATGAAATTTATTATATATATGTAATATTATATTAGCAATTACATAGAAATAGAATATGGTTATCATTGTGTTTTTGTGGTTAGTATAAGATTAAATTAGTATAAGATTAGATTATAAGAATATAAGATTAGATTATGTTAGTATAAGATAGATTATAAGTATGTAAGATGAGATTAGAAATTTGAAAATCTTTTTTTTTTTTTGCGCCAAAAATATTTAGCCACAGAAATAACCGTGGTTAAGTTGTCACGAACAACGGAAATATCCGTCGCAAACCAAAAGTGGAGACAGAATAACCGGCACCAAAAAAAATTGTCGCACCAAAAAAATTGCCACGGAAATAACCGTGGCAAATTAGCCACGGAAATGTCCGTCGCAAACAAAATTTGAGACGGATTACAAGTGGCGTCAAAAAAAAATATTTCTGCAAAATTAACGTAGCCACGGAAATAACCGTGGCAAATTAGCCCCAAAATTATCCATGACAAATATTAGCGACGCCACTTTTAGCGACGGCTCGAAGACCTTCGATAATCTGTCGGAAAATGTATATTAACGACGGAATTAGCTTTTTTGTCATTGATATTTCCGTGGCTAACGAGCAGTATTCTTGTAGTGATACTAAAATATATGTTCAAGCAAGAGAAATAAACTGACACGAAATTTGCAACATAAAATAAAATAATATATAATAATAATAATAATATAATAATAATAATAATATAATAATAATAATAATAATAATAATATTATTATTATTAATAAAAGTTAAGTGCTATCATCGCCTCACATGTTGGTATTATAGTTACTATTTTGGATGGAAGATTATACAAAAGCATACTTGTCCTAATCAAATACATTTAATTTTTTTGTTGTATTTGTGGATCATTTAATTTTATATTTATTTAAAAATTTGTGTGATCATTTAATTAATTAATTATGTTGAATAAAAAATATATAATAAAATTAAGAGAAGTCTACACATTATAATTGCCTTACAATTTTCCTCTTAGGATGACCTATTTTAACGAACTAACTTAAGCAATTTATATCACATAATCGAATAAGGATTTTCTTTTTTCTCTTTAATTTTTTATCATTAATTTTTTATTTTAAAAATGATTTTCCCTCAAACATAAGATTACTATAAAAGTATTTCCTTAAAATTCTTAGTACTGAGATTTCTCATTTAGCTATTTTCGCATAAATATAATTATTTTTGTATATGTTTATCATTATATTTCTTATATATATTGAAAATTGATTATTTGAACAATTTTTATAATTTATTTTTTATTTTATTTTTTTGGAATAAAAACTAAGATTTGTGTTTTGTAGTTGAGTCACATAAATTTAAAACTTTAGATGAGGTTGAATTAAAAAGTATTGTATCAATATCGATAAACATTATAGAAGAAGATGGTCTTGATTTGTATTTTGGATATTAAAAATATTAAAAGAAGAATTTCCAAATGAAATTAATAAACTTTTAAAAAAATAATGGATAATGATTGTATCATTTATTTAAGAAGAAAATTGATATTTTTTCTATGGTATATACACTACACACACACAAAAAAAAAAAAACCTCCGTTTAGGTGATGAAATCTTTTTAATTTGATGATTTTTTTTGTTTGAAACATAAGGTATCTCTAAATCATAATTGGTCAAAGCAGTCCTATTCGTACCGGATAGACCCACTAAAGATTAAAGTGTTCACTGCAAACCGTTTTAGTGTTCGCAAAACTAATTTGGTGAGTGGTGACTCTACTTTAATGTTTTAAGGATTAACTAGAAAAAATATCTCATTTTACTCGTTCAAAATGCACGTATCATTAATTTACTATTTGAAGTATTCAAAATATCATCGAATAGGTCATGTTTTTATTATGGAGGATCAATTTGACGAAATTTAATATTTAGAAGACTAATTTGGTGGCATTTCAATATTTTAAAGTCTAAAATGAGCATAAAATACCTCACCTTAGTATTTAAATTCAAAATGCTCATATTACTATTTTAATCCATAATTTAGCTATTAAAAGCTCACCAAATAGGTCCTCTATTAAAACAGGATGAATAATTTGGTGATTTTTTTCAAGAAACTAATTTTGTGACATACATATCTTTTTATCAGCCAAAAAACACAGTATATATTAAAACACCACCAGAGATGCAATAGTTCATTACAGAGCAAGAGAAACAAAGCAACAGAAAAGAAACCAAAGCAGAATCTCATAACAGAAAGCAAAAAAGACAGAAATCCCCCAATTACAGAGCCCTAAAAATATTCACTTTTTATAAACAAACAACATAATTGATTTTTAGTAACATGATCTTTATATTAATTTATAAAAAATATTATAAATGCTAAAAGATAACAATTTTTAATAATTTAGCAACATCTTTTAAATGTTGCTAAAACTTTTTAACAATAACTGACATGGTCTTTAATTATACAACATTTAAAAAAAAATTACAAATACACAAAGGTAATATTCTTTATAATTCGGCAATATTTTTTTTTTTGAAAGATGAATTATGTTATAGTGTTAAAAGTGCACCTTGTGAGTTCAAAAAAAAAAAAAAATCAAAATTTCTATCTCTCACATATCTTCAGAGTACAAAGTCATTATTCTCAAGCTATAAATAGAGGATGAATGCCATTCTATCTCACACCCCAAAAACACTCTACTTCCTAATTAATTTCTCATATATATCAAAGATGAAGCTTTCTCTTTCTCTACTTCCTTTAGTACTCTTCCATTTCCTTGTATGTTTTTAATTCCTTTCACAATTTCTATTAATTTTTCATTTATTTGTTTTTATCATTAATTCATTAGGTTATTTCCTTCTAAGTCCAGATAGTCATTAGGTGATTTAGATAGATAATATTGTGTTTTAATATAAAATTTTAAGTATATAATGTAGGATTTAATCTCACATCAAAAGATAAATCCATAAATACGAAAGAGTGTGAAGCGATAGATCTAAAGAGCGCAAACAAAAAAGGTTACTTGAATCCATAGGATTAGTAATACCACGTGCAGCGGAATCTGAACGTAGGATTTGGTGTTGTGGCCTTCGTCAACCAAATCTCTTTAATCCGGAATTGGAACGCCAAAACTCCGAATGAGAAGGAGTATACAGCTGAGAGTCAATTTGGTGTGTTGGGGACCATCACCTCCACACAGGCCTATTTATAGAACCACCTGACAGGGTTCCCATCAAGCCCATAGCAGGTTAGGTCCAAGGTTTCCATTCATATTGTACCCACATTATTAGATGATAGTACAATCTAAGTCATACTTCTAATAAGTATTTTAACCAACTATACTGATCACTATTGAATAAGTCTTATTGATTTGAATAGCTTGATATTAACTTAATTAATATTTAGCCCATAATTATAGGAATAGGATAATTCCAACAATCTCCCACTTGGGCGTAATATTAATCTGAATGATTTATATCACAATATAACTTTGGCGCGCAACTATATGCTATTCAATTTAGATTGCATTTATAATCATGTCCATCTTATGCACCAACTAGGAACCATCACAGTTTCCACCACTGCTATTAGTGTGGCTAAACTCCAATCCATTACACTCGATGATATGGATCAAATGTGCATCAATGGCATGGAAATTACATGCTATGTGATCTAATACATGCATATTTCCAACTGATCCTATCTTTAGTCTTTATGAAGATCATAAACAATAAGCATTGTATCTTAATAGAATTCGGATAAACATGGAATAGGACGTCTTTATTAATAAGCATGATATAGAGAAACAACCAAATATCCAAAAAACCATAAAATAATGAGACTCCCACTAAACTAAGATATCGCCATAAATGAGTCCCATGCTAGTAACATGGTCATGGTACACCTTAGGGACAATACCTTAGAAAGTGAGTAAGCTAGCATCAAATGAGTCCCTATATGCTCTATGACTATCTCCTTCTTCCAAACTTTCTCCTTTACTTTCAAGTACTTAATATCTAAGAACTTAGCCTTGGTAATACTATTATTATCGTTAGGGTACAACACTGCCGCTTTATTGCACAATAAATTTTCAATGGCCTCTCTATGCCATCTACTATATGCAAACCAATGACAAAATTTCGCAGCCAATATGCATGGCTGGCTGCTTCAAAACAAGCCATATACTCAGCTGTCATGGTTGAAGCAGCTATATCACCCTGTTTAACAGACTTCCAGGAGATTGCTCCTTCAGCCAACTTAAACAGCATATCATATCTAATTTTATTCAATTAAATTACATGATTCATAGTAGTTATTTTCCCCAATTTCTAAATGATTAAAATATTTCAGAATCTGTTTTCCAAATATATAGAACAGGTTTAATGGATTTGAGCTCTAATATAATCAGTTTTTAAAGTTAAATATATTGTCATATGTGGAGAGCTTGTAGTTCAAGTGGTATAAGGAGGTGTTCTTGTAGTTCAAAGAGAGGGGTTCGATCTCCAGAGGGTTAGATTTAGGAGTACATTTAGGAGTAGTGTAGTGTGGGAGTGTGTGTGTTTGGCCAATAAAAAAAAATATTGTCATCTGATCCTTATAGGTTTTAACAGGTTGCACGATATTTCTTTTAGTATATAAGCATTTTTTTATAGTGAGTAATAGTTTAATATATGTCTTTTATTCTTTTGAGAAGTTTGTTGCCGAAATAGAATCAAGAAAATATGCAGGAGAGAATTGGAAATACCTAAAAAACTTTGAATCTGGAACCAATGCTCTTCTCTTCTACAGCGATTACTCTAAAAATGGTGATGCAAAGAAAGAGAGGAAATATGTGAAAGCGTTTGATTCAGAGTCCAAAGCTCTTTTTAGGTACGACTATACACCACCAGTAGCGGATATCTTAGACGGTGCTTATTTTGAAAATGGTGATGCGAATGAAGATAAGGTATACGTGAAAGAATTTGAACCTGGATCTAACGCTCTTCTCTACTACATCGATTACGCTAAAAATGATGTTGCAATGGAAGAGAGGAAATATGTGAAAGAGTTCGATTCAGAATCCAAAGCCCTTTTTAGGTACGACTATACACCACCTGTAGGGGATATCTTAGACGTTACTTATTCTAAAAATGGTGACACAAAGGAAGAGAAGATATATGTGAAAGGGTTTGAGCCATGATTGGATGCTCTTCTCTACTATGGATGAAGTCTAATAGCGAAGACTAATAGCTGGGATTATGCTACTTTTTTCTTAATCCCTAAATTATTCTAACTTTGCTATTAAGGGTCTTGATATACAGTGTCCTAAGGGCACTAGTTAAGGTTACTAAAAATAGAAAAATAATTACAAGAGCATATTGTTCCGTCTCTCGATAATACAAAAAATTACACATTCCAATATCTTTTTATTACATTTGGATTCTTGAATAGTGCCCTTTGTGCACTAAATATCACTTGCCTATTACTAATAAGGATCATGCTATAGTAAGTATCTTAAATGCACTAGTTAAAGTGTAACAACTACATATCATTTAATGTTTTAAATCATACTTAAAAACATATACATTGAATTAGTTTTTAATTTTTGAAGCAATAAATTCTTTAATTCATATAAAATATTTCTAGCGTTATAACCATAGTTATTAAACTCGGCTCAGTCATGGACTCGACCGATCACTGGTCCATTCGATGGATCGAAGGAGGTATTCAAAACTAAATTTTAGAATTTATAAAAACAATAAAAAATAGTAATAATAGTATAAAATAATTTTAATTTTTAAACTAGATATGCAATTTTTTTGGATACGCAATTTTAAAAATGAAACTAAATTAAAATATTTATTTATTGATATATTTATTTTAAAATTATATTTTATACAAATAATATATATTATATGTGGGACACGTAAACTAAAAGAGATGTTATGGTTTAGTGGTTGTGGTTTTTATAATTTTTATTTTTTGAAATAAAATGTGGTTTGCTTGTGAACAACTCATAGCTAATTAGCTACGGAAATAACTTTATATTTATAAAAATCTAAATTTTTACCTGTGAATTCGCTACGAATTAGTTACTAATTTTAAAAAAATTTCTACTGATTAGTTAAAAAAAATTTCATAGCTAATTAGCCATCTAAATTTTGCTTGAAATTTTTTTGTAGATAATTGGTAACTGATCTGTACTTAATTTGGTCCACCACTAATTAGCTTTGAATTAGTTACCAAAATTTTTCAAACAAATCTATAAAATTCTTGTAGTGATTTCTAATAAATTTCCATTAATTTGTTCTTATAATTAACTGATTTAACTAATCCTAACTAACATCTAAAATCTGTTATAACTAACTAATCCTGAACATAAATATGCAAGGCCCAAAGTCAAATTAGAGGCCCAAGAATAAGCATCCGATATAGCTAATAGAACCCGAAAAAGGTTAGCATCATGACAGAAAGAAAAACAAAACCTCTAATATAATTAGTTTTTAAAGTTAAATATATTGCCATCTGATCCTTATCTGTTTTAACAGGTTGCACGATATTATTTTAGTATATAAGCATTTTTTTAGTGAATAATAGTCTAATATATCTTTTTTTTTAATAAGTTTGCTTCCGAAATAGAATCAAGAAAAGATGCCGGAGAGAATTGGAAATACGTGAAAAACTTTGAACTTGGAAACAATGCTCTTCTCGTTTACATGAATTATGTTAAAGATGGTGATGTGAAGGAAGAGAGGAAATATCTGAAAAGGTTTGATTCGGAAATCTTACGTCGTGTTTATGCTAAAAATAATGATGCAAAGGAAGAGAAGAAATACATAAAAGAATTTAAACCCGGATCTAATGCTCTTCTATTCTACATTAATTATGCTAAAAATGGTAATGTAAAAAAAAGAGAAAAAATATGTAAAAAAATTTGAGCCATGATCGGATGCTATTCTCCACTATGGTTGAAGCCTAATAAATAAGACTGATAGCTGGGATTTTGAATGCTATTCCGACTTTGCTATTAATGTCGTCTGTATTCTCTTCAATAAGTGCTGTCTTGTTTAAGAATCGTTTTAATTTGTAATAGCTGCCATGTGTCGTTGAACTTTTGTTCTAAATCATAGCATCACTATTTGGACTTATTAATAAAGAAATTTTTTTTCATATTCACATTTTTTTACTCACTTTATATTTATAGTTACATATGTTAAAATATCTGGTTACACGAGTAGAAGTTTCGTTGAATTTTTATTTTTACGTTATAACCACATATTTCTACACGTGTAACTACCAAATCTGAAAATACACTGTAACCAAAAAAAATAACTAATGTAACCACTTTTTTCAACGTACGTAACCAATGTATACGGTAACCAAAAAATAACTAATGTAACCACTTTTTTCCACGTACATAACCAATGAGTACATTGAATACAGAAAATTTTGAATACAAAAATAAGGACTCATTAATAAAATGTGACTTTGTCTATTAATAATTATCACGTTTCTTTTGCTGAATTTTTTTGTTTTAAATTGGATAATTTTCTTTGCTATTACACTTGATGGACTTACCTAGGGTAATAAGAATGTATTCAGCTTCCATTTTTTTTTTATTAGTTTAGCATTTATATTAATAAATAAAAATATGTTCGCATGAGCTTTTTACTCCCGAGTCATCAAAATTAACCTGTTGCATGCAATGTAAGATTAGCTATATGTTTCTCTGCGTGCATTTTTTTGTGGTATCAATTATTATTGTATTTTAAAATTTTATAAAGTACAGCGCGTAACTTGAAAAAGCATTAAATATTTGATACTTGAAATATTTACTCGTTATTTATTGCTCAAATATTTTTATCAATGAATTAATTAGTCACTTAAAAATTCTGGTTTAATTAATGTTATATAATTCAATCATGGAATGCCTCTGTTTATATATTATTGCATAATCTAGTTTAATTAATGTTTGTTTTCATGATTTTGGTGAACAATATTTTTTGTTAAATTCCTGCCAAGTTATAAGTACCATCAATACAACATAATTTATCTTTAGTAATATTTGTACAAACTGTTGTTTAATAGTTGAAAAATGTTGCCAAAGCATTCGAAATCTCACCTTTGTGTATTTACAACATTTTTGAATGTTGTATAAACTCTACGCCAATAAAAGATTTTAGCAACATTTTAAAGTGTTGTTAAATTGCTAAAAAATGTTGTTTTTTTATATTTATAACATTCTTTTATAAAAATTATATAAAGATCATGTTACTAAATGTTAATAATATTGTAGTGCAATTTTTGTAATTAATTTTTTCGTCACCTTTTGGTCATGATACTATTAATAAAAAGGTAATGAAAAATCATTTAAATATTGACATCCCCACTCAAATTGATGCTGCGAAATCTACACGCATCAATTTGCTTAGAAGAAAGTTGTGCCGTTGTCGAGTCATTGACTTGGTAAAGATATCAGCCATTTGCAAATCAGTTGAAACATGTGGAAGAGTTATAACACGACAATCATAAGCATCGCGAATATAGTGACAATCAACCTCTATGTGCTTTGTGCGTTCGTGGTAAATTGGATTGGTTGCAATTTTGATGGCACTTGTGTTGTCAGCAATTAAGGAAGTTGGTTTAGCTTGAGAGAATCCCAGCTCGTGAAGAAGACCATGCAACAGAATTATCTTTGAACAGGCAGCATGCATTGCTCGATATTTAGCCCTAGTTGATGACTTTGAGACTGATTGTTGATTTTTACATTTCCAAGGAATGGGAGCATCTGCACTATTACCCTAATAGCATGATATCCAAATTGAGGTCAAGACAATGCTGCCACCAAGTCTGTGTCTATAGATTCCCACTTCCATTCAGGAAAGTCTAAGGGTTGTAATGAACCTGGAGGCCTTTGATGCTTTATCCTCACTTTTTGACAAGTGAGACACATAGACACATAGCGTACATGTCTATCTTCATCCCCTAAAAGAGCATAAAGGTGAAGATGAAGATCTGAGATGTAACTCAGATGAAACAGAAACCACGAGAAGAAGAGAAAAACTGAAAAGGGAAAGAAGGAAACTTATTCTGTATTGAATCAATTCAATTAAACAAAGTAACAGATAAAGGTTTATATACAAGGAGCAGGGGTTGAACAGCAAAAAGGAAGGGAAAGAAAATAAAACTTAACAACTAAACAACAACAGAATAGTTGCAGATAGATCCTTGTTGAGCTGAGTAGTTAAGAGAAATAACTAACTCAATAGGAGGGGGGAAACTTGGTAATATCCCCTGCCATAGAACCTTCATCAAAGGTATGGTTTTACTCTTAAGGACCTTAGCACTATCGTGATAATCCAAATTTGGGAGGTATGGGATGGAATCTCAATTTCACTCTATTAATATATTAACAAATGAAACTTTTACCCTCCTTGATCCCTTTCTTCTCTTCAATCTCAATTTTCCTCATTATAGTCTTGCATGTACTGCTCCTCCCAACTCTTTCTTCTTCGTGTGATTCCTTCGTTGTCTTCTCCTTCATCTTTGCGTCATTTCCTCCCTACTCTTCTTCTTTGCGCAACATCCTAACATTTGTTCATGTGGTCTCTTTTTCAAAATAATTATATTCGCATTGGTTTATACGTATTCTCTTTTAAATATTAGAAATCTACACATTCTTTTTTTCTTAACTTTAAAATTTGTTGACATACTATCACAACACTACAGGTACAACTGATATAGTTATTTTTAGCTGAAGTTATTTTTACTATGCTATGTGCTGCAGAAATAAATAAAATAATGAAAATTATAATAAGTTTATTAGTTACTCCTTCTGTTTTTTGTCTTTTGATTTTTTTAGATTTAGATTTTTGTTTTCAACCAATTGCTTATTTTGATAATTTGCAAACTTAATTGTAGAATAACAAACACAAAGAGTAGTCGAAACTAGTAGTGATGTAACAATGAATAGCAAAAAGGTCATCTTTCAAGTGCACATTTACTTATTTCTTTTCCACTCCTTCATCTTTCCCAACCTCTCAAGGTATTTTCAGATCTTGAACAATTTAATAAATTATCTTGGATTATCTGAATCACTTAAAAATGCATCTTTTCTATGGTCTTTGCTAGATTAATTTGTTGTATATTTCTTTAATTTATTGTAATTTATTCTATTTCACTTCGCCTGTTAGTCTTAAACTGGGTTTGAATTAAATTTGAACTTATATATTCAAGAATTTTAGAAATTTGGTACTACTATTATCAAGTTTGGTGATTATGAATGTCGTATGTGTTAAATTTGCAGCTACTGTGTTAGTTATTAATATATGTCCATGTGCTTTTTTTATTAGGTATGGGTTTGTCATTGGCCTCACCATGGCCGGATCGAGAAATCTTGATTCTTAAAGCAAAATTTCTGAAAAGGCCTATTTAAATATATCATATTATATATCAAGATATTTTTTTCCTTCTGTGTGTCCTATTTATTTATGAAGAATTTTAATACAAACAAGTTTAACATGTTTGTCTCAACAAAAAAATATGACTAATTCATCAACCTATCTTATAAAATAGTTGTTGTCATAGGTATTTTACAAACAATCTTGTATTTTAAAATGAATTCAATCTTTTGTATAGTTTAATATTTTAATAGAATATCAATTTCACCTCTTCAACACTTCTTTCAATATAGTATTGTTATGCAAATAAAAAAAAATTAATCATTCTATAATAATATTAAAAATTTACAAAAAATTTACATTAATAGTACTATTAAATTAAATTTTTTTAGCCTTCTAAAGTTTGGGGCTTTAGGTGATTTCCTTATTGGCCTAACTGTAGACTTGGCCTTCAGCCTCACAAGTCACTAGTAAGTACTGCTACTGTATTTTCAAGTTGTTACTTTCGTTGGTTGGGTAATTTCCAAGCTTTTGATATCTCTTACTCTTTGACTTCTTTACATAACTTAGCAATTTTATCTTTAGTTAAAATATTTAGGAGAAATACAAGAATATCTTGGTTTTGTCTTCTTCTAATACATGGGATAACTTATATAGAATATTTGGTTAAAATTATTTTTAATGTGTTGTGTCTTTTTAACAAGTACAATATTATCTTCCTTCATTTATTTAAAAAAGTACCAATATAAACATTTTATTAAACTTAAAACTGGAATTAATAGGGAAATAGTTATTTTGGTTCATTAAAATGTATAAATTATACTATGAAATTAAAGAGTTACAAAGAGTAAAAATGAGAAAAAAATCAAAGAGGTAATTAAAATAAAATAAAGGATAATATTGAAAAAAATATTATAATACATTCTTTTCCATTCTATTTCAGAACAATGGAATAAAAATAATATTCTATTCTGTCTTAAAATGTCCAAACAATTGTGTGAAATTTTTTTCCATTTCGCTCCATTTCATTCCCTTTGATTCCACTCTATTCCATTATATACCATCAATCCACGCACTAGTGGTAATTATAGAACAAGGCAGCAAATGTTGAAGAACATGCATGGGACCTCTGGAAGTACATGGGCTAAGACTCTACGTGATTAAATTTCATTCCTCCCATAATATGAGATGCATGGAATCAAATCATTTAATCGAAAGGTGATATTGTCTAGCATGGAGCATCAACCAAAGAAAGAACAAGAAGTAAAGTTCTTAAATTTAACTTTTATCCATAACCAAGATCTAATGTGCATAAAATCAAACACATCTTGACTTGACATGTTACCCTCATTAAAAATTACATCATTTTTTCATTTTTATATACTCCACACCATAGCAAACCAAATAGAATTCCAAAATTTCCTTGTTTTCTTTATTTTCCATCCCTCCACATGTTACTTCTGAAAAGTTAATAAACTTTTATCAAATTGACTTTAACATTTCTTATCATTATGGAGTCTATAGATATTACTATAATACGAGACTAAATTCACATGATCTAATAAAATATATATAAAATGAGTATTTTTTAACTTGTATAACTATTGCATAGGATAAGAATCTTAAAATAAAAAAAAAAAGTAATAAATACATGTTAAATACAAAACTCAATTAAATTTTGTAATATTACATAAGTTAAAAAAATCAATATAATTTGACCTGGTTTACTGTATCAGAATTAATCTGAGTATTTTATTTTGGAAAGTGGTCCATACATGTACGGTTCATATTGGTTGTCTCAACATCTCTCAACCTTCGGATTCCAAATTGAAAAGAAAAAAAAATAGAAAAAGATAAAGAGTATACACACATCCTAGTCCCAAAGATTAGATAAATGTCACTACAAAAATTCTATTATATGAGTAAACACACATCCTCTTTACTTTGCATTTGCCTTTTCTATTTTTATGAACCATCGCAACATAAAATTATAATTTTATTCTTATTTTATTTTTAAATTTTGGTGATTTATACACTAAACTTTAAAAATGGGTTTTAAAAAAACCTACGTACTACCCACATAAGACTTGATTTAGGTATGCATGAATAAATGTTGGTCTTTTTTACTTAGACTTAGTGTATGTTTAGAAAAATATTGGGTTGGAGTATAATTGATTTTGAAGAGCCAAAATCGATTTTGATTGACAAATCAGTTGTTTGTTTTTGCGTTGAGAAAAATGTTAAAATTGATTTTGGGTTGCCAAAATTGATTTTGGCTGAAGCAATGTGAGACTTGTTTTCACGTTGAGTTGAAAAATTTACACTGTATTTTTTCTCTAAACTTGCTTTAGAAAAAAAAAATTACAAACATAAATCACATTACTTTAAAATCAATTTTACACAAAATCAATTCTATAAAATCACGTTGCTCTAAAATCAATTTTACCAACGCTAAATCAAATACACACTTAATAAACTCGTTACCCGAGCCAACAAATCCGAATGACAGCTCTACTATATCTTATAGAGCTGTCAAAATGGGTTATCCGGCCCTATACGGGCTTGCCCGTTCGGGTAGTGGGCTTTTTTTGGTCTGGGCCAAAAATACATGCATTTATTCGGGCCTTTATTTTAAATACCCAAACCTGACCCTATGCAGGGTAATGGGCTTTCCGGGTAGCCAATTTTTTGAAATTTTAACTTTTTTTCTTTACATAAATCACATTACTTTAAAATCAATTTTACACAAAAGCAATTCTATAAAATCACGTTGATCCAAAATCAATTCTACCAACGCTAAACCAAATACACACTTAATAAACTCATTACCCGAGCCAACAAATCTGAATGACAGCTCTACTATATCTTATAGAGCTGTCAAAACGGGTTATCCGACCCTATACGGGCTTGCCCGTTCGGGTAGTGGGCTTTTTTCGGTCCGGGCCAAAAATACATGCATTTATTCGGGCCTTTATTTTAAATACCCAAACCCGACCCTATGCGGGGTAACGGGCTTTCCGGGTAGCCAATTTTTTGAAATTTTAACTTTTTTTCTTTACATAAATCACATTACTTTAAAATCAATTTTACACAAAATCAATTCTATAAAATCACGTTGATCCAAAATCAATTCTACCAACGCTAAACCAAATACACACTTAATAAACTCGTTACCCGAGCCAACAAATCCGAATGACAGCTCTACTATATCTTATAGAGCTGTCAAAACGGGTTATCCGGCCCTATACGGGCTTGCCCGTTCGGGTAGTGGGCTTTTTTCGGTCCGGGCCAAAAATACATGCATTTATTCGGGCCTTTATTTTAAATACCCAAACCCGACCCTATGCGGGTAATGGGCTTTCCGGGTAGCCAATTTTTTGAAATTTTAACTTTTTTTCTTTACATGAAAAAATATTATTTTTATTATTATTACTTTTGTCTTTGAAAAAAAAAAGTCTCTTTTAAAAAATATCATTATTTTCTTATTATTAGACATATTAATTAAATCTCTCTATTTATCAACAATAGGTTTTTTAAAAAAATGTTCTAAATATTCTTATGTTTAACTTTTACTATTGACAAAACAAAAAAAATTTCCTAATTTAATTTTTTTTATTTATTCATTCTCAATTTTTTTTATCTTGTAATTTATGTAAATTGTAGACAAATAAATAATTTTATAAAACTAATGCACACTTGATAAGAGCATTTTATTGATAAAAAATTACTCAAGTGAGTAGTCATAATCCGCAGATTTTTTTGTCCGAGTTTAATTTTTGTCGGCTTTTATACAGCAGACTAAAAATGCACAATTATATTCAGACTTAAATTTAAAATACCCAGACCGTCCTATTTTATTAATTATACGGGCTTGAATATCTTCAATTCGTCCTCGTACCTCGCAAATAGTTCGAATATTTTATTTAGGAAAGTGGTCCATACTCGTGTCGTACGGTGATAGATTCTGGACCACTCAATCATCCATTCATCCTAAACTAGTGCAAAAGATCAGATAAATGTCACTACAAAAATTCAATTATACTCCCTTCGTTCATATTTAACTGGTCGGAGAAAAAAAATCATACGTATTAAAAAATATAATAATTGTTATAGTTTTTCTCAAAATAAATTTTGAACTCTTCTTAATACCTTTTATATCTCATTATTTGATTGGTTGGATAATAGGGCATTGATTAGCCTCCAATTAAACATAAGGCTAGAATTGGTAAAAGTACAATTAATGTTACATTAAAAATATGAGTGGAAGGATAAATAGAAACAAGATTTTTTCTCTCTCCAAACAGTTAAATAGGAACGAAGGGAGTACAAGTAATTAGGTCCTGTTTAATTTATATTTTTATTTTTTATCTTCAAAGAGTTATCACAATATAAAGTGAAAATATAAGAGCTTGTTTATATTACATTCTTTTTATGTATGTATTTAGTTAAAAGAGTTGGAATAGGTGGGCTAAAAAGTAGTATTTTGTATTTAGTTTATAAGGAGATGAAGAGGTTTAAAAATAATTAAAACTAAATTATTGTTATTTTAATTATTTTTAATGTTTTCTATACAAATTTTTAAATAAAAAAATAAAATAAAAATAAAATGATAGCTTTATATTGTAATTAATTAATGAAAAAATAAAAACAGAAAATGAAAATATATAAAAAAAGGCCATAAAGTAAACAAGCTCTTACTTTGTATTTTCATTTTGTATTTTATTTTCTATTATATGTTTGTGTCTAGTTTAAATAGTGAGAAGTGAGAGACTAAAAAGTAGTATATTTGTGTTTAGCTTGCAAGGAAAATCGAGAAATTTTACAAAATATCCAAAATATATTATAGGCTTAATTTTAGTTTTGGTTCTCCATGTTTATATTTTTGGTGATTTTGGTCCCCGAAGTTTCAAATGGACATTTTTGGTCCCTTTCGTTAGTTTTTCTTTCAAATTAATCGTAGTTTTTAGTCAATTTAATTGTTTTTTTCCTTTAAATTAATGACGGAGGGATCAAAATCATTTATAGATATAAAATTTTTCAAAACATATTAATTTAGTGACAACTTTCCTCCAAATTAGCGACAAGTTTCGAATCGTTTACTAAAAATAATTAGGAGGAAAATTTAACTTAATTAATAGTTTTTGAAAATACATTATATCATTAAACGATTTTAGTCTATTGTGACACTAAATTGACTAACACTTCTAAAAAAATGTCTTTTTGGGACGGAAATTTAGTTAGAATTCACACGACCTTTCCACATTTTTTTGATGAATTTTTGACGAAATACAATTTTTGCTTGGATTTCCCACGAATCAATCCCAGTCCCTAAAATCCTCGTCGCAAATTTTGTGAACCGTCCCAAATTTTGTCTCAAATCCATTTTGGACAAATTTCGCACAAATTGTAGACGCTCATGTCCAACAATTTTAGTTTATTTATGACAGATTTTAGACGGAATTTTGATTATAATTACTACAATTTTTAGACATATTTCCCACAATATTAACACAATTGCGTTTTTGTGTTTCCACGATTTTTACACATAGTTGATGTCATGTTACACATTTCGTACGAACTTTCGACAAAAATGGATTGTTATTTCATACGAATTTCAAACAAAAATGCAATGTTATTTCACATGAATTTCAAACAGAAATAAAATATTATTTCACACAAATTTCAAACGAAAAAAAAACGTTATTTTTCATGAATTTCAAACAGAAACCGTATGTTATTTCACATGGATTTCAAACAAAAAAATGTAAGTTGTTTCCCACGAATTTGATGTTACGTAATTACTAATTCTAGACGAATTTCCGACAGAAATAGAATGTTATTACACACGATTTCTACACAAAAATAAGATGGTATTTTACATGAATTTTAAACAAAATTGAAATATTATTTCGCACAAAGTTTAGACATGAGTTATATGTTATTTCACACAAATTTCACACGAAAATGATGCATCATTTTACACGAGTTGTAGACGGAAATGAAATGTTATTTCACATGAATTTTCAACGGAAATGAAATAGTATTTCACACGAGTTGTAGACGGAAATGAAATGTTATTTCACATGAATTTCCAACGGAAATGAAATATTATTTCACACGAGTTTTAGACAAAAATAAATTGGTATTTCACACAAATTTTTAACAAAATTGAATTTTGAGACGAATTTTAGGTATAAATTTTATGTTATTTCACACAAATTTAAGATGAAAATGAAATATTATTTCATATGAGTTGTAGATAGAAATGAAATTTTATTTCACATGAATTCCAGCCGGAAATGGAATGGTATTTCACATGAATTTAAAATAGAAATGAAATATTATTTTACACAAATTTTAGATAAAAAAGTGTATGTTATTCAAATTCGTTACCCATTTATTTGTGATAGATATATTTAATTCTTTGTTTTTGTATTATTAACTATTTTTAAAAGATTATCATTTCCTTTTGTAGGTTTTTGGGTCAATAATATATATATATATATATATATATTAATTTAGTTTTAAGAGAAATTGATTTATAATATTATAATTTTTATATAGTTTTCTAATAAAATAAAAAATTGTCACCAATTTCACCAATTGCATGAATAAAAAAATTTCAACCGAATGATCAAACATAATAGAGTTAACAAAATGATCTAACAATGTAAAACTAAATAAAAGAAACTATGATCCTCAAACTATTTATTAGTTTAGATAAAGAAAATGAAATAAGAGAACTATATAAGTTCACAAGTATAGAACTATGATATTACTCTTCATTAATGAACTCACCAGTCTCATTCGCCTCATTGTGCATGGGAGCTCCAGAAGAATAATTTGGATTTAGTGGCATGTTTAAGTTTCTATATATATAAAGCAATAAGCAAACTTTCATTTGACTCAATTCTTCTTACTTGAGTTTGAAACTTATGACATTGATCCTCTAGTTTGCGTTCAGCTTCATCCAATTTTACCTTATGTTGCTCACAAATAAGCTCTTGCTCTTTTGCCTTTTCTTTTCATATTTCAATTTCCTTCTCTATATTTGTATTCTTATATGTGCCCAACCCTAAGGAAGAAGTGTGCTTTGAAGAAATGAGTCTTTCCACTAAACCTACCAATCATATAATTAAAGTTCTAACAAAAAAAGTATAATTAAATACCAAATTTTCATAAATCAAGTTTGATCAAAAAACTTAATACTAACGACTAAAAACAAAAATTTTATACTAAGTTCAATCAAAATTATTTTTTGTAAGGAGTAATATGGAAGTGTATAAGTTCTATTAATTAACTCAAATTTGGGATAATGGTAATATCATATTAAAAATCAAAAGCAAACCGTGAAAATCTCTTATTATGAAACAATCTCTTTGTAGCAAGTAATTCAATTGATAGTTGAGAAAATATTAAAAAAAAGAAGATTAAAGAACTTTTCCCAAATTACAAGGAGAAGCTCTTGGAGCTTGAGGGGAGGGGTTCAATCTCCGGTGGGGAGATTTAGGGAGTTAGATTTAGGAGTAGTGTAGTGTGGAGGTGTGTGTGTTTGGCCAATCAAAAAAAAAACTTTTCCCAAATTACATGAATGAGATACACTTAATAAAATATGCAAGTATCAAATGCTCTAATACTCCTCCTTTATGACTTTATATTTTCTTATGGTTACATATGGGACAAGAAAAATGAATCAATTGGAATGTAAAATTTGAACAGCAAAAAATAACAAGTAAACTAATGTCTTCTTGATAGTCATATAAATGTTTAGAAACCAAACATAGATCTAGGGACAAATGAAAAGAAGAAGAACGTGGACTCACCTTAACACAAAGAAGATAAGGTTGAGAGACTCAAAAGCCAAATTGAAAACAAGTAACAGATTGATGGAGCCGTATATAAGATGTCAAGAGAAAAACAATTTTGGAGCGTGATATAACACTAATGAACAAGTAATGGAGTGGCAACTCAAAACTAATAGTCACCGTCAAGTCAAAAATTGGGAAAGTAAATTTGTTATTTCATTTTTTTTAAACAGGATTTTCTTTAGGGTGTGTTTTTATATATTTGAGATTTTTTATTATTCTTCAACTTTAGGTGTCCAACTAATGATGTTCAGTTTTCTTCTACTTGTGAAGAGTATTTTTTTTCTTGGAAATTAAAGATTGAATAAAAATTTAAATTGTGACAAGATCTTCTTAGTTTATACTTGTGAAGTGTTACAATGCATAAATAATAAGAGCGTGTCACTATGTTGCGGTTTGGTGTGTCTGGAACCCTACACCATATTTGACCTTTTATTAGGAATATGACATTTATACTATACTAGTTGTGTATTCGTGCAATGCACGAAAACAGTTATGATGGTCACATTTAGCGTAGACCTCATTAGTTTTGGACTACCATACTCTTTTACTATTTTAAGTAATAAAAATATATATTTATAATATTAATGAAATAAATAAAATAAAATAATTTAAAATTTTATTATTTACCGTAATATTTTTAGGGTGTATGGTACTCTCGGGTGTACCTTAAATGGAGCCAAAATTATCCTATCCTATCTTATATATACTAAAGTAAGATAGTGGAAGACGAGGGAAACCACTATTTATAAGTTAAAATTGTTGAACATCCAGTATTAAGATACCAATGATCATCCTTATCAGTTGTGGCCTTTGTAGTAACCATCAACAATACAGGTTCAGAATCAGAGTATGCTTCTGTAGCTAGTTGAGCCTCATCATCAGGATCTTTATCCTTGAACCAACATTCTTCAACATAGTGCCCTTTCTTTCCACAATTATAATACTCAACATTCTTCTTGTCCCACCTTTTCTTTCCTCCTCTCCCTCGAGAACCACCATAGCCTCCTCACTTTTGTTTTTGATTATTACCTCCAGGTTTTTGCTCACCATTGTCTTTGGCATTCTCTTTTGAAATATTGCCTCTTCCTTTAGAATATTTGAACCGGCCTCTACCACGCTTTCCTCTGTAGTTATCACTAGCATTTCCTTTCACATGTTGTACTTGAAGTGCTTGTTCTGAGGACCTGTCATGTGATCTCTCAGCCAGTCTTTGCTCATGTGCCTCAAGGGATCCTTGCAATTCATCAACAGATAGTAAATCAAGATTCTTTAATTCCTCGATAGCAACCACAATGTGATCGAATTTAGGACTCAAAGTTCTTAAGATTTTCTCAATTAATGACAAATCAGTAAATTTCTCACCACAACTTTTCATAGAATTCACAAGAACCTGTAATCTGCCGAAATAATCTCCAATACTCTCATCACCTTCCATCTGTAACAATTCAAATTGTATTTTGAGAGTCTGAAGTCTCACTTTCTTGACCTTCTCAGCTCCTGCATATGCCTTGTTCAGGATGTCCCATGCTTCTTTTGCTGATTCTGTAGCAGCTATTTTCTCAAAGTGAGAATCATCAACACATTGATGAAGGATCACCAAGGCTTTGCAATCCTTTTTCTTGAGTTCTTTGTAACACGTCCTCTGTGCATCAGAAGCATCTTCTTTTGGTTTTTCAATACCAATCTCAACAATATCAATCAAGTCTTGGAAGCCAAACAAAGCTTTCATCTGGACTTGCCATCGGCTGAAATTCTTTCCAGTGAGAATAGGCAGATTTGCTGGAAAATGTCCATCCGAAGCCATTGTTGAAAGATCCCTTCTTTTCGAACCTTGCTCTAAGATACCACTGTTGGAACCAAAATGCAGAAGACTTCGGGTACAGGCAAGAAGTGAGAATATTCTTACCAGTTTGTTATAGACTAGAGAAAGAGTTTTACGTGAACCAACTCTCTCCCAAATTAAGATAAGTATTGAATTTACTAAATTTAAAAAAATTTAATTAAAAGATAAACATAATATCATTTAAAATATATTCAAATTAACCACAAAATAGTTTAATAATTATCTGTCATCAGAATAATACTATAGTAAATTATTTGATTTAGTCAAAAAGAAGCAATAGTAATAGTAATTAGCTTTTTTTTCTTTTTTGATGCCTCGTGGCTCATGCGGTACTTAATTTAATTTGAGTTATTACGATCATACATATAGCATTAGTGTACAGTGTCATTTTCAATCTATAAATAGATGATGAAATAACGATATCCTACATCCCACACCAATTAACAACACTCTACTTCCTTTCTCATATATTTCCAACATGAGGCTTGCTCTTTCTTTAGCACTCTTCCTCTTCCTCGTATGTTTTAATTTCTTTCACAATTTCTATTCATTTTTCATTAATTTGTTCTTATCATTAATTGAGTTTTTTCATTCTAAGTTCATACACTCTGCAAGTGATTTAGATGGATTATATACTCCTTCCATTCCAATATTTAAGACTTCACAGACAAAAAATATAAGAATTCAAAAAGTTAGTTAATCTAGTAGATAAAACCCATAAATTTGTCCCACAATTTATATTAGTTTTGAAAGTTACTTTCAATTATTAAAACTAATAATAATTGTTCTTTTTTCACTTAATTAGTCTTTTTCAATTATCATAAGAGAGAGAATTTCTTTATCATTAACTTAATACATTTATTGACTTGGAACTATATAAAATGTGGTTGAGTAAATAAGGATAGTCTAGTAAAACATATTAAATGTTCACTAAATTAAATCTCTTAGGTAGCGTTTGTTACAGAACATAATGGAACAGAACATAACCATGTACTGTGTTGGGTAACCGTGAAATAGAGTAGGACCATATGTATTATTGTGTGTTTATTGTGGATTAAAATATAGAAAATAATTTTTGTAATACATATAAAATTTTACTTTACTTGCTAGAAAGTACAAAATTAAAACAAAAAAAAAATTGTATTTTTTTAATATCTTTTTTAAAAATTATGAGTATAACTATATAATTATTTTAAAATATATTAATTTTTGTATAAATATTTTATGAAAAAAAAATTATTAAATACAAAAGTCTCTCAATAAATACAATTATTAATTATATTTTTTTTAAAAATTATTAAATATAAGTTATGTTGAATATATTTTTATTATGTAAAATTTAAAAAAAAAAAATTTTTAAAAGATAGTTTTTGGTCAAAAAAAATAATGTAAGGTTTAAGGAATTTAAATATTTTATTTTGTTAATAAATAATTACTCTATGAAAATAATGATAATTCTTCTGTTTGTGTTCTCCTCGCTTCCACCCTTTTCAATGGAACCAATCTGTCCTGTTCATTTGTATCAATGTCCTGTTCCATTCCTCTTCACTGATGTACCAAACGAAGAACAAAGTGTCATATTCTATTCAAACACGTTTGTTAAACACTACCTTAGAGGATCTTACATATTGGAACGAATGGACTACTCTGTTTTAATATAAAAATCAAGTTTACAAGCTTAAAGACATATAGGGAAAAAATAACAGCATTATATATCTAATTTTATTTATTTAAATTTCTTGCCTAATAGTATAGTTTTTTCCCCTACTACTAATATGCTATTTTATATTTATTTTTGTTGAGAAGTTTGCTACAGAAATAGAATCAAGGAAAAATGCGGGAGAGAATTGGAAATATGTGAAAAACTTTGAACCTGGTTCTAATGCTTTTCTCTTATATCAAGCTTATGGTAAAAATGGTGATGCAAAGAAAGACAAGGCATATGTGAAAGAATTTGAAAAAGTGTTTCAAATATGGAGATTAGCTTAAAAAAACACATAGAGCTAGTGCCGGCAAGATGATTGAGTAACTGTGCTAAGAACACTACAAGAAAGCAACAAAATAGCCACGGAAAATTAACAAAGGTCACGACACTATCGCTCTTTGCGATAGACAGACCACTATTATGACGTCACAAAAATGGATGGTATGTCAATTAAAAATAGCGATGAAATTTGCAACGAATAGACCATCCCTAATTTTAGTCGTCGCTACATTCTGACCGTTTGGTGCTTAATTGATTAATGATAGATAGGATTTCAACGGCTTAGGCCGTCACTAAATTGACGACATTCCAAGCATTATGAGTGCAATGATTTTTTAGAGGCTTTGCGACGGCTCAAACCTTCGCTAATTGAAACCTTTTTTGTGACGGTCTGGGTGATCGCTAACATTTTAGTTTATTTTTTGAACACGTGACGACCATAGCAAGAGCTTGACCATCACTGATTTGAATTTCTAATAGCAACGACGTGTTGCGACGGCCAAGCTACTGCAAAGTACTAATATTTGCATAGAAAAACTCCTTTCTTTTACTTTTCGCATTCTTCTTCCTTTCTCTCTCTATTTTCCCTCTTCTTTTGTGGCGGCGAAGAGAACCACTACCCTCCCAGTCACTTTTCTGGCCACCTCACCACAACCATTCACTCTCTCTCACTGCCACTCACTCTCGATCTCTTTCGTCTTCTCACTAACTTTCTGTTTCTCTCTATATCATGTCACCACGGCCACCGCGCCACCGACATCACTGCTTCCACTACCACAAGTATTTTTTTGTTTGACAAACTCTTCATTCTTAACATTAGGATTGGTTATTGAGTATTAGAATTGGAATTGGGTACTTAAATTTGAAAATGATTTTTTATGTAAGGAGACGACTAAAATAAATTTTTTTTTATTATTTTATTTTTTTGGTGTAGGAACCAAATTTTGAAAACATATCAATTATATTAACCATAATAATATTTAAAAGGTTAAAAACCCTTTTCCAATGTACCAAAAAAAATGGCTAAACATATAAAGTTGAATCTTTAATTATTTTTCTTAACAAAAGAAGCTCTTTAAATATGCTTCATTTAAATAAACAAGTCAATCTAAAGCAATCAATCTATTTTCTCTCATGCCACACCTAAATTTTAAATGTTTGATTAGACTAGTCTTTTTTACCCTACTCTAACACTTTCAGTTGTAATTAAATAATGAAGTGCTAAATAGTTAATTCAACCAAAGCGGACACAGAAAATTTTACTTCAAAAAAACTTATTTGACCCATTTTATATTTTATGGACGGAGATGCTAGCTCATTTTAGGGTGATTTTCTCTCAAAAAACTTTAATTTTTTTAAAAAAAGAAAACAATTACTTAATTTTTAGTTATTAACAGTTTAGGAACAAAATACGAATCAAAATCAAGCACTGCACTAGAGCAATGACTTGAACCATGATTGAAGAAAATAAAGAAAAAAATTGAAAAATAAAATAAAATTCAAATGAGCATAAAAATCTAAAAAAGGTTGAGATATTAAAATATTTCAGTGCTTCCAAAAAAACCTAAAATCGTGTTTTCATTTCAATTTCAAAAAATACCATAATCTTCTAGTGTATACTACACAATCTCTAAAACAACCGTTACAATTTTAAAAATACAAAAATTATGTAATTTGTCTTAGAAACTTTATAGTGAATAATATATTATTTTTAAAAATCTTCAAATAATTTAGGTAGTTTAAAAATTGATTTTTTATTTTTATTTTGAAAAACACCTTATTCTTTAAGTATATAGTACATTATCTCTAAAAAAAACTGTTGCAATTTTAAAAATTGAAAAAATTATAGAGATTTAGTTAGAATCTTCAAAGTGAATAATACATTATTTTTAGAAATCTTCAAATAATTTAGGTAATTTAAAAATCGTGTTTTCATTTTTATTTTGAATAACAACATATTCTTCAAGTGTATAGTACACTATCTCTAAAAAGACTATCGCAATTTTAAGAATATAAAAAATTATGTAAATGGAGTTAGAATATTCCAAGTTAATAATATATTGTTTTTAGAAAGTTTCAAATAATTTAGGTAATTTAAAAATCTCGTTTTCATTTTTGTTTTGAAAGACACCATATTCTTAATGAGTATAGTACATGATCTCCAAAAAACTTTTGCAATTTTAAAAACAAAAAGAATTACATAAATTGGGCTAAAAACTCCAAAGAGAATTAGACATTATTTTTAAAAACTTTACAAAAATTAGGTAATTTAAAAATCGCGTTTTCATTTTTTTTTTACACTCTATTATATAAGTGTAATACACTATCTCTAAAAAAATTGTTGCAATTTTAAAATCACAAAGAATTACGTAACTTGGGCTAAAAACTTCAAACTGAATTGGACATTATTTTCGAAAAGCTAAAAAAAATTGAGGTAATTTAAAAAGTGCATTTTTTTTTTATTTCGAAAAACACCTTATTCTTCAAGTGTATAGTACACAATCTCTATAAAATTATTACAATTTTAAAAATATAAAAAATTATGTAAATTGACATAGAAACTTTAAAGTAAATAATAAAATTCTTTTTCAGAAAGCTTTAAATAATTTAGGTAATTTAAAAACACCCTCTTCATTTCAATTTTGAGAAACTTCATATTCTTCAAGTGTATAAGTACACAATCTCTTAAAAAATTGTTGCAATTTTAAAAATATAAAATAATATGTAAATTGTGCTAGAAATTTCAGAGTGAATAATACATTATATTAAGAAAGATTCAAATGATTTAGGTAATTTAAAAATCATATTTTCATTTTTTATTTAAAGAAATATCCTATTCTTCGAGTGTATATAGTAAATGATCTCTAATAAAACTGTTGTAATTTAAAAATTTAAAAAACTATATAAATTGAGTTAGAATCTTCAAAGTGAATAATACATTATTTTTAAAATCTTTAAATAATTTAAGTAATTTAAAATTCGAGTTTTCATTTTTATTTCGAAAAATACCAAATTTTTCAAGTGTATAGTGCACGATATCTAAAAAAACTTTTGAAATTTTAAAAATGATGCGTACCAGAGATCCATGTACGACGTGGTCTTGTGAATCCGATGACGCTCCGGAGTGCTCCGCCATGGAGCAGGTGGTACCTGCAAAGACTCTGACGCTTAAGTTTGTATTGGCTAGGGTTTGTGGTATATTAGGGTTAGATCATCATACCTGGGTCTCCAGTAATTCCCTATATTTATACTTTTCTTGTAGGAATAACTTAATGGTATGGGCCGGAATTTTGGGCCGTGTTGCTCATGGACCTTCCAGAGATCCGGGCTACGAACCCTGGATATGGGTCCGCAACAAAAAATATAAAAAAATTATGTAGATTTAGTTAGAATATACAAAGTGAATAATACATTGTTTTTAAAAAACTTCAAATAATTTACGTAATATAAATATTACATTTCCATTTTTATTTTGAAAAACATTCTATTCTTCAAAAGTATATTAAAACATTATAGTACACAATCTTTAAAAAAATTGTTCCAATTTTAAAATTATAAAAAACTATGCAATTTGAGATAGAAACAACAAATTGCATAAGACATTATTTTCAAAAGGCTTCAAATAATTTAGGTAATTTAAAAATAGAGTTTACATTTTGTTTTTATCAGCCAAGAAGAAAATATATTAAACAGCACATGAACTGCAAGAAAAAATAAGAGTCAGCAAAAATAGCAGCTCTACAAATAGGAATCAGAGCTGCAAGACAAAGATACACAGCCAAAACAAAGGAAGCAGGCGCTGCTATACATAATTGCAGCAGAGATAATGTATAGATCACGATCTAAAAAAATTGTTGTAATTTTTAAAATATAAAAAAATATGTTAATTGAGATATAAACTTCAAAGTGAATAATAAATTGTTTTTAAAAAGAATCTAATATTTTAGGTATATTAAAAATCTCATTTTAATTTTTATTCGAAAAACACCCTATTATTCAAGTGATAATACACGATTTCTAAAAAAAAACTATCGCAATTCTAAAAATATTTAAAATTTGGTAAATTGAGTTAGAAACTTGGAAGCAAATAATACTTTTTTTTAGAAAGCTTTAAATAATTTAGGTAATTTAAAAACATCCTATCCATTTTATTTTCGAAAAACACCGTATTTTTCAAGTGTGTAGTACATGATATCTAAAAACGTTTTTGGAATTTTAAAAATATAAGAAATTATGTAAATTGTGCTATAAACTTCAAAGACACTACAAGAATATGGTAATTTAGCTATGTAAAAATAGCGACGGCTCGACACCGTCGCTAAGTTGCGACGGTATATTAACAATTAGCGATGGTATAGATCATTGCTAAATTAGCGATGGCTTTTTTCGTCGCTAAATTGGCGGGAGTTGTTTTGGCGGCAAAACAGCGACGGTCTTGGCCTTCTCAAAATTAGCGACGGCTTTTACCGTCGATAAAATGGAGTGAATTTGTTTTATTTATTATTTTTCTTATTTTATTTTTCTAAAATTTTTTTAGCGTCGGTAAAATCCGTCGCTAATTTTTTATTTTTTTTATATTTATTTTGCGTCGGTAAAAGCCGTTATTTTTTTTGCGACTGTAAAAGTCGTCGCTAAATAAAAAGGGATTATTTTTTTAATTTTTTAAAAGGCGGGATTTTTTTTAATATTTTTTTAGCGACAGTAAAAGCCGTCGCTACTTTATTTTTTTAATGTTTTTTCTAATTTATTTAAAAAGGGGGAATTTTTTTAATTTCTTTAGCTTTTAGCGACGGTAAAAACCGTCGCTAATTTATTATATTTTTTAATATTTCTTTTAGCGACGATAAAAGCCATCACTAATTTTTTTATTTTTTTAATATTTTTTTGCGACGGTAAAAGCCGTCGCTAAAATTTTTTTATTTTTTTTCTTATTTTTCTAAAAGGCGGGAATTTTTTTAAAATTTTTTTAGCGACGGTAAAAGCTGTCGCTAATTTTTTATATTTTTTTAATATTTTTTTAGCGACGGTAAAAGCCATCGCTACCGAGACGCGCGTTCACAGCTCATTGGCCAACACAATGAGCTCGGGATCCGTAATTTTTCACTCTTTCATTTCTTTTTATAATCGTTCACTTCTTTGTCTTCATCATTTCCCACTCAACAAAATTTTTTACTTCTTTTTTTATTAACTTTTTCTTCTATTAACTTCTTGTTTTATTAACTTCTTCTTCATCAAATCACTCCTTTACAACACCACCTTATACCTCAACAACCATCCAACTCCGACGACCTCCAACTCCGGCGACCTCCAACTCCGACGAGCTTCTTCTTCTTATTCATCTTCTTCTTCTTCTTCTTCTTCTTCTTCTTCTTCTTATTATTATTATTATTATTATTATTATTATTATTATTATTATTTTATTATCATTATTATTCTTCTTCTTCCTTGTCTTCTTCTACTGTCTTTTTTTTTCTTCTTTTTTCATTTTATTTCTGACGGACAAAAGTACGAGGAGTTCTTTCTCTGGGAGCTATTTTTTTTAAAAAAGAAACTTAGCGACGACTTTTACCGTCGCTAGATTGGCGTAAAATTTTAAAAAATCAGATCGTATATTAGTGACGGCTTTTACAGCCACTAATTAGCGATGGTTTTTATCGTCGCTAATTACCGACGGCTTTTACCGCTGCTAATTAGGGTAAAGTGTAATTTTACAAAACTTTAAGAGGTGTTACTGTAATTTACCTTAAAGGGGATGAAAAATACCAAATTCATGATTTATTAAATGCATGTATCACGTGGGTTCTCTACCGGGAGTTCGGGACCTCTAGGCTATTATGATTATTTTATTATTATTAAATGTATAATTATAAATTCTCCTATAAAATTTTTATATAATTTTTTTCTTTATTAATTGAAGATTGTATTAATTATTTTTCATGTTTTTAAGACATGGAATGCATTGTATACAAAAAAAGGTATTAAAAAAACACGGAATACATTTAATTTTTTATTTATTATTTACTTAATGAAGTTGTAGGAGGATGAATATTAGAATTTTTAAGAGGATATAACAAAACTATTAATACTTCTTCCATTCATTTTTATTTATCTAGATAGAAAAAAAATTGTTGTTCCTATTTATCTGTCCACTTACATTTTTAATTTAGTATCAATTTTACTTTTATCTATTTCACTCTTTATTAATTTGATACTAATTAATAGTACTCTACTATTGAATCAATAAAATAATGAAACATAAAGAGTAATATAGATATTTTAAAAATTATTTTGATGGAAATAAAAATAATAATTGCATTTCTTAATAAACATGTTTTACTCTCAAGTGGACAGATAAATAGAAAGTATATTATTTGTAAGAGTTCTAACTTGTGAGTACTATTATTAGATTATTAAATATTTCCTCAATTTCTATTTATCTATCCACTTAGCGTAAAACACGCGTATTTAAAAATATAGTTATTACTCTTGTTTTTATCAAAATACTCCCCCCAAACGTATATAAGAAAAAAAACTAATTTATGCGAATTAAGTAAGTTTGTTTATTGTATTTAATTTTCTTGATTTTATGTGAGAGTTGAACCCTATTTACTAAAATGACCTATATTTTATTTATTATAAAGTGAATTCTCTCTAATAAGAGTAAGTGGTTCACTAAATGAAAAATATTTGAGTAATTATAACATTATAACATTAAATAACCTCAAAGTAATTGAGAGTTGCTTATATTTTGATCCAAGAAATATAATTTTTTTTCTTATATTTGAGTCCACAAGGAGTAATATTTATAGTTTCCATATATTATTTATCTCTTATTGTTTTATTGATTTATTAGTGAGTATTAATTAGTACCCAATCAAACAAAAGGTAGAATAAATAAAAGTACAATTGATACTATCTTGATACTATCTTAAAAGGGTTAGGATTAAATGACACCAATTGGTTTGACACCAATTTTTACATCAATCAATAACGATAGATCAATTTTTTTTCACGAAACCCACCGTTGGATTGAAACTACTTATCGTATAGATTATTTGTACAAAATTTGACATCAATCCGAGATCGCTTAGTACTCCATCAACATACTAAAAACTTAACGTAAAATATAGTTTTATAATAATGAAATTAAAAAGCGTGTCGATGGAGTATTAAACGATCTCGGATTGATGTGAAATTTTGTAGACATGATCTATATGATAAGTAGTTTCAATCCAACGGTGGGTTTCGTGAAAAAAAAACTTATACATATTGTTTCCAATTGGTGCAAGAGATGATGTAAAACTAATCGGTGTCGACGGATCCTAATTCATCTTTAAAAATATAAGTGAACAAATAAATTAGAACATTTTTTCCTTCTCTCTCAATATATAAATAAAAAGAAGCAGAGAAAGTATTATTAAATGTATCACAATGCTCTCCTTTCACATCCCAAGAATTAAAAGGTGTTTGTTTCGTTATAATGTTTTTTCCTTCGCATAGTATTTATTGAGGGTACTTAAATTCGTAGTAATTTTTTATTTCAATATAAATATGATGTAAGGATATAATTGTTATATCCTCTAAAAAATACTTTCATTTCGATCCCCACTTGTAATAAAAATATAAATAAATGGGAACATAAACCCTTATAATACAATCTTCTTTTGTTACGCCGTTTAGGCCTTTGTTTTCCTTTATGGTATCATGCCTGACAGTGTGAGCTCCGCAAGCATTTCGTTTTTTCTCTCTCCCCATGGCTGCTCCCGATGCCGACCCCGCCGTCTTGGTCACCCAAACATCTGGAAACCCTTACTATCTCCACCCTAGTGACAACTCAACTAGTGTTGTTACCACCCCGATCCTCGAAGGGACCCATAACTATCAAATCTAGATATGGTGCCGAAATATGTCCAGTGCCTTGATTTGCAAGGATAAGATCAAGTTCATTGACGGTACCCTCCTTGAACCCAAAATCACCGATCCACTCCGTTCTGCATGAATCCGTTGCACTAAAATGGTGATATGTTGGATCACTAAATCTGTTTCTTCACAAATCACACAAAGCATCGCCTACTTTGATTCAACCTTTGAAGTTTGGTAAGATCTGCGAGTTTGCTTCTCTGATGGCGAATATTTTTGTCTTAGTGACCTTCTCCAAGAAATACACTCTATCAAACAGGGAGATTTGGATCTTGCTTCTTTTTTCACTAATCTTCAGATTTTATGGCAAGGAGAAGTTGAAGAAAGATGGCCGGAGGTGATGACCAGCGCCGGTGCCCGGCTGCGGGTGAGAGGTAGCTGTTTCGGTGGTCGCACGAGTCGGATGGAGCGGTTCTGGTGGCGTGGTGGTTGGCTTGGTTCCGAACGGGGATGGGTTTCAAACGGTGGCGCGGTGGTCGTAGGCTTGGCTCCGAAAGATCGCGCGATGGATGGCTAGGTTCCGGACGACGAGGTTCCGCACAATGTGGTGGTGGGCATGGTTCTGTCCGGCGCGGTGGGTTTCGGTTGGGGTGTTAGAATAATATGAAGAATGGTAAGAAGAGGGAAGAGGATAAAGTAAAAATGATAATTTGGTTTAAAACATATAGCCAAGTGGGCGACGGCCCAGTCCGTGGCAAACTAACAGGTATAAAAAAAATATGGGTGGGACCGACGATGGCTGCGACTGTCGCAAAATAGAGACGACCCAGTCTGTCCAAAGCTACAATTTTTTTTTTTAGAAAAAACAATTTGGAGGGTCCAACGATGGTTGGGACTGTTGCAAATTAGCGATGACCCAATCCGTTGCAAAGCTACAAATATTTTTAAAAAACAAATAATAAAAAAGATATGGGTGGGATGAGCTATGGCTGGGACCGTCGCAAATTAGCGACGGCGTAGTCCATCGCAAAGCTACAAATTTTTTTAAAAAAATTAAAAAAACAATCTGGAGGATCCGACGACGGCTGGGACCGTCGCTAATTTGCGACTACCCAGTCCGTCGCAAAGCTACAATTCATTTTAAGAAAATATAAAAAAAACGATATCGAGGGCCCGGCAACGGTTGGGACCGTCGCTAATTTGTGACTACCCAGTCCGTCGGTAAAACTTATTCCGTTGAAAAAACAATTTAAAAACATGAGTGATGGCAGTTTAGCGTCGGCAAAAAACCGTGCAAATGATGTGTATTCATTCACAATTTTGTGACGGTCTCAGGCCGTCACTAAAAATTTGTCGCTAAAATGCCACATTCTTGTAGTGATCGTTTAATATCCAAAAGCAAGTTAGAATTTTGTTAACTGTGTCAAAACGTAAAACGGTAACTAATATCAAGAACCTAAGTAAATAATATTTAGTAATTTTAATGAACAATAATGAATTTCATTATGACAAGTGGGTAATAGTTCACATGATCATATGCTAAGCTTTTAAAGTTTGGGATTTAGGTTTAAGATTCAAATCTTGGCAGTGGCGATTTAGTTTAAGTTATGGGGAGTTAGTTTAGGATGGATGTGTGTGTTTAGGGTTTAGCACTATAAGAATTTTTCATATTAGCTAGCCAAAAGTCTGTAGCTAATTTGTAACAATTCAGTAGCAAAAATAGAATAGTTTCAGATTAGCTACCAATTAGCTATCGAATTTTTGAGAGTTAATATTTTGTCTCTAATTGGCAGCGGAAAACTTCCGTAGCCAATTCGTAGCTATTTGGCAGCTAATTCATAGCGAATTCCTAGCTAAAACATAACTTTATTTATTAAAATTATGATGATTTGTAGCTAATCACTATCTAAACCGTGACTTATATGTAGCTAAACTAAATATTGTTAATTCAACCGTAACTAATTTCTTTTGAGCTAGTTATCGTACTGCCGCAATATACCAAAGAAGATTTTGATGTTCCTTTTTATAAGACGTTTTATAGTTTCTATGGAACATTTATTACTTGTTTTCTTATTTACCCCTATTAAATGCATTGACTATTTGTACTGTTTAATTGTGATTGGTTAGTATAATATTTAATGAGATTGGTTAGTATAATATTTAATGAGGGATAAAATTGATATGTTATATAATTTTTTAGAAAACAAATAAAATTAACTAAACTTAACTACTTTTATTGGTATGTGTAATATTAATTAAAAAGTCTTATAATAAGGAACGGATGGAGTAATCAATAGTTAAGAAAATTAGCTATGAAAAAAATTTAGTAGCTATATTTCGTAGGCTAATTAGTAGTAAGTTAGTAGCTAATTAGTGACCAAGAAAATTAGTTAGAAAAATTTTATTTGGTAGCTAATTGGCAACTATTTACATACAAGTTAGCTATGATATATTTTTTATAGTTATATTTCGTAGTTAATTAGAAGCTAATTTGGCAGCTAATTAGTATTAGCTAGCTAGTTAGTAATTGTTTAGATACAATTTAGCTATGAATAAAAACATATAGTTATATCTCATAGCTAATGTTGGATTTTTTTGTAGTGTAAGGATGGATATGTGTATTTGTCAAAAAAAAATATTAATGAATTTCATTACTAGATTATCCAAATCTACGGTATTGCCACTTGAATGTGTAGGATGAGACTACTTGAAAAATTATAGGATTAATTTATTTTTTTTATTAATTTAGCCTTTTATGAATGAAAAATGTTAGCATCGATGATTTTATTGGTGTAAGCTAGCGCACGACCGTGCGCCTAAGAAGCTTGGTCGTGCGCCTATCCTAGCGCAGCGAACTCAATATAAAGACTTGTCTGTGCGAAATTTGATACCTTTTCCTCATTTTAAAACCCTTGAGTGTCATTTTAACCTCTCTACACCTCTTTTGGAAGCATTCTCGAAGGGAATTAAAAAGATCTATCTCTGATCGTGATCAAGGGATTGATGTTCTGACGTTATCGCAAGTGGAGTTATTTCTTTTATCTTCTATGAATCATTTTTTATGGATTTTGCATGTCTCTATTCCATTATGAGTAGCTAGACCTAATCTAGGGTTAAAGGGAACTTATCTGAACTTATTCTACTCTTTTCATTCATTTGATTTAGTTACTTTCTTTAATTGGCTTTATTTTTTGAATTGATTTCGTGATTAAGAAGTTATCAATATTAGGCGTGTGTTAGTTAGTAGCCGTAGTTGACCATACTCATCTATTTAATAGAACTACAAGATAAATGAGCCAAGAATTATAAAGGACCAATTTATGATTCCTCTCTCAACTAGTTATTGAATTATCAACCCTTAAGAACTTTAGCTAAGGCTCTCTGTAATCCCAATATCTTGAGTAACCATCTAGGAAATTGACTACGGAAAAGATAATAACTAGTGCTTGACCATAGATTATTTGTTGAAATAGCGGGTAGTGGCAATTAATCGATAGTGTAAGTTGAATTGAATGAGAGAATAGAAGAGGTGAACATAAGTGGACCCAAACGCCCTAAACTTGCCATAAACAATTTCTACAACCTCTTTTGAAATTTTACTTTAAAGCATTATTAGTCTTTTATTAATTCTTAACACCATTATTCACCGTCTAGATAGCACAAGTTTTTCAAATATATATTCTGATAGTTATTAGTGCTCCCTTGGGTACAACAACCCTTTTCCCACCGTATTACTTGCACGATACGGTACACTTGCCATTTCGCCAACCTAACGTGTGTCAGTGGTGAAGTGTAATGGTACATGCCCAATGAATTCCTGGACCGTACGGATTAAGGGTTCGCACGTCAAGGCTTGGGTATTATAGTGATTGTCTAAGTTTAATTTCCTATATTTGTATATCATATTTTCTATTACATTCAATTTAATTTTTTTATTTTCTGAAATATATGTTCATATTTTTTTTTCTCTTTTTAGTACTTCAATTTTACTTCTTTTCTTTCACTTTCTCTTATTTTGGACTAAAAAATAATTATAATTAGTTGAGTGATACAGAACCAAAAAATTAAGTTTATACAATAGATAATATTCCAAAATTTGTTAACAATCATTATTATTCTAAAAAAATATAATTCCTTTTGAAGGGACTATTCTACATATGAAATATTTATATAATTGAAAAATATTCACTTTAGGAAGAAAGATTATCATTTAAAATATTCATATCAATTTGACATTGAAAGTTATCAACTTTATTTAGCTGTCATTTTTCTGATGAATTATAATCACTTTAATTTGAAAGGAGCATTCACACAATGGAGGGAAATTTAATGAGAAAAATATTAAATTTTATTATATATAGACAAGTCTATATTAAGTAAAAAATAATTAGTGAAAGTTTTTATGTCTATATATATATATGATACTAAAATTTAATATTTTTCTATGTTGTATTCAAATATGAAGCTTCTATTTGTAAAACTGTGTTTTTCTAAAGAATATTAGAATATCTAACTTCTAGTTTTGCTCCAAGGTCTCTTTATCTTTTAATATAATAATATTTGCATACATATTCGAATATTCGTATATGGGCTTCCAAGTTTTTAAAAATTGTAAGACTTACAATTATATTCGAATACATTGCATGTAATTAACATTAAAGTGATTTGGTTCCTTCCTCACAACCTATAGGGAATGAATGTCAATGTGTTTTGGGTTACAAAGATGCTCTCAAATATCAAATCTCCCTCAAAATAATAACGTTAAAAATTTCTTGACCTGAACAAGTCCCATTTGCAATATGAGGTTTGTGCATATTATCAAAACCCAGGATATGTTAAAATTACCATGCGATGCACATGATAGTACTATAGTAAATTATTTGATTTAGACAAAAAGAAGCAATAGTAATAGTAATTAGCTTTTTTTTCTTTTTTGATGCCTCGTGGCTCATGCGGTACTTAATTTAATTTGAGTTATTACGATCATACATATAGCATTAGTGTACAGTGTCATTTTCAATCTATAAATAGATGATGAAATAACGATATCCTACATCCCACACCAATTAACAACACTCTACTTCCTTTCTCATATATTTCCAACATGAGGCTTGCTCTTTCTTTAGCACTCTTCCTCTTCCTCGTATGTTTTAATTTCTTTCACAATTTCTATTCATTTTTCATTAATTTGTTCTTATCATTAATTGAGTTTTTTCATTCTAAGTTCATACACTCTGCAAGTGATTTAGATGGATTATATACTCCTTCCATTCCAATATTTAAGACTTCACAGACAAAAAATATAAGAATTCAAAAAGTTAGTTAATCTAGTAGATAAAACCCATAAATTTGTCCCACAATTTATATTAGTTTTGATAGTTACTTTCAATTATTAAAACTAATAATAATTGTTCTTTTTTCACTTAACTAGTCTTTTTCAATTATCATAAGAGAGAGAATTTCTTTGTCATTAACTTAATACATTTATTGACTTGGAACTATATAAAATGTGGTTGAGTAAATAAGGATAGTCTAGTAAAAAAATTTAAATGTGCACTAAATTAAATCTCTTAGGTAGTATTTAGTAACAGAACATAATGGAAAAGAACATAACCATGTACTGTATTTGGTGATCGTAGAATAGAGCAGGACCATATGTATTATTTTGTGTTTATTGAGGATTAAAATATAGAAAATAATTTTTGTAATACATATAAAATTTTACTTTACTTGCTAGAAAGTTTAAAATTAAAAGAAAAATAAAATAGTATTTTTTTAATATCTTTTTTAAATATTATGAGTATAACTAAATAACAATTTTAAAATATATTAATTTTTGTATAAATATTTTATGAAAAAAAATAAATTATTAAATACAAAAGTCTCTCAATAAATACAATTATTAATTATATTTTTTAAAAAAATTATTAAATATAAGTTATGTTGAATATATTTTTATTATGTAAAATTTTTAAAAAAAATTATTTTTAAAAAATATATTTTGGTCAAAAAAATTATATAAGGTTTAAGGAATTTAAATATTTTATTTTGTTAATAAATAATTACTCTATGAAAATAATGATTATTCTTCTGTTTGTGTTATGTTTTGTTCTCGTCGCTTCCACCCTTTTCAATGGAACCAATCTGTCCTGTTCATTTGCCTTAATGTCCTGTTCCATTCCTCTTCACTGATGTACCAAACGAAGAACAATACACAGCGTCATATTCTATTCAAACACGTCTGTTAAACACTACCTTAGAGGTTCTTACAAATTGGAATGAAGGGAGTACTCTATTTTAATATAAAAATCAAGTTTACAAGCTTAAAGACATATAGGGAAAAAATAACAGCATTTTTTATCTAATTTTATTCATTTAAATTTCTTGCGTAATAGTATAGTTTTTTCCCCTCCTACTAATATGCTATTTTTTATTTATTTTTGTTGAGAAGTTTGCTACAGAAATAGAATCAAGGAAAGATGCAGGAGAGAATTGGAAATAGGTGAAAAACTTAGAACCTAGTTCTAATGCTCTTCTCTTATACCAAGCTTATGGTAAAAATGGTGATGCAAAGAAAGACAAGGCATATGTGAAGAATTTGAACCGGCATCCAACGCACTTCTCTTATTCAGTGCTTACGCGAAAAATGATGATGCAAAGGATGAGAGGATATATGCGAAAGGGTTTGATTCGGAATCTAACGCTCTTTATAGGTACGACTATACAAAGGAAGGGAGTATCTTAGGTCGTGCTTATGCTAAAAATGATGACGCAAAGGAAGACAATAAATATGTGAAAGAATTTGAACCTGCATCCAACGCTCTTCTCTTATATAGTGCTTATGCAAAAAACGGTGATGCAAAGGAAGAGAGGAAATATGTGAAAGGGTTTGATTCGGAATCCAACGCTCTTTATAGGTACGACTATACAAAGGAAGGGAGTATCTTAGGTCGTGCTTATGCTAAAAATGATGATGCAAAGGAAGACAATAAATATGTGGAAGAATTTGAACCTGCATCCAACGCTCTTCTCTTATATAGTGCTTATGCAAAAAACGGTGATGCAAAGGAAGAAAGGAAATATGTGAAAGGGTTTGATTCGGAATCCAACGCTCTTTATAGGTATGACTATACAAAAGAAGGGAGTATCTTACGAAGTGCTTATGCGAAAAATGATGACTCACACGAAGACAAGAAATATGTGAAAGAATTTGAACCAGCATCCAATGCTCTTCTCTTATACAGCGCTTATGCGAAAAACAACGATGCAAAGCAAGAGAGGAAATATGTGAAAGGGTCTGATTCAGAATCCTTCGCTCTTTATAGGTACGACTATCCAAAGGAAAGGAAGAAAATCGAAACCTAATAGCAAAGACTTATAGCTGGGATTTTGTCAGTATGCTCTTTATTAATAAGTACTGGCTTGTTTAGTCCCGTCTTAATTTGCTAGCTATGATGTGTCCTTGGACTTCTCTTGTTATAAATCTTAGCACCATGTGGGCTTATCAATAAACTCTATGTGTTGTTTTGTGTTAATAATTATTGTGTTTGTTTTGCTTAAAATAATGTTTCTTTTTTAATTTGGATATTTTTTTTGCTATTATATCTCATGCAATGTAGGCTGAAAAAATTTAAGAATTACTTAATAAGGGGACTGATAGAGTAAATAGTTAATTCAAGCCTACACTAAGAACACTTTTGGTAATTAGGGGCTTGTTATCTTTTAATTGTACAAAATAATCCCTGTAACTGAATTTAATTTAATTTTTATACTTGACACGTCTTAAAAAAGTGTTTCAAATATGGAGATTAGCTTAAAAAAACACATAGAGCTAGTGCCGGCAAGATGATTGAGTAACTGTGCTAAGAACACTACAAGAAAGCAACAAAATAGCCACGGAAAATTAACGAACGTCACGACACTATCGCTATTTGCGATAGACAGACCACTATTATGACGTCACAAAAATGGATGGTATGTCAATTAAAAATAGCGACGAAATTTGCAACGGATAGACCATCCCTAATTTTAGTCGTCGCTACATTCTGACCGTTTGGTGCTTAATTGATTAAAGATGGATAGGATTTCAACGGCTTAGGCCGTCACTAAATTGATGACATTCCAAACATTATGAGTGCAATGATTTTTTAGAGGCTTTGCGACGGCTCAAACCTTCGCTAATTGAAACCTTTTTTGTGACGGTCTGGGTGATCGCTAACATTTTAGTTTTTTTTTTTAATACGTGACGACCATAGCAAGAGCTTGACCATCACTGATTTGAATTTCTAATAGCAACGACATGTTGCGACGGCCAAGCTACTACAAAGTACTAATATTTGCATAGAAAAACTCCTCTCTTTTACTTTTCGCATTCTTCTTTCTTTCTCTCTCTATTTTCCCTCTTCTTTTGTGGCGGCGAAGAGAACCACTACCACTTCCTGTCTGGCCACCTCACCACAACCATTCACTCTCTCTCATTGCCACTCACTCTCGGTCTCTTTCGTCTTCTCACTAACTTTCTGTTTCTCTCTATATCGTGCCACCACGGCCACCGCGCCACCGACACCACTGCTTCCACTATCACAAGTATTTTTTTTTTTTGACAAACTCTTCATTCTTAACATTAGGATTGGTTATTGAGTATTAGAATTGGAATTGGGTACTTAAATTTGAAAATGATTTTTTATGTAAGGAGACGACTAAATTGAATTTTTTTTATTTTATTATTTATTTTTTTGGTGTAGGAACCAAATTTTGAAAACATCAATTATATTAACCAATATAATATTTAAAAGGTTAAAAACCCTTTTCCGATGTAAAAAAAAAAGGGCTAAACATATAAAGTTGAATCTTTAATTATTTTTC
This sequence comes from Cyamopsis tetragonoloba, assembly GCA_037177725.1. Taxonomy (NCBI): domain Eukaryota; kingdom Viridiplantae; phylum Streptophyta; class Magnoliopsida; order Fabales; family Fabaceae; genus Cyamopsis; species Cyamopsis tetragonoloba. Next base: position 48,560,595 of record CM074122.1, on the reverse strand, counting down.
TTAACAAAAGAAGCTCTTTAAATATGCTTCATTTAAATAAACAAGTCAATCTAAAGCAATCAATCTATTTTCTCTCATGCCACACCTAAATTTTAAATGTTTGATTAGACTAGTCTTTTTTACCCTACTCTAACACTTTCAGTTGTAATTAAATAATGAAGTGCTAAATAGTTAATTCAACCAAAGCGGACACAGAAAATTTTACTTCAAAAAAACTTATTTGACCCATTTTATATTTTATGGACGGAGATGCTAGCTCATTTTAGGGTGATTTTCTCTCAAAAAACTTTAATTTTTTTAAAAAAAGAAAACAATTACTTAATTTTTAGTTATTAACAGTTTAGGAACAAAATACGAATCAAAATCAAGCACTGCACTAGAGCAATGACTTGAACCATGATTGAAGAAAATAAAGAAAAAAATTGAAAAATAAAATAAAATTCAAATGAGCATAAAAATCTAAAAAAGGTTGAGATATTAAAATATTTCAGTGCTTCCAAAAAAACCTAAAATCGTGTTTTCATTTCAATTTCAAAAAATACCATAATCTTCTAGTGTATACTACACAATCTCTAAAACAACCGTTACAATTTTAAAAATACAAAAATTATGTAATTTGTCTTAGAAACTTTATAGTGAATAATATATTATTTTTAAAAATCTTCAAATAATTTAGGTAGTTTAAAAATTGATTTTTTATTTTTATTTTGAAAAACACCTTATTCTTTAAGTATATAGTACATTATCTCTAAAAAAAACTGTTGCAATTTTAAAAATTGAAAAAATTATAGAGATTTAGTTAGAATCTTCAAAGTGAATAATACATTATTTTTAGAAATCTTCAAATAATTTAGGTAATTTAAAAATCGTGTTTTCATTTTTATTTTGAATAACAACATATTCTTCAAGTGTATAGTACACTATCTCTAAAAAGACTATCGCAATTTTAAGAATATAAAAAATTATGTAAATGGAGTTAGAATATTCCAAGTTAATAATATATTGTTTTTAGAAAGTTTCAAATAATTTAGGTAATTTAAAAATCTCGTTTTCATTTTTGTTTTGAAAGACACCATATTCTTAATGAGTATAGTACATGATCTCCAAAAAACTTTTGCAATTTTAAAAACAAAAAGAATTACATAAATTGGGCTAAAAACTCCAAAGAGAATTAGACATTATTTTTAAAAACTTTACAAAAATTAGGTAATTTAAAAATCGCGTTTTCATTTTTTTTTTACACTCTATTATATAAGTGTAATACACTATCTCTAAAAAAATTGTTGCAATTTTAAAATCACAAAGAATTACGTAACTTGGGCTAAAAACTTCAAACTGAATTGGACATTATTTTCGAAAAGCTAAAAAAAATTGAGGTAATTTAAAAAGTGCATTTTTTTTTATTTCGAAAAACACCTTATTCTTCAAGTGTATAGTACACAATCTCTATAAAATTATTACAATTTTAAAAATATAAAAAATTATGTAAATTGACATAGAAACTTTAAAGTAAATAATAAAATTCTTTTTCAGAAAGCTTTAAATAATTTAGGTAATTTAAAAACACCCTCTTCATTTCAATTTTGAGAAACTTCATATTCTTCAAGTGTATAAGTACACAATCTCTTAAAAAATTGTTGCAATTTTAAAAATATAAAATAATATGTAAATTGTGCTAGAAATTTCAGAGTGAATAATACATTATATTAAGAAAGATTCAAATGATTTAGGTAATTTAAAAATCATATTTTCATTTTTTATTTAAAGAAATATCCTATTCTTCGAGTGTATATAGTAAATGATCTCTAATAAAACTGTTGTAATTTAAAAATTTAAAAAACTATATAAATTGAGTTAGAATCTTCAAAGTGAATAATACATTATTTTTAAAATCTTTAAATAATTTAAGTAATTTAAAATTCGAGTTTTCATTTTTATTTCGAAAAATACCAAATTTTTCAAGTGTATAGTGCACGATATCTAAAAAAACTTTTGAAATTTTAAAAATGATGCGTACCAGAGATCCATGTACGACGTGGTCTTGTGAATCCGATGACGCTCCGGAGTGCTCCGCCATGGAGCAGGTGGTACCTGCAAAGACTCTGACGCTTAAGTTTGTATTGGCTAGGGTTTGTGGTATATTAGGGTTAGATCATCATACCTGGGTCTCCAGTAATTCCCTATATTTATACTTTTCTTGTAGGAATAACTTAATGGTATGGGCCGGAATTTTGGGCCGTGTTGCTCATGGACCTTCCAGAGATCCGGGCTACGAACCCTGGATATGGGTCCGCAACAAAAAATATAAAAAAATTATGTAGATTTAGTTAGAATATACAAAGTGAATAATACATTGTTTTTAAAAAACTTCAAATAATTTACGTAATATAAATATTACATTTCCATTTTTATTTTGAAAAACATTCTATTCTTCAAAAGTATATTAAAACATTATAGTACACAATCTTTAAAAAAATTGTTCCAATTTTAAAATTATAAAAAACTATGCAATTTGAGATAGAAACAACAAATTGCATAAGACATTATTTTCAAAAGGCTTCAAATAATTTAGGTAATTTAAAAATAGAGTTTACATTTTGTTTTTATCAGCCAAGAAGAAAATATATTAAACAGCACATGAACTGCAAGAAAAAATAAGAGTCAGCAAAAATAGCAGCTCTACAAATAGGAATCAGAGCTGCAAGACAAAGATACACAGCCAAAACAAAGGAAGCAGGCGCTGCTATACATAATTGCAGCAGAGATAATGTATAGATCACGATCTAAAAAAATTGTTGTAATTTTTAAAATATAAAAAAATATGTTAATTGAGATATAAACTTCAAAGTGAATAATAAATTGTTTTTAAAAAGAATCTAATATTTTAGGTATATTAAAAATCTCATTTTAATTTTTATTCGAAAAACACCCTATTATTCAAGTGATAATACACGATTTCTAAAAAAAAACTATCGCAATTCTAAAAATATTTAAAATTTGGTAAATTGAGTTAGAAACTTGGAAGCAAATAATACTTTTTTTTAGAAAGCTTTAAATAATTTAGGTAATTTAAAAACATCCTATCCATTTTATTTTCGAAAAACACCGTATTTTTCAAGTGTGTAGTACATGATATCTAAAAACGTTTTTGGAATTTTAAAAATATAAGAAATTATGTAAATTGTGCTATAAACTTCAAAGACACTACAAGAATATGGTAATTTAGCTATGTAAAAATAGCGACGGCTCGACACCGTCGCTAAGTTGCGACGGTATATTAACAATTAGCGATGGTATAGATCATTGCTAAATTAGCGATGGCTTTTTTCGTCGCTAAATTGGCGGGAGTTGTTTTGGCGGCAAAACAGCGACGGTCTTGGCCTTCTCAAAATTAGCGACGGCTTTTACCGTCGATAAAATGGAGTGAATTTGTTTTATTTATTATTTTTCTTATTTTATTTTTCTAAAATTTTTTTAGCGTCGGTAAAATCCGTCGCTAATTTTTTATTTTTTTTATATTTATTTTGCGTCGGTAAAAGCCGTTATTTTTTTTGCGACTGTAAAAGTCGTCGCTAAATAAAAAGGGATTATTTTTTTAATTTTTTAAAAGGCGGGATTTTTTTTAATATTTTTTTAGCGACAGTAAAAGCCGTCGCTACTTTATTTTTTTAATGTTTTTTCTAATTTATTTAAAAAGGGGGAATTTTTTTAATTTCTTTAGCTTTTAGCGACGGTAAAAACCGTCGCTAATTTATTATATTTTTTAATATTTCTTTTAGCGACGATAAAAGCCATCACTAATTTTTTTATTTTTTTAATATTTTTTTGCGACGGTAAAAGCCGTCGCTAAAATTTTTTTATTTTTTTTCTTATTTTTCTAAAAGGCGGGAATTTTTTTAAAATTTTTTTAGCGACGGTAAAAGCTGTCGCTAATTTTTTATATTTTTTTAATATTTTTTTAGCGACGGTAAAAGCCATCGCTACCGAGACGCGCGTTCACAGCTCATTGGCCAACACAATGAGCTCGGGATCCGTAATTTTTCACTCTTTCATTTCTTTTTATAATCGTTCACTTCTTTGTCTTCATCATTTCCCACTCAACAAAATTTTTTACTTCTTTTTTTATTAACTTTTTCTTCTATTAACTTCTTGTTTTATTAACTTCTTCTTCATCAAATCACTCCTTTACAACACCACCTTATACCTCAACAACCATCCAACTCCGACGACCTCCAACTCCGGCGACCTCCAACTCCGACGAGCTTCTTCTTCTTATTCATCTTCTTCTTCTTCTTCTTCTTCTTCTTCTTCTTATTATTATTATTATTATTATTATTATTATTATTATTATTATTATTTTATTATCATTATTATTCTTCTTCTTCCTTGTCTTCTTCTACTGTCTTTTTTTTTCTTCTTTTTTCATTTTATTTCTGACGGACAAAAGTACGAGGAGTTCTTTCTCTGGGAGCTATTTTTTTTAAAAAAGAAACTTAGCGACGACTTTTACCGTCGCTAGATTGGCGTAAAATTTTAAAAAATCAGATCGTATATTAGTGACGGCTTTTACAGCCACTAATTAGCGATGGTTTTTATCGTCGCTAATTACCGACGGCTTTTACCGCTGCTAATTAGGGTAAAGTGTAATTTTACAAAACTTTAAGAGGTGTTACTGTAATTTACCTTAAAGGGGATGAAAAATACCAAATTCATGATTTATTAAATGCATGTATCACGTGGGTTCTCTACCGGGAGTTCGGGACCTCTAGGCTATTATGATTATTTTATTATTATTAAATGTATAATTATAAATTCTCCTATAAAATTTTTATATAATTTTTTTCTTTATTAATTGAAGATTGTATTAATTATTTTTCATGTTTTTAAGACATGGAATGCATTGTATACAAAAAAAGGTATTAAAAAAACACGGAATACATTTAATTTTTTATTTATTATTTACTTAATGAAGTTGTAGGAGGATGAATATTAGAATTTTTAAGAGGATATAACAAAACTATTAATACTTCTTCCATTCATTTTTATTTATCTAGATAGAAAAAAAATTGTTGTTCCTATTTATCTGTCCACTTACATTTTTAATTTAGTATCAATTTTACTTTTATCTATTTCACTCTTTATTAATTTGATACTAATTAATAGTACTCTACTATTGAATCAATAAAATAATGAAACATAAAGAGTAATATAGATATTTTAAAAATTATTTTGATGGAAATAAAAATAATAATTGCATTTCTTAATAAACATGTTTTACTCTCAAGTGGACAGATAAATAGAAAGTATATTATTTGTAAGAGTTCTAACTTGTGAGTACTATTATTAGATTATTAAATATTTCCTCAATTTCTATTTATCTATCCACTTAGCGTAAAACACGCGTATTTAAAAATATAGTTATTACTCTTGTTTTTATCAAAATACTCCCCCCAAACGTATATAAGAAAAAAAACTAATTTATGCGAATTAAGTAAGTTTGTTTATTGTATTTAATTTTCTTGATTTTATGTGAGAGTTGAACCCTATTTACTAAAATGACCTATATTTTATTTATTATAAAGTGAATTCTCTCTAATAAGAGTAAGTGGTTCACTAAATGAAAAATATTTGAGTAATTATAACATTATAACATTAAATAACCTCAAAGTAATTGAGAGTTGCTTATATTTTGATCCAAGAAATATAATTTTTTTTCTTATATTTGAGTCCACAAGGAGTAATATTTATAGTTTCCATATATTATTTATCTCTTATTGTTTTATTGATTTATTAGTGAGTATTAATTAGTACCCAATCAAACAAAAGGTAGAATAAATAAAAGTACAATTGATACTATCTTGATACTATCTTAAAAGGGTTAGGATTAAATGACACCAATTGGTTTGACACCAATTTTTACATCAATCAATAACGATAGATCAATTTTTTTTCACGAAACCCACCGTTGGATTGAAACTACTTATCGTATAGATTATTTGTACAAAATTTGACATCAATCCGAGATCGCTTAGTACTCCATCAACATACTAAAAACTTAACGTAAAATATAGTTTTATAATAATGAAATTAAAAAGCGTGTCGATGGAGTATTAAACGATCTCGGATTGATGTGAAATTTTGTAGACATGATCTATATGATAAGTAGTTTCAATCCAACGGTGGGTTTCGTGAAAAAAAAACTTATACATATTGTTTCCAATTGGTGCAAGAGATGATGTAAAACTAATCGGTGTCGACGGATCCTAATTCATCTTTAAAAATATAAGTGAACAAATAAATTAGAACATTTTTTCCTTCTCTCTCAATATATAAATAAAAAGAAGCAGAGAAAGTATTATTAAATGTATCACAATGCTCTCCTTTCACATCCCAAGAATTAAAAGGTGTTTGTTATTTATAATGTTTTTTCCTTCGCATAGTATTTATTGAGGGTACTTAAATTCGTAGTAATTTTTTATTTCAATATAAATATGATGTAAGGATATAATTGTTATATCCTCTAAAAAATACTTTCATTTCGATCCCCACTTGTAATAAAAATATAAATAAATGGGAACATAAACCCTTATAATACAATCTTCTTTTGTTACGCCGTTTAGGCCTTTGTTTTCCTTTATGGTATCATGCCTGACAGTGTGAGCTCCGCAAGCATTTCGTTTTTTCTCTCTCCCCATGGCTGCTCCCGATGCCGACCCCGCCGTCTTGGTCACCCAAACATCTGGAAACCCTTACTATCTCCACCCTAGTGACAACTCAACTAGTGTTGTTACCACCCCGATCCTCGAAGGGACCCATAACTATCAAATCTAGATATGGTGCCGAAATATGTCCAGTGCCTTGATTTGCAAGGATAAGATCAAGTTCATTGACGGTACCCTCCTTGAACCCAAAATCACCGATCCACTCCGTTCTGCATGAATCCGTTGCACTAAAATGGTGATATGTTGGATCACTAAATCTGTTTCTTCACAAATCACACAAAGCATCGCCTACTTTGATTCAACCTTTGAAGTTTGGTAAGATCTGCGAGTTTGCTTCTCTGATGGCGAATATTTTTGTCTTAGTGACCTTCTCCAAGAAATACACTCTATCAAACAGGGAGATTTGGATCTTGCTTCTTTTTTCACTAATCTTCAGATTTTATGGCAAGGAGAAGTTGAAGAAAGATGGCCGGAGGTGATGACCAGCGCCGGTGCCCGGCTGCGGGTGAGAGGTAGCTGTTTCGGTGGTCGCACGAGTCGGATGGAGCGGTTCTGGTGGCGTGGTGGTTGGCTTGGTTCCGAACGGGGATGGGTTTCAAACGGTGGCGCGGTGGTCGTAGGCTTGGCTCCGAAAGATCGCGCGATGGATGGCTAGGTTCCGGACGACGAGGTTCCGCACAATGTGGTGGTGGGCATGGTTCTGTCCGGCGCGGTGGGTTTCGGTTGGGGTGTTAGAATAATATGAAGAATGGTAAGAAGAGGGAAGAGGATAAAGTAAAAATGATAATTTGGTTTAAAACATATAGCCAAGTGGGCGACGGCCCAGTCCGTGGCAAACTAACAGGTATAAAAAAAATATGGGTGGGACCGACGATGGCTGCGACTGTCGCAAAATAGAGACGACCCAGTCTGTCCAAAGCTACAATTTTTTTTTTTAGAAAAAACAATTTGGAGGGTCCAACGATGGTTGGGACTGTTGCAAATTAGCGATGACCCAATCCGTTGCAAAGCTACAAATATTTTTAAAAAACAAATAATAAAAAAGATATGGGTGGGATGAGCTATGGCTGGGACCGTCGCAAATTAGCGACGGCGTAGTCCATCGCAAAGCTACAAATTTTTTTAAAAAAATTAAAAAAACAATCTGGAGGATCCGACGACGGCTGGGACCGTCGCTAATTTGCGACTACCCAGTCCGTCGCAAAGCTACAATTCATTTTAAGAAAATATAAAAAAAACGATATCGAGGGCCCGGCAACGGTTGGGACCGTCGCTAATTTGTGACTACCCAGTCCGTCGGTAAAACTTATTCCGTTGAAAAAACAATTTAAAAACATGAGTGATGGCAGTTTAGCGTCGGCAAAAAACCGTGCAAATGATGTGTATTCATTCACAATTTTGTGACGGTCTCAGGCCGTCACTAAAAATTTGTCGCTAAAATGCCACATTCTTGTAGTGATCGTTTAATATCCAAAAGCAAGTTAGAATTTTGTTAACTGTGTCAAAACGTAAAACGGTAACTAATATCAAGAACCTAAGTAAATAATATTTAGTAATTTTAATGAACAATAATGAATTTCATTATGACAAGTGGGTAATAGTTCACATGATCATATGCTAAGCTTTTAAAGTTTGGGATTTAGGTTTAAGATTCAAATCTTGGCAGTGGCGATTTAGTTTAAGTTATGGGGAGTTAGTTTAGGATGGATGTGTGTGTTTAGGGTTTAGCACTATAAGAATTTTTCATATTAGCTAGCCAAAAGTCTGTAGCTAATTTGTAACAATTCAGTAGCAAAAATAGAATAGTTTCAGATTAGCTACCAATTAGCTATCGAATTTTTGAGAGTTAATATTTTGTCTCTAATTGGCAGCGGAAAACTTCCGTAGCCAATTCGTAGCTATTTGGCAGCTAATTCATAGCGAATTCCTAGCTAAAACATAACTTTATTTATTAAAATTATGATGATTTGTAGCTAATCACTATCTAAACCGTGACTTATATGTAGCTAAACTAAATATTGTTAATTCAACCGTAACTAATTTCTTTTGAGCTAGTTATCGTACTGCCGCAATATACCAAAGAAGATTTTGATGTTCCTTTTTATAAGACGTTTTATAGTTTCTATGGAACATTTATTACTTGTTTTCTTATTTACCCCTATTAAATGCATTGACTATTTGTACTGTTTAATTGTGATTGGTTAGTATAATATTTAATGAGATTGGTTAGTATAATATTTAATGAGGGATAAAATTGATATGTTATATAATTTTTTAGAAAACAAATAAAATTAACTAAACTTAACTACTTTTATTGGTATGTGTAATATTAATTAAAAAGTCTTATAATAAGGAACGGATGGAGTAATCAATAGTTAAGAAAATTAGCTATGAAAAAAATTTAGTAGCTATATTTCGTAGGCTAATTAGTAGTAAGTTAGTAGCTAATTAGTGACCAAGAAAATTAGTTAGAAAAATTTTATTTGGTAGCTAATTGGCAACTATTTACATACAAGTTAGCTATGATATATTTTTTATAGTTATATTTCGTAGTTAATTAGAAGCTAATTTGGCAGCTAATTAGTATTAGCTAGCTAGTTAGTAATTGTTTAGATACAATTTAGCTATGAATAAAAACATATAGTTATATCTCATAGCTAATGTTGGATTTTTTTGTAGTGTAAGGATGGATATGTGTATTTGTCAAAAAAAAATATTAATGAATTTCATTACTAGATTATCCAAATCTACGGTATTGCCACTTGAATGTGTAGGATGAGACTACTTGAAAAATTATAGGATTAATTTATTTTTTTTATTAATTTAGCCTTTTATGAATGAAAAATGTTAGCATCGATGATTTTATTGGTGTAAGCTAGCGCACGACCGTGCGCCTAAGAAGCTTGGTCGTGCGCCTATCCTAGCGCAGCGAACTCAATATAAAGACTTGTCTGTGCGAAATTTGATACCTTTTCCTCATTTTAAAACCCTTGAGTGTCATTTTAACCTCTCTACACCTCTTTTGGAAGCATTCTCGAAGGGAATTAAAAAGATCTATCTCTGATCGTGATCAAGGGATTGATGTTCTGACGTTATCGCAAGTGGAGTTATTTCTTTTATCTTCTATGAATCATTTTTTATGGATTTTGCATGTCTCTATTCCATTATGAGTAGCTAGACCTAATCTAGGGTTAAAGGGAACTTATCTGAACTTATTCTACTCTTTTCATTCATTTGATTTAGTTACTTTCTTTAATTGGCTTTATTTTTTGAATTGATTTCGTGATTAAGAAGTTATCAATATTAGGCGTGTGTTAGTTAGTAGCCGTAGTTGACCATACTCATCTATTTAATAGAACTACAAGATAAATGAGCCAAGAATTATAAAGGACCAATTTATGATTCCTCTCTCAACTAGTTATTGAATTATCAACCCTTAAGAACTTTAGCTAAGGCTCTCTGTAATCCCAATATCTTGAGTAACCATCTAGGAAATTGACTACGGAAAAGATAATAACTAGTGCTTGACCATAGATTATTTGTTGAAATAGCGGGTAGTGGCAATTAATCGATAGTGTAAGTTGAATTGAATGAGAGAATAGAAGAGGTGAACATAAGTGGACCCAAACGCCCTAAACTTGCCATAAACAATTTCTACAACCTCTTTTGAAATTTTACTTTAAAGCATTATTAGTCTTTTATTAATTCTTAACACCATTATTCACCGTCTAGATAGCACAAGTTTTTCAAATATATATTCTGATAGTTATTAGTGCTCCCTTGGGTACAACAACCCTTTTCCCACCGTATTACTTGCACGATACGGTACACTTGCCATTTCGCCAACCTAACGTGTGTCAGTGGTGAAGTGTAATGGTACATGCCCAATGAATTCCTGGACCGTACGGATTAAGGGTTCGCACGTCAAGGCTTGGGTATTATAGTGATTGTCTAAGTTTAATTTCCTATATTTGTATATCATATTTTCTATTACATTCAATTTAATTTTTTTATTTTCTGAAATATATGTTCATATTTTTTTTTCTCTTTTTAGTACTTCAATTTTACTTCTTTTCTTTCACTTTCTCTTATTTTGGACTAAAAAATAATTATAATTAGTTGAGTGATACAGAACCAAAAAATTAAGTTTATACAATAGATAATATTCCAAAATTTGTTAACAATCATTATTATTCTAAAAAAATATAATTCCTTTTGAAGGGACTATTCTACATATGAAATATTTATATAATTGAAAAATATTCACTTTAGGAAGAAAGATTATCATTTAAAATATTCATATCAATTTGACATTGAAAGTTATCAACTTTATTTAGCTGTCATTTTTCTGATGAATTATAATCACTTTAATTTGAAAGGAGCATTCACACAATGGAGGGAAATTTAATGAGAAAAATATTAAATTTTATTATATATAGACAAGTCTATATTAAGTAAAAAATAATTAGTGAAAGTTTTTATGTCTATATATATATATGATACTAAAATTTAATATTTTTCTATGTTGTATTCAAATATGAAGCTTCTATTTGTAAAACTGTGTTTTTCTAAAGAATATTAGAATATCTAACTTCTAGTTTTGCTCCAAGGTCTCTTTATCTTTTAATATAATAATATTTGCATACATATTCGAATATTCGTATATGGGCTTCCAAGTTTTTAAAAATTGTAAGACTTACAATTATATTCGAATACATTGCATGTAATTAACATTAAAGTGATTTGGTTCCTTCCTCACAACCTATAGGGAATGAATGTCAATGTGTTTTGGGTTACAAAGATGCTCTCAAATATCAAATCTCCCTCAAAATAATAACGTTAAAAATTTCTTGACCTGAACAAGTCCCATTTGCAATATGAGGTTTGTGCATATTATCAAAACCCAGGATATGTTAAAATTACCATGCGATGCACATGATAGTACTATAGTAAATTATTTGATTTAGACAAAAAGAAGCAATAGTAATAGTAATTAGCTTTTTTTTCTTTTTTGATGCCTCGTGGCTCATGCGGTACTTAATTTAATTTGAGTTATTACGATCATACATATAGCATTAGTGTACAGTGTCATTTTCAATCTATAAATAGATGATGAAATAACGATATCCTACATCCCACACCAATTAACAACACTCTACTTCCTTTCTCATATATTTCCAACATGAGGCTTGCTCTTTCTTTAGCACTCTTCCTCTTCCTCGTATGTTTTAATTTCTTTCACAATTTCTATTCATTTTTCATTAATTTGTTCTTATCATTAATTGAGTTTTTTCATTCTAAGTTCATACACTCTGCAAGTGATTTAGATGGATTATATACTCCTTCCATTCCAATATTTAAGACTTCACAGACAAAAAATATAAGAATTCAAAAAGTTAGTTAATCTAGTAGATAAAACCCATAAATTTGTCCCACAATTTATATTAGTTTTGATAGTTACTTTCAATTATTAAAACTAATAATAATTGTTCTTTTTTCACTTAACTAGTCTTTTTCAATTATCATAAGAGAGAGAATTTCTTTGTCATTAACTTAATACATTTATTGACTTGGAACTATATAAAATGTGGTTGAGTAAATAAGGATAGTCTAGTAAAAAAATTTAAATGTGCACTAAATTAAATCTCTTAGGTAGTATTTAGTAACAGAACATAATGGAAAAGAACATAACCATGTACTGTATTTGGTGATCGTAGAATAGAGCAGGACCATATGTATTATTTTGTGTTTATTGAGGATTAAAATATAGAAAATAATTTTTGTAATACATATAAAATTTTACTTTACTTGCTAGAAAGTTTAAAATTAAAAGAAAAATAAAATAGTATTTTTTTAATATCTTTTTTAAATATTATGAGTATAACTAAATAACAATTTTAAAATATATTAATTTTTGTATAAATATTTTATGAAAAAAAATAAATTATTAAATACAAAAGTCTCTCAATAAATACAATTATTAATTATATTTTTTAAAAAAATTATTAAATATAAGTTATGTTGAATATATTTTTATTATGTAAAATTTTTAAAAAAAATTATTTTTAAAAAATATATTTTGGTCAAAAAAATTATATAAGGTTTAAGGAATTTAAATATTTTATTTTGTTAATAAATAATTACTCTATGAAAATAATGATTATTCTTCTGTTTGTGTTATGTTTTGTTCTCGTCGCTTCCACCCTTTTCAATGGAACCAATCTGTCCTGTTCATTTGCCTTAATGTCCTGTTCCATTCCTCTTCACTGATGTACCAAACGAAGAACAATACACAGCGTCATATTCTATTCAAACACGTCTGTTAAACACTACCTTAGAGGTTCTTACAAATTGGAATGAAGGGAGTACTCTATTTTAATATAAAAATCAAGTTTACAAGCTTAAAGACATATAGGGAAAAAATAACAGCATTTTTTATCTAATTTTATTCATTTAAATTTCTTGCGTAATAGTATAGTTTTTTCCCCTCCTACTAATATGCTATTTTTTATTTATTTTTGTTGAGAAGTTTGCTACAGAAATAGAATCAAGGAAAGATGCAGGAGAGAATTGGAAATAGGTGAAAAACTTAGAACCTAGTTCTAATGCTCTTCTCTTATACCAAGCTTATGGTAAAAATGGTGATGCAAAGAAAGACAAGGCATATGTGAAGAATTTGAACCGGCATCCAACGCACTTCTCTTATTCAGTGCTTACGCGAAAAATGATGATGCAAAGGATGAGAGGATATATGCGAAAGGGTTTGATTCGGAATCTAACGCTCTTTATAGGTACGACTATACAAAGGAAGGGAGTATCTTAGGTCGTGCTTATGCTAAAAATGATGACGCAAAGGAAGACAATAAATATGTGAAAGAATTTGAACCTGCATCCAACGCTCTTCTCTTATATAGTGCTTATGCAAAAAACGGTGATGCAAAGGAAGAGAGGAAATATGTGAAAGGGTTTGATTCGGAATCCAACGCTCTTTATAGGTACGACTATACAAAGGAAGGGAGTATCTTAGGTCGTGCTTATGCTAAAAATGATGATGCAAAGGAAGACAATAAATATGTGGAAGAATTTGAACCTGCATCCAACGCTCTTCTCTTATATAGTGCTTATGCAAAAAACGGTGATGCAAAGGAAGAAAGGAAATATGTGAAAGGGTTTGATTCGGAATCCAACGCTCTTTATAGGTATGACTATACAAAAGAAGGGAGTATCTTACGAAGTGCTTATGCGAAAAATGATGACTCACACGAAGACAAGAAATATGTGAAAGAATTTGAACCAGCATCAATGCTCTTCTCTTATACAGCGCTTATGCGAAAAACAACGATGCAAAGCAAGAGAGGAAATATGTGAAAGGGTCTGATTCAGAATCCTTCGCTCTTTATAGGTACGACTATCCAAAGGAAAGGAAGAAAATCGAAACCTAATAGCAAAGACTTATAGCTGGGATTTTGTCAGTATGCTCTTTATTAATAAGTACTGGCTTGTTTAGTCCCGTCTTAATTTGCTAGCTATGATGTGTCCTTGGACTTCTCTTGTTATAAATCTTAGCACCATGTGGGCTTATCAATAAACTCTATGTGTTGTTTTGTGTTAATAATTATTGTGTTTGTTTTGCTTAAAATAATGTTTCTTTTTTAATTTGGATATTTTTTTTGCTATTATATCTCATGCAATGTAGGCTGAAAAAATTTAAGAATTACTTAATAAGGGGACTGATAGAGTAAATAGTTAATTCAAGCCTACACTAAGAACACTTTTGGTAATTAGGGGCTTGTTATCTTTTAATTGTACAAAATAATCCCTGTAACTGAATTTAATTTAATTTTTATACTTGACACGTCTTAAAAAAGTGTTTCAAATATGGAGATTAGCTTAAAAAAACACATAGAGCTAGTGCCGGCAAGATGATTGAGTAACTGTGCTAAGAACACTACAAGAAAGCAACAAAATAGCCACGGAAAATTAACGAACGTCACGACACTATCGCTATTTGCGATAGACAGACCACTATTATGACGTCACAAAAATGGATGGTATGTCAATTAAAAATAGCGACGAAATTTGCAACGGATAGACCATCCCTAATTTTAGTCGTCGCTACATTCTGACCGTTTGGTGCTTAATTGATTAAAGATGGATAGGATTTCAACGGCTTAGGCCGTCACTAAATTGATGACATTCCAAACATTATGAGTGCAATGATTTTTTAGAGGCTTTGCGACGGCTCAAACCTTCGCTAATTGAAACCTTTTTTGTGACGGTCTGGGTGATCGCTAACATTTTAGTTTTTTTTTTTAATACGTGACGACCATAGCAAGAGCTTGACCATCACTGATTTGAATTTCTAATAGCAACGACATGTTGCGACGGCCAAGCTACTACAAAGTACTAATATTTGCATAGAAAAACTCCTCTCTTTTACTTTTCGCATTCTTCTTTCTTTCTCTCTCTATTTTCCCTCTTCTTTTGTGGCGGCGAAGAGAACCACTACCACTTCCTGTCTGGCCACCTCACCACAACCATTCACTCTCTCTCATTGCCACTCACTCTCGGTCTCTTTCGTCTTCTCACTAACTTTCTGTTTCTCTCTATATCGTGCCACCACGGCCACCGCGCCACCGACACCACTGCTTCCACTATCACAAGTATTTTTTTTTTTTGACAAACTCTTCATTCTTAACATTAGGATTGGTTATTGAGTATTAGAATTGGAATTGGGTACTTAAATTTGAAAATGATTTTTTATGTAAGGAGACGACTAAATTGAATTTTTTTTATTTTATTATTTATTTTTTTGGTGTAGGAACCAAATTTTGAAAACATCAATTATATTAACCAATATAATATTTAAAAGGTTAAAAACCCTTTTCCGATGTAAAAAAAAAAGGGCTAAACATATAAAGTTGAATCTTTAATTATTTTTCTTAACAAAAGAAACTCTTTAAATATGCTTCATTTAAATAAACAAGTCAATCTAAAGCAATCAATCTATTTTCTCACATGCCACACCTAAATTTTAAATGTTTGATTAGACTAGCCTTTTTTACCCTACTCTAATACTTTAAGTTGTAATTAAATAATGTAGTGCTAAATAGTTAATTCAACCAAAGCGGACAGAGAAAATTTTACTTCAAAAAAACTTATTTGACCCATTTTATATTTTATGGACGGAGATGCTAGCTCATTTTAGGGTGATTTTCTCTTAAAAAACTTTAATTTTTTTAAAAAAAGAAAACAATTACTTAATTTTTAGTTATTAACAGTTTAGGAACAAAATACGAATCAAAGTCAAGCACTGCACTAGAGCAATGACTTGAACCATGATTGAAGAAAATAAAGAAAAAAATTGAAAAATAAAATAAAATTCAAATGAGCATAAAAATCTAAAAAAGGTTGAGATATTAAAATATTTCAGTGCTTCAAAAAAATTTAGGCAACCTAAAATCGTGTTTTCATTTCAATTTCAAAAAATACCATAATCTTCTAGTGTATGCTACACAATCTGTAAAACAACCGTTATAATTTTAAAAATACAAAAATTATGTAAATTGTCTTAGAAACTTTATAGTGAATAATACATTATTTTTAAAAATCTTTAAATCATTTAGGTAATTTAAAAATTGATTTTTTATTTTTATTTTGAAAAACACCTTATTCTTTAAGTATATAGTACATTATCTCTAAAAAAAATTGTTGCAATTTTAAAAATTGAAAAAATTAAAGAGATTTAGTTAGAATCTTCAAAGTGAATAATACATTGTTTTTAGAAATCTTCAAATAATTTAGGTAATTTAAAAATCGTGTTTTCATTTTTATTTTGAATAACAACATATTCTTCAAGTGTATAGTACATTATCTGTAAAAAAACTATCGCAATTTTAAGAATATAAAAAATTATGTAAATGGAGTTAGAATATTCCAAGTGAATAATATATTGTTTTTAGAAAGCTTCAAATAATTTAGGTAATTTAAAAATCTCGTTTTCATTTTTGTTTCAAAAGACACCATATTCTTAATGAGTATAGTATACATGATCTCCAAAAAATTATTACAATTTTATAAACAAAAAGAATTACATAAATTAGACTAAAAACTCCAAAGAAAATTAGACATTATTTTTAAAAAGCTTAAAAAAATTAGGTAATTTAAAAATCGCGTTTTGTTGAAAAACACCCTATGTTAACAGACCACATTTACGGTTGAGGAATAGTTCTTTATTCTACATCTCACGCATACTAGAACATCAATTTTTGTCCGTATGCGTCCGCGCTCATTGCTCGCATCTTTGCGGTTGATTCTCTTGATCTTTGTGAGCATGAGTTTTTTTTTCTCAAATCCCTCACTCGAATCACCAGTTCATTCTCCAAAATCCATCCTTAAATCTTTGATCCCTCTCACAAATCACTGACCGACTCTCGAATTGCTGGGTCTCTTGCAAATACCTCTCAAAAGCTGATCCAATACATCTAATTCAAATTGCGTATCAATTAGTTGCTTCAATTTTCACTTGCAAGTATATATGTTATCCTCTCATTCATATTGATACTCAGTGAAACTTTTTTTCTTGGTAAACCAATTAAATATATTATAATTAAGGAATTAGTACAAGAAGTACTCAACCTAGAATTACACAGTAACATCCAACATAAAGTAAAAATAGTAAAACCAACATATTGAACTACCTAAGAATACAACCCAAAGGGTTTATACAAGAAGTAGCAAAAGAATAACCCCTGCCAGCCTAATGCGCTTGAAACCATTACTTGGATCAAATCCATTGTTGCTGTAAAATCCACCGTCTCAGCAAAAAAAAAAAAATTAAGGCATTTCTACATAGCTAGATAGTCCATACCACAGCATGCCAGATCAACATAACCCTCCTCTTTGGTTTTTTTCCCCTTTAACCGGCCCCTAAACTACAAAAACCAAGTACTAATTGATGAAGGCATCACAGTAACCATTCCCAATCACTCCAAAACAGATTTATAAACCAAGTAAGGAAAGGAACACCAAAGGAATAAATGCTCTGAATCCTCCATCCCATTAAGACATAAAGAACAAGAGGGCAAAAATCCTTGTAAAAACCCTCTTTTTTGTAAATTAATTTTAGAAGGAATCGTATCTCTAACTAATCTCCATGAGAACACTAAAACTTTTGATGGAGTATAAGCCTTCCACAAGACCTTGGAGACTAAACTCAAATCATGGAGAATCGCTAGAATAGGAGAGCATCAGTTCGACCCCCAAGCAAAAGCATATTTCACGAAAAAACCCATCCTTCTCTCTTGCAGTCCACTCCCGACTATCATCCTGATTTAAATCAAGAGAAACTGGTGCTAGAAACACTTTTAAATCAGCAACTAACTCTTCCTCCCACAAAAATAACGGTCTTTGCCACATAAAAATCCAATTCGAAGAAGTTTCATGATTAAAAAAAATAACTTACAATAGAGCAACTTTTATCCGTTGCAATTTGAAATAGCATAGGAAAACACAAGTACAGGGGTTGATTTCCTACCCATTTATCTTCCCAGAAAGGTGTTTTCACACCATTTACCAACTTTGATTGATAAATCATTAGAGAACCACGAGGAATTTTTGAAATTACATTCCTTGCAAATATCGGTCCGCTACTTGGAGCATCCAATAACATAATGAACCTTCAAGGCATCCACTACTATAACAAAACCCCCAATCCTACTTCTAACAACTTTGACCTATAAACAATTAGGTTCATTTAAAAATCTCCAAGCCTATTTAAAAAGAAGAGCTAAATTGAACCAAAGAAGGTCCTTAACCCCCAATATCCCTTCCACCTTTGGCCTACACACATCCTGCCAACTAACCCAAGTAATTCTTTTTCTATCTGTATCCCCCCCCCCCAAAGAAATCTCTGTTGAATTTTTCTTATTTCCTTCAAAACACATTTCAAATCTCTATAAACAAAGAAAAAATAAACTGATAGATTGGTGAGCACTGAATTTATAAGGACCACTCTACCCCCCCTCCCCCATAGATACCAAATGATGAGAATGGGGATGGATCTAGCTTTAATGATGGTTCATTCTTGCATCACAAACACAAAATAAAAATTAGGTTAAAAAGAAACATAAAAATAGAGAGGAAGAAGAGGGAAGAAGAAGAATGAGAGGATGTCACTCCTAGCCTAAGCAAGAAGACAAATCCATGGGGGAACCGCCACAATGGAATTGGAATCCATTGATAAGGTCATCAAAATTCGAAAGCTCACAAGTTAAGGCTCACAAGAGAGAATGCTCTCCAAGAAATCTCAATTTCATTCAATGATCAAAAGTTTTTTTACAAAAGACCTGGGTATTTATACTACTACCTAGAGGCCCAAAAGTGGCACATAAATAAAAAACATGGCAGCCCCTAAAATTGAAATACAACTTAGGGACTAAAAATCAAAATTAAAAATGTCTAACATAAATGTGAGCTAAAATACAAAACTCACAATTAGTACAAAATAATCCAAACCTAACAATTTAATCCCTAAGACAAACTTTTATTTGTAAAACATTAAAACTAAGTTGAAAATTCTTCAATGTTGTCACTTGCTTGCTCTTCTTGAAACTTCAATCCTCAAGCAATCCATGATCACATCAAGAACCCAATAAATTTTTAATTTTTTTAATTAATTAAATTCCCCAAATTTAAAGTTAAAACAAAAAAAGAAAAACCCAGAAACCTCCACCCTCACCGCCATCCAGACCGTGGTTCTGTTCATCTTCCTCCGTTTGTAAACCACCGTTCGTCTCCCTCCGTTCTGTCCTCGTGGCTTCATCGATTCTAGAAACCTAAAAACCACATTCCAGAAACCATGTAGGAAGAAGAAAGAAAAAGAGGTGGACGATTTCATAGAAGTGGGAGAAAAGAGGGAAATGGGGGTTCTGTCGTAGATCCCTCTCAACCAGTGTGGGAACCCTAATCCCCCAAATCAAAACCCATAATTTCAATCCCAATAGAGTTTGTGCGTACTTGATGGAGGTTGAAGAGGAAGGAACCATAATCCCTAAAATCCTGTTTGTGGAGAAGGACGAAAAAAGAATTGGTAAAGGAAAGGAAGGAATAGAACAACAAGGGCGAGAAAGAGAGAGAAAGAAAAAGGAAAGGAAAGGAATGAATGAATGAAATGTGAAAAGAAAGAACAAGAGAAAGAACATAGAAGAAGAAAGAACGAGAGAAAGAAGAGAGAATAAGAAGAAAGAATGAAAATAGAACATAGAATAGAGGAGAAGAAAGAAAGAACATTAGGAAAATCAGAGAGAAAAAGCGAACAGAGGAGAAGAAAGAAAGAAGATATTATTCTTTTTTTTTTATTTTTTTATCTCTCTTTTTTTTTAATTTAGCAATTTAAATGGATAAATTATTAAAAAAATTGAAACGTGACCCCACACTTAACGGAAGTAGATAAAAGTTAACATAAGGACTAAAAATAGTCCTATCGAATAGTTTAGGAATAAAAAATGAACTTTTCTTAGTTTAGGGACTAAAAATAGATTTTCGGAATAGTTTAGAGACCAAAAACATATTTAACCCTCAAATTTCAATTTAGTATTTTGAAAGGTTTATTGCTAAATGATATGCATAGTGGATGTTGTGGATGCAAATGTTACATTTGCACTAAATTGATGTTTTGATTATTTCACAACAATCGATATTAAGCGATACAAGCGTCAACTCCAAGAACGCTTCAGTGATAAGGGTATATAGGACTTAGTTTTAAAATTTATATAAATTTGATCAAGTTCCTTTAAAAATTGATAGAACTATTTTATCCATCTTAATCGTTTTTGTGCAAAATGCGTTTTAAAGTTTTGAACTTGTTTTAATTAACTTGCATCACAAAAGAGGTCTCCTAAGAAAATTGTTTTAAGAAAGGTATATTCTATGTTGTATTCGAATATAAAGCTTCTATTTTTAAAACTGTATTTTTCTAAAGAATATTAGAATATCTAACTTCTAGTTTTGCTCCAAGGTCTCTTTATTTTTTAATATAATAATATTTGAATACATATTCGAATATTTATTCGAATATGGGCTTCCAAGTTTTTGAAAATTGTAAGACTTACAATTATATTCAAATACATTGCATGTAATTAACATTAAAGTGATTTGGTTCCTTCCTCACAACCTATAGGGAATGAATGTCAATGTGTTTTGGGTTACAAAGATGCTCTCATAGAAATATATTATTTATTAGATTTGATGTTGATAAATAGAATGTCTATATTTTGTTGCTTGGTTTAATTTATATGGATAAATATAAACGTATGATATGATTTAATATTAATGAAAAAAATAAATATTCCCAAAACACATTTGAGATTGTAGGTATTATTTGTTTTCTAAATTCATAAGAAAAAAATCTTTTTCTTTTAATATATCGAATATTAACTCTTTTTGAAACATCACATTTAATTAGGGTTTGAATTTATAATTAATTTTGAAGAAATTAGTTATAAATAGATAAATATGATTTTATAAATTTCTCAACTTTTGAATTTTCTGAATTTTCAGGTTTCATATTATTCAACAATGCTATTTGACAAGATATTTTTTCATGAGTTTTCTACGAAAACTGTCCATATATAATTTTAATTACTTTCTTAAAATAAATTAAAATACTTATTTTTCTCCTCACTTCCACTCAAATCCGCTATCACTTGTCTTCCTTTTTGTCCTAATGATTCCACCTCTACTTTCAATTCTTTGCGTGGCTCTTAAAAGTTGTTGCAGCTGACGTCGTTCTATTCAGTTCTTTTTTGTCCTAATAATTCCTTTTGAAGGGACTATTCTACATACGAAATATTTATATAGTTGAAAAATATTCACTTTAGGAAGAAAGATTATCATTTAAAATATTCATATCTATTTGACATTGAAAGTTATCAACTTTATTTAGCTGTCATTTTTCTGATGAATTATAATCACTTTAATTTGAAAGGAGCATTCACACAATGGAGGGAAATTTAATGAGAAAAATATTAAATTTTAGTATATATAGACAAGTCTATATTAAGTAAAAAATAATTAGTGAAAATTTTTATGTCTATATATATGATACTAAAATTTTTTCAATTCTATTAAGTTATAATTATTTGTAAAAAGATCATCGCTTTTGAAAGGACAATTAACACTGAAGAGAAATATTTGAACATAAACATATAAAATATTGCGGATGATTGAGGAGTATTATTTTGAGTAGTATGTCTTCGGTTCAAACCCCTATAGATGCACTTTAGCCTATCCAAAAAAAAATATAAAAGATTTTAATTTGCATAAACAGACAAGCTTTTATGTTAGATAAAAAACAAATAACAAATCTTATTATACCTACGTTTTTTTTTTACATATTTTTTATAATAATTTATTCCAAACTATTCAAGGAGTTCTAGCTTTTTATAATAATTTAGAACGGATGACTATATTAGTTACTTCCTCCGTCCTAAAATGTAAAATCCTCTGAAGAATTTTTGCGTGTCCCATTTTATAGGACTCTTTGAAAATTTCTATGCATATTTAATTTTTTTTACCATTATACCCTTGCTACTCAACAAATTTTGATGAATCCAAAACATTAATTAAGAGAGAGTATGAGGTGAAAGAAAGAGATTGAAAGGATAAATTTGGAAATTAATGCTTTTTGTTAGACAAATTTAATGTATTTAATTAAATTAACTATTTTTCTTAATTCCCGCAATATTGGTCTAGGGGGTCTTACATTTTGGGACAGAGAGAGTATAATATAATATAATACTTCCTTTGGTCCTATTTATAAGACTATTTTCAGACAATGTTAATGGTCCTTTTTATAAGACCCTTCATAAAAAATTACAAATATTAATTATCCTTTTTTCATATTTGTCCTTCATAATGAGTCAATTTTTTTAATTTCAAGATTTGAATTACAAAGAGAATTAATATCTTTCATTACTTCTCAATACATTAAATATAGATAAACATGGAAGAGTATATAATTTTTTAAAATCACAATACATTAACTAACCTAATTACATGTTTTCTTAATAATCACAATTGTCATGTTGAGTCTTTATAAAAAGAACCAAACGAAGTAATATATACAATTGAGTCCTCAATTTTGACACGTGTTGATCCCTATAGATATTGAATGTATTAAAATATTCTTTCTAAGTATTTCTAAATTTTAATTTTTAAATTTCTACATATTTTTTTTATTTAGTAAAATGTTATCTTCATGTTATTTTAAGTTTAAATTTCGGTTGATTTATCTTTTCTTATTATTTTCTTTTCTTTAATAGTTCCTTGGTTTCAAAATATAAGAACCTAAAGAAAAATGATCTTGTACTCCCTTCGTTCCTATTTAATTGTCTGGAGAGAGGAAAACACACGTATTAAGAAATGTAATAATTGTTATAGTTTTTCCCAAAATAAATTTTAAACTCTTTATAATACCCTTTATCTCTCATTGTTTGATTGGTTGGATAGTAAGACATTGATTAGCCTCCAATTAAACATAAGGCTAGAATTGGTAAAAGTACAATTAATGTTACATTGAAAATATGAGTAGACAGATAAATAGAAACAAGATTTTTTTTTCTCTTCGAACAGTTAAATAGGAACGGAAGGAGTAGTTATAAGTAGTATCTACACAAAACACAAGGTGCATTTATTAATTTTAAGTTTACTCTTATTACTCCCTCCATTCCTATTTTATAAGCTCATAAAACAAAAATTACACATATTAAGAAAAGTGTTGACATCAATAAAATGCATTATTCCCTTAGTTCTGAAATATTAGTTACTTTACAATACCAAGACAATATTTATTATTATTTTTCCAAATTTATCCCTCTTTAACTCATTTGTGTTCATTAATAAAGAATAATATTATTGGTAATTTCAATTTTCAAGAGAGAAGTAATATTGTCTTATTAACATTAATTTTTCTAGATTTTAGAATAATCAATGCTTTTCTTAATACTTGTGTTTTAGTCTAATTAAGGTGACTAATATTTCAGAATGGAAGGAGTATTTTGTAGACAAATAATAAGCTCTTTACAATTTTATCCTTGTATAAGTCAAACCCACTATCTATATCATTTAAAACTAAATTCAACTACCTTCATTAATTAAAGATAAAATTAAAAAAACATAATAAATGCTTCTCTTTTTTGTAATATGTGCTTATAAAAAGGAACAATAAATTTTTTTTTAGGTGCTCATAAAAATGAATGGAGGGAGTAATTAAAGTAACCTACTACTAACTTATTGTTAACTCTAATAAGATAAGGTAATTAACGGATTACTCCTCCATCTCAAAATATTAGTCATTTTAGACAAAAATACCAAGATTAAATAGAATAATTATTTCATTTTTAATCTAACAAATAAATGGTGAATAAACTAAATTAATCTTTAACTTAAAAGGTTATTCGATGCTTTTTTGATAGAAAAATGATAAAAGTGAAAAAATAATAATAAATATACTGTTGATAATGTAAAAGTGACGAACAATTTGAAATTGAAATTTTTTTATTGAAATAACTAATATTTTAGAATAGAGAGAATATATATAATAAACAAAGATAATTACCCAGTCACCTAACTACCCACGCGATCAAAATAACAATAATTTGATTAATAATTTTAAAGTATATCTAAGAACTGGTAGCTCAAGTGGCATAAAGAGGAATTCTTTAATCTTAAGGTGAGGGATTCGATCTCCAGTGGAGTAGAATTGGGAGTAATGTAGTATGGGGAGTGTGTGTTTGACTAATAAAAAAAATAATTTTAAAGTATAAGAAATAATTAATAGCAAAGCAAATTAAGTAAAGAAACCAACATAATATTAATCGATAAAATTGAAGTAGACAAAGATTACAAGAAAGAGGAGGAAGAGCACATATTAGTGCCAATAAGAGTTGGAGTATACTCTTCTTTTTGAATCTTTTATATATGTTGAGTACTTTCCGTACTCTTTGTTATTAAATTTTGTCTTTTTGAAACAAAAAAGTTGGGGTGCACATTGTAGTAACATCTTGTGCATGTAGCACATTGTATCTTATGTTTCATTATTTAATTAATGTCAATTTTTATAATTAATTAATAAACCGTGTTATGCGTGTAACTCGTGGTATATATTTGTAGAATATATATATTTTAGAAATTTGCAGCAACGCAACTCCGAACAGTTTGTCTCCTTGGTGATGGAGAGAAGAAACGGCACGTGCAAAGCATGCGTAACAGGAGGTTCCGGTTACATCGCTTCCAGGCTCATCAAGAAGCTCTTGAACAAGGGATACACCGTCCATGCCACTCTCCGAGATTTGAGTCAGTACACTCTCTCTCTAGATCTCTCTCTCTATATATATATTATTGACTTTGATTATTGTGTATATGGAATGCCAGGGAACGAGTCTAAGGTGACCTTTTTGAAGAGCTTCCCTAAATCTGAAGGGCAATTGGTTCTGTTTGAAGCTGATATTTACAGGCCAACTACCTTTGACCCTGCAATTCAAGGCTGTCAGTTTGTCTTCCATGTTGCCACTCCCATGAGCCATCAACCCTCTTCCGAAGTTTGTCTATATTTCTTGTCGAATATCCATTGAGTAGTAATAATTCATGTACCACTGCATTCGATTGTCTGTGAATCCACTTTGTTCTATAAAAAAAATTATTCATATATCACTACTATTTACATCCATCAGGTTTATCGCTCCTTTTTTCTTTTAATCTCTCTTTTTTATCTATTACATCCTCTTAATATTTTTTTCTGTCTTCTCTCTTATTATTCCTTTTATTTAAATAAGTTTTTAATCCACACAAAATTGACACTTTTCATTTTAGTTCTTGAATTTTTTTTAATCTAACGTAATTCAAAACTTTTATTTTTAATTCTTACAAAATTAGTTAAATTACTTCCTTACAAAAAAAAACCAATTGACTAATTTTTGTAGCGACTAAAAACAAAATTTTTGAAATAAGTTAAACAAAAAAAAAAAATTATTTTGTAAAAACTAAAACCAAAAAGTGTGACTTTTATACAACTAAAAATTTATTTAAGCATTCTTTCTATTTCCCTCTTCCTATATCACCTTGCACTCCAAAATTGGGGTGTACACTACACAAATTTTGCAAATTCACTTAGAAAAGTTTCATATCTAATCATTAACTAATTAATAGCAAACTATATTAGTTACGGATTAATTATCGATTTAACTACTAAATTTTTTCAGCTAAATTCAGGTCACTAATTAGCTACGAAAATATACTCTAGCTAATTCATATTTGAATTTAAAAAATTAGTAGCTAGTGCATAATTAATTTCTTGCTAAAACTTAATTAAAAAAAAAACAGAAAACTTTAACTGTGTGATGTGATGAATATTGAATAATGTCATATGCATGGAAAGCAGTACAAGGATATAACAGAAGCAACACTTGCTGCCTTGAAAAGCATAGTGATGTCCTGTGTGAGAGCAGGAACTGTGATGCGTCTCATCTACACCAGCTCTATTTTTTCTGCTTCTCCTTTGAAAGATGATGGAAATGGCTTCAAGGATACCATGGATGAAACTTGCTGGACCCCTCTTTCTGATTCATTGTCATTTCTTTTCCCAGAATTTCATAGATTTAAGGTATTAGTTCCCAAATCCCAAGTTTTTTTTTTTATTCATAAATTTGTTGCTCTTGCATAGCAATTAGACTTCAATTAAACATTCTTCCATAGGAAACGTTCGCAGGAAAATCCCCTGAAAAGTTCGAAGAAAATCCACAGGAAACGTTCGCGAGAAAACCCATAGAAAATTATTCGCAGGAAAATGTTTAGATTATCAACAAGAAAATCCCCAATAAATATAGCTTTTTCCTATTTACAATATCGTAATTAATCAATCTAATTTCAAACATAACTTTTGAGAATTTTTATTGAATCACCTGTAAAATTTAATCTTCATCTAGAATCCACAAAATATTGCACCATCTATTTAATATCCTAGATATATCAATGTATCCTTTTAACATACTAAAACTACAAAAATATGTTAAACGAGAGAGAAGAGAGACAGAAGAGAGAGTGAGAGAGAGAAGAGAGACAGAAGAGAGAGTGAGAGAGAGAAGAGAAGAGAAGAGAGAGAAGAGAGAGAAGAGAGAGGAGAGAGAGAACAAAGAAGAGAGTGAGAGAGTGGAGAATTTCACAATTCTTGTTTTTTAAGTTGAATTTAAATTTTTTTATTTTTTACTAAAAAAAATATCTTCTAAAAATGTTTTGAAATTAAAATGAGTAAACTCTGAAATTGGTCCTTGTATGCATCATGCACATTAGTCCTTAAGATTATGAAAACTTTAAGTTAATCTCTAACTTTACAAAAATTCATTTATTCTAGTCTTTTTCTAATTAGTTTTTTTAGTGTCGTTTAATAGATTAAAGGACTAAAATACATGTCGTTTTGCAAAATCAAAAACTAATATGAAGTTATCATAATCTTAAAAACTAATTTGCACAACGCTTATAATATCAAGGACCAAATTGAGAGTTAACTCAAATTGAGAGATTACTCAAATATAACATTCAAACAAGGCAATTTAAATAATAACATATTAGTTCATTCAAAAATTACATTACCTTTAAAAATTTCTCATCCAAACACGCTCTAAATGTTTGATTTTATGGTAATTTTGTTATTTTTGAAGGAATACATATACTCAAAGACACTAACAGAACAGCATTTGCTGAGCTATGAGAAGAACGAAAATGGTGGATTAGAGGTAGTGATCCTAGCTCTTGGCCTCGTGGGAGGGGATACACTACAATCTTTCCCTTCCGGAGGGTTGTTAGCTTGTATCTCACTGATCTCGAAAGATGAAAGGAAGTACAATTCACTAAAGTTCGTACAGAGATTTCTGGGAAAAATTCCTCTTGTGCACATTGATGATGTCTGTGAAGCTCATGTTTTCTGCATGGAAAATGCCTCTATGAGTGGAAGATTCTTGTGTGCAAGTTCTTATATTTCTTTAGAAGAGATTGCTGATCATTTCGTTCATCATTATCCTGAATTCGACGTGATCCAAGAGTAAGTGGCTCTGCTAATTCTTTGCACGATTTATCGACCAAGTGTCTAGTTCTAACGCAGTGTTTAGTTTCACGTTAGAATAGACTAAACGTAGATCCAAAACATGAAAACTACTCTTTGTGTTAAAATAAATCCACATCAATCGTATTATTATAACGTGAAACTAGATATATACTAAGTTTTTCCCTTCTTAGTAAGTGTTTGGTTTCACATTAAAATTGAGTAAAAGTAAAAAATTTATGCTCTGAATCCAAGTTTGGCCATTTTCAATGCGAAAATAAGTACACACTTTGTGTAACCGACTCGACCTAGTGAGATAAAGGTTTGTTGTTGTTGCTAGTCGTCGTGGTGGTTTATTTTCATATGAAAATTGCATTTCAGATATACAGATGGACTAAAGAAGGATATCAAATGGGCCTCAACAAAGCTGTGTGACAAAGGGTTTGTATACAAATATGATGCCAAGATGATATTGGATGATTCAATCAAATGTGCAAGAAGATTGGGTGATCTCTAGCTCCATCTACGAGTCACAATCCTTTCCAGTTTAATTTTAATTTTGGACTGGACACAATCTTCACCATTCGTTATAGAGTATTTTATATTAAAAAAAATAAATAAATTGTAATACCAAATAAGAATGCGTGAAGAACTGAACATTTCTAGTTTCTTTCTCTAAATGGTAAGAATCTAAGGCTGGTTTGATTTCTGTTTTTTAAAACAGTTTTTTATTTTTAAAACAGAAAATTAAAAAACTCGTTTGGCAGTTGAGTTTTTAAAAATAGTTTTCGAGAACAGTTTTTGTTTTTTAGTATTTAAAACTAAAATATGAAAACATCTAAAACATGTTTTGGTTTTCAGTTTTCAGTTTTCTGAATTTACACACAAATGTATATTGAAAACTCCTATCACTTTTTTAAAAAACTGTTTTATAATACAATTTTTAAAAACTAAAAATCAAAACTGATCCAAATAAGCCCTAAACCTTCCTTATTTAGTATATATATTAAACCATAATCTGAAACCGCATATTTAAATGACGCAACAGTATATTAAATATTGTCATAGCTTTTGTTAGTCATTTTAGTTTTATTTTAGGGTTTTGTTAACCATTGTCTTTAGGATAATAGATAAGTTATCTATAAATAAAAATTTTTAACAAAAGTTATAATCAATGAAGTTGTACTTATAGCATTGAATGCTATACTTTTTATAAGAAATTTTTATTTATGAGTTTCTTATCTATTGCCCTTAGCCCTAAGGACAATAGTTAGCAAAACCCTTTATTTTAATAGTATATATATAAATATATAATACTATTTCTGTCTTGTATTAAGTGTTGTTTTAGAAAAAAAAAATTAGTCCACTTTATTTGTCACTTTATAGTTTTAATGAAGCATTAATTATGTTTATTAGATATACTCTTGAGTAGTTGAGTTTTGAATAAATATTTTGAGGGATGTGACACACTAATTAATAAGAGTGTAAAGAGTAAAATAAAAAGTTACACAACAATTTGTATAAAAGCAAAAAAATTAATGACATTTTTTTAATTATGTATAACAATCTTAAACTAACACTTAGTATGGGATGGAGTGAGTAACTTCTTATCTCAATTTTATTTTATATATTTTTTTCTTCCTATTTTTAATGTTTTTAAAAATGTTTAATAACAAAATCAATAGTAATACATTCTGTGGATATATGAGAGTACGCAAAAGGATAAACTTGTTAATTAGATAACTCCTAATGGCTATCCGAAAAATAATTAGCTGATAGTGAGTTAGTAGACAACCGCTAAGCCGAGTGACACTACAAAAAAAAATTGTGATTTACTAATGTTTTATTTTTGTTTCTGTTAGATTAGTTATGGTTGGTATAGACTTTGTGTAACGGAATTAATTCGTTAGTATAAGTTGATAATATCTATACTAACGAAAAAGTTAACAATTACTAACAAAGAAATCTGTCACTATATATAAATATTTGATATAATAACAATATGTAAAATAATAGTATATATCAATTTTTTTACTAACATATTTATTTGTTAGTAATTGTGAATTTATCCGTGAGTATAGATATTATCAACCTACACTAACAGATTAGTTCTGTTAGACAAAGTCTATACTAACGGTGACTAATCCAACAGAAGCCAAAACAAAGTATTAGTAAATGATAATTTTTTGTAGTGTGGTGATATAGTGTTCGCGTTGGATTGAATCAATATTAAAAGAAAAAAAATTCAATCCATTTGACACTAAAGCAATTTGGATTGGATTAGTTTTAGTTTTTCATTTTTATTTTTATACTTATTTTTTAATACTTCCTCTGTTTCTATATGTAAGTCCTTTTAAGAAAATTGTTTGTCTCTTTTTATAAGACTCTCTTTAAAATTTTGTGTAAATTTAAAGTAGTTCTTACTAAACTATCCTTATTTACTCAAGTGGAAAGAAAGTAACATAATTGGGGAGTAATTGAAGGGCAACTAACTTTGGAAATTAAATTATTTAAAATTGTTAGACAAATTAAATGACTTTATCTTAATTATCCAACTTTCTTAATTCTTGTCGCTAATCTGCGACGGAATAGCGAGGGAAATTTCCGTCGCTGAATTTGGTCACTAATCCGCCGGATTCTTGTAGTGTACATACTAGTTAATATGAGATATTAATGTTTTTTATCATAGAAGATTGTCTCTGCGACAGCCGGTGGTGGATAAGGTGAGGAGGAGGCTTTCGAGGAGGGAACAAAAGAATCTCTTGTGGGGGTCATATAGCCCATGTCAAATCCATACTCACAGCTCTGCCAATCTTCTATCTTTCCTTCTTCAAAGTTTCGACAGGTATTTTTTCCACCCTGAAATCTCTGTTTAAACACTTTTTGTGGGGGTTGTGCTGAGAAGAGAAAGATCTGTTGGGTAGCTTAGGAGGAAGTGTTTAAGGAGAAAGAAGAGGATGGGTTGAGCATGAAGAAGTTGCGTTTGTTTAATGAGGCCTTGCTGGGTAAGTGGGTGTGGCAGTATAAAACAGAGACTAATAGTTTGTGGCTCAGGGTGATAAGTTCTAAATATAGTTCTTTAGCGGAGAGAGATAGATCAATGAGGTATCGGATTAATCCTTCAAATTGGTGGAAAGACTTGCCCATTAACCAAGGGAATGAGGGGTGGGCTATGACTAACATGAAGAAGAGGATTGGGATGGGAGGAATACTAGATTTTGGTTAGACAGATGGTTGGGGGAGAGGCTGCTATGCAAGGAGTTTGGTAGACTCTTCTCTGTGTGTAGTAGCAAAGAGTCTTTCATTTCTGATATGGTTGATGGGTCAGGGGAAAGTTTGGTTCGGCAAGGTGGTTAGAGGCGGGATTTTTTTTGTGTACGAGCAACTTTCTCTTAACATTTTGTTGCAGAACTTGCAAGTAGTGTCTTTTCAACTAAATGTCCTAGATGAGTGGTCGTGGTTATTAGATAGATCGGGCAAGTATACAGTGAAGTTGGTCAAACACACACACTCTCACGCTACACTACTCATAAATCTACTCCTAATTCTATCCCATCGAGGATCGAACCCCTCTCCTTTAGCTCAAAGAACTCCTCTTTATGCCACTTGAGCTACAAACTCTTGGTTCGTGCCATGGAAATTGATGTATCAAAAAAACTTAAAGAATTGTTTAGAGGGCCAAATGTCATTGCAAAGAGGTTTTCTGGATACCTATGTTGTAAATTTTGTGTATTTCAAAAATGTAAGTGCATCATTGGTTTTTACGGCACCGTCCAAACTTAGATTTTACCTCCACCGTCCATATTAGTGCACCGTCCACAGTCCATATTAATCTTCTGCACAAGTTGAAAACCAATCAGAGGCTACCGTCTAATCCTTGTAATTTATGTTTTACATAGGAATTAACATGTGCCTAGCCTATATAAGAGAAGTCTCACCTCACTTCTCAGATACACCAAAATCTTTCTTATATTCTCTTTCTAATTTGAGCTTCTCTTTCTAAACATACTCTGGGTTATATTGTTAATATTTCTCGCTAGTTTCTGCATCCCGATTAATATTGCAAGAGCTTGTTATATCCTGGGGGTTTGCGGTATTAACGCCGGATAAATCCTTTAGGACAGTGTTTATCAACACGTCTCAAGCTACAACATCATTGTTCTCGTCCATTATTTCCAACAATCTAAAGGATTTATTCCTTCATGTGGTGTTCTGTAATTAAAGTGATGAAAGAGGGAGATCAATGTATTAGCTCTATTATAACAAGACCTCTAGGTAATTTCGTTGCTAATTTTTGGTTATTGTGTTTTTATGCATTATTACCTTTGGGTTACAATTCTCTACCGATATGTTAATTGTGGTGGTTGATGGTAGGAAATTGCAATAATGTGTTATTTTAGTAGAAATTTATAATTCACAGAGCATGGTCATAATTATAATTTTTTTTGTTTGATTTTTGGATTTTTAAAAGGAATGATCAGTATGAAAGAGTGATAATTACAGGAGGTGGCAATATTTTTTTTCAATATAGTCCCACGTATTAAATATTCTTTAATAGGAAATTATAATAGTGATAAATTTTGTATCAAGAATGTTATTACCCTTTCCAAACAGTAGTTGTTTTATGTGCTATATGAATTGTTCGGCTGTTGACATTAATTACTCCTTTGGTCTCAATTTACAACAGTGTGGGATTATTGAGTATGGTGCATGATTTTGTAAATCATAGATGATATTGATGTGTTATTCTTAGAATAGTAAATCATAGGATTAGATCAATGAAGAATTACTGAGTAATTTATCTTTTTCAACCACAAAACCTAGGAACACCTTTATGTTTGTTTTCTTAAATGAAAAAAAAAGGAAATGAATTCAAGAATGGGTATCGTTTGAGTGTTGTGTAT
Source organism: Cyamopsis tetragonoloba (assembly GCA_037177725.1). Taxonomy (NCBI): domain Eukaryota; kingdom Viridiplantae; phylum Streptophyta; class Magnoliopsida; order Fabales; family Fabaceae; genus Cyamopsis; species Cyamopsis tetragonoloba. Next base: position 48,527,875 of record CM074122.1, on the reverse strand, counting down.
TTTAATACTTCTTGTGTCCTATTTTTCTATAACAGCTAAATGAATTAACTATGCATGATGGCAGTAGTATAAAAACTCCTTCAAAATTCTCAAGTAGTAATTATGTGATTTTCTTATTAGTAATTGAATTTAAACTTGGTGATATATGATGTTATTTAAAATTTAGAATAATTTACATTATGATTGAAATTACTATGGAAATTTTATTGAGATTGTGGTCGAATTGGTCTATAAGTTCACTCTTCCAAGATGCTACCTCTTTTTCTACTATGTGCCTAAAGTTCATGCATATTAATTTGACCCGATTTTATAGTCAATATATATTATCTACATAATTTCTGAATCTTTGAACTTGTGGGGGAAATTTGGAATATTGATTTAAATGTTAAGAAAACTTAACTGTTAATCTCTATAGTATGCTTATCCATATAGCCTTATTATCATATCAAGAATTTTATAAATAAATATAACATACGATTCTCATTTGTGACAGTTGAATAATGATAAGTTGAATAATGAGTATGATGTAATGTGTTCATTAGAATGGAGAGGTGAAAGTATAGTTATTGTGTCTTAGTGGTTGAAAAAGAAAAATGACAGAATGACTTTCTCCTGTGAAATGGGTGCATCATTAATCAAATTATTGAGAATTATGTTATGAAGAAATTAGTATCATTGCCTTGATATTATTTGTGAAATGATACAATAACTTGATATATATGAAAAAGGCATGGATTCTTATAAATGTGAATTTGTTTTATAGATGAGTTTTTATCTTACTAATGTGATGATTGATGAGCGTGCTTGCATAACCATGACTCTTGTCAAGTTGAGTATGTATGCATAAACATTAAATAATGATTGGAGTGGAAATTCTTTTTCTTACTAGGATATTTTGGCTTAAATAAAATATGTAGATAACACACATAGTGAATTATATGTTGATTGGTATGTGATTGTGCATAGTTTTAGTGTTATTGAATCACATAACTTGTGAGTAAGGGTCTGACTTATGAGAATGTAGAGAGAGAGGCTCGATGTAAGTAGACTCACTGACTTATGAGAATATCATGAAATAATTATTTTGAAAAATTCATAATTAGAGAAGGAATGTTTATTTTCATAGCCTTACTCAATTTTGAGAGTAATGAATTTAAGATGAAAATATTTTTTTTTAGAAACTCATAAGTTAGAAAACTTTGGTAATGTTATATTTAATTCTGAGGAGAATCCACTATAGTGATGAATTGATTTGATTCATATAAGGAAAAATTCTTAAGTGAGTTTATCAGTTTTTTGAAAGTGTTGTCACTTGGAAATCATCCAAGTAGACCTGTATAACACGCTGAGATTGGCTGGCTAGGAAATTCTCTTAGCAAATACTCTATGGAAGAAGAATTGAGCCTTCCATACTTTTTATTTGTCATGGATGCTGGCACTAGTGAAGGAAGAGATTGAGTCTTCCATATTTATATGTGGGGGTTGTCAAATGACAACAGTGTAAGAAGAAAATTATGTCTTCTATGTAGTGATTGCCAAAAAAAGGCAAATGTGATGCAATTATTTGCAACATGTACATGTACACTATAACATTATAATTTTGTGAGTAGCTGCTAAATTATGTGAGGTCAATCTAATTTGATTGTCCTCACAAGCTATAAGCTTGTGAGAAGAACATCGAGGGGAAAGAGACTTATATTAAGTCATTTGAAATTAACGATGATGGTAACCCAACCTTTATGATTGGAGATCCCATGAAAAAGGTTCATATAGGTAATAACAAGTCACTAGTTAATTCATCTAGCACTGTTTATTTTGCCTATTCTTATGGTGTGTGAAGTGCTAGACTGCATCACTGTGAGGATAAGCGTAAATGCTTTTAATGATCTTCATAGCCCTTATGGGTAGTGTATGAGTTGCAACATACACTTGATGAAATCACCTATACGAGTGTCAAGTGAGGCCGCTTGCATGAGATCGTGGCAGAATCTGTAGAGCACTCATGAATACTAGGCACGCGCATGGCCTATTTGCGCAAAACAGCGATAACAGCGAGAATTGTGGGGGTACAATATGATTGGTAGACCTCTATCACACACTAAAGTTTCTTGGTTCATAGAGCTTGCTCCACCGATTCACTTGTGTGTTAAGTCTCTTCAATCTAGGTCTGATTCATAGTCCAAAAGACACCAGATTCGAAACTATTGTCCACATTGAGATAACCCAGAAAATACCTCACTGTAGCTTTTTGTTCAAACTTAAACTTTTGAAATATGTGGGGGATTGTTGTAAAATTTGTGTATTTCAAAAATTTAAGTGTATCATTGGTTTTTACAGCACCGTCCAAACTTAGATTTTATCTCCACCGTCCATATTAGTCCACCGTCCACCGTCCATATTAATTTTCTGCACAAGTTGAAAATCAATCAGAGGCTACCGTCCAATCCTTGTAATTTATGTTTTACATAGGAATTAACAGGTGCCTAGCCTATATAAGAGAAGTCTCATCTCACTTCTCAAGATACACCAAAATCTTTCTTCTCTTCTCTCTCTAGTTCGAGCTTCCCTTTCTAAACATACTCTGTTACATTGTTAATATTTCTCGCTAGTTTCTGCATCCCGATTAATATCGGAAGAGCTTGTTATATCTTGGGGGTTTGCGATATTAACGCCGAATAAATCCTTTAGGACGGTGTTTATCAATACGTCTCAAGCTACAACATCATTGTTATTGGCCATTATTTCCAACAACCTCATCAATGGATATACATTCCATACTAGGATGAAAGTCACTTAATATGGATCCATTAATGATATTAATCCCAAGAATGAAACAGTCACGATATCTAAAATACTATTACAATTTTAAAAATATAAATATTATATAAATTGTGTTAGAAGCTCCAATGTGAATAAGATATTGAGTTCAAAAAACTTCAAATAATTTAGATAATTCAAAAATCGCTTTGTCATTATTATTTCGAAAAACACCTTATTTATAAAGTGTATAGTACATTATCTCGAAAAAGTGTTGCAATGTGAAAAATATAAACAAATTGTGTAAATTGAGCTAGAAATTTCAAAGTAAATAAGACATTATTTTCAAAATGCTTGAAAAAACTTAGGTAATTTAAATATGTGTTTTTATTTTAATTTTAGAAAACACCATATTTGATCTTCTAGTACATAGTAGACGATCTTTAAAAAACTGGTGCAGTTTTAAAAATCTAAACAATTTTGAAAACTTTTCTAGAAACTTCAAAGTGAATAATACATTATTTTCCGAAAGATTAAAAAAATTTAGATAATTTAAAAAACATTGTTGTCATTTTTATTTTAGAAAGAATAAACTTTTTTTGTATATTAAGGTAGCAACTTCGAAGTGAATATGATATTGTTTTCAAAAAGCTTCTTATAAAGGTATATTAAAAATCACATTTTCATTTTTATTCGTAAATCAGGTTATTCTTCAAGTGATAGTACACGATTTCTAAAATGTCGTTGCAATATTAAAAATATAAAAATTTTGTGAATTTAGTTAGAAATTACAAAGTGAATAATATATATTTTTTATAAAGATTTAAATAATATGAGTAATTAAAAACACCCTATTCATTTTTATATTGAAAACCACCGTATTCTTCAACTGTATAGTCCACGATCTCTAAAAAAAAACTATTACAATTTTAAAAATATAAAAAATTATGTAAATTGAATTAGAAACTTCAAAGTGAATAATTTAGGTAATCTGAAAAAATCCATTTTCATTTTTTATTTTAAAAAACACTATTCTTCTAATGTATAGTACACTGTATCTAAAAACAGAGTTGCTATTTTGAAAATATAAAAAAATTATGTTAATTGAGCTTGAAACTTAGAAGCGAACAATACATTGTGTTTAGAAAGCTTCAAATAACTAAGGTGATTTAAAAATTTCATTTTTCATTTTTATTTTGAAAAACACCAAATTCTTCAAGTGTATAGTATATGATCTCGAAACAAACTATTGTAATTTTAAAAAAAAAATTATATAAATTGAGTTAAAATCTTCATAGTGAATAATACATTATTTTTTTTAGAAATCTTAAAATAATTTAGGTAATTTAAAATTCTTTTTTTATTTTTATTTGGAAAAATAACATATTCTTCTCCAATAGGATTTGAACCTATACCAAAGGTTTAGAAGACCTATGTCCTATCCATTAGACAATGGACGTTTTTCTTTTTATTCTTTAACTTTTAACTAAAGTTTAGTTAAAAGTTAAAGAAAAAAAGAATGCTAAAAAAGAATTCTATAGAATATAGAATAAATCATAGCATATACATATAAAAAAAAAATAGATTCATTCAACAATAGAAAAAGATAGATTGGAATAGAATAAATAGAGAGATAGGATATAAGCGGGTAGCGGGAATTGAACCCGCATCGTTAGCTTGGAAGGCTAGGGGTTATAGTCGACGTTGATTCATCATTTTCTAACGTCTCTAATTCAAAACCGAACGTGAAACTTTTGTTTCATTCGGCTCGTTTACGGAAGAAATTAAGAGATGGAAGATATGAACAAAAAAAATTTACCCATAACATCTATGTCAGCCTTTGAATATACATGATGTCTAAAAAAATTATTGCATTTTTTAAAATAGTAAAAATTATGTAAATTGAGTTAGAATATTCAAAGTAAATAATACATTGTTCTCAAAATGCTTCCAATAATTTAGGTAATTGAAGAATTGTGTTTACATTTTTCTTTCGAAAAACACCCTATTCTACAAGAGTATAGTACACAATATCTAAAAAAACTATTGCAATTTTAAAAACATAAAAAAAATTATGTAAATTGAGCTAGAAACTCGAATGTGAATAAGACATTGATTTCAAAAAGCTGCAAATAATTTAGCTAATTTAAAAATCGCGTTATCATTATTATATCGAAAAACACTTATTTATAAAGTGTATAGTACACTACCTTGAAAAACTGTTGCAATGTTACAAATATAAACAAATTGTGTAAATTACGCTAGAAATTTCAAAGGGAATAAGACATTGTTTTCAAAATGCTTGAAAAAACTTAGGTAAATTAATTTTGCGTTTTTATTTTTATTTCAAAAAACATCATATTCTTCTAGTATATAGTATACGATCTCTAAAAAACTGGTGCAGTTTTAAAAATGTAAACAAATTTAAAAACTTTTCTAGAAACTTCAAAGTGAATAATCCACCAAGTTAAGCAATGCTCGCCCAAACTAGGAGGATTCATTGCCAAATTAAAACCTTCACTCCCATATCTAGATCTCAAAGCTTTACATCACAAACTGTTAAAATCAATCAGCATCCTCCATTTCCATTTTCCTAATAAAGCAGAGTTGAATAACTCAATGTCCATAACCCCCAAGCCGCCAATTTTTTTTTGGTTTAAAATTTTTTTGCCAACTTAGCCATGCAATTATCCTTCCTTCATTTAAACCTCCCACAAAAAATTCCTTTGGATTCTCACAATGATATTCAATACAGACTTGGGAATTTTAAAAAAAGAAAGAAAAAATATGAGAATAGAGGATAATACTGATTTAAGAAGAACAACGTGACCTAGAAAAGAAAGGTTCTTCCTTTTCCAATATGAAAGCTTTCTAGTGAACTTGTCAATAATAGAATTCCAAGTGGATCCCACTCTAGGATTTACCCCAATGGGGATACCTAGATAGATAAAAGAAAGCTTTCTCACAAAACAGTTTAAAAAAGAGGTCATTCCTTCAAGAATTACAGAATCAACATTTAATCCAATTAATCTGCTTTTATGAAAAATTACTTTTAAACAAAAAAATCATTTCAAAACAGCTCAATACAACTTTTATTACCCTCACATTTTCCCAAATGCATCACACATAATAAAGGTATCATCAACAAATTGCAAATGGGATATTTTAAAACCACCTCTTCCTATTTTGAAGCCTGAAAAAACATTTTTTTCTTACTGCACTTCTAAACAGCCCCGAAATGCCCTCCGCTACTATAAAAAATAAAAATGAGGCCATGGGGTGTCCTTGTCTTAACCCCTTCCTCATTGAAAATTCAGCTGGTTGGTTTCCATTTACTAGAACTAAAACTGTTGCACTTTCCAGGCAACCCTTTACACAACTGATCCAAGTTTCCCCAAAAACCTTACGCTTAAGCATATATCCCAAAAAATATCATCTAACTGAGTCATATGCTTTTTCAAAGTCAACTTTAAAAATCGAGCGTTTTTCCATTGATTTTTTGGCATAGTCTACGCCTTCATTGGCTATAACAATATTGCTACACCCACAAAGTTGATTGATTTTCAGCAATCATTGACCCCATAGCAAGTTCAATTCGTTCTGCTAAGAGTTTTGCTAGAATTTTTTACAGACAACCTATTAGGGAAATTGGCCTATACTCTCCCAAATTCTGAGGACTTGAGACTTTTGGGATAATTGCAAGGAAAGATGAATTTTACCCTCTTGGTAATCTCCCATTAGAATCAAACTCCCTCACCACTCTACAGATATCTGATTTTAACACATGCCAAAAATTTTAATGAAATTAAAATTATATCCATCAGGACTTTTATTCCTAACGCAATTCCAAATTGCCATTCTAATTTCCTCCTCCTCAAAAGATTTGATTAAGGCAATTCTTTCCTGCTCACTAATCTGCCTAAAATAATTAACCTCATCAAAGCCTAATCTAGGTCCTATTGAATCAGCAAATCTATTTTCAAAAAAGTTTTTTATGCCCCATTTTACCTCACTTGGTTCCTCAATCCAAACCCCGTCCACCCATAAGCCTTTTATTTCATTTACTTTTCTTCTTTTATTTATGCTAAGATGAAAAAATCTAGAGTTTGCATCCCCTTCATTTATCCATTGAATTTTGGATTTTTAAAATAACAAGGATTCCTTCTTTCTATTTAAGTCCTAAAAGAGTCCAATGAGCTCTCTTTTCATAACCTATTAATGATCACTCAAAGTCTGAATTTCTCCCTTTCTATCTAATTCATTGATAGACTCATCCGTTTCTTTAATTCTAAGATCAATGTTCCCAAAACACTCCTTGTTCCATCTCTTGATCACATTTTTTAACAATTTTAATTTCTCTTTAAAATCATAAGCCCCACAAACTAGATATCTGAAAACTATCCCAGTTTTCCTCTACCAATTTTACAAAAGGCTTTTCATATAACCAACAATTTAGTATTCTAAAAGGCTTAGGTCCCCAATCCCTAGAGTATGATTTTAGCACAAGAGGTCTATGGTCAGTGACATCTCTGCCTAAAACAAACTGAGATAAATTAGGCCACTCAAAAATCCAATTATTTGACACAAGAAAAAGATCAATTCTACTCATCATCTTTCCGTTCATCCCAATCCAAGTAAATTTTCCTCCTAATAAAGGAAGATATACCAAATCTAAGTCATCATTTAACTGATTAAATAGCAAACACTCATATCTTTGGGATCCATAAGAGAAATAGTTCACTAAGGATGAGCCTCTTCTTTCATGAATATTCCTGACATCGTTAAAATCTCCCCCCGAACACCATCGACCAGGTCCTAGATTACCCATTTAATTTCTAAGTTCTTCCATAAACCTCTTTTTTTTTTCAGATAACACACATGGAGAATAAATGTTAACAATGAAACATTCAGTTCTCAACTAACCCCAACCTTAATTCCTAAAAAACCAGTGCCCAAAAAAGAGTCAATCAAAGAAAAGTTTCAGTTTTTCCAAATACAAATTTGACCCCCTGACCTTCCCGCTATAGGCTTTGCCACCCAATCTATATCATCTTCCCCCCATAGAAATTCACGCAAATTACTAGGTATGGACTCCAACTAGACTCTTGTAAGCAGATAAAATCTACCTTCTCAGATCTAATTAAGTCCCCAATGGCAATTTATTTAGCCCTTCCACCCAATCCACAAATATTGTAAGATACAGTTATCATTGAACAATATTGTTAACCCTCCTAGAACTCACCTTGATGAGTTCCTCCAAATCTCTCATTTCCATACCTTCCAAAGTTTTGAGAATAACATCCTCATCTTCCAAGGAGATCACTCCTAATTGTTTCCCTATTTCCCATAGTATTTTAACATCCTCTTTTCTTAAGTTCCTAATAATCATAGCATTATAAGCCTCAAAATTAGAATCTAAAATAGTATTGCTTAAAGCAGAGGTAGATTTACATACCTCACCAGACTTTGCAACAACCGATTCAGGCTTCTTACCATACGCTGACTTGCTTGCCTTTCTCCTCCTATCTTTCTCCTTTCTTCTGTGCGATTTCGTTCTCCTTTCTATCCTTGCATTTTGAATTGCCCATGAAGGCAAAATTTCCTCCTCACTATCTAGTTCATCAAGCCAAAATTCTTCCTAAATCAGGTCGAATTTCTTTTTCTTTTGATGTTTTCCTCTCCTCTTTGCTTTTCTTGACCTTCCAGGAGTTAGGGATTGATCCTCAAATTTTCCACGCATCCCGTCTTCATCTTCGCAAGTCTTTGAGGATTCAGACTTCTCCATGGCTCCCAACCCATCGCTATTCATCTCCCCACCTTCATAACCGGAGTTCTCAAACCCTCCTCCAATGGATTAGCTTTCTTTGTCTTCACTCCTTTGCAATGTTGATGAGGCAGAGAGGGTTCCCAATTTCCCCAAATGTTCCTTAGGGTTCAAGACCCTCTTATTTGCGTCCCTGTTAGGCATCTCAAACCCATCAAGATAATTTTTGTCATTCTCTTCAATACTCGCATTTTTTTTTGGTTTCAGGCACAATTGACAACTCAAACTCCCCTTGGGCCAACTCCCTTTACTCAGATATCTCTCACCTAAACTACCTAAGGCCCACTTACCTGGATTAGGCCCACTTTCCTTTAAAGTTTCATTTTACCTTAGAACAGATTTACTACCCTCACCATATGACCCTCCATCTAATAAAATCACAATATCACCCTCATTCAGATTCAAGTTATTAGCATTAATCGTTACACTCCTTACTTTTGTTGTTATCCATTCCAATAAATTTGCTCTCCTCATCCTCACTTAGCGCATTAACTTGTTTGATAATTTCCAAGACTTTTAATTTCTTTAATTCTTCATTAATTGTAATATTTTTTGAGTTTGAGTTCTTCTCAGACTTATCCTCTTCTTCCTCTGCCTGAGACCAATTATCATAATACTGTTCCGACAATTTTCCCTCCGATAACCCCCGATCAGACTCAAACGGGGATTTTGATTCCTTCCACCCCTGATTCTTAGAAAACTAATGTAGAACACTACATTGTTTATTTTTAGATTGACATGACCTTTAATAAAGTCCACACTTGAGGTTCTAATTAATATTCTAGAACAATCAAATCTTTTTCCCTCAAGAGTTGAATCATTAACCCTCACATACGCACCCACTCCTATTGCTATCGTTTGGGAAACCTCTTCTTTCCAAGCATGGATTAGAATTCCAAAACACCTTAACCAAATATACCTTTTCTTAGCCATAGTTTTTGGTTTCCATGGGTTCACTGAGTGAAACCATGAAAAAGTCAATTCAGTTATGTTAGAAAATAATTCAGCAATATTCTCATTGTTATGTGGGGAAATTAGAACTAACCCATCCCCCATTGATCTCAATAAATTTGATGTAATCCCTTCGTGATGAAAGAATTCAACTAATTTTTCAAAAGAATCAGGGTCATACAGATGCCCCACATAGCTATTTTCAAGCCATGTTTATTCCTCCTGTTCAACTAACAACTCTTGATTCCCAGCTGTAGTCTTTCAACTTAGCTTTTAGGGAAGTTAAATTATCAGTTATTCCTAGTAAACGTCTTTTTCTGAAGAAAAAAAAACTTATTATTTTGCTTTCTTTAGGCCGTAGGGACCCCAAATTTGGTTCCCTACTTTAGATCCCTCCCATCTGTACTTTTGTTAACAGACCAAACCCTCCTTGGTTGATTTTGTCCTATTAAATCTTGCCATATTTGCATGAATTTTCCTCCCCTTATTTACTATATTATCTAAATTTTTTTCCAAACTTCCTATATTTTTAATCCCCGAAAACCTCACAAAAGCAAATCTTTTTTCCCATTCTGTCTTTCTTAAAAGGAATAAAAACTTCTTTTACCGAACCCCATTTTTGAAAAAGCTTCCATAAATCTATCTTACGATAGGTTTTTGGGAACCTTGAGATGAAGAATGTAGTAGTATCCTGAGTCGTCCTCCTTGGAAGTCCATTATTATCAACCTGTCCATAGTTAGCATTTTTTTGAGATGGAACCTTTCCTTTGGCTGCAGGGTTGGAAATTATTTTGTTACCAGAAAGAGATGAATTAGACAAGTTAAAAGGCTGCTTATCATTATCACCTCCTAAGCTTGGGTTTAAACAATAGAAGACTGAGTGAAATGAGCCATGTGAGAATCTAGAATTAGGGAATGCCATGACAATAGAAGGAGTAAAAGACTGAGGCTGAGGGAAGAATGAAAACGAAGAAGAAGAAAAGAATGGAAAAGGCAGCCTAAGAGGAATATGAAAAGTTTGGGGAGGGGGAGGGGGAGGAACCTGCATGACTAGGTTTTCAGGATAAGCTTTTTTACTTTGCGTATAATTTTTGGTCTATTTTGTTAATTTCTTGTAATCTTTTCAGTACTTTGCACTATTTTTGCCGATAAAAAAATAACAATATATTTTATTCAGGTCTCATTGCTAAATGGAGGTGGAGGTTCCTTAATTGCACGGGTAGCCTGTTGAGTAGAGTATTAGCATCTAGATTTGGGGCTTTGTCTCTTCATAAACCCAACAATGCTCAGTATGTCTGGAGACAGTGTTGTGCTTGGTGGAGAGATGTGTGGAGAATTTGTGAGAATGTTAAAGGAGAACAAAGGAACTCCTTTGAGGAGGGTATAAGGAGAATTGTAGGGAATGGAAATAATACTTCATTCTGGAATGACCCTTGGATTGGTGGAAGAGTTCTAAGCTCTGAATTCTAGAGACTCTATTCGGTTAGTAATCTTAAAGATGGGAAGGTCTCTGATTTTGGTTCAATAGTGAATGGGAGGTGGGTTTGGAAATTTGAATGGAGAAGGCAACTTTTTGAATGGAAAAATCAAGCTCTAGTAGAAATGCATAACTTAATTAGTCAGATTCCTATCAATATCAATTTGGAAGATAGTTGGAACTGTGGATGGGGAAAAGCAGGACAATATAGTGGAAATTGCATATCAGCTATGAATTTTCAATATTTGCATATCTGGGCAGCACATGTTCCTTTGAAGGTTGTAACTTTTGTCTGGAAAGTAATTCTTGGTGGCGTTCCTTCAAAGTAGAACTTAGGTAAAAGAGAGATTATTACATCAAACTCAGGGTTGTTATGCCCTTTGTGTCATGAATAAGAAGAATCTGTTAGTCATTTGTTCTTTACTTGCAAAGAATCATATCAAATATGGATGTGTATTTACAATTGGTTAGATATCAAGACAGCATTGGCCAATTCCTGTATGGACCATTTTAGACAATATGATCATTTGTGGAATTCTAAGAAGAATGTGAAAATATGGTATGTTCTTTGGTTTAGTGTTGTTGTTTGGAATCTATGGTGGTGGAGGAATCAAATTGTTTTCAAAAACAAGATTATACACAAAGACCGGCTGTTCTGTTTCCTATTTGCTTTGTAAACAGGTTTGTACTTTGATATTTTTCTTTAGAACTTCTGGTGCTATTGGTTATTTAATATATTACCTTTTTTACTGATAAAAAAAAAAACAATATATTTATACATGACGTTTGAATTTTCTCAACTTTGAAATTTTGTAATATTAAAGTTTCATTTACATAATAATTAGTAAATGTTGTTTTTGGATATGATCTTTCTTAATAGATTTTTACGCAGAGGATGAAGATTTGAGATGATGCATGATATATGAACTACTCATATACAAGGAGTAATATAACTTCATAAATTTCATTTTTAATAGAGAACTTTCTGTGGAATCTAATGATTGAAAATTCACATAAAATTTAATTTAACAAGGCTGATAAAAGTCTTTTTCAATTTTTTAATTTTTTATGTTTGTTATTTTCCCGTTAAGGAAATTTAACAAAACTTTATTTCAATAATTCCTACCTTATTTTAATAAGCTCAATATTTGATATATAAAATGTAAAAAATTTATTTCTTTTTATTGCAAATATTTTATTCCGTGCATCGCAAAAATAAAAAAAAAGGAGGAATATACCTTTAAGTTTTGTAGAGCAGATATTTGTTGTCTACTAAAAAGGCTTGACGATCTAATTTATATTTTATATTAGTTACCCAAATATTTTTATACTTGTATGTAAATCAAAAAGTTTGAAAGAAATTCCCTTATCTTTTGTATTCTCTTAATCACTTAATAGGAGGATCGTTATATCAAATAAATTAAGAGTACCTTAAAACTTCATAAGTTGGTGTTTTAATTTTGAAAAATTAATTATTTGGATTTACAAGTAAAAGTATTATTTATGATACAAAATAAAAAAAAAATACAAATTTTATTCTTGATGAAACTAAAAAATAAATGTTATATATAGAAGTATTGCACAAAATATGTGGTGTTTATAAAAAAATATAATTTTAGTACATGTGATATAATTGTGGGATCGGGTCATAAAAGTTACTCACAATGCATAATGATTTATAATTTTATAATTTTTTGAATTTTATCAACGTAGGTAATATGTAATTGTTGGGAAATCGGAGCAATTATGCGGAAGCGAAAAAATTTTCCTCAGTCTATGTGACTTAAAATGAGCTTAAAAGAAAGTAAGGAGAAGAAAATAATACACGAGAATTTTTAACGTGGAAAACCTCTCAATGTGAGAAGGAAAATCCACGGGAACAAGCCAGTAAAATATCTCCACTATGAAAGTAGAATTACAATAAGATCTCTCTCAATACAAGAGGATAACACTCAATCTCACCCTTCTTGGATGGTATACAATAGTCACACAATCTCACCAAGTATGGTGAAACCACTCTCTCTCTCTAAGAGGATTACAAAACTCTCTATCTCACTTTCTCACTCTTGATTCTCAACTCTCTAATTGGATTGATGTCAATGCTTCTCTCAAGTCCCCTATTTATAATAAAAATGAATGAGGCTTCTCCATCAAGAGTGGTGATGGATATTAAGTGTTCTTCACCTTTCCAAGGATGAATCTACACATTCAAGATGAATGTGCATGTTCTCATTTCTCAAGAGTCAAGGAAATGAATCCAAGACCTTGGAATAATTTATTTATCTAATTCATATGCATGTATATTCAAGGAAAATGTATTAGATTAATTAAGGAGGGAATTTCCAACAATCCCCCCTTCTCAACTTAATTGAGGGGCATAATCAATCCTACTCCCTTGCAACATTATGAGAGCTTATTGACTGATATCGTCTTAGTCAACATATCAGACCAGTTATCGTCTATGTGGACTTTCTCTAGCTGCAACAGGCCATCATCCAAAACTTCCCTTATCCAATGATAGCGGACATCAATATGCTTCGAAGAGAGTGAAAAGTTTAATTCTTACCTAGATGAATCGCACTTTGATTGTCACAATTCATAACATACCGTTCTTGCTTGTGACCTAACTCACAGGAAATTCTTCAACCATAGAGTCTCCTTGCAGGATTCAGTCACTGCGATGTACTCTGCTTCAGTGATTGACAAAGAAACACACTTCTGTACCTTTGATTGCAACGACACAGCTCCCCCTACAAAAGCAGTTATGTAACTTGATCTAGATTTTCTAGAATCCACATCTCCAGCCATGTCATCATCGGTTTACACTTAAAATACGGGATCACCATTACCAAAGCACAAGCACCTTTAGGGAGTTCCTCTTAGATACCTTAATATCCATTTCAATGCATTCCAGTGCTCCTTGCCTGGATTTGACAAGAACCGACTCACAACTCCAACTGCATAAGTAATGTCTAATCTTGTACAAACCATAGCGTACATAAGGCTGCCTACCGCAGACGAATAAGGCACCTTGCTCATCTCTTGCTTCACTTCTTCAGTTGTCGGACTATGCCTCTTGCTCAACTTCATGTGCCCAACAAGTGGAACATTCACTGGTTTTGCATTGTCCATATTAAACCTCTTGAGGACTTTTTCAATGTACTTCTCTTGTGATAGCCACAACAACCTCTTAGAACGGTCTCCGACAATCTTCATTCCAAGGATTTGATTTACAGGTCCTAAATCCTTCATAGCAAAGGACTTACTCAAGGCCTTCTTCAGATTAGTAATTTTGCTCTTGTCATGACCCACAATCAGCATATCCTCAACATATAGCAGCAATATGATAAAATCACCATTGGCATACTTCTTTATGAATACACAATGATCTTTTGATGTCCTCGAAAATTTGTGCTGAGTCATAGAGACTCTTGGCATACTTATACCACTACATGGGGGCCTACTTTAGACCGTGGAGACTCTTGTTCAGATGCCACACAAGGTGTTCCTTGCTTGGTTCTTCAAACCCTTCTGGTTGCTCCAAATAAATCTCCTCTTCTAGGTCTCCATGTAGGAATGTAGTCTTCACATCAAGCTGCTCATTCTCTAAGTCTAGGGTAGCTGCTAAACTTAGGACTACCCTTATAGAGGGCATCTTCACTACTGGTGAGAAAATCTCTTTGAAGTCAACTCTCTTCTTCTGGTTACAGCCCTTCACCACGATTCGGGTTTTATATCAAGGCTTTAAACTCCCTTCTTCATACTTCAACTTGTACACCCATTTGTTCCTCAAAGGTCGTCTTCCCTTTGGTAATTCCACCAGATCATAGGTGTGGTTCTCATGCAATGAGGTAATCTCCTTATTCATGGCTTTGATCCATTCTTCCTTTTCTTTCGTCTCCATAGCTTCAGCAAAGCTCTGAGGTTCACCATCACTAGTGAGTGTAACATATTCGTCTGATGAGTACTTAGTAGAGGATTGCCTGACTCTTGTAGAACGTCTTGGCTCAGGCTGCGTCTGATTTTCTTCAATCGTTTGGGGCTCTGGATCCGCCTGATCATCTGGGATCATCTGATCATCCACCATCTGAGGTTGCATTTGCTCAGGATTTGTCTGATCAGGAATAGTTTGTCTTTGAGAATCTTCTCCCCCTAAATTGTTGCTCCCAGGATGGATTACCACATCATCACTGCTTATCTTGGACTTCACCTGCCTTTTCTGTTGGAAGTCCTTGATTGTCTGATCTTCAAAGAATACCACATCTCTGCTTCTAACAATCTTCTTGTTTACAGGATCCCATAATCTATACCCAAATTCATCCTTTGGAGACCCAAGGTATATGCACTCCTTAGTCTTAGCATTCAGCTTTGCCCGTTCATCCATACTTCCTTTTGAATCTTTCCCTTCAAAGGTCATGATGGTGAGAGATTTATAAACGCCAATGCTGTCTTCACAACTTCACCCCAGAAGGACTTAGGGAGATTTGCATGAGACAGCATGCATCTAACCTTTTCTTCAATTGTTCTATTCCTCCTTTCAGCCACGCCATTCAATTGAGGGGTCTTTGGAGTGGTGTTCTCCAGTTTTATACCATGAGTCCGGCAATATGTCTCAAATGGACCACGTTATTCTCCACCATTGTTTGACCTTAGACATTTCAGCTTCTTCCCAATCTCACGCTCCACCAAAGCATGGAGATGATCTTTGGCGAGGATCTGTAATCCTTTCTCACTCATGTGGCCAAATCGTCTGTGCCAAAGATCTTTGGAGTCGTCTACCACATTTGCTTCTCCACTACAAATTCTTTCCTGAGTAATATACAAAGTGCCATCTTTGAAAACTTTGGCAATCACCATGCTTCCTTTTGTCAACTTCCATTTTCCACCACCAAAGTGGCTCACGAGCCCAACATCGTCTAACTTTCCAGTCGAGATTAGATTTAGACGCATGTCAGGTATATGTCTCACCTGTTTCAGCACAAGCTTTCTCCCTGTGTTTGTTATAGTGATCACATCCCCTATGCCAACAATTTTACTGGTGACATGGTTTCCCATCTTGACTATTCCAAAGTCTCCTCTCTTATAATTTGAGAAGAAACCTTCATGTGGACTCACATGGAACGATGCACCAAAATCTACAATCCATGAGCAATCACCATAGGCAACGTTCAAGTAATTGTCTTCTCCAATGTAAAAAACGTCATCATCTGATACGACGGTTGTAGTAGATTTATCGTTTTTCTTCTTGGGTTCTATCATATCCGCATGCACTGTCCCAGCCTTCTGATCTCTCTTGAGGAACCTACATTCAGACCTTATATGTCCTAGCTTGCCACAATAGTAGCAGCTTACTTTGGAACGAGACTTGGAACGTCCTTTCTCCTTGCTTTTGCCTCTTCCATGAGATTCATTTTTCCCACGGGTTTCGCTTCTACCTCGTCTGTCTACAACATTAGCCTCAGACTAGTAAGGTATATCACACTCCTTCCGTCTGGATTCTTCATTCAACAGATTGTCTGAAACAGTGTCCATTGAAAGTTTCCCAACGGGAACAGAGTTACTGAGAGTGACCACCAAAGTGTCCCAACTCTCAGGTAAAGAACTAAGGAGAAAGAGTGCTTGCAGCTCATTATCTATCTTCATTTTAATTATTGTCAATTGACTAACAAGACCTTTAAAAGTGTTTAAATGCTCTATCATACCTTGGTCATCCTTGTACTCCAGCTTCACCAACCTTCTGACAAGATGTGCTTTATTTCTGGGAGTTTTCTTTTGAATCATAGATTCAAGTTTAGACCACAGCTCATAAGCATTAGTATACATTGACACATGCTCGAACAAACTTCTATCAATATACTTCTGAATCATAGCTACGACTTTTCGATTCAGAAGCTCCCATTCTTTGTCAGTCTTCTCCTCCGGCTTCTGGTTACATGTTATAGGCTCATGTAATTCCTTGAAATACAAGTGATCTTCCATCATGGGCTTCCAATACGAGTAGTTTTCTGCAATCAGCTTGAACATATCACCATCATGCGAAAAAGCTCCTTCCGTCTTAAATCACACAGGCTTACTCCCCTGAGCCAGGAGAGCTCTGATACCACTGTTGGGAAATCGGAGCAATTATGCGGAAGCAGAAAAATTTCGCTCCGTCTATGTGACTTAAAAATGAGCTTAAAAGAAAATAAGGAGAAGAAAATAACACACGAGAATTTTTAACGTGGAAAACCTCCTCAATGTGAGAAGGAAAAGCCACGAGACCAAGCCAGTAAAATATCTCCACTATAAAAGTAGGATTACAAAAAGATCTCTCTCAATACAAGAGGATAACACTCAATCTTGTTCCACCAAGCACTTGGCATGGCGGATTTGGCCTCCAATCTGGTCTCCGGCGCGGTGGTTGGACATCTCCGGCCACTCACCTGGTGGTGAGGGGGGTACCTGCAAGCACTCCGACGATCAAGTCAATTGTGTGCCTTAAGCAGGAATTCTCAAATTTAGAGTTATGATATGCGTACCAAATGAAGACTAATCATACGTATTTATAATGGAAACAGGGTCACCAAAGTCAAACCTGTCACTGTCACACCTCCGTGAATTGCAGCGGTGGTTACGGATCTGTAACGGTCCTCACGTGGGGGTGATGTCCCCTGAGCTTTATGTCGGGTGCCCATGTCGTGTACCCACGACATGGAACCGACGGCTTGGGCCACCCACGTGGGACCTGCACGTGTCCTTCCCGCGGGTTAGGTCCATAACAAATCTCATCCTTCTTGGATGGTATACAATAATCACACAATCTCACCAAGTGTGGTGAAATCACTCTCTCTCTCTCTCCCTAAGAGGATTACAAAACTCTCTCACTTTCTCACTCTTGATTCTCAACTCTCTAATTGGATTGATGTCAATGCTTCTCTCAAGTTCCCTTTTTATAGTAAAAATAGGTGAGGCTTCTCCATCAAGAGTGGTGGTGAATATTAAGTGCTCTTCACCTTTTCAAAGATAAATCTACACATTTAATATGAATGTGCATGTTCTCAAGAGTCAAGGAAATAAATCCAAGACCGTGAAATAATTTATTTCACTAATTCATATGCATGTATATTCGAAGAAAATAATTCAACTTAATTAAGGAGGAAATTTTCAACGCTAATTATCAAACATAATGTTGTTTCTCTTAATGGAACTATACAGACACATATGGATACAGATTCTAGATTAAAGAAAAATACTTATTTATGAAAGGGACTTCTTATTTTTTAGGAAATACGTATTTCATGCCCGAGAGTATTCTCTATACTAGAAATATATTATTTATGTTATCTTAGATTTCATATTATGTAACTCTTATAGTTTATTTATTTTACAAATATTACGAATAATTTTGATTTGAAGGTGTTATTTACCGATATGTTTTTTTTATAGGCAAATACCCATACACTCATTACACACCCTAAACTAAACTATTCTCTTAATCTTTAACTTGGTAAATGACCATTTGAGTTAAAGGTGTTATTTACCTATGTGTATGTGAAAAATATAATTACTCACGAAGGAAATATTAACCAAAGAGAATAAATATTTATTCAAAGACTAATATTTAATTAACAGAAGACCACACATATGGCGATATATATATTTTTTAAAATTTTTATTTTGTGAATTTTACAATTTTAAAATTTATCATTATTTATTTAATATGTCTTATAATTGTTAAAAAATATTATTCACTCACAAAGAATAGTGAAATTTTATATTAAATAATAAAATTTAAATCATGACATAATTTACGATAAGTGAATAGAATAATAAGTTCATAATATTATTAAATATTAATTTTGAGAAAATATAATTGTTTGTAAAAGTACAGTTTCTGATATATTTTAAACTTATAATTATTGACTCGAAAATTATCTAAACAAATAGTAGTACTATTCAGATATATTGTATTATAGTTTTTTTGTCATATCATTGCAAATAGTTAATGATTAATTTTAAACTTTCATTCTATGCATGGCATGGGCATTGATGAGGACTGTTACAAGTGTGTTTCTCTATTTTAAGTGTAGTTTATTTATAGGCATAAATCATACAATTCAAGAGACAATACAATGTAATAGTAGTAGGAGATACAATATGTACATAAGATATCCTGGAACAAGATGTGGACATCTTATAATTATTCATAACTCTTCTCTATAGATGTCCAGCACTTAAGAATATCGTGCCTCGTTAAAATCATGCTAAAGAAAATTCGGTGAAACAAAACATTATAAGATGAAAAAGAACACACAATCATTTGATATGAATGAGATGCTATTTCATTAAAAACCTTGCAAGAAAACCCAATAGAACAAAGTCATGCCAAAAGGAAAAAGAACACAATACTATCAACTCCCCAACCAAGGGCATTAGCCCAAAAGGAAATCCAATATTCAAATCTTGGTAAAGGAGAATTGTATAGATTATAGAAGATTTACTTTGAGTTGTGTGCGTGTGTATATGCCTGTAAAAAAATACTATCAACTCCCCCTCAAAACAATATCCTTATAAATTTCTTTAGCTGAACAAGTCCGCATTTGCAATATGAGATTTGTGCTTATTATAAAAAGCCAAGATATATGCAAAATGGTTTGATTCGGAATGCAACGCTCTTTATAGGTATGAGTATACAAAGGAAGGGAGTATCTTATACGTTGTGCTTATGCTTAAAATAATGACGCAAAGGAAGACAATAAATATGCGAAGAAATTTCAACCGGCGTCCAATGCCCTTCTCGAATACAGTGCTTAGGTGTGAAAACTGGTGATGCAAAGGAAGAGAGAGAAAATATGTGAATCAAACTCTTTCACATATTTCTTTGCTTTCTTTGCTTCATCATTTTTAGCATAAGTAGTGTACCCGAAAAGGATGCCATTGGATCCTAATTCAATCTCTTTCACTTATTTTCAGTTTTCTCCAACATCTTTTCTTGATTCTATTCCACTAGCAAACTTGTCAAAAAAGGCATATTAGTCTATTATTCATTTAAAAAAATGCATATAACAACAAAATAATCACAGCTAATGTTAGGATAATACTCCCTCCGTTATTATTTATAAGCAAAATTTTGGAAAATCTTATGTTATTAATTATAAGTAAATTTAACTATTTTTTATTGTATTTAATGAAAAGATATCTAAAATACCTTTAATAATAAATTCATTTACTACTTTTAATAAACATATTGCTCTCTCTTTAATAAATGTGATAAAAGGTAATTTTGAAAAATATATTATTTTTTACTTGAAACTAACAATATTAAATGAGTTCAATCAATATCTTTAATAAATGTAAAATTAGTTACTTTTATTTATATTAAAAAAATGGGGGGAGTATATGTATAACAAAGGCAAGGAGGTCAATATACTGTATATTATTTGCATGTTGGATTCCAGCAGATTGTTATCCCTTAGAAGTAGGGGAAAACAAGCTACTATGAATTGAATGAAATTTAAATGAATTAAATTAGATACAAAATTCTGTTCATTTTGTACTTATATCTTTTGAAGCTTATATACTTGATTTTACTCAATCCAAAATATTTTAATATTAATTGATGTCAAAACATAACATAATATAATCCATCTAAATCACTTACAGACTATCTGGACTGAGAAGAAAACTAAATAACTCAATTAAAGATAAGAACAAATTAATGGAAAATTGATAGAAATAGTGAATGGAATGAAAACATACAAGGAAGAGGAAGAGTGCTAAAGAAAGAGCAAGCTTCATCTTGGATATGAGAAAGGAAGACTATAGAGTGTTTTTGGTGTGGGATAGATGTACGATATATAGTCTCTATTTATACACTTTTTATGCCAATATTTCCTAAAAAATTCGCAGGAAAATTCGCAAGAAACTTTACTTGGAATTTTGCTGTAAGACTTTCCTGGAGATTTTGTTGCTAATTTTTCTTTGGGATGTTTTGTTGTGGATTTTCTTAGGAATTTTAATTCCTCCGAATTTTCTTGCATACTATTTTCTTGCGGATTTTCTTGGAATTTAGTTTTCTAAGGATCTTTTAGGGATTTTGATTCCTATAGATTTTCTTACGAATTTTTTCTTGAGGATTTTCTTGGAGATTTTGCATTCTCCATATAATCAACAAAATGACGTCGTTTTCTTTAATATTAAAATAGATAACTCAATTAGTCACTCAATCACTTACAACATAATCTATTTTTAGGCCCAAAACGCTATATAACTTTAGAAATTAAGCCAAACCACATCGTTTGGTCGATTAAATAGACTCATATTGTCTATTAACTATGCTATAGGAACTTAACATGTCACATAGGCATTTCATCAAATTCACTTAACGTCAGGAACTAAAGTAACCTATAAAGTACAAAGTCAAAAGATTAGAATATCTTAGTTATAAAGTCAAAAACCAAAACAGAGTCAATTACTCGTAAGTCATGGTGGGTCTAATTGACATAATGGTTGGACATTATGTTACTGGTGTTATACGAAGAAATAACCTATACATGACCATAAAAAAGGAAAATAATTAATATAATACAATAAAATACAATAATCAATAAAATACAATAATCAATAAAATGCAAAGCAAAACAATTCAAATAAGTGTTTTGCTTAAGACAATGGTTAAGTGACTATGAATGAAAATTTGGTATTGAAAAGTGTAGAATATTTAATGCTGTGAAATTATTTTCAATTTATTTTAAATACAAAGTTTCTATTTATGGGTTGTTTAAACATTGTCCTAAGAACAATGAATAACAAAACTCTTCAAATAATATTTTGTCACTTTTAGGATGAGATTAATCTCGTTCGCAGTGCGTGGTTGACGCTGATCGCTAAGAATTTGGAATATATGGTATTTGAACAAAAGTATTAATGTTTTATATTAAAGTGATTTCTTTAAATAAAGTTAAAATTAATAGATGATATTATTTTGTTTTCAAAAAAATTAAAAAATTAAATATTAAATAATTAATTTGGTAACGAAATTTTTTTTATATGGACAATTTGTTGAGAGTTCTTATATAAGATTGGAGATTTTTTTCGATGTATATATATGACTAGAGAGATACCGTACTCCCATTTATTTAACCGTTAATTGTTAATTGCTGATTTAGTTAACGTTTCTGTCATTTCTATCTGTCACATCTACAAATACGTCTGTTTGTTAACTTTAAAAACTATTTTTAAGGCTGATGTAGCAAATTGACGAGCCAAAAACGTTAGTTAACTGCGTAGTGCTAAGGTTTCTGTCTTGCCAGTTCGTCACATATGCAAGTTCTGAACTCTCTATTAACATTAAAAATCATTTTTAATACTTAAGTGATAGATTGACGGGCCAAAAATGCTAGTTAACTGACCAAAATAGATGGAGTGCTAATTTTAATGAAGTTTGTGGTAGAACGCAATTTCCCCAAACTTCAACAAAATTATTGCAATTTACCCTTAAAGTAAATATGAAACTGAGTTTTGCTTAAATTAGTTATCAAAGAAAAACGTACAAATATGATGAAGAGTAAAGGAAGCAAAGAAAGAGCAAGCCTCATCTTGGATATACAACAATTCTGAAAAATGTTGCAAATACACAATGCCAAAATTTTTAACAATTTGGTATCATTTTAACAACATTTGGTGATAAAATTGTTGGAGATAAATATATTCAACATAAATTATAAATAATAATTACTTTTAAAAATATTTAATAATTATATTTTTTTGTAAGAATTTGTATTTAATAATTTAAAAATATTTTTATAAAATATTAATATAAAAATTATTAAATTTTAAAATTAATAATTAATTATGCACATAAATTTGTAGCTAGTTTATTTATTAGTAGCTAAGTAGTAATTAAAAGTTTTTGCTATGAAATTTTATTCGATAGCTAATTAGTAACTATTTAGATACAAATTAGCTAAGGTTTATTTTTAACTATATTCTATAGCTAATTAGTAGCAATTTATATACAAATTAACTGCGAATTTTTTTTAGCAATATTCATAGTTAATTTCACAGCTAATAAGTAGCTATTAAAATTAGCTATAAAATTATAGTCAATTGCTCATCAGTAATTATTTAGATATAAATTAGCTACAAAAATAATTTGTATTTATATTTTGTATATAGTTGATAGTTAATTTAGTAGCGAATTTGTAACTACTATATTAACTAGAAAATTGTATTTCAATGAATAATCAATAACAATTTAACTACGAATTACTTATTAAAAATATTTTTAATTAAATTTTGTAGTTGAACATTAATTTCTTTTTGTAGTGTCGAGACGTTGCACGGGACCATACTAGTATCTATATATCTATAGAACTAGAGAGATACTGTACTCCTATATACTCAGATTTCTTTTTCAGAGAAGTGAAGTAAAAATCAATTAACACGTGGGTATATATATAATGAAATAAAAGATATCGTCCACTTACTATACGTACATTTTATTATTAAAATATATAATAATATATAATATATGTCCTCGCCTACCACGCATTGGCCCAAATAGATTCTATTACGTAGCCTTATATATTCCTAACATATATATTACTTCTTTTTTTCTCAAGTATACCCTATCTATTATTATAATGAAACACGAGTTGTACCAGTGTAAACATATATACACTATATAAAAAAAAACATGTATATCCTCTCTCAACTTGTCTTCTCTTTTTAATGTTAATAATTCTATTGTTTGAATATAAACAAAATTTTTTATTATTAAAATCTATTAAATTATATCTAATATTAATAATATCTCAACATAAATTACATAATTAACTTAATTATCAATTCATTAAATAAAAACATGACTTAAACTAATCAATCAGATCATAATATATTTGAACCTGAATCTAATAATATTGCTCTTCGGTAACTTTCATATGGACCAGAAATGCTAGTAATTATAATAGTTTAATAATTTAGTATTTTATATTTTAAAAATTAAAAATAAATTTAAATAAAATAAAAATGTTTTAGGATTATTAACGATTATAAGAAACTTAAAAAGTTTAAAGAAAAAATTTATTGCTATGTTATATGGCTAGCAAGGTTCTATGACTGTGGTAATGAATATTGAGCGTTAAAGAGACAACAATAAAAAAGAGTAAGAGTTACAGAAATGAAAATGTTGAGATAAATGTGTGATTACATAAGGTTAAATAAGATTAAGAATGAATATATTAAAAATAATATTAACATGACACCTATATATTAAAGCAAAGAAATAGATTAAAATAATTTACGCATGTGGTGCAGAAAAAATGATATTAATGTGATTACTTTTTTTTTTTTTTATATTTATCAAAGGTTGTTATAATTGAGTTTTTATATGACTATTGGGGACACTTGTTGCTCAACTAAATGCTCACTAGGGTGGTGTTGTGGCCTCGTGACACGTGGGTTCTCTATCTCTGAGCTATAATTATTAATATTATTAATTATTTAATTAAATATAATTAAATGCATGTATCACGTGCTCTCCTACTCACATCCCATTGATTATTCGTGTCGTTTCGTTAATACTTTTTTATTTAAATAAATTTTTATTTTTTGGTAACAAAATAAATTTTTATTTCTTACAAAATTAACACTTTGATTATTACCAAAAAAAATTAACACTTTAATTTAATTAAAAAAATTTTTACTCTAAAAAAATTGATACCTTGTACCATGAAACAATAAAGTTTATAAATTATGTCCCAATTTGGCTAGTTTTACGTTAAGTTTAGAAAATCTTACGTACATTGACTCTTATTTAATTATTATAAAAATATTTATATATTATTTCAGTATTATAATATATAATATATGACCACTCTGACAAATGTGCAAAAGCTTCAAATTTATTTTTAATTAAACATTTTCTAAAAGCACATATTCTGAAGCTATAAATAGGCATACATCCCACACTATACAACACACCAAACAACACTTAACTCTCTGTTGTCTGTTTTTTGCTTTTCCGGAGATGAAGTTTGCTTTCTCTTTGCTTCCTTTACTCTTCCTCTTCTTTGTATGTTTTCTATTTATTTTCTATTAATTTGTTCTTATCATCATTAATTGAGTTATATATTATATTATATTGTCTTTTAATATCAATCAAGATTAAAATATTTTGGATTTAATAAAACCAAATCTATATAAGCTTAAAGAGATATAAGGATAAAATGAACAGCATTTCGTCTCTAATTTTATTCAATTGAATTTCATTAGATTCAGTTCATATATAGTAGTTTCTTTTTAACTACAGCTAAATGATAAAAATATGTTGGAATTTGTCTTACAGATATACAGAAAGGGTTTACAATGTAACATTGTTACTTTCCGAAGTTAAATATATTGAGCTTCTTATCCGTTTTAACAGGTTTCATATTTTTTCAGTTATTTATATGCATTTATTTGTAGTGCATAATTGTCTAACATGTTTTTTTTTTATTTTTTTTATTAAAGTTTGCGGTTGAAATAGAATCAAGAAAAGATGCGGGAGAAAACTGGAAATATGTGAAAGAATTTGTACCGGGATCTAACTCTCTTCTCGTTTACACTAAATACGCTCCTGGGAGCGAGGAAGCCGAGAAAGAGAAAAAGTACGTGAAAGAATTTGAGTCAGGATCAAATGCTCTTCTCTTTTACACTAAATACGCTCCTGGAAGCGAGGAAGCCGAGAAAGAGAAAAAGTACGTAAAAGAATTTGAGTCTGGATCAAATGCTCTTCTTTTCTACACTAAATACGCTCCTGAAAGCGAGGAAGCCGAGAAAGAGAAGAAGTACGTGAAAGAATTTGAGTCAGGATCCAACTCTCTTCTCGTTTACACTAAATACGCTCCTGGAAGCGAGGAAGCCGAGAAAGAGAAGAAGTATGCGAAAGAATTTGCGTCAGGATCAAACTCTCTTCTCATCTACGACCGATACGCTCCTGGAAGCGACGAAGCTGAGAAAGAGAAGAAGTATGCGAAAGAATTTGAGTCAGGATCCAACTCTCTTCTCGTTTACACTAAATACGCTCCTGGGAGCGAGGAAGCCGAGAAAGAGAAGAAGTACGTGAAAGAATTTGAGTCTGGATCCAACTCTCTTCTCGTTTACACTAAATACGCTCCTGGGAGCGAGGAAGCCGAGAAAGAGAACAAATACGTGAAAGAATTTGAGTCAGGATCCAACTCTCTTCTCTTTTACACTAAATATGCTCCTGGAAGTGAGGAAGTCGAGAAAGAGAAGAAGTACGTGAAAGAATTTGAGTCAGGATCCAACTCTCTTCTCGTTTACACTAAATACGCTCCTGGGAGCGAGGAAGCCGAGAAAGAGAAGAAGTACGTGAAAGAATTTGAGTCTGGATCCAACTCTCTTCTCGTTTACACTAAATACGCTCCTGGGAGCGAGGAAGCCGAGAAAGAGAACAAGTACGTGAAAGAATTTGAGTCAGGATCCAACTCTCTTCTCATCTACGATCGATACGCTCCTGGAAGTGAAGATGTTGAGAAAGTGAAGAAAATCTAAGCCTAATAACAAAATTTGATAGTTGGAATTATGATGCTATGTTGTTAATTATTCCAGCTTCATTATTGAATGGTGAATGTCTTATTTAAGCACCAAGTCTTATTTTGCTAGCAATAATTTGTCCTTGGACTTCTTATTGTAAATTCTAGCACTATTTGGACTTATCAATAAATTCAGCATCTTTGAGTATTAATAATGTTTAAGTTTGTTTTTCTGAATATTTTTAAAAAAATTAGCTCATATATTTCTTATTTGCTACAACACCTAATGCAAAGTGAACGTTTTAAAACTTAGACCTAATAAAAAACCTCCCATCTCATTAAGAATGAAATAAAAAACTGTTACAGTATAAACATTATGCGGAAGCACGAGATAAAAAAACAGTTAAGAATTATGAGAAGCAAAATATATAATATCTTAACAAAGAGATAAAGCAATGAAGCTAGATGAGATAGAATGTGTTTTTTAAGAATGAGATGATTTAATACATTATAAAGACATACTTATATACACTACCGAAATTAACTTTAAATCAATAATTAAAATAATAACTAATATTAAAATACAAAAATAAACATTTGTTTTTGAATAAAAATAGAACATTCAAATGAGACCCACCAGAAACAACATTACTTGCTCAACAAAAAAAAAACACTAGAGGAAAACATTGAAGTGATCAAACAATACTAAGAATGTAATAAGATTACTATATTCCTCTAAGTGCATATTTATCATCACAATTTTTATTATACTTTCAATTATTTTAAAGTACACTAAGTAATTTTAAAACTTAAATACAAAATAAAATAAGTGATTTTAATATTGTCATTTAGTACAAATTAAAACACCAATAGATTTAATTATTGAGTCTCTAATATATTTTTAATAAAATAAATGAGAGATACTTATTTATGGTGATTAATTCGAATCTTCACAAAAGGAGTGAAGGACTTCTAAAAGAGAAGTACTCCTACGTATGGTTAAGACAGGAAAAATAAAAAAGAAAGAAACAATTAAACAAATAGAAAATAAAACAGAGATATGACATAACATAAAGTTGAAAGAGACAAAGTACTCTTTCGGAGGTAACACGTTGCAGTTGTTAAGGAAAAAATTAGCCCCACGTAAAATATTCAGCAACAACAAAAGTATGCTTTATTAAAATATTTTACTATATATTTTGTACTTTTAGGTCACGAATCATTCTTTTTAGATTTTGTTTTTGATTATTTAATTTGTTGCCATCTTATTGACTGTACGTATATATAATTTGTTTTTGTGGGTGTTTGTAATTTACCAAAGAATGCTTTGGATAAGGACTCTTGTCTTTTTCTGTACTTTTATTAGTATTTTATTATCTTTTAACGTGTTGTTGGAAGACAAAGTTTCACATTATCTATGATAAGAATTATGAAAATTTTTATAAAATTTTAGACAACCTTTTTCTTGTGAGCTAGATTTTGAAAAGAGTTAGGCCTATATCATTTTTAAGATGGTATTAGAGCTTATCCCAAAAAAAACATAAGGCAAAATAAAAAATTCAAAACAAAAAGAGAAGCAAAAAGTCCAGACAAAAAAAAGAGACGTGAGATAGATGCCCATAACTTGAAACATAATAAGACCCATTAAAAAAAATTACAAGTCACAACTAAGATACAAAAAAAAATTACCAATTAGAATTAAGAAAGAGTGTTGGAAACGAAGTTTTACATTAATTAAGATAAGAACTACGATATCCTTTATAAAGTTTTAAGCAACATTTTTTTTATGAATTAGTTTTTAAGAAGTGTTAATCCTATGTAATTTTTAAAATGTGCTTTGAGTTTTGAAAATAGAGTCAAATGTATGTTTAGGGTGACCCCACACATTCTCTACTTAATTATTATTACTGCTTACTACTGCATTTTCAGTCCTATGAAAATGAAATGAACCTAACTAGTAGTACTTCTGTGGGGCCTCCATCTTCCAACAATACTCACTTACCTTTCCCTCATTCTCTGTTACTTTCATCATAAATTCTCTCTCCTCAGCAATTTTAAAAAACGAAGTGTCAAATTCTCCATTTAAAATATTTTATAAATTTTTTTATTTATTTATTTTTAACGAGTATATTCTATCTTTTATTAAGTATTTATTTTTCTAAAGATAAATGATACTTGTTAAAATTAAGTGAATAAAAAAATTTGTTAAAAAATTTAATAAAAAAATTTAGCATTATTTTTTTCAAAAACTAATAATTATCCACCTATTTTATCTACCATTTCTCTCACTTTTCTCTTCAATCTACTTTCTTTCTTCACATTTTCTTTGTTCATACTTTCTCTCTTCAAACTAGGTTAATGTAAGTAGGGGCGGTTTTGGGCCCAAAAGTATGGACCCTAAATATTTAATGATGTATTTCATAAGCTTTTAATATTAAATGATGCACTTTATAATTAGTATTATAAAATAGAGTAAATAGTAAGGAGTTTTAATTTTTAACATCACCTCTTGGGTTTAAGTCCTAGAATTAGCATTTTAGAGTTTTATTTATATCTTGTTTTTTCGACTTTCTGATAAAATTCGCACTCGCACGTGTTAATATTTTTTTGGTTTTGATGACTTGATGTGATTCTATTTTAATACTTCCTCATTTATTCGATTCCTTAATCCTCATTTAATATTGATTTTTTTAGAAATTTTAATTATCTCATTAGTGATTATTTGGTGTAATCTACTGTTTTAATATTTTGCAGCATTCAATTTTTAGAATTGACGATTTTTCGGCTGAACTGGTAATTGACAATTTTTCTAACGAATTTTAAGTGATTTGTTAAAATATTTTTTAATATTTTAATTGATTTTAGAATGTAATTTAACTGGAAATTTGTAAATAGAGAGCCCATTTTAAAAAATTAAAATAATAAACGAGGCCTTCAGAACTTTTGCTCCACCCCTAAGTACAAGTCTAAAGCTTTTAATCGAAGGAAGAACATTTGTAAAATTAAATCCTATACAAAGTTTAGTATTTTGGCTTAGCTGACTCATTTGGTATAAAGTATATACTATTTTGTATAACAGATTTATTTACTTATCAAAACAAAACAATATAAAATTTTTATACTAACAAATTTATTCATTAACGATTAAATATATTATAAAATTATTATTATTATTATTATTATCAATGCTTTCTTAATGGTATTTATTCTTAGTAAAGATATTTTTAGCTAAATTTTATAGTTGAACATTAATTTCTTTTTGTAGTGTCCAGACGTTGCACGGGACCATATTAGTATCTATATATCTATAGAACTAGAGAGATACAGTACTCCTATATACTAACAGAAATGAAATAAAAATCAATTAACACGTGGTTATATATATAATATTATATAATGATATAAAAGAACTGAAACAAAAATCAATTGACACATGCATGGATAATGATATACTCCGTACTTGGATTAATGGATGAGTACGTACCAATGGTACAAGAATATTTTATTATTAAAATATATATAATATATAATATATGTCCTCGCCTACCACGCACGCATCGCCCCAAAACGCATTCCATTATCTTATAGGACAAAAGCAATCTGCTCTATTTTAACTTTTAGTAACCACTGTTCACAAATATTTTAACTACAAAAAATTTATTGAATACAAATGCAAATTATATTCGTAAATAGTGTTTGGCTAACAAAATCGAGTACAGTTGGATTTTAGAGTTTCCACTTAAGTTCCAAATAACTAAACAAGGATTTTAGACTTTATAATATTTACAACAAAAAAAAGTTTCTAAATGATTTTTTGTAATATCATAAACAAAAATATATTTAAATTTAATAATTAAATATAAATAAATATTATTTAAAAGATATTATAATTGTAAAAAATGATACACTAATTAATTTATATAATTATGTAGCCTTATATTTCCTAACATATACTCCTTGCGTCCCCATATATAAGATTCTCTCAAAAAAAAAATACAGGAATTAAGAAATGTATGGAGCAAGGAAGGTATCCCCGCAATGATAGATATGTTAGATATGTATGAAGCAAGGAAGGCATCTGCAATGATAAACGGGGTCATAGAACAGCTAATTTTCGACATGAAACCAGAACTAATTGTCTCGTGAGATAAGGAATGACTATAATAAAGGGAAAGGTAAATTACATTAACACCCTTTCAGGTTTGTTAAAATTGCATTTTATTCTAAACTTCATCAAAATTAACATTTTACCCCTTTTTTTAACGGTAGTGTGAATGTTTTGACATATGCTAACGGAATATTCTATTTTGTAACCATGGTTAACTTATAAAATCTTTAAAAAATAAAAAACCCACCAAACTGAAGTCTGAACAACCCTTCACACCACACACAATGGTCACAACTTCAACCTTAAAATCTATCTTCTGGTTGCTGGTTACTGTAAGAGATCTACCAATTAGTAAAGGAACTTGTACACTGTAATCTCAAATATGACGTAAAACTTAATTGCTAAGGTGATTTTATTTAGGTTTTTGTAGCTGAAAATTTATTGAATGTTTTTTGTGCCGTTATAAAAGAATGAAAATCAAAGGGTGGAAGGGATTGTGAGACAAAGGAAAATCAAAACCCTCTTGTCCCAGCCATTGATAGCCGGGACCAGGCGTATTATGTTAAGGTTCCATCATAAAACCAATTGGCAATATGAGGAGTAGCCCAACAGGTATTTAAACCGTACCACGAAGAGTGAGACAGACGATGTGGGACTTATTTTCAACAGATACTTCTCGAATAGCTTTGCAACGCCTCTGTTTGTGAATCCTGTTAGCATTCGTTCACATCTCTGCATCATCTTCTACTTGCATCATGTTCTGCTTCTGCTTGCATCATATCCGCTTTTGCTTGCATCATTGCTCTTGGTTCTAGTTCTGTTGGGTTTTTTTATTGGAGTTGCAATTAGAAACCAAAAAACCCAACAAAAGGTCCTCTTATTTCAACCATTGATACTTTTTTCGGTTTCTAACTGGAATTGGATTTAGGGTCTAATTGGTTATTAATTATTCAAAAGAAATATCTTTATTAATTTAAAATCTCCCTTCTTCTACCTCAGAACATCCCTCTAACTAATCACCAAAATACCCCTTGTTGCTGCCAAGCATCGATCTTTTTCCCAATTCAGTCAAACATTGTTTCAAAATCTCAATTCGATCATAGCACTCTAACCACTATCCTAATATAACTCTCTAACCACTTATTACCAACTTCATAAAATTGTCATTCATAGTTACTGAACAAAAAAGGTTTTCGTCATGAAAACTGCATCGAAGCGTTCCATTTAGAATAAATACGAACTTTTTTTTCTTGAGTTTTCATTTATTTTTGCAAACACTAGTTAGCTTTAACCATAGTTAAGTATCTGTTACAGCAAGCTAACCACTGTCACCTAAGTGGAGTGAATGCTAATTTTCGCCAATTTTAGGGTAAAGTGTAATTTTACCAAACTTCAAGGGGTGTTACTGTAATTTACCTTAAAGGGATGAAAAATACCAAATTCATGATTTATTAAATGCGTGTATCACGTGGGTTCTCTACCGGGAGTTCGGGACCTCTAGGCTATTATGATTATTTTATTATTATTAAATGTATAATTATAAATTCTCCTATAAAATTTGTATATAATTTTTTTCTTTATTAATTGAAGATTGTATTAATTATTTTTCATGTTTTTAAGACATGGAATGCATTGTATACAAAAAAAGGTATTAAAAAAACACGGAATACATTTAATTTTTTATTTATTATTTACTTAATGAAGTTGTAGGAGGATGAATATTAGAATTTTTAAGAGGATATAATAAAATTATTAATACTTCTCCCATTCATTTTTATCTATCTAGATAGAAAAAAAATTGTTGTTCCTATTTATCGGTCCACTTACATTTTTAATTTAGTATTAATTTTACTTTTATCTATTTCACTCTTTATTAATTTGATACTAATTAATAGTACTCTACTATTGAATCAATAAAATAATGAAACATAAAGAGTAATATAGATATTTTAAAAATTATTTTGATGGAAATAAAAATAATAATTGCATTTCTTAATAAACATGTTTTACTCTCAAGTGGACAGATAAATAGAAATAGAGATGGTATATTATTTGTAAGAGTTCTAACTTGTGAGTACTATTATTAGATTATTAAATATTTCCTCAATTTCTATTTATCTATCCACTTAGCGTAAAACACGCGTATTTAAAAATATAGTTATTACTCTTGTTTTTATCAAAATACTCCCCCCAAACGTATATAAGAAAAAAAACTAATTTATGCGAATTAAGTAAGTTTGTTTATTGTATTTAATTTTCTTGATTTTATGTGAGAGTTGAACCCTATTTACTAAAATGACCTATATTTTATTTATTATAAAGTGAATTCTCTCTGATAAGAGTAAGTGGTTCACTAAATGAAGAATATTTGAGTAATTATAACATTATAACATTAAATAACCTCAAAGTAATTGAGAGTTGCTTATATTTTGATCCAAGAAATATAATTTTTTTTCTTATATTTGAGTCCACAAAGAGTAATATTTATAGTTTCCATATATTATTTATCTCTTATTGTTTTATTGATTTATTAGTGAGTATTAATTAGTACAAACAAAAGGTAGAATAAATAAAAGTACAATTGATACTATCTTAAAAGGGTTAGGATTAAATGACACCAATTGGTTTAACACCAATTTTTACATCAATCAATAACGATAGATCAGTTTTTTTTCACGAAACCCACCGTTGGATTCAAACTACTTATCGTATAGATTATTTGTACAATATTTGACATCAATCCGAGATCGCTTAGTACTCCATCAACGTACTAAAAAACTTAACGTAAAATATAGTTTTATAATAATGAAATTAACAAGCGTGTCGATGGAGTATTAAACGATCTCGGATTGATGTAAAATTTTGTAGACATGATCTATATGATAAGTAGTTTCAATCCAACGGTGGGTTTCGTGAAAAAAAACTTATACAT
Source organism: Cyamopsis tetragonoloba (assembly GCA_037177725.1). Taxonomy (NCBI): domain Eukaryota; kingdom Viridiplantae; phylum Streptophyta; class Magnoliopsida; order Fabales; family Fabaceae; genus Cyamopsis; species Cyamopsis tetragonoloba. The sequence goes on along the minus strand of CM074122.1, from coordinate 48,494,311 downwards.
ATTGTTTCCAATTGGTGCAAGAGATGATGTAAAACTAATCGGTGTCGACGGATCCTAATTCATCTTTAAAAATATAAGTGAACAAATAAATTAGAACATTTTTTCCTTCTCTCTCAATATATAAATAAAAAGAAGCAGAGAAAGTATTATTACATGTATCACAATGCTCTCCTTTCACATCCCAAGAATTAAAAGGTGTTTGTTTCGTTATAATGTTTTTTCCTTCGCATAGTATTTATTGAGGGTACTTAAATTCGTAGTAGTTTTTTATTTCAATATAAATATGATGTAAGGATATAATTGTTATATCCTCTAAAAAATACTTTCATTTCGATCCCCACTTGTAATAAAAATGTAAATAAATGGGAACATAAACCCTTATAATACAATCTTCTTTTGTTACGCCATTTAGGCCTTTGTTTTCCTTTATGGTATCATGCCTGACAGTGTGAGCTCCGCAAGCATTTCGTTTTTTCTCTCTCCCCATGGCTGCTCCCGATGCCGACCTCGCCGTCTTGGTCGCCCAAACATCTGGAAACCCTTACTATCTCCACCCTAGTGACAACTCAACTAGTGTTGTTACCACCCCGATCCTCGAAGGGACCCATAACTATCAAATCTAGATATGGTGCCGAAATATGTCCAGTGCCTTGATTTGCAAGGATAAGATCGAGTTCATTGACGGTACCCTCCTTGAACCCAAAATCACCGATCCACTCCGTTCTGCATGAATCTGTTGCACTAAAATGGTGATATGTTTGATCACTAAATCTGTTTCTTCACAAATCACACAAAGCATCGCCTACTTTGATTTAACCTTTGAAGTTTGGCAAGATTTGCGAGTTTGCTTCTCTGATGGCGAATATTTTTGTCTTAGTGACCTTCTCCAAGAAATACACTCTATCAAACAGGGAGATTTGGATCTTGCTTCTTTTTTCACTAATCTTCAGATTTTATGGCAAGGAGAAGTTGAAGAAAGATGGTCGGAGGTGATGACCAGCGCCGGTGCCCGGCTGCGGGTTAGAGGTAGCCGTTTCGGTGGTCGCACGAGTCGGACGGAGCGGTTCTGGTGGCATGGTGGTTGGCTTGGTTCCGAACGGGGATGGGTTTCAAACGGTGGCGCGGTGGTCGTAGGCTTGGCTCCGAAAGATCGCGTGATGGACGGCTAGGTTCCGGACGACGAGGTTCCGGACAACGTGGTGGTGGGCATGGTTTTGTCCGCGGCGGCAGGTTTCGGTTGGGGTGTTAGAATAATATGAAGAATGGTAAGAAGAGGGAAGAGGATAAAGTAAAAATGATAATTTGGTTTAAAACATATAGCCAAGTGGGCGACGGCCCAGTCCGTGGCAAACTAACAGGTATAAAAAAAATATGGGTGGGACCGACGACGTCTGCGACTGTCGCAAAATAGAGACGACCCAGTCTGTCCAAAGCTACAATTTTTTTTTTTAGAAAAAACAATTTGGAGGGTCCAACGATGGTTGGGACTGTTGCAAATTAGCGATGGCCCAGTCCGTTGCAAAGCTACAAATATATTTAAAAAACAAATAATAAAAAAGATATGGGTGGGACAGGCTATGGCTGGGACCGTCGCAAATTAGCGACGGCCTAGTCCATCGCAAAGCTACAAATTTTTTTAAAAAAATTAAAAAAACAATCTGGAGGATCCGACGACGGCTGGGACCGTCGCTAATTTGCGACTACCCAGTCCGTCGCAAAGCTACAATTCATTTTAAGAAAATATAAAAAAAACGATATCGAGGGCCCGGCAACGGTTGGGACCGTCGCTAATTTGTGACTACCCAGTCCGTCGCTAAAACTTATTCCGTTGAAAAAACAATTTAAAAACATGAGTGATGGCAATTTAGCGTCGGCAAAAAACCGTGCAAATGATGTGTATTCATTCACAATTTTGTGATGGTCTCAGGCCGTCACTAAAAATTTGTCGCTAAAATGCCACATTCTTGTAGTGATCGTTTAATATCCCAAAGCAAGTTAGAATTTTGTTAACTGTGTTAAAACGTAAAACGGTAACTAATATCAAGAACCTAAGTAAATAATATTTAGTAATTTTAATGAACAATAATGAATTTCATTATGACAAGTGGGTAATAGTTCACATGGTCATATGCTAAGCTTTTAAAGTTTGGGATTTAGGTTTAAGATTCAAATCTTGGCAGTGGCGATTTAGTTTAAGTTATGAGGAGTTAGTTTAGGATGGATGTGTGTGTTTAGGGTTTAGCACTATAAGAATTTTTCATATTAGTTAGCCAAAAATCTGTAGCTAATTTGTAATAATTCAGTAGCAAAAATAGAATAGTTTCAGATTAGCTACCAATTAGCTATCGAATTTTTGAGAGTTAATATTTTGTCTCTAATTGGCAGCGGAAAACTTCCGTAGCCAATTCGTAGCTATTTGGCAGCTAATTCATAGCGAATTCCTAGCTAAAACATAACTTTATTTATTAAAATTGTGATGATTTGTAGCTAATCACTATCTAAACCGTGACTTATATGTAGCTAAACTAAATATTGTTAATTCAACCGTAACTAATTTCTTTTGAGCTAGTTATCGTACTGCCGCAATATACCAAAGAAGATTTTGATGTTCCTTTTTATAAGACGTTTTATAGTTTTTATGGAACATTTATTACTTGTTTTCTTATTTACCCCTATTAAATGCATTGACTATTTGTACTGTTTAATTGTGATTGGTTAATATAATATTTAATGAGATTGGTTAGTATAATATTTAATGAGGGATAAAATTGATATGTTATATAATTTTTTAGAAAAACAAATAAAATTAACTAAACTTAACTATTTTTATTGGTATGTGTAATATTAATTAAAAAGTCTTATAATAAGGAACGGATGGAGTAATCAATAGTTAAGAAAATTAACTATGAAAAAAATTTAGTAGCTATATTTCGTAGGCTAATTAGTAGTAAGTTAGTAGCTAATTAGTGACCAAGAAAATTAGTTAGAAAAATTTTATTTGGTAGCTAATTGGCAACTATTTACATACAAGTTAGCTATGATATATTTTTTATAGCTATATTTCGTAGCTAATTACAAGCTAATTTGGCAGCTAATTAGTATTAGCTAGCTAGTTAGTAATTGTTTAGATACAATTTAGCTATGAATAGAAACGTATAGTTATATCTCATAGCTAATGTTGGATTTTTTGTAGTGTAAGGATGGATGTGTGTATTTGTCAAAAAAAAATATTAATGAATTTCATTACTAGATTATCCAAATCTACGGTATTGCCACTTGAATGTGTAGGATGAGACTACTTGAAAAATTATAGGATTAATTTATTTTTTTTATTAATTTAGCCTTTTATGAATGAAAAATGTTAGCTTGAGACACATACTACGACTTGCTTGATAGAATCTGAGTTTTAGACCTGAAGAGAATGCTAATTTAAAAAATAATTCATATGATAGAATTTTCTAAAATGGTAACATTTTTAGGGACTTAAATGGTATATAGTCACGAACCTAACACGATGCTTAAACAAGATGGTACTTATTGAAGAGCACACAGTCATGAATAGCAAAGTTGAAATAATTATGGAATTAAGGAAACAGTAGCTAACATAATCCCAGGTATCAGTCTTGGTTATTAGGCTTCAACTGATTATAAGAAGAGGATTGGATTTTGGCTCAAACTCTTTTATGTATTTCTTTTTTTTTATTACATCGCATTTTTTAGCATAATTACTATACAAGAGGAGAGTTAGATTCAGATTCAAATTTATAATAAGAGGATTGCCACACAACTTATGTACTTTATGGTGGTCCTCTTTATCTTAACACACCCCTCTTACGCTCAGGGCTGGACATCTGGTGCGTGAAGTTTGCACGACTAAACATCTGCGGGTGACGAATGACTAACCTGGCTCTTGATACCATATTAGAATTGAGTTTGGGCCTAACTCACTTCCAAAAGCTAGCTTATAGGTTGAAAATTGCCACACCCCTTAAATACTTTATAGTGACACTCTTTCTCGTCAATATGAGACTTCATCTTAATAACATCACCATTTATAATATAATCACTATATAAGGGAAGAGCATTTGGATCCATAATAGGAAGAAGAATTTCCTACCAAAAATTTTACATTAAATTATACTAAAAACAATGCTAAAAGCTATAAAATTAACTTTACTTTTTCTTCATTGATTTTAATTGATTAACATGATTACATATATTTAAAGAAAGAGAAGAGACAACTCTAATTCTATTAGGCTAAGCAAGTTACATAAATAAATACCCAAATACAATAATAATCTTAATTATAAAACATTCAAAATACAAATCGTAATTTACTACTAAATACTAATTATATTAATTATAAATATTCTATCTCTTATTCTAACTTTAATTGTATCCTCTAAGCACAAATGCAAAACAAAAAAATTCAAATCAGGACGTGATTACTCATATAATAGAATTTTTGAAGTGAAATTTATCTGATCTATGGCACAAGAATGATTGAGTGTTGCTGAATCTATATCACCATATATGAACCCCACATGTATTTATGGACCACTTTCATAATAAAATATTCAAACTATCTGCGAGGTACACGAGGTTGAAATAATATATTATATAATAATGAAATATATTTGAACTCTCCATGCACACACACATGAAAGATGTGATATTGGGATTTATGAATTTTGTTTTTTTTATGTTTTTTTATGTTATAAATAGAGGATGAAACGCCATTCTATCTCCCACACCAAAAACACTCTACTTAATTCCTAATTAATTTCCAACATGAGGCTTTCTCTTTCTTTACTTCCTTTGGCACTCTTCCTCTTCCTTGTATGTTTTAATTCCTTTCACAATTTCTGTTTATTTGTCCTTATTGTTAATATTTTTAATAGTAGCGATAGTTGGATTGTGTGAAAATAATTATGAATAGTTGATAGAAGGTATAAGAAAGATCATAACCAATATGATAATGGAACAATATTATTATTTAATTTACGCTAATATTGAAATAGTAATTATGAGTCTCATAGAAGAGGAAGTTCACATATACTTGTAACTCAACAACAACTTTGACTCTACATGCCACTTAGCTATTTTTTTATTTTTATTTTTATTTTTAGTCTGTCCTAGACTTGTTAGTTTCTAAAATTATGAATGTTACAATTGCAAATAGATTATTGTATTTGTTACTAGATTTGTCAGGTATTTGTTTACAAAACTATTGAATTTGCATTATTTTCCAACACAACATTAATTGAGTTATTTTCGTCTAAGTTCAGACACTCTGTCAGTGATTTAGAAGGATTATATTGTGTTTTAATATAAAAACGGAAAAAATAATTAACAACGTTATATTTCATATCTAATTTTGTTCATTTAAATTTCATGCTTCATAGTATAGTTTTTTTCCCTACTATTAATATGCCCTTTCATTTTTTATTTTTGTTGAGAAGTTTGCTGCAGGAATAGAATCAAGAAAAGATGCAGGAGAGAACTAGAAATACTTGAAAAACTTTGAACCTGGATCCAATGCTCTTCTCTTATACCAAGCTTATGGTAAAAATGGTGATGCAAAAGAAGAAAAGAAAAACGTGAAAGAATTTCCTCCATCTGTTGGTGGAGCCTCTGCGTATCTACACTGGATGAGGAGGTGGACGGTCCACACATGGACTCCTGAGTGTAGAAGGAAGTGGCCCCGCTCCTAAGTTGGCCAGCCAGGGTCCCAAACCCTTAAACACGACTCCGCGCCTTTCCCCCAGCACTGTCAACCCAAGTGGAAGTCTTCGTCGCGTTGTCGGCCACACAAGTCCCACTAGGAGATCCCTCGTCAGGCTGGGACTCAATCTCGCGTATCCGCTCCCGATCCGAGTCTGTAAACAAAAAGATCAAGTAATTTGATAAGCTAACTAATAACTAACTAATAGGAATTGATTTTTCAATATTTAAAGATGCTTACGTAGGTCTGCTCGGCCCTGGGCTCCACCCACGTCCCGTCCGCCCTCGTGTGTGTCTCAAAGAAGAGCTCATCCGGCGCAATGGGTCGGCCCGTCTCACGTGCCTATACAACAAAAATAAAAAACAAAGTTAAAAAATATTCAATTATCTACCACATTTTTTAGTAAACACTTAAAATTACGTACCATGTCATCTGCAACCTGTATGAAAGAGATCCTACCTGAGGTGTGGACCGCTCCGCCCCTAGCAGAATGACGATTCATCTTGTTCCAGCCCGATTGGGCCAGAAACTCAGGACTGCGCCAGTATGCCTGCAGCCTCTCCCACACCCCCTCTCCGATCCAGACCTCTCTCCTATTCTTCTCTTGGGCCTTTTGAAGCATATATGAAAGCCGCTTGCTCCCATAATGGTTCCAGATATGTCTGACACGGGCAGCCTGGTTGGGACTATACGCTATACTGCTCTGCACAACCTAAAATTAAAAAATATTAATCATAGAAAAAAATAAAAGTTTACAAACCAATATTAGATAAAAAGCTAATTAAATTATATACTTACTCCCCAGATGTCAAACCAGTGATCCTTTACGGCTGACGGGATCACCCCCCAATTGTGCCACGGCTTGGTGAAATTCTTCGTGATCACATCACGAAGAGCCATAATAGGTTGCTACGCCGGAAGCCATCTAACAGACAAAAACAATAATCAAATTACAAATATGAGTTTATAGATAACTTAATTTAGAAAAGAGTTAAGAATACATACCATGATTTCTGGCTACGTGGTGGAGCGGTCGCAATGGATGGAGTATAATCTCACTCAGTATCCTCCATGGCCTGCTCATAGTCGAGGTCCTCAAGAACCCCCTCAGTGTCTGGAACAGGCTCCTGATTCTGATGGTCATGTACGTCCACATGACCTACCTCCCTATGGCTCAGGTAGACCTCCGTATGCCACTGTGGGTCATACTGTGGCGTAGGGACCATGACAAACCCCTGTGATGATGGTGTAGGTATCAGTGCTGGTGGTGTCGGTGTCGTTGCTAGTGGTGCTGGTGTCAATGTTACAGGTGCTGGTGCTGGTGTCGATGTTGCTAGAGCTGGTCTGCGACGCTGGACATGCTGTACCTCAGCATCATGCTGTCTGCACCAACGATCAGACTGTCTAGCTAGCTCACCTGGCTGAATAGCACCCCAACTACCCTTGCCACGACCCCTAGTGGGAGGTAACTCAAATACAATTTTATCAAACAACAAATTAATAAGGTTAACTAAAGTTAATTAAAACAATTAATCAATAGTGACTAAAGTACTCCTAACCTATTCGTTATCATAATACCCATCTCAATCTTCACCATCGTCATCTTCACTATCTTCATCATCTCCTTGTTCTTCTTCGTTGTCATTATTCTCAACTTCTTCTTCAACGACTTCATCTTCACATAATGGTTCCAAAAGAGGATTGACAATTTGTTGATAATTATCAACCGTTTCATCTACCAAGCAACGAATTCTTTCAACCTCTAAATGTGGAAGTATAGTTTCATCAGCTTGATAAGGTTGTTCACCGGATTCAGCCTCAGTGTTATCGACCTCAACAGAACCCCCGGGCTTTGTTGCAATTGCAACGCTCTAAACACACAAGGACTTGCACATGGAGGGATAACTAACATAGTAAACTTGTCGTGCATTTTGAGCAAGAATGAATGGATCATAATGTCCATAGCGTCTACTCATATTGATTTCTACTATCTTATATTGAGGATGAACTCTTGTGCCTCGAGTTGACAGATCAAACCATTTACATTAGAAAACAACAACAGGTTTAGACATTAATGCATATTCCACCTCATATATATGTCTTATAACACCATAATAGTTGTCCTCACCGTTCTCAGTCACACCCTTCACCATAACACCACAATTAGTTGTTTTCCTTCCTTGACTCCAAGCCTTAGTATGAAACTTGTATCTGTTTACAAAGTAAGCATTATAAGAATTAACCCTTGTTGCCGGATGCCATGACAATGCCTTTAAGTCATCACTAGCAACGTGACTTCCCTCACCATGAACCTATAGATTAAATATGTTTATTGAGATTGTGCATTTAAGAAAATTTGTTGAAATTGGTTGGTTTTAAGTTATAAGATTAAAATGTGACTTAAACCCAATTAGGAACTCTTCATGCATTCGACAAGGACCGTATAATTGTAAGTACATACTACATGGAACAATTAAGGTTAGTACAAAAGTAAATTGAATCATAATGGATTGCAAGAAGATTTAAGTATATACTTACTCAAGATATGGTTTGACTTCGATGCAATTGATAAGTATATGTACACGCACAGAATTCCAAACTTGACCATGCAAATAATCCTCTGTAGGCTTGAAACCTAGACGTCCATGTATGTTAAGTATCGACAAATTCGATTGAGCGCTATCATTACATAGGCCTAGTCACAAATTTGAAAGTAGTGCGAGCAGAAATAAGTTATTTCATGGCCAATGTAGTCGGAAAAAATTGATCCTTCAACTCTAACCTTCTGTTTGACACCTCTCTTTGATGTTCCTATCATTCTACATTATTACAACACATTAAATATTATTATCAATAAAATGAATTGCAGGAAAATCATTTTAAAGGTAAGATGATTTTGTTAATAGTTATACCTCTCAAATGGATATATCCACCAATATGATACCGGTCCCCCAAGTCGTGCTTCGTTGGGCAAGTGGATTGGAAGATGTTCCATTGGATCGAAGAAACTTGGCGGAAACATCCTTTCCAGCTTGCATAGGATTAGAGGAATGCTCTACTCCATTCTATCCAAGTTGCTCATCTTCAAAGAATGACAAAAAAGATCTTTGAAGAAATGACTTATCTTAGTCAAAGGTTTCCAGACTTCGTCGGGCAAAGAACGAAATGCAATTGGGAGAAGATTTTGCATGAAAATGTGACAATCATGACTCTTCATCCCAGACATCGTTCCTTTTTCCACATCACTACACTGAGCGATGTTCGATGCATACCCATCCGGCATCTTCAACTCTTTCAGCCATTGACAAACCAATTTTGCATAAGATTTTGTTAATGTATATTTTGCCTTTGGCATCCCAATTTTTCCGTTACCCAACGGTTGCAATTCCAAGTCCCCACGTCTGCAGTGCTTCTTCATGTCCATCCTTTCCATTTGATGATCCTGTGTTTTGTCAGGATCATTCTTAACAATGTGAAATACATTATCGAAAAAATTCTTGTCAATATGAATAACATCAAGGTTGTGTCTTAATAAGTTGTCTTTCCAATACGGAAGATCCCAAAAAATACTCCTCTTTGTCCAATTATGCAACGACCCAAAATCTGGTATTTTTGAAGGTTCATGCTCGGTCACTTTAGGAAAATCACAAACAAACTCCCAAACATGATCTCCACTCAACATAGTTGGCAGTCCACTCTTTTCTTGGACATTCGCTATGAAACCTAACTTACTCCTCCTGAATTTATGATCCCCTGGTAAAAAAAACGGTGATGGCAGTCAAATCATGAATGTTTCCTACTATTTTCCAACCAAAATGACTTTGTCTCTTCCATGCAATACAAACATGCTAACCTATCATGTGTGCTCCATCTAGATAAGATCCCGTAGGCAGGAAAATCATTAATTTTCCACATCAAACAGGATTTCGTTACAAAATTTTGCTTCATAGATATATCATATGTCCATGCACCATGGTACCACAACTGTTGAAGATCATCTATCAATGGTTGTAAGAAAACGTCTATTCTAACATTAAGACTTCTAGGACCAGGTATAAGACAAGATAGGAACATGTAAGGCTTGGTCATACACATCTCAGGAGGCAAATTGTATGAAACAACAATCACAGGCCAACACAAGTACGGGGAAGCAGATGCTTGAATAAAGGGTGTAAATCCATCAGCACATAGACCCAATCTAACATTTTTAGGTTCATTGGAAAAATCAGGATAACAATCGTCAAAGTGTTTCCATGCCAAGCCATCGACTGGATGACAGAGAACACCATCTTCACAGCTTTTCTCCTTATGCCATCTCATGTGACTTTCCATTTTAGTGGACGCATATAACCTGTGCAACCTAGGAATTATTGGAAAATAGAACATTTTTCTCTCAGGAACATCCATGTATTTTCCTATCCCGTCCCTTTTAGGTTTAAATCGCAACATACCACAAAATTTGCATTCTTTCAGCTCGGCGTCTTCCTTATAGTAAAGCATACACCCCTTCTTACAACAATCAATCATCCGATACTCCATGCTTAATTTACATGCTAACCTTGTTGCTTCATAATAATATTATCCTTAGATGGGGCCAAATCTGCAAACATCTCTGCAAAAAGGTCAACACACCTCTGAGGTATGTGCCAATTAGCTCTTGCGCCAACATCCTAACTGAAATCGATAGCTTGGATTGAGAACACCCTTTGTAAATTGGTTCATTAGCAACTTTCAACAAATCAAAAAACCTCTGACGACTCACTACAAGAATGTTTCCCATTAGCCACAGAAATATCCGTGGCAAAAAAAGCAATTTTCGTCGCTAATATAGATTTTTCGACGGACTAGCGACGACCATCGAGCCGTCACTAAGAGTGGCGTCGCTAACTTTTGCGACGGAAATATCCGTGGCTAATTTGCGACGGAAATATCCGTGGCTAATTTGCCACGGAAATATCCATCGCAAATTTGCCACAGTTATTTCCGTGGCTAATTTGCGACGGATATTTCCGTCGCTAATTTGCCACGGTTATTTCCGTGGCTAATTTTTTTTTTGCGCAAATATTTATTTTTGGCGCCACTTATTAACCGTCTCTAATTTAGGTTCGCGACGGAAATTTCCGTCGCAAATTTGCCACAGATATTTCCGTGGCTAAGTTCTTTATTCTTTTAAAAAATATGCCGGAGCAAGAGCTCCGCGGTCGGAAATACAAACTGAACGTTGAGAGGAAGAAAGAACGGTTGAGAAGAAGAAAAAATAAGGAAGAAAGAAAGAAAGAAGAGAAGAAGAAGGTGAAGGGTGGTGTTAGAGCTTCGCCGGAGATGGAAGTCATCCGAGTTGAACTTCGCCGGAGATGAAAGTCATCGGAGTTGGAGCTTCGCGGAAGTCGTCGGAGATAGATGTGTCGTGAGATGTAGGGTGGTGTTAAAAGAGTGATTAGAATAATTTAATGGAAGAAGAAGAAGTGAATGGAAGAAGAAGTGAATGGAAGAAGAAGAGAATAGAAGAAGAAAATAATGGAAGAAGAAGAAGTGAATGGAAGAAGAAAAAGAAGTGAATGGAAGAATAAGAAGAAGTGAATGGAAGAAGAGAATGGAATAAGAGGAAGAAGAAATAAATAAATAAGAATAAGTGTATGAAAGAACGGACGAGATTAAAGAGAATCAATGGTTGGGATCTCACTAAGGTTAATCCCCGTCACATGCTATCTTCGAATCAAATTTTGACACATGGCGCAAAAAATTAGCGACGAAAATATCCGTCGCTATCCATGTCAATTTTTTTTTTAAAAAAAAATCTAAATGGGCGTCTTTTGCGACGGCAGGGACCGTCCCTAATTAGCAACGGCCCAGTCCGTCGCTAATTAGCGACGACCCAGTCCGTCGCTACCCTCTTTCCAAAAAATAAAAAAAAATTAAAAAAAAATTAATTTTTTTTTGGTCAAAAATGTATTTTTGCGACGCCCCAGTCCGTCGTTATCCCTACCACCCAAAAAAAAAGTTTTTTTTTCAAAATTTTTTTTCTAACAGGTTTTATGTGACAGCTGGGCCCGTTGTTAATAGCGACGACCCAGTCCGTCGCTATCCCCACCACCCAAAAAAGGCTTTTTTTTCATGAAATTTTTTTTTCAAATTTTTTTTCTAATAGATTTTTTGCGACAGCAACGGCCCAGTCCGTCGCTATCCCCACCACCCAAAAATAATTTTTTTTCAATTTTTTTTCTAATAGGATTTTTGCGACGGTTGGGCCCGTCGCTAATTAGCAACGGCCCAGTCCGTCGCTATCCCCACCACCCAAAAAAGAGTTTTTTTTCAAAATAAAATTTTGTTTCAAAAGTGTTTTTTGCGACGGTGGGGCCCGTCGCTAATTAGCGACGGCCCAGACCGTCGCTATCCCCACCACCCAAAAAAAGTTTTTTTTTTCAGTTTTTTTTGTCTAACAGGTTCTTCGCGACGGCTGGGCCCGTCGCTAATTAGCGACGCTCCAGTCTGTCGCTAACCCACAACCAAAAATTTTTTTTTTTCAAAATTTTTTTTTCAAAATATTTTTTAAAAGGTGCTTTTTGCGACGGATGGGGCCGTCAGTCCGTCGCTACCCCTGATATTTAAAAAAAAAATCAATTCCCGCCCCTTAGCGATGGAATTTTCCGTTGCAAAATTATCGACAGTTTTTTCCGTCGCAAAAGTTATATATTCCATCGCAATTTTGCAATGGTGTCGGGCCGTCGCAAAAAATTTGTCGATAAATTGGTACATTCTTGTAGTGACTTGGGTTAGGAATCTCATCCTCCATATTTTCTGTGTCTGTAATCCTATTTGCAGGTGCATCAATGACTGACCTAAAAGCATCTGTAACCATATGGTCCATCATTTGAAAGTCATTCTGATCCCCCCAATCATTTGCAACACTAGTTGACAAGCCTCTTAATCTTTCCCAATAACCCTTTGGCTCAACTTTCCCGTGTTCTGTTCAAACCCAATAGTCAGGTTTAAAGCCTCTTTTGTACAAGTGCAGTTTCACTTCTGACTCCGTAACTAATTTCATGGACCTACACCTCGTACATGGACATCTAATCCCTCCATCAGAAGCATAGTAAGGAAGTTCCTTAGCTTTCCTCACAAACTCATCAACTCCCTCAATAAACTCATATTTCAACCCTCTCCTATCTGGGTTAACCCTATCATACATCAACCTACGATCCTCCATATTCTGCACTAAACTGTAATAAACTGATTTACAAAAAAATCGGTAGCATAACCCGTACTATACAAGCATTTCCCAAATTTAAAATACCTAAAAATTTTTAAAATCATCCAATATGCAATGGCATAAAATAAACCAGCACCCCGGTATATTCAGTATTTTCATTGGGATCTCACCTATCCACTAACACACAACAAACACAAGCAACAACATAATAAAGTAAACCAGCACCCACTACAAGAAAACAGGGAAATAGCGTAGGCCAATGGAGGCAAACCAGGTTTTTAGCGTCGGCTTTGCGTCGGTGTTGAGGCCGACGCTAATTGCCTCGACACAAACTTTTTCTATTGAAAAAAGGCCGACACTACGTTGTGTTCGCAAAAGCCGACGTTAACGGCGACGCAAAAAGCAATGGCCGACGCAAACTATTGGTCGACGCAAAATTAAAAAAGCCGACGCTACTATTTAAAAAATCGACGCTAATTTTTCCCTGTTAGGCGGACACAAATTTATAAAAGCCGACACAATTTTGAAAAAACACCAATGCTAATTTTCCTGTTAGGCCGACGCAAATATACAAGGACCGACGCTAGTTAAGTATTTTCTGTGTCCTAGCTAGCGTTGGCCAAGGCTGACGCTAGTGTTTTTTTTTTAAATACGTGTTTTAAAATCTTTTCCTCTGTTAACTTGAAATGATACATATTCATACATTAGAATAAAAAGTAAAACAATTTTAATAATTTGGAATCTCAATTGAAACTAATTGTAAAATAGAACTCAATTAAAAACACAACTAGTTCATAATTCATATATAACTCCACTAAACAGGTTCATAAATACAACTTAACACATATGTAAACGAGTCCATAAGAGACTAATATTTCATAAAATTCTATACATTAAACAAGTAAACAATTCCAAAAGACCAGTCCAAGCCTCCTTACCAATCCAGTTTGGCTTAATTCTCCTCCCGTGCTTTCCAAGCATATCATTAAGGTGTATTCTAACTTTCTTGGTATACACTTCCTCGATTTTAGTTTGATTAGCAGGATCTCAAAAGACTTTAGACTGTAATACATATACAAAATAAGACATGAAAGTCACGTAAAAGGCAAATAGGTATAGTATATAGTACAAATATCACAATATAATGATATGCAAAACACAAGGAAAAACACATGAAAATAGTGTCAAATTTCGTGGCATTGTATAGTAGTAGTAATTAATTGAAGGAATTTTGGAAATGAAGGTGTGGTTGGCTACTAGAGAATCAAAACCAGAATTTCATAAATACTGTGATGCTAATGGAAATTAAGATATAATGGAGTTATTAAGTGCGTGAGGAGTCATCCATCTACATACACGTTCATCTGCTTGCTTTTTCTCATTGCTCATTACCAACTTTATAGATTTCCCCAAAAAGGAAAAATCAAATTTAATGATAATCAGATTCAATCCCTGGGCTATTGCAGCCATTCAATTTTTCTGATTCACTTAGTAATAATAATCTCTATACTATAGTTATGAATTCGTGAGTAAAATCTGTAAATGGCCTCAAACAGAAACAGGGAAAAAATAATAAGAGGCTAAGTAATTTTTCTCCTACAACTAACAAACACATGCTTATCAATTTGCTAAAAAAAACCCCACAATTTATAAGTTACTTTTCTATAAAAAACAAAATGCACAAAAGTATTAATACAAGAAAGCAAAATAAGCTTAAAAAGTTCAGCTCCTCCATTCATGGATTCCCTAACTCTAATTCATACTCAATAAGACTACTCTAATCATCATGTCGATATTCCACTGGTACATCTACTAATTCTGGACTCAGCTAGAACTAGAATGTCTCCACCATTGCCTCCACCATTTACACCTTCCTAAAAGTGGGGGCTGAAGACCCCAAGTCACAGCTGAACTTCTATATGCACACAGACCACAATATAGAATACTACACTCTCATCAATTACGGATATACTCATATACATTTTTGCTGCTAGTTCTCCCTCTACAACAAGATCTGCGTGTAGATCAGAATAGATATAGAATAGAACAGAAACAGCTTTCGCTACCGATCCAAACATGAGAAGTTACTGATAATAAATAAAACATCGGCCAACTCAAGTAGGTTTCAGAGTTGGGTTAAAAAGAATGACGGTTTGAATCTTGGATTTAAATTACAAAAATTGAAGACCTCATGAAGATTACTATGTGCACTGAGAGAATCGCTATGCTTACAGGTAGTAACTTGGACAGAATATCCATCTCAGAGAAGCTGACACTCAACTGTCTGGCGTTGATGTACTCATGCTTTCTTGTAGTCACTGAGACGTTTACAGACATTGAACTTGAGAGCAAATTAAAATTGTAAGGCAGAGTAAATGACCATATAAACTCCTTGCAGGAATATGAAGAGTTTATACGATGAACTTACAATCATAGTTAGCCAATCCGATTCGTTGATGAGCCAAGTCATACACAAATATCTTATCTTTCAGGAGAAGATCTGCAAGGAGGAGGGGAAAAAACATTGACTGACTCGGTTCTCAAAGCATCATAGTATATCATTTCCTGATCTGATATATTTGATGGGCACAATTTGTGACCAGCATACTTGTTCATGATGATTTCAAGTCCAAAATAAAAATTAATCTTTATCATAATACATAACTTCATAAAGATCAAGCATTAGTATGATGGCATTTCTCTGGAAACATGAATGAGACAGTGGACAGACAAACATAAAATGAAATCTCTATCAGGAATCAACTTGAATGATCATAATAAGAATGTACCCTTGTTTGGATCATATTTTGTAGTTCCATTAGAATGTTTACTAGAATGCGCAAATCAACTATCAATGATTATGTTTAAGATTTTTTGTAACACTCAGTGAAATTATAGCATTTAAGAGATAAGAACTATATGTTAATCATAATCAAATAAAAGAGTCGTAATTTCTTCAAACTCCTAGCTGATTTAGTCAGTTTAAATTTGTCCAGCACCTAACCTCCTAAAATAGTGACTCCCTCCTGCACTTTCTGAAAACCAATGCACCACATTGCAGCACCATCATGTTAAAGCAAATGGCAGATTAGCATATCAGTAACATATAAATCCAAATGATTCTTGTCAAAGAATATGACCAAAGCGTATTGACATGCTTACAAGAAAACCATAATGCATAAGGTACTGTTCTGGTTTTACCATTGATGCTCCACGCTCAAAATTTAAACTAACAGAAGGAAAGATATCACCTATGCTGAATATGTAACAACAATATAATAAATTCTAATGAGATTTCCATAAATCCCATTAGGAAAAACACTTTATTTAATATGAAAGGAAAAAGATAATTTAAAGATCTGCAAGACATAATGTATCTACAATAACCTGGTTAAGACCAGATAACACTAGTTTCCTTTTGATATAATGGGTCTGGCAAATTGTGACACAGCAGTGGTAATCTGCAAGTTCATTTCGAAATTCAGCATCAGCATATTTTGCAGCTAGAGTCATTCAGTCGATATCATTTCTTAAAATACAGTACGAATAAAAAAAAGGAAGAATTTGTTTGCTACCCTTCCAAACACCCTATAATAATAATAATAACAAAATAAAAAAGAATGTAAAACTCAATATGGTACGGTGTTCAACTGTCTAGGTATTATAAGTCATGCAGGCCTCCATTAAATCATTTCTAGATTTTAACTCAAAAATTATCCAACTAGATCATAGCATGATTCAAAATAAATCCGTAACTGACATATACAACTTGATACCAGTCAAATAAGACAGGAATATGAGAATTCAAATGGACTGAACAGAAAAGAGATAAAAACAAAAATACATGCAAGCCAAAGAGTAAAAAACTATCGTCATCATTCATCAACTATGCATAAATTCTGGCCATGGAAAATGCAAAGGAGAACAACATGCACAACATAATAAAGTACAATATTTCAAGGTTTTAGGAAAGGGTACAAGAAAACTTACTGCGTTGACAAGAGGATCATAAGCTTCTTGAACAAAATATGCCAATGTAGTACCACAGTCAAATATAGTTCCTCAATTGTTGGATGTTGCAAAAACAGCTGAATTAATTGAGAGGGGCAATGCTCTAAAGATTTAAATTGTAATGGGGCCTGAGATTTGATCAACTAGTCAAATAAACTACCATATATCTAATATAGAACAACAGACCATTTGACAGAAATAACAATAGCAATAGTAAGCATTTTAAGAACCAGGTTCTTTTAGAGCAACATCATCATTTATATTCAATTTAAAAACCAATTTCATTTGTATTTCCACTTATATTCATTTTAAGATATACCTTACAGAAAATATCAACTTGTTGTAAAGAAAAGACATAATTTTAACACAAAAAAGCGACAAAACATTTAAATATTACACCAAACAAAAATTACAAGCTTTGTGTAAGCTGTCGGAGTAAAAAGATGATCAATTCACTAACTTTTAAGCAATCAGATGGCAGAACTGATTTTTCATTTTCTTTCATCCTTACAAATCTATTATCTATTATAATACAAAAATCCATACTCCAAAGAGATAGTTCCATCCTGACAATGATAAAAATACCCAATTCCATCAATTACTTTCAGACGTGCCTTGTACGTGCCTTTAATAACAATGTTATACAATGTAACAAAATTATGGAGAAACGTCCACTAAGTGGGAAAAGAAAATGAGAAACAAAAGTACAGAAGAGAACATACTGTCATGGAACAAGGGGACTATAAACAATACTTGTCTCCAGATGATAACCCCCAGAAAGAAAAAGGATAGACATCCTTTCTATGCTCACCTCTCTTAAGACAAATAAAACAATCCATCATCAACACTACCAATCATTTCTTCCGGATGTGCATAAATACTACAAGATTGTATCAGTGAAAGGATACCATTCAACCAGAAAGCAGTGCATACACCGCCCCAAGTTAATAAAGTTAATATCTTTCTTTTCACAAGCAAAGACAAGAATAAGAGGCAAGTAGAATTGTTCTGAGGCCCAAAACAGAGCCTAGCTTCAATGACCAACAAGAAACAGGATCCAGTAAAAAGATTGTTAAGCCATTAATTGAAAATTTCATGCTATTGCATACACAGTTAGACACACAAGAGGAGCAAGCAAAAGAACAGAACAAAAGTGGCAAAAGTGAACACCTGTAGAGCCACTTGTTCGGGAGCTGCATGTTGACGATGCCGTGAAGGACAACCTGGAAGAGACTATAGTAATTGTCCCAAGAACCAATGCGCTGGCAGAGGGTGGGGGTGCGGTGGGCGTAGAGATGGTGGAACCACATCTCGCGATATAGGAGGCAGAAGACGTGGTCGTTGTCGACGTAGTGAGTGACAGCGTCAACGGAGGGCCACGGCGTGTCCTTGAAGAGACGCTCCGATAGGGTTTGGAAGGAGCTCTCGTACATCTGGCGGATAATGGAGAAGAAGGTGAGATAATGGAGACAAGGTGTGATTTGGGGGTTCAATTTAGGGATTTTAGAAAGAAGGTGCAAAGAAGGAGATAAAGAACACTAAAATTAAACGAGAGAGAGAGTCACAAGTCTAGGTAGTCAATAGATTTAAAAATAAAAAATAAATAAATAAATATGTAATGTAGGTTTTAGGTGGACGCAAAAAAATAAAGAGGTTAGTGTCGGTCATTAGTCGACGTAAGGTATTATTTGGGCCGACACAATTTTACCATTTTTTTTTGAAAAAATCTTAATATAGTGTCGGTGAAGTGTCGGTTTTGGGCGACGTAAACAACTAATTTAGCATCGGCCTCGAGACCGACACTAACTTTTGGCAGCTAAATTGCTGTTTTCTTAAAGTGACCCCGGTATATCTAGTATTTTCATCGGGGTCTCACCTATTATCCACTAACACACAATAAACACAAGCAATGACATAAAATAAACCAGCATCCCGGTATATTCAATATTTTCATCGGGGTCTCACCTATCTACTAACAAACAACTAATAAATCCTAACAACATGTGAACAGTTATATTCTACAACTACCTTCGAACCCTAAATAATCAAGAACATACCTCTAACTCCAAATCTGTATGCTCCTAGCTCCTGCTATCTCCACGATCCAAAATCAACAACTGTAAACAAACAATATATAATTCGTTCAATGACTGGATAGCAGTGTCATGATAAAGAATCAAAAGAAAAGAAATAATAGAGATAGTGAAACCAAAATAGTCAAATAATAACTTAAATTTAACACTAAAACCAAGAATCAAATAAAACATCTATTAGAGTAAATGCTTAGTTATGAATTCTTGATTTCCTATTATAATATATTGGAAGTATAAACGGGTTTGGAGTTAGCTGAAATTAGGGATGTCAAAATGGGCCTGGCCTGCTGGCCTGCCAAAAATAAGCGGGTTGGGCCGGAATTTTTTGCCCGCCCACTTATGCAGTCCGCCCAGCCTAGCCCGCTAGCTCGTCGGCTACAAAGGTGGCGGGCTGGGCTGGCCCGCCAGGCTAGTAACACTTTTTTTTGTTAAAAGTGGAGGATGAGAGTGCTTTTATAAAAAAAATTGATAGGGCCAAACAAAAATTGCCTATACCAAACAAAAAAACATAAAAAAAGTTAGACCCATAGTTAAAAATAATAAAAAATCAATTTTTTGTATGGTGCAAAAAGCAAAAATAAATAAATAAAAAAATAAATTTAGATTTTTTTAATTATGCGGCGGGCTGGCGGGTCGGCCCGCGGCCTGCCTAATTTTTAAAGCGACGGGTCGGGCTAGCAAAACGAGCCCGCGTTGTCTTGGCGGGTTGGGCTGGCCCGCCCCGTTTTTTTGCGGGCTAGGCGGGCCAAACGGGCCAGGCTGGCCCGTTTTGCCACCCCTAGCTGAAATACTCATTATTAAGAAGTAAAAATATAAATTGATAAGCCAACACACTGACTTGCCAAGTATATTATTTAGCAGCGAAGTCACAAGAAAGAAAAGTTGAAAATAATTATTAATTAATGTTAGTTGCAGATTCAATTTTAATACGTGTGTATTAAAATTACCTACAATATAATATAGCCAAGAGAGCTAAATCACTTATAAGTGTTTATTAACTCCGCTAGACACTCAATTTCCACTTCCATCTAAACTAATATATTAGTTAAACATCACCAAGTAAAGAACGTGAGGTAATTACACTAATTAATTATCTATTCTAATATATCAATACAAAATTTCCTTCAATTTCCATAAATTGCCCAAAACAGAATTTCACTACAATGTAAAGATTTTCCCAAGTACCTCAACTAAAGTCCTCACAATTTTCCTTTAATTTGTAACCTAATTTACAAAACAGAATTTCAAAAACTCACAATATGGTGGCGGCGGTGGTGGATAGAAAGGATGAAGGGTTAGGGTTTGGCGTGGGACAAATGCAAAACCAATCGGACCAAAAGGGAGAAGAAGGGTTGAGGACGATTTCCACGGTGGCTTTTTGTCTCTTGGTGGCTGGAGAAGGCGGTGGTGGCGGTGGAGTGGGGCCGCTGGTGAGGAGAGAAAGAGAGATAGAGAGAGAGACGAGAAAGTTCAAGAACAGACGAAGTGACAAAGAAGGAGTAGCAACGTGTCTCTTATTAATCGTAGCGGCGGCGATGGCCGAAGCTAATTTGAATTCAGACACATTGCTTTGTAACGTTGGATGTTAGCATCGGCCAATGGCCGCCGCTAACGCCCCTCACTAATTACGCACCATATTTCCAAAGTTAGCGTCAGCTTGGCCGACGCTATGTTCATTTTCCCACCAAACTTGGCCAAAGTTAGCGTCAGCTTGGCCAAGGCCGCCGCTAACGTTAGTGTCAGCCTAACCAACGTAATTGTGCTGCAATTTCATTAATTCTGGAATGTTAACCGTTGCGTTGAACTAGCAGTGGCAAGGCCGACGCTAGTTGAGTCGGTGTCGTGGCTGACGCTACGTTTTGGCCACTAAATATACGAATTCTAGTAGTGATGGGAGCAAATCCAAATCCAACCATGTTGCCATAATAATAATACCTTCCAGCCTCTTGGTGGCATTAGCACTGTACAATATCTCCACACGTTCTTGGAGCTATGGCGGTGGGTGGTGGACGTTGCTTACCATTAATTGAAAGGATATAAAGCATACAAAGATGAGAGAGAAAGTAGTGAGAGAGAGAGCGAGAATAGGTTTCAAAGTGGAGGTCGGCATGGTGGGCGTTGGGAGAACTCTTTTAGGGCAAACAACTTTGGAGGAAACAAGGAGGAAGAACGGTGAGTTGAGAGGCAAGGTAACTCTAGGGTAGATGTGATTAATCAACGATCAACATCATTCTTTATCATGCACTATCCGGAGGACTGCGACATATCCTAGATGCGATAAGTCTTTCGACATTTTGGGAAGATATCGAATGTATTCATTCCAAGAAAATGAAATAAACTAGGACAACGTTTTGGTTTCGTGAGATTTGTGGAGGTAACTGACGCGGAGGACCTTGAAGATCAGTTAGGTGATATCATGATAGGTAACATGATGGTATAGGTGAATTTATCAAGATACTCTAGGGTGAAGAAGGTGGAGACAAAAGAAATCAATGGTGGACAACTGAGTAACAGGAAATGTTTGGAGGCTAATATAATGATCGTTAAAATTCCGATGGCAAACGCTGGCCCAAGTTTTGTGCAGGTTGTCCAGAATTGGGCATATAAGAAGCATAGCGAGAAGATTTATTATGATCCACCTCAAGATTCCATTAACAAATACAAAGCAACATACATAGGGAAGGTGCAATAGCTGGTGGAGTTTTCGGATCTCAAAGCGTCCTTCTGTGTAGCTGAATACTTTGGTCTCTCTTTAACTCCAATGGGTCCTTACCTTGTTTTATTATAAGCGTTGGAGGATAAATATGTAGTAGAGATTGTAAAAAAAGAGGAGGAATGGTTCTATAAAATCTTTGAGTCTGTTTATCCATGGGATCCTATGACTATGGATTCAGAGAGGTTTACATGGTTTAAGTGATTCGGAATACCTGCCCATGCTTGGGATGAGGTTTTTTTTGGCGTCTCCTTATTGATAAAGGAACAGTACGACAACTTGACCAAGCAATGCATTTGCGTAAACGGTTCGATGTCGCAAAGGTTTTAATAAGGACGAAAGTTCATGATTTTATTAATGAGACGGTTGAAGCTCAGATTGGTAATCATGTTTTTTCAATCCGTATGGTGGAGGAAGTCCATGGTGATGCTTTATATGATTACTTCATGGAGGATGGGGATCAATTAGTAAATTCTGATGATATATCTAACAATGGGAGTGCACAGGATGATGATAACTTGAGTAAAAAATCTAAAGAAGAAATGGTGGCAGAAGAAGGGGATAAGGTGGTGGGGCTAAAGGTAATACAGCAGAACATGAGGAAGGGGAAGGGTCAAGAAGACATATCGTTGGAAATTCAAAATGAGTACACAGAACGTCAATTGGGAGTGGGTAGGGAGGCCAAGGGGGGAAGGAGTAATGATGAATTACTTGGGGATCAGCTTCAACGTGCGTGTGGGGATGTTGAATCTAGCTTCATAAAGGGTGGCACTAACATGATTCAACCAGTTACCAAGTTTCACGGGGACAACCCAACAGAGGGGAATTACATGTCGGGGGGTGATAAGTGAAAATCATATGTATTTTTGTGCTATAAATTATGCACTCATCAATGTGCTTTAAGTTGATTTTGATTGAAAAATGCCCCAATTTTAGTAATTGCAAGTCTTATATAAAATTATAGTTCCTTTAGTGTTTTTATATTGAATTGAGGCTAATTATATGAATTTTAACTTAGCTTGGAGCTTGGAGCTTGGAGCTTGGAGCTTGGAAAATGGCTACAAGAGGCTTAAAATGCAATTTTGGAATTTCATGCAAAATTAGCCATTGTCAATTTTCACTTATTCTCTTGCTGATCCAGATCTTTTGAGCGTGGAGAAAATTTAGAAGCACTTTAAATTGAATTGATTAATCTACTCTCCAAATATCTTTTAAATTCCATCCATCTTTATTTTTGGAATTGATGGTTATCTTAATTTGATTTATTTTGATTTATCTTGATCAAATAATAATATTTTATGATTTGAGTTGTAGATAAGCGAAGTTCAAGGAAGCGCCTAAAAGATCATGATAGATCCTATTGGAAAATTTGTGGACTAAATAATTCATGGAGTGTTGTATTCTATCTTGTCTTTAAGCAACAAAAAAAGCCATGTCTTAGATTCTATAAATACATGTAATTAGTGTTAGGTTAAAGGGAATGCTTGCCATAAGACACCGCATCTCTCTCTTCTCTCTCTAGACTTAGTTTTCTCTAGGTTTAGCTTCTCCTTGTGAGGGAGAAGATGAGATGTGGTTGAATCTTAACGCAACATCTCAAGAACTCTGGGGGATTCATTCTTGGAGTGCGGAGGAGGAAGGAGAAAGACGTTTTCACCGGCGTCAATCCTCTTCAATGGATTTTTCTGTATCCCTTTTTCTTCATTTTTTATGCTTTATTTTATAGTTTACTGTATTTGGATCTTTATGGATTTGATTACGTTGAAGTTTGACTGTTTCTTTATTAATTTATGAAGTATTTTTGTTGTTTGAGTATATATGTTGTGCTTAATGCTTTTGGTTGCGTAGCTAACATTCAATTGAATTGATTACTCGTATTGAGACTGGAGATGATAATATATGAATGTGATTCTTGCATATTATACCATGTATGTTGTAGATCTAGAGATAGATTATATTTGCATGTGGTCGTTATGAGTTCTTGTGTTTAATGCTTATCTTTGGCTTAAGAGTGTAAAGGGATTGATCTCTTAGGTTAAAGTCAAAGGTTATTGAGTCAAGAAATTGATCATTAATTAAATTTGAAAACTTGGCGATCAACAAGATAAAATGGAGTAGATTTATGAGGCTTTCAGTAATTCAAAAAGGGCTTTGTCTATGAAGTCTCCGGATGTATAGCCAATTTGTATGTGATCTTAGATGAAGCTTCAATTCTAGTTTTGCTTTTCTATAAAATCTTCTCTTGTTGGAGTATTAATTGTTGTTCTTTACAAACCGAAGAAACACTACTTTATCCAAGCAAAAAACACATTTTTCCAAATTAGTATACAATTTATCATTTCTCAAGGTTTTTAAAACTTGTTCCACATGCACCAAATGATCATCAAAAGTTTTGGAATACACAAATATGTCATCAAAATAAATCAAAACAAATTTACCCATGAAATTTCTCAACACATGATGCATAAGTCTCATGAAAATACCAGGTTCATTAGACATGCCAAACGACATCACTAACCATTCATACAACCCAAATTTGGTTTTGAATGTCGTTTTCCATTCACCATCTTTCATCCTAATTTGATGGTAATCACTATTAAGATCTATCTTAGAAAACAAAGTAGCACCACACAATTCATCCAAAAGATCATCAAGTCTAGGAATAGGGTCACGATACCTTATTGTGATAGCATTGATGGGCCTACAATCACAACACATGCGCCATTTGCCATCTTTCTTTGGTACAAGGATGACCGGCACGTCACAAGGACTCAAATTCTCTCAAATCCACCCTTTTGTCAAGAGGTCCTCAACTTGCTTTTGAATTTAATTTCTTCACTATCTTGAGGATTGGCTCTATAAGCAGGTCTACTGGGAAGAGAAGAGCCCGACAAGAAATCAATTTGATGTTCAATTCCCTAGATTGGAGGTAAACCATGAGGCATGTGCTTAGGGAAGACATCATCAAACCTATATAACATCTCCTCAAAAGAACTAGGTATGGAAATGTTAGAGTCATTAGAAGCAACATGTAAACACATATCAAGTGGTAACATCACATACAAAGGCTTTTGTGCAAGGAAAAGATTTTTCAATTCATGTTTAACCACAAAAAGATTGGAATGAGAAGAAACACTCTCATCCTTTGAGATGTGCTCTCGGCCATGGTGGCCTTTAAAGACCTTGGAAGAGGTTTTGGAGCTCTTGCCTCCATCATCCTTGCCAAAAGGATTAATGAAACCCTTATTGGACTTTTTTAAAGCAAGTTGTTCACTTTCCCTTTTTCTTTTCATAAGTTGTTGGTCTTGACCAACCTTTTTATGGGACAAGGGAATAAGAGTGAACTTTTGGCCCTTAAATTCAAACACATACTTGTTAGTGTGGCCATCATGAATAGCATTCCTATCATATTGCCAAGGTCTACCAAGCAAAACATGGGTAGCACCCATAGGTACCAAATCACAAAAAATGCTATCATGATACTTACCAATTTCCAAATCAACGCACTACAAAAAAATTCCCATTTACTAACGCTTTGTTTTGGCTTCCGTTGGATTAGCCACCGTTGGTATAGATTTTGTCTAACGAAATTAATCTATTAGTATAGGTTAATAATATCTATACTAACGAATAAATTCACAATTACTAACAAATAAATATGTTAGTAAAAAAATTGATATATACTATCGCTTTACATATTGTTAGTATATCAAATATTTATATTAACAGATTTATTTGTTAGTAATTGTTAAATTTTATGTTAGTATAGATATTATCAACCTATACTAACGGATTAATTCTGTTAGACAAAGTCTATACCAACGGTGACTAATCCAATGGAAGCCAATACAAAGTGTTACTAAATGGCAATTTTTTGTAGTGACCACAACTTGTTTGTCAACAAGTAACTCACTATTATCATTAAGCCATTGAATTTTATATGGCCTTAGATGAGAAGAAGTGGACAAATCAAGTTTTGAAACTAAACGAGTGCTAGCCATATTCACACATGAACCACTATCAATAATCAATGAACAAGTAGCATGTTTCACAAGACAACCAGTATGAAAAATGTTTTATCTTTGTGAAACATCGTCATCTTTAGGATGGCTACCAAGTAACTTCCTAACAACAAGCAAGTCACCCTCATTTGGATAAAGTTCTTCTTCACCATTACTAGAATCACTTGAAGAAGTGTTAGAATGAGAAGAAGCATTAGAAGAACTATCCAAATAGTCATAAACACCATCAACACACATCATGGTT
The DNA here is from genome assembly GCA_037177725.1 of Cyamopsis tetragonoloba. Taxonomy (NCBI): domain Eukaryota; kingdom Viridiplantae; phylum Streptophyta; class Magnoliopsida; order Fabales; family Fabaceae; genus Cyamopsis; species Cyamopsis tetragonoloba. The sequence goes on along the minus strand of CM074122.1, from coordinate 48,468,293 downwards.
TTCTTTGGAAGGTCATTGAGAGGCAATGTGCCCTCGGCCCAAGCACTTAATGTTGCTTTGCTTTTCAATGTCTCTTTCTTTCTCATGAACCTTTTCTTTTCCTTTGAAATTTGTGGATTTAGAAGAGGAAAATGTTTTGTGGCCGTGGCCATCCTCAATGTCATTAAAGCTCTTTCTGAAATCCTTTTTGAAATCCTTGTCAAAACTCTTTTTAAAACCTTTTATCAAAACCACCTTTAGAAGCATATTTTCCATAAGCATGAGAATAAGACTTAGAGGATATAGAATGATAGTATGAATCTCTATCTTGCCTTTGGAGTTGAGATTCAACTCTTTGGCATTGATGCAACAAAGAATCCATAGAGGCATGATCATGCAATTCAACAATATCTCTAATCCTAGGATTCAATCCTTCCATGAATCTAGCCATAGTGGCTTCCTCACACTCTTGGATGTTTGCTCTAGTGAGAGCCATCCACATTTTCCTATAATAGGTTTTCACACTCTTGGAACCTTGGGATAGACCTTGACGCTTTCTATGAAGTTCCTTCACATAGTGAGGGAGAACCCATCTCAATCTAAATCTAGCTTTCAATTCATCCCAACTATTAATAAGATACCAAGGCAAAATAGTTTTCTTTTGGTTATCCCACCACATCAAGGCATAACCATTCAAAAAAAGAGTTACCAAAGCAATTTTCCTATTATCATCAAATCTTTGAATGTCAAAAATATGATCCAATTTCATTTCCCATTCAAGATATTTTTCCGGATTAGTACTACCCTCAAAAGAAGGAAAATCAATTTGGGACCAATATGTCTATTCTCAAGTGTAGGATCACCAAACAAAGGAATATTATCAAGAATATTTCCATGATGATGCCTTTAGGCCATGGCCCATGATGCCTTGGAATGTCATGCAAGTCATCATCCTCACTAGAAATGTCATGCATATTACTATGTCTAGCATAATGTGAGCTAAGACACTAACTCACACTTAATACAAAAATAATCAAACCTAACAATATAATTATTTCCTAAAAACAAACATTTATTTGAAAAACATTAAAACAAGGTAGAAAATTGTCATTTGAATTAACAAGCTTCGTCATCAACAAGTCTTGTGTAAAAGCTTCCAACTTCTTCTTGGACCTAGTTAAAGGATCATCTTCAATGTTGACCTTCTTAGAGGCATCTTCAAGTCCTTCAACCTCTACAAGATTCCTTGTCTCCATGTTCTCATCACCTTGACATAGCCATTTTTACCATAATCACTATAAAAGAGAAGAGCATAGGATATAAAGCCTCTATTTATAGATATGATTGAGAATGATAATTTATTAATTTAGAGTACAAGTAATTTTAGTTAAATTATTAGTTAATTTAATTAATGCCTTGTGTGGATTATGCTAATTAGTTTACGCTGGCTTTAATTAATCCTCCGAATATATCTTGTCCCTAAATTAGTTTTTTAAAATGTTTTGTCATATTTTAGTCCTCAAATGAAGGTAGAAATAGGAACTAAAATTAAAGGTAAAGGAAAACAAAGAAAATGAGATGTCACAAGTGATTTGATAAGAAATTGAGACAGAGATAGAATTATAGAAAGCAAAATAATAAGTGGTAGATGCACTAGCAATTTGGACCCTTGGCTACGGAAACTGAACTTTAAGTTGCAATTTCTCAATTTAAACTCACATTGATGGGTGCGCTTTTGGTTATAAGAAAATGGATAGTAAATTGGATAGAGATAAATAGTAGTGGTATAAATACAATTTCTAAAAACAAAGAGTGATTTAGTTTATGTTTGATTAAAGAGAGTTATGAAGAAAGAAAATATTTTAGTTATGTTCTTTTGTTTAGGTAGTGTTTAACTTATCATTTTTGAGATAAATGTCTTTTTGGTCCTTTAAAAATATTGATGTCACAAAGATTTCTTCTAACGGAATTATTCTTTAAGGAAAAATGATAGCAACCTAACTTGATGGAGCCTGACATAGTTAGAATAGCCAAAGTTAGTATAGGTTTCTTTTAACGGAATTATTTTTCGTTAATATAGCCATAAAAAAGTCTTTATTAATAGTATACAAAGCATTAGTATATATAATATAAAAAAATGCGTCATTATATATCAAATATATATACTAACGGATTTATTTGTTAGTAATTGCATATTTATACGTCATTACAAAAATTATATACCTATACGAATGGAATATTTCCGTTAAACATAGTCTATACTAGCGGTGATTATTCTAACGGAAGCCCAAAAAAATCGTTAGTAAATAATAATTTGTTTGTCGTAAAATTATTTGATTTGATATGAATGATGAGCACTCTAATTTTGAAATAAATATCAAATTAAATGATACACAAATGCAATTAAAAATAAATGTATTTGATTAGGACAAATATGCTTCGTACAATCATCCAAACTATTATATTAAAAACAACCATATTTGAATAGGACAAGTATATATAACATCATGGGAAACATTGCGAATGTGATTCAGATAATAATTACTCATTCGATGATAGTTAATTATTTTTTATTAAATATATTTTATTTATTTATTTATATTATCTACATATAATTAACTTGTAGTAGATTAATATGCGGTGCTTTGTGAATAGACTAGCTAACTAACCAATAGCTAATCAATTATATGAACCAATAGCAAACTAATAGCACTTAGTTATTATGAACGATGATTGTATTTAAACTTTAACTTATAAATAGCTAAACAAATAAAGTTAAAGCTTTATTTTTCTTAACAACATAAACTCAAAATAAGCAAAATAAGTATATTTGACAACAACAAGCAATAGCAATTAGTTAGTTTAATATAATGCCTCGTGGATCGTGAGGATAGCTAGGGTGCATGTATTTAAATTAATTGTGATTATTTGTAAAAATAAGTTGTGAAAAAAAATGAATTGTATGAGACATAAAAAAATATATGCTATTATTGTTTATATGCTATTCAATAATTGTATTTATTGTGAAAAGTTTGTATTTAATAATTTATTTTTTTCATAAAATATTAAAATAAATATTAATAGATTTTAAAATTATTATTTAATTTTGGTGGATTTTAGGATGCACAATTTTTTCAATGGTGCATCATAGACCATTTTTAAAAATGAGATCTAGTGTGTGCATGTACATGAGAACAAGATACACAATTTTTACATTTTTATTATCTAGTCCTTGTCATATATAACTCTTACATTTTTCATATCTCATGTATAACCCCTACATTTTTTCCTAATTGAGAAACCCTAAACCTAAAACAGTGACGGATAGAAGAATGATTTGGCGAAGAACCAAATCGAGAAACCAAGGAAGGCAGACAAGAATGATTTGGCGAAGGAGCAGCAGAAGAAGATGGAGGTTGAGAGGAAGAAGAAGGAATGGGAGGATAATGTCGCCAGAGAAACAGATCAAGAAGGAGAGGTTCTCCCAAGCCAAAGAACATGGCAAAAACGTCATCTTCGATCTCTAGTTCTCTCATCTCCATCTGTCGTCATCGTCGTCAAAGGAGTCTCTATCTGTCGTCGTGGAAGGAAATTCCAGATCTCTTCATTTTTTTTAAATATTTTTTATTTTGGTTTGTAGATCTTCATCTTCTTTATTTTTTGTTCTTCATATTTTGATTTTCGGTTTCAAATCTTCATCTTCTTCATTGGATCTGCTATTGATTCCAGTTTGGGTGTAGTTTGGTGCAGCTATTTAGCGTTTTTTTTTTGAAAAGTCAAAGTATATATATTAATAAAAGAGTATGAGTAATACTCAGTTATTACATCAGTTCACAAGACTACATATGACCCTGTACATATCAATTAACAGAAATCTCTGCCCGCAGTTATTAAAACCAAACAAAAATTCCACCAAAAAATTAAGTCATCAATCATAAACTCTATCCTGAAGTTATACAGTTAAGCGGACAATTACACCAGCAAGAGTAAGTAAGGCTGCCGCTCCACCTTTTGCGTAACATTTGTACCATTCCCATGATCTTCTCAGCATGCCTCAAACACTTGCTCCACAATGAAAGAATTGTTACAAAATATTACATTGCTGCTCGCCAACCAAATTTCTCAAAGTGCAGCCAGCCAAATCAACATACCATTCAAAGTACTCTTCATATTTGGAAAGAAGGAATTGAATGAGATAAAATGAACAATACATGTCGATTGGAAAACAAACTTAAATCCCAACCATTTCATTATCACCATCCCAAATTGTAGTTATTTAGCGTTTCTTGTTGTCTTTTTGCTATTTTCGTTTGAAGATGTTTCATTTTTAAGATCGGTGAGAAGGATTTGGATTTTTGCTTACCTCTGTTGTTGAGAAATTAGGAAGAGATTGAGAAATAGAAATTGTTTCTAAGGATGTGTTGAGATTTGTTTTTCCTATTTCAGTTTGGGAAAATGATTTGGATTTGGAATTTTGCTTATTTGTTTTTGCTGTTTCAGTTTGGGAAAATGATTTGGATTTGGAATTTTGCTGTTTCAGTTTAGATGTTCTGGAAAGTTCTGTTTCAGTTTGAATGTTCTGAAAATTTTGCTGTTTCAATTTGAATATTCTGAAAATTTTGCTGTTTCAGTTTGAATTTCTAGAAATTTGTTGTTTCAATTTGAATGTTCTGGAAACTTTGTTGCTCTGAAAATTTTGTTGTTTCAGTTTGAATGTTGTGAAAATTTTTGTTGTTCCTTCGGTTAGATTTTTGTTGTTTCTGTGAATTTTGTTTTTCAAATAATACAAATAGATCAACCACTCAATTGTAAATTCAATTCTTTATTTAAAATCATTTCATTTTGAACCACAAAATTTTGTTCATCTTATTTTTTTCCTGCATTTGTTATTTACTTGTACCTAGACCTGGAAATTTCTAGATCTATTGTTCATCTTCTTATTTTTTCCCTGCCTTTGATATTCAAATGTATTTACCTACAAATTTCCAGATCTGTCCGGATCCGGATGGAAATTACGATCCCCTCAGGCATTTGATTTCGGATTCAGAATGACATTATGATTTATGCTACCTTTGCTTTCCATTTCAGATTTTCGATTCGCTGCCAATTTGTTTTGTGAAAAAATCAACTACTCAAGTGTAAATTCAACTCTTTTTTAACACAATTTCATTCAAACAGTTGGATCTAAATACATAGTCCGCATAACATCTGATAACATTTTAAAAAATGGTGTATGGTGGACCATGAAAAAAATGGACCACCTTAGTCAAAGCCTTAATTTAATTATACTCATATTTTTTAAAAAAGATTTTAAAAAAATACCCTATTTTATTTTTCATTTATTTTATATTTTCTATCAAGTAAAGTAAAATTTTATATGTATTATAAAAAATATTTTCTATATTTTAATCCGCACTAAATACAAAATAAGACATATGGTCCTATTCTGTTCTATGGTAACCAAACATATGTTCTGTTTCATTCGATTCCATTATGTTCTATACTATCAAATGCTACCTTACTCTTTTAACATAAAAAATACAAATAAATAAACTATAAAATTTAAAACTAGGGTTCAGTAGTGGGATAAAAAATATAAAAATAGGGGGGTGAGTGCAAAATACTAAGTATCCTGAATACTAGTATTTATTTAATTTAATTTAATTTTAGTTAGGGTTCTTGCCCTCCTCAAGAAATTGTGAGCTCGCTACTGAGTGAGTCACACTAGCAACTATCTATATGTAATGTTCACTTAGAATATAACTATTTGTTCACTCAAGTCTCCTTGGTCCTAACTCTAGTGATGTTCCGACATCTAAACCCAAATAAGAGCCTTGATGTTTTATGTAAGCATGAGTACAAACAAAGGGTGGAGAGGTATTTTTATAATACAATGCAAGCCCAAGGTTAAGGCTGCCCAGGTGCATTTTAAAAAAGGAAAGATCTGTGTAATGAAGTATATTGATGACAATTGATGAGGCAATCTGACATTGATGGTAGGGTGTTGGCGTATCAATCTTTGACCTAGAGGATAATTTGACTTAAACACTGGGCCTAGGCGTTGTGGTGGGTCCAGGCTAAGACCGGACAGTACACTAGTCTCACAAGTCATTATATATGCAAAGACTCATGGGAAAATACCATGTTCACTAAGGCAATAGAGATAAGTTTTGAATTGGATTCAGGCCTAAAATATTATTTTTAAAAAAGTATAAACTAATAGGACTGAGAGTACAAGATGAGCTGGTTATTACTTAGGTAGCTTTTCTGAATTGAAAATATGGATCTTCAAATTTTAACTATAAGACTTCCTGTTGGATCAAACCCTTGGTTGACCTCTACTTGGGGACATGTTTCTAAAAGATTCTATGAAAAACTCTTCCTGAAAAACAACCATCTTTCCTTTGGTGGGAAGATAAATCTTTTGAATTATGTTCCTTCTGCACTACCAAAATATGTTGTTATGTCCATTATTAAAATCAAGAGGAAATTCTTTTAGAGAGGTTTAAAGGAGTAGAGGAAAATGGCTTGGGTTAAGGGAGAAATTAAAAAGTATGCTTACCAAAAAATATGGGGGATTGGTGTCAAGGTACTTGGGTTTGGAAGTTAAATTGGAGTAAAATCATTTATTGATGGGGAATCTAGAGCATATCTAGATGTCACAAAATAAAGATGATGTCTAAAAATGGGGCTTAGATAAAAGTGAGACCGATGGTGTAAAATCAATCTACTTGAATCTTTTTATGCAAGTAAACCATACAGAATTCGGTTTCTTTCAAGCTCATATGGAAATGTAAAAAGTGGTGGTCTTTGGGTTGAAGTGTTTTACAATGACATACCAACAAAAGATAATCTTAAAGGAAGGTGACTCGAACATATGATTACCATTTACTATTTTTTCTTGTTCAGCTTTGGGGAAATGATTAGCTACTCCTTTCAGTGGTAGATACCTAAGAAGAGACCCAAAGTAAATTGACATGACAAGAAGTGGCCATTGCCCTTTTTCTTTTCATGATTGATAGAACCCTAACTATGGGCGTTAGAAGTTGGCTAGACATGTCTCCATTCATGGCCATTTGATGACCACATTCCGCCTATCATAGACTTGAGCCTGTCCTTCCACCTTCTTTGAGCCTTGTCAACCTATTAGTCCCTTAAAAGACAGTGTTTAAATCTTTAATGGACTAATTTGACACTGTTTTAAAGTTTTAAGGGGACTAATTTGGTTTCATAAATCTTTGAGCGTTGAAATTGATGACAAGTGAATCTTAAATGATTAAATTTTTATTTATCACTTTTTTGAATTACTTGGTATACTTTAAAAAATTTAGAACTATAGTAAAATTGATACAATTAAAAATGCTCACAAAGGAATAAAGAGCTCATCTTACATTGAAACCAACATGTTAGTCTAGTGACTATAGAATAAAGCTTTAAGTAACAATAACTAGCTCCTAAGTTCGAACACATGTCCATGCATATCACTCAAAAAAAAATTAATAGATGCTTACTACCATTTGATTTTATCTAGCATTTCTCCATTTTCCTCTCGCCATAGGAGTAGTTGATTAAGTTTAGTTTCTTTTGTACTCCAAAAGAATAAGGAAGTTACTTATTAGGTAAGTATAGGTTTGTGAAAAAAAATTCTAAAAATATTAAAAAAATCAGCAAAAAAACATAATAATATATAGAAATATAAAATACTCTTTCAATCAAATAAATATTTGAATTATTCCCATGTTTGTATTTTGATAGTCAAGGGAATACAAATAATACGAAATTGACTCCTATCCCAACCGGATTCTTATTAAGATTTCTATTTCGATGAACTGGCTCTTACCAGAGTTATATATGGAAAATGAGAAATCACGTAGCCCCCACTCCTACTTTATTCTTTTTGTCCCCTCCTTTTCTTTTCTTTTTTCAAAGAGAAAAGTTTTGTTATTAGTTATTAAGCGGAAACACAATTTCTATAGGAAACAAAATAGACAAAGGAACTGTCTTATTAACACACGCAGTTTATTGACAAGCCCAAATAGTGCTAGGGTTTACAAGAGAAGTCCAAGGACACATCACAACTAGCAAAATTAAGACGGGCTCAAACTAGACAATACTTATTATTGAAAAGCATATAGACATTAATAGCGAAGCTGGAATGATTGAGAAATTAAGGAAATAAAAGCATAATCCCAGCTATGAGTCATCTTCACTATTAGGCTTCAATTTTCTTCCCTTCCTTTGCATAATTATCGTACACGAGAAGAGCATTGGATCCTAGTTCAAACTCTTTAACATATATCTTCTCTTTCTTCGCATCACCATTTTTACCATAATCACTGTAAAAGAGAAGAGCGTTGGATCCCGACTCAAACTCTTTCACGTATTTCTTCTCTATGTTTGCATCGCCATTTTTACCATAATCACTGTAAAAGAGAAGAGCATTGGATCCTGACTCAAACTTTTTCACGTATTTCTTTTCTTTTTTTGCATCACCATTTTTACCATAATCACTATAAAAGAGAAGAGCATTAGATCCTGGTTCAAATTCTTTCACATATTTCTTCTCCTTGACAAAGCCATTTTTACCATAATCACTATAAAAGAGAAGAGCGTTGGATCCTGACTCAAACTCTTTCACGTATTTCTTCTCTTTGTTTGCATCATCATTTTTACTGTAATCACTGTAAAAGAGAAGAGCATTAGATCCGAGTTCAAATTCTTTCGCGTATTTCTTATCCTTGGCATCGCCATTTTTACCGTAATCACTGTAAAATAGAAGAGCATTGGACCCCGGTTCAAACACTTGCACGTATTTCTTCTCCTCCTTTGCATCGCCATTTTTAGCATAGTCAATGTACCAGAGAAGGGCGTTTGATCCCTGTTCAAATTCTTTCACATATGTCTTATCTTCCTTTGCATCACTATTTCTAGCATAACCACCGTAACCTAGAAGAGCGTTCGATCCTGGCTCAAACTTTTTCACATATTTCTTCTCTTCCTTTGCTTCATCATTTTTAGCATAAGCACCGTACCCGAGAAGGGCGTTGGATCCTGGTTCAAACTCTTTCACGTATTTCTTCTCTTCTTTTGCTTCACCATTATTATCATAAGAACTGATCTCAGAAAAAGTGTTGGATCCTAGTTCAAACTCTTTCACGTATTTCAAATTTTCTCCAACATCTTTTCTTGATTCTATTCCACTAGCAAACTTGTCAAAAAAAGAAAAGGCATATTAGTTTATTATTCACTTAAAAAAATGCATATACCAACAAAAAAATCATTCAATCTTTCAGGTTAATATATGTATATCAAAGGTAAGGAAGTGAATATACTGTATATTATTTGCATGCAATGTTGGATTCCAATAGATTATTTTTTTTTTATCAGCGAAAGAACATAAAAATATATTAATAATTAGCACCAGGAGTGCCAAAAGTAGCAGGCTGATTCCAGCAGATTGTTATCACTTAGAAGTAGGGGAAAACAAACTACTATGAATTGAATGAAATTTAAATGAATTAAATTAGAAACAAAATGATGTTTTCATTTTGTACTTATATCTTTTCAAGCTTATATGTTTGATTTTACTCAATCCAAAATATTTTAATATTAATTGATATCAAAACACAACATAATATAATCCATCTAAATCACTTACAGATTATCTGGACTGAGAAGGAAATTAAACTAAATAACTCAATTAAAGATTAGAACAAATTAATGAAAAATTAATAGAAATTGTGGAAGGAATTAAAACATACAAGGAAGAGGAAGAGTGCCAAAGGAAGTAAAGAAAGAGAAAGCCTCATCTTTGACATATATGAGAAATTAGAGTGTGGGATAGATGTAGGATATACAGCCTCTATTTATAGATATGATTGAGAGTGATAATTTATTAATTTAGAGTAAGTAATTTTAGTTAATTTAGTTTATGCCTTGTGTGGATTATGCTAATTAGTTTATGCTGGCTTTAATTAATCCTCCGAATATATCTTTCACTAAATTAGTTTCTGAAATTATTTTGTCATATTTTAGTCCTCAAATGAAGGTAGAAATAGGAACTAAAATTAAAGAAAAAGGAAAACAAAGAAAATGAGAGATATCACAAGTGATTTGATAAGAAATTAAGACAAGGATAGAAAGCAAAATAATAAGTGGTAAATGCACAAGCTTCTCAACTTGAACTCATATCTCATATGATGAGTGTGTTTTTGGTTATAAGAAAATGGATACTAAATTGGATAGAATAAATATAATGGTATAAATACAATTTCTAGAAACAAGAGTGATTTAATTGATGATTGATTAATAGAGTTGTAAAGAAAGAAAATATTTTAGTTATGTTCTTTTGTTTAATTAGGTAGTGTTTAACTTATCATTTTTGAGATACATGTCTTTTTAGTCCTTTAAATATTGATGTCGCAAAATTCATTCTTGAAAGATTTTTGTCACCATATTAATTCTGAAAAGATTGAAAACATCATTGAATTAATTGTCCAATTGACGGATGCGGATAAGAAAGAGCCAATTTGTTAATATTGGAATATTTTGTGGACTAAAATAGTTATACAAACATCTTAATTTGAAAGACTAAAATAAAATACTTACTTTGACCTCATTTTATACCTTGAAATATTAAAGTGCCACTAATTTAGTTTCAAAAGATTAAAACTTTGCCAAATTAATCATTCGTAATAAACATAAAACTCATTTGGTGACATTATTTTTTCAATCATTTTAAGAATAAAATGGTCATTCGAGCATATTTAAAATGAATGATTAAAATGAAATATTTTATATTTTTATTTTTGTTTTTAGAATATTGAAATGTCACCAAATTAATACCGTAATTCTATCTCCGCTTTAAGTAGCTTGGTGATCAAAACTATTAAATCTATATATACCAATATACTTGATCATATGAGAAATATCAATTTTATTCTTATTCTTAAATAAAAGATACGATTGTTACCAAAAAAATCAAAACTATAATAAAGTATGCAGGACTTTCATGAAGACTTCTAAAATTACTGCACATTATTCTTAGAACCATCATTTTTATCACTAAAATTAATCCTTTATGTCAAAAATGACCATTGTATGAGGGTGGAAAGTATTCAACGATTTTCTCGTTATCCACTACTATAAAAAATGATCATATATTGTATGAGGGTGATAGCTTGCTTAAGTTGGTTGAAATAGATCATCCTAAGAAGAAAAAAGCAATGCAATTATGTGTAGATTTCTTTTAAATGTATATTTTATTGTATATTTTTTATCCAACCTAATTAATTAATTTTTATATCTAACAAGTTGGTCTAGGGATTGAAGAGTGATACTTTAAGTAGGAGCGCACCAGTTCGAACTCCCGCACACTTTAGCATATCTACCTTTAATATAGATTTTCTTCTAAAGGAGTTTCTCGTTATTATAGCCATAAAAAGTCTTTACTAATCATATGAAAAACGTTAATAAATAATAATTTATTTGTAATAAAATTATTTGATTTAATATGAATGATGAACACTCTAACTTTGAATTAAATATCAAATTAAATGATACCCAAAGGCAAGTAAATGTGATACCCAAATGCAACTAAATGTAAATGTACTAGGTCTAGTCCTTTTTATAGGATCATCTAACTAATGTATACGGATTAAGAAAACTACTAACAACCTTATTTTATATATTGTCTTATCAGAAAATAATAAAATATACCAAATTTACCCTTGTTCAAAATCAAATTTTTTAGTAAATACATTAATTGTACCACTATCCGTTCATTTATTACAAGGGTAGACAAGGAAAAAATTAATAATGGCTTCTTGAACTTTATAATGAATGTTATATAGGACCAAAAATTTTCCTCCAATGATCTTATATGAGGACCGGAGATAGTATTTGATTAGAAAAACTAAGCGTTGTACATACATGCAAAATATATTATATTAAAAATAAACTCATTCAAATTTAGTGTATTTAAATTATGTCTTCATGTGGATGCATTTTAGCCTATTAAAAAAAATTATGTCTTTATTTATGTCTTATGAATAGAATATTGTCTCATCATTAAAAATATTCACTGCAGTCTTAATGTTTAATTTTTTAATTGCGTGACAGATATTTTATTTGTGGGATATGAGAACATAATTTGAGCATCCTAAATTTATTTGAATTGAAAATAAATATATTTGATTAGGAAAAGTATATATAAATTCAGATAATAGTTACTCATGCGATGATAGAACTTAATTATTGTTTATTAAATATACTTTATTTATTTATTTTAAAAGATTACGTACTATGCGGTGCTTTGTAAATAGACTAGCTAACTAACCAATAGCTAATCAATTATATGAACCAATAACAAACTAACAGCACTTAGTTATTATGAACAATTGATTGTATTTAAACTTTTGTTTATAAATGAGCTAAACAAATAAAGTTAAAGCTTTATTTTTCTTAACAACATAATAAACTCAAGCTTTACATAAATAAGTAAAATAAGTATATTTGACAACAACAAGCAATAGTAATTACTAGTTAGTTTAATGCCTCGTGGATCGTGAGGATAGTTAGTTTAATTCAAGCTTACACTTGACACATTAATTAGTTAATTAGGAAATTGACGTCATCTCTTAATAGTACAAAATAATTCTCGTAACTGATCTTTAATTTAATCTCTATACTTGACACGTCTTATAATTATATTTTTTTTTAAAATAAAATATAGATAAAATTGTTTCAGAAAAACACATTTTTAATGTAAGGAGACTAAATAATTTTTTGACGTAGGAATCAAATTTCAAAAATTATTGTCTCAGTAATGTAGCTCAGTGGTTGAGCACATGAGGACATGTTTATGTAAGTAAGAGATTCGATATCCAGTTGTACTACTTTTTTATAAAAAAAAAATTAAAACTATTAGTTATATTAACCAAAATTATATTTCAAGAGCTAAACAAATAAAGTTGAATATTTAATTAAAGCTTAAACATGTTTTTAGTCTTTATAAAATAGTTTCTTTTTTATTTTAGTCCCTCAAAATTTATTTTTAAGATAATTACACTAACCTCCCTCGAGGTTTGCTGATATTACACATACCTATTTCTAGTTTTTAAAATTATATTTACCCCCTGAAATTTCTACTTTTATTAGAAAAATGATAAATAAATAAAATTAATAAATGATAAAATTAATTTTTCTTAGAAAAATGAAAAAATCTGCACAATAACACCATTAAAAAAATTAACATTAGGGGAGTTTGTGTAATGAAAGTTAAAATTTCAAAGGGATAAATATAATTTTGAAAACTAGAGGGGGTAAGTGTAATATAGACAAACCTCATGGGAGGTTGGTGTAATTATCTCTTTATTTTTTTGATATTAATCCAACACTTTGAAAAAATATATGATTTTAGTCCCTAAACTCATCTAATGAATTTTTGTCCAAATATGTCTCTACAAATTTAATTAATTAATTAATTGTTTTCATCAAATTGAATTTTTTTTTTAAAAAAAAAATCTCACCTTCATCACATTTCCACTCCATCACCCACTACCACCTTTGAATTGCTATTGCCACCCCACCACCACCACCACCTTCACATCCACCACAACCACTTATCAGTTTCAAGAACACCACCTAACACCAACATTTTCAAACCACCACCATCACCATCTTCTATTCAATTCATCTTTACAAATTCCTCCCACTTTTCTCCTTCACCTTTTTCATTGTAGAACTTATAACCACAACTAAAAGTCACTTCTTCCTCCAAATCTCACGAAAATCATGAAATCCAAAACCAAAATCCACAAAATCCAAACTCAAAATTTATGAATCAGAACAAAAAATAAACACAACTCTCTCCCAATCTATAAAAACTCCCCATCTTCCTAATCCTAATACACCGACACTGAACCCGCAAAACACTATTTTTGAAGCCACTAACCACCCACTACCACAACCACTCAATTTTTTTTCAACATCTAAGAAGCACAAAGAACTATTTTAAAGTGAAATGCATCCACATATACTTAAAGCTTTACTCTATAGTCACTAAACTAACATGTTCGATGCAATGTAAGATGAGCTATTTAGGACTATGTGCATTTTTAATTGTATCAATTTTATTATAGTTTTAAATTTCAAAGTACACCAATAATAATTTAATGGATTTGGGGCGTTGTCCTCTAAGGTGGGAAAGGGAATTTCAATTACTTGATAACCATGTCCGATCCAAGAACTTGGTGAGTTTCATTTCAAGGAAACAAGGGCGGACTCTTGGCATTGGCAGGCGTGCAACACCAAGCTCTACACGGTCGGCTTAGCGTACTTGGCAGCGTGCAATTCGAGGCAAGATGCGTTCTACAAGGTGCTTTGGAATAACTTGGTTTCATTGAAAGTTAGTTCTTTTGCATGGAAGCTTTCCGTTGATCGCATTCCAAGTAAGGTGCTTTGGAATAACTTGTGTGGTCTTATTCTCTGATAATTGATAATTATTAAACTATTATATGGAAAATTTGATCATATTTTGTATAATATAATATTTGTCTTTTATTAAATTTCCCTAAATTTTGTGAATTTAACACTTAACCGAATTTTGTAAATTCAACATTTATTTTATCTTTTATTTGAATTTCCCAAAAATCTTTTGAAACAACTTATGTCGAGTAAATTGTGAATTGATTTAGATAAGATTTGATCCCTAAATTCTTGGATTACAGGTAATTAGATAAAGGCACAGAAGATAAGGGTTTAGAAAAATGAGACAATCTCAAAAAATCTTACCTTATATTGTTTTATCTTATATTGAGCAAAGATAAACCATTTGGGATCTCTTTAAAAAGTCTCATTCAATCATAACTAAAAAAGAGGCCGTATATTTGAGGTTTTAGTGAGAGAAAGAGTAGAGAGTGTGGATTCTAGTGAGAGCATAGGATTCACAATTGAAGCAACGTCTCTTCACCTTGCTTTGTATCGTTAGCTACCATGAGTAGCTAATCCTCTCGTGTTTGGGATTGAATGTAATCATCAAACTCTCATACTTTATTTATCTTTTATATAGTTATTGTTCATTCCTTCGATTTGTGTTTTCATCTCTTTGCTTAATGCTTGTTTTAGCTTGATCACCTAGTGCATGATTTTAGATTCTATATATGGAGGGATTTGGAGGGGAGGGAAAGTGATTTTTAACACTTAAAATTCCTCCCCTCCCCTCCAACCAAACACAAACCCCTCCCCTCTTTTGAACCAATCAGACTGTAAGACATCATTCTCGCGAAGCTCCATTGTTCTCACGAAGCTCTATCATTCTCACCATCGTCACACCCAAACCCTTCTCTTATGGAAAAAATTTATAGCAGCGGTTCAACATGCTAAAACATACAGATCTATGGTAGTGGTTGCGATTTAAACTGCTACTAAAACATACAGGCCTATTTGCTACATGTTGCCCTTTGCTAGTGGTTGTGGAATTGCTGCGAAAGAGTGAAGCACCTATGGTAGCGCTTTCATTAGCAGCAGTTGAGAACCG
The DNA here is from genome assembly GCA_037177725.1 of Cyamopsis tetragonoloba. Lineage (NCBI taxonomy): Eukaryota > Viridiplantae > Streptophyta > Magnoliopsida > Fabales > Fabaceae > Cyamopsis > Cyamopsis tetragonoloba. Next base: position 48,452,776 of record CM074122.1, on the reverse strand, counting down.
CTTCTAAAGGCCAAAAAATCGTTACTAAAGATTTTTTTTGACGTAATAGTCCTTATAAAAATGACCGGAGGGAGTATATATTTGAGTACGACGCAATACAAAATAAATATAAAAAAGTTAGTTTAATAGTTAATAATATAATGGGCCTCATTAATGATTGCCTTAGGTCCCAAAATTTAGAACTATTGCTTTTTGATAATTACTCTTTCCATTTCTATTCAGATGTAATAGGATTGATTATTACGGGGATTTTCGAAACATGTATGATACTCTTTAAATATTTATTTATTTATTTATTTTTGAGTAAACCAAGAGATATAATTACGACAAAGCATAAGAAATGCTCATGAAATAATACAATAGTCCAAGAAGGAAAGCCGAGGATTAACAAGGCTATACCGATAAGAACAAGAAAAGACACGAAAAAATAAACACCCAAAAACAACAAAGGAGAAACGAACTATCAAATGCAACCTACGAAATCATGGAGTTAGACAGTGGTACGGATTGAGAAACCAATCCGTCATTGAGTAGCAAAAATACGGAGATGATGATTTAATCCAATACCACGAACGGACCTTGACCATGTCCAGCACATAATGCGGATTCCAAGTTTCGTCCTAAAAAATCACTTGATTTCTAGCGATCCAAATAGCCCAAATCACTGAGAACGAAATCAATTGTCACCATTTTCTCCGAGACTTAGAGAAGCGAATGATATCTCTAAATTCCAAATACTTATCCCTCGGATCATTGTGAAGCGCAAAAGCAACACCAAACCAGCGAAGCACCATGTACCAAACAGAGGAGACTTGGCGACAATCCAAGAACAAATGAGAAGACGATTTTTCATCCGTGTTGCACAAGCTGCAATTCGAGATGTCAATCCCCACTTCTCTTCGAAGCAACTTCGACTTGCAGGGAACACGATCCAGCAAGTAACGCCACGCAAAAGCCTTGACCTTCAACGGAGCTTTCGAATGCCACACCAAAAGTAGGAGCCTATCCATTGGAGCCCGATAAGCCACATGATAAGCAGACTTAACAGAGTAAGAGCCACGATCATGTTCTTGCCACCACTAATCATCACTAGGGTCACGTTGTAGAGAAAAAGCTCCAATATCCTGCAAAAGGTTAGATAACAAACCATGATCCCAAACACTAAGATCCCTCTGCCAATTCCACTCCCAAACCCACCTCCCATCCACCAAATGAGGACACTCAACGAAAGATTATAGAGATGAACATATTTATCACATAACCTGATCCCCTCACCCAACCAACAATCACGCCAAAAAATAGAATTTGGCCCATTCCCCACCTGAAGAGATAAAGACTCTCAGAACCAAGGACACTCTGGGTTATCGGAGCCAAAGAGTCTACATAAGTCTTGCCACCATACATAACTACTTCTCCTGTCACAGCACAAGGAGTAAACTTTATCATCATACTTAGAATGTAGAACACGAACCCACAATGAAATCCTCTCTAATTTAATCCTTCAAGCCCACTTTCCCATAAGCGCCTGATTGAAGCGAAAAAAGTCTTTTACTCCCAAACCCATGACTCCTTATCCAAGCAAACCAAATCCCAAGAAACCCAGGCTATCTTCCACCCCTCCTCACTTCCCTCCTCTAGTTTCATAAATCTTTCAGCAATAAAAGTGATTTCAAGTGAATCCTTCAAGAACTGAATTGATGTTTATCCTTTTCAAATTACTTGGTGTACTTTAAAAAGTATTTAAATTATTATGATGAAAGTCGATACAATAAAATATGCACACACAAGAATACATAGCTCATCTTACATTAAACCAAATAAGTTAATCCAGACCAATGACTAGCTAAATCTTACAGTCTTACTACTGTTTTAAATATGGTTTATTTTTCTAGCATTTCCCATTTTCTTCTTACTGTAGTAGTAGTAGATTAAGGTTACTTTTTTTGGTACTTCATAAGGAAGTTATTTATATTAGGAAAGTCTAAGTTTTTTAGCCCACATTACATTGGGTATAATGAGAAAATATAATTATCAAAATTAAAAAAAAATTAGCAAAAAAAAATATAATAATTCTTGACGCATAAAGAGAACAGACCAAGTTTATTGGTAAGCCCAAATAGTGCAAGGATTTACAAGAGAAGTCCAAGAAACGAACCCATCAAAGCTAGCAAATTAAGACGAAGATATAACACAAGACTTATTATTGAAGAGCATACATACATTCAAAGCGAAACTGGAATAATTAAGGAAACAACAACATAATCTCAGCTATCAGTCTTCGCTCTTAGGCATCAATTTTCTTCCCTTCCTTTGCATAACTATCGTAGACGAGAAGAGCATTGGATCCCGACTCAAACTTCCTTTGCAACATCATTTTTAGTATAAGCACCGTTATTGGATCCTGGTTCAAACTCTTTCACATATTTCTTCTCTTCCTTTCCATCACCATTTTTAGCATAAGCAGTGTACCAAAGAAGGGCGTTAGATCCTGGTTCAAACTCTTTCACGAATTTCTTCTCTTCCTTTGCATCACCATTTTTAGCATAAGCAGTGTACCAGAGAAGGGCGTTGGATCCTGGTTTAAACTCTTTCATGTATTTCTTCTCTTCCTTTCCATCACCATTTTTAGCATAAGCAGTGTACCATAGAAGGGCGTTGGATCCTGGTTCAAACTCTTTTACGAATTTCTTCTCTTCCTTTGCATCACCATTTTTAGCATAAGCAGTGTACCACAGAAGAGCGTTGGATCCTGGTTCAAACTCTTTAACATATTTCTTCTCTTCCTTTGCATCACCATTTTTAGCATAAGCAGTGTACCAGAGAAGGGCGTTGGATCCCGGTTCAAACTCTTTCACGTATTTCTTCTCTTCCTTTCCATCACCATTTTTAGCATAAGCAGTATACCATAGAAAGGCGTTGAATCCTGGTTCAAACTCTTTCACGAATTTCTTCTCTTTCTTTGCATCACCATTTTTAGTTTGGTGTGAGTAAAATCAATATATAAGCATTTTGGTGTGCATATGAGTATAATTTAACTAATCTTTTTTGTGTGCATAGAGAGTGTATATTATTAACTTATCTTTTTGAGATAAATGCTTTTTAACTAATCCTCTAAATATCTATTGTCATTATTATAACTTAATTTTGAAAGATTTTTGTCATATTTTACTCCTCGATTAGATGGAGCTCATAATTAAAATTAAAGAAAAAGGAAAATAGAGAAAATGAAAGATATGATACATAATTTTACAAGAAATTGAGAGAGTGATAGAAAGAAAAATAATGAGTGGTAAAGGCAAATTGGTCTAGTAGCTATGAAAGTAAAATTTTAAATTACACTTTCTCAACTTGAACTCATATAAATGTGTATTTGCTTATAAAAAAGTAAATTATAAAATAAATGAAGATAAATAGTAGTGATATTAGTCTGGATATTTCAAAAATTATCATTACACCTTTAGTAATATAGTCTTCGTACAATATTTATAAAAAGTATTATAAATAAAAAAGGTAACATTTTTAATCAATTTGACTAAGGATGTTTGCAGTGTAGTTTGAATCGATTTTGAAGGGTTAAGTCATATGATCCAATCAATTTATATACTTGTGGTTTGGCTTGGTTTACGAAAACAATTCAAACCAATCCAATCCGATATTTGGCGACTTGGATTAGTTCGGTCGATTTTTAACTTGTTACTTTTACAACGCATAATATTGGTGTTGCACATAAAATCAACACCTTAAACAATCATTTTAGATGTGTATAATATATATATTTGGACAAGAAAAACTACATATATGGAAGAAAAAAAAAAGATTAAATTAAATTTTAAATTAATTGGAATGTGATAAAGATATAAATTTACAATATTAAGATGATATTAATATTATAAAACTATGTAAAAGTTAGCTTAGTGACGGTATTAATTGTATTAAATATTTGAAAGAATAAATATGTGTAACATTGGAATTTTCTAAAAATATTGTATGAGTATGTAGAAGTTACATTTGATTCGGTTTGGTTCGGTTCGGTTTAATTAAGTGGATTCGAAATTTGAACTAATCCGCTAAAATTTTTTATTTTCGATTTATTTAGTTCGGTTTAGTCGGTTTGAATCAGTTTTGAACACCCATAAATTTGACAATATTTTTTAGGTGTTATTAAAATATTTTAGCAACATGGTGCTTTCACAATATTTGTCAAAATTAATATTGCAAATATACAAAGATAATAACATGTTTAATCATTTGACAATAATTTTTAACAAGTTAAAAATATTTTTTAAATGCTATTAAAGATAAATTATATATGTAGTGTACACTGACCTTCTGGAGAGGTCTAGCTAGGTGTAACAATTGAAAACAAATTTTGGAAGAGGTTGGTATATCATAAAACAAACTCTCAAAAGATGTTGGTATAGTATGCAAAAACCTACTACGACTATCTTTAATAAAGAACACTAGCTCATAATTTATCTGAGAGCTTATAACTTATTGTTTAGTATGTGTTTAGTAATTACTCGCTTATAACTTTCATAAGTTATAAGCTTGCAACTTTTCAAATGTTATGTAAAGTAGTTTATAGTTTATGAAAAGTTAATTTTGAATAATTTACAGTTATTTTGCCCTTGAATTTTGTATTACATGTTTACTTTATAAAAGTATTTATTATATATATAATTATTATATGTCTTTTTAAGTCATTTAAAATTTAAGTTAGTTGATAAGTTAATTTTACCAAACAAATCTACACAACTACAATTCATAAGTCATAAGCTATAAATTATAAATAAATTATTAGGTATATATAGGTCCCATTTGGGTATATAGCTTAATTAAGTACTTATGCAATAAGCTATTTTTAAATTATATTTTTTTAAAAAAAAATTGTAAAACTTACCTGAATAAGCTAAAAACAACTTATTCTAATAAGCTACTTCAACAAGCTTATGAAAATATACTTCAAGAAGCTTATGAAAATAAACTGAAACAGCTTATAAGAACCCATAAACTATTTTTATAAACTGGGCATAAGCCTTTCCAAACAAGGTCATAGTCATAAGTCATAAATCATAAGCTATTATTATAAGTTAGCGTTACTAAACACAAATTAAGTTTAGGTGTATTATGTAATTGCTGCAATAATTTTCCCTAAATTTTAAAATAATACCATGCGATGCACATGGTAGTTCTAGTAAATTATTTATTTGATTTGATTTGATATGAATGATGAAGACTCTAATATTAAAATGAATATCAAATTAAATAATGTCCAACTTAAAATAAATGTATTTGATTAGGACAACTATTCTTCGTACAATCATCCAATTCAAATATCATATAAAAATAGACATATATATTTGATTAGGACAACTATAACATCATAATGCTTTTACTATGATGCTTTATTGAGTATTTATTATGCTCTTGGTTTATTAAAAAAAAAAAATGCAATGATAGCACTTACATTTTTTTATATATTTTATATTTTATTTTATAATGCAAACGCCTTGGTAGTTCATTATAATATAATTGATCTTTTATTTAGTCTGTATATAACATTTATAAAAAAATATTAAAAATATAATAAGACAATAATTTTTAATAAAAGACAATAATTATTCACTAGATAATAAATATACAAAATAATAAACAAATGAGAGTATAATAAAAATTAAACAACAAATATTTTATTAAACTTTTAAAGTAACAAATAAAGAAAATTCTTTTTAAAAAATATTATGACAATTAAAAAGAAACAGAGGAAATAATTTTTAATAAAAAACAAACACGGAGGTAGGCCGGCCAATCGCATGTGGATTTGGTAACATTTGGTTTGAAAAAAGTTAGGAAATATTATTTTACAAACACTTCTTATATAGTATTTTTATATTTTTATAAATAATATATATTTGAGTAATGTTATATTCTCTTAAAAATCTTTTTATTTATTTTCTTATTATCATATAAAGTATGAAATTGAATGAATTTTTTATCTTAAAATCATAAAAAATATATTAAAAATATTTTTTAATAAATAAATAAAAGAATTTACAAAAACATAAAATCGAAAGATTTTAAAAATTACTTTATATACTTATATTAAAGGTGATTCCAACCCCATGCTGCAACTTCCAAGGACGATGGAATATACATGTTCAGCTTTTCAAGATGTTTCTTTCTTGGTTTTGACGTGTTCTGTCTCGGCATTTTTTTTTCTTTAAAAAAATTACTGTACAATATTAAGAATTGAAATATATATTAAAGATCGTTTGATCCAGCTTATTTTCATCTTAAAAATTTATTTAGCAATTTTATTTTAATAAAAATTAATTCGGGGCGGCGGTCCGCCGGTAGTGGGCGGCGAAGGGTGGAGGAGGGTGGTCCCAGGCGGTGGCAAGTGGTGGTACGGTTTTGATTATGATGGTTGGTGGATGTTTAATGAAAATAAGAAGTTGTAAAATAAGCCAAAGCTCATATTTGTGAATTATTTTAAAGTTTTTTTTTTTAAAAAAAACTATTTAAAATTTTAATAACTTATAAATATTTTTATTTGATTCGACTTTTGCTTATAAATAAAAGATAAATTCAAAATAAATAGCGGAGTCTAAATAAAAACTCATATGCATATATGTCTTGTTAGGAGTGCTGATCTTAGAGGACTGTATCTCTATCGACCATTCAGACGTTGTATAGCAGGCCTCCCTATATTAATGTTACTTCTTTCGGTTGATAAAAAATAAATATATAAATAAATAAATACTTATATTAAATTAATAATTTAAAAGCTCATCAGACGTATTATAAATGAATTTTTCAAATAGTAACACACGATGATCACTAAATTTATGAATAGTAAATGTTATATAGTGTCATAAGATAAGAGTATTATTAGCCTATTAGGGCACTAGATAGTACTATTAAATTATGTTTGGTTAAATGACGAATATTATCTAGTATTATAAGCACATTTTTTAAGAAATTAAACATAATCAAAAGTTATTAAAAACTTTTTTTAAAATTTTTATAAGACAAAATAATATATATTTATAATTATTTTTTTAATAATATTAGTAACCTTAACAAATATCCCAAAGCATTATTTAAAAGAAAACTTTAATTTATAAATGAGCTAATCAAATATATAAAGTTAAAGCTTTATTTTTCTTAAACAGAGAAAATCAAACTTTAATTTATTGTCTCATTTAAATTAATGAGACAATTAAGCAATTTGTTTTACCCCTTTTGATTGAAGTATTCAAACACGTCCAACCATTTTTTTGTTATAAGAATTTTTTTTTTAATTGTATGTCTTTTAATATAAATAAATCTAACTATCTCTACTTACATTTAATAAAAATTTATCGAAAATACTTTTCATTTAATTCATTCACTCATTTATTATAATAGTTATAGAGTGAAGAGAAATTAATTTAACTAAGGACACTTTAGGACAATTTGTTACTTTTTAGATAATTTCAGAAAAATTAAATATTTCTTCTATTCTTTTTTATCTATTGTAATTTTAAAAATTAATTTTTATATAAGGAGACTAAATTGAAATCAATCCCAATTTTTATATAAGGAGAGTAAATTGACATCATAATTAAATATTAAATTATTTTTCTTAAAAGCTGTGAGATAGTTATTTTGAAAATGAATTTTTATATGATTAAGGAGACTACCAAATTGAAATTTTCTGTGTGTATGTAGGAACCAATTAAATTTTAAAAAGATATCAATTATGATGTCACATGGTTGTTTATATATATATATATATATATATATATATATATATATATATATATTTGTTTGTTGGCTGATAACATAAAATTTTGTTAACAAATACTCCTTCCGTCTTATATTAAGTGTCGTTTAAAGTTGTTATACATAGTTTAAAAAATGTCATTAATTTTCTCGTTTTTATACAATTAATTGTCTAACTTCCTATTATACCCCTTATAACTCTTCTTAATTAGTGAGTCACATCTTAAAACATTTACTTAAAACTCAACTATTCAAGAGTATATTTAATAAAATATAATTAATGATTCATTTAAACTATAAATATGCCACACCTAACTTTTAAATGTTTGATTAGACAAGGGTTTTTTTTTTTTTACCGGAGTTTAACACTTTAAGTTGCATTTAGATTACCAATACAATATAACTGATCTTTCATAATATTTAAAAAATAATATTAAATTATTAAAAAATAATTTTAAATTGTTATAAATATTGTCTTTATACATTTGTAATATTTTTTTACAACTGTTGTATAAATAACTATTTTATATAAAAACAATTTAATTAGCAACATTTAAAAAATAAGGTCAAATATTATATATATATATAATATTAAATACTTAATTTCTCAGCAAAAAAATACATCATCCATTTTATTTTAACATAGCAAAGTTGGGCAGACTGTACTAAAATCCTTATAGAATTATGTGATTGGTTGTTCAAGTTTGTTGGTTAAAATAGATCATCCTAAGAGGGAAAATGGAATGTGACTATTCGCCAACTCCTCTAAAATGTATATTTTATTTTATATTTTATATTCTACCTAATTGATTAATTTTTAGGGGAAATTAAAGTCATTTTCATTGAGGTTTGCACATATTATATCTAGGATCGACATTTTTCAAAATTAAATCAATCTTCTTTTGACCCGATATAATCTGCGCATGCGCAAACTTCAGCAGTGTAGGTATAATATAAAGGCAAAATTATATTTTTTGTTCTTTATTTTTTGAGGTTGATTTAAGTTAGTCCTCTATCTTATTTTTGGTTCAATTTAGTCCTCTATCTTATTTTTTGTTCAATTTAGTCCTCTATCTATTAATTTTGATTCGAGTTAATCTTTAACATTTTTAATCCGTAAAAACTAATTGAGAGAGACTAACTGATGTGAGCATGGCTTTATGGATGCAAAGATTCAAGAGGATAGCAAGCAAATCAACATTTGAAACTTTTAACTTTTAGTTTTAGCATTTTCATAATGTAATAAGCTCATTCGGAACATGATCCCTTGAGTTTGTATTTCATTTTGTGGTTTAAGTTGCAGTTCTCCTGTTAGCACAGCCCCTGGACCTGTTAGAATGCGCCAAAACAGTGTGCTAGAAACAGCTAGCGCGTGCGCACAGGTTTTGCACCTGTTAGCACGCATACCTCCTGCTTTAGCAGCTTGTGCACACAGGTTTTAAAACCTATTAGGACGCGCTGGCTTCTTTGTTTCGCACGTTTTTAAGTGATGTTTTGGGGACTTTATGTTACCTATAAATACCTTGCTTGCTTTGAAAAACACAACTTTTAATCATTTGAAATAGAATTTCAGAATTGGAGAGCTTAGTTTCTCTTGGTAGGGTTTTTAGCAAAGTGCTATGGAACTTGAAATTGCAATCTCATCATTGGTTCCCAACACCAATTTGGCGATGCTACGATGATCTTATCTTTAACCTCGGTTAAGGTGGCGATTTATCCATCCATCTCCTTCTCTTCCGCTTTCTAATCATTCTTCTACTTCCACTTTAGGGTTCTAAGATCTCAATTGAAGCTAGATCCTATCTCTATGAGGAATCAACCACTTCATTTGATATCATTGAGCCTAGGGCTTCTTTAAGGTAATTCTTGATTTTTCACTATTTAATCTTCTGATTTTTTTTATCTTGACTTCTATAGACGAGATTTGAGTAATTTGAGCTCTATTTGTGCATAATTTCTTGACATTTGCTTGAATTTCCTCTTTCCCATTCATGCTCTGTTTTGGCGCATATTTTCCCCAATTTTTGGTAAATTTCGTCTGCTAAATTTTGGAGCAATTTCTGCATAATCCTTTGAGAATTGGACAATTCTAAGTTGAAATTTGGATTCTCGATGGTTGAAAACCTTGGGATCAAGTCTTGATTACAAAATTTCTGCATTAATGTTCATAATTGTTCTTGCTTGTTCTTGATACTTCTTGGATTTGGATAGAACATAGTGAAGAAGGGATAATATAATCAAAATTAGGAGGTAAGTCGAGCAATGTAGAGTGTGATGAAGAGGGGACAGTAGAATCATACTTAGGAGGACAGTTGAATCATTTTTGCATTTTTGTAGCATGTTTTTAAGTGTACATGAAGATGGTGAACGTCGTATACATGCGGAGTTTCGTAATTGGTTTAAGTCTTATGTAAGTATTAAGAAACCCTTACATATACAAAATATAATTCAATTAAAACTTTAAATTTAGACATTAATTAACTTGTATTGTACAGGTTTATGAGCATCGAAATGGGGTTACTAATAATGACTAAGGTCATTGGCTTGGGGTCCCAAATCAAAAGTTTCATCATGGAACGTGTGGTTCATTAATTGTTATAAGTTTCACACAAAAGATTGGAGTCAAGGTAAAAAAATGACCAATTGTGGTGTATGTGTAAAAGGTGTTACCCAAGGTGGTGAAGATGATTTTTATGGGTTCATCGAACACATATTTGAGTTAGAATATCATTGATTGCCAAAGATTCATCTTTTCTATTGACAATGCTATGATCCAACAAATAGAGGCACAAAGATTTATCCGCAATATAAGATATTACAAATTAATAAGCATAAACGATATCAATAGTATGATCCACTTATTATTGCTCAAAAAGCAAGACAAGTTTACTATGTGGATTATCTAGATATGTGTAAAGACTTGCATGATTGGTGTGTTGCAATCGCCACAAAGCCGAGAGGCCATGTAGAGGTAGATCACATCATCGAAGAAACACAAATAGATGAATCATCTTATCACGCCGATGAATCTGTTGTTCCAATAATGGAGATTGAAAGGGTAGTTAGCTTAATGGAGATTGAAAGGGTAGTTGGCTTGGTTGATCAAACTATTGAAGGATAGGAGGTTGATCCAATACCTGAACTTGTTGGTGTGCCTTGTGTCGTGTTTGAAGAACTTGAACAAGATGCAAATAATGATGATGACAGTGAACAATATGTTGGGGACGAAAATGAGAACATTGTCAATGATGATGAAGATGATGATGATGATTGGGGTGGACATGAAACTTGTTAAATCAGGTCTATTATTAGGTTAGGAAAATTATTACACTATATCTGATAGATTATTTAGTACATGTATATGTTTTATGTCTTTTATTTTACATCGCTTGTAATTTGTCGAACAGATATCTTCACAGTCTCGTGGGAATGCACATGTTGTCGATGAGCCTACTAAGGGTAAAGGCAGAGGTAGAGGATGTTATGTGGTGGTGTCATACAGATGGAGGTTGATCGCCAGCACCGCTAGCAGATCGGATCGATATCGCAGCAGCCTTCAAGGGTACGGCGACTGTGTCGACCATCACAGCAGCGGTGACCACCGGCATCCACTCCAACAAATACTGCACCGCGTCCACCGTCCTCAAGTCACACACAACCAGGGATCACGATGATTCCGAGCCTGGATTTATGTCATTGCAGCAGTATGATGAGGACCCGAGTTATAGGTTAGATCAGACACAACCTTCATGCAATTGATACCTAGAGGACTACGCTACCAGTGATGAGGTTGATCCTTTTGCAGAGGATCCACAACAGAAGCAGATGGCAGAGCAGGAGGAGCTAGGTCGTCTTGAACATTGTTGCATTCTGGCACAGTTTATGCATGCACTCCCTCGAGATCAGTGGCCGAGAGATATGGATGGAAAGTTTTTGCTGAGGGATATGGGTCAAAGGTAAGTTAAACATTTTCTTTTTGATATTTTAATGATAACTGTTATAATATAATCATTTATAACATAAATATTTATTTATTATTGCAATTGTAGGTGGTATCCTGCTCAGGCTGGTGTAGATGTACTTGTTGGATCTATCAAGTCCCAGTTTAGAGACCCATGGCCTACATGGAAAATGATCCCTCAGGACGTACGAGACCAGCGATGAAAGGAATTTGGGGTATAGATTCTTGTTTTACATTTTTGTATGTTAACCACATTTGTGTTTTGTTATTAACCACACTTAGTTGATATGTTAATTGCAGGATAAGTGCAGTTGGGATCCTCGTGACGCTGTCAAAATGTGAGCTCATTTTGAGAAAAAAAGGTTCAGAGCGTCTTAGAGATATGATGAACAAGGCGAGGGAGAAATACGCGAAGGATGGTATCCCTCCAACTTGGTGTGAACCATCTGCATGGGTAAGCACGGTATAAGCACGATATAAGAGAAGAGCATCAGATCTCGGTGTAAATTCTTTCGCATATTTCTTCTCCTTCAAATCACCATTTTTAGCGTAAGCACTATATAAGAGAAGAGCGTTGGATCCCGGTTCAAATTCTATTACAAAGTGAAAATCTCTATTGTTGATTAAGAAAAGCTTCGGATGTAAACAAATCAGTGCCGAGAGAGAACGAAGAAAAGAGAACAAGTACACTGAATTGATTTCATTAATTGATCAATGAAGTTATAAAGGGTATATATAGCCATATCACAGAAAAGGAAAAGGAATAACTAATCTACCGTTAATACTTCTCTACAGTTTAATAACTACTTGTAACTAACTTTTATTTTGATAATGATATTTAACTGATATTAACTAACTCTGAATTGAGAATGAGAGCAGGCTAAGTATGATATAATGTAATTTAACACCCCCCTCAAGCTGGAAGGCAAAATTCTTGCATGCCAAGCTTGGAATCAAAATCATGAAAATGCTGGGGCTTGAGACAAAAAATATGCAAAATGAAACCAAATCCAAAAATATCAATAGATGGCTTAGTCAAAAAATAGAAAAATTTATACAAAACAAAATTGTAGAAATTGAAAGTGAAAAACGTATAAATGTTATTTATAAAACACGTAAGTTGACCACCACTTGTAATAGGCGCAAGAAGCAACAACGGCAGAACCCTGGTGGAGCGACGACAAAACAACGGCGAGTCAACCATGAATAGAGGCAAAGAAGAGAAAGGAACAACAGGATTCAAAGAAAGAAAAGTAGAAAAAGAAAGAATAAGAAAGATTAGAGGCAGCATTTGAAAGTGCAAAACCTAACCTTAACAACAGAAAAATAGAATACAAAGCAAAAAATTGTAGACATCAAAATTATGAAGAAGAAGGAAGAAGGAGAAAAAGAAGAAAGAAGAAGAGGAAGAAGAGAGAGTGAATGTTCAAATCATTCAAAGGAGTAGAAATCAAGGATAAGGCAAGATTTTCATGTAATGCCATAGTGATAAAAGAAAATCAAGAATATCAGCAAGATGCAAAAAAGGTGTTTGAAGGATTGCAGGTATAGCAACTCGTAAAAAAACAAAGCAAAGAGCAAGAACAAGGAAAATAGGCAAGAGTAATAGGAATTTGAAGAGTATGCATGAACAGAGAAATGAATGAAATCACAAAATACCGAAGCACAAAATATCTATGCAACAACAGAGAAATAAGGAGGAGAAACGCAACAATGCAAGGTTCACAAGATTTCAGGCTGATACCATGTTACAAAGTGAAAATCTCCATTGTTAATCAAGAAAAGTTTCGGATGTAAACAAATCCGTGCCGAGAGAGAACAAAGAAAAGAGAACTAGTACACTGAATTGATTTAATTAATTAATCAAAGAAATAATAAATGGTATATATAGCCATATTATAGAAAATGAAAAGGAATAACTAATTTGCAGTTAATAACTACTCTGCAGTTTAATAACTACTTGTAACTAAATTTTATTTTAATAATGACATTTAACTAATATTAACTCTAAATTGAGAATGAGAGTATGCTAAGTATGATACAATGTAATAACAAGTTCTTTCACATATACATTCTCTTCCTTCTCAAAGTCATTTTTAACGTAAGCACTGTATAAGAGAAGAGCATTAGACTCCGGTTCAAATTCTTTCATATATTTCTGGTCTTGCTTTGTGTCAAAAATTTTAGCATAAGCACGGTATAAGAGAAGATCGTTGGATCCTAGTTCAAATTTTTTCCTATGTTTGTTCTCTTCCTCTACATCACCATTTTTAACGTAAGTACAATATAAAAAAAGACTGTTTGATTCTTATTTAAGTTCCTTAACGAATGCCTTTTCCTCTTTGAAAACTTGAGTTTTTGGGTTTATTTCGGATTGGATCTCAGTGCCAAACACCGATTGAAGAAGGCCTTGAATTGCTTCTAGCATCTGATCATCTTTCATGACCACATTTCAAGATTCTCCACCATCTTTTCTTGATTCTATTTCTACAGCAAACTTCTCAATAAAAAAAAACGCTAGACTATTATTATTCAAAAAAAGAATAACAAATATCATCGTTGTCTATGTCCTTTGTTGGACGGACTGCTGCTTTAATTTGAATCTAGGCTTTTGAAATATCATCGTTGGCTATGCAGATTCCACCATTTATCTGGCCTGATAGGTGTTTGCGTTTATAAATTTTCTATTACTATGAACAATTGTAGTATTTAGTAGAAAATTTAAAGTAATTTTTTAAATTAGGGATAATTATACCAACTTATTTTTATGTTTGCGTTTATTATATTTACTCCCTCTTGCTTTTAAGAATATATAAACTCTTGAGATTTAGAAATTCATTACACTTATCGTTTAAGACATTACACAAACCTTCTGAAATTGAAATTCAATTACACTATACCCTCTTGTAGAAAGTAAGTGTAATTTCCAATATTAAGGAGGAATAAGTGTAATAAGCGTAAACCGGAGATGAGTATAATTATTGTTTAAATTTATAATTGAAAAGAAGATCACATTAATTAACTCCATCATTAATTATAATTGTTAAAGTGAAGAATGCAAATATATATAGACATAGATAATAATGCTAATATTGTTCAAGTGAAGAATACAAATACATAACTCTATATAGATAGAAAAAGGATGTAATGAACTAAACCAAATTTTTTTAATGTATATATAGTATAATTTAATGGATTTTAAATTATTTTTTTTGCAAAGCGTGATTATTATATATTTTTAACTTTTATGAACCATTACAATATTTAGTATAAGATAATTTATATTTTATATTTTAAAATGTGTAGTAAAAATTTTAAAGTATAATCTAAATTGATAATTAAAAAAATGACATTTACTGACTCAAGAATGCTAATTGTTGAAGTGAGAATACAAATATATATACATATACATAATAGATAGATAAATCTATATAGATAGGAGAAATATATAATATACTGAATTAGAAATGTAAATATATATCGTATAATTTAAAGAATTTTAAATTATTTTTTTAAAGTGTGATTATATATTTTCATCAATTAGTGTGAATGATTATTATATTTAATATCACATGATTTATATTGAATATTGTAAAACGCGTATATCAATTTAAAGTAATTTATAAATTTATTATTGAAAAAATCGCATTTACTGACTCCATAACTAAGGCTAATTATTCAAGTGAAGTTTAATATTTCAAAACGTGTATTAAAAATTTTAAAGTAATTTTCTTAGTTTATAATTAAAAAATATAAAATTTAGTAACTCCATAATTAATGCTAAATATTCAAGTGAAGTTTAGTATTTTAAAATGTGTAATAAAAATTCTAAAGTGATTTTTAAATTTATAATGGAAAAGATAACTTTATCACTGATGCTAATTGTTCAAGTGAAGAATATAAATAATTGTAGATAGATATATAAATAGATTATAATATTTAGTATCATACAATTTATATTTAATAATTTAAAATATGTAATGGAAATTTCAAAGTAATTTGAAAATTATAAAAAAAAATGACATTCATTAACTCTATCATCAATGCTAATTGTGAAAGTTGTGCAAGTGAATAATACAAAATATATAGAATAGTATTTTAAAATGTGCATTAAAAATTTTAAAGTGTTTTTTAAATTTATAATTGTAAAATAGACATTTATTAACTTCATCACTAATTGTAATATATATATATATATATATATATATATATATATATATATATATATATTATATCCCTATTACATAATTGACTTTTAGCAACATTTGAAAAAATATTGCTAAATCATTAAAAATGCTGCCAAATTGTTAAAAAGTGTTGTCCTTTAGAATTTGCAACATTTTTTACAAATGTTGTATTTGGCAATGTCGCTAAAATCAATTTTGTTATATATAAGGGATGAAAATATATTAAAGGTTTAAAAACATATAAGTCCCATGAACATTAGTATATGTGTGCCTAGATGCAATTACTTTTAAATTATGCACTTTGATCCTCTCAACTATTCAAAATGTGCGCTTAAGTAAAAAGTTATGTTTAGTGACATTTAACTGTTACTAATTCTGATAAAAATCATCATTAAATTAAATGTGACTTTTATACTTGATTGCACATGTTGAAAAGTTAAAGAATCAAACTGCAAACTTTGAAAGTAATTATATGTGAGTGCACATTATAGACTAAAATTTAGGAAATTTATTTATTTTTAACCTTATATTAAATAAATCAATAGTTAAATGAATCAATCTAAATAAAAAAATATAAAATATATGATTATGATTTTAAGTTACACATAGATAAACATCATATAGTTCATTTGAAAATTTGCTTGTCATTAATTTAAGTTGGTCCTTTAAATATTTTTGCAATGAATTAGTCACTCAAAGATTAATTATGTAAGTGTATTTTTAGGGACTGATATGATTGTGTTTAAGTCTTTGATGGATTAATTCAGGTATTTAAGTCTTAGGGCAAGGGTTACACTTTTAAATTATGTGCTCAATTCTATCCTAATTTATTACCTCTTTATCTAGAAAATCCCAAAATCTATCTTGAAACGTATGATTGCTATTCAACGTTCTTTTTTATAGGGTGGAGCCAATTTGTTGGATAAAAAAAATCCATGGGTATGCTGGGATCAAGTCTGTTTGTTGAAAGAAATGGGGGTGGCATATTCTAGAGAATCGCCTTTCTCTTCTCAATAAACTTCTTGCTACTAAATATGGACCTTTTTTGCATAACTGATTATTTAACTTAGTTGAATCAAGTCTTTGTCTAAGGAAAACATTAAGATGGTGGCAAGACATATGCTCTTTGAAATACGATTCTCGGGGTCATGAGAGCTCGTTAGTTAAAACTTTGATCAAAACTGTTGGTTCTGGTGTCGGGGTGTCATTTTGGAATGACTTGTGGCTTGGGGATTTTCCCTTGAGGATTCAATTCCCCAAACCCTTTCAAGTTTCTCTTGATCCTTTTGCCTCCATTGCGGATATGGGGCTTCCAAATGAGTGTGGGTGGTCTTGGGATTTAAAATGGAGAAGGCGTCTTTTTGCTTGGGAGGACTCTATCCTTGCTGAGCTGCTAAATTTATTGAACCCCATCTTTATTTGTCAAAATTTAGAAGATGGTTGGAGGTGCTTATTTGATAATTCTTATATTTATTCTTGCAAAGGAGCCTATGATTGGATTTATTCTCAGGGGACTATCTCAACTGTCAATTGCCCTACTCTTCATTGCTTGAACATTATTTGAAAATGCTGGGCGCCGCTAAAATGTCAGATTTTTTTGCTGGAGTGTGCTCCTAGACAAATTCTCTTCAAAATTTAATTTGTGCCAGCGTGGTGTTCTTTAATCACAGGATGACTGTTTGTGTTATTTTTGTAAGTCCACTCTTAAAACTGGTTTCCATTTATTTTTAGAATGCAGTTATTCCAGGTTGGTCTGGAATAAAGTTCTTAGGTGGCTAGGATTTTTCTCATCGGTCCCTTGGGAGTTTACCCATATTCTCAATTCTGTGTGTTTATTGGTGAAGGGGAATAAACAAGATAGCGCAATTACTATGATTTGGTGTTGTGTCCTGTGGAAAATTTGGAATGTTCGCAATGCTAAGAACTTTAAGCAAGAAGAAAAATGTGCTGATGAGGTTTTAAACTCAATACAGATGGCTTCCTAGAAATGGTTTCTCTCTAAAATCAAGAATTCTCATGTGGTGTTCTCAAATTGGTTCAATAATCCAGTAGCATCTATTCTGCATAATGCTTGATCTACTTTTTTTTGGGGGCTCTTAAATGTGCTGGTTTTTGTTTAACGTGCTTTTTAGGGGTGTTGTTGTTTATTTCTTTGAGTCACAATATTTTTAATTTTCTTGGTGTAGCTCGCTCGTTTCTATTTCCCTTATTATCTCTTATGTACTTTTTTTGGTGCACTATTGGTGCCCCGCGTAATATAATACCTCTTTCTGCTAATAAAATTTTTTTAATACTATTTTAATTTTTTGAGAGGGACTAATCTAGTGTCATAAATCTTTAAACAATGAAACTGGTATCAAGTGAATCCTTAAGAATTGAATTGATGTTTATCCTTTTCAAATTACTTGGTATACTTTAAAAGATTTTAAATTATTATAATAAAAATTGATACAATAAAAAATGCACACACAAGAATACATAGCTCATCTTACATTATAGCCAATAAGTTAATCCAGTGACTACCATTTTATGGTTTATTTTTCTAGCATTTTTCCATTTTCTTCTTATTGTATTTAGAGTCGTAGATTAAGTCCTTTACGAACTATAAACTAAAATAGTTCTTAGTTTTGTATTTTATAAGTCATTTTAGTTCCTTACGGAATCGGTCATTTTTGTCTCTGCCTTACATTATCATCGAGCATTTTAGTCACTAATTTCACTATTATCAGTCATTTTAGTCCTTGAAAGTCAGAGACTAAAATGAATGTTCGTATAATTCAGAGACTAAAGTGACCGGCAAAATGCAAAGTGATGGACTAAAGTGACTTATCGGCACAAAGTCAGAGACTAAATTAACTTATCCGAACAAAGTCAGAAACTAAAGTGACATATTCTCATAAAGTTAAGGACCAAAATGATACATCACTCTTAAGTTTACTTTCTTTGGTACATCATAAAAATAAGGAAGTTACTTATTAAGTAAGTCTAAGTTTTTGCCAGCATTGCATTGGATAAAATAATAAAATTTAATTAACAGAATTGAAAAAAAAAATTCTAGCAAAACAAATATAATAGTTATTAGCGCATAAATAGACCGAGTTTATTGACAAGTCCAAATAGTTCTAGGATTATTTTTAAGAGAAGTCCATGAACGAACAAACCCATTAAAGATAGCAAATTAAGACAGACATATAAGACAAGATTTCTTATTGAAGAACAAACAGACATTAATAGCGAAACTGGAATAATTATGAAAACAACAACATAAACCCAGCTATTAGTCTTCACTCTTATGCTTCAATTTTCTTCCCTTACTGTGCATAACGATCGTAGATTAGAAGAGAATTGGATCCCGAATCAAACTCTTTTACATATACCTTGTCTTCTCTTGCAACACCATTTTTAGCATAAGCACTATATCCGAGAAGGGCGTTGGATCCTTGTTCAAACTCTTTCACGAATTTCTTCTCTTCCTTCCCATCGCCATTTTTAGCATAAGCAGTGTACCATAGAAGGGCGTTGGATCCTGGTTCAAACTCTTTCACAAATTTCTTCTCTTCCTTTACATCACCATTTTTAGCATAAGCACTGTACCCGAGAAGGGCGTTGGATCCTGGTTGAAACTCTTTCACGTATTTCTTCTCTTCCTTTCCATCACCATTTTTAGCATAAGCAGTGTACCAAAGAAGGGCGTTGGATCTTGGTTCAAACTCTTTCACAAATTTCTTCTCTTCCTTTCCATCACCATTTTTCGCATAAGCACTGTACCCGAGAAGGGCGTTGGATCCTTGTTCAAACTCTTTTACGTATTTCTTCTCTTCCTTTCCATCACCATTTTTAGCATAAGCAGTATACCAGAGAAGGGCGTTGGATCCTGGTTCGAACTCTTTCACGAATTTCTTCTCTTCCTTACCATCACCATTTTTAGCATAAGCAGTGTACCAGAGAAGGGTGTTGGATCCAGGTTCAAACTCTTTCACGAATTTCTTCTCTTCCTTTGCATCACCATTTTTAGCATAAGCAGTGTACCATAGAAGAGCGTTGGATCCTGGTTCAAACTCTTTCACATATTTCTTCTCTTCCTTTGCATCTCCATTTTTAGCATAAGCACCGTACCCGAGAAGGGCGTTAGATCCCGGTTCAAACTTTTTCACGTATTTTTTCTCTTCCTTCCCATCACCATTTTTAGCATAAGCAGTGTAGACAAGAAGGGCATTGGATCCTTGTTCAAAGTCTTTCACGAATTTCTTCTCTTCCTTTCCATCTCCATTTTTAGCATAAGCAGTGTACCAGAGAAGAGCGTTGGATCCTGGTTCGAACTCTTTCACGTATTTCCAGTTTTCTCCGACATCTTTTCTTGACTCTATTCCACCGGCAAACTTGTGAATAAAAAAAAGACATGTTAATCCATTATTTACTTAAAAAATGAATATACTAACCAAAAAAAATATTCAACCTGTTAGGATAATAGATGTATGTTTGGATGTTGGATTCAAGCAGATTATTATAACTTAGAAGTAGTGGAAAACAAACTACTATGAATTGAATGAAATTTAATTGAATAAAATTAGATACGAAATGCTGTTCATTTTGTCCTTATATCTTTTCAAGCTTATATATTAATTATACTCAATCCAAAATATTTTAATAATAATTGATATTAACATTAAATTTAACAAATAGTATAATATAATCCATCTAAATCACTTAGAGAGTATCTGGACTGAGAAGGAAAATGAATAACTCAATTAAAGATAGGAAGAAATTAATGGAAAATGAATAGAAATTGTGAAAGGAAGAAAACATACGAGGAAGAGACAGAGTGCTAAAGAAAGAGCAAGCTTCATCTTAGATATGAGAAAGGAAGACTATAGAGTGTTGTTGGTGTAGGAAATATAGTCTCTATTTATAGATTGAGAATTATGATTTATTAATTTGGAGCACAAGTAATTATTTGTTAATTTAATACCTCGTGGAGATTATGCTAATTAGTTTATTTGCTAGATCCGGTTTTTCCGCTGCGAAGCATCTTTTGGTGTAAAAAAAATATAGCAACTTTCAATTAGACAATGCAAATGTTAACTTAAATTAACCTTTTGTCTATCTACTTCCATTTTATTTTCGTTTTAGTCCCTATAATAAAAAATGTTCAATTTTAAATATTACTAAAGCTTTTTAGCAATATGATCTTAATACAATATTTGTTAGAAATGTTACAAATACATGAAGATGACATTTTTAAAATATTACTAAAAGTAAATTATATAATAGTGTCACTACAAGAATACTGCTAATTAGCTTGATAAAATTTTATAGCTAATATGCAGCAATTGAGTTCGAAGGTCCTAAAATTAGGTTGCTAATTTGCTACGAAATACAACTTAAAACCTTAATACAACTCAATTCCTCACGACAACAAGTGCTTGAGACAATCCACTTATAACTAACTATCCATTGTGGGACTTTCATTTATTCTTGACTTCATATCTAATTAGTAGCTAATTTAGTAGCTAATCAGTAGCTAACAAAATTAGCTAGAAAACTTTTTTGATAGCTAATTAGTAGTTATTCAGATACAAGTTAGCTACAAAAATATTTCTAGCTAAATTTAATTTTGTAACTAGTAGCAAATTTAGAAGTTAATCAGTATAGCTAATTAGTAACTATTTAAATGCAAATTAAGTATGAAAAACTTTTGTAGTTATATTTCGCAGCTAATTAGTAGCTAATTAGTGGCTAACAAAATTAGCTTAAAAAATTTTTTTGGTAGCTAATCCGTAATTATTTAGATATAAATTTGCTAAAAAAAATTACAGTTATATTTCGTAGCTAATTAGTAGCTAGTTTAGTGGCTAAACGGTATTTATGAAAATTGGTTATAATTTTTTTTCTAGTAGCTAATGAGTAACTATTTAACCATTAATTAGCTATGAAATTTTAATTATAACTATATTTCATAATTAATATTGAATTTTCTTGTAGTGTGTAAGTACTTAATGAGTTTTCTACATATATTTATATACAATATTAAATACCTGTTTCTCAATAAATATTATATATTTATACCAATAACATCTGATAAGTTTGTCTAAGGGATAATTAGTATTCTATCTTGTTAATAGACTATACTAAGAAGGTAATAAAAAAACATAAAGAACAATAATTAGATTATTATTATGTCATGACATGCATGTAAAAAGTTCATCATTCATTTTATTTTTCATCGCAAAGTTGGGTAGTACTGTTGTAAAATCCTTATACGATTATGTGATAGAATGCTTAAGTTTGTTGGTTAAAATAGATCACCCTAAGAGCAAGAGGAAAAAAAATGCAATGCTTTCTCTTAAATGTATATATCATTATGAGATTTACGGAAGTCCAGATTAATCAAAAATGAAAGTTTTTCAAACCACTTTCTGCTGACTTGTTTTAAGCCATATAAAGAACGATTAAATTTGAAAACAAGATTTTTGTTCTTAACATCCAATCCTTGAGGTATTTTTATATAAACGTTTTCTTTAAGATCGTCGAGCAAGAAAGCATTGTTAATGTCAAGTTGTTGTAGAGTCCCGTTCTTAACAGAAGCTAGAGCTAGAAGAAGCCTTACCATTGTTAGTTTCGCAACGGGTGCAAAGGTTTCACAATAGTCTATACCTTCTACTTGGTTATACGCTTTTGCTAAAAGTCTAGCTTTATGAAGTTCTATTTCACCATTAGACTTATATTTTATTTTGTACACCCATTTACTGCCTATGGCCTTTTTACCCTTGGGTAATTCCACTAACGACCATGTATTATTGTTAGCAAGAGCTTTTAATTCTTTCTTCATAGCATCAACCCATTCACTATGTTTAGAAGCAGAAGCATACGAGGTAGGTTCAGAATTAACATTGATATTTAAGACAAAATTATTATAACCAGAACAAAGTCTATCATAAGTCAGGAAATCAGATATAGAATACTTCACAATGCTATTCAAATTATTAATATTATTACCTTTTAACAAATAAAGATGATAGTTAATCAGCCAAGTAGCTGGGTAAAGATTTAATGCGTGTAGACTTCCAAACCTGTTCACTAACAATATTATCTTTATCACAATCACCGTTAGCAATAGTATTTTAGTGCTATGTAATTGCGAAAAAGGCAAATATGTATGAGGAACAGTTTGCTCCTCCTGATTTGATGTAGGAACTTCTTGTTCCGAAGGCCATCGTTCATAAAGCATGTAATCAAAAGAAGGATTTGAAAAATTGTCAGTATCGCGAACAACACTGCTAGTGTGGTGTAGTTTGTGTTTATGACCGAATAATTTGCGATGAAAATCCTCACCTTAATTAAATGTCTAATATGTATGTTTAATTAGGGGTAAGCCATAACTTATTTTTATTAATGTTCTGTGTTAAGAGTAGTATGTCTCATTCTATGTGTAATTTTTACAAAGAGGAAAGAGAATACAACAACAACCAAGCGTAATCTCCATTTTATGAGAGTACTGGGGTTGGATGTACACAGCCTTACCCTTATGTTAATATAGAGAGACTGTTTCTAAGTTGGCTCAAGATGCATTGCTGCATTGAAGCATTGACTTCCTGCAACTTCAATAAAATTGAGAAGTGCTGGAAGTTTTATGAGCCATTTTGATTTAGTCCATATTAACTCAAAATTAAAAGATAGCATTAATTCTTTCAACTCCATCAATGATGGACAAGGGAAGAGAATATAATATTAAAAGATATATAAGCTAGAAAATCCATTGTTGGATTCATCTTATCATATAGACATATTGTAAAGTTCTGGACTAATGCTCATTATGCATTTTTTGTTTGACTTGACTAGGCTGGTTGTGCATGCTTTGGATTTGATGTGTATTGCCACTTTTATGATTTTCTTGATTAGATGTCTTTGTTTACGTACTTGGTTGCATTTCTTTCAGTCATCTTTAGTTATCTTAACTTCCACAAGAGATAATTTGTTGTTATAGGCATCCATCTAAATCCAAATGTTTGACAATTAAGTTTTTGATCTTCAACCATAAAATTAGTAGTTAGAATAATGTACTAATATCACTTGGCTAATTTGAAAAGACAAAGATTTTCTAGGTGCTTTCATACATGCCTTATCTTTTTCTGTTACCTCCATGCCAACATGTTTTGAATTCTGATAGTTCTTATGTTTGCTCAGTGTTTTAGGAAGCTAAGTGTATACTTGCTGTGTACTTGACTTTGTCAATCTTTATAAATAAAACATTTCTGTCTCTGAGAAGAGAAAACCGTATAAATTCGTGTTGGTTTATTTACTTTAACTCTTATTTATCTTGATTTTGGTTTCATATAGTTTCTAACTAGGTTACCCCCTTATTGCTAACTATTTGCATTGCATTTTGATAGGTTTTTGGTCTCTAGTCAGTAAACAGCTATAAGTGCATAGAAGAATACTCGATATCAGATACATCAACTTTGATTTTGACTAGAGCAAGGTAAAGTAATTAAATCAATTTTCTATGGATTTAATTTTTCCAAGTGAAAGTATAAGAAACTTTTACTCCGTAAAAATGTTATTAGTTAGACATCAATTAGTCTCTATAATTCAAACCAACCCAACTATTTTGGTCCATGCATTAAAAAAAAAATCCTTGAAAATCATAGTTTGAAGAATCAGTTTTCTCCAACTTTGTTGTCCATAATTTCGTTTGAAATTCGTTGTTGTTCTCTCTTTCAGATTTTCATTTTCAGTATGTTAACTAGGTAGCAGGTCGCATCTAACAATTTGATCGAATGGTTGACGAGTACTGCTTTGAGTAGCAGGTCCTCAGTTCGAACCCCTGTGAACGCACTTTGTAGGGTGGCTGAAAAAAGTAGTTGTATGTAGTAACTTAATTCCATTATTTGGAGCTGATTCATACTCTGGCATTCTTGCCCCGGCAATTGTTCAAGAAATTTCAAATGGTAAGAAATCTTGATTGACTCAATCTACAAGATTCTCATTCTTTTATAAAGAGGTAATTTACACCCAGAATTTGCAGGATTGGCTTACTGCAGCAAGTTACGTGACGAAGGATATCAAAGAGCCCGACGACTATGGTGGCTTTCCAGCTGTAATGATATAGCCCTAATGCTTTTTTTCTGCATTTTGCATTAGCATCATAGTTGAAGATGCTAACATCATGTATATTATAGAATGGAGATGGATCTAGCTTCAACTATGGTCATTCTTGCATCACAAACAAAAATTAAAATCAAGGTTAGTAAGAACACAAAATAGAAAATGGAATAGAGAAGAAGATGGGAAGAAGAGGAATGAGTGGATGCCATTTCTAACCTAAGCAAAAAGATAAATCTATCGGGAAACCGCCACAACGGAATTGAGATCCATTGATAAGGTCATCAAAATTCCAAAGCTCACAAGGCTCACAAGAGAGAATGCTCTCCAAAAAATCTCAATATTCATTCAATGATCAAAAGTTTTCCACAAAAAACTTAATGTGGGTATTTATACTATTACCTAGAGGCCCAAAGTGGCAAATAACAAAAAAAAAAAAAACATGGCAACCCCTAAAATTAAAATACAACCTAGGGACTAAAAACCAAAATAAAAAATGTTTAACATAAATGTGAGCTAAGACACAAAACTCACACTTAGTACAAAATAATCCAAACCTAACAATTTAATCCCTAAGTAAAACTTTTATTTATAAAACATTAAAAGAAGTTAGAAAATTCTTCAATGTTGTCACTTGCTTGTTCTTCTTGAAACTTCAATCAACAAGCAATCCATGATCACATCATCTTGGGTGTATCCTTAAACTACCTCTTTTGTTGCTTTGCAGGTTTCAGTTCATCAATGGCGGTGACAAGTTGTTAGCAATTGTCCGACGCTGGCGAGAAAAAACCCAGAAGTGAGCCAAGATACATCTTCTGAATAGTTAAATACTGAAATTAATGAGTAGTGAGCAGAGTTTTTGCGGAGTTCATGAAAAAAAAGAGAGAAAATATTAATACTAAAAATTGTGTGTTATCTTGTACACAAGTACTATGTGCAAAAGAAATTTTACTTTGATTACATAGAAGAAATTCCCTCGAGCATCAACCTTGAACAAAACTTAGTGTGTTGAAGTAGTTCTTTAGCTGAAGGTTTAGGATTTGATAAAGAATAAGCATTTTATGATCTCTATAGTTGATAAATATATAGATACTGTATATAATATTAAAAAATATATATAGAAACAAAACGAGGACGTACACTAAAAATGTAAAAAATAAAAGTTTTACCAGCAGTTTTACCTGCAAAAACACCAATTGTGGCCTTACCAACAGTTATAACCGTCGAAACGTGCAAGACCTTACAGAAAACTGAATGTGGCTTTCCCAACGATTTCAAACTGTGGTTAAACCATTTTGCGGCGGTTTACGATATGGGATCCCGCAATTAAAAAATCCGCTGAAAATCCGTTTGTGACGGACAGATTGCCCACGGTTCTGGAAACCCCCGCTAAGTGTACTAGCTACAATTTTAACCGCAGCTAAGTAAAAAAAAACCGCAGTTGTAATTAATTTTTTGGTAGTGACTAATCTAGTGTTATAAATCTTTGAACAATGAAACTGGTATCAAGTGAATCCTTCAAGAACTGAATTGGTGTTTATCATTTTCAATAAAAAATGATACAATAAAACATGCACACACAAGAATACATAGCTCTATCTTACATTACAGCCAATAAGTTAATCCTGTGACTACCGTTTTATGGTTTATTTTTCTAGCATTTTTCCATTTTCTTCTTACTGTATGCAGGAGAAGTAGATTAAGTTCTTTACAAACTATATACTAAAATAGTTCTTGATTTTATATTTTATAAGTCATTTTAGTCCATCACGAAATCGGTCATTTTAATCTTCGACTTTCACTATCATTAGACATTTTCACTATTATCAGTCATTTTAGTCCTTGAAAGTCAGGGACTAAAATGATTGTTCGTATAATTCATGGACTAAAGTGACCCGTAAAATGCAAAATCAAGGACTAAAGTAATTTATCTGCACAAAGTGAGGGACTAAAGTGATTTATCCTCACAAAGTTTAGGACCGAAATATTGCATCACTCTTAAGTTTACTTTCTTTGGTACTTCAAAAGAATAATGAAGTTACTTGTCAGGTAAGTCTAAGTTTTTGGCCCACATTGCATTGGATATAATAAAAAATATATATTTAACAAAATTGAAAAAAGAAAAATTTTTAGCAAAAACAAATATAATAATTATTGACGCATAAAGAGAAAGAGAGTTTATCGATAAGTCCAAATAGTTCTATGGTTACTTTCAAGAGAAGTCCACGAACAAACGAACCCATCATAGCTAGCAAATTAGGACAGAGATATAAGACAAGACTTATTATTGAAGAACATACAGTCATTAATAGCGAACCTGGAATAATTATGGAAACAACAACATAAACCCAGCTATTAGTTTTCGCTCTTATGCTTCAATTTTCTTCCCTTACTGTGCATAACGATCGTAGATTAGAAGAGAATTGGATCCCGAATCAAACTCTTTTACATATGCCTTCTCTTCCTTTGCATCACCATTTTTAGTATAAGCACTATATCCGAGAAGTGCGTTGGATCCTTGTTCAAACTCTTTCACGAATTTCTTCTCTTCATTCCCATCACCATTTTTAGCATAAGCAGTGTGCCAAAGAAGAGCGTTGGATCCTGGTTGAAACTCTTTTACGTATTTCTTCTCTTCCTTTCCATCACCATTTTTAGCATAAGCAGTGTACCAGAGAAGGGCGTTGGATCCTGACTCGAACTCTTTCACGAATTTCTTCTCTTCCTTACCATCACCATTTTTAACATAAGCACTATACCCGAGAAGGGCGTTGGATCCTTGTTCAAACTCTTTCACGTATTTCTTCTCTTCCTTTCCATCACCATTTTTAGCATAAGCAGTGTACCATAGAAGGGCGTTAGATCCTGGCTCGAACTCTTTCACGAATTTCTTCTCTTCCTTACCATCACCATTTTTAGCATAAGCAGTGTACCAGAGAAGAGCATTGGATCTAGGTTCAAACTCTTTCACGAATTTCTCTCTTCCTTTGCATCACCATTTTTAGCATAAGCAGTGTACCATAGAAGAGCGTTGGATCCTGGTTCAAACTCTTTTACATATTTCTTCTCTTCCTTTGCATCTCCATTTTTAGCATAAGCAGTGTAGACGAGAAGGGCGTTGGATCCTGGTTCAAAGTCTTTCATGAATTTCTTCTCTTTATTTCCATCTCCATTTTTAGCATAAGCAGTGTACCAGAGAAGAGCGTTGGATCCTGGTTGAAACTCTTTCACGTATTTCGAGTTTTCACCAACATCTTTTCTTGACTCTATTCCATCAGCAAACTTGTCAATAAAAAAAAGGCATGTTAATCCATTATTCACTTAAAAAATGAATATACTAACAAAAAAAAATATTCAACCTGTTAGGATATTAGATGTATGTTTGGATGTTGGATTCCAGCAGATTGTTATATATAACTTAGAAGTAGGGAAAACAAACTACTATGAATTGATATTAAAATTAAATACAACAAATAGTATAATATAATCCATCTAAATCATTTAGAGACTATATGGAGTGAGAAGGAAACTAAATAACTCAATTAAAGATAAGAAGATATTAATGGAAAATGAATGGAAATTGTGAAAGGAAAGAAAACATACGAGGAAGAGACAGAGTGCTAAAGAAAGAGCAAGCTTCATCTTAGATATGAGAAAGGAAGACTATAGAGTGTTGTTGGTGTAGGATAGATGTAGGAAATATAGTCTCTATTTATAGATTAGAATAATGATTTATTAATTTGGAGTACAAGTAATTATTTGTTAATATAATACCTCGTGGAGATTATGCTAATTAGTTTATTTGCTATATCCGGTTTTTCCGCTGCGAAGCATCTTTTGGTGTGAGGGTGAGAGAGCCGAGGGAAAGGAGTTAACTAATTCGAAGTATATATGAAATTCATTTTTTATTAAATTTATTTTGCAAATATTTGATACGCATATCATTATAGACTAAAGATAGCAACTTTCAATTAGATAATGCAAATGTTAACTTAAGAGTGATATACATTTTGGTCTCTAACTTTGTGAGGATAAGTTATTTTAGTCTTTGACTTTGTGTTTAAAATGTCACTTTAGTCCTTAATTTTGTATTTTACAGGTTGCTTTAGTTCTGAATTATAGGAACATTCATTTTAGTCCATGACTTTCAGGGACTAAAATATCTTATAGTAGTGAAAGTCATGGACTAAAATGACTTATGATAATGAAAGTTAGGGACTAAAATAACCGATTCTATCAAGGACTAAAATAACTTATAAAATATAAAGTGATAGACTATTTTGATATATATTTTGGTGAGGTTAAATTAACCTTTTGTACATGTACTCCCATTTAATTTTTCTTTTAGTCCTTATAATAAAAAAACGTACATTTTAAAATGTTTTTAAAACCTTTTAGCAATATAACCTTTATATAATATTTGTTAGAAATGTTGCAAATACACAAAGACGACATTTTTAAAATATTGCTAAAAGTAAATTATATAATAGTGTCACTACAAGAATACAACTCAGTAGCAAGAAAATAATAGCTACCAAATTCAAGTGGTAGCTATGGCAAGCAGGCTTTTATACCTCTATTAGGAGGGAGAAATTGAAGTCATGACAATCCAATGACATAAACAAAGAGAATAGAGTACGAGCGTATAACACTATAATATAACTCAATTTTAATAGAACACAATTTTTTAAGACAACAAGTGCATGAAAAATTCCCTTATAAATTCTTTAACTTGCTTCAAACTATTCAATGTGGGACTTTCATTCATTCTTGACTTCATATCTAATTACTAGCTAATGTAATAGCTAATCAGTAGCTAAGAAAATTAGCTAGAAAATTTTTTTTGGTAGCTAATTATTAGCTATTTAGATCAAGTTAGCTAAAAAAAATTGTAGCTACATTTTTTAGCTAACTAATAACAAATTTAGTAGCTAACTAGTAGCCAAGAAAATTAGCTAAAAAGTTTTTTTGGTAGCTAATTAGTAACTATTTAGATACAAATTAGGTAAAAAAAAACTTTTGTTGCTATATGTCATAGCTAATTAGTGGCCAACAAAATTAGCTAAAAAATTATTTTTGGTTGCTAATCCGTAGTTATTTAGATACAATTTTGCTAAAAAAATTTGTAGCTATATTTCGTAGATAGTTAGTACTTAATTTAGTAGCTAAACGGTATTTATGAAAATTAGTTATAAATTTTTTTTCTAGTAGCTAATTAAAAGCTATTTAATCACAAATTAACTATGAAATTTTGGTTGTAATTATATTTCGTAACTAATATTGAATTTTTTTTAAGTGTGTAAGTACTTAATGAGTTTTCTACATTTATTTATATACAATATTAAATACCTGTTTCTCAATAAAAATTATATATTTATACCAATAACATGTGATAAGTTTGTCAGAGGGATAATTAGAATTCTATCTTATTAATAGACTATACTAAGAAGATAATAAAAAAACAAAAAGAAAAATAATTAGACTATAATGTGATGACATGTAAAAAATTCATCATCCATTTTATTTTTCCATCGCAAAGTTGGGTAGTACTGTTGTAAAATCCTTATACGATTATGTGATAGAATGCTTAAGTTTGTTGGTTAAAATAGATCACCCAAAGTGGAAAAAAAATGCAAGGCGATCATTTGTAGATTTCTCTTAAATGTATATATTATTGTATATTTTTTTATTCAATCTAATTAATTAAATTTTAGAGGGAAATTTACAGCAATATACCTTGAGATTTGTGCATATTATCTAAATCCGGGATGTTTCAAAAATTATATCTACAACATAATTTTTTTTATAAGCAAAATATTTTATTAATAACTTTGAGTTTAAGGATTACTCAAGCCCATTTATTTACAAGTTAAGACAAAAAGCCTAATACACATGAAAGAATAGAGTAACAGACACGTTTGTGGGAAAATGAATGAATGAATATTGTGTTATCTGAATGAACTGAGTATGGTTCTAATATACAAAGCTATTGGGCTTTAGGATACGCCAAGCCTAATACGGGAGAAATGAAACAAAAATGGGCCAAAGAATATGACAACACATAAGATAAGCCCAAACAAAGAAAATAAAGCTAAATTAGATATCCCAGTTTGGAGAGTAATTCTTGGAATGTCGTCGAATCCAATGCTTTTGTGAAAATATCAGCCAACTGGTGGTTGGTATTGATTGGCAGCAGATGCATAAGTCCTTTTTCGAGTTTCTCTCTTATTACATGGCAATCTATTTCAATATGTTTCGTTCTTTCGTGAAAAACAAAATTTTGAGCTATGTATCTCGCAGAATCGCTATCACAAAATAATAGCGCTGGAGAGACAAAATCAATTTTAAAATCTTTTAGGATGTATGTGAGCCATTGTATTTCACATATGGTATTAGCTAATGCCCTATATTTCGCATCTGAAGACGATCTAGACATTGTACTTTGCTTTTTACACCAACATGAGAAAAAGGAGTTCCAGAGATATAACACAATAACCGGTTACAGATATTTGAGTTAGTGGGCAAGTGGCTCAATCAATGTCGCTAAAATCCTTTAGGCGTAATTCAGAATCTGAACGACATAAAAGGCCTTAGACTCGCGTCTTTCTTCAAATAATGAATAATCCTTAAGGCTGCTGCTTAATGCCCTTCTTTGGGGTTGCTCATGTGTTGGCTTAGCTGCTGGACGACATACGCAATGTATGGGTGCGTGGTTGTTAGGTAAATCATGCGTCCGATTAGTCTTCGGTAACCAGCTTGGTCCGTACATGGGGCTGTCCCTTTAGCATTTTTCATGCATTCCTTAACCATTGGGCTATTAACCGGCTTCCCTTCAAGAAGCCCACAAAACTCAATTAAATCAAGGGCATATTTTCTTTGATTAAGAAATATACCGTCTTTAGAACGGGCAATTTCTAATCCTAAGAAATATCGTAAATTGCCCAGATCTTTAATATTCCTGTCCAGAAGAATTTTCAAGGAATTGATTTCATCTATATTGTTTCCAGAAATTATTAAATCATCTACATAAACCAAGACAATGCAGAAGAGATTCCCAGTCCGTTTAATAAACAAAGAATTATCATGATGAGATTTACGGAAGCGCAAATTAATCAAAAAATAAAATTTTTCAAACCACATTCTGCTGGCTTGTTTTAAGCCCTGTTTGGAAAGGCTTATGCGCAGCTTATCAAAATAGCTTATGGGTTCCTATAAACTGTTTTAAGCTTATTTTCATAAGCTTCTTGAAGTAACTTATTAGAATAAGCTGTTTTTAGCTTATTCAAGTAAGTTTTGCATTTTTTTCTAAAAAAAACCTATAATTTGAAAATAGTTTATTGCATAAGTACTTAATTAAGCTGTGTACCCAAACACACCCTTAAGCCATATAAAGAACGATTACATTTGAAAACAAGATTTTTGTTCTTAACATCCAATCCTTTGAGGTATTTTCATATAAACGTCTTCTTTAAGATCATTGTGCAAGAAAGTATTGTTAACGTCAAGTTGTTGTAGAGTCCAGTTCTTAACCGAAGCTAGAGCTAGAAGAAGCCTTATTGTTGTTAATTTCGCAACGGGTGCAAATGTTTCACAATAGTCTATACCTTCTACTTGGTTATACGCTTTTGCTATAAGTCTAGCTTTATGACGTTCTATTTCACCATTAGACTTATATTTTATTTTGTACACCCATCTACTGCCTATGGCCTTTTTACCCTTGGGTAATTCCACTAATGACCATGTAATATTGTTAGCAAGAGCTTTTAATTCTTTATTCATAGCATCAACCCATTCACTATGTTTAGAAGCAGAAGCATACGAGGTAGGTTCAGAATTAACATTGATATTTAAGACAAAATTATTATAACTAGAAAAAAGTCTATCATAAGTTAGGAAATCAGATATAGAATACTTCACAGTGGTATTCAAATTATTAATATTACTACCTTTTAACAAATAAAGATGATAATTAATGTGGCTGGGTAATGATTTAATACGTGTAGACTTCCAAACCTGTTCACTAACAATATTATCATTATCACTATCACTGTTAGCAATAGTATTTTAGTACTATGTAATTGCGAAAAAGGCAAAGATGTATCAAGAACAATTTTCTCCTCCTGATTTGATGTAGGAACTTCTTGTTCCAAAGGCCATGGTTTATCACGCAAGTAATCAAAAGAAGGATTTGAAAAATTGACAGTATCGCAAACAACAACAACAACTTCCTGCTCTTCCTAGTTTGGTGTACTTGTGTTTATGACCGAATAATTTGCGATGAAAATTCTCACCTTAATTAAATGTCTAATATGTATGTTTAATTAGGGGTAAGCCTTAACTTGTTTTTATTAATGTTCTATGTTAAGAGTAGTATGTCTCATTCTATGTGTCTTTTTTACAAAGAGGGAAGAGAATACAACAACAACCAAGCGTAATCCCCATTTTATGAGAGTACTGAGATTGGATGTACGCAATCTTACCCCTTTATTAATATAGAGAGACTGTTTTCGAGTTGACCCAAGATGCATTGCTGCGTTGTTATTAACTTCGTGCAACTTCACTAAAAATGAGAAGTGCTAAAAGTTTTATGAGTCATTTTGATTTAATCCATATTAACCCAAAGCTTAAAGATAACATTAATTCTTTCAACTCCATCAAGGGAAGAGAAGATAATATTAAAAGATATATAAGCTGGAAAATCCATTGTTGGATTCATCTTATCATATACATCATATTGTAGAGTTCTAGACTAATGCTCATTATGCATTTTTTGTTTAATGTGACTAGGCTGGGTGTATTGCCACTTTTATGATTTTCTTGATTAGATGTCTTTGTTTAGGTATTTGGCTTGCATTTCTTTTAGTCATCTTTAGTTATCTTCATTTTCGCAAGAGATAATTTGTTGTTATAGGCATCCATCTAAATCCAAATGTTTGACAATACAGTTTTTATCTTCAAACATAAAATTAGTAGTTAGAATAATGTACTAATATAGCGGGCTAATTTGAAAAGACAAAGATTTTCTAGGTGCTTTCATACAGTCCTTGTCTTTTTCTATTACCTCCATGCCAACATGTTTTGAATTCTAATAGTTCTTATGTTTGCTCAGTGTTTCAGGTAGTGTATACTTGTTGTGTAATTAACTTTGTTAATCTTTATAAATAAAGCACTTTTGTCTCTTAAAAGAAAAAACCGTATAAATTCATGTTGGTTTATTTACTTTAACTTTTATTTATCTTGATTTTGGTCTCATATAGTTTCTAACTAGGTTAGCCCCTTACTGCTAACTATTTCCATTGCATTTTGATAGGTTTTTCGTCTCTGGTCCGTAGACAGCTATAAGTGCATAGAAGAATACTCGATAACAAATACATACCCCTCATCAACTTTGATTTTGACGGGAGCAAGATAAAGTAATTAAATCAATTTTCTATGGATTTAATATTTCCAAGTGAAAGTATGAGAAACTTTTACTTCATTAAAATGTTATTAGTTAGACATCAGTTAGTCGGTAAAATTCAAACCAACCCAACTATTTTGGTCCATGCAAAAAAAAAAAAATCCTTGAAAATTATAGTTAGAAGAATCATATTTCTCCAACTTTGTTGTCCATAATTCCGTGCGTTTGAAATTCGTTGTTGTTCTCTCTTTCTGATTTTCATCTTCATTATGTTAAATAGGTAGATTAGACCTATATTCATTTCATGTTCAGATTGATTATGCAAAATAATTATTGACGCATAAAGACACGTAGAGTTTATCGATAAGTCCAAATAGTACTAAGATTTACTAGAGAAGTCCAAGAACAAACCCAAGGATTTACTAGAGAAGTCCAAGAACAAACCCATCAAAGCTAGCAAATTAAGACGGAGATATAAGACAATACTTATTATTAGAGAGCATACATACATTAATAGCGAAATTGGAATCATAAACCATTAAGGAAACAATAACATAATCCCAGCTATTAATTAGTCTTTGCTCTTAGGCTTCAACTTTCTTCCCTTCCTTTGCATAAGCACCGTACCCGAGAAGGGCGTTGGATCCTGGTTCAAATTATTTCACAAATTTCTTCTCTTCCTTTCCATCGCCATTTTTAGCATAAGCAGTGTACCAGAGAAGGGCGTTGGATCCAGGTTCAAACTCTTTCACGTATTTCTTCTCTTCCTTTCCATCACCATTTTTAGCATAGGCAGTGTACCATAGAAGGGCGTTGGATCCTGGTTCAAACTCTTTTACGAATTTCTTCTCTTCTTTTCCATCACCATTTTTACCATAAGCAGTGTACCAGAGAAGGGCGTTGGATCCTGGTTCAAACTCTTTCACGAATTTCTTCTCTTCCTTTACATCGCCATTTTTAGCATAAGCAGTGTACCAGAGAAGAGCGTTGGATCCAGGTTCAAACTCTTTCACGTATTTTTTCTCTTCCTTTCCATCACCATTTTTAGCATAGGCAGTGTACCAGAGAAGGGCGTTGGATCCAGGTTCAAACTCTTTCACGTATTTCTTCTCTTCCTTTGCATCACCATTGTTAGCATAAGCAGTGTACCAAAGAAGGGCGTTGGATCCAGGTTCAAACTCTTTCACGTATTTCTTCTCTTCCTTTCCATCACCATTTTTAGCATAGGCAGTGTACCAGAGAAGGGCGTTGGATCCTGGTTCAAACTCTTTTACGAATTTCTTCTCTTCTTTTCCATCACCATTTTTAGCATAAGCAGTGTACCAGAGAAGGGCGTTGGATCCTGGTTCAAACTCTTTTACGTATTTCTTCTCTTCTTTTGCATCACCATTTTTAGCATAAGCAGTATACCAGAGAAGGGCATTAGATCCTGGCTCAAACTCCTTCACGTATTTCCAGTTTTCTCCAACATCTTTTCTTGATTCTATTCCAGCGGCAAACTTGCCAATGAGAAAAAGGCACGTTAATCCATTATTCACTTAAAAATGAATATACTAACAAAAAAAAAAAAAAACCATTCAACCTGTTAGGATAATATATGTATGTCAAAGGTAAGGACGTCAGTATAATGTAAATTTGGATGTTGGATTCCAGCAGATTGTCATAAGTTAGAAATAGGGAAAACAAACTACTATGAATTGAATGAAATTTAATTGAATAAAATTAGATACGAAATGCTGTTCATATTTTCCTTATATCTTTTCAAGCTTATATATTAATTTTACTCTATCCAAAATATTTTCATATTAATTGATATCAAATCAAAACATAATATAATCCATCTAAATCACTTAGAAAGTATCTGGAGTGAGAAGGAAACTAAATAACTCAATTAAAGATAAGAAGAAATTAATGAAAAATGAATAGAAATTGTGAAAGGAAGAAAACATACGAGGAAGAGACAGAGTGCTAAAGAAAGAGCAAGCTTCATCTTGGATATGAGAAAGGAAGACTATAGAGTGTTTTTGGTGTGGGATAGATGTAGGATATATAGTCTCTATTTATAGATTGAGAATTATGATTTATTAATTTATAGTACAAGAAGTAATTCTTTGTTAATTTAATGCCTCGTGGATATTATGCTAGCTAATTAGTTTATTCAGGGTTTGATTTTCTAGAACCGGTTTTTTCGCAGCCAGCAAGCATCTTTTTCGTGTGCATATGAGTATAATTTCTCTTGTTAGAAACAAAAATGAATTAGAAAATTTTTATTGAAGAGGAGTTGTTAGGAAAGAAGATAATTTTTGTTTCTTGTTTTTAGAGAGTTATGTTTATTATTAAGATATCTTTTTGAGATAATTGCATTTTAATCCTTGTCTATAAATTAAAGTTTATAAATTTAAGTTTAAATACTAGTCTGTTGTTGTAAGCTCTAGCTATTTTTTATTAGCTACTCTATTTACAAAGCATACTGCGTGGGAGTCTTTAATATTTTTTTAATTTAAAAAAAAATTAAGGATTTGAATCATGTAACACATATTCACACATGTTATTGACAGTTGTGCTGGTCTTACCGGACATTTTTAAAAAATAATATAGATATACTAAAATATATATATTAAACCTAATATATATACTAAAATATAGATTTAAGAGAAGTAATTAAAATCACTATTATTTAATACAATGTTATTAAGTTAGTTAGATGTATTGCCAAATTGTTAAAAATGTCACTTTTGGTATTTATAATATTTTTAACAAATATTATATAAAAGTTATGTTACTAAAATCTTTTAGTAATAATTAAAATATTTTATTAAATTATTATAAAATATTATCTTTTTTATATTTAAAATATTTTTTGCAAATGTTACATAAAACACCGTGTTGGAAAAATCTAATTAGGTTGTAGTGAACTAACACGGCATTTGCATTATAAAATAAAATATAAATAAATAAAATAAAATAAAAAATATAAGAAAAAGTAAGTGCTATCATTCGATGAGTTTTTTATTTTTTTTTTAATAACCAAAAAATATCATTACTTAAAGAATAAAAAAATGATAAATTATAATAATCCCCTTGAGGTTTGGGGAAATTGCACTCCATCCCAAACTTCATCAAAATTAGCACTCTATCTCATTTCTTTAACCGTTGACTGTTGATGGCTGACCTAGCTAATGTTTATGTCGTTCTCATCTGTCACATGTACAAAAATGTCCATTTGTTAACTTTAAAAACTATTTTTAAGGCTGATGTAGCAAACTGGCGAGACAAAAATGTTAGTTAACTGCTATACTGCTGACGTTTATATCATGCCAGTTTGTTACATATGCAAGTTCTGGACCCTCTATTAATATTAAAAATTATTTTTTATACTTATGTGATAGATTGATGGGTTAAAAATGTTAATTAACTGACCAAAATAGAGTTGAACGCTAATTTTATTAAAATTTAAGATAAAGTACAATCTCTCCAAATCTCAAGAGGGCTTATTGCAATTTACCTTAAAAAAAATACTCTATAAATAATAGTTTAAGAAACCATCATAGTAAAACCACATCGTCATCCGAGAAAGCACAAAATCACAACGTATCACATGATGTTATAGAGTTCCTAATCAAAAACATTTGTTTTTAGTTGCATTTGGGCATTATTTAATTTCATATTCATTTTAAAATTAGAGTGTTAATCATTCATGTCAAATCAAATCAAATCAATAATTTACTATTACTACCATGTGCATCGCATGGGAATATTTTAAAATTTAAGGAAAATTATTGCAGCAACTTTTATAATTGATAGTTAATTGGAAATAAGTCTCGTATTATCCGTCTCATTTTTTGTGGTGCAGTTTAAATACTTGTTAGATTACTTCTCATATAGCTAATTAGTTTTGTGATGAAACCTTAACATGGTATCAGAGCTATAGCCCAACGCTTAGCCTGTTCCGCCAGGCTCCAGGTTTGTATGGTTAGCGGCCTCAGTTGGAGGAATGATATTAGAAATAAGTTCCACATCGTCTGCCTCACTCTTCGTAGTGCAGTTTAAATATTTATTGAGCTACTCCTCATATTGCTAATTGGTTGTAATTGAACCTTAACATAGCTTATAATTTATGATTTTTGTATCGTAATATAATTAATCTTTAATAATATAGTTTTTATACAACATTTACAAGATTGTTGCAAATTGATTTTTTTTAACAATTTAGTAATATTTTTTAAATATTGATAAAGTCTTTTTACAACATGATCTATATGTAATATTTGTCAAAAATGTTACGAATACACAAAGACAATATTTTTAGTGACTTGACAACATATTTTAACAATTTAGCTATAATTTTAAAAATATTGCTAAAAGTTAATTATATAGTAGTGGTGGTTGTATATATGTGTTTAGTAAAATGAAGTTATCAACTAGCTGATATTTTAAATGACTTAAAAGGTATATAATAATTATATATAATAAATACTTTTATAAAATAAACATGTAATGAATAACTTAAGAGTAAAATAAGAGTGAATTATTGAAAGCTAGCTTTTTATAAGTATAAGCTACTTTACATAGCTTTTGAAAAATTGCTAGCTTATAGCTTATGAAAGTTATAAGCTTGTAGTTGCTAAGCATCTCTATTAAGTAATAAGTTATTCCCTCCGTTCCAAAATGTAAGATCCCCTAGACCAATATTGCTGGAATTAAGAAAAGTGGTTAATTTAATTAAATGCATTAATTTTGTCTAACAAAAAACATTAATTTCCAAATTTATCCTTTCAATCTCTTTCTATCACCTTACACTCTCTCTTAATTAATGTTTTGGATTCATCAAAATTGCTTGAGTAGCAAGGGTATAATGGTAAAAAAATTAAATGTGCACAAAAATTTTCAAATTATCCTATAAAATGCGACAAGCAAAAACTCTCTAGAAGGTCTTATATTTTGGGACGGAGGGAGTATTAAACCATAAACTATATGCCATAAGCTTCCAAATAAATTATAAGCTAGTGTTATTAAACATAGCCATAGTAGATTTGCATAGACTATACCAACCGCTCTTGAGAGTTTGTTATTGCTACACCAACCTCTATCAATATTGATCTTTAATAATATTTGAAAAAATATTTTCAAATTATTAAAAATTGTTGTCAAATCATTAAACATGTTACCTTTGTGTATTTGTAATATTTTTGACAAATATTGTATAAAGACCATGCTGCTAAAATATTTTAGCAACATTTAAAAATTATTGTCAACCTAATTAAAAATGCTACCTTTTTTTAATTGCAAATTTTTTACAAATATTGTATAAAGACAATGTTACTACTCTCCCTATTCCACAATACATGTCACTTTAACTGTTTTAATTTTTTCTAAATTACTTGTCACTTTATATTTCTAATGATGGTATTAATTACTTTTTCTTTAATTTTACGCTCAATGAGAGAGAGTTAATATTGAGTATGTAAAGAGAAATTAATATAATGAGAGAGAAATTTAATTATAAAAGCAAAGGAATATTTTAAAAAATTAAATAATTTATTTTATAAAATTAAAAATATTAAATATTTTTTTTAATTATTGTATACCAAAACCTTATTCCACAGTTATTATAGAATGAGCTAATTAATTATTTAATGCCTCGTGGCTCACGCGATTAGTTCTAAAGTAGTTAATTGAACCAAAGCGGATTTCCCATATCTAGGGACATGCATTAGTTAACTAGAAGACAGTTAACTCTCAGAAAAATTGCTAAATTCTTTCATTAAATTTTATTACAAATTCTTCTATTAATTTAATTTTAATAATTATTATTTATTTTTTATTAAATATTTAATTTTTAAAATGATAAATGAGAATTGTCAAAATTAATTGGATATAAGAATTTAGTAAGAAAATATAATATTTTTCTGACTCTTAATAGTACTAATACAAATAATCATTACAAGAATCACCCTTATTAAGAAAAGTCATTTAATTTTATTAATATAATCTAAAAAAAATAAATTTATTGTAACACCCTAATTTTACTAAGTCCAGTACAATTTTTTTTTTCTCAAAACAGATAATTAAAAACATGATATTTACTAACTCCATCATTAAGGCTAATTATTCAAGCGAAGTTTAATATTTCAAAACGTGTATTAAAAATTTTATTTTAATTTTTTAATTTATAATTAGAAAAATAAAATCTAGTAACTCCATCATTAATGCTAAATATTCAAGTGAGATTTAGTATTTTAAAATATGCAATAGAAATTCTTAAGTGATTTTTAAATTTATAATTGAAAAAATGACATTTACTAACTTCATCACTAATGCTAATTGTTTAAGTGAAGAATATACATATTTATAGATTGATATATAGATAGATTATAAAATTTGGTATCATATAATTTACATTTAATAATTTAAAATATGTAGTGGAATTTTTTTAAAGTAATTTTTAAATTTATAAAAAAATGGCATTTATTAACGGTTTTCACTTGCCTTACCCATACCCTTCCCTGACTCTATCTACTGGGACTGACTTCTTGGCTTACTGCACGCTTACTGTATCTTTAACTGAAACTTCTTTGAAAGGTCCCTAGAAGGGATTGGAATCAAGGTACGAAGTGACTCGACCGATAGGGAGAGGACAGACAGGTTTGTTTAATAGTCTTTTTTCCCTCCATCGGCAAGGCCTCGCTAAAGCTCTGCTTCTTGAACTTGAAACTCCCTGACATTAGAGAGTGTCCAGTTCTCTCCGCTTCTCCTTTCAGTCTAGATTAGCCTATTGATGTTGAGGTTATCTTCTTACCTGTAAGGATCTTATTACTGTATAGAGTTGCTAAGACCTCGGTATGCTTGTCTGTCTTCTCACTCCCCTCGATCCGCCGCCAGCCAATAAGAGACAGAAGAGAGAGCACACCGCAGATAAGACAAATAAAAAAAAATAGCTAGGTTCCTTTATTCCTCGGAAGCAGAATCATTGTCATTTTGCTAAGCAAACGAATTGGTCGACAATTCAGCTTCGAGGTGTTAAATGCGCTGCGAGGAAATGCTAATTTTTCAAGTGAATAATACAAATGTATATAGATAGATAGAATATAGATAGATTAGTATTTTTAAATGTGCAGTAAAATTTTTAAAGTGATTTTTAAATATATAATTATAAAAATGACATTTACTTACTTCATCACTAATGCTAATTGTTCAAGTCAAGAATACAAATATTTATATATAGATTATAATACATAGTATCATATAATTTATATTTAATAATTTAAAATATGTAGTGAAAATTTTAATGTAATTTTTAAATTTATAAAAAAAAAGACATTTATTAACTCCATCATTAATGCTAATTGTTCAAATAAATAATACAAGTATATAGAAGGGTTGAAAATATTTTAAAGGGTTAAAAACATATAAGTCTCCTGAATATTAGTATATGTGCACCTAGATACAATTACTTTCAAATTGTGCATTTTGGTCCTCTTAAAGTTTCAAAATGTGCGTAAAAAGTTACATTTAGTGACATTTTTAACCGTCACTAATTATAATAAAAATTCTCACTAAATGAGACTTTTATACTTAAATGCACATATTGAAAAGCCAAGGAACCAAAATGCAAACTTTGAAAGTAATTACACCTAAATATAAATACACTAAAATTTAGAAAATTTATTTATTTTTAATCCTATATAAAATAAATCAATAGTTAAACGAATCAATCGAAATAAATAGAAATAAATAAAATATAAAATAAATGATTATGATTTTAAGTTACTCCTTGATAAACATAATTTTGTTTCTTTGAAAATCCGTTTGTCATTAATTTAATTTGGTCGTTCAAATATTTTTACAACGAATTAGTCACTCAAAGATTAATTATGTAAGTGTATTTTTAGGGACTCATAGGTCTTATCTCTAATCTTTGATTAGAGTGACGATCTCCGGTTCTTATCATTTACTCTTGAATCAATGTGGCGAGTCTTTATCTACCTCATCTCTAATTCCTAACATTAGAGTGGTGATCCATCTTGTCTACTTTTCCACTTGCTTAATGCTTCTTTGATCTTGTTCACCAAACCTCAATTATATTGAAACTAGATCGTACAATCATTTACCTCACTCTTAGTAATATTTAAAAATGTTATTAAATTATTTAAATGTATTTGTTAAATCATTAAAAATGTTGCTTCGTGTATTTGCAATATTTTTGACAAATACTATAAAAAACCTATATTACTAAATTATTAAAAAATGTTGTCATTTTATATTTGTAATATTTTTTTTTCAAATGTGGCATAAAACACCATGTTGTAAAAAATCAGTTAGGTAGTAGCGAACTAACACGGCATTTGCATTATAAAATAAAACATAAATAAATAAAGTATAAAATATAAAATATATAAACAAAAAAAGTAAGTGCTATCATCGCATGAGTCTTTTTGTTGATAAAACAAAAAAAAATATCATTACTCAGCATAAAAAATATTCCATAAATAATAATACAAGAGAGCTTCATAGTAAGACCACATCCTCATCCGAAGTACTCCTAAACGAAGCACAAAATCACAACGTATCACATGATCTTGTAGTGTGTATATATATATATATATGAATTTGTTAACGTACATCCATTTATTTTTTAAAAAGTGCGTTAGTAAGTGTATTTTAAAAAATCTAGTTATAACTTGTTAATGCATTTTTTTTATAAAACTACATCACATGGGTGTATTTTAAAATTTTAAATTATAACTTACTAAGGCACTCCTTCTACAAGTGGGTGTACGTTACCAAACTTTATATATATATATATATATATTTATTGTGTGGGTGTCTACTTTTATATGATATTTGGATGATTGTACGATGCCTAGCTGTCCTAATCAAAACATTTATTTTTAGTTGCATTTGGGCATTATTTAATTTGAAATTCATTTTAAAATTAGAGTCTTCATCATTCATATCAAATCAAATCAAATTAATAATATAATTTACTAGTACTACCATGTGCATCGCATGGTATTATTTTAAAATTTAGGGGAAATTATTGCACCAACCGAGGCTTATGTACATGTTACACCTAGATTTACTATGTGTTTACAGACACTTATATATAGTTTATAGTACATGATTTATGACTTATACCTAATAATTTATATCTTACTTGTACACGGTAACATAATTAATATTTAACATTACACCATATTTACAAATACAAAATAATAATATATTTTAACAATTTAACAATATTTTTTAATAAAGCTTTTTTACAACATGGTTTACATACAATATTTATCAAAATTTTTACAAATATACAAAATTAATATTTTTAATGATTTGACAACACATTTTAATAATTTAGCTGCATTTTTAAAAATGTTGTATATAGTAATGGTAATTGTGTTCATAATAAATATTTGTAAAATTATAAAGAGTCACAGTAAATTATAATTAATTATCAATTGTCAATTATAAACTAAATTGAAAAAAAAATGATCTATGTGTTATTTTATTTTATTAAATAATTTATGTTCCAACTCATTTAATAAAAATAAAAATTAAAACAATATAATTATACATAAATATAATTAAACATAAAATAAATGAATTACTTATTATTATATTTTAAATTTTAATATTCGATGTTAAAAAAAAACTTGGGTTAATGGTTAATAGCAATGTCAAACAGATAAACTAAATAATAAAAATCTTATTATGATTTAATTAAAAAAATCAAAATAATTTAAGTTATTTTTTATGATAAAATAATTTAATTTATTTGTAACTTATTTCGTAAGAATAATTAATTTTTGGGTTGATTATTATCATCAATGTATTTTAAGTTTTAATTTATTATCATTAACAAATAAAATAAAAAATCTCAAGAAAAAAATATAGTTGATATTACAATATTGATTAATTATTTCATAAAATAGTAAAAAAAATTAAAGACAAATTTGATATTACAAATTTGATTAATTATGAATGGAGAGAGAGAAGGATTTTAGGTTTTCAATTTCAAAATTAAAAAAAAAAGTAAGTATAAATAATGGATAAAAGACAAAAGAACAATAAATATACTTCAAATACTTAAAATACAAAAAAAATAAAGAGTAATGCACATCCAAACAAAAGAATATCATCCAAAAAGTGGAGGGAAAGTGGAAGCATGTGAGTATGCCATGTGTCATAATGATTGTGTGTGAGTCAACAAAGGAGTTTCTTTTCTTATAGTATATAATAATCATGAATTTGGTTCTCAAAGGATTTGTTTCTCATCACTATGGTCTTTTAACGATTTTAGTCATCCCTCAAATATTTATTATATGTATTTAATTTGTGAATACTAATATGATAGTGTTTAAATCTTTAA
This sequence comes from Cyamopsis tetragonoloba, assembly GCA_037177725.1. Lineage (NCBI taxonomy): Eukaryota > Viridiplantae > Streptophyta > Magnoliopsida > Fabales > Fabaceae > Cyamopsis > Cyamopsis tetragonoloba. Next base: position 48,407,993 of record CM074122.1, on the reverse strand, counting down.
TGAACTAAATCGCTACTATTTTAAGTTTGGTCATAAATCTTGAATGATGAAATTCGTAACAAGTAAATCTTTATTTTAAGGATAAAATTGATGTTTATCTCTATTTTAAATTAATTGGTGTATTTTAAAAATTTATAAATTATAATTAAAATTGATACAACAAAAAATGCACATAGCATAACATATTGTTTATCTTACATTGCACATTCAATAGGTTAGCCTCATGACTAGAGAGTAAACTTTTGAGAAATAACGCTCTAGTTCAAACACATGTAAGTGCATTTCCCTTAAAAAAGAAAACTAATTTTAAATCTTACTACCTTTTGATATTTTTTTCAGCATTTTTCCATTTCCTTCTTTCATTCTCTATAAGTGTTTTTTTGGCAAGTCTAAGTTTTCCAACCCGCATTACATCATGTATAGTAAACAAAAAATGTTATCTGAATTAGAAAAAACATTATTTTCAGCAAAATAAACATAATAATTATTAACACACAAAGACAAAGAGTTCATTGATAAGTTCAAATAGTGCTAGGGTTTCCAAGAGAAATACAAGGACACATCGCAACTAGCAAATTCGAACTGGGCTAAAACAAGACAAATGCATTATTGAAGAGCATACATACTTTAATAGGGAAGTCACGACATTAAGTAATTAAGGAAACAACAAACGAATCCCAGCTATGAGTGATCGCTATTAAGCGTCAACTTTCTTTTCTCCCTTTGCATACTGATCATAAAAGAGAAGTGCGTTGGATCCTGATGCAAACTCTTTCACGTATACTTTCTCTTCCTTTGCATCGTCATTTTTAGCGTAAGCCGTGTAAAAGAGAAGAGCGTTAGATCCAGGTACAAATTCTTTCACGTATTTTTTCTCTTCCTTTGAATCGTCATCTTTAGCGTAAGCACTGTATAAGAGAAGAGCGTTAGATCCCGGTGCAAATTCTTTCACGTATTTCTTCTCTTCCATTGAATCGCCATCTTTAGCGTAAGCACTGTATAAGAGAAGAGCGTTGGATCCCGGTGCAAATTCTTTCACGTATTTCTTTTCCTTCGAATCACCATCTTTAGCGTAAGCACTGTATAAGAGAAGAGCGTTGGATCCCGGGGCAAATTCTTTTACGTATTTCTTCTCCTTCAAATCGCCATCTTTAGCGTAAGCACTGTATAAGAGAAGAGCGTTAGATCCTGGTGAAAATTCTTTAACGTATTTCTTCTCCTTCAAATCGCCTTCTTTAGCGTAAGCACTGTATAAGAGAAGAGCATTGGATCCCGGTTCAAATTCTTTCACGTATACCTTCTCTTCCTTCCCATCAGCATTTTTAACATAAGCACTGTACAAGAGAAGAGCGTTAGATCCCGATTCAAATTCTTTCACATATTTCTGGTCTTCCTTTGTATCACCATTTTTAGCATAAGCACTGTACAAGAGAAGAGCGTTGGACCCCGGTTCAAATTCTTTCACTTGTTGCTTATCTTCCTTTGCGTCACCATTTTTAGCATAAGCACTATATAAGAGAAGAGCGTTTGATCCCTGTTTAAGTTCCTTTGTTTCAGATTGGCTCTTAGTCTCAGATCCGGATTCAAGAAGGCCTTCAATTGCTTCTGGCATCTTCTCATCTTTCATAACCACTTTCCATGATTCTGCTATATCTTTTCTTGATTCTATTTCTACAGTAAACTTCTCAAAAAAATAAATAAATAAATTATTAGACTATTACTATTCTCCAAAAAAAAGTAACAAATATTGACGAGACAAAAAACATGCAACCCGTTAAGATTATTACATTTAATTATTTTCATTTTATAAATAATTTGAGTCTACTTGGTTGTCTATATTTATAATTTGATAATTGATACTATAAATTAATTTCGTATAATAAATAATTAATAAATATATAATTATTACACTCTTTGTTTTACAATATCTATCATTTAAGGTTTTAACATAATATTTTTTTCATTTTTGATTATAAGCAAGAATAACTAATTATATAGTTATTATGAATGTTGGTTAATCTCATTTAATATCGTTAATTCTAAGTAAAAAATAACTTACTTTCCTAGAATACCCCTATTAAATTTATTATAAAGAGATAAACATGTTTATTCAGAGCCGTAAGTGAATTAATTATTAGGGGTATTTTAAATATTTTTTCATTAAATGCAACAAAAGTAGTTAATTAAATTTACTTATAATCAATAACATATGATTCTCCAAAAAAGAAAGTAATCAAGAAATTTATTTAACACTCTTTATTTTACAAAATAAACTACTTGATTTCCTAATACACAATTTTTCTTTGATAATTAAATTTATCTCTCATTCTTAAATATTTAATTAACTTCTCTTTTCATACTCAATATTAACTATCTCTCCTTTAAAGGCATAATTAAAAAAAATTAATATTATCTTTAAAATTATAAAATGACAAGTAATTTGAAAAAAAAAATTAAAATGGATAAAAGGACATCTATTATGAAACGGAGTGAGTAATAATTAATTTCACCGGTAAAAGTAATATATATATATATATATATATATATATATATATATATATATATGTTAACAAAAATAAAGAAACTACTTTATCAATTTCAAAAATTGCATTAGTATATGATTTTTTAGGGATCCTCCGGAGATCCAATTCGAGAAGACAGCGTTGACGAGGTGGAAGACACGAATAAACTATCTAAATCACTTACAAACTATATTAATGAAGAAAAAAATAACTCAATTAAAGATAAGAAGAAATTAATGAAAAATGAATAGAAATTGTGAAAGGAAAGAAAACATACGAGGAAGAGACAGAGTGCTAAAGAAAGAGCAAGCTTCATCTTGGATATGAGAAAGGAAGACTATAGTGTGTTATTGATGTGGGATAGATGTAGGAAATATAGTCTCTATTTATAGATTGAGAATTATGATTTATTAATTTATAGTACAAGTATTTATTTGTTATTAATTTAATGCCTCGTGGATATTATGCTCATTAGTTTATTTGCTAGATCCGGTTTTTCCGCTGCGAAGCATCCTTTGGTGTGAGGGTGAGGGTGAGAGAGTCGAGGTTAACTATTTCGAAGTATACATGAAATTCATTTTTGATTAAATTAATATTGCAAATATTTGGTACGCATAACTTTATGAGTAATGTTTTGTTACTCAAAAAGTTTATATCTTTCTTACACTCATAATATAATATTATTATTTGATTTAAATAAATTAAAAATTAGAAAAATAAAGGATAATAAAAAAGTTAAGAAATAATAAAATAATGAGGGTATAAAGTTAATTTATGATTTAAAAAATCAACACTCTAACTTTGTAGACTAAAGATAGCAACTTTCAATTAGACAATGTAAATAGGGTTTGTATAGGGTAGTCACCCTAAATGGGGACTACTATAATCCCTTCTTATTTTTAAATTTTTTTCATCAATTTAACTGTTAGATTAAAAGTTTATATACGGTAGATTAATTATGTAAAATTTCAATTTTTTTTAAAATTTGCATGTACGTAATTTAACTGCAAATATTTTAAGTATATATTATATGGCCAAAAGAAAAACAAGTCAGATGAAGTATCAAACAATTTTTAAACTGACTAAATTTTTATATAGTTAATCTACATTATATAAACTATCAATTCAACGATTGAATTGATAAAATTCACAACATTTAGTGGTATAAATAACAAAGAGACTACAGTAATCCCCATCTTAGGGTGACTACCTTATAATCACCCATGTAAATATTAACTAACAGTGACCTTTTGGTCCTTTTACTCACATTTACTTTTTGTTTTAGTCTTTATATAAAAAACGTTACTTTTAGTTTTTTTTGTGTTTTCTTTGTTTGCTTTGGTCCTTGCTGTTATATTTTTATTGGTCCCCTACCATTAATCGTTGTTAATCTCGCAACTCCAACACCATAACCACCATGACAACCACCAATGCAAGCTTGTCGACCTTTTTCCTCTTGTCCCTGTCACCTCGACAATCCTTCGCCGGCCGATTTCTGTCCTTCATACCTATGCGAATTGACTTCTCCTTTGCTCATAAACCCCTCATCACCAACGCTACCATCCCCATTAAAGTCATCTTTCACCCAATTTCCTTCTTAGAACTCCGCTGTGACGGAGTTGCGGAATTCAGAGCGGTTAATGACATGGACTACCAAAAATAAGACAGCAGAGACTAAAACGAAAACAGAAAACACGTGTAGAGACTAAAAAAAACATTTTGTTATAAGGACTAAAACAAAAATGAGATGTAAATATAGAAACCAAAATGTTAATTGAACCACAATTATCTCATATCAACTTTTATGCAACAAAAAAATACAATTTATAAATTTATAAATTTATAAATTAAGATAATAAATCGTAATAATTTAATTATATGGCAATATTTATTATTTGAAATAAAGAAAATAAAAGTTATAATACGAAATTAAACTATTCCCAAAAAAGAGTCACTATTTAGTCATCTTAGTATTAATGCGAAAAGTTAAACTTTGTGCCTAACAGATTAAATTTTTAAGGATCCAGGGTGTAAAATACACAAAAGCTCATAATATTAATTACTTGTTAATTTCTTAAATTTAGTGAGTCATTTACCCACCAAATGAGTTACCTTTAAAGTCCACCTCTAGCTTACAGTATTAATTAGATTCATTATTAACACATATAAGGTAGAATATGGTAGATGAACATAACAGAGTATAGGGGAGCATATAAAGGATAACCCTTCTTCTAGTTGGATAAATCATGATTAGTTATTTTCCTTCTTGAGTTAATAGGCGGTTAACAATCTGTTTACGATTTATTATTTTGTTAACCCTTTATGTAAGGGATTCAAATCACGTGTCCGCAAATCATGTTTTACTAATAGAAAATCGCCACGTCATTAAAAATATTTTCTTTAATTTTTTAATAGAATTTTTTAATAACGTGACGATATTCTATTGGTGGGATATGATTAGAGACATGATTTGCGAACACATGATTTGAATCCTTGTGTAAGTATGTAACTCTCTCTTTGTGTAATAAATTTAACTTTGATAATTATGAATAATTCAGTTTTCTCATTCTCTCTATTTCTGCACAAGAAACACCATTCTCTAAATGGTATTTATGAGTTGCATAAGGTGCATAAGGTGTATATAATTATATATACTACAAAAAAAATTTAATTTAGCGACCGAATTTTTAACCTTGTTAGTCGCAAAACATTGGATCGCAAGTCATTTAGGTCACAAATTCAGTTGCAAAATATTTTTGCAACCGAAAAAGTGAATTTTGCGACTGATTTTCTTGGTCGCAAATACGACTATTTTTTGTAGTCATGGCTTCCACTTCAACTCCATTCATCCCTCAATCTTTTTCTTTTGCAATCTATACGAAGCTAACAGAGGACAACTTCCTAACGTGGGTGCAACATGCTGAATCCACTATCTAAGGATACAGATTAAAGAAGCACAATCTAGGTCAAGAATTTGTTCCTGCGCAATTTCTCTCGAAAAAATATTAGCAGAAGAACATTCTCAATCCCGAATTTGAGGATTTTGAGCAACAGGACGCTCTTCTAAAGGTCTGGTTACTCAATTCGATGGATTAATAGTTCAAGATTCGCGTTGTTGGTTGCGAATGGTGCCATCAGAACTGGTTGATTATCAAAATCTATTTTGCTTCGCAAACCAAGGCGCACATCAAGCAGCTCAAAATAATATTTTGCATGTTCCTGACATCACTCAAAATTTATTAGTGTTTCCCAATTCGGCAAAGACAATAATGTTTTCTTCGAATTTAATGCTAATACATGCCTTGCAAAATGTCAGGTCTCCAAGAGGGTAATTCTTCAAGGAAAACTTAAAGACCAGCTATATGTTTTTGATACCATGGAGCTGCATGATCACTCTGCACACTCACATGCCACTGCTTTAAATCAATCTGTCACTCCTAGTAATAAAAGCCAATTATGGCATTCTAGATTAGGACACTGCCCTCTGTTAAGATTGTTAATCATGTATTAAAGCAATGTCATGTACCTATTAGTAGTAGCAATAAACTTGAACCTGTTTGTACTTCTTGTTGTTTGGGTAAATTCCACAAGTTATCCTTTACTGTTTCTAACACTCAATATACTGAGTCTTTGTAGTGTTTTATTAAATTAAGAAATTAAGATTCTTCAGACAGATGTAGGAAAGGAGTTTATTGCGTTTGACAGGTTTTTAGCTGTGCTTACACTTATGAGCAGAATGGATTACTGAGAGGAAGCATAGACATGTTTCAAAAACCTGGCTAACTTTACTAGCTCATTCATGTTTTCCTATCTCTTATTGGACATATGCTTTTGCAACTACTACTTTTACAATAAACATATTGCCTTCTCTAGTTTTAAATATGAAATCTCCCTTTGAAATGTTGTTTCATAAGCTGCCTGATTACAACATGTTTAAATATTTTGGTTATGCCTGTTTTCCATATCTTAGGCCTTATAATAGACAAAAAATGGATTTTAGATCTTAACTATGCATCTTTTTAGGATATAACTCAAAACATAAAGGGTATAAATGTGTGGATTCAGATTGCAAAATTTATATTGTTAGGCATATTACATTCGATAAAACTTTGTTTCCTATGCATCTTAATTCCAACTTCTTTAATACTGATACTAATGACTCTTTTACTCAATTTGTTATGCCTATCAGATCACCCTTCTTATTCAAAAATCTGCTGTGCAAAATTCTTGTAATACTGTTGTGCCTATTATTCAAAACGATTCTGAGCCAGTGCAGGATATTGTCCCTAATACCATTCAAAGCACATCAAGTGCTGCTACAGATTCTAGATCCACTGCTCCTTCAACTATCACAAATCAGCATTCTATGGTGACTAGATCTGAAGTAGGGATTTTTAAACCAAAATCCTTTCTAACAACTATGGAACCTTCAATTGTTATAGATGCCATTCACTCTCCAAATTGGCACAATGCTATGAAAGAGGAGTTTCAGGCTCTCATCAATAATAAAATGTGGGACCTTGTTCCTCTCCGTCATCACCAAAAAGCTATTGGATCGAAGTGGGTCTTCAGAACAAAGACAAATCTAGATGGTAGTGTTGCCAAATGCAAGTTCAGGCTTGTTGCTAGAGGCTATAGACAGCAACAAGGCTTGGATTATCATGAAACCGTTTGCCCTATTCTTAAACCCGTTACCATTCGCACTATTCTTACCACTGCTCTGTTCAAGGGCTTGGATATTAAGAAAATTGAGTTGCTTTCTCGGAAAAATATGCAGGGTGCAAGACCAGTCAAAACACCTATTCCCCCTGGCTGTAAACTTACTATTGATGGCAACTTTATCGATCTCCGGTTAGTGTGCTGCAGTATGCGAGGATAACTCGTCTTGATCTCGCATTTGCTGTCAACAAACCATGCCAATTTATGCACCGGCCTCTAGACTCTCATTGGAAGGCTCTAAAGCGCATCCTCAGATACATTGCAGGCACTATGAACCATGGTCTGTTATATCAGAAATCTGAAAATCTTTATCTCGCAGGGTACTGTGACTCGGACTGGGCATTTGACATTGAAGGCATTTGACTCAAGACAAAATTATTGTTAAACATAGCTCAGCACAATTTCATATTTTAGACTTTTTAACCAAGGCTCCTCCAAGCTCTAGCTTTCTCACGATCAGGCTTAAACTTGGTGTTCATTCCCTAACCACGTTCAGCTTGAGGGGGGAGGGGTATAAAGGGTAATCAATTTAATAGGTGGTTGTCCATCTATTTAGGATTTGTTAGTTTGTTAACCCTCTATATGAATCTATCTCATTGTGTAATCAATTTAATTCTGATAATGATGAATAATTCAGTTTTCTAATTCTCTCTGTTTCTGCACAAGAAACACCATTCTCTACGTAATGGAATGGAATAGAACAAAGAGTGTATTGTATTTATTGATCATAAAATAGATCAATAGGATCATATGACTTATTTTGCATTCAGTGCTGATTAAAATATAGAAAACACAATGTATATAATACATATATAACTTTACTTGAGACAACATATAAAATTAAACAAAAAATAAAATGATATATTTTTTTAATACTATTTTAAAACAATTATGAGCATAATTAAATCATAGATTCAAAAATTATAAATTTTTATATTAATATTTTATGAAAATGTTTTTAAATTATTAAATACAAAATTCTTACAAGAAATATATTTATTAAATATACTTTTAAAAGTAATTATTAAATATAATTTATGGTGTGTTCACTCACAGCCCTTAACAGCAATAGTATTTTGATGCATGAACCCTAATAAGAGCCGTTGAATATGTTTCCATTATATAAATTTAAAAATAAAAAAACAATCTTTCAAAAATATTTTTTGGTCAAATAAGAAAAAAAAAAAAGGATTAAGGAATTTGAACATATATTATTTTGTCAATAGAAAATGATTAATTGAAAATAATAATAATTTTCTTCTGTGTGTTATATATGTTATGTTCTCTTTTGTTTCACTATTTTCTAGAATATTACTCAGTGTCCCGTCCTGTTCTTTTCAAACACGTCAGTCAAGCGCTACCTAAATGTTGTAAAAAAAAAAAGCTCAAGTTCCGTCAATAATTTGAAATTGAAATTTTTTATTAATCAAATAAAAGTGGGGATACACTTTCTCCAAGAATAAGTGTTGAAAGAATTACTCCGATTTATAACTTGTTGCGAGCATTGAATCTCAGATATCTAACCGTTGAAATGAAAGCTTTTAATTAATAGATCAATCATACAAAATTTCATATAATTTAAAAACTTTTTTTATCTTTAATCTATAAAGCTCAATTTAATGAGTAAAACTTTTTAGAATGTATATAAAAGTCCCATACGAGATGACATAGAGATATCTGATTTTGTCAAAATTTGGTATGCACTCTCATCATGATAATGTTTTATAAACCAATGATCGGATCAGTGAGATTCAATGTCTATAATGAGTTAAAAAGCAGAGTAACTTTTGAACATTTACTCTTGAAGTAAGTGGGTCCCCACTCATTAAATAAATATCTAATATATATATATATATATATATATATATATATATATATATATGAGTTAGGTTCAAATGACACCAAGGTGTTAAAGTGGTTAAATGACACCGCGCATAACTTTTTATAAAAAATGAATTTCGCCGATCCAACCAATCAATTGAAAGTTTATATAATGTAGATCAACTATGCGAAAATTCATACAATTTGAAAACTATTTGATACGTTATCGAAATGTTTTGCTTGAACGTGTAATACATTATTTAAAATACAAGTAAATTTCATTTATTAGATTACATACCTACAAATTTTCAAATGATATGAATTTTTGCATAATTGATCTACGTCATACAAACTTTCAATTGAATGGTTGGATCGGCGAAATTCGTTTTTTATAAAAAGTTATGCCCGGTATCATTTAACAACTTTGACACCTTGGTGTCATTTGAACCCAACTATATATATATATATAGATATAGAGAGAGAGAAAGAGGTTTCTTACGTGAGAGTGAGAGGAATAAATCTCGACTATACAATTTTACATCAATGGTCATAATTAATTAAAAAATTTTTAAAAGCTTTTAAAGAGGTCATGTGTGTTTTTAAAAAACTCACATAACTCATTTTCTTTAATATTAATTGAAATAATATATTTTATTTTCTTGAATATTAATTGAAATAATATATTTTTACTACTAACATGTGGCAATTAAAACAATTCTTCATCCATTTTATTTTTATATAGCAATGTTTGGCAGGCTGTACTAAAATCCTAATACAATTATGTGATTGGTTGTTCAATTTAGTTATCATCCTAAGAGGGAAAATGGAATGTGATTATTTGTGGACTTCTCTTAAATGTATATTTTATATTATATTTTATATACTATCTCACTAATTAATTTTTAGGAGAAATTAAAGGAATCTTCTTTTGAAGTTTGAGCACATTATATTTAGAATCATTTTTTAAAATTACGCCGGTCTCTTATCTTTATACCCAATATAACATGCACAGATCTGAGGAGTGTAATATAACATAAAACAACCCTAGGTGAGAGTTGATATAATAAAAAACAAATCTCATGAGAACTCTTTGTAATATATACAAATCTGTTGGATCTAGATGTATTATAGGTAAATTAAATCTTTAAAAAATTGACGTATTTTCCCTAAAGTTTAAATTATTACCACATGTGATGCATTTCCTTCCCTCTAAAGGTCTCAGCAACATGAATGCAGACATTGTCCTCAAAAGCAAATAATATTCTTCCCTTAGTTATAATAAGTATTGCTAAGTTGTCTTTACAGATAGTTTAGGTTTATAACTCTTCTATCCTTCATGTACATAGCGGTTAATATCGTTACCCAACTTTTTTTTATTTTTCTCCTTTGTATAAATAACTTCCCTTTTGTAACTTTTTGTTTAATTAATAAGCTTAAATATGTTTTTGTTCATCATGAAATGAGTCAAATTGGTTTTAGTCCTTATAAAATTTTTATTTTGCACTTAGTCCAAACTTTTGAAGAAATTATTAGTTTTAGTCCCTAACATAAATTAATGAATTTTGTGCCAAACAGGTCTTCATTAAATTAATTAATTAATTAATTATAAAATTAAATAAAAAATAACAAATCAAATAAAAATCTTTTTTCCTTTTCCTGTCTTTTCCCTTTCTTTCTCCGTTCCCAGCCACCATACGCTTCCTCTCCACTGTCTTCCTTCACCTTCTCCATTTCATTCATTCATCTGTACTACTGAAACTGAATATTCCAAACACAAACATAATGCATTTCAATCTTGACATAGTAGAGGCAGGGAGGTAGGTCATGCTTCTTCAGAAACTCAAAATCTCCAATCTCTCAAAATCAAACCCTAATCCCCAAAATCTTCAATTTCCTACAATCAAAAACACAACAGAGAACCAAAATGGAAACACGAATTGGAGAAATTAATCGAAGCACAAAATAAAAGAACCAACATCAAAAACACATCGAAGAAATCGAAGCAGAGAACAAAAATCAAAGGAGAAATTGAAGGAGAGACAGAGAAAGGTGTTGGGTTTCTGGGTTTTCATAGAAGCATAAATCGAATGAGAGACAAAGAAAGGTGTTGGGTTTCTGGGTTCTTATGGAAGTAGAAATCGAAGGAGAGGAAGAGAGAGGTGTTGGTAGAACAAAACAAAACAACACAACCCCCTTACCTTTGGTTCTCTTCAGTTCTCATGGTCGCCAGTTTTGGATAGAGGAAGCACATGAAAAACAAGAGGAAGAAGGATGAGAATGAATGGGAAGAACAACAAGATGAAGTTTCTGGGAGATGAAGAACAAGAAGATGAAGAGAAGGAAGAAGGAAGAGAAAGAACGGGAGTGAACGAGAGAGATTTTTTTCTTTTCTTGTTTTTAATTATTTAATTTTAATTTATTAATAAATAATATAAAAATATTTTAATGGAAGGTGTTGTTTGGTAGAAAATCAATTAATCGGGTATAGAGACTAAAACCAATCAATTTCCCCAAAAGTTTGGACTAATTGCAGAAAAAAAAAACAATTTAGAGGGACCAAAACCAATTTGACCCTATTTTATAAGGACCAAAAACATATTTAAGCTTAATCAATAATATCACAATATTCAGAGTGTTCATCTATGTTATTCCTTTTTCAATATTTCTAGGTTTCATCATCCTCCTCATTTCAAACTCTTGCATTCATAGCAAGATATCAAAGATTTCTTCAATTAGAGAAATATGTTAAAGTAAGCAAACAAACGATAATGTTTTTCTTAATTAATCTCAAAATAGATCATTTAAGTAGTCTCTCAAACCAGTTATCAGAGAACTTAATTTTGTGTTCCAAAATACTACATATCTTTGAAAATTAAGCAAATTAACCTCATGTAATCGCTTACATGAGCTTTTATGCGTGAAATAATGTGCCACATAGCTAGAAACTCCGTCAATATCACTTAACGCCATAAACAAAAGTGACTTATGAAGTGCAAAGTTAAAGACTGATTCAAGCACAATATAAAATTATAGGGACTAAAACATTAAGTTAGGGCGGCCATTTTAATAAATAACTAAAAAATAAACATATATATATTTGCTTAGGACAACTAGGAAAAATTGATAATTTGGTTCTGTAACTTATTTTTTTGTTTCGATTTGGTCCTGTAACTATTAAATGTTCCGACTTAATCCTATAACTTATTTTTCTAGTTCAATTTGGTCCTGTAACTATTATACATTTCGATTTGGTCCTATAACTTATTTTCTTGTTTCGATTTGGTCCTGTAACTTTTTGTTTTTGTTTGAATTTAGTTTTGATAGAAAGGACAAATTTGATGGATTAAAAATAAATTACAGGGTCAAATCGAAACAGGAAAATATATTATAGGACTAAGTTGGAACGTTTAATAGTTACAGGACTAAATCGAAATAGAAAAATAAGTTATAGGACCAAATTGAAACATTTAATAGTTATTGGACCAAATCAAAACAAAAAAAGTAAGTTACATGACCAAACAATTAATTTAGCCGGACAACTATGAGACCATGTGATACGTTCCTTCCCTTCTAAGGAGAACCTTTTTAGGCGTGGTCTGGTAAATGTGGTTAATAATAGTACATGTATTTTCTGTGGAATATACTTCGAGGATGCAGTACATCTTTTTCTTCGGTGCTCTGTGGTTACTAAAATCTGAGATCAAATAGTGATTTGGTTTAATTTCCCAACTGCGATGTCAACCACTTTGACTGAGCATGCTCTATGCTTTTCTGGATTAGTAAGGGATAAAAAGAGGAGGAAGGCTTTGTGAGTGGTATGGGCTATGACTATTTGGTGTATTTGGAAACAGCAAAATTCCATAATTTTCTCACATAGTAGTTTTGAGTTTCATTGAGTGGTGGAAGATATCAAGTTAAAATCGTGGCAACATTTGACAGCTTATTCAAAGACCTCATGCTTTTTTTTTGTCTCATGGTGTATTGATCCGGTTGAAAGTCTAAAACTACTCTTCATTTAGTTGGTTTTAGTGGCGGTTCGGTTGTAATTGTTTTTGAGTGTCTTGTTTCTTTTACTTAGTCTTCACTTATGAGGTATTGGTTTTGTGTAAATGGTACTCTTGTCAACTGGTTGAACACCTCTTATATTTGATTAATTGATATTTTTATGCTTATAAAAAAAAAGTAATATACTATTACCATGCGAATGCGATTTACTTAATAGTACCTATGCTATGATGGCACTTATTTTTATTACGTATATTTTATATTTTATTATAATAATATTATATTTTTATCTGTATTTTATTTTATGTTGCAACTTGCAAATGTCGTGTCAGTTGATTTCTCTTTAATGTATATTTTATTTGTCTAATGCTATTTTTTTCATAAAATATTTTATGATATATTTTAAATTCTCCCTATAATTAACTTTTAAAATATTACCATGCGATGCACATACATGTTTTTTTTCTTTTTTTTAAATACCTAACTGATAGCAATGTTAAGGTAGAGGATGATAGCAATGACGAATTTGAAAATGATTCTTTTATGTAAGGAGACTAAATTGAATTTTTTAATTTAGTAAAAATGTAATTAAAATTTAGGGTAAATTACATAAAGTACTATTGAGGTTTTAGAAAATAGCACAAACCACCAAATTTTAAAAAAATTAGCCGTCCACACCAGTTTCTCAAATAGACACTAACCATAGTTAAATCTCTCTTTATTTTTTTACTTTAAATAAAAAAATCAATTTTCCTGTATTCTTTTTTTTTGTACAAAATTATCTACTGAATTTTCTCAAAAAAAAATCATAAAATAGAAAAACTATTTTCATAAAATAAATTTTTTTTTTCATAAAATAAAAAAAATTATTTTTCCATAAAATAAAAATTATTTGTGAATAAAAAATTAGTTTTGCAAATTAAAAATAAATAATTTATAAATGATGAAAGTATTTTTAATTTATTTTTTAATTTACAAAAATATTTTTTATTCACAAATATTTTTTTATTTTATGAAAATAATTTTTTTTTATTTTATGAAAAATAATTTTTGAGAAAATTCAGTAGATGAATTTTGTAAAAAATAACATACAGGACAATTGTTTTATTTTATTTATAGAAAAAAAATAGAGATAGATTTAACTATGGTTAGTTTCAAAATGGTGTGGACTACTAATTTTTTAAAAGTTTGCTAGTTTGTGTTATTTTCTAAAACATCAGGAATACTTTATGCAATTTACCCTAAAATTTAATTTTTAAATGAACTAAACAAATAAAGTTGAAGCATTATTTTTTCTTAACAAGCAAAAAATAAGCTTTAAATTTATCTTATTTAAATAAATAAACCAAACTTAAACGGTGTGTTATTTTTTCACACGTCGAACCTGAATTTTAACTCGACTCGGACTTGTTTATACCTATTTTTGGGGCCTTGCGCAATGTTACGGTATAAGCGCTATGCGGAAACACAAGATCGTAAACAATTAAAAATTAAGAGAGAAGCAAAAATAAACTCTCTTATAAAGAGAAGAAAAAGCTTTAAGACAATGAGAATTGTATTTGTAACAACTGAAATGAATTGCTTATGGAATACTACATGTTATGCTTATATAGATACAGTGAAAGAAAATAAACCACTAGCTAAATTGTGGTTATTAACAAAACTAAAATAATAACCACATAATCACAAATTAAAAATAGAATAAACATAATGAAAATTAGAGCCACGAGAAAAGCTGAGCATTACTGCACAACACGCAAAATTCAGAGCGAAGACCTATTTATATATAACATTATTTTTTATTTTATGTCTTTAATATTTTTAAGATGCAAAATTATGTATAAATTGAAAGTTTTCTAATCAATCAAATCTCAACATATAATATAACTAATTCATTTATATACCTCGTAAAACATATAGTTAATATTTAATCAATTTAAATTCTCAAAATTTTATTTTTCAAGGTTATTAATATTTTAATTTACAAATTATGCATTTAGAAAAGAATCTAAAATTTTTATATAATTTAGGTGTTTGCTCCGGTGTTCCTTTGTAAGGACGGAGGAACAAATTTGTTCCTCCACATTGTTCCATTTAAGTAGCGGCACTTATTATAATTTTTTCACGTAATCTAATTTAATATAGCTTTATAATATTGCAAACTCATCCTCTCTTTTAATAATATTTACCCTTAATTTAAGCACAATATTTCTTAAAATTCCTTTAATTTTTATTACAATATATTTATGAGTTCAGTTTTTTAATGTTCGCATTTATTTTTTTGTTATTTTTTAATTCAAAAAAATATTATCTAACTTATAATTTTATATATGAATGTAAGTTTATTAATATTTATATATATTTCAATTTTCTATAAACATTAATATTAGTACTAATATATGATTAGTATATAAAAATTCTTTAGTATATTAAATTTTATGGTGAAATATATATTATATTTGTAAATATTAGTATAAATTATTAAATATTATCATATATCGGGTTAAATCGGTTCAACCAATGATTTATTGGTTTGACCAGTGACCCACGACCTTGACTGAGTTGATGACCGGTATGAGTTTTATAGATATAAGTAACTAATACTTGAGTCTTAAGCAAACATTAGGCCGAATAGAACGTGGCCTAGGTAACTTATACTCCTATTTGAAGTGACCTAAAATAAAAATACATAATTAACGAATACTTTAACTTGAAGCAAATTGTATTTAAAAAATAATATAACGTAAATAATTCATAATTGGGTTTGAAACAAATGATAACACTTACAAAAATGTGATACAAGTAATTGATAGTCGAGTATAAGGATGACAACGTAATGATGCATATATTAGTTATTTATATGAAAATAATATTTTTTAAAAACATTATATTATTTAAGTGTGCTTTATTTGTGTCAGATTTATAAATTAAAGTTTATATGTGAATGATTTTTTCTTTTTGTGTTGTTTTATGAATTTTCACTAGAGAAAATTTGTAGAATAATATTATCATATTTTTTATGGCTAAATTTATATTTTAGTCCCATAAATTTATCTTAAATTTTAATTTGGTTCTTTTATTTTTTTCTTCATAATCTTAATTTATATTTTCAATATAATATAATTGTTTTCTATTAATTTTTTTTTATAAATAATTAACAAGAATGGCCATAATAATACCTCTTTTTATCATTTTCTTCTTCTTTCTCACATCTAATAACTATTTTAGACATTTTTATTAATTTTTTAATGAAATAAAATGAAGCAAAAATAAGTAAAGGATCCAATATGAACAAAAGAAAAAGTGATCAAAACTGAAATTTCCTGTAACGTTTAGGGACCAAAATACTACTTTTACCTTGTTTTATTTATTATAATATTCACCATTAATTTATTTATCCTTCAACTAATTAATAAAAACTCATTTTTTTTAATTAATTAAAGCTCAAATACACTTTGAATAATGTAACCAAAATTTAAGTATATAATATTTTGATTAAAAAAATGAAGACATAAATAAAAACAAAATATTAGATTAAAAAAAAATTCAATTTAATATATATCAAATCTAAATGATTTAATAGAGAATATAGCTTTATTGAATTTTTCATTGTCTCATATCAAATTTTTTATTTGGTTGGATAAGAGAGCATGATACCATCTTCATAGAGATAACACTATATAGACACCATAGAAAATACCTATCAAGAAATCGCAAGAACAATTAAGAATAGCTATGAACATTATAGCAAAACTTGGACAACTAATTAACACATATTTTATAGTAATTTGACATGAAAAATTTAAATATAAGATTGAAACAATAAAAATCACAAATCAAACCAAAAAAAGATCAAAACTTGCACTGAAATTAGGAATAATGTATTCGTAATGAATATTTGTCTTTTATGAGGGATAATTTTCATGTACTGCCGATGAATACATAAAAAGTAGCCATATGTACACTATTATATTTTAATACTTGTTCTTCACACTTATTCAATTATTTTTTCATGATCACTTGCGTTTAATTTCAATTTAAGTTGTAAATGTTGCATTTTAATTTGTTAAAAGATAAAAGATAAAGGAATTTTAGGAAATATTGTGCTTAAACTGGGTGCAAATGTTATTAAAAGAGAAGATGGGTTTGCAATATTATAATTTTATATTAAATTAAATAACATGGATAAATTATAACAAATGTCGTTACTTAAATGGAATCACGTGAAGGAACAAATTTGTTCCTTCCCACAAAGAAACACCGGAGCAAACACCTATAATTTAATATTCTAACAAAAATAAATATTAATTTTACTTGTTGAATACTTCTTTCAATAAAGTGTTATTGTGTAGAGAAAATTTATTAATTTAAACATGCTACAATATACTCCCTCGGTCCCTATTTATAAGAATCTTTACAAAAAAATTATTTGTCCCTTTTTATAAGAGCCTTTTTAAAATTTTGTGCACATTCAAATTATTTTTACTAAATTACTCTTATTTAATCAACCACTTTTGTGTGGTTCAAAATCAATAAATGTAATAAATTGATGATAGAGAAATTCTCTCTCTTATGATAATTGGAGGAGACTAATTTTGTGGAAAGAGTGTAATACTATTGGTTTTAATAATTAAGGGTAAATAAGGAAAAAATGACAAGTTGCTACACAAATTTAATGAGTTTTTCTAGATTTACTAATTTTCTTAATTCTTATGTCTTTTTTATAGATGGTCTTATATTTAGGGATGGAGGGAGTATTACATTAATAAATTATTTTTCAATAATTAAAACTTAATAATAATATTAAATAAAAATATTTTTTTTGGGATATATTAAAGGAAAATGCTAAAGGGCACTTATTATAAATATAAAAGTGAAAATATTTTATTATATTCGGATTGATAGTATTTATTGTTTTGAAAGATAAAATCCTACTTAAATGCTACCAATTTCAATAAAATATTTTCACTTTTATATTCTTAATAAATACCTTTAAGACACTGTTTAGCAATATTCCATATTAAATAGGAACTCTTTCTTACATATAGCAACATCCAGTCCGTACTCTAATTTATTATATTTAGACTACAAGCTCTATCAATCAGTTAATTTAATGCCTCGTGGCTCATGCGTATTATTGTCTTTAATAGATAGTACAAAATATTACACATCCGTCCCTAAATATAAAACCTTTTATAAAAATTATACGGAAATTAAGAAATATAATTAAACTCATTATTAATTATGTTTAAAATTTTTTATAAGCTTCTAAAAATACCTTTTTATTTTATTGAAACTCATAACTTCACTCTTTCTTTACCTAATTAATGATTTTAATTTTTTTTGGTATTATTAAATGTTAAGGGTATTTTAATAAAAAAATCTTCAACTTGAGACAAAATTTGTAAGAGAATTTTATAAAAATAGACAATTTTTTTTTTCTTAGAGAATCTTACATTTAAGGACAGAGAGTAATAAAAAAGAAAGATATCATATTATCAGGATGACACCTATCCTTGTTAACAACATCCTTCTTGGGTAGCTCCTTCAACTTCTACAGTAAGAAAAGTTCATAATTGTATTCGTTAGCCGAGGGAAGAAAAATGTTGCTATGCAAAAACATGTTTTATTGAGGCTTATAACTGCAAAAACGAATGCATTTTCCTACAGATGGTGTTGGTTATATTGGTCAAAGACATCGTTGTGTCATGTCAAAAACTAAGTTTTAGAAAGAATATTTAAATTTAAATATTTAGATTTAGGTCACATTTCATGGTTTCTCCTTAGATTTTTCATTGGACTTACTAGACTATTTATTGGGCTAACCTCCAGCCATCAAAATTTATTTTCTGGTCTATTGTTAGCTTTCTCCTTACATGTCAAAACCATCTTAGGTGAGATTTTTTGGCAAAGATGCTACTCCTTTCTTTCCAAGACATTTGTTCCTAAATCACTCCGGTGGTAAATTTTTGTGACTTAGTTTGTCTATTAATTTTTATGGGATTCTATCTGATACATTTGTTCCTAAATCATCATTTGTGGCCTTTGTTTGTTGATAAAAATGGTAGTCAGCAAGTGATTACAATCACTTAAATCAATGACCTCTGTATATTCAAATTATCCTGGTGCCCAAGAAGCTCTACAACGTGTAAACTTTTATTTATGTGATGATAAGTGACCTCTAGCTATAAACTGTTCTTAGATGTCTACCTTAGTAATTTGGTTTCATGTATAATACAACTACTAACTTTGATGATTTCGAAGAACATCGATTTTGTGTCTTGTGCTAATTAGTGTCAATTAGTTTCTAGTTCTATGTAGAATTGTGTAACTGCTATATGTCATATTGTTAGTTGTTTAAATTCAACTGTCTTAAAATATTTATGAAAAGGATGTTTGGTCTAGTGGAATGATTTTTGTTTTGGATATGAGAGATCGCGAGTTCGATTCTCATAACACTCCTTCGTAATTTTAAATGTTATATTTTTTGAATGAATCTTAAGATGTTTTTGGATTGCTAAATAAATAGAAATAAACAATTGTCATCATAATTGAATTTTTTTTGATAAAACAACTTTTACCGGCAATAATAAAGGTCATTAATTGGATTGTAAAAGGTGTATTAGGGTGAGGTTTTAGTGGCTATACAAATTGTCATTAACTATTAACAATAGCCACTAAAGCTAGGTCTTTTAGCGGCAATAAATTGAGTCTTTACCGGCATTTGCTATAATAGCCGGTAATACCTTTACCGATACTGAATACAACGGCTATTAATTAATTGCCGATAAAAGTTTTATTAGCTATTTGTATTGCCACTGAAATAAAAAATAATTGCCACGAAAAATGTACTTTGTACTATTGTACATAATCTGCCTTTCTTATGCAGGCCAGCCAGTTGATCTATAACAGATAATTATATTTTTTCTAATATACTTGTTAATTGAAATTTCATTAAGACTTAAGGAGATCTAATATATAGCTAAAGACCAATTGAAATATAAACTATAAGCCTGATTTTTGGAGGAGAGGTCGAGAGCCACCACGAAATTGAAAGAAAAAGCAACGAGAAGGAATCCGTCGCGGAATGAGAATGAAAGAGAGGGGAAAGCGATTGAATGGAAAGATCGAAGGAGAGGGAAAAGGAATTTTAGGGTTTTCAGAAAAAACGATGAGAACTGAGAAGGATGAAAAGCTGTTCGCGGGTTTTTTTGATGAAGCAGCGATGAGAAGGTTGTTGTCCACGAGTTTTTGTTTTTAGAAAAAAATTGGAAATGCCCAATTCTAGCAGTTTTTGGAACGACCCATAAACCACTGAGACAAAAAACACTAATTTTTGTAGTAAATCCGAGACCGAGTTCCTATAGTGCTTCCACCTAAGTTCCAAAGTCCTAATCAAGCACAAGAAAGATGATATTTATCTCAAGAATTATCTTAGTGGGTATTACACTTTTACTTCTTGTGTTTTCACATTTCTCACATATTGACTTTTGTTTTTGTTGCAGAATCCGTGGGCAAGGTCATGGCTGCCAAGCTTGCGAGATTTCGTTTGAGACATGGGTCGGCCATCGCGATTCCACTAATGTATCCGGTTAAGTCGTCTTGGATATGTTCGAGTTGAGACCGAACTGTACGGAACCATAAAAAATTAACATAGCAAAGTATAAAATCAATGCAACATCCATACAAAATCCTAGACTAAAAGAACTACTCAGACATGGTTGAGGAAAACCAAACCAACGTAGAAGTCATCGTAGAAAGAAAGGAGAAAAAAGAGAAACATGTAGAAGCCTACTGCCTTCTCTTTCAGACTTAGATGCCAAAAGTCAAAAGTTACTCTATCCACAACTGGATCTGTAATTTTAGCTTATCTCTCCATCTTTTAAATTTCAAATCTTCTTATATAGATAAGCATCACAATCTTCAATGACCATAGAAAAATCCACCGGATGACCATAAATGCTACTGGATGATAATATGCAATCCACATCTCAAATTTCCTATAAAAACACAACAAACTCATTCATCCGAAGTAAGAGCTAAAATGCATGAAGAATGAAAGAATAAATGCATAAAAGTAATGCAATAAAACAAGAATTCAAGGAAAATAATAAAAGTTTGATGCACACATCAATCTCTCAGATTGAATTACAAATTGGTAAGAGTACTTATCCACATAGTATATAAAGCATGCAATTAATTCTGGAAAATTAATTCTAGCTAAGTAGAACTTTCATACCTAATCTTGAAGGTTGGTGTTCGAGCAACGATAATGACATGGATTTTTTATAAATTACTAGAATTTCAAAACATAAAACTGATTTAGAAAACATGCAAAAGGCACTAAATAGATTAAGATTTTCGAAGAAAATCACGGAAGAAGAAGAGAGTAGTAGTATTGTTGTGTTGGAACTAATTCTTACTACAAGGGTGGAATTGTTGAAAGTTGCAAACGACGGTGACAATGGAAGGGGGAAGAACTAACATGAGTGTAATTGTTAATATGCGATAGTACAACCATTGCTAAATCGTCAAAATGTCGCCGTCTCTAATTTTGCGATAGCCTAGATCGTCACAAACAGTGGATAATACTTTACTTTTTAATGTGTTTTTTAAATCTAGGTTTGCAACGGTCTAGGCCATCACTAATGGGAGATAACACTTATCTTATAATGAAAGTTTGTGACGGTCTAGAACGTCGCTAATGGAGGCATAATACTTTTTTTTTTATATTTTTATTTTGAAATTCAATTTTGTGACAATCCTAGCCATCGCTGAATTTGCAACGATCTAAGCCATCGATAAGGGAGGAATAATACTTTACTATTTTTATTATTTTTATTTTGAAATTTAATTTTGCGAAAGTCCTGACAATTGCTAAATTTGTAATGGTCTAGGCCGTTGCTAATGAGATACTTTATTTTTTATTATTCTTACAAATTTTGGAATGCAATTTTACGATGGTCCTAGCTTCACTAAATTTGCGATGCTCTAGGTCATCGCTGATGGGGGATATGACTTTATTTTTTTATTTTTTTAATTTCAAAACTCAAGTTTAAGATGGTCAAAGCCGTCGCTAATTTTGTGACAGAAACAAAAAAATAAGGGAGTTGCCACGTGTCAGATTATTATTGGAATTATGCATAAGACACGAATCAACTTTGGAGAGATCCCAATCATTCTCTTCCTTTAATTTGGTCTGTGAGTATGTCTTTCTTCTTCCTCAACCACTCACTCCCCAACATCACCACAATACACCTCACGACCCATCTAATATGGACTCTATTGCGATCTACAAACTAGGCCAGTGTTGAAGCACCTCCGGCGACCTTCATTTTTCTACCGCATCCAGTCACTCCCCACTATCACCATGGTACACCTCACGACCCATCCAATCAACATGCAACCAACCAACTCTGACGAAGCTCCATCTCTGACGACCTTCATTTGCGGTGAACATGTTCTCCTCCTCTTCCTCCTCCTCCTCCTCCTCCTTTTCATTAAGGTCGTTGCTAATTTTTTGCGACACCGTTTTTAGCGATGGTGTGATGGTTGTTCCTTTGCAGTCACTAAGTCCATTTTTACGATTGTTTTTAGTCCATTAGAGATGGCTTTGGCCGCCACTAAATTAGGTCAGTCTTGTAGTGGGTGAGGCCGCAGATGGTGGATTTGCTCTTTCTTTTGAGCGATAACGCATGGCAGTGGAAGTAGGGTTTTTGATAGTAAAGTGTGTGGGATCTTTACGCTAACTTAGTTTCTATTAACTTAGTTTCTATATGTTTTTGGTTTTTATTTTTTATTTGAATAAGTCGCTTTATTTTTTATTTCAAGAAACAATATATTTATATATATAATATTATAGTCGAATATTATATTATATTTTTACAAGTATAGTTTTTAATCATACATTTAATTATGTTTTATTGTGTACATAAATAATAATTAATTTCTTTATTTACAATATAACTTTAAGTATAAAAATTTGAGTTTAAAAAATATTTAGTCATTTCTTATTATATAAATTTTGGGTTATAATAAACAAATTTATATTTTAGTTGAAATATGAGAGAAAATAACAACGAAACCTCTCTCTCTCTCTCAACATATAAATTAATGACAGAATTGCGAGGAAACAATTTCCTTGCAAATCATTAAAATTCATTTTTGACAGATTTAGCGAGGAATTGGTGAGAAAACAATTCTATAACGAAATTACCAGGCTAATTTGTTGTTGTAGTAGTAGAATTGGGGTGGGAGGTTTTCTTTTTTGTTTCTAATTTTATTACATTTAATATATTGATAATATTTTAAAAATAAAAACGAGAAAATTATTATTTTTTATTTTCTGGTAGTGACGTTTGCATTTTTTCGACGGGACTTGCCGGAAAATAAGTTTAGAGACCAAATTTAAGCATTTTCAGAGTAGAGGGAAAAATGTTAGCAATTAAAATTATGAGTACTTAAATCGCACATATCGCAAAATAGGGGGACTAAAAGTGCGATTAAGTTTTTTTATTAAAAAAACAAATTATCTTCTCACATGGATTGCACTTTTTTAATTTTTTGAAGAGGATTATGGTTACCTTTTTAAGATTTTTCCAATTCCAAGCCCTAACTTCCTTCTCCCATCATCTTCTACTTTCCTTCAATCCTTCTATTGTCTTCCATGACCCATCATCTCTAATCTTCTCAATTCTTCTCATGCATTCATTGTCTATGGCTTTTCTTGACTCAATTTAGGTGATTGAGAGCATGGTTTATGGTGGTTGTGGAGGAAGCTAAGGAGGCAAGAGTGGGGAATCTCTATTGTGTTGTTGGGTTTGAGAAGAGGAGCGAAAATTGTGTATGTAGTGAGGGTAAGAGGAATCGACACTACAATATAATTGACCTTTGGCAACATTTGAAAAATGTTGTCAAATTATTAAAAGACATTGCCTTTCTATATTTACAATGTTTTTTGCATATGCTTTATAAAAGTGATGTTGCTAAAGGTAATTTAAGTTATAGTGGAAGAGGAAGAGAAGAGAGAATTGAGTTCTGTTTTGTGTGTTTATGAATGAATATATAGAGACTTAGTGATATTTATGTGAAAATGCCTAATATTTACATTAAATTACCATGATTTGCTATGCGCCCCATTATTGCCCGGAAATCTCTATTTTGACTTTCTAACTCTATAAATAGATAAGAGGCCGCCTTGGGTCGATTTTATCACACATTAGAACACTCCAAACACTACAAAAACTCTAATTGGCTAGGATTTCATAGATTCTTCTACTCATTTCTATTTTTCTATTTTCTCCATAAGTTTCTAATCCCCTTTTTCTAAGGCTTGGAAACTTGATGCATTTGGATTATAAATGACCTTAATTATTAATACATATTATTCTTTTCTATTTAGATGATAATAACCTCTGTTCTTAATGCTCTCTTAGACTTGATCGCTTGCTCTTTGATTGATATGTTGAATTTGCATGCAAATGAAAATTTGATGTATATTCTTGATTTAGAGTTAATTTATGAGTTTTAATTTTAACTTCAATTGAGATTGCAATTCACTGAAATTAAGAAAACCTAAACTCTAATATATTCGTTCATTGAATTTTAACCCATTTTCTATAAATTTGCTTAATTTGGCTGTTTTAGAATTTAGATCTTCAATTTGCCTAATTCATAGCATTATAATTCTTTTCAACTCAAATATTTGATTCAACTTGTGATAAATTTGTGGAATGGTATTTGAAATAAAAATCCCTGAGGGCGATAATTGGTATTTCACCGACTTTATATATAACTTGCAACGAATGGGTACACTTGTCGAGATCCCATCACTCAGTGAGAAAGAGCAGGTCATTGAAAGTGTAACATGAGAAGGTGAATTTGCCCCCTTTGTTTTCATTAACTACATTTTTAAATTACAAAATTAGCTTTAATAAAATGTGGGATGTTACCGTTTAAAATTTTTTTAGAATCAATTTGGTGTCAAAAATCATCGAGTGATAAAGTTCTTAAAGGTGAATCTTTCGAGGACTAAATTGATGTATATCTCTTTTTTTTTTAAAAAAAAAATTGATGCAATAAAAAATGCACATAGAAGAATATATAGCTCATTTTACATTGCACCGAACAAGTTGATGTCATCACAGGAAAGAAAAACTTTAATTAATTAATTCTTCATTTCAAACACAAATGGTAGGGTTTAACTTAAAAGAAATTAATCACAATTTCTTACTACGGTTTGCTGCTATTTTCTAGCATTTTTCCATTTTCTTCTTACTACAGGAGTAGTGGATTAAATTTACTCTCTTGTCCTCCATAAGAAAAAAAGAAGTAACTTTTTTTTGTTTGGCCAAACATGTACCCCATATTACATTACTGCTAAATTTACTCTTAATTCTATCCTATCAGGGATCGAACCCCTCTCTATCAACTCAAAGAGTTCCTCCTTATGCCACTTGAATTACAAGCTCTTGACAAAAAAAAAAAAGAAGTTACTTATTAGGTAAATTTATGTTAATCGGCCCATATTACATTTGGTATAATTTGGTATAATAGTGAAAAATATTTATCCAAATTTAAAAACAAAAACAATTTTTGGAGAAAAACAAACATAAATATTAATTCTTAATCAAAGGCACATAGAGTTTATTGATAACCCCAAATATTGCTTGGATTTACAAGAGAAGTACAAGGGCACATTACAGGGGCACATTACAGCTAGTGGGGTTAAAACAAGACAATACTTATTATTGAAGAGCATAAAGACTTTAATAGCAAAGTTGGACCAATTAAGGATTTAAGAAAATAGCAGCATAATCCAGCTATCAATGTTCGCTATTAGGCTTCAATTTTCTTCCCTTCCTTTCCATAATGATCATAGAAGAGAAGAGCATTAGATTCTGACTCAAACTCTTTCATGTACTTTTTCTCTTCCTTTGAATCGCCATCTTTAGCGTAAGCACTGTATAAGAGAAGAGCGTTGGAACCCGGTGCGAATTCTTTCACGTATTCCTTTTCCTTCGAATCGCTATCTTTAGCGTAAGCACTGTATAAGAGAAGAGCATTGGATCCCGGTGCAAATTCTTTCACGTATTCCTTTTCCTTTGAATCGCCATCTTTAGCGTAAGCACTGTATAAAAGAAGAGCATTGGATCCTGGTGCAAATTCTTTCACGTATTCTTTTTCCTTCAAATCGCCATCTTTACCGTAAGCACTGTATAAGAGAAGAGCGTTGGATCCCGGTGCAAATTCTTTCACGTATTCCTTTTCCTTTGAATCGCCATCTTTAGCATAAGTACTGTATAAAAGAAGAGCATTGGATCCTGGTGCAAATTCTTTCACGTATTCTTTTTCCTTCAAATGGCCATCTTTACCGTAAGCACTGTATAAGAGAAGAGCATTGGATCCCGGTGCAAATTCTTTCACGTATTCCTTTTCCTTCAAATCTCCATCTTTAGCGTAAGCACTGTATAAAAGAAGAGCATTGGATCCTGGTGCAAATTCTTTCATGTATTCTTTTTCCTTCAAATCACCATCTTTACCGTAAGCACTGTATAAGAGAAGAGCATTGGATCCCGGTGCAAATTCTTTCACGTATTCCTTTTCCTTCAAATCTCCATCTTTAGCGTAAGCACTGTATAAAAGAAGAGCATTGGATCCTGGTGCAAATTCTTTCACGTATTCTTTTTCTTTCAAATCGCCATCTTTACCGTAATCACTGTATAAGAGAAGAGCGTTGGGTCCCGGTGCAAATTGTTTCACATATTCATTTTCCTTCAAATCGTCATCTTTACCGTAAGCACTGTATAAGAGAAGAGCGTTGGATCTCGGTGCAAATTCTTTCACATAGGTCTTGTCTTCCTTTGCATCACCATTTTTAGCGTAAGTACTATATAAGAGAAGAGCGTTGGATCCCGGTTCAAATTGTTTTGCATATTTGGAAATCTCTCCAGCATCTTTTCTGGATTCTATTTCCACGGCAAACTGCTCAAGAATAAAAAACAACAAAGAATGGCATGTTAAATTATTATTCACTATAAGAAAAATGCATACATACGAGTGAATAATTTATGCAACTTGTATAAACAGGCTAATAAAACGTTGTTCATTTTTTCCCAGTATGTCTTCAAGCTTGTATACTTGATTTTATTCAATCCAAATTATTTTAATATTGATTGATACTAATAAAACGCATTATATATATATATATATAGTCCATCTAAATTAAAACACATACAGGCTATCCGAACTTAGAATTAAATATCTCAATTAATGATAAGAAGAAATTAATGGAAAATGAATAGAAATTGTGAAAGGAAAGAAAACATACGAGGAAGAGACAGAGTGCTAAAGAAAGAGTAAGCTTCATCTTGGATATGAGAAAGGAAGACTATAGAGTGTTTTTGGTGTGGGATAGATGTAGGATATATAGCCTCTATTTATAGATTGAGAATTATGATTTATTAATTTACATTACAAGTAATTATTAGTTATTAATTTAATGCCTCGTGGATATTATGCTAATTAGTTTATTTGTAATATCCAGGTTTGGCGTGCATGTGAAGGTAAGAGACGAAGAGAAATGGAAATGTAACTAGTAGTAGTTTGAAGTAAATAAGAAATTGATTTTTTATTAAACTAATGTGAAGTTCAAAGATGTTTAATAATTTTATTAATTTTAAATGTTATAAACTATTTTTGATACTTGATTTTAATCATATCTACTATTACATTCAAGTGGTTTAATAAAAGTAAAAATTAAAATTCTAACTTATGAAAAGCCTTGTTGCTAGTTTTGTTTTAAAAAATATCACTAAAAATAGGAGTATTTAACTTTAAAATCTTTTGAAAAATTATTTTGGGTTCACTTTTATTTATCTGGAAAATAGAGGCAGGTTTAACACAGAAACTCTACCTGAGAAGAATTATCAAATGAAAATTTGCTTACTTTTTTTATAAGGAAATAATGTATTCATGAAAAAAGTTACCTCTTAACCATTAAAAATTAATCTTTTTATTATTATACAACATGATTAAGTATAAAATAGTAAAAAATTATAAAACAAGACACTGCTAGAAAAGAAATCCAGTTAGCTATGAAAAAATTAATTATTTTTTTTATCGATCAAATACACACAAAAATTTAATAAAAATCGAATCGCACACCTTGAATTCCGACTTATCTTAAACAAACGTCCTCCGCATCAGCCTTATTGTATTAATTAGATCCATATTTAAATATTGTACGAAAAAAAAAGGTCAAGTTGCATGTATAAGTTTTTTTTTTAGTCAGATCACAGCTGCGTCCAAAGGATTTCTTTTTATATTGATTGGGGAAAATATACTTATTATATTATGTGATTTTCTGTCGTGTATATAACTTTTCACACGTCAGTAATTTGAATATGAAATTTTATGTTAATCAATAAAATATCTAATAATTCTTTATATATATATATATATATGGGTTAAAATCAAATTACAACATACATAATACTTACTAAAATAACACCAGGTTAAATATTAAATACTTCTTCTGTCAATAAAAATTATACATTTATACTACTAAGATGTAAAAATTAAAATATCATCAATCATTTTATTTTTATCTGTAATGACTACTCATTATATTTAAACTCTTTTATATCTTATTTGTATTTTATTTTATTTATGTAACAGTTGCTAATGTCGCGTTAGTTGGATCCTCTTTAATGTACACTACCTCTAGACTCATATATAAGCAAAAATTACTTAATTTACTCATATTAAGAAAGTTAGTTAGTTGTATTTAATTTTCTTGATTTTAGGTAAAAGATAAAGTTAAATTATTAAAATGACCTTCATGATATTTATTGGACTGAAAAAATTATAACAATAAATAAAAGATAAATTAAGAATAATAACATTAAATAAAAAAATAATTAAAATTAAATTATATTTTAAAATAAGAAACATAAAAGAATTTTTTACTTAATTTAAATTTAAGTAGTACCTTATAATATAATTTATATTCTACCTATTATTAGCCTTTAAAAGACTAGCTAATCATCAATAGTTGACTATGTTTAATATTAGTCTAATATTAATGCATTATTATATACTCTTTATGTTTTATTTTGTTTGTTATTTAAGGTAATGCGCAAAAATTAAAAAAAAAAATTAGGTGTTCTTATTTCTATAAGTATTTATTGAGCATGAAGAGAAAAGTTAATTTAATATTTAAAAATGAGAGAAAAAATTAATCATAAAAAATAAAGAGTATATTAAGAAATTAAGTAGTTTATTTTGTAAAATCAAGAGTGTTAAATAGGAATAATTTTCTTAATTATTGTCATGTAGTTCAGTTAGTAAGTACGTAGGGATATGCGTGTGTGAATCTGGGTTCAATCTCCACTTAATATAATTTTTTATAAACCAAAAAAGAAAACTTTGATCGATAGGTTGTAGAACTGAGGGAGTACTATATCCCTTATTTTTAATTAGTGGCATAAATGTAGAGTAGAAATATGTATTAATTAAAAGGACTTAAATAGAAAAATAGTATTAAATATTTATTGTTTTCTTAAATTGATTACTAAAAATAAATATGACCAAAAAGTTTAAAAGACTAAAATAAAAAAGATAGAGGGAGTACAAAATGTAGTATTACTCCTTCCGGTTTTAATCATAGGACATGTTTCAATAGTCCCATTTATAAGGTATGGTATAATTTTCAAAAAATATTAATACAAGTTTTCATGTTTATTTTACCATTTAATTAATGATACTTTTTATAATAAAATCTTAAAAGTAGTAATACTTTTGATTAATTGAAGTCTTCTTCCTAATTAATTAAATTTTAAAATATCATGCCATGCGATACACATTGTAGTACTCGTTAAATATTTTATTTGGTATGAATGATGAACACTCTAATAATTTTGAAAAAAATATAAAAGTAAATGATGGACAGATGCAATTAAAAAATAAATATATTTGATTAGGACAACTATGCTTCAAACAATCATCCACAATATTATAACAGAAAAAATAATAATATATTTGATCAGAACAACTGTGCCATGATGTGATGTTGGTTATATTAAAATAGATGATGAGACCTCGCAACCCCATGATGATTGTGTTTGGATTATGTGTTTTAATATATTGCTTATTGAATGATCATGTGTGTTATATATGTATATAATATATGCTCCGCGAAAAGTATTTTGGTTATATATGATTTTAAACCATAATATCTATTTCAGGCTCTATGACCTTAAAATGTTATTTGTTCTAAATAAGAGTCAGCGGTTGTTAATATCTCCATGTTTTTAGCTTGAGTGTAATGTAAGAATTTGAATATTTTAGGAATGACACTATGCTATTCACGTACATTATATGTTACTACTAAAACGAGACTATCTTCATCCAATCCTTTCAAGAGCAAGAAAACATAATCTGAATCTATGCATGTCTTAAAGTCTGAAGCAAGAGCACAAGAGCATTTGACAGTGCAAGTGATAGGTTGAACTTATTTAATTCTTGCCACAAACCATTCGAATATGTGTAATATTGCATAATAGATTAATCACCGTCACTAAACCGGAGTTTGTTCTTTATGCGAAGTACCATTGTTAGGACTTAAGCACATGAGGAGAGCCCAACCCAAACGACTAGTCCATTAAGTGGGAGAGTCTCAAGGCTTAAGTACTATATTGAGTTTCCTATTTTACTCAATGTGGGACTCCTAACATTGCCATGGGCTGACCATCGCGATCCCACTACTGTATTTGAGTTAAGCTGTGTTGCAGATGTATGGGTTGAGACCGGATAATACAGAACCATAGAAAATTAACATAGCAAAGTATAAAATCAATACATCATCTATGCTTAAGCGCTACGAAATCCTAGACTAAAAGAACTACTCAAACATGGTTGTGAAAAATAAAATCAACGTTGAAGTTATCGTAGGAAGAAAGGAAAAGAAAGAGAAAAATGTGGAAGCCTAGTGTTGGAAGTCAAGTGTAAAGTGGGTAAATGAAGTCCCACATTGGATGGTTAAGAGCTAAGTGAAGGGTTTATAAGTGGAGAGGCCCTTGCTCCTAATGCCTTAAGATTTTGGGTTGCATTGTGGTGTCTTTCCCTTATATACCTCCTATCATCTACACTCCAACAGTGGTATCAAGAGCTAGATCGATTTGGTGACCGAGACAAGTACTTGCCTCCTCATGGTGAAGTGATGGTGTCTCGCAAAGAGACTGACGGTTACAACATTAGTCCTGGCAAGAGGCTGGCGGCTCCCACGTGTGGAGGGTGTGGAGCTCATAAAGTGATCATTGAGTGAATGATCAGCCCACGTGTGGAAGAGATGCGGCTCAGTGTGACCATGGGACATTGAAGAGAGCAAGAGATGCTCCATATAGACCATGGGTACTCGTGGATGAAGAAAAGACTTCCGCGGGAGAGGGAGCCATTCTAATGATGAAAGAGGATTCACACTTGAGGGAGAGTGTTGGAAGTCAAGTGTGAAGTGGGTAAATGAAGTCCCACATTAGATGGTTAAGAGCTAAGTGAACGGTATATAAGTGAAAAGGACCTTGCTCCTAATGCCTTGTGCTTTGTTTGGGAGAGAGTGGAAAATGGAAGGAAGGAAAATGTCTCGTAATTCGTGTTATTCTCTCGATATACGTGTTTTCTCCTAATTTTCCATTTACCATTCAACCAAAAAAAAATATCTCGTAATATGTGTTTTCTTTCCACCAATTTTCCACAATTCCAAACAAAGAGTTAAGGTTTTGAGTTGCATTGTGATGTTTTTCCCTTATATAGCCCCCTCTCATCTACACTCCAACACTTAGTGCCATCTCTCTCGGACTTAGATGCCAAAAGCCAAAAGTTTCTCTATCCACAATTGGTTCCCTATTTACAGCTTCTCTCTCCATCTTTTAAATTTTAAACCTTCCTATAGATAACCATCACAATCTTCCATGACCATAGAAAATTCTACTAGTTAGCCATAAATGCTACTGGAAGATAATATGTAATACACATCTCCAATTTCTTGTAAAAACACAACAAACTCATATTCATTCGAACTAAGAGCTAAAATGCATGAAAAATGATAGAATAAATGCATAAAAATAATGCAATCAGATAAGAACTCACGAGAAATAATATAATTTTGATGCACACATCAATCATTTAGATTGAATTACAAATTGGTAGGAGTACTTATCCACATAGTATATAAGCATGCAATTTATTCTGGAAATTAATTCTGGCTAAGCAGAACTTTCATACCTAATCTTAAAGGTTGGTGTTCGAGCAATGGTAACAACATGGATTATTTTCTAAATTACTAGAATTTCAAAACATAAAACTGATTTAGAAAACATGCAAAGGCACTAAATAGATTCAAATTTTCAAAAAAACTCATAGAAGAAGAAGAGAGTAGTAGTATTGTGGTGTCGGAACTAATTCTAACTACAACAGTGAAACCGTCGAAGACGCAAACGACGATGACAGTGGAAGGGGGTGAAACCAATGTCAGTGTAATCGCAGATTGTGGGCGATGACGGCAAAGTCAATATATGAATGTGTAAATTTACCTACAAAAACTAGTGAGGGCCGACACTGTTGCAAATATGTGGTGGTACAACCGTCGCTAAATCGTCGGAATGTGAGACCGTCTCTAATGGGGGGATAATACTTTTTTTAATATTTTTTATTTTGAAATTCTATTTTGTGACAATCCTTTTCATCGCTAAATTTGCAAAGACCTAGACCATCGCTAATGTGAGAATAATACTCTATTATTTTTACTATTTTTATTTTAAAATTTAATATTGCGACAGTCTTCGTAGTTGCTAAATTTGTAGCGGTCTAGGCTGTTGCTAATGGAGGATAATACCCTTTTTTTGTAAAAAAAATTTTGAATTTCAATTTTGCGATGGTCCTAGCCAACGCTAAATTTGCGACACTCTAGGTCATCGCTAATAAGACTTTATTTGTTTATTTTTTAAATGTCAAAACTCTAGTTTGCAACGGTCCTAGTAGTCGTTTACTTTGCAATAGAAACAAAGAAAATCAGGGAGTTCCCACGTGTCAGATTATTATTGGAATTATGCATAAGACACCGATCAACTTTGGAGAGATTTCATTCGTTCCCTTCCTCTAATATGGTTTGTTTTTTCTTCTTCTTCATCCATTCACTCCCCAACATCACCATGGTACACCTCACGACTCATCCAATCAACATGCAACCTCTCTCACGTCCTTTCTGGTCTCTGCTGCGATCAACAAACTAGGCCGGTGTTGAAGCACCTCTGGCAAAGCTCCTTCTCCGGTGACCTCTATTTGCAGTGAACATATTCTTCTATTTTATATCTTTATACTTCTTTTTCATCCATTCACTCCCCAACATCACAACCATTCACCTCACGACCCATCCAATCACATTGCAACCTCTGCCACGTCTTTTCTGGTCTCTGTCGCGACCTACAAACCCGTTCGACAACGAATCACCTCCCCGACACTACATGATCTTTAGCAACATTTGAAAAATGTTGTCAAATCCTTAAAAAGTATTGCCTTTTATATTTACAATGTTTTTTTATCGATGTTGTATAAAAGTAATGTTCTTAAAGGTAATTTAAATTATAGTGTAAGAGGAAAAGAACAAAGGATTGAGTTATGTTTTGTGTGTTTGAATGAATATATTGAGACTGAGTAATATTTATGTGAAAATGCTTAATATTTGGACTAAATTACCATGCCATCTTGTTTGCAATGTTTGTAGGCAATTTGTTGAATTTAGGTTTGTTTCGGCGTAGATGATTATTAGTAGCAATTAAGGTGTATTTAGTCATTTTAGGGGTGCTTTTATGTATTTTGATGTTATGAAAATAATTGTCACAATGTCTTACAATTTAGTGTCATAAATCTTGGAGTGATAAAATTCATAAAGATGGATCTTTCGAAGACTAAATTGATGTTTATTAATTTTTTTTAAAAATAAACTATGCAATAAAAAATGCACACAGAGAAATATATAGCACATCTTGCATTGCACCCAACAAGTTGGTCTCATGACTTGAGAATAAAGTTTTTATTAAATAATTCTTCAATTCAAACACATATGGTTGGATTTTGCTTAAAAAAATTAATGTCAATTTCTCGAATTTTGTTTAAAAGAAATTAATCTCAATTTCTTACTACCATTTGCTGTTATTTTCTAGCATTTTTCTATTTTCTTCTAACCACATGAGTAGTGGATTAAATTTACACACTTGTCCTCCATAAGAAAAAGGAAGTTACTTACTAAATGATAAGTTTATATTAATTAGCCCACAATACATTTGGTATAATAGCGAAAAATATTTATTCAAATTTATAAACAAAAACATTTTTGGCAGCAAAACAAACATAATAATAAATTATCAATCAAAGGCACATAGAGTTTATTGATAAGCCCAAATAGTGCTAGGATTTACAAGAGAAGTCCAAGGGCACATTACACTAAGCGGGGCTAAAACAAGACAATACTTATTATTGAAGAGCATACCGACCTTAATAGCAAAGTTGGACAAATTAAGGATTTAAGGAAATAGAAGCATAATCCAACTATTAATGTTTGCTATTAGGCTTCAATTTTCTTCCCTTCCTTTCCATAATGATCATAGAAAAGAAGAGCATTAGATCCTGACTCAAACTCTTTCACGTACTTTTTCTCTTCCTTCGAATCGCCATCTTTAGCGTAAGCACTGTATAAGAGAAGAGCGTTGGATCCCGGTGCAAATTCTTTCACATATTCCTTTGACTCGCCATCTTTAGCATAAGCACTGTATAAGAGAAGAGCGTTGGATCCCGGTGCAAATTCTTTCACGTATTCCTTTTCCTTTGAATCGCCATCTTTAGCGTAAGCACTGTATAAGAGAAGAGCGTTGGATCCCGGTGCAAATTCTTTCACGTATTCATTTTCCTTCGAATCGCCATCTTTGGCGTAAGCACTGTATAAGAGAAGTGCATTAGATCCCGGTGCAAATTCTTTCACGTATTCCTTTTCCTTCGAATCACCATCTTTGGCGTAAGCGCTGTATAAGAGAAGAGCGTTGGATCCCGGTGCAAATTCTTTCACGTATTCCTTTTCCTTCAAATCGTCATCTTTAGCGTAAGCGCTGTATAACAGAAGAGCGTTGGATCCCGGTGCAAATTCTTTCACGTATTCCTTTTCCTTCAAATCGCCATCTTTAGCGTAAGCACTGTATAAGAGAAGAGCGTTGGATCCCAGTGCAAATTCTTTCACGTATTCCTTTTTCTTCAAATCGTCATCTTTAGCGTAAGCACTGTATAAGAGAAGAGCATTGGATCCCGGTTCAAATTCTTTCACATATGTCTTGTCTTCCTTTACATCACCATTTTTAGCATAAGCACTATACAAGAGAAGGGCGTTGGATCCAGGTTCAAATTTTTTTGCATATTTTGAAAACTCTCCTGCATCTTTTCTTGATTCTATTTCGACAGCAAACTGCTCAAGAAAAAAAAAAACATTAAAAGGCATGTTAAATTATTATTCACTACAAAAATAGGCATGTTACATTTAGAATTGAACTAGGGGATACAAATACTATGAAGCATGAAATTTAATTGAATATAAGAAATTAAATGTTCATTTTTTCCCAGTATGTCTTCAAGCTTGTATACTTGATTTTATTCAATCCAAATTATTTTAATATTGATTGATACTAATAAAACGCATTTATATAGTTCATCAATATTAAGAATTCAAATCAGGTATTCCCAAATCATGTCCCACCAATAGAATAACGCCACGTCATTAAAAATATTTCCTTTAATTTTAATCTTTAATTTCCTAATAAATTTTTTTAATGACGTGACAATATTATATTAGTGGGACATAATTAGAGACACAATTTGGGAATACATGATTTAAATCCCTAAATTAAATCACCCACAGGCTATCCGAACTTATTTAGAATCAAATAACTCAATTAATGATAAGAAGAAATTAATGGAAAATGAATAGAAATTGTGAAAGGAAGAAAACATACGAGGAAGAGACAGAGTGCTAAAGAAAGAGCAAGCTTCATCTTGGATATGAGAAAGGAAGACTATAGAGTGTTTTTGGTGTGGGATAGATGTACGATATATAGTCTCTATTTATAGATTAAGAATAATGATTTATTAATTTAGAGTACAAGTAATTTTTAGTTAATTTAATGCCTCGTGGATATTATGCTAATTAGTTTATTTGCTAAATCCAGCTTTGGTGTGCATGTTAGGTGAGAGACGAAGAGAAATGGAAATGTAACAATTAGTAATTTGAAGTAAATATGAAATTGATTTTTGATTAAACTAATGTGAAGTTCAAAGTTGTTTAATAATTTTATTAATTTTAAAATTTATAAACTATTTTATATACTTGTTTTTAATCATATCTACTATCACATTCAAGTAGTTTAATAAAAGTAAAAAATTAAAATTCTAACTTATGAAAAGTCTTGTAGCTAGTTTTGTTTTTAAAAATATCACAAAAAAATAATAGTATTTAACTTAAAATTTTTTTTTTCAACTTTTATTTATC
Organism: Cyamopsis tetragonoloba; assembly: GCA_037177725.1. NCBI lineage: Eukaryota > Viridiplantae > Streptophyta > Magnoliopsida > Fabales > Fabaceae > Cyamopsis > Cyamopsis tetragonoloba. The sequence goes on along the minus strand of CM074122.1, from coordinate 48,371,342 downwards.
AGGGGAAAAGAGTAATTTTTTTTATTGGTCAAACATACACACTCCACACTATACTAGTTTTAGTTCATTGGAAATTGAACCCCTCTTCTTGAGTTCCAAGAACTTTTCCTTATCTTTAACAAACTTCCTCCGCCTCAGCCTTACTGTATTAATTAGAGGTGGTTTCTCCGATGTTCCTTCAAAATAAGGAACAAATTTATCTCTCCAAGTGGCTTCGTTTAAGTAGTGACACTTGTTATAACTTATCCATGTCATCTAATTTAATATAACTTTATAATATTGCAAACACATCATCTTTTTTAATAATATTTACCTTAGTTTAAGCACTATATTTCTTAAAATTTCTTTATCTTTTAACAAATTAAAATGCAACGTTTACGACTAAAATTGAAATTAAACGCAAGTGGTCATAAAACATAATCGAAGAAGTGTGAAGAACAAGTATTAAAACATAATAGTCTATTGCTACCTTCGATGTATTCATGCATAACACAATAATACTATCCATTATAAAAGAGAAGTATTTATTAGGAATACATTATACACAGTTCTAGCACAAATTTTGATCGGTTTTTGGGTTTAATATGTGATTTGTAATTTTTATTTTATGTTGTTTAGATGTTATATTTAAATTCTTCAAGTCAAATTGATGTAAAATATGTGTTAGTTGTCCAAGTTCTGCTATAATGTTCATAGCTATTCTTAATTGTTCTTGCTATTTCTTGATAGGTATTTTTATGGTGTCTATGGTGTCATCTCTATGAAGATGATATCATTGTCTCTTATCCAATGAAATAAAAAATTTGATATGAGACAATCAGAATTCAATAAAGTTATATTCTCTATTAAAACATTTAGATTTAATAGATATTAATTTTTAATCTAATATTTAGTTTTTATTTAAGTCTCCATTTTTTAATGAAAATATCAAATACTTAGATTGTGGTTACATTATTAAAGGTATATTTGAGCTTTAATGAATAAAAAAAAGTTAGTTTTTATTAGTTGAAGAATAAATAAATTAATGGTAAATATTATAATAAATAAAATAAGGTAAAAATGGTATTTTGGTCCCTAAACTTTAGACAAAATTTCAGTTTTGATCTCTCTTTTTTTTTTGTTCATATTGATTCTTTACTTATTTTTGCTTTATTTTATTTCATTAAATAATTAATAAAAATGTCTAAAATAGTTGTTGATATGAGAAAAAAGAAGACAATGATAAAAAGTTTTATTATTGGCATTCTTGTTAGTTTTTATTTACCAACAAAAATTAATAGAAAATGATTAAATTATATTGAAAATATAAATTAAGATTACGAAGAAAAAAAATAAAAAGACCAAATTAAAATTTGAGATTAAGTTAGGAGACTAAAATATAAATTTAGCCATAAAAAATATGATGCTATTATTCTTTAATTTTTTTTTTAGTGAAAATTCATAAAACAACACAAAAAGAAAAAATCATTCCTATATAAATTTTAATTTATAAATCTGACACGAATAAAGCATATTTAAATTATATAATATATTTAAATAATATTATTTTCATATAAGTAATCCGTACACGCCTAATTACGTTATCATCCCTATGCTCAAGTATCATTTACTTGTATTAGGTTTTTCTAAGTCTTATAATTTATTTTAGACCCAATTATGAATTATTTACGTTATATTATTTTTGAAATTCAATTTGCTTCAAGTTAAAGTTTTCATTAATTATGTATTTTACTTCTAGGTCGCTTCAGACTGGAATATAAGTTATCTAGATCATGTAGTATTCGGCCTAATGTTTGCTTAAGACTCAATTATTAGTTACTTATATCTATAGTTATAAAACTCATACCAGCCATCGACTAAGTCAAGGTTCTGGATCACCGATCGAACCGCTAACTTACTGGTTGAACCGATTTAACCCGATGTATGATAATATTTTATAGTTTATACTAATATTTAGAAATGTAATATATATTTTACCATAAAATTTAATATACTAAAGAATTTTTGTGTACTAATCATACATTAGTATTAATGTTAATGTTTATACAAAATTAAAATATATAAATATTGATAATTGTAGATTGATATATAAAATTATAACTTAGATAATATTTTTTATTTAAAAAAATAAATGCGAATACATTAAAAAACTAAACTCATAAATATATTATAATAAAAATTTTATAAATATATTTATATTATTATATTAAAATGTTTTAGAATATAAATATATTTAACATATAGTAAAATATGTGTTAGTTGTAAAAAATTTCATAAGTATGTTTATTATTATAATAGAAAATTTTATTACAATATATTTATGAATTTAGTTTTTTAATGTATTTGCATTTTTTTTTAAAATAAATATTATCTAACTTATAATTTTATATATAAATCTAAATTTATCAATATTTATATATTTTAATTTTACATAAATTTTAATTAACATTAGTACTAATATATGATTAGTACACAAAATTTTTTTAATATATTAAATTTTACGGCAAAATATATATTATATTTGTAAATATTAGTATAAATTATAAAATATTATCATATATCAACTTAAATCGGTTGACCTACTAATTCGACTAGTGATCCAGGACTTTGACCGAGTCGATGACTAGTATGAGTTTTATAACTATAAATATAATAAGCAAACATTTGGCTGAATAGAACGTGACTTGGTAACTTATACTCTAATCTGAAGTGACCTAGAAGAAAAATACATAATTAATGAAAACTTTAAAAGCAAATTATATTTAAAAAATAACATAACATAAATAATTCAAGCCTGAAATAAATTATAAGACTTAGAAGAACCTGATACAAATAGTTGATACTTGAGCATAGAAATGACAACGTAATGATGCGTATAATAGTTATTTGTATGAAAATAATATTATTTAAATACATTATATTATTTAAGTGTGCTTTATTCATGTCAAATCTATAAATTAAAATTTATATGTGAATATGTTTTTCTTTTTGTGTTATTTTATGAATTTTCACTAGAAAAAATTTGTAAAATAATATTATCATATTTTAGGCTTATAACTTTATCTCAAATTTTAATTTGGTCCTTTTATTTTTTCTTCGTAATCTTAATTTATATTTTCAATATAATATAATTATTTTCTATTATTTTTTGTTGATAAATAATTAACAAAAATGTCCATGATAATATTTTTTATCATTGTCTTCTTCTTTCTCACATCTTGCGACTATTTTAGATTTTTTTATTAATTATTTAATGAAATAACACGAAAAAAATAAGTAAAGAAGTCAATATGAACAAAAAAACATCCAAACTAAAATTTAATGTAAAGTTTAAGAACCAAAATACTACTTTTATCTTATTTTATTTATTATAATATTCTCCATTAATTTATTTATTCAACTAATAAAAACTCATTTTTTTTTAATTAACTAAAGCTCAAATACACCTTTAATAATGTAACCAAAATTTAAGTATTTGATATTTTGATTAAAAAAATTGAGACATAAATAAAAACTAAATATTAGATTAAAAAATAAAATCAAGTTAGTATCTACCAAATCTAAATGATTTAATAGAGAATAAAACTTTATTGCATTTCTTATTGTCTCATATTAAATTTTTGATTTGATTGGATAAGAGATATGTTGCTATCTTCATAGAAATAACACCATAGACACCATAGAAATATCTTTTAAGAAATAGCAAGAACAATTAAGAATAGCTATGAACATTATAACAAAACTTGGACATCAAACACATATTTTACATCAAATTAACATGAAGAATTTAAATATAATAACATGGAAACAACATAAAAAATCACAAATCACATACTAAACCCAAAAAACTATCGAAACTTGCACTAAAATTGTGTATAATGTATTCTTAATGAATATTTGTCTTTTATGATGGGTAGTATTATTGTGTTGTGGATGAATATATCAAAAGTAGTGATACACTATTAGTATGTTTTAATACTTGTTATTTACCCTTCAATTATTTTTTTATGATCACTTGCGTTTAATTTTAATTTAGTCGTGAATGTTGTATTTAAATCTGTTAAAAGAAAAAAGATAAAGAAATTTTAAGAAATATTGTGCTTAAACTAGGATAAATGTTATTAAAAGAAAGTATGTGTTTTCAATATTATAAAGTTATATTAAATTAGATGACATGGATAAGTTATAACAAGTGTCACTACTTAAATGGAACTACGTGGAAAAACAAATTTGTTTTTCATTTCAAAAGAACACTGGAAAAATCATCTTAATTAAATCCATTATTAACATATATAAATATTGTACGAAAAAAAAAGGTCAAGTTGCCTGTATAAGTATTTTTTTAGTCAGATCACAGCTGCGTCCAAAGGATTTCTTTTTATATTGATTGGGAAAAATATACTTATTATATTATGTGATTTTCTGTCGCGTATATAACTTTCCATATGTCAATAATTTGAAAATGAAATTTTATGTTAATAAATAAAATATCTAATAAAGGGTAAAATTAGAAAACTATCTCGACCATGCCTCCTGATTTCTCTCTCGGCGACCTCCATCATCGGACATCTACACCACCGCACTCTCAGGTCACCGTTCGCAAAAAGTCGAGGGTAAGGTAACAAACAAGTATGAATCCAACCAACTGGTAACTTTTTTCTTTTTAAAATTCGCAGATGAATGCTCCTATGAGGAGCTCTGGAAATTTTTTCAATAAAGGGGAACTGCAAAAGAAATTTTCATCCCAAAAAGAAAAAATAAAGCTGGAAACAGATTCGGTTTTGTTAGATTCTCTGATGTGCATAACATTGCTCTTCTCCATTCCTCACTTCAAAAAATTGTTTTTAAAAATCATAGTTTTAAGGTCAACTTACCAAGGTTTCAAAGGAAAACTCCTAATATGGAAAATAATCACACTGAAAACCATTTTTAAATTTCAAAAACTTCTAAAGACTCCTCACATTTCATGGCCAAATCATATGCTCAAGTTACTAGAGGTTTAGGTCTTAGGAAAAGGGTAGAGGGATACTGTAATAGTCAAGATAGCCAAAACATTCAGGTTCAAAAATTAGGCAAGGCTAGAGTCTTTCCGGTCATTGTGAATGAGGAAAACTGGTTGAAAGGAGCTTTTGTGGGGGAACTAATTCATCAAGCAACACATGAGCTAGTTAAAAAGACATTTGAAGAGCATGGAATACACACAGTAAAACTAGCCTACATGGGAGATAATTTCATGCTAATAACACCGCAAAAATTGGAAGATATTGCAGAATTGGTTGGAGGAATGGTTTCAGCATGTTTACCCATTGGAAGAGGAGCATTGGAACGGATTGCATCCTACGCACTTCAGAAAGGTTTGGGTTCAAGCACAGGGCATTCCAATTCAGGTTTGGCACTGAAGATTCTTCCAATCTATTGTATCTAACCATGACGTCTTCATCAAAATGGACGAGGCAACAAGTTCAAGACAAAAACTTGATGTTGCTAGAATCCAAATTCAAACAGCAAGCAAGAAAAGAATTGATGAATCTTTTGAGGTTGTAATCCTATCAAAAATTTACTAGATCAGAATCTTTGAAGAACAACAATTACCTCCTCCTTCGCCAACGATGTGCTCTTGCAGATGCCAAACAAAGCATGTGGAGGAGTCTGACACCAAGGATTTGTTGTCAGGGTGGGATGACGAACAGATCGATGACTCTCTCCAACCACTGAGGAAGAGCTGGATCCACGGGACAAAAATTCAAATTCAAGATCAAACCCATTTCTGATGCTGTCAACGATCGACGAGATGACGAATGGTATGCCCGAGAATCTAGGAACAAGGGCAGACGGCGGAAAGGTTGCACGCAAATGTGAAGAGAAAGGGAAAAAGAAAAGAAAAAGCACACATCAAGGGGAGAAGAATGTAAATGGGCCAAAAAAGGATGTAATTATCAGAGAAACATAATCCGGGCCAAAGTTATATCATACATCTGATGGGCCACAAACCATCTTAAAAGAAAAACATGGCCACTTGACAAAAATAAACCCAAACAAAAAACCCAACTTGCCAAAATCCCATTGAAATATGGGTCAACCTTCCAAATCTCATGAACCAACAAAAACACACACATACCCAACCCGACCCAGAACCCATCCTAATAACCTCACCCACGCAAACATATCCTCTCCCCATCGATAATCAACCACCTTCTACCCCTGTTCACCCTCATTCACCAAACCCTATCCTCATTCACCAAATCACATTACTAACCATACGACCATTAATCCACACCACCTTCAAAAAGACCTGGTAACCCAAGGAAAAGCTGAGCTTGTTGTGGACGACGCTGTAACGAAGAACAAGGTGGAACAACCAAAATGAGGCACAATCAATGTCAACGACCCATAGGATGACTTCACTTCGGGCTTTCGGATGGAAGTGCCCCTTCTCTGTGGAGGCGTCAACGAAGAGATCAAATGAATAGAAAAGGGGAAAATAAGAAGAAACAAGAAGAAAGAAAGTCGAAAAAACCTTTGCCTCTTGTCCGCCAAGACAAGGTAAGCTCGCCCACCCAACCTTTTTCATTCAAAAATTCCGTGGAAAATGTCCGTAGGATAAGGGGTGACAAATAGAAAAAATAGTGAGCATATGTGAGGCCATATGAGTAACTTTTAATAGCAAAGCTGAGGTTGTCAAAAAAATTGTTTAATTGGAAGAGAGGGATAAACTAACACACCAACAAGGAATGACGGTAAATGAAACTATCCAATGATTATATTATCATATAATATAAGAGGATTCGGGGGTACCATAAAAAAAGGTAGAAAGGGATTTAGTGGGGTTGAATAGGGTAACCTGATTTCTATTCAAGAAACAAAATTGTCTGTGGTGGAGGATAACCTCTGTAGCTTCTTATGGGGAAGAGATAACTGCCAATGGTGTGTGATAAGTGCAAATTAGTGTGTTTATTTAATAAAAGATTTGCACTTATCTTCTCTAGAAATTACATGTTTTTATACATAATTTCACCATTTTTCCTTACTTTGTGAGTTTAAGAGTAAATAAGTGGTGATAATAAGTTTTCTAACTTAGAAATGTATTTTCAGGTGTTTTTGGAAGCAAAATAAGAAACTCAAGTTGTTGGAGCATATAAGAGGTCAGCGCTCGAGCGCCATACCAAGGCTCGAGCGTTGGAAGCTGAGGAACATAGGATCCTTCCTGCCAGTGAAAATGCTCAGGCGCTCGAGCGCCACACCAAGACTCGAGCGCCAGAATACGTTGAACATTGGATCCTCTCTGCCAGAGAGTTATGAGCCTGGCGCTCGAGCGCCACACCAGGGCGGCGCTCGAGCGCCAGACACATTAACCAGACAATTAAGCTCATTAACTAGCATGTGTCAGGCCAGCGCTCAAGCGCCAGGAGGGTGCTCGAGCGCCAGACCCCTGCCCAAAACACCTATAAATAGAGCCTTTCAGAAGTTAGAGGATATATTGAATTGTATAGAAATAAACCACAAAGTATAGGCTTTAGTCAGAGTTCTAATACTCTTAGGTTTAGTTCTTGAAGTTCATGGCCTTGCTAGGCTAAGCTTTCCGTCGAGATTGAATGTAATTACTTCGTCTCTTGTTTCTTTCAATTGTTAGTTTATATTATATATGAATTGGATTTCTTCTTCTGTTCTTCTTTTCTTGGTTTAAGTTTGATTACCTTTTGCCATGTGTTAGTTTATCTGTGCAGTTGGGAATTTGGTTTATAAACGGATTTGGAGAAAAACTCTCATAAAACCTTCTAGTCTAGGGATAGATGGAAGTGCTTATAATTGCTTTATACTCTGCTTAATGCAAGACTTAGTTCCTAAAGTGTCAAGGGATTGGGCTCTAGAAACTAGTGTCTTAGAATCAAGTGACAAAGGGATTTGCACTTGTGACATTGAGTATGCATCTTTTCTTATAATATTTAACTAAAATAGAAAGAAAAAAGGTTAGGTAATGAAACTCAATCCCAGGGGTTTTGTTATTTTATTTTTTTATCTCTTTATCTGGTGTTTATTTTATTTTCCATTCACAACTTGATATGTTTTTGAACAATTCGTCAACTTAATTCTTAATCGAATTAATCCAAGTGCTCCCTGTGGACGATACACGTATAGTCACTATACTGAAACGAGTTAACCATTTCCAGCACCATTAAAAGGTTAACAATGTGCATCCCCTGCATTAGGATCATCGGGTGGATTGCTCACCATATGGGACCCGAATGTTTTAATTGATTTTTATTCCTTCAAAGGGGAGGGATATTTGGGAATTTTTGGGGAATGGAGGACTAATAAAATACCATGTTTCATTGTCAACATTTACTATCTCTGGTTGAACCTCAAAAGGGCTAGAGAGTCTCTTGGTTCAGGGTGTTGGTGTTTTAGTGGGGACTTTAATGCAATTAGGAACATGGGAGAAAGGAAAGGGGCAAATATGAACCTAGCTAGAAATGATATAGCACCTTTCAACCAATTCATACATGATCTTCATCTAGTTGACATCCCTATATGTGGTGGAAAATTTTCTTGGTTCAGTGCTTCAGGGAAAGCTATGAGTAGGATTGATAGGTTCCTTCTTTCACAAGAATGGGTTGATAACTTGAAAGATATTGCTTGCTTTGCACTAAATAGAGATTATTCGGATCATAGACCAATAGTTCTGAAAGTAGACTTGGTTGATTGGGGTCCCAAACCTTTCAGGATATTAAACTGTTGGTTGAAGGAACCGGAGTTTGTTGACTTAGTTCAAAAGCAATGGAGGGGGCTAAAATTCCAAGGGTGGCCTGGGGGCTTATGTAATTAGGGAAAATCTTAAGGCATTTAAATCCACCATAAAAAATGGACCCTAGAATCTTTTGGGGACATAAATTGTAAGCTTCAAAGGGTCATAGATAAGTTGAATAGAATTTATAAATTGGAGGAAGATCAACAACATCTAACAACCTTTGGTGTGGTAAAAAAAGATCTCACCTCACAACTTTGGCACCTTAAAAAGGTACAACAATCAATCTTATTTCGAAAATCTAGGTTACTTTGGCTTAGGGACGAGGATGCAAACACTAGGTTCTTTCATATTCCAATTGGGAAAAGAAGATTGTCCAATGAGATCAAAGGAATTGACATCAACGGGACTTGGTCTAGTAACCCGAATCTTGTTAAGGAGGAAATGAAAATGTTCTTTATGAACAAGTTTTCTAAACTTGAACATCATAGCCCAAGACTTGATGGTGTGGAGTTCTCCAAAATCTCGAAGGACCAAAACTTACCCCTAGTTAAACCTTTCTAAAGAGGCGGTTTGGGATTGTGAAGGTAACAAAAGCCATGGACCGGATGGATATAATTTTGCATTTATAAAAAATTTTGGGACACAATTAAGGAGGATATTGGGAGAGTCCTTGCTGAATTCTAGGAAAATGGAATTATTCCAAGCGGTAGTAATTCATCCTTCATAGCCTTAATCCCGAAAAACAACAATCCTCAACACCTTGGAGAGTATAGGCCTATATCCTTAATTGGGTGCACATAAAAAATCTTAGCAAAAATCTTTGCTAATAGGCTTTAGAGTGTCATAAATGTGAAAATCCCCGAAAACCAAACGACGTTTGTGGGAAATAGAAATATGTTAGACGGGGTGCTAATTGCAAATGACATTGTTGATTATGCAAATAAGTTCAAAAGGTCAAGGCTGATCCTTAAAGTTGATTTTTAAAAAGCTTATGACTCCGTCTCTTGGGATTTCCTAGATTACATGCTAGATAGAATGCGGTTCAATGGGAAATGGAGATTGTGGATAAGGGGTTGCCTAGAGTCATCTTATGTCTCAATCTTGGTTAATGGAAGTCCCACACATGAATTTAAGATACATAGGGGTCTTAGGTAAGGTGACCCACTTGCTCCCTTCCTCTTTTTAATTGTAGCCGAAGGCTTGGGAGGCTTAATGAGATCAACATCTCATCTTGGCTTGTTCTCCGGTTTCATAATTTGCAATCTAGAAATGATAATCTCTTATCTTCAATTTGCGGATGATTCCTTGCTGGTGTGCCAAAACTCTCTTGAAAATGTTCGGTGTATGAAGTCCATATTAAGATGTTTTGAGATGGTCTCTGGTCTCAAAATTATTTTTTTAAAAGCAAATTAATTGGAATAGGAGTGGAGAATGAGCATATGTATAACTGGGCAGATATTCTAAATTGCAAAATTGGTTCCACACCCTTTTCTTTTTTGGGAATTCTAGTGGGTTCAAATCCTAGACGTGCCTCTACTTGGAAACCGATGGTGGAAAAATTCTTTGCTAAGTTAACTTCTTGGAATAAGGGATTTTGAAGCTTTTAATTGTGCTTTGTTAGGGAAGTGGAAATGGAGAGGGCTGTGTGAAAAAAAAAAACACTCTATGGTGTAAGGTTATTAAGTCAAGGTACGGGTAGTGACCATCAACAAATCCACCTTTCAATGGTAGGAAGTGGACTACTAGCTCAAATTGGTGGAAAGACATTTGAAGAGCATGGGGTAATGTGAGGAATAGATCATGGAATTGGTTCAATGAGGGTTTGACAAGAGAGTGAGGGGATGGCAAACAAACTCTATTTTGGAGAGATAAATGGGTGGGGAATGTATCTCTACAAGAGAAGTACCATATGCTCTTCTTCGTCAACCTAGACAATGATGCTTTTGTGGGGGATATATGGGAGTGTGGAAGGGTCAAACTTGGAAGTGGTCTTTTAGGTGGTGTAGAGAATTGTGGGATTGGGAAAAAGAGATTCAGGACCTGATGCTTGGGGACTTACGTAATAGCTCCCTGATCCCTCATAAGAGTGATGTGTGGAAGTGGAATTTTATTTGAATCAAATGGTCTATACTCATTGCAATCTTCTTATTCACATATTATTCTTACTAACCCCCTCTCTTTGATGTTCATTTTAATCTGTTTTGGACACATGCACCTACAAAAGTCATGGGGTGCATTTTGAAAATCATGCACAATGGTTACTAACAAGAGACAATATAAAAAGAAGAGGTATTCTCAATGTGGAATCTTCCCTTCTCTATGTCCTTTGCAACCAAAAAGAGGAGTCAATTAACCACCTCTTCTTTTCCTGTAAAGTGGCATATCAACTTTGGATGAAGGTCTACAAATAGGTACAATTTTTTGCACCATTACCTAATGCCCCAAAAGATCATTTTCTGCAGCATGCATGAGGCTGGACCGGACAATTTAGAGCCTGTGGAAATAAAGAAATGACTTAATTTTCACTGAGGCTAATTCTTTCATTCATGACATTCTCAATCTTATTCAACTTCGTTCGTGGCTATGGATTAGATCAAAATCACACAAACATTTTCATTGTTCATTTTTTGAAGGGTGTACAAATACAAGGCTATGTCTCCTCTCAATTAAATAATTCTATCCATTCTATTTGATAGTGGGGAGGATGGTATAAAATTATTTATGATCATAATTTATAGTTGGGAGTGAGCATCCATTTAGAAATGCATAGGTTGACCAAAATGCCTTTTGTGTGGGAAATTATAGGAATTACAATCCAGACATTTAGGGAACAATATGCAAAAGCATCTCTAGTGCTCAACATATGTACAGCTCCAGTGTAAATCATATATTAAATATAATTATATTTTGCTGATAAAATAAATAAATTAATAAAATATCTAATAATTCTTTATATATATATATATGTGTGTGGGGGGATTTAAAATCAAATTACACCATATATAAAACTTTGTAAAATCACACTAAGTGCAATATTAAATACTTCTTTTTTCAATAAAAAATATACATTTATACTACTAAGATGTGACAATTAAAATATCATCAATCATTTTACTTTTATATGTAATGAATACTCATTGGATTTAAACTCTTTTATATTTTATTTATATTTTATTTTATTTATGTAACATTTGCAAATGCCGCCTTAGTTGGTTCCTCTTTAATGTACACTACCTCTATACTCATATATTAAGACACTTAATTAGTTATATTTAATTTTTTTAATTTTAGGTAGAAGATAACGTTGAATTATTATTAAAATGACCTTCATGATATTTATTGCAAAGAAAAAATTGTAACAATAATTAAAAGGTAAATTAACAATAATAACATTAAATAAAAAAATAATTAAAATTTAATTATATTTTAGACTAAAAAACATAAAAAGATTTTTTACTTATATATAGTCCCTTATAATATAATTTATATTCTACCTATAATTAGACTTTAAAAGACTAGCTAATCATCAATAGCTGACTAAGTCTAATATTAGTGCATTATTATATGCTCCCTACGTTTTATTTAGTTAGTCGTTAAGGTAATGCACAAAAATTAAAAAAAAATAATTAGGTGTTCTTGTTTTTATTAGTATTTATTGCATATTGTTGAGCAGGAAGAAAAAATTTAATTAAAGATTTAAGAATGAGAGAGAAATTTAATCATAGAAAATAAATGGTATATTAAAAAATTAAGTAGTTTATTTTGTAAAATCAAGTGTTAAATGATTTTTTTAGTTATTGTCATGTAACTAGTTAATAAGTACGTGGGGATATGCGTGTGTGAGTATCTCGGTTCAATCTCGAGTTAATATAATTTTCTATGGAAAAAAAAACCTTGAACAATAGGTTGTGGAACTGAGGGAGTACTATATCACTCATTTTTAATTAGTGACATAAATATTGAGTAAAAACATGTATTACTTAAAAGACTAAAATAGAAAAATAGAATTAAATATTCATTGTTTTCATAGATTAACTATTAAAAATAAATATGACCAAAAAGCAAAAGACTAAAATTAAAAAAAGTAGAGGGAGTACAAAATATTACTCCTTCGGGTTTTAATTATAGGACATGTTTCAGTAGTCCTTGTATGGTACAATTTTCAAAAAATATTAATACAAATTTTCATGTTTACTCTTTAATTATTGATAATTTTTATTATAAAATGTTAATAATACTTTTGATTAATTAAAGTCTTCTACCTAATTAATTAAATTTTAAAATATTATGACATGCGATGCACATGGTACTCGTTAAATATTTGATTTGGTATGAATGATGAACACTCTAATTTTGAAATAACTATAAAATTAAACGATGAACAGTTGCAATTAAAAAATAAATATATTTTATTAGAACAACTATACTTCAAACAATCATCCACAATATTATAACAAAAAAATAATAATATATTTTATTAGAACAACTGTGCCATCACGTGTTGTTGGTTAAAATAGATGATGAGAGCTCGCAACCCCATGATGATTGTGTTTGGATGATTTGTTTGATTATATTACTAAAAATATTGCTTATTGAATGATCAAGTGTTATATATGTATATATCTGTTTCAGGCTCTATGATCCTAAAATGTTATTTGTTTTAAATATTTTTAAGAGCTATTGAGAATACCAATTCTCACCCCCATTTTCTTTTATGTCTATTAATTGCATTTTATTTTGATAGACTCAAAAGCAGTAGATTGGAGGTAGTATAGGACTTCTTTTTTTTTTTTATAAGCAATAACGAATATAATAAAAAGGGAGTACAAGGGGTGTTCCAAACCCATTATAGAAAGTAGCGAAAATTCAAGATAAAAGATACATAATTAGTAAAAACGGAAAGAATTAATCCTAGTCAAACTCCGTAAACATAAAGCGGGATTAGACACCTAGTCCGCAAACGTAACAAAGGTGCCATCATAAACTGATTTGCACCACTTCCAACTCCTTAATTTAATCAAATAAAGCATCTCAACAAGATTCAAGATAGCACTCGCAGGTACAATACCATTTCGGTGCAGCCATGGAAGTCAAGACGAAATAAGAGCCCGCAGTTGTTAATATCTCCATGTTTTTAAGTTGTGTGTAATGTAAGAATTTGACTTTTCTAGAAATGACAATATACTATGCGTGTACATATATATATGTTACTACTAAAACGAGACTATCTTAGTTCAATCCCATTCTCGAATGGAGAAGGAAACTCTATGAGTGGATGAACTAAGCTTTGGAGGAACTATTATTTTTAACCAACCAAGTCACCATCTGTAATACTTTGGAAGATAGAGTTAAGTGTGGGGTAAAGTGGGAGAATATAGTGCGAAGGAAACTTACAAGCTGTTACCTGGTAATAAATGTGTTGCTGATAATTTTTCTTTAATTTCTTGCATTTTTGGTCTACTTGTGTTCCTTTGAAGGTTTTTTCCTTTGCTTGGAAAGTAATCCATGGCGGAATTCCTTCAAAGGATAAATTAAGTAGAAGAGGAATCATTTCATTACAATCTGATTTGCTATGCTCTTTATGCCAAGAGAAGGAAGAATCAATTTCTCACTTATTTTTTACTTACAAAGAAACATATCTGATCTATATGAGTGTTGCGGGTTGCATCAATTGTCCCGTGGCAGAGGCTAGGTGGGCAAGTCACTATCAAATCGTGGCGCTTGGGCTGCTACGCTCTTAAGTAGAAAGAGTTGCGCCCAGCTATAGCTTTTGGCCTAGTGGTAAGCACTCAATCCAACAATGAGTATATATTCCTGGTTTGGAATCAAGGTAGTGTTGTTTAATTGATGCAAAGAACATTTTAGACACCATGGTCACCTATGGAATCAGAAAAAAGAAAAAGTGTGAAATTGTGGAATGTTGTTTGGTTCAGTGTCTTATGAAATGTCTGGAAATGGAGAAATCAAATTGTTTTTAAGAATAGCAAGATTCACAGAGACAACATTGTGGATGCAATTTAGATCAATTCTTGGCAGAGGTTGAATGCTCATTGTGCAGGTTCAATCAGTGATTGGTTTAATTGCCCGGAGTTGTGTTTGCACAATTCTTCTTAGAGGCTCCTTTGTTAGTTTGGTTTTAAGTTTGTTGACGAGCTTATAGATGTTGTATCTATTGGTTTTGGTTTTAATTTGGTTTGTTTATGAAGAGACTTTAGCTTTATTTCGGTTGTTTTGTTCTGTTGTATCTACATTAGCAGTGTATTTTTCATCTAAATTCTGTTTGTACTTAATTTCACCTCTAGTGCTACATAATTTAATATATTGAGTTTGTTTTGCTGATAAAAAAAAGAACTGGAAAACATAATTTGAATCTAAGCATGTCTTAAAGGTTGAAGCAAGAGCACAAGAGCAGTTGACAGTGCAAGTGATAGGTTGAAGTTATTTAGTTCTTGCCACAAACCATTCGAATGTGTGTAATACTGTATAATAGATTAATCACCAAGTCTATATGAATATATTTCTTCTTGTATTTCTGTAATCCTGAAATAATTACCTTGCTGGTATCTGTTTTAAAAATCTTGCCAAATATCCATGCGACCATGCCTTTATCCATCCATAATATGCTGCTAAGAATTTCTTTATCAAAAGAAGGCAATATCCATGAACAAATAGTGGTGTGGCATCTGTCCCAAGCATCGTATTTAGGATCATCTTGTCTAGGTTGTTGAACAAAACCGTCACTTCACCGGAATTTGTTCTTCATGCAGAGTGCCATTGTTAGGACTTAAGCACATGATGAGATCCCAACTCAAAAGACTAGTCCATTAGGTGAGAGAGCCTCAAGGCTTAAGTGCCACATTGAGTTTTCTATTTTATATAATGTGGGACTCCTAATATTGCTGCCCCCTATAAGGGCCAAACGTCCACGGCGGCTTCACTCTATCGACACTGACTTGGTGGTAGCCCTTTCGCCTTTGGCAACTTAACTCATCTATCAGTATTCGATTTATCCTTAACTCATCTATAGGTAGCTCTTTCTGTGGAAAAACTCTTAATGAAAGCACCAATTGTTAGAACTTAAGCATATGAGGTTAGCCCAACCCAAAATATTAGTCTATTAGGTGGGAAAGCCTCAAGACTTAAGTACCACATTGTGTTTCCTATTTTACTCATCAATGTGGAACTCCTAACAACCATTGTGACAACACGAGACCAAGATGGGTAATTGTCTCCTTGTAGAGTTATTCAAATGAATAAATTGCCCAAATACTCATTGCACTCCAAGGAAATTTAAGATTAGCTATAAATATTTTTTGTAGCTAATTCAAAGTTTAGTTGTTTTTAATTAGCTACTGAGTAAAATTTCCTAGTTAATCTATAGTTAACAAGGTTTAACTATAAATTAGTTACGAATTAATTACTAATTACTATCTATTCAAATTAAACTATGAATTAGTTATAGAAAATTTTCATACCATATTAACTACTTGGATTTAGCTAAGAAAATTTCGTAATTAATCGGTAACTTTTCTTAGGTAAGCCAAGGGAAAGATGCATTAAAGAAATCAAGGAGTACAAGGAGTGCTTATGATTCCTTACAAAACAAAATCCAGAACAGAGCAAAAAAATTATAAAAAAAAAAGGTACGAGCCATATATTCAACCAAGTGATGATACACACCAACTAGAAAATCAAATAAAACCTCCAACAGAAGTAGAAATCCAAATCCATGACCTTAACTTAACAATGTCCAACACATTAAGAGTATATTTCTTCTGTTAAGTGAAAATAACCGAATTTCTCCATAACGACAAAGACCAAATCACCACATGCCATACTGCTAGGAATTTATGGTTCTTGATTTTTCTTGTAAAAAACCCTTTGAATAAGTCAAACCAGTCATAGAAAGAAAATGGAAATACAACAGCAAGCCCCAGCCATGCAAGAACCTTTGTCCAAATAACACCTAAAACAGGGAACCCCAAAAAAAGGTGGGCAGAGTCTACCTCAGCAATATCACACAAAGAACAAAATACAAGTTGGCCATTTCCTAAATTGCCCCTCTTAACAAAGTTAACCTTAGTTGGAATTCTATCTCTAAACAAAAGCCAAGAAAAACCTAAAACTTTTGAAGGAACAAAGGATCTCCAAAGATGTTTATAAGCCATTGAGAGATTACCTTGTAGGCTTGTGGCAGATCTACAACACAAAATGCCCCACTTATAAGTAGATTCAACTGAAAAACTTTTCGAGCCATCCGGTATCCATTGCAATAGTCTACACGCGTTGTGTTGAGGGAAGAATTGCTTAGAAGATGTAACAACTCTTGTAGCAGTTCAGTTTCCCATTGAAAGAGATGTCTTTTCCAAACAAAAGACCATGACAAGCCTCCTTTTGCAGTGAAGATCATAGCAGCAACCGAATCTGATTTGTTTTATGAAATCTAGAAAATCCTAGGGAAAGAGAAGTGCAAAGGTTGTTGTTCACCCAAGGATCATTCCAGAAGCTTGTCAATTTGCCATTACCAACCTTCTTTTGAATGCCATTAAAGAACCATTTGGACCCTTGAAAGTTGCACAATGAGCATATTCGATTCCACCAAGATGAACATCCTTTAATGATGGGTTCATTGAAAGCATTGAATAGAGACTCTAGATATCCATCTCAGCCTTTGATGACTTCAGCCCCGAATATATTACTATCAGAAAGGAAGCACTAGCCCCATTTAGCCAATAAAGCAAGTTTAAACCATTGTAGGAATTCGACGCCAAGTCCCTCTTCTTTTTTTGGCTTACAAACCTCTAACCAACTAACCCAAGCAATTTTTTATCTATCTTACAATCTACCATGTAAAAACCTTATTTGAATTTTTTCAATAGCATCTAGGATTCATTCAGGTACTTTAAAGAATGATAGGTAATAAATAAGTAGACTATTTAAGATATAATTTATTTAAAGTCACCATTCCCCCAAGAGAAATATGTCTACCTTTCCAAGTTTATAGCCTCTTTTGGAATTTTTCAATGATCGATTTCTAGGTACTCTTTTTCAATATGGTTTGTTGGCTAGATCAGTACTTGAAACATCTGAGGATTGACTTAATGGTCCACAAGTTGTCCTAGTAGGCTTCGCCGATAATAATTGTCTCATTGATATATTGTAGTATAGACACATCAACACCATTGTTTCCAACTTGAAAGCCTTTAAATTTACCAGCCACCACCGACTTTTTCATAAGTCCAGCCAATGCTTTAGCGACCAGCAGATATAATAGAGCAAATAGGGGATCCCCCTGCTTTAGTCCATGCTGCATCTTAATTTCCTTGGTTGGAGAACCATTGACAAGAATAGATAAATCACTAGCGAAGATACAAGTCTTGATCCATGAGCAAAAAGTTTCAGAAAACCCAAAGCGTCTAAGCATGTATCCTAAGAAATTCCAAGAGACGGAGTCATAGGCACGCTCTAAAAATAGAATTTTAGAATGAAACAAAGCATTTTAGATTTCTTAGCGTTGTCCACTGCTTCAGAAAGAATGACCGCACTATCTAAGATAAAACGACCTTTAAGGAACGCAGATTGGCAACTTGAAATGAGTGGTGGGATAGCAGTACGTAGACGCTACATTAGTAGCTTGGACACAATTTTATATAAACTTCCCAAGATAGATATAGGTCTGAAATGAGCCACCTTTTGAGGGCAGGAAACTTTTGGTATTAGAGAAATAAAAAAAGTGGAGAAACCTTTCAGAAGTTTAGCATTTTGGTGGAATTCTGCTGCCAAAGCACGGAGTTCACTTTTCCAGACTTTTGTTTCCCCCACTACTGAATACTGCTTCTTTTACTTCATCTTCTAAGAACGGGTCACCTGAGGAAAAAACACCCCATCTAGTCGGGGCCAAAAAGCAACATGATATGCAAAACACGAGATAAAATGGTTAGTAAAAACATCTCCAACCTCCTTTGAGCCAACAACGCAGCCACCATCTTTCTGAACAGCCATAATTCTGTTTCTGTTTCTCTTGGCTACTATACAGGCATAAAAAAACCTTGTATTGACATCTCCTTCCTTTGTCCATCATGAACAGTAACTAATATATAGTTAATATGGTTTACTACAAACTAGCTATGGAATTTTACTAACAAAATTTGTAAAATTCTTGTAGTGTTAGGATCCATCATGATGAAAACAAAATATGGAAGGAAGAGAAAGCTAGAAACCCAAGAACAAAGAAAATCCCAGACTTGCAGCAACAGAGACTACTTGGATAGGAGCTCTGGTACCATAACTGTAATGATAAACCTCCATACCAGGTAAGAAGCAAATTATCTTACTGGAATAAGAAAGAAAGAAAAACAATTCTATCGAGGATGAGTCAAAACACAGAATAGAGAAGTTATTAAATTAAGCTCACATTTATATACACATATCCTAACCAACTTATCTAAGAAAATGACAACTAGAAAATACAAAATAGAAGCTAACTACAAGAAGTAACATTGCAACTAATAACTAATTTCCAAAATTACACATCACAATGATCAAGTGTGTTGTTGTTCCTTCTGATCTTGTGTGCCTTTTGATCTTGTGTGCCTTCTTCCACTAGCCGTTGAGATGTTTAAATAGAATTGAGATTAGTATTGATTGCATCCTCCAATATATTTTCATTCTTCTTACCACGGGAGTATTGGATTAAGTTTAGTTTCTTTCTTACTCTATAAGAATAAGAAATTTTCTTATTAGGGAAGCCTAAGGTTTTCAGTCCACATTGCATTAGGTAACAAGTCTAATAGTAAAAAATATATCCAAATTAAAAAAACATTATTTCAATCAAAACAGACATAATAATCATTAACACACAAAGAAACGTAGAGTTTATTTATAATTAAGCCCAAATGGTGCTATGAGTTACAAGAGAAGTCAAAGGACACATCTCAGCTAGCAAATTAAGAAAAATGACCGAATGATGTGGATCCTTGATCACAAGGTTGACACCCTGTAATGGGTAAACTAAAAAGAAGTGCAATGATCAGGATAATAGTATAATTTTAAGAGACAAACTTGTCCTTTAGTAATATTTTGCAATTTTATTACCAAATTCTTTATAGAAACAATAGTATAGAAGAAGAAGAAAAGCTTAGTACAGAAAAAAAAAAGGAAAAGTTCACAAAATACTTCACACCCTTTCTAACCTCTCCTCACGTCACAAATACCCCAACTTATTCCAACAACCTTGCTGGGATTGTGCGCACACGTCCATTGCATCTAATGGTTTGGTGGTCCCCATAATTCCCACTTGTAATCACAGTATTTCTCTCCCTACTCCCATATGGATGTGTGACATTACCCCAATCTTCAAAAAGGACCTTGTTCTCAAGGCCAGGTGAATTTGTTAATGGCAAGGGCATGTATTGATCCGTCAAGGAACCGCGACATGGATTTAGCACATAGACATGAAAAATAGGATGAATTTTGGCATGTGAATGGAGCTCTAAGTGATAAGCCATAGTACTAGTGCAAGCAAGGACCTTGAAGGGACCGAAATAACGAATCCCCAATTTGTAATCACGCTGCAACCTCAAGAAATGCTTATGATAAGTTCGAAGTTTCACAAACACATAGTCACCCACTTGAAACTGCAACTCAAAACGACATTGTTCAGCATAGAGTTTCATTCGTGCCTAGGCTTTAAGCAAATTAGCATTCAATTGAGACAAAAGAAGATCACACTGTTAGTAACAGAGTTCATGGAACGTGGCCATACAAGATTTTAAAAGGTGTCATACCAATGGAATTGTGGAACAAAGATGCGGGTTGTCAGACATGAAACAACTTAAATACATCTCAACGCACTTGTTAACCACTTTGATTGACGATCCGTTTGTGGATGATAAACGGAACTAATTTTCAAAGCAGTTTCCTTGTATGTGTTTTGAAAGTAAGAAAAATAAAGAGAAGAAGCAATAAGACAAAAGTGAAAAATTGGCTAAGTTTTGGAGTGCAAATATGGAAGGAAAACTAACTTATTGTCGCTGTAGCGAAATGTTATTTGTTGCAGCGAGAATAGGACAGGTTTGAGGCAAAAAATGAAGACAAATTCGCTCTAGCGAAGCCAAATTCGCTATAGCGAAAATGCCACAACTAAAGTTAAATTGTTGCCAGTTTGCTGCATCCAAAGGAAATTCGCCGTAGCAAAATTTGTCATGTTTAGAGCAATTTTACTGCCATAGTTTCGCTGCATCAAGGAGTATTTCGCTGTAGCGAAACTAGTTTTCTTGACACTGAAGTTCTCTTGTTTCGCTGCAGCGAAAAGATTTCGTTGCAGCGAAAAAGCACTTGCCTTTAACTCTATATAAGGGTGTTTTAGCTCGAAGTTTAGACATCTTTTACCATAATTTAGAGTTTTAGAGGAAGAAACTAGTGAGAGAATGTGAAAAAGAGTGTGGAAACCTCTTTAAAGATTGATCTCATAAAGTTCTTCGAACCAAAAGTTGTAACGGTTGCAAAGAGCGGCTGATTTCCCTTTGATGGGATTGAATATAATCTCTAAACTCTTTTGTATTTCATTTGATTCATATATGTAGATGTTTTTTCGTTTTATTGATCTTGGTAATATTAATCTGTGCTTAATGCTTGATTCTAAGTTGCCATTAGATTCTTGTTTCTAAATCTAAGTTTTTATTGGAAAGTGAGATTTAGAATCTAATCTGATTGATATGAATTGTGATGTTAATCTTGTAATAGATAACGAATATATGATTGCTTAAACGCTTGAGATTAATGCTGGATAGATTGTTAAATGTTTGAGGAATCGATGTTTAATGATTTATCTTAGGATTTTATAGCTGTGGAGTCATTATAAATGACTTATAAGCGTGCATCAAGATTTATAATTCGTTCATCTATATATCCCACACTCAAACAAATACAAAGACGTTGAAAGATGAAGTTCAATCCCAACATCTTCTAAAATTTGGTTAAAAGATCATTTTACAAGCTTTTCCTTTACATTTGCTTATTTTTAAATTTTTTCATGAACAAAATCAATCAACTTCTTTGTATATATACTCAATTTATTTATACTTTTAGGACTAATACAATCTAAACTGCTCATTGAGGATGATATCTCTGTTCTCACCGGATTGTTACTAGTAAAAATGATACGGTACACTTGTCGTTACTCATATAGCACTTTTTGCTTTCTGCACCACACAACCTGCACCACGCCATTTCTATCTACACCATATTGACCAAAAAAACTTATTTTTTAATAAAAAACACGTTTTTTTCATGTCTAAAACAAGTCCGGACAAAATATGGTGTTCACATAAACTCAAGTATGAGGTCGCCAATCTCCAGAGGCAACTAGTTGACATGTACAATTACAGCCATGGTCATGCCGTGGGCCGACCAACACGATCCCACTAATGTATCTGGATTAAGCTGTCTTGGAGATGTCTGGGTTGAGATCGGACAGTACACAACCATACAAAAATAACATAGCAAAGTATAAAATGAATACATCATCTATGCCTATGGGCTATGAAATCCTAGACTAAAAGAACTACTCATACATGGTTGTGAAAAACCAAACCAACTTTGAATTTAGGTTTGTTTTGGTATAATTGGTTATTAGTAGTAATTAAGGTGTATTTATTCTTTTTGTGGTGCTTTTATGTGTTTTGATGTTATGAAAAAAATTGTCTCAATTTCTTACAATTTAGTGTCATAAATCCTGGAGTGACAAAATTCGTAAAGGTGAATCTTTCGAGGACTAAAGTGATGTTTGTTTCTTTTTAAAAAAAACATTGATGCAATAAAAAATGCACACAGAGAATATATAGCTCATCTTGCACTGCACTTAACAAGTTGGTCTCGTATCTATAGAGTAAAGCTTTAATTAATTAATTCTTCAGTTCAAACACATATAGTTTGATTTTGCGTAAAAGAAATTAATGTCATTTTCTTAGATTTTGCTTAAAAGAAATTAGTCTCAATTTCTTACTACAGTTTGATGTTATTTTCTAGCATTTTTCTATTTTCAGGAGTAGTGGATTAAGTTTACTTTCTTGTACTCCATAAGAATAAGGAAGTTACTTACTAAGTATGTTTAGGCTAATCGGCCCACTTTACATTAGGTATAATATCTAAAAAAAATTATCCAAATTTAAAAACAAAAAACAATTTTTTTTTGCACCAAAACAAACTTAAATAATAATTATTAACACTCAATGGCACAAAGAGTTTATTGATAAGCCCAAATAGTGCTAGGATTTACAAAAGAAGCCCAATAGCACATTATATCTAGCGGGGCTAAAACAAGACAATACTTATAATTGAAGAGCATACAGAATTTAATAGCATAGTTGGACCAATTAAGGATTTAAGAATCCAGCTATCAGTGTTTGCTATTAGGCTTCAATTTTGTTCCCTTCCATTCCATAATGATCGTAGATGAGAAGAGCATTGGATCCCGACTCAAACTCTTTCACGTAATTCTTTTCCTTCAAATCGCCATCTTTAGCATAAGCACTGTATAAGAGAAGAGCATTGGATCCTGGTGCAAACTCTTTCACGTATTCCTTTTCCATCGAATCGACATCTTTAGCGTAAGCACTGTATAAGAGAAGAGCGTTGGATCCTGGTGCAAATTCTTTGACGTATTCCTTTTCTCTCGAATCACCATCTTTAGCGTAAGCATTGTATAAGAGAAGAGCGTTGGAACCCGGTGCAAACTCTTTCACATATTTCTTTTCCTTCGAATCTCCATCTTGACCGTAAGCACCGTATAAGAGAAGAGCGTTGGATCCCGGTGCAAATTCTTTTACGTATTCCTTTTCCTTCGAATCACCATCTTTACCATAAGCACTATATAAGAGAAGAGCGTTGGATCCCGGTGCAAATTCTTTCACGTATTCCTTTTCCTTCGAATCGCCATCTTTAGCGTAAGTATTGTATAAGAGTAGAGCATTGGATCCGGTGCAAATTCTTTCACATATTCCTTTTCCTTCAAATCGTCATCTTTAGCGTAAGCACTGTATAAGAGAAGAGCGTTAGAACCCGGTGCAAATTCTTTCACATAGGTCTTGTCTTCCTTTGCATCATCATTTTTAGCGTAAGCACTGTATAAGAGAAGAGCGTTGGATCTGGTTCAAATTCTTTTACATAGGTCTTGTCTTCCTTTCCATCAGCATTTTTAGCATAAACACTGTACAAAAGAAGGGCATTAAATCCTAGTTCAAATTGTTTTGCATATTTTGAAAACTCTCCTGCATCCTTTCTTGATTCTATTTCCACAGCAAACTGCTCAAGTAAAAAAAACAATATAAAAAGACATGTTAAATTATTATTCACTACAACAACAAAAAAAGGCATGTTACATTTGTGCTACTTGTATAAACAGATAAGGACGGCAATATATTTAACTTCAAAAACTACTTGTATTGTAACAGATTTTAATCATTTAGAATTGAAGTATGGGAAAAGCTACTATGAAGCATGAAGATTAATTGAATATAAGAAATGTTGTATACCTGATTTTATTCAATCCAAATTATTTTAATATTGATTGATACTAATAATACGCATTATATATAGTGCATCTAAATTAAATCACCTACAGGCTATCCGAACTTATTTTGAATCAAATAACTCAATTAATAATAATAAAAAATTAACTCAATTAATGATAAGAAGAAATTAATGGAAAATGAATAGAAATTGTGAAAGGAAGAAAACATACGAGGAAGAGACAGAGTGCTAAAGAAAGAGCAAGCTTCATCTTGGATATGAGAAAGGAAGACTATAGTGTGTTATTGGTGTGGGATAGATGTACGATATATAGTCTCTATTTATAGATCGAGAATTATCATTTATTAATTTAGAGTACAAGAAGTAATTTGTTATTAATTTAATGCCTCATGGATATTATGCTCATTAGTTTATTTGCTATATCCGGTTTTTCCGCTGCGAAGCATCCTTTGGTGTGAGGGTGAGGGTGAGAGAGTCGAGGTTAACTATTTCGAAGTATATATGAAATGGTTTTTCTCTAAAATCAAGAATTCTCATGTGGTGTTCTCAAATTGGTTTAATAATCCAGTAGCATCTATTCTGCATAATGCTTAATCTACTTTTTTTTGGGGGCTCTTAAATGTGCTGGTTTTTGTTTAACGTGCTTTTTAGGGGTGTTATTGTTTATTTCTTTGAGTCACAATATTTTTAATTTTCTTGGTGTAGCTCGCTCGTTTCTGTTTCCCTTATTATCTCTTATGTACTTTTTTTGGTGCACTATTGGTGCTCCGCATAATATAATACCTCTTTTTGCTAATAAAATTTTTTTAATACTATTTTAATTTTTTGAGAGGGACTAATCTAGTGTCATAAATCTTTAAACAATGAAACTAGTATCAAGTGAATCCTTCAAGAATTGAATTGATGTTTATCCTTTTCAAATTACTTGGTATACTTTAAAAGATTTTAAATTATTATAATAAAAATTGATACAATAAAAAATGCACACACAGGAATACATAGCTCATCTTACATTACAGCCAATAAGTTAATCCAGTGACTACCATTTTATGGTTTATTTTTCTAGCATTTTTTCATTTTCTTCTTACTGTATTTAGAGTCGTAGATTAAGTCCTTTACGAACTATAAACTAAAATAGTTCTTAATTTTGTATTTTATAAGTCATTTTAGTTCCTCATGGAATCGGTCATTTTTGTCTCTGCCTTACATTATCATCGAGCATTTTAGTCACTAATTTCACTATTATCAGTCATTTTAGTCCTTGAAAGTCAGAGACTAAAATGAATGTTCGTATAATTCAGAGACTAAAGTGACCGGCAAAATGCAAAGTGAGGGACTAAAGTGACTTATCAGCACAAAGTCAGAGACTAAAGTAACTTATCCGAACAAAGTCAAAAACTAAAGTGACATATCCTTATAAAGTTAAGGACCAAAATGATACATCACTCTTAAGTTTACTTTCTTTGGTACATCATAAAAATAAGGAAGTTACTTATTAAGTAAGTCTAAGTTTTTTTGCCAGCATTGCATTGGATAAAATAATAAAATTTAATTAACAGAATTGAAAAAAAAAATTCTAGCAAAACAAATATAATAGTTATTAGCGCATAAATAGACCGAGTTTATTGACAAGTCCAAATAGTTCTAGGATTATTTTTAAGAGAAGTCCATGAACGAACAAACCCATTAAAGATAGCAAATTAAGACAGACATATAAGACAAGATTTCTTATTGAAGAACAAACAGACATTAATAGCGCGAAACTGGAATAATTATGGAAACAACAACATAAACCCAGCTATTAGTCTTCACTCTTATGCTTCAATTTTCTTCCCTTACTGTGCATAACGATCGTAGATTAGAAGAGAATTGGATCCCGAATCAAACTCTTTTACATATACCTTGTCTTCCCTTGCATCACCATTTTTAGCATAAGCACTATATCCGAGAAGGGCGTTGGATCCTTGTTCAAACTCTTTCACGAATTTCTTCTCTTCCTTCCCATCACCATTTTTAGCATAAGAAGTGTACCATAGAAGGGCGTTGGATCCTGGTTCAAACTCTTTCACAAATTTCTTTTCTTCCTTTACATCACCATTTTTAGCATAAGCACTGTACCCGAGAAGGGCGTTGGATCCTGGTTGAAACTCTTTCACGTATTTCTTCTCTTCCTTTTCATCACCATTTTTAGCATAAGCAGTGTACCAAAGAAGGGTGTTGGATCCTGGTTCGAACTCTTTCACAAATTTCTTCTCTTCCTTTCCATCACCATTTTTCGCATAAGCACTGTACCCGAGAAGGGCGTTGGATCCTTGTTCAAACTCTTTTACGTATTTCTTCTCTTCCTTTCCATCACCATTTTTAGCATAAGCAGTGTACCAGAGAAGGGCGTTGGATCCTGGTTCGAACTCTTTCACGAATTTCTTCTCTTCCTTACCATCACCATTTTTAGCATAAGCAGTGTACCAGAGAAGGGCGTTGGATCCAGGTTCAAACTCTTTCACGAATTTCTTCTCTTCCTTTGCATCACCATTTTTAGCATAAGCAGTGTACCATAGAAGAGCGTTGGATCCTGGTTCAAACTCTTTCACATATTTCTTCTCTTCCTTTGCATCTCCATTTTTAGCATAAGCACCGTACCCGAGAAGGGCGTTAGATCCCGGTTCAAACTCTTTCACGTATTTTTTCTCTTCCTTCCCATCACCATTTTTAGCATAAGCAGTGTAGACAAGAAGGGCATTGGATCCTGGTTCAAAGTCTTTCACGAATTTCTTCTCTTCCTTTCCATCTCCATTTTTAGCATAAGCAGTGTACCAGAGAAGGGCGTTGGATCCTGGTTCAAACTCTTTCACGTATTTCCAGTTTTCTCCGACATCTTTTCTTGACTCTATTCCACCGGCAAACTTGTGAATAAAAAAAAGACATGTTAATCCATTATTCACTTAAAAAATGAATATACTAACCAAAAAAAATATTCAACCTGTTAGGATAATAGATGTATGTTTGGATGTTGGATTCAAGCAGATTGTTATAACTTAGAAGTAGTGGAAAACAAACTACTATGAATTGAATGAAATTTAATTGAATAAAATTAGATACGAAATGCTGTTCATTTTGTCCTTATATCTTTTCAATCTTATATATTAATTATACTCAATCCAAATATTTTAATAATAATTGATATTAACATTAAACAGAACAAATAGTATAATATAATCCATCTAAATCACTTCGAGAGTATCTGGACTGAGAAGGAAAATGAATAACTCAATTAAAGATAGGAAGAAATTAATGGAAAATGAATAGAAATTGTGAAAGGAAGAAAACATACGAGGAAGAGACAGAGTGCTAAAGAAAGAGCAAGCTTCATCTTAGATATGAGAAAGGAAGACTATAGAGTGTTGTTGGTGTAGGATAGATGTAGGAAATATAGTCTCTATTTATAGATTGAGAATTATGATTTATTAATTTGGAGCACAAGTAATTATTTGTTAATTTAATACCTCGTGGAGATTATGCTAATTAGTTTATTTGCTAGATCCGGTTTTTCCGCTGCGAAGCATCTTTTGGTGTAAAAAAAATATAGCAACTTTCAGTTAGACAATGCAAATGTTAACTTAAATTAACCTTTTGTCTATCTACTTCCATTTTATTTTCGTTTTAGTGCCTATAATAAAAAATGTTCAATTTAAAATATTACTAAAACTTTTTAGCAATATGATCTTAATACAATATTTGTTAGAAATGTTACAAATACATGAAGATGACATTTTTAAAATATTACTAAAAATAAATTATATAATAGTGTCATTACAAGAATACTGCTAATTAGCTTGATAAAATGTTATAGCTAATATGCAGCAATTGAGTTCGAAGGTCCTAAAATTAGGTCGCTAATTTGCTACGAAATACAACTTAAAACCTTAATACAACTCAATTCCTCACGACAACAAGCTCTTGAGACAATTCACTTATAACTAACTATTCATTGTGGGACTTTCATTTCTTCTTGATTTCATATCTAATTAGCAGCTAATTTAGTAGCTAATCAGTAGCTAACAAAATTAGCTAGAAAACTTTTTTTGATAGCTAATTAGTAGCTATTCAGATACAAGTTAGCTACAAAAATATTTGTAGCTAAATTTAATTTTGTAGCTAGTAGCAAATTTAGAAGTTAATCAGTATAGCTAATTAGTAACTATTTAAATACAAATTAAGTATGAAAAACTTTTGTAGTTATATTTCGCAGCTAATTAGTAGCTAATTAGTGGCTAACAAAATTAGCTTGAAAAATTTTTTTGGTAGCTAATCCGTAATTATTTAGATATAAATTTGCTAAAAAAAATTGCAGTTATATTTCGTAACTAATTAGTAGCTAGTTTAGTGGCTAAACGGTATTTATGAAAATTGGTTATAATTTTTTTTCTAGTAGCTAATGAGTAGCTATTTAACCATAAATTAGCTATGAAATTTTAATTATAACTATATTTCATAATTAATATTGAATTTTCTTGTAGTGTGTAAGTACTTAATGAGTTTTCTACATATATTTATATACAATATTAAATATCTGTTTCTCAATAAATATTATATATTTATACCAATAACATCTGATAAGTTTGTCTGAGGGATAATTAGTATTCTATCTTGTTAATAGACTATACTAAGAAGGTAATAAAAAAACATAAAGAACAATAATTAGATTATTATTATGTCATGACATGCATGTAAAAAGTTCATCATTCATTTTATTTTTCATCGCAAAGTTGGGTAGTACTGTTGTAAAATCCTTATACGATTATGTGATAGAATGCTTAAGTTTGTTGGTTAAAATAGATCACCCTAAGAGCAACAGGAAAAAAAATGCATAGCTTTCTCTTAAATGTATATATCATTATGAGATTTACGGAAGTCCAGATTAATCAAAAATGAAAGTTTTTCAAACCACTTTCTGCTGACTTGTTTTAAGCCATATAAAGAACGATTAAATTTGAAAACAAGATTTTTGTTCTTAACATCCAATCCTTGAGATATTTTCATATAAACGTCTTCTTTAAGATCGTCGAGCAAGAAAGCATTGTTAACGTCAAGTTGTTGTAGAGTCCCGTTCTTAACAGAAGCTAGAGCTAGAAGAAGCCTTACCATTGTTAGTTTCGCAACGGGTGCAAAGGTTTCACAATAGTCTATACCTTCTACTTGGTTATACGCTTTTGCTAAAAGTCTAGCTTTATGAAGTTCTATTTCACCATTAGACTTATATTTTATTTTGTACACCCATTTACTGCCTATGGCCTTTTTACCCTTGGGTAATTCCACTAACGACCATGTATTATTGTTAGCAAGAGCTTTTAATTCTTTCTTCATAGCATCAACCCATTCACTATGTTTAGAAGCAGAAGCATATGAGGTAGGTTCAGAATTAACATTGATATTTAAGACAAAATTATTATAACCAGAACAAAGTCTATCATAAGTCAGGAAATCAGATATAGAATACTTCACACTGCTATTCAAATTATTAATATTATTACCTTTTAACAAATAAAGATGATAGTTAATCAGCCAAGTAGCTGGGTAAAGATTTAATCCGTGTAGACTTCCAAACCTGTTCACTAACAATATTATCTTTATCACAATCACCGTTAGCAATAGTATTTTAGTGCTATGTAATTGCGAAAAAGGCAAATATGTATCTGGAACAGTTTGCTCCTCCTGATTTGATGTAGGAACTTCTTGTTCCAAAGGCCATGGTTCATAAAGCATGTAATCAAAAGAAGGATTTGAAAAATTGTCAGTATCGCGAACAACACTGCTAGTGTGGTGTAGTTTGTGTTTATGACCGAATAATTTGCGATGAAAATCCTCACCTTAATTAAATGTCTAATATGTATGTTTAATTAGGGGTAAGCCATAACTTATTTTTATTAATGTTCTATGTTAAGAGTAGTATGTCTCATTCTATGTGTATTTTTTACAAAGAGGAAAGAGAATACAACAACAACCAAGCGTAATCTCCATTTTATGAGAGTACTGGGGTCGGATGTACACAGCCTTACCCTTATGTTAATATAGAGAGACTGTTTCTAAGTTGACTCAAGATGCATTGCTGCATTGAAGCATTGACTTCCTGCAACTTCAATAAAATTGAGAAGTGCTGGAAGTTTTATGAGCCATTTTGATTTAGTCCATATTAATTCAAAATTAAAAGATAGCATTAATTCTTTCAACTCCATCAATGATGGACAAGGGAAGAGAATATAATATTAAAAGATATATAAGCTAGAAAATCCATTGTTGGATTCATCTTATCATATAGACATATTGTAAAGTTCTGGACTAATGCTCATTATGCATTTTTTGTTTGACTTGACTAGGCTGGTTGTGCATGCTTTGGATTTGATGTGTATTGCCACTTTTATGATTTTCTTGATTAGATGTCTTTGTTTACGTACTTGGTTGCATTTCTTTCAGTCATCTTTAGTTATCTTAACTTCCACAAGAGATAATTTGTTGTTATAGGCATCCATCTAAATCCAAATGTTTGACAATTAAGTTTTTGATCTTCAAACATAAAATTAGTAGTTAGAATAATGTACTAATATCACTTGGCTAATTTGAAAAGACAAAGATTTTCTAGGTGCTTTCATACATGCCTTATCTTTTTCTGTTACCTCCATGCCAACATGTTTTGAATTCTGATAGTTCTTATGTTTGCTCAGTGTTTCAGGAAGCTAAGTGTATACTTGCTGTGTACTTGACTTTGTCAATCTTTATAAATAAAACATTTCTGTCTCTGAGAAGAGAAAACCGTATAAATTCGTGTTGGTTTATTTACTTTAACTCTTATTTATCTTGATTTTGGTTTCATATAGTTTCTAACTAGGTTACCCCCTTATTGCTAACTATTTGCATTGCATTTTGATAGGTTTTTGGTCTCTAGTCAGTAAACAGCTATAAGTGCATAGAAGAATACTCGATATCAGATACATCAACTTTGATTTTGACTAGAGCAAGGTAAAGTAATTAAATCAATTTTCTATGGATTTAATTTTTCCAAGTGAAAGTATAAGAAACTTTTACTCCGTAAAAATGATATTAGTTAGACATCAATTAGTCTCTATAATTCAAACCAACCCAACTATTTTGGTCCATGCATTAAAAAAAAAAAATCCTTGAAAATCAGTTTGAAGAATCAGTTTTCTCCAACTTTGTTGTCCATAATTTCGTTTGAAATTCGTTGTTGTTCTCTCTTTCAGATTTTCATTTTCAGTATGTTAACTAGGTAGCAGGTCGCATCTAACAATTTGATCGAATGGTTGATGAGTACTGCTTTGAGTAGCAGGTCCTCAATTCGAACCCCTGTGAACGCACTTTGTAGGGTGGCTGAAAAAAGTAGTTGTATGTAGTAACTTAATTCCATTATTTGGAGCTGATTCATACTCTCTTGATTGACTCAATCTATAAGATTCTCATTCTTTTATAAAGAGGTAATTTACACCCAGAATTTGCAGGATTGGCTTGCTGCAGCAAGTTACGTGACGAAGGATATCAAAGAGCCCGGCGACTATGGTGGCTTTCCAGTTGTAATGATATAGCCCTAATGCTTTTTTTCTGCATTTTGCATTAGCATCATAGTTGAAGATGCTAACATCATGTATATTATAGAATGGAGATGGATCTAGCTTCAACTATGGTCATTCTTGCATCACAAACAAAAATTAAAATCAAGGTTAGTAAGAACACAAAATAGAAAATGGAATAGAGAAGAAGATGGGAAGAAGAGGAATGAGTGGATGTCATTTCTAACCTAAGCAAAAAGATAAATCTATCGGGGAACCGCCACAACGGAATTGAGATCCATTGATAAGGTCATCAAAATTCCAAAGCTCACAAGGCTCACAAGAGAGAATGCTCTCCAAAAAATCTCAATATTCATTCAATGATCAAAAGTTTTCCACAAAAAACTTAATGTGGGTATTTATACTATTACCTAGAGGCCCAAAAGTGGCAAATAACAAAAAAAAAAAAACATGGCAGCCCCTAAAATTAAAATACAACCTAGGGACTAAAAACCAAAATAAAAAATGTTTAACATAAATGTGAGCTAAGACACAAAACTCACACTTAGTACAAAATAATCCAAACCTAACAATTTAATCCCTAAGTAAAACTTTTATTTGTAAAACATTAAAAGAAGTTAGAAAATTCTTCAATGTTGTCACTTGCTTGTTCTTCTTGAAACTTCAATCAACAAGCAATCCATGATCACATCATCTTGGGTGTATCCTTAAACTACCTCTTTTGTTGCTTTGCAGGTTTCAGTTCATCAATGGCGGTGACAAGTTGTTAGCAATTGTCCGACGCCGGCGAGAAAAAACCCAGAAGTGAGCCAAGATACATCTTCTGAATAGTTAAATACTGAAATTAATGAGTAGTGAGCAGAGTTTTTGCGGAGTTCATGAAAAAAAAGAGAAAATATTAATACTGAAAATTGTGTGTTATCTTGTACACAAGTACTATGTGCAAAAGAAATTTTACTTTGATTACATAGAAGAAATTCCCTCGAGCATCAACCTTGAACAAAACTTAGTGTGTTGAAGTAGTTCTTTAGCTGAAGCATGAAGGTTTAGGATTTGATAAAGAATAAGCATTTTATGATCTCTATAGTTGATAAATATATATATACTGTATATAATATTAAAAAATATATATAGAAACAAAACGAGGACGTACACTAAAAATGTAAAAAATAAAAGTTTTACCAGCAGTTTTACCTGCAAAAACACCAATTGTGGCCTTACCAACGGTTATAACCGTCGAAACGTGCAAGACCTTACAGAAAACTGAATGTGGCTTTCCCAACCATTTCAAACTGTGGTTAAACCATTTTGCGGCGGTTTACGATATGGGATCCCGCAATTAAAAAATCCGCTGAAAATCCGTTTGTGACGGACAGATTGCCCAAGGTTCTGGAAACCCCCGCTAAGTGTACTAGCTGCAATTTTAACCGCAGCTAAGTAAAAAAAAACCGCAATTGTAATTAATTTTTTGGTAGTGACTAATCTAGTGTTATAAATCTTTGAACAATGAAACTGGTAGCAAGTGAATCCTTCAAGAACTGAATTGGTGTTTATCATTTTCAATAGAAAATGATACAATAAAACATGCACACACAAGAATACATAGCTCTATCTTACATTACAGCCAATAAGTTAATCCTGTGACTACCGTTTTATGGTTTATTTTTCTAGCATTTTTCCATTTTCTTCTTACTGTATGCAGGAGAAGTAGATTAAGTTCTTTACAAACTATATACTAAAATAGTTCTTGATTTTATATTTTATAAGTCATTTTAGTCCATCACGAAATCGGTCATTTTAATCTTCGACTTTCACTATCATCAGACATTTTCACTATTATCAGTCATTTTAGTCCTTGAAAGTCAGGGACTAAAATGATTGTTCGTATAATTCATGGACTAAAGTGACCCGCAAAATGCAAAATCAATGACTAAAGTAACTTATCCGCAGAAAGTCAAGGACTAAAGTGATTTATTCTCACAAAATTTAGGACCGAAATATTGCATCACTCTTAAGTTTACTTTCTTTGGTACTTCAAAAGAATAAGGAAGTTACTTGTCAGGTAAGTTTAAGTTTTTGGCCCACATTGCATTGGATATAATAAAAAATATATATTTAACAAAATTGAAAAAAAAAACATTTTTTAGCAAAAACAAATATAATAATTATTGACGCATAAAGAGAAAGAGAGTTTATCGATAAGTCCAAATAGTTCTATGGTTACTTTCAAGAGAAGTCCACAAACAAACGAACCCATCATAGCTAGCAAATTAAGACAGAGATATAAGACAAGACTTATTATTGAAGAACATAGCGTCATTAATAGCGAACCTGGAATAATTATGGAAACAACAACATAAACCCAGCTATTAGTTTTCACTCTTGTGCTTCAATTTTCTTCCCTTACTGTGCATAACGATCGTAGATTAGAAGAGAATTGGATCCCGAATCAAACTCTTTTACATATGCCTTCTCTTCCTTTGCATCACCATTTTTAGCATAAGCACTATATCTGAGAAGTGCGTTGGATCCTTGTTCAAACTCTTTCACGAATTTCTTCTCTTCATTCCCATCACCATTTTTAGCATAAGCAGTGTACCAAAGAAGAGCGTTGGATCCTGGTTGAAACTCTTTTACATATTTCTTCTCTTCCTTTCCATCACCATTTTTAGCATAAGCAGTGTACCAGAGAAGGGCGTTGGATCCTGGCTCGAACTCTTTCACAAATTTCTTCTCTTCCTTACCATCACCATTTTTAACATAAGCACTATACCCGAGAAGGGCGTTGGATCCTTGTTCAAACTCTTTCACGTATTTCTTCTCTTCCTTTCCATCACCATTTTTAGCATAAGCAGTGTACCATAGAAGGGCGTTAGATCCTGGCTCGAACTCTTTCACGAATTTCTTCTCTTCCTTACCATCACAATTTTTAGCATAAGCAGTGTACCAGAGAAGAGCATTGGATCTAGGTTCAAACTCTTTCACGAATTTCTCTCTTCCTTTGCATCACCATTTTTAGCATAAGCAGTGTACCATAGAAGAGCGTTGGATCCGGGTTCAAACTCTTTTACATATTTCTTCTCTTCCTTTGCATCTCCATTTTTAGCATAAGCAGTGTAGACGAGAAGGGCGTTGGATCCTGGTTCAAAGTCTTTCACGAATTTCTTCTCTTCATTTCCATCTCCATTTTTAGCATAAGCAGTGTAGCAGAGAAGAGCGTTGGATCCTGGTTCAAACTCTTTCACGTATTTCGAGTTTTCACCAACATCTTTTCTTGACTCTATTCCACCAGCAAACTTGTCAATAAAAAAAAGGCATGTTAATCCATTATTCACTTAAAAAATGAATATACTAACAAAAAAAAATATTCAACCTGTTAGGATATTAGATGTATGTTTGGATGTTGGATTCCAGCAGATTGTTATATATAACTTAGAAGTAGGGAAAACAAACTACTATGAATTGATATTAAAATTAAATACAACAAATAGTATAATATAATCCATCTAAATCATTTAGAGACTATATGGAGTGAGAAGGAAACTAAATAACTCAATTAAAGATAAGAAGATATTAATGGAAAATGAATGGAAATTGTGAAAGGAAAGAAAACATACGAGGAAGAGACAGAGTGCTAAAGAAAGAGCAAGCTTCATCTTAGATATGAGAAAGGAAGACTATAGAGTGTTGTTGGTGTAGGATAGATGTAGGAAATATAGTCTCTATTTATAGATTAGAATAATGATTTATTAATTTGGAGTACAAGTAATTATTTGTTAATATAATACCTCGTGGAGATTATGCTAATTAGTTTATTTGCTATATCCGGTTTTTCCGCTGCGAAGCATCTTTTGGTGTGAGGGTGAGAGAGCCGAGGGAAAGGAGTTAACTAATTCGAAGTATATATGAAATTCATTTTTTATTAAATTTATTTTGCAAATATTTGATACGCATATCATTATAGACTAAAGATAGCAACTTTCAATTAGATAATGCAAATGTTAACTTAAGAGTGATATACATTTTGGTCTCTAACTTTGTGAGGATAAGTTATTTTAGTCTTTGACTTTGTGTTTAAAAAGTCACTTTAATCCTTAATTTTGTATTTTACAGGTTGCTTTAGTCCTGAATTATAGGAACATTCATTTTAGTCCATCACTTTCAGGGACTAAAATATCTTATAGTAGTGAAAGTCACGGACTAAAATGACTTATGATAATGAAAGTTAGGGACTAAAATGACTGATTCTATGAAGGACTAAAATAACTTATAAAATATAAAGTGATGGACTATTTTGATATATATTTCGTGAGGTTAAATTAACCTTTTGTACATGTACTCCCATTTAATTTTTGTTTTAGTCCTTATAATAAAAAAACGTACATTTTAAAATGTTTTTAAAACCTTTTAGTAATATAACCTTTATATAATATTTGTTAGAAATGTTGCAAATATACAAAGACAACATTTTTAAAATATTGCTAAAAGTAAATTATATAATAGTGTCACTACAAGAATACAACTCGGTAGCAAGAAAATAATAGCTACCAAATTCAAGTGGTAGCTATGGCAAGCAGGCTTTTATACCTCTATTAGGAGGGAGAAATTGAAGTCATGACAATCCAATGACACAAGCAAAGAGAATGGAGTATGAGCGTATAACACTATAATATAACTCAAAATTTTAATAGAACACAAATTTTTAAGACAACAAGTGCATGAAAAATCCCCTTATAAACTCTTTAACTTGCTTCAAACTATTCAATGTGGGACTTTCATTCATTCATGACTTCATATCTAATTACTAGCTAATGTAATAGATAATCAGTAGCTAAGAAAATTAGCTAGAAAATTTTTTTTTGGTAGCTAATTATTAGCTATTTAGATCAAGTTAGCTAAAAAAAATTGTAGCTACATTTTTTAGCTAACTAATAACAAATTTAGTAGCTAACTAGTAGCCAAGAAAATTAGCTAAAAAGTTTTTTTGGTAGCTAATTAGTAACTATTTAGATACAAATTAGGTAAAAAAAAACTTTTGTTGCTATATGTCATAGCTAATTAGTGGCCAACAAAATTAGCTAGAAAATTATTTTTGGTTGCTAATCCGTAGTTATTTAGATACAATTTTGCTAAAAAAATTTGTAGCTATATTTCGTAGATAGTTAGTACTTAATTTAGTAGCTAAACGGTATTTATGAAAATTAGTTATAAATTTTTTTTCTAGTAGCTAATTAGAAGCTATTTAATCACAAATTAACTATGAAATTTTGGTTATAATTATATTTCGTAACTAATATTGAATTTTTTTTAAGTGTGTAAGTACTTAATGAGTTTTCTACATTTATTTATATACAATATTAAATACCTGTTTCTCAATAAAAATTATATATTTATACCAATAACATGTGATAAGTTTGTCAGAGGGATAATTAGAATTCTATCTTATTAATAGACTATACTAAGAAGATAATAAAAAAACAAAAAGAAAAATAATTAGACTATTATGTGATGACATGTAAAAAATTCATCATCCATTTTATTTTTCCATCGCAAAGTTGGGTAGTACTGTTGTAAAATCCTTATACGATTATGTGATAGAAAGCTTAAGTTAGTTGGTTAAAATAGATCACCCAAAGTGGAAAAAAAATGCAAGGCGATCATTTGTAGATTTCTCTTAAATGTATATATTATTGTATATTTTTTATTCAATCTAATTAATTAAATTTTAGAGGGAAATTTACAGCAATATACCTTGAGATTTGTGCATATTATCTAAATCCGGGATGTTTCAAAAATTATATCTACAACATAATTTTTTTTATAAGCAAAATATTTTATTAATAACTTTGAGTTTAAGGATTACTCAAGCCCATTTATTTACAAGTTAAGACAAAAAGCCTAATACACATGAAAGAATAGAGTAACAGACACGTTTGTGGGAAAATGAATGAATGAATATTGTGTTATCTGAATGAACTGAGTATGGTTCTAATATACAAAGCTATTGGGCTTTAGGATACGCCAAGCCTAATACGGGAGAAATGAAACAAAAATGGGCCAAAGAATATGACAACACATAAGATAAGCCCAAACAAAGAAAATAAAGCTAAATTAGATATCCCAGTTTGGAGAGTAATTCTTG
Organism: Cyamopsis tetragonoloba; assembly: GCA_037177725.1. Classification (NCBI taxonomy): domain Eukaryota; kingdom Viridiplantae; phylum Streptophyta; class Magnoliopsida; order Fabales; family Fabaceae; genus Cyamopsis; species Cyamopsis tetragonoloba. The sequence goes on along the minus strand of CM074122.1, from coordinate 48,333,343 downwards.
GAATGTCGTCGAATCCAATGCTTTTGTGAAAATATCAGCCAACTGGTGGTTGGTATTGATTGGCAGCAGATGCATAAGTCCTTTTTCGAGTTTCTCTCTTATTACATGGCAATCTATTTCAATATGTTTCGTTCTTTCGTGAAAAACAAAATTTTGAGCTATGTATCTCGCAGAATCGCTATCACAAAATAATAGCGCTGGAGAGACAAAATCAATTTTAAAATCTTTTAGGATGTATGTGAGCCATTGTATTTCACATATGGTATTAGCTAATGCCCTATATTTCGCATCTGAAGACGATCTAGACATTGTACTTTGCTTTTTACACCACCATGAGAAAAAGGAGTTCCAGAGATATAACACAATAACCGGTTACAGATATTTGAGTTAGTGGGCAAGTGGCTCAATCAGTGTCGCTAAAATAGTTTAGGCGTAATTCAGAATCTGAACGATATAAAAGGCCTTAGACTCGCGTCTTTCTTCAAATAATGAATAATCCTTGAGGCTGCTGCTTAATGCCCTTCTTTGGGGTTGCTCATGTGTTGGCTTAGCTGCTGGACGACATACGCATTGTATGGGTGCGTGGTTGTTAGGTAAATCATGCGTCCGATTAGTCTCCGGTAACCAGCTTGGTCCGTACATGGGGCTGTCCCTTTAGCATTTTTCATGCATTCCTTAACCATTGGGCTATTAACCGGCTTCCCTTCAAGAAGCCCACAAAACTCAATTAAATCAAGGGCATATTTTCTTTGATTAAGAAATATACCGTCTTTAGAACGGGCAATTTCTAATCCTAAGAAATATCGTAAATTGCCCAGATCTTTAATGAATTTTCAAGGAATTGATTTCATCTATATTGTTTCCAGAAATTATTAAATCATCAACATAAACCAAGACAATGCAGAAGAGATTCCCAGTCCGTTTAATAAACAAAGAATTATCATGATGAGATTTACGGAAGCGCAAATTAATCAAAAAATAAAATTTTTCAAACCACATTCTGCTGGCTTGTTTTAGGCCCTGTTTGGAAAGGCTTATGCGCAGCTTATCGAAATAGCTTATGGGTTCCTATAAACTGTTTTAAGCTTATTTTCATAAGCTTCTTGAAGTAACTTATTAGAATAAGCTGTTTTTAGCTTATTCAAGTAAGTTTTGCATTTTTTTCTAAAAAAAACCTATAATTTGAAAATAGTTTATTGCATAAGTACTTAATTAAGCTGTGTACCCAAACACACCCTTAAGCCATATAAAGAACGATTACATTTGAAAACAAGATTTTTGTTCTTAACATCCAATCCTTGAGGTATTTTCATATAAACGTCTTCTTTAAGATCATTGTGCAAGAAAGTATTGTTAACGTCAAGTTGTTGTAGAGTCCAGTTCTTAACCGAAGCTAGAGCTAGAAGAAGCCTTATTGTTGTTAATTTCGCAACGGGTGCAAATGTTTCACAATAGTCTATACCTTCTACTTGGTTATACGCTTTTGCTACAAGTCTAGCTTTATGACATTCTATTTCACCATTAGACTTATATTTTATTTTGTACACCCATCTACTGCCTATGGCCTTTTTACCCTTGGGTAATTCCACTAATGACCATGTAATATTGTTAGCAAGAGCTTTTAATTCTTTATTCATAGCATCAACCCATTCACTATGTTTAGAAGCAGAAGCATACGAGGTAGGTTCAGAATTAACATTGATATTTAAGACAAAATTATTATAACTAGAAAAAAGTCTATCATAAGTTAGGAAATCAGATATAGAATACTTCACAGTGGTATTCAAATTATTAATATTACTACCTTTTAACAAATAAAGATGATAATTAATGTGGCTGGGTAAAGATTTAATACGTGTAGACTTCCAAACCTGTTCACTAACAATATTATCATTATCACTATCACTGTTAGCAATAGTATTTTAGTACTATGTAATTGCGAAAAAGGCAAAGATGTATCAAGAACAATTTTCTCCTCCTGATTTGATGTAGGAACTTCTTGTTCCAAAGGCCATGGTTTATCAGGCAAGTAATCAAAAGAAGGATTTGAAAAATTGACAGTATCGCGAACAACAACAACAACTTCTTGCTCTTCCTAGTTTGGTGTACTTGTGTTTATGACCGAATAATTTGCGATGAAAATTCTCACCTTAATTAAATGTCTAATATGTATGTTTAATTAGGGGTAAACCTTAACTTGTTTTTATTAATGTTCTACGTTAAGAGTAATATGTCTCATTCTATGTGTCTTTTTTACAAAGAGGGAAGAGAATACAACAACAACCAAGCGTAATCCCCATTTTATGAGAGTACTGAGATTGGATGTACGTAATCTTACCCCTTTATTAATATAGAGAGACTGTTTTCGAGTTGACCCAAGATGCATTGCTGCGTTGTTATTAACTTCGTGCAACTTCACTAAAAATGAGAAGTGCTAAAAGTTTTATGAGCCATTTTGATTTAATCCATATTAACCCAAAGCTTAAAGATAACATTAATTCTTTCAACTCCATCAAGGGAAGAGAAGATAATATTAAAAGATATATAAGCTGGAAAATCCATTGTTGGATTCATCTTATCATATACATCATATTGTAGAGTTCTAGACTAATGCTCATTATGCATTTTTTGTTTAATGTGACTAGGCTGGGTGTATTGCCACTTTTATGATTTTCTTGATTAGATGTCTTTGTTTAGGTACTTGGCTTGCATTTCTTTTAGTCATCTTTAGTTATCTTCATTTTCGCAAGAGATAATTTGTTGTTATAGGCATCCATCTAAATCCAAATGTTTGACAATACAGTTTTTATCTTCAAACATAAAATTAGTAGTTAGAATAATGTACTAATATAGCGGGCTAATTTGAAAAGACAAAGATTTTCTAGGTGCTTTCATACAGTCCTTGTCTTTTTCTATTACCTCCATGCCAACATGTTTTGAATTCTAATAGTTCTTATGTTTGCTCAGTGTTTCAGGTAGTGTATACTTGTTGTGTAATTGACTTTGTTAATCTTTATAAATAAAGCACTTTTGTCTCTTAAAAGAAAAAACCGTATAAATTCATGTTGGTTTATTTACTTTAACTCTTATTTATCTTGATTTTGGTCTCATATAGTTTCTAACTAGGTTAGCCCCTTACTGCTAACTATTTCCATTGCATTTTGATAGGTTTTTCGTCTCTGGTCCGTAGACAGCTATAAGTGCATAGAAGAATACTCGATAACAAATACATACCCCTCATCGACTTTGATTTTGACGGGAGCAAGGTAAAGTAATTAAATCAATTTTCTATGGATTTAATATTTCCAAGTGAAAGTATGAGAAACTTTTACTTCATTAAAATGTTATTAGTTAGACATCAGTTAGTCGGTAAAATTCAAACCAACCCAACTATTTTGGTCCATGCAAAAAAAAAAAATCCTTGAAAATTATAGTTAGAAGAATCATATTTCTCCAACTTTGTTGTCCCTAATTCCGTACATTTGAAATTCGTTGTTGTTCTCTCTTTCTGATTTTCATCTTCATTATGTTAAATAGGTAGATTACACCTATATTCATTTCATGTTCAGATTGATTATGCAAAATAATTATTGACGCATAAAGACACGTAGAGTTTATCGATAAGTCCAAATAGTACTAAGATTTACTAGAGAAGTCCAAGAACAAACCCATCAAAGCTAGCAAATTAAGACGGAGATATAAGACAATACTTATTATTAGAGAGCATACATACATTAATAGCGAAATTGGAATCATAAACCATTAAGGAAACAATAACATAATCCCAGCTATTAATTAGTCTTTGCTCTTAGGCTTCAACTTTCTTCCCTTCCTTTGCATAAGCACCGTATCCGAGAAGGGCGTTGGATCCTGGTTCAAATTATTTCACAAATTTCTTCTCTTCCTTTCCATCGCCATTTTTAGCATAAGCAGTGTACCAGAGAAGGGCGTTGGATCCAGGTTCAAACTCTTTCACGTATTTCTTCTCTTCCTTTCCATCACCATTTTTAGCATAGGCAGTGTACCATAGAAGGGCGTTGGATCCTGGTTCAAACTCTTTTACGAATTTCTTCTCTTCTTTTCCATCACCATTTTTAGCATAAGCAGTGTACCAGGGCGTTGGATCCTGGTTCAAACTCTTTCACGAATTTCTTCTCTTCCTTTACATCGCCATTTTTAGCATAAGCAGTGTACCAGAGAAGAGCGTTGGATCCAGGTTCAAACTCTTTCACGTATTTCTTCTCTTCCTTTGCATCACCATTGTTAGCATAAGCAGTGTACCAAAGAAGGGCGTTGGATCCAGGTTCAAACTCTTTCATGTATTTCTTTTCTTCCTTTCCATCCCCATTTTTAGCATAGGCAATGTACCAGAGAAAGGCGTTGGATCCTGGTTCAAACTCTTTTACGAATTTCTTCTCTTCTTTTCCATCACCATTTTTAGCATAAGCAGTGTACTAGAGAAGGGTGTTGGATCCTGGTTCAAACTCTTTCACGAATTTCTTCTCTTCCTTTTCAAATACTTATTGGGCTACTCCTCATATTGCTAATTGGTTGTAATTGAACCTTAACATAGCTTATAATTTATGATTTTTGTATCGTAATATAATTAATCTTTAATAATATAGTTTTTATACAACATTTACAAGATTGTTGCAAATTGATTTTTTTTAACAATTTAGTAATATTTTTTAAATATTGATAAAGATTTTTTACAACATGATCTATATGTAATATTTGTCAAAAATGTTACGAATACACAAAGATAATATTTTTAGTGACTTGACAACATATTTTAACAATTTAGCTATAATTTTAAAAATATTGCTAAAAGTTAATTATATAGTAGTGGTGGTTGTATATATGTGTTTAGTAAAATGAAGTTATCAACTAGCTGATATTTTAAATGACTTAAAAGGTATATAATAATTATATATAATAAATACTTTTATAAAATAAACATGTAATGAATAACTTAAGAGTAAAATAAGAGTGAATTATTGAAAGCTAGCTTTTTATAAGTATAAGCTACTTTACATAGCTTTTGAAAAATTGCTAGCTTATAGCTTATGAAAGTTATAAGCTTGTAGTTGCTAAGCATCTCTATTAAGTAATAAGTTATTCCTTCCGTTTCAAAATGTAAGATCCCCTAGACCAATATTGTTGGAATTAAGAAAAGTGGTTAATTTAATTAAATGCATTAATTTTGTCTAACAAAAAACATTAATTTCCAAATTTATCCTTTCAATCTCTTTCTATCACCTTACACTCTCTCTTAATTAATGTTTTGGATTCATCAAAATTGCTTGAGTAGCAAGGGTATAATGGTAAAAAAATTAAATATGCACAAAAATTTTCAAATTATCCTATAAAATGCGACAAGCAAAAACTCTCTAGAGGGTCTTATATTTTGGGACGGAGGGAGTATTAAACCATAAACTATATGCCATAAGTTTCCAAATAAATTATAAGCTAGTGTTATTAAACATAACCATAGTAGATTTGCATAGACTATACCAACCGCTCTTGAGAGTTTGTTATTGCTACACCAACCTCTATCAATATTGATCTTTAATAATATTTTAAAAAATATTTTTAAATTATTAAAAATTGTTGTCAAATCATTAAACATGTTGCCTTTGTGTATTTGTAATATTTTTGACAAATATTGTATAAAGACCATGCTGCTAAAATATTTTAGCAACATTTAAAAATTATTGTCAACCTAATTAAAAATGCTACCTTTTTTTAATTGCAAATTTTTTACAAATATTGTATAAAGACAATGTTACTACTCTCCCTATTCCACAATACATGTCACTTTAACTGTTTTAATTTTTTCTAAATTACTTGTCACTTTATATTTCTAATAATGGTATTAATTACTTTTTCTTTAATATTTCGCTCAATGAGAGAGAGTTAATATTGAGTATGTAAAGAGAAATTAATATAATGAGAGAGAAATTTAATTATAAAAGCAAAGGAATATTTTAAAAAATTAAATAATTTATTTTATAAAATTAAAAATATTAAATATTTTTTTTAATTATTGTATACCAAAACCTTATTCCACAGTTATTATAGAATGAGTTAATTAATTATTTAATGCCTCGTGGCTCACGCGATTAGTTCTAAAGTAGTTAATTGAACCAAAGCGGATTTCCCATATCTAGGGACATGCATTAGTTAACTAGAAGACAGTTAACTTTCAGAAAAATTGCTAAATTCTTTCATTAAATTTTATTACAAATTCTTCTATTCATTTAATTTTAATAATTATTATTTATTTTTTATTAAATATTTAAATTTTAAAATAATAAATGAAAATTGTCAAAATTAATTGGATATAAAAATTTAGTAAAAAGATATAATATTTTTCTGACTCTTAATAGTACTAATACAAATAATCATTACATGAATCACCCTTATTAAGAAAAGTCATTTAATTTTATTAATATAATCTAAAAAAAATAAATTTATTGTAACACCCTAATTTTACTAAGTCCAGTACAATTTTTTTTTCTCAAAACAGATAATTAAAAACATGATATTTACTAACTCCATCATTAAGGCTAATTATTCAAGCGAAGTTTAATATTTCAAAACGTGTATTAAAAATTTTATTTTAATTTTTTAATTTATAATTAGAAAAATAAAATCTAGTAACTCCATCATTAATGCTAAATATCCAAGTGAGATTTAGTATTTTAAAATATGCAATAGAAATTCTTAAGTGATTTTTAAATTTATAATTGAAAAAATGACATTTACTAACTTCATCACTAATGCTTATTGTTTAAGTGAAGAATATACATATTTATAGATTGATATATAGATAGATTATAAAATTTGGTATCATATAATTTACATTTAATAATTTAAAATATGTAGTGGAATTTTTTTAAAGTAATTTTTAAATTTATAAAAAAAATGGCATTTATTAACGGTTTTCACTTGCCTTACCCATACCCTTCCCTGACTCTATCTACTGGGACTGACTTCTTGGCTTACTGCACGCTTACTGTATCTTTAATTGAAACTTCTTTGAAAGGTACCTAGAAGGGATTGGAATCAAGGTACGAAGTGACTCGACCGATAGGGAGAGGACAGGCAGGTTTGTTTAATAGTCTTTTTTCCCTCCATCGGCGAGGCCTCGCTAAAGCTCTGCTTCTTGAACTTGAAACTCCCTGACATTAGAGAGTGCCCAGTTCTCTCCGCTTCTCCTTTCAGTCTAGATTAGCCTATTGATGTTGAGGTTATCTTCTTACCTGTAAGGATCTTATTACTGTATAGAGTTGCTAAGACCTCGGTATGCTTGTCTGTCTTCTCACTCCCCTTGATCCGCCGCCAGCCAATAAGAGACAGAAGAGAGAGCACACCGCGGATAAGACAAATAAAAAAAAAATAGCTAGGTTCCTTTATTCCTCGGAAGTAGAATCATTGTCATTTTGCTAAGCAAACGAATTGGTCGGCAATTCAGCTTCGAGGTGTTAAATGCGCTGCGAGGAAATGCTAATTTTTCAAGTGAATAATACAAATGTATATAGATAGATAGAATATAGATAGATCAGTATTTTTAAATGTGCAGTAAAATTTTTAAAGTGATTTTTAAATATATAATTATAAAAATGACATTTACTTACTTCATCACTAATGCTAATTGTTCAAGTAAAGAATATAAATATTTATATATAGATTATAATACATAGTATCATATAATTTATATTTAATAATTTAAAATATGTAGTGAAAATTTTAATGTAATTTTTAAATTTATAAAAAAAAGACATTTATTAACTCCATCATTAATGCTAATTGTTCAAATAAATAATACAAGTATATAGAAGGGTTGAAAATATTTTAAAGGGTTAAAAACATATAAGTCTCCTAAATATTAGTATATGTACACCTAGATACAATTATTTTCAAATTGTGCATTTTGGTCCTCTTAAAGTTTCAAAATGTGCGTAAAAAGTTACATTTAGTGACATTTTTAACCGTCACTAATTATAATAAAAATTCTCACTAAATGAGACTTTTATACTTAAATGCACATGTTGAAAAGCCAAGGAACCAAAATGCAAACTTTGAAAGTAATTACACCTAAATATAGATACACTAAAATTTAGGAAATTTATTTATTTTTAATCCTATATAAAATAAATCAATAGTTAAATGAATCAATCGAAATAAATAAAATATAAAATAAATGATTATGATTTTAAGTTACTCCTAGATAAACATAATTTTGTTTCTTTGAAAATCCGTTTGTCATTAATTTAATTTGGTCGTTCAAATATTTTTACAACGAATTAGTCACTCAAAGATTAATTATGTAAGTGTATTTTTAGGGACTCATAGGTCTTATCTCTAATCTTTGATTAGAGTGACGATCTCCGGTTCTTATCATTTACTCTTGAATCAATGTGGCGAGTCTTTATCTATCTCATCTCTAATTCCTAAAATTAGAGTGGTGATCCATCTTCTCTACTTTTCCACTTGCTTAATGCTTCCTTGATCTTGTTCACCAAACCTCAATTATATTGAAACTAGATCGTACAATCATTTACCTCACTCTTAGTAATATTTAAAAATGTTATTAAATTATTTAAATGTATTTGTTAAATCATTAAAAATGTTGCTTCGTGTATTTGCAATATTTTTGACAAATACTATAAAAAACCTATATTACTAAATTATTAAAAAATGTTGTCATTTTATATTTGTAATATTTTTTTTTCAAATGTGGCATAAAACACCATGTTGTAAAAAATCAGTTAGGTAGTAGCGAACTAACACGGCATTTACATTATAAAATAAAACATAAATAAATAAAGTATAAAATATAAAATATATAAACAAAAAAAGTAAGTGCTATCATCGCATGAGTCTTTTTGTTGATAAAACAAAAAAAAATATCATTACTCAGCATAAAAAATATTCCATAAATAATAATACAAGAGAGCTTAATAGTAAGACCACATCCTCATCCGAAGTACTCCTAAACGAAGCACAAAATCACAACGTATCACATGATCTTGTAGTGTGTATATATATATATATATATGGATTTGTTAGACGTACATCCATTTATTTTTTAGAAAGTGCGTTAACAAGTGTATTTTAAAAAATCTAATTATAACTTGCTAATGCACTCTTTTTATAAAACTACATCACGTGGGTGTATTTTAAAATTTTAAATTATAACTTGCTAACGCACTCCTTCTACAAGTGGGTGTACGTTACCAAACTTTTTATATATATATATATATATTTATTGTGTGGGTGTCTACTTTTATATGATATTTGGATGATTGTACGATGCCTAGCTGTCCTAATCAAAACATTTATTTTTAGTTGCATTTGGGCATTATTTAATTTGAAATTCATTTTAAAATTAGAGTCTTCATCATTCATATCAAATCAAATCAAATTAATAATATAATTTACTAGTACTACCATGTGCATCGCATGGTATTATTTTAAAATTTAGGGGAAATTATTGCACCAACCGAGGCTTATGTACATGTTACACCTAGATTTACTATGTGTTTACAGACACTTATATATAGTTTATAGTAAATGATTTATGGCTTATATCTAATAATTTATATTTTATAATTTATGACTTGTACACGGTAACATAATTAATATTTAACAACATAGTCTTTACATCATATTTGCAAATACAAAATAACAATATATTTTAATAATTTAATAATATTTTTTAATAAAGCTTTTTTACAACATGGTCTATATATAATATTTATCAAAATTTTTACAAATATACAAAATCAATATTTTTAATGATTTGACAACACATTTTAATAATTTAGCTGCATTTTTAAAAATGTTGTTAAAAGTCAATTATATAGTAGTGGTAATTGTGTTCATAATAAATATTTGTAAAATTATAAAGAGTCACAGTAAATTATAATTAATTATCAATTGTCAATTATAAACTAAATTGAAAAAAAAATGATCTATGTGTTATTCTATTTTATTAAATAATTTATGTTCCAACTCATTTAATAAAAATAAAAATTAAAACAATATAATTATACATAAATATAATTAAACATAAAATAAATGAATTACTTATTATTATATTTTAAATTTTAATATTCGATGTTAAAAAAAAACTTGGGTTAATGGTTACCCTTATAGCAATGTCAAACTAATACACTAAATAATAAAAATCTTATTATGATTTAATTAAAAAAATCAAAATAATTTAAGTTATTTTTTATGATAAAATAATTTAATTTATTTGTAACTTATTTCGTAAGAATAATTAATTTTTGGGTTGATTATTATCATCAATGTATTTTAAGTTTTAATATATTATCATTAACAAATAAAATAAAAAATCTCAAGAAAAAAAATATAGTTGATATTACAAATTTGATTAATTATTTCATAAAATAGTAAAAAAAAAATTAAAGACAAATTTGATATTACAAATTTGATTAATTATGAATGGAGAGAGAGAAGGATTTTAGGTTTTCAATTTCAAAATTAAAAAAAAAAAGTAAGTATAAATAATGGGTAAAAGACAAAAGAACAATAAATATACTTCAAATACTTAAAATACAAAAAAAAATAAAGAGTAATGCACATCCAAACAAAAGAATATCATCCAAAAAGTGGAGGGAAAGTGGAAGCATGTGAGTATGCCATGTGTCATAATGATTGTGTGTGAGTCAACAAAAGAGTTTCTTTTCTTATAGTATATAATAATCATGAATTTGGTTCTCAAAGGATTTGTTTCTCATCATTGTGGTCTTTTAACGATTTTAGTCATCCCTCAAATATTTATTATATGTATTTAATTTGTGGATACTAATATGATAGTGTTTAAATCTTTAATGAACTAAATCGCTACTATTTTAAGTTTGGTCATAAATCTTGAATGATGAAATTCGTAACAAGTAAATCTTTATTTTAAGGATAAAATTGATGTTTATCTCTATTTTAAATTAATTGGTGTATTTTAAAAATTTATAAATTATAATTAAAATTGATACAACAAAAAATGCACATAGCATAACATATTGTTTATCTTACATTGCACATTGAATAGGTTAGCCTCATGACTAGAGAGTAAACTTTTGAGAAATAACGCTCTAATTCGAACACATGTAAGTGCATTTCCCTTAAAAAAGAAAACTAATTTTAAATCTTACTACCTTTTGATATTTTTTTCAGCATTTTTCCATTTCCTTCTTTCATTCTCTATAAGTGTTTTTTTGGCAAGTCTAAGTTTTCCAACCCGCATTACATCATGTATAGTAAACAAAAAATGTTATCTGAATTAGAAAAAGCATTCTTTTCAGCAAAATAAACATAATAATTATTAACACACAAAGACACAGAGTTCATTGATAAGTTCAAATAGTGCTAGGGTTTTCAAGAGAAATACAAGGACACATCGCAACTAGCAAATTCGAACTAATTTGAAGTTCAAAGTTGTTTAATAATTTTATAAACTAATTTTGATACTTGATTTTAATCATATCTACTATCACATTCAAGTGGTTTAATAAAAGTAAAAATTAAAATTCTAACTTATGAAAAGTCTTGTAGCTAGTTTTGTTTTTAAAAATATCATTAAAAATAATACTACCTTTTGACTCAAATATAAGCAAAAAATTGCTCTTGTTTGTTGGTCCAAAATATAAGCAAATTTAAACTATTTCTCTCATATTTAATGTTGTTATTCCTAATCTACCCTTCATTTAATGTTATTACCCCAACTTTACAATAACATGATGGAGGTCATTTTAATAATTAGAGTTTATTTTTTACATAAAATCAAGAAAATTAATTACAACCAACTAATTTTCTTAATATGCGTAAGTTAGTTAATTTTTACTTATATATGAGTCTGGAGGTAGTAGTATTTAAATTTAAAATCTTTTGAAAAATTATTTTTGTTTCAACTTTTATTTATTAGGGAAATTTTTTTTTATCGGTCAAACACATACACTCCCACACACTACACTAGTTCATTGGGGATCGAACCCCTCTTCTTGAGCTCCAAGAGCTTTTTCTTATGCCATTTGAACTACAAACTCTCGGCTAGTTGGTATGATTTCCAAAATAATCTTAATCTTATATTATCTTATTTTAATATAATAATATAATGATAATAATATAATAATATAAAAGCAAGCAAGTGAGGCCAAAAAATAGAGGAAAAATTGGAGCCAAATTTGTAGTAATCACGTAAAAAAAATCATGTAGTGAATCTGAATCTTCTATTCTCCCACTCATTCTGAGAACGAAAGTTAAGGCTAACCATGAAAAACAGAAGCAAATGGAATTTAAAAAAAGAAAGAAAGGAACAGAACAACCTAACAGAACTGTCACGAATAATATTTAATTTGTTAGTGATAAGATAATTTAGTTTGAGATAAAATCAACTTTAGAATCTGTTAGTGCTGACATTAAGGTGTATCAACAGAACAACATAACAGAACTATTAGAAATAATATTTAATTAATATTTAATTGGTTATTGATAAGATTATTTAGTTAGAGATAAAATCAATTGTTAGAGTTTAGCTCAAATAGAAATGTACTAGGATATAAAGCTTGGGAGCAGGAGGTCCAAGGTTCGAACCTCGGCAGAGGATAATAGTTTAGTTTAGAGTGTGTAGTGAGTGTGTGAGTATTTGCCTATAAAAAAGACTTATGAAGTTTAGAATCAGTTAGTGCTCATAAGATTAAAAAAGTTCTATCATTTAGTTTGTTTTGAATAGTACTATTACATAAATTTTTTTTGCCTTCTAAAATTTGGGGCTTTAGGCGACCTTATTGGCCTAATCGTAGACTTGACCTTGAGCCTCACAAGTCACTAGTATAAACTAGTGTTGTATTTCCAAGTTGTTACTTTTGTTGGTTGGATAATTTTCAAGCTTTTGATATCTCCTACTCTTTGATTTCTAACTTAGCACTTTTATCTTTATCTTTAGTTAAACTATTTAGGAGAGAGATATAAGGATGACGTGGTTTTGTCTTCTTCTAATACATGACATAATTTATATAGAATATTTGGTTAAAATTATTTTTAATGTGAGATGTCTTTTTAACACGTACAATAATATTACTATATATCTTCCTTTATTTATTTAAAAAAAGTATGAATACGAACATTTTATTAAAATTAAAATTGAAATTAACAAGGGAATAGTTATCTTGGTTTCATTAAAATGTGTATATTATACCATGAGTTACAAAGAGTAAAAAAATAAGAAAAAAAATCAAAGATGTAGTTAAAATAAAATAAAGTGTAATATTGGAAAAAAATTATTATTATACATTTTCCCTCATTCCATTTCCAAACAATGGAATGGAAATAATATCGTGTTTCGTCTTAAAATGTCCAAACAATTGAGTGGAATTTTTTTTTCCATTCCATTCCCTCCCATTCTGCTCCGCTCCATTATATACCATCAATTCAAACATAGCCTAAATACAATGTATTTTGATCTCATAGCAGAGAAAGATAAGACTAACTAAAACAGCGCAGAATCCACTGGCTCATAGAGTAGAAGAATCCTTGGTTTTAATTTGTGATTGAAAATTCAAGAGCAGAGCTAGGCTATAATTTTTGGGGGTCGAACATAAAGATTAAAAATTAATATATCAAATATTAAAATTTAATTTTTGCTTAAGTAAATTATAAGAATACATTATAGCATTAAATATATCAATAATTAACACATACATTTAAGAAAATTACTAAATTTTTTATAAATAAAAAAATTATGGAGAAAAAATTTCACAATTTCGAAGGTTAAAGTGACATGGGTAAACTACTTCCCTAAGAGAATGCATCTTGCAGAAATTAAGCTAACAACCTCTTAGTGAAATAAATATTGTTGTACACATTTTAGGCTTCGGCAAGGTTAAACACATTTGGGATAGAAAATTAATGATTTGATTAAGCAAGTGTCAAACAATAATTTAAGTGAATTAAATATTTCTAAATTTGTTAATAATTTTTATTCATATAAAAAAGACTTGCAAAAATTTTTTTCATGAAAATTAAAATGAGTGAACCACGTACTTTAAGAGGTCAATTTGTTCGCGTTAGTCATTTTAGTCCTAGGTTATATCAGAATTACTTTTTAGTCTCTGACATTGTAAAATATTATTCATTTTAGTCCACTGTCGACTAAAATGACTAATTTTTTTATAAGTCAAAGACTACATTGACTACTTTTTTATACAATCAAAGAATAATATGATCGATCTTATAAAGTCAAAGTCTTAAGTGAAATTTTGATAGAGTACAAAATTAGAATGCGACACTCATACAATCTATGAAACTAATTTTTGTATTTGATCAAATTAAAATATAGTAAAAGAGAGTTTATACACAATTTATAGTAAATAAGTTATTCAATAATACCATAACTAGTATATAAATAATATATTTTACCAATTTCAAAAACAATTTCGATGGGGGGCCATTAGTTAAAGTAATATATATATATGCAAATAAATCTTTTTCACTATGCGGGGGCCGAGGCCCCTCAAAGCATAACTACGCTCCCCCCCTTTGAAAGACCATTGAAGGTTTTTTGTTTAGTTTAATTATTTTACATTTTGCTCTATACATGGTTCTCTTTGGAGTTTTTTGTTCTTCTATTTGCGTTATAGTTCAACGGTGTCGCTTTTGTGGGATTCTATAACTTGGTTAGTAATTTCTACATATTTTTGTTCTATATTTGGATGAATCGAAGGATTATAATATTTGTTATTATACCAAATCATAAAAGAAAGAATTATTACTAAAAAAACATATTTGTTTATACTATTTTCTTACTATACTATTTTCTTATTGTTAAAGGAAGATCTTAAAGGAAGAACAGATAACTCAGGATAAATAATTTAGATTAAAGAGGTATTAGTTTTCATACACTATTATATAATTGACTTTTAGCAACATTTGAAAAAATATTGCTAAATTGTTAAAAAGTGTTGTTAAATCACTAAAAATGTTACCTGTATTTGCGACATTTTTGACAAATACTGTATCTGGTGATGTTGCAAAAAAGTTTTAGTTACATTTAAAAAATATTGTTAAATTGTTAAAAAGTGTTGTTATTTAGTATTTGCAATATTTTTTACAAATGTTGTATTTGACAATGTTGCTAAAAGTCAATTTTGTCGTAGTGATAGGAATTACACATATTAGTATAAATATAATTTTAAATTTTAAAATTTGAATTTTTTCAATTTTAATTATTTATCTAATATCAAATATATTTATATACCGACAAAAATACATTCACTCGAGTTTGAGTCGAGGAGTTACTATTAAATTTTTACAAACAAAATGAGAAGAATAATTATTTAATAACAAATTGCAATATTTAAATGATATATCAAAAATAATAAACAACTTTGGGAATCGATCCATTCCACGTGTCGCAGGAATGCAGATCTAATATTAATTATCTTAAACAAACGTCCTCCGCCTCAGCCTTACTGTATTAATAAGATCCATTATTAACATATATAAATATTGTACGAAAAAAAAGGTCAAATTGCTTGTATAAGTATTTTTTTAGTCAGATCACAGCTGCGTCCAAAGGATTTCTTTTTATATTGATTGGGAAAAATATACTTATTATATTATGTGATTTTCTGTCTTGTATATAACTTTCCATACGTCAGTAATTTGAATATGAAATTTTATGTTAACCAACAAAAAATATATATATATATAGATATATGAGTTTTTTAGTCTGTGTAATATTGCATAAGTTTAGAAACTATAAATAAAAAAAAAAGTACAACATTTATTGTAAGTCAAACTTAATCTCATTAAATTTTTGTTCATTTCATCTATAATTTTTTAGTTTTAATTTCTTAACCTGATTGCACAAGTTAAAATCAAATGACACCACATATAAAACTTAATAAAATGACACCAGATACAATATTAAATACTTCTTTTCTCAATAAAAATTAGACATTTATACTACTAACATGTGACAATTAAAATATCATCAATCATTTTATTTTTATATGTAATGACTACTAATTACATTTAAACTCTTTTATATTTTATTTATGTAACAGTTGCAAATGTCGCGTTAGTTGGTTCGTCTTTAATGCATACTTTCTTCAGGCTCATATAAATATAAATTAGTTACTTTATGCATATTAAAAAAAAGTTAGTTAGTCGTATTTAATTTTTTTATTTTAGATAGAAAATAAAATTTAATTATTAAAATGATCTTTATGATATTTATTACAAAAAAAAAATTATAACAATAAATAAAAAATAAATTAAAAATAACAACATTAACGAAAAAATAATAATTAAAATTAACTTATATTTTAGACTAAAAACATAAAAAAGGATTTATTTATTTATATTCGAATCCAAGTAGTACCTTATAATATAATTTATATTCTACCTATAATTAGCCTTTAAAAGATTACCATGCGATGCACATGCAGATGAAGTACTTTTTTGTGTTCTCTTTTGGTAAATACATAGACTAGCTAATCATCAATAGCAGCTGACTAAGTTTAATATTAGTGGATTATTATATACTCCCAACGTTTTATTTTGTTAGTTGTTTAAGATAATGTACATAAATTAAGAAAATAATTAAGTATTCTTATTTTTATTAGTATTTAAGTAATTTATTTTTGTAAAATTAAGAGTATTAAATAATTTTCTAAGTTATTGCCGTATAACTCAGTTGGTAAGCACATGAAAATATGTATGTGTGAGTATCTGAGTTCAATCTACGGTTAATATAATTTTTTATGAATCAAAAATAAAAAAACCTTAAACGATAGATATCGTGGAACAAAAACTATAAAGAAAAAGTGAGAACAATATACCAATAAGAGAAATCTAATACAAGTTGAGAATTAATTTCATGTATAAGTGATTATTATGACAATCTATTATGATATATATATATATATATATATATATATATATATATATATATATATATTTGGATATGTTGATAAGAAATTAATTTTTAAGATAATCTATGATATAAAAAAAATTATGTTTATATTCTTTTGAAGAATTAGAAATATTTCATTAATAAAAATAAACTAATACATTGACATCTTAAAAAATTAAAATAAAGTTGAAATCGAAAATAAAATAACAAAGAATAAACACTAGAAAAAGAAAAAGACACGGCACACATTGTATCGTCCTCAAAATCGAAGTCCTAAGAAAAATGTGACGACAAATACTTCCATCATATGAAATTGTCCTGTTGTCGAGGAAGAATAAATCTAAAGAACGGTGCCATGAACTTATGACTTTCCACTGCCTTAAAAAACACAACCACTTTCCGGGCATAAATCTTGGTTCTAGGCACAGTTCGGCTCCAAGAAATTAAAGCATGAAGATATCAGAGTTCATCATGTGGCACAGTCATGAAACATAGGAAAAAAAAAGCATCATAGATTTCTAGCACAAAGGTCATTGAAAACATAGTGTTTATTCCTATTGAAACAAAGAAATAAAACATTGATATTGAATAAACAAAGAAAACATAGATGGGATTTTCGAAGGCTTTTTGCCTTTGAAGAGAAAAGATTGCACATGAGTTCCCAAGCCCACAACAATTCCAACATAGTAAGATCATATGTATATGCGGGGCTGATTGACAACCACTGCCAATAATTTTGAAATTGGAATTGGAATCGCAATCACCACCATCACAAAAGCATTGCCAACGAAAAAATCGCAACCTTTCTCATCATCGCATCCTTGAGGGAAGTTGTCGATATTACCTTCTCCTCGATCTCCCTAAAATTGATCCACTTACAATGCTTCATCTTCGCACCAATAACCAAACGCTACCACACAAGGGAGAATGAACCCAAAATCACATAGAGAAAACCCTCACGCCATTGTCGAGGAAACCCTAGTAGAGAATAAGAAGGGAGAATTATTTGCTTAAAAGTAAAATTACTTAATATGGTGAATTTTTGTATGTTTAAAGGTAACGTGGAAATGATATAAAATGTGATTTATTTTTTTTAGATAATATCAATTTTTTTGCTTACTCAAGAAAACCTGTTAGCTTTGTAAAATGGCAGAATCGAAAATTTCAAACAATTTACCAAACATGTTTTTCAACATTTTTTGTTTAAAGTAACAGATTTTTTTTTTTAAGGAATGACAAAATACATATCCCTCCATTATTATATATTTGTCTAGTTGTGAGTAAAATACTTAAATGAAGAAATATATTCATCAATCTTATTTTAAGCAATATAATTTTTTAATTCCATTCTTTATCTGTCTCATTGTAATAATAAAATTATAATTAATACCCTAATTAAAAATAATGATAATTGATAATATTACAGTCAATATGTTTGATTAATTGAAGTCTTCTACCTAATTAATTAAATTTTAAAATATTATGCCATGCGATGCACATGGTAGTACTCGTTAAATATCTGATTTGGTATGAATTATGAACACTCTAATTTTGAAATAAATATAAAATTAAATGATGAACAAATTCAATTAAAAAATAAATATATTTGATTAGGACAACTATGCTTCAAACAATCATCCACAATATTATACCAAAAAAAAAAAACATTTTATTAGAACAACTGTGCCATCATGTGATGTTGGTTAAAATAGAACATCAGAGCTCGCAAGAGGATTATTATTCGACATACATAGACAAAACACACTTATTCATCAGAGCTATCTGTATCATATTTCAGGATTATGTTTTATATATATATATATATATATATATATATATATATAAAAGAATAAACATGTTTGGATTATGTGTTTGAATATATTATTATTGCCCCTTGATCAAATATTTGCTTCTATGACGGATACAATAATCAAGAGTTATATTTGTAAATCTAAATTTAGTGTCCCAAATTATGTCTTCAATTATTATTTTGTGTGTATTAATAGCATTTTAGATTGATCGACTCATGAAAGTCAAGACGAAATAAGAGCCGGCAGTTTTCAC
This sequence comes from Cyamopsis tetragonoloba, assembly GCA_037177725.1. Taxonomy (NCBI): domain Eukaryota; kingdom Viridiplantae; phylum Streptophyta; class Magnoliopsida; order Fabales; family Fabaceae; genus Cyamopsis; species Cyamopsis tetragonoloba. The sequence goes on along the minus strand of CM074122.1, from coordinate 48,314,334 downwards.
CCTTATTTTCTTTTATGTGTATTAATGTGAGACTTTGACTATTGTAGGAATGACACTATGCTATGTGTGTACATCATATGTTACTACTATCTCCATGTACTAATAATTTTGTGACATTGAAAACTTTTTTTTTATATACGCAAAGAAAACACATTTACTAATATGATAGAAGAGTTTGGGTACAGATGGAGCACAAGTAGTGCTATAATTACACTACGACCTTTAATAACATGGCCAGCCATTATACTAATTTTTTTAAAGAAAATATTGTAAATATAAAAAGAAAATATGTTTTAAATATTCTTAAAACTTTTTGACATACCATCTTTATATAACATTTGTCAAAAATATTATAAATACATGAAGATAATTTTTTTAATAATTTTTTAAATATTACTAAAAGTGAATTATATTGTTGTGTTATACATATCAGATTAAACAATATACTCAAAACATGAAGGTACCTAAACTACCGAAACAGTTGGAAAAAAAATAATGCAAAACAAATATAAAATAAACAAGTATACACTACAAGCCAATCTAACTTTTGTCCCTACTCCATCAGTAAAGACAAAAATCAAGGATGCGAAACAAAATGCAATGATGTTATTATTCGTGGACTTCTCTTAAATGTACATTTTATTTTATATTTTACTATCTAGCTACCTAATTAATAATTAAATTTTAGGGGAAGTTAAAGCAATTTTCTTTGCAATTTACGTATATTACATTTAGACCCGATATTTCTTAAAATTCCGACCTAAATTTAGGTTGTTAATTAGCTATAAAAATATTTCTTAACTAATTAGTAGACAACTTTTAAAAATTAGTAGTTAATCCATAGTTAATTTTTAGCTAAATCTTGTTTAACTAAAAATTAATTAAGAAATTTTAGTTGATTACTAATCAATAACAATTTAACTATAAATTAGTTACATAAATATTTCAGGTTTGGAAGTATTACCGAATGTGTGAGGAACATTATCAATGGAATTCACATGGTTCATAGCAGAGGGATTGTTTGTTGTTTTGTTTTTGAATTTGAAGTTTGAAGGAAACTCGTTCTTGAAATAGCAGGTATCAACAACATGGCCACTCTTTCCACAAAAGGAACATTGTTTACCAGAACCAAAAGCATTAGATCGGTTTGGATGTACCTTCAACTTACCATAGGTGGGGATGGATTTCCAGGAAGCAGCAACCGTGCTTGAAGAGAAGATCTTACCATTAATAGAATAAGAGGGTTGCTTACGTTCTTACTGTTGAACCAAGGAAAATGCCTTAACAATCGGAGGAAGGGGTCCAAGCTTAGAATCTGCTTTCTCACGGTATCATAAGTGTCATTGAATCCTTTTAGGAAACAAATGACGTACTCAGAATCTCATGACTTCCTGACAATCTTAGAAAGGGGGCAAGAACACGGGTTGGGGCAAGGACATACGAGAGAAGGGTGAAGCACCTCCAATTCTTGCCATAAGCATTGTAAATAAGGAAAATAGGAAGCAAGATCCCTCTCACCATGATTGATAGAATGTAATGATTGTAACACGTCTGAAAGGCAAAAGTAGTCGCCCTTGGAGAAACGATCCCGAAGGTCATGCCATACCTCTGTCGCAGTGGGGCAGTAGGCCACACTCTGAGCAATCTATGGCGAAACAGACTTAGTGATCTATGAAATCACCATTGTATTGCATCTTACCCATGCATGGTGGAGAGGGTCAACAATAGGTGGCTCTGGAATGCTCCCATCGATGAACCCTAATTTTTCTTTGCAAACCAAGCCATTAGTCATATAGCAAAACCATATATAGCTAGTAGTAAATAGATCCAGTTAATCATGTCAATCAGATTAAGTTATTTGAGAAATCGATTGCGATGTATTTGGTAACTACGTACTAATTTTAAGATTGAGTTATTATATTTTAATTTAAAATTCATGATCTCATGATTATATATTTTATCTCTTTTGAGTGGTTTTATTTTATAAAGATAATATTTTAATTTAAAATAACATGATTATATAATTACCAGCATTTGTTGCTGCTAGATTTAATTATTAAGAATTGAAATTTGACGTGCCAAATATATCCAAAAAGATTAATTTTGGGACGACTGCAAGTTCACATAGTTGGCATCTCGAATTGCTTATGTATAATTGTTAATTAAATTAACAATATGTTGAAAATTTAACTATATGTCACGTTTTTCACTTAATTATACATAATTCAATCAAATCAGAACCATGCTTATGCCCTGAATATATTCTTATCTTGATTTCATACTTAAAGAAAAAAAATGTTTCGGGATTTGACTTCAGCTTAGACAAACAATTCGGAGTTTGACTTTTGGTCAAACTATTCAGAGTTTGACTTTTGGTCAAACCATTCGGAGTTTGACATTTTGTCAAACCATTTAGGGTTTGACTTGTGGTAAAAAGATTTGGACTTTCTCCCTTCTATTTCAATTCAAGTAAAGTAGTGTGGGATTTACATGAATGTTATACTTGAAAAAGTTTTGGCTAGCGAGAAAGACTTGCTTATTAAGTGTGTTTGTTATGACATCACATCTCTTTCCTGGGAACTAATATAGTGAACGTTCTGCATTGAGTATGGATGCTCTTTTATGCATTTTCCCGTTGACTAGTTCATCTATTATAGACAAGTAAAAATTGTTTTTTGTGCAAGAACTTTCATGAATTAAGGCAAGCCGTTACTACCAAAGTGAGACAACTTGTAACGATTCTTGAAAATTTTCTTGTATGTTGAGGAATGCTTTTAATCTTTGCATCTAACTACCTGCCGAAAGGGGTTGGTTATATGTTGGGATTGAAATTTCGAAGTGGATTGAGTTATTGGAGAATGAACTGGGCTAAGTGATTTGTCAGCCCAAAGGGGACTTACTTTTAAGTTTAGCTCTTGATCAGGGATTAACCCATCTGGGCTATTGACCTTGGTAATGACCTTGATTTGTGCATTCTCCCAAAAAGGGAATTTGCTATTTTATTAGTCTCAATATGATAGCTGATTTATTTCAAGCTTTAACTTGTCTTATATTTGATGCTTGTTTTTAAGAGTGAATTTTGCATTATAACCGAATCATGGCTTGGGTAAGACAAAATTATTTTATGGATAAATTATTGGAGATGCGTTGGTTTAGGGAATCTATCTGCCCAAAGGGGATGGGTTTTCTAATGCCATTGGTGTTCTTATCTAAGGTTATTGGTTCACACATTCTACATAAAGGGGAATGTGTGATTGTGTTGACCTCATTATGATAGTTCATGTTCGTTGAGCTATACCTTCCCCAACGTCTCCATCGCTCACCTCACTACTCATCCAATCACGATGCAGCCTCTGTCACGCCCTTTCTGGTCTCTGTTGCGACCTACAAACCCGGTCGACGACGAATCACCTCCTTGGCACTACAATATAATTGATCTTTAGCAACATTTGAAAAATTTTGTCAAATTCTTAAAAAGTATTACCTTTTTGTATTTATAATGTTTTTTTCAGATGCTTTACAAAGTGATGTTGTTAAAGGTCATTTAAATTATAGAATCAGAGTTGGCCAAAAAAAAAATTATAGTGTAAGAGGAAGAGAGAAGAGGATTGAGTTATGTTTTGTGTGTGTATGAATGAATCTACCGAGACTAAGTGATATTTATGTGAAAATGCTTCGTATTTGCACTAAATTACCATGACATCTCCCATATTTGATTCTTGTTTGCAATGTTTGTAGACAATTTGTTGAATTTAGCTTTTTTTTTGGTTTAAATGGTTATTATTAGTAGTAATCAAGGTGTATTTAGTCGTTTTGTTGTACTTTTATGTGTTTTGATGTTATGAAAAAATTGTCACAATTTCTTCAAATTTAGTGTCATAAATCTTGGAGTGATAAAATTCTCAAAGGTTAATCTTTTGAGGACTGAATTGATGTGTGTTTCTTTATTAAAAAAATTGATGCAATAAAAAAAAATGCACACAAAGGAATATACAGCTCACCTTGCATTGCACGCAACAAGTTGATGTCATGACTAGAGAGTAAAGCTTCAATTAATTAATTCTTCAGTTCAAACACATATGATTGGATTTTGCTTGAAAGAAATTAATGTCAATTTCTCGCATTTTGCTTAAAAGAAATTATGTCAATTTCTTAATACAATTTGATGTTATTTTCTAGTAGTTTCTATTTTCTTCTTATCACAGGAGTAGTGGATTAAGTTTACTTTTCTGTACTCCATAAGCATAATTAATGAAGTTACTTACTAGGTATAATAGTAAAAAAAATTTATCAAATTTTAAAAACAAAAAACATTTTTTTTTCACCAAAACAAACATAAATAATAATTATTAACACTCAACCACACATAGAATTTATTGATAAGCCCAAATAGTGCTAGAATTTACAAGAGATGCCCAAGAGTACATTACAGCTAGCGGGGCTAAAACAAGACAATACTTATTATTGACGAGCATACAGACTTTAATAACAAAGTTCGATCAATTAAGGATTTAAGAATCCAGTGTTTGCTATTAGACTTCAATTTTCTTCCCTTGCTTTCCGTAATGATCGTAGAAGAGAAGAGCATTGGATCCCGACTCAAACTCTTTCACGTATTCTTTTTGCTTCAAATTGCCATCTTTAGCATAAGCACTGTATAAGAGAAGAGCGTTGGATCCCGGAGCAAACTCTTTCACGTATTGCTTTTCCATCGAATCGCCATCTTTAGCATAAGCATTGTATAAGAGAAGGGCGTTAGATCCCGGTGCAAATTCTTTCACGTATTCGTTTTCCTTTGAATCGCCATCTTTAGCGTAAGCACTGTATAAGAGAAGAGCATTGGATCCCGGTGCAAATTCTTTCACGTATTCTTTTTCCTTCAAATCGTCATCTTTAGCGTAAGCACTGTATAAGAGAAGTGCGTTGGATCCCGGTGCAAATTCTTTCACGTATTCCTTTTCCTTCGAATCGCCATCTTTAGCATAAGCGCTGTATAAGAGAAGAGCATTGGATCCCATTGCAAATTCTTTCACGTATTCTTTTTCCTTCAAATCGCCATCTTTAGCGTAAGCACTGTATAAGAGTAGAGCGTTGGATCCTGGTGCAAATTCTTTCACGTATTCCTTTTCTTTCAAATCGCCATCTTTAGCGTAAGCACTGTATAAGAGAAGAGCATTGGATCCCGGTGCAAATTCTTTCACATAGGTCTTGTCTTCCTTTGCATCACCATTTTTAGCGTAAGCACTGTATAAGAGAAGGGCGTTCATATTTCGAAAACTCTCCTGCATCTTTTCTTGATTCTATTTCGACAGCAAACTGCTCAAGAAAAAAAACAACAACATTAAAAGGCATGTTAAATTATTATTCACTACAAAAATAGGCATGTTACATTTAGAATTGAACTAGGGGATACAAATACTATGAAGCATGAAATTTAATTGAATATAAGAAATTAAATGTTCATTTTTTCCCAGTATGTCTTCAAGCTTGTATACTTGATTTTATTCAATCCAAATTATTTTAATATTGATTGATACTAATAAAACGCATTATATATATATATATATATATATATATATATATATATATAGTCCATCTAAATTAAAACACCTACAGGCTATCCGAACTTAGAATTAAATATCTCAATTAATGATAAGAAGAAATTAATGGAAAATGAATAGAAATTGTGAAAGGAAGAAAACATACGAGGAAGAGACAGAGTGCTAAAGAAAGAGCAAGCTTCATCTTGGATATGAGAAAGGAAGACTATAGAGTGTTTTTGGTGTGGGATAGATGTACGATATATAGTCTCTATTTATAGATTAAGAATAATGATTTATTAATTTAGAGTACAAGTAATTTTTAGTTAATTTAATGCCTCGTGGATATTATGCTAATTAGTTTATTTGCTAAATCCAGCTTTGGTGTGCATGTTAGGTGAGAGACGAAGAGAAATGGAAATGTAACAATTAGTAATTTGAAGTAAATATGAAATTGATTTTTGATTAAACTAATGTGAAGTTCAAAGTTGTTTAATAATTTTATTAATTTTAAAATTTATAAACTATTTTTGATACTTGTTTTTAATCATATCTACTCTCACATTCAAGTAGTTTAATAAAAGTAAAAATTAAAATTCTAACTTATAAAAAGTCTTGTAGCCAGTTTTGTTTTAAAAATATCACTAAAATATTAGTATTTAACTTTAAAATCTTTTGAAAAAATTATTTTTGATTCAACTTTTATTCATAAGGAGAAAGCAGGTTTAACACAAAAATTGTAATTGAGTATGAAATGAAAAATTGCTAACTTTTTTTTATAAGCAATTAAGCAAATAATATATTCATGAAAAAATGTTACCTCTTTACCGTTAAAAAATAATTTTTTATAATTATATAACATGATTAAGTATAAAAAAGTAAAAATATATAAAATAAAGCACTAATAGAAAAGAAACCCAATTATCGACAAAGAAATTTAGTCGCTAAACTTGTTTTATTCTGTCGCTAAACAGTTAGCGACGGAATTACCCACTAAATTAGTGATAAAAATGGTTATTGGCGACGTAATACTAGCTACCAAGGATCTCGGCTATTAAGTTGCTAAATCAAATTTTTATAGTGGTAATTTATAAATTAAGATAATAATATCAAATAATTTAAATATAGGGCAATATATATCATTTGAGTTTAAGAAAATAAAAATCTTAATGCAAAATTAAACTGTGCAAAAAATGAGTAAGAATTTAGTAGCATTTGTGTATTAATGCGAAAATAATGTTAGCTAAATGAGCAATCTCAAAATCACAAAAACAAAAAAGCAATCTCATTTTACCAAATATATAAATAAATAAATGAGCAAACTAGCTTAGGAGTAACTATTTCATCAAAATATTTTTTATCTTAGTCTTATGTTTGGGGGAAGATTATTTTAAAATTAAAAAGTTAATGATAATAAATTAAAGAAAGAAAAAGATATTTTAAAATATGATCGAGATGAATATGAGCTGAGACTTTTTTTTTTTTAGTATAACCACGGGTTTCTCCACCCTTAAGATTTGATTAATTTCGTTTGCGCTGTGTGGCTCGCCCCAAAAATTTGGCATAGGTAAAATTCGATCACGGGTCTTTCCAATGTGGATCGTCCTTCCTATGAACTTAGCGGAACCTTATACCGCTAAGCCAACTCTTAGAGTTATTTGAGCTGAGACTTTGTTGAGTTTCAAATTATTCAAGGATGAGAAAAAATTAAAAAATAAAAAACAGAAACTTTTTGCCTAATATATTTAAAAAATTAAATAATGTATGGGGTGGGATTGGGACTGGTGTTGTGATTTAATTTCATTGTTTTATTTTATTGGTGATTGCTTTGTATCTGGATTGTTCTACACGTCTTGGGCATTTGCTGTGATTAGTGAATACTTCTTCAAGTTTTCCTTTTGCTGAAAAAAAAAAAAAGTAAATATAAGAAGAATTCCGGTGTAAAATAAAATAAAATTCATAATATTATCATTTGTTAAAATTTTAAATTTAGTGGTGAGTCATGTATCAAGCCTTTAAGGCTTGGGAGTTAAGGGTCCAAAGTTCGAACCTTGACGGTGATGATTTAGATTAGAATATTAGAGTTAGTTTAGGATGAGTGTGTGTCTTTAGGATTTAAAGATGGATATATGTATTTGCCAAACAAAAAAAATTATTCTCGAGAATGCTACCATGATAATATGATGTTCTTATGTTTGTTTCAAGTTTTTAAAAAATATATATAGGTACGATCATTTATTCAAAGGGAAGTTATTTTAGTGTATTTTTCATGATTTTTATTCTCAAGGTGAAAGGTGAGTTAATTAATTTTTCATAATAATAAAGGTAATTATTTCGTATTTTATCTTGTAACTTTTTTGATAATTTAAATTTTAACAAATATTTCAATTGATGTCAATTTATAATCAAATATGTTTTTTAATTTGTCCAATAATAACATTACTAAACATAACAATCTGAGAATCTGATTTCTAAAATAATATTACTGATCCTTACCGTATTAATTAGATCCATTATTAACATATTTAAATATTGTACGAAAAAAAAGGTCAAGTTGCATGTATAAGTTTTTTTTAGTCAGATCACAGCTGCATCCAAAGGATTTCTTTTTATATTGATTGGGAAAAATATACTTACAATATTATGTGATTTTCTGTCGTGTATATAACTTTCCAGACGTCAATAATTTGAATATGAAATTTTATGTCAATCAAAAAGAGTATCTAATAATTCTTTTTATATATATATATATATGAGTTAGAATCAAATGACACTAAATATAAATTTAATAAAATGACACCATGTATAATATTAAATACTTCTTTTCTCAATAAAAACTATACATTTATACTACTAGCATGATGTGACAATTAAAAAATAATCAATCATTTTATTTTTATATGTAATGACTATTTATTGTATTTAAACTCTTTTATATTTTATTTGTATTTTATTTTATTTATGTAACAGTTGCAAATGTTGCGTTAGTTGGTTCCTCTTTAATGTATGCTACCTAAAAAAATCAAGAACTCCTTAAACAATCGAAAGAAGACATACATCAATTAAAGAAAAGAAATAAACCCTTTTTTTTTCGCGGATAAAACCAATTCCAGGCTCTAATCTTAATAAGATCTACTGCCTCCAAAACATCATCAGGGGAAGAGCCGAAAATCACTGAATTTCTGCACAGCCAAATCGACCAATTAGTTGCGTGCTAAATAACCAGACCTTTCTTTTTGGATCCTTTACCATGCAGCAGTCCCCTAAATTGCAAAAATCAACCCGAAAGCGAAGATGCAACTGCACAATTCACTCCCAACCATGCCAGAACCTTCCCCCAAATTGCAGATGTAATTCTGCATTTTAGAAAAATATGAAGAGCGTCTTCTTCCTCCAAACCACACAGTGGACAAAGCAGCGAGCAGTCTTCACCCAACACTCCTCTACGAAACAAAATTTTCCTACATGGTAACCTCTCTCTAAACAACAACCAAGAGAAACAAATTACCTTGGATGGAGCTAGAGATGACCACAATTTTTTGAACACAGGCAGCAGAGCAGCGTCACAGGACCTCGAGAGAGAATAGTAAAGGGAAACTGCCCACGCATATGCATATCTTATAGAAAAACCATCACTTTCCCAGGCTTCCAAACCCAGTTATCAAGAGTTGCAGGCTTGAAAACCACTTGCTGTAGCAAAGACATCAAATCTCCAAGAAGGTTAGTTTCCCATAAGAAAAGATTTCTTCTCCAAATGAAGTTCCATCTCCATGTAACGTTCTCCCAGGTAACCAGATCAGCGATAAAAGAGAGCTTATTCTCAGAAACTTGATAAAGATGCGGGAAAGCAGTGCGCAGTGGCTGTGAACCCAACCAGAGATCTTCCCAAAAAAGAGTAGATGATCCATCCCCAACAGATTTAACAAGACCCGCAGCAAATCAACCTAAATTTTTATAATCACACGCAATACAAATATCTTTCCACCATCGAGAAGCTAAGGGTAAGGATTGGGCTTGAAAAATATGAGAGAAAGGCAATGGGGATCCAATTTTTGCCAATATAACTTTAGCCCAAAGACTGCTTTGATCGGTCAAAATCCTCCACGCCCATTTAGCAAGTAAAACGTTGTTAAACCACTGAAAACGTCTTTAATTCCTAGCCCACCCTAACTTTTTGCTTTGCAAACCTCCGACCAACTTACCCAAGCCAACTTTCTATTCACCGATATTCCACCCCAAAGAAACCTCTTTTGTATATTTCTAATTTTCTTTAACACATACCTCCTTTGCATATCTTTTTTCTAGGACTAACCCCAACAGGGATTCCCAAATAGGAAAGGGGGAATTTGGCTTGTTTGCAATGCAAAAAAGCATAAGCAGTGGATAGAAAGTGAGGATCAACGTTTACCCCATACACATTACTTTTTGAGAAATTAACCTTTAATCTAGATGCTAATTCAAAACAGCGCAAAACTGCTTTTATCACCCAGATATTTTCCAAAGAAGCTTCCCCAATAAGGATTGTATCATCAGCGCATTGAAGGATTGAAAGTTCAATCCCCGGATTTCCAACGTGAAAACCTTTATAAAAGCCAGAATTAATAGCCTGCCTCATAAGGCCCGCAAGCCCTTCTGCAACCAAAAGGAAAAGCAAAGGCGCAAGGGGATCACCCTACTTTAACCCCCCGATGAATTTGGGCTTGTTCAGAAGGACTCCCATTGACTAGAATTGACAAATCTCTAGTGAATATACATGCTTTTAATTTATACATATTAAGAAAATTAGTTAGTTGTATTTAATTTTCTTGATTTTAGATATAAGATAAAGTTGAATTATTAAAATGACCTTCATGATATTTATTGTAAAAAAAAAATTGTAACAATAAATAAAAGAAAAATTGAAAATAATAGCATTAAATAAAAAAAAATTAAAATTTACTTATATTTTAAACTAAGAAACATAAGAAAATTTTTTGTTTATATTCAAATTCAAATAGTACTTTTTGTATACTACTAACTTAAAAATAATTTATATTCTACCTATAATTAGCCTTTAAAAGATTACCATGCGATGCACATGCAGATGAAGTACTTTTTTTTGTGTTTTTTTTTTGGTAAACACATAGACTAGCTAATTATGACTAAGTCTAATATTAGTGATTATTATATAATTTCTAGGTTTTATTTTGTTAGCTGTTTAAGGTAATGCACAAAAAAAAAAAATGATTAGATGTTCTTGTTTCTATTGGCGTTTATTGTATAATTTTCTATTACTCTTCAGGTTTTATAATACTTGTCATTTTAGTCATTTTAATTTTTTTAAAATTATTTTTCACTTTAAAATTTCAATAATGATATTAATTATTTTTTTCAAATAATATCCTCGAAGGAGAGAGAATTAATGTTGAGTATGAAGAGAAAAGTTAATTAAATATTTAAGAATGAGAGAAAAATTTAATTATGATAGATAAATAGTATATTAAAAAGTTAAGTAGTTTACTATGTCTAATTAAGAGTGTTAATTTTCCTAGTTATTGTCCTGTAGCTCAGTTGATAAACACATAAGGACACACGTGTGTGAGTATCTGGGTTAAATTTTCAGTTAATATAATTTTCTATAAACCAAAAAAACCCTTGAACGATAGATACTGTAGAACTGAGGGAGTACTATATATATCCCTCATTTTTAATTAGTGACATACATATTGAGTGGATACATGTATTAATTTATAAGGACTAAAATATAAAAATAGCAATAAATGTTCATTGTTTCCTTAAATTGACTATTAAAAATAAATATGATCAAAAAGCTAAAAACACAAATAAAATAGCAGATACAAATCAATATTACTCCTTCCGGTAATTAGTTACAGAAAAACTTAAAGATAGTGCAAAATGATTCGAATTCCGTTTCATAAATTAGTTACGGTTGAATGCTATGGTTTACAAAGTGATTAGCTTCGAAACGGCTACGGAATTAAAAATAATATCAAAAACTAATTATGTTTTAGCTAGAAATTTATTATGGATTACTTGCCAAATAGCTACGAATTGGTTACGAAAATTTTTCGCTGTCAATTAGCAACAAAATATTACCTCTCAAAAATTTGATATCTAACTGATAACTAATCTGTAGTTATTCTATTTTTGCTATTGAATTGTTCTAAATTAGCTGTAGATTTTTGCCTATCTAATATGCGAAATTCTTGCGGTGTGAAACTCTATAATTGAAAGTGACAAGATCACTAAATAATAGTGTTTAGACGCAAAATGACAATAGAGACCAATTTGAAAACAATTTTTTATGTAAGAGACTATATTGAAAATTTTATGTAGGAACTAAATTGGAAAAAACATATCATTTATAAAATCATAATTGTATATAAACATTAATTTACAAATGATCGAAACAAATAAAGTTAAAGCATTATTTGTTTCTTAACAAGCGAAATTCAAGTTTTAAGACTGCCTCATTTAAATAAGGATTCTGATTTTTGTATTGAACATTTTTTGGTACTCAATGGTTATACATTGAAAAAATGGTTATATTTATTATTTTGTTAGTTACAGTGTTTTTTTAGTATTTGATAGTTATACATGTAAAAATATGTTGTTAGAACGTAAAAATAAAAATTCAATAAAACTTTATTTTATTACAAAACATACTTCCTCAGTTCCTATTTATAAGTACCTAAAACAAATATTACAAATATTACAAAATGTATTAGCTTCAATAAAATTTTAGGAACTCACATAAGAAAAAAATAACTCAACTTGCATGCATAAGTATACTTATTATTTGACTTTTTTTCATCATGTATAATATATAACTTTCCATGCGTCAATAATTTGAAAGTAAACTATTTTATGAATAAACTAAATATTTAATAAATTATTGAGCGATGTATTTAACGGAGTTTGTTAAGGTAGTCTCAGTTGTTTTTCTAAAAGGAGTACGTTAACCAGTTATTACTTAATTTTTTAAAATACTATAATTGGATGTGTAGTTTGTTAAAGTACTCATTCTATAAAATAAGTAGGTGCACGTGACATTACAAGAAAATTTAATATTAGCTACAAAATATAGTTACCGATTTCTATTCATAGCTAATTTATATCTAAACAGCTACAGATTAGCTACTAAAAAAATTTCGTAGCTAATACTAATTAGCTACCAAATTAGCTACGAAATATAGCTAAAAAAAATATCATAGCTAACTTGTATCTAAATAGTTACCAGTTAGCTACTAAATAAAATTTCCTATCTAATTTTCTTGGTCATTAATTAGCTACTTTTTAGCTACCAAATATAGCTACAGATTAACTACTAAATTAGCTACTAATTAGATATGAAGTCTATAATGAATCAAAGTCCCACATTGGATAGTTAGGAACAAGTTAGATGGTTTATAAGTGGATGGACTCATATACATATTGTCTTAAAGAATTAGGTTGTATTAAGATATTGGTTGTATTATGGTGTCCTACACTTGTGGTCCATTCTCTTGGCTCTACCCTCTTTGTCCAGATAGTGGTATTGGAGCCCGATTGATTCGGTATGGTGAATAGTTAGCTACAAGTTGGCTACAAAAATTTTCCACTACCAATTAGCGACCTAATATTAGCTCTCAAAAATTCGATAGCTAATCCATAACTATCTATTTTTGCTACCGAATTGTTATAAATTAGCTACAAATATTTGCGTAACTAAAGTATTTCCACTTATTTTATAAAAAGAATATTTTACCAAGTTATAATTTTACTTTTTAAAACACACTGACAAGGTATATATTACGTATTAGTATATTAGGATTTATAAATAAATATATGATTATATATGTAACAGATTTATATTAGGATTTATAAATAATTGTAGTATTATTTGATGGTAATAGTCATATTTATAGTAGTGTTTAACCATTGACTTGAAAGTACATACTATATATAGACATCGTATGAACATTGGAGTTCACCAATTTAATAATTATAAATAAAAATCTCATAATATATAAATTAACTATATAAAATTTTATATGATATGAAAATTTATTTTTAACAAACAAAAAAAAACATATTACTAATATAATAAAAGAATTTGGGTATAGATTGAGAACAAATAGTGGTATAATTACATTGCGACCTTTAACAACATGGCTATTATACTAAGTTTTTAAAAAAATATTATAAATATAAAAAGATAATATATTCTAAATATTTCTAAAACATTTTAGTAGTCTTTATATAACATTTGAAAGTGTTACAAATTAAACACACGAAGGTAACATTTTTTAATAATTTTTTAAAATATTAGTAAAAGTGTAATATATTGTTGTGTTATACATATCCGAGTAAATAATATACTCAAAACATGAAGGTACCTAAACTATCGAAACAGTTGGAAAAAGAAAATGTAAAACACATATAAAATAAACAAGTATACACTAAAAGCCAATCTAACTTTTGTCCCTACTCCATTAATAAAGACAAAAATCAAGGATGCAAAACAAAATGTACTAAAATGCCTATATTAATATGTGACAGGTTGTTCAAGTTAGTTGGCCAAATACATCATCCTAAGAGGGAAAATGCAATAATGTTATTATTCGTGGACTTCTCTTAAATGTACATTTTATTTTATATTTTACATTTTACCTAATTAATAATTAAATTTTAGGGGAAATTAAAGCAATTTTCTTTGAAGTTTACGTATATTACATTTAGACTTGATATTTCTTAAAATTTCCACCTAAATTTAGGTCGTTAATTAGCTATAAAAATATTTCGTAACTAATTAGTAGACAACTTTTAAAAATTAGTAGTTAATCCATAGCTAATATTTAGCTAAATCTTGTTTAACTAAAAATTAACTAAGAAATTTTAGTTGATTACTAATCAATAACAATTTAACTATAAATTAGTTATATAAATATTTCAGGTTTGGAAGTATTACCGAATGTGTGAGCAACATTATCAATGGAATTCACATGGTTCATAGCAGAGGGATTGTTTGTTGTTTTGTTTTTGAATTTGAAGTTTGAAGGAAACTCGTTCTTGAAATAGCAGGTATCAACAACATGGCCACTCTTTCCACAAAAGAAACAGTATTTACCAGAACCAAAAGCATTAGATCAGTTTGGATGTACCTTCAACTTACCATAGGTGGGGTTGGATTTCTAGGAAGCAGCAGTCGTGCTTGAAGAGAAGATCTTACCATTAATAGAAGAGGGATGCTTACGTTCTTGTTGTTAGACCAAGGCAAATGCTTTAGCAATCGGATGAAGGGGCTCCATGCATAGAAACTGTCATCTCACGGTATCATAAGTGTCATTGAGTCCTTTTAGGAAACAAATGACGTACTCGGAATTCTGTGACCTCCTGACGATCTTGGAAAGGGGGCAAGAACACATGGTGGGGCAAGGACATACGAGAGAAGGGTGAAGCACCTCCAATTCTTACCACAAGCATTGTAAATAAGGAAAATAGGAAGCAAGATCCCTCTCACCTTGATTGATAGAATGTATTGCTTGTAACACGTCTGAAAGGCGAAAGTAGTCGCCCTTGGAGAAACGATCCCGAAGGTCACGCCATACCTATGTCACGATGGGGAAGAAGGCCACACTCTGAGCAATCTATAGCGAAATAGACTTAGTGATCCATGAAACCACCATTGTATTGCATCTTACCCATGCATGGTAGAGAGGGTCAACAATAGGTGGCTCTGGAATGCTCACATTGATGAACCCTAATTTTTCTTTGCAAACCAAGCCATTAGTCATATAGCGAAACCATAGCTGGTAATAGGGATGGCAAAATGGGCCTGGCCCACTGGCCCGCCAAAAATAGGCGGGCTGGGCTCAAACTTGTGGCCTGTCGACTAATGCGGCCTGCCCCACCTAGCCCGCTAGCCCGCTGGACTACAAAGGTTGATGATTCTGGTATGTTGGGGTGCAAACCTTCTACCACTCCTATGGATAGTTCTCTTCGACTTCGTTAGGATGATACTAATGCTCCCCTTGAAGATCCTTTGATCTAAAAGTGTTTGGTAGGACGTCTAATATACCTTACAAGTACTTGTCTTGACATAGTTTTTGTCACACAACAGCTTAGCCAATTCATGGCTCATCCCACAAAGGGTCATCTTGTGGCTGCCCGACGCGTTTTAAGGTATCTTAAAGGCAGTCCAACAAAAGGTTTTCAGTTTGGTCGCAATTCTCCATCTCAATTGATCGGTTACAGTGATGCCGATTGGGCAACGTGTGTGGACACTCGTCAGTCAGTAATAGGCTATTGTTTCTTTCTCGGGCATTCTTTAATTCCCTTGAAAACCAAGAAACAAATAACAATTTCCAGATCTTCATCTAAAGCAGAGTACCATGCACTTGCCACAAGCACTTGGGAATTACAATGGCTATCTTATCTACTTCATGATCTGCATATAATTTGTTCCAAACCTGCAGTACTGTTCTGTGATAATAGAAGTGCTCTCCACATTGCTGCGAATCCCGTGTTTTATGAACGAACCAGGCTTGATGACTCTTCTACCTGTTTTATCTTCTGATCAAGTTGCAGATATATTCACTAAGGCTCTTCCTCCTAAATTATTCTACTCTAACTTATCCAAGCTAAAGTTAGAAGACATCTACGTACCTCCAGCTTGTGGGGGAATAATAGAAGAGAAGGCCCAAACATCCATTCTGCCCAAATAGATCACATTACATTTCAGCATATTCTTATGTAAATATTTTGAGTAGCTTCTAGAATTTGTATGAGCTGTACCTGTATAGTACACTTAGGATAATTTTGTTTCTTTTACCATTGATTCTTATCCCTTTTAATTAGCTTATTCGGTGTATATAATTCAGCACAGTGTGCTCACATCAATATACGTACTGAAATATTTTACAAATCATTAGCTTTTCTGCTCCTTTCAGAGCCTTGTCCGTTTTGTTTTAATATATTTCTCCTAATTTACAAATATGTTTCTTTTCTTCCTTGATAAATATATATGGAACGTACATCAAGGATAATGGCTATCTTCTTAAAAATAACATAGGCCTAACTCTTCTCAAAAGCTAGTTCACAAGGAGAGAGTTGCCTACGGCCTTATAAAGACTATCATGACTCTTATCCTAGGCAATGTAGGATTTCTCCCAACACTCTCCCTCAAGTCCAACTGACCCTTTTTTCAGTCTAGTTGTGACTTTTTTTTTAATGAGATTTTTTTTGTTTTTCAAGTTATGGACATCTGTCTCATGTCTCTCTTTTTTTCATGGACTTTGTGCTACTTTTTTTTTCTCTTGAATTTTTATTTCGCCCTATGTTTTATTTTTCGGATAGGCTCTGATACCATCTTAGAAATGACATAGGCCTAACTCCCCTCAAAAGCTAGTTCATATGGAGAGGGTTGCCTCCGGCCTTATAAAGGTTATCATAGCTCTTATCTTAGGCAATGTGAGACTTTTCCCCCAACATTCTTCCTCAAGTCCAACCGGTTTGTTTGTTTTTTTTTTAACCTAGTCGTGACTTGCATTTTTTTTAATGGGCCTGTTTGTTTTTTCAAGTTTTTTTGGGCATCTCAGGTCCTTTTTTTTTTTGCCTGGATTTTGTATTCCTTTTTTCTTGAATTTTTTTTTATTTATTTTGCCCTATTTTTTTTTCGGATAGGCTCTGATACCATCTTAGAAATGACATAGGCCTAACTCTCCTCAAAATCTAGCTCATATAGAGAGGGTTGCCTAGGGCCTTATAAAGGCTATCATAGCTCTTATCCTAGGCAATGTGAGACTTTTCTCCCGACATATCTTAATCATGCAACAAGCCTGATCTTTTTTGTGATTTACCATGTCTATCCATAGTCCCAATATCCTATCATCTTTTAAACAAGGTCATAAAGAATATACATGACTGTATGGATGCCACATGCTTGAACTGACTGAAAACAAATAGGGGATAAACTGAAATGAAGTTTTCAAACAAAAATCATAGGAATATACAACGGATAAATCTTAAAATTAAACATTTCTCATCCTTTCATGCAAATCTAGATGGAGATGAAACTGCAAATAACATACATTTGGAACCTTAAAAATCCATAGTATGAGAGAGCTATGGAGGTTGAGAGATTGTTACCTTTGAAGAGCAATCAGTGAGATTTGATAAGCGATAGATCGATGATGAGAGAATCGATCGGTGATGAGAGTGGTCAATCGGTGAGAAGGATGAGAAATTTACACTGATAAGCAGTGATGAGAAAGAAGGATAGATCGAAGCTATCCGCGGGGCTTTTTTAAGAAATATTTTGGAAAGTATTCAATTAAGACCCAATTGTAGCGGTTTTGGGAACGACCCATAAAATATTGTGGCTAAAAACACAAATTTTTGTAGTCACAGTACAAGGTTCTGTTCTATACCATTCTTTTCTATTTTGTTCCATTTTGTGATGTTCTTTACCGCTACCAGTTGTTAGTATGTCCATCTTTTTCAGTTGTGTATGTGTAATGTAAGACTTTGACTATCTAGGAATGACACTATGTAATGTGTGTCCATTATATATTAGTACTAAAACGAGACTGTCTTTATTCAATTCCTACCAGAACTGTCAAAGAAAACCATCAAAGAAAAGTTTGTTCTTCATTCAGAGTGGCATTATGACAACACGAGACCAGAGTGGGTAATTGTCTCCTTGTAGAGTGACTCGAATGAATAATCTGCCAGGATGTTCATTTGGATCCATCATGATGAAGAAAAATTTTGGAAGCAAGAGAAAGCTAGAAACTGAAGAACGAAGGACAACAAGAAAATATAAAATAGAAGCTAATGATGAGAATTGATTTGAGTACTTCTGAATCAGACCATTTAATATGGTTGTTCTAAAATTCAGGTTTAATTTTTGTAAATGAATTAGCAGGGGAAACAAGAAATTTTTTAAAAAGCTTTGCCAACGGTTCTTTCTATAACCGTTGGCATAGGCTAAATTGAAAAAGATGTTTGCCGGCGCTTGTTGCTTTCAGCGTTGTGAAAGGTTATGGCCAACGCCAATAGTTCCTTGTTTAACTGATGTCGTAGGATACACGTCCAAAAAAAAAATAGTAACAACACCAGCAGTTTCGTGTTGAGTGCTGCCTTAGACTTTAAATATATGCCAGCGCATCAAATGACAGCGTTTAGTAAGCGCCGCCGTTGCTATTTTTAAGCGCTAGCGTAGCTATTTTCTGGCATAATGAAGAAGCTAAGTAACATTGCAACTAATAACTAATTTTCAAAAATACACATCACAGTGATATAGTGTGCTGTTGTTCCTTCAGATTGTTCGATTTAGGGATTGGGGATTTAATCCCTAGAATGCATCATTGGAATGGTTGATTTTGAAACCTTTGTGATGTGTTTAATTTTTGGGTCCTGGCAATGGAATCCATTGGGGTGCTATAGGAAGGAGGCAGACCAACTGTTAGGATGGAGGGAGGCATTTTCTTTTCTTTTTTTTTTTCATTTTTTAATCTTAGTATATTAAAAGTTTAACTAATTAAAATAATAAAAATTGTGACATGCTGGCTTGCTGACTTGGCAAACCAAAAACTTAACAGAAATAAACGAAAGGACGAAAAATAATTTTTTGTTAAATTTTAGAGACTAAAAAAATACTTTTCAAAGTTCGAGGACTGAAAATAGATTCTTATTAAAGTTTACGGACTAAAAACATATTTAACCTAAAAATAATTCGGTCGAGGATGAAAAGAGAAAGACACCAGAGTTTTTGTCTTATTGTAAAACGACGAGACAAAACTTAAAATACACAAGGTCATGTACCAAGTCTCACACTATGTTCGAAACAAATTAAATGAAATATAAAAGAAAGAAATGGGAAGGAAGAAAATAGAGTAGAAGTAACCAATTTCTTATGTTTGGAAGCATAAATAAATAGGCAATAAATCATCTTTTTACATGAGTCCCACACAATTTCAAGTCTCGCCTATTGAGGCAAGACTGGGAATAGAAAAGAAACATTTGTCACTTGTTGACAAAATTGCCCTTATATTATATGTTTACAGCATGATTTTTTTTTTCTGGTTGTGATTTATAAATTTTAACTTGTTACTAAATTGTGAGCAACAAAATACAAGCATAAAATTAAAGTGCCACATGAAAAAAAATTCAAATTGCCACCCACAGGGCCAGCGTGAACAAAAAAATATTGCTTATGCATGTTGTATTTTTTTAATATAAAATATAATGTGACGTTGTATATCTATTAAATAGTGTTAAAATACTTATTTAATTATTAAAAAAATAATTTTGTAATTTATATTATTTAAAAAGTGTTTATTTAATTACTATTAGATAAAGGATAACTTTGTCATTTTATACTATTCTTATACTTCTTTTCTTTTCTCATTATTTCTTCTCTGTTTCTCTTTAACCAAATAACCTCTAAATCACTCCAGTTTTTTCTCAACTTCTATCCTCTCAACTTCTTTCTTTTCAACTTACTAACCAAACATAGTGTTAAGGTTTGAGAGATTGAAGATCCAAGGTTCGAACTTAAATAATGGAGATCTAAGAGGAAATTTAGTTTATGATATATGTATGTGAATGTGTATTTACCTAAGAAAAAGAAGCTATAAACTTAAGGTAAGAATCACATATATATAATTATATACACATATCCTAACCAAAAATACAAAATGGAAGTTAATAATTAACTTGCAAAAATACACATCACAATGATAAAGTGTGTCATTGTTCCTTCTGATCTTGTGTGCCTTCTTCTACTAGCCGTTGGGATGTCTCAATAGAATTGAGATTAGTGTTGATTAAAATCCTCCAACATTTTTCTATTCTTCATACCACGGGAGTCGTGGATTAGTAAGTTTACTTTCTTTCTTACTACTACTACTCTATAAGAATAAGAAAGTTTGTTATTAGGAAAGTATAATCACTACAAGAAAAGAGGAAATTAGCGTCAGACAATTAGAGGCGGTTTTGTCAAAACCGTCGCCGCTGGCATTATATCGGCAGTTTTTGCGGCGATTTGTGTAACTGCCGGTAAACACAAACAGTTGTGGCAGTTCTTAGTCATACATGGCATTTACTTATTTTATTGTTTGAGTTTGAGTTTTAATTTTATTTTATATTTTATATTTTATTGAATTCATTTTTCTGAGTTTCATCGAAGAAGCTTGAGATTGAGATTTAATTTCACATTTCGTATTATTTGTTTGTTATGGTTCGATTGGTAAATCATAAAATATACACTCTATTCTTGTTCTGGATTATGTTTGCGTAAAAAGGGGAAGATTGATTTTCCTTCCAAATCATATGATATGATGCTTGAAGTTGAGGATTGGAAGATTCTTAGAGGCACCTAAACTAAAGAGTGAAAATGTCAAGAAGAGGTGCTTCAAATAGATTAAACTTTTAAACAAAAATATCAAATTTAATGCTCTTTATACTTACAAATTATACTCCATAATAACTGATTCTCTTGTAGCTATCTTGTGTGTATTTTGAATCTTAATATTTTAGTTCAAGCATCCATTGATTTTAGTTCTACATTTGTTCTTTATAATGCATTAACATGCTGATTTTAGAGTTCTTACTTTGTGTTTATCCACTTTCTCAATTACTTTATGTACTTTGTATGTATATAAAGAGGGACATTATTATAGTTGGTAATACAGGAGTGTATGTACTGAAAATATTGTAATACTAGTATCGTAGAAAGATAAAGGAAAAAATAAATAAAAATACATTGGCATTGGTGTTTAAGCATTGCTGTGAAACTAATCCCTTTTGCAGTGGTATTTACTTAATGGATCATACTTAGGTATGACATTATATATATAATGTAATTAAGTGATTAAAAATAATGATTTTGAGTGTAGTGAAGCAAAGTAACTGAATGGTTGGTTTAAGTTCATTGTTTAATTCATTGGAACGTTTTGTTAGGGTCAATAATAGTGTTAATTATCTATAACACTATATATTGTGTGTGTGACTTATATATTGTTTGTTTTAATTTTAGGATTGCCTTTACATTACAAAAAAATTTAATATTAGTTACAAAATATAGTTATAGATTTTTATTCATAGCTAATTTATATCTAAACAGCTACATATTAGCTACTAAAAAAATTCCGTAGCTAATTAGCTACCAAAGAATATCATAGCTAACTTTATCTAAATATCTACAAATTAGCTACTAAATCAAATTTCCTAGCTAATTTTCTTGTTCACTAATTAGCTACTAAATTAGCTACCAAATATAGCTACTGATTAACTACTAAATTAGCTACTAATTAGATATGAAGTCCATAATGAATTAAAGTCTCATATTGGATAGTTAGAAGCAAGTTAGAAGGTTTATAAGTGGAAAAACCCATGCACATATTGTCTTAAGGAACTAGGTTGTATTAAGATATTGGTTGTATCGTGGTCCTACACTTGTGGTCCATTCTCTTGGCTTATGTCTTTGGCTCTACAGATAGTGGAATCGGAACCCGATTGATTCGGTACGGTGAATGACTTTAACAATTAAAAATATTTAATTTAGCAATATATTAGCTACGGTTTAAATAGTGATTAACTACAAATAATCACAATTTTCAGCTACAAATTGGCTACAAAAAATTTTCACTACCAATTAGCGACCTAATATTAGCTCTAAAAAATTCGATAGCTAATTGGTAGCTAATCCGTAGCTATTTTATTTTTGCTATCGAATTGTTATAAATTAGCTACAAATTTTTGGATAGCTAATATAAAAAATTCTTGTAGTGATACAAGCAAGACCCTCTTCTTCAACTAATCATAAATATTTTCTTTTGTATGTTTAGTTACTTAACTATATATCTGTTATAAAACAATATAGAATTCTAAAATTTAATTACATAGCAAAATAAAAATCTAAAAAACCAGTTCTTGAAAAGATGATAATTGTGGTGGTAAAAATAAAATGATGGATGTAAAAAAATATTTGATCCAATTTTAAAAATGGTGAGAGGAAATAAAAGTGATTTTGGTGGCGATTTTATCAGCCAAAAACCACTAACAAAAGAGATAATTTGAGGTGGTTCTTACGGCAGTTTAAACCGCCAAAATATATGATTTTGATGTATTTTGCTCAATGTTTACTGGCGGTTAAAACCGCAGGAAATGTCATGGAAACAAGCGCATAATGCCTAATAGTGGTTATACCCGCAGTTAATTATAATTGCCACTGTCAAGAGCTTGTAGTTCAAGTGATATAAAGAGAAATTAGCGGCGGTTCTATAACCGCTAGAACAACATTTTAGCGGCGATTGAAAATGCCACTAAATGTAAAAAAAACTGCCAGTAAATTCTTGTTTTGTTGTAGTGTAAGGTTTTCAGCCAACACTATTGCATTAGCTATAATAGTAAAAAAATGTATCCAAATTAAAAAAAAAACATTACTCTTAGCAAAACTAACATGAGAATAATTAACACACAAAGACACATAGAATTTACCGATAATTCAGCCTAAATGGTGTTCAGCCTAAATAGTGCTAAGATTTACGAGAGAAGTCCAAGGACACATCTTAGCTTGAAAATTAAGATGGAGCTAATTCAAGACAATAATTATTAATGAAGAGCATACAAACATTGATAACAAAGCTGGAATAGTTGAAATATTAAGGAAGCAACAATAGAATCCCAGCTTCACACTTTGCTATTAAGCTTCAATTTTCTTCCCTTCCTTTGCATAGTTGTCGTAGAAGAAAAGAGCGTTGGATTCCGACTCAAACTGTTTCACGTAATTTTTCTCTTGCTTTGCATCCTCATTTTTGGCGTAAGCACTGTATAAGAGAAGAGCGTTAGACCATGGCTCAAATTCTTTTACATTTACCTTTCCTTCCTTTGCATCGCCATTTTTACCATAAGCACTGTATAAGAGAAGAGCGTTGGATCCCAGTTCAAATTCTTTCACATATTTCTTGTCTTCCTTTACATCACCATTATTAGCATAAGCACTATATAAAAGAAGAGCGTTGGATCCCGGTTCAAATTCTTTCACATATTTCTTGTCTTCCTTTGCGTCACCATTTTCAACATAAGCACTGTACAAGAGAAGAGCATTGGATCCCGGTTCAAGTTCTTTCACGTATTCCTTCCCTTCTTTTGCATCATCATTTTTACCATAATGTTGGGAAAAGAAAAAAGCGTTGGATCCCGGTTCAAATTCTTTCACATATTTCTTGTCTTCCTTTACGTCACCATTTTCAGCATAAGCACTGTACAAGAGAAGAGCATTGAATCCCGGTTCAAGTTCTTTCACGTATTCCTTCCCTTCTTTTGCATCACCATTTTTACCATAATGTTGGGAAAAGAAAAAAGCGCTGAATCCCAATTCAAATTCTTTTACGTATTTGAAATACTCTCCCACATCTTTTCTTGACTCTATTTCCGCAGCAAACTTCACAACAAAAATAAGAAAAAAAAAAAGCATGTTAGACTATTATTCACTAAAAAGTGCATATATGTTAGCGAAAAAAGTCATGTAATCTGTTAAAACAGTTAAGGACGCCAATATATTTAACTTAAAAAACTAATTATACTATATTACATTTTAAACACGTTCTATATTACCTTACCGATGTACAAAAAAAAAACACGTTCTATATTGTTACCAAAAAAAGAACACGTTCTATATATTTGCAAGACTGTTTCCAACATATTTAATCATTTAGTAGTAGGGAAAAAACTACTATATGAAGCATGAAATTTAATTGAATTAAATTAGATATGAAATTTAATTAAAATACAATATAATAATCTAAATCACCCAAAGATCAGACTATCTGGAGTTAGAAGGAAATAACTTAATTAATTAATGATATGAACAAATGAATAGAAATTGTGAAAGGAATTAAAACATACAAGGAAGAGGAAGAGTGCCAAAGGAAGTAAAGAAAGAGAAAGCCTCATCTTTGATAGTTTGAGAGTGTTGTTGGTGTGGGAGAAAGGATGCCCTTTCATCCTATATTTATAGCTTGAGAATGACTATATGTTGATGAGAAGATATTTGTTAAATAGAAGAGTAAGTGATGATTTGTTTTCACTAATAAAATAATCACAAAAACTCAAACACTACTTCTACTAGTCCTTATCTTTTGATGTTTTTTTTTTTCTATTTCCTCTTAAAAGTAAAAGTTGGGTGAACCAGTATTTGTAATAAATTTATTAAATTTAAGTATACTTTTTTTTTATGTACAAAATGCAAAAATGTGACTTTTAAGTCAGAAGCTAGAGATAGGAGCTTTTCGAAAAGAAATTGACTTATTTTTTTGACCCCATCGCAATTAACACCTGAAATCTTACATATTTTTTCCTCGTCTCTTTTTAAAAATAGCAATTCTTTAAAACCTTAAAAAAGTCTTTTTTTGGTTTATGAATTATTCATTTCACTTTAATATTTATGCATTTTATTGTTATTTAAAATTTTACATATTCAAGAATTTTGAATGTTAAATTATTATTTTGATAAATTAAAATTGTTTTTAGTTTTTTTTTTTAAAAAAATATTGAGTTTGATCAAAGAATTAGTTTTTTATTGCAACTTTCATTTTAAAATGTGACAACTAAAGATAAGTAACTTTAAAAAGATGACACAAAATATTTTTATCAAATATATAATTTTTTACTCATAAATAACTTATAAAGTACAAAATTCTGAAACTATCAAATAACTTTCAGTTTTTTAAAATCTCTTATTTTCAGCTTTTAGTTAAAAGCTGCTTATACGCCAAAAGTAAGGGGTGCCAAACAAAGCCTTAATAAAGTGTTAAAAATACACCATAACAATACTTGTATAAATTTTTTTTATTAATACTAAATCAATAAAACAATAATATATATTGCATAATATATACATATATATATATATATATATATATATAATCATGCAACTTTTTTTAGGTCAAGCATATTACATCTAGACCCCACATTTCAAAAATTACATCATCCATCTTAGGTAATTGATACTTGAGCCTGAAGCAAATGATAAACTTAAAACAATAAAACATAAATAATTGATACTTAGACCTAAAGCATATAGTAAGACATAGAATAATATAACACAAGTAACTCATAATTATGCCTAAGGGTGATAATAAAATGTAGGCAAATACTAGGCAATTATATTAAAATAATATTTAAAATATTGATTAAAACTATATAAATATCAATATAAATTATTAATTGTATTATTAATTTCCATTCAATTGTAGTATCAATTTTCAAGTAATTGTGTTAATTAGTCAATATCAAAAGAGATTTCTTCTTCACCTTTACATGCACATCATACATCGATGGCCATGGAACCCACCCATGGCAACATGAGTGCACTATGGAAACTGAATCTCACACTACCAAAACGTTTTGTAACAGCCACAATCGATTAAATAACTCAAATTTAAAAATTAAAATACATTACACAAAAATAATAGAGCCACAATTGATTATATGTAAACTAAATAACTCAATCCTTAAATTCTTAGAAATGAAATGCGTTAAACACCATAGAAATTACTGTTATTTTTTTTTTGAAAATATTGAGAAGAAAAAAATATAATAAAAAAAAAATTGTGATATGTTCCATAGCAGAATTATAAATTGACATGAAGGGGAAAGTTGAAAAAAGAAAGCGAGAAGAAAAATTATGGCCATAAAATGCCGTTTGGTTGAAAGATGAAATGGTCAAATGGGTTTCAATTAGTTTGAAGAAAAAATAAAAAATCATTTGACGTGAAAAGTATATTATTTACTTCAATGTTGTATAGTTAGGATTCCAAATTATTAATTATGATTGAGATATGAATAAGCCATACTTTAAATTATGAGACATTATTTTATTTTAATTTATTTATTTTCTCAAACTAAATTCGATAGATTATATAAATTTAATCGTCATGATCTAATTTTTTTTCTAGATCATGTTGGACAAAAAGAAAACCTTAAAAAATGTCAGAATGATATACACAAACCTGTTGGATCTAGGTATATTATATTGTGCGTAAATTAAATTTCAAGAAAGTTGATGTAGCAATTTATCCTAAATTTTAAAATATTATCATCTATGTGTTGCACAAATGTAATTAAAAAATAGGCTTAAATATATTTTTCGTCCCAGTAAAATTAGAGAAATTCACTTTTTGTCTCTTCAAATTTTTTTGTTGATGAAAAGTCCAAACTTTTCTCAAAACTTTTATTTTTAGTCCCTGCTATTAGCTTAGTCAATTAAGTGCTAACATAACTATTGTTTTTATCCGGTCAAGCTATCATATTAGCATTATAAATAATTTTTAATAATAATATAGGGTCTAGAACTTGCAAATGTAACAGACTGACATGACAGAAACATCAATAGTTAACTAATGTTTTTGTTTCGTTAGACAGCTGTATCAGCATCAAAATTATACTTTTAATATTAATAGAGGGACAAATTTGCATATGTGGTAGACCGGCATGGCAGAAATGTTGGTTACGTTAATCGTTAATTGACCAAACTAACAGCAAAGACCAAAAATAAATTTTTTTAAAAAAGTTTAGATTTTTTATCAATAAATTTTTTTACAAGAACGAAAAGTGAATTACCCTAATATTATCGAGATGAAAAATATATCTAAGCCTAAAAAATAAATATATTTGATTAGGACAGTATGCTACGTGCAATCAATCCAAATATTACCATAAGTAAACATATTTGATTAGGACAACTATGAGATCACGTGATCCATTGCTTAATTGAGAATAGTAATATATAGACTATTAGCATTGGCATGGGAATTAATGCGATTCAACTAATAGTACATATGCAATGATAACACTTAGCAGTTTTTTTGTGAAAGTTTAACTTTTTAAAAGAGGACCATCCGAATATATATAGCACTTATTAATTAGTACTTGTTTTCCTTTATGTGAAAACTTATTTTTTTATAAATTAGACTAGCTACCTTTATTTTTTTGGTTAAAAAAATAGACTAACTAACTGATAGCACTTATTATAGACTAGCTAACCAATAGCTGACTGAGTCTAATGACGGATTATCAAGTACAAAATTTATTTCACCACAAAATAAAAACATAGTGCAAAATGATAAAGATGTAGGACTTGTTTAAAAGAGTTTTGATTTTTAATTTTTAAAAATTGTATTATAAAACAGTTGTCAGAAATAGCTTTAAAAAAAGTGAGAGGAGTTTTCAATATATATTTGTGTGTAAATTCAGAAAACTGAAAACCAAAACAAGTTTTACATGTTTTCAAATTTTAGTTTTTAAATGTGAAAAACAAAAACTATTTCCAAAAACTGTTTTTGAAAATTCATCTCTCAAACAGATTTTTTAGTTTTCTATTCTTAAAAACATAAAACTGTTTTCAAAAACAAAAACTAAACAAGCTCGTAGTCTTTATCTTTGCTGTTGGTTATTATGTTTGTATTTTGTTCAGCTGCTATTTTGTATAGTTTAAGTTGAAACTAGAGATATTTTGTATAGTTTAAGTTGAAACTAGTATCTCTGGTGCTTGTAGACATTTGGATTTATGAATAATGAATACTGTGGTGTCTTGCTGAGAAAAAAAAAATAGTACAAAATGATTATATTCCTATACCTAACATATTATTTCAATTTGATCTTAAGAGACATACACCAAGCACAAAAAAGGCAAAGAAGGGCGATCAACAGAGGAGAACCAGCATCACAACATCCCGCATCATAGCCTTCCACATCACATCTTGAGGGAGGAGTTAAGATGATACCGACTCACAGGTTTCAGTCAACTTCATCGATTCTAGACATTGTTCCACTTCACCCATCATAGGGATCCTTCAAGGATGGAAATCGGCGTAAGGAGGAGGACCAGCAGACTCGTGTTGTGAGGAGAAGGAGTTTGAAGAGAAGATGTTGGAGTAGGAGCAGGCCGCTGACCGACGTGGCTGGCAATGCCCCCCATATGAGCAAAACCACGTAGTGAATAAGATATCGAACCTGCTACCCGAAAGATTATCCTTTCTCATAATGAGACTAAGACATAAGTAACACATTTTAATTCCCTATTTTATATTTATTTGTTTTATATTTGATATCATGTTTTTTGTCTAATTATTGAAATTATTTTGTAGGTGGACGCCGAAACAAGCTGGGGTCGCAACACTTGTTAAGATTATGAAGAAGTATTTCGTTGGCCTACGGTCTTCTTGGAGGAAGATCCCACGGGACCATTATGATCGTTGGTTTAATGCCTGGAAAAGGAAAGTCACTTGGCCACCCACTCATGAAGGACAACTTCGAACACGATGGTTTGAAGCACTTATCTAAATTTTTTACCTTTTTATAGGTTGAAGGAGTAGCGGCTGGATTGGATTGGACCAAGGGATTAGAATACCTTACAGGAGTATTGGGATTTCAGTGAATTTAAGGCCCTATCTTCACATAATAAGAAAATTGGGCTTCTGAGAGAGGTGGAGCACTCCACACTATTGGTCACGTCCCTTGTCATTAGAAGGCTAAACAAATGGTTTGTTCGTGACCTTTATATGCCCTACTATTAATAATTTATCGCATTATTTATTGAATAATAATAAATGTTAGTATATAAAATTGTTAGTTGATTTTCCAGACTGAGGAGTATGGGTATCCGGTGGAACCGGACAAGGTCTTCGAGAGGACACATATCAGGGAGAATGGGGAATGGGTGGATCAGTGCTCTCAAGATACACACCTAAGTTTAAATTGAAGATTTATAATCTCATTTTTTGAAAAATATAAATTAACTTTTGTTAATTGTTATGTGTTTTTATATTCCCAGGCCACATATTTACAGACCATCTAAGAGATTCAGTCTCAAGATCTTGAGGATACTCAGGGTCAGGCAGGTTTGGGGATAACGATTACCACCAGGAAGAGGACATCTTTAGGGAAGAATAGCGGCCGAGTTTTCGAAATTGAGGACTTGGCTTCCCTGTTTTATCTAGGATCGACCTCTTTTACTGTGGAGTCTCATGCACGCACTAACGCATCGGATCGCTCACATGATACTGAGGAGTCTGCGCGTTTCAGGCCCAAATGCGTGAGTTATTAAAGGCCTACCATAAGCAAATGGAGCTCGAGAGACTGTAGATGGAGCGGTGGATGCAGGACCAGCTAATGGCCTAGGAGTAGCCCTTGAGAGAGCAAAATAGGACGGAGTTAGAGTAGTTCTAGATCAATTTTGAGCATACGTTGGATAGGATGATGACTGATTGAGGGGCTCGACGTGATCAACCTATGTCATCTAGACAAATGACTCCACCGTCTAGACCTCATGCGAGTCCACGTGATCAACCTTATGTGATAGATTGACGGGCCAAAAATACTAGTTAACTGATCAAAATGAAGTAGAGTACTAATTTTGATAAAGTTTGGAGTAGAGAGCAATTTCTCCAAACCTCAAAAGGGTTACTGCAATCTACCCTTTATTTTTTGGTCAAATAATATTTTGTACATGATAATCCGCTATTAGACTCAGTCAGCTATTGGTTAGCTAGTCTATAATAAGTGCTATCAATTAGTTAGTCTATTTTTTTAACCAAAAAAATAAAGGTAGCTAGTCTAACTTATAAAAAAAAAAGTTTTCACAAAAAGGAAAACAAGTACTAATAAGTGCTATGTATAATCGGATGGTCATCTTTTAAAAGTTAACTTTCACAAAAAAACTGCTAAGTGTTATCATTGCATATGTACTATTAGCTGAATCGCATTAATTCTCATGCTAATTAATGCTAATAGTATATTACTATTCTCAATTAAGCAACGGATCACATGATCTTATCATAGTTGTCCTGATCAAATATGTTTGTTTTTCAATTGGATTTGTGCAACACATGGATCGTAATATAATAATATTTTAAATTTTAGGAGGTTTGTGTATATCATTCAGATATGTTTTGAGGTTTGTTTTTTACTATACCAATATTTCTTGGATTTGCACACATTATACTGAGTTTAAGGGTCGATGGTGCAATATCAAAAAAAAAAAAAAAGAGGTAGTTGGTGCAAATTTTTTTTTTTAGGAAGCAATGATGTATTAATAGGAAATAGACAAATTGTCCAAGTCAATTAGGCAAGAAAATACATCAAAGAACTGTGAAATATGTGAGGGTACATCAAACTCTTAAGACATCTCACAAACTGTAAAGACTAATGTCACGTAGTATCAGCAATTACATTCAAATTGCGAGAAATATGCACTATATTAACATTATAATGAGCTGCTAAAACGGATGTGTCAAACAAATTTTAGCAAAATACGAATGTCCTCTCCTTGTGCAATTCCATGCATGATAAAGCTCCATACAATTAGTGAAGATAGTGACATTATGAACCTGCAATTCCGCTAACATATGAATAATCTATAGACGAACCAAGCTTTCAGCAACTCGTACTTCAGAAACTTCATTAAACTTCTTAGCACTTGCTCTTTGGAATCTACCATCACAGTCTACCAGGACCATTCATGCCCCCGCACCCAAGTTTTTGACTAGAGAAGCATCCATGAAGATTACCTTGGAATTAAGTAAGGGCTGCGATAATAAATCAGGAACATCAAACTGAGTCGCATTTGGAGACTCCATGTTCTCGCCAATTGCAAAGGAATAGGCCTTTGAAAGCACTTCTTGTAGAGACATCATTCTTCTTGAAAAAACCCATTGATTTCGACGCCACTAAATTGCATACAAAACGTTAAACAATGTGCCCACAACATCGGCGTCACATGCCAATAGAAGAGGCCGAAGCCACTGTGCAAAGTCTACAGTATCATGATCAACATGCCGAAAAGAGAACACCGAGGAAAATCAAACAGGCACAACTTGTTCACAAGTAAGGAGAGCATGTGAAATGGTTTCTTCCTTCTCCCCACATAATGGACATAGAGTATCAACCGGGACACCTCGTGTTACAAGCTTAGCATTAACCGGCAAAGTTGCCTTACAAGCTCGCCACACTAAGTCCTTACACCTTGGTATTACATTTGCATTCCACAATCTGTTCTAGTTCAGCGTAACCTGACTCTCCACAAAGGTTTGTGCAATATAAGAGCCTCCACGCAATAGATTATAACCGAACTCAACAGAATAATTTCCATCAACGGTATACAGCCATAAAAGCCTATCCGGTATAGAGATACGACACAACGAAATTTTAAGAATACAAGATGCTTCATAAGGTGAGAAACAAGACTGAATAGTAGAAATTCTCCATGCACCTATGTCCCAGTCAATAAGATCACGAACTAAATGCAGTCTGTTAGCCGGAATGAATAAGATAATCGGGAAGATACGGACACCACTTGTCCTGCCATATTTGGACTCTACTACCTTCACCGCCATATAGAGCCCTCATCTATCAACTTCTTTACTGAATGAATACTAGACCAAGAGTAGCTTGGCTGATAACCCTTTACCGCATTATAAGCAGAGGTATGTGGGAAGTATCTTGACTTAAAGACAGTAAACAACATAGAGATCTGATTTTGACATAATCTCCACCACTGTTTGGACAACATAGCTTTATTAAAAGATGGAATATGCCGAAAACCCATGCCCCCAGAATTCGTAGACGATGTTAACAAATCGGATGGTGTAATTTTTTAGAAATATCCGGTCTAATGTAATATGCGTAAACCTAAAAAAATTAAAAGTTGCATGATGATTAATTTTATATATATATATATATATATATTATGAATAATAAATAAAATAGTTAAAAGATATAGAGTCAAAAGTATTATAAAACTAAATATATAATGAATATTTCCTGTAGTCATTTTCTCAGATAAGTTGGCTAGGATATATATATATATTATTTTTTTTAATAGGCAAATATTTATTTATACACATATCTTAAATTAAATCACTTAAATCTTTACTATTAAAGTTCGAATTTTGAACCTCTAATTTTTCATGTCTTAAGACTTAGTACATGACCTTCTCTATTTTAAATTTTGTCTCATCCTTTACAACAAAACAAAAACTCCTGTATCTTTCACTTTTCATTCTCGATAGAATTGCTTTTAGGTTAAATATGTTTTTAATTCAGAATTTTAATGAAAATCTATTTTTATTCTTCGAATTTTGAAAAGTGCTTTTTTTTTGTCTCTAAAATTTAACAATAACTTATTTTTCGTCCTTCAGTTTATTTATGTTATGTTTTTGGTTGGCCACGTCAGCAAGTCAGCATGTCACAATTTTCATTATTTTAATTAGTTAAACTCTTAATATAATAAGATTAAAAATGAAAAAAAAAAAAGAAAGAAAATGCCTCCCTCCTTCCTAACAGTTGGTCTCCCTGCTTCCTAGCAACACTATGGATTCCATTCCAGGACCCAAAAATTAAACACATCACAAAGGTGAAGCAATTTCAAAATCAACCATTCCAAAGATGCATTCCAGGGATTAAATCCCCAAATTGAGCAACCTCATCCCTAATCATCGAATTGAAATCCCTAAACCAAACAATCCCAACCTTAATACCCAAATTAAAATTCCAAAATTGAACAATTTCTACCCTAATCCCCAAATTGAAATTTCTAAATTCAACAACCCAACATTAGCATCGCAATCCTCATCCTCATCTTTGGATTCAAGAGTCGCAATTAGATGAAGCGGGAACAATAGAATAAGACAACGTAGAAGACACAACTGAAGAAGACATGGATGAAAAAAAAAACACACAAAGACACAACAGAAGAAGAAGAAGACGCATCAGAAGAAGAAGATGACGCGGGAAAAGAGGAAGAAAAAGAAGGCGTGGCAGAAGAAGAAGATGATGAACAAAAAGAAGAAGAAGAGGTAAGTGAGAGAAGAAATACATGAAAGAGTTTGAGTCAGGTTCCAACGCTCTTCTCTTCTACGACAACTATGCTAAGGAAGTAAAGAAAATTGAAGCTTAATAGGGAAGACTGATAGTTGGGATTCTATTGTTGTTTCCTTAGTTCTTCAATTATTCCAGCTTTGCTATTAATGTTTGTATGATCTTCAATAATAAGTTTTGTCTTGAATTAGCCCTACATTGTCTTGTTTTTACCCCGTCTTAATTTGCTAGCTGAGATATGTACTTGGACTTCTCTTTTAAACCTTAGCACGATTTGGGCTTAATTATCTATAAACTCAACATGTCTTTGGGTGTTAATGATTGTTATGTTTGTTTTGTTTAAAATAATGTTTTTTTTTAATTTAATATTTTTAATATCCCAAATGTACGATTAGTGACTTTGTGAATTTGTGTGTGTGTGTTATGCGTAAAGGATACATATTGGATGAACATGAACATAATTGCAACGTAGATGCAAAGTATAATCATCATTGTGCATTTTTACACAATAATAGACTTGGATTTTAAACTTTGATTTAAGAAAAAATATATGTAATTTGCAAGTATAATAAAAGCTGTAAATGAATTAGAAATTAGAAACGAAATGTAACTTTAATATGTCATGGCGAAATGTAAATATTAAATTACAACTGAATTTGAAACAAGTAGAGTTTGTATCCAAGTGCAAAAATATACAAATAAAAGAAAGATAAAAAGATATGAGGTGGAGGACACAACAATAATGGAAGTTATGTGGTCTCTGGAACTTCTTCCAACTAAAACAAATACAATAAAATTAGACAAGAAAGGTTTTCACAAGAGCGTTGAGTGGATGTAAGGAGAGCATCAAGAGTGTGGCATAAAGTGTTTATTGAAGTCATTTTCAAGGAAAGTTTTATACTTTGGGTCCCAAGTTCGTGAAGCTTTTCCAAGTACTGAATAATGTAACCCAAGGTTGGTTATTTATAGATAACTTTGACTTGATCATGAAGAAAACAGAATAGAGATAACTTTTCGCCCACTACTTGATGATAAGAATAGTCTAGAACCATTTTTGTACGTTCTTCTCAATAAAAGCGTGGTTTTGGTAGCTAACACAATGTGTGTATGCACTCAAAACGTGAAATTCGGAACTAAACTACGTTAACCTCGTTGTTAATAATGGTTTGCGTTGAAATCTTCTATTGACTCTAAAACCTTAGTTTTTGATCAGTGTTATGATACTTAGTCATTTTCTAATGACGCAACACATTTTTAAGTTGGTTTCTTAATTGTACCTAAAAATGTATCTTCTAAGGCAATAGTCAATCAAATGGCACTTTAAATGTTTCATTGATGTCTTGGTGTTGGTAATTTTTGTCTCGTTTTGATGTTATCCCTAAACTTAGGTCTTCAGAATATTTTGTAACTTAAAATTGAACGCTATAATCATTGGGTGACATTTTCATATTGGACCCTCGAACTACACTAATCTTTCCTTTCAGATCAATTTAAATGGTAGGGATGGATGAGAATTGATCTTTGATTTGGAAGTGATTGTAGAATTGAGCCCAATGTCAAATCACTTGGATTGGTTTTTAACGTTATTTTGATTACTTTCAACTAAAAATAGTCCTTTGTTTATTTTATTTTGATTTCAATTGATTAATGTCAATTTTACAAAAATAGTATAGAATTACTTACCATACTTGTTATTCTTAAACTATGACATCAACAAACGAATATCAGACCTACTAGATATACACTATTACATTATTGATATCTATCAACATTGACTTTATACATGTGTAAAGAAAGTTACAAATGCTAAAAGACAATATTTTTTAATAATTTGACAATATTTTTTAAATGTTACAAAAATTTTTTAGCAACATAGTCTTCATACAATATTTTGTAAAAATGTTGCAGATGTGAAATGGTAACATTTTTAATGATTTTGCAATATTTTTTAGTGATACTTTTAAATGTTCCTAATAATCAATTATGGTGTAGTGATAATTTCCATCAAAAGAATAACATGGTAGACAATCAAGAAAATCAAACCATGCTTTGAATCAAAATAAGAAAAACCTGGCTAAAACACACAAGTTACAGTTATGCAATAAGGGAAATGGAATGAGTGAGCGAAAGGGGAACCTAATCAGGGAATTGAGCAATTTTTATCAACACGTCAACTCTATCTAACCCTACATTCTACGCATTGGAGCTCCTTCTCATGGTTATCGCCAAGATCCTTACAGGCAAGATGCGTATCGATGACCACCACTGTGATTGGTATATGAGATCCCCTAAATCCTACGGTACACCACCAACATGGACCACATCGTTGCCATGTATGCCGCCTCGCTATACTCATCAATCCTTCTTGAAACCCCTTCGCTTTCTCCATCTATGTGATATAAGCATGGATTGGAAGCCTCAAAGACTCCAAGTTTTGAAGACCTTTTTAGGGTTTAATCATCTTTTCAATCTGTTATAAGTTGATCCTAAACATGTAACGGTACATTAGGAGCTTTATTTTAGAGTTTTGAACATCATTTGTCGATTAGAAGTGCAGTTTGCGCGTTCAAACGCACCAATAAGGAGTTCAAACGAGCACATTTAGCTCCCAAGACCCAGATTTTGCGTTCAAAAGCCATTATGGGGTGTTCAAATGTGTTCTAGCATCAAGGAGGCCTAGAATTTGCGTTCACACGCGTGTATACGGTGTTCAAATGCACCCTTGTTTGCTTCCTACGCATGCGCACGCGTCACAAGGGTAGGCTAACGCGCATGCTGCCCTGTTTTGCGAAGTTTGAGCGTTTTCAGGGCTTTAGGTTACTTATAAATACCATTAGGACTGGCATAAACTCATATTTTTTCTTTCATACACTTTTTTTCTCTATTTTACTTTGATACTTGATAAAATGGATGTTCCTTATGCTTCATCATCCCAAGGCAACACCAATTTCCTTTTTGTAGCTTTTATTAGTCATTTTGATAAATTGTTGGATAAGAAGCTTGAGGGTGTATATGAGGCGCTTGATAGAGCAAAAAGAAAATATGCCAATCATGATGTTTATGATTCTCCTAAAAGGAATGTAAGCACTCATTCTAGAGGTAACCCTATTCCCTATGCTTATGCTTTATCATGGTAGACATGACACATATGATAGGCATGCTTTGGATAGATATGCTACACCTTCTTCTAGATGTGTTACATGTGATGCATATCCTAGCCATGTTAGGGATGATAGGTATGTAGAAAAGAAGCATTCTAACATGCATGAGAAAAAGAAGAAAAATTTTGTTATAGGGGATGAAGCTCATTCTTTTCATTAGGAATTAATGAAGCAAGCAGAGCATAAAAAGAGAGCCAAGGAAATGGAAAAGCTTTTTGACATGTTAACTGAGTTTGACTTGAAAGAAGTTGTGCATGAAGAGATTGAGGTTCCAAAAGGAGAGGAACATATTGACACTTTTGTTGTGAGTGAGAATGAGGTAAATGACCCCTTGTGTTTCTCACAACCTCAAATGTCTTTGTCTTCTAATGTTTCTTATCATACTATTACTACCTCTCTTTAAAGTGTAGTAACTTTTCCATTCAAGGTTTGTGATGAACTTGCACTGGAGGAAGTAGAAGGTAACAACTCATTAGCTAACAAAGGTATAAGTTTTGTTCTTCATATTTCATTACCTTCATTGGCAAGTATTCTAAGGTATACCTCTATCTTCTCTACTTCTCCTACCTTGAATTATTTATTGTTTGGTTTCAATTATTTGATTGTTAATACATTTTGGATTGGTAAACTTGGACATTTGGTTGTATTTTTCTACAATGATTACTTGAGCTTTATGCAAATTGATGATGGCCATGTTATTTCTGTATCTTTGGTTTGGTGTGTGCAAAATGACATTAGCCTTTTAGTAAACCAAGATACTTGTGGTCACTTGGAACAACATGCTCCATCTTTGATTGAGAATGTGTGTGTTACACATGCATTTGTTCCTACATGTTTAGTCCCCAATGACTCTCTTTTGGTTCAAGCATTTTGGACTTGGGACATTGACATTATTGATGCATGTGTTGTGAATGATGATCTTCCTCATTTTACTTATGTGTTGAAGTTTTCAAATCCTAGTACTCATGACGATCTTTTATTTCTTTATACACACTCATGTTCATTTGTTTTTCCGAGTGTTATCCTTTTTGGTTTGTGAAACTGCTTAGTAAGATGTTAATTTTTGTGTTTGATCGTATCAGTTTGCTTTTATTTGTGGACTTATTGTTGCTTTCTCTCTTGTAGATCACATACCCTTTAAAATTCGAGGACAAATTCTTTCTAAGGAGGGGAGGATGATGTGATCATGGATTGCTTGAGGATTGAAGTTTCAAGAGGAGCAAGCAAGTGTCAACATTGAAGACCTTCTAACTTTTTTAATGTTTTTCAGATAAAAATGTATTTTAGGGAATAAATTGTAGGTTTGGATTATTTTTGTACTAAGTGTGATTTTAGTGTCTTAACTGATATTATGTTAGATATTTTTAATTTTGCATTTTCAGTCCCTCAGTTTTGTTTCAATTTTAGGGGTTGCCTTGCATTTATTTTAGAAGCTACTTTAAGTCCCTAGAGGGAGTAATATAAATACCTACTTTAGGTCTTTTGAAAAAAAAAACTTTTGATCATTTGAATGAATATTGAGTTCCTATCTTTCGTCACCACAAGGAGAAAGAAAACCAGATCGGTGGCGGCGGTGCAACAAGAACGACGTCGTTGACGGTGGTGGCATGATTGCTGAAGTGTCCAATGGCGAGGCTACGTTTGGCCGTCTTTGGTCACGTTGTCGGTTTGATGGACAGCAGCAGGTTTCTGCTTTTCGGCGCTACCAAATTCCAAGCTTGAAGAAAATGGTGTGGCGACGTGTTTCTTGTGTGCAGCTTGTGCACGTAGGTTGAAGATGAAGGGGGGTACTGTTAGCGAAAATCCGGCCAGGACTATATGACAAAAAAAAGAGAGAAAAAGAAAGTATTGGTCTAAAACAACATAACAAAAGGAGAGAAAGAAAGACTCAGCTAGAAAAAAAAAACTGGTGCATCTGTCACACAAAAAAAGGCCCAGTTTGCAAAACAAAAACTAGTAGAGTCAGTTGGTTGGTGCGTCTAGCGAAACAAAAAAAAGAGGGGCCAAGCTTTCATTTGCATAAAAAAAGGCCCTTAAGAGAAAAACGGGTAGTGTGTCTAGCAAAAAGTTGCCTCATTTAGAAAAAGTAGTACGCCCAGCAGAAAAAAAGAGGTGTCGCAGCAAAAAATGTGGTGGGCTTAGTAAAAATATCTACTTTGACAAAAAAAGAGATGGTACAGTTAGCAAAAAAAGGAAAGAAGAATCATATTTGATCTTAAAAAACCAAAAAAGAATGGCAGTGTATCTAGAAAAAACACATCATCTGGTTAAAAAAAGATGGTGGTGTGTCTAGCAAAAACAATGAAGAGTTTAGTCAGAACAAAAGGACTTCCTTGGTTCATAGAAGACCTTCTTGATCCAAAAACCATCCCGGTTCCACATATGAACATTTCAATTCAGAAGCTACATTGGAGCTTTCTAAAGCACGGCCTACTATGCAATATCATTGAAAAATTCTGGTGCACGGTACAATCTATTTTAGTTTATATGCTCCATGCTCAATATTTATACATCATAGTCATCTCTGACACTATACGGTAGAGTTATCTTAATATGATGTGCTAGTAGCCATTACATAGTTTGCACCATATCTCATGCTCAATTGTTGCTTCATAATTTACATGCTAGCATTTACAATCTTGTCTACATTTGCTCTACATATGCTACCATCAAAAGACTGTTATCGACACAATATTTCTGGTTAATGTTTGTATTATAATATTATATAATATTACTCAATGACCAACGTCCATGGATGATAAGTGGCAGGACTGGCATGAATATCATGTCGGTCAACTATATACAACTAGTGGAACCTTCTTGGTGAACAGATGAAAGTCAAATCATGATTGAAATTTCAAAGGGAAAATTCCTCCAAAAAGAGGAAAGTAAGATTAAATATTTATTAATTCTTGTCTTTATTAATAAAAGTACCTTTTTTCAGTTACTCTTGGCTACTTACCATTATGCATGTTTTGTCTATAAATTTCTTGAGATACAGGAAATCAATAATAGCGGCCAAGATATCCTGGAACAAATTGTCAATGAAACAAAGCGAAACAACATCAAGACACATTCAGCCAAAAACAACCGGGATACATATGCCGTCAATAAGAAAGACCTCCTTGAGACAACCATCAACAAAGAGATGACAAAGGTCATATCTACAAATGACGGCTACAGATGCCGGTGATCAATGTCTCTTCAAAATGAATATGACAAATGTCAAATCTACATATGGCGGCTATAGATGTCGGTGATCAAGGTCTCTTCAAAAAGAAGATGACAAAGGTCACATCTAAATATGGTGGCTACGGATACCGGTGATCAAGGTCTCTACATAAGAAGATGACAAATGTCACATCTACAAATGTCGGTGATCAAGGTCTCTTCAAAAAGAAGATGACAAAGGTTTGTTAACCTTTTAATGGTGCTGGAAATGATTAACTCGTTTCAATATAGTGATTATACGTGTATCGTCCACATGGAGCACTTGAATTTATTCGATTAAGAGTTAAGTTGATAGGATGCTCAAAAAACGTAGTAGGTTGTAATGGAAAATAAAATAAACACTTGGTAAAAAGATAAACAAATAAAATAACAATTCACTTGGGATTGAGTTTCATTACTTAACCTTGTTTCTTTCAATTAAAGTTAAATATTATAAGAAAAGATGTGTACTCAATGTCACAAGTGCAAATCTCTTTGATCACTTGATTCTAAGACACTAGTCTCTAGAACCCAATCTTTTGGGACTCTAGGTACTATGTCTTGCATTAAGCAGAGTACTAAGGCAATCATAAGCACTTCCATCTATCTCTAGACTAGAAGATTTTATGAGAGTTTTTCTCCAAATCCATTTATAAACCAGTTCTCAACTGCGCAAATAAACCAACACATGGAAAAGGTGATCAAGCTTAAACCAAGAAAAGAAGAACAGAAGAAGCACTCCAATTCATATATAATATAGAACTAACAATTGAAAGAAACAAGAGACGAAGTAATTACATTCAATCCCAGCAGAAAGCTTAGCCTAGCAAAGCCATGAACTTCAAGAACTAAACCTAAGAGTATTAGAACTCTGACTAAAGCTTATACTTTGTGGTTTATTTCTATACAATTCAATATCATCTCCTAACTTTTGAAAGGCTCTATTTATAGGTGTTTTGGGCAGAGGTCTAGCGCTCGAGCGCCCTCCTGGCGCTTGAGCACTGGCCTGACACGTGCTGATGAATGAGCTTAATTGCCTGGTTAATGCATTTGGCGCTCGAGCCTTGGTATGGCGCTCGAGCGCCAGGCTCATAACTCAAGCAGAAAGGATTCAATGCTAAACGCATTCTGGCGCTCGAGCCCTGGTGTGACACTCGAGCGCCAGAGCATTTACACTGGTAGAAAGGATCCTATGTTCCTCAGCTTCCAGCGCTCGAGCGCTGGCCTCTTATATGTTCCAGCAACTTGATTTTCTTATTTTGCTTCAAAAACACCTGAAAATACATTTCTAAAGTTAGAAAATTTATTATTACCACTTATTTCCTCTTAAACTCACAAAGTAAGGAAAAGAGGTGAAATTATGTATAGAAACATGTAATTTCTAGAGAAGATAAGTGCAAATCTTTTATTATATAAACACACTAATTTGCACTTATCAATGTCACATCTACAAATGCCGGTTATCAACGTCTCTTCAAAAGAAGACGACAAAGATCACATCTACACATGCCGGTGATCAAGGTCTCTTTAAAAGAAGATGACAAAGGTTAAATCTACAAATGAAGATGATCAAGGCCTCTTAAGGCCATCTACAAACAATGCTGATCAAGGCTTCTTAAGGCCATCTACAAAGTATGATGATCAAGGTCCTTAAGGCCATCTACAAACGAAGATGACCAAAGCCTCTTAAGGCCATCTACAAACGATGATAACCAAGGCCTCTTAAGGCCACCTACAAAGCGATGAAATATGCCTATTAAGGCTATTTACAAATGGCAGATCAGAAAATATGCATCTTAAGCCCATGTCAAAGCGATGATCAACAAATATGCCTCTTAAGGCTATGTCAAAGCGACGAGTCAACGATTTTTCCTCTTAAGGCTATTCCACAAACAGAAAGGAAGACCAACGAATATGCCTCTTAAGGCTATACAACAAACAAAAATGAAGACGAAACAGAGAGCTATCAAAGGGACGCCTTTAAGGATAACTCTCAACAATGAAGATCGCCAAAGGACGCCTTTAAGGCTAACCCTCAACAACAAAATAAAAAAGGGATGCCGCTAAGGCTAACCCCTTGCAAGATTACAAGCTAGAAAGGCTATGGCTACGGCCAACCCAATTCTATAAATCTGAGATGAGGAAAAATCAAAGGGCAATGGTTATGGCCAACCTGGTTCTACACTATGAAAATAAAAAGGACAACAATCCTGACTAAATGCGTCAAATAAACACAAGCTTGAAGATGGCAGTAACCATCCCAGTCAATACAATACCAAAGGAGAAAACAACAAAGAAAGGCCTACGACCATCTCAGGACGACAAACCCCTGAGATACTAAAGAAAGGCCTACGGGTCATTCCAAGACAAAGTACTTGGACCTAATTTGACGAGGACACAACCATCACGAGATGAAAAACTCCCAGGATATCCCATAAGAAGGCCACGGGCCATTTTGATAAAAATACTTGGATCAAAGTTGAAAAGGATATGTGTTATCTCAGGACGTTTTCTCCTCGAGATACTAAGAAGGGACAAAGGCCACTCCAAAATGAAAAGTTCTTAGAAATAAATTTGAGGAGGCTACTTGCCATCTTTGAATGTTCTTCCCCTGGAGAATAATATGGCTGATGGCCGTTCCAGGATGGAAGTACCCTAGAACAATATCAACGGGGGTAATAGCCGTTTCAGAATGAAAATTTCCCGAAATAGTACAGAGGAGGCCATAGGGCCTACTGGGAAAAGAGTTTCCCAGAAAATAAGTAAAAGAATTGGTCAGCGACCATAGTGTGCAAGAAGCACAAAGTTTCATTACATAAGAAATGTTGAAGTAATTAAAAAAGTAAAATTAGACGACAAAGTCGTTAGAAGATAACTCAAGAGGCTTCGGCTTCACCAACATTAGCACCATGATCTTCTGGAGGGCGCAAAGATCAAAAGGAGAAAAGACCTACAAAGTTAATTTGAATATCGAGATTCAAAAATCGAAGTATCTTAACACAATACTTGAAGGCATCAAGACCTCTTCCCTCGAGGAGACCTTGAAGCCCATTCACAAGGCAAGTCCATAATTTGGGTTTAAGACGTTATACAAAAATACAACTTAACTAGACGAATGTTAAAGACACAGGCGAGAAGCTCACAATGCTATCAACAGCAAGCGCATAAAGTCCAAGATTCAATAGATCCGACATGAATAACCCAAAGATGATAGCTTACTCAAAGCAGCTTGTCAACTTGGGA
This sequence comes from Cyamopsis tetragonoloba, assembly GCA_037177725.1. NCBI lineage: Eukaryota > Viridiplantae > Streptophyta > Magnoliopsida > Fabales > Fabaceae > Cyamopsis > Cyamopsis tetragonoloba. The sequence goes on along the minus strand of CM074122.1, from coordinate 48,271,316 downwards.
GACTACAATGTTACAAATCCTACTTCGGACATGCACTAGTCTATTTTGGCAAAAATATTTTGATCAGCACATCTCAGCCAAGTACATCTTGACAATTGACCCAACTTGGCTCTAAGGCCACGTTGATTCCAATAGGGACCAAGTCCCTAATTTGAAGAAGATAACCTTGGCAAGATCGTTGATCCAGCAGGACTATCATCGGATTCTTTGACAATGAAGTTCATGTCGACCCAAAATAAAGGGTTTAAGGTTAACGACCATCATGAATTAAGAGCCTTAACAAAAAGGTTATTCAACTCCTATGTTGAAGGCTTAAAAGAAATTGATGACCGACGGGAATCCTGAACCGTTAGAAAATGATCACAAAGTATTAATATTTAAAGAAGCAGACTCGACATGCGAGCAATTAAATAAAGAACAAATGTCTATGCCTCCCTAAAAGAAAGGGGATACCTAGGCCAAAGAGTCCATTTTCATAGTGGAGATACATATCTTCAAAGAGAATATTGCTAGAGAAGTCCAGAAAGAAACCGAGACAGGTTTGAAAAAAAGCCAACAAAGCTTACTCATTATTAGTAGAGAGTAAAAAAATATGTACATCACACCCAGGTAGAAATTCCGGGATGATGCTGATCTTTGGAAATTAGATGAACTGATATTCAAGATACATTGAGCGAGATATGATCACAGAGCATGAGATGCCATCGGTATCCGAGATAGCTTCAGCAATTGGAGTCATCATAAATTTTGATCACCAAGGTGGTAAAATACCTCCCTGAATTATCAGATCACATCGAACAATATCGGTGTCGGTAGAGTCACTGAACCAAATTATCTAAAGAATTCCACTAGAAAATGGACAACAACAACCTTAACTTGGAGATCATAATTCCATATTCATATTAATGATGCGAAGGGTTATAGGCCCCATGCCCAGGTGAAAGGACTGAAAATTTCAGTTGAAAATCACGTGCTCATAAAGGGTGAACAACAAACTCGAGAGAAAATCATGTGAAGTCCCGATATAACGATCAGAGACAAAATGTTTCAATCCGATATGACATTCATGACGGCTAAGTTCAAAAAAGTCGAAGTTTTTACCTTCAATGGAACACCGACCCAAGGACAATTATAATATGATAAAGATTTTCACTTTCAATAGAGTATCGACTTGGAGCTTACCACTACAGCTGATATGGAGCAAGTCAGCTAGAAAGGACATGATTGTCTAAGCGTGAATCTTACAAGACTCTGAGATCTACGATGATAGAACGTATGAAGGATCATAAAAGTATCACCCCACTCTGAGGAACTAGAAGAACTAAGAGAAAAATCAATTCATCTTACGAGATGAAATTAGAACAACATGTAATGCACTTGAGTCGAAATTCTACTCCTGGTACAACACCATCGTGGGGGAAATAAAGAAATCATCCGAGTGATCAGCCATGAAAATAATTCTCCTACTCACAAATGGAGGGCTATTCAACGAGTCTGAACACGTGAAGTTTGAAATTCGACATCCAATCCGGCATACAAACCGAGAATATGAAGTCAACAAGGCAAAGGAGAATGCTTGAAATGCTAGAAATGAACTCTTAATAAATAAAAGAGCGGCAGAACTAAATAAATTGAAATATCCCGGATTGCGGGATCAAAAGTAATCCGACATGGATACTTAAAGACGCCGACTTGCTTGCAGCAACTCGCCGTCTTGGGGGGCTTTTGTTGTGAACCGGAATTAAGAGATATCTCGGTTATCAATACCATGTCTGGAACGATATCACAACTATTATTGATATTGGGCTAGACCTAGAGACAAGACCCTTGAGGCCCAAAATATAACCTGCAGACCCTAATAGCTCTTTATAAACATAACACATTACATTATTCCAAGTATGCTATTAATCTAATATAATTACTCTGACCCTAAACGGGCATTGACTTGGGTGTCAGAGTGTTTGCAGGTCCTCCACCCGCTGTCATGGAGCGCCGCCGGAGCACTCGAAGATCGGAGTTCATCCCGTGTATCCTGTCATCATTACCTTCTGGCGAGCTACTATTTTATGTCGTTCCTATATTTTTAAAACGCAACAATTATAAAATATACATTAATGACAAATCAGCTGAGATGGCATTTGCAATATAAAATAAAATACAAACAAAATAAGAAATAAAAAAATAAGTGCTATTATTGCATATAGGTACTATTATGTTAATCGCATTGGCATGCTGATAGTATATTACTATTCTTAATTAAGCAACGGATCACATGATCTCATCATAGTTGTCCTTATCAAATATGTTTATTTTTGGGATAATATTTTGATTGATTACAAGAAGCATAAATGTCCTAATCAAATATATTTATTTTTTAATTGCACTTGTGCAACACATGGTAATATTTTAAAATTTGGGAGAAATTACTACATCAATTACCACGAGATTTAATTTACGCACAATATACCATCTACCAGGTTTTTGTATATCATACACTACAAAGAAAATTCAGGATTTAATATAGTTTGCTATTAATTAGCAATGTACTGATTAACGATAGAATTCTCTTGAGCAAATTTTAAAAAAAAAATATTTGTAGGGATACTGAACTCTTTTGATATTTGCTCACATTATACTGCATTTAAGGGTGAATGGTATAATAATTTTTAGATATATTGGATCTAGATGTAATATACCTAAACTTCAAAGAAAATTGTTTTAATTTACCCTAAAATTTAATTATTAATTAGATAAAATGTAAAATATAAAATAGAAAGTACATTTAAGAGAAGTCTACTACGAATAATAACATTATTGCATTTTCCCTCTTAGGATGATGTATTTGGCCAACTAACTTGAACAACCTGTCACATATTAATATAGGCATTTTAGTACATTTTGTTTTGCATCCTTGATTTTTGTCTTTATTAATGGAGTAGGGACAAAAGTTAGATTGGCTTTTAGTGTATACTTGTTTATTTTATATGTGTTTTACATTTTTTTTTCCAACTGTTTCGATAGTTTAGGTACCTTCATGTTTTGAGTATATTGTTTATTCTGATATATGTATAACCTTACAATATAATTCACTTTGAACAATATTTAGTAAAATTATTAAAAAATGTTACCTTCACGTGTTTATAACACTTTTGACAAATGTTATGTAACCAAAAAATTTTAAGAATATTTAAAACACATTTTTTTTATATTTACAATATTTTTTAAAAAATTTAGTATATTGGCCATGTTGTTAAAGGTCATAGTGTAATTATAGCAATAATGTTAGTGCTAGTAGTAGACATTGAAATATGTTTTAAATACTTATTGTGGATGAAAACTTGTTTAAATAAAATGTTTTTTTTTATTAAAATATGTTTTTCTTTTGGTATAATATTGTGGATGATTGTTTGAAGCATAGTTGTCCTAATCAAATATATTTATTTTTTAATTGCAGCTTTTCATCATTTAATTTTATATTTATTTCAAAATTATTAGAGTGTTCATCATTCATACCAAATAAAATATTTAACGAGTACTACCATGTGCATCGCATGGCGTAATATTTTAAAATTTAATTAATTTATTTTTTTATCAGAAAAAAAAAAACTAATAGTATTAATGCCACCAGCACCAGAGGTGCAAATGTACATATACCCACCATTGAAGCAAAACAGTAAATAACAGAACTAATCACAGAACAAAAAAACCAGAAATACTCTTTAATTTATATCCACCGTTCTTTAAGTTCTACTTGGTCAAACTAAATGTGAAAGGGTATTTTAAATACTCTTTCCTATTTGAATTTTTTTAATTTAAGTTAACTCATATTTTATATCTTGCATATATCTCAACTTTCATTAAAAAAAAAAAGAAAAAATAAAGTTGATAAAAATATACAAACTTAATAAATATATTTAGAAAAATTTATAGTATTTAGATTTTAAATAAAATGAATTTATATTTTTATTTAGAGATAACTTATATTTTTTGGAATTTAAATAAAAAAGTTATTTTGAAGCCATTATTTAAATAAAACTTAAAGTCAAACGGGTTAGCCCCTTTAATAAGGAAAAATATTAAATGATAAAACTTAATTTTAGAAATAAGTATTTTAATTAAAAGAAATAAAAGAATAAAAATAGTAAAGCAATTGACATAGCGAAATTAAAAAACTTTATATTGTTTTCTGAATGTATATATTTTTTACAAAATAATCTCATTGACTCCCGTAACAATTGCTTCAGAAGAAGTTTTCCAAAATTAGAATTAATAAAACTCACTTAATTAATGCCAATAATTTCTCAACAAAAATTAAATAGATTTGACTTTATTTTATATAAAACTTTGAAAAAAGAGTTAAATGGGAATTGACTTCACAATTTTATACTGCAAACAATTTTGTATCTCTGATCTAAAAGTGAGAAAATGAAATTTCAATAAATTTAATAAATTATTTTTATTATGAAAAAACCCAATTTTTAACTTTGCTTTAAGTCTCTATAAGTATTAAGTCGCTCCTTAGGCCACAAGGAATTCATGTCTCACGAGATACTTTTTTTCAAATAATTAAATAACATTTTTTTTCAAAATATTACATAATATATATATATATATATTTATATATACTCGTAAATATTTTATATACTATTTCATTTTAAAATCATAATAAAATTGTTTTCACTAAATATAAACGTATAAGGTTTATGTACTTCATTTAATACTATGATATTGCCATTTGAATACAGGATTTGTTAGTTAAGTACTATAACTAATGTACTATATTATATATTTTTCTTAACTGAAAATTGCTAAAGCGCTAATTTGACATAATGATTTTTTGGTGCATTTCATTAAGTGCACTAACTTGAGTTTTACTTTGTGTATCTAACATTTATTCTATTCTTTTGTTTAATTGAATTAAAATGAGAGAAGAGAGAAGGATATCAACTCATTATAATTTAAATAATATGCATGAATTCAAATAGAAAAGGATATATATTTTTTAAAAATTAAATTATTATAAGAGTTAAATTAAATCTTTAAAAGTTGAATTGAGTTGATATACGAGATGAGGAAAGCCGGGATAAGTTGTAAATTGAGAGAAAAGAGATCGGTGAAATTTTAAAGAAAGTCATAAATAGTGGATCTAGCAGATTAACCCATTTATTTAAAACTTAAAGTTTAGTGAATTTTCCCATTTAAATAAAACTTATATAAGTTTTTAAAATAATTTATAAAGTTGATATTGTAGGTTAGCCAATTTATAAAATCATTATTTTAAATTATAATTAAAAAATTCAACACATTTGATATAAAATTATAATAATAAAAAATATTTTTTTAAAAAAAATTAACGTCTAAATTATACAAGTTATCTTTGAATAAAAATATAAATTTATTTTATTTTTTTTATCAGCCAAAAGAAATATATTAATAAAAATTAAGAACACGAAAACGGTTGAAGTAGATATCTAAACAGAAAAAACAACGCCTAAAAAATAGCAGCCACCCCAGCAAGGCAAGAACCAAAAAAATAAACAAATAGAACATAGAGCAAATTCCAAGCCATCAACAACACTTATGGAGGCTACATAAACAAGCAACTTGTGTAAATTTATTTCATTTAAAGTCAAAATAATATAAGTTTTTCTAACTACATTTATTAAGTTTGTATTTATTTAACAACTTTATTTTGTCTTTTTTTATTTTTTTAAATTTGAGATATATACAAGATATAAAATATGAGTTAACAACATTTAAATTAAAAAATATCCAATAGAAAAGAGTATTTAAAATACTATTTCACATTTTGTTTGACGGAGTAGTGAATAAATAAGAGGGAAAGAAATAAGAAACAGAGTAAGAAATTAAAGAACTGAGGAGGAGTTAAATTAACAAATAAATGAAGTGCTATTTAGTTGGAGAGAAATATAAAAGAAAGAAATTATATATTTCTTTCCTTTGTTAGGATTAATTAGAAATAAGAAAAGAGAGAAATAGATAATAATATAAAATAAATAAGTTTCTTTTGAACTATAAAAAAAATTAAAATTTATAATTAATTTAGAATATAACAAAAATAAAATAAATGATATACAAATTAAATAGTATAAATTAATTCAAATAGACAAGAATATATATATATATATATTAAATTAAATAATTATAAGAATTAAATTGATAAAAATTTATGTAAAAAAATAGATAGAAAATTGATTTGATTTGATATTTAAAGGGAGAGTAGCTTGGGTAAGATGTGAGTCGGAAAAAAAGAGATTAATGAAGTTTGCAATAATAGTTTCAATTAGATGATGTGGACAAGTTAAACACATGTTAATCAATAAGAGGAATAACATAAATAAAAAAATTTGTTCCTTATATTAATGGAACACATGAGAAACCAGATATCAATTATCATTACTTTTAATTATAGTATTAATTATAATTTTATTATTAACCTAATATAACAATGAGACAGATAAAGAATGGAATTAAAAAATTATATTGCTTAAAACAAGACTGATGAATATATTTCTTCATTTAAGTATTTTACTCACAAGTAGACAAATATATAATAATGGAAGGATATGTATTTTGTCATTCCTTAAAAAAAGTTGTTATTTAAACAAAAATGTTGAAAAACCTGTTTGGTAAATTGTTTGAAATTTACAATTCTGCTATTTTACAATGGTAACAGTTTTGTTGAGTAAGCAAAAATTTTGATATTATCTAAAAAAAAATCACATTTTATATCATTTCCAGTTACCTTTAAACATACAAAAATTCACGATATAAAAGTAATTTTGCTTTTAAGCAAATGATTCTCCCTTCTTTTTCTTTCTTAGGGTTTCCTTGACGACTGCGTGAGGGTTTTCTCTCGGTGATTTTGGGTTCTTTTCCCCTTGTGTGGTGGTGTTCGGTTATTCGTGCGAAGATGGAGCATTGTAAGTGGATAAATTTTAGGGAGACAGAGGAGAAGGTAATATCGACAACTTTCCTCAAGGATGTGATAATGAGAAAGGTCGCAATTTTTTCCATTGGCAAGGTCTTTGTGATGGTGGTGATTGTGATTCCAATTCCAAAGTTATTAGCAGTAGTTATCAATCAGCCTCACATATACATATGGTCTTAATTGTTGTGGGCTTGGGAACTCACATGCAATCTTTTCTCTTCAAAAGCCAAAAGCCTTCGAAGATCTCATCTATGTTTTCTCTGTTTATTCAATATCAATGTTTGTTTTATTTCTTGTTTCAATAGGAATAAGCACTAAGTTTTCGATGGCTTTTGTGCCAGAAATCTATGATGCTTTTCTTTTTTGCTATGTTTCTTGGCTGTGCCGCATGATGAACTCTAATATCTCTTTGCTTTCTTTGAGCCGAATTGTGCTTAGTACTAGGATTTATGCCCGGAAAGTGGTTGTGTTTTTTAAGGCAGTAGAAAGTCATTAGTGCCTGTCACCCTTCTTCAGTTTTATTCTTGCTGGACAATAGGACAGTTTCATAGGATGAAAGTATTTGTCGTCATATTTTCCTTGGACTATTGTTTTGAGGACGATGCAATGTCCGTGTCTTTTTCTTTTCCTAGTTTTTGTCCTTTGTTATTTTATTTTCGATTTCAACTTTGTTTTGGTTTTTTGCGATGTCGATGTATTAGTTTATTTTTATTAATGAAATATTTCTAATTTTTCAAAAGAATATAAAAATATTTTTTTTATATCATAGGTTATTTTAAAAATAAATTTCTTATCAACATATCCAAAAAATATACCATATTAGATTGACATAATAATTACTTATACATATAATTAATTCTCAATATAATTTATTGTTTTATCACCAAAACAATAAATAGCTACAAGACTAGCAATTTTTTTCATTTCATACTCAATTCTTCTCAATTACAGTTTTTGTGTTAAACCTCTTTTCTCCTTAGGAATAAAAGTTGAACCAAAAATAATTTTTCAAAAGATTTTAAAGTTTAATACTCTTATTTTTAGTGATAATTTTGAAAACAAAACTAGCTACAAGACTTTTCAAAAGTTAGAATTTTAATTTTTACTTTTATTAAACCACTTGAATGTGATAGTAGGTATGATTAAAATAAAGTATCAAAAATAGTTTATAAATTTTAAAATTAATAAAATTAATAAACAACTTTGAACTTCACATTTGTTTAATCAAAAATCAATTTCATATTAATTTAAATCAAACTACTACTAGTACATTTCCATTTCTCTTTGTCTCTCACCTTTACATACACACCAAAGCTGGATCTAGCTAATAAACTAATTAAGCATAATATCCTCGAGGCTTTAAATTAATAACTAATAATTACTTGTAATCTAAATTAAAAATCATTATTCTTAATCTATAAATAGAGACTATATCTTCTACATCTATCCCACACCAATAACACTCTATAGTCTTCCTTTCTCATATACAAGATGAGGCTTGCTCTTTCTTTAGCAATCTTCCTCTTCCTCGTAAGTTTTATAATTCCTTTCACAATTTCTATTAATTTTTCATTAATTTGTTCTTATCATTAATTGAGTTATTTTTTTATTATTATTAATGGAGTTATTTGATTCTAAGTTCGGATAGCCTGTAGGTGATTTAATTTAGATGGACTATATATATAATGCGTTTTATTAGTATCAATCAATATTAAAATAATTTGGATTGAATAAAATCAAGTATACAAGCTTGAAGACATACTGGGAAAAAATGAACAACGTTTTATTAGCCTGTTTATACAAGTTGCATAAATTATTCACTCGTATGTATGCATTTTTCTTGTAGTGAATAATAATTTAACATGCCATTCTTTGTTGTTTTTTATTCTTGAGCAGTTTGCCGTGGAAATAGAATCCAGAAAAGATGCAGGAGAGATTTCCAAATATGCAAAACAATTTGAACCGAGATCCAACGCTCTTCTCTTATATAGTGCTTACACTAAAAATGGTGATGCAAAGGAAGACAAGACCTATGTGAAAGAATTTGCACCGGGATCCAATGCTCTTCTCTTATACAGTGCTTATGCTAAAGATGGAGATTTGAAGGAAAAGGAATACGTGAAAGAATTTGCACCGGGATCCAACGCTCTTCTCTTATACAGTGCTTACGGTAAAGATGGCGATTTGAAGGAAAAAGAATACGTGAAAGAATTTGCACCAGGATCCAATGCTCTTCTCTTATACAGTGCTTACGCTAAAGATGGCGATTCAAAGGAAAATGAATACGTGAAAGAATTTGCACCGGGATCCAATGCTCTTCTCTTATACAGTGCTTACGCTAAAAATGGTGATTTGAAGGAAAAGGAATATGTGAAAGAATTTGCACCGGGATCCAACGCACTTCTCTTATACAGTGCTTACGCTAAAAATGACGATTTGAAGGAAAAGGAATACGTGAAAGAATTTACACCGGGATCCAACGCTCTTCTCTTATATAGTGCTTACGCTAAAGATAGCGATTCGAAGGAAAAGGAATACGTGAAAGACTTTGCACCGGGATCTAACGCTCTTCTCTTATACAGTGCTTACGCTAAAGATGGTGATTTGAAAGAAAAGGAATACGTGAAAGAATTTGCACCAGGATCCAACGCTCTTCTCTTATATAGCGCTTATGCTAAAGATGGTGATTTGAAGGAAAAGGAATACGTGAAAGAATTTGCACCGGGATCCAACGCTCTTCTCTTATACAGTGCTTATGCTAAAGATGACAATTCGAAGGAAAAGGAATATGTGAAAGAATTTGCACCGGGTTCCAACGCACTTCTCTTATACAGTGCTTACGCTAAAGATGGTGATTCGAATGAAGAGAAAAAGTATGTGAAAGAGTTTGAGTCAGGATCCAATGCTCTTCTCTTCTATGATCATTATGGAAAGGAAGGGAAGAAAATTGAAGCCTAATAGCGAACATTGATAGCGGGATGTTGTTGCAATTTCCTTAAATCCTTAATTGGTTCAACTTTGCTATTAAAGTTTGTATGGTCTTCAATAATAAGTATTGTCTTGTTTTAGCCCTGCTAGGTGTAATGTGGTCTTGGACTTCTCTTGTAAATCCTAGCACTATTTGGGCTTATCAATAAACTCTCTGTGCCTTTGATTGATAATTATTACTTATGTTTGTTTTGCTGCAAAAAAATGTTTTTTGTTTTTAAATTTGGATAAATATTTTTCGCTATTATACCAAATGTAATGTGGGCTGATTAACATAAACGTACCTAGTATGTAACTTCCTTTTTCTTACGGAGGATAGGAGAGTAAATTTAATCCACTACACCTGTGGTAAGAAGAAAACGGAAAAATGATAGAAAATAACAGCAAACTGTAGTAAGAAAATAACATAAACGTACCTAGTAAGTAAATTTTTCCCAGATCAGTGTAGAAAAACAACATTGAGAGAATAGGTGGATACCTGTTTCAACAACAGCTTCACAAAAATAGCATAAACCCTCATCTAGTGATAATGAAACTCCACGATGGCACATATTTTCTTTAGAGGGAATTTTATCCAAGAGAACACACCAACTGAAAATCTGGCATTTTAGGGGCACCCAACAATTCCAAATAAATTTCTGGCAATGGAGGATTGAATGATTGACAGGAGAGAATGCCCCATGAAGATAGATCCAGTCATAAGCCCCTTTACAAGAGTAGGAATTAGAGCCGTTAAAAGCGGATTTCCAGCCATCACAAGAACTTGGAGATATAATGCAAGAATTCAGTAACTGCATCAGCTCAAGTAAAATAGCTTCCTCCCAAGCAAAAATTTGACGACGTCATTTCAAATCCCAAGTCCAGCCCTCTTTAGTAAGAGCTCCCATATTAGCAACAGTAGACAAAGGGTCTAAAGAGACTTGAAACAACCGAGGAAATTGTGACTTAAGAGGAGACTCCCCGACCCACAACTCATTCCAAAAAAGACACCTCTATACCAGAGCCAACAATGCATATAAGATTTTGAACTAACCAGCATTTTTGACCCCTAGAATCAAACTTTAGAGAGCACAAGTCTTTCCACTACCTTGATGCTTGCTGTAAACATGAACTTGGTTCCACGGATAGGGGCTGTTTTGCTTCAAGAAGGGCATCCCATCGCATACTTTGTGAAAAACTAAGTGGTGCATGCTTGAACTATCCCACATATGATAAAGAGTTGTATGCTTTGATAAAGGCTTTACAAACTTGGCAACATTACTTTCTTCCTAGGGAGTTTATCATTCATAGTGATCATGAGTCACTAAAGTATTTAAAGGGGCAAGGTAAGTTGAATAAAAGATATGCCAAGTGGGTTGAATTTCTTGAACAATTCCCTTACATGATTAAGCACAAACATGGGAAAGCCAACAAAGTGGCGGATGCATTGTCTAGAAGGTATGTGCTCTTATCTTCTATTGTATCTCATTTCATTGGCTTTGATTCTTTGAAGGATTTGTATGCTAGTGATAAAGATTTTGGAGCCATTTATTTGGATTTGTGTGCCTTGGCCGAGAGGAATATCCTTAAGGCTAGTGGTAATTTGCACTTGTTAGATGGCTTTCTTTTTAAAAATAGTCTGCTTTGTGTGCCTAGAAGTTCTCTTAGAAATTTGCTTGTTGTGGAGGCACATGAAGGTGGTCTAATGGGACACTTTGGTGTTGCTAAGACTTTTAACACTTTGAATGAAAAATTCTTTTGGCCTCATATGAGGAAAAGTGTTGAAAAGCATTCTAAAAGGTGTCTTGTATGTAAGCAAGCAAAAGCAAAAAGCATGCCACATGGTTTTTATATGCATTTGCCTATTCCTACTTCTCCTTGGACTCACATTTCTATGGATTTTGTGCTAGGTTTGCCGCGGTCAAGGAGGGGAAAGGATAACCTCTTTATGGTAGGTGATAGATTCTCTAAGATGGCTCATTTCATTCCTTGTTCTAAGGTTGATGATGCTACCGTTGTTGCTAATTTGTTCTTTGATAATGTTGTTAGATTGCATGGTATTCCTATTAGCATTGTTAGTGATAGGGATTCCAAGTTTCTTTCACATTTTTGGAGAACATTGTAGGCCAAAATTGATATCAAGTTGTCTTTTTCTACTACTTGTCACCCACAAACCGATGGGCAAACAAAAGTAGTGAATAGAACACTTGGTACTCTTTTGAGAAGCTTTGTTTCTAAAAATTTGAAGTCTTGGGAGGAGTGTTTGTCTCATGTTGAATTTGCTTATAATAGAGTTGTGCATTCCACTACTAACCATTCTCCTTTTGAGATTGTTTATGGTTTTAATCCCCTCACCCCTTTGGATCTTTTACCTTTACCTCTTGATGCTTCTTTGATTCATAAGGATGGTAATACTAAAGCTAGGTTTGTCAAGAAGCTACATGAGAAGGTCAAACTTCAAATTGAAAAAAAAGTGCAACACTATGCTAGACTTTCTAACAAAGGCAAGAAGGAAATGGTGTTTGAACCGGGTGATTGGGTGTGATTACATTTTAGAAAGGAGAGGTTTCCTAACCAAAGAAAGACCAAGCTTCATCCAAGGGGAGGAGGACCTTTTCAAGTTATGGAGAGGGTCAACAACAATGGTTACAAGATAGACCTCCCGGGTGAGTATAATGTGAGTAGTACTTTCAATGTTAGTGATATGTCCCCTTTTGATGTAGGTGATCTTCATTTGTATTCGAGGATGAATTATTTTTATGGAGGGGAGGATGATAAGAACATGGAGGCAAGGAAGCTTGTAGAGGATGAAGGACTTGAAGACACCTCTAAGAAGGTCAACATTGAAGATGGTCTTTTAACTAGGTCCAAGAAGAAGAAGTTGAAAGTTTTTACACAAGACTTGTTGATGACCAAGCTTGTTAAATCAAATGAAGATTTTTCAACTTGTTTTAATGTTTTTCAAATAAATGTTTGTTTTAGGGAATAAATTGTTAGATTTGGATTATTTTTGTATTAAGTGTGAGTTAGTGTCTTAGCTCACATTATGGTAGACATTTTTTAGTTTTTGCTTTTAAGTCCCTCGGTTTTGTTTCAATTTTTAGGGGCTACTTTGCAATTTCTTGTGCGCCACTTTTAGTCCTCTAGGGAGTACTATAAATACCTACCTTAAGTCTTTTGAAGAGGAACTTTTGATCATTGAATGAATATTGAGATTTCTTGGAGAGCATTCTCTCTTGTGAGCCTTAGTTTGTGAGCTTTGGAATTTTGATGACACTATCAATGGATCCCAATTTCATTGTGGCGGTTCCCCCATGGATATATCTTCTTGCTTAGGCAAGAAGTGGCACCCACTTATTAGGAGTAAAGAGAACAATAATAATTCTAATTGTAAAAACTAGTAAAAGCCTTTTATTTACTGTTAGTCAATATTCTGTTATTTTCCTTCTTATCTTGTACAAGTCTATATAAGACTTATCTCCTATGTATTCAATCGATTGAGATCCAATTAATAACAAACACAATTATTCTCTTTCAGCTCATACCATTCTTATCTCTCTTTTATTTCACATGGTATCAACCGCCACCGGTCCAGCCATGGCTTCTGCTCCTCAAGCTTTCGTTGCTCAGACCTTTGCCACTTCTATCTCCGCAAAGCTCAACGATGACAATTTCCTTACATGGCGTCAACATGTAGAATCTACGATTAAGGGTTACAAGCTGAACAAACACATTCTTGGACCCGATTCTATCCAGGAAAAATTTGAGAGAGAAGGTGAGAAAATCACGACTCGGATCACACCTGATTTTGAGAACTATGAGCAACAAGATTGCTTGCTAAAATCGTGGTTGCTGGAATCAATGGAGAATCAGTTCAAGGTTTGCGTTGTGGGTTGTGAGTGGTCATATCAGATATGGGAAACCCTTCACAATTACTTTGCTTCGCAAACTAAAGCAAGAATCAAGCAATTGAAGATTCAATTGCGTAGAATTCGAAAGACTAGCAGCATTAGTCTTTATCTGTTAGACATCAAAAAGATCGTCCACACATTAGCTGCAATCGGTTTGCCTCTATCTGCTGAAGAACTTGTTGATGCCATCTTTGATGGCCTACCAGAGGAATATGATGGTTTTGTGACCTCTTTTGTTTTAAGAACAGAACCGTACTCTGTTCTCTAGATTGATGCTCTGCTAATGGCTCAAGAAGAGCGTCTTGAAAAGCACAAGAGGCATGAAGACTCCTCTCTTCTGGCTAAATTGCACAAAGGAGCAAATCCCAAAAGAAGTTTTCAAACTCTCAAGGAAGAGAATCATTTGGTCGCGATGGTAATCGTGGTTGTGGTAGAAATACATCCAAACCTCCTTTCAATGGTGGAAGGGGCAGGAAGACTCAATGTCAAGTTTGTGGCAAACCTAGCCATTCTGTTTTTCATTGGGCACAGGTTTGACCAACAATTTCGTGAACAAGCTCCTAAGCAAAACAACCAACAAGCTTAGACCAACACTCAAGGCCAGGGCAATTTTTAAGCAATGGTTGCTTCCCCTGACCAAACTTTCAACTAGGAAGACAGCTGGTACCCTGATTCTGGAGCTACCAATCAACTGACTCCGGATCCCTCGAATCTAATAACAAAGACTGAATATAACAGTAATACTAAAATTCACATGGGTAATTGTTCTGCTATTGATATTCATCTTATAGGCAGTTTATCTTTTTTGGCTAATGATAATTCTACTGTGCTTACTTTGTCTAAATTATTGCATGCTCCTCATATCTCTAAAAAGTTAATGAGTGTAAATAAGTTTGCCAAGGATAACAATGTATATTTTGAATTTCACCCGGATACTTCTTGTGTTAAATCTCAGGTGACCAAGCAGCTTCTTGATGGATATGCTAGGAATGGACTTTATGCTTTTGAAACATCAATTTTCTATCTCCAACTTGCTATGATGCTGTAAATCCTGAAGTGAACAATACTGTTACATGTACTGATAATACTAGCTTTGGAAAGTGGCATTCTAGGTTGGCTCATGCATCTTCTAAAACTGTTAAACATGTGATGCATCTGCGTAAACTTCCTTCTATTGGTAATAAAATTGTTGATTCCTTTGTCTATTCATCATGTTGTATTGGAAAATCTAAATCTTTGCCTTTCTTTGATTCTAATTTTGTTTACACCAGCCCTTTGCAACTTGTTTACTCTGATGTTTACGGACCCTCTCCCTATCCTTCTAGAGAAGGCTATATATACTTTGTCAGTTTTATTGATGCATACTCATGGTTCACATGGCTTTTCTTCATGACTACTAAATCTGAAGTTTACTCAAATTTCTTAAAGTTCAAATCCATGGCAGAGTTGCAATTTAATACTCCTCTTAAATGCTTGCAAACTGATGGGGGAAAAGAATACAACCCTATCAGAAAGTTTTTAAATGATCAAGGAATTGTGCGCAGGTTTAACTGTCCTCACACACACCAGCAAAATGGTTGTGCAAATAGGAAGCATAGACATATATGTGAAATAGATTTAAAAAATCTTTGTAGGGATACATAACTCTTTTGAAATTTGCACACATTATACTCAATTTAAGAATGAATGGTGTAATTTTAAGAAATCTTGGATCTAGACATAATATACGTAAACCTCAAAGAACATTGCTTTAGTTTCCCCTAAAATTTAATTATTAATTAGGTAGAATGTAAAATATAAAATAAAATGTACATTTAAGAGAAGTCCACGAATAATAACATTATTGCATTTTCCCTCTTAGGATGATGTATTTGGCCAACTAACTTGAACAACCTGTCACATATTAATATAGGCATTTTAGTACATTTTGTTTTGCATCCTTGATTTTTGTCTTTATTAATGAAGTAGGGACAAAAGTTAGATTGGCTTTTAGTGTATACTTGTTTATTTTATATGTGTTTTACTTTTTTTTCAACTGTTTCGGTAGTTTAGGTACCTTCATGTTTTGAGTATATTGTATATTCCGATATGTGTAACCCTACAATATAATTCACTTTTAGTAATATTTAGAAAAATTGTTAAAAAATGTTACTTTCTTGCATTTATAACAGTTTTGACAAATATATATTATATAAAAACTGCTAAAATGTTTTAGGAATATTTAAAACATATTGCCTTTTATATTTACAATAATTTTTTTTGAAATTTAGTATAATAGCCATGTTGTTGTTAAAGATCATAGTGTAATTATAGCACTACTTCTGCTTAATCCGTATCCAAACTCTTTTATTATATTAGTAAATGTGTTTTCTTTGCTGATTAAAAAAAAAAGTTTTCATGTCATAAAATTTTATATATAGAGAGTGGATATTGTCACTCCAAAAGTGTCTATTGCTACTCTTTTGAATTTTTCAAAAATTTTAAATATATCTTTTAACCAAAAAAAATTAGAATATAATATTTATATATTATCAAAATAATCAAATGGAGTAGCAATAGACACTTTTGGAGTGGCAAACGAAACAATTGATTTTGCTAAAAGGAATAAGATATTGAGTATCTCCTCAAAGTGAATTTTGAGAAGGCATATGATTCAGTTAATTGGGCTTTTCTGGATTATATGCTGGGGAGATTTGGTTTTTGTGGGAAATGGAGGCAATGGATTAAATGTTGTCTGGAGTCCTCTTCGTCCTCAGTTCTGGTAATACATTATTGTTTGGGGAAGCTTCTTGGGATAATATTTTAATTATTAAAGTTATTTTAAGCTTATCTCTGGTCTTAAGATTAACTTCCACAAGAGTAGGTTGGTGGGGGTTCACTGCCCTGATGGAATGGTGGAAGAGATGGCTCTGTTATTTAATTGCTTGTCTGGCTCTATTCCGTTTACATTTTTGAAAATTTCTGTGGGAGTAAATCCGAGAAGCAGTAGTAGTTGGAAACCGATTACTGATAATCTGTATGGGAAACGCTCTTCTTCTTTTGGAGGATGTATTACACTTATCAAATCGGTACTTTCCTCTATACCTATCTGTTTCTTTTCTTTTTTTAAGTTAACTGTTTCTCTTGCTAATAGTTTAAATAGAATTTTAAGAAATTTTTTATGGGGAGGGCATAGGGATGGAAGGACTATAGTTTGGGTTTGGTGGGATAAAATTTGTTTATCAAAAAATAAGGGGGAGGGGGGTTGGGGTTAAGGGATTTGGAGTTGTTTAATGCAGGTCTAAATACAAAATGGAGATGGAGGTTGCTATTAAATCCAGGTAGCTTGTGGAGTAAAATTCTGATGTCCATATTTGGAGAATTACCATTTTTTAATCCTGATGTTGATTCGGGTGGTTGGAAGAAGTGTTCTTTATGGTGGAAAGATCTTTGGAAAGTCATAAACAAAATTAAAAGTGTATCAGTGAAGTGGTTTGATAAGGGTGTTAGGAAGATAGTGGGAAATGGTCAAAATACCTCATTCTGGACAGAGTCTTGATTGGGAACAGAATATTGAAGAATGAGTTTGAAAGATTATACTCGTTACTAAGACAAAAGAAGCAAAAATATGTGAGATAGGTCATTTAGAAAATGGAAGTTGGGTCTGAAATCTTGAGTGGAGAAGAGTGTTATTTGACTGGGAAAAACAACATGAGAAGGAATTAATTTCTTTGATTCAGTAGTTTCCCATTACTGCATCATCATAAGACAAATGGGTATGTGATTGGGGGAAATATGGAGTGTACAATGTAACAGATACTTACAATTTTCTTGTGGGATCAACTCCTTCTTAAGAGAAGTTATTGTTTGATGAAATATGGTCTAAATTTGTCCCTCATAAAGTTGCATCCTTTGATAAAACATTGTTGATATTTAGCAATATTGTCTGTATATAACATGTTTAAAAAATGTTAAAAAAACTAAAATGCAATATTTTTAATGATTTGACAATATTTTTCAAATGTTACTAAAACCTTTTAGCAACATGACCTTTATACAACATTTAGTAAAAATGTTTCTAAAATGTTTTAGTAACAATTTTAATGATTTTACAACATTTTTTAGTGATTTTTTCAAATGTTGCTAATAATCCATTATGGTGTAATATATGAATTTTCAATTTATAACTATTGGATTGGTGAATTCCAATGTCCATATGATGTCTATATATTATGTACTTACTATAAATTAAGTATGACTTTTACCACCATTTCCAAAATGTCGAAAAATTATAAAAAAAATGTCTTAAAATTAGATACATTTTTACTCATTATATTAACCGGTGAAATTCAATGTTTATATGAAGTACTTCATATATAAAATAAATATTTAATGAGTTAAATATGAGGTTTGTTAACGTACATTATCCATTGGATTTTTAGAAGGAGTACGTTAGCAGGTTACTTTCTATAGTATATTTTAAAAAGTTAAGTTATAACTTGCTAAAATGTTTTTTTATAAAATAAGTAGGAGTACATTAACACTCATGAGTGCAAACGTACTTTCACTAATTTTATAAAAGAAATACTTTAACAAGCAACAACCAATGGCAGTGTTTTAAAAAATTAAATTATAAATTGCTAATATATTCCTTTTAAAAAAAAAGTGGGAGTACATCAATCAACCTTGTTCAATACATCGCTCAATAATTTATTGAATATTTAGTTTATTAATAAAATAGTTTACTTTCAAATTATTGACGCATGGAAAGTTATATATTATACATGACAAAAAATCAAATAATAAGTATAATTATGCATGCAACTTGAGTTATTTTTTTCTTATGTGAGTTCCAACATTTTATGGATCTCATTAATACTTTAAGTCAAGAGGCGGACTTTAAAGGTACTCCCTATATGAATGACACAGTGAATTTAAAAAGGGCAAATGATATTTAGTGCCTTAGAGTTACTGATTAAGAAGATATTAGAATATATAATTTTTTGTATTTTTGAGAGATGAAACAATGTGCTTTTATGATTATTTTTCTAATTCTAATAACTTTATATATTCAAGACCCTTTAAAAAATTAACAACTATTCCCTGTGATACATTTGTTTTATTATTATAGTATTAAAATTTTTTCCTGCACATATTGTTATTATATGATTTTAAGTCTTTATTTGATCTTTTTTTATTTACGTTCTCATAATGGGTCCATAACTTTTTGGCAAATAATATTTAATGTCTTAATAAGGGCACTATTTAAAAATTTAAATGTAATAAAAAGATTTTGAAATGTGTAGTTTTTTTGTATTTTCGAGAGACAGAACAATATGCTCTTATGATTATTTTCCTACTTCTAGTAACGCTAACTAGTGCTCTAAGGGCACTGTGTAGCAAGACCCTAACTTTTTTAGTAAAAATTCACATAACTCTTTAATATTTGTGATGATGTATTTGGGTCTTTGACATTTTATTCATTGATTTATATGAGTCTGTGAGATTAGTTAAACATTGATACCGTTAACAAAAGTTCAACGTGACATATTTTGAAAAATTAAAACTACGTCATTCTCACACGTTAATAAAAACTATTATTTCACAAAAAATAATGATGTTGTACATAACGGACAACAAACTTAATTAATTTGAAAATTTTCATAAAGAAAAATACTTTTGATTAGCATCAGCAAAAGAATGACGATATTTTGAATTATATATATGTCATTCCAGCAATAAAACATCGACACTTGGGTGTCCTACATGAAACATAATATGTCACGTTGGACAATATTAACACTAAATAACGTCGGTAACTAAAATGAATCACAAATAAAAAAAGGTCAAAGACTAAAATGCTCCATTTAAAATGTTGAGAACCAATATAAACAGATATCAAAATCTGGTATTAAAGGATACCTTCTCCGTGATTTACAAACTAAGAATGTTTTTGTTTCCGAAATGTGATATTATCTTAAAACATTTTCCCAAACTAAGAATATTGTTGTTTCTGACTCTATACAGCATCCCTCTTATATTTATTGAAGTTTTTTGTATGACCTTGTGCCTATGGAAATTAATCTTCCTACATCAACTCAACTGCATAATGATGTAGTCGAAACATCACCCATTCCCACCCCTGTCCCTTCACAAATCATCTCTCGGAAATCTACTAGACAGCACACATGTCCAAGTAGGTTTGCTGACTATCAGTGCTATCTCCTAAAAGGTAGTTTGGATAATGCACTCTTTTTATAATTTAGGTTTGGGCCTAATTCACTCTTAAAAGCTAGCTTGTAGGAGGAGGATTGTCACACCCTTATAAACTCAACAATGGCCATATCACTAGCCGATGTGAGACTTCTAACATGCCCCCTCACGCCCAGCACTACACAGCTGGAGCGTGGACAAACAAACGGGTGACCCAACAATATAGGATTAACAAATACCCAATAACACACCCAACAATATGGGGGTCCAACAAACGAATCTAGGATAGGCTCTAATACCATCTTACAATTTGGGTTTGGACTTAACACACTCCCAAAAGCTAGCTTGTAGGAAGAGGATTGCTACACCCTTATAAACTCAACAATGGCCATATTACTAGCCGATGTGAGACTTCTAACAACTCTCCCAGCCAATTTATCCTCTGTCTTCTACCCTTTCCTATGATAAATTGTTTGATACTTATGCTAAGTATGTAATGAATATAACTGTTGCTGCTAAACCTTCTAGTATAATGCTACTGCCACTAGCCCTGAATGGGTTAAGGCCATGGAAGCTGAACTTTTAGCTTTGGCAGCAAATAATAATTGGACCCTAGTGAAACTACCCAAAGGTAAAAAGGCTATTGGGTCCATATGGGTATATAAAATAGAGTATTAATCTGATGGGACTATAGAAAGATACAAAGCTAGGTTAGTAGCTAAAGGATATAATCAAAAGGAGGGTATTGATTACCTAGATACTTTTACCCCAGTTGCAAAACTAATTCACTACCGTCAGACTTCTCCTTGCTAATTCTGCTATTCAAAATTGGTCTCTACATCAATTGGATATAAACAATGCTTTCCTTCATGGTGACTTAAAAGAAGATGTATAAATGTCTGTCCCTAAGGGTCTAGATGTATGTAACTGATAAAACTCTTGTTTGCAAGCTAAATAGATCTCTTTATGACCTGAAGCAGACAAGAAGAATGTGGTATGAAAGATTGACAAATTTTTTGACTAAAATGAATTATGTTCAATCTGCTCATGACCATTCTTTATTTATTAAGAAAGCTAGTTTCCACTTTACTGTTGTTCTCATTTATGTGGATGACTTAATTTTGGCAGGAAATGATGATTCTGAAATTGCTAATATTAAATCTTTACTTTGTACCACCTTTAAAATTAAGGATTTGGGACCTTTGCATTATTTCCTTGGTTTGGAAATAGCTAGATCGAAAGTTGGTATTTTTGTTTGCCAACAGAAATATGCTCTAGATTTACTTGCTGATTGTGGAATTCTTGCAGGTAAACCTGCCCTAACTCCTATAGTTAAAAATGGTATAAAAGAGTGCAGTTGCTACTGCAGAATACAGATCCGACTAGTTACAGAAGATTGATAGGGAGGTTGCTCTACCTCACCTCAACCAAACCAGACATCAATTTTGCAATCCAGCAGCTATGCCAGCACATGTCTAAACCAAAACAAGGGCATTATGCTGCTGCCATGCGAATTCTGCACTACCTCAAGGGTAGCCCAGGACAGGGGTTCTTATATCTTGCGAATTATGCCTTGTAGTTGAAAGGATTTAGCGACTTAGACTGGGTAACCTGCCCAATCTCACGAAAATCAATCACTGGTTGTACTATTTATTTAGGAGATTCCTAGATTTCATGGTGCTATAAAAAGCAGGAGATAGTCTCTAGATCCTCCTCTGAGGTCGAGTATAGAGCACTTGTAAAAGGCAGGAGATAGTCTCTAGATCTTCCTCTGAGGCCGAGTATAGAGCACTTGCATCTACTACCTGTGAAATACAAGGGATCACATAACTACTACAGGATCTACATCTTCCATTTATTAAACTTGCTTTGATTTTCTGCAATAATGATTCTACCTGTCACATTGCTCAGAATCAGGTTTTATACGAACGTATAAAGCATATCGAGATCAATTGCCATGTCGTTTGTGAAAAGCTTAAAAAGGGGTTATTCATCTTCTTCCCATTAACAACAAACACCAAATAGCTGGTATTTTGACTAAAGCATTGGAACCCTCTCAGATTCAAGTGCTTCTCTCCAAGCTGGGAGTATCCAATATATACTCTGCAACTTGCCGGGGTATTAGACAATAAAAATACTTAGTTTTTATTTATTTAATAGGCCCATATCTATTATTTAGTCTTTATTTTTGGGCTTTGTATTATAGGCCCATTTTATGTTACTCTCCTCTTATATATATTCCCCCTTTCTCATTGCTATGCGCAACATTCAACATTTTTATATACAATGAGAATTATACACAAATAGCTTTCTCTCTCTCTCTTCAATTCCCATTAGACTTTGTCTAACGGATTTTCCAGTTAGTATAGCCATTAAAGAACTTGACTAAAGGTTTGCAAATTAATATAATATATATCAAGTACTTATACTACATGTTTATCTGTTAATAATTATATATTTATCGGTTAGTATAGATATTAAGGTCTATACTAACAGGTTAGACAAGGTCGAAACAAATGGTAGCTAATCTATCAGATGCCAAAAAAAAACATTAGAGGATGAAATTTTCTTGGTTGTGATAATTCAATTAATGCGTCTTGAATATATAAGTAAACAAATAAATAAAAATTATTTGTGTTTCAAAGCAAACAGATAAATAAAATAACTAAAAGAATAATTTGAATAACCAAAAATTTATTTTCGTAGTTTCAAATACTAAATTAATTAGTGATTGTAATGTTAGGGACTAAATTAAAATTGTTGTTTTACTCTCCCATATTATAACCTATTTATTAATATATATGACCGTACGTTTACCTAACAATTGGTCCAAATACATTCCACTATTATATAGGACAAAAGTTATTGGTTTTTATAAAAAAAATAGAAGGAATCAAATTGAGTAGGATAAATAACATTTTCATATAAGTGGCTCAACTCAACATTAACTCTAATCTTCACAGGGAAAAGGACTGTTCCAAGAGAAGTGCTTAAGGTTCAGCTCAAAAAAAGAAAAATATTGTGATAACGGTACGCAAAACACAAAAGTGCAAAGCCTCAAAAGTTTTAATGGTGATGTTTACAAAAAAATAATAATAAAAATGCCTATGAGTTTCAGTGGAGACGTTTACAGAAGTACAAATCAATATATCTAGTAAGGTTAGCCTACACATAAAACCTATAAGTGTCTAACATCTCATGTACATATGAAATGATTTTAGGTTTTTTCGAAAATTTTTGCAAAATCAGTAAATGCATTAGGATTTGATGTGCATTTTGTATTTTAACTTAATATACAACGGTGTGTTTATGTGGGGCAGTGTTATTAGTACTTTAGGAACAACTAAAGTGTAACTCGTAATAGTATAAAGATATAGATTATCGTCCTTAGAGCGCACACTTGTTAGTCAATTTACTTGCAATTATTAAGTGTAACGAGAAAGAATTATTAGATGTAGAAATTGACACAGAACTAAAATAGAAAACAATTAAACGATCATTGAATTAGTATTGAACTATCAAGATTGGATTTTAATACTCACCCAACTTTTGTTCCCTCTATTAATCTAGAAATACAAATTCAATTTCTTCTATTCTTATCCAATATCTCTAAAATCACTAATATTGATTCCTCAAGTATTAGATTCTAAGGAGGTATCTTTATACATCGATCTCTCGAATATATCAAAAGATTTTCATGCATTAAATATCGGGATATTATAAACCATTCAATCAATTAACACCTATCCCTAGGATGTTATGAGGATTCTACCCGGTTCTGTTTCTTGGAAGATCGTTCTCAATACAACTTCAAACCTAACAGCAATTAATAATTTAGAGTTCTAATCGGGTCCGTTTCTTGGAAAATCGTCCCCAATACAACCTTAAACCTATCTGCCTTTAACAAATAACGCATAACAATTATCAAAGCATTAAGAGTAGAGAAGAAACCAAGATATAGAAGAAAATCAAACTTCTATATAGATTAATAGAGATTACAAAGGGGAAGAGTTGATAATTTACATCCAATCCCAAGAAAAAAGGATTTAGCTACTTATCTTAGTCATGACAACCGCAAAGGATATAAGAAAATAGATGAAACGCATGAACCTTATGCGTCGCTGCTTGTTTCCACGTGCTCTCTCACTTTCTCTATAGAGTTTACCCCAATTCTTGCTTCCCATTTAGTTTTGAGTGGATGAGGCTTTTTAAAGAGATCCAAGTGGTTTATCTTTGCTATAAGGTCAGATTTATTGAGATTTTCTCATTTTTCTTCACTCTTATCTTCTATGACTTTATCTAATTACCTGCAATGGAAGAATTTAAGAATATAATAAAATCTTATCTAAATCAATAAACTCTTTACTAAGGATAAAGATAAGTTGTTTCAACCTTCCTAGATTTTAGAAAAATTCAAATAAAAGATAAAATAAATCTTATCAAAATGAGTCAAATCTTATTGAAATGAGTCAAATTTTCACCAAACTAACTAAAATTTATCACTTATCAGGCAGTTAACGTGTTAGAGTGTTGGCAATTTTTTCACAGATAGTTTTGTATACCAACTAGTTGAATCGGTTATAAACTCGTAATTCTATGACAATTTGCAAGAGTTTGTTAGAGTCTACTCAAGCCTACAAAGAAAAGAGTTTGAGAGACAATCAACTCGTTTCTCCTACTAGACTCACATAAGCTTGTAATATACTACTAGTTGTCTATAGTTTGAGAACTGTAAGTATTAGTATATATAAATTGTTGGTACTATCATTTACTCTCTTCTTTTGGTTATGATATTCATTCATCTCTATAAATATATATAAGGTTATTAAATCTGTTAAACAAAATCTATATATATTATTTTGAGAAAAAGATAAATTTAAATTATTAAAATAATTTTCATGATATTTATTGTAAAGCAGAAGTTATAACATTAAATGAATGGTACATTAAGAATAATAGCATTAAATAAGAGAGAAGTAGTTAAAATTTGATTATATTTTGAACTAAAAAATAATTTGTTTTTTTTGTGTGTCTATATTAGAGTCCAAAGATCGTAAATTACAATGTTTTATAATGAATATTTTTATAATTTTATTTAAGTTTAATGTATATTTTTTGTGAGTTAATTGTAATGTATATATAAGTACTAATGTATATTTTAGTATATAATTCTTATTTTAATATTAAAATGAAAAAATTAATACAATATATTTACAGATTTTGCTTTCAACCAGACTAGCGGCCGTTGTTATCAGTTATCACTATTCCACACTTGTTGCTAACTAGGTCTTATTACTTTGTTTTCAATTTTGCATTTTTAATTTTTATTTTTATTAGTAATTATAATGTAAAACTATTACCTTGTCTTCATTTTATTTTTTGTTTTTGAAATTTTGGATGGTAAGTTTTGAAAGCAATAAAAATAACTGTAATTTGTTTTCAATTTTTGTAAAATCTCTTACAAAACTAAACACAAATACACTATTTTTTAATTCTTTCCTCCCTACTCTTTGAACTAAATACATGAAAAATGAAAACACAAAAATAAAAACAAAGTAAACAGCCCTAACACTAATACATAAATTAATTTTAGCAACATTTGAAAAAATATTGCTAAATTATTAAAAAATGTTGCTAAATCACTAAAAATGTTGTCTTTGTACATTTGCAACATTTTTGACAAATGTGGTATCTGGCAATGTTGCAAAAATGCTTTAATTACATTTTTTTTAAAAATGTTGTCCTTTAATATTTGCAACATTTTTTTGCAAATGTAGTATCTAACAATGTTGCTAAAAGTCCATTTTATTGTAGTGTAACTTTGTGTGCTTATTATTTTCAATTAAGTCTGACTATCTTTGATTTAAAACTGTGCAGATCTTTTGAATCTAGTTATAGGTTTGAAGTTTCGTAAAGCAGTGTTTGGATAAGATTATTTTTTAAGGTACGTTGAATAGTTATATTTTGTTCTTATAAAAGTTTTTTATTTTTTTTAACAAAGGAAAAAACTGTGTCTTTCAGCTAAAAATTGAACATAGTTTTAAAAAGTTTCAAAATCACTTCTCGCAGCGTAATATATTGAAACAAAAATCAATTATGTCATTCTTTTTCATAACTTATTTTCATAATTAATCATAACTAATTCAAACACACTCTAAGTCTTCTTATGATGGACAATCAACTTTAAGGAGATATATTTTTTGGTGTCTAGGAGTTGGTTGAATAATCTTTTGAGATAACCTTGAGTTGGCCCACTTTACATTGAGACTATAATTATTGATGAATTTTTCATGCCTATAGACTGAATTTTCAATATAAACATGTCCAGTGATTTGGAGGTGCTCATCTCCGCTACTAATTAATACAAAAAAAAAAATGGATTGGAGATTCTTTTCCTTCACTATAATTTTTTACCAAAAGTGTAAAACATACAACACTAATGATGTTAATTGGATCCATTTATTTAAGTATTTGTCTGTTTTACACTGTAAATTTCAGGAGAGTTGAATCTCTAATTTATTTAACCGATTTTTATCATATATGATTAAAAGATTAAAATACAAATGTAAAAAAGTTAAATTTATGAAGCTATAAATAGGCGATGAATCAGGCACCATCTTACATATCAACAACACATACAACCACATATCCTTTGATATTGAAGATGAGACTTTCTCTTTCTTTACTTCCTCTACTCTTCCTCTCCTTTGTATGTTTTCCTCTCTTTGTTTCTCAATTTCTTTAATTTTCCATTTGTTCTTATTATTAATTATTTCATATCTAATTTTATACAATTAAACTTCATGCACTTTATAGTTGTTTTTTATTATGTGTGTTGGGATCATATTCAGACATACAAATATACAGAATGGGTTCATTAATTTTTTTATAAACTAAAAAAAAGATATACAGAATGGATTGAAAATGTTTTTAATTTGAAAATATTACATTTTACTTCATTTTTGTGTTAAAATTAAAATTGCTCTTCCACTAATTTTATCCCAACTCCCATGTTAAAATTAAGTATTTATTTTTCATTTTATAGTGATTAAAGAGTGAAGACGGGATGGAGTAATGTGTGGGTTTTAATCACACATAGGCAGAACATGGTTTTGATAAACTTACATACAATAGCACAAGACTATTAGAGGAGTACTTCATACAATGTTATATAATGCCTTCATTTGTAATCTTAACTAGTTGCATTTCTTTTTTAATTACTATATGCAATTTTTTTAGTGGATAATATTAATATAGTCTAAGAACATGTTTTTTCTTTTAATTACGTTTTTTTTTTTTATTGAGAAGATTGCTCTGGAATCAGAATCAAGAAAAGATGCGGGAGAACGTTGGAAAATAGTCATGAAAGATGAGAAAATGCCAGAAGAAATTCAAGGCCTTCTTCAACCCAAACTAGATAACCTTAAAACTCAAGCTTCCAATGAGGAAAAGGTATTCGCAAAGGAACTTAAACCAGGATCAAACGTTCTTCTTTTATACAGTGCTTACACTAAAAATGATACAAAGGAAAATAAGAAATACGTCAAAGAGTTTGAACCAGGATCTAACGCCCTTCTCTGGTACACTGCTTATGCTAACAATGGTGATGCAAAGAAAGAGAAGAAATACGTCAAAGAGTTTGAACCAGGATCCAACGCCCTTCTCTTGTACACTACTTATGCGAAAAATGGTGATGCAAAGGAAGACCAGAAATATGCGAAAGAATTTGAACCGGGATCCAACGCCCTTCTCTGGTATACTGCTTATGCTAAACATGGTAATGCAAAGGAAGAGAAGAAATACGTCAAAGAGTTTGAACCAGGATCCAACGCGCTTCTCTTGTACACTACTTATGCAAAAAATGGTGATGCAAAGGAAGACCAGAAATATGTGGAAGAATTTGAACCGGGATCCAACGCTCTTCTCTTATACCAAGCTTACTCTAAAAATGGTGATGCAAAGGAAGACAAGACATATGTTAAAGAATTTGAACCAGGATCCAACGCCCTTCTCTTATACACTGTTTACACTAAAGATGGCGATGCGAAGGAGAAGAAATACGTGAAACATTTTGAACCGGGATCCAATGCTCTTCTCTTGTATAGTGCTTACTCTAAAAATGACGATACGAAAGGACAGAAGAAACAGTACATTGAAGAATTTGAGCCTGGATCCAACCCCTTTATCTTCATCTCTAAATACACTAAAAACGATGATATAACGGAAGAGAATAAAATTGAAGCATAATAGCGAAGCATGATAGTTGGGATTCTGCTGAAGTTGCCTTAACTATTCCAGCTACATTTTCTATGTCCGTATGTATGCTCTTCAATAAGTATTGTCATGTTTTACCTCATGTCTTAATTTGCAAGGGGTAATTCCTTACACTATTTGGGGCTTAACAATAAATTGAAGTCATCTTTGTGTGTTAATAATTTTTATGTTTGTTTTGCTGGATAAAAGGATTAATCAAGATAACAAACTTTTTCCCTATTCTACTTAATAACATAAAGTAGGCCGAAAAGTAAAAACCTAGTAAGGAACTTTCTAATTCTTATAGAGTATGAAGGAACGAAATCCAATAAAAATTGAAGAATGTAACACCCTAATTTACTTAAAAGTTAACAATAATAAAAATTTACAGAAAATAAGGCAATTAAAGCATAATTTACAAATTACTTTGAAAATCATCACATAGTTTTAGTATAAATTTGAAATAAATAATCTGCAACTCCAATTAAATAGTGTAGACTACATAGTGGAAAAAACATAAGCATGTTCAAATTTTTTAGTTTGATTATTTCCCATAAGATTTTTATATTAATTGGTTACATAACAGATGGTACACTACTACATTTTTTATATTTGGCAACGCTTACTTTCTAACATCCGATAAAATGTTAGCAAATCATTCACATCTCTAACCTAAAAAGTTACCTATTACTATCTTTTATGTTAAATAACAAATTTGTTAAATGGTTATAGGTCCTAGCTCTTTATTATGTGAATAGGTGACATGTATCTAGTACCTAGGTTCATAGTGTAAGCTCTTTATAAATGTTTTCAAAGCACTCTTTTATCTAATCAGATCAGCTGATCAAAGATTTATACCTCTCCATGAATTTTGAGCTTGATTACTCACAGTTAGAAGCAAAAGTGAGACAATGTCATTAACTTTGCCTATATTTCCAATTGATAACTACTGATAATGAGGGATAGAAGGAGTATAGTATGGGTGGGATGGGACAAAGTTTGTTTACCAAAAAATGAAGGGAGCTTGGGACTTAGGAATTGTTCAATGCAGCTTTGTTAGCAAAATGGAGATGGAGGTTATTATCAAATCCGAATAGTTTATGGTGCAGGATTTTACACTCCAGATATGGAGACTTACCTTTTTCAGGTCTCAAGCGAATCAGGGAGGATGGACAAATTGTTCAACCTGGTGGAAGGATCTTTGGAAGGTTAGTAATTGTGTTAAAGGCATAAATAACAATTGGTTTGACAAAGGTGTGAAAAAGATCTTAGGTAATGGTCAAAGGACTAGCTTCTGGAATGAACCTTGGGTAGGAGACAGAATCCTGGTAAATGATTTTAGTACGTAGATTGTATTGTGTGTCAATTTCTAAAGATGCTTTGATCAGTGATATGTGGTTCTTTCAAAATGGAAAGTGGGTATGGAATCTTGAATGAAGAAGAGAATTATTTGAATGAGAAAAGCAGTCTCAGCTGGAATTATTGAATCTGATTCAAAATGTTCCTTTTAATTATTCAAAGGAGGATATATGGTTTTGTTCTTGGGGAAATGCAAGATTGTATAATGTTAAGGAAACATACCTTTTTCTGGTTGGTTTAAATCCATCTTCTAAAAGAATTTTATGTTCGAAGGTTTGGTTTGCATTTGTCCCTCATAAAGTGTATTCCTTTACTTGGAAGATAATTCATAATGGTTGTCCAACAAAATTGAACTTAGTCCGAAGAGGAGTACAAATGTCTCAGTTGGATCTTTTATGCCCTCTGTGCAATGAGATGGAAGAATCTTCAGACCATTTGTTCCTAACTTGTAAGATTTCTCATAACATCTGGATGTTGGTTTATAAATGGTTGGGATTAGAAGTTGTTTTCCCTGGTTCCCGTAGAGATCATTTTATTCAACATGGTTTTTTGAGGAATTCAAGAAAGAAGATGAAACAATGGTATGTCATCTGGTTCTCTGTAGTTTGGAATATATGGTGAGGCAGAAATCAGTCTGTTTTTGTGAATAAAAATTACCAGTGGGATAACATTGTGGATGCTGTGCAACTCAGGTTCTGACATTGGTTAAATGCATTGTCACCCAATTTTTTAGCTTCTTTAAATACTGGTATTAGAATCCAATGTTGTGTATTTGATCTACAGATTGGAAGGTCATACGATGACTCAATCTTTTTTCCAGGATCACAGAATTAGTGTTGAGGTTGTAGGATTAAATTGTGCATTGGTTTAGTACTGATTTTCTATTGCTTAAGTTTATCTTTATCCTGTAGTTGGAGTTTGTTTTTGTTTTGGTATAATGAATTTTAACATTCAATGTATCTTATAGTTTGTTAGTAGGTGATAAGATCTTTTTGGTTTTATGTTAGACTTTCTAGTATAAGACAATTGCCTCGGTGATTATTTTGACTTTAATTTTCAGTTCAAGATTGGTTTGGAGTTTTGTGTTTTGTACTTCATTTTGACTAGTTTTGCTTTTGGTATATTGTTTACACTTCAATTCAAGAAACTTCTATTTTCTATACATGTATATTTCCAATATGTCTTCCTTGTTATGTATCTTCTTCATTTAGGCTTGTTTAGAACAGTTTTGATTTTTAGTTTTTAAAAATTGTATTATAAAACAGTTTTCAGAAACAAATTTTAAAAAAAGTGAGAGGAGTTTTCAATACAAGTTTGTGTGTAAATTCAGAAAATTGAAAACTGAAAACCAAAACATGTTTTAGATATTTTGGTATTTTAGTTTTTGTTCCCGAAAATTGTTTTTGAAAACTCAACTTGCAAACGAAAAAGAGATATCAAACAAGCCCAAAGAATGCAATGTCTAGCTTTGGTGATAGAAATACAAGTTAGTATAGGATTGTCACACCACTTATATACTTTATGATGTTCTTTTTCTAGTCGATGTGGGACTTTATCTTAACAAGATATGAGTATTTCTATCTCTTGTTGGCAAGCTGAGTTGAAATTTTAGCTACAAGGTATAATAAAAAATAAAGCAATTAAAGCTCTCTATATAACATGTCAT
The DNA here is from genome assembly GCA_037177725.1 of Cyamopsis tetragonoloba. NCBI lineage: Eukaryota > Viridiplantae > Streptophyta > Magnoliopsida > Fabales > Fabaceae > Cyamopsis > Cyamopsis tetragonoloba. The sequence continues at coordinate 48,240,016 of CM074122.1, read as the reverse complement.
TGGATCCCCTGTTTAGTCTCCTTAGCCTTGTTAACAAATATTCTAACCATTCTGATCTCATTGATGATGAAAAGATTATTTGAACATGGTAATTCTCTTGCCTTTGGGAGTTCTATTTTATATATGATCACATGGGTTTAATTTTTCTTTCAATCTATTTGTGTATTAGGAGTATCTTTATTCAACTTTCCTTCACCAATTCTGTTGTATATATTTATAACAAAGTTTGCTTTGTCCAATGCATAACTTTGTTCTCTTTTATGTAAAAAAAAAAATGGAGATTGGACATCTAGTGAATATTAAGAAGGTGAAGTTGCAAGTTTTTTGTAATATGGACATGAGTTAAAACTATGGTAGGCAAACTTGTATAAGATATATGCAAATATCTCTGTTGTAATTGTAATTGAAATGTAAATGTATATGATACTGTAGATGAGTCTATACTCTATAGTAGTGAAATATATTAGGATTACCTCTAGGCTATCTTTCTTCTCAAAGCTCATTGCTAAATGGAGAATAATGATTACCTTGTAAACTTTATTATACTTTTTATTTAATAAATTAAATGATATTTATTAGTTTAATTTTAACTGCATTTATACTTAGATGTTTATTGCTTTCAGTGTATTATCCATAAATTTTGAAATATTGAAAAATGACAAATTATCTTTTGCAACATTTTTTTTTCATAACTATTTGCATTTTCAAAAGTGTTGTTAATAATACTTTCAGGCAACATTTTTTTATGTTAGCCGATAACATTTTTAAAATGTTATGAAAAATATATTTAGCAACATTTTTAAATTTTGGTTACATTTTATAAAAATGTTACTTTTTGTTAAATAAATGTCGCAAAATTAATATAATGTAACATTTTAAGAAATGTTACAAAATGTGTTAAAAAATGTTGCTAATGACTTTTTGCGACATAGGTCAGACACTATGAAAAATGTAGCGAATGTTAATATGCAATATTTTTTTATGGTTTGGCTACATTTTTCAAATGTTGCTAAAAGTCATATATGTATATACTAGTGTATTATACTTCCGTTAGATGCTCAATGTAAAAAAAACATTCTAAAAATTAAGGTGTTACAAGTTTCAATTAATTATATTCGACAAATATTAAAAAAAACTAAAGAAATTCAACAAAGTAAACTAAAAATGAAATAAAAAATATCCAACAAATACATAAAAGTTAAAACATTCCAACAAAAAATAGTGCTAAAAACGGCGACGGCAGAGGAGTGGAAGGGAGGACGTTCGTCCACATCCGGGTCATCATACTCCACGTCATAATCTAGATGTAGGCATGGCAGTTTGGATGATCCATCGCCTACAAGACGGAACGAGACTCCATGGCTACAAGACGCTACATCATCTATCTAGCCTCCCTGGCATTCGCGTCTGACCTTAGTTGTGCCTCACGCACCAAATGTATCTCCTCATCACGGGCCTTGCGCATATGATGCTCCTCCTCATGGGTGCGGCGCCTCTCGCTCTTCACAAAGGCAAAAAGCCTCAGCTGAATCATGCAACATCGAGCCATTTGTCACCTAAGGTGCTTGACAGGAGAAGAAGCTGGATGCTCTCCTATGTGAAAATGGGAAGCCATATCACCAGTGCAATAAAGACTAGCATGCTTCTTCCCTCCAATAGTCCCAGACCAAGTGCAGAAGATAAGATCCCTATTTGCCTGTTGTGAGCCCTCAAAAGTCAAGATATTAAATTATTTTCAAGGGAAAACAAAAATTTATTAATAATACTCGAGTGCCAATAAAAAATATTAAAACTCAAAATGGGCAACTAAAGATAAAACAATATATTTATATTTATATATATATATATATATATATATATATATATATATATATATACACCAATCATCTGAAGGCCAAGAAAGAAAACCTAAAGTGCCTTAATTATTTTAAATCGTGCACGGAAACAATGGCAGTCTCAAAATTGTTCAAAAACAAGTTTTAGAGCATACAAATAGAGAGAAACAAATCACTCATAAAAAAAGTTAGGGGTAAAGTCAATTATGTATTATGTATATTCCTGATAAAATTCGAAATCTCACATATATATATATATAGATTAAGACAGAGAGAAAAAAGTCACTTAAACTAGACTAATTATCAACTCATAAGAAAATTCCATATCTGAATAAAAATTAATTTTAGTACTTTTAATTAATTTTAGAACTTTTTTTTAAATAAACTAGCTAACCATCAATTGCTTGCTGACTGAATCTAATATTAGCGGATTATCATATACAAAATATTTCACCAAAAAACAAAAAGATAGTACAAAACGATTCCTATACATAATATATTATTTTAATTTGATCTCAATATTTAATTTGACATGTCTTAATCACAATTCTTTTACCAATATAGTAGAGACCAAATTTTAAAAATTTAGCAGTTATGGAGAATAACTAAAATAAAAAGTGTAAAATATAAGGACTAAATTTTAAAAACTCTATAACTAAAAGATTGATGTATATTATATAAGTAATGGATCATAATAAGGACTGATTTAAAAACATTTTTTATGTAGGAGACTAAATTGAAAATTTTGTGTGGAAACCAAATTGGAAAAACATATCATTTATAAGAAACATAACTGTATTTAATATAAATCTTAATTTGTAAATGAGTGACACAAATAAAGTTTTTTTATCAGTAAATACTCACTTACATTCTAAATTGAATCTCTAATATCCTATAAGTGAGTTAATGTTCAAGGTCCCGAAACAAATAAAGTTGAAACTTTTCTAAATAAGCGAAACTCAAACTTCTCTTTTGATTTTAGAATAAATTATTGAACGTTAAGCATTTTATTTTTTCACAAATTAAACCGAAATTTTAAATATTCGACTCGACTTTCCTCGTTTACAACTAGACACTAACATTTTTTTTCCTGACAAAAGTACTCTAACACTTTTAAGTTGTATATTTTTTAAAAAAGTACACTTTAAGTTATATATATTTAGATAACAAGCAATAGTAATTGGCTAATTTAATGCCTAGTGACTCATGCGTACTATACCTAACCTTTAGTAACATCGTATTTATACAATGAATGTAAATATTATTGTAAATGAGTCCTGATTTTTGTACTCAAAATTTTCTGTACTTAATGTATTCATTGCACTACTACATAATTAATTTTTAGCAACATTTGAAAAAATATTGCTAAATTGTTAAAACGTGTTGTTAAATCACTAAAAATGTTGTCTTTGTGCATTTGCGACATTTTTGACAAATGTTGTATCTGGCGATGTTGCAAAAAGATTTTAGTTACATATAAAAAATGTTGTCAAATTGTTAAAAAGTGTTGTCCTTTAGTATTTGCAACATTTTTTACAAATGTTGTATTTGACAATGTTGCTAAAAGTCAATTTTGTTGTAGTGTTGGTTACGTATATGGAAAAAAGTGGTTATATTAATTATTTTTTTGGTTATAGTGTACATTGGTTACATAGGTTAAAAAAAGTAGTTACATTAGTTATTTTTGTAGTTACGGTGTCTTTTCGGATTTGGTAGTTACACGTGTAGAAATATGTGGTTACAACGTAAAAATAAAAATTCAACAAAATTTCTACGAGTGTAACCAAATATTTTAAGAGTAAACTCTCAAATTGGTCCCTGAGATTGTACGCGTCATGCATATTAGTCCTTGAGATTATGAAAACCTCAAATTAGTCCCTGACTTTGTAAAACGACATACATTTTAGTCCTCTTACCTATTAAACGACTTTAAAAAACTAAGTACAAAATGACTAAAATGAATGATTTTTTGCAAGGTCAGGACTTATTTGAGGTTTTCATAATCTCAAGGATTAATTTGCATCACCTCTACAATCTCAGGAACCAATTTGAGGGTTTACTCAATATTTTAACGTAGGTAACCATGAGTATAAAATGAGTACAAAAAATGTAAGTACAAAAAATGTGAGTACGAAAATATTTTTTCATTGTAAATATATAAAGGCAACACTTTTAAACAAGGGTTTTGTTAACTATTTCCCTTAGAGTAATGAATAAGCAACTCATACATAAAAATTGGTTATTAAAAAAAACACATCTTCATTAATTATGATTTTCATTACCAATTTCTATTTATTTGTTGCTTACCCATAGCCCTTAGAGCAATGGTTAGCAAAACCTTTTTTAACAATTTGACAATATTTAGTAAATGTTGCTGAAACCTTTTAAAAACATAATCTTCATACAACATTTACAAAAATATTGTAAATGCAACAAAATAACATTTTTAATGATTTAACAATGTTTATTTTGAGATGTCTCGATAGAATTGAGATTAGTGTTGATTGGATCCTCAAACATTTTTCCATTCTTCTTACCACAAGAGTAGTGGATTAAGTTTACTTTCTTTCCACTACAACCTAATTGATTTTTAGCAACATTTAAAAAAATATTGCTAAATTGTTAAAAGTGTTGTTAAATCACTAAAAATATTGTCTTTGTGCATTTGCGACATTTTTAACAAATGTTATATCAGGCGATGTTACAAAAAGGTTTGAGTTACATTTAAAAAATGTCAAATTGTTAAAAAGTGTTGTCTTTTAATATTTGCAATATTTTTTACAAATGTTATATCTGACAATGTTACTAAAAGTCAATTTTGTTGTAGTGTTCTAACTCTATAAGAATAAGAAAGTTTCATATTAGGTATAATAGTAAAATATATTATCCAAATTTTAAAAAAATATATATAGCAAAACAAACATAATAATTATTAACACACCAAGATAGGGAGAGTTTATTGATAATTAAGCCCAAATGGTGCTAAGATTTACGGGAGAAGTCCAATGACACATCTTAGCTAGCCAATTAAGATGGGGCTAATTCAAGACAGTAATTATAACTAAAGAACAAACCAACATTAATAGCAAAGATGGAATAATTGAAGAATCAAGGAAACAACAATAGAATCCCATCCAGCTATCATTCTTCGCTATATTAAGCTTCAATTTTCTTTCCTTCCTTTGCATAGTCGTCATAGAAGAGAAGAGCGTTGGATTCAGGTTCAAATTCTTTCACGTATACCTTCCCTTCATTTGCGTCACTATTTTTAGCGTAAGCACTGTATAAGAGAAGAGCGTTGGATCCCAGTTCAAATTCTTTCACATATTTCTTGTCTTCCTTTGCGTCACCATAAGCCGTGTAAACGAGAAGAGAGTTGGATCCCGGCTGAAATTCTTTCACATATTTCTTGTCTTCCTTTGCGTTACCATTTTTAGCATAAGCAGTGTAAACCAGAAGAGAGTTGGATCCTGGTTCAAATTCTTTCATATACTTCTTGTCTTCCTTTGCGTCACCAATTTTAGCATAATCAGAATAAACGAGAAGAGAGTTGGATCCCGACTCAAATTCTTTCACATATTTTTTGTCTTCCTTTGCATCCCCATTTTCAGCATAAGCAGTGTAAACGAGAAGAGAGTTAGATCCTGGCACAAATTCTTTCACATATTTCTTGCCTTCCTTTGCGTCATCATTTTTAGCGTAATCAGAATAAACGAGAAGAGAGTTGGATCCTGGTTCGAATTCTTTCACATATTTCTTGTCTTCCTTTGCATCACTATTTTCAGCATAAGCAGTGTAAATGAGAAGAGAGTTGGATCCTGGCTCAAATTTTTTCACATATTTCTTGTCTTCTTTTGCGTCACCATTTTTAGCGTAATCCGAATAAACGAGAAGAGAGTTAGATCCTGGTTCGAATTCTTTAGTGTAAGCACTATATAAGAGAAGTGCATTTGATCCTGGTTCGAATTCTTTCACGGTTTTCCAATACTGCCCAGCATCTTTTCTTGATTCTATTTCCACAGCAAACTTTTCAATAAACATAAAAAAAAACACTTAAGTTAGTAAATTATTCACTAAATTAAAATGAATATACTAACAAAAATAACACACAATGTAATCTGTTAGGATTAGTTCTATCACTTACAAACTACATTGGAATGGAGAAGGAAATTAAAAAACTGAATTAATGTTAAGAAGAAATTAAATAGAAAATGGATAGAAATTATGAAAGGGAAACATACAAGGAAGAGGAAGAGAACTAAAGGAAGTAGAGAGCAAGAAAGCCTCATCTTTGATATAATGAGAAAGGAAGTAGATAGAGTGTTTTTGGTGTGTGAGATAAGATGCCCTTTCATTTTATATTTATAGCTTGATAGCTTGACAATAATTAATGACTATGTACATGCTAATAATGCTATGTGATGATTTACATACACTATTTTGTGAAAACAAATTGATTTGATTAAATTAATTTTGTAAGAGATAATATTTTATGAATTGAAATGGAGTTTCATACTTTTATTAAATAGGATTTGCTAATAATTTTTTTTCAAAAACAAAATAGTATAACTGAAGATAAAATTTTGTACTCACACACGCATGTCTTCTTGAACGAATTTTGCTAATCATTATCTTTATCTTAAAGATAATGGTTAAGGAATCCATAAATGGAATTTAGTTATTAATAAAACAAATAATCTATTCAATTATATTGTAAATATATATTTATTAATTATTATTTTGATTATATTTTTTTTATGAGTTACTTAACTATTGCTATTAATATTAATAAAACCTTATTAAATAATATAAAGACAGGTGGTATTAGGATTGTTTATGGGTTGGGTTGGTTCGGTTTTGGTGTTATCCGATACCAAACCAATGACAATTATATGGATTGATTTGGTTCGGGTTTCTGCAAAAAAATATCAAAATCCGAACTGAAACAATTTGAAACACTACAAATTGATTTGTGTTGAATCATCAGTTATCCAATTAAAATAAAAAGAATGGCACTATTTAGTGTACAAATAGTTATGAACCTCAGCAATTTTACCTCAGCAATTTTACTTTCTTTAACCAAAATTCTATTTTATAACCACAATAATACAAAAGAGAATAAAATATGAGAAGAAACCAATCAATATGCACAATATAAAATATAATGGCAACCAAAAACACTTATATCAAGTTTAGTAGTCGACGAATATTATAATAGTCAAGTCTATTGGATAGTATATTGGATCTTGAGGTTTAATCCAAACCCGATATCCAAATCAATTATTTTTGGATTACATTGATTTGGTTTAGTTCGTGTTTTAACCGACTTTATTTACATTAGACAAACTTATAGATTAATTCGGTTCGTTGAATTCGTTGGTTTATTCGATTTGATGAGGACCCTTAGATGGTACTCCGAGTTATTGCATATCAACCCAACGCCACCTGTTACCAACTTACCATGCACCTAAAAAGAGGGATCCTATATAGTTAATCTATTCAATTACTTTTAGAATAGGTTAATCATTTCAATTATATTGTAAATTACATAAATATTATATAATTTAATCGGTTTTAATTTTTAAAAAATTCTTTCAATGCTCGCGAAACACACTACAAAAAAAAGCAGTTTTGTTGGTCACTAATCATTATTATCTTGTACCCATGAACACGAGTTAGAAAAATTCATCAAAATAATTATTTTTTTTATACCCTATTAAATATACATAATAGTGATAGGTTAAAAAATACTAATAAATAATGACTATCGATATAAAAAAAATATTTTAGTCAATAACTTGATAGAGTACAATTTAACTAATAATTTATTAATGTATGCCTAAAAATCTTAAACAACAATAAAGAATATTTGCTTTATTTGATCAATATCAAATTATTAATTATTATTTTAATTAAACATAAGGGTATAATAAATAAAAGTACAGAACTAAATAAAATTATAATATAAGTAAATAGTTAAATAAAATAAATTTTTATTGTCTAAATAGACACTTCAAACAAACCGAGGGAGTATACCCATAAATGTAGTGCTCACAAAAGAAAAAAATAACTCAAGTGTCATGTATAAGTATATTTTTTTTTAATCATAAATGCTTTGTTGAAAGTCTGCGTGATATGATCATTATTGAGTTTATTGAGTTTATAAGAGTGTGATAATTCTCATTCTATAAGCTAGTTTTTGGTAGTGAATTAGATCCAAACCCAAAATTATATTAGGCCCATGTTTTTGAGCCACCTGTGTTTGTCTACACTCCAACTGTGTAGTTTTGGGCGTGATGGGGTGTGTTGGAAGTCCCACATCGGCTAGTGATAGGGCTATCATTGAGTTTATAAAGGTGTAGCAATCATCATCTTATAAACTAATTTTTAAAAGTGAGTTAAGCCAAAACCCAAAATTGTAAGATGCTTGAAATAGATTTTTTTTGATACTGATTAGGAAAAGTATACTTATTATATTTCATGATTTTTTGTCGTGTATAATTTTCCGAGCGTCAATAATTTGAAAGTAAAAATTTTTATTAATAAAATAAAATTTTAATTAGTTCTATATATTGCTTAATAACTTTAGATCTCATATTTCGTTAGTCCAAATATTAATGTAAAAGTTTATAATATATAAATTAATTATACAAAAATTCATCTACTAAATTATATATCTAGCAATGTTTAATTTTTTAAATTACATATATAATTATCATAATAATATCTTATAATTGATCATTTAGATTGATAAAATTTAATATATATCGATATAAAATTATTAAGAGGTATAAGTATCTATATTGCACTTCACTTTAAATTTAGACAAAAATTGCTTGCACTCAACTCCATATATTGTGTGGTGATTAACTAGAGTAAAAAATATTCTAACAAGTATATATTCTTCATGATCTGAAACTCTATGATATAATTACATACCCGGCATGAAAATGGGTGTCAACAGACTTAAGAGATAGACAGTTGATTATATATATATATATATATATATATATATATATATATATATATATATATTGGATTAAATGATATTAGGTGTCAAACTTAATAAAATAGCATCTCTTGTAATTTTTTATAGACATTAAATTTTATCTATCCAACCGTTGAATTGAAAGTATATATGAAATAGATTCACTTAGCAAAATATACAATTTCGAAATTTATAAATACTTCATTTGATTAATACATTTTAACGTAATACACATTATTTGATATATAAGAAAATTTTCACTTTCAGATCATATAGCTACGAATATTCAAATTGTCTAAATTTTAGTATATATGATATTTACGATGATATAACATAATTCAACAAACGAATTGATGAAATTTAATATCTACATAAAATTATGTGAGATGTCATTTTACTAAATTTAACACCAAACAGAAGTTTAACATGGTCATGAGTTGATCAAAATGGAGAATTGGGAAAAACAAGAAGAAGAAGAAGCAGGAACTCTAATTTTTAAAATTCTAGAATCTGGAAAAGAACAAAAACTATATATAATTTATAAAATCTAATTTTTGAAGTGGATTAATGTCATGTCAAATATAAAATAACCACATCTTTTTATTTAAATTTACATTTAACGTGGAAAGTTGAATTTTCGTTAATACTAACGTTAGAAACCTATATACATCCCATATCACTTAGAATGTAAGGAACTGAAGTGCAGAATCACTACAGAGTGAAGAACTAATGTGTCATTTCCCATAGTTTTTATATTTGATATTTTATTTGTTATTTATTTTAGACTAAATTGATAACTTGGTCGTGTAACTTATTTTTTTGTTTTGATTTAGTCTTGTAACTATTAAATGTTCCAACTTAGTCTTATAACTTATTTTTCTATTTCAATTTGGCCCTATAATTATTAAACGTTTTGATATGGTCCTGTAACTTATTTTTCTGTTTCGATTTGGTCCTGTAACTTTTTGTTTTTATTTAAATTTGGTCTCGATACAAAAGATAAATTTGTTGGATGGAAAATAAGTCACAGGATCAAATCGAAATAGGAAAATATGGTGTAAGACTAAGTTGGAACGTTTAATAGTTACAGGACCAAATCGAAACAGAAAAATAAGTTACAGCATCAAATTAAAACATTTAATAGTTACAGAATCAAATCAAAACAAAAAAATAAGTTACAAAACCAAACTATTAATTTGGCCATTATTTTATGTTGCAAATGCCGTCAGTTGATTTCTCTCATTAATATATATTTTACAATATATTTTATATTCTACCTATAATTAACATTTAAAAGATTACCATGCGATGCGCATGATAGTATTATACTCGTTTTGTAATATTTTTAAAAATAAATAGACTTGTAGCTAATCATCATCAACAGCTAACTGATAGCACCTATTAAGTTATTATAATAGATTACCTAATCAATAGATGACTAAGTCTAATATTATCGGATTATCATATGATGTACAAAATATTATTTCACCAAAAATAAAAATATATTACAAAATGATTCCTATACCTAACATATTATTTAAGTTTGATCTCAATATTTAATTTTACATGTCTTAATGGCAATTGTTTTTTACCAATTTAGAAACCAAATTTAAAAAATGGGTAAGTATGGAAACTAACTTAAAAAATTCTACTATAATCAAAAGAGTGACAACATCACTTAGTATTATTAGTAACCGTGACAGAGGATGACAATAGGGATCAATTTGAAAACAATTTGTTATGTAAGAGACAAAAATGAAAATTTTGTGTGTAGGAAACAAATAGGAAAAAACATATTATTTACTATAAGAACTATAATTGTATTTAAATCTTAATTTATAAATGAGCAAAATGAAAAAATAAAGTTGAAGCTTTTTTTTCTTTTCTAAACAAGCGAAACTCAAACTTTAAGTGGTCTCTTTAGATAAATAAGTCAAACTTAATAGTTTTGTTGTAGACCAATATGCACTAGATATCTCGATCATAGGGGTCTAGGGGTCATGTTGCCATGTTGGAATACAACATGGAGAGACTATCTCGATAAAAGATTGAGATGTAAGGAGACATTCTAACATGTAATTTTTTTATAAGCTAAAGTGTATCTATAGGTATTCGAATCGAAAGCCTACGAGTCAAAGTAGATATTGATATTGAGTTTGATCAATGTTCAAGGCCCCCACGGGGCTGAAAACACTCTTACCAAACTCTAAAGACTTGAAATGTTCGACTCGGCTAGATTGCTCCTAAATACTCTTAACACATGAAGTTATACTTAGAAAGTAAGCAATATAATTGTAATTAGTCAATTTAAGGGGAAATTACACTAACCACCCTTGATTTTTTGTCATATTACATCAACTTACTACATATTTCATAAATTTCACAGACTTTCATAAAACTTTACTACTTCATTACACAATTCTTCCCTGTTGTTAAAAGTGCATTAGTAAAGTTACTAAAAGATGTCTTGTAGGTGATTTCCATTCCAATTTTCAAATATATTAATGCATTGACAATTTTACTGATGTTATCACTTTTACATACAAATTCAGAAGTATAGTTTATAATGTAAAAATAACATGAGTAAAATTAAAGGGATGTTAATGTGAGAATTTGCATGTACAATTGATAACAGATGTAAAATTGATATAATTCACAAATATATTTGGGTTTGAAATTATGTATAGGACATCCTTAACTAACTTCACTAATAAACTTTTAACAGCAAAAAAAACCTTTGTACTGAACTGATAAAATTCAGAAAAAATATGTATTATTTATATAATATGCAAAAAAAATTAATGTAATATGAATAAAGTTTAAAGAGTTCAGCGTAATTTTTCCGTAATTTAATTTCTCATAACTCATACGGGTAGTGACAAACAGTTAATTCATGCAAAATAGAATTCTCGTATTATGTGATTACGTTTAATCTGGGTAAAGTCAAAATGGATTTCTTATAAGATGTTTCTTTAAAACCCTTTCATAATAAAGAGTCTGTATATTCATTTTAATTTGACTAATTAAAATGTGATATGTAGTAGTAATAAATTGTAAATTTGAGGTATCAATTTTTGGTAAATAAATTATTATCAATTAATATTAATCATAATAAATTCTAAATTAGTAAAATAGTATCAATTTTTAAAAAATTATAAATTTTTCATATTTCTTATTTATAAAATAATTCCATTCTTTAATATCTCTTTTATTTTTTATTTTTTTAATATATCGTTTAACTTATCATTTGAAGGTAAACTTATCAAAAAAATGATATATCTAAAAATATTTATCAAATCGGTCTTCAAAAAATATATTTACTGAATTGGGTCTATTCATTTTTCATCTCCGATTTTTTTAAGTAAAAAAAAAAACAAAAATTTAGGTGCTGCCACATGATGGGACCTGAATTTTGTATTGAAAAATAATATAAAGGTAATATTCAATATTTAAGAAACTTAAAAAATAACATACAATATAAATAAATTAAATAAAATATTAAAAATAATATTAAAATAATAAAAATGATAAAAAATTATTTTAAAAACTGAAAAATAAAGGGTTTGTATGTCCTTTTTAGTATGACGAATTAAAATGTGACATGAAGGATTAATGAATTGTAAATTATTAAACTAGTATCAATTTTTATAAAATTATAAATTATAAATTACTCATATTTCTTATTTACAAATACTATAAAATAATTCTATTCCTTAATATCTTTTTTTTTGTTTTTTAATATATCTTTTAACTTGTCATTTGAAGGAAAATTTACCCGAAAAAATGTTATTTTTAAAAATATTTATCAAATTGGTGTTAGAAAAATAATGACCAAATTGGGTCTATTCACTGTTCATTTTCGATTTTCTTTAAAAGAAAAAATTCAGATGCCGCCATATGGCAGGACCTATACTTTTATATTAAAAAAAACTATAAAAGATTTTTAAAAAAATTAAAATATTAAAAATCAATATAAAAATAGTATTAAAAATTTAAGCATTATTTCCAAAACTAAAAAATAGTTTACAATATTAAATATTTTAAAATGTAAAAAAAACAGATACATCTTAACTTTGAGAAAGTTGTACTTGAAATTTGTATTAGTTGAGTTTAAAACTTCTGATAACTTTTGCTATACTTTTAGATTTAAGCTTATTATATATCGATTTGGTAGTTCGACACCATCTATGCACTTCAAAATTCCTCTTTGAATTTCAAAAAATGTCATTTTCTATAATTTTTTTATTTTTATAATATTTTTAAGCTTTATTTTCATCTTTTTATGTTTGGTTCACATTGTTAAGTTTTTTATTTTAATTAGAATTTTTTTTACATCTTTTTACATCTAGTTCATATGGTTAGACATTGAATTTTGGTTTGATTTTTTTTAATGCATGACATAATTTTAAGTTATATCTGTTATTTTTTTTAATGTTTTAAATATTTTTATAATTTAAAAGTTTTTTTAAATATTATTTTATTTTTCAGTCTTTTAAATTATTTTTATTATTTTAATTAGTTTAATATTATTTTTCATATTTTATTTAATTTTTTCATATTGAATATTATTTTTATATAGTATGAAGATAAGGAGTGCAAAATGGGAAAATTCATAATATTGACAGTAAATTTTTATGTTAAGTGTGCAGCTGCACTCTCTAAATTAAACAACATATATAGGTCTTCTACCTAATTAATTAAATTTTAAAATATTATACCATGCGATGCACATGGTAGTACTCGTTAATTATTTGATTCGTTATGAATGATGAACACACTAATTTTGAAATAAATATCAAATTAAATGATGCGCAAGTGCAATTAAAAAATAAATATATTGGATTAGGACAACTATTCTTCGTACAATCATCCAAAATATTATATAAAAAAGCAACATCAGGTAGTATTTTATTAGAACAACTGCCATCATGCGATACGTTGAAAGAGGATTATTCGCAAGAGATTCGGTTGAAGACACATACTAATAATTTTAATTATTTTGTAATAAATGATGAGTTATGTTAGCAATAATTTATTACTCCTATATAGTACTATTTTTTTTTTTCAAATACACTTTAACTTTAGACTTAAATATATTTTTCGTCCTTACAAAATAACGGTAATTCACTTTTTATCTCTAAAAAAAATCTTTAAAATCCAAACTTTTGTATTCATGTTCACTTTAGGTCATTCGTTAAAGTTGACTAACATTGACCGTTCATTGCCACATGGCAGAGACAAAAAGTGATTTATCTTAATTTTGTAGGGATAAAAAATATATTTAAACTTATTATTTTAAAAATGACAAAATTAATAAATTTACTTTTTTGTCCCTATACTTTTTTGTTCTTCCATCTTTTTCCACCACTTCCTCTTCCTCTACTAGCACTCTCTTGATTTTTACTTTTTAATCTAGAATGAAAAGACAAAAATGACCGTATTCACTAGCAACACATGCGAAATCACAGAAACTGAAAATTTTTGAAACGCAAACTATTTGACCACTTTCAAATAACATCAGTTCAACATGTTATTTGTCACATAATACAATTATTCAACCACTTTTATGTAATTTGTTTTTACTTTAACCATGATTAATAAAAGAAACTAATCAATATACAAAAATAAGCCAACATTGAACTCGTCATCCATTAACTATCATTCTTTGAAATAATTAAACAAAATTACATGGCACCACACTAGCTATTAGAGTAGAATCTTATGATCCAAAGCAATCTTATACAAAAAAACTGCAATTTCATGAGATTCTAATACGAATCTGAATCAACCTCTTACAACAAACCCATTCCTCAAAAGTAGATCTTTCAATCAAAGCTCATCTTCCATCCTCAAATACTCTCCTATATCACTCTAATGCAGAACAACGATACCATTGTGATCCAACTTCCTACAATCCTGTGTAGACTTAGCAACAACACTGAAACCCAACAGTACATCAGCCATAGAAAACAAAACATCATCATCGCCAGGAGCGATGTTATCTGTGCAAAATGTTAACAATAATAACTTTTCTTTATGAAAGTATATGATGTTTGATGTTTAATCTGGATCTTTATATATCCTTAATTGCATGCCAAGGTCAGGTAGGGAATCTCTTTTCATTTTTATTTTGTGTTGGGTTTGAAAATGGATGGACTTGCCTGGATTAGATAGATTTTTCTAAATACTGTAGTAGTCTGTAGTTGAATGAGAAACCAGTGCTTGACAGTGATAGCAAAGCACCCATTATGAGTGTACGTTGGAGATAGTCACCGTGAGTATGACTCAGTTCAAATTTTGGTTTCTACTTTTGAGAACTAAGAATATTGCCATGTGTTTGTCGCTATGATGATATTATACATATATAGGAATTCATCACAGAAAGAAATTGAAGCACTCACAAACTGAGACGATTTCTAAGAAGATGTAGCAACAATCGCAAGAACAGAGAAGCAGAGACAAATTCTTTTTAGGCACATAGCGAGAGATTTTAGAGCTTAGACTTTTAGTTATAGAGGATGGTGGTAGAGGAAGAAGTGGTGGAGAAAGGTGAAAGAATAAAAAAGTGTAGGGACAAAAAAGCAAGTTTATTAATTTTATCATTTTTTAAAATAATAAGCTTAAATATTTTTTTCGTCCCTGCAAAATTATGATAATTCACTTTTCGTCCCTGTCATGTGGCAATTAATGGGCAACGTTAGTCAACCTTGACAAAAGGACATAAAGTGAACATCATTGCAAAAGTTTGGATTTTAAAACAATTTTTTTTCTAGGGACGAAAAGTGAGTCACCTTTATTTTATAGGAACGAAAAATATATTTAAGCCTAACTTACATATATTTAGACAACGAGCAATAGTAGTCAGCTAATTTAATGCCTAGTGACTCATGCGCACAATACCTAACCTTTAGCAACATGGTATTTATACAATACTTTTAAATATTATTGAAAATATAAAAAGGCAACACTTTTAAACAAGGGTTTTGTTAACTATTGTCCTCATCAGGACAATGGATAAACCATCCATAAATAAAAATTTGTTATTAAAAAGTTTAGCATTTAATGTTATAAACACATCTTCATTAATTATGATTTTCATTACTCTTAGAGCAATGATTAGCGTGCAAAATTCTTTTTTAACAATTTTACAATATTTTATAAATGTTGCTAAAACCTTTTTAACAACATAAGTGTTGATTGAACCCTCTTTTCTTGCCACAAGAGTAGTAGATTAAGTTTACTTTCATTCTTACTCTATAAGAATAAGAAAGTTCCATATTAGGTATAATAGTAAAATAATATTATCTAAATTAAAAAAAAACATTTTTTAGCAAAACAAACATAATAATCATTAACACACAAAGATACGGAGAGTTTATTGATAATTAAGCCCAAATGGTGCTAAGATTTATCAGAGAAGTCCAACGACATATCTCAGCTAACCAATTAAGATGGGGCTAATTCAAGACAATAATTACAGATGAAGAACATGCAAACATTAACAGCAAAGATGGAATAATTGAAGAACCAAAGAAACAACAATAGCATCCCATCCAACTATCAGTCTTCGCTATATTAAGCTTCAATTTTCTTTCCTTCCTTTGCATAGCCATCGTAGAAGAGAAGAGCATTGGATCCCGAGTCAAACACTTTCACATATTTCTTTTCTTCCTTCGCATTCTCATTTTTAGCATAAGCACTGTATAAGAGAAGAGCGTTAGATTCAGGTTCAAATTCTTTCACGTATACCTTCCCTTCATTTGCGTCACCATTTTTAGCGTAAGCGCTATATAAGAGAAGAGCGTTAGATTCCGGTTCAAATTCTTTCACATATTTCTTGTCTTCCTTTGCATCACCATAAGCAGTGTAAACGAGAAGAGAGTTGGATCCCGGCTGAAATTCTTTCACATATTTCTTGTCTTCCTTTGCGTCACCATTTTTAGCGTAATCAGTATAAACGAGAAGAGAGTTGGATCCCGACTCAAATTCTTTCACATATTTCTTGTCTTCCTTTGCATCACCATTTTCAGCATAAGCAGTGTAAACAAGAAGAGAGTTGGATCCCGGCTGAAATTCTTTCACATATTTCTTTTCTTTCTTAGCTTCACCATTTTTAGCATAATCAGAATAAACGAGAAGAGAGTTGGATCCCGACTCAAATTCTTTTACATATTTCTTGTCTTCCTTTGCGTCATTAATTTTAGCGTAATCAGAATAAACGAGAAGAGAGTTGGATCCCGACTCAAATTCTTTCACATATTTCTTGTCTTCCTTTCCATCACCATAAGCAGTGTAAACGAGAAGAGAGTTGGATCCTGGTTGAAATTCTTTCACATATTTATTATCTTCCTTTGCGTCACCATTTTTAGCGTAATCAGAATAAACGAGAAGAGAGTTGGATCCTGGTTCGAATTCTTTAGTGTAAGCACTATATAAGAGAAGAGCGTTAGATCCTGGTTCGAATTCTTTCACGGTTTTCCAATACTGCCCAGCATCTTTTCTTGATTCTATTTCCACAGCAAACTTTTCAATAAACATAAAAAAACACTTATGTTAGTAAATTATTCACTAAATAAAAATGAATATACTAACAAAAATAACACAAAATGTAATCTGTTAGGATTAGTGCTATCACTTACAAACTATATTGGAATGGAGAAGGAAATTAAAAAACTGAATTAATGTTAAGAAGAAATTAAATAGAAAATGGATAGAAATTGTGAAAGGGAAACATACAAGGAAGAGGAAGAGAACTAAAGGAAGTAGAGAGCAAGAAAGCCTCATCTTTGATATAATGGGAAAGTAAGTAGAAAGAGTGTTTTTGGTGTGTGAGATAAGATGCCCTTTCATTCTATATTTATAGCTTCAGAATAACGACTACGTATACTAATGCTATGTATGTAAACGTTGTTTATTTTGGTCATTGATTTTATTCAATTGATTTTGATCAATAGAATAAATAAAAAATTAAAACACCTCCTCAATTTTATAAGAAAAATTTATATAGGTCTCTGATTTTCGTTGAAATTCACTTAGGTTTTTGACTTTGTCCAACGTTGTTCAATTAAGTCCCTAACGTTAACCACTGTTTTAACACCATTAACAGAAGTTCAAACCAGTCTCTTGTATGAATCAAAAGTTCAAATTAGTCCTTATGTTTATTAATAAAAGTTCAAGTCAATCCTTGTGTTATGTATCAAAATTCCAATAGTCCCTATATTTATTATTAAAAGTTCAAATCAATCCCTATGTTATTTCAGTTAACCATGTTAAAACGGTGGTTGACGTCATGGACCTAGATCAACAACGTTGAACAAAGTCAGGAACCTAAATAAACTCTCATGAAAGTTAGGGACCTAGATAAATTTTGGTTGTAAAGTTGGAAACCTGCGTGGTAATTATTTCAATAAATAAATAGTTGGCTTAATTGCATCTTTTATCAATAACAGATGAATTAAAACTGCCTATTTTATAAATTTAATGGTCTAAAATCACCTATTTAAAACTTAAAAAATTAAATCCGTACGAAAAAATCAAAATAGAGGAACTAAAATTTCAACTAAAATTTCTTTTTAATCACAAATGCTTTCTTTTGATACTCATTAGTAAAGGTATACTTATTATATTTTGTGATTTTTTTGTTCGTGTATAACTTTCCCTTTCGTCAATAATTTGAGAGTTTTTGAGTCACATATCTAATTGCGTTTGATTTTTTTAAAATTTAATAGGTATAATCATTATGATATTATCTTATAATTTATTTAGTTGGATTAACAAAACTTGGTATCCATATAGAGTTATTAAGGGGTATAAATATATATGAGTTAGAATCAAATCACACCAATTAGTTTACACCAATTAAAAAACTTTAATTTATTATTATTGATTCGTGTAAAAACTTATATTAACCTAATTGGTATCATTTGATCCTAATATATATATATATATAATGCAATGTTAAATACTTTTTTTTTCAATAAAAACTATATATTTATGCTATATTAACATGTGAAAATTTAAAAAATTCATCGTACATTTTATTTTCTGTAGCTAACCTAGGCAGACTACATCTACTAAAATCCTTTTACGATTTTTTTTTTTCTTTTATCGGCAAACAAACAGAACATTATTAATAAAATCTCAAAAGAAGACAAATATAAATAATAATAGTTGATATAATAATAAAAAAATCTCAAAAGAAGACAGTGTGATATACACACAATAAATCTGCTGGATATTGGTGTATTATGCGTAAATTAAATATAAGAAAAATTAACCAAATTTTTTCTAAACTTTAAAATAGGGTAAATAAGCTATCCACGCCATTAAGTTCAAGGAATGTTAATAGTCTGGGAATATTCCGTTTAAATATGTTTATTCTTAAATAGAGTTTCAATTTTTGGAAAAAAAAAAAAAAGACGGTTCAGTTAAAACCATTTTTTATTATTTTTTTCAGCAAAAGATAATATTAAATTAAAAAAAAAACATGCACTAAAAGTGCACAAGTACAGTTTAATACAGCAAAAGGTAATATTAAATTAAAAAAGCATGGCGCTGGTACGGCGTGGTATATCTTTGGTAAATGACTTATGTCCTTTTTGTAATTCCAAGATCAGCCCAAAGGTAAGACTGATCAAGCCCTTATTTTAGACTTGAAAAAATGTTCAAAATTATTAATATATTAAAGCACCATTTTAATATATTTTTATTTTTAAAATATTAAATACTTTATAGTATACCAAGTTATCATTCTTTCTAATAAAATATTTCTTTCTCCTAAATAAAATGCATATGATGTTTATTCAATAATGTTAATAATTTCAAAAAATATTTATTATCATTAATTTAAAAAAGGCTCATTATAATAATTCGATTTAGGCCTCAAAATTGGTTGGGCCGACCTGTGTAATTCTCATAATGAAGATATTCTACATTTGTTTTTGCGTTGTTCTGTTGTTTCAAAATTTTGATATTTGGTGTGGAGATGGCTAGGAGTTGAAGGATGTTTAGCAAGGACTTTGATGGAGGTTCTTTTGTCAATGATTGGTTTAATGAGAGGAAAACGTAAGTGGCAGCATGGGGTTTTGATTTGGTTGGCGGTCGTGTAAAGTGTATGACTGTGGAGAAATATGATGATATTGAAAAATGAAGAGACAGACTATCAACAAGCATTGGAAGCCATTAAGTATCGATCTTGGAAATGGTATATGTCGGAGTTGAAATGTAATCCATTTTATTTTTCAAATTGGTTTAACGATCCTTTAATGTGTATTCAACAATTGTAATACTTTGTTAATGGGTTAGAGTACCCGTTGAACTATCTTTGTTTAATAATATGTTTTGCTTATAAAAAAAATACAAGCAAGAATATAACAAAACAAAGAAATCCAAAATACTACAAACCTAAGCAAGCAAAAGGATTGGTAGACCATTTGAAGAAAGAATAAAGGAATCATGAATGGGTTGGATTGGACTTTAATCCTGATTTACTGTTTTTTTTTCCTTCAGATTTTGTGTTATGGTGATGAAAGGTCTGATTATCACTTAAAAAAATATAAATTGATAGTTAATTTAGTAGTGAATTTAATAATGAATTTAATAGTGAATTCATGACTACTGAATTAAATAGAAATTTTTATTCGATAATTAATCAGTAATAATTTAATTATGAATTAGTTACTAAAAATATTTTTAATTAAATTTTTGTTGTCAATCATAAATTGCTGTATATATGAATCATAACGTAACATAATATAGTTATATATATATTTTTTTTTTTCAAAAATAATATATATTTTTTGATTTAATACTCCTTTTAATATTGAAACAAATAAGAGTTACACTAAATAATTATAATATTATAGCTTCTTTGTAATTTCTTTATGGCTTTCAATTCTCACCTCAAACTGTATAAATTGCAAATGAATATTCGCACACCATTAGTGTACATTGAATCCAATGGTGTAGACTATTCATTTTCTCAAAATTTAGTGTTTAATTACCCTATGATGCACAAATGCAATTAAAAAATAAATATATTTGATTGGGACAACTATGCTTCCTACAATCAATCAAAATATTATACCAAAATTAAATATATTTGATTAGGACAACTATGAGATCATGTGTTACGTTGCTCAATGCAAAAATATTACTCTCTCTGCTTTAAAATAACAAATATTTAAAGTTTTTTTTATGGAGATTAAGAAATTAAATAAATATTATAATAATTAAAATAATTTTATTAATATATCACTTTTAATAATTGAAATATTAATTATTTCATATAATTTTTAGTTGAGCATTAATTATTATATAGGGGTAAAATAGCGAAAAGAGTATTTAATAATACATTAAAAATATAAAGTGACAATAATTTTAAAAGAAAAATATTTCTCTAAAATGACACACATTATAAAATGGAAGAAGTAATATATATATATTACTACATACATTCTATACCATGGGAATACGAGTAATTATTGGTACCAATGCATCATTTAATTCCTGTTGTTGTAGAGTTTATTTACTTTAAGAGACATTTGTTTTGAGGTTTAAAAATATATTTTTGGAGATTTTATTGTTAGGAATATATTCTTAGTAATATTTATTTTTAGACATTTTAAATAAGTTGTTTGGTTTTTAGTTTTTATTTCTAGGAACCTTTTGAAAAGTTTCTAATAAAATTTAAAATTTATTTAATTTACAATAATGTTACATGTAATAATATGAAAATATTTTTATTGCATATAATATTATTTATTTTAATTATTTAACCAATAATAAAATAAAAGATAACAAATAAAAGGACAACAATGTAATGAAATTATATAGATTAAGAAAAAAAAATATACAATGAATTAATACATAACATTGACAACTTAGAGGGCGTTAGCTTCGAGAAATAAAATATACTTTCAGGCATTTTATTTATTTAATTTGTATATTTCAAAAAATGTATATTTTGATCATTTCATAAGAGAGTATTTGATAAAATTAACTTCATTAGAAATACTTTTTGAATTTCAAATAAAAAAAATGTGGCAGTTACAAGTAAAATATAAAATAATCACCTATATTCTCATGAGAAAGTAGCTTATCCACCTTTCTCTATGGGAATAGAGATTATAAAAAAATACAAAAAAAAAATATTCGCAAAAATAAATGATGCCCGAAAATATTTTTTAAAACCTTAAAATAAACATAAGAATATCACATTTTCAAATATACATACCTAAAAATATTTTTCTAAACCTTAAAACAAACGCTATAATAGATACTAATAACATTTTATATTCTACCTATAATTAACATTTAAAAGATTACCATGCGATGCACGTGATTGTATTATACATTTAATACTTGTTGTTTGGTTTGTATATATAAATGATTAAAAAATAGACTTGTAGCTAATCATCATCAACAGCTAACTAATAGCACTTATTAAGTTATCATAATAGACTACCTAATCAATAGCTGACTGAGTCTAATATTAGCGGAATATCATATGATGTACAAAATATTATTTCACCAAAAAACAAAAATATATTACAAAATGATTCCTATATCTAACATATTTTAATTTCTTCTCAATATTTAGTATGACATGTCTTAATCACAATTGTTTTCACCAATATTATATAAACCAAATTTATAAAATGTGTAAATTGATACAATTTAGGTTTGAACTTAACTCAATTCCAAAAGTTAACTTATAGGAGGAGGATTGTCATACCACTTATATACTCTATGGTGGCTCTCTTTCTAGTCGATGTGAGACTTTATCTTAACACACCTCTCTCACGCCCAAGGCTAGACATCTGGTGCGTGAAGTTTGCAGGACTGGACATTTGCGAGTGGCTCACGACTAACCTAGCTCTTGATACCATATATATTAGCTAGCTTTTGAGAGTGAGTTAGGTCCAAACTCTAATTATAAGATGGTATCAGAACCTATCCTAGATTTATTATTGGGCCCTCATATTGGGTGAGTTGTTAGTCCCATGTTGTTTGGGTCATCTGTGTTTGTCCACACTCCAGCTGTGTATAATTCTGGGTGTGAGGGAGTGTGTTGGAAGTCTCACATCGGCTAGTGATATGGCCATCATTGAGTTTATAACTGTGTGATAATCATCATCCTACAAGCTAACTTTTGAAAAGTTAGGTTCAAATTCAAATTGTTAGATAGATTATTTAGTGATTATTAAATTGAAAAAACTCTATAACGGAAACGAGTAAAGTTCATATATTTGAGTTGAAAGTCATGTAGAGTTTCTTTAACTAACTTTATAATAAACCTTTAATAGCAGAAAAATTTGTATAATTTAATGTCCTAATGGCACTATTTAAGAAACCAAATATAGTAAAAAGATATTAGAATATGTAGTTTTTTGTATTTACGAGAGATTGAACAATGTGCTCTTATAATTATTTTTCTACTTCTAATAACTTTAACTAGTATTCTTAGGATACTATATATCATGACCCTTTATAAAATATACATAAAATTAATGCAATTTGAATAAAGTTCAAACTTCAAAGAGTTCATTGTAATTTTTCCTTAATTTAATGTCTCGTGGCTCATGCGGTTAGTGACAAATAGTTAATTAATGAAAAATGGATTTCTCATATTTGTGATTACGTGTTAGGTGATTTCTCTTAAATGTATATCTTATAGTATGATTTTTCTTATTCGGTATAACTTAATATAGGTTAAGCGTTTTCTAATAAACATAATATATTGGAAAACAAAAAAAATTAAATTTGATCAATATCAATCACACATTAAATATTTAAATAATATTTTGTTGACACCCAAAAAGCTTACTTTTCTCTTACACCCATAATATAATATTACTATTTGCTTTAAATGAATTAAAAATTGAGGAAATGAAGGGTACTAAAGGGGTCAAAAAATAATAAAATAATGAGGATGTAAGGTTGGTGTATGATTTTTGGGTGTCAAAAAATCAGCACTCTAAATATTTTGAATTTTTTTTGGTACATCGAAAAAATAAATAAAAATAAAAACTAAAAACTAAGAAGGAAGAGATTTAAAATAAACAACTCCTATTCTATCAGCCAACAACAAACTAGACAGGTGAGGGATAGGAGAGTGGATCATTGTGAGAGAAAAAGCACCGCCAGATGCAAGTTTCGTGAGGGCATAGCACAGAAGTTTGATTCCCTATAAGCATGCTCAAACCGGCAAATCCAATTGCGAGACAAGAGCTCCTTGATGGACTGGATCAATGCAGCATAAAGATGAAATTCTCCGGCACCCAGCTTGACGGTCTCCACCGCAAGGAGCGAGTCAGAGTGGCAAACAACATCACGATAACCAATTTCTCATGTAAGGAAAAGGCCACAGTAGAGGCCGACAAGCTCCGCATGAAAACTCATGTAATCGCCCAGAGATTCGTAGAAACCAAGAAGCAACTCTCCGCAGTGATTATGGAGGAGGCCGCCTGCCCCTGCCGGACCTAGGTTGCTAATACAACTACCGTCGATATTCAACTTCACTTAATTCTCCCTCAGAGCGCACCAATAGACTTCTTTTTGCAACGAAACCCATGAGATAGAAGTGTTCAACCGCTGCAGCAAGCCGGAGACATCGCAATGAATCGCTTTGAATTTTAATTAAATATTTTTAATTTTTGTAATTTTAACTTGTATAAAGTTAAACATGATAGAAACACTCATTTTATATTTTACAGTAGCAGTTCTAGGACTGAAAGATATGGCTGGGTGCAATTTGATTAAAAAGTAATTGAAAAAAGTAAAAATAAAAAAAAAATAGTATTTTTAAAGGAGATTAGGATAAATTTTACATTATAATATAATTGTCTTTTAACGATAATTTAAATTATATCACTAAATTGTTAAAAAATGTTGTTTTATCATTAAAATTATTGCATTTATGTATTTGTAATTTTTTTACAAATATAAGATAAAGGCCATGTCGTTAAAAGCTTTTAACAATATTAAAAAAATATTGTGAAATTGTTAAAAAATTTTACATTTTTATATTTGTAACATTATTTTAAATATATGTAATGTAAAGACTATGTTACTAAAAATTAATTATGTCGTAGAATTGTAGTTTTAGTTTATATTTAATAATATAATAGACGAGGTTTGCTAACGTATACCCACTTACTTTTTAGAATGAGTGCGTTAGCAAGTTATAACTTGAAATTTAAAATACACCTACAAGGTGTAGCTTGCTAATGCACTCCTTCTATAAAACAAGTAAAAAATATTTTAAAATTCGGTGACATGTTTTAATTTTTAATTTTATTGGTTTATTAACACATATTCTGGAATATATATCCTGGTGTTATGTGTTATTTTAATTTTGTGAGAATTTCACGCTAAATTATATTGTATTATACTCCTTCTGTTTTTTATGATAAGAAATTTTAACTACCTCTATCAAATTTAACAAAAAAATTATATTACCTCAGTCATGTAGCTCAGTTGGTGAGCGCATGGGAACATGCATGTGTGGGTACGAGGTTCAAATCCCAGTTATACTACTTTCCTATGAATAAAAAAAAAGAAAACCTAAACATTTAACTCTTAGACTACTACTACTCCTATTTACTAGAAAAGGCATTAAAAATAGAGAGAGAAATTAGTTTAACATCAATATTAAATGAGGTTAATTTAGGCAATATAATTAATTTTTGTATAGAATTAACAAAAAATAAATGATTTAACTAATTCCTAAAGTTAAAAATTTTTTCTTCTTATAATTAAAAACGAAGAGAGTACTCCATCCGTTACAAAATATAAGCAAAAAATATCTACCACACACCCCTTAAAAAAAATTAGTTAAACTTATTAAATTCGGTTGAAATGAAGTAAAAAGTATGTTTGCTTCCTAATTTATCCCTAATTATTAAATCTCGTTGGTTTCAACTTTCAACCATTAGGAATTTAACACTACTATAAGGAAGTAAAAAGTCTCTTTTCTCTCCTAGCCAAATTAATGAATTATAGAAAATAAGAAGTGAAATAAATAAGGACATTTTAAATATAATTTAATTTAATGTGATCAAAATAGTTACATTTATTTATAAAAATAAAATAAGACTTTCTAAAAATTTGCTTATATTTCATAATAAAATAGTATTATTTATTTGAGTACATCTTAGTTGATAATATTCTTTCCGTTCATGAAAAAAAAATTAACTCTAAATGTTTACGTTGAGTGTGCAGCTGCACTACTCTAAATTAAACAACAGATATATGTCTTCGACCTAATTAATTAAATTTTAAAATATTATACCATGCGATGCACATGGTACTGGCAGTACTCGTTAAATATTTGATTTGTTACGAATGATGAACACTCTAATTTTAAAATAAATATCAAATTAAATGATGCACAATTGCAATTAAAAAATAAATATATTTGATTAAGACAACTATGCATCGTACAATCATCCACAATATTATACCAAAAATAAACAGCACGTAGTATTTTATTAGAACAACTATGCCATCATGGGATACGTTGCTTAATTTTTTGTTTAAAACTTAAAATAGATCATCGAAACTAGCAAGAGGATTATTCGCAAGAGATTTGGTTGAAGATACATTTGATTAATTTTAATTATTTTGTAATAAATAATGAATTATGTTAGTCATAATTTATTATTATATATTATTTATAATTAAAATTTGATTCGTTTTAATTAAGATATTAATCAATTACATGTATGAGTAGTAATATATTATCAATGTAAAATTTAATTTTGTTTATTTGAGGCACATTAGATGTAAACTGAGAACAATTTCAAAGATAAAATAATTTTTGGAGTTACTATTATTATTTGTGTGTCTATTGCATTTCAGCTGAGTGTTAGAAATGCCACGTCGACTAGTGATAGGGTTATTGTTGAGTTTATAAGGGTGTGGCAATGCTGATCTTACGAGCTAGCTTTTGGGATTGAGTTAGGCCCAAACTCAAATTGTAAGATAGTATCAGAGTCTATTGATAGATCCGTTTGTTGGGCCCCTTGTTGTTGGGTGTGTTATTGAGTGTTTGTTTGTCCCGTATTGTTGGGCCACCCGTTTGTTTGTCCACGCTCCAGCTCTGTAGTGCTGGGCATAAGGGAGCGTGTTAGAAGTCCCACATCAGATCCTCATCCTACGAGCTAGCTTTTGAAATTAAATTAAGCTCAAACCTAAATTGTAAGACTTAGACCAAAAAATTAGCATTTATTATAATTATTTTCAAAATTTATTTTCAATTAGATCTATGTTGCCTTAAATAGGAGAAATTCATATCTAATATTTGTAGTATATTATTTTCCATAAACGTAATTGATTACTATTCTAATTAAAATATATCAAATTTTAATGCAAAATAAATCATAATAATATATCATGACCAACCTGGCTCATTATGTATGGTAAAATAATTAAAATTATTCAAATATTATCAGTTGATTCTCATTAATTCATGACTTTGTTGGCTTATCAATCTTATAATACTGGATTATATATTTTTAAATTCGATCAATCCGATCCAATTCGATCATATATTTTTTCAATACTTTTTTTCTATTACTATTTTTTTTAAAAAAATTATGTAAAAATATTTTTTGTTAATATTTTGTATTAAAATTTTAAGAATGTGTATTTATTTGACCTTTCTATTCTCTTTGTATTATTTGTATTTATATTTTAATCTTTAGAAAAAGCTTATATATAAAATTTCTAAAGTAAAAAATTGTGCCTAATCTGATCACCTTGTCTGATCTAATGTGACTTAGTTCGGATTGGATCAGGTCGAATTCAACAATAAAATCTATTCAACCTAATTCAATTTAATCCAAACTCAATTGATCGAATTTCGATAAGAATTTCATTTTGCTTAAATCCGATGCAATTCAATCCATAATCACCTCTAGATCTATTGCATTTATGAGTTGCTATTCAAAGTTTTCAAATTTTAATCTAAATCACAAAGAGAGAATACTTAGATATAGTTGATGGAAAGAGACAAAGACAAAGTGATGGAGAGGATTAAAATCTGTGAAAATAAAATAAAAAGGTCATTTAAAAAATAAGTTAATTTATAAAAACTAGAAAATTAAATAAAATAAACTAGCCTTCTTAATAACAATTACTCACCAAAGAAGACTAAAACATCACTCTATGGATGTGAATAAAATATAGGACCATTTAGTTATTATTTATTGGTTTCAGCACCCTTGATCTCTCCCTAGTCACTTTGATTGAGGTCTGTTCTCTGATTGACAAATATGGGAGAAAAATATATGCCATGGATCCTCTTTCTTCATCTGCTACTAATCACGGTATACTCATTTTTCTTTTTCTTGTGACTCTGTTTTTTTCTATTCTTAATCTTTGATTAAAAAGGGAAGGCACCAACGATTTTGTAGTAGAGACTAGCTAGAGATTATAGTTTTATTATTTTAATTAATTTCACAAAATTAATTAAGTTGTAAAATTTTGCAGTGCTCGTATGGAAGAGAATTGGGTGAAACAGAACATGGTCATCAAAAAGGAAATGGTCAAGGTCATGACCATATGAGTCATATGAAGCTTGAGGATCAAACAGGATCTGTATTCTTCAAGTATGAAGATTTGAAGCCTGGAAAAATACAGTCCATGTATTTTCCAAAGAAAGATCTTTCAAAGGCACCTAAATTCTGGCCTAAAGAAGATGCTGATTCTGTTCCATTCTCACTAAAGGAACTTCCCAACCTTCTCAAACGGTTCGGTTTCGAACCAGATTCTAGAGAAGGCAAAGCCATGAAAGGTACCTTGAGACAATGTGAGAACCCACCCTTGAAAGGAGAGATCAAAACTTGTGCTACCTCTTTGGAAGCAATGCTTGATTTTGCTCAAAGGGTCGTTGGTCCTGAACTCAAAGCTTGTCCCACTACCTGGATTAAAGGACCAACTGTTAATTACCAGAACTTCACATTCTTAGATAACATTGAAGAAATCCCATCTCCCTCAATGATAGCTTGTCACTCTATGGCTTACCCTTACGCCGTCTTCACCTGCCATAGCCTTGCAGGTATCAACAAGGTGTTCAAGATCCCACTCCTCGCTAAAGACACCGGTGATCGCGCCGATGGAATGGCGGTCTGTCACATGGATACCACACAATGGTGGGAAGGTCATGTTTCATTTAAATACACTAACGCTAAGCCAGGAATTCCTCTTTGCCACTTCATCCCATATGGTGATCTCTTCTATGTTCCCAAATTGGCACCCAAGGGCTTTTCAGCAATCTAGATGTGCACAATTTATATGTCATCACCTTTAATTAGTCTTATAACTAAAGAAATCTTACGTGTGTAAGTTCCCGAGCTTACAATTTCTCAGGGCATATATTAGTTCCAAATATGCCTAGGAAATTACTAGTTCTTGGATTAACGCATTATTGATTTCTCAAGTTTAAGGACTAATATATGAAGGGGATCTGCAAGTTGAGGGAATAAGTTTGCCTTTATGTGATGTTAGTATTGTTATATTTTTATGTAATTTCTAGTGTTTGATGTATTGTTTAAGTTATATGGCAAAAAATAAAGTTCTGTTTTAGTGAGTGCAAGGCTGAATATTGTGAAGCTTATATTATCCATTGATGTATGTGTCTGTGTTCTTATCTTGTTTTCTAAAATAAACAAGGGTGATTTTAGCATCAGCCCCATGGGTTATGCACAATTTTACGCCTCTGTAATGTTCACGGGCTACAACAGGTTTATTAATAAAAAAAGACTTTTTGAAAATTCATTTGTTGCCCTCCTATTCTCCCTCTATCCCTCCATTTTTTCCGGCGACCCACTCTCCATCTCTCTCCTTCCTCCATTTTTCCCAGCGACTCACCCACTCTCCCTTCCCTGCTTTTTCCGGCAACACACCCTTACTGTCCCTCCACTCCATTTTTCCTTGGCAGAGAGCTTTTGACAAAACCATCAAGTTTTGAACTTTTTTTTTCTCACAAAACTTTGATTTTCTTAGTCATTCTAGGAGCTTTTTGCCACAAAGTTTCAGTTTTTTCAAACTTTTTTAGTATTCTTTCTTTCTCTCTTACCGGCCAACCCCTCTCCACCGCTGCCATCGGAACCTGACGTCAGCGTCGCCTGAAACGCCTCCGTCGCGTCAATCCTGCGTAGGTCCTACGCCACCCGTTTTAGCCCAGGATCTTCCCTATCTATCTTTTTGCCAGCCGACACGTGTTATTTTTAATCGATTTCACTGCTTCCTCGTATGCACTCTTTTGCATCTGTTAGTAATTACTAACAGAGAATGTGCAGAGAACAAGCATCAAAACATAGAATTGGAGAAAATGTAAAACTGATTCTCATTTATTATTGTAGAATTACATGTATTTATACATCAGATAATGCAAAGCAAGAAAAATAAACTACTAGGCAGTTCACGGGTAGTTATCAAAATAACAAACAAAAAAATAAACTGCTAGGTAGTTGGCGGGTAGTTATCAGAATAACAAACAGAAAAAAAAACAAACTACTAACTACTTCTTGATGGTTAATGGCACGTGTTAAGGGAATTGTTGAGTAAGTTTAATAGCATTTGATCCTCCTTCTCTTCCGTGGGTTCCGTGGGTACTCTTTGAAAAACCGATCGAATTCGGGCACTCGATGGCTTTCCTTAACCCGATTTGGTCCATCGTGTCCGGGTTGAAGAACTCAGCCAACTCCTCCACCTTTGTCTCATCGAGTTTTTGCAGATCTGTTCAACTAATTAATCAACAGATTTATCTACAGATGTGGTACTAAGGAGGTCGAACGGGGTAGTGCCGGTAGTTGGGCTCCCATGGAGGTCGCACAGTGACGGCTTAGCACGGAGATCTGCTTTAATTTTTTTTCATCTTCCTTCTGGATTCATGGATGCATGTGTTTTGTATTTGTTAGAGATCTATGTTTCGAGATTTATGCATTTTTAAATGTGTTTTGGTTCAAATATGTCTTCTTGTTCATGGTTATTTTGTTTAAATCCAAACTCTAGCTATTTTCATATGTATCTAAACATGTGGTGGAACAATAATTATATTAATGCTTTATGGGATGGGCAAATGTGGGTGGAACAAGTTGCTGGAATAAAAGAGCTAGTGCTTAGTTACTTTGAAAAAGCAGTTCAAAGAGGAGTTTTAGCTTCAACCAAAATTAGATGGTGTGGATTTCAAGCGCATTACAGAAGTAGAATAGAACTTGTCAAAAAGGCCATTTAAGTTAGAAGAGATATAAGAGGCCATTAACAATTTTGGCGGTGATAAAGCTCCTGGCCTTCACGGTTACAATTTTGTGTTTATTAAACATTTTTGGAAGCTGCTCCAAGCTTATGTTAGTAATAGGTTGGATGATTTTTTTAAAAATTCTTCTCTCCCAGGGTTTTACCCTTGCTTTTGTTACTCTATTTCCTAAACCAGATTGCCCACATAAGTTGAATAATTCGGCCTATTTCTTTAGTTGGGTGGTTATATAAAATTTTGGCAAAAATTTTGTTGAGTAGATTAAAATTTGTGTTAAACTCTGTGATTTCTTATTCTCAAACTGGCTTTTTAGCAAATATGAAAGTCCTAGATGGAATTGTTATTCTAAATTAAGTGGTGGATGAGGCAAAAAGGGCGAATAAGAGTGTTTAATTTTTAAAGAAAATTTTGAAAAAGCTTACAACTTTGTAAGTTGGAGCTATTTAGAGTATGTGATGTAGAGGATGGGATTTAATGGCAAATGGAGAGGTTGGATAAAGGCTTGTGTTTTCTCTGGCTCTTTCTTTGTCCTAGTAAATGAGAGTTCTTTCAACCTCATTGATATGTCTAAAGGTCTTAAACAAGGGGACCCTCTTGCCCCCTTTCCTCTTCTTGATTGCAGTAGAAGGTTTAAGAGGTCTAATGAGCAATTCTCTGGCTTCTGGGATTTTTCAATTGTACCAGGTTGGGAAAAACAATGTCGAGGTGTTTATGTTGCAATATGCAGATGATATTCTCTTTGTTGGAGATTCATCTTTACAAAGCCTTAGAGCCGTTAAAGCCATTCTGAGGAGTTTTGAAATGGTCTTTGGTTTAAAAGTTAATGTTTCTAAGAGCTCCATTATTGGGAATTAATATTGACCACACTTCCTAAACATGGCAAGTAGACTTTTGTGTTGCAAGCTAGGGTCTATGCCGTTTAAATATATGGGTTTACTAATGGAAGGAAACTCTAGGAGAGCCTCCATGTGGAAACCAGTTATGAAAGCCTTTAAAAAGAGGCTTAGTAGGTGGAAGAGGAGATTCCTTACTTCAGGGAAGAAAAGTTGTTCTTATCAATTCAGTTCTTACAAGTTTGCCTCCATACTTCTTCTTTGTGTACAAGGCCCCTAAAGGGGTGATAAAAACTCTCATTAGAAAGGAAAGAGACTTCATGTGGGGTGGGTTCTCAGGAAGAAAGAAAACAACTTAAGTGTCTTGGGACTGAATTTCCAGACCAAAAAAACTTGGGGATCATGGTGTGAAGGAATTGGAGTTGTGCAATCTTAGTTTTCTTAGAAAGTGGAAATGGAGACAAATTAGTGGTTGTCATTACTTGTGGTTCAAGGTCTTAACTTAAAATATGGGAGGAGAGGTTTACTGAAGGAGGGATGAGTGTTTCACATGCTACTGCTTCAATATGGTGGAGAGATTTATAATTAATCAACAAGAGGATTGATTTGTTGCGAGGTTGGTTTGAGAAGGATGTAGTAAGAAAAATCGGGGATGAGAAGAGCATATTATTTTGGGAAGAAAGTTGGATGGGAAATTCCTATTTAAAAGATTGTTATCAAAGGTTATAATCAGTCATTGTTAATAAGTTTGCCAATATAGCAGAGGTGGTGAGGTAAAGGGGAATTGTGTGGGAGTGAGATTTCATTTGGAGGATAGGTCTATTTAATTGGGAGAGGAAAGAGCTTACTGACTTAAAAAAATCTATTATCTCTTCTCTTCGTTTGCATGAATCAGAAGACTCATGCAAATGAATATTTGATCCTATGCGTGGCTACTCCTCTGCATCAGCTTATAAAATGATGATACAGATGCATTTGAGGATAGATAACTGGCAGGACAGATTAAGTGAAGGAGAACTATAATTTCTAATAATGATATGGAATGCCCATGTACTGTTAAGGGTCCAAATCTTGGTTTGAAAAATTATGTTCGAAAGGCTTCTAACTAAAGCCAATCTTGTCAAAAGAAATGTCATTTCTTCTAGTCAAGGTGTCAATTGTGTGCTTTGTCATGAGTTGATAGGAACTGCTAATAATATGTTTTTCTCTTATAAGTCTGCTTATGATTTGTGGATGAGGAGCATCTCTTAGTTGGGTTTCCAAGCAATCTTATTCCCTTATTGTCATTTGCATTTGATCTCTTTTAGAGCATTTTTTTCAAAGAAAAAGGCCTCTTGTCTTAGGTTATTGGTGTGGTTTGATGTGATTTGAGAGTTGTGGAAAGCTAGTAATAAGGTAATTTTCCATGATGAGCACTTCGATGTACTTACTGAGTTTGAAGCTTGCAGGTGGAGGTCTTGGGAATGGTTTAAAAGTTATGCAAAAGGTGGAGCAGCTGGGCTTTCTTATATAGCTGGTGCTCATATCATTTAATTGTTTATCCTCATGTTGAGCTTACTATAATAATTTATTAGATCCAAATTAATTTTTAGACTTTATGCCTCTGGATTGTATGGTGGTGTTAGCTTGATTCACTATATTTATGTAAATGGGTGAGTACTCTTATACTCATTCTAGTAAATAAAAAACTATCTTTTACCTCTCAAAAAAGAAAAATGTACATGTTTCTTTGTCCGTTAAGGAAGTCTCTAATATTCAAATATTAGCACGTAGATTTCCTTCATGGACACATATTTCCAAAGCTTTTAAAGAGACCTTTTTATTCCCTTTGTTCCTATATTTTCCTATTATCATATTTTCTCTAAAGGCAATTTGATTCTTAGTATCCAAGTTTTTATCGGTCAAACATTTAAGCTTTATAGTGCTTCTTTAAGAATCTTTGATTGTGCTTCTAAAAAGCCCTTTTTGATTCGCATCTTAGTTGTATCAATCTAAAAGAGCCTTGGTCATTTATTAGTTCTTCAACTTGTATTACCTACTCTTGTTTGAGAGCATTTAATTCTTGTCATTACTTTTCTTGAACTCTTGAGAGAACGTGAGGTATCCTTTAAGTAATTAAGGATGAGATATCCCTATTCAATAGTTGAGGCTCTTGCATTTTGGTGAGGTACTCTCTCTGCTCCTTTTTATCTGTCTCCATTTTGAAATTTTTTTTTTGTTTCTTTAGGAATTCAAGGAAGCATTTATAGCTACTTTTTCTAATATACCCTTTTTCATTTATTACTTTGTATATCAATATGAAGTGGAGAATTAATGATTTTCAAGTTCCAATAAGAGTATAGTAGACAATTACCTCATAACTTTTATAATAACAAGAACATTACTTAGTTTTCTTAATAAGTGTAAATTAACCTTAAGAGACAGATAAAAAGGAACGGAGGGAGTATCGAAGAGTGTGAAGAGTGCTCTTAGATTGTATATTGAATTTACAGAATTAATACTAGGTTTTTCATGTCGTGGTTTGTAGAACTGGACGTAAGTTACAAGGAGGTTTAGTTGCCAAATCAGTATACATCTTGGTGTCAATTCTCTCTAATCCTAAACTCTTTATTTTTAAGCATTACATTTTGTATTTTAGCATGATCTTCACTCTCAGTTATTATCATATTTTGATTAGTGAACTGGACAAAATCTGGTTTTTAGGTCTTGCAAAAAGTTTTTCGAAAAGTTTTAAAGCTCAATTAACCCCCTTCTTGAGCATAGAGATCATTGTCTAACAGAATGAACATCTACGAAACAATAAGAAAATTGACCCTTATTAACATTTTTAAAAAATCTGGCTTAGCTTAGTTGCAGTTTCAGTTTCTTAATTTGATCACTTGTGTGATTTTGGTCCTCCAATTTTTAATTGGGCGATTTTAGCCCCTCAACTTTTTCGATTGTAAGATTTTGGTCCTCCAACTTTTAATTGTATGATTTTAGTTCCCCAACTTTGTTTATTATAAGATTTTGGTCCCTTAACTTCTTCAAATTGTACGATTTTGCACATTTAATCCATCTTTTATTAAGAAGCTAATGGTTAATACAATGAAACCAATAAAATAAAATGTGTAAGAGCACCAAAGTAATGCAATTAGAAAAGTTTCAAACTAAAATCGCACAAATAAAAACTTATTATATGAGTTTGACCGCGTTGATCATTATCTTCTCAATGGAAGATGGTCAAAAGAAACAAAATTGAGCAATTGAAAAAGTTTTGGAACAAAAATTGTGCAATACAAGATTAGGGGAACAAAATTGCACAATTAAAAGTAGATGGACTAAAATTGCACATTTAACAAAGTGGGAGACCAAAAGTGCAATTAAGTCAAAAAAGTTTACACAATTAAAAATGTTGTCAAACCATTGAAAATATTGACTTTGAACATTTGCAACAT
Organism: Cyamopsis tetragonoloba; assembly: GCA_037177725.1. Classification (NCBI taxonomy): domain Eukaryota; kingdom Viridiplantae; phylum Streptophyta; class Magnoliopsida; order Fabales; family Fabaceae; genus Cyamopsis; species Cyamopsis tetragonoloba. The sequence continues at coordinate 48,204,659 of CM074122.1, read as the reverse complement.
TTTGGGTAAATGTTGTATATGAGCAACACTTTAAAGTATTGTAAAATTTTTACAAATACAAAAATGCAACAATATTTTTTCAATTTTGCTATATTTTTAAATGTTGTTAAAATTGTTGACCAGGATGTACTTGGACAAAGACAAATTGGTGTTTGTTGTTTTGATGTGATAAAGCTCTTGGTATTGCAAGGAGTTAGAAGGCAACAAAGAAAGAAAGAAGGTTTAAGGATCAAGCCAACTCTTGAAGATGAAGACCGGTGTGTTTAGTGTATGGTTGAGTGTTTTGAGCATCTTAGTTTGTATTGGGTGCTAATCAAAAGGCTTTCTTTGCTTTATTCTTGATTGTGTGTCTGATCTTGTTAGATCTTTGATTTAGCCCCCAATTTATCCCTAATCATATGCTTTGACATGTTTTGAACAATACTTAAGCACTGCATATAAGTTAGATCATGTTTGAAAAATGTTTTAAAGTGTTTTGAATCATAATTTTCATCAAATTTAAGATTGATTTTTTTTTCATGCTTGAGAGAACATTTTTTATGGTGGATGTGATTAGTACCATCCTTATTGGGAGTGACACAATCCTTTTTAATATATAAATTTATGATTCTTATGTATAAAGGGATGGTGGGATTTTCAAAATTGGGTGATCTCAATCCTTCTCACCTTTTTTACACTTAAGAGAATTTTTTTCATACTTGAGAGAATTTTTTTTTGGAAAATGCAAACATAATTTTATTTTCTCCTGTCATGGGCTTTAAAGAAAAAAAACCCCAGAACAGCCCACTTTCCCTTGGTGTAAGCTCGGTTATTTTTTTTAAAAGAAAAAATAGAAAACGCTTTTTCCTTTTTGAAGAAAGCAGCGCTGGTTTTAAAGAAAAACAGAGAACATTTCCTTTGTGTGTGAGAGCTGCAATATTTTTATTTTGAATTTTTATATTTAACAATTATTTTAAAATTCAAAATAAAATATTTAAAAATATTTTATTTTCGATGTGGATATTTTAATCAGCAATATCCAACTAACATTGACATATGTTGACCTGTCATTACGATATCTTATAGGATCTGGATGATGGTTTATAAGTGGTTTGGGTTAAAAGTTGTATTGCCCGATTCCTACAAATATCATTTTATCCAACATGGTTTCTTTAGGAATTCGAAAAAGAATTCGAAACAATGGTATGTTATTTGGTTATTAGTAGTTTGGAATATTTGGTGGTGTAGAAATCAATCTGTTTTCATGAATAAACACTCTCAGTGGGATAACATAGTGGATGTTGTGCAACTCAGGACTTGGCACGGGTTAAACGTATTGTGACCCAACTTTTCAGCACCTTTAAGCAATTGGTATCAATATCCATTGTTGTGTATTTAATTTGCTGTTTGGATGGTCATGGGAAGATCAATTTTCTTGCTCTTCATGTGTGCAGATTAAGTTCATAGGCTGCAAAATCAGTGTGGCTTCTTTTTCATATTATTGATAGATTGAATCTGTTGAGTGTTGGTTCTTTACATTTTCTGTAAATTTTCATTATTGTTAACTTTTAAGTAAATTCGGGTGTTACATTCTTCAACTTTTATTGGATTTCTTTCCTTTGTACTCATAAGAATTAGAAAGTTCCTTACTAGGTTTTTACTATTCAGCCTACTTTACGTTATTAAGTAAAATAGCAAAAAAGTTTGTTATCCAAATTAATCTTTTTATCCAGCAAAACAAACATAAAAATTATTGACACAAAATGATGACTTGAATTTATTGTTAAGCCACAAATATTGCAAGGAATTACCCCTTGCAAATTAAGACATGAGGCAAATTAAAACAAGACAATACTTATTGAAGAGCATACATACGGACATAGAAAATGTAGCTAGAATAGTTAAGGCAACTTCAACAGAATCCCAACTATCATGTTTCGCTATTACGCTTCAATTTTCTTCTCTTCCATTATATCATCATTTTTAGTGTATTTAGAGAAGAAGATAAAGGGGTTGGATCTAGGCTCAAATTCTTCCTTGTAGTGTTCCTTCTCTTCTTTCGTATCGTCGTTTTTAGAGTAAGCACTGTATAAGAGAAGAGCATTGGATCCCGGTTCAAATTGTTTCACGTATTTCTTCTCCTTCGCATCGCCATCTTTAGAGTAAACAGTGTATAAGAGAAGGGCGTTGGATCCCGGTTCAAATTCTTTAACATATGTCTTGTCTTCCTTTGCATCACTATTTTTAGAGTAAGCTTGGTATAAGAGAAGAGCGTTGGATCCCGGTTCAAATTCTTCCGCATATTTCTGGTCTTCCTTTGCATCACCATTTTTTGCATAAGTAGTGTACAAGAGAAGGGCGTTGGATCCTGGTTCAAACTCTTTGACGTATTTTTTCTCTTCCTTTGCATTACCATTTTTAGCATAAGCATACCAGATAAGGGCGTTGGATCCCGGTTCAAATTCTTTCGCATGTTTATGGTCTTCCTTTGCATCGCCATCTTTTGCATAAGTAGTATACAAGAGAAGGGCGTTGGAACCTGGTTCAAACTCTTTGACATATTTTTTCTCTACCTTTATATTACCATTTTTAGCATAAGCAGTGTACCAGAGAAGGGCGTTAGATCCTGGTTCAAATTCTTTCGCATATTTCTGGTCTTCCTTTGCATCACCATCTTTTGCATAAGTAGTGTACAAGAGAAGGGCGTTGGATCCTGGTTCAAACTCTTTGACGTATTTCTTCTCTTCCTTTGCATCACCATTTTTGGCATAACCAGTGTACCAGAGAAGGGCATTAGATCCTGGTTCAAACTCTTTCACATATTTCTTCTCTTCCTTTGTATCATCATTTTTAGTGTAAGCACTGTATAAAAGAAGAGCGTTTGATCCTGGTTTAAGTTCCTTAGCGAATACCTTTTCCTCTTTGGAAGCTTGAGTTTTAAGGTTGTCTAGTTCGGGTTTTATCTCAGACCTCGATTGAAGAAGGCCTTGAATTTCTTCTGCCATTTTCTCATCTTTCATGACTATTTTCCAATGTTCTCCCGCGTCTTTTCTTGATTCTGATTCCAGAGCAAGCTTCTCCAAAAAAAAAAAAAACGTAATTAAAAGAAAAAACATGTTCTTAGACTATATTAATATTATCCACTAAAAAAATTGCATATAGTAATTAAAAAAGAAATGCAACTAGTTAAGATTACAAATGAAGGCATTATATAACATTGTATGAAGTACTCCTCTAATAGTCTTGTGCTATTGTATGTAAGTTTATCAAAACCATGTTCTGCCTATGTGTGATTAAAACCCACACATTACTCCATCCCGTCTTCACTCTTTAATCACTATAAAATGAAAAATAAATACTTAATTTTAACATGGGAGTTGGGATAAAATTAGTGGAAGAGCAATTTTAATTTTAACACAAAAATGAAGTGGAGTGTAATATTTTCAAATTAAAAAACATTTTCAACCCATTCTGTATATTTGCATGTCTGAATATGATCCCAACACACATAATAAAAAACAACTATGAAGTGCATGAAGTTTAATTGAATAAAATTAGATATGAAATAATTAATAATAAGAACAAATGGAAAATTAAAGAAATTGAGAAACAAAGAGAGGAAAACATACAAAGGAGAGGAAGAGTAGAGGAAGTAAAGAAAGAGAAAGTCTCATCTTCAATATCAAAGGATATGTGGTTGTATGTGTTGTTGATATGTAAGATGGTGCCTGATTCATCGCCTATTTATACCTTCATAAATATAACTTTTTTACATTTGTATTTTAATCTTTTAATCATATATGTTAAAAATCAGTTAAATAGATTAGAGTTTCAACTCTCCTGAAATTTACAGTGTAAAAGAGACAAATACTTAAATAAATGGATCCAATTAACATCATTAGTATTGTATGTTTTAACACTTTTGGTAAAAAATTATAGTGAATGGAAAGAATCTCTACTTTTTTACTATTTGGATTTATATTTAACTCACTTGCGAAAGCTATTTTGTAGGATAAGAATTATCACATTTTTATAAACTAAACAATAGTCATTGGGCGATGTGAGATTTCTTTCATGCCGTAAAACAAACACGGATGGACAAATAAACGGCTGACCAAACAAAAATACACACAACAACAATCATGGGGTCCAACAAACGGGCCTATAATAGGCTCTAATAACATCTTACAATATGAGTTTGGGTTTAACTCACTCCCAAAAGCTAGCTTGTAGGATGAGAATTACAACACCCTTACAATTAAGCAATGATTATATCACTAGTCAATGTAAGACTTATAACACACTTCAATTTTGTATTTTTTTTTGTATTAATTAGTAGTGGAGATGAACACCTTCAAATCACCGGACAATTTATATTGAAAATTCAGTCTGCGAGAGCCTAAAAAGTTTATCAATAATTGTACCCTCAAACTGGGTCAACTCATGGTTATTTAAAGATTATTCAACTAACCCCTAGACACCAAAAAATATTTCCTTAAAGTGGATTGTCCATCATAAGAGACTTAGAATGTGTTTGGATTAGCTGTAATCAATTATGAAAATAAACTGTGAAAAAAAATCAATAGTCTGATACAATTGATTTATTGGGATATATTTGCTGTCAAAAATAATTTTTAAGATAATTTTATGCTATAAAAACTACTTTTGAAACTTTTTAAAATTATGTTCAATTTTGAGCTGAAGGAAAAAAAAAGATTTTTTATTAAAAAATAATAAAATTTTTTAATAATTATAAAATACCACTATTCAATATACATCAAAATATATTTTTATCCAAACACACCTTAAATGATTTTAGGAGACTTCAAACCCATAACTACATTCAAAAGATCCGCACAATTTTAATTCTTGGGATGTGACGGGGAGAGCAGGTCACGTGAGTACTAACAACTAACTGAGAGATAACAGTAGAGTTGAGACTCGGAAAAATTGAGTAATTTAAAAATAAAAAACTAAAAAATCTATTTAACAGTCGAGTTTTCAAAAATAGTTTTTGGAAACCATTTTTATTTTTCAGTATTTAAAAACCAAAATATAAAAACATCTAAAACATGTTTTGGTTTTTAATTTTCTGAATTTACACAAATTTATATTAAAAACTCCTCTAACTTTTTTTAAAAACTGTTATATAATACAATTTTTAAAAACTAAAAACCAAAACTGTTTCAAACAAGCCTAAAGATTTTTTAATATTTTATACCTTTAATTTATATTTCTGAACTCTTTATATTTTAAATTTCATTTTTGTCTTCTTAATTTTATAATTTCATTCTGAATTCCAATAAAAAATATCTATTTAATTTTTTTTTAATTTTACTTTTATATTTTGTATTGAGTTTTTTTTTAATTAAATTACATCCCTAATGCCTAGGTCCTAAATTCGCCGCTGATAGAGAGTACACGTGCCACAAGGCCCACACGGCCACACCTACTTAGCAACAGGTGCGGAATAGTCATAACTGATACAGTGCTGATTTTTTGACACTCAAAAATTATATACTATCTTTACACTTTTATTATTTTATTATTTTTTGACCCTTTTAGTACTTTTCATTTTCTTAATTTTTAATTCATTTAAATCAAATAGTAATATTATATTATGAATGTAAGAGGAGTATAAACTTTTTGGGTGTCAACAAAACATTATTCAAACTAATAACAAAAGAAACTAGTGTTGTTGAAAGCAAAATCTGTAAATATATAGTATTAATCTTTTCATTTTAATATTAAAATAATTATTTGAAAGTACTTATATATACATTACAATTAATTCACCAAAAATATACATTAATCTTAAATAAAATTATAAAAATTATTCATTATAAAACATTGTAATGTACTATCTTTAGAATTAATATAAACAAAAACAAAAAAAAAAACCTCTCATTTTTTTAACTCAAAATATAAATAAATTTTAACTACTTATCTATTATTTAATGTCATTATTTTTAATGTGTCATTCATTTAATATTATAACTTCTATTTGACGATAAATATTATAAAGATTCTTCACAAAAAAATAAATATGCATAAAGATTATTTTAGTAATTTAAGTTTATTCTTTATAAATTGTTTTTTGGTACATTATTCTTTCTTCTTTATAAGTTTGAGTAGACTTTAACGAACTCTCGTAGAATTACGAGTTTACAACCCATTCCACGAGTTGGTATACAAAATTATTTGTAAAAAAAATTGCTAACACTGTGACACTTTAAGTGCCCCACGTGAACACACCATTGTATATTAAGTTGAAATATAAAACGTACATCAAATCCAAATTAATGCATTTACTAATTTTGCAAAAATTTTCCAAAAAACCTAAAATCATTTCATATGTACTATATGAGATGTTAGACACTTATAGGTTTTGAGTGTAGGCTAACCTTACTAGAAATATTGATTTGTACTTTTGCAAACATCTCCACTGAAGCTTTGCACTTTTGTGTTTTATGTACCGTTGTCACTAAATTTTTCTTTTAATTGGAACACTCCTTTTCCTTGTGAAGATTAGAGTTAATGTTGAGTTGAGCCACTTATATGAAAATGTTATTTATCCTACACAATTTGATTCTTTCTATTTTCTTTATAAAAACCAATAACTTTTGTCCTACATATATGATAGTGGAATTTATTTGGACCAATTGTTAGGTAAACACGGCCATATATAATAAATGAGTGAGTAATACAACAATTTTAATCTATTCCCAAACATTACAATCACTATTTTTTATAGGCCAAACACACACCCCACACTACACAATAATCATTAATTGCAAAAATAAATTTTTGGTTACTCAAATTATTATTTTTTATTTGTTTACTTTGAAAAATAAATTATTTTTATTTATTTATTTACTTGTATATTCAAGGATGCATTAATTGAATTATCACAAGCAAGAAAATTTCATCCACTGATGTTTTTTTGTTTTCTTTTTCATCCGTTATACAATGACTTATTATATATTTTTATATTCGAAGTTATTATATTAAGAGATTAGATTGTTCAATTTTTAAATAATTTGATGAATTAAGTTGATGACAGTTATTAATTTTAAGGACTAAATAATTAAGATATTTAATTTAAAGTAATTTAGGGATAAATTTTGTTATAATAAGCACTAAATTAATTCATAATTGTAGAAACTAAATCAAAGTTTTACTCAAAATACTTGTATTATTATTTTTTTCTCTCTAGCTAGCCACTGACTTGCACACATAAATGTGGTATTGGTTATTTTCCTTTGTAACAAAAAAAAAAAGTAGTATTGGTACCAATTGTTAGTTTTTTTTTTTTAAAAAAAAAAAACAAACGATAGCTTATGAGGCTTATACCTAAAATCTCATGTAAACTACTCAACCCTCCACCACTAGGGCTACTCTAGAGTGTTAACTAATTCTCATTTTAAGATATTTATTGTGTATTTTTATTCTGATGAATTGATGGTTGGAACTCGAAGCTTTCCGTCTACCGCTAATATTCTCGTTCTCCACTATTTCTCTCTAGAGTTCACTCCAATTCTCCGTTGCTAATTAATTCTAAGTAAATGAAGCTTTTTAAAGAGATCCATAGTAGTTTATCTTTACTCAAAATAAGATAAAATAATATAAGATAATATTTCTTGAGATTTTCTCTTTTTTCTTCACCTTTATCTTATGTGTCATTATCCAATCACCTGCAATTCAAAACTTTAGGGATCAAATCTTATCTAAATCAATAAACTCTTTACTAAAGATAAGACTTGAGGGATTCAAATAAAAGATAAAATAAATCTTATCACTTATCAGTGATATGAAGACTAGCTTCTTTCATGCTTGTGTCTCTTCTCGAAGAAGGAGGAATTCCATTAAGGCAATTGCTCACAATGGAGGTTGGGGTTGGGGATCCGAAGGAGATTAAATCTGTTTTAGCTTACCATTTATCTAGTTTCAAAGGTGCCTAATCCACAAAAGATCAATGACTTTTGAGTTATCTCCTTGCTTGGAAATCTGTTTAGCATTGCGTTTGCGACTAGCCCTTCAACATATTTCTGCTTCTAAATTTGCATTCCTGAAAGGTCGTCAAATCCTTGATAGTGTGGTGATTATCAATGAGGCGGTGGACTTTGCTCAAACAAATATAAAAAAGGATTGGCTCATCTTTAAGGTCGATTTTGAAAAGGCATACAACTTAGTAAGGTAGAGTTTTCTTGAGTATATGCTTCAAAGATTCTCTTTTGCTTCTCCCTTCATTCGTTGGATAAAGGCATGTGTCTTCTCTGGATCTTTATTAGTTTTAGTTAACAGAAAGTTCAACAGAGGAAGTATCTATTGATAAAGGTTTGAAACAAGGTGACCCTCTTGCTCCGATGCTCTTTTTTATTGATGCTGAGGGTTTAACTGGTTTAATGCGCAATGCAGTTTTTTGCAAGTTCCTGTGACAGATTTTATCCCTAAAGAGTGTTTTACTACTAGAGGTCATTATTGTTTTTCTTATCTCTCAAAATAACAAGTTGCATGTTCTCACTTAATGTGCACTATGGATCAGGATTGAATGACACAAGGTGCCAAACTTGTAAAGTGACATCTCTTTTAAAGTTTTGTAAACATCATGTTATGGATCGATATATTGGGTATCTCGGTCTTATGAGCATGTCAGACCCACCCCATGGAACCATCCTAGAACCACACCAGGATGGCTTTTAGCCGGCCCGAGATATCAAGCAACTGGGTTGGGTCTGAGGCATAAGCCCAAGAGGTCCAAAAGGCGTCGTGGACAACCCTAATAATCCCCTATAAATGCTAATGCTGATTCTTCATGCAAGGTATGTAACATTCATTATTCACATACAAACCCTAGTTCCTGCACTGACTTAAGCGTCGGAGTCCTTGCAGGTACAGCCCTCCACTTCTAGAGAGTCTGGTCAATGGAGGTTGGATCATCATCTTCCCTTGGTGCTTCATCCATTGTGTTTGTGGTTCAACCCCTTTAAGTTAGATCACGACAAATCAAATTTTAACAATCTAATCCACTACAACTTAATTGATCTTTGGTAACATTTGAAAGTTTTTGCTAATTCATAAATTATAGAAAATATTGTCAAATTATTAAAAATGTTGCCTTTGTGCATTTACAATATTTTGTCAAATGTTATATAAAGACCATCATGTTGCTAAAATGTTTTAGCAACATTTAAAAAATGTTGCCGAATTGTTAAAAAATTGTTGCTTTTTTCTGTTTGGAACATTTTTTACAAATGTTCTATAAAGGTCATGTAGCAAAGATTAATTATATTGTAGTGATCATTGAATTGAAAGTGTGTAGGAAGTAAGTCAATCCTACAAAATAGAGTTTGTATATAGAGTTTAAATACTGTGGATCGTTAACCTATTATACAATAGGCCGACAATACTTAATAGAACGCTACCTTGTTAAAGAATAACAAACATAGGAGAGTTTAAATAATAAATATATAAAATATAGTGTATTAAGTATAATTGGTTGATTCTAGGATTGGTTGACGACACATAATAACTCACATGACCTCGATAAAAAATAGTTACAAAACCGAGGAGGGTTTAAATAATAAATATCATAAATATCGAGTTTAAATACAATGATATTCGACCTATATTTTCTAAAATAGGTCAATAACCCATAATAGAGTGCCACCTCATTAACGAATAGTTGCAAAATTGAGGAGGAACCAAATAATAAAAATTATATATCTTAAGAAAACCTAAGTTCAATATCTTTTTAATTATGTTTATTTATAGCTTTTTTATTTTTTGAATATTCTCTCTGTCTTTGAATTTTCTTGTCAATAGAAGAATCAGCGATGATGAGAAACGACTCATAGTTAGGCCTTTTGAACAGGTGGAAATTGAAGATGCAACTACGTCATAATTGATTATTAGCAATATTTAAAAAAAATCACTAAAAACTATTTGAAAATCATTAAAAATGTTTTATTTACACATTTGTAACATTTTTGCCAAATTTTGTATAAAAGACATGTTGTTAAAAAGTTTTAGTAATAATTGAAAAATATTGCAAATCATTAAAAAATGTTGCCTTTTAGCATTTATAACATTTTTTGCACATGTTGTATAAAGTCAATGTTACTAAATATCAATAATGTAGTAGTGCACTAGTTCCTCTGATGAAGAACTTTCCTGTCTCTCGATGCTATGGAAGTTACCAGCTCTTCTTACGTACAAATATTGGTGTGACAACTTTATGATAGGCTACCTACTAAAGTCAATTAATCAAAGAGAAATATCATTTCATCTCCCAAAAGTGCTTGTTGCTCTTTGGCAATATTGATTTTGAAGATTTCAAACATTTGTTTTCACATATTCTTTCTCCTTTTAACTAGACGAGAATATATAAATGGATGGGTTTTCAAATTGTGCTACCATTGTCTTATTCGTCTCATATTCGTCTCATATTCTACCTTCTAAGGGATTTGTACCTTGAAAGAATATATAAAAGGTATTTGGTTATTTGATATGATATTTTACTAGCATCTTGACTTTTGCAGCTAAATTATATATTGTCGCTAAACTCACATTTTGTATTAGTGATGTTTTATAAATCAAAGTCGTACCTCTTCACCTAGAGGTTTCTGATGAATAGTTAAGTGTATTTGCTATTAGATGATTTTGAATTCAAAATTTCAGGCTTCTTTATTTATAGTGGTTTATTTTTAAAAAATTTCACGTAAGACTTCACATTTTCATTAAGTGTACGTACTTACCTTTATTATTACCCAAGAAGAGCAAAGCTTCACATGAAGATGGTATTTTGAACCCCATGAGTTTACGAAAGTTGAATTTATTTATTTCTTATCCTATTTGTAAGCTTCCTTGAGTCTTAGATAACTTTTAAATAAACATGTTTATGTTGTTGTTTCCACCAAAATAGCAACAATTGCTCCTTCCCAAATCTAAAGCTCTTACAGCACTCCAATACAATATAAAATTTATCACAAAATCCATATAGTAGAAGCAACATATGCGCCAACCTCAATGCATCTGAACTTTGAAAACAAACCAACAACTTCCTTCAATTAAGCATTCCATAAGAAGATAAAAGGTTCCTGAAGTTTATCAAATAAATTAAAGATGTAGAAAATCCTACATAATACGCTTTCAATGCCAAGATCTAATATGAATAGCCTCAAAAATACTCTCTCAAGATGCTAATTCACTTTTAAAACTACACAATTTCTCCACCACCAAATATTCTAGACCACACAAAACCAAATTCCATACCACAATTTAATTTTCTTCCTACAGCCCCATAAATGACCATGCTGTAGAAAATGTTTTTACAAGAGTTACATAACACTACCTTAAAACCAAGCCATCTATATATAAGCATCCAAATAGAATAAGAATCACTACAGGTAAAGAACAAATGAGCAGTAGTTTCTTCCTTTACTTTACAGAGAGCACAAGTAAGATCATCTGGAGAAAAAACTATACCTCTTCTTAATCCAGATTAGAGCCCAAAATAAAGCCGAAAAACAAAGTTTTTATAACTCTGAAGAACAAGCAGCTATTTTTGACAATGGAAATTTATTCATGGAAGTCAAATCTTAACTGCCAACTCCCAACAATTTTCTATAGAGATATTTCATTATTTTATGTATTTTAAAAGCTTTTTAAATAGTATAAATAACTCTTAATGTACTCAGAGTTAAGCAAGCAAGTTTGAGTGAATTCATTTTTTAAAATTGAGAGTTTCCTCCCTTTTTCACTTAGCCTATGTGCCATTTGGTATCAGAGCAAGGTTTGACTCCTTCTACGCTCTTAGGTTAGTCAAAAAGAGTGAATGTGAGTTTTTCCTCAACGGAGTAATCTCGGGTACTTTCTTAAAACCACTTTCGAGGCTTATTATCAAAAAATCGACACCGTAGAAGTGCTGAAGAGGTCCCAAAACCTTGGGGACCGAAAGCCCCGTTGCCATAAACCCCGAGCAGGCAAGTAAATCTCACACGCTTCCAAAGGTTGAAGACGACCATGTGTCACCACGTCATCGCCACATGTCGCCACATGTTATCCTTTCAGCCACTCAGGAACTGCCACATGTTTCAGTCAACTGAGTCATTAAGACACGTGTCTATCAACGACACAACCATCTTCTCGCATGTGTCACATTGACCTGTCAAAGCCTAATCACATTCAGCCACGTGTCAGGGTTGACCTAAAGTCAATGTTCAAGGAAAACTTTTAAAAATTACAAACAAGTCCCTATGTGTTTCTGAAATTCTAGTTTAGTCCCTATCCATTTAGAAATTGTAGAATAGACCTCAACATTCCAAAATTAAAATTTAGCCCCTGTACTTTCTAAAATTTTATTTTCACCCCTATATTTTAAAAAATTCCTAAAATACTCTTATATTTTCCAAAATTTCATAAACAGCCCTGTATTTACAAAAAATACAAAATATCACTAGTCTCCCAAAATTAGTTTTTTACCCCTAAACTCCTAAAATTACCTTTTGCCCCTTTAACATAAAAAATATACCTAAACATCCAATTTTTTTGCGAAAAAGTGAGTTTTGCGACCGACTTTGTTGGTCGCAAATAGGACTTTTTTTGTAGTGAAATTTTTAAAATTTCTCAAATCATATCGTCAAGAAAGCAAAAACACGGAATCATTCAGAGAAATTTAAATTTTGTGAGCCAACAGCTTGAAATGCATGAAGAAGTAATCAAAATTAAAGAGCCTCAGTTTAAAGTGGAAAATTCTTAAAATTATTTTGATAAAAATGATTTTTCTCTAGATATTTTTTAGGATATTTCAAAAGAGCATGAATTTGTCAAGCAAGATTTTGATGATCCTCCAATATTTGATGTTGAAGAAGGATATTTTGAACGAATTGAGATTAACAATCCTCTAGTATTCGATGAAGAAATTTCATCAGATCAAGAAGATATTTTGGAGTTTAAAGATGAAATTGATGAGCCGATTTTTGACAAGGATTTCACAATTAATGATATACTATCAGTTGAAAGTCAAGTCCAGCCCCTTCCGACTTCTGATTTTCTAATAATGAAAGATTTTCAACTTACAGCTAATTTGAATCCAGAAATTGTGATTTCTAGTGAATCTTGTCACAAAATGAGTTCCTATATATTTCCTGAGGAAATCATCCTACATCCGGATCTTGGAATTTCTAATCGTCTACGTTGCGAGCAGGAGATCGATCAAATACCCTGTCCCAAATGATCCAATATCCAGGAATCCCTTCAGATCAGAATACTTCGAAGAGTTTTACCAAGAATTCCTAATTGGGCATAATTTCCTATGTATTCCTCCATATGCAATAATTTGGAAGCCACATGACAGAAAAATTCTCTACGAGATAAGCACGATGATAAGTAAATAATAAAATATTATAATAAATAAAAGGCTTAGACTCGAAGACGAGTCTTTTCCAGCCTAGGGAGAATGTTCCAGATTAGAGCCCAAAACAGAGCCCAAAAACAAAGTTTCCAGAACTCTGAAGAACAAGCGGCCACTTTTGACAATGGAAGCACATCCATGGAAGTCAAATCTCAACTCCCAACTACTTTCTACATAGATATTTCATTATTTTATGTATTTTAATAGCTTTTTAACTAGTATAATAAATAGCCTTTAATGTACTCATATGTAAGCAAGCAAATTTGAGTGAATTCATTTTCTAAAATTGAGAGTTTCCTCTCTTTATCCCTTAGTCTGTGCCAATTCTTGCTAGATTAGCTTTAGAAGAACAACCATCAAGAATTAATCTCCACACAAAGGCAGCAACTTTTGAGGAAACCAAAGCAAACCAGATTAAAGAAAAAGATACTCTAATTTTTTGAAGTTATTTGTAAATTATGCTTTAATTGCCTTATTTTTTGTAAATTTTCCTTATTATTAACTATTAAGTAAATTAGGGTGTTACATTCTTCAATTTTTACGAGATTATATTCTTTCATACTCTATAAGAATTAGAAAGTTCCTTACTAGGTCTAACTTTTTCAGCCCACTTTACCTTTTTATGTAGAATAGCAAAAAAGGTTTGTTATCCAAATTAACCTTTTTTACCAGCAAAACAAAATTATTGACACACAAAGATGCCTTCAATTTATTGTTAAGCCCCAAATAGTGCTAGGAATTACAAAGAGAAGTCCAAGCACAAATTACACCTTGCAAATTTTGACATGAGGCTAATTAAAACAAGACAATACTTATTGAAGAGTATACATACGGACCTACTTAGAAAATGTTGCTGGAATAATTAAGTAAATTTCAGCAGAATCCTAACTATCATGCTTCGCGATTACGCTTCAATTTTCTTCTCTTCTGTTATATCATCGTTTTTAGTGTATTTAGAGAAGGAGATAAATGGGTTTGGTTCAGGCTCAAATTCTTCCACGTAGTCTTCCTTCTCTTTGTTTGCATCGCCATCTTTAGCGTTAGAAGTATAACCGAGAATAGAGTTGAATCTAAGTTCAAATTCTTTCGCATATTTCTTCTCCTTCACTTTGCCTTCTTTAGCGTAAGCGGAGTATAAGAGAAGGGCGTTGGATCCCGGTTCAAATTTTTTCACATATGTCTTGTCTTCCTTTGCATAACCATTTTTAGCGTAAGTTTGGTATAAGAGAAGAGCGTTGAATCCTGGTTCAAATTCTTTCACATATATCTTGTCTTCGTTTGCATCACCATTTTTAGTGTAAGTTTGGTATAAGAGAAGAGCGTTGGATCCTGGCTCAAATTCTTTCACATATTTCTGATCTTCCTTTGCATCACCTTTTTTAGCAAAAGCAGTGTACCAGAGAAGGGCGTTGGATCCTAGTTCAAACTCTTTAATGTATTTCTTATTTTCCTTTGCATCACCACTTTTAGCATAAGCAGTGTACCAGAGAAGGACGTTGGATCCCGGTTCAAATTCTTTCACATATTTCTTGTCTTCCTTTTCATCACCATTTTTAGCATAAGCAGTGTACCAGAGAAGGGCGTTGGATCCTAGTTCAAACTCTTTAATGTATTTCTTATTTTCCTTTGCATCACCACTTTTAGCATAAGCAGTGTACCAGAGAAGGACGTTGGATCCCGGTTCAAATTCTTTCACATATTTCTTGTCTTCCTTTGCATCACCATCTTTTGCATAAGTAGTGTACAAGAGAAGGGCGTTGGATCCTGGTTCAAACTCTTTGACGTATTTCTTCTCTTCCTTTGCATCACCATTTTTGGCATAACCAGTGTACCAGAGAAGGGCATTAGATCCTGGTTCAAACTCTTTCACATATTTCTTCTCTTCCTTTGTATCATCATTTTTAGTGTAAGCACTGTATAAAAGAAGAGCGTTTGATCCTGGTTTAAGTTCCTTAGCGAATACCT
Organism: Cyamopsis tetragonoloba; assembly: GCA_037177725.1. Classification (NCBI taxonomy): domain Eukaryota; kingdom Viridiplantae; phylum Streptophyta; class Magnoliopsida; order Fabales; family Fabaceae; genus Cyamopsis; species Cyamopsis tetragonoloba. The sequence continues at coordinate 48,189,301 of CM074122.1, read as the reverse complement.
TTTCCTCTTTGGAAGCTTGAGTTTTAAGGTTGTCTAGTTCGGGTTTTATCTCAGACCTCGATTGAAGAAGGCCTTGAATTTCTTCTGCCATTTTCTCATCTTTCATGACTATTTTCCAATGTTCTCCCGCATCTTTTCTTGATTCTGATTCCAGAGCAAGCTTCTCCAAAAAAAAAAAAACGTAATTAAAAGAAAAAACATGTTCTTAGACTATATTAATATTATCACTAAAAAAATTGCATATAGTAATTAAAAAAGAAATGCAACTAGTTAAGATTACAAATGAAGGCATTATATAACATTGTATGAAGTACTCCTCTAATAGTCTTGTGCTATTGTATGTAAGTTTATCAAAACCATGTTCTGCCTATGTGTGATTAAAACCCACACATTACTCCATCCCGTCTTCACTCTTTAATCACTATAAAATGAAAAATAAATACTTAATTTTAACATGGGAGTTGGGATAAAATTAGTGGAAGAGCAATTTTAATTTTAACACAAAAATGAAGTAAAATGTAATATTTTCAAATTAAAAACATTTTCAATCCATTCTGTATATCTTTTTTTTAGTTTATAAAAAAATTAATGAACCCATTCTGTATATTTGTATGTCTGAATATGATCCCAACACACATAATAAAAAACAACTATAAAGTGCATGAAGTTTAATTGTATAAAACTAGATATGAAATAATTAATAATAAGAACAAATGGAAAAATAATAGAAATTGATAAACAAAGAGAGGAAAACATACAAAGGAGACGAAGAGTAGAGGAAGTAAATATATAGAAAGTCTCATTATTTTCAATATGAAATTAAAGGATATGTGGTTGTATGTGTTGTTGATATGTAAGATGGTGCCTGATTCATCGCCTATTTATAGCTTCTTAAATATAACCTTTTTACATTGTATTTTAATCTTTTAATCATATATGAAATAAGAATATTGTTTTACCTTTTGTTTATTTTTAATTTTAAATAAATATAAGATATCATTATTGGTAAATGCACATTATATTTCTACCGAAAGAATCATTGTTGAGAGAATATTAGTTTGAAGAACAAAACTTCATGCGTGTGAGGGATTAGTCGTATATACCCTTGCAATAGAATAAGAGAATATTAGCGTAACTAAAAGAAAATACAACATAAAATAATCCTAGCATTGAAGAATTAATATTACATAATTATAAAAAAAAGTAAAAAGTAATATAATTGTATCTATTTTTTATACTTGAAAAAAAAGTAATTCATATACCTCATGCAATTACTGCACTTTTTATCTCATTTATGTGGTGAGTACATAGATATATGCATATGTGAATATATGGTTCAATCCCCAATTATATTACTTTTTCATGAACCAAAACTTACTGCAGTTAAAATTGTATTATGTATATTTTCTTATACTAATTTAATAATTTTAAATCTTTAAAAGATGACTAATTGGATGACAAAATTTTGTTAAAAACGAGATTAATGATATAGAGGACCACACTAATATTTATCTGTAAAAGATGCGAAAAATGCAAATTTTTTAATCGAAGAATAAAGTAACCAAATGTCAACTTAAGGCCACCTTAGAGAGCGTTTGTTTTGTGGAATTAAAAAATATTTTTAGGAATTTGATTATTGAGAATATACTCTTGAGATGTCCAGGAATGTATATTTCTGGGTATTATAAAAAAAAATTGTTTGGTTGTTAATTTTTTTTCCTTTGGAATGTTTAAAAATAATTCATTGAAATGTTTAATTTATGTTTAGTTCAGAAAACACATTCCTAGAAATTTATGGTATAATTATCAAAATACCCTTATTACGTGTGAAATTATTTTAAATATTATTTTACTAACCCAATAACAATATTTATTTTTTTAATATTTAATTTTTTTTAAAAACACTTCAATTAGTTATTTTTATCATTTGTGAAATAATATATTAATGTTACTTAAAATTTACTCATAAAAACTATATATTAACGTACCAAATAAAAATTAATTGAATTATAAATTTTAAAAATAAAGGTTTAGAGAAATATAGTTAATTATATGATAAGGATAATTGTATCATATAATTAACTAATAAAAAATGTAGTATTTAATAAAGTTTGTATTTTTTTAAAAAAAGGATTTGAGACATTAATGTAGAAGAATAATATAACAATCATTGTATATTTAGTGGGGAGCAATATGGATAGTTTTGGATTTTCCATTAAATTTTATCATATCAGCCACTTAGGAATACTTAATACCCATAGTTGAGAGTGGGAATGAAAATCTACCATAAAGTGAAAAAGTGATTTCCTGAAAATCTTCTTTTTTTGAAAATATTTTTTTTTAAAAAAACACTTATACCAAACATGTAAATTTTCATTCCCAAAATAACATTCTTAAAAATCTTGTTTAATTTCACGAAACAAACGCTCCCTTATAATTTGCGTTTTATGCCCACAAAAGGAACTTTGGCTTTTCTTATGTGTTTTTTCGTGATATTCATATTATTGGTTAGTATAATTAAACATTAAAAAATTAATCATAAAGTACACGACAAGAAAAAATATATGAAATTAAAGAAGCGGGATTCCAAAAGTACGAGATTAAAAGTAGTTTGTTTGAGCTTATTTAGTAAAATAAACACTTATTTTGATAAAAAAATATTTATAAAAATATTTAGTCTATTTGTTTGTGTTTCTCAAAATAATCAGATTTTTTATTTGTTTTAATAAGTAGCTACCAAGTTGCTTGTAGAAAATCTGATTATTCTCATTGTAACCAAACATACATAGTCTCTAATTCTTATGATAATCAGTTAAAATAATAATCAATTTTTTACTTATAAAAATTTAAGTTTAAATAATCGGACTCTAAGAGGCAGTTTGTTATAGCTTATTTTGCAAAAATAATTATTTTTTAATAAAAAAAAGTATTTTTAAAAAATTTTAAGATGTTTATTTGTGCTTATAAAAATAACTAGAGCAAAAAATAATCAAAGTTTTGCTTTCTTAAGCTTTAAGTTGCTTTTAAAAATAAATAATCAACCGTAATAAAAGAGAGAAGATTAAGAGCCCATTTATTTGTGTTTATTTTGTAAAAAAAGAACCTATTTTAATAAAAAAAAATCACTTTTATATAATTTTTGTATGTTTATTTATGTTTCTCAAAATAATCAAAAGCAGAAAATAATTAAATTCTGCTTATTTTAATAAGTAACTTTAAATTTCTTTTCAAAATAATCAACTAATAGATGAAAGAAGATTAAAAAAGTGATTATTTTTATTTTAATCAAACATAAACAATTTCTTATTTTCACCATAATTAATTAAAAAAATAATCACTTTGCTATTTGTTTTTCCAATCAATTATTTTAAAATTTAAACACTATGACCTTAAAAATAATTATTCTCATTTTAACCAAACATAAATAAATTTTGATAAATTTTTATCATAATTAATTAAAAATAATCAATTCTTTACTTTCTTATAAATTTAATTAGTTTTTAGTCATAATAACAAACACATTTTTAAGAATATAGTCCCTTGTTGTTATTTATTTTATATATATATATATGTTAAAATTCGGTTAAATAGTTTCAACTCTCCAGAAATAATTTTTTCAGTACAGTAGTGTAAAAGAGACAAATAAATAAATGGATCTAACATTGTTAGTGTTGTATATTTTTCTCTTTTGGTAAAAATTATAGTGATGATTGGAAAGAATCTTCACTCCGATTTAAGCAGATAGTGACTCATTTATGATGTGACACCGAGAGCAGGTCACGTGAGTAGGGAACTCACGTGCCATGAGGCTCACACCCTAGTTAGCAACAAGTGCTGAATAATGATAATTGATAACAAAAGGCAACTAGTCTGGCTGAAAGCAAAATCTGTTACTATATAGTATTTATTTTTTCCATTTTTATATTAAAAGAATTACTTTTTAGTACTTATATACATTATAAGTAATTCACCAAAAATATACACTATACTTATATAAAATTATCGAAAATATTCATTTGTAAAACATTGTAATGTTTTACAGTACATTTTAGTCACGGAGAAAAGGGAGGAAAAAAGGGCTTTAAAAAGATATCGTTTGATCTGATTTATTTTGAGTGTATTTTCTATTTAAAAGTAAAAGTCGGGGTTAAACAGAAATATTAAAAAGTACTTAAAATTTTAAGTAATTTTTTTAAAATAAAGGAAAGAGAAAAAAGAAGAGCTTTAAAATAAGTTACACATTTGTTTATTTTCCAACCTCATATTTTCATTAAACATTTATCAACCACCATAACTAAGGCCAGACCACCACCCACCACCGCTCTCAGCCACCCTCCGCCGCCGGTCAAACTCTTTTTTTTTTTTAAATGAAATTGTCAAACAGTTTATGACTTTTTTTAAGCTTCTTATTTATAGTTTTAGCTTAAAAGTGATTTTTAAGAGGAAAATAAATTGGGTCAAACGGTACCAATTTAACACTATTTTTATTTCTGTCTTCCTATTTTTTGAAAGAAAAATCAAACACAAATTACTATATGCATTAAACTCAATTTTAACAACAATATTGGGTCCACTACTGATCTTCGGCGTTAAATTTATTTTTTTTCTTTTTCGAGCTGAACCTTAAGAACTTCTCTTCGAGCTGATTCCTTCTATATTCTTTATAAAAACAAATAACTTTGTCTTATATGATAGTAGAATTTATTTGGACCAATTGTTAGGTAAAAACGGTCTTATATAATAATGAATCAGTGAGTAATACAACAATTTTAATTTATTCCTTAACATTACAATCACTAATTAATTTAGTCTCTAAATCTACCAAAATAAGTTTTTGGTAGGCAACTGAAATGACTCTTTTCGTTGGTTTTTATCTGTCTAATTTGAAAACAATATATATTTATTTTTATTTATCAGTTTACTTTTATATGTTATCGTTTCAATATAGTAAGAAAAACAAGTATCGTCCTGTTGGAGCCATCAAGAACAATTTATTTTCAATATTGATAGTTTTGCGTGACATTTTCAAAAGATTTTGAGTTGAATTTAATTGTAAAACAAGTGCTCGTAATCTAAAAAGAATTAAAAACAATTTGAAGAAAATCAGTGTAAAAAAAAACATTAGCGTCGGCTTAGGCGACACTAATTAGTGATGCAGTAGTGTTTGACATGCTTCCAAAGTTTAGTGTCCACCTTTTGACTGACGCTAATTAGTGACAGAGTAGCATGCAATTCTGCTTCCTTAGTTTAGTGTCTGCCTTCTGATGGATGCTAATTAGTGACAGATTAGCGTCCGGCTTTTTCAATTTGTGCAAGCTATTTATTTTTTAATGTTAGTGTCGGCCTTCAATTTAGCGTCCAATTAGTGCTAAATTAACTAACGCTAATTAGCATCGAACAAAAAGGTGGATGCTAAATAAGTAACTGTCCAGGCCATTAGTGTCCACCCCGACACTAACTCTAGCCCGAAGCTAAGTTGTGCTTTTCAGTTGTTAGCGTCAGTTTTTGTCTAACGCTAATTCCTGATATTATTGCAGTGTCCACTAAAATAAAAGAGATCCCAAGTAAACGAAATCATTGTTCATGTTTAGCATGGTTCATCGGATGTACGACTAAAATATGAATGGCTGAAATAAGATGTAATATATTAACACCTATAAGAGTTTCATCTGCATGTGAACAATTTTCCAAACAAACATCAACAAACCCACAATTTTCAAAAATGATATCTTTTTTTTGAAAAAAAAAAGATAGATGAGCACATTAGGGTTCTTAAATTTCCTCTTCCTCTTTCGAATGTAAATGTATCTTGTGAGTCCTCTTCAGCCTCGCTTTCACCTTCTCCACTAGCGACGTCCTCCACCTGCCTCACCTTCACCTTCTCCACCGCAACGTCCTCCGAATAGCATGCTATGAGACCTCTTAAAACACGACCTAGAAGACGAGAAGAAAAACTCAAAGCCTCTGACCCTAGAGCTTCTAAGGATCCAACAGAGACGATTTCGATGTTGTGTTGCTTGTATTGTGAAATCAAACTTCTCAGTGGTTGAAACCTTTCAGTGGTTGGAATCAAATCAGTTTTTTTAAAATGACCTATGATGAACCAATGACAAATTAGTCCATAGTAAAATTCATCAATAGTTGTTTCTTTTTAAAAATTTTCACATAAGATTTCACATCCTCATTAACTGTGTATTTACCTTTATGATCAAAAAGAGCAAAGCTTCACAAAGATGGTATTCTGAACCCCATGAGTTTACAAAATTTGAATTTAGTTATTGCTTAACCTGTTTGTAAGTTTTTTTTTGAGTATTCACAACTTTTATCAAATAAAGTTGCTTTTACGCACCTTAGTGCCCTGTTGAATATAAATAAAAAATAAAAGGTTATTTCTGCTATACGTAGTGTACACTATATATTTAATTGAATTTGTAGATTATTCATTTCAAATTTATACTAAAATATGTGATGATTTTGATGCTTTTGGATAAAGATTTTACAAGTTATATTATTCCAACTTATTTGTAAATTATGCTTTAATTGCCTTATTTTTGGTAAATTCTCCTTGTTATTAACTTTTGAGTAAATTAAGGTGTTACATTCTTTAGCGTAACTTTTATTGGATTTCTTTCTTTCATACTCTATAAGAATTAGAAAGTTCTTTACTAGGTTTTAACTTTTTCACCCCACTTTACGTTATTGAGTAAAATAGCAAAAAAGTTTAATTTGTTATCCAAATTAATCTTTTTCGCCGATCCAGCATAACAAATACAATAATTATTGATACACAAAGATGCCTTCAATTTATTGTTAAGCCCCAAATAGTGCAAGAAATTACAAAGAGAAGTCCAAGCACAAATTACACCTTGCAAACTATTAAGACATGGGGCTAACTAAAACAAGACAATACTTATTGAAGAGTTTATATTAGAAAACTTCAGCAAAATCCCAACTATTATGTTTCGCTGTTAGGTTTCAGTTTTCTTATCTTCTTTTGCATCGTCATTTTTAGTGTACGCACTGTATACGAGGAGAGCATTGGATCCTGATTCAAATTCTTTCACATATTTATTCTCCTTCGCATCACCATCTTTAGCATAAGTAGTGTATAAGAGAAGTGAGTTGGATCCCGGTTCAAATTCTTTCACATATGTCTTGTCTTCTTTTGCATCACCATTTTTAGCGTAAGTTTGGTACAAGAGAAGAGCGTTGGATTCTGGTTCAAATTCTTTCACATATTTCTGGTCTTCTTTTGCATCACCATTTTTAGCTTAAGTTTGGTATAAGAGAAGAGCGTTAGATCCTAGTTCAAATTCTTTCTCATATTTCTGGTCTTCTTTTGCATCACCATTTTTAGCGTAAGTTTGGTATAAGAGAAGAGCATTGGATTCCGGTTCCGGTTCAAATTCTTTCACATATGTCTTGTCTTCTTTTGCATCACTATTTTTAGTGTAAGTTTGGTATAAGAGCATAGCGTTGGATCCTGGTTCAAATTCTTTCACATATTTCCGGTTTTCCTTTCCATCATCACTTTTAGCATAAGCAGTGTACCAGAGAAGGGCGTTAGATCCCTGTTCAAACTCTGACGTATTTCTTTTCTTCCTTTGTATCATCATTTTTATTGTAAGCACTGTATAAAAGAAGAGTGTTTGATCCCAGTTTAAGTTCCTTAGCAAATATCTTTTCCTCTTTGAAAACCTGAGTTTTAAGGTTGTCTTGTTCGGGTTTTACTAAAAAAGTGCCTATACTAAATAAAAAATAAATGCAACTAGTTAAGATTACTATAATTATTACAGAGACTTTACCTAGTATTTATAAATAATTATTTCTTTAACCTTTCTAATTTAAGCCTACAAACACAGACAACTTCATGTTCTACACTAAATCGATTCTCTATATTAAGAACTAAGTGTGCAATTACTAATAAATAATTTCGTTATTTAAAAGCTAATATATATATATTCTAACAAATTAATTATAATTGAAAACGTCTATGAAGAAAAAAAGCTAGCAAATAATAGTGTCTAAAATAAGAGAAGTATAAAATGAGAGAGCTAGGCATTGTGAATTGTGTGAAATGTGATGAAAATTTCTCTCTGATTCTTCAATTGAATAAAATTAGATATGAAATAATTGATAATGAGAACAAATGAAAAATTAAAGAAATTGAGAAACAAAGGGAGGAAAACATACAAAGGAGAGGAAGAGTAGAGGAAGTAAAGAAAGAGAAAGTCTCATCTTCAATATCAAAGGATATGTGGTTGTGTTGTTGGTGTGGATATGTATGTAATATGAAAGTCTCATCTTCATCGCCTATTTATAGATTGAAAAATATAACTTTTTTAAATAATTGTTTTTTAATCTTTTTTTATATCTGTATTTTAATCTTTTAATCATATATGAAGTAAGAATATTCTTTATCTTTTGTTTACTTTTATTTTTGAATAAATATAAGATATCAATAATGGTGTTGCCATATTGGTAAATGCACATTATGTCTCTAGTGGAAGAATCAACGTTTGACTCACGGAGAGAATATTAGTTGGTAGGACAAATTAAAACTTTATATGGTTTATTTAGTGAACATGATATGATAAAAGCAGATATTATAAGATAATTGGATAAGAGTGCGATAGGAAAAGAGTTAAATAATTTACATCTTATCTCTATCCAATCTAATGTTTTTCTTTTGAATAAGCATTTAATCTAATGTTTGGTGCCTATCAGATAATAAATTTGATAGTATATAGTATTATATTTATATTTTAGTTAAATTTATTATAATAAATATTATATTAATTATAAAAATATAAAATCTTAATACTTTAATGGTCAAATGCTCCTTTCGGTCCTCTAATTCTTATGTTCGTTTCATTTTGGTCTCAACCGTTAAGTTCGTTAGTAAATTTAACGAAACAATGATAATAACATTAACTTTTCAAATGAATGACTCAGATTATTTTAAATTAACGATCGACTTTAAATCTGAAAACAAATTAAAAAAAAAAATAGTAACTTCATCATCTTCTTTTTCTCTTTCTTCTTCAACTTCTGTTTTTTCTTCTTCTTTCTTCATCCAGTTTTTTCTTTTTGTTTTTACAAATTTCATCACATTGTTTCTTCATCCCTTCGTCTCCCTCACTTTCTTTTTCTCTCTCCTCTCCTTCCTCCAAGAACCCCTACTTCCCACCCATCCCTGTCCCTAAGGTATTCTTGCAAGTTTGGTGATAAGCCATGGGGTGTACAAGGAAAAAAACCTTCCTCTACACCAACGTCTTCCTCTTCCTCACTATCTCCAAAATTCAAAATTACAAATTTCAAAACCATAATTCCCAAAACCTTAGAACCCTAATCCCCAAAATTTCAAAACTCCATCATCGACTCCTCCAAAATCCAAAGAAAAAGAAAGATAAAATTATAGAAAAAGAAGAAAGAAGAAGAAAAAACTAAAGATGAAGAAGAAAGAGAAGAAAATAAAGTACTCTTCTTTTTTAAAAAAAGGAATTAAAATTTTGCTCCAGATTGATTTTAGACCATTGATTTGAATTAATCTAGATCAATGATTTCAAAGTATAACGGCGTCTCATATGATATGTTAAATTTATTAATAGAGCTGAGGGTTAAGACCCAAATAAAACATTTTTGAGAGTTAAGGGATGAACATGAAACTTGAAATATTGAAAGGACCAAAGTGAAACGAACATAAAAGTTAGAGGACCAAAATGTACATTTGACCTATTTTAATTACGGTTAATTTTATAATTATCAATTTTCATGTTAAAAATTTAAAAATTAATATCATATATGTTTTCTATAAAAGAAACAACTCAAACTTCCCTTGAATATTTACGATAATATTTTTTTATTGTAAAAATTATATAATAATTAATTTAATGTCCATAAATTATATCATACCACAAAAAATAATATTTTAACTCTCTAAAACCTTCTTATTTTCCAAAAAATAAAATAAAATAATCATGATATTTGAATTTTTTTCATAATTTTTCTTTTTAAAAATATGATTTTTAAAATTTCTGAATCTCTCTTTTTTCTATTTTTTACTTTTAAAAATTTCTTTATTTAAACTTAAAAAGAAAAAAGTTATGTTGAAAATAAATATCGCAAGTGAGAGTGAAATAGAAAAAAAAATCATATCCTATGTTGTCCGGTCCTATCTTGACTTTTCCTCAAGATAAAATTTGAACTAAGAAGCAAAATAAGATAAGCTTATAGGATAAGTCATGTTATCATATCATGTCCACCAAATGGACCTATATGTATGAGGGATTAGTCGTATATAAGTATACCCTAATAATAGGATGAGATTGGCTCAATTTCCCCTTACTTATTTGGGGATTCCAATAGGGGTTAGTGCTAGGAGAAAAAACTCTTGGAAATCGGTTGAAGGGTTACTTCAAGGCATGTTTGTTTAAAATTTTCGTTTGATTTTGACCAAAGCAAAAAATATTTACTTTCGTTGGATCGTCTCGGTTTTCTTGCATCAATAATCTCAACTATTGATTTATGTCTTGGTTTATATGTTATTCACTTCTCATTCTACTAAAATCCAAATCAAACGAGCCCTTAATCAATTCTGTATTAAATAGTTTACCTATATATTTTTTATCGTTCTATCAGGCTTCTGTGAGTGTAATAAAGGAAATTAGAAACATTCAACGAAGATTTCTTTTGAGAGGAAATTCTGATAGGAGTAAGGTAGCTTGAATGAGTTGGAAGGAGATTTGTAAACCAAAAAGTGAAGGAGGGCTAGGAGTAGAAGATCTGATGGCTTTTAATTTAGCTCTGTTATCTAAATGGGCTTGAGAATTTCTTACAAAACAGGATAGATTATGGGTGGAAATTATACTGGCTAGATTCCAAAATTCCTATTCTTCGAGGCTAGAGCTGTTAGCTCAGAGGCCTCCGTCAGGGTGGTGGGTAGATTTGTGTGGCGTTTGTAATTTTAAAAACTCAGGCTGGTTTTTGGCAGGGATAAAGAAAAGAATCGGTAACGAAATAGATACTCAATTTTGGGAAGATCATTGGTTAGGAAATCAATTGCTTTGTAAGGCTTTTCCTCGTCTCTTTCAAGTCTCGGAGAATAAAGATGCCTCAGTTCAAAGTCTGGTTTCTTGGGATGGTCTTTCTTGGTCTTGGAGATTAAAATGGATAAGACCTTTATTTATTTGGGAGAATAACCTTTTAGAAGATTTATTAATGCAGCTACAAGGCGTGATCCTTAATAACTCTTCAATTTGCGATTTCTGGGAGTGGGTGCTGGGAGGGGAGGAAGGTTTTACTGTGAGATCTGCATCCTCGTGGATACTCGCTAAATGCCTTCCTCCTTCTTCCTTATTTGGTGAGTTCATCTTTGTTTTTAAAAAATTATGGAAGCCCCTTGCTCCCCCAAAAGTGCTTGTGTTCTTCGGGTTACTTTTTAAAGAAAAAATTGCCCCGTAGAGTAAATTTGGCAATGAGTGGAATTGTGATTCTTGGATTGGTGCCGAGTTGCCCACTGTGTGGCGAAAATGATGAAAATGAGCATCACTTGTTTTTAGAATGTACACTTTCTAATTTAATTTGGAGAAAGGTGATCACTTGGTTGGCAGTTCAGTGTGTAATGGCACCTTCGCAAAATAATTGGTTTTTACATTTTAGGGGGTTATTGGTGGGGAAAGAGTTAAAAATGAAGGGTTTAGTGTTTTGGTTTGCAACAATTCAGTTCATTTGGCTATGGAGAAATACAATTGTGTTCAATTTCCAACGGGTGGATATCCTTCAAATTTTGGACTTGACGAAAATTATATTTTGGTGTTGGTTTTATCCTTATAGGGGTCCTTTTTGTTCCTTTTCTAATTAGTGTATGCCCCTTTTATTATGTTTAAAGGGTTAATTTCTCTTTCTTTTTCTGCACTCGAACTGTTATACCTTCTTGTATAGTCTCTTTATGAGCATCTCTAGTGCTTATTTTGACTATTAATAATATTGCTTTGATTTATAAAATAATAATAGAATGAGAGGATACTCGCAAAACTAAAAAAAAAAAATATAAGATAAAATAATTCAAGTATTGAAAATTAAATGATTACAGAATTAATAAAGTAAAAAGTTATTCATATACCTCATGCAATTACTGCACCTCTGCAGTGAAAAAAAAATAAACAAATGAAAAATATAAATTTTATTCTCTAATTTTTTATTAATTTGATTCTTTAAAAATTTTAATTATTAAATTAATTTATTAAAATTTTATTATGAACATTTTAAGAGATTGAATTAACACCCCATGTGAAGAAGAGACATACAATGGTAGTGTTTAGCCTAACTTTTTTTTTTGGCTTCTCTTCTTTTTATAAGTAAAAGCTGAGCCAAACACTATTTATGATAAAGCTCTTAAATTTAAGTTGGCTTCTTTCTTGTATACAGAATGCAAACATCTAGCTTTTAAGCCAGAAGCTAGAAATATGAGTTTTTTAGAAAAAAATTGGCTTATTTGTGGGCCAGTGTAATTAATACTTGAATATTCTAATTAATACCTAAAATCTTGAATATCTTTTTTCTCTTTGTTAAAATCTTCAAAAAGTCTTCTTCTCCTTCATGAATTATTCATTCACTTTAATATTTATGAGTTTTATTGTTATTTAAAATTTTTCATATTCAAAAATATTTAATGTTATATTATTATTTTAATAAATTTATATTTCGTTTATTTTTTAAAAAAATTAAAATATTGAGTTTTACGAAAGAATTTTTTTTATTGCAATTTTCTTTTTAAAGAATAAAGAAATACGATAATTAATGATAAATAACTTAAAAATGTTAGTACACAATATTTTTAATAAATAAACAATTTTTTACTCATAAGTAGCTTATAACGTACAAAATAATAAAATTGTCAAATAATTTTCAGCTTTTTATTGAAAGCTCTTATTTCCAGCTTTTACTTAAAAGCAGCTTATAAGCCAAAAATAAACCGGGTCAAACGGAATCAAATATAACACTGATTTGACGTGTGAGGCTCGCTTAAACAAATGGATCCAATATGAGTATTGTATGTTTTATTCTTTTGCTAAAAAATCCTAGTAAATAGAAAGAATCTCCATTCTGGTTTAAGTGACTAAATTGAAAATAAAAGATACAAAAAGTTTTAATTGTTAGGATGTGACAGGGAGAGCAGGTCAAGTGAGTACTAGCTACTAACAAAGGCAACTAGTCTAGCTGAAAGCTAAATCTGTTACTATATAGTATTTATTTATTTTTTCATTTTTATAATAAAAGAATTATTTATTAATACTTATATACATTATAAGTATTATGAAGAATGATTCAAGGGTTCAAAGCTTCTTATTGCGAGGAAACTTCATATGATTGTTTTTTGGGTCAAATTATATTATTAGATAGCTGTTCGAATTTTTCAACTTGAATATCATGGTATTATCAATGCACGCTTTTGGTAAAGGAGATTTTGACATTTTAAGGATTATTGTTGAAGATAAAATATTCTTATGTGATGAGAGAGAATTGTTGGGAGAAGAAGTCTCATATTGCCTAGGATAATATTAAGAAATGTAATAGTATTGTTAATGCATTTGTCAAATATGGATAGGATATACCTTCAAGAGCTCCTCCTTATGCCATTTGAGCTACAAGTTCTCGACTGTAGAATGTCTGAATATGTGAATTAGTTCATAACTTTGCACTCTGCAGGTTACTTTAGTCCATAGCGTTAAGTGATACGAGCGGAGTGCCTGTATGGCATGCTATTTGACTCATAGGAGCCTAAGTAAGCAATTAAATGACGTTGTTTTGCTTAATCTCTAAAGATACACAACGTTTTGAGACCTAAAATTTAGTTATGTTGCAAATGATTTGAAAAACTAATTGTTTGAGATATGGTGAAATTAAGTAAAATAACGTCATTTGGTCTTTTAGTGGACTCTTATGTGTCAAATAATGTGGCACATAGATGCTTAACGTGCCACATAGTCATTCTATCATTGTTACTTATTAGTTAACGTCAAAAACTAAAGTGATCTATGAAATATAAAATCAAAAACTAATTCAGGTGCTTTACAAAATCATGGACTAAAATACAATTTAAATACAAAGTTAGGACCATTTCAATCAATTACCATTATTATATATAGCTAGACTGTTTGGGTTCGCGTTAGCTTTCTCTTAATCTTAATTTTATACTTTCAAAAGGTGATTTAATTTTTGTTGAAACAGGTTAAGTTGTTCTAGTAGTTCGGTAACCATTTAACACTGTTCTTATTTCAAACATCCATTTAAAAGAAAAATTAAATACAAATTTACAACACATTAAACTCAATTTTTTAATTTTAAAAAAAACTTTTTTATTTTATTATTTTTTATATTTGAAACTTTGCACTTTTGTGTTTTGTGTTCCGTTGTCACTATATTTTTCTTTTTTTAGCTGAACCTTAAGCACTTCTCTTGGAACACTCTTTTTCCTTGTGAAGATTAGAGTTAATGTTGAGTTGAGCCACTTATATGAAAATGTTATGTATCCTACACAATTTGATTCTTTCTATTTTCTTTATAAAAATCAATAACTTTTGTCCTATATATATGATAGTGGAATTTATTTGGACCAATTGTTAGGTAAAAATGGTCATATATAATAATAAATGAGTGAGTAATACAACAATTTTAATTTCTTCCCTAATATGAATTAATTTAGTCTTTAAATCTACGAAAATAAATTTTTGGTATTCGAAATTACTCTTTCCGTTCCTTTTTTACCTTAAAAAAATATTTTTATTTATCTATTTAATTATATATTTATGGTAGGATTAATTGAATTATTATCAATTCTACCCTTATGTTTTATTAAAACAATAATTAATATTATTAATATTATATTAGTGTTATCCAATAAAATAAAGAGGAATAAATAAAGAATTCAAAAAATAGCTTGATGAATACTAGAATAATTATTGTATTTTTTAATATGTGTATTTTATCTTTAAGTGAACAATTAAATAGAAATTGAGGAAGTAACAAATATCATTGAATTTAGTACATCAATCAATTATTTTAGTCTCAAAATTATTATATTTAGAGATTAGATCGGTCAATTTTTAAAAGATCTAAGAAACTAAATTGAATAATAATTATTAATTTTAAGGGCTAAATAAACATATTTTATTATTTGTATTTTGTATTTTTATTTTTAACTAATAAAATGAAAATATTAATATATAAATATTTTTAAAATTCCTACCAAAAGAAAATTTTAAAAATAAATAAATATGATACACAATACACGTACTAAAATTGTAATTGACCCACCTATATATGTATTGTTGAATATGCTTACTTTATTTGAGTTTATTAATTATGGGTGTTTTTAAATTGTGAAACTATTAATTTAAACTTTTCCCTTTGTTTATAATAATTTTGTGGTAAAATGGGCATGGTCCTAATTCACCAAACAATAAATCAAAAAGAAAACGGGAATCTGTTATGTTATTTATGAAGCAAGTGTTAGATACTATTTATGATCTGCTCAATAATCTTTTAAGGATATTGAATATTTTGAATTCACCCACTGAGTTATACAATAATATTTTCATCATAATCGTGTACATTCAGTTAAATATCCTTAAATATACCCTTTGATCCTTTTTACAGGACTATTTAATCGATCCACATGAATTAAAAAAAATTATTAATAATCTTTTTTTAATATTTTGTCTTATCAAAAAATATTATAATATACCAAATTACTATTGTTTAAAGTCAAAATTTTCAATAAATACATTAAGTGTATCCACTATCCCTTCATTTATTATAAGGGTAGACAAAAAAAAAATTAATAATTGCTTCTTGAACTTTGTAAGGAATTTTATATATACGACCAAAAATATTCCTTTAAAGGGTCTTATATTTAAGATCGGAGGTAGTACAACAATAATCTGTGCATATCATTATTGTGCACAACTCATTACAATCACCTTTATATCACTATTATGTGACCCTTGTGTCCTTTCCTTGTTTATTTTTTAGTAAAAAACACTTTTTTATTGGCCAAACACACAGACCTCCATACTACACTACTCCTAAATTTAACTCTTAAATCTCCTTACTAGAAATTGAACCCCTTCCCTCAAGCTTCAAAAACTTTTCCTTATGCCATTTGAGTTACAAGCTCTTGGCTAATAAAAAACACTTTAAACCAAATGTAAATGAGTTTAGAAATCAACAATCTGTGCATTGTTTATTTTCCTTAAATATAACAGGTCCTATGACTGATAATTGTAGCATGACGACAGGTCCAATAAATGATAGGTCACAGATTTAAACCTTCACTTATTTTCTTTTTTCTTTGACTAAGACACCATCTCTTCCCCCAAATATTTTCACCAAATAAAAAATCCTTAAATGGTTAGTCTATAGTCTATTTATACTTTGATTCCTTAAATTTATAACTTTTCCTTCCTTAGTCCATCAACCTGTTTGTTTTTGCTTCATTAAGTCGCTAGCTTAACTTTTTTTCTACTTTATTTATGTTAATTAAATGATTAGCAAAATTGCCCAAAATAGTATATAAAGATTAGGAAGAAGCATTGCTATAAAACATGTACAGTTGAACCTGATTATACAAAAGTACCCCTAAGAACAACCATTAAGGATGCAAAAATAAAAATATTTTATAAGTAGCAAAAATATTTATTATTTCAAAAGGTAACAATTATTTAATTTAAAATAACATATAAAATGTGTTTGATTCAAGATAAAGATTCAACATGTTTTATGTTAGTTGTTGATGTCTAACATAACCCTCCTCACTTTCTCCGAGTTTGGGGATATACAACCATAGGCGGAGTTAGTGGAGGAAAAGTATATCGGTATCCATTTTTATAAATAAAGGAGATATACAAAATTGTGCAAACTACGGAAGAATGAAACTTATGAGTCAGACTATGAATTTATGCGAAAAGATGATTGAATATAGATTAAGAAAAGAGACTAGTGTTGCAGACAATCAATTTTGTTTCATACCAGGAAGGTGTACAACCGAGGCTCTCTATGTAATACCAAGGTTGATGCAAAGGTATCGATGCGAGGAAAGAGGTCTACATATGATATTTATTGATTTGGAAATGGCATATGACCGGGTACGTACCATGGAATTTGTTATGGAAGGCCTTGGAAAAGAAGGGTGTTTGCGTGGCTTATATCCAAGTAATACAAGACATGTATGATCAGGTAACAATAAGTGTGCGAACTCCTAGAGGCGAGTCTAAAGACTTTCCTATTAGGATAGATGTACACCAGGGCTCAGCTTGAGTTCTTATTTGTTTAACCTAGTCTTGAACATGTTTATCAAGGACATATAAAAGGTTATCTCTATGTGCATGCTTTTCGCAGATGATATAGTCTTCATTGAGTAAACGAGGGAAGAGGTAAATGTTAAACTTGAGCTTTGAAGGGAGGCTTTAGGATCAAAAGGGTTTTGTTTAAGTATGAGCAAAATAGAGTAAATGCGCGACATGTTTAGCAAGAGGCAAGCTGAAAATGATTTGGAGGTTAAGGTGGGCAAAGATGTCATATCACAAGTTTCCAAATTTAAATATTTAGAATATATAGTGCAAAGCATCGGGAAAATTGATGAAGATGCCACACATACGATTCAAGCTAAGTAGTTAAAATGGAGAAAGACATCAGGAGTTCTTTGCGATGAAAAAGTACTTGAGATGCTTAAGAAAATTTTTTATCGCATTGTTATACGACCAACTATAGTTTATGGTAGTTAATGTTGTGCATTAAATGGACAACAAGAGAAAAAAGTGAGTGTGGCAGAGATGAGGTGTTAAGATGGGTGTGTAGCCACACAAGGTTAGATAAACTACGAAATGAGTATATATGGAACGATATTTATGTGGCAGCTATTGAGGCAAAGATGACTGAAAACCTGATAAGATAGTTTGAGCATGTGCAAAAAAGACGGTTAAAAGCACCCGTGAAGAGAGTTGATAGTATGGTCTTTAGCCCGATAAAACAGTGTAGGAGAGACATAAAAGGATCCTAAGAGAACTCATTAAACAATATCTTGTGCTTAATGACCAAGGGCATTAGCTCATATGATCATATACCAAGCTTTTAAGGTTTAGGAGGAGTGGAAGTCCAAGGTTCAAATCTTGGTAAAAGATAATTGTGTAGATTACTCGAGATTTAATTTTTTTTTTTTTTGTTATTAATTCGAGATTTAATTTCAATTGTGTGCGTGTGTATTTGTCAAAAAAAAAAAAAACATCTTGTACTTAATGATATTTCTAAAAATTTAATTTTCAATCAGACACAATGTCATTTTTTATCCATATTGGGGACTCCACCTAGTAAGATAAATGCTCATTGCTGTTGTATTATATAACATGTATTCATCAATTGTTTAAATGTATAGGACCACGTAGTTACTCATAGGATTCTGCCACATATGAAATCCTTCAATTTGAGCCACTTTGATTGAGGTAAACAAAGGTGAAAAAAATACAAGCAAACAGAAACATGGGAGAAAAATATATGCCATGGATCCTCTTTCTTCATCTACTACTAATCACGGTATATATTAATTAACTACCCATTTTTTTTTCTCGGAACTCTGTTTCTCTGTTACATTCTTAATCTTTAATTAAAAAGGAAGGCACCAACGATTTTGTATTATTGACTAGCTAGAGATTGTAATTTATATATTATCTATAATTTCACTAAATCAGTTACGTTTGCAGTGCTCGTATGGAAACCAATTGGGTGGAACAGAAAATGGTGATGATCAAAATGAAACAGGACATGGTCATGAACATATGCCTCATATGTCTCTTAAGGATCAAGCAGGAAAAATATTTTTCAAGTTTAAAGATTTGAAGGCTGGAAAAAGAATGGCCATGTATTTTCCCAAGAAGAATCTTTCAAAATCCCCTAAATTCTGGTCAAGAGAAGATGCTGATTCACTTCCATTCTCATCAAAGGAACTTCTAAATCTTCTCAAACACTTCAATTTCGCCCCAGATTCTAGAAAAGGCAAAGCCATGAAAAGCTCCTTAACGCTATGTGAGAACAAACCCCTCAAAGGAGAGATCAAAACTTGTGCTACTTCATTGGAATCAATGCTCAACTTTGCTCGAAAGGTCGTTGGTCCTGAACTCAAAGCTTATTCCACTACCTGGATTAAAGGACCAACTGTCAATATCCAGAACTTCACATTCTTAGATAACATCCAAGAAATCCCATCTCCCGAAATGGTAGCTTGTCACGCCGCGTCTTACCCTTACGCTGTGTTCCACTGCCATAACCTTGCGGGTGTGAACAGGGTGTTCAAGATCCCACTCCTCGCTAAAGACACCGGCGATCGCGTCGACGGAATGGTGGTTTGTCACATGGATACCACACAATGGTGGGAAGGTCACGTTTCGTTTGAAGTCCTTAAGGTTAAGCCAGGAATTCCTCTCTGCCACTTCATTCCATATGGTGATCTCTTCTTTGTTCCCAAATTGCCATCCAAGGGCTTTTCAGCAATTTAGTTGCGCATCAATTTGCAAGTTAGGACCTCTAGTTAGTCCTAAAACTAAAGAAATCTTACGCGTTAGTTCCTTGAGCTTTCAATTTTCCAGGCACATCTTAAATCCCTAATTATAATATGCTTGGAAAATTACAAGTTTGTGAATTAATACGATAAGTGGGTAGTTATGTGATGTTTTTATTATGCTATTTTAAAGTTTATCAACACAGTTTGATGTTTGGTTTCAAGTTAGATGGCAAAAAAAAAAACAAAAAAGAGGTTCTGTCTTTAGAGTGGAGAGTTAAATAATGTTAAGCTTATTATCTTGTTTTCACAATAAAAGTGTATCTCTAGAATAAATATTTGATCTTGCTAGCTTTTGCTTTGAGCTTTAGTTATGTTCAACGAAGGGGTATTAAGTAACATAAAGCTGAAAGTCCGGCGTTGTGGTGGCGGCGTGTGGGTGGTAGTGGCGCGGAGTATGAGTGAGATAGAGGGTGATGGTGGTGGGCTGGTGGTCGCGGTGGCCTAAGGGTGCAGGGACGATGATTGGCGAAAGGAGACAACGAGAGAAAAGAGAGGAGAAAAAAAGAGAAAAGGGAAAATGAGGAAGAAGACTCTTTCGAGGCCATATATAAAGGACGTCATTGTTAGTCTTTACCAATGCTAAGAAGCCTATAACAGTGTTTGAGAAAGAGAATCAGAGATTTAGAGTTCTAGAAAATTATATATTTTTCATTATGAGTAACTACCGAAAGATTACAAGAGAGAAGTTATATATACATGATCTAAAAATCAAAAGAAGTAACCGACTAGCCAATGTGACAGCAACTAACAATTGATCCTAATTGCCAATGAAAAACTAAATTGAAACTAGAATAAATACAAAGTGTATAAAGAAAGAGAAAAGATATATTTTCAATATCTAATACCCCCTCTCAAGGTGGGTTGTGGATGTCAAGCAAACCAGACTTGGGTATTCTCTCAAAATGGTGCAGGATAGAGTGATTTGGTGAACACATCAGCAAGTTGAAACTTGAAAGGAACATGAGAAAAAACAATGAGGCCCAAAAGGACTTTGACACAATTTCTGTACATGTAATTAAAACTCAATTTTCAATTTTAAATTAAACATGTTAATAAAAAATTAAAAAATAGAGGAAAAAAAGAAATCTAACCTAAGTGGTGGCGGTGGCAATAGTGGCGCAATAGTGGTGGTTGCAGCGTAGTGGAGAGAGGCCGAAGTAGAGAGAGAGAGGATGAAATAGGAGAATAGAAGGCGAGATAGTGGTGTTTTGACCGACAGAGAAGACAACGTTGGATGGAGCAAGGAGGCTAGAGAAGGGTTCAATGGGGTGGAGTGTTGGCGAACAAGGATAGAGTTGAGAAAGAGAAAGATAAAAGAAAGAGGAAAATAAAGAGAAGGGTTTTGGGGCACATTTGAGGAGGGAGCCTACCGAAGACTTAGCTCTTGATACACACATCACAAATTAAATTGATTTTAGCGACAGTGTAGCCCTCGCAAATAAGTGCCACGTGGCACAAAACAGCAACGGTTCCATTTCAGTAGCAATAATCTGTCACTAGCTAATTTTAGTGACAGTGTCGCCCTCACAAACAGCTAACATGTGGCATGTCATACGGTTAAAGTTATGTAGGACAATGTTGACCCTAGCTAATAATAACGACAACTTCTCCTCCGCAAATTGGTCACTAATTATTTTTTTCCAATCATGCCAATTTTGCGACAACCTAGCAATGGTGTCGCTGTTGCAAATAGTGACAGTTTTGTGGCCTTCGCTAAATTTCCACGGTTAAATTGCTACATTCTTAAATTGATTGATTTTTAATTAGAAAGTTTTTATCACTAAATTAATCCATCAAAATTTTATTATGTGTAATTTTAGGGACTGATATGATAATGTTTAAATCTTTGATAAATTATTTTAGTACAACTTTAAAACTTCAAGGACAAACTTGGTGTCATAAATCTTTAAGCGATAAAGTTGGAGTCGTACAATCAAATCTTTTTAGGACTTAATTGATGTTTCTCTCTTTTTTTCAATTGACTTGGTGTACTTTAAAAAACATGAAAGTTATGATGAAAATTGATAAAATAAAAACAGAGGAATATATAGCTCATCTTGCATTGCACCCAATAGGTTGATCTAGTGAGTAGAATGTAAACCTTTAAGTAATTAGCTCTTCAATTCAAACACACGTAGATCGGTTTTGTTTTATAAAAAAACTAATCCTACTTTTTTACTACTGTTTGATGTTTTTTCTAGCATTTTTCCATTTTCTTCTTACCACGGGATTTAATTTAATTTCTTTCATACTCCATAAGAATAAGGAAATTACTTATTAGATAAGTCTAAGTATTACATTTGGTATGATAGCAAAACAAAATGGTCCAGATTTTAAGAAAAACATTATTTTTCAGTAAAAGCACACAATAATAATTATTAACACACAAAGACACAAATCTGAGTTTATTGATAAGCCCAACAAATAGTGCAAGGATTTACAAGCGAAGTTCAAGCACACATTACACCCAACAAATTAAGACAGTGCTAATACAACATGTAAAGATGAAGATAGATAAATCAGAGATGAAGACCTAAGAATGCCAAATTATTACATCTGTGCCCATTGGAACAAATGTACTAGCTTGGCATTCTAAGTTATAGAGCAGAGCGAAGATGGAACAATTAAAAAATAAAGGAAACAACAGCAGAATCCCAGCTATTAGTTGTCGCTGTTAGGCTTCATTTTTCTTCTCTTCCTTCGCATATTTGTCATAGAAAAGAAGAGCATTGGATTCCAAGTCAAACTCTTTCACGTATTTCTTCTTTTCCTTCGCATCGTTATCTTTACCATAAAAGGTGTAAAAGGGAAGAGCGGTGTATGCTGGTTCGAACTCTTTCACATATTTCTTCTCTTCTTTTGCATCGTTATCTTTACCATAAAAAGTGTAAAAGGGAAGAGCGATGTACGCTGGTTCGAACTCTTTCACGTATTTCTTTTCTTCTTTGGCATCGTTATCTTTACCGTAAAAAGTGTAAAAGGGAAGAGCGGTGTATGCTGGTTCGAACTCTTTCACATATTTATTCTCTTCTTTCGCATCGTTATCTTTACGATAAAAAGTGTAAAAGGGAAGAGCGGTGTATGTTGGTTCGAACTCTTTAACGTATTTCTTCTCTTCTTTCGCATCGTTATCTTTACCATAAAAGGTGTAAAAGGGAAGAGCGGTGTATGCTGGTTCAAACTCTTTCATATATTTCTTTTCTTGTTTGGCATCGTTATCTTTACCATAAAAGGTGTAAAAGGGAAGAGCGGGTTCAAACTCTTTCACGTATTTCTTCTCTTCCTTTGCATCGTTATCTGTACCATAAAAAGTGTAAAAGGGAAGAGCAGTGTATGCCGGTTCAAATTCTTTCACGTAGTTCTTCTCTTCCTTTACATTGTGATTTTTACCGTAGGCACTGTATAACAGAAGAGCGTTGGATGCCGATTCAAATTGTTTTACATATTTCCAATACTCTCCTGCATCTTTTCTTTATTCAATTTCCACAACAAACTTCTCAACAAAAATAGCAAAATAAAAGGCATGTTAAATTACTTTCACTACAAAAAAAAATGCATTTATACTAGCGAGAGAATGTGCAACTTGTTAAAATAGACAAGGACGGCAATATATTTAACTTCAAAAACTAATTACATTACATTACATTGTAAACAAATTCTGTATATTTGCAAGATAGATTCCAACAGATTTTAATCATTAACAAATAGGGGAGAAGAATTACTATGAAGCATGAAATTTAATTGAATAAATTAAAATTAATTAGATACGAAATGTTGTTAATTTATTTTTCCCTATATGTCTTCAAGCTTGCGTACTTGATTTTACTAGATCTAAATTATTTTAGTGTTAAATATATTTTTGGTTCCTAAATTTTAGCGATAATCCGTTTTTAGTCCCTAAACTTTAAAACATCGATTTTTAATACCTGAACTTTCAAAAATTCACTTTAGTTCATTCTTAAATTTTTTGATGACGTGGTAAATGGAGGGTCCTTAATTAAATCTACGTGTCAACATATCAATTTGTCATGTCACCAAAAAAAGTATGGAAGAACTAAAAGTTCACTTTTTCATAGTTCAACAACTAAAAATCGATATTTTAAAGTTATGGACTAAAAATATATTTTCGTGAAAGTTTAGAAAAAAAAAAAATATATATTTAAAACCTTTTTCTAATATTATACAATCTAATCCATCTATATCACCTAATAATGACTATCCAAACTTAGACGGAAAAAACTCAATTAATAATAAGAACAAATTAATGAAAAATGAATAGAAATTGTGAAAGGAATTAACATACAAGAAAGAGGAAGAGTGCTAAAGAAAGAGCAAGCCTCATGTTGGAAATATATGAGAAAGGAAGTAGAGTGTTGTTAATTGGTGTGGGATGTAGGATATCGTTATTTCATCATCTATTTATAGATTGAGAATTGAGAATGATGATTTTATTATTAATTTAGAGTATAATTATAAGTCATATATTTTTAATATATTAACATATTGTAGTTAAATTAATGCCTCGTGCTGATTATGCTAATTAATTAGTTTACTTTCTAGATCCGGTTTCTCCGCAACCATTAGCATGTTTTCGTTGTCCATATATTTTATGCAACGGGACAGGCGTGTAAGTAGTTTGAAATATGTATATATCAAATTAAAAAATAAAAAAGATTTTATACTCACTTTAAAATAAATAAGTAATTTAATAATATCACAATTGGTATAAATAAAATCTTGTAACAATTTCAAAAAAAATTGATGGGGGAGACCATCATCTAAAATAATGGGTGGGGGGGATCCATCCCCTAGAATCATATATACATATAAATAATTTTTTTTTTTGTGATTCGGGGACATCCAAAGGATAACTACCCTCCGCTCTTTTACTGGCCGATAATTTGCATGTGTTTGTTGTTTGTTAGTGGATAAGTATTTGGATGTCTACTTTTAATTTAGGTTTTTTTTTTGGTAAAAGCTTTTAATTTAGTTTATTATTTATTATTTTCCTATGAATTTGTTTTTTGGGATTGCATATAATTAAGCTGTTATGATGTCCGAATTTGATTAAAAAAATTTTAGATTGTTTGAATTTTAGAGGTTATGCTTCTGATATTTTATTAAATTAGTGTCAAACTAGTTGAATGTAGAATATGGATAGTAGATGGATGTATAACAGGGTTCCTGCAAATAGGAGGGGTCTAACCACTAAATTTCTTAATAGGGTGGATCAATTTGTTAGGTTGATGAAGGAACTTCTCTACTACTTATTTAAAAAAAGATTAGATGTCCATGTGTGAAATGTAAGTGCATGAGACTTTTGACGGGGTATGAAGTCAAACATCACTTGTATAAGAACAAGTTTAAAATTGGGTATTGGATTTGGACATAAGACGGTGAAGATGAGCCTGAACCGTCTGATTTAGGAGGACAGCCAAGTGGTCTAAATTGGGATGAGGATGATCAGTTTGAGATGATGGAGCATATGGTTACTGATGTGTTTAGGTCAATAATTGAGTAGACAAAAAATGAGGATGAAGAGCCTAACTCATAATATCAAAGATTTTATAACATATTAATAGATGCTAACAAATCAATTTATGAAGGTTGTTCGGAATCTACATTGTCAATCTTAGTGAGATTGCTAGCACTTTCCTCTAAATAACTCTTAATAGGATACAAATTCACAAATCTAGGCGTTAATATATGAATTATTTTCATGTTGATTGTGCTTATAAAATTTTAAATAAAATAAAAGTGATAAATCTGTTCTTTTAGAGGTGAAATTTACTTACATTTCAAAAGTGTATTGAACATTAAGATAGAGTTTATCGATGAAGTATTCAAATGTTTCCAAATATTATGAAAATATGTATAGTTGATCTACCACTAGAAGAATGTAACAATTTAGCGACAAATCGTTAGCGACTGCCCGAGACTGTCGCAAAATTGTGATGAAAAATACACCGTTTGTCACAGAAATTATCGTCGCTAATTTAGCGACGGTTAATTTCGTTGCACACCATCTGCCTTTCCGTATTCATTTATAATTTTTTATATAAGCAAGTATGTAGCGACGGACCTAGTTGTCGCTACTTTAGCGACGGTCCAGGACGTCGCAGAGATGGTTAGATGAGTTTTTTTAAAATTTATTTTTTTTAATTCGGCTAGGTTAGCGACGGACCTAGCCGTCACAAAGGGGTGGGATTTGTTTGTTTTTTTTTTAAAAACTTTTTTATATTTGGGGTAGGGGGCGACGTAACGGGCCGTCGCTAAATTGTGATGGTCTCGGCCGTCACTAAATTGCGATAGTCCCGACCGTCGCATAGGAGGGGGAATTTTTTTTTTTTAAGTATATCGGGCAAGAGGCGACAGACGGGGATGTCGCAAAATTGCAACGGTCCCTGCCGTCGCATAGGATGGGGAAATTGTTATGTTTATTTTTAAGTATTCCGGCCAAGGGCCGACAGACAGTCGCTTAGTATGGGAATTTGTTTTTATTTTATTTTTTTAAAATATTCTGGGCAGGAGCGACAGACAGGGCCGTTGCTAAATTGGGACGTTCCCGACTGTCGCAAATATGGGTGGAAATTGTATTTTTTTTTATTTCTTTAAATATTCAAGCATTGGGCGACAGACTGGGTAATCGCTAAATTGCGACAGTCTCGGTCGTCGCATATTTTGGGAATCTCTTTTGTGTATAATTTTTTTTAAAATTTCTGACAGTTGTGCGATGGCTTGTGCCGTCCCAAAAGGGGACAGATTTTATAATTGAAACACATTTATCCTATCCTCATTGTTACATTCACACTTGCTCTCTTCTTTTATCCTCTCTTTTCACAGCACCGAACTCCGAACCTCCCCGTAACTCCGACCACACCTCCAAACCTCCCCGCGCCGTCGACCTTGAACCGCACTGGCGACCCTGACCTGTGCCTGCGACTCCAACCGGCGCCTCTCACCCGTCCGCGCAGCTCTGTCCTGTTCGTTTCTAGTCCTAGCCGAACTCATTTCGTCGGCGTCGCTTCTGACGCCGTCGCCCGTAGATCCCCTCCGACGCCGCCACCTCCCAACCTCTCTTCACTCTCCTCAACCCCACTTCACTCTCTTCCCTTTCTTAGGCCACTTTTCACTCTCTTCAATCCATCTTCACTCTCCTCAACCTCTATTCAACTTCATAAGGTAGTCTTTTAATTATTTTTTTTAATCTTATATAATTTTCATATACGTAATTAATTATTAGGTATAGAAGTCATTAATAATATTGAGTGATTAGTAATATATATTTGATTGAGTGTTATTAGGTGATGATTATAATGTTAGGATAGTCGTATTGTATGAAAAAAGTAGATTAGTAATTATTTAGAATTACTTAGAAATAGATCAATAGTAGTAT
Source organism: Cyamopsis tetragonoloba (assembly GCA_037177725.1). Taxonomy (NCBI): domain Eukaryota; kingdom Viridiplantae; phylum Streptophyta; class Magnoliopsida; order Fabales; family Fabaceae; genus Cyamopsis; species Cyamopsis tetragonoloba. Next base: position 48,162,290 of record CM074122.1, on the reverse strand, counting down.
TATAGCTTTAAATTAAAAATAAAATTATGATTTTAATTGCGTTTATGTGGTTTAATTAAATAGAATTTTTTTTGGAAAGTAGATTGCATTCTCTTTTCCTTTGGAGGTTACGTGTTCCATGCATTTGGACTTTGCTTGGATTTTGAGGTTTGTTTTCAACTGAACTTAGTAATTTATTATTATAGATAGCTAGTATATAAATATTCACATGCTGTGAGGAATTGTATGTTACTTGTTAGTGCATAGGTGAGACCCTGTTGAAAATTCTGAGTACCAGGATGCTGGTTTATTTTGTTTATCTAATGTTGATGCAATTGTTTGTTGTTTGTTAGTGGATAGGAATTGTATATTGTTTGTTAGTGGATACGTGAGACCCTGATGAAAATTCTGGAGAACCAGGGTGCTGGTTTATTTTGTTTATTTAATGTTGGTGCAATTGTTTGTTGTTTGTTAATGGATAGGAATTGTATATTGTTTGGTATTGCATATGAGAAGAACAAGGCGGCCACCTAGTTTGAAACGCTTTTTCCCTGAACAATCACAACAGGTTGAAAAGGAGGCTAAGGAAATCACTTGGGTACAAACAGTTGGCGGGATGAACCGTGGCCGTCTTTATGGTACATGAGATATGTCTTCTCATTTTTCATGTGGGAGATTCGATGGATTCTACACCTCTCAAGTTCCTTCAGCTTCATCATCGCCTAGTGGTGCATCGTCATCTTCAGCTGCACATATTCAGCTAATTGAGGCCCAACAAAAGCGAATTGAGGCACAAGACATGTAGATCCAGACTCTAAAGGATAAACAACAAACCATGAAGATGAATATGAATAAGATGATGGAATGGTTTAATACCATGAATGCACCTTAGTCCCGAAAGCCTACACATCCCGATTATGTTGAGGAAGATGAGGATGATGATGAGGAGTTTTATGTTAACATTATGTTTATGTTATATTTAATTGTTACTTAAATTTGATGTATCATTGTCTGTTTAGTTTTTCTAAATACTTATTTAATTTAAACTTTTATGTTGGTGTATTATAATTAATTTTTATTTATTGTAGTTTTCTTAAGAATGATTTAGGGTTTATAAAAAAAGTAAATGCTGACATAATCATTTTTTAAAATAATTTATGGAATAAAAATTTGTGCCAAGAAAAATTAGCCACAAAAATAACCGTGGCAAACCAAAAATGGAGACAGAATAATTGACGCCAAAAAAAATTGTCGCGCCAAAAATATTTAGCCACGGAAATAACCGTGGCTAAGTTGCCACAGAAATATCTGTGGCAAGTTAGCCACGGAAATAACTATCGCAAACCGAAAGCGGAGACGGAATAGCTGGCGCCAAAAATAAATTGTCATGCTAAAAAAACATTTGCCACGGAAATATGTGTGGCAAATTAGCCACGAAAATTTTCGTCGTAAACGAAATTTGAGACGAATTACAAATGGTGCAAAATATGAAAATTTATGTTTAGGGGTTCAATAATATAAGTTGAGCGGGTGCACAATTTAAAAAATTATAATATTATCATAAATTTCTCCGGTTGAGGGGTGCAGCAGCTGCACACTATTTCAATTCTATTCTTAATAAAAGTCAAACTCTAACTCTCCTATTTATGATATTAATTTTTTTATTAAATAATTAAGGGTGTTAATTAAAAATAGTAAACGCTCTTAGTTTTTTATGGAAGAGCTTACTTTTTAAACACAATTTTCCTTGTGAAGACTTTTATTTAGAAACAGACTTAATAAAATACAGCGTTGATGATATGAAGTTATTAAAAGAAATAACAGCTAATCAGTATCCAAAGTTAGAAGACATTTAGTGAATAATCATAGGAGATCCTGTCTAATCGGTCATTTAAATAAGTAAAGAGCATCATGTGATTCAATAATCAAATTGAATGAGATATAAGGATTGAGGTTCTAACACCTTAAATAAATAATAATTAGTTAACTTAATGCCTGGTGAGGATTATGTTAATTATTTAATTAGTTAATATATTAATATATGGATTTTTATGACCTTTGCAATCACTGCACAGGATAAGAATTCTAAAATAGAAAAAATGTAAGTAATTAATGTATATTAAATACAAAACTCAATTAATTTTTGTCTTTCTCTATGAAAAGCTTCTCTTTTAAGATACTTAATCTATGCAATGTTACACAGATTAAAAAATTGTTAATATATATTAGGCTTTAAATTTGTAGGATTTGGATTTGCTAGATCCCTTTTTTCGCTGCCAAGCATATTTTGGCATGTGAGGTGAGAATGAGAGCCAGGGAAGAGGGGATAATAGAAAAATGAGTGAAAGTGTTGTATTTTTATCTTGAAGTATATATGAAATTGATTTTTGATTAAATTAATTTCGCAACAAATAAAATATTTTATGTGCTTTATAAATTAATTTTAATGTTGTGCACGGTGCACCTCCTGTTTGATCATTATTTAACCATTAATTTTTATGTGAAGATTGTAAAGAACAAACAAAACAGAAGAAATAGATGTACAATAATGAAGAACACACACAGTAAAGGAGAGTCAGAGACAAAACACAAACTGATTTGACGTGGTTAACCCTAAATGCAATCACTACAACAAAAAATATTGATTTTGCTTCGGTAATTAAGCTGACACAAAGTATTACACTGTTGGAAAAACTCTTTTTTCTATAATTATTGTTTTGATTTAAGGATGAGAAAACTCTTTTTTCTCTGCCTTCTATTTTCTTGCAAAAATAATCAGTTTAACTTTTCCAATTTAGCAAAAGGAAAAGCAAACCACATAAGTAGCTGGACTTACTCAACAATTCCCCCCCCCCCCCCCCTAACTACATCTTGGACTTCCTCATCTTACATCCATTCCAATAACGTCTTTACACAATTCAAGTTTTTCTGAGTGACCACCTTGGTAAGCATGTCTGCAGTATTCTCATCCATGTGAATCTTCGTCTCAATGCTTGTTGATCTATCATGTCGTGTATCTAATGATAGCGAACATCAATTTGTTTTGTGCGTGAATGATACATTGAATTCTTGCTCAAGTCCAAAGCACTTTGGCTATCACAATATATCGTGTACTCATTGCTTGATCTCAAAGTCTTCGATAAAACATTTCAACCACAATATTTTTTTCTCAGCTTCAGCAACTGCTATATATTCTACCTCTGTTATGGATAAAGCAACACATTTTTGCAACTTTGATTGCTAAGGCACGACTCTCCCTACAAAAGCATATATGTATCCTGATGTAGACTTCTTACCATCAAGATCTCCAGCCATGTCAGAATCTGTACAACCTTCCAAGATAGCATTGACTCCCCCGTAGCATAAGCACATCTTAGATGTACCCTTAAGGTATCTAAGAATCCATTTAACTGCATCCCAATGATCTTTTCCAGGATTTGACTGCTTACTACTCCAACATGACCTATATCTGTCCTCGTACACACCATAGCATACATTAAACTTCCAACCGTTGAGGAATAATGAACTTCTAACATCTCCTCTTTAGAGGAGGGACATGGCTTCTTGCTCAACTTAAAGTGATTAGCAGGGGTTAGCTTACCGGCTTAGCATTCTCCATATTGAACCGCTGAATAATCACTCGTTCAATATACTTCTCCTGGGACAACCATAACTTTCGTACTTTCCCATCCCTGTAAATGTGCATGCCAAGAATCTGTTGAGCTGGTCCTAAGTCTTTCATATCAAAAGACTTGAAAAGTTCCTCCTTCAAATGTTGTATCTTTGATACATCTTTCCCAATTATCAACATGTCTTCCACATACAATAACAATGCAAAAAAAGGCTCCTCCTGGGAACTTTTGGAAGTAGACATACCGATCTGCTATTGTTCTTCTGTAGCCTTGACTCACCATGAAAGAGTCAAACTTCTTATACCATTGCCTTGGAGCTTGCTTAAGGCCATAAAAACTCTTTTTCAGTTTACACACAAGGTTCTCTTTCTCCGGAACCTCAAAACCTTCAGGTTGTGCCATGTATATTTCTTCATGTAAATCACCATGAAGAAATGCAGTCTTCATATCCATCTACTCAAGCTCTAAGTCAAGGCTTGTGGTCAACCCAAGAATGGCACGTACTAATATCATCTTCACCACAGGAGAGAATACTTCATCAAAATCGATTCCATTTTTCTGGAGGAAACCTTTAACCACCAATCGCGCCTTATGCTTCATGATCTTTCCACTACGATCTTTCTTGATCTTGAACACCCATTTATTCCTTAGCGCCTTCTTTCCTTTAGGGGTCTCAACTAAGTCATATGTCTGATTCTTGTATAAAAAATCCATCTCATCCTGCATAGCCTACAACAATTTCTCCTTATTTGGATGAGATAATACTTCTTTGTATCCTTTTGGCTCCCCCTCTTTAGTAAGAAGAATATATGTGATTCTGGATACTTTGTTGATGAAATCCTGCCTCTTTCTGATTATCGTAACCGAGGCTCATTTGGTTCTGGTGGCGCTTCAATTTCTAGTCCATCTTCCTCTGGTTGTTGAAGTTCCTCTGGTTCAATAACCTCCTTTGCATACTCCTGTAAGTCTTCAGGAAAATTCTCATGTACTTCTGTGTTCTCCACGGTAGTTAGTGCTGATCCTGGAACAATATCTTTAATAACTAGACCTTTAGTTACCGTAGGCTTTTCTAGGTGTTCATATGGCTGGTTCTCTTGGAATATCACATCTATACTTCTGAACACCTTCCTTTCCTTTGGGTCCCATAACCTGTATCCAAACTCTTCATCTCCATATCCAATGAAGATACATGGCGTGGTTGTTGCATCAAGCTTTTGCCTCTATTCTTTTGATACATGTGCAAATGCCAAACACCGAAACACTTTCAAATGTGAGTATGAGGGGTCTTTACCAAACCATACCTTCTCTGGAATCTCAAAGTTCAAAGGAATTAACGGTGATCTGTTTAATAAATAACAGGCAGTGCGAACAACTTATCCCCAGAATGTCTTGGGCAGCTTCGCCATACTAAGCATGCTTCTAGCTCTCTCCATAATGGTTCGGTTTAACCTTTCCGCTACACCATTGTGTTGAGGTGTACGTAGTACTGTCTTCTCATGTCGAATGCATATTTATTGCAATAGGCATTGAACTCCCTAGAAGTATACTCTCCTCCATTGTCTGAACGAAGACAGTTTAACTTCTTTCCTGTCTCCAGTTCTACCATGGCATGAAATTGCTTGAAAATTTTCAATACCTGATTCTTCATCTTTAAAAAATACACCCAAACCTTTCTAGAAGCATCATCAATAAAAGTTAGAAAATACCTGTTGCCACGTAAATCACCTCTAAGGGACCACAAACATCAGAATTAACGAGACTTAACAACTCTGATCTTTGCACTGACGATGAGCTGAAACAAATTCTTCGTTGTTCACCAAACAAACAATGATTACAAGGATGACTCATTGTATCCTTAATAGTGATCAACTTCTTCTTCATCAGGGTTGACAAACCCTTCTCACTCATGTGGCCAAGTCTTTTGTGCAACAAATCCTGAGACTCTTGCTCTACTACATTCATGGTTTCTAAGGTGGTCTTTACTCGAGTTCTGTATAAGCTACCACAAAGTTGTCCATGAGCAACAACCATGACTCCTTTCAACATTTCGATGTGCTATCACAGAAGTTGTTTTCAAAACCCCGTTGGTCAAGGGTTCGTAATGAAAGTAAAAATTCAGTCAAAGATTTGGCTCATGTCAAACATCCTTTATATTAACTCTACATCCAACATCTATTGCTATTTGTACATCGCCAATACCCACGATCTTAGCAACACTAGTGTTTCCCATCTTCACAATGCCAAAATCAACGGCCTCATATGTTGTGAGAATGTCTTTACGAGGAGTGGCATGACAAGAAGTTGCAGTATCAATTGTCCACTCAACTTCTCTGTTGAAGGACTTGTTTGCCAGATCTGTCTTCATCTCTCGATTTCAATACTTGGGTATGTCTTCTACTCTCTAATTTCGGCATGATCTCTTAAAATTTTTCCTTCATGCTCTGAAACTAACCTTGCAAACCCTAACTATGGATGAAAGGGAGCGATTAATTTTAGTTTTTCATTTCGTCATAGTCTCTCTCCATTTTACATATTGGATCTCTTCCTCTGTAAATTGACTGCAGTCTCTTTTCTTTTGTTATAATAATTTCTAGATCTTGCTTTACATAGATTATAGATATCCAAATCACTTGCGGAAGCAAGTATTGAGGCTGGACAGTACCATGGCCAAATGGATGGGAAATCTCAACAGGAATCTCATAGGTGAATAATCTATGGTATAAAGTTTTGGAATGTGAAGCAAATTTCTGCCAAAGACCATTATTGAAAATGCCTCAATGCTTTAAGTCTAACTTAACATTTGCTAATTTATCCAGGTAATTTGTTTGATATGAACTGCATGTCCGGGTGACCACAATTGATTTTGGTATGGGCATAGATAAACCTAACATAAGAAAAGTGAATCACTATGGTATAGCTTCTATTTGTTGCCTTTACTACATAAGAAGTGACTTTGCAAAAGGGTGACATTTATTGTGGAGATATAAAATCAGTATGTGTATTTGTCATTATAAGAAAAGTTTGGTTAATTTCTTTTGCAGTCTAGTTAATAATTTTATGTTGGTCTCCAATGTACCAAGAAAACTAAAGAAGAGCTATTATGGAATCATTGCTGGTTGCTTAATGCTATTGTTTGCTAGAAGCATGGAGAATAAAGTTCTTACTAGAATACTTTGGGTAAATTTTTTGAGCTGATAGATGTGGTTTGCCTTTAGTTTAGAGACCTTTTAATACTATTTTGCAATTGTGAAGTTAGAGCTTAATCTTAATTGATGACTTATTGTTTTTATTTCATTGATGTTGATGAATTTGAGGCCTTAATCTAAAACTAATCAGTGGGGGAGGCCAGGAAGGTCTAGGATTTTTTGTGATCCATGGATTGGGCAATTCTTAGTTCTGCAAAATGCAGATGCAGGCTTGAAAAGATATTTGAGTGATGGTTCTAACCATAGACATGACTTAATCCATAAAGCGATCCTAAAGTATTCAAACATGATGAAGATTATAATTATTCTATTGCTCATGAAGGCAGTATTAGCTTAAAACCACACGCCATTGCTAGTAAAGACTATAAATCCTATATAAGATTTTTCGTACTTGCGTTTTTCGTACTCACTTTATACTCATGATTACCTACGTTAAAATATCTAGTTATACACGTAGAAATTTTGTTGAATTTTATTTTTACGTTGTAACCACATATTTCTACACGTGTAACCACCAAATCCAAAAAAATACTGTAATAAGAAAAAAACTAATGTAACCACTTTTTTTAACGTACGTAACCAATAAGTACATTAATTACAGGAAATGTTGAGTACAAAAATCAGGACTCATATATATATATATACACACATACACACACTTGTATAACCACCGCAAAATGCTATGTTTGTTGTAGTGGATGTGAGAAAGAGAAAGATAAGAGAAAGAGGAAAATGAAAAGAGAAGGCTTTTGGGGCGTATTTCTGGAGGGAGCTTAGCGGAGACTTAGCCCTCGCAAATAAGTGCCACGTGGCACAAAACAATAACGGTCCAATTTCAGTAGCGATGACCTATCACTAGAAAATTTTAGTGACAATGTCGCCCTCAAAAACAACTAACACGTGGCACGGATGTCAAACGGTCAAAGTTATGTAGGACAATGTTGACCTTAGCTAATAAAACGATAGCTTCTCCACAGCAAATCGGACACTAATTATTTTTTCCCAATCCTAGCATTTTGCGACAAACTAGCGATGGTGTTGCCATTGCAAATAGCAATGGTTTCATGGCCCTCGATAAGTTCTGCGGCTAAATTGTTACATTCTTGTAGTGATTGATTCTTAGAAAGTTTTTATCACTAAATTAGTTCCTCAAGATTTATTATGTGTAATTTTAGGGATTTATATGGTAGTGTATAAATCTTTGATCAATTAATCTTGAACTATATTAAATTTTAGGGACCAGTTTGGTGTCAGAAATCTTTGAGCACTAAAACTGGCGTTGTACAAGCGAATCTTTTAAGGACTAAATTGATGTTTATCTCTTTTTTCAATTGACTTGGTGTACTTTAAAAAACATGAAGTTATGCTGAAAATTGATAAAATAAAAAAAAATGCACACGTCCAGAGGAATATATAGCTCATCTTGCATTGCATCAAACAGGTTGATCTCATGACTAGAGAGTAAAGCTTTAAGTAATTAGCTCTTTAGCTCAAACACATGTAGAAGGATTTTTTCATAAAAAAATTAATCTTAATTACTTTCTTATTTCTGTTTGATGTTTTTTCTATCATTTTTCCATTCTTTCTTACCACAGTAGTAGTGGATTAAATTTAATTTCTTTCATAAATCCATAAGAATAAGGCAGTTACTTATTAGATAAGTCTAAGTATTATATTAGGCATAATAGCAAAAGAAAATAATCTAGATTTTAAGAAAAACATTTTTTTTAAGCAAAACAAACAATAACTATAAACACACGAAGACGTATATCTGAGTTTATTGATAAGTCCAAATAGTGCTAGATACAACTGACATGAAGTCATAAGAATGCCAAATTATTACATGTGTGCAAATTGGAACAAATGCACTAGCTAGGCATTCTAAGTTAAAGAGTAGACACTAATAGCAAAGATGAACAGTTAAAAAATTAAGGAAACAACAGCAGAATCCCGACTATTAGCCGTTGCAGTTAGGCACCAATTTTCTTCTCTTCCTTTGCATACCTGTCATAGAAGAGAAGAGCATTCGATCGTGGGTCAAACTCTTTTACATATTTTTTCACTTCCTTTGCATTTTAATTTTCGCGTAATCACTATATACTAGAAGAGAGTTGGATCCTGGCTCAAATTCTTTCAAGTATACCTTCTCTTCCTTAATAAGTGTAAAAGGGAAGAGCAGTGTATGCCGGTTCAAACTCTTTCACGTATTTCTTCTCTTCTTTCGCGTCGTTATCCTTACCATAATAAGTGTAAAAGAGAAGAGCGGTGTATGCCGGTTCAAATTCATTCACGTATTTCTTCTCTTCCTTCGCGTCGTTATCCTTACCATAATAAGTGTAAAAGGGAAGAGCGGTGTATGCCGGTTCAAACTCTTTTACGTATTTCTTCTCTTCTTTCGCGTCGTTATCCTTACCATAATAAGTGTAAAAGGGAAGAGCGGTGTATGCCGGTTCAAACTCTTTTACGTATTTCTTCTCTTCCTTCGCATCGTTATCTTTACCATAATAAGTGTAAAAAGGAAGAGCGGTGTATGCTGGTTCAAACTCTTTCACGTATTTCTTCTCTTTCTTCACATCGTTATCTTTACCATAATAAGTGTAAAAAGGAAGAGCGGTGTATGCTGGTTCAAATTCTTTTACATATATCTTGTCTTCCTTTGTGTCACCATTTTTACCGTAGGCACTGTATAACAAAAGAGCATTGGATGCCGGTTCAAATTGTTTTGCATATTTCCAATGCTCTCCTATATCTTTTCTTGATTCTATTTCCACAACAAACTTCTCAACAATAATAACAAAAGTCATGTTAAATTACTTTTACTACCAAAATAATGCGTATATACTAACTAGAGAATATGCAACTTGTTAAAACAGACCAGGACGGCAATATATTTAACTCCAAAAACTAATTATATTACGTTACATTTTAAACAAATTCTGTATATTTGCAAGATTGATTCCAACAGATTTTAATCATTAAGAAATAGGGGACAAAAATTACTATGAAGCATAAAATTTAATTGAATAAATTAAAATTAATTAGATACGAAATGTTGTTAATTCATTTTTTCCCATATGTCTTCAAGCTTGTATACCTGATTTTACTCGATCTAAATTATTTTAGGGTTAAATGTGTTTTGTTTCCTAAATTTGAAGAAGAATCCGTTTTTATTTCTCGAACTTTAAAATGTCAGTTTTTAGTCTCTAAACATTCAAAAAATTCACTTTTACTTCTCCCTTAAAGTTTTTGATAACATGGTAAACGGAAGGTCCTTTATTAAATCCGAGTGTAAGCATATCACACTACAAGAATTTTATAAATTTGCTTAGGAAAATTTCGTAGCTAATGCGAAGCTAATTAGTAGCAAACAAAGTTAGCTACGGATTAGTGACCAATTATCTAGATTTAAATTTGGTGTCCCAAAATCATGCCCCAAATTATCTACGAAATTTTCTTAAGTTAAATTTAGATGGCTAATTAGTTATGAAAATTTTCCGTAGCTAATCCGGAGCAAATCTTTAAAAACTAATAGCTAATTCGTAGTGAATTTATAACAAAAAATTTAGATATTTATAATTATAAAACTATTTCGGTAACTAATTAGTTATGACTTATTCACAAGCAATCTAGATGCTACATTTTATTTCCAGAAAAAGGATAGAAATGCTCTCACCATATCTTCAAGCTTGTATACTTGATTTTACTTTGTTGGTTCTTAAATTTTAGCGAGAATCCGTTTTTAGTTTTTGAATTTTAAAATGATCGTTTTTAGATCCTGATCTTTCAAAAAAATCACTTTTAGTTCTTCCTTAAATTTTTTGATGACGTGGGAAACGGAGGGTCCTTTATTAAATCCACATGTCAGTATATCAGTTTGTCAAGTCACCAAAAAATGTATGCAGAGACTAAAAGTGAATTTTTTCAAAGTTCAAAAACTAAAAATCAACATTTTAAAGTTTAGAGAAAATAAAAATAAATTATTGTGAAAGTTAAGAGAAAAAAACATATTTAAACTTTTTTTTAATATTACACAATCTAATCCATCTAAATCACCTAATGACTCTCCGAACTTAGACGGAAAAAACTCAATTAATGATAAGAACAAATTAATGAAAAATGAATAGAAATTGTGAAAGAAATTAAAACATACGAGGAAGAGGAAGAGTGCTAAAGAAAGAGCAAGCCTCATGTTGGAAATATATGAGAAAGGAAGTAGAGTGTTGTTAATTGGTGTGGGATGTAGGATATCGTTATTTCATCATCTATTTATAGATTGAGAATTGAGAATGATGATTTAATTATTAATTTAGAATATAATTATAAGTAATATATTAATTAATATATTAACATATTGTAGTTAAATTAATGCCTCGTGCAGATTATGCTAATTAATTAGTTTACTTTCTAGATCCGGTTTTTCCGCAACCAATAGCATCTTTTTGGTGTGCATATATATATATAATATATATATGAAGGTGAGAGATCCGAGGGCTGGAGAGACGAAGACAAATTGAAAATTGAGTAACATTTATAATTTGTTGTGAAAATAATGAAGTAGGAGAAATATGAGAGAGAAATGAGAGAATGTAATTTATTGAAGTGTCTAATACAATAGGTCAGTGCTATATTTATAAGCATAATATAGGCTCACCAACTAAAGTACAAGACATAAAGATAGAGTTAACTAACTATATGAGTACAAGATAATTTCTCTACAATATAAACATTCCTAATAGATAACTATGTTAAGAGATATAGACATTTACTGGATGTCCGTCTCTTCTTTGAGGATGTGCCTTGTTAAAACCTTACTAAGGAAAACTCAGTGGGACAAAATGTAGTGAAGAAAAAGAGTACACAATCTTTTGATACGCATGAGATGCTGCCTCATTAAAAACCTTGCTAGGTAAACCCAATGGGACAAAACCATAGCTAAGGAAAACAGAGTGCAGCACATGTTAACTCCCCCTCAAAACGATATTTTTCAAAACTTCTTGAGCTGAATAATAATTCAATTTGCAATAAAATCTTCATGTGCTATTACAAATAGTATGAGACCCGAACATGGTGAAATTGTTGTCTTTATCTCTTGAGTCTTCGGAGTTGGATCGTTGCTGACATAAAACTTCTAGTGTTAATGGATAGAAACTTCGCTAGGAAAAACTTCAATAGAAAAAACCTAGCCATCACAATAATTCATACTTCCCATGAATTATACAAGATTTCTAATTTCATACCAAATGATCTCAAGTGTCCTCATAACTGCCTCGTTAAAAATCTTTCTAGGTAAAACCCTATGGGAGAAAAACCTAGACAAAGGAAAAAAGAGTGGAGTAGTTCCTCCAAAACCTTTATTAGTAAAACCTCTTGGGAAAAACTTCCACAAAGGAAAAATGAGGAAAACATATATCTTATCTTCAATGACTTAGCATCTAGGAAAAATTTGAGTTATAACCTCTTCAGGAGATAATTGTTTTCACCTTTTAGAATATTATGTAGGGATGACAAAATGGGTCCGGCCTTCTAGCCTGCCAAAAATAAGCGGGCTGGGCTCGCATTTTTGGCCCGTCGACTTATGCGGCCCGCCCCGCCTAGCCCGCTAGTCCACTAGGCTACAAAAGTGGCGGGCCGGGTTGGCCCGTCGGGCAACTGACTCTTTTTTTTAGCTTAAAAGTGGAGGGTGAGAGTTCTTTTTCCAAAAAAAAATTGAAAGGGCCTAAGAAAAAATGCCTGAACCAAAAAAAACATAACAAAAAGTTAGACCCATAATTAAAGAAATAAAAAATCAATTTGTTGTATGGTGCAAAAAGCAAAAATAAATAAATAAAAGGCAAATTCAGATTTTTTTAATTAATTTTGAATTATTACGACGGGCTGGCGGACTGGCCTGCAGACCACCTAATTTTCCAAGCGGCGAGCTAGGCTAGCAAAACGAGCCCGTAATGACTTGGCGGGCCGGGCCGGACCATCCTGCTTTTTGGTGGGCTAGGCGGGTCGCTGGCCAAACGGGTCGTGCTGACCCGTTTTGCCACTCCTAATATTATGTGCTAAGTCAACAAGTGAGAAATCATAAATGATACTTACATAAAATGATCCTTTGTAATATAGTCTCATCAATAACTTGTAATCATTTCATTACTCTTTAAACTCAGACTCTAGGTTGAGCTACCATCATTGCAATCAACAATAATATCAATTCATTTTGCATTTACTCCTTAGCATTTGATCAAGTCATATATTTTGCAATGAAACATTTCTCAAACATATTAATAGACATCCCTTTTGTCTATTGACCATGTAAACTTTAGATAATAAGTAAGTCACAAAGGTTCATACTCAAATTCAAATTCTAAAGAACTTTTTTATGATCTCGTATGCTTATCAAAGCACATGTGGTCATTATCGAACAATTATAGATTTTCTTAAAGATTTCAAGTGAAACACATGTTTGAATCAATTACCTTTAAGATAACACCTTGAATATATGCATTGTGAATGCAATATGAAAAAATACAATAAAAAGAAACCAGAGTGAAAATATATATGAAACATAATATAAAAATTGAAATGCATGACTTAATTTTCTAATGAATGCGCTAAAGTAATTCTATTATATGAAGTCAATAGTTTGAACTTCAAGTTCACAAAACTTGGAATGCAGGTCCATAGGCCCTTTTTTATCATTATTTGATCAATCATAAGATGGACTTACATGTATAATATATGATCCCTTTTCACTTATCCATCACTTTTTGCATATGTGTATCGGTTTCACTCAAAACTCATCATTGTCTTCGGCTGCTATCTGATATCTGAATATTTCTCACAAGGTACCTTTTACTTCAAACATAGGCCATCTATTTTGATTCACATATCTATGCCTTTTCAAAGGGCATATTATAACTTAATAATTGTATATATCTTTAAATTTTCAAAAGCAATGCTTGCCATAGCATTTCATTTATGAATTATTTTACATTGGAACCACTATTAACAAAATTCGCTGCTAAAAATATATTATACTTAAATATATAACTGTATTTTCAAAATTGACAAGCTCTAAAATATTATGACATCAAATCATATATCTTAATACTGAAACTTTTAATATAGGTGTGGGATGAAGCTAATATCCTCTTATGGGATAAATTATCTAATTTTATTCCCCGAACCTCTACTAAAAGGAATTTATTAGTTTATTATCTCCTTGGAACTTCTGGTTCATTTCTTATGCTTATTTTTACTTTGGTGTTTTTTCAGCTTCCATTTATTCTCCTCCCCCTAAGCTGGAAAAACTTTAAGAAAGGGGCTCTTTTTATAATAAAATCATTTTCAGCTAAAACTTTAGAGTCATAATATTGCTAAGGAGTTTACATCATTAAATCTCTTTTAGAGACATGTAACTCTTGGAGGAGTACAAATCAAACGCATTTGGTTTTATTAGTGCTCATCCATTGCCCGATCGTCTAGGAAATCGAATATCAAAACCTAATGTATCGTATAAGTGTATCGCATAAGTGAACTTCAAGTCATTTAGTATCACTATACAAAACTATTTCATGCAATAATACATTGGTAATATGTAGCATTTAACAAACACGATATTATTTCGTCAAAGCGGTATTTGTAACCACTAATTCTCTTCGCTTCGGTGAAAGCGGTCGTAGCCGTTTATTCTCTTCGCTTCGGCGAAAGCAATCGTAGCCGTTTATTCTCTTCGCTTCGGCGAAAGCGGTCGTAGCCGTTTATTCTTGCCTATAATATAAGATCCAAATAACTTAAGGAGGCATGAGCACAATACTTTATTTATTTTTATTGACGAGAAACTTCTAGTTCTCAATAACGGGTTACTTTGACCCGGATGGCCTTAACCAATATGATCACTTTGGATGATTAGTGTATAGATATAAAATGTGATATAAACTAATGTCACACATACACGATGGCGAGACGATCAACATATTTCATATGGAGAATAGTTGTGCTCTCCAGAAGCATATTAATGTTTAATAAATCTATCTCCAAGACAAAGCTATACAAACTTTCATGATATGATATACGATCTCTCTCGTTTTATACATATCAACATATACGATACTTGATATCCATTTCAGCGAATATTTTTGAAATTCAATTGCTATAAAACTTGTAAGAATGTACTATCAAAAAGTAATAATGTATAAGCTTTACTAAATCCTTTATTATCTTTATTCTAAAGATATGCTCTACTTAAGCTTTCAATATATTGGCTTGTTGGAGCTTCCTGATACGAGTTTTAGACTTTACGCTAAATATCTAGTTTGAATCTCTTATAGCATACAAAAATTCACACCCTTTAATCCAAAACTATAATGTAACCAAAAGTGATTGTTAGTTTCAAACTTTGCTAACCTCACGTAAGTCAATGTTCAAGATAATCTAGATGAATGTGACAAGAAAACATTATCTTGCTTCTTTTCTATAAAGAAAAGAACTTGCTCTTCTGGACCATTGGTTAATGTCATAGTATGTACTCTTCAGGAGTATCCATTTAGCAATTTAAATGCACATTATTTCAATACATTTTCGGTTAAATATATCTAGATTCCGCAGGACTTATGGCCCAATGCTACTATGAAATATGGCGGAATATAATTTTACGTGATCAACTTAATTCAAGAAAACATCAATGACAAATATTAGCATAATAATGCGTAAATAAGCTTTCCAATATAAGACATAGTGAGGAGCTCACTAGCAAATACAAAACTTAGTACTCTTATATTTTCTGTTATGATTTACTTATTGTATAATGATAATTTAAATATTTACTATCATGATATTTCTTTAATCTAAAATCAATTGAAATTTTTCAATGTCTATCTATTTATATAATATCTGCTACGTAAAAATGTCTTATACACAATGACCATCAAAATTTCACAATTCAACAGGGATACTTAGGAATAATTAAATTACAATGTGTATATGTCTTCTATGCATACTCAGAATTCTCTTAAACTTAATTCTTCAAAAAATAAAAACACAATTATTTATATTCAATAATGATATATAAAACAATAAATAATTTTATATTATCTACTACAATTTTTTTTAATTAAAAAAAATTCGAGAATTTATCAAATTATAATATATGTTCATTGCATATATATTCATGAAATCCCTCATAGGAATTCTTTATGGTCCATTCTTATATAAAATATCATTTAGCAATTGCACATTACAATCGTATGAACCGCATAATGTGTATCGAATTGGTTCCAAAAAAAAGAAGTGGTGTCACAACGGATACTCTTAATAACCAAGTGTTTCCTTAGACAGAACCTTTTCGAAAGGGACATTCATACTGTGCACACTTCGTGACGTAAATGACTGAATGAACTTTTTTTTTTAATTACAATTCAAGATTAATCGCAATGTAAAATTCAAATTTAAAATAATATATCATCCAATTTTTGAAAAGTTTCAAAACAAATCAAAGTCAATTATTTGAATTTATCTTTATCATAATTAACTTTCTTTATCACGTAAGAACTCAATTTAAAAT
Organism: Cyamopsis tetragonoloba; assembly: GCA_037177725.1. Classification (NCBI taxonomy): domain Eukaryota; kingdom Viridiplantae; phylum Streptophyta; class Magnoliopsida; order Fabales; family Fabaceae; genus Cyamopsis; species Cyamopsis tetragonoloba. The sequence continues at coordinate 48,145,926 of CM074122.1, read as the reverse complement.
TATCAATATATATTCTTATCACCTTATAATAAATTCAAGATAATATACAGTGAAAATTTATGAAAACAAAACTCTCAAAACACATTACGAAAAAATGATTTTATTCTTAGAATTATTCTATATCATTACATCATAATATCAATTCTATCACATACAATCATGTATAACATGAAAAAAAACATGTATAACAATTTTATTTTATTTTATTTTTTTTAAAAAAAAAACAGACATTCAAAAGATAAAAAAAAAAACTCAAGATCAAATCTCATAAAAAAGAAACAATAACACGAAGCAAGGATAAAACTGTTGTATTTTATTCTTCAAAATAGTGCTCCATCCATTATATTTGTTTGGCTTATCTAAAAAAATAATATGCATAATTACCTTTTAACAACCTTTAATAAATTAGTCTGTGGATAATCATGATGGATTAATTAAAAAAAAATAAGTCTATCTTTAAATAAATTTTCTCTACCATTTGATTTAGTTTTCAATTAAACTTACTTTTTCATCTATATCCCTTTCCCTCTAATCTGTTAAAAGCATTCAATTTTATATCATTATCATATAATTATTAAAAATCACAAATCAAAATATTTAATGTACAAAAAAAATAGCATTACTAATCTCATAAAATTTCCTTCATGCAAAGCTAAAGCTTTAAACTTAGTAATGTAAACATGTCATTATAGGTGTTAAGGGAACTAGACAGAAAAAAATATTAGAATCAAAATCAAGCATTATAAAATTAGTGGGACCAAAATCAAGCAATTAAAATTAGGGGTCTAAAATAAAAAAAAAAATAACAAACTAAGGAGACTAAAAGTGCAATTAAACCTTATTTTTAGAAAGACCATTAACTGTAGGCATGAAAATTTTATTAGAAATGTATAAAATATGAAACATTTATATATTGACATCAAATGAAAATTAATTTGTAAAATTTTTTATACCTACTTGATGCTCTATTCTAAATAATTTTTTTTCATTCTAGCTTTATTTTTTCATTTAAAAATAATAATTCTTACGGGTTTGTGCCAGACATTACATGGGTGGGTGGGTATATATATATATATATATTGATTATACATTGTCAGGGATTGAGGCTAGTGTTGCAATGGAGGGGCATTGACCCCTATCGAAATTTTTTTATTAGTATGTATATATAATTTTTTATAACGGACCCCCAAAAAGTTTTATACTGGCCTCCCCATTGAAATATTTTTTGTGTGTAACAAACATATTTCACAATAAAAATTAGTTAATTCAAGATGTAAAGATCATCAAAAGCTTCTATAATAACATAGATATGTTTAAGATTTTGGAAAATATTATATAATAATATAATATATAATAGCATAAAATTATGCCTAAAATAATTTTCGAAGATGTGTTTTAGATTTGAAAATTATTATATAATATAATATGAGGAGGAATCCGTTTACTCTAGGAGTAAGTGTTGTGACACTTACTTCGCTTTATAACTCTATATAGACATCGAATTTAACCAATCCGCCCGTTAAATTGAAAGTTCATAGTATATAGATTAGTTATATAAAATTTTATTTGATTTGATGTTTTATCTATCAACTTCAATTTAATGAATGAAAGACGTTTTAAAACATGCATAAATATCACCTACAAGAAGTGTTGTGTATTATTATGACTCAATGACTGGATTGATAAACCTCAATGTCTATATGGAGTTTGTTAGAACACAAGAGAGAAAATGGGAAATATTGTATATTTCTGAGGTGTGTTTAATCTATGCAATGAGCTACCTATTTATAGGCGAGTCAGCCTACACTAATAAGGGAAATACATTCTTAATAATGAATAAAATAATCTCAAAAAATCCTAACAAATCAAATCATATCCTATCAAATTATAATCCTAGTCCTATCATATCAAATTCCTAATCAATTAGGATATTTATAAATCAATTATAATATTACAAAATTCTCAACATCCACAAATATCTCAGCATCCCCCTCAAACTCAAGTAGGTGTGAAAGAGACCAACTTGAGTTTGGAAACTATGGTCATAAAACGTTTAGGTGAATGAGACTTGGTAAATAGGTCAGCGGGTTGATCAAGAGTTCCGATAAGGAAGAGGAAAATAGTGCCACGAATAAGGTGTTTTTAAGTAAAGTGACAGTTAACGTCTATTTGTTTGTTGCGCTCATGGAAGACATGATTGTGGGCTATTTAAATTGCACGTTGATTATCACAACAAAGATCAGTTGGAGAAGGTTGGGGAGCACCTATGTTAGTTGGGACCCAACAAAGCTAAAGAACCTCAGCAATGGTGTCAGCAAGAGCACGATATTCAGATTCAGTACTGGAGAAAGAAGGCAGAGTTTGTTTCTTACTTCGCCAAGAGATGAGGGAGTTGCCAAGGAAGATGCAATAACCAGTAGTGGAACAGCGATGATCGAGATCTCCCACCAAATCAGCATCAGAATAGGCCTGGAGAACGAAAGGAGAATGTGAATAAAAATGAAGTCCTCAAAATAAAGTGTCTTTAATGTAGCGGATGATCCGAAGTAATGCAACCTAATGAGTGGTGGGTGGAGCGCACATGAATTGACTGACTGTATGAACAACATATCTAGGCGGGTTACAGTTAGGTAGATCAGACTTCCCACCTATTGCCGACAGCAGGTAGGGTTATCAAGCACAGTCCCATCAGTGGCAGAAAAGTGAGTATTAGGCTCAAGAGTTGTAGTCTTAGTGCGTCAGTAAGACCAGCTTTAGCAATGAGATCAGAAGTATATTTGGCTTGAGATAGAAGTAATCCATCTGTAGACGAGAGGACAACAAGACCCATAAAGTAGTTGAGAGGGCCAAGATCCTTCATTTCAAAGTTATGGCTCAAGAAGTCTCTTAGGTTGCAAATCCATGTTGTATCATCACTTGTAATGGTCATATCATCAACATAAAGAAGTAAAAGAACAATACCTTGTTTTGTGGGATGAACAAAGAGTGTAGAGTCATGGATACTTGGAGGGAAACCAAGTTTACCAATTGTATAAATGAATTTGGAAAACCAGGCTCAACGAGCCTACTTGAGACCATACAAAGCTTTACAAAGGTGACCGACTTTGTTTGCTGGACAATGGTACCTTGGGAGTGGTCGCAAATATACTTCTTCTTCCAACTCTCTATTTAGGAAAGCATTTTTAATACCCATTTGATCTAGCTTCCAATGGCGTGAGGCAACAATAGCAAGAATGGTGCGAACAAAGGTGAGACGGACTACAGGAGCAAATTTTTCTTCATATTAAATGCCATATTCTTGAGTGAACCCTTTTGCCACTAATCGGGCTTTGTAGCGATCAATGGATCCATCTGAATAGGTTTTGATTTGATAAACCCATTTATACCCTACCAGTGCTTTATCAGAGGGACGATCAACCGATTCCCAAGTTCCAGAAGTTTCCAAGGCATTCAATTCTTCTTGCATTGATTGCTTCCAAAGGGGATCAGTGCATGCCTCTTGATAAGAGTGTGGTTCGTAGAGGTTAAGCATGGTAGAGAAACAATGATAGTCACGAAGATATGAAGGGGGTTTCCATCTCGAGATGGATGAGTGTCATGTGTAGACTCGACATGCTGATCAGAGTTAGTTGGTGTTTAAATGGTGGTTGTGGGTTCACTAGATTCATCTGGAAGATTAGAGTTACTAGAAGGAGTGAGGGCTTCAACGACTGTTGTGGGTGCACCAGAGGATTTTGCATGGACGTTGCTTGTGGCAAGTGTCCTTGAAAAAATAGTATCACGCTCAAGAGGAAAAAGATCAATGGAAGTGTTAGTAAAAAAAGGAGTAGATGTAGAAGGAATGCTTGTGAATTTTGATATAGAAGAAAACATAATATCTTCCCAAAAGACGACATGACGAGATATCCAGATGCGTTGAGAGATAGAATCCCAACAACGATTACCTTTGTGTTCAGATCCATATCCTAAAAAGCATGAAAGAAGAGCACAAGGTTCAAGTTTGGTGTATTCGTGGGGTTGAAGGGGAACAAAGCAACCACAGACTTTGAGAGAAGTATAGTCAGGAGATACTTACGCTCAAAAGGAGACATGTTGCCTAAAATTGGGGAGGAAAGGAGATTGATAATGTATGCAACGGCGAGAGAAGATTCACCCCATGTACATTCAGGACAAAAAAAAGAAAGAAGCATGGCGTGAACAGTATTTAGGATGTGGCAAAGTTTTCTTTCAGCCCTAACATTTTGTAGAGAAGTTCCTGGGCAAGGGTACCCTGATAAACAAGAAACTTGAATAGAGTGGAGACGCAGTATTCCATAGCATTATCACGACGAACAACCTTAATAATTTTAGAAAATTTGAGTATTAATCATATTGGCAAAGTTAATTTAAATTTGACAAAGTTCAGAGCGATGTTTTATCAAATATAGCCAAGTGAACCTAGAATAATTGTCGATCAAAATCACATAGTAACGACATCCTCCCATAGTGGGCGTAGGGGCAGGTCCCTAAATATCGAAGTGCACAAGATCAAACGGTGATGTAGAGAATGATATACTTTCAGTAAAAGGTAAAGCAGACTGTTTAGCGATTTGACAGGAGATGCAACAAATAGTTCTTCTTTAACCGAACCTAACATCCCTCAAGATATGAGTTACTGTAAACTTCGAAGAGAGCTATGACCAAGACGTAGATGCCACAAATGAAGGGAAGGGGTAGAGACAGCACAAAGGTTAAGTGAGGTAGTTGGAGGCGTGTGAAGACTGATAAGCTCAAATAGTCTGCCGATTTTACGAACGGTCCCAATAGTCTGCCCCATTTGTGGGTCTTGTACAGAACATCCAGTAGAAGAAAAAGTGATTGTGTATCCAAGATCGCAAAGTTGTCTCATAGAAATAAGATTAAAATTCAATTTTGGGACATTGTACGTGTCATATAATCTAAGATTGGGCAAGGAAATAGAGTCGTGGTGACTTACTTTCATAAGAGAACTATCAGCTGTGTGTATAAAAGGAACAAAATTTTAAGAGGAGATAAAAGAAAATGCATGGGAAGAAGATGTCATGTGATTACAACATGTTGAAACAAAATACCAACGAGTATGACCTGGAGCGGTTGCTAATGCAGGTGGAGTATTAGCAGATTTAATTTGATGGAGAAAAGATTCGAGATTCTTATTTTTATGTTATAAAAATAAGAAAATAGAAATTAAAGAAAGAAAAAATAAATAATAATAACAAAAAATTAGCAAAAATGGAGCTGAAAAATGAAAAGATCTCATCGGAAAACCTTGGGGAGAGTTTTCTACCACATCAGCAAAAAGTAAACAAAAACTCAACGGTCAACAAAAAAGTCAACAATCAACATTCAACACCATGTATGAAGGTCAAGGCCACGGCAGAAAAGTCAACATGCAAGTCAGACTTGGGTCACAAAGCGGTTAATCGAGTCAGATCAATCCAACAATGCAAACGCGTGTGGCACACACGCTGAGACTTCCTTGGTCGCGTGAGAGTGCGTGGGGGCTCCGATGACCGTGAAATTTCACGGCCAGCCTTGACGGATGGCAACGAAGGCAGTGGTGGCTGCGGTGTTGACGGAAAAAACGCCAGAAATTGAAGGAACGTGAGCGACAACAGCGGAACTTCTTGTAATCTCTAGAGTTTGATTTTGAAAAAAATTCCTTAGTTTCAAAAAATACTTAACGACAATCGAGAAGCACACAAAGTGACAAGGAACTGAAGCTACGGAAAGCAATCGGAACCTAAACGCACAAAGCAACGTGGAACCGAAGCTATGGAAAGCAATCGGAATGTAAGTTGCTGATACCATGTTAGAACACGAGATAAAATGTCAAATCTTGTATATTTTTGAGGTGCGCTTAATCTGTACAATGAGCTACCTATTTATAGGCGAGTCAGCATACACTAATAAGGAAAATACAATCTGAATAATGAATAAAATAATCTCAACAAATCCTAACAAATCAAATCATATCATATCAAATCATAATCCTAATCCTATCTTATCAAATTTCTAATCAATTAGGATATTTGAAAATCAATTATAATATTACAAAAATCTCAACATCTACAAATATCTCAACAGAGTTATAAAGCGGAGTATGTGACTAACACTTACTCTTAGAGTAAACGGATCCATTCTCATATAATATATTATTATTGCTAAAACTTACTCAAGAAGTTATTTGTTTCCAAATTTTCACTTTGTCTCTCACATGGTAACACGCCGCTTCTTGCCCTCTTCTCTCTCTATGTGAATTTTCAAAATGCTAAAATTAAACCCTTCAAATCATCACTTGTTATTACTTTTTGCTCTCTATCCTTGGAACATATTAACATAGTGTGTTTGTAAATCATCGCTCCTCCACGTGTTATATACTCCTTGGTTAGTTGGTGAATTTTGATTACTCTCCTAAGTTTCTAATTTATTTATCGTATTCAATTTTCAACATTACAACAATATTGCATCTTTGTCTCTTTTTTGACACTAAGTTTTGAAATTATGATATTTTTTAGTTGTAACTTGTAAAATTTGTTCCTTTATGTTTTCTTTTGTCTCATATTATTAATTGTTTGAACTAATTGTGAGAAAAATTTACAAAACATGAAGATTTGTATTGTTTCATGAAAAGTTGTGTTGTTTCATTTAAGGTTGAAGAGTTGTCTTGTTTGAAATTGATTAAATTTCAAGGGCTACAAATGTGACTCTTCAATTAAAGGGATGTAACTCTTCAATTAAAGGGACGTGACTCTTGAATGAAAAGATATGACTCTTCATGAAGGGACATGAAGTGTCTATAAATAGAAGTGCATTAGATGCACAAGGATATGAAATTCATAACTCACATGACATTCACAATATTTATGAGAAGTCAATCATGGAATAGAGACACATGATGAAATACCCAAATTTCTCAAAGCATCTTCAAATTCATTTGCCTATGTCTTTGGTGCACAGGAGATATATGCAAAATATTACAAAGTCATTGTTGTCACGGCTTGAGTTTTGGAAGTGTGAAATATACTCAAGGAATCTTCATTGTATCTTGCAGAAATTAGCCAGGCAACCCATTTTGCACCCAAGAGTTAAAATTGGTGAGGGCGAATTAAGCCTAAACGAAAGTGCTAGAGAACACACCTTGAGACATTGTGCACACTTTCCTATTTTTTCTTCTTATTCTTTCTTTCTAATCTTCACAGATCCACCACTTCCAAATGATATAATTTACTAACACTAATAAAGTGTTGCGTATTATTATTAATTAACAAGTTGCTTGTATGTATTGTGCCTTTCTCATGTTAATTTTCTTTTTGGTTATCAATCTGCTAAAACTAGAATGTGATTTTTTAATAATAATGTGTTTTATTATTTATTGTATGTATGAGTAAAATAAAAATAATTGGTAAGTTTTTTAAAGGGAATACAATTGACGTGAGTAATTTCATTCTTATAAATAGCATAACTAATTATATTGAGAAAGAAATTACTGACCAATTTAATACTTAATCAATCATAGATGAATTCGAATCTAAAAAGCACCGTCGATTTAATACTTAATCAATCATAAATTTTTTCATCCTTCTTATCTTTTTTACCTCAATTTATATTTTATATAAGTATTAATTATCATAAATTATTTAATTATTAATTATGTTTAATATATTAATTTTATAAATAAATTTAATTTAAATTATTATGTTTTGGCCAAAAAAAAATGGATTAGGTCTACCCGTGTAACATAGTGATCAACGACTATTCCATATCTCATCTCATCCATTCAAAGCCAATCTATTTTTTTATACTCACAATTTTCTGTACTTATTAGATATGTACGTTAAAAAAAGTGGTTATATTAATTATTTTTTTGGTTACAGTATTTTTGGATTTGGTAGTTACACGTGTAAAAATATATGGTTATAACGTAAAAATAAAAATTCAATAAAACTTCTATATGTCTAACCAGGTATTTTAATATATGTAATCATGAGTATAAAGTGATTACAAAAACTATGAGTACGAAAATCTTTTTACATATAAATAAGTCAAGAACATGATACATGATTCGATAATCTAATTAAATGAGTTTATATATTGATTGAGGTACTCCAACGCTTTAAATTAAGTTCAGACTCTAAGTAATAATTAGTTAATTTAATGCCTCGTGTGGACTGTGCTAATTAGTTAATTCAAGTGATGGCATTGTTTTTTGATTACATTAATTTAGCAAGAGATAAAATATTTTATGAACTGAAATGGAAATGGATTTTATTTTATTTTTATATTAAAACCGTGTTTATTAACTATTCAGGCTTTGTCGGATTTGATTAGCTAGATCCGGTTTTTTCGCATCCAAGCATCTTTTGGCATGTGAAAGTGAGAGAGCCGAGGCAAGAGGGAATAGAGAAATGGAATTAGAGGAATAGAGAGGTGTAATTAGTTTGAAGTATTCATATATGAAATTGATTTTTAATTAAATTAATTGATTTTTCAAGAGATTAAATATCTTAGAGTGTAGGAGCACATCAATCCTTACAATTTTTTTAAAGTTTGTTCATATTAGTGTTTGCTACTTTTAATAGTGTAAATAGGTCTCGAATTTTTTACTCTGTAATGTATTTAAATTAATGCTATTAATTTATAACTAATATTATTAACTTTAATTCATATTTATCTTTAAAATTTTAAAAGCAATTAATCTAAATCGTTGTGTTTGTTATTAAAATTTGAATTTAATCATTAAGTTTTTCTAAAAAGTTCAATTTACACTAAAATCTTAATAATTTTAACCTTAAACTAATACTAGAGACTAATCTGAATTACAAAATACAATATTAAAGACCTATAATATGAAAAAAGTCTATATATAATACAACTTATTTATCTTTTTTTCTGAATGTTGTTCCTAAAAAAAACTAAAAAGATAATACTGTATCAAATAAACCCCATCTTCCTTTTTTATGATGAGAGAGAAGATTTTAATTTATTATTTTCAAAATTCATGATTTTTATGTTCATCTTTTTGAGTATCTTAATTGATTATATTTATTATTTGAAATTCATAATTTTAAATTGGATAAATAAGTTTTTAATCCCTAAAAATCGACTCATTTTTGTTTTAATTCCTACAAAATATTATTTTTCATTTTAGTCTAATTTAATTCAAAAATTTTCATTTTAGTCCCAACAACTTTATTTAACAATAAGTATAAGTTTTTAGTTTTTATAGTTACTAAATTTTATTTTAGTTCCTCTAAATTAATTTTATCTTTTTTTTTCTATAAATTTTAATTTTTTTATTTTGGTACATCGAACAAAAGTGATAAAAAAAAAACTAACATTAAAGACTAAAAATAAAAGTTTTAAATTCAGTTGGACCAGAATGTAAAAAAAAAATAAAATTGTGGGGACTAACACAAAAAAAATATTCCAATTTTTTAGCGACTAAAAAGAAAGTTTTAAATCAAGTTAGATCAAAATGAAAATCCATTTGATACCGAATTTAAAAATCCGGTTGATATCATATTTGTAACTATTCTTTAAGATGGTACTGACTAAATTATCAAGGTTTTTGGTCACTAAATATAGTCTCGTTAGCTATTTAGGTCACTAATACCGAAAAAACAATTTTAATGACTAATTTTATTGGTTGCTAAACAAGTTAATTTTTTGTGTGCACAAGTTTATCTGTCAATCGACCGTTGAAGACTGACCCTTTCAAGTTGAATAGATCATCAAAGTGGATATAACCTCTCTTAACAAAGTCTTTTCTATGCGCACGACTAGGATTTGAACCCTATCAACATGCTTAAAGAATCCCTTCGTAGTCATCATGTAGGTTAATACCCCTTAGTTTAACATAACAAAATTTTTAAGAATAGCAAGATTAAGTTATTTTTCATGAATACAAACCACTTGTTTATTCTGAAAATAAGATAAGAAAACAGACAATTAGATAAACGGATAATAAGTTGAAACTAATCATCAAACAACGTTGAAGTACATAAGCACAATACTAACATCACATAATGGTTAAGTTATTCCCTCAACTTACCGATCTCCTTTATATTAGTCTTTGAACGTCAAAAATCAATGTGTTAATTCAAGAACTTATAATTTCCTAAGCATATTAGAAACTAATATATGGCCTGAGAAATTGTAAGCTCGAGAACTTACACACGTAAGATTTCTTTAGTTATAAGACTAATTAAAGGTGATGACATACAAATTGTGCAGATCTAGATTGCTGAAAAGGCCTTGGGTGGCAATTTGGGAACATAGAAGAGATCACCATATGGGATGAAGTGGCAAAGAGGAGTTCCTGGCTTAGCTTTAGTGTATTTAAATGAAACATGACCTTCCCACCATTGTGTGGTATCCATGTGACAAACCGCCATTCCGTCGACGCGATCGCCGGTGTCTATAGCGAGGAGTGGGATCTTGAACACCCTGTTCACACCCGCAAGGTTATGGCAGTGGAACACGGCGTAAGGGTAAGACGCGGCGTGACAAGCTACCATTTCGGGAGATGGGATTTCTTGGATGTTATCTAAGAATGTGAAGTTCTGGATATTGACAGTTGGTCCTTTAATCCAGGTAGTGGTATAAGCTTTGAGTTCAGTACCAACCATGTTTTGAGCAAAGTTAAGCATTGATTCCAAAGAGGTAGCACAGGTTTTGACCTCTCCTTTGAGGGGTGGGTTCTCACATTGGCTCAAGGTACCTTTCATGGCTTTCCCTTCTCTGGAATCTGCAGCGAAACCGAAATGTTTGAGAATGTTTGGAAGTTCCTTTAATGAGAATGGAACAGAATCAGCATCTTCTTTAGGCCAGAATTTAGGTGCCTTTGAAATATCTTTCTTAGGGAAATACATGGACTGTATTTTTCCAGGCTTCAAATCTTCAAACTTGAAGAATACAGTTCCTGTTTGATCCTCAAGTTTCATATGACTATGACCATTTCCTTTTTCATGACCATGTCCTGTTTCACCCAATTCTCTTCCATACGAGCACTGCAAAATTTTACAACTTAATTAATTTTGTGAAATTAATTATAATAATAAAACTATAATCTCTAGCTAGTCTCTACTACAAAATCGTTGGTGCCTTCCCTTTTTAATCAAAGATTAAGAATAGAAAAAAACAGAGTCACAAGAAAAAGAAAAATGAGTATACCGTGATTAGTAGCAGATGAAGAAAGAGGATCCATGGCATATATTTTGCTTCCATATTTCTGCTTAGCATGTATTGAACACAAACCTCAATCAAAGTGGCTGAGAGGAGTTCATAGATGCTGAATCCAATAAATAACTACACTGTCCTATATATTTAATTCACAAACTGACATTTAATTAATTAATATTATATTATAATAATTCTTAAACTTCCTATATTGCCATTTATCTCTTATTATTTCCTTAAAAATTGTTTTTTTCTTAGAAAAGATATTTAAAGAGAAACAGAAAGAGAATTGCCCACAAATTGTAGCCCACGGATTTAAGTGTTAAATACCGGTTTTGATTAGATTATTGAATAATGATACGATCGAGTAAACCGGTTTTGATCATATGATTCACCACATTTCTTCTTACTATATATGTGGATTATAATAGCCTTTGATCTGATAATTAAGTGATTCCGGTGTTGATTGTGTGATGTATTCAAAAATCGTCGCTAATTTTATCAAAACTTTCAAAATTTAAGTAGAAAAATTTCGCTAATTTGATTTGGTTTATGTTCTTTTGTGTTTAATTGGTTTGATTTGTGTTTATCATATTTATCATAATAAAGTTAAAATTTTATACTAATGTTCTAATATTTATAATAGTGTGAATTAAAGTGTTTAATTTATCATTTTTATTTTGTTCTTTATGTTTTGTTTATTTACGGTATATTAACAAAATGTTCTTTTTTAAAAAATATTGTAGGTGAGGGTTTCGTGCGGGTTCTCAATCACTGACGAGGGTGTAGTTGGTTTTGAAGATTTCTTTCCCTCCTATTTTATCCTCAAAGCCTCGTTCTTAGTGGGGGTGGGGACCTTGTTTTGTCCTGTCGTCATTCTTTGTTGTCATTGAGTAAAACTTGTGATATTAGACTTGATAGACCCCAGCTAGCTTAATAGACTTAAAATCCAAGTGGTTTTGTGGAGCAAGCTCCATGTACCAAACAATTTTGACGTAGGTTAGAGGTCTATCAATCAAGTTATGCCCTCACAAAGTCTTGTCGTTATTGCTGTTTTGCACCTCTAGGCCATGTGTGTACCTGGTTTTCATGAGTGCTCTAGAAATTCACCAAATCTCATACAAACACTCATATAAGTGATCCCATCCAGTGTATGCTTTAATTCATACACCACCCAAGCAAGGACTATGGGAGTCATTGAAAGATTTAAATCCTAGCCTCTCATCATTGCAATCTAGGGCTTTCTCACACACCATGGGAAAAGGACAAAATTGTTGAGTTTTAGTAAATAAAATTAAAGAGTCACTTGTTTTTACCTTTTTGAACCTTCTTTATGGAATCTTCAATCACAAAGGTTGTGTTATCATCACCGTTAATTCTCAAAGTGATTCTCCCTTCCCCTTAATGTTTCATAAATTAATTTTCTCCCAAAAGGTTAGACAAAGGATTGGCCAAGTTCTCTTCTGATTTCATATAATCATTGGAGATTATTCTATCTTTCAGCAGTTGCTTCGCAACATTGTCCTAGAGGATTAAAATTGTTTTTCCATTGAAAGTATTATTTTATGCAACGACTATTACTGACGACAATCACAATGCATTAACACCAGTGGTGTTGCCTTCATTCCCAAAGCAATGTCTACTAAGAAACTTCTTAGCCACCCAGCCTCACTTCTTGCTAGTTCCAAAGCTATGAATTTTGATTCCATAGTGGACCTAACAATCAACGTTTATTTGGCTGATCTGTAAGATATCGCACCACCACCAAGTGTAAACACATATCCACTAGTTGATTTTATCTCATCTGACTTTGAGGCCCAGTTTGCATCGTTGTATCTTTCTAATATAGTGAGAAATCCACTATACTTGATTCCATGATTAATGGTACCTCTTAAGTACTTCATAAGTCTTACAATCGCATTACAATGATCATGGTTAGGATTTTTGGTATATATGCTCAATCTTCCCACAGTGTTAGCTATGTACGAACAAGAGAAGTTCATCAAGTGTAACATACTTCGTATAATTTGAGCATACTCAGATTGAGCACAAGGATCACCTCGATTCTTCTTCAATTGAATGCTAGCATTATAAGGGGTACTCACATATTTCACTTCAAAGTGGTTGATGAGCTTCTTAAGATGTTTCTCAACATAATGTTTTTGAGAAGATATAATACTATGACATTCTCTTATGATTTTATTAACACTAAATACCACGTTTGCCTCATCCATATCTTTCATATCAAATTTTGATGAAAGAAAAGATTTAGTTTCAATAATAATATCAATACAATTACCAAATAACATCAAACTGGTTGGTCTAGTGGCTAGGAAATACTACTTTGAGTAGCAGTTTAGGGTTCCAATATCATTGGATGCACCTTCACCTATCAGGAAAAAATATACATTTCTCCTCCAATTGCTCATGAGCTTGCTTTAAGTCATAAATGAATTTTAGAAGTCTATAAATTTTGTTTTCTTTGACCGAAAACAATACACCCTTTTGGTTAAGTCATATAAATTTCTTCTTTTAAATCACCATTTAAAACCTATACATCCATTTGATGGATCACAGTAGTTGATAAATAGAAGATAAGGAAATTAAAACACGAATAGAATATATTTTAGTCACATGAGCCTAGGTATCAAAATAATCAATATTTTGTTTAAATGTAAAACCCTTTGCAACTAATTTCAGCTTGTATTTATCAATTAAATCACCTGGATAATATTTTCTTTTGGAAATCCATTTACAACCAATTGGTTTTGTTTCGGGACACAAATTTACTAAAGTATAAGTTCCATTTTTCAAAATAGAATCTAATTCAATTTTAATAGCTTCCTTTTCGAGAAGGGAATCAGAAGAAGAAACAACTTCAGAAAAGATTCTACAAGATAAGTATAAAAATCATTTCCAAAAGAATTTTCTTTCTTTTGTCTTTTACTCCTTCTTAATTCTTCACACAATTCCTCTTACGAATCCAAGGATTCTTGGGAAAGATCCTTAGTTCTCTTCAAGGGGTGTAGAGTTTGAGTTTTATGGTTTAGTTTTAAAATTTAGGGTTTATGCGTTAGTTAGTTTTAGTAATATATTTTTAAATTTGAATTTTATATTAATTATTAATATCAGCATTATGTGTCTATCACTATTAAGAGTATTTTAATTTTTAAATTTATTTTTTATCTATAAAATGCAACTTATTAACTACAACTAAAAATTCAGAATTTTAAAATTTTTATCTATCCATTCAATTATTAGGGTTCATGTTTGGGATTTAGGATTTATGATTTAGTCATTTAGTTTTGATAATACTTTTGAATTTTATTTTTAGCTACTTTATTATATGATGCACATTATCTATCTATTAGTCTAAAGACCTATTTTAATTTTTAAATTTATTTTATCAGAAAATTTTTGTTAGTGACACAGCTTTAATAGTATATTAGATATTAAAAAAGAATTAGTAATAATTTTTTTACCACTACGATACTACCAAAAATTAGTTACGATTATTTTGAATAAAATAATAATAAATTTTAAAGATCATTAAAACCAAAGAGAATAATTTAACCAAAATTGTATAAAATATTAAATACTATTATTATTTTTTGAATAAGCAAGAAAATTATTAGAAATTACACACAATTAAAGGTACCAAGACAAGCAACATGACACTCTTGCCAGTTCGAAAAATAATATGTAAAATATGATACATTTGCTTTAATTCACGACCACGAGCGCAGTAACACCATATCAAAAATATGCTCAGAATCCTAGTGTGCTTGTTTGAAAATGACATCGTTGCGACCAATCCAAATTGCCAAAACACAAGAATACCAAACCACAGAACACAATGTCCGACAACGCGACAAACTAGAAAGAAGATTGTGAAAATGGAGAAATGATGTCATACAATCATGCGACAAAGCGGATGTGACGCCAACCCAATGCAAAACTTTATACCATATCACAGATGAAAACTTACACTCAAACATAAGGTGAACATGTTGGTCATGGCAGCTATCACCAAAAGGGGGTGAATCGGGTGATAACAAGTTTTAACACATTTTTTAATAAATTAAATAATTTTGTGCAATCAAAGATGCTATATGTATGAAATATATTGAGGATGTACGTACTGCATGTGGATGTTGCTCACTCTTTGGAGGCTGCTTGATGGGTTTTGAAGCTGGAATGTTGATTTTTTCTGCATCCCTTCTGTCAGTTTCCAGTGTTGTTACAGTTTTTAGATGTTTTTTTGCTTATTTTATTGTTTTCACTCCCGTAATGTTCTGTTGTTCTTTTCTTTTATTTTCCTGAAGCAATAATAATTTCCTATCTAATTAGGAGATGGTGGTTAGGACGAAGACAGAAGTAATTTGTAATTATTGTTGTTCAGATCTTTCCTTGTACCTTGCACTTTTGGTGCAATTTATTATAATATATTTGTTTCTTTGCTGATAAAAAAAAAGATGCTATATGCAATGGAATGAGTATATAAAGGATTCAATTTGCACAAGTCACTAAAATTTAATGAGATTATGAAGAACTGAAAAATTAAGCAAGATGAACAATAAAAATATAAAGAACCAAATATGAAAATTAAAAGAGTATGGAAGAGAGAATCTAACACAGAGATTTATACTGATTCGGTCACTAAACCTTTGTGACCTACATCAAGTCTTCCAACAATACCGCGAAAACACTTGTATTCAATCTTCAAACAGATAACAAACTAAGAACACTCTCCACCATTGGATACCCCACCAATGTGCAAGAGCCTCAACTAGGGATACTTCACCCTAAAACAAATAGAAGGATGTCTCACCTTCTCTCAAGAAATCACTTTAAGGTTTTACAAATTATGAAGCTCTCAAAAGAGTGGATAATACAACTTTAAGCACAATGAGTTAGTAAATCTCTCACAAGATAGAGCAACACATCTTAATCAAGCTTTAGAAATAAGATAATATATTTGTAGTGTGATACTAGAGTGAAAAAACCTTACTTGATGTGCTAGAATGACCCAAAAACTCATATTTATAGCCCTCCATCGAAATCTAGTTATTATTAGCCGTTTATAGCTGCTCTGGTTGCAATATTCGAATATGGAATCCCATATTCGAATATTTATTCGGATATATAAAATTCCTGACGACAATCGACTAACTTTGAAAATTCATAACTCCTTAGTTTCTTGTCCGTTGTTAACAAATGACCAGTCGTTGAAAAGCTCTTTGAGTCTACTTTCATAAGAAGCAAGTTTCAAATCAAAACTCAAAATAGTTTTTAAAATATGATCAAAATAATAAACACATGTCAGCTTACAAAATATAAGATAAGCTATTTTTATAATTTTGAAATATCATCAAAATTAGTATATGAAAATATATAAATATTTGGGTTTGTTTTCATATTCAAAATAGATATTTGATCTCTTTTAAACATAAATCCATTTTAGCTAACTTAAAAAATTTCACAAATTCAAAGTAAGTCATGCACAACACTTACTCCTCTCAAAAATTATTAATAGAATACAAACTTCACAAATTCAGTCATTAATATATTAAATATTATCTTGTTGAATTTGCATATCAAATTTTTAAAAAATTATATAAAAATGATAAATATATTCTTTTATATGCAAATTTTAGCTATATTTCGAAAGTTTACTGAATGTTAAGATAGAGCTGACTGAAGCATTTAAATGTTTCCAAAATTTATGAATACGAGTATAGTTGAATTAATACATAAGAGTTTTTAATTCAATGGTTAAATTAATACTATTCTTGTTTGTAAATATAAGCACCTCACCACCTATTATTTACTCATATTAAAAAAGTGATTGATGCATGACATAACTTTATTGTATTAATTACATTTATCTCAATTTTACTCTTATTAATGATTTTATTTTAAATTTATTAATTAAGCAAATAAAAGTCTAATTAACCCTATAGATTGACTTAACGGTATAAGACTTTGCTAAGTTCGTCGGAAAGATCATGTAATTATATTGAATAAAAAAAGGATTAAAAAACTCGTGATAATACAAAAAAATAAGGGTATAAATATATGAATAAAAATAAGAGATATTCGTAGTATTTTTAGAAGAGTTTGTATTTTAAAACATTAAAATTTCTTTGTAATGACTTATACTTAGAATCAAATAGTAAAATAAGACATTGATACGAAGTTATTGAAAGAAATAAACAGCCAATAGGAGAGTGTATATTTTTGGGTGATACTATTGTTACCACACCAGTTTCAAAATACCCTACACGTTGTTATTTTTTTTCAAAATTCCCCTCTAATCGGATTTATATATAAATCTGAGCGAAACCGGATTTATAAATTCGATTGAAATCAAATTTGAAAATTTGGTTGAAACTAGATTTACAAATCCAGTTAAATATAAGATTTGAAAATCTGGTTGATACCATATTTTAAAATACAATATTATTAAAAAAATTGTGTTGTAAAAGAAATACTTGGAAGTAAGTTGTGTTTGTAAATAATAAATGTAATTCATAAAACTAAATTTAGAAACCTGATTGAATCAGATTTAAAATATAATATCGTTTTATTAATTATATTTTTCTTAGTATTTTTTAAAACATTTTTTTAATAATTACAATACAAGTGTTTTTAATAACATTAGATTTTAAATTTGGTTTCAACTGAATTTTTAAATTCAATTCCAATCAGATTTTTAAATCCGCTTCAACTAGATTTTCAAATCCAGTTGTGAGCCGGGACGGATCCAGAAATACTTGGTGTGGGAGGGCAATTTTTTTTTATTAGGGACAAAATTTAAAATGATAATAATAAGAATTATTAAGTATATAGATAATTTATAAATAAAGAGAAAGAATTTCAAATTTTAAGAAAAAAACAACACGAATTGTCGAGTATAAAAAGAATATCGATTGCCATTTACATCAAGTTTTTTTTGTTTTTAAATTTATAATTAAAAACATAAATTTTATAATTTTTTCTTAAATATAACTAAATAAGAAACTCTTAAAAACATTAAAATAATATTTTTTATAAAAACTACTAAAATACAAAAATAAGAATTTATTATTAAATTAAATATTAGTTATTTAAAAAATATTTAAATATTTCTATTTACTTATATATAAAATAATATAATATTTTTATATGAGTATATAATTTTTTTAAATAGCAAACAAAAGATGAAATTGAACAAAAAAGAAAAATAGATACTGGGCTATATTGTCTTTTCTACGAACTATTAGTTATATATAATAATATTACTTTGGGAGGGGGGCAAGGCCCCTTGCCCCCTATCTGTCCTGGTTGTTAGAGTTTCTAAATCTAATAGGCTTTTATATGTGGTGCATGACTTTATTTTATTATATCAAACAGGATTTATCAACCTTATTTTTGTCCATGTTTATAAATTTAATTAGAAGATAATTTTAGAAAAAAAATGATATACTTTTTAAAAATAGTGTGTGGCAATCATTCAAAATCTAATTCAATGAGATATATTGATTTAAATAATGCCTCGTGCAGATTATGCTAATTAGTTAATATATATTTAATATATCTAAAAAAAGTGTCTACCGTTACGCTTTGTCGGATTTGATGTGCTAGATCCGGTTTTTTCGAAGCGAACCATCTTTTGGCGTGTAAGGTGAGAGAGCCGAGGGAAGAGGGGAAAAGAGAAATGGAAAAATAAGTGAGAAAACGAAATTAACATTAAATAGAAAAACAGAACAAAAAAAGAAAAAAGAAAATTCACAAAACAAGAGTGTGTGTGCTAATGGAAGGAGAGAGAAGTGGGGTTGTAAATTAACATTGAATCCGGTCAAATTTGAAATTTTATTGCACTTATTTTCTTTATAATATTACACTTAATTTTTTAAAGTTTGACTTTTATTACACGTATCTTTTTTAGAAGAGAGTAAGTATAATTTTAAAAACTAAAAAAAAATAAGTGTAATAAACACAAACCCTAAAGGAGGTTGATTTAATTATCCCTATTTAATATGATGCTCTTATATCTCACAATAATTTTTTATAATTTTACAACATTTTTAAAATGTTGTTGTTGAAGAACATGTTGATAAAGTGCAACTTCGTTAAAGAATAATTATAGAGTAAATTTGTGCATATTTGGGAAAGATTATATTAGGGAAAATAATCGCTTATTTTTCAAAAGTTTTGTTACAGAGCTTATAAAAGTAATCGATTAATTTTTTAAAATAAGCTAATTCAAACACACACTACGAAGGAGTTTTTTTTTTTTTTTACATAAATTACTAATGTTTGAATAGTAAATATCATAAATATAAAGTTTAAATAGATTGGTGATACAAAATAGAGCGCCACTTTAAAGAATAATTACAAACTAAGGAGGGATTAAATAATAAATATCATAAATCTTAAGAAAACCTAATTTGGTGGAGGCGAATCGACAAGAGAGAAATGTGCAAAAGAGAAGCAATGGAGGCACGATGTGATGTGGGGGTTTGTCTAAGTATTAGGTCGTGATTGTTGTACTTTAATAGATTCATTTTTATTCTTAATTTAGAATAGGTCAACGACCCATTTCATTGAAACAACATTATAAGTTGTCAATTGAGATGGAACTTGATGCCCTAAAGGAAAAGTTTGATTTGGTGATCAAATTATCAAGGTGTTTGGTCGTGGTTAGCTATTTAAGTCAGCAAAAGATTTAG
Source organism: Cyamopsis tetragonoloba (assembly GCA_037177725.1). Classification (NCBI taxonomy): domain Eukaryota; kingdom Viridiplantae; phylum Streptophyta; class Magnoliopsida; order Fabales; family Fabaceae; genus Cyamopsis; species Cyamopsis tetragonoloba. The sequence goes on along the minus strand of CM074122.1, from coordinate 48,126,013 downwards.
TGATCGAAAAAATAAGTTTGACCATTAACTTTATTGGTTGTTAAACAAGTCTTTCTTTTTTGTGCAGAAGCGCATCCCACAATCAAAAGTCCAAGACTAATCCTTTCAAGATAAATAGATAATCGAAGTGGGTATAACCTCTCTTAACAAAGCATTTTCTATTCACACGATTAGAATTTAAACCCTATCAACATGTTTAAATAACCCCTTCATAGTCATCATGTTGGTTAATACCCCCTTCGTTGAACATAACAAAATTTTTATGAATAATAAGATTAGTTATTTTTTTATGAATACGGACCACTTATTTATTCTGAAAATAAGATAATAAGAAGACAGTTACATAAACGGATAACAAGTTGAAATCAATCATCAAACAACGTTGAAGTACATAAAAGTAGCACAATACTAAGATCACATAATGGTTAAGTTATTCCCTCAACTTGCAGATCTCCTTCATATTAATCCTTAAACTTTAGAAATCAATATGTTAATCCAAGAACTTATAATTTCTGAGGCATATTAGAAAGTAATATATACCCTAAGAAATCGTAAGCTGGGAGACTAACACACCTAAGATTTCTTTAGTTCTAAGACTAATTAAAGGTGCAAATTGGTGCACATCTAGATCAAATTGGTGCACATCTAGATTGCTGAAAAGCCCTTGGGTGGCAATTTGGGAACATAGAAGAGATCACCGAATGGGATGAAATGGCAAAGAGGAACACCTGGCTTAGCTTTAGTGTATTTAAATGAAACATGACCTTCCCACCAGAGTGTGGTATCCATGTGACAGACCGCCATTCCATCGGCGCGATCGCCGGTGTCTTTAGCGAGGAGTGGGATCTTGAACACCTTGTTGATACCTGCAAGGCTATGGCAGGTGAAGACCGCGTAAGGGTAAGCCATAGAGTGACAAGCTATCATTGAGGGAGATGGGATTTCTTCAATGTTATCTAAGAATGTGAAGTTCTGGTAATTAACAGTTGGTCCTTTAATCCAGGTAGTGGGACAAGCTTTGAGTTCAGGACCAACGACCCTTTGAGCAAAATCAAGCATTGCTTCCAAAGAGGTAGCACAAGTTTTGATCTCTCCTTTCAAGGGTGGGTTCTCACATTGTCTCAAGGTACCTTTCATGGCTTTCCCTTCTCTGGAATCTGGTTCGAAACCGAACCGTTTGAGAAGGTTGGGAAGTTCCTTTAGTGAGAATGGAACAGAATCAGCATCTTCTTTAGGCCAGAATTTAGGTGCCTTTGAAAGATCTTTCTTTGGAAAATACATGGACTGTATTTTTCCAGGTTTCAAATCATCATACCTGAAGAATACAGATCCTGTTTGATCCTCAAGAGCCATATGATGACCAGGACCATTTCCTTTTTCATGACCATGTCCTGTTTCACCCAATTCTCTTCCATACGAGCACTGCAAAATTTTACAACTTAATTAATTTTGTGAAATTAATTATAATAATAAAACTATAATCTCTAGCTAGTCTCTTCTACAAAATCGTTGGTTCCTTCCCTTTTTAATCAAAGATTAAGAATAGAAAAAAACAGAGTCACAACGAAAAGAACAATGAGTATACCGTGATTAGTAGTAGATGAAGAAAGAGGATCCATGGCATATATTTTGCTTCCATATTTCTGCTTAGCATATCTCAATCAAAGGGGTGGGAGGAGTTCATGGATGCTAAATCCGATAAATAACTACACGGTCATATATATTTAATTCACAAATTGACATTTAATTAATATTTAATAACATTATGTTCAATATAAAATGGATTAAAATCTGTCTTGACCGTGTCCCTTATTCCTGTCTAATAAGTGATAAATTTCACTTAATTTAGTGAAGATGTATAGTATAAAGGTATAGATTATCATTCTCAAAGAGAATTTGATAGGCAATTTTGACCAGCAATTGTAAGTATAATGAGGAAGAATTATTAGATTCGTAATTTTGACTGAAAAATAGAAAAAGAACAATCAAATGGAGATTCAATTATTAAGCACTCAGGATTGGATTTCAATACTCACCCCACTTTTGTCCCCTTTTTTAATCTAGTGATACAAAGAGGTAAAAATTCAAAGAAGGATTTCTTTGGTGGTTTGGCGTAATTCCTAAGTGTGGCTTAGATGACTGGTGAAAATCCAAAAGAGAAAGTCTCTTGTGGTGAAATCCAAAGAGGTGCTCTTAAAACAATTGTATTTGACATTAATAGTAGAAAATTTAAACTAGTGATGGGCTAGGTTTGGGACTAGATGTAGGTGTGTTAGAACGTCAAACTAGTATAAATCACTTGTGTTCTGTCTCTTTTACGCTTTCTAGCTTGCTTACATTACACATGCTTATCACACGCCTTTTGGCTATCTTGTACATTGTGAATTGAACCTAACAAAGGGTAGGCAATCACTTAAAACCAACACCTACATTGATTTCACCTCAATACCAAACTACATCTTTCATTTGCAATCTTTAAGTATATTCTCATATTATCTCATTGAAATGGATTTATAATCTTAAAATAGCTTCCGTGCGTAGATTTTGAAAACTCATATCTACCTAATTCACCCCCTCTTAGGTAGAACACACTATCCTATCCGACAATATTATGAAGCATTCAATTGATTAACACTTATCCCTAGGATGTTAATTGATTGAGGATTCTACTTGGTTCTGGTTCTTGGAAGGTTGCTCTCAATACAACTTCAAACCTAGCAACAATCAATGATTGAAAGTTCTAATCGAGTCCATTTCTTGGAAGATCGTCCCCAATACAACCTTAAATCTATCCACAATTGACAAATAGCACGCAACAATTATTAAAGCATTAAGAGTAGAGAAGAAAACCAAGATATAACAGAAAATCAAACTTGTATATAGATTAATACAATTTACAAAGGGAAAGAGTCGAGAATTTATATTCAATCCTAAGAAAAAGAGCTTTAGCTACACATTGTAGCCATGAAAACCACAAAGGAGATAAGAAAATAGATGAAACGCATGAACCGTTTGGTGAGTGCATAAGAGGGTCAAGTGCTTTGCACCTCTAACCCATAAATCTTGTAAACCTTAGAGGTTCTAAGGTGTTTGGGGGGCAATAGGTTTGCCCAACGGGATTTGCTTGTATTATGCATACAAGGTGTTTGTTGAAATTCCTAAGAGGTTTTTAGGTGCTTGATTTGCGTGATTCTCAAGGAGGTTCCTTGAGTGGCTTATGTGAAAATTTTAAGTGTGGGCTTAGGCATTTTTGTGTGTGATACTAAGAGTACAAATTCTAGTGAATTGTGAGATTCAACAAAGTGTGAGCTTTAGATGAAAATCCAAGGAAGAGAGCTTCTCGGTGAAAATCCAAAGAAGGGTTTCTTTGGTGTGGCATAATTTCTAAGGGGAGCTTAGGTTTCTTGTGAAAACCATAAAGGACTTTGTGTGAAGGGGTCAAATCCATTGAGAAGAGTGTTCTCTTGGTAGGATAGTTGTTTGGGTAGGGGATTCTTAAGTGTGGGAGATTTTTGTAACTTAAAAACTATTGTATATTATATTATTGTGAATAGTGGAAAAATCCCAACTGGTGATTAGCTAGGTTTGGACTGGATGTAGGTGTTATTAGAACGCCGAACCAATATAAATTGCTTGTGTCTTGTCTCCTTTATCGCTTTCTTACTTTATTACTTGACACATGCATTTTGACAATTCATAATTTTAAAAGCTTTGTATTGTAATATAAACAAAAATTTTAGGATTAAAAGCTTTGTATTGTAATATAAACAAAAATTTTGCTTCTGCTTGTACTTTGAGAAAAAAAAATTATAGATTATGTACAAGATACTCTTGAAGCAAAGGGTGTTTTTCGAAATGAAAATGAAAACGCGTTTTTTATATTACCTAAATTATTTGAATTTTTTAAAGATAATGTATTATTCACTTTGAAGTTTTTAGCTTAATTTACATAATTTTTTCTTTAAAAAATTGAAATAAACTTTTTAGAAATCGTGTACTATAAACACTTGAAAAATAAGGTGTCTTTCAAAATTATTATGAAAAAACATTTTTTAAATTACCTAAGTTTTTTGAAGTTCTTTGACGATAATGTATTTTTCACTTTGAAGTTTATTGCTCAATGTACATAATACTTAAAATTTTTAAATTTTCAAATATTATTTGAGAGATCTTGTACTATACACGTGGAGAATATGGTGTTTTTCGAAATTAAAATGAATAGGCATTTTTTAAATTATTTAAATTGTTTGAAGTTTCTTGAAGACAATGTATTATTGACTTTGACTTTTCTAGCTCAATTTATATTAGTTTTTAGATTTTTACAATTGCAACTATTTTGTTAGAGATTGTGTACTATATACAATTGAGAAAAATGATGTTTTTCGAAATAAAAATAAAAACCAGTTTTTTATTTACCTAAAATATTTGAAGTATTTTAAAGACAATGTATTATTCACTTTGAAGTTTCTATCTCAATTTACATAACTTTTTATATTTTTAACATTTCACAAAAAGTTTTAGAGATCGTGTTAACAACAATGAAAACATATTTTTTAAATTACCTGAATTATTTGAAGCTTTGTGACAATAATGTTTTCTTCACTTTGAAGTTTGTAGCTCGATATAAATAATTTTTAATATTTTGAAAATTGCAAAAATTGTTTGAGATCTTTTACTATATACTTGAAGAATAAGTGTTTTTCGAAATAAAAAAGAAAAGGTATTATTTAAATTATTTAAATTGTTTGAAGCTATTAAAAGACATCGTATTATTAACTTTAAATTTTCTATCTCAATTAAAATAATTTTTTAGATTCTTAAAATTGCAACCATTTTTTATAGATCGCGTACTAAACACTTGAAAGACAGGGTGTTTTTCGAAATAAAAATGAAAAACAGAATTTCTAAATTTTCTAAATTATTTGAAACTTTTTGAAGATAATTTATTATTCATTTTTAAGTTTCTAATTCAATTTATATGATTTTTAATATTTTTAAAATTGCAACAATTCTTTTTGATATCGTGTACTATACATTTAATGAATATGATGCTTCTTGAAATAAAAATGAATGACATTTTTTAAATCATCTAAATTTTTTTACACTTTTTGAAGTCAATTTGTTGTTAACTTTGAATTTTCTAGCTCAATTTACATAATTTTTTAGATTTTTAAAATGGCAACAATTTTTTTACAAATCGTGTACTATATACCCTCAAAGAAAAGAGTGTTTTTTGAAATAAAAAAGAAAACATATTTTTTAAATAGCCTAAATTTTTTGTAGCATTTTGAAGACAGTATATTGTTCACTAAGAAGTTTGTAGGTCAATTTACATAATTTCTTATATTTTTAAAATTGCAACAAATTTTTTTAGAAATTGTGTCCGGTATACACTCCAAAAATAGGGTGTTTTAAAAATAAAAATGAGAATGTATTTTTTAAATAACCTAAATTATTTGTAGCTTTTTGATGACGGTGTTTTATTCACTATGAAGTTTATCACTCAAATTACATAACTTTTTATATTTATAAAATTTCAAAAAAAGTTTTTAGAGATTGTGTACTATATACACTTGAAAAATAAGGTGTTTTTCGAAATAAAAATGAAAACGCTTTTTTTAAATTCCCAAAATTATTTGTATTTTTTAAGACAATGTATTATTTTTTCTAGGCAAATTACATAATTCTTTATATTTTTAAACCTGCAACATATTGAGTGTTTTTTGAAATAAAAATGAAAATATATTTTTTAAATTATCTAAATTATTTGAAGCTTTTTAAAGATAATGTATTATTCGCCTTGAAGTTTTCTAGCTCACTTTACATAATTGTTTATTTTTAAAATATTAAAACAGTTTTTTTTTGAGATCGTGTACTATACACTTGAAGAATAGCGAATTTTTCAAAATAAAAATGAAAATGCATTATTTATAAAATTACCTAAATTATTTGATACTTTTGAGGATAATATTTTATTCAATATGATGTTTCTAATCTAATTTAGATAATTTTATATTTATAATGTTGGAAAAAAAAATTTGATATCGTATAATATATATATATATATTTGAAGAACAGGGTGTTTCTTGCAATAAAAATGAAAACACATTTTTTGAACTACCTAAATTATTTCAAAATCTTTGAACACAATTTTTTTTTATAAGCAAATTACTTTGAGTACAATGGGTACTCAAACCTATAAACAATTGAACACATTGTATTATTTACTTTGAAGTTTCTAACTAAATTTACATGATTTTTATATTTTTAAAATTGCAACAATTCTTTTAGAGATCGTGTACTACACTTGAAGAATAGGATATTTTTGAAATAAAAATGAAAAGGCATTTTAAAATTATTTTTATTCTTTGAAGCTTCCTAAATACAATGTATTATTAACTTTGATTTTTTTAGCTCAATTTACATATTTTTTTTTAAAAAAAAATTCCTCAAATTTTTTTACCGATTGTGTACCATATACTCTTAAAGAAAAGAGTGTTTTTCCAAATAAAACTGAAAACACATTTTTTTTATATAACCTAAATTATTTGAATCTTTTAAAAAATAATGTTTTATTCATTTTGAAGTTTGTAGCTCAATTTACATAATTTTTTATATTTTTAAAATTTCAATAATTTTTTTAGAGATCGTGTACTATATACACTTGTAAAATAGAGTGTTTTTCAAAATAAATATGAAAAAAATAAATTTAAATAACCTAAGTTATTTGAAGAATTTTGACGACAATGTATTTTTTCACTTTGAAGTTTGTTGCTCAATGTACATAATTTTTAAAATTGCAAATATTATTTGAGAGATATTGTACTATACACTTGAAGAATAAGGTGTTTTTGCAAAATTAAAATGAAAATGTGTTTTTTAGGTTACCAAAATATTTGTGGTCTTTTAAAGACAATGTATTAATCACTTTGGAGTTTCTAGGTCAATTTACCTGATTTTTAATATTTTTTTTATGAAATTGTAACAATTTTTTGTTAGATCTTGTACTATACACTTAAAGAATAAGGTGATTTTTAAAATAAAAATGAATATGTGTTTTTTATATTATCTAAATTGTTTGAAGCTTCTCGAAAATAATATATAATTGACTTTGAATTTTCTACCTCAATTGACATGATTTTTTTTTTAAATTGCAACAATTCTTTTAGATATTGTGTACTATACACTTGAAGAGTAGATATTTTTTGAAATAAAAATGAATGACGTTTTATAAATTGTTTGAAGCTTTTTGAAGACAATTTGTTCTTAACTTTGAATTTTCTAGCTCAATTTACATAAATTTTTAGATTTTTAAAGCTGCAACAATTTTTTTAGAGATCGTGTATGAAGAATAGAGTATTTTTTGAAATAATAATAAAAATGCATTTTTTTTTAGTACCATTAATTATTTGAAGGATTTTGAAGACGGTGTATTATTCTTTTTGAAGTTAGTAGCTCATTTACATATTTTTTTCATATTTTTAAAATTGCAACAATTTTTTTACATAGTGTACTATACACTTTAAGAATGGGGTGTGATTCGAAACAAAAGCGAAAAAATGTGTTTTTTAAATTACCTAAATTATTTAAAGCTTTGCAAGACAATGTATTATTCGCTTTAAATTTTCTAGCTCAATTTACGTAATATTTTAGATTTTTAAAAGTGCAACAATTTTTTAAAAGATCGTGTAATGTATAATTGAAGAATATAGTGTTTTTCTAGCTCAACTAATCTTCCTCATCAATACCATGGCACAGAAATTTCCTAACATTTCCTGAATAATAAACTATGTCTCTCCCAAGCTTCTAAAAGTGACTTATCTTGTCCTTGTTTGAATGTGGTGTTATCGACATTAGCACTGACATACGTCGACAGTGAGAAAATTCTAATCAGGAATTTTGTCTTGACATCACTCTAGTCGGTTAAGGTCTGGTTATGATGGAATTTCAACCATTCATTTGCTTCATCAATCAAAGAAAATGGAAACAATTTCATATATGTTGCTTCCTCTTCACCTTCTTGAAAACCCATCGCAACACATAAATCATAAATATTTTCCAAAGTTTCATATGGGTCTTCATGATAGTTCCTCCAAATGGGTGTGCACCGATCAAATTTAGGAATGTCTGCTTAATCTCCACCGTTCATGCTGTGGGTGGAACGACTATGCTTGGTCGTTGTCTTAATCCTTGATACGAGCAAAGTCTCCAAGCCTTCTCTTTAGTGGTGGATTAGCTCGTTCATTGTCATTGCCATTCCCATTGGGATCACTACCTCTGACAGCCGCAGTCTCAATTGGCTTGCGGTTTAAGTAAGTTACGGTTGTGAGTGAGGACAAAGTCTCTCCTTGCAATTGACCTTGCCTTTATTTCTTGGTCTTGCAATTATTTCTCCTAGATGTGTCTTCTGGATCTCACTGTCAAACAATAATTGATCTGCATAAGCTTTACCTTGTAATAGCATAAATCAAAATACTAGAGCAAGGGTTAGCACAAAGAGAAATAAAAAGTAAAATAATATTAGAAAAACTACACTAATTACAAGAACTCAATAATTAAATTTTAGAATTTCTAAAAATCTACCATGATCCCCGGCACAAGTATCAAAAACTTGTTGAGACTTTAGCTTAAATACTACTCCCTCTGGTCCTTATTATAAGACATAAATACCTAAATTACGCATACCAATAAAGATAGTTGGTTGCATCAATTTTCTTAAAAAGTAAGATGATATATCAATTTTATCCTTCCTTAAATATTGTGTTTAGTGGTTGGTATAATAAAGTTAAGACATTTAATAGGGGCAAATAAGGAAAATAACCATAAATACTTTATGGAATTTGTGCAATGCCTTATAAAAAGGACCACAAAATCTTTCCAAAATGTGCTTTATAATAAGGACCGGAGGGAGTAAAGTTCAACCCGTTTTAGTATGGAGTAAAAAGGTTGCAGAACCATAGAGAGAACTAGTTTTAAAAAGTTCTTACTAATAATTATTGAATAAGGTTTGTATAAAGAGATTTTGATTATAATGATTGAAAATTAAGAAAACTATTATAAAAGCGAAAATTAAAAGAGGTTAGAAATAAAGTTTAAGCAGATGGGACTGGGATTGAACTTCGTCGATCGCCCTCTTGGATTCCTTCTTTCATTCAGGGATATATATCTCACTTTTCTCTAGAACTATAACATTGATGCCATACACAAAAGTCACTATTATCGATTCCTCGCATAAAAAATGCTAAGATAACCCTATTAAATATTGATTCCCCACATATATAATAAACCATTCAGCATTAAGTGTAGTTATTAAAAAAAAATCGATTCGTTAATATGTATTCCTAGCATATTAACGTATGGAGTTTTAATTCAACTCGAACCGTAAGCAATTTATTCTTAACAAAACTTAAAATCTGAGATCAAGATAAAATTGGCCATATTCAATCAAGCATTAAGAACGGAATAGAAAAACTCAAAACAGTAGAAAAGAAATAGTGTATATATGAAACCTAGAAGGAATACAAGAGTTCAATGATTACATTTAATCCCAACGGAGTAGTTTAGCTACTCATAGTAGTCATTAACTCTCAAGAAAGGTAGATGGATTGATCTCTCAAGCTCGAAGCTTCGTATTCCCGCCCTCTAAAACTGATTGTCTCTCTTGTAAAAGTATGTGTGCTTATGTGTTTAATAGATCAAGTTTTGATAATGACAAATACAAGAACACTAAGTTACGTGTAGTATGTTTTGATGATAACAAATATAATGTAAGATTAAATTAGGAATGAACATACTACTATATGAGCTTAATGAAGTGCATTATATCATACTTGATTATATATTATATACAAGTAGATAATCATGTAATGTGTTAACATAAATGCTTGATAGACGGACTAGAGTTATATATTTATAAATCAAACATATTTGATCTTGAGTTTTGAAGTTTGGTCCAAATATGATTTTAAAGTAAGTCATTTTTGTAGGATGTTCAAATATATTAAGAGTGAGCAATGATGAAAAAAAATGGAAAAGTCAATTATCACTAGTGAAAAAAACATCTTTAACACCGGCTAAAAATGACTTTAAAACCAGCTATTTAGCCAGTGTCTATAAAGCCAGTGTCAAAAGTTTGGTTTTTAAAACTGGTTTTTTAGCCATCGTTAAATGTATTTTTTAAAACCGGCTATACTACATAGCCGGTGCAAGAAATTCGCTATTAACACCGGATACCACTAGAAAATCCGGTGTTAAAATCAATTCTTACCACACCACTTTTATATTTAGTCGGTTTTAAAAGTATTCTTATCCCAGTATCCCACCTCTTATATATTTAGCTGCTGTTAAATGTTTTGGTTTTTAAAATATTATTGTAAAAACGTGAAATCAGTACCTGATTTTTAAATATTAAAAATTGAAATCCAGATTAACATTTCTATAACATCCAAAAAAATACATAGATAGTATAAATCAAGTACATTAAGCCAACATAGTACTAATTCACCATTAAATGGACATCATCATCACTAATTTAAATAAAGTATTTCTAATTAAAATAGATCACAATACTTTCAAATATCTAGTATTTCACATATTAAGTTTTAACTTCACATATCTCTTGTTCCCCTTTTTCATTTGACTTCTTTGAGCGCAAACTCCTACCTACAATTAAAACACCAAAAGTAACCGATAAGAAATACAATAACCATTGTATGATCAAGATACAATATCTAGTCAATCACATAAAAAACTAACTTAAATTTTCAACAGCTAAGATAGATGCGGATCATAGCCCTAATTCTACATAACACAGTGCTTCAAGTCAACTATTCAAAAATTGATACACAATTTATATCTAACAATCTACATAATTTCTAGTGACAATTAATAACAAAACTATAGGTTAAAAGATTTTCTTTGGCAGCTCTACGAACTACACTACTTTTACCATGTGCGTCTTGCTTAGAACACACTAAATAATCCTTACAAGTAGGAGATTTATTTGGTTACACGGTTACAAGTAGGAGATTTGCTTTTATATATTTGGTTTATAAAAATCTTGCATATCCCAGGACATAGCTTTTTATTTTTGGTTTTTCCTGCACAAGGTAAGACTCCATGCTGGTTTTATCATCATCAATGTTACAAAAGTTCAGGTCACATTAAAAATGCCTAGAATATTAGTTATATTTCCACAAACAAAATAGAGTATAACTCACCAAAACATAAAAAAGAACCACTAAAGATATGTGTGCATAAAAAAGTTTCAATTTTTTTTTATGAAAATCCAAAATGAAATATATTAAATCAAGAAATTAATACAGCATCAGCAAATCAGCAGCATAACAATGCTACAAAGTAAAGAATACAGCATCAACAGCAAGGCAGCAGCGTAACAGCATCAATAGCGCAAAACCAAAATAGCAAAACAGCAGCAGAAAAAAGAAAACAGCAGCAACAAAATAGCATCAATAGCACAAAACCAGAACAGCAAAACAGCAGCAGAAAAAGTTCAAATTGATCCTAGCTAGCAACATTTAAGCAATCTAGTTTACCTTTATCATAGGTAAGCAAATAAGAGTTTAACATTAGAACACCATGACATTGCAATTACCTCTAAAAAATAAGTTGCCCAACGTCTCTGAACGTCATGGATTTCTTCTACATAGAATGGTTCTAGATCATTGAACATCTGCTAGCTCAAAATACATATGAAACATGACTATTGTTAGTTATGAATCATTAGATAATTAATATACTTCATAGATCATTAATTTATAAAATTTTAAAATTATCTTTGTTCAATTATCAACAATATTTCCACAAACAACGTTCAACATATGCCTCATGACATAATAACCACATTGTGTACTTCCAGTTTGTCTACGAGACTATAAACAAGCACCAAAATTGCATATAATTAGTAATTCAACATATGAACAACTACATGTCAATTTTAAAACAACTTAACATACTTTTGGGATTATCAATTTGATTTTATTCTATTTGCTGAGTGATTACCCCAAACTAAATAAAGACAACAATGCAAGCAGTTGGAATACATTGAGCCTACAAAAATGGAATAATAAGCTCTAATAGTTATCCAAAACCACAGCAGCTGAGAGACTATGCAGCTACAAGGATTGATTACATTCAATCAGATTTGATAGAACAAAACAAGAAACAGAACACAGAAGCAATCTGAAACATGTGTAAAGGAAGAACAAAATAGAAGCACTATTGTACCATTTGGTTCAATCCCTTGTACAATAGATTCCTGTCAGGAACTGACATCATAGAACTTGATCTTATTAATTTTTACCCATAAACTAAATACTGTTAATTATACCAATAACAAAAAGAAACAATTATCGGTAGGCAGATTGACTGGCAATAGCGCATTAAGGTATGAACCATGAAGTACATTATACATTATTATAATTAAATATGTGGTAGATGATCTGATGCAGAATTTTCTTTTAGAAACAAGTACATACTTAATTATACTCATTACCTATGATTCAATTGTTTTTGTTTCGTATCAATCAATATTAGGATCAAAAGAGACATCAGGAACTACTAATTATACTCTACATGACTTCTATTTAAGCACCAATTTCTTATTTAAGTGGTTGTTGCTTAAATAAACAACTCATATCAGCACTCTCCAATCCACCAACATTTGCTTAACTTTAAAATTAGATTAATTAACTTTCATTGAAGACACAGTTAACACTTTCTTTTAAATATTTTCTTCAACGGTGTCTGTGATCGAATGCTTAAGTATCTTAAAGTCAATGGAAATATTTTGAGTTCTCAAATGCGTTACTGTGCATGCAGGAAAGGATAACTCTAAACTCTAAAGTCATTGGTCATTCAGTGAAGAAGACTACTACATCTACATGCAGTGCAGAAAAGGAAAATGAAATTCAATCACCATTGACTAGAAAGCCCATCTCTCCTGTTTCTTCCACAGTCCTTTCTAAAGCAAACATAACAAATTTTCAAGAAAGCCATAGAAGATTAGCAGCTACTTAGAATGTCACATGTAATGCCTTGGAATTTGCCAAAGGAGATTGTGAAGTTGATGAATACGGTGTCTGGTAGAAATTAATTAAGCAAAATCAAAAGTTAAAACAGCTAAATATAAATTAGAGGAATCATCCAAAAGAGAAATAATGATAAGTTAACTGTGTATATATTGTTTTAGTTCTTTTAGGACTTTTATCAAACAAGTAGTGAGCAACTCTTTTAAGAATTTTCTCAAACAAATAGTGAGCTAAATATCAAGTGTAGGAGAGGTAATGGACTCACTTTGGAAGAGAATGAGGGTGAGAAGAACACCGCAGTTAGGGCAGTAAACATGGTGGAGTAACGTCGTCGGGCAAGTGGTGCGACGTGGTTGTGCGATGCGGTGGTGCGTGCGTGGAGGAGGAGCAGCTCGAAGAGAATGAGGGAGAGTAGAAGTTTAGGGCTCAACACTTAGAGAAGAAAGACTTAAGGATCGGGAGTTGTAGGGATTGAGAGATATTTTGTTATTAGTGATGACATTTAACACCGGCCGTAATAAAGCTAGTGTTAAACGTTTGGCAAAATTTACAAAATTGTCACCCTGTATTTAGTGATGACAAGTAAACTGGCTATATTTATAGCCAGAGTTAAATTTTTGACAAAATTTACAAAAATACCACCGTGCATTTGTAACAACGGGTATTTAATAGCCAGTGTTAAATGATTGCTCCCTATGCACTACTTTGCACTAGTGTATGTATACTCGACTCAAGAAGGAGAATGACAATGATGATCAAGCATTTATAAAATTATGGAGAATAATTTCAGGAAGCTTCGATTTGTTCAAGAATGTTTCACCACATTATGGATGTAGGATCTCGGCTAAGTAAGTGTGAAGCTAGTAAATCATCACTTTATATGGCTTACATTTTGGATTGTCGTTGGACTTGAGTTGATAGCCATCAATTTGATCTATAGTCGTATATAGGGAAATAGCGAATCTCATATTGAAAATGGAAACAGAAATAAGTTGTATTGAATGTGAATTGATGAAAACAGCGTGAGGCTATATGAATATAAGAAGCCTCAGGAAGATGGACGGTTATCATCCGGAGGATGAGTCCAAAACAATAAATGGGCCAAGGTATACAGAAGGCCCAAAACGTAAATCAATAAAATTGTTTTATTTAAGTAACATTATCCTTTAATACCCTCCTGCAAGCTGGGAAGTATATACTGTGTACTCCCAGCTTGGAGAGCATATCCTGGAAAGCTTTTGGTTCGAGAGCTTTTGTGAATATGTCTGCTAACTGATGAGTAGTGTTGATGGGTAGGAGGTCCATTAATCCACGTTGTAAACGTTCTCTGACTACGTGACAATCTATCTCTATGTGTTTCGTCCTTTCATGATAAACCGAATTTTGGGCTATGTGGCACGCCGAGTCATTATCGCAGAAAAGTAATGCAGGAGAAGTAAAAGGGACTCTAAAGTCTTTTAGTAAGTAAGTCAGCCACTGTAATTCGCAAACAGTGCTGGCTAAAGCTCTGTATTCTGCCTCTGATGAAGAACGAGAGACAGTATTTTGCTTCTTGCATTTCCACGAAATGAGGGAGCTTCCTAGAAAGACACAGTATCCGGTGACGGAACGCCTTGTTACTGGGCAGGTGGCCCAATCAGCGTCGCTGTAGGCCTTCAATCTGAGTTCTGAATCGTTTTTGTAAAGCAGTCCTTGGCCAGGATCAGATTTTAGGTAGTGAAGAACTCTTATGGCAGCTTGATAATGTCCGTGGTGTGGCTTTGTCATGTGTTGACTAAGTTGATTTACGGCATATTGGATATCCGGTCTCGTTGTAGTGAGATACAACATTTTTCCCACTAATCTTCTATGTCGCTCTGGATCAGGGTAAACTTCCGTGTCAGCGGCGTTCTTTAAGCTATCTTTTACCATTGGACTTTGTACAGGTTTCCCTGCCAGTAAACGACATTAATTAATTAGATCTAAGGTATATTTCCTTTGATTGAGAAATTTCCCAGTTTTTGATCGAGCTATTTCTAATCCGAGGAAATAACGAAGTTTTCCAAGATCTTTTATTTTGAATTTTTTATCAAGTAACCGTTTTAAAGCAGTGATTTCGATATTGTTATTTCCAGCCAATATTAAATCATCAACATAGACCAAAACGATAGTAAACAGAGAACTAGAACGTTTAATAAACAACGAATGATCATGGTGAGATTGTTTATAACGTTGGTTTTTTAAAAAATCCGAAAGTTTTTCAAACCACATTCTACTTGCTTGTTTTAAACCATACAAAGAGCGATGCAGTTTACATACAAGATTCTTATTTTTAACATTCAGACCTTGAGGAATTTTCATATAAACTTCCTCTTTTAAATCACCGTGTAAAAAGGCATTGTTTATGTCAAGTTGTTCTAAATTCCAATTTTGAACAGCAGAGATAGCAAGTAATAAACGAACAGTAGTTAATTTCGCAACAGGAGCAAAAGTTTCAGAATAATCGATACCCTCTTTTTGGTTATATCCTTTTGCAACAAGGCACGCTTTAAACCGTCCTATATCCCCATTCGATTTGTATTTTATCCTATAGACCCATTTAGAACAAATAGCCTTTTTGGACTTTGGTAAGGGAACAAGACTCCAAGTCTTGTTGGCTGCCAATGCAGAGAATTCTGCATTCATGGCCTCTACCCATTGAGGGTCTTGTGAGGCAGCAGCATAAGAACTGGGTTCATTATGGCGATTTATATTCAAAATATAGTTGTTATATCCCTTAAACAGATTAGAATGAGAAATAGAAGCAGAAAGAGGATATTTAGTACAATTATTGCTAGCACTATTGTTAACAACATAAACATGATAATCAGATAGGTGAGAAGGAGGGCCACATAAACGACTAGAACGCCAAGGAACAATATTATCAACAAAATTATTAACAACAGTAATAGCATCATTAGCAGAATTATCAGCAGAAGTATCCGAGTTATTAGTGTCAGTATTGGGGTTTGTCACAGTCACAGTTTCCTCTGTGTGTGTTGATTTTGGATCAGAATGATCCGTAGGCCAAGGGTCATAGTAAAAAGCTTTTGAAAAGGGATCGTTGAAAGAAGTGTCATCAATGGAAACAATGCTAGTTTGACCTGATGCAAAGGGAAAAACATTTTCTTTGAAAACCACATTTCTAGAAACAAAAATATGTTTAGTATCTAAATCAAGTAAAAGGTAGCCTTTTATTCCTTGTTTAAAACCTAAGAAACAACATTTTTGAGCTCTTGGGTCAAGTTTTCTTCTGTATTGGGTGAGAGTGGTCGCATAGCACAAACACCCAAAATTGCGCAAGTTAAGATAAGTAGGAATCTTACCATCAAGCAGCTAATAAGGAGTTGAATACTGCAGGACTCTGCTATGGAGAAGATTAATGAGGTGAACATCATATGAAACAGCATAACACCAATAAAAATCTGGTAATTTAGAATGGAAAAGAATAGACCTAGTTACATTTAAAATATGTCTATGTTTCTTCTCCACAATAGAATTCTGTTATGGAGTCTCAACACAAGATGTTTGATGAATAATACCGCGTTCATTATACAAAGAAGGCATGTTAAATTCAACACCATTATCAGTTCTAATAAACTTGACAAGAATATTAAACTGATTATCAACGTACTTTAAAAACTTGTCGATCAAAAACCTAGTTTCGGCTTTAGATTTCATTAAGTGAATCCAAGCGTGTCTGGAATAATCATCAACAATCGTCAAGAAGTATTTATGATCATGTGAGCATGCAATGTTAAGGGGGCCCCAAATATCAACATGTATAGTAGAAAGAATAGAATCGCATCTGTTATTTTCATTCGGAAAAGGAAGTCTAGTTTGTTTACCGAATTGACAAGCATCACAAGAAGAAGATTTATGAAAAGTCACATAAGGAAATTTTTTTGCAATAACGTGCAGAATATCATCAGAAGGGTGTCCCATACGTGTGTGCCAAGTGTTAAGAGCAACATTAGAGTCAGAATTATCAATGGAATCACACACAGTATTAGAGCATAGTCTATCAAGAATTAACAGGGAAGCAGGGTGGAAAATGTATAGATTTTTCCGGACTCTAGCAAGTCCAATCACATCTTGCTCAGCTTGTCCTGCAAAAAACATTCATTCTTATCAAACAGAATCTATAAGTTCAAAGAGCAAGTAATCCTGTATACAGAAAGAATATTGAAGTCGAAATCCTTAATGTACAAAACATCAGTTATATACAAGTCTTTACTAAAACGAACAGTACCAGAAAAAAAAAGCCTTAGATCTTTCACCGTTTGGTAAATTCACAGAAATAGGAGGTATGCTATTGTAAGTTTCAAAAAAAGATAAGTCATTGCAGACATGGTTAATAGCACCACTATCAATAATCCAGAAACTATTTAGGAAATTACCCTTAGAATCATGGTGAGCAGATGTGTTGTGTGAGAGACTGTTAATTCTGTGATCACCGGTTCCCAGTTTAACCTTTTTTATCATGTCAGCAAGCATGGCATAATCCTCGTTTGTTAAGATCATATTAGATTTGAAATTTCCAGAAGAGGTAGCAGCGGAATCTTTTGAGTTAACAGAATTAATACTGGCACTGTGATTTTTGTTTTTAAATTTGAAATTCGCAGGAAAAGCATTCTTAAAAAAACAAGTATCCACAGAATGATTTTCTTTTCCACAAAAACTATAGATCTTACCCTGATTGGGACGGCAAGGATTTTGTTTAGATTTACCTTTGTTCTATGTGTTATTGGATTTCCAAGTATTGGCAGAAATATTTTGAACAAACTTACCATCACCTACCTCGGTAGATCTATTTCTTTCTTGTTGTTGGACAATGGAGAAAGCCTTTGCCACATTAGGCAAAGGTTCCATGCAAAGGATCTGACGCCTAACAGTGTCATATGCCTCGTTTAATCCTTTCAAAAAACATGTAACATATTCCCAATCGTGGTAGCGTTTGACACTTTCCACAAGTAAACAAGAACAAGGAACACTACAAGTACAAGTGAAAATAGGGCGAAGAACCTCCAGTTCTTGCCATTGGATCTGAAAATCTGTGAAATAGGTTGTAAGATCTCTATCACCTTGCTGTATAGTATGAATCGCAGCAAGTAAATCGGAAAATCTAAAGGAATTGCCCTTGGAGAAGCGTTCTTTTAGATCTTTCCAAACATCAGAAGCCCTATCAAAATATGCTATACTCTGAGCGATAGAAGGACTTACAGAGCGAGTTATCCAAGATATTACCATTGTGTTGCATCTCATCCAGGTGTGATGCAAGGGATCCGTTGGCAGTGGTTTAGGAATGTCGTTTGTTACGAACCCGAGCTTGTCTTTGCAGATCAAGCCACGAGCCATGTTACGAGACCATACTTGGTAGTTTCGTGCTCCTTCAAGAACCGGTGTGATGACAACTGAAGAAGGATTGTCAGCCGGATGAAGATAGAAGGGACTGGTAGGGTCTTGCGAAGGATCGACCTTCGCAGATGTGAGATCTGTATCAGTGTTTGCCATGAACGACACCGTAAAGAAAGAGGAAGGGATGATGATGAAGGATCGAAGGGAAGAGGTAGAGGGAGGTACGACGGCGACCAAGGGAGAAGCAAGGTCACAGCGGCGCAACCCTTCAAACCCTAACCCTAGGGCTCGTAGATACCATATAGGGAAATAGCAAATCTCATATTGGAAATGGAAACAGAAATAAGTTGTATTGAATGTGAATTGATGAAAACAACGTGAGGCTATATGAATATAAGAAGCCTCTGGAAGATAGACGGTTATCATCCAGAGGATGAGTCCAAAACAATAAATGGGCCAAGGTATACAGAAGGCCCAAAACGTAAATCAATAAAATTGTTTTATTTAAGTAACATTATCCTTTAATATCGTAAAAACGTGTTTTTCAAAAGAAATCGGTTAAGAAATGATTTATTATGAGAAAAACCGTTTTCTATTAAAGCCATGTCATTGCAAAATGGGTTTGTGTACTAGTTTTGGTGATATTTCAAAAATATGAAAATAGCCTATCTTATGTTCTGTAAGCTGACATATGTTTACTATTTTGATCATAACATAAAATATACTTTGGGTTTTGAGATAATGTTTGCTTTGTATAAAACTAGACTTAAAGAGCTTTCCAATGAGTGATAATTTGTTAAAAATGAACATGAAATGAGAATGCTATGATATTTTGAATTCAGTATTTGATTTTAGTATTTGGAAAATGACCTTTGTTCACTATATTGATCATATCTTAACACCTACGTACTTTGATTTTTGATTTGCAGCTTGATTAATATGAAATTAGACTCAAAGAATGACTAGTCATTTTCTTTAAACGGATTATAAATTAAGGAGTTATAGATTTTCAAAGTTAGCTATCATCTTCAGGAATTTGATATTCGAATATATATTCGAATATCTCAGCGCCTGAAAGTGCATATTCAAATCTATATTCAAATTTGAAAAATATGTTTTGAATAGTGCAATGTTCAAATACATATTCAAATATGAGACTCCATATTCGAATATGGGTTGTGTAGATGTATGATGGGATAGTGTTTTTCACTTGTTTTTCATTTTCTTTCTTCTGCAAACCTTCTCCAACGACTCTTTCTCATGAAAGGCTATAAAACCAGTGTTCTAAGCTTCTTCTAACTTGAATCAAATGTTTGAATCTTGTTCTTTCATCTTGAATTATTCTCATCACTCAAAAAACTTTGTTATTCAAAATTGCTCTATCTTACTAAAGGCTTGGTATGGCATCCTTCAAAGGGTGAGACATCCCTTGATTGTATTTGATTCTTAAACACATTGGTGAGATATCCAAGTGTGTAAGGAGTGTTCCACTTTTGTAAAGGTTTTTCAAGCACATATTGGAAGCTTGATTATAGCGGAAAAATCTTGAGCACGTAGCTTGGGGATTTGACGTAGGACACAAGGATGATCTAACCAGGATAAAACACTGAGTTTGATTCTTTCTTCCCTACTCTTTCAATTTTCATATTTGTTGCTCTATATTTTTATTGCTTATTTTACTTCATACTTTAATTCCTCATAATCTCATGATATTTGAGTGGCTTGTGTAAATTGAATCCTTTATATATCCATTCCACTACATATAACATCTTTAATTGCATTAATTTGTTTAATTTTTTAAAAATGTGTTAAATCTTGTAATCACGCAATTCACCCCCCTCTTGGATTATGGTTGTCATGACGAACATCTCTCTCATTGCGCAGAATATTTCTTAAATAAAAGATTACATAAGGTTTCGTCGCTGCAGTGACACAGTGCTCAGGCTCTGGCTGCAGCCACAAGCCCCACAAATTCATCTTCTTGTCCCAATCTTCAAATTATTCATCCTTATCTTTTGTCCCTCTATCTAATTACTTAAAAAACCAAGATTTTAGGGATAAAATCTTTGAACATCAATAAACTCTTAATTCAAGATAAGTGTTTTAATCTTCCTAGATTTAGCAAAATTTAAACAAGAGTTTAATTAAAATCTTTATGAAATTAATTAAATTTTATCACTTATCATGTAACAACTAACTGATATACTTAACTAAAATATTAATCTTATTACGAATCTAACTGACTAACACAATTATCTCTGATACTCCCCAACAAACGGGAGGTTCATTTTTGTACATCCAGCTTGGAATGGCTAGAAACAATGGCAACGGAAATGATTAAGGTTGGTAGCTCCTAGAAATATTTACCTTCTTTTGAGCCCGTTCAATTCTCTTCTAGCATGTCCTTAGGTATCATTCCAAAAAGTTGATAAACAGCGTCAGGTTCATAGCTTCAGAAGTCTTCGACCTTCTTTTGGGTCTCTACGATCTTCTCTCATAGTCTCATAGATCTCCTTCCAATCTGTTAATAAAATCTAAATATCGGAAGTAATAGAGATGATTTTGACATCTTTATTGATTGCAAAACTTTGAAAATATGACGGGAGAATATGATTTGAAAAATTAGAAGAAGCGGAATTATGATGGCACAAGTCACACTCATTGATACCGCTAAAATATCATGTTAGGAAACATAGTGGAGGAGTAATTGAGAATAGGATGAAGAAAAACTTTATGGGAAACAAATTATTATTTTTTTCATTGATTTAATAGAGTACACACTATTTATATATAAAAATTAAATTGATAGGAAGAATATAACAACTAACTGATATACATAACCAAAATATTAATCTTATTATGATTCTAACTAACTAAACAATTATCTCTCATACTCCTCCATAAGCTGTAGGTGCATTTTTGTGCATCCATTTTTTATGACTAGGATCAATGGCAATAGACAAGGTTTGTAGCTCCTAGAAATCTTCGACGTTCTTTTTAGCCTCTTCGATTTTCTTTCAACGTTTCCTCAAGTTTCGTTCCAAAAGATTGATAAATTGCAACAATTGGGTTCATAGCCGTAAAAGTCTTTGACCTTCTTTTGGGTTTTTACGATCTTCTTTCACCTTATCATAGATCTCGTTCTAAACTATTGATAAAATTTAAAGGCTAAAATGCACTTTTGGGACTTTATGTTTTTCAAAAGTTCTACTTTGGTCCTTTTTGTTTTTTTTAAGCAAACTTGGACCTTACGTTTGTTTTTTGTTGGACCAATGACAGAATCCGTTACTCCCAATCCTATGTGGCTCTGAGGTGGTATACTGGTGTTAAGGGTTGACGAGATGGACTCTTATTGGTCTCTTATGTTTTAATTTGGTGATAAAATGGTCCCTTCTATTTTAATTTGGTATTTAAATGGTCCCTTATATTTTCAAAGGTATCAAAATAGTCCTAATTTTAACAGTACTTTCCTATTTATCAATAACACACTCAGAAACACGTTACACAATGCATAATCCATTACAAAAGTCATTATAATACTTAGTGCATAATTCCTACACTACTTTATCAACACTTCTATCCTAATACATTCCAAGTTGTTTGGTCTTTCTTCCACCTAGCAGTAGCAACATCAAAAGACCACATTCACACACAAACTTATCATCAACAATGCAATCAATACCCTGTTTCACTTCCCCTGCTTCTTTAAGTTCAATTGCAGAGTCACTGTCCTTTTTCTCTGTCTTAGAAGTACCTATTTTCTTTCATCATTCACATCAAACTCAACCCACTAACCATATCCTTCACTATAACGATACTTGTTGCATCCCCAGAATTGGCTCCCCTTGTTGGCTATGCACAAAATTGCCTTTTCACCGTAACGATAGGAAAAGGGTGAGGGTTGATTACGTTTATTAGGGTTTTCATTTCCATTTCCATTTGACAAGGAAGAAGTCATGGCTAGTGATGAAGTGCTGGGATTGCACAATTACAACAAACAATTGAAGAATTAGAATGAGTAGGTATCAAAATTAGATGAAGATTGCAATTTGGGGCTTTTGTAAACCCTAACCCCAACAGATCTATTCCAATGTTCAATTGGGGTTTTTTTAATAATATTAATTAATTGAAAAAGAAACTTCACGTCACAAAAGAGGTTTGGGAGTAGCGGAGGATTAGGAGTAACAAATTTTGTCATTGGACCAACGATGGTAAAAAAAAAAACGTAAGGTCCAAGTTTGCTTAAAAAATAAACAAAAAAGACTAAACTAGAACTTTTGGAAAACATAAAGTCCCAAAAGTGCATTTTAGCCCAAATAATATTTAACGCCGTTTGTGCTCTGTTAGTCTACGTAGGATGGATTTGTGACAAAAGTCTTAGTTCGGTCCAAAAAACAAACGTAGGGTCCAAGTTTGCTTAAAAAAAAACAAAAAGGACCAAAGTAGAACTTTTGAAAAACATAAAGTTCCAAAAATACATTTTAGCCAAATCTAAATATGGAAAGTAATAGAGATGATTATGACGTCTTCATTAATTGCAAAACTTTAACATTATGGTGGGAGAATAAAATCTAAAAAATCAGAAGTAGGAGTAATATAATTGAGAATAGAATCAAGATGAACTTTACCAGAAACAAATTATTATTGCTTCATTGATTTAATAGAATACACACTATTTATAGATAAGTAAATTTATAAGAAGGATGTAACAACAAACTAATATACTTAACCAAAATACCAATCTTATAACAACTCGGCTAAAATTCACATTTAGGCCTTTATGTTTTTTCGAAGTTTTATTTTGGTCCTTTATGTTTATTGTGTTTTAATTTGGTTCCTTTCATTTGTTTTTTGGACCAATGTTAGACTCTTCTTTGAATCCTTTAGTATAAGTTAACAGAACTGAATACGTGGCACCTACATGACTTTAACGACGTTAATTGTCATCCCTTTCCAAACTAAAACGATATTGTATTGAATTTTATTTTTAAGTGTGCCTCTGTTAGTCTAAGTTAACAGAATTGGATACGCTTAACAAACAATTCAATACGGTGTCGTTTTAGTTTGGAAAGCAATAGAAACAAACATCGTTAATGCTATGTAGGTGCCACGTATGCAGTTCGGTTAACTTAGATTAATGGATTAAAAAAGAATTTAATTTTGGTCAAAAAAACATATGTAAAGGACCAAATTAAGACAAAATAAATATAGAAGACCAAAATAAGATTTCAGTAAAACATAAAGCACCAATCGTATATTTTACCCCCAACAACTCTAACTAACTAACACAATTATCACTGATAGGAACCGATCGAGAGGTGAGGATTGAACAAGTTTATAGATAAAAACTAAATTTATAAAAAGAATATATAATTCATCTTACGTTGCACTGAACAAGTTCAAACACATTTCGGTGGATTTTGCTTATTAAAATAAACTAATCTTAATTTCTTGTTACTGTTTGATGTTATTTTCTAGCATTTTTCCATTTTCTTCTCACGGCCGGAGAGTACAGTGGAATAAACATAATAGATAATTATTAACACACAAAAAGACGTACAGTTTATTGATAAACTCAATTAGTGCAAGGATATATATAAAAGAGAAGTCTATGCAAACATCACAGCTAGCAAATTAAGATAGGGCTTAATCAAGACAATGCTTATTATTGAAGAGTATACACACATTAATAGCGAAGTTGGAATAATTAAGAAATTAAGGAAACAACCGTAAATCTCATTTATCGCTCTTCCCTATCCGGCTTCAATTTTTTTTTCCTTCCTTTGCATAACTATCATAGAAGAGAAGAGCGTTAGATTCAAACTCAAACTCTTTGACATATTCCTCCTTTTCCTTTGCATAGTCATTTTTAGCGTAAGCACGGTATAAGAGAAGGACGCTGATCCTGGTTCAAATTCTTTCACATAAGTCTTATCTTTATTTGCATCACCATTTTTAGCATAAGCAGTGTTCCAAAGAAGGGCATTGGATCTGGTTCGAACTCTTTCACGAATTTCTTCTCTTCCGTTGCTTCACCATTTTTAGCGTAAGCACTGTACCCATGAAGGACGTTGAATCCTGATTCAAACACTTTCACGTATTTATTCTCTTCCTTTCCGTCACCATTTTTAGCATAAGTAGTGTACCAAAGAAGGGCATTGGATCTTGGTTCGAACTCTTTCACGAATTTCTTCTCTTCATTTGCTTCACCATTTTTACCATAAGCACTGTACCCTAGAAGGGCATTGGATCCTGGTTCAAATTCTTTCACATAAGTCTTGTCTTCCTTTGCATCACAATTTTTAGCATAAACAGTGTATCAGAGAAGGGCATTGGATCATGGTTCGAATTCTTTCACGAATTTCTTCTCTTCCTTTGCTTCACCGTTTTTAGCATAAGCATTATACCCAAGAAGGGCGTTGGATCCTGATTCAAACTCTTTTATGTATTTCTTCTCTTACTTTCTGTCACCATTTTTAGCATAAGCAGTGTACCATAGAAGGCGTTGGATCATGGTTCGAACTCTTTCACGAATTTCTTCTCTTCCTTTGCTTCACAATTTTTAGCATAAGCGTTGTATCCGAGAATGTCGTTGGATCCTGGTTCAAACACTTTCACGTATTTTTTCTCTTCCTTTCCGTCACCATTTTTAGCATAAGCAGTGTACCAAAGAAGGGCATTGGATCCTGGTTCGAACTCTTTCACGAATTTCTTCTCTTCATTTGCTTCACCATTTTTACCATAAGCACTGTACCCAAGAAGGGCGTTGGATCCTGGTTTAAATTCTTTCACATAAGTCTTGTCTTCCTTTGCATCACAATTTTTAGCATAAACAGTGTATTAGAGAAGGGCATTGGATCATGGTTCGAATTCTTTCACGAATTTCTTCTCTTCCTTTGCTTCACCGTTTTTAGCATAAGCATTATACCCAAGAAGGGCGTTGGATCCTGATTCAAACTCTTTTATGTATTTCTTCTCTTACTTTCTGTCACCATTTTTAGCATAAGCAGTGTACCATAGAAGGGCGTTGGATCATGGTTCGAACTCTTTCACGAATTTCTTCTCTTCCTTTGCTTCACAATTTTTAGCATAAGCGTTGTATCCGAGAATGTCGTTGGATCCTGGTTTAAATTCTTTCACATAAGTCTTGTCTTCCTTTGCATCACAATTTTTAGTATAAACAGTGTACCAGAGAAGGGCATTGGATCCTGGTTCGAACTCTTTCACGAATTTCTTCTCTTCCTTTGCTTCACCATTTTAGCATAAGCACTGTACCCAAGAAGGGTGTTGGATCCTGATTCAAACTCTTTCACGTATTTCTTCTCTTCCTTTCCGTCACCATTTTTAGCATAAGCAGTGTACCATATAAGAGTGTTGGATCCTGATTCGAACTCTTTCATGAATTTCTTCTCTTCCTTTGCTTCACCATTTTTAGCATAAGTGTTGTACCCGAGAAGGGCGTTGGATCCTGATTCAAACTCTTTCACGTATTTCTTCTCTTCCTTTCCATCACCATTTTTAGCATAAGTAGTGTACCATAAAAGAGCGTTGGATCCTAGTTCAAACTCCTTCACGTATTTCTAATTTTCTCCAACATTTTTTCTTGATTCTATTTCTACAGCAAACTCATAAAAAAAAAACAAAAAAAAAAAGGCACGGTAGTCTATATGCTAAGCAAATAAAAAACATACATGTTAGAAATGACATAGGTTTAACTCTCCTTAAAAGCTAGCTCTCAATGAGAGGATTGCCTAGGGCCTTATAAAGGCTCTTATCCTAGACAATGTGGAACTTTTCTTCCAACACTCCCCCTCAAGTTCAACTGATTTCTTCTTTTTTTTGTTAGCCTAATTGTGACTTGCCTTTTTTTTAATGGGTTTTTTTTTTCAAGTTATGAACATTTATCTTAGGTCTCTATTTTTTTTTTTTTTTTGCCTTGACTTTGTACTCTTTTTTTCTTGAATTTTTTTTATTTTGTTTTTTTTTGGATAAGCGGTCATACCATCTTAGAAATGACATAAGCCTAACTCACCTCAAAAGCTAGCTCAGGAAGAAAGAGTTGTCTAGGGCCTTATAAAGGCTATCATAGCTCTTATCCTAGATAATGTAGGACTTTTCTCCCAACAATACATTCAATCTGATAGGATTATATTTCTGGGGATAATTACACCAACTTCCTCTGAGGTTTGTCTATATTACACTTAATCCCTCCAGTTGTCAAAATTACACTTAACCCCCTAAAATTTCTATTTTCATTACGAAATTAAATAGTAAAATCAAATAAAAGTAATAAATGGTAAAATTAATTTTTTTTTAATAAAAATACAAAATTTGCATAGTAACACCATTAAAAAAATTAACATTAAAAAAATTTATATAATAAAAGTAAAAATTTTAGGAGTAAATATAATTTTAAAAACAGAATTGAGTAAATGTAATATTGAAAAAATGCATGTTCGGTTCCACCTTATTGTTATCACTTAGAAGTAGGGGAAAACAAACTACTATGAATTGAAAGAAATTTAATTGTTGAATAAAATTATATACGAAATGCTGTTCATTTTGTCCGTATATATGTGACTTTACTCAATCCAAAATATTTTAATAATAATTGATATTAAAATTAAACACAATAAATAGTATAATATAATCCATCTAATTATCACTCAGAGAATATCTGGACTGAGAAGGAAACTAAATCACTCAATGAATGGAAATTGTGAAAGGAAAGAAAACAAACGAGGAAGAGACAGAGTGCTAAAGAAAGAGCAAGCCTCTGTTTTTAACCTCTGTTTTTAGATGCTCTCTTAGACTTGATTGCTTGCTCTTTAATTGATATGTTGAATATGCATGCAAATGAAAATTTGATGTACGTCCTTGATTTAGGGTTAATTTATGAGTTTTAATTTTAATTTCAATTGAGATTGCAATTCATTGAAATCAAAAAAACCTAAACTTTAATTATTCGTTCATTGAATTTTAACCCTTTTTCTATTAAATTTGCTTAATTTGGCAGTTTTAGAATTTAGATCTTCAATTTGCCTAATTCATAGCATTAGAATTCTTTTCAACTCAAATATTTGATTCAACTTGTGATAAATTTGTGGAATGGTACTTGAAATAAAAATCCCTTAGGGCGATAATTTGTATTTCACCAACTTTATATATAACTTGCAACGAATGGGTACACTTGTGGAGATCTCGTCAATGAGTGAGAAAGAGAAGGTCATTGAAAGTGTAACATGAGAAGGTGAATTTGCTCCCTTTGTTTTCATTAACTACATTTTTAAATTACTAAATTAGCTATAATAAAATTTGGGATGTTATCGTTTAAAATTTTTTTAAGATCAATTTGGTGTCAAAAGTCTTTGAGTAATAAAATTCTTAAAGGTGAATTTTTCGAGGACTAAATTGATATATATATCTTTTTTACAAAAATAAATTAATGCAATAAAAAATGCACAGAGAAGAATATATAGCTCATCTTACATTGCACCCAACAAGTTGATGTCATCACAAGAGAGAAAAACTTTAATTAATTAATTCTTCATTTCAAACACATATGGTTGGATTTTACTTAAAAAAAATTAATCTCAATTTCTTATTACTATTTGCTTTTATTTTCTAGCATTTTTCCTTTTTCTTCTTACCACAGGAGTAGTGGATTAAATTTACTCTCCTGTCCTTCGTAAGAAAAAAGGAAGTTTTTTTTGTTCGGCCAAACACACACCCTTACATTACACTATTCTTAAATTTACTCCTAATTCTACCCTACCACGGATCGAATTTGAACCCCTCTCCATCAGCTCAAAGAACTCCTCCTTATGTCACTTGAACTACAAACTCTTGACAAAAAAAAAGAAAGTTACTTATTAGGTACATTTATGTTAATTGGCCCACATTACATTTGGTATAATAGTGAAAAATATTTATCCAAATTTAAAAACAAAAATAAATTTTAGCAACAAAACAAACATAAATATTAATTCTCAATCAAAGGCACATAGAGTCTATTGATAACCCCAAATATTGCTAGGATTTACAAGAGAAGTCCAAGGGCACATTCCAGCTAGTGGGGCTAAAACAAGACAATACTTATTATTGAAGAGCATACAAACTTTAATAGCAAAGTTGGACCAATTAAGGATTTAAGGAAATAGCAGCATAATCCAGATTAGGCTTCAATTTTCTTCCCTTCCTTTCCATAATGATCATAGAAGAGAAGAGCATTGGATCCTGACTCAAACTCTTTCACGTACTTTTTCTCTTCCTTCGAATCGCCATCTTTAGCGTAAGCACTGTATAAGAGAAGAGCGTTGGAACCTGGTGCGAATTCTTTCACGTATTCTTTTTCCTTCGAATCGCCATCTTTAGCGTAATCACTATATAAGAGAAGTGCATTAGATCCAGGTGCAAATTCTTTCACGTATTCTTTTTCCTTCGAATCGCCATCTTTAGCATAAGCGCTGTATAAGAGAAGAGCGTTGGATCCCGGTGAAAATTCTTTCACGAATTTCTTTTCCTTCAAATCGCCATCTTTGGCATAAGCACTATATAAGAGTAAAGCGTTTGATCCCGGTGCAAATTCTTTCACGTATTCCTTTTCCTTCGAATCGCCATCTTTAGCGTAAGCACTGTATAAGAGAAGTGCATTAGATCCAGGTGCAAATTCTTTCACGTATTCCTTTTCCTTCGAATCGTCATCTTTAGCATAATCGCTGTATAAGAGAAGAGCGTTGGATCCCGGTGCAAATTCTTTCACGAATTCCTTTTCCTTCACATCGCCATCTTTAGCGTAAGCACTGTATAAGAGTAGAGCGTTGGACCCCGGTGCAAATTCTTTCACGTATTCCTTTTCCTTCGAATCGCCGTCTTTAGCATAAGCGCTGTATAAGAGAAGAGCGTTGGACCCTGGTGCAAATTCTTTCACATATTCCTTTTCCTTCAAATCGCCATCTTTAGCGTAAGCGCTGTATAAGAGAAGAGCATTGGATCCCGGTGCAAATTCTTTCACATAGGTCTTGTCTTCCTTTGCATCACCATTTTTAGCGTAAGCACTGTATAAGAGAAGGGCGTTGGATCCAGGTTCAAATTTTTTTGCATATTTCGAAAACTCTCCTGCATCTTTTCTTGATTCTATTTCGACAGCAAACTGCTCAAGAAAAAAAAAAACAACATTAAAAGGCATGTTAAATTATTATTCACTACAAAAATAGGCATGTTGCATTTAGAATTGAACTAGGGGATACAAATACTATGAAGCATGAAATTTAATTGAATATAAGAAATTAAATGTTCATTTTTTCCCAGTATGTCTTCAAGCTTGTATACTTGATTTTATTCAATCCAAATTATTTTAATATTGATTGATACTAATAAAACGCATTATATATATATATATTGTCCATCTAAATTAAATCACCTACAGGCTATCCGAACTTAGAATTAAATATCTCAATTAATGATAAGAACAAATTAATGAAAAATGAATAGAAATTGTGAAAGGAATTATAAAACTTACGAGGAAGAGACAGAGTGCTAAAGAAAGAGCAAGCCTCATCTTGTATATGAGAAAGGAAGACTATAGAGTGTTTTTGGTGTGGGATAGATGTAGAAGATATAGTCACTATTTATAAATTAAGAATAATGATTTTTAATTTAGATTACAAGTAATTATTAGTTATTAATTTAATGCCTCGTGGATATTATGCTAATTAGTTTATTTGTAATATCCAGCTTTGGTGTGCATGTGAAGGTGAGAGACGAAGAGAAATGGAAATGTAACTAGTAGTAGTTTGAAGTAAATATGATAATTGATTTTTTATTAAATTAACTTCGCAAGGGATAGAATATTGATCGAAAAAGTACGAAATGTTGAAAAAAATTGCTAATTGTTTTTATAGATAAAGCAGATAAGTTCTTAAATTCTAATAAATTACAAATTATACATTCGAAGATAGAAATAGAAATAGTATCAATTTTATCTCTTCTTTATTATCATTTTAAGTAAATTGGACAATTAATTTGATTTAATTTAGTCTTTTAATTTCGCTACATATTTAACCGTTTAAGTGTGTTTTTTTTTTAGTTAGATGTCAATCATCGATAATTTGATGAGTATATTTTTTTATTTTAAATTATTTAAGTAAAATAAAATTTTAAGATTTATATATAAGTATCTTAAACGCATTGTATCGTTATTAATAATTTCATACTATTCAAATTAGTTACACCACTCACCCCTTTCACTGATTTTTCCATTTCTGTAATCCTCTCTCACCAAAAGATGCTTCGCTGCGGAAAAACCGGATCTATCAAATCAAATCAAATTCGACAAAACCAGCCAGAATTTGATTTATTAATTGCACTTGAATTAACTAATTAGCATATTCCGCACGAGGCATTAAATTAACTAATTACAACTTTTAGAATTATTGATAATTAAAAAATTAGATGTCTGTTCCCGTGTTTTTTTTCGGAGAAACAAATTTATTTCTTCACGTATTTTTTTTTGTTAGTCAAACACACATACTTATTTACTGTATTATTCCTAAATCTAACTTATCGCGGATCGAATCCGTCTCATTTAGCTCCAAGAATTCCTCCTTATACCAGTTGAATTATAAGTTCTTGCATAATATATCTGAATTATCTAATTTAATATAACTTTATAATATTACAGACTCAACATCTCTTTTAATAACATTTTTCCTTAGTTTAAACACAATATGCATTTCTTAAAATTCCCTTATCTTATCATTTAATAAATTAATAAACAAGAGCAAAATTAATTTTCTGGATCAAACAAGTCCTAATAACTCAAGAACACTATTCAAGAACAATTAAAAAATATATGGGTGTCTAAACCTTGAAAGTTAGAACATTAGACCAAGGTAACTTCAATTCAAGACAATATTTCAGGTTTCAATGAATATTAATCTAAATAATATTTAAATCAATATGAATCAAGTGGATATAAAACACTTTAAAAATAATACCTTCAACATAAAAAAATTAAATTGAATCAAAACTCAAGAACACTGTGGAGATAGCAAGAACATGTTAGACAAAGGTCTCTATGTTCAAGAGAGGAGTGAATTGAGCTTAAAAACTTTTTCGTAAACTTTTCACAAACAATAGCAAAGCTTGAATGGACTGTATTTTAGTTAAGATATGAGATTGAACGGAGATGAATATGAATGCCAAAACACAATGTAATACACAAAGTAAGAGTAAAGGGTTAAAGAAAATGACACCAAGATTTATACCGGTTCAGCCACTAAACCTCATTGTGGCCTACATCTAGTCTTCAAATCACTTCCGTGTGAAAACTCTTGTATTAACTTCAATAAGTTATAAGCTAAGAGCACCCTTCACAATTGGATACCACACCAATTGCAAGGGCCTCAACCTAGGATATCTCACCCTAACACTAACCTACCACACCTTCAATGAACAAGAAGGACACCTCACCTTCACTTAAGGATATAAGTTTAGATTTACAAACAAGAAGCTCTCAAAAGAGTAAATTATACAACTTGAAGCACTAAGTGTATTTGATTAAAGGCTCTTTGTGTGATAAATTAAACAAGGATAAGAAGTGACAAAGATGTCCTTTACAAAAGCACAAAACCCTTGAAAAAGAGAATTTATGATAAAAGCCCTTTACTACTACTCAATAAAGTGCTTGGGTGTATTTAATAAATGTCCTTAAAAGCCCCTTTTATAGACAGCAAATGGCAGCTCAAAAACAATTCAAATTAACATTATATTTGAATATACAGTTTCTGCCTTTAAAATTTGAATTCCAATGGCTTCATATTCGAATATATATTCGAATATGGAAGATCCATATTCGAATATATATTCGAATATTTTGATTTTAGAAAGTGGAGAGGCCGAGGGAAAGCTTCATATTCGAATATGTATTCATGTATTCGAATATGGCAAGCCATATTCGAATATATATTCGAATATACTGGCCATAAATTCAAATTTTAATTCCAGAACCCTAATATTCGAATATACTTTTTAAGGGATATTTTCTAATGGAAAACAAGGTTAAGTACAACTTTACAAACATCAAGAAAAGCTTGTTCCATATAAAAAAAAACATTTTTCACAAGGGAAGAAGGGTCTGAAAAACAATTTGATTAAAAACGTGTTTAATTCATTTTAAAGAGCCTTAATCAAATTTACATTTAAGCATGAATTAAATCCTATATACTCTTGTTGTTGCATTCTCGTTTATAGCGCTTGATCGCTTGATTTGCCAATCCGAACTTGATTCTTGAATTGTTGTGGAATTATCAAAACTCCAGTTTTATGACATTTAAAGCATTTGCATCCACAGAACAGTCAAAGGTTATTTGAGTGTCAAAACCTTGGAAGCTAGAATAAATCAAACTGAATCAAAACTCAAGAACACTGTGGAGATAGCAAGAACATCCAAAGGTTATTTGAGTGTCAAAACCTTAGAAGGTAGAATTTTGAACCATTATGACGGAAATTTAACGCAAGATTCGGGTTTTTGTGAATATAAATTTAAATAATATAAAAGTCAAAGATTAAGAGCAATACCCAAGAATATCAACAAGTTTTTTCTATAGTATCATCTCTATAAAGATGATATTATGTCCTCTTATCCAATCAAATAAAAAATTTGACTTGAGACAATTAGAAATTTAATTAAGTCATATTCTCTATTAAATCATATAGACTTGAATAGATATAAACTTGATTAGATAATTAATAAAAGTATCTAAAATAGTTGCTAAATGTGAGAAAGAAAAAGATAGTGATTAAAAATAAAATATTATTGTGGCCATTAATTATTTATCAACAAAAATTAGCAAAAAATAATGATATTATATTAAAAGGATAAATTACTAATATGAAGAAAAAAAATAAAAACCCAAATAAAAATTTAAGATAAAATTATGGGTTTAAAATACAAATTTAATCACATGGGGTTGATCCCCTGACCACATAATAGTCTACAAAGAGTTTCAAAAAAAAATATATATATTATGTAAGACAAAAAACAAAACCTTTAAATAATATAATAATATAAATAAATTTATGAAATTTTTATTACAATATCTTTATGAACTTAGTTAGTTAATGTATTTCCATTTATTGTTTTTAAAAAAAATATTTTCTAACTTATAATTTATATCAATCTAAATTTATCAATATTTATATATTTAAATTTTTTGTATAAATATTAACATCAATACTAATATATTATTAGTACACAAAGATTCTATAGTATATTAACTATTATGGTAAAACTTATATTAAATTCTTAAACATTAGTGTAAATTATAAAATAATATCATATATCGGGTTAAACTGGTCCAACCAATGACCTACTGGTTCAACCAGAGACCCAGGAGCTTGAACGAGTCGATGACCGATATGAGTTTTATAACTATAGATATAAGTAACTAATAATTGAGTCTTAACCAATCATTAGGCCTAATAGAATCTGACCTAGATAACTTATACTCCAGCCTGAAGCGACCTAGATGAAAAGTACATAATTAATTAATACTTTAACTTGAAGCAAATTATATTTCAAGAATAATAGAACGTAAATAATTCATAATTGAGTTTGAAATAAATGATAAGACTTATAAGAACGTGACACAAGTAATCGATACTTGAGCATAGGGATGACAGCATAATGAGGCGTTCCCTAGCTATTTTATGAAAATAATATTTAAATTTTACATTTTGTAACTAAAATTTTAATTAAAAATTATATAACTTTCAAAATAAAATTAAAAGGGATTATATTATTTAATTGAGCTTTATTCATGTCAAATTTATAAAATTTATATGTGAATAATTTCTTCTTTTAGTGTTGTTTTATGAATTTTCACTAGAGAAAATTTGTAGAATAATATTATCATATTTTTTATGGCTAAATTTATATTTTAGTCCTATAACTTTATCTCAAATTTTAATTTGGTCCTTTTATTTTTTTCTTCATATTAGTAATTTATATTTATAATATAATATAATCATTTTCTATTAATTTTTATTGATAAGTAATTAACAAGAATGACCATAATAATGTTTTTTATCCTTGTCTTTTTCTTTCTCAAATCTAGCAACTACTTTATATATTTTTATTAATTATTTAATGAAATAAAATTAAGCAAAAAAATAAGTAAAGGAGCCAAAATTGAAAAAGAAAAGAGATTCAAACGGAAATTTAATGTAAAGTTTAAGGACCAAAATACTACTTTTGCTTTATTTTATTTATTATAATATTCACTATTAATTAATTTATTTATCCTTTTATCCTTAAACTAATAAAAAATCATTTTTAATTAATTAAAGCTCAAATACACCTTTGATAATGTAACAAAAATATAAGTATTTAATATTTTGATTAAAATAAATGGAGACATAAATAAAAACTAAATGTTAGATTCATAAACAAAATCAAGTTAGTATCTATCCAAATCTAAATAATTTAATGGAGAATATAACTTGATTGAATTTCGGATTGTCTCATGTCAAATTTTGATTTAATTGGATAAGAGGGCATGATGCCATCTTGATAGATATGACACCATAAAGAATACCTATAAAAAATAACAAGAACAATTAAGAATAGTTATGAATATTATAGTAGAATTTGGACAACTAACACTTATTTTACATCAATTTGACATGAAAAATTTAAATATAACATCAAAACAAGATCAAAAATCACAAATCACATACTAAACCCAAAAAGTGATCAAAACTTGCGCTTGAATTGTGTATAATGTATTCCTAATGAATACTTGCCTTTTATGATGGATAGTATTATTGTGTTGTTCATGATGAATAAATGGAAGGTAGACATACACTATTGTGTCTTAATACTTGTTCTTCACCCTCATTCGACTAAATTCTCATGATCACTTGGGTTTAATTTCAACTTTGGTCGTGAGTGTTGCAATTTCATTTGTTAAATAATAAAAGATAAATGAATTTTAAGAAATATGATAAGAATGGGGATGGATCTAGCTTCAATTATGGTCATTCTTGCATCACAAACACAAATTACAATCAAGATTAGTAGAAAATGGAATAAAGAAGAAGATGGGAAGAAGAAGAATGAGAGGATGTCATTTCTAGCCTAGGCAAGAAGATAAATCTATGGGGGAACCGCCACAATGGAATTGGAATCCATTGATAAGGTTATCATCATTCCAAAGCTCACAAGCTAAGGCTCACAAGAGAGAATGCTCTCCAAGAAATCTCAATATTCATTCTATGACCAAAAGTTTTTTACAAAAGACCTAAGGTAGGTATTTATATTACTCCTTCTAGGGACTAAAAAGTGCCTAAAATTTAAACAAAACCGAGAGACTAAAATTCAAAATTAAAAATATCTAATATAATGTGAGCTAAGACACTAAACTCCCACTTAGTACAAAAATAATCCAAACCTACAATTTATTCCCTAAAACACATTTTTATTTGAAAAACATTAAAATAAGTTGAAAGGTCATCAATGTTAACACTCTCTTGAAACTTCAATCCTCAAGCAATCCATGATCACATCATCCTCCCCTCCTTAGAAAGAATTCATTATCGAATTTAAAGGGTATGTGATCTACAAGAGAGAAAGCAACAATAAGTCGACAAATAAAAGCAAATCGCCCGGATCAAACACAAGAATTAACATGAGTGTGTATCAAGAAATAAAAGATCGTCATGAGTACTAGGATTTGAAAACTTCAACACACAAGTAAAATGAGGGAGATCATCATTCACAACACATGCATCAATAATGTCAAATTCCCAAGTCCCAAGTCCAAAAAGGTTGAACCAAAAGAGAGTCATTGGAGACTAAACATGTAGGAACAAGTGCAAGTGTAACACACACATTCTCAATCAAAGATGGAGCATGTTGCTCTAAATGACCACAAGTATCTAGGTTCTCTAAAAGGCTAATGTCATTTTGCACACACCAAACCAAAGACACAAAAATGACATGGCCATCAACAATTTGCATAAAGCTCAAAGAATCATTGTATCAAAATATAATCAAATGTCCAAGCCTACCAATCCAAAATCTATTTACAATCAAAGAATTGGAACCAAACTACAAATCATTCAAGGTATGAGAAGTAGAGAAGATAGAGGTATACCTTAGAAAACTTGCCAATGAAGGTAAGGAATCAAGTAAGAATAAACCAAATTTATCAACTATACCTTGCATAACCAAAGGTTTACCTTGCTCTTCCCTTGGATTCACATATTTACAACCTTTCAAAGAAGACACGAAACTACTAGGCAATAAGTCAATGTTAACATTCAAACAAGGATATTCATGATGCATCAAATATGAGGAATGTCTAGCTAACAATATATGTTTAGTTTCATGCTTAGCCATAAAAAGATTGGAATGAGAAGAAACACTCTCATCCTTGGAATGCTCTCGGCCATGGTGGCCTTTAGAGCTCTTGGAAGAGCCTTTGGAGCTCTTTCCTCTATCATCCTTGCCAAAAGGATTAATGAAACCCTTAGTGGACTTTTTCAAAGCAAGTTGTTCACTTTCCCTTTTTCTTTTCATAATTTGTTGGTCTTGACCAACCTCTTTAGGGGACAAGAGAATAAGAGTGAACTTTTGGCCTTTAAACTCAAACACATACTTGTTAGTGTGGCCATCATGAGTAGCAACCCTATCATATTGCCAAGGTTTACCAAGCAAAACATGGGTAGCCTCCATAGGTACTACATCACATAAAATACTATCATGATACTTACCAATCTCCAAATCAACCACAACTTGTTTGTCAACAAGTAACTCACCATTATCATTAAGCCACTAAACCTTATATGGCCTTGGATGAGGAGAAGTAGACAAATCAAGTTTGGAAACCAAACGAGTGCTAGCCACATTCACACATGAACCACTATCAATAATCAAGGAACAAGTAGCATGTTTCACAAGACATCTAGTATGAAAAATATTTTCTCTTTGTGAAACATCATCATCTTTGGGATGGCTACCAAGTAACCTCCTAACAACAAGTAAGTCACCCTCTTTTGGATAAAGTTCTTCTTCACCACTAATAAAATCACTAGAAGAAGTGTTAGAATGAGAAGAAGCATTAGAAGAACTATCAAAAGAGTCATAAACACCATCAACACACATCATGGTTTTCTTGGAAGGGCATTGAGAGGCAATGTACCCTCAGCCCAAGCACTTAAAGCACTTGATGTTGCTTTGTTTTTCAATGTCCTTTTCTCTTTCATGAACATTTTCTTTTCCTTTGGAATATGAGGATTTAGAAGAGGAAAAACTCTTGTGGCCGTGGCCATCCTCAAAATCTTTAGAGCCATTTTTGAAATCCTTTTTTGTAATCCTTATGGAAATCCTTGTCAAAACTCATTTTAAAATCTTTATCAAAACCACCTTTAGAAAAATGTTTTCCATAGGCATGAGAATAAGACTTAGAGGATCTAGAATCATAGTAAGAGTCTCTATCTTGCCTTTGGAGTTGAGATTCAACTCTTTGACATTGATGCAACAAAGAATCCATAGAGACATGATCATGCAATTCAATAATATCTCTAATCCTAGGATGCAATCCTTCCATGAATCTAGCCATAGTGGCTTCCTCACACTCTTGGATGTTTGCTTTTGTGAGAGCCATCCACATTTCCCTATAATAGGTTTCCACACTCTTGGAACCTTGAGATAGACCTTGAAGCTTTCTGTGAAGATCCTTCACATAGTGAGGGGGAACCCATCTCAATCTAAATCTAGCTTTCAATTCATCCCAACTATTAATAGGATGCCAAGGCAAAATAGTTTTCTTTTGGTTATCTCACTACATCAATGCATAACCATTCAAATGAAGAGTAGCCAAAGCAATTTTCCGATTATCATCAAATCTTTGAATGTCAAAAATATGATCCAATTTCATTTCTCATTCAAGATATTTTTCCGGATTAGTACTACCATCAAAAGAAGGACTATCCAATTTGACACCAATATGTCTATTCTCAAGGGTGGGATCATCAAACAAAGGAATATTATCAAGAATGTTTCCATGATGATGCCTATGAGGCCGTGGCCCATGATGCCTAGGAATGTCATGTAAATCATCATCCTCACTAGAAATGTCATGCATATTACCATGTCTAGCATTTCTATCATGCCCAAACAATGGATCTTGCCTAGGTTGTCTATGCAAATCATTAACATGCCTAGTATCATTAGCATGATGAGCATTGAGGAAAGGATTAGGTATACCTTCACTTACCCTTGGAGGAGATGGAGCTCTATGGTGACCATGGGATCGGCTACTTGAATGCTCCTTAGAAACCTTAAGGTGTTCAAGTTCAAGAATAATATCTTGAAGCTTCTTGCTAAGCACTTTATCAATATGACCCATCAAAGCCTCAAACATAAGCCTATTGTCACTATTAGGAGAAGAAGGTTGAGGATCCATTTTTTAAAAAAAAAAACACAAAAGAAATGTGGAAAAGAAAAAAAAATGACATATGCAACCAAATGGTCAAAGACTAAAACAAAAAAGAAATAAATGAAAGAACAAATCAAAATAAATGGAAAAAAATTTTCTACCTAAGGCCTCATCAAATTCACACACCTCAAGGTTTCACTCAAAAAGAAAAACAAAAATTAACTCGTGTGTGTCACTCATTGAAAAGATTTTGCTATAATGTTTGTTAACTCTTGCCTTTTACACTCTTGTCTCTTTGTAAAAACTTAGCAAGCAAACTTCAAAGAATTTAGAAGCTTATCCCAATTTAATGGTTCCAAAGTGGCTTAACTCCCAAAGGTTTAGCAATAAGTTTAGACAAAAAGTGACAAAGAATACAAGCAAATGAAAACTCAAAGACAAAACTTAGAGGCCAACAAGACAAGCAAGAAAAGGGAACTCAATTGAATAAAGGCTACTCAAAGTCAGGGGCAGAGGCTAGTGTTGCAATGGAGGGGCCCTGGCCCCCATTGAGAATGTTTTTATTAGTATGTATATGTAAGTTTTTGTAATGGCCTCCCAAAATTTTTTATAATGGCCCCCCATTGAAAGCTTTTTTTTCAGCGTGTATCAAACGTATTTTACAACAAAAACTAATCCCTCTAATATGTAAAGATCGTAAAAATTACTATAATAACATATATGTGTTTTATATTTTTGAAGATATTATATTATATTATATTATATAATAGCATAAAAATATACCAAAAATAACTTTAGAAGATGTGTATCAGATTTAGAAAATATTATATAATAATATAATATATAATAGTAATATATAATAGCAAAAACATGCCTAAAATAACTTTTGAAGATATGTTTCAGATTTGAAAATTAATATATAATAATATAATATATAATGTAATATATTATTATTGTTAAAACTTACTCAAGAAGTTAGTTGTTTCACAATTTTCACTTTGTCTCTCAAATGGTAACAAGCCACCTTTTGCCCTCTTCTCTCTATATGTGAA
Source organism: Cyamopsis tetragonoloba (assembly GCA_037177725.1). Lineage (NCBI taxonomy): Eukaryota > Viridiplantae > Streptophyta > Magnoliopsida > Fabales > Fabaceae > Cyamopsis > Cyamopsis tetragonoloba. Next base: position 48,086,092 of record CM074122.1, on the reverse strand, counting down.
TTTCCAAAATGCTAAAACCAAACCTCTCAAAATTTCCACTTGATATTATTTTGTGCTCTCTAACCTTGGAACACATTAACATAGTGGGCTTGTAAAGCATTGCTCCTTACTCGATATCTACGCCTTGGTCAGTTAGTGAGTTTTGATTGCTCTTCTAATTTCCTAATTTGTTTATCGTTTTGAAGTTTCAACATTATAACAATATTGCGCCTTTGTCTCTTTATTGACCGTAAGTTTTGCAATTTTAATATTTTTTAGTTGTAACTTATAAAGTTTGAGTTTTTTTTTTAAATTTTCTTTTGTCTTATGTTATTGTTTGGACTAATAAAGTGTTTGTATTGTTATTAATTAACAACTTGCTCATATTAGTAATGTATTGCGTCTTTCTCATGTTAATTTTCTTTGTGGTTACCACTTAGGTGACTAAAACTAGATTGTAATTTTTCAATAATAATGTATTTTATCTATTGTAGCTAGGAGTAAAATGAAAACAATTGATAAGTTTTTTAAAAGAATACAATTGACGAATTTTTGCAACTAACTTAACTATTTATATTGAAAAAGAAATTACTGATTGTTTCACTACTGAATCAATTATAGATGAATTCAAATCTAGAAAGCATCGTCAAGTTCAATTTTCTTAGGTAAAAATTATAAGTTTCTCATCCTTATTTTCAATTTTTACCTCTATTTTATGTTTTATATAAGTATTAATTATCATAAACTATTTTAATTATTAACTATTTTTAATTGTTAATTTTATAAATAAATTTAATTTAAATGTTTAGCCCCCAACAAAAATGGGCTAGCTCCGCCCCTGCTCAAAGTGAAAGATACATAAAGAGGCAAAGGCACAAGAAAAAGAAACTAAGAAAACAAGACAAATTGAAAGAAATAGTGGAAGCTAGATATACTCAAAATATGCAGAGCACCAAAAACTACCAAGCAACAATAGCACACAAATAGAGTAAGTTTGGCCAAAACTAAATTTGCTCTTTGCTTTTTTTTATACATCAACTCTGTAATTTTTGTGTACAGCAACTGTATTTTTCTGTGTACAATAACTCAGTTTTTTTCTGTATACAACAACTATGTATTTTTCTGTATACAGCAACTCTGTTTTTTCTGCGTACAGCAACTCTGTATTTTTCTGTGTACAATAACTCTGTTTTTTCTGTGAACAGCAACTCTTTTTTTCTGTGTACAGCAACTCTGTATTTTTCTGTATACAACAACTCTGTATTTTTCTACACTGCAACTTTGTATTTTTCTACACAGCAACTCTGTATTTTACATATATTTTTTTTTTTGACTTAGACTAAACTCACTAACAACAATGGTCATACACTAATCACAATGAAGAAGTGAAATGAAAATCCAAGGATAAATGGTGTTAATACCAAAGAAGTGTTTATCTAACCAATGATGGAAATGAAGGACAAATAAACATAACATATGGAGTGACAAAATTCCATGATCCTAATGGAAAGAAACACAAAGAAAGTTAGACAGACAAGCAGCACCATGAAGAACACACTTAGGCTTTGTAACAAACACCTAGAGTGCACAAATTCAAAAAAAAACACAATCACAAAAAGTTGAACAAAGAGACTCAAATGTGAAGGGGTTTTATGCACAATAACATAGATTGATAGAATATCAACTCAAATTTGAGAATCAAACATCAAATATTCAAGAATCAAGCATTGAAATTCTGAGGTCAATTTTCTCAAGAACACATAAGAACATAAGTGCATAATTTTTGCAAACAACACTTGATCCCAAGGTTTTCCACCATGGAGAATCCAAATTTGAGGTCAATTTCATGAAATTCTGAAGTTATAACAGTGAATTTTGAAGTTATAACAGTGAATTGGACAAGAACTAAAACTATACAATTTTGAAGTTAAAGTTATTGCAAGATTTTACCTCAATTGAAGACACAAGGCTCAATGATACCAAATGATAGGAATAGGGATGGATCTAGCTTCAATCATGGTTCATTCCTACATCACAAACACAAATAAAAATTAGGTTAGCAAAAAACACAAAAATGGAGAGGAAGAAGAGGGAAGAAGAAGGGTGAATGAATGTCACTCCTAGTCTAAACAAGAAGATAAACCCAAGGTAGAACCGCCACAATGGAATTGGAATCCATTGATAAGTTCATTAAAATTCCAAAGCTCACAAGAGAGAATGCTCTCCAAGAAATCTCAATATTCATTCAATGACCAAAAGTTTTTTACAAAAGACCCAAGGTAGATATTTATATTACTCTCTCTAGGGACTAAAAAGTGCCTAAAATTGAAACAAAACCAAGGGACTAAAATGCAAAATTAAAAATATCTAACATAATGTGAGCTAAGACACTAAACTCACACTTAGTACAAAAATAATGCAAACCTACAATTTATTCCCTGAAACACATTTTTATTTGAAAAATATTAAAATAAGTTGGAAGGTCTTCAATGTTGACACTTGCTTGCTTCTCTTGAAACTTCAATCCTTAAGCAATCAATGATCACATCAAATATTGTATGTGCTCAAACTAAGGGCATATGTTATTAAAAGAGAGAATGAGTTTGCAATATTATAAAATTCTATTAAATTAGATGATATGGATAAATTATAACAAGTGTCGCAACTTAAATGGAGACACGTGGAGGAACAAATTTGTTCCTCCCCACAAAAGAACACTGGAGCAAACACCAAAAAGTTAATAATAATAACTGAGTTTATTTAAATTTTATTTAATGTCTTTTTAAAATTTTTAGATGTAAAATCACCTATTATACTATTATTCTTATTAACTTTATGTTACATTTCTTTTAACAAATCGATATCAAATTTATTCTATCTTTTTGGAAATATTGTGGATGTTACATTGATATAAGGTTTTACTGAATTTTGTTATGAAAAAATTATTTTCACTAAAATAATGGAAATGTTAACATTATAAATAGAACGTCTATCAAGAAAGAAAACTTGTTGCGTTTAAACTCGAATTAATCCTGACAATGGGCTTTAGCTCACTTAGTCATGTATCAAATCTTAAGGTTCGAGAGATTGGAGGTCCAAAGTTCAAACCTTGGCAGTGGAGATTTAATTTTGGATATTTGTGTGAGTGTGTATTTGTCAATAAAAAATTTATCCTAAGGATAAGGTATACCTAAGAAACAAATAATAAGAAATATATACAAAAAAAATAAGTCTACTTATCCGATTAATTTTATTAATTGGTGTATCATTAATTACAAGTATGATTTCTTTTAAATGATATTTATTTATATTAAGGTTAAATTTACCTTTTGGTGGTCCATGTTCTTTGCACTACGTTTTCGTTTTAGCCCCCTACAAAAAGCGTTCCTTTTAGTCCTATGCACGTTCTTCATTTTCGTTTTTGTCCCTATCGTTTGTATCATTGGTCCCTGCTGTTAAAATTCCGCAGCTCCGCCACCGTAACCGCCACAGCCACTACCATTGCACAAAGACAGACAAAGGACAAAAAGACGAGATCGTCACCGTATTAAGGGATAAAATAGAAAATACAAAGGGCCTCTTTTCTATTATACTTTTCTTAGGTTTAATATTGGGCAGCCTCTCTTTATTGGGCTTTATTGTATTGGGTTGAGTCTTCTAGAGACTTCCCCCATTTTCCTATTTGTATCCGGTTTCTGTAATTTGAGACTCATTTTTTCCAATAATGAATTTCATTCACTAAAACTCTCTTGTAGCTACTTTATGGTATTAGAGCCATTAGGTCTAGGGTTTTTCATTCTTCAACCTTCCCTCTTCTCTCTTTAGGGTTCTGCCGCCGTGTCTATTAACCATGGCCACAAACGATGACGATGCGTTGAAGATTGATGAGTGACAAAATCCTTCTAGCCATGACTTGCTCCATCCTGGAGACACTCCTAGTACGGTGTTGGTCACGCTGGCGCTCGAAGGTTCGTCAAACTATCAAATCTGGTCGCGCCACATGTCCAGAGCTTTAATCTACCTCGACAAACTCGGATTCATCAACAATGCTCTTCTCGAGCCTCAAAGCAATGAACCTCTCCACAACGCGTGGATGAAATAATGCAACTCGATTATCATATCGTGGATCTCCAAATATGTTTCTGCCATGATCGGTCAAAGCATCACATATTTTGACACCCCCTCCGAGATCTGGCAGCACCTTTGTGAGAGGTTCTCCGATGGTGAATATTTCAGACTCTCTGATCATTTACAAGAAATTCATTCTATAAAGCAAGGTGGTCTAGATCTTGCCTCTTATTTTATGAAACTAAAACTCCTTTGGCAAGAACTAGACGTTTTCTGCCCTATTTTGCTTTGTACTTGTTTTGTTAGATGTTGTTGTGCCCTAGCCACGAGTTGTAAGCGAAATAGAGATAACAAATATATTATCTACTATCTCAAAGACTTAAATTATTCCTATGACACCATTAGGCGCCAAATCCTTTGTATGGACTCTCTGCCTTCCGTTGCGAAGGTGTTTTCCTTGACTCAGCAATAAGAACATAAGATAGAATCTCGTGGTAAAATGGTTTTTGCTTCCGATTCTTCTGTTTTAGTGGTTTCCTAGAAACAGAACCCTAATAATTAGAATACTCCGGGTAAGGGTAAAGGTAAATCTTCCTTTTATCGTGGCTCCTCTTCCAATTCTGGTAAAACATGTACATTTTGTGGCAAAGATAATCATACTATAGAAACCTGCTATTTAAAAAATGGTTTCTCGTCGAATTTTAAGTTCAAGAATAAGTCCAATGGTGCTTCTGTTAATGTTGTTCGCACCTCCACCGTTGTTCCTACAAAACCTGGAGGTTCTACTCACTCTACCCTAAACTTGTCCCAAGAGGATTATGATTTGTTTAGGGACATGCTAAGGAAAGCTAAACAACAACCTTCTGGACACACTGTTAGTCACGTTTCTGCTAACACACAAAATAACACTCATAACAAATCTTTTTGGTTAGTAAATAATGGTGCTATTGATCATATATGCAATTGCTTAGATTCTATTGCTAGGTTTTCTGGAACTCTCAAATTCTTTAACAATCTGCAGTTGACTAGTGTACTTTTTATACTTGGATTTCATTTCAATATTCTCTTTGTTCACAAATCTGTTTCATCCTTAAATCAGGAACTCACTTTTAATAGCACATCTTGTTTTATACAAGACCTAGCTACCAGGAGGACGATAGGAATCGTTAGAGTTCACCATAGCCTCTATATTCTAAAAAATAAATCTTTTGCATTTTCAATTCCTGAAAACTATGTTTCCGTGCTTGATACACACACTCACAGTAACTTTGATTTGTGACATTACCGTGTAGGTCATCCCTCTACAATTGTTCTTGATAATGTGAAAACTGCTTTTCCCTTTGTGAAATTCCGTAATAAATTTGCTTGTGATAATGGCCATCTTTCAAAACAAACTCGCATGCCATTTCTTAATGAAAATCATAGGACTAATAAGGCTTTTAATATTGTTCACATGGATATACGGGGACCTTTAAATATTGGTTGTGCATGACTACAAGTATTTTTTTTATTGTTGTTGACGATTATTCTAGACACGCATGGATACATTTTACGAAGTCTGAATCTGAAACTAGGGGTTTTATTTCTCAATTCTATGCTTATTTGCAAAATCAATTTAACACTAGTATCAAAATTATTCGGAGTGACAATGGCAATGAACTTCTTTACAATGAGTTTTATACTTCACATGGCGTTATTCATCAACGTTTTGCATTGAAACCTCTGAACAAAATTTTATTGTTGAACGTAAGCATAGACACATTTTAAATGTCACTTGTAGTCTGCTTTTTCAACCAAAGTTGCCTGCTTGTTATTGGTCTTATGCTATTGCTCACTCTGTTTACTTGATTAATAGATTGCCTAACACGGTTCTTAAAAGGGATTCCCCTTACAAACTTTTATATGGTGTTCCTCCTACCATAGTTAATCTTAAAGTTTTTGGGTGTATGTGTTAAAATAGAGGTAAGTTAGATCCCTGTGCCATGAAATCTATTTTTATTCGTTACAAATATGGTTTTAAAGGATATATTTGCCTTGATTTGATTTCAAATAATATTTCCATTTCAAGAAACGTTATTTTTTATGAAAATCAATTTCCTTTTTAGTTAGTACAGCAAAGTGATGCTGATACTGATCACCAAGAAAATTTTCTGAACAATGCAGACTTCTTTATTATGACCCTTGCCAATGCAACAAGTTGTTCCTATATCAATTCAACCTGACTTGTTAAGCACCACATTCACGGCTAACACTGTTGTTACACCCCGAAGTTTCATTGGTGAGAAAGCGCCGTCACGACGGTTTGAAGTTCACATGTTGCAGGGTCGTGAAACTTATAGATCCGTATTTTTTCTGGATTTGCGTTTTTTGTAGTTGTTTGTTGTGGGTCTTTTATCTAGATATGTTTTTTTCAAATCTGAATTTGCATTTTTTTTTCTTGTTGTGGGTTTTTATCCCAATCTATATTTTCTTGCAAGATCTTGTATTTTTTGTCTTTCATCTTCTATATTTTTTAGTTTTTGCTTTAGATCTGCATGTTTAGATTTGTATTTTCGATTCAAGTTCTTGAATTAAAGACAGTAATTCAAATGTATTCTGAATTTTGGATTTTCAGTTATCTTTCAGTAGCTTGTTGATTTTGAATTTTGATTTTCGTACCTAGATATTAAATCTGTTCCAAAAATATGGGTTTTAGATTCTGGATATTTTTGTTATACGAACGTGTAAACCAGCACTTCCGCAATAATAGCAAATTATTTTTAATTAATATTGTTATTTAAATGTTCTATGGACTTAATAGCAAATTCTCTAAAGTAACCAATTATTACTTATTAACCGGGTTGCTGCAACAAACACGGACCGTAGGATCATCGTTCAAAGAATCGAATGACTATTAGTCACAGGATTACTCATGGTCCTCAAAGTGTCGCGTGAAGCCTGCAAACTTCTCTTATTCACCAACTCTAGAAGAGTAAAGTTAGTTATATGAAGGATAAAAGAATAGGGGTTAATAAAGTTTTTACACTTGGAACTTTAACGAGAGTAGCTTTTTAATCAATGAACTTTAATAACTTATTTTTTAATCCCTAAACTTCCTAAACTTTAATGAGAGAGTAGCTTTTTAATCAATGAACTTTAATAACATTTTTTTAATCCCTAAACTTCCTAAACTTTAATGAGAGTGTTTCTAAACTTCCTAAACTTTAATGAGTGTTTCTAATCCTTGAACTCGAAAACACATTTTGTAGTCTTAGAACTTTATCGAGTTCCTTTTTAGTCCTCCAACTATATGTCGAATTCATTTTTAATCCCTCAATTTGATTAAAGTTCAGGTAAATCGTACTTTCACTACAGTTCACGCACTAAAAAACCTGTTTTTAAAGTTTTGAGACCTAAACCATACTCTCACTAAAATTTATAAACCAAAAACTTAATTAACCCATTAAAACTTCAATTTAAGCTTCAGGAAGGACGGGAACAATTTCGATAAAATTTCGATACCTTAAGACACCATGGTCGAAGAAAAAAACTTGACCATGGTAAAGTTCACCCATAATTAATTCGGCTACTCTTGGAAGGGATGAAGTACATGCAAATGGGAGGATCAATCCTCAAAATAGAGAGGATAGTAGAAGGAAAAGTCCATATCCCATCACCACATATCAAACCAGAAGCCACTACTCCAACATAGTCCTCTGCGTCTTTTTTATTCAACCTCTCCCACACAAATAATATCACAGTTCCAATAAACATATCAACTGCAAAATACGCACCAACGTAAAAAGGGATTGCCATTACAATAGGGATAGGTATATACCGCGAATACTTCTTCGGAGTCACGTCCCTAAGAAGATTGATAGCCAGGGCTGCCGCGAAGAAACCACCGCACATTTCCATGCAATACTTGGGAAGCTTTGAGAATCCTCCTTCAACAGCGAGTACGGCCATTTCCCTAGCGATAATGGCAGACGGTGCTTTGAAAGGACCATCTGGTGACCCAATATCGAAGGTGGACCAAAACATCCAAAATGTGAAGGGCGCGATTACACATCCCATGCCTGTTCCTATCAACTGGCTCACAAACATGGACTTAGCTGATGAGAGGGTGAGATAACCTGTCCTGAAATCTTGCATGAGATCCGCAGCAGTTGAGATGACGGACATCATCACCGCACATCCTGCTAGTCCGGCTATTACCCCGCCATTTTCACCAACTGCCGCTGCAATGACGAAAAGACCGAATTTCCCATAGGTGGATGCTAGACTCCAGTCTGTGAGGCCGCTACTGTAGGAGTTGCTAAAGGCAAGGGCAGGGGCAAGGATGTAACAGCACAGGACCAAATACCACTTGAGAGGAGGGAAGATAGATGGTATTGTTGCTGTGGATATTGCTGCCAAACCCACATATCCAGACACTGCAAACCATGTGGGTATTCTCTCTTTGAGAAATATTTCATCCCTCTTTTTTGATTCTTCTGATTGCACTTGAGAAATCTCACCATCTGATCATCATCAAGAATATTAAAAAAATATCATTTATTGATTTACAATAGAAGGAAAAAAAAAAGGCCGCACTTGTGGAGATAAGAAATACACTTGCCAAGAATCTTCTCTGTCACAAGAGGAAGGCTGCTCTGTTTAGAGCTTGTCCTCCACATCTCCCTAACGGTTATCAATATAATCTTGATCAGATTGTAAATACCATCCCCTAAAGCAACGGAAATAGATATGAACACCTGCACAAAACATGACACTAAAGATAAAAAAAAAATCTTTACAAAAAAATTAAATCAGAATATAGCAACAAACAAATGGAGAAGAAATTATTAGAAGAATTATAATTAACTTACAAAAAAAAAAAAAAAAAAAAAAAAAAAAAAAAAAAACCTTAAGAAAAGGATGTAAAGATTAAAGAAGCTCAGCTGATCCAGACAACCAAACCTTATTATTATGACATTAAAGCATGGCACAACCTTAATTCAGGATCAGGAAGGCTTAGCTTGTTTCAGAGCAAACAAGGCAAAACTACTTTGGTATTATGTCAAAACAATGGCCTCTATATAAACAGAGAACTTAAACTGTAATGTGTTATGCAATTAATGATCTAATAATATTCTTCTTCATTAAATGTTATGATGATATTCTTTTGGACTTGAACGTTAAAATACACACATTTGATAAATTAAATTAACAAATAGTAGGTTTCTCAAGCTCGGTTCTCTTAATTAGTTCCAAGTAATCTAGGTCTTCCCACCTTATTTTTTGGTATAGAGCTTTAGGTAAATATATCACAAGTACTGTTTTGACATAAAGATACAGAAGTGATGTCCAGCAAGTATATTTCCTTTGACATACCTTATATCCAAAAAGACCTTTGAAATCATCGTTAGTGAGATCAGCTGGATACCAGTCCCCAGCATGCCGGGAGATGAAAGGCCACAGAAAACCCCATGATACAATAGCTCCAAGGAGAACTGAACAATTGACGACATGCGGAACGATAAGGCCACAGCCAACATAGGTTGGACTGAAGTCCAAGTAGAATCTGAGCGAAAAGGATGCCAAGTTAGAAGAATCTGGACAAATACGTCTATCCTGGGAACCCTCCTCCACATTCATTCCACAGCAGAAATAGCAGTTACCAGTTAAGAATGAAAAGTTAATTAATACTACAACGCAAAATGTTGACATAGTATTAGATGAAGAAATATTCATTTTAAGCTGCATCAGGAGGAATATTTAAGCAATACACCAACACTGTAGTATCACAGTAAATAGACAATGGAGGTGCTACCATCAACATAATTGAAACCGGAGACTGGTTATTTAATAAAGCTCTAACCAGTTTCAAAAAAAAAAAATGCAACTAATCAGGATTGCAACTGTGTTTGTGGCATGGCAGTTAAGGGTTGTGTTCTATCAGAAGAACTAATAGAAGTGTGTCTCTGACACTTGCTATTAGTCACTTAAGAAGGTTGCCATTCTTGATCGTAATTGAGTTCTTTCTGTATGTTCCAAGTAAAAGGAGATACTCACCATGAGAAAAAGTATGTTTTGTAGCTATTTTATTGAGTTCATTAAAATTTATAGTTAGCCAGTATGCTATGTTCTGTTAACTAAAAAAAACTGAAGTTTAGCACAAGCTAGTAGTGAATTTTTACAGAATTCAAAAGGTTCCTTATAGTGTACCTTAAGAAAACCATAAAACCATCCATAAGTAAAACTTAAGAATCTTATGATTATCTGGGAAAAGCCATAACTTGGAAAAGAATTCAGATAAGTGAAAAGAAAGCCAAATCACAAGAATCTTACGTGTTCCTAAAAAGTGTCAAACCAAAGCCAGGGAAGTTACCAAATCCACATGAATCCCCAATACCGCTGAAGAACCACTTAAAGCAATTCCAGCAGAAACTTAAGCTTAAATACTTTCCAAGCTTCCGAACTTGGTTCCTGTAAGATTCTCATTACAAATCAATAAATCCATAAATATAAAAACCAAAGAGCAAGAAAAATATTCTATGATCATAGAAACTAAGAGGGGTCAGAACTCAGAAGGTTTAATTGGTGTTTCCACAATAATATGATTAACAACCAGAAAGGTTCAGCACAGAGTGTATCAGAAAGTAAGATATAAAAGGCTTACAAATTATCAATTTAACATAATTTGTGAAGTATATACCCAGCAAGCTCTGCTCCATTTTTGGTATGTAAACTGTTAATTAGCATGGCTGTGGCTGTTCCACTGGGATATGTGAGCTTATAATCCAAGACCATAACCTGAAGTAAAATGGCAAGTGACATGAAATATCAAATATGCTATTAGATTCATTGAAGTAAAAATAATTGAGGTTGCATACATGTATAGATAGATAGACTGAAAAAGCCATAATCTAAGTTTACACACACCCTCCAGTTCCACTCTTCTGTTTACTTTTTCTCATTATAGACAAACTACTGAAATAATGTCATTTGATCCTTATCATTTGTGGGACAAAAACCACCTAGGAAGTACGTAACAGGTATTAAATCACATAATTCCCCTCCACATAAACATTCCATTTAGTTTTCAATATCAACAGCCATATATTTTAACAAGATTACAAGATAGTTGTAGCAGTAAATATCACCATATTTCCTGTTAGTGTTTTCTGTTTTCTCTGCTTTACATATAATTTCCTTTTGATAAGAAAATAAAAAGAACAAAGAATGAAATATAATTCTAGCAAATCCAATGTAATATTAATGAACCAGTTAGATTACCTTACGAAGTGGCACAACGATAAAAGGTCCAATGAAACTGAACACAAACATGAAACCTATCATCCAACCCAAGCCTGGGTTTTTAACATCTTCAGCTCTATTACCAGGGTAATCAGGGCCAACGAGTTCATATGTTTTCTGATCCATGGCAATCAAGTCTGAACCAAACCCACCTGCAGTCAACAATGGCACAGTTAGCACACTAGCAAAATTGGAAGATTTTGAAAACAAAGAGGAATGTTGTTAATTTATTTATTATTATTCAAAAAAAAAAAAAAAAACAAGTGTTAAATTTTCAATTTTCAAAACAGTATATGTTCTTCAGAACTGGAAGATGTAATTTCCTCTTCTCATCCAATAAATATCTAACTTTGTCTAGGAAAAAAGATATGGCTGAAGAAAAACCAGTAGTAAGAAAATTGACTGTCTTTAATAATCAACTCATCTTAGCAATAAAGTCCCATTGGAGGATGTCAAATCGTCAATAAAGAGAAAATTACTACATCATCTAACATCACAGAAACCTTCAGAAAAATACTATTTCTTCTCATAGGAACAATATATTCTTCTACTGCTCAGATTATATTTTTTCATCTTTTAAATCTACAGTTGATTTACATCTTTATTATTTTCATAATTTCATCAGAGAGAAACAAGTTAAAGAAAACTTTGTCTTTCCACATAAAAACACAACCACATAAAAACACAAGAAAAATCATACTTGAATTCCTGTGTCATCAAATATAGGTAATAAGCTTACAGAATGCTACTACATGAATTATATATTCATTGCTAAGTAACAAATAGATAAACCTCTGTCTCATTATTAGCACCTTCAACCTGAACTGATTTCCTTTTCTGAAATAAATTGAGCAATAAGGCATTCTATGCATATCAGAGAGGGGGCATTTTTTCCCACAAGGTTTCTTGTTTTTGTTCATATTATGTAAACAATTTGTGAAAAAATACTCCCTTTTCATATTACATGCCTAGTTATAGTTGCCCCCAACTAACAAAACCTTTCAGTAGTATAAAGTCTAATAACAAAATATTAGATCTACCATCCGTATACACAAAGTACTGGTGAATTTTTTATAAGCAAATAAATTTCCAATAATATAAATTTGTGTTAAGTATGGTTTTAGTTTGTATCTTTCTTGAAAAAATCATTTTTAGTCTCTTTTTTTTTTTATCGGCTAAACACACACACCCACACTATACTACTCCTAAATCTAACTCCTAAATCTCCCCACCGGGGATTCAACCCCTCCCCTCAAGCTCCAAGAGCTTCTCCTTATGCCATTTGAGCTACAAGCTCTTGGCATCATTTTTAGTCTCTGATCCATCATCTTCGGAAATGTCTGCTTTTAGTCCTCACTGTTTTCACAAAAGATGATAAGGGACTGAAATAGTAGCACTGAAAAAGTAGCAATTAGAGTTAAAACCACATATTTTCAAAAATGAGGGACTAAATGCGTGCATTTTAAACATGAGGAACTAAAAAAATTATATTCGTCCCTGAAGGAATACCAAAGTTAGATTGCATAAAGTAACAGAACTTCAAAACAAATAGAGCCTTCTCTTAGGGACTTGTCTCCAACAACGTAGTATACTTCTCATACTCAAACCAAGGTATTCGTTTTCAAGCTTCACGGAATTTTTGTTATACTTATACTCTAGCAATTGATTTTATTCATCTATAGTAATGAACTGATGAAAACCTAGCTTATCAGTTAGGGTTGTAATTGGAATTGCAAAGAGAAGCTGTAAAATTAAAATATATTCACAATTCACAGAAAACGGGTGAGAAACAGAAACAGAGACATACATACCTGTAAAGACAAGATCATAGCAAGCAACAACGCAAGTTTGGATGACAGTATTCTCTTGCCGAGTAAAGGGTTTAGTGAAAATCCCTAATTTGGACAAGAAACTCGTCCATGTCTTAACGAAGAAGAATGCAAGCAAACCAGCAGCGATATTGAGGGAAGGGGCGATTCCAACGGAGAGACTGAGCTTGAGAGCGATTATGGAAAACAAAAATCCCAATATAGCACTCACCACTAAACCTCTCGTTGTGATTTGCACCTTCCATTCAGGAACCTTCTCGTCTTCACACAGCAACAAATTCGGAGGAGGAGAATCCAGAAGCAGAGGTTCAGAAATGCTATCCATGGATGAAGTTTCTGTGGTAACCATGATGGAGAAACAAAGAGATTCTCGTTTGTTTTAGGGTGCGCCCCTCGTGTTTGGCGCGGAGTCAAATTACGTGTCCTCAAATCATGTCTGCAATAATGTCTCACCAATAAAATATCGTAATATCATTAAAAAATTCTATTAAGAAATAAAAGATTAACGGCTTATTTGATTTCTCTTCTTGAAAATAGTTTTCTGTTTTTAAAAACATAACTAAAAAACCCGTTTGACAGTAGAGTTTTCAAAAATAGTTTTCGAGAACAGAATTTGTTTTTCAGTATTTAAAAACCAAAATATGAAAACATATGAAACATGTTTTGGTTTTCAATTTTCAATTTTCTGAATTTACACACAAATTTATATTGAAAACTCCTCTCACTTTTTTTTAAAAACGGTTTCCGAAAACCGTTTTATAATACAATTTCTAAAAACTAAAAATCAAAACTGTTCCAAACAAGCTCTAAAATTAAAGAAAATATTTTTAATAAAATAAGGTGACGATTTTCTATTAGTGAGACATGATTGGGGTCATGATTTTAGGACTCCTGATATGAATCTGTTTGGCGCACCTATGCATCCCTTAAGGGTCTGTTTGGTTCAACGGAGGGGAGGGGAGGGATTTTAATGGAGGGGAGGAGAGGGAAAATAAAAAATTTGAGAGTGTGTTTGGTTTAAATGGAGGGGAGGGGAGGGAAGGGAAAATAATGTTTTTGTGTTTGGTTGAAAGGGAGACGAGAGATTTTAAGTGATTTAATGTGTTAATTTTGCCCTCTCCTCCAAATTCCCCCACTTTTAGAGGGATTTTAAAATGAATTAAAATCCCTTTCCTTTCTTCTCCTCCTCTAATTTTTAACCAAACACACCAACTTCCTAATAATCCCTCCCTTCCCCCTCCCCCTCCAAAAACCTTCAACCAAACGGACCCTAAGTATCACATGCAAAATCTAGTTTCCCTATAATCAATTCATATAGTTGCGGTGGAAGGAAAGAGAGTATTGGGTGTGACTGTGACTCCCTCTTGATTGGTTATAGTTATTTTTATAAATTTTAAGTCAATTGCACTTTTTGGTCCTTTAACTCTTATATTTGTTTCATTTTGGTTTTTAAACTTTTTGAGATTTCATATTTGTCCCTCAACTCTAAACAACGTTTCATTTGGATCTCAACCGTCCGCTCCGTTAGTAAAATTAATGGAACAGTGATGACAACGTTAAATTTACGGCTCCATCACCAAGCTCGCTGAAGAGCCATTCATTTGAAAAAGTTAACACTGTCATCACTGTTCCATTAAATTTACTAACGAAACTGACGATTAGACTAAAATGAAACATTTTTTTAAATTTAAGAGACTAATATGAAACCTAAAAAAGATAAAGGACCAAAATAAAATGAACATAAAAATTAGAGGACCATGCATTTGGCCTAAATTTTATTTTATTTTATCTTCAACTCTCTCATTTGTACCACTTTTACTTTCGATAAACCAATTCATTCAAATTAATAAAAAAATTAGTTAAGTCATTTAATTTCTTTTATCTCATATATCTCATAAGAAGAATTATTCTTCTTACAATTGCTTCTATCACGGATCATAAATTGAATCTCCACTTACCAAAATAAATAAGTTATTATTGAATTAAAATTATCTAACTATATTTTTTTAAAAAAAAAATTGCATGCAAACCCGTATAAAATAGTCTTAGTCAAGTAGTTTAATGGGTACGATCCTCAGTTGTACTATTTTTCTATGAACCAAAAAAATCCGCATAAAATAGTGGCTTAGCTAGAGAGAACCATCCAGATAACTAAAACAACGGTGATTCATATATAACTATTAACATATACAACTAATTTATAATATACTTGACATCAATCAAATTATACTTTTAATTCTACTTTTTAATTTTTTATATTAAAATAATAATTAAATATAAAAGTAAATGAATTGTATATAAATAATATACAAAACTTTTTCCTAACTAAAAATAGGCTAGAAACCTCTTCTTTGAAGAATTAGCTAAAATATTACTATCTCCGGTCCTAAATATATGACCTTTTGGAGGAAAATTTTTGGTCTTATATATAAGACTCATTGCAAAGTTCAAGAAGCAATTATTAGTTTTTTCCTTGTCTACCCTTGTAATAAATGAAGAGACACAGAGTACAATTAATATATTTGTTAAAAATTTTGACTTTAAATAAGGGTAAGTTTGGTATATTATATTATTTTTTGATAAGACAAGATATTAAATAAGGTTGTTAGTAGTTTTTTAATCGTGTGAATTGATTAGATAATCCTATAAAAAAGAACAGAGGTAATAATAATTAGTTAATTATAATTATATTATAATATTAACGAAAAGAAAAGCTCAGAATTAGAAACATCTCATATCCCTCTCAGTCTTAAGTTCATTGACATTGAACAATTTGAGAGGCTTTGCAAACTGAAACAACTTGTGGGTTATTCTCCATTTATCTAGCCCAATAAACATTAGCAAGTGCTTTAGAAGCCACTTAGAATGGAAAACCACTTGCATAATTACTTGTTCTAAATTATGTTTTACTGATTTGGGTTTTTTTTTTTCAATCGGCAATTTTGGTATTGTTCTAATGTTATTTTCTCTTTGGACTAAAAAAAGAAAAAAGAAAAGAAACTTCTTAGATTTGAGAAGGAAGAAAAATAGGGCACTTTCTCTCCCTCATTTGCTCGCGAGAGAATGCGGAACCACGGTATGACAGCGACGGAATTCAGTGAAGAAGGCACAATGTAGCTCGAAGAACACTGAGATAAATGAGAACTAGAAGAGATGAACCTCCGTAATTGTTTGGAGAACAAAAGTAATATTGAGATAAAAAAGAAGTAATATTGAGATAAGCAATATTGAAGAATATTTGCTTTGAAAGAAATAGAGTGGAAAGAAGTTAAAATATTTCACTTATCTTGTTTGTTTGGATAAAAATGAAAGAGGAAAGAAGTATACAAAATATTTTAATGACAAAATTGCCCTTGTATTTTTTAAATAACGTCATTTTTTTCTCATGATTTCATTATTTAACTGTGTTCCCATTTTTAGTTTTATGTTTCCTTTTTTATATGTTGAACGTCTTTCAAAATTTCTTATTCAATTATTTATTTAGATAATAATAATAATGATAATAATAAAATGATTATTGGCGAGTCTCAAAAAAATGATTTTCTTATGAAAATTTGAACCCTTTTTTTTATCTCTGCTAAGCTAAAATAAGATACTAGTCCTCCCACCTTCAATAACAAAAAAAAAACATTTCCTAGTCGATATTGACTCCCCTAAATTGCAAAAATTAAAAAAAAAAAAAAGAGAGAGAGAAAGCTACCAAATATACACACAATTGCTTTAAGGAAGCACAAAAGATTAAGTACAAACTAGATACATACATAGATATGCTTTAGTCAAGTACACACAAACCATTAAGTACAACCCATATTGTTTCATAAATTACTATGTTCACCAAATTGCATATAACTTGACCTATAGACCATGTCTATTGCCCAATTCCACCAAAAAAAATAGTGTGACAAGTATAAACTAAATTGTTGCCAGACTCAAAAAAACAAAAGGGGCAATTAACCTATATTAAGATACAAAAGGGCCAAATTAACAAATGGTCTAGTTCCATACAAGGTATATCATAGTCTTCATTTGATACCTACTTGTGTCATCATTTGGATGAGAGCTTTCACCCGCTTCTCAAGAGGAACTCCAAATAGTTCCCTTTTTTCTGCTCATTGTCACATAAAAACGAGTAACACCTCATTAGGTATGGGTCACAACTATTCAACTCAGTTAGCAGATTATAAACATCCGATTACGTATAAAAGCGACGTGTGCTTTGGTCAATGATAGCAACTCTTTTTTCTGCTATGACAAGTTGCTTTTCAGCAATATAAGTTTGTTTTCCACACACATCAACTTGTCTTTCTACCGCTTGATTTAGTTTATCAGCTATATTATTACCATCCTTAACTGCCTCTGCCAGTGCACTTATGACCCTAGTCACTTTTTCATATTGAGCCTCAAGCACATCAACCATGCTTGCCTTTCGTTTCGTGCTCGTGCCCCTTGATACCGGTGTCTCCATAGATTGATTGCATTGCACATTCATCGGGCTAAATGAGTCGAAATTTGTCCCATCAAAAATTGCCCCACCAAATAAGTTATCATTGTCAAAGTTCAATTTAGTATCACTAGAGAAGACTTGATCTATACCATTATCATTCAAGTCTATGTTTTCCTTTTCCCATCTCCTGAGCCTTTCCTTTGTCATTGTTGCTTAAAGACCAGTTGCACGGTCAGCTCCAAAGAGTTCTTTCAAAGTGTCATAATTTTTTATTTCCATCCGTTTCCATTTTGCAGCATGATATTTTTCCTATTTACGCATTTCGTTATCCACCTCAGCAAGCAATGACTCATCCACGTCCACGCCCATTAGAAAATTGTGTAAGATGCAACAAGCAAGCACTATATCTGTCATCATTTGAAACGAATAGTATGGTTGAGCACCACCACCAATAATTGGAAATCTCTTTTTTAGAACACCAAATGTTCTCTCAATCACATTACGAAGTGAGGAATGACGAAGATTGAATAACTCTCTAGCATTTTGTGGTCTACGTGCAGAATACTCCTTCAAATGGTAACGAACACCTCTATATGGTGTTAGTATCCCACGTTTTAGCATGAATCCTGCATCCCCCAAATAATACTTACCTACAAAAATTATATATGGGTATATACATAAATCATTACTTAGAAATTGCTACAATGTTAGGGAGTAGTATGCCACTAACCTTCTAAAATCCTAGAACCTAAAGCTGTTTCTTCCCAACTAGTTTATACATATATAAATTTCATATCAAAATCACATGCAGCCAATACGTTTTGGGTAGGATAATCTTTTCTTCCACGAAATCATGGTGCTTGTGCTCTCAGAACCTTCACTCGAACATGTGTTCCACCAATAGCCGCGAGACAATTCTTTTTTAAATCCATCAATTCATGTGTTAGCATTGAAGATGTTAAGTTTATACTAACTACGTGTAATTAACCAAAATTAATACCTTAAAATAAGGGTAGAATCTGCTACTATTTTGAATTTGTGAAGGGATATCTCTACCAGAATGATGCTTTAAAAATCCCGCCTCTAATGAAATGATTGCTTGTAGCACATTATGGAAATGTCAACTAACCGTTTCCCTAGAACGATGGAAAAAGAAAGACACTGTTCTATTGTTAACATTATGACCTATAATGTGCAGAAATTTAGCCAATTGTTCTTCAACAGTTGATCGCATTGTGTCTTTTACTAAACCATTTCCTCTTAATTTTCCACACAATTGTACAAATGCTTGTGGACCCATTCGTATGATATCCCGACATTTTTCTGTGTGTAAAAGTTGCCTCATTAGTTGGCCACGCCTATGCTCTCTTTCATCAAAACCAAGGTTGGGCTGTCTAGGTGTCACTCTTGACATCATTTGTAACAAATACAATGCATGCACAATACAACACAAAATAACTACAACACAAATACGCTTTCTCTTTTCTAATTGTTCTAAATGTTCCCTCACTTGATTTACAATTTGCATGCCAACATTTACCCCAGAATTACTAATACTAATTGCTTGTAACTCCATCTCTTCTAAATCAAGAATTTCATCTTCCAACGCCATATTTTCCATATTTTCAAAACCAGTAACTCCTTCCAAAGGTCAACTTTTACATTGTCATCATCACAAGCATAAGCATATAAAAATAACATTATGATAATAGTTAAAACAATAATTAATCTACAAGTAGATTCTTTTATAAGCAAAATAACAAATTTTAATGAGATAAAGTATCACAAGTACCAAACAAATGACGCAAGAATATAAAAGCAATTTTCCAAACAGTAAATAAACGCAATGAGAGTGGTGAATTTCTAAGGTACAAGGTTCTGTTGTATCTCTTACTCTAAGAAGAATAGGAATAAAAAACAAACCGATAAGTGAATTGAAACTAAATCCCTCTCTCACTATTTTAGTATGCTTTTCTACAGTGTTTTTCAGTGGAATTCCCACTTAGCCAACCACACTATATATTAAATCAATTTCTTTCTAAAAAAGCAATGTGCTAATAACACAGGTAATAAAAAGTTATGATTTAACTTTCTGCATTATTATTTAGCTTGCAAGGGGTCATTCAAATTTTCATGCCGGAGATGTCCACATTGAATGTGGATTCTGAAAATCCAGATTAGACGGCAATAATGTGTTGTGACACCAAAACAAAACCTTATTGAGGAGTTTTGTAGTTTAACTCAATTTAGTACCAAGCACGGACTTTGAAACACTATCTATTAACACAAATTAATTAATCGTATCTTATATTCATAATGGACTTTGAAACACTATCTACACAACCTATTCTATTGGATTTTGAGTTACTTTCCCTCATATCCTTTACAACCTGGATTAAAGATTTTGAAATACCAGAACAAAACCTTCTCACTTTCTGTTTTACCCTTTTGTATATATATATTTTCACTAAATAATTCTTCATTATTGAAGCAATATGAATGAGAACATTCAGTCTTATTTTTATCTCCCTCTAGTATGTTTTGAACAGTGACATTCACACTAGTATCTTCAATAAATTAGAGATAATTACTAACCTGTGAGTGTTTTGTTTTGAATGAGTTCCTTGCAATAATTCTACACCATAAAATACATGTTAAAAGGGAAAAAAAAAACTCCACCACAATGCAGAGTTTCATGCGTAAGAACTGGGAAGCAATTAGGTTGAAGAAAAAAACAATTAACCAAAAGGGAAAACCAGAAATGGGATATGTAAACAAAAGGAAAAAATCATGTTACTAACCAGAGGAGAGAGCCGAGCGAAGAAAAAGAAGAAATTAGAAGACAATCCACAAAATATATGATGAGGTGATTCACGCGGGAATAATGAATATAGACGCGCGAAAAAGAAAAAGGAATTAGGGATGAGGACATTTTGGTATTTTCATTTTATTTTTCCTTCTCTTGTTTCCCAGTCTCGTCTTAGGAGGAGAGATTTGTATTTTTGTGGGACCCACTTACTTTTTGACACTTCTACTCCATTTCTATTGTAACCAAACAAGGGAACTTATATACTTCTATCATACTTCACTCATCTCTACATCTTTCTTTCACATTTCCACCAAACCAAACAACGTGTTAATTCTTGTTCACTTCTAACTTCAGTAGTCAAATTCTTTTTTGGCAAGTTCTTTCCAAGTTTCAAAAGGTTTGTTTGGTTTACTGCTCATATAAATTGAAAATACTTTAAACGCTATCAGTACGGCTGACAAAGCGGGTTTGACCTGTCGGGTCTGATCGTTAGTCCGCCTTAAATTAGCGGATCAAGTTGTATATTTGAGTCTGCTATCCCCACTTGGCGCGCTCCAACTAGCTCACCGACCCATGCGGGCCAACGGCAGGCCGGGGCGGGCGTGCCAGCCGACCCGTTTTTCTTATTTTTTTTATAAAATACATATTTTTTATTTATGTATAGGGAGCTTTAAAATTCCAAAAAAATAAATACAATTAAAAGTTATACTTTTTGTATGAGAATATATTTTTTTAATGAAAACATTAATAAAAACACTTTTTTTCTTAGGAAGGCTCTTTTTCTATATAAAAATACATTTTTTTTTATTTTCTGGCGGACTAAATGGGGCCAGCCAGCGGCCCACCAAGCCAATCTAAAAACGGGCCGGACTAGAAAAGTGAACCCGTATGATCTATGCTAGCCAAATGAGTAACGAGTTAAAAGATCCAAGTTGACCCGTTTTGCCACCTCTAACTATCCGTCTATCACCCTTTACTTAGAGGTATTAATAGGTTGGTTTGATTTGAGTTTGAGGTAAAATATTCTGAATGCTAAAAATTAGTTTGCCTTGAGATGAATTTGTGGCAAAAAACAAAAAAGTCTTAAAATCCAAACTAAATCAACCCAAACAATGAGTAAATTAATTTGGGTTGAATCATCAGATTATCCGATTAAAAAATTATTACATTCATCCAATATACTTAATTTAATGTACAACCTTCACTTATTTTGTACTAAAATGTTAAATCTTTTTATTAAATGCTATTATAAACTTTTTATTTATTTAATTTTAACAAGTATTTTTTATCTTTCATTCAACATTTACTTTTTAAAAAATAAATGACACTTATTAAAATTAAATAAATGAAAAATTTATAAAAAGTTTAATAAAAAAATTTATCATTACTCTTTTGTACTATTATCAATCACATGAAATGCATGAGATAATGGGAGAGGAAAATATGTGGAAGGAAGTTAATGGTGCGATGGTGCAATGAATCAATCATTCTGCCACGTGGGCCCCACAGAAAGTTAGTGGTTACTTTCCAATCTGCTACTTCGATATATCAACTTCTCCACATCGCATCACCATTCATTTTTTTTTTTTGGATAAAGTAACTTCGGATGTGGATAACACACGTGAATACGTCCTTTTTGTTATCATGCTTGATGTCTTGTAGCTTAATACAATTTAAAACTAGAATAAAATAATCTTAATTTTTTTACTAATATTATTTCAAAATTGCTATTTAAGTAGGAATTCATTCTGTTTATTAATAATCTTTTTTTTATTAATTAATGAATGCAGTCTTGACATTAAAAAGATAATAATTTATTAGAAGTTTAGAACTAGTGTTTGTGACTCGTGCTGTCGTCCGGATTTAAAATTAATTAAAAAACAATTACACCTATTTGTGGTTAAAATATAAGATACTACTAAATGGATTTATTTGTTATTTATATTAAATACTAAATTAAAATCAAATAATTTTATAAAATAAATAGATTATTATATAATTAAATTATAAAAATTCTAAGATTGGTTTTTTTATTGTTGTTACAACCATTAGTTTTTTATTGTTGTTATAACCGTTAGATCGGGAACAACATGCTGTAATAACAGCAGCAAATCCGAATATATGGATTTAAATTTGGTGATGTAACATCACCATGCTGTAGTGATGTGTCTCAATTTTAGCCTTTTATTTTTTTACTTTGAAAAAAAATGATAAAATAAAAAGTATGTTGTTGTTGTTACAACCGTTAGATTAGGAACATGTTGCTGTAACCGCAACAAATCCGGATCCACATGCCAGACCTAGCTCTAATAATTATAAAGTAGGACTGACCTGTTTAGCGAAAGCATGACCCAACCTGTTTTGAAAACAAGAGAGATCAAAATCACTCATTTAAAACTTAAACGACCAAAATTACCCAAAATACAAACAAATGGTCCAAAACTACAATTAAGTATAAGATTTATTTCAAAATTGACTATGTAAACTCTATTCTTTAAACTTTCCTTGTTTTTAAAAATTCCAATATTGATCAATTATAAATATGAATTAGGGTAAATTACATCTACCTCCCCTGAACTTTTGGAGTATTACACTGTTATGCATGTTTCCAAACATAACACAGACCTCCCCTACATGTTTTCAAAACTACACAACCCTTCTCAGCCTGGTGAAACCCTTGCAACTTTGTGCCCCTTCTTCAACCTTGCCTCTATTCTTCTAGCCGCGACCTCACCACCGTTTTTTAAGCTTGTGACCTCGCGAGCCTTCTTCAACCCTACGACCTTCAAAACACTTCCTCAACCATGCGACCTTCTCAAACCCTTCTTCGAATTATTCCTTCTTAACCACTTAAGATTTCTAATTTGAGACCACTTCATCTTGACATTGTCTAAGAGGCATTTTCTAAGTGATTTTTTGACATTTTAGGTATGCTTTACTAATTAAACACTTTTTTGTTTCTCAATCGGTTATTTTTTAAGTAAAAGTCTGAATACTTGTTTGATTTAGTATAACTTTCCCAATTATGGGTAAAATTGTCTTTTCATAACTATGAGGCCATGTGCAAATCACATATTTGTTAAAAATTCAACTTTCTGTTAACGTGAAGAGATATTAATGTAATGTAAATAAACTTCATAGGAGGTCTGTGTTATGTTTAGAAATATACAGGAGGACAATGTAATACTTCAAAAGTTCAGGGAATGTAAGTGTAATTTACCCTATGAATTATTGTTTCCTCAAAAATGGAAAAGAAACATAGTTTAGTATTATTTATAGAACAATTTTTTGCATAAAAAGAAATGTAAAACAAAGATGCATAATTTCTCTTTTTTTGTTCAACAACAGGCCTAGTTTCGGTAAGTGGATGGTGTGAGATAGAAAAAAAGGTGCAAAGAGCAAAACCCTTGAGAAATGGATTATTTGAAAGAAAAAAAACGATAGACTCTTCAATAACTAATCATATTTTTCGACTAATAATGCACGGGCCGTTTTAGCATATAATCCCTTATGTGTTTTTTAAATCGAGAAATGATATATCAACTTATTAAATTTTTTATAAATTTTTTAATCAACTAAATTTTTTATAATTGGATAATTGTCATTTATCATTTCAAAAAATATATGCTTAATGAAGATAAATGATAAAAACATGTTGTTATACATTTTTGTTATTTTCAAATTAAAAAATGATTTGATATATTAATTAATTAATTAACTTTATATATTTTTATTAAATTATTTAATAAAAAAACACAAATAACCTTCTTTTTTAATTCAACTCATTATCATTTTTTCAATTAAATAATAGACAAGTCAAATACTTAGCATGGCAAACAAAGCACAAAAGATGAAATATGAAATAAGTCCGTGACGAATAATAGACACAATTAGACACAACTATATAATGGTTCACCCTTGGGCTATTAGTCTTCGGTGATCTCTATGCCTCGAGGGGATTAGTCTTCGGCTATCAGCCGGGGGATACCCTTGGTTCACCCAAAAAAAAATATAATGGATAAATTAAATCTTCACATTCACAAAATAAAAATATGAATAATTCACTGACAAAGGAAAAAAATGCTAGTAAAATAAACGAAATTAGAAGAGTGAGATGAAAAATTAAATACTTATTCTAAAACGAGAAAGGTAAGCAAGATAAAAAAATTAAAACGGTGCACTAACCAGAGAAACAATGATGATGATCCAAAAAAAAGGTTAGAAAAGCGGCAAAGGAAGTAGGTGAGAACAAAAATAAGAAAAGAAAGTGCACATGATAAGGAGAAATAAGGATAATTTGATCTTCATATTTGTGATTCCAGGTATATTAAAGATATCCACCTATTTAGGTGAGAATGTGAAAAATGAGAATTCTTTATATTTAAACATTCTTAATAATCTTACTTTTTTAGGTAAATTTTTTTTTATCTGCTACCAAATGTTAGTAAACTTTTTTTTAAGTGACATTCCCAAAAAACTAAAAATTATGTCCTCTACCAAATACCTCATAAGAGTCATGCACTGAAAACCAAAAAAAATGATATGCTTTCCAAAACATGATTTTTTGTTTTAGTGTACAGTTATATATTCCTAACCATCTTAACGATGTGTTTGGTTGGGCCGAAAATTTGAAGAAAGAAAAAGGAAAATTTGAAGAAAGAAAAAGGAGGAGAAAGAGAGTAGAAAATAGATGTTTTCCTTGTTTGATAGAAGGTGCCTTCTAATATAAGTAAGATTTTTCTGTGATGTATGATACATCATAGATTTTGACCGTTAGATATAGAAATATTTTATTCAATGAGTTGGATTTATGTAACTTGTAGTTCAGGTTTTTAATTTTGTGTGTTTTAATTTGTTTGAAATTGCAATTGACTCCCAAATTCATTTAACATTTCTGATTCAATTGCAACATCCCAAAGGAGTTTGAGAGTGACACGCTAAGCCCACCACCAATGCCTGACTTCACCACCACCACTAGGCCCGTCGGAGGCACCGAGTTCAGCTGGTGCAAGGCCGTTCTCAGCGACACCGACGGCACCGTCTTCAGCATCCTCCATTCCAAGATCCACCTCGACCCTTCCACCAACTCCTTCCACTTCCTCACTCCCCCCACTCCTAACGTCCAAATCCAACCCTTCAATCTCCCATCAACGACACTCGTCCTCCACCACGAATCCACACGTCCGCGTGCGACTGCGCTGCCGCTGTGGCGATGCTCAAGGAGTTGCTACGGTTGGTGACTGACGGCGACAACGATGGAGCGAAGGAAGAGAAGGTGAACTCAGTGATTGAGGATCTGATCCCTGAAGGAAAAATGAATAAATCGTTTTGGGCGCGTGGATTGGATGTGCTTGGGTACTTGCTCAACGCACTGAGAATCTCGAATTTGAGTTTTGTGGATGTTGAATCGTAGCTGGACTCCCTCTAAATCTTGGTGGGTTCGCCGTCGTCGATCTTGACGTCGCAATCACCGGACATGGAATAAGGTTGGTGGGTGTGGTGGTGGTGAGGTTCCTGATCGTGGAGGATAAGGAGTTGCTCGTGATTGGAATCTGGGTTTTTTTTGGCGGAAAACCCTAAGTTGTAACACTTGTTGATTAATTACTTGTCGCCTTTAACATGAAATAGTTGACAACTTTTTTTTGGGGTTCTGAATATAGTAGATAAGTTTAAAGTTTAAACCAGCAAGGTTTACCAAAAAAACAAAAAATCAGCAACTTGATGCGGAAACTCAATCAAGTAACCAAGCAAGGGTGGCTGGAAACATTGCCTTCACCAAACAAGTTCAGACCTAACCCATTCAATGGAGAAGGGGTCAATAAATTGGTCTCTCAACTTTGTTTACTTTGTCAGTGGCCATACTCTTCTCTTCTTTAAGTCTAATAGCAAAAAATTTAAGATGAACAAATTTCTATAGGAAAACTTTCATTACCAAAGAATCCATATATCAAATACAACCTTTATCAATATAGTAGACATGAAAACTGCTTATAAGAAAAAAAAAGTAGAGATAAAAAAACTTTAAGAAATATTTTAGATTTGCTTCAGGGACTACTTACCAAATAACACAACTTTAATAAAATTAGAAAGGACTAGGGGTAAAATCAGAATTTCAATCAACAAACTGTTGTTCTAGATTCCACAAAATTTCCTTACTTATGGTAGAACCCACCTTGATAGAAAAGAAAAAAGTGAAGAAAATTAGAGGAAAAAAAGTTGGCATAGATTCCACACTAAATTTTCTCTTCATAGTTTCTTGAAATTTGTAAAACCTCTTACAATAAAAAAAATCAAATGCATATTTTGATCCTCTAATTCTTATGACTATTTTATTTTGGTCCTTTAATTTTTTGAGGTTTTATATTAGTTTCTTAACTCTAAAAAAAATGTTTCATTTTGATCACAATCATCAGTTCCGTTAGTAAATTTAACGGAACAATGATGGTCGCATTAACTTTTCAAATGAATGGCTCTCCTGCGAGCTTAGTGATGAAGGCATAAAGTTAACGTCGTCATCACTGTTCAGTTAAATTTACTAACGGAGTTGACAGTTGGGACCAAAATGAAATGTTTTTTTAGAGTTAAGGAGCTAATATGAAACCTCAAAAAGTTGATGGACCAAAATAAAATAGACATAAGAGTTGGAGAACCAAAAAGTGCATTTGGCCATAAAAAAATATCCCCAAGTTTCACTTTCTTATACAATTAAAAGATCAATTTAGTATTTTACACTCAAACTTTGTTTCTTCTCACTTTTTCTCTCTATGCAAATGCAAAGAGAGAAAATTATCACTTTGTCTCTTCTATATTTTCTATTAAATCAAACAAAACTCATAATCTCTATATTTTTTCTTCTGTTTTCTTTCTTTCTTCGTACTTTCTCTTTTCACACTTTCTCTTATCCTCAAAACAAAAGGTAAGAGTTCCACTAATATCTTTAAGCTTGTCGAACTCTAATCTAGGAAAATTCAACGGACTCTAAAATTTTGAAAAAAATAATTGCACTTTTCATTTTTATAAATTTTCAATTGTGTAATTTTTATTCTTCTAGTTTTTTTTTTGTAATCTTGATTCTTATATTTTCAATTGAACGGTTGTGATCCTTATAGAATTTAAAATGAGAAAATTGAGCCATAAGGTCTAATCTATGCCTAATTTAAATGATTTCTTATCCGTTACTATCGTTATCGAAACCTGTATCAAAAATTATGATCAATTTATTATTTGTGATCAATAACGTTAGTATTAAATCATTCCAATTGCACGGAAATTAGACTTTACAAATCAATTTTCATATTTTAAATTTTATAAGGACTAAAATTGTTCAATTAAAACTATAAAGACTAAAATTACACAATTAAAAATTATAAAAAACAAAAATACAATTAATTAATAAATAAAAGTAGAGATAATTATGCCATATTGATATGTTTCTGCAAGTACACAAACCGTACCTATTAAACTGGGCTTAGAAAGATAAAGTAAAATAAATAAAAACAAGCATCACTCATTATTATTAATACAAAATTCTTTGATTTGGAATACTATTCACAATCAATACTATATAGGAATCAATATCTATCTTCCATCGGTTCTGAACCTGCCTACGTATTGTGCATATTGTCAATATCATCAGTGACAAATTATGCTAATTTTATTATTATTTTTTATTAAATAATTAATTCAATCTGCCTTAGGCTATTGATGATCCTAAATAAATAAATAAATCTGCCTTTGAGCTTAGACTGCGTTTGTTTGTTTTTTTTTTTTTAATTATTTTTTATGTTTAGCATGTTTGGGAGTAAAGTTCTGCCTTTCAAGAGTTCAAGGTGGTTCAACCAAGTTTTCAAACACTCTCTTAATTCAAAAATTATTTATCCAAAAAAGATATTTTTCAAAAATTAACTAAAAATTATGTCTAATACTCTTACCAAACATCCTCTAAGTGATTCATTCCATGGGAAAATTACCACTATGGAAACATATATCACATGCCTTAATTCAAGAAAATAAGTAAAATAAAGCTAAAATTGAAAATAAAATTAAAAAAAAAAAAACAGCCAGGTTTCACCAAGTAATAAAACAGATCCTGCTAAAAAAGCTATAAACATCCATAAATATATAGATATATACATCTATAAAATAATAAGGTGTAATAAATTCAAGCTTTCAATTACAAACAGAGGATTAAAAACACCAATATCTCTTCTTGCAAAATAAACCTTAATAATTAATATTCATACCTCTTTCCCAATACAAGACACTAACTATAATAGTCATGAGCAAATAATAATTCAAACTTCAATTTTTTATTTTATTTTTTTTGTATTTAACTTTTTCAACCATGTCTTTCTGTTCCTTGAAGCTCTGGCTCAAATTCATTGATGAAAGCTTGCTTTTTTCTGCTTCTGCTTTTTGGACACAACATGTGTGTGATATAAAATAATATTAGGTTTTATATCAAAATCCCTAATAAAATTATCTTTCTTTGATTCTGAAACTTGTGCATCTTGAAGAACAAGAAGATCTTTGACTGTTTCAGGCATAGCTTGTCCATTCATCATGTTCTTCCAATAATCTCCCATGTCTTTTCTTGCATAACCAAGATTTGGAACCTACAAAAAAATATATATATAAAAAAAAATAAAAAATTTTGTAACAATGAATAACATAGGATATATAAATTAAACTCATTGGATCAAATTTTCAAGGATACGTGTGTGTTTGGATTAGTTTATTTTAAAGAAATAATCTGTTTTTTTCTGAAACTGTGTGAGAGAGTTTATGAAAAACAAGTGAATATTATTTCTATGAAATTAATCGTTTCTAACCATGGTTACTGGATTAAAATAAGAAGATTTCTTGACGGATTGGATTTGATCTAAGATTAAGAGAAGATTAATTAAGAAGAGAAAATAAAGTAAATAAATTATGAAAGAGGTGTTTCATGAAAGCTTACCAAGAGAAGAGAGAAGACTAGGAGCAAAGAAAAGATGGAATTCATTTCTTTGGAAAGAAGTGAATTTTTCATTGGATTTGTCAGTTTGAAGGCTAGGATCCTCTGCCTCTGCCTTTCTCTTTTTATAGACCACAAGATATGTACATGTGTTTAAAAGATTTGATTAGTTATTTTAAGGTGCGCCCTTTGAGTTTTAAATTGTATTTTTACGTGTGTCTTATTATATCGTAAACAAAATAATAATTATATATTTATATGTTATTAATTATTGATTTGATTTATTTGTATAGACAATCTCAAACTCAAAAGAATCATCAGAATTTTTATGATTTTTTTATCTTGAAATAAATTAATATTCAACTATGCACTGGATAATAACTTACTAGAAATAAGAGTGGTTAAGATAAAATTGATGAGGGAGTAATGGTATACTTTTCTCAACTTCTAGACTCATCACATAGGTACATTTCAGTTCTTAATTAATTAAAAAAAGAGAAAGATAATTGAAAGATGAAAAATTAAAAGTTCATGGTTACGTAATTGATCAAATTGAAAGTATTTGGTAATACTAATTATTAAAGTAGCTAATAAATATAATTCCAAAACGTTTTAAAAAATGTCGATAAAAGGCCAATAACAATTAAAATCATGTATTTTTTTAGACCTTTATCAAATAAAATTACTATCGTTTCAACAAGTAAAAACATCTTTCAACTAGATAAAATAACTTACTCAACATCTTTCAGTGCCATTTTGCATCGTTCCTTTCTTTCTTTTTATTCTCATTGAAGGGGCACTAAGGCCTACCTTTTCTTTCTTTCTTTCTTTTTTTTCTTTGTACATGTCCAACAAAATTAATTTTTTTGAGATTTAAAGATTATTGATATGAGTTTAATTTTTAGCTTAACAAATTTTTTCTATCTATACACGATTAAAATTTAAACTACTATCCTGATATTTAAAAACCTCAACTATCTATCAATTATATCAAAATTTATTAATATTTTAGAATACTTTTAGGTTGAGTGATATACCGTTTCAGTTTCTAACTTTGCGACAATAATTTACTTTAGTTCCTAACTTTGTGCGGATAAGTCATTTTAGTCCTTAACTTTATATTTTAAATGTCACTTTAGTCTCTGAATTATATAATCATTTATTTTATTTCCTAAAAGTTAGGGACTAAAATAAATAATATAGTGAAAGTCATGGACTAAAATGACTGATTTTATGAGTGACTAAATTAACTTATAAAATACAAAATCAGAAACTATTTTAGTATATAATTCTTTTTAGTTACTTTATTGTACTTATTTTATTAAAGCTTGTAATTGGTGGGTATGTTGTGATTATATAAGGCAACCCTATAATAGGGTCGGTGCCTTTTTCTCTACCCTTTTGCATGTTTGCACAATTCACGGCACTTCTTCACTTTGCTTTTATTATATAAATAATAATAATTTATTTATATTTATATTAATATTTCAAATGTTAATTTTTTAAAATATTTCAAATGTACTAGTATTTAGTTTTATAGCATGTGTGAGGTGTAATACTTTATTAAGCATTTGTCAACTTTAACATTATACAATGCGATGCTAAAAAAGCAGTTAGTGTTCTTCTGATATGCCAAACAAAAATTCTTGTTTGTGCAACTTCATAACAAACCAACAAAATTTTTATTAAGAATTATATTATAATCAAAATTTGTGTTTCACATTTTTTTTTGTTTGGGTTGACTTCAGATTGATCATTATTGACTATTACCTACGAAAATCAGTTAATTAGAAATATATATTATATTCTAATTTTGGATAAAATTATGGACTTGTTCAAATTGAAATGATTGTAATTATATTTCAAAAAAAGTATAGAAGGAATTAAAAATCTTTTTCTACAACAAATCTTTTTCTTTATATATTCTCTTTTCCTACAAACAACAATCTTTTTCTACAACAAATCTTTTTCCTTTATATATTCTCTTTTTCTTCAACAAAAAGATAAAGAAGAATAGTTTCAATAGTTCATGTCCACCTTACATATCCCAAAAGGAGGAGAGAGAAAAAAGAGTAGAGTATCAACTTAGTTTATGAAATTACAAATATGTATCAATTTTTTGGTCTCCGAAAATATGAAAAAAATTTAGTACATAAAATTAATAATAATTATTAATTAATTTAGTCCGACAGATTAATTTAATTCCTAATTTTTTTAATTAGATAATCAAATTGATCTTTTACTAATAAATAATTCAAAAACTAAAATTTCTTTTTCATAATTGCAAAGCGTCAAATTGCTAGAGGAAAGTTTCGGGAACTCAGATCTTACTTGAAATTCTAAGCCTTTGTTTGGTTAAGAGAAAAGAAAAAAATTAACAACAATATAACTTTCATTATTTATTTTGAGAGAAATAGGAAGAAAAATGTTAAATTATAGAAAGAAAAATTAAAGCTCAAAACATTTATTTTCTCTCAGAGATTTCTTTTTATTCTGTTTCATTCTATTCAACCAAACAAGGTATTAGAAGATTGATACTCATTGAAGGCTTTAATTCAATATAACATTTTAAATGGTGGTTACAATAGTGTTATAGTCACAGTTAAATTTTAATAAATTAAAGGTAAAATGAAATTTTTAGTCCCTTAATTCTTCGTGTCAATTCACTTTGGTCTTTTAACTTTTTTTTTGATTCATTTTGGTCCCTTAACTTTTATTTTGGATTCAATTTGATCCATACTGTTCAATTTGAATACTTGTATTATGACTTGACGGAAGTAACGGTAGGAACCAAATTAAAACTTCAATCGCGATTAAGGGTGGAAAAAGACTAGCCGGCCTAACA
Source organism: Cyamopsis tetragonoloba (assembly GCA_037177725.1). Lineage (NCBI taxonomy): Eukaryota > Viridiplantae > Streptophyta > Magnoliopsida > Fabales > Fabaceae > Cyamopsis > Cyamopsis tetragonoloba. The sequence goes on along the minus strand of CM074122.1, from coordinate 48,053,881 downwards.
AGGGTTATGACCTGGCCTAGCCTGTTTAATAAAAAGGCCAGGATTCAGAATTTTTAAAAAGATTATTTAAGTAAAAAGACTAAGTACATGTATTTAAAAAAGTCTATTATGTCCGGCCTATAAATCTTAATATATATATATAAATTTTATAAATGTAAATAAAATATTATTTTTTTTCAAAAATTAATATACATGTATATATAATAAATTTTATAAATGTAAATACAATATATTTTTTAATATGTTTATAAATTAAACTTATTTATAAGGTCTATTAAAAAGACCTATTAGTCTATTTAGTGGCTTGTTAACATATTTAAGATAAAATTGTTGACATTTTTAGAGACCTTAAGACAAATTAAGCCTATAAATAGACTTTTAGATTTTATAGACTTTTAAATATGTTAGGTTTAGCCTAAATAATGAGCCTATAATAAGCCAATAAGTCAGACTTTACTCTATTAATTATAAAATAAACCTAACCTGTTAAATCAAAATTTGGTCTGACTTGATTCCACCCTGATCGCAATGTAATACTACAATTTAAGTAATTTTGAAAATCATAATATTATGACACGATGATCGAGAACAAAATGCAATTTAAATTGTGTTAGCCCAAATAAGGAAGAAAAAAAATTAATTCAGTGGGAGTAGCCGCAGTATGTGGCTGGTAATCAGTGGGATCTATATGATATATAAAGTTGAGAAAAAAAAAAAACCCAAATTAGCTAAATGAAGCTTTTTGCTTAAAAGTCAACTTAAACGTACATCACTAAAAAAATGATTATGATACCTTTAAAGAAATGGAATAAAAATTCAGTTGCACTTTATTTTGTTTCCTATAGGTTCATGCGTAGCATGTAATCACTATATTTTAGTATAATATGTCCTCTGTTTAATTAAAAAATAAAAAATAATAATAACATGTGTTCGGTTTTTTTTTTATAGTTACGAGTTTCCATATTTTTAAAATGAGATTTAATTTTATTCGCGCGGTATGACTAATAATAACTTTTAAGAATTTGATATAGATGAGATTCAAATACAAATTCTTCCTGTGTGGATCATTCCTCTTATAAACTTAATAAGACCTTACACCGCTAAATACACTCTTAGAGTTATACTATGTCCTCTGTTTTATAAAAAAAAAAAAAATTATATGTCCTCTGTTTTTTTGTGCAACTGTAGGGATGGGTTGTGATCTATCTGGATCTGCCAAAGTCAACTTAGTTTCTGCATCAGAATGCCTACTTGTCTCTCTAACATTTTTTTTTATTTACCAACCTATCAACTTTCAATCAATCAATTTTAATGTGTTTGATTTTTAATCCGTAAAATGTTATTCGTATTTTAATAATATATTAATGATAATAATTCATTTGAGCATAAAAACCTTAATTACACTTGAAAGATATAACAATTTTTATTAATTTATATGAAAATATTTTTATTTTTAGTTAACTAAAAATTAGATAAAATAGATCTTGTGTTTAAATCTTATTTATGTCAAATATAATACTACTTAATTTGGTAATTCATTAAATAATGTGCTATATGGTAGTACAAGACACAATCAATTCCTTTTTTTAAATTTTGCTGTCAACGATGTGATGTTATTTCTTTTTCTCTTGCATCACATGTATATTTCACGAAAGTTTTAAATTTTTCTACAATTTTTTTTATACATCTTCCTACTTGTTTGATGTAGAATATATTAATTGTTGTAATAGAAAAAAAAATATTAATTATGGTTTATATTTTTAACGTACAAAATACATTTAATAATTTTTTATTTTATCGTTGCTCAGTATAGTAATAGTAAAAGAATATATAAGATAATGAATAAGAGGATATAACAATGTTTTTTTACATTGAAATGTTTGAATTGAACAATTTTTTTTAATATATTCAGAACAAAATTAGTTTAGACTACAAAATTCTCTCTTCAATTATTTAATAAAATTATATATCTAAGACTCAAACTTAGAATTAATCCTAGATATTAAACTAAAATAATATTGTGCCAGATAATCTAGGAATTAACAATGTGATGTTATTTGATCACAATAATTACATGACACTTGACTATGTATATATTTTAAATTTAGAAATAAACCTTCAAAGTTAATCATGGCACCAAAAGTTGCGTAAGTGTAATTAATTAAACAACGTTGAAATTCATTAATTAAATTAAAAGAACATATGTGTGGGAAGGGAGAATTATATAACTTTGCAAGAAAGCCATTGGACAAGTGCTTGTCCACGTTCAATATTCAACTAGTTGAAAAAGTTTAAAAAATAAAATAAAATAAAATAAATTGTACTATCTTCTCCAAACCCTCTTTTCTCCACCATACACATGGAAATCAGATCATGCTTTATTTGGGTATGCATTAGAGCATAATTGGTTAGGGTCTACCCCCAAATTGGAATGTTGGCATGCATGTGATCTAGATATAATAATAAGAAGAATATTGATATCTAGTGCCCTAAAGGCATTAGATAAGGTTATTAGAAATAGAGAAATAATTATAACAGCATATTGTTCCGTCTGTTGAGAATATAAAAAATTACACATTCCAATACATTTTTACTATATTTAAACTCTTATCTAGTGCCTTTAGGACACTAAATATCATTTACCTAATAATAATAATTAATAATAATAATGTTAAAATTTTCAGAGTAATAGGATATACCTCATGCATATGTTTAATGGTGAAAAAAAAAATTGGCACTTATGGTACACAAAAAAAATGTTGTGTTTCAATACACAAATGAGTTTTTAATCCTTGATTTAATATTAAAATAACAAAAATATAAATTTGAATGTCACATCGTGTATTTTAAACTATTGAATTTGTTTTTTTAAAACTTATTTTGTGTACTATAAATGCCACCTGAAAAAAATAATGGAATGAAAATTATGGAAGGAAACTAGATTGTCCTTGCATGCGTATGCTTAAGAGTTAAGAAAAAGTTTCTTTATTCTAATTGGTTGACATGTATTGCATAGGTGACCGGCATATTTAAAGTTTTAAATTACAGTTATAATTGTAGTCACGTTATTTTAAATGTGGCTTTAAGTACCAATCGAGCTTGACACATTCAATGTAGAGTGTTTTTTCACTCAAGCAGTTAATTGGAAATTCGATCTCTAACTTTTGTAAATGTAAAAAATTTTAGCTCCAAGGATCACTTTCAAAAAGGCCAAATAGTACCAAAAAATATTAGTCATCAGACTTACATTAGTAGATACCTAGCAAAACCAAAAAGAAAATGTAGCCCCAAGTGCAATAAAAAATTGGTATTTTGAATTAATTAAAGCTTGTTCACTTGACATCGGGTACTTAGCAAAGTTATTAATTTAAGCACTTGAATCTTAGTTAAAAAGTGGGGCCAAAAATCTAGATTTATGTAAGAAGTGTTTAATAGGGCAGGATCTTGCTTTAGGCAAGAAAGAAAACCGCCTAGAGCCCCGTATTTGATAAGGCCCCTAAAAGATATTTTTATTTAATATTATTATTAAGTGTAAATTATTGATGAAAAATAATTTATTAATGTAATATATTATAGCATGTTTAAATAATTTTTATCAACACAAAAATACTTCATTGAATAAAGCATCAAACAAGTAAAATTAATATTTTATTAGAATATTAAATTATATAAAGGTTAAATATGTTTTTAGTCCCTGAACTTTTGTATAAATCTGTTTTTGGTCTCTAAACATTAAAAAGTATGTTTTTAATCCCTTAAATTTTTGACTTATCATGTTTTAGTCCTTTTGTTAACTTCTTTGCTGATGTGACAATTTTTTAATTTTTTTAGTTAAATTATAAATTGAAAAACTTTTAAAAAAAAAAAAAAAACCAAAAAATTGTTCTTCATGTTCTTCCAAACCTAGAATCGCATATTCATGTTGATCATCAAAAAATCCAGAAAGTTGTTCTTCATATTCTTCAAAATAATCTAGAAACATTGTTCCCTGTTCTAGAAATGTGTTCTACTACTCCAAGGAACCAACACTCAAAATCCAGAAACCCAAAATCCAAAACTCCAAAAACGTGTTCACCATCACGCAGACAAAATCCCAAAAACGGCCAAAACCCAAAATCAAGAAACACAAAACCAGAAACCAGATCCAACCTCTTTCATCTTCCTCTTCCCCTTTCCCCTCATTGAAAACTCTAATCTCAAAATCTGAGCACAAAAAGCGGATTAAGAATTCAACCCCCAAATTGAAAAACTAAATCCACAAATCATACAAATCCAACACAAGTGGAAGGGAACATCAAAGTCGGTCGCCACCATGAGGTCGCTGTTTAAACGAATGACGGTGTGTTTGTAGATTCTGAAGAAGTTGAAGAAATTAGACACAGAGAGAGAATATCGAAGGAGGAAGAAGAAGAAATTAGAAGGAGAAGAAGAAGAAGAAATTAGAAAGAGAAGAAGAAGAAGAAATTAGAAGAAGTTTGACACAGAGAAGATAGAAGGAAATAGAGAAAGGGGAATCAAGGGATTTAGGGTTTTAATTTTGTTTTTTAATTTATTTTTTTTCTTTTTAAATTTTGTAATTTATTTAATTTATTAAATTATTTTAAAAAACTAACACATGGATTAATGAGATGTCGACATATGGACGCCGTTTGCCACATCAGCATAAAACTTGACGGAACTTAACAGAAGGACTAAAACCGAACATTTTAAAAACTTTAGGGATTAAAACATACTTTTTAAAGTTTAAGGACTAAAAACAGATTCACTCAAAAATTCAAGGACCAAAAACATATTTAACCCATTATATAAAAACAATATATTCTTTTCTAAATGCATAATTTACAAATTAAAAACATGGATAATCCTGAACAAACATTTATAGAATTTAAATTGATTAAATCATATTTTAGATTAACTATACGTTTTACAAGTTATATAAATGAATTAGTTATATTATCTATTGAGATTTGATTCACTATAAAGCCTTTATAAATAATTTTTCATCTTAACAAAATTAAAGACATAAAATAAAAAGTGATATGTTATATATAAATAGGTCTTTGTTGTGAATTTCGCCTAATACCCAAAAATATATAAATTCAGACCTGATACTTAAATTAAATGAATGATGTATATACATGAAATCCACCAAAATATTTTAAAATAAATCACAAATATCCCATATATATAAGATCTTATCATTAGAGAGATCTTAACATTCTATACTTATGCAATAATATTTGAAATAACTAGAGTTATAAATTTCCAGCATCATACTATGTTTTGAGAAGGTAACAATTTTTTTTAACATTTAAAAGCTTCCACTATAATATTTTTCAAATTACTATATTTATATTTTTTTCTATCATTAATTATTAATTAATATACTCATTAGTTAGTTATGGTGTGCATCCGACGTGTGTTTGGACCTTTTAGCTTCTCTTCTTTTTAAGGTTTTTATAAGTTATTTTTAATTTATTTTTATAAGTTTTTCATAACAGGTTATCAGAATAAACTATTCTTAACTTATTTTATTAAGTTTTATATTTTATTTATAAATAAACTCATTTTTAACAAGAGTTTATTAAATAAGCAGTGCTCAATTAAATTATGTTTTCATATACACTCTGAGTAAAAAGTTGGGTTAAATATTAATTGAAAAAATCTCTAAAATTAAAAATTTATTCTTTTAATAGAGGAAAGTTACCTTCAAAACAAATTAAAATTATAGCTTTCAGTTTACAATTGTTAAATAGATTTTATCTTTTATTTTAAAACTCTTATGTACAACTCTAATGACTTAAATATAACTTTTAATTTTTATTTTTTATTTTAAAAAAAAATGCCAAACAAAACCTAAAAAAATTAAGTTCGTCAAATTGTCTTTTGCTTAACAAAATAAAGTGATGCCTTTTTCAACACTAGTACTTAAATTCTTTTCTCTTTGGACTAACTATTTTCACATATCAAAGGAACGACCTTATCAAAATATCATGGCATATATATATAGTTATTTCAATCAAAAGCCAAACACGTAGGTCAACTATGGTTGTCACTTTAGTGCCCAATTGTTTAGTGAGTGTTTGTTTTAGATTTTAATGTAATGAGAAATAAAATAAAGAAAAAAACAAATCGAAGCTATTATAAAAAAAAATACCAATAAATTCTCAATTTTAAGACAAGAAATCTCTAAAATTAAAGAATAAACCTTTTACGTTATTATTTATTGCTTATTTTTTCATTTCACAATTACATATATAGACCCATAGAATACTCTGGTATTCCTAATATCTAACCTAATTATTTCGGACGGGTTTCTTTTTGGGCCTAATCTATAATTCTAACCCAACTCTTAATTCATAACAGAAACACTTTTAGAAGAAAAGACAAATTATAACTTTTTATTTTAATGTCTCAATTTTTAATACCTCAATTTTTTGCTTTGAATTATAAAATTTTTTTTACTTGTAAAATCTTAAATAAATTATTTTCAGCGGTAAATACATTAGAAAAAGACTTGAAGTACTTTTTTTTGTTCACCCTCAAGCAAATTCTTGAATGAAGGTTTATATTTAGTGGGTTGTTTGGAAACTTTTGTGGGATGATGTAAGCCTTGACGTCCATGATAAGTGCTTTAGATTGAAAAACAGTTTATGCCAACATTCTCAGTTTCCCACTACATGGGATTCACAATGAGTCAAATTAAAGGATTTGAATTATCAACAAAAGTGATAATTGATATATATATATATGAATATCATCTTTTCTTCCTACTATTCATTTTCTCAAAATTCAACCAAACATATATATGTGGCTCCTTTTTCTCCTTCCTTTAATCTTTTTCTTTTCTTTACTTTTTTTTTTCCATGACCCTGTTGATGAGAATGATATAGCTTTTATAACCAAATTTGTCCAAGATAACCCTGAATTTTCAAATTTTTATTTTTTTATTGTGTATACCTATTAGAGTGTACAATTCATTTACTCTATTGGTTTACTAATTTTTTAATATTAAAAGATTAAAAAGTAAAATAAAAAATTTGTTTTGAGTGATGTTAAGTGGATTGTAAATAAGTTGTACATTCTAATGAGTGTATACGAATCATTTTATTCTCTCAACAATGAATGTTACTCTCATGAGACTCGCGAATCAACGAATTCACTGTACAACAAGTTTTCTTTAAAAGAGATCTTGTAAGTGTGTGTTTGGTTTTCAATTTGGTTGAGCTAAAGTACTTTTGGGTGTATGTAACAATGTGCCAAGTTGTTTGGTTTTCAATTTGCATAAGTTGTTTCAAGTTAAACTGGCTTTGAAAGCTGGTTTGGTGGAAGGAAGTCTTGAGTCTCTTTTTAGTTGAGGAGTATTAAAAGTACTTTTATCTACATATCCAAATAATATTCAGTTTGTCAAACTTACTTTTAGCTGAAAATATCCAAACATAAATTCCAATGAATCAAACTAACTTTTAACTCAACTAACTTTCAACTAAATCAAGTTTTACTAATGGAAAACCAAACACACACTAAAAATGAATTAATTTTCTTTAAAAAAAGTTGGTGGGTAAAATAAAAAAATAATTATATTATATATCAATCCTTAAATTAAAATAAAGTACTTTACAAGTAATATAACTTTAACTCACTTTTAAATTTAGAGTGAAAATATCTTTTATTTTTTAATTACTTTCTCATTTTACACATTTATTTACTTATTGCAGATATCAATATGACGTTTTAATTTATAAAAATTAAATAAGATAAAAAGTGACAAATCACATACGTATCAATATCTTATTAGAGAGAAAAACCACTAAAAGAAGTATCATGATTTGCAATAACCTGCTCGATTCAGAGATGGTCATATACATGCACTTACTATTAAAGGCGCTGATGTATAAATGAATATCAAGTATATTTCTTTTTTTATAAAAAAATATAATGCATGACTAATGACAGCAATAACAAAATTAAAATCAAAGTGAAATAATATTATTACAGCATAAGAAGACATGACAGCTAGATAATAAAGATAAAAATAATGGACTTTGAATTTTGAACTAATGTCCTTTTTAAGCTGATTCTTCTACTTAAAATCATAACGTGTTTTTATCATCATTTTAATATATATATATATATATATATATATATATATATATATATAATATATTAGTTATGGTTTTTTTAGAGAAATTATTTTTTAATTTCTTATTTCTTATGTAAGTTTTGTGTTGGTCTTTTAATTATTTTTAAGTTTATTTTGATTTTTTAACTTTTTTTGTTTAATTTAGCTACCGCTATCAATTACGTTAATAACATTGACAGATGGATTTGACTCACTAGAAGAGACTAATTTAGAACAAAAGAAAGCATTTAAGAAATTAAAATGATCCTAAAAATAATTGGGAGACCAAAATAAAATTTACATAAGAGTTAAAAGACTAAGGATGCGTTTGATTTGCTAAAATATACGGTACTGGACAGCACAAAAACTTTATTCTACGTTTGATTGTAAAAACAGACATGTCACAGCACAAAATTTGAGGCATAGCACAGGACAAAATGGGAGATTTTTGTTACTCACTATCTTAGAGGACAAGAAGTTATCCATGGTACAAGATGGTTAAATACAAAAACACCCTCACTCACATCCACTATCTCATAAAACTTTAACTACATCTCCCCATTCCCACACTTACACAAGGTAGTTACTATAATATTTTTTTTTTATTTCATGCAATATACAACACTAAATTACCTCATATATATATATATATATATATAATTTAATAATATTTTTTAGTGAAAAATAATAAAACATCTAAAAATATATCAAATTATTTGAGAAATCTAATTTTATATATAATTTTTTTAAATATAATATTATAACAGTTTTAAAATTTTACAATATTAATTGTCAATTTTTTATCTAAAATAAATATTTTAAAGTTAAAGGATATTATAGTAAAATTAACTTTATATTTCTTGTGTTGTACTTTAATGATCAAACAACAAACAACACAAGTTGTTGTGCTGTAACTTATTAAATTGTCTTGTATTATACTTCATGTATTGTACTTGTCCATACATCAAACGCATCCGAAGGAGTAGTACTTTTGCCTTGTTTTTTAGTAAGCCTTCATTATTAATTTTTGAATAAAATGAAAACCCTTCGAAATGGTCACTCCAAGATATGTTAGTAAGTAGCTTTTATACAATGATAAATTTTTTTACATGACCAGCATGGGGAGGATAAAATAGGGGAATTTCTGAAAACAATAGTTCTAAAAAATTGCTATAACATCCTTAATAATCAAAATGAGAACATATTATCCTTCGTATAACTCTTTTCCGGCAACGTATTAGGTGGAGCTCCTTAGAATAACAGTAGAAAATTTAACAGTTAGGATGTGCAACTTGCAATTGATCAAAGACTAGTCACAACATGGCTTTTTAAAAATTACAAAAATGAATTAACTCTAACCATCATCGTTGTTCCTAAAACATTCAAGATTAAACACAGTAACACCGCTAGGCACTAGCCACAAGTCACCACGACCTCGAAAGCCACCCATCGCGTGTCCACTGTCCTTCACCTGCAAATAGTTATGTCTTTCTCATACGATGCTGACCGTTGTAGCCTAAGCCTTTGCGTTTCAGCTGTTACCCAACCCGCCAGAAAACGACAAATCTACCGCCGGAAGTGAAGGCACAACAGTCGCAAGCACTCTCTATCACACATACCATGCAGCCCGCCACTGATCTGCCATAATCCAAGCAACCCATCCTCCTATCGCCTACAAAATCCACCAGATCTACCCCAAGGAAGCACGCCAACGGCCTCGCTTGCAGGTCCGAACACACCTTCAACTACCATACCAGTTAAGATTTCGTCACCATCACAAGCCTAGGACAAAGCACCATGGCACCACCAGAATGGGAAGCCCTGTCGCTGCAGAGCCCATCGGTGAACTGTATGAATCATTTTGGAAAGTTCTTTAAAAAAAGGGAGGATGGAATTAACACCATTTCTATTAAGAGTGGCATCATCATTTTTATACGTAAGAATGATAAATTTATATATAAAAAGGATGGTGTTACTCCCAATAGAAACGGTGCCAATCTCATCCACCATAAATTAGGTTTGACAATTAACCTTACACCAAAAACCAAAATGGGCCCAAAAACGATAGGCACCAGTCCAATGGGCTTTTTAGAACCGAACCGCTAAACCCAAAAGAAAGAACCGAACCGTGGATCTTGGTGAGATCGAATAAAAGATTGGTGTTTTCCAAACCACCTTGCTTCGAAGTTTCAACAATGGTAGCTCAAGCTTTTTCAGTGCCTGCGAGTGCCAGCTTCACTATCGCTTCTCACCGGAGAAATCTTTCCTTCCTTGCTTTTTCTCACAGGTTCATGTTTTTAAACCTAATTCTATTTTCACTTCGACGCAATTTTTCTTTTCTAAATCCTGAAATTTGAATTGCAACTTTTCCAGAAACACATGTTCGATAGCTTCGTCCTTGCCAAGCCCCTATGGCCATTCTTCAAACTTCGGTAACTTTCTCACCTAATCACTTTTCCTTTGGCTGCAATTCGAAATTTGGTAGCTATTCTATTATTCTGGTAAAGTTTGAACTCGCTTTGGGTGCGACTTGTTTGTATTGCTTTCTCTCTGGGTGTAATAATCCTCCTTCTGAAGCTATAAATGTCTTGATTCGAGTTGAATTGATCTAGTTTTGGTATAAGTTATTGTGTTGCTTAATTTAAGATATTTAACCAATAGATTAATTTTGACCACAAATGAGTTCCTAACAGTTTCACTTTGTTGTAGTGGAGGCAGGTTTTCCAATAATAGGCACCATATGTATTCGTCTAATTCATCTAATTTCATGCATAGATATTTGTACCAATAAGCAATTCTGTATTTGTTTTACGCAGGTTTATCAAGTAAAAGCCTCGGCATTCCTTTAAAACATGATGAGAGAAACACCTATGATGCTAGTACAAGGTAAAATTTTGTTCTCCTTATCTTAATTTGTCCATTATGCATTGTTCAATGCCTGCTTTGTCTGTGATTCTTTACTGGAAAAGTAAGTGTATCTGTAGTATAGAGGTGAATTAGGTTATACGGCGTGCATCGCGAAACGTCACTAAAGCATTCAGCTGATATACATTGGCTTGGCAGTAAGCACCATGACCTATTTATGCAGTTATTACCTGTTTTTCTTAGAAATGAAAATATTGTTAGAGGATTCTCACGCGGACATGAGATTAGAGTCCAATCTCTTCCTTTTATTTAATTAGTAGTGAATGAAAACACAACTTATTGATATTCTAGATTACTTGTAGTTATGGTCCAATCGAAGCCAAGAAGGGGAATCCACCAATAACACCAGCAGTGATGACTCCTGGAGGACCTCTCGATCTCTCGTCTGTTTTGTTCAGGAATCGTATAATATTCATAGGACAGCCCGTTAACTCACAAGTAGCTCAGAGAGTTATCTCACAGCTTGTGACTCTTGCTACTATTGATCCAAATGCAGATATACTGGTTTGTTATGTCTTGACATTGTTATTTTACTTCCGTTTGATTGTATAATGGGATTTATATTGAGCTGCTTCTATTGGCAGGTATATATAAATTGCCCTGGTGGAAGTACATATTCAGTGTTGGCAATTTATGATTGCATGTCTTGGGTAAGATACGGTTTTTTTCAACCCCCAACTCCAGAAACACATGCAATAACTCTTTGAATCCAGTTATATTTTCACTCTGCTTGTTACTTTGATTCTTTGATAGTTGTCGGTGTTTGTATGCTGAAAGCATTTGGTGTCTCAATTTGTTTTCAGATAAAGCCAAAGGTTGGTACTGTATGTTTCGGAGTTGCTGCAAGCCAAGGAGCACTTCTCCTTGCAGGTGGTGAGAAGGGAATGCGTTATGCAATGCCAAATGCTCGCATAATGATACATCAACCACAGAGTGGGTGTGGGGTGAGAATCAAACTTCTGACATTTTGTTACAAAAGATGAACTTGATATTGCAGAAGCTAAGACATTAGGAAACAAATTTCGCTTTTACTGATTTTTTGTAGAAAGCGGATAATAATATTACTGTCATACCTTGAAAATAACAAGATAGGACAAATTTGATATTATATTGGCACCATCTAGTATATATAAGCAAAGCAGTCAAAATGCACATCTTATTCCCGCAAATTTTATAAAAATAGAGGTGATCAATTGCCAGACTTGGGATTGGAGTTGATGTGCCAAATTTCTGTGTTAAGCCGTTCTATCTTTATTGGACAAGTGGTTATGGATCATCTAATATTATATTCAAAGCCTTATCTCGTTCAACATACATCGTATGTTCAAAGTTACATTTTCTGAGATAAATTTTAGAATGCATTTTGCAGTCTAAAATTCAATGCATAGATGCATTAACTCATGAGAAAAGTTGTTTTTCACTTTTACATAAGTAGTGCAGAATAATTTTGATTGACCGGTAGCAGGTTAATTTTATGGGTGTTATAATAAAGTTATGTGGTTAATTCTCAGCGTAGATCATTATTCTGATTGTTTTTAATCTGATTGCAGGGTCATGTTGAGGATGTGAGACGACAAGTGAATGAAGCTGTTCAATCCCGCCATGTTAGTCTTTCTTAGTTGGTTGATTCTAATAATCTAATAATTTCTGTATAACTGACAACTGATAAGTGACAACTGTAGTACGTCTATGAACTTGATTGTGCTGAAAAAATGATTTTTATGTGAGTTATGGCTATGGCATTATATTGATGACAATCTAGAAGGCCAGTAAGGTATCTGTGGTAGTGTTGGGTTTTCCCCGATTATCGTTTACTCTTTCTTGCCTCTTGGAATCCTTGTTGCTGGAAAACTATTTCTTATACGTAGCCTCTTGAAGGACGAATATTAAGTTGTGATTTTCAATGTCTGCCGAACTGGAAACGTAATTTGACATTTTCTTCACACTCAAGTTTCTGTTACTTCTTTTTCTTGATGTAGTTTATATATACATTTCTGGGAATGTTAATTCTAAGTCCCTCCTCATTCTTTCTGTTTTGAGTACAGAAAATTGACAAGATGTATAGTGCTTTCACCGGACAGCCATTAGAGAAGGTGCAACAGTACACCGAGAGAGATCGTTTTCTATCTGTTTCCGAGGTATAATGTTAACTCTTTTTCTTCCATGAAAGTGAAATAAGTTTATTGAACGAGGGATAAATTGTCCAAGAAACCAAATTAGTTGTTTCTTAAATGACATTTAGGAAAACAACTTTCTGTTAACGGACTGGAGTAAATGTTTCTGTTTGATTCGCAATAAAAATAATTCTTGTGAAAACGTCGTCGTATTTTTTATCAGCTGTGCAAACGTCATTGTTAATTTTGCAACCTTCTGCTATTATGGCTATGTTTAGTAACACTAGCTTATAGCTTATGATTTGTGATTTATAATTGAGTAGAGGTGTTTGGTAAAATTAGCTTAGGTAACTTATATTTGTTAAATGACTTAAAGGACAAGTAATAATTATATGCAATAAATTATTTGATAGAGTAAACATATAATAAATGACTAGAAGGTAAAATAGGAAAGAATTATTGAAAGCTACTTTTCATAAGTTATAAGTTAATTGAAGTAGCTTTTCATAAGCTAGCTATAGCTTATAAAAGCTATAAGCTTGTTGTCACCAAACACCTCCACTTACCCATAAGCTATAAACTCCTAAATAAGCTATAAATTAGTTGTGCCAAAAATACTATGTTCCTATCTCAATTTCTGTAATCGTTTGATCTTACCGGATAGTTTTTGTTACTGCTTTTTCCTCTTTGCAGGCTTTGGAGTTTGGTCTTATTGACGGTGTCCTAGAAACAGAGTATTGAATACAGGTTATTTGCAGGATGCTTTTACTTCTAAAAAGTTGACTTTTTCATTTCATATCAAACTGATTTTGTAACATCTCATTAATTGATGATCATTTGCAAATCTGAAAATGGTTTTTTCTTCTGTCATTAAAAAAGGGAATGAAATCACTGTCATTTTATTACCCTGTTTCTTCTGTTGTGCTATCCTTTTATTTAAAAAATGACGTCATGTTAATTATTTTTCCCCAGAATAGAATATTTTCTTTTTCTAGTTGTTACTCTTTCTATAAGGTGTGAAGTTCTAACTGTGAGAACGGTGAAGGAAATAGATGATTTCATTTTGACATACAAAAACCCAAGACAGTGAAGTAAAAGCTGCGGATAAGTGCTTAATAACTTCGCCACCTTTGGAGGTGTAAAGCAAATTTTTGATCTAGGAAACTTTTGAAATTATTAGTAATAATTAATTAAAATTATTTTTAATTTTATTTATAGTCTATTTTAAATTTGTGAAATCATTAACTTATTTTTTTTTATGAGGATAAAATCACTTATTAAACTATTATAATTAATTTATACGATATTTCATTTATATGATAGTAAAATTAGTGCATGTTTGGAAAAATGTTAGGTTAGATTAGAATTGATTTTGAAGAGCCAAAATTGATTTTGATTGCTAAATTAGCTGTTTGTTTTTGCGTTGAGAAAAAAGTTAAAATTGATTTTAGGTTGCGAAAATTAATTTTGATTGAAGCAAGGTGAGACTTGTTTTCACGTTAGGTTGAAAATTTTATACTGTATTTTTACCCTAAAGTTGCTTTTTAGAAAAAAAAATCTCCAAATATAAATCACGTTATTTTAAAATTAATTTTACACAAAATCAATTCTATAAAATCACATTGATTAAAAATCAATCTAAACACACTTATTCTACTTAATTTTTGTTGAGATATTATTGATGCTAGATAATATTGTATTTATTTCAGTTGTAATTGTTTTTTAGAAAATAATGGAATTGTCAATATTATAGCGAAAGCATCAAACTCTTGAAAGTTGAATCATTAAATTATGCGAGTTTACAAAGTAAGTAGGCAAAACGAGTTAACTTATTCTCTAAAACTCAATTTAGGGCACTTAAAGTACAATTAAAATGGAAGATGGGATTAGCACCATCTATATTGGAAGTGACACCATCCTTTTTATATGTATGAATCATAAATTTATATACTAAAAAAGATGGTGCCACTTCTAATAAGGATGATGTTAATCTCATCCACCAAATAAAATAAAGCGGAATCATCTTTATCCCTTTCCATTCACATTTTATTTTCAAGCCTCAGAAGCTCCATTACGCCATTTTTTCCTCTCAAACTTTTTTTTTTTACTTACACCGTCCTTTTAGTATCTGGATTCTATTCTACTTCATAGACTGGTGTTTGGATTCACACCCTGTAAACTGGGGATACTGGGATTCACACCATCCCAGTTAGGGATGAGACCACCTTTTTTAGATATCAGTGTCTGAAATGGTATTTTCGGACGGTATCATCAATAAAATAAGAGTTATTTTTTTTATATTTTCACTATTTTACAGACAACGTCATCCGGAAACACCATTTTAAACGCTAATGTCTAAAAAAAGGTGATCCCGTTCCCAATTGAGATGGTGTCAATCCAATGTCCTAAATTGGGGAGCACACCATTTTTTTATCGGATCACTCAATTCAAAATATTTTTTTTAACTTAGTGAATTGACTAATATGAGAAAAAGATAATGCACAACACTACTTTACAATCAAGCTAGTGCTGGGTTGAAATCCTCTCAAGTTTATTTGATATAAATATAAAAAAGATAAACAATAATTTTGTGAGTTTTATTTATTAAATTAAACTCATAAAATATTGTGTAAACAATTTTGCATTGCCAACTTTTTGTTTGGCCTTAATATATAATGCTTTTTATAAAAAAAAAAAATTATTATATTATAAGTCAGCCATATCTACCAAAATCCAAATGATTCTTGGGCGTGTCATAAACATGCTCAACGTTCATTATTGTGCTACCTATTAATTTGTTCAATTTTAATTCCTCATTTTCTAAGCTGTGCCGAACACATAGCAACAGGTCATAGAGTGCTTTTTTGGAGCCATCTTATCGTATGTCATTCACCATAACTCACCTCCATACATTTGAAGTCATTGATAAAATATGTATTTATTATTAATTTATTGATTATCGACTGATTTAAAATATTATATATCTTCACTCTAAATACATGAGAATAAGTTGTTTAGATCTTGTTGGAACACCTTAGAAACCTCTCTTTGCGCGAAGTATTGCACTGTTCTAAGGACACGGATGCAACCCTAAACACAAGGCATGAACGGTGGTTGTGAGGATATTGCACAGAGCTCCTAGAATGGCAGCGATGAAAGAGGTGGTACCTGCAAAGACACTTTGACACTTAAATCAACTTTGGAAGAGTAGGTTATCGAAGATAATAGAATACTTATGTGAATAGGATAATGTCTTTGTCTGTCCTTTGTGTACTATGCCCCAATTCTAAATGTTGAATCGTCATGCTTTGTGGTGGGATCTTTGCCGATTTCGCGGGTTAGAGTGGAGCACGCTCGTGTTTGGCTAGACTCACCAGGATTCCATACTAGCCTTTATGCTGTTTCGAGATTATGCCACTTCTGGGGTCGGTGGCGAGATGACAAGAATGCCCATTGCAGGATTTCCTCCCTAAAAAATAATCTTTTGAGTTATGAACTACAAGTATCCCTTAACTAAGAGTCTTTCAATTTAATTAATTAAATTTATAATATATACATATTATTTTTTAAATGCAATATGAGTTTTTTGATTAAAGAGGCCACTAGTGCTTCCTCAGTTGAGGAGATAGATCACCTTTTACTCACCATGTAAAATGTGAAATGAATAGGGTCATTAATAAATTCATCACTAGATAATACTTAAAGTTGTGTATTATATACAAGTAAAAAAATATGAGTTACAAAAAACTTTGAGTTAACTGTATCATTCAATTTACCCCATGTGTTTTTCTCTATATATTATTTTGAAAAGTTTTTTTAACTAGTTATAACAGGTAAAAAATTTTCTTATAAAATTACCTAACTCATTACAATCAATTGAAAAACACACAAAAAAAAGAAAAGAGGTGTACATCTCCACAATAAACACAATCTATTATTATATCAGATATTTTTTATTTTTGTATATTTTTTATTCGATAGTTTATCATATATCTCTTAAAACATGGTGTATGGTATATAAAACCATTTTAAGATGGGAAGAGATTTTTCATCGAGAGATAATTGAACCATAAAATAAACAGCCTAATTTAAGCACATCACCCCTATGTGTGTGCAGAACCCTACAACAACTGGACCTACTTCTGCCAATGACTTAATTTACACAAATGATATAGTACACTCCTTTACTCCCTGTTCTGAATTAAAATAATATTTTTTTAGTTACATGATAGTGAAATATTAAAATAACAAATAAAATAATTTTATAAATTTCACTTATCATATAAAAGTATGAGACTTACAAAATTATTATACTTGTTTTTTGAATAAACTACAAAATTGTTATATTTATCTCGCATTATTATTTTATAAAAAATTAATGCGAGATAAATATAACAATTTGAACTTATGTCGTGTTATTTGAAATAAAATGTTTAATATAATGTAACATGCCTGGTTGATTGGTTTTTTTTACACTATCATTAATTAATATATATATTCTAGCTTTGATTTTCTTTTTTCTTTAAAAAAAAAAAGAAAAGAAGGGAATTCCATGGTTTTCACGTTGAGAGAGGAATGGTACAAAAAGACAAGAAGATTTCAAGTTTTGGAATTTAGTGGAAGGGTTCCCCCGTGACATATAGAAATAATACAGCTTTATTTGCAATCTTCTTAATTAAACTCCAAGTCATTGAATTAATTAATGAGAAAATTTGGGAAGATTAATTGGCAAAAAGAGTTTGACTATCTTATGCATATATGCTTACTGCACAAGCTAAGTTAAAAAATTAAATATAACAATATTTTATTAATAATAGAGGTGACAAATTAATGATGTTTATATTTATAATATAACAAAATATTTATTTAAATAAAAACTTAGATTTTTAATTTCTTAGCTTATGCATTACATGTTTAGGATTGAATAGTTTTTTCCTAAAAATTAAGGAAAGGAAAATTTGAGGATGAGAAATTGGATTTCTCTAATATTACTCCATGATATTGTGGTGGATATATAGCTACTTTATGAACCCAAAATGTTCATATATGATTCGAAGCATAATATTTTGAGTCGTTTAGTGGTCTATTATAAATGTAGGTTTCATTAGTATGGCTCTAGACAAGATTAAATAATTTTAAATTAAGGCCCATTTCGTGTTATCAGACCACAATATTATGGATGTGAAGTACAATTATTTCATCTATCTAAAGTCAATAATAAAGCATTATAAAAAAAAATAATAATATATCGAACTAGTTAGTGATGTAAGATTCATCAATTAATGACTTTAGAAAAAGTTTCAAATTAAGGTCTTTTTCATAATATTATGTGTTGATATCATGATTTTAATTGTCATTACAATTGTATTAAACTATAATTTTAGTGTATAAAATAATTGCATCTCTATATATTCAACCATATTTAACTTTTTATTGATTTGCAATAATAATTTGAAACCTTAGTGTCATATAAATGGAGGACAAAACCTCTTGCAAATTCTATGCTAGTTTATCTATGGCGGTCAAACATATGAGTCTATAATATGTCAAAAAAAAATTGCTATTTACAATTTTTTTTTATAGATTTCGTTAGATTAACTATTGTTAGTATAGATTTTGTTAGATAACTAATCCATTAATATATACATATAATATTTATATCAGTTGATAAATGTATATATAATTACTAACAATTAATTATATTAACATAAATAATTAATATATTCTATTGATTTACAAACTGATAGAAAAGACCTTTAATAGACAAACTAATCAAAAAATCTATTAGACAAAGTCTATACAAACGTGATTAATTTAACAGAAATTAAGAAAAAAAACTTAGTAAATAATAATTTATTTATAATGTGTAAATAATTGTGGTGGGAGATCACATATATTAAGATTAAAATAACAAAATACCTACATATATAAGGAACTGTGTTTGGTGCATGGAGTCATGGACTCCCTTTCCTCTAACTCAATTCTCAAGACAAATACCACATGCTCTTGCATGCTTCCCCACCCATGCTCCCAAATTATTTAGTAATCTTAAATGGATTATATATATCAGTTGAGTTTAAATAATATCAAGGTGTCAAAGTTCGTAAATGGCACCGTAGATAACTTTTTATAAAAAAATGAATTTTTCCGATCCAACCAATCAATTGAAAGTTTATATGATGTAGATAACTATTCAAAAATTCATACAATTTGAAAACTATTTGATATGTTATCAGAATGTTTTGCTTGAACGTCTAATACATTATTTAAAATAGAAAAAAAATTCTTTCGTTAGATTACATACCAAAAAATTTTCAAATTGTATGAATTTTTGTCTAGTTAATCTATATCATATAAACTTTCAATTGATTGGTTGGATCGAAAAAATTCATTTTTTATAAAAAATTGTGTACGATGTCATTTAAGAACTTTAATACCTTAATATTATGTGAATCCAACTATATATATATATACCCTACAATTACAACTTGGAGCACATAATTGTTGAAAATTTTAATGCTAATTATTCAACCTCATCATCACAACTGGCACTCATGAGACATCACAAATCACAGTAAGGGGCCCAAAAATTTATCCAATGAATGGTCAACTTAAATTTTGTTATTAATAGTTTAATTTAGGGCAAGCAATTACATTTGGACATGTTAGTTCACAAATTTCAAGTCCATAATATACTATATATATGTCGGCAAATTTGCATGAGAAACCTAGAAATTTAAAATACTTAAAGCTTGATTCTTTGACGTGAAACTTTGGATATGGTCAGAATAAAATAAGGACCACTAGATATTATTGTTGTTGTTATAAAGAAGTAAATAATGCTCAATAATGAGTGGTTAATTTTTTTAGATTTAAATATAATTTGTTCTCTTGTACATTATTTTATGTGTATTTATAATTTGTTTATGTTTTTTTTTTAAAAATTTAGGGCTTGTTTGAAACGGTTCTAATTTTTAGTTTTTAAAAATTGTATTATAAAATAGTTTTCAAAAATAATTTTTAAAAATGTAAGAGAGGTTCTAAATATAAATTTGTGTGTAAATTCAGAAAACTAAAAATGAAAACTAAAGCAAGTTTTAGATATTTCTAAATTTTGATTTTTAAATACTGAACAACAAAAATTGTTCTCAAAAACTCTTTTTAAAAACTTGTATGTCAAACAGATTTTTTAGTAGTAGGTCCTCGGTTCGAACTCTTGTGAATGCACTTTAACCTATAAAAAAACAGATTTTTTAGTTTTATGGTTTTTAAAACAAAGAACTGTTTTCAGAAACAGAAATCAAAGAAGCCCTTACTTTAATTTATACAAAAGTCATATTTAATTATGATTTTTATCAAAAGTGGCAATTGTTTTTTCTTTCAAATTCACAATAATTTTATTCTTGATTAAAAAGTCACTTTCTAGTAAAATGCACATTTGTAAAATATAAGAGGCAAATGATATACTTTTAAAATTTTTATACCACCTTTCGAGAGTGACCCACAATTGAAATTTTTTACATACACAAGAATTGAGAATCGAACCGCAACTACTTGCTTAAGAGAAATATCCCAACACTAATTGTGTTAACCTGAATTGGTATATCTATTCTTAACACAAGACATATATGCTCGAGTCAAATAGAATGACTATGTGAAATAAAATTCTTTACAATAAAATTTAGTGTACAACTCAAAATTTGTACAATTTATATAACTTACTTATTTTATTACTCCCTTCGGTCCTTTTTATAAGCAAGAAAATGTAAGTTTTTTTTGGTCCTTAATATAAGCAACAAAGTACACTTTTTAACTTTATTAAATGCTAAAAAAATATAGGCTTCCTAATATATCCTTAGTTAATTGAGTTCAGTGATTTTTCTCTTTCCACTATTTCTTCTATTCCTAATGACACTCATAAACTCTATCTTTTAATTTGCACATGGGAAGAAAATATATCTATAAAGACATTTTGGGAAGAAAATTTGTATTCATCATTTAAATGATTAAAAAGTATCATTTATTACGATTTATTGGTATGTGTAAAATATGTCTAACGTTGCTTATAAAAAGGATCGGAGAGAGTATTTTAGTTGAGAGAAAATATGAGTTGCTTATTTTTTATTGGAGAAAACAATAATAAAAAAGTGAGTTGTATAAATTGTACATGTTTTGGGTTGTACCCCAATGATTGCCAAACTTTTTAAACGAGTACTCTATTTACATTTTTAAATGGGTTTGTTTAAGATGGTTCACGAATATGGTCTTCATATGTGAATGGTCTAATCAAAAGAAAATATCAGATAAAATAAAAATAACTTAACGCTTACAAATTATGCTAAGTATGCGAACCATCTATAGTCCCTAAAATTTAATAAACCATGATATAACCATTCTTTTTAGTATTCAATCATAAAATTAATATTAATAGTTAAACTAGAATAATCACCTAATGAGTGATACATCATACATGTGATCATATGTCAAATTAGGTGTTCAATCCAATGAAAAGATCATGCACTAGAACTATAGTCCAAGGAAAAATATTGTACAGATCTCATCGTTTTCAATTGAATATTAAGCAACAGTGTTATTAATGTTTGGATAGATGAACCAAGAAAAATGTTAGGAAAAAAGAAAAATATAAGGTTATTTTAAACTCTTGCCATCGCATTCCATCAAATCATAAAAAAACAAGAGGACCACTTTTTAATAATGACCCTAAAAGATTTCAGAACACAATAAATAGAAAAAGAAAAAGGAAAAAATGTCATAAACAAACAGAAAACTTGTCAAATTGGATCAACTGGGGTTTCCCTCACTTTCTCCATTTTGTGGGCCCTACCCTCTAATATGGTTTGGCCCACATACTTCTCTTCTACCTCTATCTAAAAAGAAAAAAAAAAATTCTTCAAAAAAATATATCCATTATTACTCATAGTCAAGGTGAGTAAGTGTGTAGTTTGACTTAATTAAATCTACACAATTTATAATTATTAAATTTATTTTGACAAAAAAAATAATTTAAAATTTATTTTATAAATTACTTTTTTTTTTCAAAAGAAAAAAATATTAATTACTTCTCTGCTAGAATGATTTTGATGAGGAATATTTTTTCATTTAAAAACATAATCCATAGTTCAAATGTAAGAATAGTAGAACTATTAAGAAAAATGTTTGTAGCTCCCTTATATGTTCTATGTAATTTTATTTTTTTTTTTGAAAAAAATCTAAAGTATGTTTTCATGATATCTATATAAGTTTTTAAGCAAAATTAATTTTAAAAAACATTTTAATACTATTTCATAGATTGGAAACACAATATTCAAAAAGATTCTTAAAGAATTATATAATGTAAAATTTGTATATTCAAATAAATGGACACTTTATTTTTTTTATTAGCAAAAACAAATTTATTAAGGGAGTACTAGATGTATTAAACAGACAAGTAATTAATAATTAGCATTATTTACCACTTATAATTATGAGATTTAACACCTTACTACGACTTTATATATTTTGAGAAATAATCAAATAATTTCTTCTGTTAACTCCTTTCATCATTCATATTTTCTAAAAATATCATTGAAATATAATAATATTTTTTTTTGAAATATACTAATCAAACATGTTATAACATGTCTAAAAATATTTTTCTCAAAAGAAAATATATAATCACATATCATAAAAAATCATAAATAGAATAGCACTTAAACAATTTTTTTTTTCTCTTATCATTCATGAAAGTTATGGTAACATTCTTTTTGGCATTATCTCTTTTATGATTTTCATGTAAAAAAGCCTTAATCTAAAGAACACACAAATTCACCATATTAATTAAGTTGACACATTTGTCCCTAACTGGACTTGTGCTACTTGTCCAGTACCATTATTACTACTATTGGCATTTCTTTTGGAGGAGTCAGATTTGACCCTGAATTTACCAAAAGACCCTTCCATATCTTCAAGAGTTTTACCCCTAGTTTCAGGGAGCATAGTGAAAAAGAAAACCCAGCCAGCAGAAGCAATACCCCCAAAAAGGAAGAAAGCTCCACCAATAGTTATTCCTTTAGATAGGGACAAAAATGTCATTGAAATAACACCACTTGTTACCCTATTCACAACCACACCCATTGCCGCACCTTGCGCTCTTAGCCTCAACGGAAAAATTTCTGAACTGTAAACCCAAGTGATGGGTCCCGCACCGATTGAGAAAGTTGCCACGTAAGCTAACACCGACGCGATGCTCAATCCAACGGCCCACATTAGCCTCGTTTCGGAATGATCAATGATCGTGAGGCTCGTAGCGAGGATCACAAGCGAGACCACCATACCGCCCACACTGGATAAAAGCAACGGACGACGCCCCACGCGGTCGAGCATAAAAGTAGCGACTAAGATGAAAAGCGTCTTCACGAATCCAACGGCCACGGTTGCGAGAAGCTTATCGGTGTCGCTCTTGATCCCAGCCTTTTCGAAGATCGTTGGGCTGTATAAAACGACGGCGTCTATGCCTGAAGCTTGTTGGAAGAAGTGAATCCCTAGGGCGGCGATTAGGATGTGGCGAATCGCCGGCGTAGGGTAGAGGAAGAGCTCTTTCCAAACGCCCTCGCCGGTGCTTTGTTTGGCGACTTGGACGACGTCGTCGGTGCAGGATTCGGGGATTCCGGCGGCGCGTTTGATGTCGGCGAGGCGGAGCTGAGCTTCTTCGGCGGAATCGGAGGTTTTGTTGAGGACTTTCGTGGCGTCGGCGAGGCGGCCGCGCATGACGAGCCACCGTGGGGATTCCGGCATGGCTAAGACTCCTAATCCGAGAATGACGGAGGGAATTGCTCCGACGCCGAGCATCATTCGCCATCCTAATTGAAGTGATAGCTTTGAGAATGCGTAGTTTGAAATGTATCCCAGTAATATTCCTCCATTGATGAAAACCTGTAAATATCATTTTCTGTTATTACGCATATAAGAGGATGAAAAGAAAAAATAAATAAATAAATAAAAATTGGAACAACTTATGAGTTATGAGTCATGACAATGTTTTGGGGAAAGAAATTATTATTAATTTTCCAAAAAAAGAATTCAAGGAATTGAATAGTTTTCAGAATAATCTAAAACAAAAATAACTAATAGTTTATGGCGGAATAGTAATTTTGGATAAATAAGTGTTCGTTTATTTTAAATTTTAATAAAATAAAAATTAAAAAATATATAAATCGAGATAAAAATTAATAATTAAAATTATTAATATATAAAAATTAAGATAATTTAATAAAAATAAATATTTTTTATTTTAGTCAAAAATAATTTTTGACCAAACCAAACTACGAACTACTGTAAACAAACAGGCAGTAAAGTTGTATTTTTAAAAGTCTTTCACAAAAGTTATATAAAAAATAAATGAATATTTTGTGGTCAAGTGGGACACTTCGTGTTAATATAATAGAGGTCTAGTTAATTATTAGTATATGTAGTATTCAAAATATTACTATCACAGGTCACAGCTTGTTCATATAAAAAATTTATATATTAATTCCTTTTTAATTCAACTTTTTCAAAAACTACAAATAAATTGTTATAGTCACGTAGCTTAATTGGTAAACATATGATAGTATGCGTATCTAAGTATTTAATTCTCTATTAAGTACTTTCGTATGAAAAAAAAATTACAAAAAAATAAGAGATAACGTAAATGTTTAAGTGATGAATTCTATCACAAGAACTCTAGTAGTATTCAATATCTAATTAAGAAGTGATAGATCGACAAACCTCAGGGAAGGAAGTAAGGAACCCGCGAGAAGCGGCTGGGGAGACTTCGGCCGTATAAACCGGAGCAATCATGAGGGCGTAACCGATGCCTATTCCCGCGACGAAACGACCGAACATGAGAAACGCGTAGTTGGTGGAGAAGCCCATGAGTAAGGCTCCGGCGAAGAAGATAGCCGCGGCGAACACAATCGTGTAACGGCGGCCGATCCAGTCAGAAGTTCTTCCGGCGAGGCATGAGCCTATAAGAGAGTAGAGGTTGATAATTCCTAACAATACCTCAATTTGAACGTCAGAGACTTTAAGATCTCTCTTAATGTATATAGCTGCTCCACTCATCACCCCAATATCTGTAACATCCACATAATTAATTTAATTAGACTTATAAACCGTGTAATTAATATAATGTCTCGTTTAATTATTCAAAAACATATTAATAAGATTAACTTTATTATTGAGAGTATTGTGGTAAAATAATTTTTTTTATAGCAATAATAATTATTACACCTAATAATTTAAAAAAAAACGTGGAAAAAATGAAATAATAGAGTTACTCAAGTGTGAATGATTAAAAAAAGAATAGTGGCAACTAAAGCTATATAAATTGTTTATTTTGAGTAAACCTTTAATGTTTTCTCTAGGAATTAATGGATAAAAAGGACAGGAAACAACTTGCAGCAGAGCTAGCAAGCAAAATTGAGACAAAGTGTACGTGGCTAAAACTATTGACACCACACAATTTATAGAATCTATCACAGAAAAATGTTCGTTTAGTAATTAGTTCTTGTTTTTAATCTGTAATTAGTTGTCGTTTAAAATTTGAACTTAAAAAATTAGTTATTGAAAATTTTTCAACAAAATGTGTGATGTCAAAAATAATATTTAATGTATGTTTTGAAGCAAATTAAATCAAATCAAACGTAAAATTAAATAATATAAAGTAACAATTAAATATGCATTAAGTGATGCAATTAAGACGATAATTAAGTGAAATAGTCTCACCATAACCAAGTAAGATGGAAGTCATGGAGGCCAACATAGCACAAGCAAAAGCAAATTTGTTGCGTTTGGGCTTCTTTTGAGGATCAAAATCCTCAATATGTCTGTTCGGAACTTCATCTACCTTACTCTCAGTCATATTGTTCAGTTAATTAAAATGAATATTCTTCGAACACAAAGAATAAACTTAACTAGGTTTCACAAATAAATCTTTTACTTTAATAACAAAGTTCCATCAAAGATACTAAAAAACCACAAAACAGAAAGAGAAAGAGAGAAGTGTTTAAATTGACAACATATGAACTAGGTTTTTGGTTGAAGAGATAACTTAAGAAATGAGAAGAAGAAGAAGAGGTGGCATATGGTTGAGGAATGGATATGTGAGATTCCAATAGCGTGCTTATATAGATCAGTGGCTTACATCACTCTTAGACCTCATGGTATTGGTAGGTCTCTCAACTCTTTCCCACCTTAACATTATTATTTTCTTGTCCTTTTCCTCTCTCTCTCTCTTCCTCTCTCACTTTTTTTTTTTCAAAAAAATATTAATTTTGTAGGATTTCATTATATTAGTCATTAATTTTGTAAGATTTCATTATATTAGTCTTTAATTTTGTAGGATTTCATTATATTAGTCTTTAATTTTTAGGATGTATTTATAATAGTCTTTAAAATTTTTGGCAGCATAAATAGGTCCCCAACATTGAACAATGTGATACAATTTAGTTTTTGCCGTTAGTTTATAATTAAAACAGTTAAGTTGTAGGACTAAATTGAATATTTTGAAAAACTTAGGGACTAAAGTGAAATTTTAGCGAACTTTTAATAACAAACACAATGATCTATATGATTCCTTTTAAAATTTTTAGGGACTAATGCGAACAAAAGTTAACCATATTAATTGTAAATTAATCAAAACCAGCTCATGACCCAAACCATCAAAACAAGGGCCCTGCAAATAATTATTTTTATTCTCAATTAACTTTATTTTGGATAAGCCTCAATTAAAGTTTAATAAGTGATTAAAAATATATTTAATTTTAATAATATAACTTTAGTGATTAAGGTACTCCTATTATTCAAAAGAAATTATACTAGTAAAAAATAATACATTAATTGATATACTTAATTTTATAATTAATTTTAATTCTTTTTAACGTATATATTATTGTTAATTTTTTATTTCTTAAGTACCATATCGTTTTTTTTTTAATATTAGTACCATATCCTATTATTATTATTAGTAGGATGAAAGAAAACTTCAGTCAGAGTAAACATGTATATTTTCTCAACTAGTATTTTCTTTAACATATTAACAACGTATTAAAATAAAGCATTCACAACTAAAAATTAATGAATTCTTAAATAAAATCAATAATAATATGTCAACAAATATTTAATAATTTCAATTGGTTATTACAAATAATTTTAAAAGGCACATTCTAAAAGATTTTAGGCCTTTAAATGAGTTGGGTCACATCAAGAATTATAAAGTTGAGAGAACCTATTTACATTGCTAACAATGTTAAGGACTAATTTGAAAACTCTATAAAAGTTAAGGACTAACGTGATATATCAATTCTTTTTCTTCCTCTTCCATGTTTATCCACCTAAAGCAATGATTAATCCTCTCTCCAAAGTTGATCACGCACAAAGTAATTGTCGAGTGGTCACAAAATATTATTCTATTCCCACCAGCAAAAAATCAAACCGCACAAGTTTGATTAAGATAATATATAAGTTATTAGCACGTCACACCTTGCACTTAACCCCACCTCACCTAATTGCAATTGGATTCTTTGCAGTTCCAGCACCCATCTCTACTATTGGTCGAGTGTTGCACGTGGATTAAAGAGTGATGAAATGAAAAAGTAATCAAATTCAATGGAAGTGATGCGGCTAGAACAGTGCTGGAGGGAGAATTGGGCCGGAGAGAATCTAGATCCCCCTAATTCCACAATTTTCTTTTTCTTTATTTTTTTTTAAAATATCACTTTACATCATATTTTAAATGCCATTAATGAAAGAAGGAACAAATTAAATTAAATATAAATGCAAAAGACTTAAAGAGGAAAAAAGCTATTAGGCAATTTGAAAAGACAGGAAAAGAAAAATTAACAAAAAAATATAAAGTAGAATTATATAAAAATAGAAAGAAGTATAAATGTGGGGGATATTTTTACAGACTCACTACTGTCTGTGAACTGTGAAGAAATCACGAATGGAAATTGGCCTCGTGGTGGCCCCCACTCACAAATGACAAACCAGCGCTGTCGCTAATTATTAGGCTTTTCAACAGTTATAAAATTTATTAATTAACAGATGTATTTATTAAAAAAACATTCTAAAATCATAATTTATTAAAATAATAATATTGTTAATATCACCCAAACACACATCAAAGATTATAATGATAAATACACGTTATAACATTAACTAAAAAATAAAGTTTATGGAAAAATATCAGTTGAAAAAGTTACGATTAAGGATCGAATTTCGTACTTACACATGTATGTTTCATGTATTCACTAATTAAGCTACATGATTGAGACTGAGAAAATTAATTTTTATTTTTTATTTATAGAAAAGTAATACAACTAGGGATCAAACCACGTACTCGCATACACATTTTCCTATGCACTCATTAACTAAGATACATGACTGAACTAAAAAAATTAATTTGATTACACTTGAAAGAATTAATATTTTACTCCCTCTCCTATATATATAATATATAAGTAAGTCACTTATAACCGAATCAACAAAACTAAGAAATGATGTTAGCTCATTAAATTTGTTTAAAAAAAGAGATTTTTTTCAACAATACCATCAACTTAAATACTTTGGAAATTAATATCTCTTTTTCTTTTTAATTTTACTTTCTTTCTCCCTCCATCATTAATTAAATCTTTGAAAATTGTAAATGCAGATAAAAGAGGAAAACTCAATTAATAAATTAGTTAGTAACTTATATTTAAAACAAATTTTTTTTTAAAAAGCAACTTATAATAAGACCAAAGAAAATATTTTTTAATAACTTCAAAGAACATGCAATCAATAGATTAATTTGATGGTCAGAGAATAAAGTTTGAATAACAACTCTCTTGTTTAAATTGATGTAAATGAGCTTTTGTCTATTAAAAAAATTGAATGGATATTCTAAAAGCTACGCATGCAAGAATGCGTGGTCACATATTCTTTCATTTTTTTTCATATTTTTTATTTACTAAAAAAGATAAACATAATTTCTTTTTGTACTTATAGAAAAAGCTTATAGAGATAAAATTTATTTTGTTAATCTATATGTCTAGAAAGAATTATTCTTCAACAATCGATTGAGAATACTCTTAGTACAAAAAACACAATAAAAAAATATAATTTACTATTATTTTATTATTATTTATTAAAAACTTTTATTGTATTTAACTCAAAAAATATGAGTAAAATAAAAAACACGATGGAATTCAAATCGTGTGAACACGGATTGACTTTACGCCTTAGAGTCGCAATCGTCTGTTTGGTAGCTAATATATATATATATATATATATAAATGGCAGCAATATGTCAAAGTTCTTAAATGATACTGCGTATAACTTTTTATAAAAATAAATTTTGCCAATCCAATCAATCAATTAAAAGTTTATATGATGTAGATCAATTATGCAAAAATTTATACCATTTGAAAATTTGTAGGTATGTAATCTAACAAATGAAATTTACTTCTATTTTAAATAATGTATTAGACGTTCAAGCAAAACATTCTGATAACGTATTAAATAATTTTCAAATTATATGAATTTTTTCATAGTTGATCTACATTATATAAACTTTTAATTGATTGGTTGGATCAGTGAAATTCGTTTTTTATAAAAAGTTATTTGCGATGTCATTTAAGAACTTTGACACCTTGGTGTCATTTGATATATATATATATATATATATATATATATATATATATATATATATAATAGTGTTAAGATTAAATGACACTAATTAGTTTGACACCAATTCTTACACCAATCAATAACGATAGAACAAAGCTTTTTAATTCACGAAACCTACCATTGGATTGAAACTACTTATTGTATAAATCATGTGTATAAAAATTCACATCAATCTAAGATCGTTTAATACTCCATCAACACACTTGTTATTTTAACGATTTTTAAAACTATATTTTACGTTAACTTTTTAGTAAGTTGATGGAGTAGTAAACGATGTCGGATTAATGTCAAATTTTGTACACATGATCTATATGATAAGTAGTTTTAATCCAATTGTAGGTTTTGTAAAAAAAAAACTTCAATGTATCGTTATTTATTGGTGTAAAACCAATTGGTGTCATTTGATGTAACCTTTTATATATATATATATATAGGGCGTATCTACTGACTACTGTTAACATGAGAACCATAAAATTTTAGTGGTATATAACAAATAAAAAATTCATTTTAATATATCAAAATATTTTAATTTCAAAGTAAAAGAAGGTTGAAATAGAAAATAAAAAATAAAAAACCATAAAAACTTTTAAAAAGTGACTAATTTATTAACTCTTATACCTTGACCGACTTGCGCTCCAAAATTGAAGGGGTTAGGTCTATTAGCGAATCTTGCCTAATTTATTATGTAAATACCTTTGTAAAACAATAACTGTATAATTGGATGAGGAATTTTAAGGATAGAATTTATTTTGTCAAAGAATTTAAAATATATTAAGTGAAATATATTGTTCAGATAAAATTTAAATTAATCTTTAAAATTTTAACAAGAATCTGAATTTAATAAAAAATTAGAACTAATAATTCGACATAAATAAACAATATTTTTAAAATTCTCTAAATATAATTTTCAAACATTTTTATAATTCTTAAATTACTTAATCCAAGAGTAGATTAACTGAATTTGCATCTTATTTTATATAAATGATGTGCTTGTGTCATCCAAATTATTTATTTTAATAAGTATTTTTTTAATAAATATTATTTTTGTTATAGTAAAGACATCCTTAGATGATAGTAGAAGTTTAGTCACTTTTAAAGTGTAGAAATCATAAAAATAAAAGATATATAATCTTTAATATTGAAAATTCAATATAACTCCTTTGCAATAAGCTTAAAAAATTTAATTATTTATTAACTATGCAAATTTCTTTAATATTGAAAATCCCTTTAATAATAATAGCTATATATTAAGAGCTCGTTTATAATTAATTATTTTTGTAAGTAAAGAATTAATTATTTTTTAAGTAATTATCGTAATAATAAAAAAACTATGTATGTTTAGTTATAATAAGAATAATCAATGTTTTTTTAGAAACAAATTGGTACCTACTTCTAAAACTAAACAGAAAATCTAATTATTTTTTTATTCTGACTATTTTAAAAAGGCCAAATGCACCTTTTGGTCCTGTATCTATTATGCGCATTTTATTTTGGTCCTATATCTTTTTTGGGTTACATTTTGGTCTTGTATCTCTTATAAATGTTTCATTTTGGTCCCATCCGTCAATTCTGTCACCCAATTACAAGGTAATTTGACTCCGTTTTTATTAGGGTTCACGTGTATGTTATGGTTTTTCTGGGTTTGAAGATAAATAGCGTAATTTGACTATGTTCTTTTTAGGTCAACTCTGTTAACGGGTGTGACGGGATTGACGGATTGGATCAAAATGAAACGTTTATAAAAGATACATGACCGAAATGTAACCCAAAAAAATATGGGACCGAAATAAAATGTATATAAAAGATACATGACCAAAAGGTGCATTTGGCCTTTTAAAAAATACAAACAAATAAATTAAATTTTTATAATTATTTTTTATTAAAATAAATATTTATTTTATTAAATAAGTTGAAACTAAAACGTACTCTAATTAAAAAAAAATGAGTTGAGTACTATGGTTGATCATGTAATTTGTCCGTGAACGGTGGCCGGTTTTGTGTCGGTTTCGGATAAAATCGAGACCAAAGTGAAGGTGTTTCAAATTTTAACGATGCTTTACTTGTCGTTGGACAATTTCATTACGGATTTTTTATATAATATTCCTGATTATGACAACTTTCATTTATTTTTTAGTAAAACATTAATTTTTTCATTTAAATATTAATTTATTCCCTTAATGAGTTAGAAAAAGAATATCATAAAATATATAAGTAGTGTTGGAACCTTTCTCCTATAAACTAGCTTTTGAAAGTGAGTTAGGTCCAAATCTAAAATTCTAATATGGTATCAAAGTCAGGTGTTATGGGTCACCAGCAGATGTCCAGTCCTGCAAACTTCACGCATTATATGTCTAGCACTGGGTGTGAGGAGGGTGTGTTAAGATGAAGTCTCATATCGACTAGAAAAAGGATCACTATAAAATATTTTAAGCATGAGTGTTGCTAGAGTTAAGTCTAAGTAAATACAATAGAGTACCTGCTAAACACAATCTGCTACCGAAAATAATCTCCTCAGTCCTTACACAAAATCACTTGTTTTTTTTGCACAATCACCACTCGGATTTTGGGGATTTTCGCATGGACTCACAATCAACTTTTGTTTTTCGTGGGAATAAGGATGAAAACAAAAGTCCCCTCGTACCGCGCATATATATATATATATAATTAGTGAGTTAATATAATATTTTACATGTTAAAAAATATGAATATATACCTTTTACCTATTTTAAATTTAAAATTAAAATTATGAAACCTTGAATTTGAAGTATTGCGCCGTTGTTGACTTTTTTGTTTCCTCCCCTACTTAGGGTGATCATAGATTGGATCAACCCGACGAATCTGATCAAATTATACAAAATTAGATTGGATTTATGGGTAAGACAGCATTTAAAAATATTAAACACACCCTAATTGAATCGAATATTAGATTATATATTTTCAAATCCAATCCAACCCTACCATACACTTTTCAATCTTTTTACCATTGTTTCTTTTCTTATTCAAAATTTTATGTGTAAAAATATTTTTAGTTTCTTATTTTTTCTATTAAAACTATAAAAGTGTGTATATATTTTGATATTGCTTTGATTTTTATAGTTTTTTGTATTTATATTTTAATTTTTAACAAAAGTTTATATATAAAAATTTTAAAAATTAAACAATTACGTCTAATCCAATCAAACTCGATTTTTGTTCAGATTGGATCAGATTTCACAATGAAAATATATTTAACCTAATCCAATCCGAACTCAATTGATTGGATCGGATAAGAATTTTGCCTAAATTCAATCCAGTCTAGTCCAATCCAATTTAATCCGTGATCACCCAAGTTATTGAACAATGAAATCCTAACATTAGAAACATTGTGCCTCTCACTTTCTTGTTTTTTCCTAACCAAGCTTGTCCATTTTCTTCTGATTATTGTTCCTAGCTACCATATAAATTTACTATTTTAATTTTTATTTTTTTAGCATTTTTAATTTTTTAATATATATAGGTCAAGAATTCGTGGGAAGGCTAGGAGTCAGCACGGTGACAGGAACGAGGAGGAAACTAGTGAGCGTGGATGGAGAGTGAGGAAGTACTCTCCGCCCCCGCTCTACGCAAGTGTCATTCATACTTTCTCCCGTTTCAGGTGAGAATAATTTAATATTTTGTTTTTAATTATAACATTTTGTTTTGAATTTTTGAATATTTTTATTTCCTTTATTAATTTAAATTAAATTTTATTATAATATATATATATATATATATATTTTCTCATAGCAAAGTAGTACAACTGAAAATTAAATCCTATATCCATGCACGTATATTTCAATGTCTCACCAACTGAGTTACTCACACATATTGACACATATTATCTGATTATTTTGATTCATTAAATTTTATTTATTAGTGATTTATTTTTATTTTTAATCAAAAAGTAATATCATTGCTATTAAGATAGCGCATTTAGCAACTCCATACATCAAACAGCCGTTCGGAACCTACTACTTTTAGATACTGTTGCTTTTTAATTTTTTATTCTTTCCTTTTTCTTTTCTTATTTTTTTAATTTTCTTTTACCAAAAAAGAAAACAAAAAATGATTTGTAACTTGTCACGTGGCCGCACAATTCACTTATCCACATTCAATATCCACGTAAGCAATTACCAATCACTCATTCGCTGACATCAATGCACTACAAAATTTTTACCCTTAATTGATTTCTTTATTTTACATTTTGAGTAAGTTTGATCCTATGATTTTTAAACATATGATTTTAATTTTTTAATTTTGTTAAATAGATAATTTTATTTCATTTATTAATTTTTTTAAAATTAGTGACGATTTTTGTTTAAATTACATAAAATTCTCCTAAATTATTAGTGATGGTTTTAATTTAAATTAACAATAAAAAGATTAAATTTGCTTATTTTATAAATTTTGGAAATCAGAATCGCTCGTATGAAAGTCTAGAATCCAAATTTTCATAAAATAGAAAGTAGAAAGACAAAAAAATAATTATATTATTCAAGAAGCCACTCACACATCTAATATATATATATATTATATATATAGAGAGTTAGGTTCAAATAATACCAAAGTGTCAAACTTCTTAAATGATACCGCACATAACTTTTTATAAAAAATGAATTTCGCCGATCCAATCAATCAATTGAAAGTTTATATAATGTAGATCAACTATGCAAAAATTCATACAATTTGAAAACTATTAGATACGTTATCGGAATGTTTTGATTGAACGTCTAATACATTATTTAAAATACAAGTAAATTTCATTTGTTAGATTACATACCTACAAATTTTCAAATGGTATGAATTTTTGCATAGTCGATCTACGTCATATAGACTTTCAATTGATTGGTTGGATCGGCGAAATTCATTTTTCATAAAAAATTATGCACGGTGTCATTTAAGAACTTTAACACATTGGTGTCATTTGAACCCAATTCATATATATATATATATATATATATATATTAGTTGGGTTCAAATGATACCGCACATAACTTTTTCTAGATAATGAGTTTTACCGATCTAATCGTTGAGTTGAAAGTTTAAATGACGTAAATCAACCGTGCAAAAATTCAAACATTATGAGAATTATTTGATACATTATCAGGATATTTTGTTTGAACGTGTAATACATATCTTAAAATAGAAGTAAATTTCATTCGTTAGATTACGTACCTACAAATTTTCAAATTGTATGAATTTTTACATAGTTGATTTACGTCATATATATATATATATATATATAGGTCAAACACACACCCCACACTACATTACTCTAACTCCTAAATCTACTTTACTAGAGATTGAACTCCTCTCCTTGAACTATAAGAGTTTCTCCTTATGCCACTTGAACTACAAGCTCTTGACTACTCCACTATATATTTAAAATCAAATTCTATATTGCTCTAAAATTATAAAATCATAATAAAGTTTACGATTTTTAATTCACATTTATAAAGACAGAATAAAAAAACAAAAACATTTTTATTAAAGCAAAATTATTCATCATTTAAAATTCAGAAACACCATTTAAGTCACACAAGTCATTTTCATTGTAACTTGTAAGTCAAGCAAGTCAACGAAATATCGAAATTATTGGATGATCAGGCGAAAGAGGATGGGGATTCAGATTTATTTTACTTTTGATTTGTCCAAAAGTGGCTACCTTTATATTTTTATATATTATTATATTATTATTTCCATTTTTCTTGGGTCAATAAGTCAATATTCAAAAATGACGGACAAATCTGTGTGATGAAAAGAGGAGCCCACTCAAAATCCTTCAACGATTGCAAATTGCTCACTTCACTCAGGTGTGTTTGGGAAAGGTTTAATTAAAAATTGTTTATCTTTTTAAAAAATTTCTCACGGACCATACGAAAATAAATAAATGACGTCATGCAATGTAACGGTTAAATTGATAAAATTTAAAGTGAGTAGCAAGATATTAAGTAGAGTAAGCAAATGTTTTAAGACTTACATTTAGAATAAGTGGATCCCAAGCCATATATATATATATCCCTAACTTTTGCGAGAGCTCACTTAGATCCTTGACTTTGTCTAACGCTGTTGAGTTAGGTTCCTGGCGTTAACCACCATTTCAACACCTTTAACAGAAATCCAATATGACACTTAATGTGTTATTTAAAGTTCAAATTGGTCCTTGTGTTTGAATCAAAAGTTCAAATCAGTCCATATGTTTATTAATAAAAGTTCAAATCAATCGATGTAGATATGAAGTTATTAACTGGAGTAAGTTGTACTACATTTACTTAAGTAAGTGGATCACTACTCATATATATATATATATATATATATATATATATATATAAAGCTTAAATATGTTTTTGGTTTTTATAAAATAGGATTCTTTTGATTTTGGCTCCTAATTTTATTTTATTTTACATAAGTCTGCATAATATAAAAATGGTTAGCTTTAGTCCTTAAAACGCATTAATCATTTTTCTGTCAAACAGGTCTTTATTAAAATAATTAAATAATAAAATATTAAAAAAAATTCTTCCCATTTTCCATTTCTCATCGCGGTGCCACCTTCCCCTTCACCTTGCCACCCATCTTCTTTATTCCCTTTCCCCTTTTTCTCTTTCTTTCCCTTAAACTCCTTGAACCACTCCCTCCATGAATCCTGGTCTCACTGCTGCCACACATACACCACCCTCCATCGCCGATCAATTTCTCTATTTTGAGACCGCTTACCAATTAGTCCCAAAAAAAACACCTACCCACCACCACCATCTTTAAACCTCTACAACCACCGCCTCACCCTTACCTTCAATAAACCCTAGATTCCTAGCCAAATTCTTCTTTTTCCCTCTTATATTCCTTCACCCTCT
Source organism: Cyamopsis tetragonoloba (assembly GCA_037177725.1). Taxonomy (NCBI): domain Eukaryota; kingdom Viridiplantae; phylum Streptophyta; class Magnoliopsida; order Fabales; family Fabaceae; genus Cyamopsis; species Cyamopsis tetragonoloba. The sequence goes on along the minus strand of CM074122.1, from coordinate 48,017,141 downwards.
CTCTTCCGACCACTGTTTATTGTTTTGGTGTTGTGGCTCTTCATTGAGAGCTTGGTGGTTACGATGGCTCCGAATTAAGGGTGCGGCTCTATTCCTCTCACTTCTCTCTTCTTCTCACTCTCAAAATCCACTTGATGACGGTAGTTTGGGATACAATGTGAGCGGTTTAGGCTCAATGGGATTTTTTAATTTGTTGATGTTGTGATTGGTGGTGTTAACTTGTTGTTTCGGTTCAATAGGGCTAGGGCTTTCTAACTTGTTGTTTTGGTCGTGGATTTTCAAGACTGGATGGTCGTTGCATCGTCATCATGGGTTCTTTAGTCTAGATGGTGATGGTGCTAGTGGTCGAGAGTTCTTGAGACCGGATCCGGTGATGGTGGCTAGGGTCTTAAAAATTAGAATTTAGACAATGTTTTTTTTGTAGTGTTCTTGAAAATGTGGTGGTGGACGAGGGAGGATCTTGAAAGAGGTGGTGGTGGATGGGGTTGTTGAATGTCAGATTGGTGGTTGAGGTGGTGATCGGTTACTATTACTATGGTGAAGAGAAGGAAAAGAGGAAGTGTAGGGCAAAGGAAAGGGGGAAGGTAAGAAAAAAAAGATTTTTTATTATTTGATTAAAAATTAATTTAATAAGGATATGTTTGGTCAAAAGTTCATTAATCTATTTTAAGGACTAAAACTAATTATTTCTATATTATGAAGGACTTATGTCAAATTGTTTTTTTTAGGGACCAAAATCAAAAGTACTATATTTTATAAGGACAAAAAACATATTTAAACTTATATATAATGTATACATAGATACTCTATAAGAAGGACTCTGGCTCACGTTGCTCTTGTTGAGAAACGATCATGTGAGGAAAAATCTCTCAACAAAATGTACCGGCAGAAGCGAACACCTATAGAATAAGGGCACAAAAGCACATACAAATTTAATGTCGTTCGGCATCTCAAGGCCTACATCACGAACAATACAATATTTTGTTACTCAACTTGTAATTTTTAAATGGAATAATTACAAACCCTCTCTTTGGACAGAAAAATTAGAAACCCACTCAACTAATAATTTTTGCACAGAAAAACTATAAACCCCCTTTTGACACACAACTATCCAAGTCTTCATTTCTACTTAAGAGACTAGTGATGTTGTGAGAATACCCAAACTAATTAACTCTCTATTTATATGATTATTCCATGTTTTTCCTTCTTCAATTGCACAATGTGAGACTTCTCTCACTTATATTCTACCGACTACTCAATAAAATACTTAGACAAATACACAACATCTCTAAATGTGTGTATGAATTAACTGTGAAAAACATATTATCTCGATAATCGATTAGGTATATAATCAATTATTATGATAATCAAGTATAACATAATCTATTTTTATCTGGGTAGGTTTGTGAAAAGTAATTTCTAATTAAGATAATTTGTTATGTTTAAATGATATAAAAAAAATTCTTTTTTAGAAAATTACATAAAAGGGTATAAAGTTAAAACATAATGGATTACTATTTATTTCCTATGTACCAACTACCAAGGTTGTAAAAGGAAGAAAGACATTTTAGAAAAAGACATGATGTGTTATGCTTGTGGCATGTTTAGATATTATTTAGATCGTTTGATTTTGCACTTATAAAAACTTAAAAATTACTTTTCACAGTTAAAAATTATTTTGATATATCAAAAAAAAATTATGTTTTAAATAATTAATTACTTTTTACAATTAATTTTCAGAACTAATTCATACACATTCTACATTACTATTTGTTTACATTATTAGGATCGGATGACATCATGAGACTACTACTAGTCAATATAATGTGTTATATTTAAATTTTAAGGAAATACTATCATGACATAATTTTGGTCACATGGTAAGTCACTCAAGTCAAGCAAAAATATACAACTTTCAAGAATACAACGCACTCTGACTTTTGTTTTTTATTTTTTATATATTTTTTTATTGGTCAAAATACACATTCTATACCATACTACTTTTGAATTATTCTTAATTCTATTCTACCGGAGATCGAACCTCTCACTTTAAACTCAACGCGATCTGACTTAATGGAAATGTGTTACTCTCTTTGTTCCTTTTTATCCGTCTTTTAAGGTTAAAACATACCGATTAAGAAATTTATTTAATGCTCTTATAACTATTAAAATTATGAGATAATTCTCTATTATACCCTTGTTGGAACTCTATAATTATTAATTATCTACTACTTAGTATATGTATAAAGTAATAAATAAAAAAAAGTATAATAGAAAAATAAGCTATAAATGTTTTCTTGAATTCCTAAAAAGACAGATAAAAAGAAACAAATTTTTTTAAAACAGAGACAAATAAAAAAGAACAGGTGGAGTAAGTTTGTTTTATATAATTCAAAGATGTGTATAAAAACATTTTATAAAGATATTTTTAATTTGGTTTTTGTCAAAAATTTTTTTTATTAAAATAAGAATTATTTAAATCGCTCTATTCTGTGAGACTTTGAAGTTATGCTTTATAAATTTTATTTCCAAAAAATATATTAAAAACATGGAAGAACGACCTACAGGGTGAGCGCAAATTAATTAATTAGTTGAACAACCGTGCTATCTTTTTCTTCGTTATTGACCATATATATATTTTTTAATTTTATTTTATTTAGCATTTTTTATTCAAAAGACACCGAAGAAATGATGTGATGAGTTTTTTCACTTTTAAAATGAGATTAACCTCGTTCATGCGTGGCTGACACTAACTCCTAAAAATTTGACATAAATAAGATTCGAAATATCTTGATGTTCAAGTTAAAAGAAAATATGTGTGTGACATCGAGTTCTTCCAATGTATAACGAATAGATTTTCATGAAATTTGTTGGTTTTAATGGATTTAATTATCACCAGCTTGAGAATGAATAATAAGAACCCCTCCCACCCCAATTCAAAAGATATTGATATTATTTATAGTAAAGAAAACTTGGTTCATTATCATTATTCGTTAAAAATGAAATAAATCAAATTTATTATTTAATTAGAATAAATTTATTGCATTAAACAATGTAATTACAAAAGTTATGGATATAATTTTTAGTATAAAATATGTTAAACTATATTTTATAATTTTAATTAGAGTTTTAATTTTTGTACTCACAAATTTTTGTACTCAATGTACTCATAAATTTATTGGTTATGTATGTTGAAAAAAATGATTACATTAATTATTTTTTTGGTTACAGTGTTTTTTCAGATTTGATGGTTACACGTGTAGAAATATGTGGTTACAACGAAAAAATAAAAATAAAACAAAACTTCTAGGTGTGTGACCAGATATTTTAACGTATGTAACTATGAATATAAAGTGTGTACGAAAATCTTTTTTCTTTTGATTAACATTATCAAACACTGAGCAGACAATATGAGTATTCATTAATAATTAACAATTTTCCATTTTAAAGATTTTTTTTGTTGATTTTAATTAATTTTAGGATTTTTTTTTTGGAAAAAGTTAATCCGAATTTCAATTAAAAAATTACCAAACAGAAAAAAACTCAATCTATTTAAATTTGACTGATTTAGACATAAAATCTCTTTAAACTCAAACTAATTAATCTAACTTGAACACTACCCTAGTTGATACTAAATAGCCTATGTGAACTATATATTCACTATAAAGAGTTGGACTACAAAATAATTATGGAGTATGTTTTGAGAATAATTGGATACATCCAAAATGATCTGTCATTTGGTTTAAAAAAAAATGAGGCTATCATTTATGTCACAATATTGTCTACTCTCTCCGTTTGATATTATAAAGTTTTATTTAAATAATTACAATTATTAAAAATATATTTATTAATATATTGGATTTAAAAAGATTAATACACCTTCCCATAATTATCCCTATTTATAGTTGAATTAGTTATTCAAAATTTTATAATTAAAAGAAGTTAGATCATTTATGATTGACAAACATAAAAATAAAATTTAAATGTTTCTATAATTTTATAAAGAACCTTATAAAATAACACTCATAATGTCTGAAAAGTGTCTTATATTATAAAACAAATAAAATAGTAAATACTAATAATAAACAATCTGAGTATCATTCAATACCAAAAATAAAAAATAAAAAATCCGAGTATCATTCTTAGAACTTAAAAAACAAGTATCATTGTTAGATGGTTCATGATATTTTTGTTAGTACTCATCAGCTGGTAACGTTGACTCAATTAATAAAATACTAAATAATAAAGTGATTCTTTATATACCTTTGACAACTTGTTTCAGACAATAGCTCTCAATAGCAAAAACAATTTTTTTTATTAATAAAATTCAGTATTTATCATTTTAAAACTTAATGAATACCAAATCAGTTATCGAGATGATAGAGATTAAACATTTTAATCACTAATTTTTTTTATAAGCTAATAACTAAAATTCTAAAATAATCTCTAAAGTATTTATTAGGGACCACTAATAATAAAGAGTTTTTAAAATCGTAGAATATTCGACCGTTATAATGTTGAAGACTAACCCGACCTTTACTCTTTTAAAAATATATATACACAAAACATGCTTTAATCTATTATTATATTTTCTTAATTAATATTTTTATTATTAAGACTGTGTTTTAATTTGCGAATTGAGACATGTTTATTTTAATTGTGATATGTGCTGTACAAAACAACATTAATGAAGGCAAGAAGAAGAAGAAATAATGGCATAGTTATAGCTATAGCTAGCTACTGTGACAGCTATGATGAGAGAATTAATTAAAGGAAAACGAATATTTTAGGACCTGTACGTGTTTATTTTATTAATTTTGAAAAAGTAAAATATTAATTTGTTGTTTGTTAGGTTTGTATTGAGAACAAAAATTATTGCATGTAGAATCTTAACCCAAGAGGATGAGTCACATACATGCACTACTTTATTATAATTATTGCATGTAGCTCAATTATGTATGATCGTCTAGGTTGAAATTCTTTCAAGAAATTTATTTATTTATTTTGGTGAATTCAAGAAATTTAATTAAGCCAACACAATAATGAGCAGTTTTAAATTTCTCGCAAAGATTGAATATTCAAAGTATCATCTCTCTCTTTGTCTTTTCAAAACAAGTAAATCATGGTATGGTAGCTTGGGCGGGAGAGACACTCTCTTTTATTTATATTTATATATATAAAAAAATTGTATGTGATATTATTTAGAGATCAAAACAATAAATAGTTTGAAGTTTAGGATTAAATATGTATGACTAAAACTAAATTGTAGGATTAAAACATAAATATTTTTTTAATAAGCAAAGCATATTATTAGTAAATGTGAGTATATGGGTTACTCAAACCCATTTATAATATTATCTTTGGTTCTTTTTATAGGACTCTTTAACTAATTCACATGGATTAAAAAAATTATTAATAATTTATTTAGTATATTGTCTTATTAAAAAATAGTACAATATACCAAATTTACTCTTGTTTAAAGTCAAAATTTTCAACAAATACATTGATTGTATCTACTATACCTTATATATAAGACCAAAAATTTTTCTCCAAAAAATCTTATGTTTAGGACCGAAGGTAATAACATCAATCAAATTTCCCATATCATGCACAACATTATTGAAAACCAATTGGTTTCGGTGCTGCCATAAAATCCAAATTGCTGCTAACCAAATACAAATCATATACCTCTGTTTTGATTGCCCAGCTACAAAACCACAAAAGCTGAAAAAAGATATCTGATAAATGACTTGGGAGGCATCCAGAAACACCAAGCCATTTACAAATATTATACCAAAGCTCTATAAAATCAGAGCAGGTCAAGAATAAGTGTAGCACCTCCTCTTCCATGTCATTACACCTACCACAATTTTCATTTACCAGCAACATTCCTCTACGAACCAAATTTCTTCGCATTAGCAACGAGTTCAACAATAACTGTCAAGCAAACACAGACACCTTAATTGGAACTTTTTCCTTCCAAATTTGTCTTAATACATGTACCATTGTCAATTGTTAAATCTGCAAAAATAACTGAGTGTAAATATTTGTATGCGGATTTCACCAAATATGTTTTAGATGAATCTGAGTTCCAAATCCATAAATCCAAGAAATGCTGACGTAATTGAATCTGCCTCAATATATCTGTAGCTTAGGAATTAAGTCCTTTTCCCACTGAAACAAATAATTTCTACGCATTAGTATTTGCCAGACCCAAGCTCCATTTGCATAAAGCCCATTCTCACTAACCTTTGAATTTTAATCAGTAACCAAAGAAAATAGACGAGGAAACACTTCGAATAAAAGTTTGCCCATTGCCCACTTGTCCAACCAGAAGTTCAAGGAGTCTCCATCATCAATCTCAACGGACAAATTTTTATCTAACCATTTTCCTGCTTGATGGCAAATAATAATCATATCCTTCCACCAAAATGATGCTTTAGGATTCACTATATGAGGGCGCAGAATTTTTGTAATATCCCCATAACGAGCACGAATGACTTGTATCCATAACGAATTTGGAGTCTTTAAGCCGCGCCACACCCATTTACCCAAAAAAATCATGTTAAACCATTTTATATTTTTTACTCCCAAACCTTCTTCACTTTTTGGCCGACATACTTGGTCCCATTTAACCCAACATATTTTGGATTTTTCTTTGACACCACCCCACAAAAAATGTCTCTGGATCTTCACCACTTCTTTACTGATACTTAGAGGCATTCTCCAAAAAAGAGAGATAGCAAAGACGCAAGCTATTCAAGACTGGATTCAACAAAATGACTCTTCCCCCGATAGAAATGTATTTATGCTTCCATGAAACTAGTTTATCATGAAGCACCTCCAACAAATGAGACCATGCTAATTTTCTTCTTGGATTATCTCCAACCTTCAAATCCAAATATTTGGAAGGTAATGAGCCCACCTTAGAATGTAAAAACAATGAGGCCAAAGATAAAAAAAAATCATTAGCTACAATTATACCCAGAAAACAACTCTTGTGAAAATTTATCTTTAAACTCGAAATCAATTCAAAATTTCTCAGCACACCTTTAACAGCCATAAATTACTTTCTAAAGCTTCACCAATCACCAATGTACCATCTGCAAATTGGAGAATGGAAACTACCGTCTTTCATACTCATAAATAAACCTTTTTCAACCGCACATCTCAAATAACCTCCCAATCCTTTAGCAGCAATAAGAAACATAAAAGGGAACAATGGATCACCTTCTTTAAGGCCCCTTCCAATTAGTACTTCAGAAGTTGGACTGCCATTCACAAGAATGGAAAGGTGTCCACCACATATACAAGCTTCCATCCAGCACAACCATCTAATATCGAAACCAAACTTTCTCAACATGTAAAGTAGAAACCTACAGTCAATAGAGTCGAAAGCCTTCTCATAATCAACTTTAAAAACGAAAGCTTTCTTCTTATATTTCTTCGCAAAATCGACAACTTCATTTGTTATCAAAATACTATCAACAATATTGCGACCAGAAATAAACCCAGATTGTTGATCATAAATTATCTCATCCATTACCCCTATAATTCTGTTGGCCAACACTTTCGAGATTATTTTATACAAACAACCAAGTAAAGATATTGGTCTGAAATCGCCCATTTGTTGATACATGTAAACTGAAAACAATTTTTTTTTGAAAGTATACAAAGACTCTCCCATACAAAATGCATCAAATTGAGTATGAATAAAAGAAGTTGCTAGATTTGAACTAGCAAATCCTAATTCTTATGTTGACACCAAGAGAAAAAATCTTCAAGTATGTACCAAACAAGCTGGGAAATTCATGGACAAGCAGCTGAAGAAGTTACAGCAACACCTTTGGCAGCGAAAATCCAAAACCAGGAACGAATGCTGATTATGTCAATTAATTCGTTGATCACAATTGCCTTATTTTTGAAAATGCAGTGGTTTCAAGCAAGCCAAATTGACCATAAGGTAGAACACCAAATCGCTTGCCTGTAGTAGATAACAGTCCCATGAATTGCGAGAAATGGTTTACACTATAATTTTGTAATGTTGTTGAGATGCTAGAGCTCAGCAATAAATGATCCCAAATTTGTGAGAAAACAAAAAGGTAAAAAACAAGTGCTCTATGGTTTCCGGAGACTGATTATAAGCAACACACATTAATTCTTCATTCGAGATGATGCCACGACACAGGAGATTGTTTTTAGTCAGAATTCTGTATTTTGTTAATTTCCAAAAGAAAGCTCTGACTTTAGGAGGAGTAGTGAAGCTCCAAATATTCTTATAGAAAGGAGAGAATTGGCCACCCTCTTGAGAAGCTATTACTGCGTAAGCAGATGTCACTGAATAGGCACCAGAATGATCTCCAAGCCAGCACCATGAATTTGAAACTCCATCTTTAAAGAGACTAAAATAAACTGGGATAGAAAATTGTCAAATAACTCAATTTCACACCCAAATTGCCTTTCTCCAAACCCTTTCTAGACCACCCTTCCATCTTCAAAATCAAGTATATCTGAAATTGTTGCTTCTTTGTCAACAAATATTTTAAATAACCTCTCAAAGCAAAATGGTTTGTCACCGAACCATCTATTTACCCAAAAATAAGTGTTACACCCATCTCCCACTAGTCTCCAAATATTATTACTTAACCCATCCTCTTTATGACTTAAACCATATAAATCTTTCCAGCAAGAGGAAGCACCATTAAAAGCCCTCATTCCTTCTTCTAATCTAGTAATCACTCTATTCCAAAAAAACACCCACCTCTGATTTCAACCGCCACTCCCGTATACCTAAGAGCCTTATTCAACCATTGTAACTTCAAAATACCCCCTCCCTTCTTCTTTCTTCGAAACACATATTCCCACGCAACCCAACACACTTTTTTTCTCATCAACCCCACCTCCCAAAAGAAATTGTTTAAATAAAGATTCAATGGTACTGATGATACTTGACAGAGCCTTGAATAAGGAAAGATAAAAGATTGGTAGAGCGGAGAGTACACATTTGACCAAGACAGTATGACCACCGAGATAAAGGTTTTTACAAGACCATGATGCTAATCTGTTACGAACCTTCTCCATGACTGGATACCATGTTGACAACCGTTTATGATTGGCACCAATAAGAAGACCAAGGTAAAGGAATAGGACTACACCCAATCTACAAGTGACATGTATAATAATAATATATAGTCTATTATGTTTTTATGCAATAATTTATATATGTATTTTGTCCCTACTAGATGAATTTTTTGGATTTGTCACTACATGTGTGCTTGGTGGTTAGATAGGCATTTGCTACGAGAGATTTTGATGCTCGTTTAGCGGAGGTATTTATTTTCTTGTTCCAAAGATTGACCACCTACGAGTTTTAAGGACTTCTATCCTATCAGTTTGTGCAATGTGATTTTAAAGCTCATTACCAAGGTGTTGGTTGACTGACTAAGACTTTTCTTGACTCAAATTATTAGGCCACTTAATAGTAGTTTTATTCCCAGAAGGGAACTTTGGATAAATCTATTATTTCCCAAGAGATGGTTCACAATATACATAACAAATGTAAAGCTAAGTTGGGGTCTCTTCTTTTTAAGATTGATTTGGAGAAGGCTTATGATAAAGTCAATTAGAAAATTCTTAGGAACAACCTCTATGACTTCGATTGTCTGTCCCTTGTAATATCTTTAATTATTAGATGTGTGACTTCGTGTTAAAATATCTTTAAACCTTCCTGTGGGATATAACAAGGCACTGCTACAAAAAAGGTTAGACATAATCTTTGGGGTGCAGATTGTGTATCTAGACATGGATCAGGTATTTCATATATCTTTTTTTGTGGACGATTGCCTATTGTTCGTTAAGGCGAAGGCTTCCTAGGTGAGAATAGCTTCTAAGGTTATTCAAATGTTTTGTGTTGCATTAGGCCTTCAGGTGAATATACAAAAGTCTAAGGCTCTAGTTTCGCTAGTATCTCTCAATAGAAGTACCAGAAGTATGCAAATATTTAATCTATCCAATTTACATCCAAAATTGGGAAGTATCTTGGTTTTCCTTTGGTGAAGGGTAGAGCTACATCTCAAGATTTTAATTTATAATTGATAATCTTTATAAAAAAAACTAGCTACCTGGAAAGGTAGCCTTTTAAATAAGGCAGGAGGTTGAATCTTGTGAACTCTATTCAAGCTGCAACTGATGTTCATATCATGCAAAATATTTGGTTACAACAGTCCATCTACAGTAAGATTGATGCCTTACTCCATTATTTCTTTGGGGATGGGAATGCTAACAATGGACGAGGCCTTAACTTGGTGAGTTGGAATAGTGTTTGCAGGTAAAAGAGATACGAGGGTCTTGGTTAAAATGGACTTGGATTTTCAATACTGCCCATCTTGGATAAACATGTTTGATCTATGGTTCATGATGAGGATAAACTTTGGGTCTCGTTGCTCTCAACCAAGTACCTAGACTGTTAACATATCCTTAATGCTTCTACTGGGGGTGATTCATCATTTGGAGTTCACTAATCAAAGACAAGGACTGTATATGAAATGGGTTGAACTATCAAGTTGGTGGTGGGGATATTCCTTTTTGGTTTGTGAAGTGGATAGACAATGGTACTCTTTGTGATAAAGTTCCTTATATTGAGTTTCGAGATTCTCACACTTGTGTTACAGACTCGTTAGATGACATTGGTGATAGGGCTTTACATTTGTTGGCTACACAACTAGCCTCGAATATTAAGGGTATCATTCTATCAATTCCTACAACTTTGCATCTCCCTGATTGGTTGACTTGGGATGCGAACTTAAACGATTTGTATACCTGTGAGCTCATGTTATAACTGGCTCCTTAAGTTGCCTAGGGTTAAGTTGGTGGGGCATAGTTGGGGTTGGATTTGGAAACTCTCAGTTATGGAGAAGACGTTATTTATGGTTTGGTTAATTTGACATAACTCTCTTCCTACTTAAGTAATGCATGTCCACAGGTGATTGTCTTCGTCTGGTACTTGTATAAGGTGTGGTAGTATTTTTGTTGAGGATACTCTATTTCTTTTTCATCATTTCTTTTGCTAGGAATGTGTAGGTTTTTTCTCCATTTCTGATGAGCACATAATTTTCACACTTAATCTTCGCAAGTAGTTTACATCATTCGATGTGAGGGATCATGTTTTCATTTTCATGTCTGTGTGTTAGGTGCTTTGGTTGAGTTGGAATGTTCTTGTATTTTCTCATAATATATAACCTTTTTATAAAGTTGTTACAAAAGCTAGGAGAGTTTGTATGGATTTTGTCGTTTGTCATACAAATCATTCTTCCTCTAATGAATGGTTATTCGTTGTGAAGTAATATTAATATTAACAACCCATTAAGATTATAATGGATGCGGGCTTTGACGATGACACTAAATAAGCATTAGTTTATCACCCCTAAAGCCACATGCTTAATTATCTTGAGTGGTGAGAGCGTGAATGTTTCACATTTATCTTGAAATTGTTTCAACCATATATATGCATGCAAAAACTTAGAATTTAACCTCATAAAAATCGTGACCAGGTTCTTTTCACCGTATGATATTAACTCAATCTGATAAAACATACATGCTTCCACTTATATTTCTCTCGTATCTTTTCAATGACAAATATCTATCTATTAAATCTCCGTTCTTTCGGGTTTAAACTTATGTTCCTTCATGTATACTATATTAATTTTATATTGAGTCAACAAATTTATGATAAATAATATTTAAATATTAGAATGATTGAAGCTTATCAACTTAATTTTATGAATGGTATTTCTCCATGGTACACTTGGCAATCTAAAAATTCCTTAAAATTTCCTCATTAAATTATTTGTGAATTGTGATACATAATCGATATGATATCTTCCTAAATGATTCACATAAGCCAACTTTTTAATCGCCTTATTTTTTTTTCCAATAATATTTACTAATAATTTCATCATGACCTACGTCATCATCATTTGAAATTTGAAAAATCCAAACTACGTTACAATCTTTTGATAAGGACATTGAAAAGTAGCACCCATTTTTAATTTGATTACTATTGTTCGCAGTTAGAACTTAGAAGTTAGAAGTGAAACACTTGGACTCTAACTTCCACTGGGGACCAAAAACTAGTACACGTAGCGATCAATATCTATATTCTATATACATGTGCTTTGACTACAATTTCTCAACGTTTTAAGTTCTTTATGCAGGTTTGAAACACAGTTTTATAAAAAAACGAAAGTATTTATTGTTTTGAAAAATACTTTATGTTTTTTTTATCCGTCTACAAGAGATTTTTTTTTATTAATATGTTTACTTATATTTTTAATGAAATATTTATTGCCCTTTTATGAGCTCTATTTCTATTTTTAATTGGATAAGTAATTAATGTTCCAGTATTTAACCAATAAATTAAAATTAAGAGAGATAAATGTATTGTAGGGAGTTAATTTTTTTTTTATGAAAACAAAACTAATGATTATATTTTTTAACATTACACCATAATTGATTATTGACAATATTTAAAAAAATACTTAAAAATGTTGTAATTAAAATTATTAAAAATATATTTGCAACATTCTTACTAAATACCCTCTCTGTTCCAAAATATAAGATCCCCTAGATCAATATTGTGGGAATTAAGAAAAGTAATTAAGTTAATTAAATGCATTAAATTTGTCTAACAAAAAATATTAATTTCCAAATTTACCATTTCAATCTCTTGCTATCACCTCACACTCTCTTAATTAATATTTAGGATTCATCAAAATTGGTTGAATAACAAGGGTATAGTGATAAAAAAAAGATTAAATGTGCACAAAATTTTTTAAAGGGTCTTATAAAATGGGACAAGCAAAAATTCTTTAGAGAATCTTATATTTTGGGACGGAGGGAGTATTGTATAAAAGCCATGTTGTTCAAAGGTTTTAATAACATTTTAAAAATGTTGCCAAATCATTAAAATCCTTATAATACCTTTTATCTATCCTTCTTTGATTGATTTAAAAGTAGAATTTAATTGGTGCTCCAATAATATAAAGAGTATAATTGGTAAAAGTGCATTTAATATCACCTTAAAACTCTAAATGAAAAAATAAAAAGGAACAATTTTTTTTTTCAAAAAGTGGACAGATAAAAAGGAACGGAGGTAGTATCAATAATGTAGTAGTGTAATATGCATAATATACCTTAAGTAGACAGATAAGTAGAAATAGAGGGAGTAAAAAAATACTACATTTAATGGAAGTTAATTTAAGTAATTCAAAGCATCAAATATGATACGGTGTATTTATTACATCTTAACTTGTACTACTTCTGCTATTAAATATAAGCAAAAGGAGATCAAATCACACTTATTAAGAAAAGTAAGTAATTGTAATTAATTTCTTGAATTTCATAAATAAAATAACTGCAATTCTTAAATTCCCCTTTCTTAAATTTCTAAAGAAGAGTCTATCTCCTCTCAACCACCTAAATAAATTTGCAGTATCTGGAACTTGGAAATAGACTCAATTAATACATAGGCAATTTTGAAATATCAACATTAATTAATGAAAGAAAAATGGTTGGATTTTACTTATATTTGAACCAAAAAAAAGTTTCAAATTTACTTATATTTAACATCAGAGACTAGAGACCGTATGTTATAAAGATATTGATTAACAAAATCTTTTAGTATTTTATCTATGCAAAAAATCTTTTTTAATGCTTAGGTTGCAATTGTATTTTAGTCTCATCTTTTTTAACAGTCGATTTTTTCCCTTTGAATAGGTGCTGTTAGAATCTAAAAATGACATCCTTATGTATCTATATTTATCTCATATTATTTGCCGTGTAAGATTTTTATACATAGTTTAAAAAATATAATTAATTTTTTTGTTTTTATGCAAATACTACCTCTAGACTCAAATATAAACAATTAAAACTATTAACCTGAGTAAGGCTAATGCCTTACTCCGTTATTTTGTTTTCTAACATTTTTTTGTCTCATTTTCGTCCTCCAATTTTTTTGTTTGGTTCAAAGGTTTTTCTTTCCGTCATACCAGGTTAGAGGGATTAGCGGAGGTATCATACATGGCCTAAACACCGTCAACGACATTCTAACGTGTAAGTGCAGATTTTCCTACATTGCTATATATTATGTATTCAAGAAATAGCAGCAACATCATATAGGATAAAATTTCGGCATACATTCCCAGGGTAGGATCAAGTATATAACATATTAAAACTTAACAGCATTTTGGTTCATTGCATATATATACTAAAACTTGACAAAGCATAACAACACATTAAAACTTCATTTTGGTTCATTGCATATACTTAACTTAACACAGACTTGGTTTTATCACCATTTTTACTTCACTCCACATCAAATATATGTTGGGAAAATCCGCACTAAAAAGATCGTTGGAAGCACACACAAAACACACCACAAAATAGAACACACAAAATTTACGTGGTTCGGCACCTCTTGCCTACGTCCATGGAAACGCTCCAACAAAATATTCCACTATCTCAAAGAAAAGTTACAATATTTGTATATCACCTTTCAAACCCAAGTGTCTCACACTTAAGTTACAAGGAATGAAAACACTCACTTCTACCTCACAAGAGACACTCTACTTCTCAAGTCACTCACTCACACTATTGTAGATTCTTCACTCTTCTCTTGGATGTGTGTCATGCTTCTTCTCAAAGCCCCTATGTATAGTAGTGGTGATGACTTTCACAAAATTAAAACATTCTCACAATTCCATGAACCATAAAAAAGTCATACATCTTCAAGGTTCATGAATTAATTCCATTCATTCACTTCATCCATTTAACCACTTTGATTCATGCTCACATTAATTTAACCATTCAAATTTATTACTCAATATTTATTTATTTTATTTGGGAATATTAAATTTCCCAACAATATATTATACATTCACAATCATACTAATTCTTAAACCAACACTAAGACTCCTAATCATCTTCTTGATATGCCTTGATGCATTACGGAGGATTATGATCCTTCTCCCCATTCACGACAGAATGCTGTTGATGGCGTTTAGACAATGTAGGATGCTTACGTTAATCCGATATGACGGAAAGGAAAACTTTGAACTAAACAAAGAAGTTGGAGGACGAAAATGAGACAAAAAAAAGTTAGAGAACGAAATCAAAACCTTATGTAAAATTGAAGGAAGAAAATAAGACAAAAAAAAGTTGGAGGACGAAATTAAAAGAGGACGAAATCGAAACGTGATGAAAATGCTAATTAAGCCTGTATATGTATATATATATATATATATATATATATATATATATATATATATATATATTGTTATCTGCTAATTCCATTCAACATATATACTTATAGTTGTGTAGTGAAGTACGTAAGTAGCAAGCTAAGATTATTTAATTATTTACCTCTCTTGGCGTGAGTGTTTTCGGAATCACTCTGCAGAATTAATAAGATCGATCAAGTATATAATATGAAAAAAGATTTTTGTACTCATATTTTTTGTACTCATTTTATATTCACGGTTACATACGTTAAAATATCTGGTTACACACATACAAGTTTTGTTGAATTTTTATTTTTATGTTGTAATCACATATTTCTACACGTGTAACCACCAAATCCGAAAAAACACTATAACAAAAAAAATAACTAATGAAACTATTTTTTTTAACGTACGTAACTAATGTACAGTATAACCAAAAAAATAACTAATGTAACCACTTTTTTCATTATACGTAACCAATGAGTACATTGAATACAAAAAATTGTGAGTACAAAAATCAGGACTCATATAATATAGAGAATGAATGAATGTAAATATATTATATAGGTAGTGTACCCTAAGACGTGGCGTCCACCATCATAGACTACTATATATATATATATATATATATATATATATATATATGGGTTTGCTAACGTTAGAAGGAGTGCGTTAACAAGCTACACCTTTTAGGTATATTTTAAAAAATCTAGTTATAACATGCTAACACACTCATCCTATAAAACAAGTGGGTGTACGTTAGCAAGCCCTGTGGGTGTATTTTAAAATTTCAAGTTATAACTTGCTAATGCACTCCTTCTTAAAAGCAAATGGGTGTACGTTAGCAAACCCCATATATATATGGGTTTAAATGGCACTAAAGTGTCAAACTTCATAACTTTTTATAGATAACGAGTTTCACCGATTCAATCGTTAAGTTGAAAGTTTATATGACGTAGATCAAACATACAAAAATTCATACAATTTGATAATGATTTGATACATTATCGAAATATTTTGTTTGAACGTCTAATACATATTTTAAAATACAAGTAAATTTCATTCGTTAGATTACATACCTACAAATTGTATGAATTTTTGCGTGGTTCATCTAGGTCATATAAACATTCAATTGAACGGTTGGATCGATGAAACTCATTGTCTACAAAAAATTATCCGCAGTGTCATTTAGTAATTTTGACATATTTATGTCATTTGAATCTATAAATTTAAACGGTTGGATCGATCAAACTCATTTTCTAAAAAAAAAACTTACGTTATATATATATGCATGGCTCTCTTTGTCAAAGCAAAGAGAAAACTTATAGATTTGCCTTTGTTTATAGAGGGTGTGCGTTACTATACTATACTAACAATAAATACATGAACCAAAAGACATTGAAATTATGTTTATAGAGACAGATTTTTTCATGATAAATTATATCTCTCTTTATGCTTTTTTTGGAACAATTGAAACACAAAGTACCCTCTTGTTATTAGATTTCTGCTAAGTGCTAACTAAAATTTTTATGATATAAAGAAGGAAAATAATTTATTAGTGATTTAGCTTGTTGAAAGAATGGAATTAAAGAAGTTATTTTGGTGGTGGTGATTAAATTTTGTGTTTTTATTGTTACTAAATAGGTTCTAGATATTTTATGACATTTAGAAGTAAAAACTTTAATTTGAATTGACAAATACTTGTTACTTTTAAGTGATCTGGTTATGTTTATATTGATTGAATTTAGTCATTTATATTAATGACCTAATTTGTGGATGTGAAGGAAAACTAATGAAAATGATATGCAAATAATTAATATTCTGACATATTTACAAAAATATTGGCAGGTATTGATTTAGTATTTTCTTTTTTTCTTTTTATTTTTTTAATGTTATTTTTGAACGCCGGTTATTTATTAAATAACATGTGTTGTTCAAAACTTTTAATATCGGTGATTAACGAAAAGTCAGTGTTAAAAGTTTTAACTTTCACACCGGTGATTAACAAAAAACCAATTTTAAAAGTTGACAATTAATACTAGAGAAAGAATATACTAGTCATAAAAAAATATATTTAATATCGGATAAATCACCGGTGTAAAAGTCTTAACCTTTAACAGAAAGACACCAGTTGTAAAACCGGTGTTAAAAGCGTTTTTTCTACTTCGAAACCCTCAAACTCTAATACCATATTGGAGAGAATAGGATAAAGGCTTAAATAAGCTTTTCGTCCCTGCAAAATACGCGGTTTTGACTTTTAGTCCCTGCAAAAAAAAATTTTGTTGCAAAATCCAAACTTTTTATAACATTTGTCCATCCATCCCTGCTGTTAACTTGGTTTGTTAAGTGATGAGGTGGGTTAACGTTTTGCCACGTAAGCATGTGACATGGCATGATACGTGGCAGAATTTTCTAGTATTGCATGTGCACATCACGTGCAGCTCATCTTCCCCAAATTTAAAACCCTAAAATTCATCTTCCCCCAAATTCCAAACACAGTGCACAGTGACGAAGGGAAAAAACGAGAGAAGGAGTGAGTGATGCTTGGCTGAGCAGTCACATGCGAAGGTCCTCAAAGAGTTCTGGTTCTGATTCGATGAATAGCGCACAAAGGATGTTGTGTGGTTGTGGTGATACTCCAATTCTGTACACCTCAAAAAGAGGAGACAACGTAGGGAAAACATTTTTGAGGTGCCCCAATTGAAAGGTAATGTGTTTTTTAGGGTTAAATATTCTTAGGGATTTGGTTAATAGTTGGAATAATGATAAATTGTTGCGATCTTTGTTTTATGCGCAGAGGACTCCTAATTGTGGCCACTTTGTTTGGGTTGATGACTTAGTTGAAGAAAGTGAATCAAGATCTAAAGCTTGGGTTAGGAACGAGGAATCCATGGGCCCTTTGAAAATGAAGAATATGAAGTTGAAGTTGAAGTTGAATGATGAGAGGAAGAGAGTGAAAATGTTATGTATTTTCAGTTTCATTGTTGTAGTAATTGCTTTGTTGTGTTGTTTAGTAACTATGATGAATTGTAGCTGCTGTAGAAAGTGATAATAACACTGATAATGAATTATTTGGAGGAGCAATTGTAATGTTGAATAGAAATGCTATTTAAACCAAGCTAGTATATGCTAGTATTTGATATTATCTGATATAAATGAGTTGTGAGATGGATTTGTTAATGTTGAAACAACTAGTAGTGGGGAAAACAGGAAAAAAATGATATACTTTTGTCACTATAAATTCAACTTATTTTTAAATATGTCCCTATAACTTTTATGAGGTTTGTTTTTTGTCCCTACAAAATGACAAATTTTGTCAATCCGTCCCTACAAAACATGTAAAATTTGACAATACATCCCCACAAAATTAGATATGTAAATTTGGAATCCTGTACAAATTCTTGGCAAGCCATTAGAATCAGAACCTTTCACAACAACAATTTATAAGAACCATACCCAGCATTGTTTTGATACAAATCAAAAAGGAAGGATTTCAAGTGTACATAATTTTACATCCATTTGTTTGCAAAAAAAAACCAACATCAGGTGTGTAACCAATAGAAAATACATCAAGTCTAAATCAGAATACATCAAAAAATGTCATTGGTTGTTCCCTAATTTTATTGATCCCTAAATTCCACTAGCTGAGGTTTGTGTTGGAATTTCTTGTGGTCTTTCTGTTGCTTCATCAGACCCTTGCCCACCACCACCAGTTGCATGTTGTTGTTTGTTCCTCAGATTTGCCTAAAGAGTTTCACACATTAATACTCACCACACACAGCAAAAATATAAATGGCTATATTTAGATTGATCACAACACACTAACCATAACGACATTGTGCATCATCCTAGCAACTAGAATCTGTGTGGCTGAAGAAACCTTTTGTCTTTTTGGTCCAGATGCATGTTGTTCAGCATGGGTAACTTCACTTCCAGATTGTGTAGCTTGAGCAGATTTAGCAACTCTTTTCCCTTTCGCTTTACTAACCACCTTCTACAATGTATAAGAATGAAAATTAGTGATGGTTCAGCATGGGTTAACTAATGATGAAGGTCATATAGTCACAAACCAATTTGGGCCTTAGAATCTGAGTTGCAGGTGGATGCTGCTGAACAATTGATGGTTGCTGCTCCTCAGTTGATGGTTGCTGCTGACCCTCATCAACAATTGGAGCATCATCCTCTTGACCCTCCACAGAATGTTGTTGTTTCTTCTGTTGAAATGATAAAAAAAACAAAACTTTGATAAGAGGAACAATTAACTAACTAGATAAAATAAAAAAAATCTAAAACACCATACCTTCTTTCTAGCATTTGGGTCGTATCCTGGAACAGTAGGATTCTTGCACGTCCTAGCATTATGCTCGAAAGTTTGACATCTTGTACATCTATATTTTTGGTTACTCCTTCTGAGTTTAGTGGGGTCCTCCTCATCTACTTCCCTCCTCCTCAACTTTTTGGGTCTTCCTGGACCCCTCTTATGCATTGGGGGGAGGATTTCTTCAGCATCTACGTTAGGCCACATGTTCTGCCCATTAATAGGACTTATGTAATGACCATAACACTTCTCATACATACTCTTCCTATAGTAAGGATGGACATATTTTGTTGGGTCCTCTCCCTTAAATGTCATGGCTGCAACAACATGTCTACAAGGGATGCCCACCAATTCTCAAAAATTACAACTACAGGTTTGTTTTCTTAAATCCACTATGAATTTTTCACCAAATGTCATGTGGGTGACCTCAAGCAACAGTGGTCCACACCATGTTGAAACCCAATGACTACTGTGTAGTACCTCAAAATCCAACTTTTTTTTAGGCTTAGGCATAATATCTCCTAGATATTTACTACACTTTTCCCACATGTTTGCAATTCTTCCCATCAAGTAGGTTCTTATCCACTCACACATAGTAAGGATTGACTTATCTCTAGCTATAAGAATTGTTGCATTGAAAGCCTCACTAAGGTTGTTCATTAACACATCACATTTAGGGTAATAAGAGAAAACATGCTTACACCAACTTCTTCTAGGGATAGCCACTAACCAATCATGTGCTGCCTCATTGATTTCTTTCAACTCTGCCATCTTTGCCAAGAAGGCTGCTTCATATGTTGCCTTTGCTGCTCCCATCATTAAGTCCCTCATGAGGGTTCCCCCACCAAACTTCTTCTTGAAGTTGTTGTAAAGATGCCTCAAGCAAAACCTATGCTCCACTCCTTCTAAAATGTCATCAAACACTTGCAAAAGACCCTAATACACAACATACAGGGATGAATTAACAAAATTATTAATTTTGTAAGGACAAAAAAATAAGTTTTAAAAAATTGAAGGACTTAAAACAAAGAAATTCAAGCAAATTAACACCTTCTGTTGATCACTGATGAAAATTCATCTATTGGTCTCCACTCCTCCAATGTCAGACAATAGTAGCTTCAGGAACCACCTCCAGTTTTTCTCAACATCCACAACAGCATAAGCCAATGGATAATATTGATCATTTGCGTCCCTTCCCACAGCAATTAGAAGTTGACCTCCATACTTAGTTTTGAGGTGACAACCATCAACCCCAATGAATGGTCTGCATCCAGCCTTGAACCCCTTTTTACATCCATCTAAACATACATAGAATCTCCCAAACCTTGGTTGCAATGTTGGTTCAGGTCTATTCAAATAAATCTCAACACTGTTGCGTGAACATGATCTCTTCAATTCTGCCCTATACCTCCACAACTGAGTATATTGCTTAACTGCATCACATTCCACCACCTTTTTTGCTATCTTCTTAGCATTAAATGCCACAATGACACTAATTCCAACATTGAATGTATTCCTCACCTCCTCCATAACATGACCCAGCTTAATATCAGTGTTTGTCCTGAACGTGTTAATCATCGACGTTGCAACAAATTTTGCAATGTCATTACTATTGTTGAAAACTCTATTACAAGTGTGTGGTTGTATTAGTGTCTTCAACCTATATGTGTGACTCATTCCAACCCTGCTAACATAGGCCATGAACTTACATTTCTTTTTAGCCTTAGCCTTACAAACTGCCCTCACCCTCACTTTGTCATTCATGGGAAATGTCACCTCTCTCCCATTAATCACATTATACTCTAGCATTGCTTCCTTGAATTGTTGTAAAGAACTAAACTCCATTCCTAAAGCCCACTTGAAATCTTTTCCCATGTCTTCCTTTCTAAATTGCTTATACTTGGGTCTACCTTCATTGCCTTCTTCATTACCATCAATGTCAGAATCTTCACTTAGCAATTCCTTACTATGATATTCATCATCAAGGTTGTCAGGTGCAAACTGTTCATTGGGTACAAACTCCTCATTGGGTACAAAATCCTCATTGGGTATGTTCTGACCAAATAAATTCTTCTTTGCATATGCTTCAAACTTCTTAGGTTGTCCCCTCATAGGTATTTTGTTAGAGTAGTTTAACCTTCCCCTTTTAGACCCCTGCCCAGAACCCTCAGCTTCAGGTCCAATGCTTGTCTGTTCTGTAGCTGCTGAGCTATTTTCACCACCCACATCAGATTGGCTCAAAAACTCTTCAAAGTCTTGCCTAACTGATCTATTTTTACCACCCACAACTCCCTGGCCCAATAACTCGTCAAACCCATCATCAAGGCCCAAGTCTCTTTCCTCCTCACTATCATTGAAAACTATTTCTGTCACACTGTCTACATCACTTCCACCCCCATCATTCCAACCTTCTTCAAAGCCATCATGTTCATGCCCACCATCATACCCATCTTCCTCGTGCCCATCCTCCTCTTCATGCCCCTCTTCTTCATTCCCCTCTTCCCCATACCCAATTTCAGGGACAACATTAATTTCTTCAGCTTCATGCTCAACATAGACATCCAACTCTTCTCCAGTACGCAATGCCACATCCAACATTTCATTAGTTATAGAATCATCATCAATCATCCTAAGCCCCTGTTCAAAATCTTCTACTTCAGGATTTTTCCACCACATTCTAAATCTCTGCTTATACTTGAACTCCTTCATTATATCAACTAATTCAAAAAAAACTAAACTTATCTGGGTCTAAATTTGAAAAGGCATGCTCTTCCCTTGGTTCATAGTGTAGTGTGGGATGAGTTACAAAACGACTCATGTGGTGGACAACTAGAACAAAAGCCATCCTTACAATAAAAGACAAACCTAAAATAATATAAATGAAGAACATCATTTATAAAAGACAACCATCACAGTTAGGGCAACATGGTGGGGAAGGGATTTTGGGGGATTTTCAATTTCCATATAATATAATAATACAAAACAAAGATTCATGGTCCCCACAAGGTCAATTAAGCCCAAAATCGAGACGGGAATAAGGAGGAATAAGGACAACAAAAATACCTGATTCAAGTTTGGTCTTCACGCGTCAATGGAGTCTCTCACGTGTCGTCTTTCCAGCAAAGCAACAACGATGGAGGATGGCGATGGAGGATGGAGATGGAGCGTTAGGGTTTTGGTTTTCAATTAGGAAGTGAAGTTACTCTGTGACCCCTGTTTCCTAATGCCTTCGTGGACCCAAAATCATGCCATGTCACATGCTTACGTGGCAAAACGTTAACCCACCTCATCCCTTAACAGACCAAGTTAACAGCAGGGATGGATGGAAAAATGTTTTAAAAAGTTTGGATTTTGCAACAAATTTTTTTTTTTGCCGGGACTAAAAGCCAAAACAGCGTATTTTGCAAGGACGAAAAGCTTATTTAAGCCTAGGATAAAAACCCATTTTAAGAATAATGTCTATTGTACAATATGTCACTCACAAACGCATACCTAAAATACAATCAAATATGAAGACCTAATGAGCTAACAACTAAGGCCCAAATATAATAATACAAAATAAGCCCAATACACCTAATGGGCTAAGGCCCAGATATAATAATACAAAACATGTCCAATACAATATAAACAGAAATAGACAAAGTGTTATCCAATATTCTTCTCCCTCAAATTTAAGAGTGCTTTTTTCCTTAAAAAAGTTGTGTAATCTACGGAGTTTTCATTATTTCCCTGCATCTACAAATCCAAAGAATCTTCAACTCTTTCTAAACGTAGAGTCTTCGTCATTTTCTTGTGAATCCAAGTAATCATTATCTATATTTTTTTTTCCTTATATAGATAAATAGAGGTGTAAATGTATGTAGTTTTCTTTAATTTTATGTATCTTCAAATCCATGGAGTCTTTCACTCTTTCCAAATATAGAGAGCCTTCATCATTTTCTTTTGAATCTAATGAATTTTTAACTATCTCCATATATGGAGCCTGTTTTTTTTTTTTTTTTTTTTTTTTTTTGTATCCATGGAGTTTTCTACGTTTTTCCTAAAAGTTTTTTTTTTTTTTTGATAAAAAGCTTATTAAAGGAAAAAAAAGAGAGATTAATGGTTAGTGGTGATAAAGGACTCATAAGCATTTGTTTTAATGTTTAACCCATTTTTTTTAGGTTTATCTTCCTCTTAAAATTAAAGATGAGGCAAACACAATTTTTAGAGAAGCTTTTAAATTAATTTTTTTTAACAAATGAAAAAAATTAGCTTTTAAATTAAATGAGGAGTTTTTTTTTTATTTCTTTTTTAAAAAATAGTTTATTTCTGATCATACATTCATCCTTTATGTAAAATAATTTATCAAACAAATAACTTTTTACTTATAAACAGTTTATAAATTGAAAAATAATAAAACTGTCAAAGTTGGATAACATTAAATAGTAGTATTTGGAAATAAAAAAATTAGTTAACACGTTGAATTATTACTTTAAGGTAAAATTATAAAGGGGAAAATAAATAATATTGGTATTCAAGAGAGACAATGAAATTGAGACAAATTATTTTTTCTAAAAGACGTAATAAAGTGGGATGAAAGAAGAAATTACCAAAGAACTTATTAAATATATTTTATTATATTTATATAAAATTAGTTATATATTTTTTATATATGGGACGATGCAACAACATATATTTTTCTTTAGAAATAACATACTCAATGTTAGGGGTGTTCATAACTGAACCAACCAATTTTAAAGTGTTAATCCAAAAAATCAAAAATTGAATAAACCAAAAAAACTAAAAATTGAAAAATCGCATAATTTTATTGGTTTGATTCAGATTTTGGTTTCCTTCTATCAAAACCAAACCAAACAGCATATAGTAACATAGATTTATAATTTTTTTATATTATTGATCTTTCTTATAAAATATTGAATGACGTTCTCAAAATATTATTTTCACACGATTCCATAGATATTATTTGAGTTTTGGTGAAATATATATATATTATATATAAATAATATATAAATAATTTAAATAAAAAATTTAGACAAGAAAATTTGATGTAAATATATGCATCATATCTACGGTTTGTTATTAATATTTATTATTTTTTATAATAAGAATATATTTTTAAAAATAAAACAAAAATTGAAAAATTAATCCAATCCAAACTTTAAAAAATAAATTTAAATTAATTTAAATGATGTTATTAATATTTATTATTTTTTATAATAAGAATATATTTTTAAAAATAAAACAAAAATTGAAAAATTAATCCAATCCAAACTTTAAAAAATAAATTTAAATTAATTTAAATATCATTTAAAAATAAAATCAATCAGATAATAAGATTTTAAAATCACAAAAATTGAATAAATTAATTTTTTTTTAAAATCGAACTAATCCAAACTGCGATCACCCGTGCCCTATATCCGTTGCTAATAATAAATCGGATTGCGTCGAGCTGAAATAAACATTTGCGGTTAAATTTCAATTTCGATCAGTATTGTGAGAAGAAGAAACTCTGTTCGTTGTGATTGAAATCCTAACTTCAATTTCTATCCCTCATGGCTTTACCAAGTCAGGTTGTTTTCTCATCGCACATCGCTCAATTTTTTTCGATTCATTCTTCGATCTTCATATTCACGAGACAAATCAGGTCTTTCTGTTCTCTCACATGGTTCCTATGTTGTTTTCTGATGCAGGTAGGGTTGGGATTGCTTCTTTCCCCTCTCAATGGCAACGTTGTTCTCCGAACAGCTTGGTAAGCATTCTTCCCTTGGGGTTTCTATCAAAATTTCTTTTTTATTTTTTAAATAAAAAGGAAAAAATTGTTGTTTCTTACTTAGGGTTACTTGTTATAGCTGTTCTGTAGGGCTTGTGCTTCCAGTTTACTCTACATTCAAAGCTATTGAGAATAAAGACCCCAGTGAGCAGAATAGGTGGCTAGTGTATTGGGCAGGTTCTAATTCTTCTTCAACCTCAATTTGCTCAAGGAAAGAAATTTCATTGTTTTTCGATACTAGTAATATATGCTAAATTTCTAATTTCAAATTACGGTTGTGAATTTGTGATCATGTTCCAGTTATAGTCAGCTTTATGTTAAATGTGGTCAGATATGGAGATAATGGATTGCAATTGCGTTCTGATACGGTTTTGGTGACTGCGGCGTGATGTCATGGAGCATACCTTAATTTTAAACCTGCCTAATAACTTCATGATGTGTAGAATACATATCTGAGACAGTGGAGCATACCTTAATTTTAAACCTTGCCTAATAACTTCATGATGTGTAGAATACATATCTGAGACAGTTAAAGACTTAAGAGGAGTATTCTGGTGTAGTTTAATTTTTCACTTGAACGACTTATGAAATTTTTTGTAGTTACTGTGGTATGAAGTTACATTGTTAGAAGTTTTATGTCATTGCTTGTGAATTCGAATGAACTTGTTTGAAGAATTCTCAAGTTAGAGGGTGGGAATAACTTTTAAGTTATTGTTTGAGGTCTTTTATCAGCTGAATTTGCTAACTTTTTTATACTTTTTACCACTGTTTGCTTTGATCTGATGAGTTCATTTGGTTGATGGATTTATCTGCATCATATGTATTAATACTGATTGCTCTTGTGATTTTCAGCTTATGGATCGTTTAGTGCTGTGGAAATGTTTGCAGAAAAAGTACTTTCCTGGTATTGTCTAGTTTTTCTGTGTTTCATTGTTTATTTGGGTTTCTGTTAACTGATGAGTAGGCATGTTTTTTTATTGAAAAACAAAGCATTTATTTGGTTTTGTATTCTGATGACAAGTTTCTCTTTTACCCCTTTTTTCATTAACTGTCATGGTTCACTGTTTTTTTAATGAAAATTTATCTCAGTTAAAAATTTCAAATCTTCATTGCAAAAAAAGTGATTTCTGTGTTCTCTTAATTTACCTTCTGATTCTGTCTTTAGCTATTTAGGATCCCCTTGATGCCTGAATCAATAGCATTGAGGATTTCTATACTGAATTTTTTTTATTTTTTATTTTATTTCTTCTTTACATTTTAATCGAGGTATTGTGATCTAACAAGGATTTCTTTGCCATATTTAATCAGGATTCCTTTCTATTATCACATGAAGTTTGCATTTCTTGTTTGGTTACAGCTTCCCACTATCAATGTAAGCTTAACCAAGTTGCATTGAATCATTTCTTGTAGTTCTACTCCTTTCTCACTTGTCTCTAATAAAATTTGTGTTTTATCAAAGAGGGAAAAATAAATAAATAAAACCACATTGTACTTGTTGAACAGGGAGCCATGCAGCTGTATTCAAGTCACTTGCGTCCATTCCTGTTAAAGCATCATGCTAGACTGGATCTGATTGTCAATTTTTTCTATGGAGAAATGGTAATAAATTGTAGATAGATTTCATTATTGTGGTCCCTATACTTGACTTATTTTTCAATTTGGTCCTTGCTTGTCCCCGCGTGAAAATTTTACTGAACCATTCGCTAACATTGCCCGAGTTATAATGGTCCGACATTTCATATCACTGTTAGACTTGCCTGACATTTGAACCCTCCATGTGAGACAATCCTTAGACAAGTCTAATAGCGTTATGAATGTAATCTAGAGACCAATGTTATAATATAACATTGTATTATTATATCTAAAAGGATATCAACTCTTCTCTCAAAAAATAACTTCATTAGTTTTTTTCATACATTGCAGAGTAAATTTGTTAGTGCTCACCAAGCAGATCTGCACTTTGCAAGAACTCTTGTAGCGAAGGCTTTGGTGACAGGTAATGCTGTGAACTCTATAACTCTACTTATGCAATTAAACCCTGTTTCAATTCCAGTTTGTTGTTCTAAAAGAAAACAAAGTGTGCTAATGGAAGTTCGTTATTAGTTAAATTAATTCATTAGTTTTTGCATTTTTGTTCCGAATTCAATCAGTATTTTTTGCAAATATGTAATAGTCTTAATTGCACTTTTGGTCCATATAGTTTGTCAATTGTATAATTGTGTAATTTTGGTCCCAATTGAGGATTTTTATCTTTATGAAATTTAAAATGTGAAAATTGAGTTTCGAGATTTAATTTCTGTCCAATTTAAATGATTTTTTTACCGTTTGTTGGTGATGTTATTGATAAAAATGTAAAATTGATCGCAATTGTTACGATAAGTCAGTAACAGAACATTTGGTTTGGATGGAAATTGGACCTGATGACCCAATTCTCACATTTTAAATTCTATAGGAATCAAAATCACTTAATTGAAACTACGAAAATCAAAATTACAGAATTTACAAATTATAGGAATCAAAAGTGCTATTAAACCTTTTCTAACATGTTGTCATTAGAATCATGTGAATATGATGCTATTTTTTTCTTCTTTTGGGTATAGAAAATAGAATAATGCTATTTTGGTATTACCAGAAATAGTAATGCAGAACTGTAGATAATTTTTTAAAAAATGTATTTTCACTTGGACTTTTTAAATTACATACTATGCCCCCAGGATATGGACTTATGATTTGTGTGTCAGTGTATGGATCGGTTTTCCTCTATTATAAATTATAAACTATAAACTATAATATATATTTTGGTTTGTTATTTGTTTTTCTGCTAAGCTATTTGTATGGTAATTATAAACTATTATATATATTTTGTTTTGTTATTAGTTTTTTGGCTAAGAAAAATCTGAATGGTAATTTGGTTGTTTTCTGTATCAGTAAATCAAATGATTAGGAATCTCATTCAGCCAGATAGGAGTGAGTCAAATCGCATTACAGACTCAAAGAGGCAGGTTCAGGATGCAGAATCAGAAGAAGATTAATGCATTTTTTTCTTTTTCTTTTTTTATTAAAACTATAACTACAATAGGTTGGCTAGCTCTTACAATCAGGTTTTTATTAAACTAAAATTTCAGTTTATTTAATGATTTTTATGGTTCCAAGACACGATGTGTACAGTATTAATTTTTAATTTAATATTTACTTAATTAAGTAATACTCCTAAGAGATTGTTTAAGAGGATAAGTAAGAGATTATAGCAATATTTTAGTGTGTTTGTACATCCAATTGACAAAAAGCATAATGCAAATCTATTTTTTTCTTGCTTTCACGATACAAATATTAGAATAGAAAATTGTGTGATTTAAGATTCCAATAGCACAAAACAAACGTTACTGGTTTCTAAACGTGTGCATGTTTGGATCGGCTTTTGGAAACATTAAACCATTGTTTGAATTTATTCAGAATTAATTTGGTTAAAAATGTCATGTTTGACAACCTTAGACCATAATTGATTCTGGATAGAAAACTATGGTTTAGTGAGAAGCAATTATTTGTTACTTCTAATTTTGCCTAGAATTAATTAAGCTCATAATTAATTAACGGAATTAATTTTGCTCAGAATTAATTTTGAGAATTTAATCTAACATACACGTTTTCTATGTTTATTTTTGGTTTGATTTTTATAAGAAAATTTTCAATTCTCAATCTATTCTCCTGTATTCATAGTTAATTGTCTCTTATTCCAAAACAATATATAGAGTGATATTCCCTCATGTTTATTTTTGGTTTGATTTTTATAAGAGAATTTTCAATTCTAAATCTATTCTCCTGTATTCATAGTTAATTTTTTTTGATAGGCTTTCATAGTTAATGGTCTTTTATTCCAAAACAATATATAAAGAGATATTCCTCTGTTTTTCATATGTCTTCTAAGAATAAATTATGAGAAAATTATACACATATTAAAAAAGTTAATTAATATTTTTGTTGTTGTTAAAATTATGAGATAATTTTCTTTTATATTATTATTGAAACTTTAAAATCATTAATTAATTATTCCTTATAAAAAAATCATTAATTATTCACTATTTGGTACATCTTCATTCTAAAATTATATTTGGACTCAAAATCTTGTTCTAAAACAATTGTCACTTTAGGATTTCAAGATGTAATAAATTGCAAAGTTTAATATTTCTCTCTCATCACCTCCTTTATTCACCCATCATCATTTGTCTTTTTTAATTATTTTGTTAACCACTTTAGCTTCTAATTAGACACTTTAGTCTACTCATATTAAAAACTTAACAATATTAATGATTTTTTAATATGTGTGAAAAAACTTAAAATGATTATAGGTTTAGAATGGAGGGAGTAAATGTATATGATAATAAATAAAAAGAGTATAATAGAATGGAGACATGCGTGTGTGGGTACGGGGTTCGAATTCCGGTTGTACTACTTTCCTATGAATCAAAAAAAAAATGCTCTTTTGACTTTATAAAGAGACACATAAAAATAAATTTTTTTTTTCAAAACGGGGGAGTACTATTTCCGTCCCACATTATTTCATTTAAAGATTTTATACATAGTTTAACAATGTAATTAATTTTTTGTTTTCATAAAAATAATTATTTAATTTCGTATCATACTCTTTATCACTCTTATTAATTAGAAAATTACATCTCTCGTGATATTTATTAAAAAATCAATTATTCAAAGTGTATACTTGATAAAATGATAATTAATATTTTTATTGAAATTATAAAATGATAAATTAAGTGGAACAATTTTTTTTCTCTAGAACGACACATAATATGAGATTGTGGGAGTATGATTAATTGAAAACATAAAAAATGATGTGATTAATTGAGTATGAATATTTTGAAGCCTAGAAATAAAACTAACGGTGAATTGCACTTAAGCCCATTGGAGTTTCAACTAGTGTTGGGTACGCGGGTCGTCCGCTCCGCCCCGCAAAAGTTCGTGGACTTAACGAACTATCCGTCAAAGCCCGTGTTTTAAATGGGCTTGGAAAAATGAGGTTTGCATCCACCCGCAAAGTCCGCGGGTATCCGCATAACTTTTTTTTGTACAGATTGCAAAAGAAAAAAAATTACTTTTTTTACCGATTTTTTTAATCATTTTTTTGGTAGTACAGGTTTGGAATCTCTCATAAAAATGTTTTGAAAAAAGTACATTAGGGATAGTTTTCTAAAATAACTTTAGCATTTTCTTCTCTTTTTTTTTTTTGACAAAAGGGGTGTTTTTTTTTTCCAAGAAAAGGGATAGTTTTAGATCACTTTTGTTTTTGTTTTGGCCTTTTTTTTTCAAAATTATAAGACCTATTTCTGGTTTCATTTTGACCAAAAAAGAATGCAGATATCTGCGGAGCCCGCGGATTTTGTCAATTCAACCCACGGATAAATGGTTAAGTCCGCCTAAGCCCGCATTTTAAATGGTCCTCATTTTTTCAGGCCTGAATCCGCCCAACCCGTTTACCCACGGACCAGTCCACAGGCCTGAGTCCATATACCCAGCTCTAGTTTCAACTTATTGCACTCCACCTAAAAGTTTGTAAATATTAGCAACCCGCTCCATTAGTTAACACGAGATTGACAGAATGTTACCAATGGTTCGGTGGCAATACAAATGGAAGCTATACTCCTTGAACAACATCGTAAACAAAATCATGCAAAGGCATTGGCAAATTCATCAGAAAAAAGATGGGGCAAATCCATGTAAAAGGGAAAGAGAAGAAGATCAAGGGTCATGGTGACAAATTGTTTCAAAGGAATAGGAGAATCGAACCTAATGCAAAGCAGAAGGTCAAGATCGCGGAGAAGATGTTTCCGATGATGGCAGAAACGGTGGGGGTACCAATTTGTTGAACCCTCTCAATGAGATTCCTTAACGAAGATGAACACAAAGAGCATGGATTCCACATAGAATCCATCTTAAAAATTGAACAAATTGGAACAAACAACGCTAGTTCAAAACACATGAAAGGAAGAAAGGTTTGATATAATGTCATGGGATTTGTCGATTTGTGTTTAAACAAGTGTTGTATAAAGCCTTGGACAATCAAGCCTCGAATTGTTTTTCCTCATATTTTTCTCTGAACCACGTTCCTCTGGTTCTACCCTCGACCTCGAGAAGCCTTATCCTCGATTCTTTGATGTCTTCTACCACGATTCGCCTTGGTGGGTGATGCAGAAGATGGATTCAAGAGGATGATTAGTGTAGAAGTGAAAAATTTGAGAATAGAAGGTTGATGGTTACGAGCAATCGAGGAATGGAAGATGTGGGTTTATGAACCCTAATTTTCCTTTTTCCCCTTTTCTTTTTATCTTGTTCTTCACTCTCTCTCTATCTTTTTAACTATAGTTAAATTTAATAGAATATTCTCATTCTGTTTTTCGTTGTTAATTTTAATGGGGTGGGTTGCTAATTTTTTGAAACTTTTAGACGGAGTACAATAAATTGAAACTTCAGGGAGTTTAGGTACAATTTACCCTAAAACTAAAGATAACTATTACACACATATATCTAATTAAATATTTTAATTTTTATATGCAATAATCTTTAAAATTTTATATTTATAAAAATTATAATTATAATATAATAAAAATTGTAAAGTTAAAAAAATTCATCTTCTTATTATTCAAAAAATCATTTTCATACTTCTTTTCAAAGTTTATTATATTTATTGTATTATTATTATTATTTTAATTTTAATATAAAGATGTAATTTTTTTCTTTTTTAGCTGTAATGCCATTATTCTAGTAGGAGATTTGCCAGAAAAAAAATTTGAGACCAAAATTATGCTTCTTCAAACTAAAAGGACTAAAACCATATAATTAAAACTAAAAAGACTAAAATAAAAATAAAAACAAATTAAGAGAGCCAAAATTTCAATTAAGCTTAAATAAAACTAGACTCCTTTAGAAGAGTGTTCCTTGGATTTGTTGAAACATATTTTCTTCGTCCCAAAATGTAAGACCTTTAGAGAGTTTTTGTTTGTCTTATTTTATAGGATCCTTTGAAAATTTTTGTGCACATTTAGTTTTTTTTTTTACCATTATATCCTTGCTACTTGACCAATTTTGATAAATCCAAAACATAACCAATAAAGTTATGAATTAACTAAATCTATTTCTTTCTCTCATATAAGTGGATCTCACTGTGACGTACTATTTCTAAAACTTGGAGTAACTAATAGTCTTTCTAAAAAAAATTAATAAAGTAAATAAAGAAACCACATTAATTAAAATAGAGAGTGAGGTGATAGAAAGATATTGAAATGGTAAATTTGAAAACTTATGTTTTTTGTTAGACAAATTTAATACATTTAACTAAATTAATCACTTTTTTTAATTCCCGCAATATTGATCTGTAGAGTCCTACATTTTGGGACGGAGGGAATATATAAATGAAGAAAACATTTTGTATAAGTGTTTATGTTTTTATTACCATTTTTATTAGATTATTTTAATAATTTCAATAATTTTTATATATTAATAATTTAACTTAATTTAGTTTAATTGATTGAAAAATAGAGTTCGAAGAAACATTTTAAAATAGAGTGATATAAATATATTAAGTTGATAACAGACTCACCCAAAAGTTTTTCACAAATTGATATCGTTTCACTTCAATAATAGTAATAGTAGAAAGTTCGAAAATGGATGCCTAGGTAAGGTAAATCATTTGTTGAAGAACTGATCTTTTTGGTAAATAAAACATCAATGAACTTAGCAAGAAATAAATGAAAAGGAAATAAAATACACGAGTAACCATGTATTTTTTTAAAAAAAATTAAAAGAAAAACATTAATTTTTAGGAAAAATACTTTCTTTCATCATGTTTTTTTTCTTTTTATTTTAGGCAAATAATATTTAGTGTCTTAAAAGACACTATTTAAGAACTCAAATGTACTAAAAAGATATTGAAATGTGTAATTTTTTTTATTCTCGAAAGACGAAACAATATGCTCTTGTAATTATTTTTTTAATTTTAATAATCTTAATTAGTGCCTTTAAGACAATGTATATCAAAATTCTTTATTTTATACTACTCCCTTCGTTTCTATTTAACTATCCGGTGAGAGAAAAAAATCTTGTTTCTATTTATTTGTCCACTCATATTTTCAATGTAACAATAAATGTACTTTTACCAATTCTAACCTTATTTTTAATTGGAGACTAATTAATATCCCATTATCCAACCAATCAAATAATGAGAGATAAATGGTATTATGGAGAGTTCAAAATTTATTTTGAGAAAAACTATAATAATTATTACTCCCTCCGTTCCTATTTAACTGTCCAGAGAGAGAAAATCACACATATTAAGAAATGTAATAATTGTTATACAGTTAAATAGAAATGAAGGGAGTACATTTCAAAAATGGATTTGGTGCTGTAACAGCACCATGCTGTAGTGATATGTCTTAATTTTAACCTTTTATTTTTTTTATTTTAAAAGAAATTAATAAAACAAAAAACATGATATTATTATTACAACCATTAGATTCAAAACAGCGTGCTATAACAGCAACAAATCCAAATCCATAAATTTCTTAATATGTGTAATTTTATCTCTCCAATTAAATAGGAACAGAATAAGTACTACTTTCTTCCGCCTTATTTATTGTGAGAAACTACAATTTGCAACATCAAGAATGAATTCACTCAGCTCAATTAATTGAAGTCAGAGAAACTAATTCCCTGCATTACTACTACTGTTAACCGTTGGATTACTGTATTTTAATGTTTGTTTTTTGGTCAAGTCGTATTTTAATGTTTAAGATTTGATTTGAAACTTGCACTCGGTAATGTTAATAGATCTTACCTCATTTTAATATATTTTGTATTCTTTTACCTAATAAAAGAAGAAAACTTTCAGAAGAAAAAAAAGAAAAACATAAAAGAGAGTAGAATAACAAAAATCTATATAATAAAGAAAGTGTTAGGTGATTGGAAGAAGAAGAATCTGAGAAACTTGCTGTGTGAAACCCAGTCACGATCACTTTCAAGATCAAAGGGAATGCATTTGTTCATAATCTCAACCTTCATTCTTCCCCTCTTCATCCCTTAACCCCAAAATTCAAATCAAAACCCAAGAATCAGAAAACACCCAAATCTGAGGGTTTTTTTCTTTGAGGTAGAAACAATGATTGGGCGTAGAGAAAGAGAAGGACCCTTGATGAGGAACACCAACTCGCATTCTCTTCGCAAATCAAGAATCGTAACCGCCATAGCAATTGGGGTTCTTATCGGATGCATCTTCGCTTTCTTCTTCCCTAATGGCTTCTTCGTTTCTGACTCTCTTACCCCTAATCGCTCTCTCGCTGGATCCAAGACCCAGGTTCCATTTTCATCCAAGATTGCATCTTTTTCTTTCTAAATTTAGCATTTTTCGGGATATACTTTAGATATTCTGTAATTAATATACTTTGCTTTAGAGTTTTGTTGACTGGGAATTCCTCTGTTCTGATGTTACTAAGTTTGGATCCATGTTCTTAGTTGTAGCTTCTTTCATCTTTTAAGGTCTGTTATGTTAGTTGATTAGCTCAGATAGATCACTTGCATAATTTGCATTTTTATGATCATTTTTTCTTGTCATGCATTAATTAGGAATTTAATTTAATGTGCATTAAATTGTACTAGTTGTAACACTAGATTTCAATCTGTGTCTTTTTAATTGTTTATCTCTTACTAGGATAGAGCACTCTCTTGGCTTCCATGTCATGCTGGAATTCTTTTTGCCATATATGATTGGAATTATTGGAAGTAGCTGAATTGTCAAGTTTCTAATATGCTTGACGGCTAAGTGCGCGTTTGATTTCACGATGGGATGGGTCAAACGTGGAACTACACTTAGGGGGGAAGGATCCAAGTTGTGTTGAAATGGATCCACGTTAACGTGAAACCTAACACACTTTATGGAGTTATCTTGTCAAAAACTAGCTTGGGGAGGGATGGTCAAACCATATCTCTAGTTGTCAACATGAGATTCTAAAAAACTCCCCTCGCGCTCGGGAATAATGATGTTTCCATTTGGGTCCCGATATATACAATGTTGGAAATGACTTGGGCCCACTAGGTTGGTCTGGTGGTTGAGAAATAAAGTTGAATAGTAGTTCCTCGGTTCAAATCCCTGAAGATGCATTTTATCACAAAAAATAGAAAATTACTTCGCCCAAAACGCTAGCTTAAGTGGAGAGAGATGCTCAAGTCCTTATTAAGGCTACCTTGACCATATTTCTAGGCAATATGAGGCTCTAATTTGTATATATAATCTTTTATCTTTGTTTAATTGGTTTCCTCATGGTTTTTTGGGTCTATATAATGAAGTATCTCTATACAAGCATCATTTTTACTATGGATTTTCTTTTTGGCAGGAAAGTTCAGCGGGATGTGAATCCTCAGATAGGGTCAACATGTTGAAATCAGAGTTTGTGGCAGTATCAGAGAAAAATGCTGAGTTGAAAAAACAGGTGAGGGAATTAACCGAAAGGGTTCGGCTTGCAGAACAAGGGAAAGACCAGGCTCAAAAGCAGTTTCTTTCGTTGGGTAAACAGCCTAAAGCTGGACCTTTTGGTACTGTCAAGGGATTAAGAACCAACCCTACCGTTCTTCCCGACGAATCCGTGAACCCGAGACTGGCAAAGATATTAGAGAAAATCGCAGTTAAGCGAGAGCTTATAGTTGCACTGGCAAACTCCAATGTGAAGGAGATGCTGGAAGTATGGTTCACCAATATCAAGAGAGTTGGAATACCCAATTACCTAGTTGTTGCTTTAGACGATGAGATTGCAAAGTTTTGCGAATCGAATCAAGTCTCAGTGTATAAGAGAGACCCGGACGACGGCATTGACTCCATTGGAAAAACCGGAGGGAACCATGTTGTCTCCGGACTGAAATTCCATATTCTAAGGGAATTTTTACAATTGGGATATAGTGTTCTTCTGTCAGATGTTGACATTGTATATCTGCAGAATCCCTTTGATCATTTATATCGGGATTCAGACGTGGAGTCGATGAGCGATGGTCATAACAACATGACAGCATACGGCTACAACGATGTCTTCGACGAACCTGCAATGGGTTGGGCTCGGTTCGCGCATACTATGAGGATATGGGTTTACAACTCTGGTTTCTTCTACATCAGACCAACAATCCCTTCGATCGAGCTTTTGGACCGCGTGGCAACGCGACTTTCTAAGGAAAATGCTTGGGATCAAGCCGTTTTCAACGAAGAACTCTTCTACCCCTCGCACCCGGGTTATGATGGGCTTCATGCCGCGCGAAGAACTATGGATATGTATCTTTTTATGAACAGTAAGGTTCTGTTCAAGACAGTGAGGAATGACGCTAACCTCAGCAAATTGAAACCTGTAATTATTCATGTGAATTATCACCCTGATAAGCTTCCGCGAATGAAAGCAATTGTCGAATATTATGTTAATGGGAACCAGGATGCTCTCAAACCTTTCCCAGAAGGCTCAGATTGGTAACTTTTGCCTCAAACTGTTTAACATTAGATTTTATTTTATTTTTTAAATTATTAAGCATACTTGTAGGTCAAAGAAGGATATCATTTTATGAGCACATGGAATTATGCTTTTCCTTTTGCCCCATTGTTAAATTGTTCATTTCATTGTCTTTTTGACTTGCTCTAGGAGGGGCTTATATAAGATTTCTTCTGTAACATCTGTTGTAATGATAATTTAATGTTTTTGTTGTTTTATCATAAGGCACATACACACAAGGTAGGTTTTTTTTAAGCTAGAAGCTTCTCTTATAAAAAGCTGTCTACGGTCTACCGGTCTATGACTAGCCGATGGTAATAGTGAAATGACAAAGGGCAACCTGGTGCTACAAGAGCTCTTGCTATGCGCAGGGTACAAGGTAGGGATGGATCCACTTAGTGGATCTATCTATTGTACACAGCCTTACCTTGCATACGTTAGACCACTTAGTGGATTTTTTGAACCTGTGACCTCCAAGTCACATGACAGCAACTCAAACCAGTTGCATCAAGGTTCCCCTTTCCCAAAATGTTGCGTCAAGGTTCCCCTTTCCCAAAATGTTAGACTAGTGGTAATCAACTTGGCCGAAACTCCAAAAAAATTGTCACGAGTATGTTTGGATACCTGTTTGTAAATGGGAAACAGTAAATGCAAGAAAATCTTGCTTTTGCGTTTAGAGCATTAGAACCTGTAATCACAAATTTCAAGAGGTCCTAACAAGTATTCAAACATACTATACCCAAAAGGGAGAGGGTGAGAAGAAGGGGGGGGGGGGGGTTGTAAGGCTACATTTACAGACCAAAGTTGGCTCATGTCATTCAAAGCCTCATAACAAAGTCTCAAATTCGGATAACATGACTTGGTTCCAATGATATAAATAGTTATGGCTATTTAGACATAAATTTGAGTCATATTCCACAAATTTCTACAAGGAGAAATTCTGATAAACTATAAGTTGCTTCCTCAACTGTTATTACAGATTTTCTACCGCCGCGGTAGGCTTGAATTTCATAAGATCCGCGACCTGTTCCTCTCCATACATTTCAATAAGTTCGTCCTGTTCCCCACAACACAACAAACCAGATCTTAAGTTAGTAGTTGTCTTGCAAAATAAGGCATAAAAAAGAAAAGGATGCAAGTTGAGACGACGAAGTGTTTATTAGAGTAGAATTTGTCATACACACATAATGTCAGAAGCGGTTCATGTACGAACTTCAAAGATCAGGTTTTCGAATAAACTTTTTTCTCATAAGCTTCTTTAAGAAATTTTTGTAGGAAAGTTGAAGTAAAGAAGTTTATTCAAGAGACATATCAGAAAATAGAAATTGAGAATAAGCATTCTTATCTCAACAAATTCTACTCCTGCAGACACTTTTTGATAAACACAGAACCAAACATGCTAATGTGTCTTAGATTGGATCAAATCTGTTTGTTTTTGTTTTTGATTTATGTGTCAAGATTACTATGCATATTTAAACTGCCTCAAAGAAGTTAAAGAAACATAACATCTAGTCCAATAGAGATTACCAGCATTGAATCATTTTCTTCTTTGAGCTCCACACACTCCTCAGAAAGACCACAAAGCTTTTTCTTGAGTTCAGAATTTTCAGCAATAAGATTTTCCATTCTTTCATCCTGCTCTTCACGATGTCTCTGCCAAAGACATAAAAATAATTTAAAGCATTTTATGAAATAAGAAAATAACATAAGCTACCAACAATTATTATCTGTTTCTAGAAGGAACCTATCATAATTGTTATACAGAAGTCCTCAGTAAGTAAAGAATCATAATAAAATATATTTTTTCCCCAAATGAAGTATTAAAAAGTAAATACACTTTTAGCAATACTTCATAAAAACTAGTACGATATTCATGCATTCAAACTGGTCGAACACAGTGGCATTCAGGAGACGTCTTATTTATTGGTAGAACAAATTTATCTTGTTTTTTAGTTTTCCATTTAAGTCTACTGTATAAAATATGTCACAAATTCAACATATAAACATTAACCAAGACATCTCAAATACCTGTCTCTTCAAGTGTTTCCTAATCCTTTTCCTCTCAGCTACTTCCTCTTTTGATAGCCTTGTTCTTTTCTTTTTGGGTACATCACTTACCTATCAATTTTGGGAAAAAACAATTGAGTTAATAACACAACAACTCTTGGAGACAAATAAAGAACTAAGTTAAAATTATTATTAAAACTTTCATATATATATATATATATATATATATATTTATACACACAGTATTAGTGTAAACTAAAATTATTGTGGCCTTACATCACAAAGAAGTAAGAATCAAATGGAGTGACAAAGATTTCGTAGTTAATGTTCGCTTTGCGACATGAAGCTATTATGATTTCGGTAGTTATCTAACTATATTAAATCGTTGTTAATGTTTGTAATGATTGCATCTAAACACATTTAACGTAAAGTTAACACAATCACAATTTAAAACGCAAGGTGAGAAGAGCCAAGGAAATGCAAAATCAAATTTAAATTTAGAAGAGTCAAAGTCTAAGATAACGTGCAATGCAAGTCAGAAAGCATAGTTAAGACTTATGAGTATAAAAATTTATAATTTCTTAAGAGAATAAGTAATTTTCCTAATTCATAAGAAATGAAACAAAAATCTAATCAAACATGAAAAAACAAAACAAAAAATAAACAAATCAGTACCAGCTTTTCAAGTTCAAGATTAATTCCAGATACATTGAGGTCTGTGCCCAAATTCAAATTCTGCTCAACTGGATTTGCTTCAACATGATCCTCTTCACTACAATCATTCTCTTGAGCAGCACAAGAAATTTCAATGCTTGTGACCTTCTCTGTATCTTCCCCTGCACAAATCTCACAGATTATATATAAAACATGAATTTTCATGAATTTTAATTAAAGAATTACAAATCTATGAATTTTAATCATACCAGTTTTTAACACCATACTTCTTGATTCCCGTTTCTTAAGGGGCAAATCCTGCAGTTCAAAGGACTAAAAATAATTTGAATTATATATGAAAATGAAGAAGTGATGATAGAATTGATATTACATTTGAATGATGGTGAAAATAGGTCACCTTGAAAAAGCTCTTAGATCTACAAATGTGGTGAACATGAAGGCCTTCAATTGGTGATCCCATGCTTTCATTTGCAGCACTAAGCACAGATAGTTGGCAGAGATTAGCGGTTGATGATATTTAAATATATTATTTATTATTTATATAAAAATAATAAAAATATTACTTTAATATTGTAATAAGTGGGTTTTTTTTTGTATAAATAAGTTTTTTTTTTCTTTTATAAAATACATCTCTATTCCTTTATCTATTATGAAATTCTTACTTTTATTAGGAAGTAATAAATATTATTAGGTCTGAGTTAATACAATGTAAGTTCAATGTGTACTGTCACTCCTTTTTAAATATCTTTCGCACCATATCTTTTATTTTTGTCAATTTAGTGATGCTATTGTCGCTCTAATATGTCTATTATCACTTTTCCTAAATATTTTAATAATATTTATATAGTAATTTGATTTAATCTATTAATAGTTATATTTTTAATTAAAAGATTTTTAAAAAGGAGTGACAACACACATTAGAGTTACAGTAACTCACACATAATAATATTTATTACTTCTTAATATCAATAAATACATAAGGGTAATTAATATGAGAAAAAAACAAATTTTGAGAGTTGATTAAAATTAAGGGATAACTCTTTTTAGGTTTACGTGTATTACATTTATTTTTTTTCGAGTTTTTGAAAATATACTTATTCCCTGCG
Organism: Cyamopsis tetragonoloba; assembly: GCA_037177725.1. NCBI lineage: Eukaryota > Viridiplantae > Streptophyta > Magnoliopsida > Fabales > Fabaceae > Cyamopsis > Cyamopsis tetragonoloba. The sequence goes on along the minus strand of CM074122.1, from coordinate 47,976,465 downwards.
GTTTATATACTTCCATTACAGTTACCCTAACTGTTAAATTTTTGGTTAATGTCATTACGGTTCAGATGACCCAATTTTATTTTAAGATAACACTATCACCTTTTTACCCTTATTTATTATATTTCATAGAGTTTATAAAAGGGTAAAATGGTAAAATTATTATCTTAGAATTAGAATGAGTCACTAACGTTGTTAATTGGTTAACGACAGAGATAACTACAGTGAACGTACCAACCTCAGGTAGTAAGTGTATTATATTGCACAGATAATAAGTGTAATACACTCAATCTTCAGATAATGTTGATGTAATTATCTTTTATATTTAGGTTCGAAGTTTTGCTTGATTTGAAAAAGAATTTTTATTGATTATAATTAAATAAAAGGTTTTCTTAAGTAAAAAAAAAAGACTTCTTTCGAAGAAAATAATCATTCCCAAACACCTATTAGTTTATAGAAATATGATGAAGATATTAAGGAAGAGAATAAATGTACCTCCATGTAAATCCTTCCAAGTTGTTTTGTGAAATTGAAGTTATCTTCTCATTTTCTCTTGGTTCATCATTATTTGTTATGCTTAAAGGCTGTGGTGTCTCTTTGCATTTGCTCATTGGATTCAGATTTGTCTCAGCACCAATCCTTTTCATATTCTCTGGTAAAACGCATGGAGCACTCCCACCAACCTTCAAAAACAAGTTTATTGTTTAACGAAAATGCAAACACACACTAATTTAATGTGCAAATCTCCCTAATTATTGACTCCATTAGAGATAGCCTCATGTAGAATTAGGCTTAAAGTTATGAAAAAGTTGTACATGAAGCGCATCCGATGGACTCATTATTAATAAAACTTTCACGATGAAAAATAAATATTCACTAGGAATTATCATGAACTATAATATGAGAAACTTAACTCACTTTTGAAAAATTTAGTTTACCATTTAAATTATTAGTGATTAAAATATATTTAATTAATTAATAATATAAAAAACTTAAATAAAGTAAGTAAAACAGGTACGAATAAATAAAAAATACAACAAAAGAATAGGTTTATTTTTTATTTAAGAAATATTTTGCTTATAATTTTATTTATCACTAGTTAATAATTTTCTTTGAAAGTAGTTAATAAGTATTAATGCAAGACAGAAATTATTAATAAGACTAAATTTTTAGGTGTTCGAATTGGCACCATCCCATTGGGAGCAGGACCACCCTATTCCGGACGTAAACTTTTGGAATAATATTTTTGGATGGTGTGGTTTGTAAATAAGGGTGGTTACTTTTCTATTTTTATTATTTTACGGACAAAACTATCTGAAAACACCATTCCGAATGCTGATGTTCGAAACATTATTGTCTAGCTCCCAATTGAAATGGTGCTAATCCCAATATCCCAATTTTAAAAAAACAATATGTGAATTCCATAAAACCCCCAAGAAACTGAGACAAAAAAAAAAAGGAAAACTAGCAACAAGAATTTATGAGAAAAAAATAAAGTAAGAAAACAATACAAATAAACTTATCATTTTTTTTGGCAAGAAAATAAATCTATCAATTGAACAATGATTTTAAGAATCGTTTCTAATGCAAAAAAAAAAGAGAGTAATCAAGAGCTAATAAAAATGTTTTAGTACCAGCTTTTCAAGTATTGGACTAGTGCCAGACTCTATGCCCAAATTTTTAGCCTGTTCATTTGGCTTTTCTTCAAAATGATGCAATGTGTCACTTCTATTTTTCTGAGCAGCTTTAAAATTTTCAATACTAGTCACCTTCTGTGTGTCTCCTACACAAATAATAAAATATTAACTTTCATATTTAATTTTATTTAACAAACTACAAATAATCTAATTCATGAACTTCAAACACGGAACATACCATTTCCTTGCATCACTTTGGATTCATGCTTGTGAATTGAAGGCGAATTCTGCAGCAAAATGGACAAAACATTATGAATTTTGAAGAATTATTGTGATTTATCTAAGAACTGGTGTATATTTGAATAGAGAAGGATTATTCTCATTAATGAATGTAACGCCATTACACCGTATTTATAATCCCAACTACAACACGATAGCACATGCAATGAATAACAGAAAAATAACAAACGTATCCAAATACATGCATACAATACAGATACGTATGTATACACTAACACCCTCCCCCCTCCCCCCACAAGCTGGTAGTTGAAAGACATCAAGCATCGCCAGCTTGGAGACCGAGCAAGAAAAGGGAAGCGGAGCCAAGGCCTTGGTAAAGCCATCAGCAACTGAGCATGAGATGGAACAGGCAGCAAACACATAAGACCAGCACAATATTTCTCACGCACAATATGGCAATCGATGTCAAGGTGCTTAGTATGTTCATGGAAGATGGGATTAGCTGCGATGTACATAGCACTTTTGTTATCACAATAAAGCACAGATTCATGAGAATGAATGAGATGTAAATTAGCCAGCAAGTAGGAAAGCCACTGGAGCTCACACGTGGCTGAAGCAAGCGCACGATACTCGGCTTTAGAAGAAGATTTAGAGACACTAGTCTGTTTCTTGGGACGCCAGTAAACCAGAGAGTCTCCCTAAGAAGAAACAGTAACCAGAAATTGAAAGGCGAGTATAGGGCAGCCTCCCTAGTCTGTGTCACTATATCCCATAATGCGAATCTCTGAAGAGCGAGGGAAGAAAATACCTTTCCTAGGTGCCCCTTTCAGATAGCGCAAAACGCGCATGGCTGCTTGATAGTGAGCATGTGTGGGATTGGCCATAAATTGGCTCAATTGTTGGGTGGCAAAGGCGATGTCTGGGCGTGTATTGGTGGGATACAACAGCCTTTCCACAATTCTTCTATAACCAGCAGGATCAGAGTATAAATAACCATAATCTTGACAGAGACGAACATTGTGACATCCCGGGGGTTGATAAGGGCGGGGAGTGATCGCCTGTGCATGAAGCATGGACAAGGAGCGGCTCCTGACAATGCTTCTAGGCGAGAGGGACACATGAACGAATCGAACATACACAAGAATGAGAGGGATCCGAAGGCTGTATAGGTATGGGACTATACAACCAATGATAGCTTAATAGAATTGATTCACACTACCTATACTAACAAAATGCATTCGGTAGCCTATCCCCGCTTGACCTAGAGCAATTCTGGGATGGGTGACCTCATGGGAAGTCATTCCTAGGAGGTGTGTGAGTGAGGACAAAGCACACTCGAAAGTCTCGTGTTGGTCTCTGGGGGCAGTCGTCAATCCTAAGAAGCGGACAAGGCGTTACAAGTGGTATCATAGCAGGGCCTCTCCCACTACGGCGTGGTTTGAGGACGAACCAAGCGGAAGCCCAGGGACACATGTTGAAATGCATTTACTTTTTGGTAGCCTAGCCCTTAAGAACTCCATGGTTAAGCGTGCTTGACCTGGAGCAATTCTGGGATGGGTGACCTCCTGGGAAGTCCTTCCTAGAAGTGTGTGAGTAAGGACAAAGCACACTGGAAATTCTCGTGTTGGTCTATGGGGGTGGTCATCAATCCTAACAAGCGGCGTGCTGGTTTGCAGTGTTGCACGTGAGCATCCTCAAGAAGCTTCAGACAATATTGTCTTTGGCAGAGTGAGATTCCCTTGGAAGAGTGGGCTGCCTCAAGCCCAAGGAAATACTTAAGTACACCTAGATTTTTTATGCCAAACGCCACATGTAATGTCTCCTTCAATGAGTTAAATTCTGCCACTGAGTTCCCAACAAGAACTATATCATCAACGTAGATAAGTAATGCTGTGAAATTTTGATCACTGACCTTTGTGAATAGAGTATAATCTCCATGAGCCTGCACAAAGCCAAGTGAGAGTAGTAAAGAGGAAAGTTTTTCATATCACTTCCTCGAAGTTTGCTTCAAACCATTGAGGGAATTATGAAGTTTACACACTTTTCCCGAAGGCACATCAGGTATACCGAGCGGCACTTGCATATAGATGTCTTTATGTAGATCCCCATGAAGGAATGCGTTGTTAACATCCAATTGATGTACCGGCCAATTCTTAGCAGGGGCAATGGCTAATAGTAAGCGTATTGTTGTAAGCTTTGCAACTGGTGAGAATGTATCAAAATAATCAACACGCTCTACTTGATTATATCCCTTCATCACTAACCATGCCTTATAGCGCTCTATGGTTCCATCAGGATTAAGTTTAATCTTATATACTCACTTAGATCCAATAGGAACAACTCCAGAGGGAAGGTCTAAAATGGACCAAGTTCCATTCTTTTCAAGTGTTTCAAGCTCAAGTTGCATAGCTGCAACCCACTGAGGATCTTGAGAGATAGCTTTATAAGTAGTTGGTTCACCAAGTTCTCAAACTGCTAATGCAAAACTCTTGTGTGGATAACATTGCATAAGAAATAGAGTGTGAGACAGTGTGTCAAGTATTATGATGTGGGTGATTAGCGCATTGATAGTCTCACAGCTTAGCAGGTGTTTGTGTGACGCGATTACAGCAGCGAGGAAGAAGCAATGCTGGTTGTTCACTAGTGGAAGAAGGAGAAGATGGAGTTGCAAGATCTTCAGCAGCAGGAGAATGTACTGAAGAATCTGCAATAGGTGATGATGATCCAGATGACGCAGGTATAAAGGCAATGGAACTATTTTGTGAGTTATGCATTTTTCATAATCAATAGACGTATTAAGATTGAACTATGGCAGAAACAACACATCTTTCAAAATCAATGTATCTGTAACCTTAACAGTTCCCTTATGGTTAGCAATTACCACATCTCCATTAAGTAGACGTACACGTATGGGATTAATGGATACTTGATCAGTAATTATCAGGAGAACAACAAATGTGGTCTGTTGCTCCTAAATCTAAGATCCACAGAACATCTTCACTAGTTCTAGACAAAAGTAAAATACTACCTGCATCATCAAGGATCTGAATCTGATTTGCAATGGCCGTGGTCTGTGCATTAGAACTCTGTGCCTTGGAACTCCTCAAAAGCGCTATCAGGCTTTTCTATTCTACTATAGTGAAAGTAGGTGTCTCTTCTCTGCTAGCTAGCTCTATCATCACTGTCATCATCTTCATTGTTCATGTTCACTGCATTAGCTGCTGATCCAGGTTTAGAGTGATATCCATACTTATTATAGCAAACATCTTCAGTATGACCTTGCTTCTAACAATAATCACATAATCTATCTCTATATCCCTTTCCTGCAGAAGCAGAAGCTCCTTTTCCCCTACTGCAACCTTTCTTTGACTGAGACATATTAACAAGCATCTGAGTGTCATCTTTAGGTAGCAATCTATTTTGTCTTTCTTATTGTAATACTGTTATCATCATCATTCAGTCCTCTTAAAAAACGAATTATATAATCGTGGTCACGAGTCATCCTAATTTCTCTCAACGCACGACAAACACACTTAACTCTACAAGGACATTGTGGTAAGGGACAGTAATTTTCCAATTCATCCCATAAACTCTTCAATTTTGTAAAATAAACAATCACTGATGCAGTACCTTGCTTATGTGCAAAGACTTCTTGCTGAAGTTCGGAAATCCGCACAAGATCTTCTTGCGCGAACCTTTCCTTAAGATATGTCCATACTTCATATGCTTTGTTCAAACGGCTAACACTATGAGCAATGACGGGAGAAACAGAGCTAAGGATCTAAGAATGCACCAAATTATTGCAGCGAGTCCATGCCTTGAAGAGCGGATCAAATTCTTCTGGCATGAGAATACTTCCATCAACTAATTCAAACTTATTCTTCGAAATCAACGAGCGTTTCATCCACCTCACCCAATTGTGATAATTTCGTCCATTCAAAGGAACAACAACGAGGCTCGAATTCGGATTTTCACTCAGGTGAACATAGTAAGTGCTTTCTTGATTATGCAGAGAAGATCCATCGGGTAGGAACAATGACCAGAGTAAGAGTTGTCAATGAGATCTGCGAAGGCATTGTTGTTGCAATTTCTAGAATTGCTAGAACCTGAATTATTGCCTTTGGCCATGAGTGTGCGGTAGAGCTCCGAGATAGAGCTCTGATACCATCTAAGAATTGGTGTACATTTGAATAGAGAAGGATTATTCTCATTAATGAATTTGGCTCCATTACACCGTATTTATAGTCCCAACTACAACACGATAGCACGTGCAAAGAATAACAGAAAAATAACAAACATAACAAACGTATCCAAATACACGCATACAATACAGATACGCATGTATACACTAACATGCATACAATACACATACGTATGTATACACTAACAATTTCTTTAATTGACCATAGATAATTATATTTTGTAAGATGAATATGTACCTTAAAAAAAGTATTATTACCACCATTAATATTGTTAACATCATGGCCTAAAATTGATGATCCCATGCTTTCTCTTGCCGCACTACGCAAAGAATAAAAAAATTGAGATTAATTTTGAAAAAAAAATGTGACAAAAATAAGCGATTATTTCGGTGATATGAACTGTACTAAAGTTATTCACAAGAAGAACAAATGTACCTCCATATTAGTCTTTGAGAGTAGTTTCTCTGGATTGAACTAAATCTACTTTCCTTTTCTGTTGATTCATTAGTTGCTATACTTATAAGTTGTGAGCTTTCGCCACAGTTCATTGAATTCAGCTTTATCCCACCAAAATTCCTTTGTATATTTCTTGGAAAAGCCATCGGTGCACCTTGGCCAACCTTCAAATTATAGCACACGAATCACATGCAATGAATATACAAACATAAATTTCACCTTGGAAAGAGATAATCATGGATTTATATAAATATAATTAAATTTAACTTTTACACTTTAAATTTCACCTTCAAAAACAAGTTCGTTGTTTAACGAAAATGAAAACACACTAATTTAATGTGCAAATCTCCCTAATTATTGACTCCATTGGAGATAGCCTCATGTAGAATTAGGCTTAAAAAGTTATGAAAAAATTGTACATGAGGCGCATCTGATGGACTCAATATTAATAAAACTTTCACGATGAAAAATAAAAATTTACTAGGTATTATCATGAATTATAATATGAGAACTTAACCCACTTTTGAAAAATTTAGTTTACCATTTAAATTATTAGTGATTAATGATAAAAAATATATTTAACTCATTAATAATATGAAAAACTTAAATAAAGTAAGTAAAACAGGTACGAATAAATAGAAAATACAACAAAAGAATTGACTCATTTTTTATTTGAGAAATATTTTGCTTATAATTTTATTTATCACTAGTTAATAATTTTCTTTGGAAGTAGTTAATAAGTATTAATGCAAGAAAGAATTATTAATAAGACTAAATTTTTGGGTGTTCGAATTGGTACTATCCCAATTGGGAGCAAGACCACCCTATTCCAGACGTAATCTTTCCGAATAACGTTTTTGGACGGTGTCGTTTGTAAAATAAGGGTGGTTACTTTTCTATTTTTATTATTTTACGGATAAAACCATCTGAAAACACCATTCCGAATACTGATGTTCGAAAACATGATTGTCTAGCTCCCAACTGAGATAGTGCTAATCCCATCATCCCAGTTTTAAAAAAACAATATGTGAATTCCATAAAACCCCAAGAAACTTAGACCAAAAAAAAAGGAAAACTAGCAACAAGAATTTATAAGAAAAAAAAGTAAGAAAACAATTCAAATAAACTTATCATTTTTTTGGCAAAAAAATAAATTTATCAATTGAACAATGATTTTAAGAACCGTTCCTAATACAAAAAAAAAAAGAGCAATCAAGAGCTAATCAAATATGAAATAACAAAAATGTTTTAGTACCAGCTTTTCAAGTATTGGATTAGTGTCAGACTCTATGCCCATATTTTTAGCTTGTTCATTTGGCTTTGCTTCAAAATGATGCAATGTGTCACTTCTATTTTTCTGAGCAGCTTTAAAATTTTCAATACTAGTCACCTTTTGTGCATCTCCTACACAAATAATAAAATATTAACTTTCATATTTAATTTTATTTAACAAACTACAAATAATCTAATCATGAACTTCAAACATGAAACATACCATTTCCTTGCATCACTTTGGATTCCTGCTTGTGAATTGAAGGCGAATTCTGCAGCAAAATGGACAAAACATTATGCATTTTGAAGAATTATTGTGACTTCTCTAAGAACTGGTGTATATTTGAATAAAGAAGGATTATTCTCATTAATGAATTTGGCGCCATTACACAGTATTTATAGTCCCAACTACAACATGATAGCATGTGCAATGAATAATAGAAAAATAACAAACATATCCAAATACATGCATACAATACAGATACGTATGTATACATTAACACGCATACAATACAGATACGTATGTATACACTAACACCCCTCCTCCCCCCCCCCCCCACAAGCTGGTAGATGAAAGACATCAAGCATCCCCAGCTTGGAGACAAAGCGAGAAAAGGGAAGCAGAGCCAAGGCCTTGGTAAAGCTATTAGCAACTGAGCATGTGATGGAACAGGCAGCAAACGCATAAGACCACAACATTTCTCACGCACATTATGGCAATTGATGTCAAGATGCTTAGTATGTTTTTGGAAGATGGGATTAGCTGCGATGTACATGGCACTTTTGTTATCACAATAAAATGAGATGTAAATCAGCCACCAAGTAGGAAAGCTACTGGAGCTCACACGTGGCTTAAGCAAGCGCTTGATACTTGGCTTCAGAAGAAGATTTAGAGACAGTAGTCTCTGTTTCTTGGCATGCCAGTAAACCAGAGAGTCTCCCAAGAAGAAACACTAACCAGAAATTGAAAGGCGAGTATCAGGGCAGCCTCCCCAGTCTATGTCACTATATCCCATAATGCGAATCTCTGAAGAGCAAGGGAAGAAAATACCTTTCCTAAGTGCCCCTTTTAGATAGCGCAGAACGCGCAAGGCTGCTTCATAGTGAGCACGTATGGGATTGGCCATAAATTGTCTCAATTGTTGGGTGGCAAAGGCGATGTTTGGGCGTTTAGTGGTGAGATAGGATTAGAGTATAAAGGACCATCATCTTGACAGAGACAAACATTGTGACATCCTGGGCATGGATGAGGGAAGGGAGTGATCGCCGGTGCATGAAGCATGGACAAGGAGCGGCTCCTCACAAGGCTTCTAGGCAGGAGGGACACATGAACGAATCGAACATACACTAGAATGAGAGGGATCCACTATACAGTCAAGGATAGCTCAATAGAATTGATTCACACTACCTATACCAACAAAATGCATTTACTTTTCGGTAGCCTATCCTCGCTTGACCTGGAGCAATTCTGGGATGAGTGACCTCCTGGGAAGTCATTCCTAGGAATTGTGTGAGTGAGAACAAAGCATGCTGGAAAGTCTCGTGTTGGTCTGTGGAGGCAGTCGTCAATCCTAACAAACAGGGCGTTACAAGTGGTATCAGAGCAGGGCCTCTCCCAGTACGTCGTGGTTTGAGGAAGAACCAAGCAAAAGCCCATGGACACATGTTGAAATGCATTTAATTTTCGGTAGCCTAACTCTTAAGAACTCCATGATTAAGCGTGCTTGACCTAGAGCAATTCTGGGATGGGTGACCTCCTGGGAAGTGTGTGAGTGAGGACAAAGCATACTAAAAATTCTCATTTGGTCTGTAGGGACAGTCGTCAATCCTAACAAGCGGCGTGTTGGTTTGCAGTGTTGCATGTGAGCATCCTCAAGAAGCTTCGGACAATATTGTCTTTGGCAGAGTGAGATTCCCTTGGAAGAGTGGGCTGCCTCAAGCCCAAGGAAATACTTAAGTACACCCAAATTTTTATGCCAAACACCGCATGTAATGTCTCTTTCAATGAGTTAAATTCTGCCTTGATTATATCCCTTCGCCACTAACCATGCCTTATAGCGCTCTATGCTTCCATCAGGATTAAGTTTTATCCTATATACCCACTTAGATCCAATAGGAACAACTCCAGAGGGAAGGTCTAAAATGGACCAAGTTCCATTCTTTTCAAGTGCTTCAAGCTCAAGTTTCATAGTTGCAACCCACTAAGAATCTTGAGAGACGGCTTTATAAGTAGTTGGTTCAGCAAGTTCTGAAACTGCTAATGCAAAACTCTTGTGCTCATTGGATAACTTTGCATAAGAAATAGAGTGTTAGACATGGTGTCAAGTATTACGATGTGACAGATTAGCGCATTGATAGTCTCACAGCTTAACAGGTGTTTGTGTGACACAATGAGACCGGCAAGGCAGAGGCAATGCTGGTTGTTCACTAGTGGAAGAAGGAGAAGATGGAGTTGTAAGATCTTCAGCAATAGGAGAATGTACCGAAGAATCTACAATAAGTGATGATGATCCAGATGACGTAGGAATAAAGGCAATGGAACTATGCTGTGAGTTATGCAGTTTTCATAATCAATAGACGTATTAAGATTGAACTATGGCAGAAACAATACATCTTTCAAAATCAATGTATCTGTAATCTTAACAGTCCCCTCACGGTTAGCAATTACCACGTCTCCATAGGTAGATGTACACGTATGGGATTAATGGATACTTGATCGGTAAATAATTCAGGAGAACAACAAATGAGGTCTGTTGCTCCTAAAACTAGGATCCACATAACATCTTCACTAGTTCTGGACAAAAGTAAAATACTACCTGCATCATCAAGGATCTGAATCTGATTTGCAGTGGCTGTGGTCTGTGCATTAGAACTCTGTGCTTGGGAACTCCTCAAAAGCGCTATCAGGCTTTTCTATTCTACTCTAGTGAAAATAGGTCTCTTCTTTGCTAGTTGTATCATCACCGTCATCATCTTCACGGTTCATGTTCACTGCATTAGCTGCTGATCAAAGTTTAGAGGGATATCCATACTTCTTATAGCAAACATCTTCAGTATGACCTTGCTTTTGACAATAATCACATAATCTATCTCTATATCCCTTTCCCGCAGATGCAGAAGCTCCTTTTCCCTTACTGTATTCTTTCTTTGACCGAGACATATTAACAAACACCTGAGTGTCATCTTCAGGTAGCAATCCATTTTGTCTTTCGTATTGTAAAATCAAAGAGAAAACTCTATTAAGAGGCGGTAGCATATCTTTCACCAAAATCTGCGACCTAATACTGCTATCATCATCATTTAGTCCTTGTAAAAAACGAATTATATAATCCTGGTCACGAGTCATCCTAATTTCTCTCAACGCAGGACAAAGACACTTAACTCTATAAGGACATTATGGTAAGGGATAGTAATTTTCCAACTCCTTTCATAAACTCTTCAATTTTGTATCAATCACTGATGCAATACCTTGCTTATGCGCAAAGACTTTTTGCTGAAGTTCGGCAATCCGCACAAGATCTGCTTGCGCGAACCTTTCCCTGAGATATGTCCATACTTCATATGTTGAGTTCAAACAGCTAAAGCTATCAGCAATGACGACAGAAAAAGAGCTAAGGATCCAAGAATGCACCAAATTATTGCAGCGAGTCCATGCCTTGAAGAGCGGTTCAAATTCTTCTGGCATGAGAATACTTCCACCAACTAATTCAAACTTATTCTTTGAAATCAACGAGCATTTCATCCACCTCACCTAATTGTGATAGTTTCGTCCATTCAAAGGAATAGCAACTAGGCTCGAATTTAAATTTTCATTCGGGTGAACATAGTAAGTGCTTGCTTGATTCTGAGCATCAAGAAGATCCATCTGGTAGGAACGATGACCAAAGTGAGAGTTGTCACTGAGATCTGCGAAGGCATTGTTGTTGCGATTTCTAGAATTGCTAGAACCGAATTATTGCCTTTGGCCATGAGTGTGCAGCAGAGCTCCAAGATGGAGCTCTGATACCATCTAAGAACTGGTGTATATTTGAATAGAGAAGGATTATTCTCATTAATGAATTTGGCTCCATTACACCGTATTTATAGTCCCAACTACAACACGATAGCACATGCAAAGAATAACAAAAAAATAACAAACATAACAAATGTATTCAAATACATGCATACAGATACGTATGTATACACTAACAATTTCTTTAATTGAACATAGATATTACATTTTGTAAGATGAATATGTACCTTAAAAAAGCTATTATTACCACCATTAGTACTGTTAACATCACAGCCTAAAATTGATGATCCCATGCTTTCTCTTGCCGCACTAAGCAAAGAATAAAAAAATTGAGATTAATTTTGAAAAAGATGTGACAAAAATAAGCGATTATTTCAGTGTTATGAATTGTACTAAAGTTATTCACAAGAAGAACAAATGTACCTCCATATTAGTCCTTGAGAGTAGTTTCTCTGGATTGAATTAAATCTGCTTCCATTTTTTGTTGACTCATTAGTTGCTATACTTATAGGTTGTGAGCTTTCGCCACAGTTGTTCATTGAATTCAAGTTTATCCCACCAAAATTCCTTTGTATATTTCTTGGAAAAGCCAACGGAGCACCTTGGCCAACCTTCAAATTATAGCACACGAATCACATGCAATGAATATACAAACATGAATTTCACCTCGGAAAGAGATAATCATGGATTTATATCAATATAATTAAATTTAACTTTTATATTTTGAATCTGTGTTTGATTTGATTTAAGGTGAAATAGAATAGACAATTATTCATTCATCTTTTGAATACACTAACCATTACTAAGAACCAATAAAAAAGAAAGTAAGCCAAATAAATGGGAATTTCTTTGCAATTGGCAAGAATTATTTATAGGAAATTATGAAAGCAAATAAATTTATCAAATGATTTATGAAATTACATACCCTAGATGCCACAGGATAATTGAAGAGGCTCCTCTGGTCATACAAAGAACCTAATTGAAGTTGATTGTTCCATGCCTGTAAAGAAAAAAAGGCATAACATGTAAAAAAAGCAGAGCACATGAAATGTCACATAGTAAGTAAAAGCATACAAATTAGCTATGGGAGTGTCTATTGTCACTTTATTTTGTCTATTGTCATTCTAAATAAATTATTTCGGTAGTATTTATCTTTCTTTACTTTGATTCTATTGATTAAAAATATTTTTAATTTAAAAAAGAAAAAAGTTAAAAGGAGTGTCAATACACAAAAATGGAGTGACAATTGTCTCTACTATTAGCTATAAGGAACTTAGATCACCTACTTACAATACTGTTCCTCAAAAAATCAAATTGACACGTCATTAAAAAATAACTAACAGGAGGGCGAATATCACTTTTTATGTGTTATATTTTAATTTGAGAATTAGAGAAGAAACATTTTTATGAGACTGATGATATTGATCTTAACTATTATAAATGCATGAATATGTATATAATGAATTACCTGGTTTTTCCTTACTGTGGAGGGATGAGAGTAAAAATCAACTGGATTTGAATTGGACATTGAGCTAGAGCCAAAATTATAATATCCCTAGTTAAAATTGAAGTGATGAAGAGAGTTAGTTTTTTTCTTGTGAATTAGTGAGAAATATAAGCATACATTAACTGAAAAAAAAAAAAAAAAACAAAAATGAGACCTGCATAGAAGTAGGACAAGTTGGAACATAAGGTTGGTTCATTCTTTTCTGTTAAAAAAAATGGAGAAAAATAGAGAATATCATATCTAAATTGATTACAAATACTTAACAGGTTATCTGATAGTTAAAAGAGCGAAATTTCAAATAACAATTCCTCCGTCGAACTTATATAAATGGAAGTTGGCTTATAAAAAAAATTGATTGCAGATAGAGAAAAAATTTTAGATTGTACATAGTATGTTTACTTACATGTTGAGGCACTGGATTTTTGTGAAATTGTGCTAGAAGTTTCTTGTAATTATCAGGATCCATCAAGCTCAAGATAATTAAGTACCTGCGTCCATGAATAATTGTTGTTATAAATATAATAGCCGAAGAATAAGAGATAAATAGCAGAAAAAACCCCAATGGAAAAAATATAAAGGTGAAGCAAGTAACCAACGAATTTAGGGTTTACTTTTTTCTAGTTACAAAAAAAAAAAGATTTATTTGAAACTATGATGTATTTTTGCTAAAGATAAAATGCACACACAGATCTCAAGCAAAACAATTTTCGCTTGAGAAATTTTTTAAATTTTCACCTTCAAACATGCATTTGTTCAATCCGATCTAATTAAGAGACAATACAAGGTGCATCATAGAAATGGAGAGACCTGGCTCAATAACTCATTAGGGTTTTAAATTGTGATAGCTATCAAATTGCGCTTATAGTCAGATTACATTAAATACATTCAAATATAATCGAATGTGGCCATTACCATCAAATTCGGGATTCAGCAAGGTTTGAGTAGCGACTAAAACTACAATATTATGATGTGATGTCTTAAATCGAACTATAATATAAATTTTTTTACGGAAACACTGACTATTCTGGAAAACCCCACAATAATCCCTCTTTTCATGCCCTAAAAAAATTGAATTCAACACATGCATCATAAACCAACCCCATTAGAAACAAAGCTTCAAAAATGATCCTATCTATCTGAAAATTGAAAAAAAAAAAAAAAGAAACACAAGAATAAAACACACACACAGGAAATATCCTGTAGTAAAAGACTCAAAATTGAAAAAAAATTGAAAAGCTTGAAAAGCAGAAAGCACATACAGTCCATGTGGTTTAATTCGGTGAACTAGTTTATTCTAACAAATAAGAGTTAACATGTTATGTCTCCATTGAAAATCAGATCAGAGAGAGGAAGAAAAGAAGAGAAAGAAACCTGTGAGGTGCGAAAATAAAATGCTTAATTATTTTGCTTCGTATAATATTAGTAGAGCTCAAATATATATAGGGAAAACAAAATGCTTATTTAGTTATAATTTCTTATTTAGTTAATATTAATATTTGTGGATACCAGCATTAAATTTCAATAAATTTTTATCTTTATAAATTTTTAATAAATGGTAAGTTTTATATAATTAACAAAATATACAGCTCATAACATTAAATAAATATTTATATTTAAAGTGAAGTAAATAAAATATATACAAATTAAAATATATTTAAATTAAAAAATATACTCTTTTTGGTTTTGAATATAAGCAAATTTGACCAAGTTTACACATATTAAGAAAATTTATCATCTTCAATTAATATTCTAAGTTTTATAAAAAAATACTACCACATTTCTTGAATTACCTTTAAGCCTCCAAAGACAATAGAGACAAATGTGACTTTTAAAACCGTATTTGATTGACTAAACTTAACCTAATGAGAGAGAACTTGGTACTATTTGCAAGGTGAATAATTTCTCTCTCTTCTTGGAAACATAAAAAAATTAATTGAGTATTTAAAAATAAAACTGAATTAAATTAATGGTAATTTAAGAATTTTATCATCAATTAAAGTAAAATTAATTATTTTTTCTGATATTTGAGACCAAGCTAATTAATTTGGTTAAAATTGCTTATATTCAAAATTAGAGGGAATATTATTTATTAAAAATCAATGAAGATTTAAATTTATTGAGATTTCTATTCAATACTTCCTCCGTCCCAAAATGTAAAACCTTAAGAGTTTTTGCTTGTCTCATTTTATAGGATCCTTTGAGAATTTTTGTGCACATTTAATTTTTTTTTTTACTATTATACCCTTGTTACTCAACTAATTTTGATGAACATTAATTAAGAGAGAGATGTGATAGAAAAAGATTGAAACGATAAATTTGAAAATTAATACTTTTTGTTAGACAAATTTAATGTATTTAACTAAATTAATCAATTTTCTTAATTCTCGCAATATTAATCTAAAAGGTTTTACATTTTAAGACGGAGAGAGTATTAATTATAAGGAAAGGATATTCATCATTACCTAACATGTCTATATTCAATTTACTTACTTTTTTTTTTCATAATTACAAGAATTGAATACTTGTATAGTTGTACCGGATCAGTTTTGACTTTTACCAAATGAGATGAAGTGTGTATTTGGTAACACTAGCTTATAGCTTGTAGCTTATTGTCCAGTGGAGGTGTTTGGTGACAACAAGCTTATGAAAAGCTACTTCAAGTAGCTTATAGGTTATGAAAAGTAACTTTCAATAATTTTTTCCTATTTTACTCTCTAGTCATTTATTATATGTTTATTCTATCAAATAATTTATTACATGTAATTATTACTTTTCCTTTTAAGCCATTTAACAAATATAAGCTACCTAATAAGCTAATTTTACCAAACACCTCTACTCAATTATAAGTCACAAGTCATAAGCTATAAGATACAAGCTACAAGCTATAAGTTATAAGCTATAAGCTAGTTTTACCAAACAGAGCCAACAATTCATATTTGAAGATAAGCAATTAGACCATCTCCAATAAAGAGGTGCTTAACAAAGTGCTTGTAGAATATTTTATTATATTATGTTGGGTCTTACGTGTATACATTACTTTATTAATTTAAGTACTCGAAGCACTCCAATGCAAGTTCTTAAATAAGTACTCTGGATGAGTCTTGCATGTACCCACAAATTAATTACCTCACATTTTTTTTAATACAAATTGGACTCACTCTTTCTATAAGAACCGGATGTTAATTTAAGCAACTTTATTAAACATCTTATTCAACGTCAGCATGCTCCAAAAAAAATGGGGTGCTTAACTAAAGTACTTAAATGGTAAGAATCCATTTAAGCACCACATTAAAAATGGTCATAGCATGAACAAATTATGAGAATTGATGCATCATAAAATACAACGTTGATAATTGAAGAAGCGTCGTATGGACGAAATAATAAATAAATGAAATATGAATGACTAAATAATAAATAAAATAATTTTTATATATTTTTATTTAGTTTTTTTTTAAGAAAATTTTCTTACCTTTTTTATTTATTTATTTTAACATAACATTTTCTTCGTTTAATAACAATAATGTATTTTATAATGCACGGCAATCTACTTGAACAAATATGGATGACATCAAAATTGGTCATTTACTAATGTTTTTAGCTTTCAGATTAACCTTCTAAAAAAAATAATCCGTTAGTATAACATTTTAATATTTATAGTATAAGATAAATATATAATTACTAGCAAATATATAAATGTGTAAGTATACAATTTGTTACTTTAAGAATGTGTCTTAGGGAAACAATTCTCCTTTATCCTTGCTATGGCTTTTGTGATCCAACTTGTGTTTTCTCTTACTATTTTGTTTTAACTTTTCATCTCATTAGAACTCTAACTTTATCAAAATATTGGTTATTTTTTGCTTTTATTTTAACATAAAGGCAAACATTTGATTGGAGTCTAAGTCACTGCAAGAATTTTACCAATTTTCTTTGGAAAATTTCCTACCTAATCAAAAGCTAATTAGTAGCAAACTATATTAACTACGGAAATCTGGTCCATATAGCTCGCAACAAGCCCCACTACCACTAAACCATAGTAATACTTTAATATTACACCTGCAACGTATAATATATAGGGTTTTGCTCTCTATTGCTCTAAAGGCAATGAACAGCAAAACCCTAATATATATTAGTCGTATAAAATATAATATTAAAATCCTGATGAAAAACGGTAAATACAAGAAATCCTGCATTCACATTTAGAGCATTAAAACCTGTAATCACAAATTTCAAAAGGTCCAACATGATATTATTGGATATCCAAACATACCATACTCAAACCATAAGTAGTAGTTTCAGTAATTTAGGCCACAGGACATGCATAGGAAGAAGCTTATATGTTCATTCAAGAAAGGTTAAAATCCTTGTTGGCATTGAATATATTATACAAAAACCATATTTTCCAAAACTTCCTAATTCTCTTTTCTAAGCATGGTATTAAAAATGCAGAAAAAACTATAGCAGCAAAAGGGAGAGGGTGAGAAGAAGCGGGGTGGGATTGTCAAGCTACATTTACAAACCAAAGTTGGCTCATGTTATTGAAAGCCTCATAACAAAGTCTCAAATTCTGCAAACATGTCTTGCGTTCCAATGATATATAAATAGTTATGACTGTTTAGACATAAATTCGAGTCTTATTCCACAAGTTTCTACATGGAGAAATTCTAATAAACTGTAAGTTGCTTTCTCAACTGTTATTACAGATTTTCTACCGCCGCGGTAGGCTTGAATTTCATAAGATCCGCGACTTGTTCCTCTCCATACATTTCAATAAGTTCATCCTGTTTCCCACAACATAACAAACCAGATCTTAAGTTAGTAGTTGTCTTGCAAAATAAGGCATAAAAAAGAAAAGGAAGCAAATTGTGATGACGAAGTGTTTATTAGAGTAGAATTTGTCATATACACATAATGTCAGAAGCAGTTCATGTACGAACTTCAAAGGTTAGGTTTTCGAATAAATTTCTTTCTTATAAGCTTCTTTAAGAAATTTATGTATAAAAGTTGAAGTAAAGAAGTTTATTCAAGAAACATATCAGAAAATGGAAGTTGAGAATAACCATTCTTATCTCAACCTTGTGAATTCATCTTGCTATTGATGTGCTGCTCTGTACTTAATGTTTACATCTATTGATCACATCAATTTACACTAAATTTTTGTGCTATTGTTCCAATTTTCATTTTCACCTCTGTTAGCGCTAATTCTATGTGCTACAGTGAGAATTTGAAAATTCTGAGTTGATTTTTGGATTCTACATGTTCCAAAACCTTAGGAACCACTCTTGTATACTAATTGTTTAATGAAATGTTCATGAGTGTTCTTGAACATCTTTGAATCTTTGATCCTTGATTTTTTATGATTGAATGCTCAAATTAAAATTCTGGTTTGGTATTCGTGTTCTACTCAATTTTGTGAGCGTAAGCTCAAATTTTGGTGTCTATTGGTAGAATTGTGATCTTGAGTGTTCATTAAAATATTCAGTGTTTTTCATTTTGTCTCTATTTGATCCTTAATGTTTGTCTTCATTTTATGTTACCTGTTTTCTATCCATTAGTTTGTTAGGTGATTGCAAATTTTTCATAATTAACACCATTTTGTTCTTGAGTTGGAGAGGACTTTAATCCTTGATTTTAAGTATAATCCTTAATAGAGTGTTTGATAACATTTTTGGTTGAGGAATATACACTTAGTAAAAAAAACAAAAAGAAATTCAAAAATATGAAAAAAAAAAAAACCAACGTCAAGCTGAAAAAAAGTCAAACCTAAAAAATAAAGTCAAAGCTAAAAAATATTCAAGGCTGCAAAAAAAAAACAGCAGCAGTGCCAAAAAAAATCCCAGCAAAACAATAAAAAACAAATCTGTAAAAAAAAATAGTGTGAATAAAAAAAAAAATTGTACTAGATTTATACAACTTCTTTTCATTCTTTTTACACACTCTTACATTTCACATATTCACTTTCTTCATGGTATACTTGGATTACTTGACTCTTTGAGTGAGATTGGGTGCTATTTGTTTCTCACATAGCTTCCATATTTTCTTGAAATTGTCTAGTTTTTCTAATACTTTATTTTTGTGCCATTATCACATTCATGTTCATTCCATTTGAGTTGCCATTCATTTGACTGAGTCATCTTTTGTTGCTTGTTCTGTGATAACTCTTTGTTTTGTCTTTTGAGTTTTCTTTTCTTTGTACTCTTTGTGTCATTCTAATTGTGGTGTTTTTTGATAAGCTCTTTGGCAATTTGTCACTTTGGTACCATAAAATAAGGGAGAATAGATAGGATTTTCAAGTTTTCTTGAGCTTCCTTATTGAGTTCCCTTTTCAAGAGATGAGGAGTGGTAAAAAGGCAAGAGTGTACATTATAGAAAACGTCATAAAAAATGTGATACACGAGTGTTTTTGGTTTTTCTTTTTAGTGGCACACTTGGTGAGATTGTGTGTATCTTGTGAGGTCCTTAGCTAACTTTATTTTTCACTTTCGATTTGTTGTATATTTTCTTATTTTTGGTTTAGCTTTGACCACTTGGCTATATAGGATTTTCTTTGATCTTTTGTATTTTCAACTACGCTTGTAGTTTGTTAGTTTGTGTATCTTGTGAATATTGTGCCCATGTCAATTGTATTTAGTCATGAGGAAATGTTCTTTAATTCCCATGGTGAAAGAGCCTTTGAAGGCTTAGCAAGGAGAATTTCACCTCATGATTATGACTCTCATAGAAAGCAAGCAAGAACCCAACCTAGACATAAAATAGGTAGTATTCCTACTCCCTATAATCGTGATTATGATGCTAGACATGCCTTGTATAATTGTTATAAATGTGTTAGGCTTGGATTGGATAGCACTGTTATTCATCCTAGACATGTTACTCATACTAGTCATGCTACTCATACTAGACATGCTACATGTGATGCATATGTTAGGCATTCTAGAAATGCTAGTCTTGATGGTTGTCATGCTAGGAAGCATTCCAAAAAGAAGATGGATTATGTTATGGGAGAGGAGGCTCATTACATTGGGAGATGATGATGAGAGTCAAAGTTGAGAGATGAAGAGGAAAGGATAAAAAATAAAATTTTAGCTAACATTTCGCAAGGAATAAGTGAATTGAAAAGGAAGTTTGTCCAAAACATTAAAGAATGTGAAGATGATGTGGATCGCATAAGGGAGGAAAGTGCTACTTGTGTCAATGAGAGTAAGGTAGAGGATGTTGTGTGTTTTCAACAATCTTTCCTTTCTTTGAATTCTAATGTATCTTCTCATAACATTACTAATCATCTTCATGGTCAAGCATTGTCTTCTTTCAAGGTTTGTGATGAGCTTCAACTTGAGGAGGTAAGATGTAACTCTTTGGTTAAGCAAGGTATGAATTTGATTATCAATATTTCCTTGTCTTCATTAGCAAGTACCCTAAGGTTTACTTTTATCTTCTCTACTTTTGATACCTTGAACCATATGTTATTTGGATCCATTTCCTTGTTTGTGCATGGGTTTTGGATTCAAAATTTTGAGAACTTTATTATGATTTACTTGAACAATACCTTAGCTTGTGCTTTATATAGCTTCTTAATCGACATGTGAATTTTGTATTTTCGGATTTGTTGTTGAATTGTGAAAATGAATCTTTGCATGACCGAAATACTTATGTGATAATTGATAGACATGTTTCATTTTTTCCATTTTAAGAAGGTATTTACAATGCACTTGTTGAGGACAAATTTGTGCATGAGAAGTCTACCATAACTTCTAAATCTAGGAGTTATTCTTCAGATTTGTCATTCGGATTCTATTTGCCATGTGACTCAACATATTTTAATTTGTTTGAGTTTCCAAGATTATTTGCTACTTGCTATTCCCTATGCTTTTTAAATGATGAAGACTCGTGCTTGATTTATTTCACAACTTTTTTTTTGGTAAATAAAAGTTAAGGGGCAGGCCTAACCCGTCCAAGATCAGGGCATACCACCAACCTCAGCGAGGATATATAGTGGAGTTTACAGATCGCCTACTAGCGGGAGCTAAATTCAATGAGACCAGACTCTAACCCATGACCTCGAAATCATGGGCCTAAGCACAGACCATTTGGGCCAATTTCATAACTTTTATTGAGTTTTCTTTGCTTGACACTTTAAATAAGCTTGGAAGAATATCAATATTTGTTTTTTATTCGGGTGGATGTGACCATTTGTACCTTGCACATTGTTCATTTCTCTATTTTGTAGGTGACTTACCTATGAATTCAAGGATGAATCCTCTTTAAGAGGGAGGGGATGATGAGAGCATGGATAGGAGGCCTCAAATACTTCAAGTTTTGAAGATTCTTTTTTAGTGTTGAAATATTTTAAAATTATAATAATATGGATCAATACTTTGTTAATTTGATGCAAGCTTTGTAATAATTTGAGGATTATATTATTGTTTTTTTATCATTTTTAGGACTTTTGGTCCTACTAAAGCTATGACTATGCATTGTTTGTGTAGGGAGTTTTTGGTCTTATAGTAGTTGAGTTGGACTTAAATTAGGCCTGGCTCAATTGAGGAGAGGTGCACTTAGTAGGCCCATTAAGAGAAGGCTTAGAACAAATAAATACTCATGTGTTACTCTCATTTGTTAGCTTTGAATGAAATTGAGTGTTTTTTATTTTATAGAGAGACATTCTCTTGAATTGGGGTTCTTAGCTAGAGAGCTTAGAAACCTTGATTGAATTATTATCATTAGTTCCTAATACTAATGTGGCGAATCAAAATTGATCTTATCACTAATTTTCATGATTAGTGTGGTAATCTTCACATTCTTATCTCTATTTGTTTCAATTAGAGTGGCGAATTTCTTTCACATTCTCATTTAGTTCTGCTTTTCTATTTTAATTTTTGAATTTTCTTTGTGTTTTTGACCTATTGAAGCTAGACCCACAATCATTCTCATCAAATAGTGCATTTATTATCTTCATTATTGATATTCTTTCTTCTATCCAATAATCAATATTAAGTAACCTTTTAAGTCAAAGGTTAATTTAGTCTATTCACCCTTTATTTGTTAGATTCAAGATAAATAAATTTCTCTCTTTTTGATCTTTATGTTTTTTTTTAAAGTGACTAATATTTTAGAATCGAAGTAATACAACATTGATAACCGAAGAAGTGTCATATCATTGAAATAATAAATAAATGAAATATGAATGACTAAATATGAATAACATCAAAATTGGTCATTTACTAATGTTTTTAGCTTTCAGATTAGCCTTCTAAATAAATAATCCGTTAGTATAAGTTTTTAATATTTATATGAGAAGATACATTTATAATTATTAATAAATATAAAATTATGTAAATATAAAAATTTAATTTTGTATCGATTTATCATTATAACATTTTTGGTTTCAAGCCACACATTTCTCACCCATGGCTATAAAATAGTTGTTGAAAGTATAAATCGGGCTACGGTTTGGTAAGTATAGACAATAACATATATAGCATATTTTATAAAAGGAGTTTTCTAACCTGTGTAATATTGCACAGATTAAGCTTCTCAAATGAGAAGTTTTTATGGGAAAACACAAAAATTAAATGAGTTATGTTTAAACATACATTTAATATCAACTATTTTTTCCACTTTGACATTTTTATCCTGTACAATATTGCACAGGTTAAAAAAACCCTTTATAAAATGGGGAATGGGTAAAGGTTTCTATAGTGAGGGCATATTTGACCATGGCTTACAATTTGTTATTTTTTTTTTAACATAAAAGTTTTGTTACGGGGTAGGCTTACTTCGTCCGAGACCAAGGCATACCACTAACTTCAGCAAGAATTTATAGTAGAATTTATAGATCCCCAATGAAATGAATCATTCCTAATTGATGAAGGAGAGATTCATGAAAGTGTAGGATCTAGCTTCAATTTGGGAGTACCGTACTCCCTTTTGGGAGTACCGTATTCTCTTTTGATTTTTAGTGTTAAATTAATATTTATAATAATAATAAAATAAATAAATAAAATAATTTTAAATTTAACTATATATAAATAGAAGTATGGTTTACCCAAATTGTTAGGTGTATCGTAAAATTTTCCTTTATATAAAAGCTTAAACAAAATATAAAAATCATTGTTCTTTTTTATATGTAGTACGAGTCACAATTATTAAATTCGGCAGGTCATTGACTTGACTAAGGTATTAGGTCAGTTCAACCGATGAATTATTGGTCACTCATTGAACTGGATATAATAAACAAATATAAAGAAAATTAATACTATTAAACATTGAATAACCAAACAAGTGAGTCACTAGTCAAATACGATGGTTTGAAATTTATATTTTTAATAATAAAATATAAAATTTATAAATAAACAAAAACATAATAATAGCATAAATAATCTTAAATTATGAAATTAAAAATATATTGTTTTTAAAATTAGATTAAATTAAAATATATATTTACAACTGTTTCATGTGATGTAATTTAATTTAAGTATATATTTATGAATTATTATTGTAACATATAATTAAGATAGTATAATGTTAGAGTAACATTATATTACCATATTATTTTGTTGCATTAAATACACTTAATTAATAGTTAATATATAATAAACTCGGCATGTATAGTACAGAAAGTTTTTTTTATCAGTATATAGTCCAGAAAGTTGATATGGCAAAGTGATGACTTGCTTCTGTAAATTTTTTGAGATTAAATATGCAGTGGTGGGCTTTGAAAAGAAAAGAGTTCTGATTTTTTTTACTTAAAGTTTTCTGTGCTCAATGTATTTATTGGTTATGCACGTTGAAAAAAGTAGTTACATTAATTATTTTTTTGGTTAATATTTTTTCGGATTTGGTGGTTACACGTGTAGAAATACATGGTTACAACATAAAAATAAAAATTCAACAAAACTTCTACGTGTGTAACCACATATTTTAATGTAAGTAACCATGAGTATAAATTGAGTACAAAAAACGTGTGTACGTTTTTTCTTTTTCTTATGAAAAGAAAAAGAAGCAAGTTGAGACAAACAAGTGTTAATAGGGGTAGAATTTGTCTTACACACATAATGTCAGAAGTTGTTTATATATGAAATTCAAAGGTTAGGTTTAGCTTACTTAAGATATTTTTAAAAAAAAATTGATGTAAGAAAGTTTATTTGAGAGATATATCAGAGAAATCCAAGAAGTTGAGAAAATGACCTAGTTTAAATAAACTTCTCAAGAGGTACTTATAGTAGGGTTAGAATTTATCATTTAAGTACTAATTTTATAAGTTGTTGCTACAAAAGTTTCTAATATTATTTTATCGAATAAATATTCTTTGAGAAGTTGACCTTTGAATTTTTTGTTGTTAGTGTATATATAACAAATTTTACTCCTACAAGCACTTTTTGATAAACTCAAAACCAAATATGCTAATGTGTCTTATAATGGATCAAACCTATTTGTTTTTTATGTTGATTTATGTGTCATGATTACTATATTATTTAAATGCCTCAAAGAAATTAAAGAAACATAACATGGAGTCCAATAGAGATTACCAGTATTGACTCATTTTCTTCTGTGAGCTCCACACACTCCTCAAAAAGATCAATAAGGTTTTTCTTGAGTTCAGAATTTTCAACCATAAGATTTTGCATTCTTTCACGCAGCTCTTCACAATGTCTCTGCAAAAATATATAAATATATTAAAGCATTTTATGAAATAAGAAAATGACAAGCTACCAACAAATGTTATCTATTTCTAGAAGGAACCTATCATAATTATTATACAGAACTCTTAATATTATATTCTCCTCTGTAAAGAAAGAATAATTATAAAATATATATTTTTTCCAAAAGAAGTATTAAAAAGTAAATACACTTCTAGCAATATTTAATTTCTTAAACCCTAGTACGTGTGCGTTCGCACTGGTCAAATGCACCGACATTAAAGAGACGTCTTATTTAGTGGTAGAAAAAATTTATCACGTTTTGAAGATTTTCATTTAAGTTCATTACATAAAACATATCACAAATTTAACGTATAAACATTAGTCAAGACATCTCAAATACCTGTCTTTTCATAAATCTCCTCATCTTTTTCCTCTCAGCTATTTCCTCTTTTGACAAACTTGTTTTCTTTTTCGGTAGATCACTTTCCTATTAAAGAAAATTAAATGCAACTAAGAATCACCGATGACAAGTTAAAAAAAATTCAAACAGTGTGAGCAACATGTATAAATAATTATGATCCAATTCGGGAAAAATATGTAGAAATTAAAATTATCGTGACCTTTTGAATCAATATGTGCATATGTGTCTGAGCATCACTAAAAATTAAATTGAATGACTAAGATTTCATAATTAATGTCCGCTCCGCGACATGAAGCTATTACGGTTTCGGTAGTTATCTAAGCTACATTAAATCGTTGTTAATGTTTGCAATGATGGCATCAATTAAGCACATTTAGGGAAAAGTTTACGCAATCACAATTTAAAATGTAGGGAGGGAAGAGCCAAGGAAATGCAAAACTAAATTTAAATTTAGAGGAGTTAAAGTCCAAGATAACGTGCAATGTAAATCGGAAAACCTGGTCAAGACTCCAGAGTTAGTTCCGAGTATGAAAATTTTCAATAAATGTATGAAATTTCTTCTAATGAACATTGATCATTATTAAAATTTTGTAACTTCAAACTCTTACCTATCGATGATATACCATAAAGAGTGAAACTTTCGGATTCACCAAAAATATGATTAAAGGTAGAATTTACAAGGTTACTGCCTCAAACATTCTCCATTGAGTTGATTTTTTTTCCTAATTAGGTATATCGTTGTAAATTGACTAAAAATACAGTTAATGTTACTTTTATAATTTTCTCCCCTCTCGTGAGTTTTTTAGGTTGAGTTAGACTGGAGACATTTTTAATAACGACAATTTCATTTTTCA
Source organism: Cyamopsis tetragonoloba (assembly GCA_037177725.1). Lineage (NCBI taxonomy): Eukaryota > Viridiplantae > Streptophyta > Magnoliopsida > Fabales > Fabaceae > Cyamopsis > Cyamopsis tetragonoloba. The sequence goes on along the minus strand of CM074122.1, from coordinate 47,950,228 downwards.
TATTTTAAAAGTTAATACCTTAAGAGAATAAGCTCTTCCTAATCCATGAAAAATGAAACAAAAATCTAATCAAACATGAAACAACGAAACAAAATAAACAAATTATTAGTACCATCTTTCCAAGTTCAGGATTAATTCCAGATGCATTGACGTCTGTGCCCAAATTCAAATTCTGCTCAACTGGATGATCTTCAGTACTTTTATTCTCTTGATGAGCACTAAAATTTTCAATGCTTGTCACCTTCTCTATATCTTCACCTGCAAAAATCACATAGATTATATATAAAACGTGAATTTTCATGAATTTTAATTGAAGAATTACAAATCCATTAATTTTAATCATACCAGTTTCTAACACCATACTGGATTCCCGTTTCTTAAAAGGCAAATCTTGCATTGCAAAGGAATAAAAAAAATTGAAGAGATCAGTTGATAAGGTTAAAATATATTATTTATATCAAATAATAAAAATATTAGATTTACATAGTAAATTATTATAGTGGGTTTTTTTTTTGTGTGTGTGTGTTATAAATAAGAGGAAAAGATTGAATTAAGCATATGCATCATAAACCAACCCCATTAGAAACAAAGCTATGAAAATGAATATATCTATCTGAAAACAAAAAAATAACAATAAAAACACACACACACAAACACACACCAAATATGATATAGTTAAAGATTGAAAATTGAAAAAAAAAAAATTGAAAAGCTTGAAAAGCAATCAGATCAGATCAGAGAGAGGAAGAAAAGAAAAGAAAGAAACCTGTGAGGAGCGAAAATAAAATGCTTAATTATTTTGCATCGTATTATTAGTGGAGCTCAAATATATATTGAGAAAATGAAATGGTTTTTAGGATAGTTCTTATTTAGTGACAATTTCTCATTTGGTAATTTTTACCATTTATGGATACCAGCATTCAATTTCATTAAATTTGTACCTTTTGAAATTTTCAATAAATGGTAAGTTTTATATAATTTAAATATTTAAAAATATACTCTTGGTCAACAAAATATACAGCTTATAATATTAAAAAACTATTTATATTTAAAGTGAATTAAATAAAATGTATACAACTCCTAAATTATATAAAAATTATAATGAATAAAATGTTTTAAGAAAATTTTGAGTTCCCAAGCTAAATTAAAAAATATATACTCACTTTAGTTTCGAATATAAACAACTTTGACCAAATTTATACATATTAAAAAAATATATCATCTTCAATTAATACTCTAATTTTTTTTGTTTAAAAAAGTACTACCACATTTCCTAGTTAACCTTAATCCTACAAAGACCGTAGTGACAAGCAACATAAAGATTCGTTTTTGAAAAAATATTTAATTGGTTAAATTTAACCCGCTGAGAGAGAACTTGGTCCTATTTATAAGGAGAATAATTTCTCCCTCTTCTTGAAAATATAAAAATTAATTGAGACATTAAAAATAAAAACGGAATCAAATTAATGGTAATTTAGAAATTTTATTATTAATTAAAGTAAAATTAATTGCTTTTTGCTTACATTTAAGATCAAGCTTATTTGGTCAAAATTGTTTATATTTAAAATAGTTAGGAGTATTATTTATTAAAAATCAATAAAGATTTAAATTAATTGAGATTTGTATTCAATATTAATTATAAGGAAACAATATTCATCATTTCCTAACATGTCTATATTCCATTTATGTTACGCACACAACCTAGAAGAGAACCACATAGAGGCCCAATTGGATGAAGGACTTCATTTGTTACTAAGCCCATATAGGGGCGTTCAATTAAATTCAATTTTAATTTAATTATTGTTAAATTTATGCTTTTGAGTGAGGCCCATTTAGTATCTCACGCTATTAGGGAGGAATTGAATGCAAGAAGAGTGTTATTTAATAGCTAAATTTTATCTTTGTAGAACCCTAGCTTTCCTTCCTTGTTAGTAACTTATCAAATTGGTACTTTCATCTTCTACTCTATGCCTCCTAATACCTCACCTTCCACGACCACCATTGCTATTTCCACCGCCACACAACCTACACCCATGGACACCGCCATCGCTACCCTCACACAGTAACTATCCACGCTTACGCAACAATTGTCCAACCAACGGGATAATTATGCTACCCATACAGTTGGGGTAAATCCATCTAATCCTGAACCTTCTCATTCCGACCTTCATACCCACACACCTTTTATCCCACCTCTCACACGCACCACACCCACCAATTCATTCCCTTTCACCCACCACCCCATATGACACAGTTCCAGACCCCACCCCAGTTCCCTTGCCATTTTTCCCCACCTCAAAGCTAGCTTCTAGGATGAAGATTGTCACACCCTTATAAACTCAAGGATGGCCATATTACTAGCCGATATTGAATTTCTAACACACCCCCTCACGCCCAGAACTACACAACAAACATAGGGGACCCAACAAACGGATGCTCTGATACCATCTTACAATTTTGGGTTTAGGCCTAACTCACTCCTTGTAGGATGAGGATTGTCATATCCTTATAAACTCAACAATAGTCATATCACTAGCCAATGTGAGACTTCTAACAGATGCAATGTGTCACTTCTATTCCTCTAAGCAGCATTTTAATTTTCATTGCTAGTCACCTTTTGTGTATCTCCCTCTAAAAAAATCATAAAACATTAACTTTAATTTTATTTAACAAACTACAAATAATATAATCCATGAATTTCAAATATGAAACATGTCATTTCCTTGCATCACTCTTGATTATTCTTGCTTGTGAACTGAAGGCAAATTCTGCAGCAAAAAGGACCAAACATTATGCATTTTGAAGCATTATTGTGAGTGACATAATAGATATTATATTTGTAAGATGAATAGGTACTTTAAAAAAACTATTATTCCCATCATTAAAATTGTTAACATCATGACCTAAAATTGATGATCTCATGCTTTCTCTTGATGCACTACGCAAAATAAATAAAATAAAATAAAATAAAAAATTGAGAAGAAAAATATGACAAAAGTAAGCGATTATTTCAGTGATATGAATTGAACTAAAGTTGTTCATGAGCTGGACAAATGTAACTCCATATTAGTCCTTGGGAGTAGTTTCTTGGGATTGAATTAAATCTTCTCCCATTTTCTCTTGATCCAATAATAACTACCCTTATAGGTTGCGAGCTTTCGCCATAGTTGTTCATTGAATTTAGGCTCATCCCACCAAAATTCCTTTGTATGTTAATAAGATAACATAGATTGAAATCAACATAATTAAATTTAACTTTTACGTTATGAATATGTGTTTTGTTTGATTTAACTTGAAATGAAATAGACAATTATTCATGCATCTTTTGAATCCATGGGAATTTCATTGCAATTGGCAAGTTTAATTTACAAGTAATTATGTAATATGCATATGATTAATTACCTAGTTTGGCCACCATGTGGAGGAATGAGAGTAAAAACCAACTGGATTTAAATTGGTCATTGAATTAGAGCCAAAATTATTATATCCCGGGTTAAAATGAAAGTGATGCATAGAGTTAGTGTTTTCCTTGTGAATTAATGAGAAACATAAGCATACATAAATTCAAGAAAAAAAGAAGTAGCAAAAATGAGACCCGCAGAGAAGTAGACCAAGTTGGAGGATAAGGTTGGTTCATTCTCTCCTGTTAAAAAAACAAAAAATCAAGAAAACTAGAGAATATCATATCTAAGTTAAAAAATGAGAAACATAAGTATACTTTAAGTAGTAACTCTGGCCGCTCGAACTCATATAAATAAAAGTTAGCTTATAAAAAACTAATGATGACAGATATAGAAAATTTGTTTACTTACATATTGAGTGAATTTTTGTGAAATTGTGATAGAAATTTCCTGGAATTATCTAGCTCCATCAAGCTCAAAATAATAATGGCTGTTATAAATAAAATAGCCAGAGAATAAGAAATAAATAGCCGTGGAAAAAAGCCACCGGAATAAAATAAAGGTGAAGCAAGTAACCAATGAATTTAAGGTTTACCTTTTTTTGTACAAAAAAAAATTGGTTTAATTGAAACTATAACTTATTTTTTATAATGATAAAATGCAAATACAGATATAATTTAAGCAAAATGTTTTTCGCTTGAGAAATTTTTTAAATATCCACCTTCAAATACGCATTTGTTCAATTCATTCTAAATAAGAGACAATACAAGGTGAAACATAGAAATAGAAAGGGCTATCTTAGTAACTCACTAGGGTTTTAAACAATATTCTGAAAATCGGACCGGTCATCGAACCGATCGAGGTTCACTGTTCAATGGTTGGACCGTGGTTGAACCGCTAGTCAAACCGATGACAATTAAATGCATTAAAATTTAATATTATCATACTTTCTAGAACTATTTAAAAAAATACTATAATAAATACGGTATAACATCAATTATGCAATAAAATAAGTTTATGTTGAAGATAATATCTAATTACAACATCCAAATATTCAAATGTAGCAAAAAAAAAATAATCTGTCCACATAACAATAAAAACTAATATAATGAGTTCAGCACAATAAATAACACAACTAAAGTAATTCCATAAAACATTGAAACTCAGTCACAATAATTAATACAGTGTTGACATACCCACCAGTTGCCGGTCCGACCGGTTCAACCGGCCGATCCGGTCCAGTTTTCAAAACACTAGTTTTAAATAGTGATAGATATCAAATTCTGATTAGATTGCATTAAATGCAATCAAATATGATCGGTCATGGCCATTAGAATTACAATCACTATTTGATGAGGTCTAACTAGGCGCAGAAACTACAATACCTCGTATCGAACAAAAAGCTAAAACTATAATATTATGATGTGATGTCTAAGATCAGACTATAATATAAAATTATTTTTGAGATACCAACTATTCTGAAAACCCCCCACAATAATCTCTCTTTTGATGGATTAAAAGAAAATTGATGTTGAATCCTAAACCAAATAAGTAAGAGGAAAAGATTGAATTAAACACATGCATCATAATTCATAGTAGAACTTGTATGGGATGTGTCCATTGGACATAATCAATGAGATTCAAATATTTATATTTAAATAATACTAACACATGATCCAACAAATTGATCAGATGGCTGAAATTTAATGTTATTATTATTTTAATATCACTTTAATTTTTCATTGACAGTGTCCATAGACACATATATCAACATAAGTGTTGCTCCATAATTCAACCCCATTAGAAACATAGCTATGAAATGAATCTCTCTTCCTTCTCCACACACACAGACGTCACACTCCTTTTTATTGTTTCATTTTTTTCTCTCCTTCTCCTTCACAATCACCACAGATCATAGCACACTCATTCTCTCCCTCCTTCACAATCACCACTACCATTAAACCGCCACCCTCTCTTACCTCTAGCATCTCTCCCAAACCGCTCCTCCAGTCACCATCGTCGCACCACCAACCTTTGCCGCCGAAATTGACTCCAAACCTATAACCACCACCGTGTGAATCCACCATTGGTCGCTGTTTCGACGCCGGCAACCACCACAAGCGACGGTCTTAGACAAAGGCAGAACCCAAACACATCTCGCCGTCGCACCTGCACCGCCACCATGCACCGGTAATTGCCGCCGCCACCACTGCTGAAGCCGACGATGGCCGCTTACCGTCCTTGCTCCCTGCGGCTGCCGCCGTGTTTGGAGAAGAAGGAAGAGAGAAAAAAAAAGAGATTCTCTTTTTTTGTTTTTTTATTTTATTTGATTTATTTTGTTTCTATTATTTTTGTTTCATTTTTTTGTTTTTTGTGTTAAGGTTAATCTTGGTTTGGGCTTCTGTTTGATTTTCTTTTTTGGCCAATTATCATTTTTTGTTAGTTGATGAGGTCCCAGTTTTTGTTTGGGCTTCTGTTTGATATTTTGTTGGCCCATTTTCGTTTTTCTGTTAGTTGCTGAGGTCCCAGTTTCAGTTTGGGCTGCTATTTCTTGTTTTTGTCAATATGAGTTGCGACCCAATCATGGTTTCTTGTTGTTTTCTGCTTTTTTTCTATGGGTTTTGACCCAATTTTCTTTATTATTTTATGTTTATTTTTACTTTTTTTATTTTTAAGTTTATCCCTTGTAATGGCCTAAGTCCAATCCCCATTCCCATGTTATTTATTTGCTAATTTTTTTCTAATAATCAGGTTAGCCTAGTTAGAGCGTTTTTTTAAAAACGAGAGCGTGATAATTAAATAAAATAAATCCACTCATTTTTAATTAATTAAAACTTTTTTTAAAATCAAAATGTTTTGATTGTACTGTCTATTTATCCTAGCTCCCCTAGCTCTCGAAATACTTGGGGTGTACATCCCGATAAGTTTGAAGCAACTAAGGATACATAGGAGCAGATTTAACCTGTCAGGCTAAAATTAATTTTTCTTTTGTAAATACTTTCTTTTTTCTCTCTCCTTTTATTTATTATCTTTATTTTATTTTATTTTATTTCATTAGAGGTAAAATACATATATTTAAAGTTATCTTAGTCTACACAATTAACATAGCGTAACCGTCTTTTTAGACGGATGTATCGGGGGTGTAGTGGGGTTAAATCTCCACCCTTCCTTCGGCATAATCAGACTCCCGAGTCTAATCTCTCTCAAAAGTCCAGTTTTTTTTCAAAAATAGTTTTCCAATTTCCCCCTTAAAAAATGGGTGGCAACTCCATTTTCTCGGTCGTTTCACGTGTCCCAGCGCCTTCTGAGGACGTTGTGACAATAGCAAATTTGGAAAGTTTGGAGATTTTCACAAACGCCCTCTCCATCCCCTATTTCCCTCACACGCCCTGTCTCACTCTTTTCACTCTCTCTATTTCTCCGTCTCTTCTCCTAGGGTTGTTCCTCTTCTCCATCACCCACCACTTACTCTGCCTTCAAACCTTCATTCCAAGGCTTGAATCATCATCCTCAAGCTCTTGGACTCTAAGAGAAGCTTAGGTAAGTCACATGCAACACTTCCTTACTCTTTCTCTCACTCACTTCTCTCTCTAGAATAACCAAGGATGCCAAGTTCGTTCAATCTTACATGCAACTCGGGAGACCAAGTGTGAAAAATGAAATTTGGAAAACTTGGGTTTGAGAAGGTTGAAGAAAGGGTAAATTGTGGGATTGGAGCTCAAATCAAAGGTAACACACTAAAAACCCCCAAATTAGGGTAATTAGGAAATAGAATATGCATATGGTTAGGATTGAAACCCAATTGTGTTAAACTAGGTGATATTGTAGCTAAATATAAAATTTGTGCATTTGGTGAGATGTTTGAAATGTGGATTTGATCTAAGTTCCATTGTGTGCATGTTTGTTGATATTGTGATTGCATGTTAACTTTTTGTGTTGGGAGTGATGTTGGTTGGTTAAATGAGATGAGTATGGGCATTATTGATGTCTTTGGGTTCTTGAAACTTGGATTTTGAAACAAGCATTTTGTTGCATGTATGGTTAGGAATTTCCATAATTGTGATGGGAAAGAGTTATGAATTGTGATGAAATTAATTAGGCATGCTATGAACATGTTTGTTTAAAATTATGGTTATTGGGTGTTGTTAGAAGTGGCTTGAAGGTCCTAAAATGCATGGAATGAGTTTTGTGAAGGTAAAGAAAACATGGGAATTGGGTTTCCTGAACTGCGATATTTTCTCTGCAACGAATGGAATTCACTTCAGCGAAAATTGCTAAGTTTAGAGGCTCAAAACTGGAGCAATTTCGCTGTAGCAAAATTCATTTTTATCCAACGAAAAAGCTCGAGCAAAAAGGGTAAATTTCGGGCTTGTTTCGCTGCAACGAAAGTGGTCTCGCTGCTACGAAAATCCAGAAATCTTGTTTTCTAAAAATTCGAGACTAAGGGACTATCATACCGGCACACACCCAAGTTACCTTAGGTACGTAATGCTATGATACAAATGTGAATGATATAGATTGAATAGAAATGAATGAACTGCAGTATGAAGAGATTGAACTTAAGGAGGTGCTATATGCACTAAGAGTATGAATGGTGGTTGAGAGCCAAAGATCATACAAAGTTTAAGTATGAATGGTGGTTGAGAACCAAAGGTCATGCATTATAATCCAAGAGACATAACTAAGAATGTAAGGTTACTCCAAAATGGGCAAAGTAACTTGAATGATATGATTTGCATTTTTGAGTGAGTGTGGCCTGAGTGAGTGTGGTAAGTTCCCTACCAAAAGTCCCTATCGGAATGCTAACTCATTACCAAGTTACGTGTACACATACAGATATGTTGATGCTTGAATGTTTGGAAATTTTTCCCGTTAGACTGGCTGCAATATGTAAAACTGTTTTTATGTGCCGAGGGTTACTCAGACAATTACAATATTGCAGGTGACACGGACGCTGAGGACTTTAGCACGTGAAGACGTTTCTTAGGTGGTTGTTTTGTAACAATTAGGTAGTCATTATAACTTATTTTGTACCCTTTGACTACCTTAGTCGGACACACTCTCTCTGGGGCTGTATAAACTAACTTGTATTTTGGAGTTCGGACTATGAGTAACAAACTTATGTATATGTAAATGTGTAGATTCTTGGCTATATAGACAACTGACTTTGAAAGTCAAGTAATATGAGATATTCTGTTGGATACGCTGTGTTTTTCAAAAAAAAAAAAAAGAAGAAGTAATTTTAGGTGTTACACTTTCAAAATTTTCAATAAATGGTAAGTTTTATATAATTTAAATTTTTACAAATATTCTTAGTCAACAAAAAATACAGCATATAATATTAAAAACATATTTATATTTATAGTGAAGTAAATAAATTAAAATATATACAACTTCTGAATTAAAAAAAAAAATGTAAACTTAAAATGCTTTACGAAAATTTTGAGTTCACAAGTTAAATTACAAAAATATACTCTCTTCGGTTTGGAATATAAGAAAATTAATTGAGACATTGAAAATAAAAACTAAATTAAATTAAGGGCAATTTAGGAATTTTACCATTAATTAATGTAAAATTAGGTTTTTTTTTTCTTATATTTGAGACTAAACTAATTTGGTCAAAGTTATTTATATTTGAAACTGGAGGGAGTATTATTTATTAAAAATGAATGAAGATGGGCACATTTGACCACAGCTTACAATTTGTTGTTTTAAGAATGTGTCTTAGGGAAACTATTCTCCTTAATCCTTGCCATGGCTTTTCTCCTACTATTTTGTTTTTACTTCTCACCCCTTATTATCCCATGAGAATTCTATCTTTAACAAAATATTGATTATTATTGTTTTTTTTTCTTGTTTTTGTTTTAACATAAAGGCAAACATTTGAGTGAAGTCTAAGTCACTACAAGAATTTTATTGATTTGCCTACGGAATTTTCATATTTAACTACGAATTAGCTACCGACCATCAACGAAATAATCCCCACAACCACTGAACCATTGCAATACTTTGAGATTATTGAAAAGTTTAGGCGAGAATTTATTTTCAGGTGGTTTAGTCCAAAATAAGATTTCACTATTGTTAAATGTTCACATGTGATTAGGTATAGCTATGTACGTTAGAAATTTGAAAATTGGTTTTGTTTGGTTTAGTGGCTTAATCTAAATGTTCATAGTTATGAGCTCATTTTAATTTAAATGTCTAAAATATTTGGGTGTTTGATTTAGTGAAATGATTCTTGCTCTATTTGCGAGAGGTCAAGAATTTGATTCTCACAACATCCTTATGTAATAAACATTTTAAATGTTTTTAAATGTTTTGTTGAGTTATGTTGTATTTTTAAATAACAATTAAAATATTTCTGGCACAATATTAAAACAAAAAATCTTCGCAATTTTTTTGGCAGTTCTAAATCGCCAAAAAGACAACGAAAATGCTGATTTGGTAATTTGCGTCTATTCCAAACCATAGTTAAATGTTAAATTATAGGGTAAATTACACTAACCTCTCCTAAAATTTTGAAGTATTACACTATCCCCGTGCATATTTCTAAACATAACACAAACCTCCCCTAAAGTTTATTTACGTTATACGGACACCCCTTCACGTTAATAGACAGTTAAATTTTTAACAAACATGTGATTTGCACATTGCCTTATAGTTATGAAAAGACAGTTTTACCCTTAATTGGGAAAGTTATACTAAATCAAACAAGTATTCGGACTTTCACTTCAAAACTAAGCGATTGAGGCTTAAAAATAAAATGTTTAATTAGTAAAGCAAACCTAAAATGTCAAAAGATCACCTAGAAAATGCCTATTGGACAATGTGAAGATGAAGTGGTCCCAAATTAGAAATCTTAAGTAGTGAAGATGAAGAAAATCAAAGAAGGGTTTGGGAAGATCGCAGGGTTAAAGAAGTGTTTTGAATGTTGTAGAGTTTAAGAAGGGTCATGAGCTTCAAAAACGATGGCGAGATCACGGCTTGAAGAGCAAAGGCAAGGTTGAAAAGGTCACAAGTTCGAGAAGGGACGCAAGGTTGCAAGGGTTTCACCAGGCTGAGAAGGTTCGAGATGAGGTGGAGAGTAGTTCTCTTTGTAAATAAAGGATAAAATCATCAATTTATAAATAAGACACACAAAGGTCAACGCCGTTATCATTTAAGGAAGGGCTGTGCAGTTTTGGAGACATGTAAGGAAGGTCTGTGTTATGTTTGGAAACATGCCAGAGCACCGTGTAATACTTCAAAAATTGAGGGGAGATAAGTGTAATTTATCCTAAATTATATGACAATGCACTTTTAATTTAGTCGCGGTTTAAACTGCCACTAAGTTTTAACAAAAGTATTTTAGTATTTTCAAATGGTAATGAGGATTTGGGGATCTCCTGCATGGCAGAGGTGGGGGGAGGGTATTATCCTCATCCCTATTGTTGTCCTTATCACGGGTGGACTTTTGTCCCCATCTCTATCCCCACATGTGAAACTTCTCCAAATTCAGGGGGCCATATGAAGCAGTCCCTGCGGAATCCCTGCGTGCTAGCAGGGATATTTACCACCCTTAGTTTAGGGTATATGGTCTTTAGGGTTTTAGATTATGGGTTAGCATTTATAGTTTAGTGTTCAGGTTAGGAATTAGAGCTTATGTTTATTAGTCATGATTTAGGATTTATGATTTGGATTTTGGGGTTTAATATTTAGTGTTTGGGGTTTAATGTTTTTTTTTCCGTAAACGCAAAATATTCAATAATAATTGGAGCACAAGGAATGCTCAATTACAAACAAACATAGGAAATAAAACACAATTGGGGTTTAATTTTAATAATATTGAGAAAAATTTATATTGAAAAGTATACCTATTTTCATTTTTGTTTTATCTTTTCAATTTTTACTTATTTGAATTTTAGATAAAATATTAAACTGAAAAAAAAATCATTTTTCTGTTGATATAATCTTTTCAGTTTATTTAATCCCTTTGCATAGTCCTTTTGTTTAAGTTTACAGTTGTTCGATAGAATCTAATCTCTATGGTTTTTCACTTCTATGTAGTTAGAATTATATTTCATAGAATCATTGGTTTGTTTATTTTACATCCGTATACTCATATTAATAAAGCTCAATTAATTTAGTTGATTAGTTCTATAATTTTTCTTTGTTACTTTTCTTGCAACATTTTTATTTAAGTTGTATTGAGCAATGCTATATCCTCCTAATAATTCTCTTAATTATTTTTTTAATACTATATAAAATATGGAATTAAATGCACTTTCAATCTTGAAAATATAAAAAACATTGAAAATATTCTTTAATAAGTAATTAAGAGAATTTTTAGGAACATGAATTAAAAGGATTTAAAATTATTCTATAGAGATGCTCTGTAACTATAACTTATCATATTACAATTATAAATCTTTACATATTAAAAAGCAAAATAATATTACATCATGATGAATGCAATAATATTCTATTAATCTTGTCCTTAGGAGGACATTGACATGTGCCTGGGGTAACATTTGGGATACACCCATACATAAGACAACAATACTGGCATATCCCAAAACATGCAATCCTGTCGAATGATCCTATACAACGATCATAGCACACCTTCCCACAATCTGAAAAATATATAATTTAGTCAAATATTTAATTACTAAATATTAATTAATTAATCTTATTTATTGTCATCACTTTTATTCATTTATTTACTGTTAGTAAGTTAAATAAAATTAACAAAAGTAGTTTTGAATTAGTAGTACCTTGCTGACTAATTGATTCTTCCCCGCCAGCCTATAGATTTTAACAAAAAGAAAATCATAAAGAAAATGAATCAACTCACACCGAAATGAAAAAAAAAAAAAAAACCTTAGAATATTATATAGTGGAGAAAACTCACAGAGACAAGTTGGATCACAAGAGCCATAGCAAGGATGAGAACAATGGCATGGATAAGACACAATTTTTTTGCCATAATAATACAAAGCTCTCTTATGAACTTTCAGAATAAATTCCAATGAAGATATAATAGAAATTATTTACTCTGAAGCTATTTTGAAGAGCACTGGTTTGATCAGGATAGCTAGTTATATATATAGCTGCAAAGGAAAGCATTAAATATGACAATTTATTCACTTTTAATTTTTTTGTCTAACAATACAGTTTATACTTTGACCATATTTAATTTAGGGATAAAATAAAGATTGCTGACTTGATAAGCATTAATTACAATATAAAACTAGTCATAATTATAAAATTAAAAATAATAATTAAATATTATAAACATGAATGATATTATCATGATAGTTTGCACTAACCTTTTTATTTTGGTTAAATTGACCTTTTCATCCCTATACTAGCTTCTCGTTTTTGTTTGTCCCTATAAAAAAAATCCTTTTAGTTCGTACATATATTCCTTGTTTTCATTTTAATCCTTGTTGTCATTCCGTTGGTCCTTGTCGTTATATATCCCGCAATTCCAGTGCTGCAACTACCACGGTAGAGTTCTGAGAAGGAGAGAAAGTGAAAGATTGCTTTAATAGTGGAAATAGTCGTGACGATGAGGGGTTTATGAGAGGAGGTGAGTTATGCCAGTAGGCATTCACAGAGGTATAAAAGATAGAAACGGGCTGGCGAAGGCTGGTTTAGGTGACGGGGGAAAGAGATGGAAGGTCGGTAAGCTTGCAATGGCGGTTGTCGTGGTGGTTATGGTGGTGGAGCTGGAAGATTCAAAGCGGTTAACGAAATTGACCAATAGAAATATAACGACAGGGACTAAAGCAAAAACAGAGAACACATGTATGGACTAAAAGCAACTTGTGTGTAAATTTATAAAATTAAAAACTGAAACAAGTTTTAGATGTTTCCAAATTTTGGTTTTTAAATACTAAAAAACAAAAACCTTTCGCGAAAACTATTTTTGAGAACTTGTTTGCCAAACAAGTTTTTAGGGCTTGTTTGAAACAGTTTTGCATTTTAATTTTAAAAAATTATATTTTAAAACAGTTTGAGAAACAGTTTTAAAAAAAAAAGTGAGACCAGTTTTTAATACAAATTTGTGTGTAAATTCACAAAACTGAAAATTGAAAACCAAAACAAGTTTTAGATGTTTTCAAATTTTGGTTTTTAAATACTGAAAAAACAAAAACTATTCCCGAAAACTATTTTTGAAAACTCGTTTGCTAAACAATTTTCAAAATAGTTTTGTAAAAATTACACGTAAATTTCAGTTTTCAGTTTTCAAAATTTACACATAAATTTCTTTTGAAAACTGCTCTCACTTTTTTTGAAAACTATTTATGAAAACTATTTTTTAATATAATTTTTAAAAATTAAAAACCAAATTTGTTTCAAACAAGTCCTTAGTTTTCTATTTTTAAAAACAGAAAACTAATTTCAAAAACAAAAATCAAACAAGCCCTAATTTAATTTTTGTTTTCTTCTTTTCTCCTTATAAGTAAAAGTTTGGCCAAACAGATTTTAGAAAAAGCTCTTAAATCAAATTAAAGTAGTTTTTTTTTTATTTCACTAAAGAGATGCTCTAAAAATATAAGTCACAAATTTGAGCTTCTACTGTTAGATATTTATTTAATATGTGGGCTTGCATATGTCATTAATTGTATATTACAAGTTATCTAAAGAATAATCTCTATGGAAGTAATCGATAAAATTATTGGGATTTATAATAACTCAATTAGTGTGAGATATATAATGTGTAGATACCATAAATCTTATTTTTATTATGGACTAATTTAGAAATAAAAAAAATAAAGTGATTGTGATTATTCATGAAATGGTATGAGGTCAAAGGACACAACCATTCATGAAAGGACACTTGACTATTATATAAATGGTTATAATCCCTTAGTTATATGCAACAATTATCTTCATATAGCATCCATCACTATAAAAGAATAAAATAATGATTGTGCATACAGACTTAAAAGATCAAATAATCACATTTCTGTTAGATATTGTTCACACATTCCTACATGGATTAAGTAATGCCTTTGGACAGATCGTGATTGTATAGTTGGTGTGATTGTGATTTGTTTGATGTTGCTTTTGATTAATGGTTAATTTCTCTTCTTTTTTTTTTTTACAATGGTTAATTGATTATTTTCTATGTTAAAATAGTTAGTTTTTAGGTTTGAATAAGTTTTTAATCCCAACAATTTTTGTTTTTAATTTTCATCCAACTTAACTCAAAAATTTTATTTTTAGTTCTTAATAATGTTAAATTTTTTCAAGACATTTAGGGGACCAAAAGAAAATTAAATAATAGGATTAAAATTTAAAATTTAAAATTTTTATTGAAAACTAAAATTAAAAAAATTCAAGGGACTAAAAATAAATTTTTTAAATTAATTTAGTTCTTAATTGATTTTTTTAGTACATTAAAATGGTTAGTTTTTAAGTTTAAATAAACGTTTAGTCCCAACAATTTTTATTTTTCTTTTAATACAACTTAATTCAAAACTTTTATTTTTAGTCTCTGATAATGTTAAATTGTTGCATCACATTTTTTTAGGGACCAAATGAAAAATAAATCAAATAACAGGATTAAAGTAAGAAAAAAAGGGATCAAATATAAAAATTAATAATTACAAGAACTAAAAAACCATATATTTATCATAAAACGAAATTTTATATGGATTAAAAACAAATGTTTAGAATTAACCAAATGGTGGTTCACTTTTTTAAAAATTTTTGAGAAAAATTAATTTGAAATTTTTATTTTTAGTCCCTTGAATTTTCTAATTTTAGTTTTCAATAAAAAATTAATTTTTTGAACTTTAATCCTATTATTTATTTTTCTTTTGGTCCCCTAAAAAATATTATGAAAAAGATTAACATTATTAAGAACTAAAAATAAAATTTTTGAATTAAGGTGGATTAAAATGAAATTGTTTGGATTAAAAACTTATTCAAACCTAAAAACTAACCATTTTAATATTGAAAATAATCAATTAACTATTGTAAAAAAAAAAAAAACTAACCATAGTTAATGAAATGGGGTAGAGTGCAATTTTACCTCAAGAATGGGGTAGAGTATCATTTAGCCAAACTCAAGGGTGGTGAGTGCAATTTACCCTAAAAATAACTTTAACCAAAAATTCTATATAAATTATGTCATGTATTAGAAGAAGACAAAACCAAGTCATCATTGTGCCTCTCTCAAATAGTTTAACTAAAATTAAAAGTGCTTAGTTATGTAAAGATCAGATGTAAATAGTAGGAGATATCAAAAGTTTGAAAAAAAAAATTTGTTTGAAAGGTGAAGAAAATTTTATTACTCGGAATGAACACAAGGGGTACTTACCCAATACAAAGTTCCGCTGCATACAATAAGCAATACTATGTCAACACATAATACATACAAGTGAATAAACCCCTACATGAAACCTATGCCCTTCAAACCCTAGCATCAGTTAAACTTAAGCAATGATCTAGGCATATCATAGGTTTTGAACACTAATAGAAATAACATAGACTACCGTTTGTGTAACATTTAAACCACTCCCACGACCTTCTCTTTCTGGCTTCGATCACAGCATTGGATTCGAAATCTTTGCCGTTGAAAATGACTCTGTTTCTAGCTAACTAAATTTCTCAAATAACAACCAGCCAAATTAAAAACCCCAACTGAGTCCCCTTTTTCTTAGGATGGAAGAATTTAAAAGAAATTAAGTGATTATGGCAGCAAGAAGGAAATACTGCTTGGAACCCCAACCACAAAATAATACTCAGCCAAATATCATAGACCAACTTACATGAAAAGAACAGATGACCAGCTGATTCTACCTCTTCTTGACACATAACACAATTGAAACCATGACTAGGTGCAATAATGTTTCTCTTTACTAGATTGTTTTTAGTTGGGAGTCTCTCCAATAAGATTTTCATACAAGAATAAGGACTTTTAGCAGTGCATGAATCTTCTAGAGAACTTTCAAAAAATGTACCTCATATGTATTGAGGCTATTAAGCACGTAATCTGTTAACCAACGCATTTCTAACAACAAAGAATAAGCTGAGGCAGATGAATAACCATGAGCTGGATCGCTGTGCCAGATCCAAGAGTCTTCAGCATCCTGCAAACATAAAGAAGAAATAATCATGTTTTTCAGGTTAGTTAAATCTCCCTCTAAACAACCTTCTTCTTCATACAAAACTCCAATCCAACTCACCCCCACCCCCCTTTCCTCACAATATCAGCAATTTTTGCTGACTTGTTCACCACAACAGAATACAGCCTTCCATAGCTTTCCTTTAAAGAAGCACTTCCCAACCATTCCTCATCCCAAAAAGAAATATTCTTTCCACCTCCAATCTTTCTTGAAATACCATTGGAGAACCATCCATTTAAATCGTTGTTCCAACAATCAAGCCTTTCTAAATCTTTCCACCAAATAGACTTAGCACCTTCAATTGCACCCTCTCCTCTAACAAGGAGACCTTCTTTGCCATAATTTGAAATTAATGCTTTATACCACAATTCATCATAACCGCGCAACATCCTCCACCTCCATTTCCCAAGTAGACTTAGATTAAACAACTCCAAATCTTTCACAGTCAAAATACCACGAGATTTTGGTTTAGTAATAATGTCCACGAGACCCAAGTTGTTTTCCTTTTTTCGGAGAACCGCCCCATAGGAGTTCTCTTTGTAGCCTTCAAAGCACTTTCAAAACACCTTTAGGAGCTTTATAAACTGAGAAGAAATAAAGAGGTAGACTTGACAAAACAAAGTTTATTTTAACCACTCTCCTACCTGATGAAAGGAATTTCCTCTTCCAACCTCCTAGCCTCTTCCTGAAAACCTCAATTATCGGTTGCCATGTGGCGATTCTCCTCGGGTTTGCTCCTATAGGCAGCCCCAAATACTCGAAGGGAATTGAATCTTATTTACAACATAGAAGCCTGCTAGCTATGTTTAAGAATTGAAAGTCAATATTAACCCCCAAGACTGAGCTCTTGAAAAAGTTTACTTTTATTCCAAAAACAATCTAAAAACCTCTAAGGATGACCTTGATAGCTCTCAAATTCTCCAAACATGGCTCCCCAATAAAAACTGTATAATCTACATATTTTAACAGAGATACTTCCACCTTATCCTTACAGGCCAAAAATATCCTTTGGACAGTGCACTATTAATAAGCCCACTCAAACCCTTAGCAGCAATAAGAAACAAAAAAGGAGCGAGAGGGTCACCTTGTTTGAGACCTTTTGACATATGAATGATACCAGAAGGACTACCATTAATCAGAACAGAGAGAGAGCCAGAGAAAACACACGTCTTAATCCACCTCCTCCATCTCAAGTTAAATCCCATCCTTAGCATCATGTAATCTAAGAAGCCCCAACTCACATAGTAGTATGCCTTTTCAAAGTCTGCTTTAAAAACCAAGCACACTTTATGAGCTCTCTTTGTCTCATCTATCACTTCATTGAGTATAGCAACCCCGTCAAGAATCTTTCTATCTGGTAAAAAAGCACTCTGAGGAATCCAAAATCACAGAGTTCAAAACCGACTTTAGTCTTCTAGTAAGGGGATTCAAATTAGGTGTCCTCAATCATGTCCCACTAATAGAATATCGCCACGTCATTAAAAATATTTCCTTTAATTTTAATCTTTAATTTTCTAATAGAATTTTTTAATAACGTGGCGATATTTTATTGGTGGGACATGATTGGGGACATGATTTGGGGACACCTGATTTGAATCCCCAGTAAGGATCTTAGCCACAATTTTATATAGACAACTAATCAATGAAATAGGCCGAAAATCATTTAGCATTTAAGGGCAATCCAGTTTCGGAATTAACATAACAAAAGCAATAGTGAAGTCTCCAGGCAAAGACGCATTCTCAAAGAACTCAGATAGAAGTTTAACAACGTCGTCTTTAAGCAATGGCCAGAAGCATTTTATGAATGGGAAATTGTACCCATTCGGACCAGGTGATTTATTACTTTCGCAGCTCCGGACAGCTTCTTCAATTCCCTACACTTCAAAAGGTCTCACCAACCAACTCTGATGAACTTCTGAGATACTCCTAAATGTCAATCCGTCCAACCTTGGCCGATCTTGGAACTCTTCTGTGAACTGTTTCCCGAAATTTGAATGCACAAGCTCTTTTGTTCCATTCACTTGGTCCACCCACATATGGTTGTCCCATAGTGCATTTATATAATTACTCCTCCTTCTCTAGTTAATACACAAATGAAAATATCTAGAGTTGGAATCCCCTTCTTTTAACCATTTCAACCTAGATTTTTGAAACAGCAAGGAATCCTTCGTCTTCATGTTGTGCTCAACCTTATTATTGCATCCTTCATTTCCTTTTGTTCAACTACGGATAAAACTCCCTCCTCTTCCTTCTTGTCAGACTCAGCAATAAGTTCCTTGGAACATTTAAATCTAGCTTTTAAATCTCCACCATTTTATGCCAACCAGTTCCTAATATCCCCCTTCAAAAGTTTCAACTTTTCCTTTAGTACAAAGGTAGTCAATCCATGGACTTCGTATTATGAATTTCTGACCATTTTCCTCTTACTACCAAATCAAAACCAGCCTCCTATAACCACAAGTTTTGAAATCAAAACGGTTTTGCTCCCCAATCAATTGAGTTACTTCTAAGAATAATTGGACAATGATCGAAAACATCTCTGTCTAATGCCCATAACACTGCCCCATTCCAAATCCTCCACCAATCTAATGAAACCAAAACTTTATCAATTCTACTCATTATTGATCCGTCAAATTACTTATACCAAGTGAAACCCCTTCCTAGCAACGGAATATCCTCCACTTCAGCATCAGCTACAAATTTACAAAAAATAGCAATTTTGAATCCTCTAGAACCAGTACTGACTCCCTTCCTCTCATTCTTGTTCAATACTGCATTAAAATCACCCAGAAAGCACCATAGATTTACTCTAAAATTTATCTTAAATACTAACATATTCTACCAAAGTTTCTTCTTTGCCGGTGCCTCGCAAGGAGCGTAAACATTAAGGAAAACACAATCAACCTGAGATGCATTCCAAACAAACTGAACACCAAGAAAGTCATCCCATTCAAAAGAATTTTTGAAAGTAAAAGCAGTTGAACTCCACATACTTATCAGTCCATCAGAGTTTCCAATTGTCTTTTTAAATAAAAAACCGCAATCAAAGCCACCCCAAATACTTTCGCAAAAATTAGCATCCATATCATTCAAATTAGATTCTTGAATAGCCGCAAAGCTGGCCTTTTTCCACCTTATCAAATTTCTCAATTTCTTCTGTTTCACCCTTCCACCCAACCCCCTGATATTGAAAGATAAAAATTTCATCATTTATATACACCTTTCCTCCCATCAGACGCACCAAACCCCGCTTGGTCTCTTACATCGAGATTTGCAAGTCGATCTACTAAAGCTTGATCACTATTAGAAGTAGTTACTCCTAGATCAGCACAATCTCTCCATACTGATTCCAGATCAAACCCTTTCTCTTGACCCTTAAACACTACATTACGTCCATTTATATCGGAGTCCGTAATCGAAAAGTTACATCTAGAGGAGACTTGAGAAGGAGAAGGTGAAGGATCCTTCATAGAAACAGCTTCAATCGCGGCCAAAGAACTCTTTAATTTCGGCGGCCTACCACGCTTTCCTACGCTTTTGCCCCCATATTCCTTGTGAAGCTTTATCACCCTACTAAACTTGTTAAGGAAAAGAGGTCTTCTCTTCTTCTTTTTTCTTTTCTATGCGCGGAGGACCATCTTCTTGAGAAGAAGGATTTGGGATAGAATGAGCATTGAAAAAGGGATCAGAATCCCTAACATTGCACAAGGGTAATTGCACATCAACAGGAATTGGGGAACTTTGTTGGGGCAGAGCAACTAACAGGCTAACACATCTTCGACCAATAATTGAGGAGTTATTATTGCCAAAAATAAAAAGCCCTAACTTAGGAGAACCCCGCTGAAGAGATGGATCAATTTGACCCACCAAGTTTGTACCCACATTAGATGAACAATTCTCCTCAATGTCATCACTGTCCTTTGGGCCTGTTTCATCTGAGTTGTGAAAGGCCCAATGTCGACTAAGATCAACGAATCCAGGATCTATCTACAAAAAATAACGGTTGAGATTCCTCTGCACCTTCCTGATTGCCAACCCCACCGCTCAAGTTACTCACAACCACATCAGAACTTAACTTATCAGCTGAATGAGTACCACCATTGAAATCATTTGAAAACCCACCCCGTGAAGTAAATTCTCGACCCCACTAGACTAAGGCATAGCGGCTATATTCCCATTTCCCACTGCATTGGAATTAATGATCCATTTCCCATGCAGAAGCACGAGAGCCTTTTCCCCTTCATCTTCCAAATTCTTCTGAATTCCATCCTCCCCATGGGACCCTTCCTTCTCTATGAACAACTGATTATTCTACATTTCATAATTTTCCAAAGAGAGGACTTCATCATCCTCCTTCTCGCAAACTAAATTCAGGACAAAGGATTGCTAATCAGATTCATCAGAACATAGATAAATCTTCAAGTAAGGCACGTTCTTTCTAAAAAAACTCAGGAAATACAATAGCACTTCTTACTAGTGACTTGTGAGGCCCAAGGCTGGGTCTAAAGTTAGACCAATAATGCAACCGCCTAAAGCCCCAAGTTTTAAAAAGCCGAAAAAAATTTATTTAATAGTATTGTTAAATTAAAATTTAAAAAATATTTTATAAATTTTTAATATTATTATAATATGGTTAAATTCTTTGTATTTGCACAATAATACTATATTGAAAAAGAAGTATTGAACGAGTAAAATCAATATTCTATTAAAATATTAAACTACATAAAAAATTGAATTTATTTTCAAATACAAGATTGTTTACAAAATACCTATGACAATAACTATTTTATAAGATAGGTTGATGAATTAGTCATATTATATATCTATTGAGACAAACATGTTAAACTTGTTTGTATTAAAATTCTTGATAAATAAATAGGACACCAAAAAATAAAAAATCTTGATATATAATACGATATACTCAAATAGGTTTTTGTCATAATAAATTCCGCTTTAAGCTTCAACATTTCTTGATCCGGCCTTGGTAAGGTGAATGACAAACCCAAACCTAATAAAAAAATCACATGGACATATACTAATAACTACCACGGTAACCGCAAATTTAATACATACAATGTTCATAATCACCAAACTTGATAATAGTAGTACCAAATTTATAAAATTTCTACAAACATAACTTCAAATTAAACTCAAACCATGTTTAAGTCATCATATTGCAATATTATAAATCTTTAGATAACTAAAAGGCAAAAATATTACATCATGATCATTGATCAATGCGATAATATTCCATTAGTCTTATCCTTAAGAGGAGGATATGGACAATTCTCTGGGGTACCAATTGGGATAAGCCCATATTTAAAACAGCAATACTGGCATAGTGCTATACATGCATCCTTGTCGCTTGATGCTTCACAATGATCATTGCATACCTTGATACAATCTGCAAAATATATGATATAATCAAATATTTAATCTCTAAATATTAATTAATTAATATTTTTTATAGGTCAAAGTGCGTTCACCAAAGTTTGAACCAAGAAACTGCTATTCAAAGTTTCGCTCTCCAATCACTAGATCAACCTGTTATCAAGCTCTGTAACCCGCAACTCCACTATTGCAACCACCATGGCGGAGTTCTAAGAAGGTAAAAAATTGCTTTAATGCAGGTCGACTCAAGGCTCAAGCAACTAAAACAAAGAACATTGTATCCCATAATAATATTTAGACAAAAAAAATAAGCCCTTAAATAATTTATTTATAATATCCACTACACCATAATTGATTATTAGCAACATCTGAAAAAAAATCACTAAAAAATGTTGCATTTGCACATGTGCAACATTTTTACCAAATGTTGTATAAAGGCCATGTTGCTAAAAAGTTTTAGTAAATTTGAAAATTGTTGTCAAATCATTAAAAAAGTTCCATTTTAGCATTTGTAATATTTTGTACACATGTTATATAAAGTCGATGATGCTAAATATCAATAATGTAGTAGAGATCAAGAATTAAAAAATATTTAACTTAAATAATATATTAAATATAAATAAATATCATTATAAAAAATTTATAATAGTGAAAAATATGATACACTAACGAATGTATGTAATTACTTAATTAGCCTTGATTTTTTTCTAATGTATATATTACATTTTTCTTAAAGTATACCCTATTCTATTATTATGATGTAGGACAAATTATTCGAGTGTAAACATACTTATTCTATATTAAAAAAAAATGCTTATTCTTCCAACTTGTTTTCTCCCTATAATGTTAACAGATCCATTGTTTTAACAAAAACAAATCACGACCAAAATCTAACAAATTCTATCTGATATCAATAAAATCGCAAAAAAATTTAAATTATTAACTTTATTATCAATTCATTAAGAAAATGTGTTGTAAATTAATCATAATAGTTTAATAATTAGGTGATTTTATATCTTAAAAAATAAAAATACTTTAAATAAAACTAAATCATTTTAGTTGATTATTACCAATAATTTAAAAATGCTGCCATATGTCAACAATATGCTTTAGAGCCGCCATTGCTTTAATAGTGGCAGTAGAGGTGGCGAAGAGGGGTTTAGTAGCGGAGGAGAGTCATGTTGTGGCCTGTGGGCATTCGCAGAGGTATGAAGGATAGAAACGGCTGGCGAAGGCTCATTTGGGTGGCGGGGGCAAGAGATGGAAAGTCGGTGAACTTGCAATGGCGATTACCATGGTGGTTAAGGTGGTGGAGCTGCGAGATTCAAAGGGGTTAACGACAGAGACTAAAACGAAAACGAAACTAAAATGAACTCTTTTTACCGGGACTAAAACAAAAATGAAATGCGAGTATATGGACCAAAAGATTAATTTAACTTTTATTTTTCTTCTCTTCTCCTTATAGGTAGAAATTTGGCCAAACAAATTTTAGGAAAAGCTCTTAAATCAAAGAAGTAATCTTTTTTATTAAAGAGAAGCTCTAAAAATATATATAAGCCACAACCCACAAATTTGTCCTACTACTTCTTAACACCAAATTAAAGTAGTGACTAAAATAAATTTTTTTTACTGGGACTAAAACGAAAATGAGGTAAGAGTAAATAGAACAAAGGATTAATTTAACTTTTATTTTTTCTTCTCTTCTCCTTATAAGTTTTAATTTGGCCAAACAGATTTTAAGAGAAGTCTTATATAAAAGCCACAAATTTGAGCTTTTACTTCTCCTTCTCCTACTACTTCTTAACACCAAATTAAAGTATATAAAATACCTTATAAAACAAACATTTTTTTACTTATAAACAACTTATAAGTTAAAAATAATAGTAAATTTTTTAAACAACTTTTAACTTTTATTAAAAACTGCCAATAACTTGTAGTTCACATGGCAGAAAGAGAAGCTCTTGAAGCTTAAGGGGATGGATTCAATTCCCGGTGGGAAGATTTATGAGTTAGATTTAAGAATTGTATAGTGTGGGGTATGTGTGTTTGACCGATAAAAAAAATTATTAAAAACTCTTATTTAAACCTTCAACTTCAAAGCAACTATTAACATAAATGTTTTGAATTGATGAGCAATAAGTCTAATTTTTCTATATAGGATTTTGTTAATTGATTGAGTTTTGAATTGATGAGCAGCAGGTTTGATTTTAAAGTGTGTAAATGTAAGTAGCTGTCCTAAGTGAATATGAACTATATCTCCATAAATGTCCTAGATCATTACCCTCTTTATCCCATTCCTTCTAATAACTTGTTTTTCTGAATTAAAACTCACCCTCTTCAACCCAGGTATTTATAGGAATTACAAAGAGCCTGAAAATTTTGCACCTATATAATCTAATAGAAGTACAAAATTTTCTGTTTTTGTAATCCAAATTAGCTCAATGGGCTAGCTGGTTCATGTTTTTTCTCTTTCTTTAATTTTCTAGCTTTTGGCTAGTAAATTTTTTATAATTGTGGTAATTGGTGGACACCATGTAGGGCGGGCTCAAGCTAAGGCTCAAATAACCAAAACAAGGGTTTTCGACTCTCAATGTTTTAGGCAAAAATGCCCCAAATAACTATTTTATTGACAATTAACATTAATAAATGATTAAAAATATATTTAGTTTTAACAATATGATACTAGTAATTAAAATACCATTTAAAAGAAATTATGCTAGTGAAAAATAATAAATCATCAATTAATATACCTAATTTTATGATTCATCTTAATTCTTTTTTAAACGTATATATTGCTAATTTTTTGTTTCTTAAGTACCATTTCATATTAAGAATAAATATGTTTGTTTTCTAAACTGGTATTCTCTCGTAATATTAACAACAACAAAAACTATTTACAATTAAAATTAATAAAATCTTAATTAAAGTCAATAATAATATGTCAACAAAAATTAAATAAAATAATTTTATTGTCAATTATTAAATAAAATGTTACATAAATTAATCATAATAATTAAGTGATTTTATAACTTAAACAAGTTAAAAGAAAATATTTTAAATAAAATTCAATAATTTTAGTTGATTATCATAAATTATTTAAAAGGCCACATATCAAAATATTTGTTTAGGCTTCTAAATCTGTTAGACCACCTCTATGTTCTTGTCAATTTCATATATTGGTTAGGTTATTTTAAGATTCAAAACTTATAATCTATTTACTAGTTATTTTTTCGTCTAGATTAATTGGACCTATAATTTTTTAATCTTCAAAGATATCTTCTAATCAAAGAAGTTCAATCAATAAATTAGAGTATGGCTTTAGCACTTAAAGTGTGTTTAGTATCGAGAATGTTTTTTTATTTTTAAAAAAGTTACTTAATAAATTATAATTTACCTATATTTTTTATAAGGTAAAAATTCAATTAAGTGAGTAGTTTTTCAGAATTTTTTTTATTCACACACTGAAAAAGGTAAAATTATATTTTTAATCTTTTATTTTTAAGAGTTGATTCAACTCAATTGTCTATTTTTTTATTTAATCTGGTCCTCAATCAGTAAAACTTAATTTATGTTTACCCTCTTCGCCCTCATCAGTTACAAACTAATGAAGAAACACTAATAATGTTAAAATGACACACGTGTCCTATTGTAATTGGTCGTAATAAAATAAAAATAATAATATAATTATTTTAAATGAATTTTTTTTAAAAAAATCACTATTCATCATCCCTTTCTCCAACTCCTACACCATAATCCATCTCTCACTGCCCACCCCATATTTCAACCCATCTAACCACCTTCTTCTTCTTCTTCAAATACGGTTAACTAAGTTCATAATATGCCAAGAGCTCGTAGTTCAAATGGCACAAAGAGAAACTCTTAGAGCTTGAGGGGTGGGGTTCAATTCCCGATAGGGAGATTTAGGTTTTGTGTAGTGTGGAGTGTGTGTTTGGCCGATAAAAAAAAAAAAAAAAACTAAGTTCATGATATGAGGATCAAAAAGTGGAGAGATCCACGTTCAAATTATGAGACAAATTCTAGACTCTAATCTTTGATGAAGCTGCATCAGAAAAAATGTCCATCTATTAGTCTCAAAAGTTATAAATCTTGTAAAACTTCAAGGATCATTTTTTACTTTTCTTATCAAATTATTACCTACCAGAATATCAATCTTCAACAAAAGAATTACAAACCCATAAATATCACTTGCAACCCAAATTCTAAGTTTTAGAAGATAATGAAAAATTAATATTAATAGTTGACTGAAGCAAAATTTCTAAATATGGTAATTATATGGATCAAAATTGGTTGTTTTTCAATCAATAATATTTAAGAATGATTAAATTTTTAGAAAACGCACAACTGGGTTGTCTCTCCAGTCATATAAAGCCCTGTTTTTGTCGTTAATCGCCACCATCACGATCGTCGAAGGAGAGGGAGAAGGAGGAGAAGAAAAGATGGGCTGCCTCCGGGGGTTGTGGTGGAGGAGCTAATTTGGAGACGAAGGATGTATTGTTTTTTATTTTATTTTAAGTATTAAGTATATATTTTTATTTTATATATTTTGAGTGGAACCAATTATAATAGGACGCATCAACACTCTAAAGACTGTTAGTTTTTTCTTTTTTGGTAGTATGTAATTTATACATTGAAGACCAAATTAAATTAAAAAAAATAAAGGACCGAGTTGAATGAATCCTTAAAGATAAAAGACAAAAGTATAATTTTGCTTATCACTTCCTTGATAAACACTTTTTTTAAAAAGATTGGTAAAATTAGCTCAGATACCAATACTCACTTAAGCTAAATTGGAGAAACAATTTTTTCTTAAAGAAAAAAAGTGAGTTTGTGTGGGTAGCCTGAATCCGGACAAGCTTTGTGGGCCTGAACTTGTTTTTCTTTGGGCTTAATCTGACAGAGCCAGAAAAACATCTATTTGGGCTCAAATTTAAAGTCCATATCTAAGTCCATACCCTCAAACAAAGATGAGACAAAAAGAACAAGGTGGAAGGAATTAGCATCATCTTTATTGGTAGTGATATCATCCTTTTTAATATATAGATTTATGATTCTTATATATTTTTTTTTGGTGAAATTATGATTCTTATATATATATAAAGGGATTGTGAGATTTTCAAAATTAGGTGGTCTCAATCTCTTCTACCAAAGAACAATAATTACTCTAAGGGTTCAACTACTCAAGGCTACATCAGCTTCTTGAAGTTAGGCATTTTTTTGGTACAATAAAAAATTTGGCAAACACAAAAGAAACAAGCCTTCATAAAAAATACATAGTTTCGTTAACCATTGTTCGATAAGCTATCCATAAATAAATTTTTTTAACAAATCTCAGTTAATGAATATGTACTTATAGTATTAAATGTTTTACTTTAATAAAAAAAATTTATTTATGGATAGGTTATTCATTGCCCTAAAGACAATGATTAACAAGACCCAGAATATATTATTTTTTTGAGTGTATCAAGGGTGTCAGCTGAAGACTAATTCCTTCATGGTGTAGAGATCACCGAAGTATCAAACTCCTGTCAACATACTTAAAGGATCTAACTATCTAATAACTGTGTCGAACTTTCTTGGTATAAAAGTATATTATTGATTGACCGGAAATGCATTCAACACATAAACATCCCTTAGAGATAATCATGATGATTGTGCTCTAATCCATTTCCTTAATTAGAAGCTGGGAAGGATCATTTAGGTGGGAGTTAAGGTAATTACTCCCATGTATATATGTTTTTTTTTAGTTATTACTCCCATGTATATTTTAATTTGTATTAATATTATATACATTTGTGTACAAATTTATCCTCGTAATTTTAATTTTTTAGTTTACTTCCAAAGCTAATTTCAAATTCTGTCCACCTATAAAAAAAATTTCAAATTATGTAATGTGTAATAGGTAATCTTTTTTATTTATTCAATATTACACGTTCAATCAACGTTTAATTTTATATTAATACCTATATTCTATTGACAAAAAAATAAATATAAAAAGTATATTGAAATTTAGTGTTTTTATATAGTTACTAATTTTTAAAAATATTGTGGGAGTTTCATATAAGCCTCTAGTTATTCTTTGTCAAAGTCAATGACAATGAAAATATCATTCAAAGTTTTTCTTAGCTATAAAAAATATATGCATCCGTGCTTGCATGTTACCTCCACTGCATACAAATTCTGGATCCATTATATTACTGATTTGACATAATTAATTACTCCAATTGGAAAAGCACACATAAATATTGTACAAGCGATATAATAATTTTAATATTAGAATTAAATAGAGCATCCAACAAGTTGGTCTAATGGCTGGAAAATAAAGTTTTGAGTAGCAGTTTTATTATAAGTCTCTCATCGGCTAGTAATATGGTCATTGTTAAATTTATAATGGTGTAACAATCATCCTACAAGCTAGTTTTTGGAAATGAGTTAGGCTCAAACCCAAATTGTAAGATAATATCAGAGCGTACCCTAGATCCATTTGTTGTTCACGCTCCAGCTATGTAGTTCTGGGCGTGTTAGAAGTCTCACATCGACTAATAATATGATTATTGTTGAGTTTATAAAGATACTTGTGGCAATCTTCATCCTACCTACTAACTTTTAAGAGTGAATTTGATCTAAACACAAATTATAAGAAAACTTCCTAATTTAAACTCTTATTGACACACTTTTAACTTATAAAAAAAAAGCCAGTGATTTGATGACAATAAAAATCTGAAAAATGAAGTCTTTGCTAAGTTAAGCTTGCAATAAGAAGGTTGTGCATTTGTATCTGTATCAGGAATATTCGAACCCCTAGTTAGGTATACCAATAATTGCTTAATATATAATATATAATAGCTGGCAACATTGATAAAAATTAAACAATATAATATTTTCACAGAAATTAGTTGGAATCTGTCAAAGGAAAGAATAATCTGAATTTTTTGTTTCTTATCCAAAAAGAAATATATTATCCTTTTGAGAAATGTTAAAATAATAACGGTTGGAAACTTTCAATGAAAAGGAAAGTTTAATTTACTAACATTATTTAATTAATTTGTTAAAAACGTCAATAAACCTTAGCTTTGGTCAGTCCACACCCAATATCATTTTATTCTTTACTTTGTCAATTCTTTTGTCTCCTTAGGCTGCTTTAATTTTTGACTAATTCTTGCATTGTCATCTGTTTTTTAGCACAACAACTAATTAATCAAAAACTAAGAAGGAATTATTATAATTAATTAGTGTAATTTTACCTTGCAAACGCACGAATTTAAGAGTTTGTTTGAAACAATTTTGATTTTTAGATTTTAAAAATTGTATTATAAAATAATTTTTAAAAAAAGTAAGAGAAGTTTTCAATACATATTTGTGTGTGTAAATTCAGAAAACTAAAAACTAAAAACCAAAATATGTTTTAGATGTTTTCGTATTTTGGTTTTTAAATACTGAAAAACCAAAACGGTTCCCAAAAATTATTTTTGAAAACTCAACTGTCAAACGGATTTTTCAGTTTTATGTTTTTAACAGAAAACTGTTTTCAAAAAAAGAAATAAAACAAGTTCTTAATTTCTTTTTTTTTTTTTTTGATAATCAAGTTAGTTTCTTTTTCATTTGTAGTATTTTCATCTAATCAAATACTTATGATTTCTTTTTTCTATGATATTTATAATTTTAAAAATTAATTGTAATTATTAATTATAAATATCAACTAGTTTTTTAGAATGTTACAAAAAAAAAACTAGTTTAATTTTTTTAGAAAACGAACCGAAAAACTAGTTTTTTATAATTATTAACTAAACCAATAATGTATTTGTCTTTTTTTTTTTTTTTTTGGTAACAATGTATCTCTATTTTTTAATGTCATCGAGATCTATTTTTTTTCTACTTATTCTCTATTATTGACTTTATAACGAAGAAAAAACACATTTTTTTTCTTAAAAAAAATGGCTATATTAATTTTTACATATTATCACTTTTTTTAATTCTGTGGTTCAAATCAAGTGTTTATTGGAAAGCTGGAAATAATCTCATGTCAGCAAGTCATTTGAAAAGCCGACTAACATGGTCCCCAAAAATCTGTTACCACTGATGGTCCAGTTAACAGTATCCCTTTGATTTAATAGTAATTTATTCAAAGGCATTAGGTGCAACCCAAAACCTTAAGGCATTAGGTGCAAGGGTCTTTTTACTTATAAACCTTTCACTTAACTCTTAACCATTCAATGTGGGACTTCATTCTTCCCACTTCATACTTGACTTTTAACACTCCTCCTCAAGTGTGAATCCTCTTTCATCATTGGAATGATTCCCTCTCCAGCGAAAGTCTTTTTCTTTATCTACGAGTACCCATGGTCACGCCCCATAGTCACGCCCTATGGTCACATTGAGTCGCATCTCTTGCGCTCTTCCACCTCTCATGGCCTAACCCTTCCACATGTGGGCTGATTGTTCACTCAACGATTATTTTATGGGCTCCACACCCTCCACACGTGGGCGCCACCAGCCTCTTGCCAAGGTTAACGCTGTCACCGTCAGTCTCTTTGAGGGACACCGTCACTTCACCATTGATAGGTACGTACTCGTCTTCACTTGTCACCAGATCGACCAAGCTCTTAATAGCACTGTTGGGAGTGTAGGTGAGAGGGAGAATATAAGTGAAAGACACCACTAGCAACCTAATATAAAGTACTTTACAATTCTATTTAATTCATAAAATTAGGAAAATAACTACTATTTTTTTTATTAATAAAATAACTGCTATTTTTTAATATAAAATAATCAGCAAAGGCAATTTAAATCCATAATATTATCTAGTGTAGTAAGACAATGAAAATGCAAAATGCAGTATCATAAAATATAAACTAGTATAATCTGACAAGTAAAATGCAAAATCTAATACCTTGGGGACTTTTTGTTTTAATTAATTCTTTTGTTGTAAATTAATCAGGGGACTAATTAATTCCTATTGTCTCAACTATCTAAGTGTCATTGTATTTGTAAAATAAAAGAAAAAATAAAAAGAAAATAAAAAAGAAAGAGAAAATGAAATAGACGGAATGAACAGGGAGACAGAGGAGGAGCACCTCCCACAAGAAGATTGGCTTCTGAAGATTGTATTAGTTCTGATGAAGATTATTGGCCTTCAAGCAGCAGCTCGTCTGATGGAAAAAAAGAAACAGCAGATTGTTTAGTAGCTTTGCTTCGTTGCTTCAATAGGCACAGACTCACTCAATCATTCCGACCAATCTCCACTTGCTGAAACTGTTTTTAATAGTATAATAAATAACCACACATGTGAATTATTTGTTTTATTTAAAAAGGATCATTTTGTAAATTTTAAAAACTTACACTAATCACTTAATAGTAATTACTCAATATTTGATGTTACCTATTTAATCTATTATAACAGGTATTTTTTAAGTTTACATCGATGGTCCAAAACATATAGTCTCCACCCTAAATGGGATCGACTAAGATATCACTTTAAAGGGCCTTAGTGCCCTGTCAATAAG
The DNA here is from genome assembly GCA_037177725.1 of Cyamopsis tetragonoloba. Classification (NCBI taxonomy): domain Eukaryota; kingdom Viridiplantae; phylum Streptophyta; class Magnoliopsida; order Fabales; family Fabaceae; genus Cyamopsis; species Cyamopsis tetragonoloba. The sequence continues at coordinate 47,918,794 of CM074122.1, read as the reverse complement.
AAAAAAAAACATATTTTAAAAAACATATTCAAACTTTTTCATTGTAAATATATTGAAAAAAATTTAAATATAAGGAAAAATGACTAATCTCACTTCTCACTTTCATTAAGAAAGTTAATGTTTTAATTTGGTAGTTTGTTAAGTATAATTTAGACTTGATTAGATTCCGATACTCCCTCTAATCTTATTGTAAATTAATTTTAAACGAATTATCGAATCCAACGAATGATAATTAATTGGTTAAATTTATCAAAAAAATAAATAAATAATTTTTTTCCAATTAACCTTTAGTATAAGTGGTTTAACAAATACTTAGAGTCAATTATCATCTCTTTCCATCTTTTGTTATATTGTGTCTCTCACTCTATTATTAATTGAATATAAGGATAGCTAATAAAATCTGCACCAACAAATATCTAATAAGGATAAAATCATCTATGGATAATTGTAACCATACCCACTATTAAAATGGAAAACTTATATTTGTATAATTCTATATATGTAAAATTTTTCCTGAACTTCTAAAGATAATACTTAATAAGGCCAATTAATAATTAATATAGATATCTTTGATTCGACCTCTTGTAGAAGTATTTTGGCCTATAAAAAAATTAATTAATATAGGTAAAAATGTTGAGAAAAAATTATAACTTCTTCTCATTTGGATTTTAACTTCGAAAAAAGTATATGTATATATGTTTTAAGTGTCAATTATATTTTTGGATATTTTTTTTAGTTTTATTTATATAAAAATTACGTCACTTTGATCTCATTAAAAATATTTGTGTCACCAACTAAGTCCTTAAAATTTGAAAGATTTTTATAATCATTTTAGTCCTCAAAATATTAGAAATGTCATGACGAAAATTCTTAGTTTATAATAGATACATAAGTATCTTTAAAGGGCTAAAATAATTTATTTCTTTTATCATTTTAATATTTGAAAGATTAAAACGTCATTAAATTACTTCTCTATTACAAATTAAAGACAAATTTGAACATTTTCACCATTTTAATAGTTTTACATTATCTTTAGATTTAGAGTATCAAAATCACATGGGTTAATTAGGAGTTTGTTGTTTTTAATAATGAGATGTTGGATAAGAATTACTCTTAATTTTCTTAAGAAGGACGCTCATGCCACATTGCACACACTCATTTGCCAAATTAATAAACAATTATATGAATTGAGAATTTGAATTTTTTTCGACACTAAACAGTCTAGCAACTTATTTTAACAACATCAAAATTATTAATTTAGTTTTACAAATTAATCAAGTTAGAAATTAGAAACAAAAAAAAAATAAAAGATTCAAATTCATCAATTTAACTACTAAATCATTTAGTGCTAGAGAGAATCCAAACTCGCACGTTGAAGTTGAATTTATAATTCAAGAACTAGCATGCCAGCCAATAGCCACTTGCTAATTCATCTTATCTTAATGCTTAAAACAGCTCATAAGTGAAGTCAAATCTAAGCTTGTTCACGTTCCACCTTTCCCCCATTTCTCTCTTTTTTTTTCCTCCCCTTTTTTAAATTTATTGTTGTTATTGAAATTTTGTAAAGCCAATAATTCAAAGTTTCCAAACCAACATTTTATTCACAACACCAATCTCTCTGTTTCCATCTTCTTCTCCCAAATTTGTCTCAGTATCTTGTTTTCCAAGAAACACAAAAATTCCCCTTATTTGATTTGTTAGAAACTATATATCTTACAAAATATTGTTGAATTTCAATTTCAATATGGGAAAAGGAGGTGGTTGCATTCCAAGCAAGAGTGCGAAAAAATCCTCGATTCCCAATGACCAAGAAAAGAACGAACCTCTTATCGTCGAAAACCTAATTCCGAGAAACGAAACAACTAGTACAATAATAATCCAAGAGAGGGAAATTTCTGAAGCAGAGAATGAAAAAAAGCTGAAGATTTTGATTGTGTTCTACTCAACATATGGCCATGTGGAATCATTGGCAAGATCATTGAAGAAAGGAGTGGATTCAATTGAAGGTGTAGAAGGGGAATTGTACCGCGTCGCCGAGACGCTTCCGAGAGAGGTTTTGGAACTCATGAAGGCGCCGGAGAAGGATGACCGAGTTCCGGTGGTGGCGTCGCCGGAGAAGTTGGTGGAGGCTGATGGGTTGCTCTTCGGTTTTCCGACGAGGTACGGAAGCATGGCGGCGCAGATGAAGGCGTTTTTTGACTCCACTGGGCAGTTGTGGAGGGAGCAGAAGCTGGCTGGGAAGCCTGCTGGATTCTTTGTTAGTACTGGAACTCAGGGTGGTGGCCAAGAAACCACAGCGTAAGAATTTTATTTTTTTAAAAAAAAAACTTTTTTTTCTGCCTTTGACTCATGCATAAATATTAAATAATTTAATTTTATTTTTGGTAACTTTTTATTTTCATTAGTGCAAGATAAAAAAAAATTGTTTGTGTTTATAAGTTCATTGATGCTTCAAAATTAGAGTATTAGCTCTTGAGATGGTTGAGTTAGTTTTTGGGATTAGAGTTAATTGACAAAAATTTTCATTAATTAGTTTTGGAGAATTGCATATGCAATTTATATATCTTATTTAATTAATTGTTCAACTAATAACTTATCTTGAATTTTTAATTGAAGAGTTAAGGGTGAAATTTTAGAAATTGTAAGTGTAATTTTTGTCAAAAACCAAATTCATTGAGTCAAGTCTAAGTAATTTTTAATAGGGTAATAATTTTTGTATATCTACTAGTCATCTTTAGTTTATAAAAAAAATAACTTTTTTATATGAACAAGGTGTAAATGGTAAAAATGAATAATAGATGTACAAATGTCAATTTTCTTTATAATAAGAAGTAACATCGTTGTGATAATATGATTTTGAACAACATTAATTGATTTGATCATGAATATTAGTCCACTTAATTATGTATCAAGTTTTTAAGACTTAAGAAATTGGAAGTTTAAGGGTTCGATCCTTATCATTAGAGATTTAATTTAGAATGTGTATTTGTCAATAGAAAAAAAAAACAAGAGCAGTTGATTTGTGCCGATGTTTTTAAATTTTTTTTTCTTATTTAGCATTAGTGATTTTTTTTTCATAGGAAAGTATTACAATTAGAAATTAAAATACGTATATTTTATGTGTTTATCAACTGAATTATATAACTTGACACACTTATGGAAATTTGAATATCAAGTTACTTTATTAGTGAATAATTTCAGCGCATGATATGTTTGATCAGGAAGCAAGGTTTGTTGGTCTTGTTTAAGAAAAATAAATATGGGTTGGGTCAGTGTAATAGTATGGTTGAAAAGTCATTTTTATCAACAAACTTTGTTTTAAGTGACACGTGTTTAACAAAGTAAGGTTTTAAGTTTAAATTTTATGAATTAAAAAAAAAAACCTGTTATTAAGAGAACCAACCCTCCATAATGTACGTATGTGAATTGTGAATGTTTCTTGATAGAACATTATAGCCTACTTGAAAGATATAGGTTGCTAGAATTAAAAAAAATACATTTTTGGACTAGTAGATCTTAATATTGTGATGGGAGTAAATGGATATTGTTGTTTTAATTCTAAATTTATAATTAATGTGTTGAACTGTTGATTCTAAATTATTAGAAATATTTATTAATTTTTTATTTTATTCTTATTTATTAAAGGGAATTATTACTAATAGAAATTGTTATATGACAGGATATATTAGGATTTATAAATAAGTTTAGTATTATTTATAAGAGTCTAGTTCAATAGAAATATTTTAGAATAAGAAGAATATAAAGTGTGAGTTTTTTTGTCAGTCAAATACACTCTCCACCTCTACACTACTCATAAATCTATCCCACAAAAACTTTTCTCCTTAAATTCCAACAGCAATTTATTGAGAGAAATCAATAAATGAAAATAGTAAATTCTTTTTCTCTCTTACTATTTTCTTAGGAGCCTGCTCTCCTTTACAATTAGAGCAATTTTCATATTTTTAACCGAGATAGCTGTGTTCATATTTAATTAAAGATAGAATTGTAAAAGGGTAGGAACCTTTTATAAAATCAACACATTAATCACTTTTTATAAACAGTGTAAAAATGGTTAAGAACTTATAATATTGAATATAAAGGGTAATAATTAATTATATTTTAGAAAAATAATGCTAAATTCTCTTACTAATTTTTTTTTATAAATCTTTTTATCCACTTAATTTTGACAAGTGTCATTTATCTTTAAAAATGTAAATATTTAGTGAAAGATAAAAAAAAATAGTTGTTAAGTGGGTAGAAGAATTTATAAAAAAATTTAATTTATTTTAGAATTATAAGTAAATAGATAAGTAAAAAAATATAGGAGTATTTAGTTGGAGAGAAACTATGAAATTTTGAATGAGTAACATACTAACATTTCATAAATAATTACTTGAATTATTGTAGTTGGACAGCAATAACACAGTTAGTCCACCATGGGATGCTTTATGTTCCAATTGGTTATGGGTTTGGGGCTGGAATGTTTGAAATGGAATCCATTAAAGGTGGAACTCCATATGGTGCTGGAACTTTTGCTGGAGATGGCTCAAGACAACCTAGTCAAACTGAGTTGGCATTAGCAGAATATCAAGGAAGGTACATGGCTTCAGTTGTCAAGAAATTAGGTCACAAAGCCTAGTTTCTTTCGACGATTCACACTCATCAGTCTTCGGTTACTGGTTGAAAGATACCTTTTATTCTTGTTAAAAACGTAAAAGAGTTGTCAAATTAGCATTCTAGTTTACTTCAACGAATTAAAGTTTAATTTCCTGTATCACTTTGATATGATTAATTTCTGTTTCACCGATTGAATTAGTTCACGTCATTTAAAAATTACTTCTTAAATTTTTCTATTTAAATTAAACTTTATTAAATTTTGAATGAGGTGAGCGAATGAGTGAAATATGAACTTGACATATGAAAGTGACACTGGAAATTTGTATTCCTGCCTCAAATATCAAATTTTCATTCAATGTTATGATTAACTTCAAATGTTGTGTTTGTTGGTATGAGATTGGCAAAATCATGACTCTTGTCATTCTCTTTTGAAAAAAAAATTATATTGTACACATTGTAAAGTGTAAACATACTTTGTGATTCTGAACTCCATTCCATGGGGAATTGGGGATTCAAAAATTATCTATATCTTCAGAGTAAATAAAACAGAGCATGCATGTTTTATTATTTTAACTAATTACTTTTCTCTTTTATTTTATTGTAACTAATTACAAAAAGTGCTTGGTGCTCTGTGTTTCTCTCCTATTGATTTCTTGGAGCATGTAGAGTCGAATATGACATCCTAGTTTGTCATTTCAAAAACAATGAGACATTTGAGAAATTGTTTAGTGTGTGTTTGAATTTCGATGAATAAAAGATTCAAAGTTAAGTGTGAATTAAGTCTTATATTAGTTGCATATAAACAAATTGAAGGGTTTATAAGTGAATGGATTCATATACTTAAAATTTTAGATTGTATTGTAATGTCATACACTTGTGCTTTATTTTTTTTGGCTCGTGTTTTGGCTGTGTCGTGGCTTCCTTCATATTGCCCTGACAGTGGCATTAGAGGCAAGTCGATCAAGTGAGTGACCGGCTCACACGAGTATATGTCTTCCCATGGTGATATGGTTGTGTCCCATAGAGAGAACATTGATGTCGTGCGAAGGGTTTAAAGCCCACAAAGTGATCATTGATTGGATGACGCCACCTCATATGGAAGAGAACGATGGTGATGTTCTGGTGTAGAACATGGGTACTTGTGGATGAAAAAGATTCTTTTGCGAAATGGAATGTAAAATAGAATCACACTTGTGGGGAGTGTTGGAAGTCAAGTGTGAATAAAGTTCACATTGTTGGATATGAGCATATTGGAGGGTTTATAAATGGATGGACCCATGCATTTAATGACTTAGGCCTGTTTGATTTAAATTTTAGTAGAATGAGAAGTAAAAAACACATAAACCGAAATAAATATTAATAGTTGAAATTATTAAGATACAAAAATGGAGATAATCCAACGGAAGTAAATATTTTTAGTTTTGGTGATTTTGACCAAAACAAATGGGCCATTAAAATTTTGGATTGCATTATGGTGTCTTACTCTTATGCTTCATTATCTTGGCTCGTGTGTCGTGACTCCCTACATATGACCTCTTTTTGTTCAAAGAATAAGTGTATGTTTGGGTCATAGTTATGAATCACCATTTAAAGTGTGTAAATTGAATTTTCAATCAAAATAATATTATAGTATAAAATATATTAGGTTACTTTTCAATATGATTTTGAACCCTAAACTATGACTAGAGCGAAAATATATAAAAAAGAATGTTTGTTTATATTAGATTAAAGTAGGGCTATTCAAAGAGATCAAAAAAATCAAACTAGATTGATAACTAGACTAAACCGCACTACTTAAAAGGCGAACCACTTGATAAAAGTCTAATCCATAACCAAATTTGAAAGCTGGTTCCGAACCGGTGTAGAAAATTAAAATGATTTTGGTTTGGTTTGGTCCGGTCCAAAAACCGGTTTAAACTAATTCGAACTAATTTTAGTATGACAAAATTGAGATTTTTGCTCAAAAATATATAACAGTTTAAAACCAATTCAAAATCGGTTCAGACCAAAACGGTCTGTTTTGGAACCGGTTTAGAAGCTGCAAAAGTGGTTTGGTCCTAAAAACCAAACCATTTCTTTAATTTGTTGTTGTTAAAGTTTGATTCTTGAATGAGCCAAAATCATCAATAGCTTTAAATTAAAGTATGCTTGGCAACTATAAATGAAACATACTATAATTAATAATACTTTCATGGCACATCTTCATGTAAACATAAAAACTAGTTTGGTTGTCCTAACAAAAATTAAATAGAAAAGGTGCCTCCAACTGGTTTCTGAGTAAGAGACCTAATTGATTTGTTTCATAGTCAAGAGTATTTTTTATGTTTTTTTGGTATACAATAAAAGTAGATGTAATTTGAACTGAAAATTTCTTGTAACTCCTCACCACTAAATTGACTATAGTAAATTAGTATCCATTATGTTTAACTTTAAAGAACTTTGCAATATTTGCTACACTCTAACCCTATTATTACTCTCCACAAAAAATAAAAATAAAAATAAAATCTATTACTCTAACCAGTAACCATTGTGCATCATATATATGGAGGGGTGGTATAAGTATAACATTGCTATTTGGTTTTTGCTCATTGAGGGGTGAAATGTTGCATTTTTCGATTTAAAATACTATGGTTCTATTCTATTTATAAGAAATGTATGATTCATTTAACTAAAATCAATCAACAAATTTAATAATGTTAATTTTCATTAATAAAGATACACCCTTTTTTCCTTTTTTTTTTTGGACTTGTCCCGTTTTTCCTTTTTGGAAAATACATTCAGAATATAAAGTGTGGTGTAAATATTGAAAAGGGTAGTGTAAATATTAATAACCAATTTTCAGCTTGCAACTTGAATATGTTCGGTTGAGCCAGCCCAAAATTATGTTTTACAAAAATAGATATGATCAAACGTGATTCTCTCTATACCAAAAAAAAAAAGTGGTTCTCTTGAAAGAAAAACGATTAAACGTGATTCTCTCATGAAAAAACATCATTTTTTTTTTCATTTTGTCAAAGTTAAAAGTAAATCTTAATTCTTATGTAACTCATATTGTTTCTATATTAGATCAACAGCTTTTTATAGAGTCCGTTTGTACGTGTTTTAATCATAAAATTGACACTTATTTTATTGGAAAAACAGTTCTAAATGTTTGTTTTTCTTCTTAAAAATAGTTTGAAATGATAAATTAGTTAATTTTTGTTACTGGCAAGTTAGTGTGAAAAATCTTGAATACTAAGGATAGCCACTAAATTCGTTTACTCTCACATAAATATCTTACGGGATGTTATATTTTTCGAGCTACTGTACTCTCTTATATGACATAGTATTTGTAGGACACTGGAGCAATTTAGGGACGACTTTGAATTTAGATTTGGCTCGAAGAATTTCTCTTTATGGTATAATAATTGGTGGAAAGAGGGTCTTCTGTGTGATGAGGTGTTTTTTGTCCACATTTCAAATATTCATCTTTAAGTTCGTGACATTTAGAATAATGGTGAATGAAACAAGAGTCAAATTTTTACAATGGTTCCTCATGCGTCGAAAACAGTAATAAACAAGATTGTAATTCCTAGCTTAAGCTTGCATCCTGATATTTGGCACTGTACGGTGACCGTTAATGGAATTTATTCACCTACCAAAGCTTATGAATGAATTTTTCATCGAGTTGATGCTTGCATTCTAGATTCTCATTGGAACAATATTTGGAAGCTTCAAGTTCCAAAGAAGATAAAGTTCATGATTAGGTAATTCTACCATAATGCTCTTTCTACCAATCAACTAAGACATCATAGAGACTTGCAGTTAATGCTACTTGTTCTAGATGTTACAATGTTGTAGAAGGTTTACTTCGTTGTCTTCGGGACTCTCCACATGCATTTGAGGTTTGGTATAAATTCAACTTTGTTCATAAGATTAATTTTCAATCCCCTAGCCTAATCCTATGAAGTGGACTTCTTCACACTTTATTTGATCATGAGATATCGTTACTTTCTATCAAATTTTCTAGTAACTTGAGATAGAGGTATAAGACATCTAGAAGTGAAACCAGATTCGCTTGATTCTATAATGGTGATTCTGGATGACAACAATTTAAATTTTCATGTGTATACTACTATTATTGAAGATGTTTGAGCCCTTTTTGAGTAGAGATTATTAGTCTCAAATATATTTTTTGAGAAACAAAGCAGAGTGAGATATTTTGACAAAAGAGGTTGTGTAACTTAGTGTTAATTTTATTATTTTAGATTCTTATCCAACTTTGTTCCATTAATTTTTTTTTTAATTTCCTTATATCACCAAAAAATAAACCCTACCAATTTTCAGACCCGATGGAGCAATGGCTTAAACGCTTAATGGGCAATGATTGGGCCATGACAGCCCAAGTTAACAAAACGGGAAAAAGAGTAAATAACGAATTTTGTGGGGCACGTGTGGGAAAAAAGCAAAATAAAGGGCACAAAACACAATTTATGAAAACAGCACGAGGATGGTAGAAGAAGACTTTTGTGAAACACACTGACTCACTCGGAGTCGCAGTAGAGAGTTATGGCAATGTCGAAGCTCACATTCCTCTTCCTCGCTCTTCTTCCTCTTCTCTCTACCTCTTTCTCCCCTGAGAAACCCTTAGATCGCCGCGTTCTCGTCTTGCTCGATGATTTCGCCATCAAATCTTCTCACTCTATCTTCTTCAAATCCCTCCAATCTCGCGGCTTCGATCTCCACTTCCAACTCGCCGATGACCCTAAGATTTCCCTCCAGCGTTACGGCCAGTACCTCTACGATGCCTTAATTTTGTTTTCCCCCTCCATCGAACGTAAGTTTCGAAAATTTTTAGGGATCTCGATTTGTGATACTTTTTTACAAGATGGGTTTTTGAGGAAGTTCAGGTTTTAGGTTGTAGTTATTTTAAAGTTTGGATTTTTTAATCTGGCTGAATTAAAGGTGTTTGTTTGTTTTTTGTTTTCATCGAATGAAAGCTTATGGCTAAAAGGGATCAGTAAATAATAAATAATATTTATGAGAATGTGGTATTTGGTCGTGCTCAATGGCATAATGTGATTCATTCAGCTGGTCTTAGCTAGTGGGATAAGGTTTTTGTTGTTGTTTGGATGAAAGCTTATGGCTTTTGCTAGATGTGCAGGTCTTGGAGGATCCATTGATGCGGCTGCCATTTTAGATTTTGTTGACTCCGGCCATGATTTGATACTTGCTGCTGACAACAATGCATCTGATTTAATCCGCGAAATCGCCACCGAGTGCGGAGTGGACTTTGATGAGGTGCTTATGTTTTGATTGGCTGAATTGTTTTCCTCTTTTATTTTTATTTTTTTGATTAATGCTGAATTGATTTTCGTTCACTAGCTTATTGTTTCTCCTGCTTACGGATTGATTTACCGAGGTTTTTTTTTTTTCCTATGTTTAGTTTTCCTTATAGTGAGGTTGACATTTTCCAGTTGTGTCTATTACTTATTGATGGTGTAATTTGCTTGGTTGTTATAGCATTATCATTATCATTATTTGTATTATAACTTGGATGCACGAATCTTACTCTTACCCTATGCTTCTGTTTTTTTTTCATTCTTATTATTTTCTAGGATCCTGCTGCTATGGTTACAGATCATTCTGGTTATGCAGTCTCTGCTACCGAAGGCGATCACACGTTGATTGCCAGTGATGATTTTATCAATTCTGATGTGATATTGGGAAGCAAAAAGATTGAGGAAAGTGTAGTGTCAAATTAGTAAATTGGCTGCATTATACTCGATAAACATTGTAGTTTTTGGCACTATAGTTTGTGATACTGGTTGAGTCAATGAAATTGTTTTTCTTATTTCCTTTTCCCTTTCGTGCCCTTTGTTTTAAAGGGGGAGGAAGTGGCTTGTGTCTTAATATCTTATTGTCAAATGCTTTTTATACTCCACTAGATTCTTTTCTGATTTTTCTTGGTACATACAACAGGCTCCAGTACTTTTCCAGGGTATTGGGCATTCATTAAATCCTTCCAATAGCCTGGTAATGTTTCTTTAACTTAGTTCACTTGTCACCATTAGCCTTATTGCATTTATGAGAAATACTTTAGTTTGTTTACACCCTTTAGTGTTTCAATTCAGGTGTTGAAAGTTCTCTCTGCATCTCCTTCAGCCTATTCTGCTAACCCAAAATCTAAGTTAACAAGTCCTCCATCACTCACTGGATCTTCAATCTCGTTAGTTTCAGTTATACAGGTATGTCAATTGTCAATAGTTCACCCTCACACTGTGTGTTTGCATCTGTATTGTTTGCTATGCTCATCTTGTATGTTTCTGGTTCTCTGTATCTTGAGTATTTCATAAAATGGTTACACATATTTTACTGTTCATTATAGAAATTACTTCTGAACCTATATAGTAATTCCTCATTTATTCTTTCCTTTTTTCACGCAGGCAAGAAATAATGCTCGGATATTGATCTCTGGCTCATTGAGCATGTTCAGCAACCGGTATGAAAGGCTCACTTGTTAATCAAGGTTTTGTACTTCTAAATACTAATATGTAATCTCTGAAGCTCTCCATGAACTTGGATTTTTCTGCAGATTTTTCAGGTCGGGTGTGCAGAAGGCCAGGAGTCCAACCAAGTGAGTATAGTGTTGAGCCTTTTTCATCCTATCTCCTGTCAGAAGTTTGTTAACTGTCCAACTGTAGTCTATCCTCTATTCTATATTGGCTACCAATACCGTAATACTATTTCTACCAGCTTTTATAGCATAATACTTCCGCTACATCCAAAGTACAATAGCCATATCTCTCTGCCCCCTGAGAATGTGATTCTTAGTTAACTTAAATGTACTTTGACTACTTTCTGCATGAAAGAAAATCTTTTGTAATTTCTTTCTTTTCTTTTTTTCAAATAACAGGCATGACAAGTCAGGTAATGAGCAGTTTTTGACTGAACTTAGCAAATGGGTTTTCCATGAAAGAGGTCATCTCAAGGTAAGACAAAAATGCTTCGGTCTGTTCTATCATCCATTGTTCATTTATTTGATATTTGACATCATCCTTTAGCACCGTTGCTGTTAACTAATATGCTTTTGCTTCACCTTTTGACATTAAGGCGGTGAATGTGCAACACCACAAGGTTGGGGAAACTAATGAACCAGCCATCTATAGGATCAACGATAATTTGGTAATTTAACAATATTCTGATGCTGATGCTTGTCGTGTTACCTTTAATTGAAACATTACTTTTGAGCTTACTTCTCAAAAATTTGTTGAAGGAATACTCTGTTGAAATTTATGAGTGGTCTGGAGCGACTTGGGAACCTTATGTATCAAATGATGTTCAAGTGCAATTTTACATGATGAGTCCCTATGTCTTGAAGACTTTATCAACTGATAGCAAGGTGCTTTTGAATTCTCTTTTGGCCAGACTCTTTTTAATTTCCTTCTCTTTCTCTCTATTAAACTCTTGAGTGAAATTTGCTGGATTACATTTTCATTTTTTTTTCTTTCAGGGTCGTTATTTCACATCATTTAAGGTTCCAGATGTCTATGGGGTTTTCCAATTCAAAGTTGAGTATGAAAAACTTGGATACACAACCTTGTCTTTAGCAAAGCAGGTAATTGCAGATCCCCTAATAATTTATTTCAATGTTCATAAGAGTTATTAACAATCTTTCTTCTCACTCCCATATTTGTGCATCATTAAGTTTACCTTTGTACTGGATCACATCAAAACTTTTCTTATTACATCTATTACATTACATCTATATATCTAAAAAAGAGCTTTCCACACACAAACTCCCACATCTTTAAGGGTTTAAATTTCCTCTTTCCAATGACTATTGTTTTAGATGTTGCCATCAAAACCATTATGTATGTTAATTGGTCATATTATAGAGTTAATTGCTGTATAAGAGTAATTTCCAATTTTTGGCAATCTGTAGTTTTGAAACTCATTGCTTAATTGGAATTATACTTTATAATAAGAAAAATATTGTAGGCAATATTCGTTAATGGCGTTGAACTTTCAATGCAGATTCCTGTTCGACCCTTCAGACATAATGAATACGAGAGATTCATCCCAGCTGCTTATCCCTATTATGGAGCAGCATTTTCGATGGTAAAGATCTTCCTCTCTCTCATTGGTTAAGGATATTCTCTAAATTGGAATACAGTCTTTATTTTCGTCTTCGAAAAGTCATGGCAGCACTAAAGTTGCAGATAGTTTTCTGGTCTCTAACCAACCTAATGATTATCTGACTAATCTTAAATTCTTAATAGTAAAGTTGTTGTAATGTTCATTAATATGAACACTCTTAATGTTACTGAACTCCCAACACCCCCAAAAAGATCCCTCTCCTTGATAAACTTAAGGTCGTATATTAAAAAAAATACTTGAAAGAGAAAAAGAAATAATCCATTCTTAACCAAACTGTTTCAAGAACTTTCGAGATGCACATCTTAGTTCGTGTTTGAGAATGCTTAATCGGGAAATAAACGAGTGATTATTTCTCTAAAATAAGTTGAACTAAACACACCAAGTTTATTCTTGCATTAGGCTATGTTACAAACAGAGGCTGATATTGTGCCATACCTTTTTCAGTGATGTTATAATTAAATTAGATCTGTGTATGTTCTGTTCTGTTACAGAATGGATGCTCTATCTTCTTGAGAATGCTGTATGGCTTTAAGGCAATATAAACATAACACCCTTTTGATTGTGATGCAGATGGCAGGTTTCTTCGTCTTCACTGCTGTTCATCTATACCACAAGTAGAGATGTAAACCTTTGCATCAAGATACTGTAGTCTGTAGCATGTTGGTTGGACTAATTTTGAGATCGAAAATTTTGATTAGGAGTGATATTAAGTTATTAACGGATGCTTCTAATTTATTATAGATGTGTTACTTTTTTATTTAAAATTTATTAGTTGGCCATACTGGATACCACCATACTATTTTTGTTTTACATTAAGCATAATTGCTTTGCTTTTTGTGCCCTACTTTGCAATCTGCGGAAGAGTAAGTTTGAACTTGTCTTTTTTAATTTTGCGGTGGATTCTATCACAACCAAACCAGCGCTACAACAACAGCGACAAAAGCCTTATCTCATCGGTACCAAACAAGTGTCATTTTTGTTCTAGAGGCAGGGAAAAACTTGCATTAGGATTGGGGTTTAGTGTCGTTTGGATAGCCCTTGTTAAACTTGCCCAAAAGCTTATCTGTGGCTTTTCAATGAACAAAACAGAATTTTATTTCGTGCAAATGACTGCTTTGCAAACCACCGGTAAATGTATCAGGCGTACCGGAGACTGACGACATCCTTGATCTCCGCTGTACAATGGCCATTGCTGCTGTATGTGAAAGTGAATAAAATGGCTAATGTTTAAGGGGCATGACAGTGATGGATTATGTATTTTGTGCCATGCAATTACACAGTATCTGTTTGGTTAGAGTTACTTCATCTCAGTTAATTTTACTCGAAATGGTTTTAAATCTTAATGTAGATATGATAGAAGTTAAAATTTTTTAATTCCATCAAATTCAAGTTCACTGGTGGTGAAAGCTAAACAAAAAGACCCAGGAGTCATGGTCATGAAACACGTTTTCAAAAGATGTGCCTTAATATTAAAGCAGCATGTAGTCAAGGTTAAAATTTATAAACATTTTTGTTTAAAAGCTTTGCCATCCTTTGGTACGATTGGAAGAAGAAATAATTGCTTCTTATAAAACAAATGGCCTAAGTCATGAAAGGATGTCCTATATGCAAGTTATCACAAGTTATCATAAGTATTTTGGAGAGAATGGTTTTGTTTTTTTGGTGAATTGGAGAGAATGATTTATGTAGTGTGTAGTGTTGTGTTCATGATAGGCTTGATGAGGTGAAGTATTCTCACCTGCACTGAGCAGGTTACAAAATAATCCATGTGCTACTCACGTGCTCCACTTTTTGGTTACCACTTAAATTCAGAGTAATTTACATCAACGGTTATGAATTATTCTGATACTTCTCATGTCATTTTTTTTTTCCTTTGAAGAGCAAAGGAAATTTCATTAATCAATAGAGAAACTAGTTCGTAAGCAAGATATTAATGCCACCATTTTGTGAATTTTGCTTGCAATCTCTAAATGCATGCTCCATTGTCTCTTTTTTTTTTTTCACCACATAAGGTACACAAGCAATCAGTAACAATTGATTTTTCCTTTAACTTTGTTCGCAGAGGTAAAATATTATAATACAATCTTCAAAAGGTCTCTTGACATCTTGGTAATGTCTTTGAAACTCCAGACCAGCATATTCTGCCATTAGGAATCTTAAGAATCTCTTGTGCTTCTGTGTGTGAGGAAATATATTTCACTAGATGGAGAGAATGCTACACCATGTGAAGCTTGGAGAAAGGATTTTTTTTGGCCTCAAAAATAAAATCTTGCTTACGAACTAGCATCTACCATCGTTTAGCTAAGAGATTTATTAAAGAATTTGCTTCTTTATTAAATAGTGTAGTATTTGATTATTAATTTTATAATTTATGATTGATTTGAAGTATTCATAAATAAAAAATGCATGGAGTATTCATCTGGAGAGTATCTCCATCTTTCTGGGCCAATTTCAAAAACAGTTTTCTACCCTGGTTAAAACCGCCATGAAATGTATTTGTAGAAATCAATTCACCTTACTTGCATTCATAACCTTGAAAATTTTCGTTTAGATAAGTATCAATGATAACACAACAATGGTGAACTTTTATCAACATAATTCAGTACCATTTTAGATAGCGAAATACAGAGAAAAACGAAATTAAATATTCGAATGTGAAAAAAGGCGAAAAATGTATGGAAAAGTTACTAGTAAACGCCTCGATGTGAAAATCAAAAAGAGGCATTTATCAGCGAAACTTCCAAAATTCGATTTTGGCCTCCCATGAATCAGCGTAAGCACTTTCACGAGCTAATCTGGGATTATGAAGGCCCAAAGAAAAATACAAAAGGAAATCAAACTAATTCGAAGAAAAAGATGAAGAAGATAAAATCTGCCAAGAGAAGAAAGTGAGGTTGATTAGGGTTTATCAGCGATTTTGGCCCTCTCTGGGTAATGGGTATATATAGCACAGCGTCCATTCGTCCCCCTTTACCTGCAATGAAACCCTAATTCTATACTTACATCTGTATTTTACTATTTGGTCCTTGGGCTTTATGTCATTCTCACATTTCAGCCCACAACTTTTTTTATTCTTAGTTTGTAGTATTTGTACTTAAAATAAATGTAAATCTCGTCATTTAAAAGTATATTCGTCACCAATTTAGTCAAAATTTATAATTTACAATTTGTTAGTACAAATATTTTTTAACGATAATACGAGATGAGTTCAACTCATTTGATTTATGTATCA
Source organism: Cyamopsis tetragonoloba (assembly GCA_037177725.1). Lineage (NCBI taxonomy): Eukaryota > Viridiplantae > Streptophyta > Magnoliopsida > Fabales > Fabaceae > Cyamopsis > Cyamopsis tetragonoloba. The sequence goes on along the minus strand of CM074122.1, from coordinate 47,902,806 downwards.
TATTTATTAAAAAAACTAACGAGTCAAATTTTAAAATAATTTTAAATTAAATTAGACTAATTAATTTAAAGCATTAAATAAAAACTTAGCTCGATTTTATTTCAAGGTTGGTTAAATATAAAAAATTCTATAGGTTACTAGTTTATGTATCTCTCTTGTGCTAAAAAAAATTGTACTTAAAATGATATAATATCCATCACTATAAAATAATTGGTTCATTAACTCCATAGTGCCACCATGGCAAAATATATAAGTTGTATTGAATTCTTTTGGAAGACATTACCTCTCTTATTTATACGAAAAGAGTTAACTATCAATTTAATCCTTCAAAAATTATCATGTCACCAATTTGGTCCTCCAAAGAATTATGCCACCAAATTAGTCCTCCAAAGATTATCTTATCACCAATTTGATCCCCAAAGTACTTTGTCACCAAATTAGTCCTTCAAAGATTTAAAAGTCTACCAAATTAGTCTTCAAATTAGTCCTCATCATGGATCAATTTGATATATTTAAATCTTTGAAGGACTTGGTATACTTACACATCTTTGGAGGACTAATTTAGTGACAAAATTCTTTGAATGACCAAATTGGTGACAAAGTTAATCTTTTGAGGACTAATTTGGTGACAAAATTCTTTGAAGGACTAAATTGGTGACAAGATCATCTTTGGAGGACCAAATTGATAGTTAACTCTTATACAAAACATAAGATTATTCATACAATATTCATGTAGTTTAGGGGTCTCCATTGAATTGGGTAAACCGACGAATTCGGCGAACCAAACCAATTCAATTCATAAATTTGTCCAACCCAACTATAGTTGGTCGGTAAAACCCGAATCAAATCAATTAAACCTGAAGGTAATTGGTTTAGGTATCGGGTTTGAGAAATGTAAACTAGAAGCTAAGACCCAATAAACTACTCAATAGACCCCACTATCATAATATTTATGGACTACTAGACTTGATATAAATATTATTTGTTGTCATTATATTTTTTATTATACATATTGGTTAGTTCTTTAATATATTTTGTCCTCTTTTGTATTATTTTGGTTAGAAATTAGAAAATTGGTTAAAAAAGATAAAATAGTTGATGTTCATAACTATTTGCAAACTAAATAATGTCAAACTCTTTTATTTTAATCGGACAACCCGCTGATCCAACCCAAACCAATCCGCACGGTTTCGGATGGGTTCGGTTTGAATTTTGAGAAATTTTCGCACAAATAGGAACCAAACCAGTCCATATTATTTTCATTGGTTTCGGTATCGAGTAACATCAAAACTGAACCAACCCAACACGTGGACTCCCCTAATGTAGTTAATACACCCACTTGCATATATAGGAAATTGATATATGCATTGCTATCTCATAATTAATTAATGGTAAACAAAGAAAATTAATTTTTGTTAATAATTGATACACCTAAAAGTAGTACTTCCTACGTTCCTATTTAATAGTTCACTTACGCATATTAAGAAATACAATGATTATTCTTCTTTTCATTAAAGTAGTTTAAACTCCCCATATTACACCTTATCCCTCTTTATTGTATTGGAAGAATAATGTAGCATTAAAAATATGAATGGACAGATAAATAGAAATAAAATTTTTCTCTTATGTCTATCAATAAAACGTGATTCTATAATTAGCTATAATTCATTCTAATGCCCTTAACACATTTTTTTCTAAGTGTCTTTGTACCAACTTATTTTAATATAATTTATTTCCTAAGGCTTAGAAACGGATTTAAATTCAATTTACATATCAAACTAACTCTGAAAATTCTACTATTTTAATCAAAACTTAATTATAATATTCTGCCACTAAAAATCAAAACAATATAAAATCTACCCATATCTAATTATGGATTTAGTACTCCGTAGTCTAAACGTGACGAGGCTTTGATACCACTCGATGGATTTAATCTCACATCTAAGATAAATCCATAACAAAAGGAGAATCGTCACGGTAGAATTATAGAGCATAGATAGCAAGAGCATTACTTGAATCCATAGGATGATCACTTGGACCAACCAAATGTAACAAAAATAGAGGTTGATCACGAGCTCTCTCTGTGACGGCAACTGCGATCTCTACTAATCACGACCCAAGCAAACAGGGACGGGGGCAAGAGGGGCCTTTGGCCCCCCTCATCCGCAATAGTAATAGTAATACCTATAATATGCGAGTTTATACTATGTTGTGTTTTGAAATATATATATTATTTTATTATGAAAAAAATACATATGTAGTATGATACTATATATTAATTTAATAAAATTTAAAAAAATTATTTTGAGAATATAATATTGATATTTTATGATAAATTACTATAAAATACTTTTTAAAAAGCTCTTTCGACTAACAATAATAAATTTCTTTCTATGTTTAATATTTTGTTTTTTTTTTATATAAGTTCTTATTGGTTGATATGAGTTTAATTTTATTAAGTATAACTTTTGTATGTTGCATGTATTTATTTGTTTGAATTGTTAAATATATATATATTTTTTTGCTTTTATACTAAGCAATTCATAAATTGATTATTAATTTTTTGTCCCCCATAAAGTTATTTTTGGATCTGTAAGCAAACAAGCAAAGAGGTTAGTGAAAGATGGCGTTATGGTCTTCCTCAGTCAAATCTCTTAAGTCCAAGGACCGAGATTCATAACTATAAATGAGGAGGGGTGTGTAGTAGCTATGAGGCGATTTGGTGTTTGGGGATCATCATATCTCTACACCATATTTATAAAACCGCCTGATAGGGCACTACTAGAAAAATTCTATTTAACAACAAAAATGGTCGCTAAACTTGTTTTATTCGATATTTAAATAGTTAGTGACAGAATTATCCATTGAATTAACGATCAAAATAATTAGCGATGTGATATTAGCTACGAACGGTTACTCGGTCGCTAAATCAAACTTTTTTAGTAGTAACCGTGCCCACCGTATGCTAGGTCTAGGTTTGCACTCACATGAGGCCGACAACAATATTAAATAGTACTCTAAAAAAGCTTTAGTCACGATACAATTAATTTAATTAATACAAACAACAAAACATAATCTTTTTTAATTAATATTCAGCCCGCACAAAAAAATTACTAGAAATAGAACATTTCTAACATAATGATGATGCGAGACTTTGATAGAAGGAGAAGAGGGTTATGGGTCTCTTTCCATCATTGAGAAAAAAATCTCCTAGAGTAACAAAAAGGTATTGATGTGAAAAAATCGAGAAATTATGCTACAATAGCCCTGTTACAAATAAGGAAAAGAAGGACCGAATTAAAAATTTTAGAAGTCTTGGCCTATGCAAATAAAGTAAATAAGGGTCTTAGGGGATGTTAAATTTTTAATTTGTTTTTCGAAATTGTCATATGAGATTAGTGTCATGTCACATATTGAGCATGGTTGAAAATTGCATGAATTACAATCAGATATGGTTCTTGATTTTGGAAAATGATGGCATTCTTTTTATTTTGGTACATTAGAAATTAAATGATGGTATTATTTGGTTTTCAATGACATTAATTTAATTTTTTTTTTATCTATTCAAGAAATGAAGTTTTAAGTGGGAACTAATTCCACATAGATCATTGTTATTCTTTGGTTTGAGAAGAAATATTTGTGATGTTTCAATAGGAACTCAATTACCTTACACATATTCTGTAAAGACAATTACATAAAAAAAATACTTGTACTACCTAGGGATGACAATGGAGCCGGGGGAGAAGTGGCTACTAGCCCCTCACTACTTGCCCCCGAGGGCTATGGTTGGTATCTGCGGGAAATTTTTTGAATTAGTAAAAGATTTAAAAATATAAAAACAACATGAATGATCTTTTAATTCTTCTTTAATAACTTAGCTCGAAACTTAATATTTTTTTCATTTGTTTTTGATGCTTTTTAAATTTATTTTTCTAACTAGTTAAAATATATCAATTTTTTTGTGTGGACATATACTAGGTTATTGTCATGTGACATATTGAGCATGGATGAAAATTGCAATAATTACAATTAGATATTTTTCTTGATTTTGGGAAATGATGGTATTATTTTAATTTTGGTACATAAGAAATTAAACGATGATATATAGTTGTGGTTTTCAATGACATTAATTCTAAAAATAAATTATGTATTCAAGAAATGTAATTTTAAGTGGGAACTAATTTCACATAGATCATTGTTATTGTTTGATTTGATAAGAAATATTTGTAATGTTTTAAAAGGAACTCAAGTACCTAACACACATTATGTAAAGACAATTACATAAAGAAATGCTCGAACGACTTGGGGATAACAATGGAGCCGGGGCAGAAGGGGTTACTAGCCCCTCGCTACTAGACCCCGAGGGCTATGCTTGGTATCTGCGGGGAATTTTTTGAATTAACAAAAGATTTAAAATATAAAAATAATATATGTTGAAATATAATTTAGCTATTAAAGGAAACCAAAAATAATAATGAGTATGACAATAAAATTATGACTTACAACTTACGTTTTTTTTTCTTTTGAAGTTAAAAATTGAATGAGAAATTATTATATTTTTCTAAGACATTTGTCATTTTAAAAAATTATCAATACCTTTTTTATATTAAATATTATTTTTAGAAGTTGAAAAAAAAAGTACTTAAAATAACTTGTATATACATTTTTTGGGTTGATTTGTAGCTAGTACGGGAATACGCACTTACAAGCTTATGGTGACTACTATCCATTGTGTATGTATTGTAGAATTATTTTGGTCAAGGTAACACATTGACTTCTCCATGTTCCATTACACGATTTAATTTTTTTTCACTGTTTACAAATTTTTCAAGTAATTTTTTTTACTTTATCTATTTGTCTAATATCTAAAAATGGAAATCGCAAGAATAAAAACTAGTTATAAACGAGTCAATTAAAAAACATGACTATGCTTGGTTCGAATTACGAAGAACTATAATATAGATGGAAAGTTAACTCAACATTGAAACAAGCTATTTTTCTGACTAAAATTCGACTCCATTAAAATTTTAGGAGCAATTTGATCTAATTTACTTGTCAATACATTTAGTTAAATACGAACTTAACTGCATCTACATCTACAGTTTCAGTCACTTAATATAACAAATAAAATACGTTATTGAATTTCAATTTTATCAATATAAAATAAACATATAAGTGTTGAATACATTTTATTCCCCGTAGGGAATACATTTATTTATCATTTCATTTATTTACCGGGCTAATTCATGAACTAAACAAATCCACCCACACATGACCTGTACGTTTGGTTCATTTATTAAACAAGCTCAATTTTCATCTCACATTCAACTCACTTGGATCATGTACATGTATAATAAGCAAACTAACGAGTCAAGTTTTAAATTAATTTAATTTTTAAATTAAGCCAATTTATTTGAGCCAAAAATAAAATGTAGTACGTTAAGTGTCATTTAAATTTCAGTTAATAAATCTAAAATATTGATCTATAGGTTGCTAGTTTAGATATACCAATCTTGTTTTAAAGGAACTGATACATAAAACGATATAGCATCCATGCAATAAAATAATCCGTTTATAAATTTTATAGTGAAACCATGATGGAATATTTTTTTTTGGATACAATATTTGTTTTTGGATACAAACCATGGTGTTATATAATGAGTTGTATTACATTTTTTTGTGGATAATAAAGTTCAAATTTGATATATGCCTCGCAGCATATTTAAACAAAATATCAATCTTCTTAGATGGTAATATGAAACAAACTACAGGCGTTCCAAACCTTCTCGGCCCTATTCAAAATTTGAGTTTGATTTTTCCTAAACATTGGCTACTGAACTGCAAATTTCGTTATATCCAAGTGACAAGATTTTCCCATGTCTTTCACAAGACTTACGCAACATTTATCACTAACAGTTTCATTTCCAAAGAATACATTAAAGAAAACATGTTTGCCACAATTAGGTTTCAACTTGCTTGCACAATTACTTAAGTATATTTCATATGTAGACATGGGTGTTGGGGTAGAATTAACTTCATTGGAAGGTCCCTCGGATGGTTGCAAAGCTCCAGAAGAAAATGATGTTTTTATCAACAAAGTAAAGCTCATAAGTAACGTAACAGCAAAATAAAAGCTTTTGATAGATTCCATGGCTTTTGAGACGGTGGAATTTTATTTGTTTTGCAAAACAAGATTTCCTTGAGATTGTAAGGGACTAGTAACACTATACTTATAGCTAAACTAAAAATCTAAACGTAAGCAACAATTAATAGAAGATGATAACTTCTTTGAATCATGTAAAAAAACTTAATAATAACAACATGAATGATCATTTAATTCTTAATTAATAACTTAGCTCGAAACTTAATATTTTTTTCATTTGTTTTTGATGCTTTTTAAATTTATTTTTCTAACTAGTTAAAATATATCAATTTTTTTTTGTGGACATGTACCAGGTTATTGTCATGTGACATATTGAGCATGGATAAAAATTGCAATAATTACAATTAGATATTTTTCTTGGTTTTTGAAAATGATGGTATTATTTTAATTTTGGTACATCAGAAATTAAATGATGATATATAGTTGTGGTTTTCAATGACATTAATTCTTAAAAACAATTATCTATTCAAGAAATGAAATTTTAAGTGAGAACTAGTTCCACATAGATCATTGTTATTGTTTGATTTGATAAGAAATATTTGTGATGTTTTAAAAGGAACTCAAGTACCTTACACACATTATGTAAAGACAATTACATAAAGAAATACTCGAATGACTTGGGGATAACAATGGAGCCGGGGCAGAAGGGGGTACTAGCCCCTCGCTACTAGCCCCCGAGGGCTATGATTGGTAACTACGAGAAATTTTTTGAATTAACAAAATATTTAAAATATAAAAATAATATATGTTGAAATAAAATTTAATTTAGCTATTAAAGGAAACCTCAAATAATAATGAGTATAACAATAAAATTATGACTTACAACTTACGTTTTTTCTTTCTTTTGAAATTAAAAATTGAATGAGAAATTATTATATTTTTCTAAGTCATTTGACATTTTAAAAAATTATCAATACCTTTTTTATATTAAATATTAAATATCATTTTTAGAAGTTGAAGAAAAAACTACTTAAAATAACGTAAATATATATTTTTTGGGTTGATTTGTAGCTAGTACGGGAATACGCACATACAAACTTATAGTGACTAATATCCATTGTGTATGTATTGTAGAATTATTTTGGTCAAGTTAACACATTGACTTCTCCATGTTCTATTACACTGATTTAATTTTATTTCACTTCACTGTTTACAAATTTTTCAAGTAATTTTTTTAACTTTATCTATTTGTCTAATGTCTAAAAATGGAAGTCGCAGGAATAAAAACTAGTTATAAACGAGTAAATTAAAAAACATGACTAGGCTTGGTTCGAATTATGAAGAACTATAATATAGCTAGAAACTCAACTCAACATTGAAACAAGCTATTTTTCTGACTAAAGATAGACTCCGTTATAATTTTAGGAGCAATTTGATCTAATTTACTTATCAATACATTTAGTTAAATACGAACTTAACTGCATCTACATCTATAGTTTCAGTCACTCAATATAACAAATAAAATACGTCATTGAATTTCAATTTTATCAATATAAAATAAGCATATAAGTGTTGAATAGATTTTATGCCCCCGTAGGGATTACATTTATTTATCATTTCATTTATTTACCGGGCTAATTCATGAACTAAACAAATCCAGCCACACATGACCTGTGTTTGGTTCATTTACAAAACAAGCTCAATTTTCATCTACCATTCAACTCACTTGGTTCACGTACATGTACAATAAGCAAACTAACGAGTCAAGTTTTAAATTAATTTAATTTTTAAATTAGGTCAATTTATTTCAGCCGAAAATAAAATGTAGTACGTTAAATCTCATTTCAAGTTCAGCTAATAAATCTAAAATATTGATCTATAGGTTGCTAGTTTAGACATACCAATCTTGTTTCAAAGGACTGATACATAATACTATATAGCGACCATGACTATAAAGTAATCCATTTATTAATTTTATAGTAAAACCATGGTGGAATATTTTTTTTTGGATACAATATTTGTTTTTGGATACAAACCATGGTGGTATATAATGAGTTGTATTACATGTTTTTTGTGGATAATAAAGTTTAAATTTGATATATGCCTCGTAGCATATTTAAACAAAATATCAATCTTCTTAGGTGGTGATATGAAACAAACTACAGACGTTCCAAACCTTCTCGGCCCTATTCAAAATTTGAGTTTGGTTTTTCCTAAATATTGGCGACTGAACCGCAAATTTCGTTATATCCATGTGACAAGATTTTCCCATGTCTTTCACAAGACTTACACAACAGTTATCACTAACAGTTTCATTTTCAAAGAATACATTAAAGAAAACCTGTTTGCCACAATTAGGTTTCAACTTGCTTGCACAATTACTTAAGTATATTTCATATGTAGACAAGGGTGTTGGGTAAGAATTAACTTCATTGGAAGGTTCCTCGCATGGTTGCAAAGTTCCAGAAGAAAATGATGTTTTTATCAACAAAGTAAAGCTCATAAGTAACGTAACAACAAAATAAAAGCTTTTGATAGATTCCATGGCTTTTCAGACGGTGGAATTTTATTTGTTTTGCAAAATAAGATTTCCTTGTGATTGTAAGGAACTAGTAACACTATACTTATAGCTAAACTAAAAATCTAAACGTAAGCAACAATTAATAGAAAATGATAACTTCTTTGAATCATGTAAAAAAACTCAATAATAACAACATGAATGATCATTTAATTCTTAACTAATAACTTAGCTCGAAACTTAATATGTTTTTCATTTATTTTTGATGCTTTTTAAATTTATTTTTCTAACTAGTTAAAATATATCAATTTTTTTTTGTGGACATGTACCAAGTTATTGTCATGTGACATATTGAGCATGGATGAAAATTGCAATGATTACAATTAGATATTTTTCTTGGTTTTGGAAATTGATGATATTATTTTAATTTTGGTACATCAGAAATTAAACAATGATATATAGATGTGGTTTTCAATGACATTAATTCTAAAAAAAAAATTATGTATTCAAGAAATGAAATTTTAAGTGGGAACTAATTCCACAAAGATCATTGTTATTCTTTGATTTGATAAGAAATATTTGTGATGTTTAAAAAGGAACTCAAGTACCTTACACACATTCTGCAAAGACAATTACATAAAGAAATACTCGAACGACCTGGGGATGACAATGGATCCTAGGCAGAAGCGGGTACTAGCCACTCACTACTAGCCCCCGAAGGCTATAATTGGTATCTGTGCGGAATTTTTTTAATTAGAAAAATATTTAAAATATAAAAATAATATATGTAAAAATAAAATTTAATTAAGTTATTAAAGGAACTCTAAAATAATAATGAGTATAACAATAAAATTATGACTTACAACTTACGTTTTTTTTTTCTTTTGAAGTTAAAAATTGAATGAGAAATTATTATATTTTTCAAAGACATTTGTCATTTTAAAAAATATCTTTATATTAAATATTAAATATCATTTTTAGAAATTGAAGAAAAAAGTACTTAAAATAACTTAAATATACATTTTTTGGGTTGAGTTGTAGGTAGTACGAGAATACGCACATACAAGCTTATGGTGACTACCATCGATTGTGTATGTGTTGTAGAATTATTTTGGTTAAGGTAACACATTGACTTCTCCATGTTCCATTACACTGATTTAATTTTTTTTCAATATTTACAAATTTTCCAAGTAATTTTTTTAACTTTATCTATTTGTCTAATATCTAAAAATTAAAGTCGCAGGAAAAACAACTAGTTATAAATGAGTCAATTAAAAAAACATGACTATGCTTGATTCGAATTATAAAGAACTATAATATGGCTAGAAACTCAACATTGAAACAAGCTATTTTTCTGACTAAAATTCGACTCCATTTAAATTTTAGGAGCAATTTGATGTAATTTACTTGTCAATACATTTTGTTAAATACGAAATTAACTGCATCTACATCTAAAGTTTTAGTTACTTAATATAACAAATAAAATACATTATTGAATTTCAATTTTATCAATATAAAATAAACATATAGGTGTTGAATACATTTTATTCCCCCGTAGGGAATACATTTATTTATGATTTCATTTATTTACCGGGCTAATTCATGAACTAAACAAATCCAGCCACACATGACCTGTGTTTGGTTCATTTATAAAACAAGCTCAATTTTCATCTCCCATTCAACTCACTTGGTTCACGTACATGTATAATAAGCAAACTAACGAGTCAAGTTTTAAATTAATTTAATTTTTAAATTAGGTCAATTTATTTCAGCCGAAAATAAAATGTAGTACGTTAAATCTCGTTTCAAGTTCAGCTAATAAATCTAAAATATTGATCTATAGGTTGATAGTTTAGACATACCAATCTTGTTTTAAAGGACTAATACATAAAACTATATAGAGACTAGGACTATAAAATAATCCGTTTATTTATTTTATAGTAAAACCATGGTGAAATATTCTTTTTGGGATACAATATTTGTTTTTGGATACAAACCATGGTGGTATATAATGAGTTGTATTACATTTTTTTGTGGATAATAAAGTTTAAATTTGATATATGCCTCGCAGCATATTTAAACAAAATATCAATCTTCTTAGATGGTAATATGAAACAAACTACATACGTTCCAAACCTTCTCGGCCCTATTCAAAATTTGAGTTTGGTTTTCCTAAACATTGACGACTGAACTGCAAATTTCGTTATATCCATGTGACAAGATTTTCCCATGTCTTTCACAAGACTTACGCAACATTTATCACTAACAGTTTCATTTCCAAAGAATACATTAAAGAAAACCTGTTTGCCACAATTAGGTTTCAACTTGCTTGCACAATTACTTAAGTATATTTCATATGTAGACAAGGGTGTTGGGGCAGAATTAACTTCATTGGAAGGTCCTTCGGATGGTTGCAAAGCTCCAGAAGAAAATGATGTTTTTATCAACAAAGTAAAGCTCATAAGTAACGTAACAGCAAAATAAAAGCTTTTGATAGATTCCATGGCTTTTCAGACGGTGGAATTTTATTTGTTTTGAAAAACAAGATTTCCTTGTGATTGTAAGGGACTAGTAACACTATACTTATAGCTAAACTAAAAATCTAAACGTAAGCAACAATTAATAGAAGATGATAACTTCTTTGAATCATGTAAAAAAACTTAATAATAACAACATGAATGATCATTTAATTCTTAATTAATAACTTAGCTCGAAACTTAATATTTTTTTCATTTGTTTTTGATACTTTTTATATTTATTTTTCTAACTAGTTAAAATATATCAATTTTTTTTTGTGGACATGTACAAGGTTTTTGTCATGTGACCTATTGAGCATGGATGAAAATTGCAATAATTACAATTAGATATTTTTCTTGGTTTTTGAAAATGATGGTATTATTTTAATTTTGGTACATCAAAAATTAAACGATGATATATAGATGTGGTTTTCAATGACATTAATTCTAAAAAAAAATTATTTATTCAAGAAATGAAATTTTAAGTGGGAACTAATTCCACATAGATCATTGTTATTGTTTGATTTGATAAGAAATATTTGTGATGTTTTAAAAGGAACTCAAGTACCTTACACACATTCTGTAAAGACAATTACATAAAGAAATACTCAAACAACGTGGGGATGACCATAAAGCCGGGGGTAGAAGGGGGTACTAGCCACTCACTACTAGCCCCGAAGGCAATGGTTGGTATCTGCGGCAAATTTTTTGAATTAGAAAAAGATTTAAAATATAAAAATAATATATGATGAAATAAAATTTAATTTAGCTATTAAAGGAATCTTAAAATAATAATGAGTATAACAATAAAATTATTACTTACACCTTACGTTTTTTTCCTTTTGAAGTGAAAAATTGAATGAGAAGTTATTATATTTTTCTAAATCATTTGTCATTTTAAAAAATTATCAATACTTTTTTTATATTAAATATTAAATATCATTTTTAGAAGTTGAAGAAAAAACTACTTGAAATAACTTAAATATACATTTTTGGGGTTGATTTGTAGCTAGTACAGGAATACGCACGAACAAGCTTATGGTGTCTACTATCCATTGTGTATGTATTATAGAATTATTTTTGTCAAGGTAACACGTTGACTTCTCTTTGTTCCGTTACACTGATTTAATTTTTTTTCACTGTTTACCAATTTTCCAAGTAATTATATTAACTTTATCTATTTGTCTAATGTCTAAAAATGGAAGTCGCAGGAATAAAAACTAGTTATAAACGAGTCAATTAAAAAACATGAGTATGCTTGGTTCGAATTACGAAGAACTATAATATAGCTAGAAATTCAACTCAAAATTGAAACAAGCTATTTTTCGGACTAAAGTTCGACTCCATTATAATTTTAGGAGCAATTTGATCTAATTTACTTGTCAATACATTTAGTTAAATACGAACTTAACTGCATTTGCATCTACAGTTATAGTCACTCAATATAACAAATAAAATACATTATTGAGTTTCAATTTTATAAATATAAAATAAACATATAAGTGTTGTATACATTTTATTCCCCAGTAGGGAATACATTTATTTATCATTTCATTTATTTATCGGGCTAATTCATGAACTAAACAAATCCACCCACACATGACCTGTACGTTTAGTTGATTTATTAAACAAGCTCAATTTTCATCTCTCATTCAACTCACTTGGATCATGTACATGTATAATAAGCAAACTAACGATTCAAGTTTTAAATTAATTTAATTTTTAAATTAAGCCAATTTATTTGAGCCAAAAATGAAATGTAGTACGTTAAGTCTCATTTAAATTTCAGTTAATAAATCTAAAATATTGATCTATAGGTTGCTAGTTTAGATATACCAATCTTGTTTTAAAGGAACTGATACATAAAACGATATAGCATCCATGCAATAAAATAATCCGTTTATTAATTTTATAGTGAAACCATGATGGAATAATTTTTTTTGGATACAATATTTGTTTTTGGATACAAACTATGGTGGTATATAATGAGTTGTATTACATTTTTTTTTGGATAATAAAGTTTAAATTTGATATATGTCTCACAGCATATTTAAACAAAATATAAATCTTCTTAGATTGTAATATGAAACAAACTACAGACGTTCCAAACCTTCTCGGCCCTATTCAAAATTTGAGTTTGGTTTTTCCTAAACATTGGCGACTGAACCGCAAATTTCGTTATATCCATGTGACAAGATTTTCCCATGTCTTTCACATGACTTACGCAACAGTTATCACTAACAGTTTCATTTCCAAAGAATACATTAAAGAAAACCTGTTTGCCACAATTAGGTTTCAACTTGCTTGCACAATTACTTAAGTATATTTCATATGTAGACAAGGGTGTTGGGGCAGAATTAACTTCATTGGAAGGTCCCTCGGATGGTTGCAAAGTTCCAGAAGAAAATGATGTTTTTATCAACAAAGTAAAGCTCATAAGTAACGTAACAGCAAAATAAAAGCTTTTGATAGATTCCATGGCTTTTGAGACGGTGGAATTTTATTTGTTTTGCAAAACAAGATTTCTTTGTGATTGTAAGGGACTAGTAACACTTTACTTATAGCTAAACTCAAAATTTAAATGTAAGCAACAATTAATAGAAGATGATAACTTCTTTGAATCATGTAAAAAAACTTAATAATAACAACATGAATGATCTTTTAATTCTTCATTAATAACTTAGCTCGAAACTTAATATTTTTTTCATTTGTTTTTGATGCTTTTTAAATTTATTTTTCTAACTAGTTAAAATATTTCAATTTTTTTTTTTGTGGACATATACCAGGTTATTGTCATGTGACATATTGAGCATGGATGAAAATTGCAATAATTACAATTAGATATTTTTCTTTGTTTTGGGAAATGATGGTATTATTTTAATTTTGGTACATAAGAAATTAAACGATGATATATAGTTGTGGTTTTCAATGACATTAATTCTAAAAAAAAAGTATCTATTCCTGAAATTAAATTTTAAGTGGGTACTAATTCAACATAGATCCACTACAACAAATTCGGAATTTAGTGGCAGAGGTTTCCTTGCGTTTTTGTTAAAACTGCCGCCGCTGACTACAACAAGGCGGTTTCCTAGGCGGTTTAAGTAACAACCGTATGAAATGCTGAATTTGTGGCAGTTGAATGCCTTTGGTGGCTGTTTGAATTTATTATTATTATTATTATTATTATTATTATTTTTTTTTCTCTTAAACCTAGAATATGAGTGAGACATTTGTTTTGTTTTTCCATTTTCCCCTCTACGAATTCCCTCTGCTCGCAAATTTCCTCTTCTCTCCGTCGAATGTCTTCACTGTCGAAGCTACTCTCCGTCGAGTCTCCCCTCTCCGGCACCGCTCTCTGTCAAGTCCCCTCCTCTCTGACATTGCTCTCTCTTTCGCGAAGGTCCCCCTACTGAAGAAGGTGAAATAATCGAACCCTAGCCCCTAATCTCCTTTTCTATTTGTTGCAGCTCTTTCTTCTCTTCTTTCGGCTTCCATTGATACTTAAACCCTAATTATTGGATACTCAAACTCTATCTCAATTTCTCTAATTTTATCGCTCAATTGATAAACCCTAATTACTAGAAACGCAAAGTCTGCCTCAATTCTTTTTCGATTTTGATGCCCCATGTATTATGAGAAAATTATAATCTTGGTTTTGGTATGTATTATTGGCTTGACTTGCCAGATTCATATAGTAAAATTGTTTTTGCATTGTATTATCTCTTCAAGGTGGACGAACATTAGGTTTAATCTCTTGCTTTATACAAAATCACAAATATGAGCAAATTGAGGAAGTGCGAAAGAACTGAGGATAATGTTGTTACAAAAGAACTACCAATGTAATTTCCTTTTAAGGGATTGTTAAATCGTTTTATTTCTATTAATTTGTATTAAGGATAAGGAAGTAATATAAGCCTCGTATTTGCTAAAGAAGTCTGGACATGAAAATTTTTATTTAATTACTTGTATGAATTAATTGATTTGACTTTCCTCAATCTCCTAACCTATTATTTCAATTTAAAGGGGTAATGATGAGTTTGTTTCTCTCTTGTTTCGTAATTATTTGGCTCTTTTTTACTTTATATGGTTCCTAAATATCTTTGCTTATATGATTCTTTTATTTGGTACCGCAATATTAGGTAGTGATCATGCAATTAAGACATTCAAGGAAGAAAATTAGTTGTTGTTGATTCTTGTGAATTCTGTAATCCATATGTTGCAATGGGAAAAACATGAACCAGCTCAATCAATTTCATGAAATTTGGTATGTGTGGCAGAATGCAATCCTCTTTTCTTTTTGGAATTTTCTCTTTGAAAAAATGTGCCTAACTATTCTACAACAATTTTACTGTTACAGCTGATGCAGCTTCTCTTTGTGTTCAGGTGAAGGGAGCTATGCCCAGCATGCCAGATAGGAAATATTTTCTAGATCTTCTTAAGTATTATTGAGAGTACTTGCAAAATGTCATTTTTTTTTTGCTGAAACTCTTAAACTCTGTTTCCCTTATTGAATTTACTCTTTTTTTTCTTTTAGTGAAGAAAATCCATAACTTAAGATTTCTATAATAGTGTCCGATATCTGAATCTTTATATGCTATTCGACTGCTAATTTCCTTGCTATGAGATACAATTTTCTAATATTCCCTACTACTTTGTGGATTTGTATTTTCTTGTTGAATCTATGTATTTTCACCTCTATTAAGACTAAAATAGTTGAATTTGTATTTTCTTGTTTAGATTTTGCTCTTCAGGAAAAAAAAAGTAACTTTAGGCTTAAGTGTGTTTTAAAGAATTCATCCTGTTTCTAAAACTTTGGTTCTTGTAACTTGAAGTTTAATAGTTTTTTTATCATGGAAGGTTTTATTGTTTTTAAGTACTAGCTAAGATTAGTGCATGTTTCTCTTAATTTGTCTTGTAGAAAATCTCAAATGTTAACAATTATTTAGTATGAAGCTCTTGATGCTACTGCAAAAGGTCTTGCATTCTCAGTTATGATTTCTTTTTCATTTTAATTGTTTCTTCTTTCTCTCTCTATTTTTTCCTCATTTGCTTAGGTTCTATACTTTTAATATAAGTTTGATGAGTTTGATCATCATACTAAACAAAACTATTAATATAAGACTTGAATTTCTTATACTGAAATGTCGTAGCTATTTTAATAATTAATAATTGAAATAAATTCCTTGAGAGTCTCAGCTACATTATTACTGATTTGATCATTTAAATTACATATTTTATTAGATATGTTATAACCATGTTTGGAAAACAGTGTAAGACTTCTAGCTAGATCACTTTCATGAAAATGCAATATCCAATGTAGGTATTCTACTACTTTGCTTTAATTTTTTACTTTCAAATTCTGTTTGTAAAAATCTGATTTAATTTTGTGAGCCCTTGTGCTTCTCACTTTTAGATTCTGTAACTTAGGCCTAGTTTATGTTTAAAAATTATCCTCTGACCTTGAATAATTTAATGCAATGTACTGGTGTAGTTTTTAGTGAAATAACCAGTTAAGTTTGGTTGATGGATTGAATAGTCTTAGATTGGATAACTAATTTATCACCATGTTAATTATTTTAAATCTGCTTATTGCATTTAATATTGAGAATTCTTAGATTTGTATAAGTGAACTTATAAGTAGTTAGAATATTGTGATGGTGTAGACCTTAAGGTTGAAAATGGATTTGATTAGCAACTTGTATTCATGATCATTTTTTTATGATGATTATATTGTAATAGTTTTTTTTTCTTTTTGAATTTCAGGTCACAAATTTATATTTATTTGCAGAATCAAGTTGCTCTACAAACTGAAGTCATGAACTTGAAAATTAGATATCAATTTCTAATTCGTCCTATCAATCAATTTGTAGTCTCATATATTACCGTGTACAATGTTAGTTTGTAATTCATCATACAATTGTTGTAAGTTACTTATTATGTTGAGACATGTTTTAATCATATGTTCGTAAGTTTTTGTTACGATATATTTGTTTGTCAGATAATTGTTTAATTATATGTTTTAGTTGCTTCATTATGATATTTATATATTGGTTATGAATTATTTAGTATTTTCAAATTAAATTATAGAGAAAAATAACTTATTAAATAAATCTAATTCAATTTTATAAAAATGATAATATAAGAAATTTAATTAATTAAAAAGATGGAAAATAAAAAAAAAACTGCGGTTAAAAATACAAAATAACAAAAATAAACAGTGGCAGTTTACAACCGCCGCAAAAGGCCTCAATATGCAGTAACATGCCCCATTTAGTGGCGGTTTCAAACAGCGGCGAAATCCCACTTGACTGCCGCTAAAATGCATGGAGCGGTTATACCCGTGGTTACGTATAACTGCCGGGAATTGACTTGGCGGCGGAGATATTAGTGGCAATTTTGGAACCGCCGGAACGCGCAATTGGCGGCGGTTATAGCCGCCGGGAAAAATGCTTTTCCTTGTAGTGATTATTGTTATTCTTTGATTTGATAAGAAATATTTGTGATGTTTCAAAAGGAACTCAAATACCTCACACACATTCTGTAAAGACAATTACATAAAAAAATACTCGAACGACCCGGGGATGACAATGGAGCGGGGCAGAAGGGGGTACTAGCCCACCACTACTAGCCACCAAGGGCTATGATCGGTATCTGCGGGGAATTTTTTGAATTAGAAAAAGATTTAAAATATAAAAATAATATATGTTGAAATAAAATTTAATTTAGCTATTAAAGGAAACCTAAAATAATAATGAGTATAACAATAAAATTATGACTTACAACTTATGTTTTTTTTTTTGAAGTTAAAAATTGAATGAGAAATTATTATATTTTTCTAAGACATTTGTCATTTTAAAAAATTATGAATACCTTTTTTATATTAAATATTAAATATCATTTTTAGAAGTTGAAGAAAAAACTACTTAAAATAACTTAAATATACATTTTTTGGGTTAATTTGTAGCTAGTACGTGAATACGCACGTACAAGCTTATGGTGACTACAATCCATTGTGTATGTATTGTAGAATTATTTTAGTCAAGGTAACACATTGACTTCTCCATGTTCCATTACACTGATTTAATTTTTTTTCACTATTTACAAATTTTCCAAGTAATTTTTTTAACTTTATCTATTTGTCTAATATCTAAAAATGAAAGTCGCAGGAATAAAAACTAGTTATAAACGAGTCAATTAAAAAACATGACTATGCTTGGTTCGAATTATGAAGAACTAAAATATAGCTAGAAACTCAACTCAACATTGAAACAAGCTATTTTTCCAACTAAAATTCGACTCCATTAAAATTTTAGGAGCAATTTGATCTAATTTACTTGTCAATACATTTAGTTAAATACGAACTTAACTGCATCTACATCTACCGTTTCAGTCACTCAATATAACAAATAAAATACGTTATTGAATTTTAATTTTATCAATATAAAATAAACATATAGGTGTTGAATACATTTTATTCCCCCGTAGGGTAAGGAATACATTTATTTATCATTTCATTTATTTACCGGGCTAATTCATGAACTAAACAAATCCACCCACACATGACCTGTGTTTGGTTCATTTATTAAACAAGCTCAATTTTCATCTCACATTCAACTCACTTGGATCATGTACATGTATAATAAGAAAACTAACAAGTCAAGTTTTAAATTAATTTAATTTTTAAATTAGGCCAATTTATTTCAACTGAAAATAAAATGTAGTAGGTTAAGTCTCATTTGAATTTCAGTTAATAAATCTAAAATATTGATCTATAGGTTGCTAGTTTAGTATACCAATCTTGTTTTAAAGGAACTGATACATAAAACTATATAGCGTCCATGACAATTAAATAATCCGTTTATTAATTTTATAGTGAAACCATGGTGGAATATTTTTTTTTTGCATACAATATTTGTTTTTAGATACAAACCATGGTGGTATATAATGAGTTGTATTACATTTTTTTGTGGATAATAAAGTTTAAATTTGATATATGCCTCGCAGCATATTTAAACTAAATATCAATCTTCTTAGATGGTAATATGAAACAAACTACAGACTTTCCAAACCTTCTCGGCGCTATTCAAAATTTGAGTTTGGTTTTGCATAAACATTGGCGACTGAACTGCAAATTTCGTTATATCCATGTGACAAGATTTTTCCACGTCTTTCACAAGACTTACGCAACAGTTATCACTAACAGTTTCATTTCCAAAGAATACATTAAAGAAAACCTGTTTGCCACAATTAGGTTTCAACTTGCTTGCACAATTACTTAAGTATATTTCATATGTACACAAGGATGTTGGGGCAGAATTAACTTCATTGGAAGGTCCCTCGGATGGTTGCAAAGTTCCAAAAGAAAATGATGTTTTTATCAACAAAGTAAAGCTCATAAGTAACGTAACAGCAAAATAAAAGCTTTTCATTGATTCCATGGCTTTCGGACGGTGGAATTTTACTTGTTTTGCAAAACAAGATTTCCTTGTGATTGTAAGGGACTAGTAACACTATATTTATAGCTAAACTCAAAATTTAAACGTAAGCAACAATTAATAGAAGATGATAATTTCTTTGAAAATGTAAAAAAAGCTTAATAATAACAACATGAATGATCTTTTAATTCTCCATTAATAACTTAGTTCGTAACTTAATATTCTTTTCATTTGTTTTTAATGTTTTTTAAATTTATTTTTCTAACTAGTTAAAATATATCAATTTTTTTTTTTGTGGACATGTGGTTATTGTCATGTGACATATTGAGCATGGTTGAAAATTGCAATAATTACAATTAGATATTTTTCTTGGTTTTGGGAAATGATGGTATTATTTTAATTTTGGTACATCAGGAATTAAACGATGATATATAGTTGTGGTTTTCAATGACATTAATTTAAAAAAAAAATTATCTATTCAAGAAATGAAATCTTAAGTGGGAACTAATTCCACATAGATCATTGTTATTCTTTAATTTTAGAATAAATATTTGTGATGTTTCAAAATGAACTCAAGTATCTTACACACATTCTGTAAAGATAATTACATAAAGAAATACTCGAACGACATGGGGATGACAATGGGGCTGAAGGGGGTACTAGCCCCTCACTACTCACCCCTGAGGGCTATGGTTGGTATCTGCGGGGAATTTTTTGAATTAGAAAAAGATTTAAAATATAAAAACAATATATGTTGAAATAAAATTTAGATTAGCTATTAAAGGAAACCTAAAATGATAATGAGTATAACAATAAATTTATGACTTACAACTTATGTTTTTTTTTTCTTTAGAAGTTAAAGATTGAATGAGAAATTATTATATTTTTCTAAGACATTTGTCATTTAACAAAATTATCAATACTTTTTTATATTAAATATTAAATATCATTTTTAGAAGTTGAAGAAAAAAGTACTTAAAATAACTTAAATATATATTTTTTGGGTTGATTTGTAGCTAGTACGGAAATACGCACGTACAAGCTTATGTTGACTACTATCCATTGTGAATGTATTGTAGAATTATTTTGGTCAAGGTATGTAACAACTTAATTTTGAAAGCTGTAGTTACTAAAAATGTTATCTTTGAAAATCTTACACTTAAAATTTTTTTCTTAGAACTACCAAAACTTGCTACTTGGTTTCATATTTAAAATACAACGGAAACATTCATTTATTTAAATTACAATTTCCTATACAGCTGAACCATATAATCCCTGAACAAAAGGATGGTTATACCTAAGCAAAGCCTAACGCTTTATTTTATCCATTGCTTTAGCTCCATAGTCTTCCGATACCTGCAATACTGCGACCGTCAGTTATATGTAAAACATATAACCGAGTAACCCTCGGTCTAACTAAAAACTTTTTACAGTATTGCAGCCAGTCTAACTGGAAAACTGCCCCAAATCCAAATTTTAACAAACACACAATATGTATGCAATGACAATTTAAGTATGTATGTATGCATGCCATGATCATTTTCCATTTTCCATTCTTTCCTCTTTTATCGGGAAACCCCGTGCACAGGGTATCCACCATAGGTGCATGACATTGAATGCATAGTTGAGCTCATCATCATGGTCCTCGCAAGCATCCTTCCAGGATCCTACTCCCGGACTACCAACCCTCTCTAGGGCTAGCCCAGGGACTATCTACCCTGTTTTTGGGGTAGCCTAGCACTTCAGGTTATCTTCCTCTTTCGGGATAACCCTACATTCTCATCATCTTTTTATGCTTGTCCTCTTAGCCGGTCTACTTCCGGCGGAACTTAACCCTCTTACTCAACCACTGTTGATGGGGAAAGCATTTCCACATTTCCTTTTTGTTTGATTTCACATTATAAGTTCTAATGCATCAAACATTCATATTCATTTCATATCACGCAAACAAGAATTCCAGTAGCATAATATTCAAACATAAGCATCTTATGTTAGAATATTATGTATCATAAGTTTCACACTTAATTCGAGTACATATTCGAGTTCATACTGACTCTGAGCTTATCCATTCTAAAATAGTTTGAAAATCTATCCAGAGTCTCATTCTCAATTTCATCGCATTATAATGTGGAATCTCTTGTCTCTTAAATACACTTTATCATTTTCATATCATTACCAATTTGTAATCATGCAACATCTCTTTGCACATTTGACCACATAGCATCAATCAAACATCATATTCATTCATATTCCCAATTCCATTCATGCAACATTTATTAGCATGTTAACACAACATCGTACAGACATGCAATCTCAAACATACTTACAATCATAAATTTTAAATCAACCAATTCATAACAAGTTGTCTTTAGTCCCTAATCACATGTCTCTAGTATTTCCTAGTCACATGTTCCTAATTTCCCATAGTGCCCTAGATTTGGGGTTTTTAGGGTTACCCTCCAGAATTCATTTCTCCTTCAAGCTCAACTCCCCGTTTCTAACTTCCTTCTTCCGCCCCTGCTATCTCCGAATATGAATCTCACTCCTTGAAGATTTAGTTAAGAAGAGGCTAGTGAGAGAAAACTCTAAGACGGAAGATTTGTGGAGTGTTGTTGATTCGTGTCATAGGTTTAGTGAAGTATCTGGGGCAGTTTTCTGAATTAAAAATGGATTTGAAAATATAAAAAAAAAATATGTTGAAATAAAATTTATGTAAGCTACTAAATTAAATCTAAAATGATAATGAATAGAGTGTGGCTATTACCATTCCATTGAGTCTATTACCACTCTTTTAAATTATTTTTTTAATTCAATATATATTTTATAACCAATCAGCTTAAAGTGTTATTATATAAATATTATAAAAATATTTTAAAAAGAGTGGCAATAGATTTGTGAGAGTGACAATAGCCACGTTCTAATAAATATAACAATAAATTAAAGTTATTAGTTAAAACTTACAGTTTTTTTTTTCGAAGTTAAAAACTGAATGAGATATTATTATAATTTTTTGAGACACTTTTCGTTTAACAAAATTATCAATACCTTTAAATATAATATAGAAAATACCAGTTTTAGTAGTTAAAGAGAAACCAACTTAAAATAACTTAAATATACATCTTTTTTGTTGTTGATTTTTAGCTGGTAGGAGTATCCACAGGTACATGCTTGACGGTGACTATTATAAATTGTATGCATTGTAGAATTATATTGGTCAAGATAACACATTGACTTTTCTATATTCCTTACATTGATTTAAATTTTTTTTTTACATTGCTTCAAAATTTTCCAAGTAACTTTTTAACTTTTCTATTTGTCTAATATCTAAAAATAGAAATGATAGGGATAAAAAAGATAATCATAAATGTGTCAAACATGACTCGGCTTAGTTCGACTAGTCAAGAAGTATCGTATAGCTAGAAACTGAACTCAACATCAATACAAACTAATCTTCTAATAACTAAAATTCGACTACATTATAATTTTAGAGCAATTTTTTTCAGCTAATTTACTTGTCAATACAAATAGTTTAATATAAACTTAACTACATCTATAGTTTACAGTCACTCAATACAATAAATAAAATAAGTAATTTAATTTCAATTTTATCCATTTAAAATAGCCATATAGGTATTATACATTTTTATTCCCGGTATAAAGGGAATACATTTATTTATTATTTCATTTATTTAATAGATTCATTCATGAATCAAATAAATCGAGTCACAGGTGACTCGTGTTAGGTTCATTTATTTAACAAGCTCAACTTTCACCTCAGGTTCAACTCACTTGGTTCATGTACATGTATAATAAGCAAACTAACAAGTCAAATTTTAAATTAACATCAAATTAGGTCAATTTATCTCTGCCCAAAATAAAATGTAACTTAGTCTCACACCAAGTTCAGTTAAGTATAAAAGAGATTAATCTATAAGGTACTAGTTTAAATTTATCGATCTTATGTTAAAGAAACTGATGCTTAAAACTTTATAGTTTCCATGACTATAAAATATTGTGTTTATTAATTCCATAGTGAAGCCATGGTGGAATACAATATGACTTGTATTACATTCCTTTTATGGACAATAAAGTTTATATTCGATATATGCCTTGTCACATATTTAAACAAAATTTCAATCTTCATCGATGGGAGAATCAATATGAATCAAACTACATTCGTTCCAAACCTTCTCGGCCCTTTTCAAAATTTGACTTTGGTTTTTCCTAAACATTGGTGATTGAACTGCAAAATTCGTTACGTTCATGTGACAGGATCTTCCCATGTCTTTCACAAGGCTGATACAACAACTATCACTAACTGTTTCGTTTCCAATGAATACACTAAAGAAAACCTGTTTGCCACAATGAGGCTTCAACTTGCTTGCACAATTACTTAAATATATTTCATATTTTGACAATGGTGTTGGGGCATAATGAATTTCTCTGGAAGGTCCCTCGGATGGTTGCAAAGTTCGCGAAGAAAATATTGTTTCTATCAACAAAGTAAAGCTCATGAGTAAGGTAATAGCAAAATAAAAGCTTTTGATAGATTCCATGGCTTCTGAGATGATGAAATTTTAATATTTTGCTAGTGAAGCTTTCCTTGTGATTGTAAGGGGCTAGTAATGCTTTACTTATAGCTAGACTCAAAATCTAAACGTTTGCTTCAATTAATAGAAGATGGTAACTTCTTTGAAACATGTATAATAACTTAATGATATCAACATGAATGATCTTTCAATTCTTCATGCATCAGTTAGCTTAAATTTTTATTTTTTCATTAGTTTTTATGGTTTTTCTAATTTGTTTTATTTAAAGAAAAAGGTATGATTTATATCTACCAATTTTATGAGAATTGATGAAATGATTGATTGAGTATTTTATGTATATGCTTTTGCTTATGATTTACAAACATCTTCTCTCACCCTTACATTTTAATGTGCCACTTTCTTCATCTGTGGAAGCTGAAACGGACACAATGATGAAGCCCAGCTTTAGAGACAGTATCAGAGATATTGCGGGGTTCAACTAACAAATACAAGTGGCACGGAAGGAATTGACCAAGGACACCGTCTCAAACATTCAAATTTCCTTTGACACCAAATCATGAAGAATATAGTAAATAGTTTGATTAGATATAAATTACCAATGTGCTCTGGTTCCATTCATATGAAATCCATGATGGACTCTGTAAACTCTTGTACAAAGTTTATCTATGAAAGTATTTTATTCATTTTCCTTCTTCAAGTTTGTCTATATCATTCCTAAGGAAATATTTTTGAAGTATGGGATCTCCACCGGTATTTTGTTATACACTTCAAAAACCTTCTAATATAATATCAAATTATTTTCTCCAAAGTTTGTTCCAAGTTCTGATTATTCCTAATTATTCAACTTATTTGGGTAGTTTAGTAATTAGTAATGATGAGGTCAAGACATTATATTGAGCATGGTTTAAAATTGCAATAATAACAATTAGATATGGTTTTTGGTTTTGGGAAATGATGGTATTCCTTTTATTTTGGTACATCAGAAATTAAATGATGCATGGTAGTCTTTGCCTTTCCATGACGTTAATTTCAAAAATAATTATTTATTCAAGAAATGAAATTTTAAGTGGGAACTAATTCAATGAATAACACTATTATTCTTTGGTTTGTGAAGAAATATTTACCATATTTTATCAAAAGGAACTCAAGTACCTTTCACGAATTATGTCAAGACAATCAATTATGTGAAGAGATACCCATACTACCTATGGATGGCAATTGGGGAAGGGCAGAGGTGGGTACTAGCCCGTCGCTAGCCGCACCCGACAACTAGGTAAGGAGTAAGGACGGTATGCATCCGCGGGGAATTTTCTAAATTAAAAAAGGATTAAAAATAATTTGTTAAAATAAAATTTATATTAGCTATTAAATTAAACCTAAAATGATAATGAATATAACAATAAAGTTATTATTTTAAACTTACGGGTTTTTTTTCAAAAGTAAAAACTGAATGAGATATTATTATAACTTTCTAAGACATTTGTCATTTAACAAAATTTTCATTACCTTTTTTATATAATAAATTAAATATCCATTTTAGAAGTTAAAGAAAAAATAACTTAAATATGCATTTTTTTTTTATTTTTAGCTGGTATGGGAAGCCGCGGGTACAGGCTTGACGGCGGCTACTACAAATTGTATGCATTGTAGAATTATATTGGTCAAGGTAACACATAACACATTGACTTCTCTATATTCCTTACATTGATTTAATTTTTTTTACATTGCTTCAAAATTTTCCAAAGTTAGTCATAAATGAGTCCAACATGACTCTATTTGGTTCTTTTTTTTTTATCGGCTAAACACACACTCACACACAATACTACTCCTAAATCTCTCTACCGAGAATTGAATCATTCCCCTCAAGCTCTAAGAGCTTCTCCTTATGCCATTTGAGCTATAAGTTCTTGACGACTCTACTTGGTTCGACTATCAAGAACTATAATATAGCTAAAAACTCAACTCAAATGGATACAAATAACTATTCTTCTACTTAAAATTCGAATCCATAATAATTTTAATAGCAATTTGTTTCAACATATTTACTTGTCAATACTTTTAATTTAATATGAACTTATAACTACATCTATAGTTTCAGCCACTCAATATAACAAATAAAATGTTATTTAATTTAAATTTTATCCATATAAATTAATCTTATAGGTGTTATATATTTTTTATTCCCGATATACGGGGAATACATTTATTTATCATTTCATTTGTTTAACGGAATCATTTATGAACCAAATAAATGGAGCCACAGATAACCGGTGTTTCGTTCATTTATTTAACAAGCTCAACTTTCACCTCAGGTTCAACTCACTTGGTTCATGTACAATATATAATAAGCATCAAACTCACTAGTCAAGTTTTAAATTAACTTCAAATTAGGTTAATTCATTTATGCTGAAAATAAAATGTAGTTCCGTCTCATTTTAAGTTCAGTTAAGTATAAAAGATTGATCTATGAGTTGCTAGTTTAAATTTATGGATCTTGTGTAAAAGAAACTGAATCTTAAAACTACACTTTTCCATGACTATAAAATAATGTGTTTATTAATTTCATAGTGAAACCATGGTGGAATATAATATGAGTTGTATTACATTCCTTTTGTGGATAATAAAGTTTAAATTCAATATATGCCTTGCCGCATATTTAAACAAAATATCAATTTTCTTAGATGGTAGAATCAATATGAACCAAACTACCGTCATTCCAAATCCTCTCGGCCCTTTTCAAAATTTGACTTTGGTTTTGCCTATGCAATGACGATTGAACCGCAAAATTCGTTATGTCCATGTGACAGGATTTTTCCATGTTGTTTACAAGGCTAACACAACATCTTTCACTAACTATTTCTTTTCCGATGAATGCACTAAAGAAAACCTGCTTGCCACAATGAGGCTTCAACTTGCTTGCACAATTACTTAAATATATTTCATATGTCAACAACCGTGTTGCGACAGAATGAACTTCACTAGGAGGTCCCTCGGATGATTGCAATGTTCGCGAAGAAAATTATGTTTCGATCAATAATGTAAAGTTCATGAGTAATTAAGGTTATAGCAAAATAAAAGTTTTCCATAGATTGCATGGCTTCTCTGACAATGGAATTTTAATATTTTGAGAAACAGTATTTCCTTGTGTTTGTAAAGGGCTAGTAACGTTAGACTTAGCTAGACTCAAAATCTAAGTGTTTGTATCAATCAATAGAAGATGGTAGCTTCTTTTGAAACAGGAAAAAAATAACTTAATAATGACAATGTAAAGATCTTTTAATTCTTCATGTATCAATTAGCTTGAAACTTAATATTTTTTGGATTCATTTTTAAGGTATTTTTATTTTTTTTCTAACTAGTTAAAATATATCATATTGTTGCATGAGATTATTGTCATGTGTCATATTGTGCATGGTTGAAAATCGCAATAATTACAATCGATAGCATGTTGTAGTGTAATTCTTGTCTCTGATCATGTAATTCTGTGTTTGTTAGCTTTGATGTTAGTGAGTAGTTATTGACAATTACTATTAGTTCCTATTAGTGTCTAAATACTTGTTAGTATTTGCAAGTTGGTCCATGCTCCTCTGATTTTATAAAAAACGGTTATTTTAGTTTAATGAAACACTTCTTCTCTCTATTTGTTTTTTTATCTCTCTCTCAATTCTTTCACTTTCTAACATTGTTATCATTGAGTTTTGGTTCTTTCGTCAAGAGACCTGAGAGCGATTCCACCTGTGTGAGTTTGATGTTTTCTTATTGATAAGATCAAATGAGCAGGTAGCAATGGCAACTTTCTTGGGAATCTCCGGGTTCTTAATGGCAAGACTAGGAATGTTGCAGTGTTCAGGTGAGGGTTCTGTTTAGATTTCAGGATGTTCTTGAAGTAGTCAAGAATGACATTGGTGAGCTTGAGAAGAATCCCTCTGAAGCATAGCAAATGGTATTTAAAGAAGCCAAGAAACGTGATTGCAAAGCTCTTGTTTTCATTCACCAGTGTGTGGATGTTTCCCATTTTGAGAAGACTTCAACAGCTACCACGGCCAAAGAAGCTTGGGATGTGTTGGAGAAGACTTTTGCGGGTGGAGAAAAATTGAAGAAGGTTTGTTTGCAGACTTTTAGGCACCAATATGAGTTGTTGCAAATGGAAGATTTGGAAAGAGGTATCTGATTTTTTAATTGTGTTTTGAGTATTGCTAATGTGATGAAAGGTTGTGGTGACCGGTGAGACCATGAGAGTGATCAGGTGATTGTTGAAAAGATCTTGCCAACTTTATCACCTCGTTTTGATCATATTGTGGTGGCAATCGAGGAATCCAGAGACCTTAGCACTTTGAAGATTGAGGAGTTGCAATGTTAATTGGAGACACATAAACAAAGGATCTATGAAAGGAATTATGATTTATGATATCTAATGTTGCGCCTTGCAAGCTCGGTTTGCAAAGACAAAAGAGTTTGATAAGAAGAAATATTGGAAAGGAAAGGCTAAGCACCAAAGTAGTGATAGTGGTAAATCTTATGATGCTAAGCAGCTTAAGGGTGATGGACATTCGAACAAGAAGAAATCTTGGAAGAAATTTGACAAGAAGAAGGTGCAGTGTTATAATTGCAACAGGTATGGCTACTATGCAAATAAGCGTTGGGACAAGAAGGAAGAAAAGCACAAGGAGGATGAAGCACGTCGTGCAACAGATCATAATGATTCCGATTCGGAACAGATGTTGATTATGGTTACAGCCGGTACAGATTCAGTTGGACAAGATTCTTGATATTTGGACACCGGTTGTTCAAACCATATGACAGGAACAAGAGTTGGCTTGTTGATTTGAATATAATTGTTAGGAGTAAGGTTCTATTTGCTGATAACAAATTTAAATTTGTCAATATATTTAGTTTGATATGATCTTAACTACATCTATAGTTTCAGTCACTCAATATAACAAATAAACTACGTTATTTAATTACAATTTTATCCATATAAAATAATCATATCGGTGTTATATATATTTTATTCCCGGTATATAAGGAATAGATTTATTTATCATTTCATTTATTTAACAAGCTCAACTTTCACCTCAAGTTCAACTCACTTAGTTCATGTACACGTGTAATAAGCAAACTAACGAGTCAAGTTTTAAATTAACTTCAAATTAGGTCAATTCATTGCTGCCAAAAACAAAATGTAGCTCAGTCTCATTCCAAGTTCAGTTAAGTATAAAAGATTGATCTATAAGTTACTAGTTTAGATTTATGGATCATGTGTTAAAGAAACTTATACTTAAAACTATATAGTGTCCATGTCTACAACATAACACTTTTATTAATTTCATAGTGAAACCATGGTGGAATTTAGTATGAATTGTATTACATTCCTTTTGAGGATAATAAAGTCTAAATTTGATATATGCCTGGAGCATATTTAAACAAAAATATAATCATCTTAGATGATAGAATTAATATGAACTAAGCTGCATTCATTTCAAATATTCTTGTCCCTTTTCAAAATTTGACTTTGGTTTTGTCTAAACATTGGCGATTGAACAACAAATTTCGTTACGTCCATGTGACAGGATTTTCTCATGTCTTTCACAAGGCTGACGCAACAGTTATCACTAACTGTTTCATTTCCGATGAATACACTAAAGAAAACCTGTTTGCCACAATGAGGCTTTGCTTGCACAATTACTTAAATATATTTCATATGTTGACAATTGTGTTGGGGCAGAATGAACTTCATTTGAAAGTCTCTCAGATGGTTGCAAAGTTCGCGAAAAAATTGATGTTTCGATCAACAAAGTAAAGCTCATGAGTAATATAATAGTAAAATAAAAGGTTTTGATAGATTTCATGGCTTTTTAGACAATGAAATTTTTAATATTTTGCTAAAGAAGATTTCCTTGTGAATGTAAGGGTCTAATAAGGCTACTTATAGCTAGACTCAATCGAAACGTTTCCATTAATTAATAAAAGATGATAACTTCTTTGAAACATGGAAAAATCTTAACAATAACAACATGAATGATCTTTTAATTCTTCATTTATAAATTATTAGATTGAAACTTAATATTTATTTTTTCGTTTTTCAAGTTTTTCTAACGAGTTAAAATATATCATATTGTTACATGAGATTATTGTCATGTGACGTATTCAGTATGGTTGAAAAATATTATAATTATTACAATTAGATATGATTCTTGGTTTACGAAAATGATGGTATTCCTTTTATTTTGTTACATCAGAAATTAAATGATGGTAGTCTTTATTTTTTGATGATGTTAATTTTAAAAACAATATATTATCTATTCAAGAAATAAAATTTTAAGTGGGAACTAATTCCATAGATATCAATGTTATTCTTTAGTTTGTGAAGAAATATTTGTGATGTTTCAAAAAGATCTCAAGTACCTTATACACAATCAATTATGTGAAGAAATACTCTACCTAGGGATGGAAATGGGGATGGGTACTTGCCCCTCGCTACCAATCCTCAAGGGCTAGGTACAGTCGGTATATATGTGTTGGGAATTTTCAGAAATAAAAAAGGATTTAAAACTTTTAAAAATAATATGAAGAAATAAAATTTATATTAGCTATTAATATAAACCTAAAATAATAATGAATATAACAAAATGATTATTTCTTATGACTTATTGTTTAACCCCCTTACTTCTATTTTAATACATTAATAAAGAAATGTGAAAAACTATTTTATTTGTAATACTTTTAAAATACGTGAGAAATGAAAGGAAGAAAAACTTCATTTACAAATTATAATTTTAAATAGTTTGAATAATGAATAAATACATTTAATAAAAGTAAATTGTATAAAAATATTTCTAAGTTTCTAAGGATCAAATCCTGCATGACTCAAGACTTCTTCCATTTGACTCCTTACAGACATCCAATGATCTTCTTGCTACATGAATATGCCGGCAAATTCAAAGAAGAAAAATGTAAGTAAAACTCATTGACAATAATATTTTCAAATAAGAATATTTAAACTATAACATATCGAGCTATAATTCAGGCCGGTGGAATAATGAAAAACACTCCCTTCAATAGACATGTATCATTAATATATGATTCACAGTAATCTATTATTATTATTTAATATAATAATTGTATGTCTACACATTTGATTGCTAAATTAATAAATAAAACTAATTATAAATAATTTAATTAAATACTTAACTAATTATCAAATTCATATTTATTGTTATTTTAATGTTAATATACCTAATTCAAATCTATCTATAACTATTAATAAGATTATCTCAACGCTTTCCGCCTCTCATTCATATCTTAAACTCATATTTTTGTTTTATATTTGAATATCATAAATACCTACTTTCCAGATCTCCAAAATTATGTATTTATGCCCATTAAATGAATTAAAATATATCCTAAATCACTAGAGTCGCTCTCTTATTCTCATTATATAATAATTATTCATTTCTTAACTTCTATCCTCATTTAATTGAATTTATTTTTAAGTTAAATTATTAAATTAATGATATTAGTAATAATTATGCCAATTTATAAAATTTGATGAGGTGTTATATTTCTACCCTTAAATAAAATTTTGTCCTCAAAATTTTTCCTCTTACCCTTCTAAGACTATAATCCTTTATATGGTGAAGGTGACAAATATATTAATTTTCCATGTTCTTTATATTGAGTTTAATTATTTTTATACTTCTTCAAAATTTTGCCGATAAAAAAAATACTTCAAAATTTTTCATGTAATTTTTTATCTTTTATATTCGCTATATCTACATGTAAAAGTTGTAGGGATCAAAATTAGTCAAGACATGACTCTATTATAACTAGAAAATATTATAATAACTAAAAAATATTACTCCCTTTGTTTATGTTTGTGTACACTTTTATTCTTCTCCCTTACACTGTTTCTTTTTATTAGAACCTCATCTAAAAACTAGAAGCATATATTTATTGCAAAGTTTTAACCGTGCCCTTAATTGATGAGCATTGTTGGGTTTAATTATAAAAGATACGCGTAGTGGAGTCGTCCGACTTTAGATAATGGTAAAATTTAAAATAGATAATTATGTTTCTAGAAATAAATATATTTGATGTTAACATTTATTCTGAATATGTGTGGTTTTTGTTAAAAGTTTCTATAAATAAAAACGGAGGAAGTATTTACCTATTAATGCATAGGTAGAAACTTAGCTCAATATTGATACAAACTATTTTTCTATATAAAATTGGGTTAAATATGTTTTTGGTCCCTGAACTTTCACCAAAATTTGTTTTTAGTCCTTAAACTTTAAAAAGTACGTTTTTAGTCCCTAAAGTTTTTAAAATGTTCGGATTTGGTCCTTCTGTTAAATTCCGTCAAGTTTAGTCTAACGTGGCAAGCAATGTCCACGTGTCAGATTCTGAGTGGAGCACATGTTAATTTTTTTAATGATTTAATTAATTAAACTACTAAATTAAAAAAAAAGAAAAACAAAAAACAAAAAAAGCTGAAAAAAGAAAAAGAAAAATACAAAACAACAAAAAAGCTGAAAAAAAATAGACACTGTAAACACCCATTTCTCTCCGTTCTTCGAAATTATTTCTTTCTTTTTCATGTTCATGTTCTGTTTCCTTTTCTTTTGTTGAAGCTCTTGTTTTTAAGTTCTTAAGTTCTTGTTCTTGTTCCTCTTCTTCTTCAAGTCCTTCTTCTTCTTTAAGTTTTTCTTCTTCTTCTTCCCTCAACATCTTTCTCCTTCGAAGCCACCCTTCAATCTCTCTCTTCGAACCCAACACCTCTCTCTCCTTCGCTCAACTGCTTTCTTCGTTCATTCTCTTTTGATTTTGGGTATTATGCGAAATTAAGAATTTTATAGATTTTATTTTCGATTTCGGTTTTAATTGATGTTGGTGAACCATTATTTTTTGGGTTTTGATTTCGTTTTGGGATTTCATAATCGATTTGGGGATTTTTCTGTTTTGTTTTAGGGATTCGAGTTTCATTTTGGGGATTTTAGTTTTGATTTAAGAATTTCAGTTTCGTTCTGGAGATCTTTTAGTTGCATTTTAGGGATTTTGTTCCTTCTATTATCCATTTCATCTTCTTTCTAAAAGCTTCAAGGTTAGGGATTTTGCTCCTTCTATTCTCCATTTCTCTATTGTTCTAGTTTGATAGTTCAATTGAGTTTTTGGGTTTGAGTTTCCATTTTCTAGGTTTGGGAGGATTTTATGAGTTCTCCATATTTTTTTTGATTTAGGTTAACAAGGTTGAAAGAGGAAGTAGGAAGACGATGAACATGATGAAGCTAGCTGGCTCTCCATATTTTTTGTTTATTTTTTTTAAAATTTGGGTATTTTTAGTAATTAAAAAATAAAAATAAATAAATTGATGACGTGGAACTTAACGGTGTTAGATGGTAGTTAACAGAAGGACCATAAATGAATTTTTGCTAAAGTTTAGGGACTAAAAACGTACTTTTTAAAGTTTAAGGACTAAAAACAACTTTTCGCTAAAGTTCAGGGACCAAAAACATATTTAACCATATAAAATTTGATTCCGCTACAATTTTAGAAACAATTTGTTTAAAATAATTTTCATGTCAACACATTTAGTTTAATATTAACTTCATCTATATTTTCAATCACTCAATATGACAAATAAACTATGTTATTCATCAATTTAAATTTGATCCATATAATATAACCATAAAGATATTATATATAATTATTTTTGTAAGCGGTATCATATATTATATTTTTTTTATCTCATGTATATAAGAACAAATTTATTTATCAATTTCTTTATATATCACACTAACTCATGAACCAAACAAATCTAGTCATATATGACTAAAGTTTAGTCCATTTATTTAAGGAGCCTAACTTTCACCTATGGTTCAACTCACTTAGTTTATGTACCATGTATAATAAGCAAACTAACATGTCAAGTTTATAATTAATTTCAAATTAGCCCAATTTATTTCCAGCCTAAAATAAACTTGTAGTTTAGTCTCATTTCATGTTTGTTTAACTATAAATGATTTCGTAGGTTACTAGTTTAGATAACTCTCTAATGCTAAAGAAAATCATACTTAATTAAAACTATAGAATATTTGGTTCATTAATTTCATAGTGCAACTATGGTGGAATATGGGTTCGATTACATTTCTTTTGTTGATAATAAATTTTAAATTTCATATATGCGTCATAACTTATTTGAACTATATATCAATCTTAGAAGCTAAGGTAGAATCGTCATATGAACAAAACTACAGTCGTTCCAAATCTTCTCGCCTCGTTTCAAAATTTGAGTTTGGTTTTTCTTAAACATGGGAGATTGTACTGCAAATTTTGTGACGTCCATGTGACATGATTTTCCCATGTCATTTACAAGGCTTATGCAACAGTTATCGCTAACCATTTCATTTCTGATAAACACACTATAGAAAACTTGTTTGCCACAATTTGGCTTTAACTTGCTTGCACAATTACTTAAATATTTTTCATATGTCGATAGTGGTGTTGGTGCAGAAATAACATCATTGGAAGGTTCCTCCGATAGTTGCAAATTTCGGGAAGAAACTGATGTTTTCATCAACAAAGCAAAGCTCATGAGTAAGGTAATAGCAAAATAAAAACTTTTGACATATTCCATGTCTCTTCACACGAGGAATTTTAATCTTTTGCAAAATTAGGCTTCCTTGTAATTATAATGTAAGGGGCAAGTAATGCTATACTTATAGTTGAACACAAAATCTTAACGTTTGTATCAATTAACAGAAGGTTGTAACTTCTTTGAAACTTACAATAAAATCTGAATAATAACAACACAAATGATGTTTTAATTCTTCATGTATAACTGAGCTTGAAACTTAATATTTTCTTCATTTTGTTTTTCATTTTTTTAATTTGTTTTTTCTAGCAAGTTAAAATATATTTCCTTGTTACATGGTGATCCGTCATGCTCTCAGGCATGGTGATCATGACCTCCGGTCTGGCTTTTGGCACGGTGGTGCAATGTCTCCAGCCACTTACCTGGTGATGAGGGTGGTGTATTTGCAACCACCCCGAAGCTTAAGTCAGGAATAGCACCAAGATAGTGTAGTTTCAGCATTAGAATGAGTAAACGTACCACATGAAGATGAATAATAGGTATTTATAGAGATATGGAGGCCATAAAAGTTAAACATGTCACTGTCTAGTGTCCAGCCTCCATGAATCACGACACAAAGTACGGATCTACAACTAACCCCACGTGGAGAGGATGTGCCCCGTGCGTCATGTCGGGTCGCCATGTCGCGGATGTACGACATGATGCCAACAGCATATCCTCCCCACGTGGGTTCATCACGTGCCCCATTCACGGATAAGGTCCATAACATATGGGATTGTCATGTGACGTTTTGAGCATGGCTAAAAATTGTCATCCTCACAATTAGAAAGGAGCCCAATACCTTGCATTGATTAGGATTCAAATTTAATGTCCCTAAATTATATCTCTATTCATGTTCCACGAATAGAATGTCCCAATGTCATTAAAAATATTCACTTCAATTTTAATGTTCTAATTCCTAATAGCTTTTTTTAATAACGTAACGATATTCTATTCGTGTGGACATGAATGAGCACATAATTTGAGAACAACAAATTTGAATGCGCATTGATTATGTCATGACGATTAAGTACATGAAAAATAATCGGACTACCACATATGGAAGAATTGAAAGTATTAACTAAAAGACAAGACCATTTGACTATTATAGACCCCAAAAACCTATAAAAAACTTATAGGTAATGGTTGACAATGATTACTATAATTTTTACTCACTCTATTCTTATTTATAAGTTTCTGAAAAAAATTGTGTTTCTTTTTATAAATTCGTATTACATAAATTAGGAATATTTATTATACTTTTTTTAAATTTATTCTTAATTAATTTGAGTAATTGGGTTTTAGTTTTAAATGATTGATAGTGTTGATTGGTTTTTAATAAGGATAATAATGAAAATGGAATATATTTTATTTAAAAGTCAATACATTTTTTTGGTGTTTGTATTTTTTTTTTAATATGTATATTTTTTTGTTTGGGAGATTATAAATAAAAATAGAGACAATATTTATTATAGAATCATCTTGATCAATGTAACACATTAATTTTCTATGTTCCTTCAATTGATTTTAATTTTTTCTATACGTCATCGAAATTTTCAAGCAAAAAATAATATTAACTACGGTGAAAGTTGATTTCCAAGCAGAGTTAGAAAATAATATTCTATCTACCTTATTTGCAAGCACCTAAACAAAAAAAAAGTTTATTTTCCTTTTTATAAGAATCTATCCTAAAAACTAGAAATATTAATTACAAATTTTCAATTTTATTTTTAATTATCGGGGGTAGTTGGATTTAGTTTTAAAAGATATGAGTATTGGAGCTTAACTTTATATAATGGTAAAATTCCAAATAGATCGTTACTCCCTCAATTTGGTACTTTAAGGTCCTATTTTTGACAATTAGGCTTATTGATAAAATAAATAATAAACTACTTAATTAATGTATTGACTTAAAAAAAAAAAAAATCAATCTTTCAAATGTACCCTTATTTTTTTTCATCAGGGTTGTACCATCCGGTCTTAACCTAGACGACTTCAAGACAATCCAAGCCTCTTCGACCATGGCGTCAAGACTTTTGGGGCCTATGTACCATCCGATCTTAACCTGGATGACTTCAAGACAATCCAAGCCTCTTCGACGAAGGTGTCAAGATTTGCGAGGTTGGTGTACCATTCGGTCTCAACTCAAATGGCTTGAGACTACCCCAACTTGGACACGGTAGAGACAATGTGGACATATGCCCATATCGCGGCGCAAAATCTGTAGTATACTATTATCAAGCCTTTAAGTCCCAATACCTTCCTTTTGTGAATTTACCAAGATATTAGGGTTTCGAGGTAAGCTACTAATATAAATAATTCTCAATCTCTAATTTGTATCTCATGTTTACGGTAAAAACCAGAGTTCTTATTAGGTTCAACTTGAAAGGGGTTTTATATATATCAAGAAACACTAAAAGTGCTTGAAAAGGGTCCTATAATATGAAGCGGAGCGAGTTATTTCTAGAAATCAATACATTTTTTTGGTGTTAACACTTTTCGTAATATGTATGATGTTTTTTAAAGTGCTTATAAATAGAAACGGAGGGAGTATTAACTTATTTACCTATTAGCATATAGTTAGAAACTCAACTCAATATCAATATATTTTTTTAAATAAATTTCACTCCATTATAATTTTAGAAACCATTTGTTTTTGTTTCATAGGAAAGTACAATAACCGGGGATTGAACCCGGATACCTATATACATGTGTCCCCATGTACTCACCAACTGAACTATATAACTATAACAAAAACCATTTGTTTCAACTAATTTACTTGTCAACACATTTAGTTTAATATTAACTTGACTACATATATGGTTTCAATATCTCAATATAATAAATAAAATGTTATTCAATTTGAACTTTAAGCATATAATATATAACTAGATATATATATTTTGGTGAATGATATTATATATTTTTTATTTCCTATATATAAGAAATACATTTATATATCAATATAATTCAATTATTTATCAGACTAGCTCATGCATGAACTAACAAATCAACCCATACACGACTCAAGTAGTTTAGTTTATTTATTTAACGAGTTCAACTTTCACCGTAGGTTCAATTCACTTGATTTATGTACCATTATAATAAGCAAATATGCGAGTCAAGTTTTGAATCAATTTCAAACTAGGTCAATTCATTTCTAGCCCTCAATAAAATTGTTGTTCGGTTACATTTCAAGTTTGGTTAAGTATAAAAGATTCTATAGGTTACTAGTTTAAATATCCCTCTTGCGCTAAAGAAAATGATACTTAAAACTACATAGTGTCCATAACAATAGAAAATTTATTCATTAATTTCATAGTACAACAACGGTGGAATATGGGTTGTATTGCATTCCTTTTATGCATAAAATGTTTAAATTTGATATATGTATCGCAACTTATTCAAACAAAAATACCAATCTTCTTAGATGGTATAATCAACTTGAACCAAAGTTACAGTCGTTCCAAATCTTTTCTCCCCTTTTCAAATTTGTGTTTGGTTTGCCTAAACATGGGAGATTGTATTGCAAATTTTGTGACGTCCATGTGACAGGATTTTCCCATGACATTCACAAGGCTTATGCCACTAGTGGAAATAACCCTTTTTACATCGGTTACGAAGCCGATGTCTATCCTGCCGATGCAAAAGATGATTTTACATAGGCTATGTGTTAATAGCCGATGTAAACGTTGACATTTTCATCATATATGTGATAAATAACCGATGTAAAAATCCCTTTTTTATATTAGCTTTATTAACCGATGTAAAATGTCTTTATTTTTTTTTTGGCAAATTCTAATTTGACCTGTGCTTTCTTTTTTTAATTTCATGTGACATATCTTAAATAGAAAAAATAAATTTGATAAAAATAACTTTGCAAACATAATACAATAACAAAATTCCATAACTTCAACTTAATTTGCATACATGAAATTCATACAAATAAGTTTGATGTCCTAACATTAATAAAAAAAAGTAGGAAACAAATATCCATATCGTATGATAGAAGATTAAAAAAAAAAAACATAACTCTACTCAAGAAGCTCTGCAACATTCCTTGATCTAAAGGGCAAAATCACAAATTGGCAACTTCCATAAAATAAGTTGCCTAGCATGGTGCGAATGTCCTCAATTTCTTGTTGAGAGAATGACTCCGAATTTTCAAATGTCTGCAAGTTGAAAAGTGGTAGATGGGTGACCGGATTATATTGATAATTTAGGGCAATAAAACTAACAATCTAACTATCAATTTTCACTGCAACCGGTTCACCATGGACCACTTTTTAACTAGTACATCTTAAATGTCGCCTTGGAAAAGAAAAGAAAGATTCATACCTTCAATTTTCCATCAAGAAGGCCATCAAGGGCCATGAACTAAGTAACATGAGACCCAAATCCTCCAATAGAGCCTTCCTCTTCCGTGATCAAAACTTCATGTGATTTCACTAGGACGCGAACAAGGGAATGATCCAATGGCTTGCAGAATCGCGCATAAGCTACTGTTACATTCATGCCATGATGTTTCAATAAGAAAGCTGTAGCCAAACAGTTTGAACAGCTGTTCCATAGCCCAAGAGGGCAACTCTTTCCCTTTCAATCAATATCCTACCTTTCCCAATATGTTATCATGTTATAATAATATGTTAAGTTGATTCACAAAATTATTCTTAGTCTCTCCATATAGGTATGAATAGAATTTATACCTCAAGAGGAGTTCCTTTGTTCCCTGGTGGTAGTTCAACAGTTAAGCCAACTATACATACATACATATAATGCTTCATTATATTAGACAAAAGAAAAAAGAGATTTTCTGGCTTCATTATATTAGACAACATAGCATTGCTTAGTTATTCTTTGTTAGCGCAATGCTTATGTTCTCTTAAATTGACATTATCTTTTTCACACACCCACCAAATTTGTTACTCATTATGTATGTCCTTGTTTTGTTTAACTATTTAACTTAACTATAGATAGTTAAGCAACCTATATATAGTAAGGATTGTCACATAAAATTTGTTGAAAACATGAAGGGAAAGAAATATAGATGAGGAAAAGGTTAAAAAGAAAATCACACTATAGAAAACTTGTTTGCCACAATTTGGCTTTAACTTGCTTGCACAATTACTTAATTATTTTTCATATGTTGATAGTGGCGTAATAGTAAAACCATTGGAAGGCTCCTCAGATGGTTGCAAATTTCGAAAAGAAACTTATGTTTCTATCAACAAAGCAAAGCTCATGAGTAAGGTAATAGTAAAATAAAAGCTTTTGATAGATTCCATGGGGAATTTTAATCTTTTGAGAATATAGATTTCCTTGTGAATGTAAGGGGCTAGTAACGCTATACTTATAGTAGTTGGACTCGAAATCTAAACGTTTGCATAAATTAATTAAAGATGGTAACTTCTTTGAAAAAAACTTATTAATAACAACACAAGTTATAATTTTACTCTTCATGTATA
Source organism: Cyamopsis tetragonoloba (assembly GCA_037177725.1). Taxonomy (NCBI): domain Eukaryota; kingdom Viridiplantae; phylum Streptophyta; class Magnoliopsida; order Fabales; family Fabaceae; genus Cyamopsis; species Cyamopsis tetragonoloba. The sequence continues at coordinate 47,862,589 of CM074122.1, read as the reverse complement.
ACTTAGCTTGAAACTTTATATTTTCTTCATTTGTTTTCAAGTTTTTTATTTGTTTTTCTATCGAGTTAAAATATATCTACTTGTTATATGAGATTGTCTTGTGACATATTGAGCATTGCTGAAAATTGTCATCCTTACAATTTGAAATGACCATGTTTTAGTTCTTAATTTCAGAAAATGATGGTACTCTTTCTTTTTTTAATCAGAAAAAATATATTATAAATATGTAAAGAGAGGTACCAAAAGTGCAGCTCATACAAGAAACAGAAAAGACATGTGTACTAGACATCTACAATATTGCAACTATACACCAAGCCAATGCTTTACATTTGGGTCTGAAACACAACGTTGCACCGAAACGTCAAAGTTTTCGAGGTCACCGAAATTGCATTGAACTGCAATTGCAGTCCGCAATAGTCGCATCTAACCGTATTTGACTATAATTAATGCAAGGCACCCACAATTTAAAACCTTGCACCAAGCTAAGCAACCAACCCCAATGAACTAGCAATTTACAATGCATACAAATAAAAGTACCCGGAACCAATCCCAAGGAGATAAACAATGGTTACAGTAACTTATAAATCGATTTACTAGTATTACCAATTATTGAAGAATAGAAAGTATTAACTGAACGACATGATCATTTAATCATAGGCAGTATAGACTCGAAAACTTATAAAAGACTTATAGGTAGTGGTTGACGGCGACTACTATAAATTGTATGTATTATAGAGTTATCTTGGTCAAGGTAACATATTCATTTTCTATGTCCCTTACATTGATTTTAATTTTTTACACTACTTCAAAATTTTCGAAGTAATTTTTAACTTTTCTAGTCACAAATATCTAATATTGAAGTTGTAGGGATAAAAAGTAGTAAAAATGAGTCAAACCTAACTCTCCTTGGTTCGGCATGATAAGAATATTATACTCTCTTCGTTCTAAATATAAGTCACTTCTAACCGAATCACTCGAACCAAGGAATGAAAGTTAACTCATTAAATTTGTCTAAAAACACAAGATTTTTCCAACTATACCCTTAAATAAATGTGTTAATAAATGTTTTTATTCAATTAATAATTCTTCCTCTCTTATTCCACTATCTTTCTCTCTCAATTATTAATTGAATCTTTGAAAATTCTAGAAGGGGTAAAAGTGAAAATTATTCATAATAAGTTAGTCGGTAACTTATATTTAGGACCAAAGAATTCTTTTAGAATGTGACTTATATTTAGGATGGAGTAGATTATTAGAAAAAAAAATATTTCCTCTGTTTTTATATGTAATTACTTAAAAAAAGTTGATATTTCTTTTTGTAACAACCTATTATAAAAACTAGAAGAATTTATTACAAATTTCCATTTTTATCTTAAATTAATGAGGTTAGTTGGGTTTAGTTTTAAAAGATATGGGTAGTGAAGTTTGACTCTAGATAAAGGTAAAATTAAAAAATAGATCATTGTATTTCTATAAATCAATACATTTTCTTGATATTAATATTTTTCTTAATATATGTGTGATTTTTGTTTAAATTGCTTATATATAGAAACGACATAAATATTAACTTGTTTACTATTAATGTTGTTGGGTAACAATCATAATTTTCAAATGGTGGATACATTGAATGGACAAATCGCTAGATTAATTAAAAGTATAGTTCAATGGATGAGAAAATGAATGAGGGTGGTTCAATGAATGAGAGAATGCATGTATGAGATTAATTCATGAATCTTGAAGAGATGTGATTATTTAATTTCAAGGTTCTTGGAATTGTGGGAAGATCTTAGTTGCATTCATGAAAGAAGTCATCACCACTTCTATATAAAGGAGATTTGTGAAAAGAAAAAATCACCACCTCATGTGAGGAGGAGGTCACTTGGAGAGAAGAGTAACCACCTCAAATGGAGGAGGGGTGATAAGTGCATTTTGATGCTTATTTCACTAGTTAATTTGTGCACTTATCTCTTGTTAAAAATGATTTTTCTTGATTAAAAATCCTCCCTAATCTAGTCTTTTAAGTTCTTGAGTAAAGTTTCCTTTTAATAAATTTTGTTGGAATCGAGTTATTACACATATTGAAATAGGGCCCAAGTTGAGTAGCAGGGATAACCACCTCAAATGGAGGAGGGGTGATAAGTGCATTTTGATGCTTATTTCACTAGTTAATTTGCGCACTTATCTCTTGTTAAAAATGATTTTTCTTGATTAAAAATTCTCCCTAATCTAGTCTTTTAAGTTCTTGAGTAAAGTTTCCTTTTAATAAATTTTGTTGGAATTGAGTTATTACACATATTGAAATAGGGCCCAAGTTGAGTAGCAGGGAAACATTAAGTCTGAAGTCTCACCATGCTCTATGCCACTTTCTCGCTCAAGCTAGAGCTCATACCCGATGAACCTTTTCTCTCGGCCACTTTCTCGCTTAAGCCATACATGGCGCTTAAGCACGAGTTTCGCTGTATCATGTGCGAGTTACGTAATTTCAAAGGGTTATTTATAATTTCTGGAGATGTTTTGTTTAGGTTAAGCCGTCTCAGAGCAAAAATTAGGATTCTTTCTTCTGATGTATCAAAAAAAAGAGCAAAAATTAGGATTCTGAAGAGAGAACAAGAAAGAGATTTATTTGTAATATTTCCCAATTTCATCTGTAATCTTCCTTCAGATATGGTAGCTTAGGCTCTCTAGCTTGGATTTGGACGTAGCTTCGCAAGTGTAATTCTCAAACTCATGGATTTTTTTCTATGTTAATGAATTGTTTCTTTTTCTCTATTTTAATTACGAGTTGTTAGCCCTATCACCTTTCTTCTCTTCTATCTTCTCTTAATTAATGAGAACTTAATTGAGAAAAATGGTTTTGAGAAAGGGAATTTCATAAACAAAAATCTAGATATAGGTTTTGATTTATGAACAAGTTTTTGAAAGGTTTTCTTAATGCGTGGTAAGAACTCTTCTGTTTAAAGAGATTTATTCGATTTATTTTTGCTATAGAATCTTACAAGTGAGAGATCTTTGTTAGTGGTTTCAACCTTGGATCTTCAATTAACACATTAAAGGATCACAAGAATTTGGGAATTGCAAGTGAAATCCGAGTCCAAGTATTTTAATTCAATTGTTTCAAACTCTTTTTACATTACGCGCTCTTATTTCGCAATTAAATTCCAATCATATTTTTTGAAAACCTTACCCAAAAATCTCAATATTAAAACTAAATATTATTCTTGAAGTGGTCCCTAAGGATGATACTTGTTTTTCCACTATACTGTAACACGTTAGTATTTTAGTCTTCTAAAATACTTAAACAAGGGGTCATATGGAGAGAAGAAAAGATATACACCTCTTGTTGATGAGGGGGTCACATAGTAAGAGTGATATTATTCCTTATAACTTTGAGAGGGAGACGTTCGTAGGGTTATACACTATTCTAGGAGGATTTTACTTGTTTGTCCATAAAACTTTAATTGATGTAATTTTCGTTAAGAAAGTGAAAGCCTTGTTGAGATGGCTCCATGAATGTAGGCAAGAGGTGTCAAACCACATTCAATCTTGTGTGTGTTCCGCTGTGTTTTATCTATGTTTTGCATCTGTATGTGTGTTCTTATCTTTAGTTCTTAGCATTTGCTTGTGCAGAGGATTTTTCCCAACAAATGTATAGCTAGAAACTCAACTCAATATCAATATGAAATATTTTTCTAAACAAATTTCAACTACATTATTATTTACAGAGCAATTTGTTTCAACTAATTTATCTATCAACACATTTATTTTAGGGTTAAAACTATTTCAGTGACCTGTATCTTTTCTCATGCGGTTTAGTACTAAAACTTTTAAAGTGTGCATGTTGCTCCTTTGTACTTTTCTAGGCATACACTTAAGTATAAAAGTCACTTTTAATGACGATTTTTATCTGAATAAACAACGATTTTAACAATCGCTAAATGTAAAGTTTTGGTACTAAACCGCACATAGACAAAGTTCAGGAGACGAAAATATTTTAACCTTTTATTTTAATATTTACTACATCTATATAGTTTCGATCACTCAATATAACAAATAAAATATATTATTCAATTTAAATTTTATCCATATAATAAAACCATATAAATATTATATTTTTTCATATATATAAGAAATACAACTATTTATCAGACTAGTTCATGCATGGACTAAAAAGATCAAGCCATATATTACTCAAGTTTAATTCATTTATTTAAGGAGCTCAACTTTCACATCAGGTTCAAGAACTATCTTGGTTTATGTACCATGTATAATAAGCAAACTAACGAGTCAAGTGTTGAAATAATTTCAAACTAGGCCAATTCTTTTCTAGCACTAAAGAAAATTGTAGTTCCATCTCATTTCAAGTTTCGTTAAATATAGGTTTAATTGCAGTTTTAGTCCCTTAATTAATTTTATTAATTGTGTGATTTTGGTCCTCCTAACTTTTAATTGAGCGATCTAATCCCTCAACTTTTTCAATTGTGAGATTTTAGTTCCCAAACTTTTAATTGAGTAATTTTCGTTCCTCAACTTTGTTTATTGTGTGATTTTGATTCTCAACTTTCTCAAATTGTGTGATTGTGCTCATTTAATCTATATTTTGTTAAGAAGCTAACGGTTAACACAAATCAAAGCAATAAAATAAAATGTGTAAAAACATCAAAATCATGCAATTAGAAAAGTTTCAAATTAAAATCGCGCAAATAAAAACTTATTATATGGGTTTGACCACGTTGATCATTAGCTTCTTAATGGGAGATGGTCAAAAGAATCAAAATCGCGCAATTGGAGAAGTTTTGGAACCAAAATTGCGCAATACAAGGTAAGAGGAGGACAAAAATTGCACAATTGATATAGTTAGGGACTAAAATCGCACAATTAAATATTAAGTGACTATAATTACACAATTAATTAAGTTAAGGGACCAAAAGTGCAATTAAACCTTAAAAGTAAAAGATTTTATATATTATTAGATATCTCTCTTGTGCTAAATAACATGGTACTTAAAACTACATAGTGTCTGTCATTCCGTGACTAAAATAATATATTCATTATTTTCATAGTGCAACCATGGTGAAATATGAGTTGTGAGTTACATTCCTTTCATAGATATTAAAGTTTAAATTTGATATAATATGTGTTGCAACTTATTTAAACAAGATATCTATCTTCTAAAATGATAGAATGAGAGTGAATCAAACTACAGTGGTTCCAAATCTTCTCTCCCCTATTTAAAATTAGAGTTTGGTTTTTCCTAAACATAGGAGATTGTACCGCAACTTATCACTTAAGCTACAATCACTTGACTGAAAATGTCTTTTTAGATAAGTAATTTTTGAGAAAGTTCAAAATATCAACTTATTTGAGTGGAAATATTAAAAATAAACTTGTTTCACATTTCAAAATTGGTAAGAATATGTCTCAGTCATGTACTACTTCAGTTCCTTTTTATCGGTCTACTTTTAGGAAAAAAAATTATTCCTTTTTATCTGTCCACTTAGAGTTTCAAGGTAATTAAATGTACTTTTATCAATTAGAATAATTATAAATTCTCCTAATCCAAGTTCCTAGAAATCCTCCTACTTACCAATTAAAGAATGTTTTCAATGCTTTATATATTTTTAAGATTGAAATGCATTTAATTTTATACTTTATATGGTATTAGCTAAGAGGATTATTAGGAGGATATAACATTGCTCTATTAATTAGAGTAATGCTAGATCCTCCTAAAAATTCTCCTACTTATCCTTATATTACCATATAAAGTATGAAATTAAGTGGACTTTCGATCTTGAAACCATAAAAAGCATTAAAAATATTCTTGAGTAAATAGAAGGATTTGTGGAAACATGGAGTAGGACGATTAGGAATTACTCATTAATTATACTCTTTAATTGATTGAGCATCAATTAATATTCTACTTTTAAACCAATCAAAGATGGAGATAAAAGGTATCATAAGAAGTTTAAATATTATGTTGGTGAAAACAAGAATAATAATTACATTTCTTAATATGTGTATTTTAGTCCAAAGTAGACAAATAAATTGGAACGGAGGTAGTAGTTCAATTTGTAAGCATGAGAACATGCGTGTGTGAATACGGGGTTCGATCCCAAATTATACTACTTTCTTATAAACAAAAAAAACATTGATAAGAATCTTACTTATTGAAAAAACTTTATTTTGTATCTTTCACCAAACATAAATATATTTTGTATTAAATGACATTATCAAAAATCCAAAAAATATTACCCATACCAAATATCCCATAAGGATCTCGATGGATTTGTCTTCCAATAAAATGAACAACTTTTTTTTTTGGATGATAAATGAACAGCTTTTCAAAGAAAAGCAATTGACAAGAACGTACTCACAACAAACCAAGAGTTAGTTATTCACCAAAAACACCAAGAGTTAATTACATAAATTTGACCAAACTAATTAAATAAATACCAAAACAAACAAATCACAACGTACAACAACAAACAAGTATGCCACGATTGATACATAACATTAACATCAAACAAACACATCGGAAATTAACTAAAAACCACAAAAAAAACAGGGGAAATTAATTAAACAAGAAGTGCAAAATCAAAATATATATATTAGATAATTCTTTAGTGCCTCTTCTAGCAGTTGAAGGAGTTTCTGACTTTGCACTTCACGGGAAGTTCCATGGCTTTTTCGGGGTCAATGTTATAGAAACTCAACAAACTCGAACCCTTGAGACGGCAGAAGCATGGAAGATCCGCTTTCCCGATGGCAGAGCAACAAGCCGCGTTCGGAAGATCAGCGACAGGATTGGCACCACTCACGTAGGGCAAACATTGCTTGAGCCCATCTGTTGGCACATTGCAAAAATATAATTGGCCTCTCACCAAAATTGGCTTTGACCCTATCATGAGAATAGCCAACAATAAACCAAAAATCATAACCTTCTTGTTTCCCTCCATACTTAATTATTTGATATTGAAATCTCTCCTCTCAAACTAAGTACTCTTCTTCTATTGCCTTGTCTTGTGAAGAGAAGTAGAGAACTATGCCTTATATAGAACTAGTGTAGGGGAAGAGGCAGCATATCAACTTAAGGGGCAAAAATGAAAGGGTAAATTTTACGGTCTGTGTATAAATTTAATATTTAAATTTTAGAGACAATAATATAAATTTTTTAATAATGTTAAATAATAATACAAAATTTAATATTCAGATTATTATTTTAATATATATATATATATATTTAATTTTAATTAATTTTGCTTACATATATAATATCTATACATGACATTTTATAGTATCTATTTAATATGATAAAAACTATCGAGAGTGTTGATATAGTAACAGAGGCACACTGTGATCTAGAAAAAAATTATGGTTTGAATCTCAAAGACAACATCAATCAAAAAAAAATTATCAATGCCTAAAAAAATACTCATCTGCGTAGCTAGGAAGATACAATAATAAAAAAAATTAATATGATAAAAATTTAATATACAAAAATAAAAAAAAATAATACTAATAATGTTTAATCACTTTAACTTGTCTAATACCTCTTTATTTATTTATTCACTTCGTTCCTATTTAACTATTCGGAGAGAGAAAATCACACATATTATGAAATATAATAATTGTTATAGTTTTTCTCAAAATAAATTTTGAACTTTCCATAATATCATTTAGCTCTCATTGTTTGATTGGTTGGATAGTGGGAGATTGATTAGCTTCCAATTAAACATAAGGTTAAAATTGGTAAAAGTACAATTAATGTTACATTAAAAATATGAGTAGATAGATAAATAGAAACAAAATTTTTTCTCTCTCCGGACAGTTAAATAGGAACGGAGGGAGTATTTATTTATTTTTTTGGCAAATGATATTTGGTGCCGTAAGGGCGCTATTTAAGAACCCAAATGTAGTAAAAAGATATTGGAATGTGTAATTTTTTGTATTCCCGAAAAACGGAACAATGTGCTCTTATGATTATTTTTCTAATTCTAATAATCTTAACTAGTGCCCTTAGGGCACTGTATATCAAGATTTTTTTTTTTTTGTCACCGCTTGGTATCATACATGTTGACACCTACTTCCTTTATCACCACCTGTCCACCACTTGTCTTGGTTCTTATATCACCAACCAATAACAATAACATCTACTGTCCTTCTCTATCTCAACTAAGCTCAGTGCCAACTTCCATCTTCACAAGACTAAAAGGGCCAAACAAAAGACAAACCATAATCAACTCTCCCAATCTAGTTTCTTTCATTTGTCCTTTTTCACTCATTATTCATCTCCTCTTTAATTTTCTTAATTAAAAAAAGGCTCTAGAATGTATGAGGGAGGCATAAATATCTTTTAATTAGTATTATTATTAGAAGAAAAATTGAAATTTTGGGGGTGGTCGTGGCTCCCACTAGCCACCCCTGGCTTTGTCTCTAAACTAGTGGTTAACAAAGTGACACACAGTTAGTAGATAATAAAGTCTTTCAAACATAGTAATTAACGTGTGATTCTTGTCTTTGTATATAGTTAGAAAAGATTTTGCTCAAAGAAAAAAAAATTATTTTGGTGATCTTTGTTTCTCAACAAAATACAGATATCTTTAATTTACATTGTCATTTTATTTCTATGTACTCTACTCATAACTAAAAACTCATTTAATTAAAATATTTAATCTCATTTAATTTTTTTAATCACATCTAAAAATTAATTTTACTTTCAAAATTATCCTTCATCATATTTATTCATAAATAAAGTGAAAAAAAGTTATTTGAAGATAATAAATAAACTCATTATTGAGAGTATTTTAAGTATATTTTTATTGAATATGGTGAAAATAATAGGTAAATTCCTTTATATTTGAAAAAGACAGTAATAAAAATTTGCTTATATTTAAAATTAGAATAGTTTTTCTCATTTAAATATTGTGTAGGCTAGTCGCAGCATCCTAAAATTCTTCCTATTTATCTTTCAATTATCATATAAGATATGAAATTAAATGCACTTTCAATCTTGAACTTATATAAAGCATTAAAAATATTCTTTAATGAATAAGTAGAAAAATTTGTAAAAATATAGAGTAATAGAATTAAAAAATTACTCATATAGAAATTAGAAAATGTCTTATAGAAAATTAAAAAATTTCTTTTTTTTAGAAGATGCTTATAAGGGTCAAATGGAGTAGATAGTTTAATTTTTAAACTTGTTAATCAAGGTTCAATATTCATCACTATATATACCGAAAAAGTTTTCTTTCGAGTCAAAACTCATATTAATAATTTCTATACCAAAAAAAAATTTGTCTTCGATGATCGACTTGACAATACATTAAAAAAAGAAAAAGTTATACACCAAATGTGAGTGGATTTAGGATTTAATTAATTAAGATTGAAGGATCATAGTATATTGTGCATATAGAGCTCCCGTGACAAAGTGTGTGCTGGCTATAGCTGATTGGAAATATAATACAATGGGCCATTGTGTCACGGGAAAGTGTTTAGTTCTATGAGGTATATTGGATCTTAGAAATAATCTAGGAGGTTTTAGTTGTTTAATGTGTATATATAGATAATTAATTAGTGATATGCTCTCTAATTATGTGCAATAGTGGCATGTGAAGTGTGAATTATTGCATTATTAGATTCCCTTCAAAGTGCCACAAAACTTTACTACCTCCGTTTATTTTTATTTGTCTATTTGAAAAAAAAATTATTCTTTTTCATCTGTTCATTTCGAGTTTTAAGATGATATTAAATGCATTTTTATTAATTATATTATTTATTTAATTAGAGTATTAATTAATATTTTACTTTTAAACTAATCAAAGAATTAGAGATAAAAATATTATAAAAAGTTTAAACATTATTTTTATAAAAACAAGAATAATAATTATATTTTTTAATATGCATATTTTAATTTAAAATTAACTGATAAATTAAAATGAAAATAATAGTAATTAATGACAAATTATTTCTTCAACGTGATCACATAATCGAGAAGAAGGGACAGCACCGCCTACATGTCCGATCTAGGGGTGTTAATATTGTCATGATTAAAAAGTGATGGACCGTTTCAGTCCCTAACTTTACGAGAATAATTCACTTTAGTCCATGACTTTGTGCGGATAAATCACTTTAGTCCCTGACTTTATATTTTACAGGTCACTTTAGTCTCTGAATTATATGATCATTCATTTTAGTCTCTGAAAGTCAGAGACTAAAATAAATGATGTAGTGAAAGTCAGGGACTAAAATGACCAATAGTGAAAGTTAGGGACTAAAATGACTGATTTCGCGAGGGAATAAACTGAATGATAAAATACAAAGTCAGAGACTATTTTAGTATATAATTCCATAATTAAATTATGTGCTACGTACTACTCATTTATTGATGATTCATTTTACTCTCTCCGTCCTATATTAAGTGTCGTTTAAAGTTACTATATACAATTTAAGATAAATAGTTGTCCAACTTTTTATTATACCCCTTATTACTCATATTAATTAGTGAGTCACATCTCTCAAAACATTTATTTAAAACTCAACTAGATATATTTAGTAAAACATAATTAATATTTCATTGAAACTATAAAGTAACAAATAAAATGGGACAAATTTTTTCTCTAAAACGACACTTAATATGGGACGAAGGTAGTATGATACTCCCTCCGTCCCAAAATGTAAGACTTCCTAGACCAATCTTGTGGGAATTAAGAAAAGTGGTTAATTTAATTAAATACATTAAATTTGTAAAAAGTATTAGTTTCCAAATTTACCCTTTCAATCTCTTTGTATCACCTCACTCTCTCTTAATTAATGTTCATCAAAATTAGTTGAGTAACAAGAATATAATGATAAAAAAAATTAAATGTACACAACAATTCTCAAAGGGTCTTATAAAATGGGACAAAAAAAAAACTCTGTAAAAAGTCTTATATTTTGGGACTGAGGGAGTACATCAATAAATGTATTTATTGTCATTCTAAAATGATTATTATTTTTTATTTAATTATTTTAATAATATTTAGTATATATTAATATTTTAATTTTATTAATTATAAAATATTTTTTAAACTAAAAATTATTTAAAAATAAATAGCAATAATCATTTTAAAATGACAATAACCTAACTTACATCAACAACAAAATTATACATATATTCTTAAAATAATAAAATAAAAATAATTTAAATATTATAATAATATTTTTTTAGTAATACGCTATTGTAGCACTCCACATTTGTAGTTGCTACGGCAAGCAATTGTTGCTTTTCTGAAAGCACCCGTCGATGCTCTCCATCAGTGCTTGTCAATGTAGCTTCGGTGCTACATAGTATAGCACCCCCAAAAAGTAACCCTTGGAGCTGCTCTTACCGTTTTTAACTTCCGGGCAATTTTATACTAAAAGATATGTTCGGATGTAGTATTTTAAACTATGAAATACTAACACATCTCTTAACTATCCTGTCTTCGTGTTCGACATATGTCCGATACTGACATTTCTCGATACTTGTCCGACACATCCCCGACACCTCTTTAGTGATGTCCAATAAAAAAAAATATTTTTTCATTAGGTCGACACTTCGAATCGGCTCAACACTTCTAAATTCTGACACTACTGAGATGTTTTTTCTTAATATGGTAGAGGCTATGCTTTTCAATGATGAAGGTTAAGAAAATAGTGACATACCTTAAATAAGACTTCTCTTCAAAGTATTTTGTGATAAGGCTTAATATTTCTTTTTTGGTGAAGTATATTTTTGGAGAATAAAATGTAATTTTTGCTTTGTTTTCCTTTGGGTCTGTGTGCCTCTTTTCCTCTTGGACCTGCGTGCCTCCTTCCCTCTTTTGGGCCTGCGTACCTTGCTTTATTCTCAAGCCCATTAGGGTTTGTTTGCTCTTTGTTCTTTTCTTTATATCCTCTGCCTCGTGAAGGATCAGAGTGAAAAATAATACTTTGTTTTTCTTTTCCCAAAAACGTGTTTACATTCCTTTAGGTATATCATAGATTTTAAAGGACTGAATTATTTGAAAGTAAAAAATGATGATGTCATTCCTATGTGATATAGTCACAATCACAACACTCCTGATTAATGTAAAATAATCATGTCAAGATAAATAAATATAAAGTCATTATAATACAATTAAAAATATTTTGTATGTTTTAAATGTACCTCAACATACACACGGTTTTTGTTTGGTTGAAACTAGTATTTGATGCCCATGCCACACATACGGGCTAGTCTTTAATAATATGCTGAATTAAAAATTAGGAGTAAGGATGTTGCTCATAGCATCCGCTATTTGTGTTTTGACGTAAAAAATGTCACCTCATTGTAATTGGTTATTTCTGTGAATAAAATGGATTGATAGTTTTACAAAATTGTGGATTCTAGCTATGCGTTAAAGCCAATTTATTAAATGCTCTTTAGACTATTGACAATTTGAAATAAATCTCAATCATAACAAATAAAAGTCATTGTTTTTTAGAAGGTAGCGTTCATTTACTTTCATCCCCTTCATCGACATTTCGCCACGACAAATTATCGCACCCGGTCATCATAGATAGTGTCACTTTGGGTTACGTGGGCCGTTTGCTTGCAGAAGTAACATATTTTTAAAAATTTTAAGAATATAGAATCGAAGAAGTTAATTTATAAATATTTATTGATAGTTAAAAATTAAATCAAAATTAATCGTAGTTGATCAATTTGGTTCAAGAAATTATGAAAAACGCATTTCAATCCCTAATATTAGAAATTGACAATAAATTTTTTCCCTAAAATTCAACAAAAAAATATTTACTATTCAAATTTAACAACAGTTAATCAATTTAGTCGGTCGAACTATAAAAAATGCATCAACTTAGTCAATAAATTTGAGTATCAACTTAGTACATCAATGCTGGTAAAATCTAATAAAGTATATTCAAGTATTATTTGTGAGTGACAAAGTAACAAATGACGCTCGTATCCTACTATTCAATACTTAATTCCAAACTAACACAAACATACAAAAAATATATGAATAATTTATCATTGTACTGTAAAATTAAAAATTCATTATAAAACATAGTTTAGCTACACTTGACAAAATAACTTATCCATATATTAACGTCAAATGAATGTGCTAAATAATAAAATAATTTAAAATTTAGTGAATGATTTACTGATAACGGGTTGGTTACCAGGCCCAAATGCATTATTAGGGCTCCAATCAAATTTAGGGATTTTATTTAATTTTTGGCCTAGTGGACCTCGTATTGGGCCTTGTTAGCTTATTTTATGTAGATTATCCAAGTATTTTCATAAACTATATCTTGTGCCCAAAGATAGAGATGAGGCATGAAATAAAAAGTTATTTTCCTTAGTTTTTCTTTCTCCTTCCAACCCTAGCTGCTCTCTCTTTTCTTCAATAGCTCATCCTCAAGATTTGGATGCCCTATCATTGATGGTTTCATTGAACTTCATGCCTCTAAAAGCTACTACCACCAAGGAGGGTGATCTTTTTGTTGCGTTTGCTGAGAAGCTAAGCGCATTAATGGACGCTAAGCTGGGCGTGATGCAAACCCACCTGGACAACCAATTTTAGGTGTAAGACAGCCGCCATGCCTCTTTTACAACGCTGATGGGTGAACTTCGACAAAAGGTCCAATCTTCACTAGCTCAACAGGTACACCCTACTTCAATTAGTTTTGGCTCCATGCCTCCAACCTCAACCACAACCGCACCCATGTCTTCCCCTTTGCGTTTAGCTTCCCAAACCCACGTGTCGTTGTCGACTAACCCTCCTACCACCTCTCTAGTCCAACCCATACCCAATCTCTCTATTCTCGTTTCTACCCTGACCGTTCCCCTCTATACAGCTCAACAACCCAATCCAAAGTCCATGCCCCTCTCCACTACTCCCCCACTTAATCCCCTTTCCCCATTTTCAGCTCAAATTCCCTTATTTCCACCTTCTTCTATTAATTCATACCCACAAATCTACCACCAACCCTCTCTGTCACCCAAATTTCCTATCCCACAACCCTCCTCAACGTTTTCCATACCGTCTTTTCGCCTACCCAAGCTGCAGTTGCAAACCTTTGATGGCTCTTCTCCCTTAGGCTGGCTTTTTTAGGCTGAACAATTTTTTCAATTCTATCCAATTTCCTTGGAACAACGGTTCTCCCTAGTTGCCTTTTATATGAAAGATGAAGCCCTAAGCTGGTTTTAGTGGATGTTCTATAGTCATTAACTCAGTGACTAGCCCACATTTACCTGTGCCTTGGAACTTCGTTTTGGGTCCTCTACGTATGAGAATCATCAGGCCGAGTTATTCAAGTTGCGACAATACAACTCAGTCTCAGATTACCAAGCCCAATTTGAGAAACTATGTAACCGTGTTGTTGGTTTAGGTCCTGAGGTACTCCTTAATTGTTTTATATCAAGGTTATCATCTGAAATTCACCGTGAGTGATGCCATTGGTATGGCAAAATTAGTGGAATCCAAAATTAAGGACTCCGGGCTCAAGCCCTACCATTTCTCATCTCAATAGTCATGTATAGCCCCTAAATTTCCCCTGCCCCCTAATCCCCCACCTCTTCCCTTACACATAAAAACAATTGACCCCAGCCCAGATGCAAGCTAGGAACGCCCAAGGCCTTTGCTATAACTGTGATGAAAAGTATATCCCGGGCCACAAATGCACCGCTAGTCATTTTTTGTTGATGCAATTGGATGATTTTGTTGATGATAGCTACCCATGATTCACCTAAACAAGACAACAACTCTATGATGGTTTTAAACTTCCAATTATCTGCTCAAGTCTTAACGGGCCTTCCATCCCCGCAAACTCTCAAGTTCCAAAGATACATTAACGACCATCCAGTGATGGTTCTAGTCAATTCTAGTAGTTCACATAACATCTTACAACCTCGCATAGCCTCTCATTTGCAGCTTCCCTCTTCCTCAACCTCTAAATTCTCTGTTATAGTGGGAAATCGAGCGCACATAATATGTTCTGGCCTCTGTTCCAACGTCCCCATTACGGTACAAAAGCACAATTTTGAATTACCATTTTACCTCCTCCCAATTGAGGGCGCATATGTCCTCTTAGGAATTGAATAGCTCCGCACCTTGGGGTTCATCACTGCAGGATTTTTCCATCCCAAATATGTCTTTTCTCCATAATCACCAAGTCGTTACTCTAATAGGAGATCCACCCACCCCTCCTACCCAAGCTTTTTTTCACCAACTTTGACAATTCGTAGCTTCGAACTCAGTTGCTTCTTTTCACCTACTCTCCTTCCATTCCCTTGACAAAAAGAAGCTATGACCACTATTATACAAGATATGGTCAACGAGGGCATCATAAAACCCAGTAACAGCCCATATTCTTCCCCAATTCTCCTTGTCCATAAGAAGGATGGTACTTCACGTTTTTGCGTGGATTATCGAGCTCTCAATGCAGTTACCGTAAAAGATAGATTTCCAATTCCTACATTGGATGAGCTATTGGATGAATTGGGAGCTGCTAGGGTGTTTATAAAAATAGATCTCAGATCTGGTTATCTCTAAACTCGAGTGGCACCTACCTATACTCACAAGACAGCGTTTCACACGTTTTACAGTCATTACGAGTTTTTAGTTATGCCTTTTGGGCTAATTAATGCACTCTCTACCTTCCAATCTGCTATGAATAACCTTCTATGACCCTATGTTCGACGGTTTGTTTGTGTTTTTTTATGATATTTTAATTTATAGCAGTTGTATGTCTGATCATTTGTAGCATTTGTGCTTAATTTTATAATTGTTGTCGACTAATCATTTTGTGGCTAAGTTGTCTAAGTGTAGTTTTGCTACTACCACTATTTCCTATTTGGGTCATGTTATCTCTGTAAAAGGTGTTGCTCTTGAACCCAAGAAGATTGCAGCCATTTTAGACTGGCTGAAACCGCGCTCTTTAACGGCTCTCCGTGGTTTTTTGGGCCTCACAGGATTCTATAGACAGTATTTTTGTGATTAGGCCTCTCATGCGCTCCACTCATAGATCTACTACGTTCTACTACTTTTAATTGGAATACAAATGCAAGTACAACATTTAACACATTCAAATTCAAAATCACTTCTACTTCGGTCTTAACTCTTCCTGATTTCTCTAAGACCTTTGTGGGGGAGACAGACACTTCCTCTATAGCTGTGGGCGCAATTCTGACACAAGCTGGCCACCCCCTTGCTTTCTTTAGCAAGAAACTTTGTCCCCGAATGCAGGTTGCTTCTGCTTATGTCCAGGAAATGTTTGCTATCATAGAAGCCATAAAGAAATGGCATCAGTTTTTCATTGGGAGGCATTTTCATATCATAACAGATTAGAAGAGTCTCAAAAACTTACTCAGTTCGCTTATTCAAATCCCGAAGCAACAGAAATGGGCAAGCATAGTAATTAGTATAGTAATAAAGCATTTTTTAATTCCCTTTCAGTTTCTACAAGTTTAACTATTTAACCTTGGATATATATGATTCATATAGTAT
Organism: Cyamopsis tetragonoloba; assembly: GCA_037177725.1. Taxonomy (NCBI): domain Eukaryota; kingdom Viridiplantae; phylum Streptophyta; class Magnoliopsida; order Fabales; family Fabaceae; genus Cyamopsis; species Cyamopsis tetragonoloba. The sequence continues at coordinate 47,846,081 of CM074122.1, read as the reverse complement.
TGAAATTTGAATAAGGGTAGAGGTTATAAAGAACTTAGCATCCTGCACTAATGTGAACTGCTACATATATTAAAGGTAATTTGAACCACCGAATTTGGAGTCATGTAGCTAGAGATATAGATTTATCCAATTCAGCCCTCCACAATATAAGTTAGGGAAAATCAAGACAGGTTCTCTTTCGCAAATGCATCAATTGAGCTAGAAACATCAAACTGAATAATACATTATTTTTAAATAGCTTCTAATAATTTAGGTAATTTAAAATAGATTTTTATTTTAATTTCCAAAAACTCTCTATTCCTAGAGGGTATAATACATTGGGATTTTAAAAATATAAAAAGTTATGTAAATTGAGCTTGATATTTCAAAGTGAATAATACATTGTTATCAGAAAGCTTACACTAATTTAGGTAATTTAAAAATATACTATTTATTTTATGGTATATGATCTCTAAAATAACAGTTATAATTTTTTAAAATATAAAAAACATTGTAAATTGAGCTAGAAAGTTCAAAGTGAATAAGACATTATTTTCAAAAAGCTTATAATAAGTTAGGTATATAATAAAAATTTCATTTTCATTTTTATTTGAAAAATACCTTATTCTTCAATTGATAATACACGTTTTTTTAAAAAAAATGTTGCATTTTTAAAATATATAAAAAGTAACATAAATTGAGATAGAAACTCTAAAAGTGAATAATGCATTTTTAGAAAATACTTCAAATATTTTAGGTACTTTTAAAACTTCACATTCATTTTTATTTTTAAAAACACCCTATTCTTTATGTACATTGTACACGATCTCTAAAACAACTGTTACAATCTTAAAAATATAAAACAATTATGTAAATTTAGTTAGAAACTTCAAAGTTAATAAGATAATGTTTTTAAAAGGTTTCAAATATTTTAGGAAATTTAAAAAACACATTTCTTTTAGTTCGAAAAACACATTATTGTATATAGTACGCGATCTATAAAAAAAGTGTTACAATTTTAAAAATAGAAAAAATTATGTAAATTGAAATTGAAACTTTAAAATGAATAATACATTGTTTTTAGAAAGCTTAAAATAATTTGGGTGATTAAAAAAAAACCTATTTTTTTTTATTTCGAAAATCACCATATTCTTCAAGTGTATAATACACGATATTAAAAAACAAAACTGTTACAATTTTTAAAATATTTAAAATTATGTAAATTGAGATAGAAACTCCAAATTTAATTAGAATATTTTTTTCAAATTTAAAAGCTTCTAATAGTTTAGGTATATTAAAAACTTTGTTTTCATTTTTATTCAAAAATTACCATATTCTTCAAGTATATAATACACGATTTTTAAATAAACTATTGCAATTTTAAAAATATAAAAAATTATGTAAATTGAGCTAGAAACTTCAAAGTAATTAAGACATTATTTTCAAAATTTTTTTAATAATTTAGGTATATTAAAAATCATGTTTTCAAATTTATTTTAAAAACACCATATTCTTCAAATGATAGTACATGTTTTCTAAAATTTTTTGCAATTTATGTAATATCAAAAACACTATATTCTTCAAAGTGAATAATACATTATTTTTATATAGGTTCAAAAAATTTATTTAATTTCAAAATACCCTATTCATTTTCATTTAGAAAAACATCATAATCTTCAATTGTATAGAATACGATATCATAAAAAACCTTTGCAATTTTAAATATATAAAACCTTTGTAAATTGAACTAGGAACTTAAAAATAATTAAAACATTGTATATTTTCAAAAAGCTTCTAATAGTTTAGGTATGTTAAAAATCACGTTTTCATTTTAATTCCAAAAATACTATATTCTTTAAGTACACAATCTCAAAGAAAACTATTGCAATTTTTAAAATATAAAAAATTATTTAAATTGAGCTTGAAACTTTAAATTAAATAATACATTATTTTCAAATAACTTCAAATTATTTAGGTAATTTAAAAGCACCCAATTAATTTTTATTTCGAAAAACTTCATATTCTTAAAAGTAAATTGATGTAGAATATTCAAGGTGAATAAGAAAATGTTTTAAAAAAATTTCAAAAAATTTATCAATTTTGAAAATCGTGTTTTCATTTTTATTTCGAAAAATAATATCTTCTTCAAATGTATAATACACGATCTCTAAAGAAAAAACAGTTGCAATTTTAAAAGATAGGAAAATTATATAAATTGAGCTAAAAAAATTCAAAGTAAATAATACATATTTTTCAGAAAGCTTCAAATAATGAGGTAATTTAATTTTTTTTCTATTTTGAAAAACACCTTATTCTTCAAGTGTATAGTATACAATATCTAAAAAACTTATAGCAATTTTAATTTTTTTTTTAAATTGGGATAGAAACTTCAAAATGACTAAATTATTTAGGTAACTTAAAAATTTCATTTTTATTTTTATTTCGAAAACAACAAATTCTTCAAGTGTATAATACACGATCTGTAAAAAAATTACTACAATTTAAAAATCTAACAAACTATGTAAATTGATTTAGAAAATTAAAAGTGAAAAAGGCATTGTTTTCAAAAATCTGGTACTTTAAAATATAATTTTCATTTTTATTTTGAAAACAGTATATTCTTCAAGTGTGAAGTACAAGATCACTAAAAAAACGGTTGCAATTTTAAAAATATAATTTTTTTAGATTAAGTTAGAAACTTCAAAGTGAATAAGACATTGTTTTATAAAAACTTTAAATAATTTTGCAATTGAAATAAACCTACTACTTTTTATTTCAAAAAATACCCTATTTTTCAACGGTATAATACACGATTTCTAAAGAAATCATAGAAAATTTCTTTTAAAAAATGTGTAAATTGATTTATCAACTTCAAAGTAAATAACATATTGTTTTAAAAATACTTCAAATAATTTAGGTATTTTTAAAAATATATTTTTACTTTTATTTCAAAAAGCATCTTATTTTTTAAGTGTATATAGTACACGATATCTAAAATTATGTAAATTGAGTTATAAACTTTAAAGTGAATAATATCTTATTTTAAAAAATATTCACATTAATTAATTTATTTAAAATAACCCTATTCATTTTAATTTCGAAAAGCACTCTATTCTTTACCTGTATAGTACACGATTTCCAAAAAATATTGTGGCAATTTTTAAAATATTAAAAATTATGTAAATTGAGATAGAAACTTCAACGTGAATAATACATTATTTTCATAAAGCTTCAAATAATTTAGATAATTTTAAAGTCACTTTTTCATTTATATTTCGAAAAATATCATATTCTATTAAGTGTATAGTACACCATCTCTAAAAAAATTGTTGCAATTTTTAAAATAAAAAAACAATTATGTAAATTAAGTTAAAAATTTCAAAGTGAATAAGACATAATTTTTAGAAAGCGTCAAATAATTTAGATGATTTAAAAATCGCATTTTCTTTTTTATTTCAAAAAGCACCATATTCTCCAAGTGTATACACAATCTTTAAAAAAACTTTTGAAATATTAAAAATATAAAAATTATGTAAATTAAGTTCAAAACTTCAAAGTAAATAAAAATTTTTTTTTATAAAGTTTTAAATTATTTAGGTAATTTAAAAAGACCGTATTCATTTTTATTTCAAAAAATACCCTATTCTTCAAATGTATAGGACACGATCTCTAAAAAACTTGCAAATTCAAAAATATTAAAACTTATGCAAATTGAGTTAGAATCACCAAAGTGAATAATATAATATTTTTAAAAAGCTTCAAATAATTTTGGTAATTTCAAAATCATGTTTTCATTTTTATTTCGAAAAACAATATGTTCTTCAAATTTATAGTACACCATCTCTAAAAATATCCATTGGAATTTTAAAATATAAAAAATTATGTAAACTGAACTATAAACTTTAAAGCAAATAAGATATTATTTTAAAAAATATTCAAATGATTTAGGTAATTTAAACTGTTGCAGTTTTACCAATAAAAAAATATGTAAATTGAAATAGAAACTTCAAATTAAATAAGATATTAATTTCAAAAAGCTTCAAATAATTTAAGTAATTAAAAAATTGTTATTTTTTTCTAAAAATAGCAAATTCTTTAAGTTAATAGAATACGAAATCTGTAAAACTATTGCAATTTTAATAATATAAAAAATTATGAAAATTGAGTTAGAAAATTCAAAGTGAATTATAATTTGTTTAAGAATACTTCAAATAATTTAGATAATTTAAAAATATCCTATTCATTTTTATTTCAAAAAACATCATATATTTCAACAATATAATACAAGATCTCTAAAAAAATTGTTGCAAATTTAAAATTAAATAAATTGTAAATTGAACTAGAAACTTCAAAGTAAATAATACATTATTTTCAGAAAGCTTAAAATAATTTAGGTAATTCAAAAAACACATTTTTATTTTTATTTCGAAAAATACCTTACTCTAAAAAAAATTTCAATTGTATAGTATAGGATCTCTAAAATATTGTTGCAAGTTTAAAAATATAAAGTTTTTAATTGATCTAGAAATTTCATAGTGAATAAGACAATGTTTTTAGAAAGCTTCAAATAATATAAGTTATTTAAAATTATCATATTCACTTTTATTTCAAAAAACAACCTATATTCTTAAGTGTGTACTACATCATCTCTAAACAAACTCTTGCAATTTCAAAAAAGTTTAAAAATTATGTCAATTGAGTTAGAAATTTCAAAGTGAATAATGTATTGTTTTCAAAAAGTTTCAAATAATTTAGATAATTTAAAAACACCATATTCATTTTTATTTCAAAAAAACAATTTATTCTTCAAGTGTATAGTATACGATCTCTAATAATATTGTTGCAATTTTAGAGATATTAAAAATTATGTAAATTGAGTTAGAAACTTCAACATGAATAATACATTATTTTCAAAAATCATAAAATAATTTAAGAAATTTAAAAATCACATTTTAACTTTGATTTAAAAAAACTCCCAATTCTTAAGTGAATAATTGTTACAATTTTATAAATATAAAACTTATCTAAATTGAGCTAGAACCTAGAAACTTGAAAGTGAATAAGACAATATTTTGAAAATGCTTCAAATAATTTTTGTAATATAAAAACATGTTATTCATTTTTATTTCGAAATTAAGACCCTATTCTTCAAGTGTACCATAGAGATTTCTAAAAAACTGTTGCAATTTAAAAATATAAAAATTTGATAAATTGAGATTAAAAATGCAAAGTGAATAATATAATGTTTTCATAAAGCTTCAAATAGTTTAGGTAATTTAAAAACCTTATTAATTTTTATTTTGAAAAACACCATATTCTTTAAGTCTGTAGTACATAATCTCTGAATAACTGTTTCAATTTAAAAATATTAAAAATTAACTGAATTGTGTTAGAAATTTTAAAGTAAATAATACATTGTTTTCATAAAGTTTCAAATAATTTAGGTAATTTAAAATTTTCATTTCAATTTTTTTTTAAAAAACATCATATTCTTCAAGTGTATCGTAGACAATCTCTAAGAAAGCTGTTGCATTTTTTAAAATATAAAGAAATTATATAAATTGAGCTTAAAACTTCAAAGTGAATAATAAATTGTTTATGAAACCTTCAAATAATTTAGGTAATTTTAAAACACCCTATTCATTTTTATTTTGAAAATTTCTGAATTCTTTAAGTGTATAGTATATGATCTCTTAAAAAACTGTTTCATTTTTAAAAATATAAAAATATTTGTAAATTAAGCTAGAAACTTCAAAATGAATAAGTCATTATTTTCAAACAGCTTTAAATAATTTAAGTAATTTAAAAATTGTGTAATCATTTTTATTTCAAAAAATACCCTATTATTTAAGTATATAGTATGATTACATTGTTTTTAGAAAGCTTCAAACAATTTAAGAAATTTAAAAAACACATTTTAATTTTTGTAAAATGCACAAACCAGCCTTGAGGTTTGTAAATATTGCACTCCACCCCATACTTGGACAATGGTTAACATTTTTTTACCTTGTCCATTTCTTTTATTATTTTATAAATAATATTTATTATCTAAAAAATAATTATTTAAATTTATAATAAAATAATTTTTGGAAAACATAAATAATTTTATACAATGCATTTTTTTATATATAGTTAAGTTTAAACATAAAATTGTAATAATATTTTTTATATTTGATGGCTAAAAAATTAAAAAAATATATATAAATTAATTTCGGGTAAAATATAGAAATTTTTAAGAAAAAGTTACACTACACCCATATACTGGTAAAATATTATAAAACTTTGAACTATGTTGAAAACTGTACTATTGAAGCCTTTTTTTTTTTAAAAAAAAAATCTCATTTAGTAATCTCTTTTAAATATTTATTGCAAGTGCATAAACAAACCCGAAGACTACGTAGAGTTAAATTAGAATAATATTGTTTTAATTTATCTATGCACTTAGTCATACTATACAAACAATTTTAAACTACAAAAGAATATATTTTTGTTATAAATTTAACAAACTCCATTTATATTGATATGTAAAACTTATTAGAATAAATTATTAGCCTTTAACAAAGATTTACAATCTATTTCTCTATTTGTATCATATAAATTAACTTATCATTTTGAAATTAATTTAAACAAAACAAAATAAATAAGTATTTTTTAAAAATGGGATGAATATCCGTAATGTCAATGTATAAAGGAAGTGTTTATATAATATATAAAAAAGGGTTAAGATAAAACTAAATTGTAGTTACAAGTTGAAAGCTAAAATATTTGCCAAACAAACAAAAGTGATCTGTTTTAACTAGTTATCAAAATAATTAATAAGTATAATTTGATAAATAAAAATACAAAATATATTTTTCTTAGATAAAATGAGAAATATTCCAATAAAGAAGTTAAAAATAAATAAAGTTTAAGAAGTCAACTAAATTATTTGTTAGATATATGTTAATTTGTTTGGCATCATAATATATATAAAAGTATTATTAGAATCATATTTGTAAATATAAATAATTCAAATATATTATAAAAAAAATTACTTATGTGTTCAAAAATTATTTTAATATAAGTTTCAATCATTATTGTATGTGTAATTAATAGTACTTATAAAGAAGAATATAAAAATAAATAAATAGAATTAAAAAAGTTACTATGGTACATAATAAAATATTTATTAGATTATTTTCACCCTAGTTAACCACTATTCAATATATGGGATGGGGTGCAATGTTTGTCCAAGTTTGGGGTGGAGTGCAATATTTAGAAATCTCAAGGGTAGTTTGTGCATTTTACCCTTTAATTTTTATTTTAAAAAACACCATATTCTTCAAGTGTATAACACGATCTCTAAAAAAGTTGTGGCAATTTCAAATATATAAAAATTATGTAAATTAAGTTAGAAACTTCGAAGTTAAAAATATACCATTTTCAGAAAGCTTCAAGTAATTTAGGTAATTTAAAAGCACTCTATTAATTTTTATTTTGAAAAACAAACTATCCTTCAAGTGTACAGTAGTATACAATCTTCAAAAATTTAAATGCAATTTTAAAACTATAAAAAAGTTTTGTAAATTAAGATAGAAAATTTAAAGTGAATAAGACATTATTTTCAGAAAGTTTCAAATAATTTAGGATATTTAGAAACTTTATTAAATTATATTTTGAAAAACATATCATTCTTCAAGTGTATAGTACATAGTCGTTAAAAGAAATGTTACAATTTAAAAAATATAAAAATTATCTAAATTGAGTTAAAAACTTCAAAGGGAAAATTACACTTTTTTCAAAAGCTTCAAATAATTTAAGTAATTCAAATACACTCTATTAATTTTTTTTTCAAAAAATATCCTACTCTTCAAGTGTATATAATATACGATCTCTAAAAAATTATTACAATTTTAAGATATTAAAACTTATGTAATTGAGTTAGAAACTTCAAGGTGAATAATACATTATTTTTACGAAGCTTCAAAAAATTTAATTATTTTAAAATCACATTTTTATTTTTATTTTAAAAAAATACCTTATTCTTCACTTGTACCGTACATGATCTTAAAAAAAAGTTGTTGCAATTTTAAAAATATAAAAATTTAAACGTGAATAAGACATTATTTCAAGAAAGCTTATAATAATTTGGGTTATTTAAAGAAACCTATTTTTATGTTGAAAAACATCATATCTTCTTCAAGTGTATAGTACACCATCTTTTAAAAAAACTGTTTCAATTTTAAAAATAAAAAAAAATTAAATTGAGTTAGAACAATTTTATGAGTGTTGTCATGATTATATTATTAGTCACCACTTTAAAGATGTAGGTTAACCCTTTTACGTAACTACGGTTTAAAAATCGTGGCCTTTAACATACCAAAGGTTTTAAATGTGTTGCCTAAAATAAAATGGCAACAATTTTCTCCCTAAAGTTTTAAAGAACACAAAATATTAATATTTTTGTCTATGACTAAACAATCTTTGCCTAAAGGTCCTTTTGAGAACAGTTTTCTATTCATTGACATGAATAGTGTTGCCTAAAATAAAAAATATTGTAGTGTTATATTTTTTTATTTCCTTATACATGAAATATATTTACTTTTCCTTTCATTTATTTACCTGACTAATTCATGAACGAAACAAATTGAGCCACATATGACCGATATTTGGTTCATTATTTAACAAGCTCAACTTTCACTTCAGTTTCAACTCAAAAGGTTCATGTACATGTATAATAAGAAAACTAAGGAGACAAGATTTATATTAATTTCAAATTAAGCCAATTCATTTCAGCCCAAAATAAAATGCATCTCCGGCTTTGTTTACCAAAATTAGCTTATAACTTATGGCTTATGGCTTATAGTTATGGCTTATGAATTATAGCTTTTAGCTTATAGCTTATTGTTGAGAAGTAATGTTTAGTAAAACTATCTTATGATAAGTTAAAATTATATGAAATGACCTAAAATGACATATAATATATTAATATTTAATATAATGAGATGACAAAAAATATAATTATCCAAAAAAGACAACGATAAAATTGAAATTAATTATTGAAGGCTAAAAGTTATAAGCTATGAGCTATTTGAAATAGTTTTTCAAAAGCTCCTAGTCATAATAAACAGAACTTATTGACAAAAAGCTATAAGTTATAAGTTTCTCACAAAACTATAACCTCGTGTCAGTCTTATTTCAAGTTGAGTTAAATATAAAAGATTGATCTATAGGTTGCTAGTTTAGATATCTTGATCTTGTGTTAAAGAAAATGATACTTAAAATTATATAGTTTGCATGACTATAAATAATCTGTTCATTAATATCATAACTCAACCATGGTGAAATATAATGAGTTGTATTACATTGTTTTTGTGGATAAGAAAGTTTAAGTTTGATATATGCCTTGCAGCTTATTTATTTAGACAAACTATCAATATTCTTAGATGATAGAATCAATACGAATCAAACTACACTCGTTCCAAATCTTCTCTGCCCTTTTCAAAATTTGAGTTTGATTTTGCCTAAACATGGGTGATTGAACAGCAAATTTTGTTACGTCCATGTGACAGGATTTTCCCATGTCATTCACAAGGCTAATGCAACACTTATCACTAACGGTTTCATTTCCGATGAATACACTAAAGAAAACTTGTTTGCCACAATTAGGCTTCAACTTGTTTGCACAATTACTTAAATATATTTCATATGTGGATAGTGGTGTTGGGGCAGAATTAACTTCATTTGAAGGTCCCTCGGATGGTTGCAAAGTTTTGAAAGAAACTGATGCTTCTATCAACAAAGTAAAGCTCATGAGTAAGGTAATAGCAAAATAAAAGCTTTTGATAGATTCCATGGCTTTTCACACAATGGAATTTTGATCTTTTCCAAAAGAAGATTTCCTTGTGAATGTAAGGGGCTAGTAACGCTATATTTATAGCTAGACTCAAAATCTTAACGTTTGCGTCAATTAATAGAAAATGGTAACTTTTTCTAAACATTTAAAAAAAAACTTAATAATAACAACAACATCAGTGATCTTTTGATTCTTCATATATAACTTAGCTTGAAACTTAATGCTTTTTTCATTCGTTTTTTTATAAGAAATTTATAGTACACGATCTATAAAAAAAAATTCTTGCAATTTAAAATATATAAAAGTTATATAAATTAAGTTAAAAACCTCAAAGTTAATAAGAAATTGTTTTAAAAAAAACTTCAAATAATTTAAGAAATTTAATATCTGTTTTTATTTTTATTTTGAAAAACACCATACTCTTCAAGTGTATATAGTACAAGATCTCTAAAAAAAACAATTGCAATTTTAAAAATCTAAAAAATTATGTAAATTAATTTAGGATCTCTCATCATCTCCTTGAAGACTCTTCATGGGTTCTTCACCTCTTCCCATCTTTTCTTATGTTTTCTCTTTATTTTTCATGAGTAGCTAAATCCCTATTGTTACATTTTGCCTTGAATTAAGTAGTCGTTTTTACTAAATAAACAAAAGCCATATAAAATTGATGGCATTAGAGTTACACGTCATTATCAACAGATCTTACATATGCACACAAGAACGCAATAAAGAAGGAGAATAGCGTAATATTGTTATCGTTGCATGATGAAGTTTTAAGAGAAGTACTGTGAGAAAAATTTACAAAATATGAAGAATTGTGTTGTTTGATGAAAAGTTGTGTTGTTTTATTTAAGGTTAAATAGTTGTTTTGTTTGAAATTGATTAAATTTCAACAGAAATGTGACTCTTCAATTAAAGGCATGTGACTCTTCAATTAAAGGAATGTGACGGTTAAATAAAAACACATCACTTGTAAAGATATGACTCTTCATAGGACACGAAGTGTCTATAAATAGAAGTGCATTTGATGCACAAGAAAATAGAATTCATAACTCACATAACATTCACATATTAGTGAGAAAGTCAATTATGGAATAGAGACACATGATGAAATTCCCAAATTTCTCAGAGTATCTTCAAATTCATTTGCCTATGTCTTTGATGCACGAGATATATGCAAAATATCATTTTGTAAAAGTCATTGTTGTCACGGCTTGAGTTTTGGAAGTGTGAAAATATACTCAAGGAATCTTCATTATATCCTGCAGGAAATTTGTCGGTTAACCCATTTTTGCACCCAAGAGTTTAGAATTGGTGGGGGCGAATTAAGCCTAAAGGAAAGTGCTAGAGAACAAATTTGAAGAGACATTGTGCACATTTTTCTCCTTCTATTTTTTTTCTTCTTCTTATCATTCTTTCTTTTAATCTTCGCAGGTCCACCACCACCAAAAAAAAACTATTTTATATATTTATATATAATTTCCAACAAGTATATGGAGAAAAGACCGCTAACGTGCTTTGGACAAAGCTTAAAAGGTGGTATATGACAAAGTCTCTCTATAACCCTCTTTGTTTGAAGAAACAATTATATATATACTATGCAAATGCATGAAGGTGAGTTTATTCATAAACATATTGATAATTTCAATTAAATTATTCTTAGTTTAAAAATTATTGAGGTTGCGGTGAATGACAAGGAGCAAACTGTTCTTATTCTCAGTTCTTTGCTAAGAGCTTATGACAATTTTGTAGACACAATAAATTTTCGGTAGAAACCCACTATTCCCGGAAGAAGTAAAAAAAACCTTACAGTCTTGGGAATTGAAAATGCAGAATTACCGATTCAAATGGTGGAACTAGCTCAGGTGAGGGTCTAATGGTAAGAGGAATAATGGAGGAAAGGAAGAAAAGTTTCCAAAGAAGGCGGTCAAAATCTTGCAACAAATGTAAGAGCAACAATACATGTCATAATTGTCAAAGAGAATGGCACTGGAAAAGAGAAATTGCCCACGGCTCAAGAATGACAAAGCATGTACTTCAAAGTTTGGTGGAGCAAATGTGGCCTCATAAGAATAAGATGGTTGAAATGTTCTCTTTGTATCATTTGATGTCAATGACGATTGTTGGATTCTTGATTCAGAATGTACTTTCCACATGATGCTTAATAGAGTTTGATTTTTCATGTTTCAAGAGATTAATGTTGGCAAAGTTTTGATTATGATGGAAAATTATGGTGCATGTAGTATAGTTAGTAAAAGTATGATGGAAATTAAGATGGTTGGCGGTATTGTAAGAACATTAACTTATGTGAGGTATGTTCTCGAACTCCCCAAGAATTTAATTTTTTTGAGCACTTACACTCTTTTGGTTGTACATATCGAGCCGAAGGTGGAGTCTTAAGATTTTTCAAAGGCGCCTTGATAATTATGAAGGAAAAATTGAAAAATGGGCTATATATCTTACAAAACACTACGATGGTAGCTACAGCTGTAGTTTCTTCTATTTCGGACGACGTTGACTAGACTCGTTTGTGGCATAAGAGGTTAGGCCATATAAGTGAGCGTGGAATGAATGAGCTAAGCAAGAGAATTGCTTGGTGGACATCATACTGAGAAGCTAGATTTTTGCAAAACATTGTATTTATGAAAAATAATGTAGAGTAAAATTTAACACTAGAATTTAGCAAAATGCGAGGGACTCTTGACTATATCCATTCAAACTTGTAGGGCACGTCAAATGTTCCTTTCCATGGTGGAGCAAGGTACATGAACACAAAGCTGATTGCAAATTAAACCTGATATATTAGTGGATATGGTGGTTTCAAAATTAATAGTGATACAAGTAAGGTAGGGATCAGATCGGAATAGTGAGCAAACACTCTTTTGGGAGAGGAGTTGTGCTTTCGTAACTAATTACACCTTTAAGAGTGCAATTTCTACTGTGTCAATTGCTATTTGCTCCTAGATAGGCTTCCTACAAAGGTGAATCTCAAAAAGAGAAATATAATCCCATTTTGTAATGACCAAGTACGTGGTTTGAACCGACATAGCCGAAGATGTGGTTAAGGATTTACACTTGGTTGTGGTTCTAGTTGTGGTTCCTAATTTTTGCCCTTTTCATTTGAAAGTTTTCAAAGGGCACTTAATTATTATCGACTAAAAGTTACTCGTAGTTATGAACCCTGTAGACCATCCCCATCGGGGGTGAAAGGAGGGCTCAATTGGTAGAAAAAAACCAACTTGATTTCTTGATTTCATGTGTTACCATATAAAATATATGGTTGGCTAGAAATAAGATATTCTAAGAGAATTCCTTTGATTTAAAATCAGTGTTGAAAGTTGTCACAAAACAGTGTTGGGAATGGTTTAGGATTTATGTCCAAGGAGGATCTGTTGGCCTTTCTTTATGTGGGTGGTTTAGTTACCCTTAAAAGCCCTCAACTAGCTAGTGTTTACCAAGAACATGGAAAACTTTGATATGTTTTGCTGAATAACATTTTCCAAATAAAATTATGTCAATGTCGATGTGTTTGTGGTTGCTTGCAAGATTTTAAATTTGGGTCTGAAATTCGACGATACGCCGAAACATAAAAGTTTCGGAGATCACCAAAACTGCATCCGACCACGATTGTAGTCACCAATGACCGCATTTAGCCACATTCAACGTAACGCGACTGCAACCGCAATTTAAAACTTTAGTCTCTAGTACAATGCTAGATTAGATGCTAGGTTAATTGTTAAATGGTTGTCACAAAATATCATCAATGAGAAAGCTTTTACTTCAAAAGGACTGAGAAGTCTTTGAAGCCATACAAGCTCACTAGTAGATAGCTCACGATATCGGCTTCAATTGAGAATTTTTTTTTTTTATTTCGAGGAAATTAGGAAGTTTCCTATAAATACCAAGAAAAAACTCTTGGTGGAATTTACTATATCCAAGTAGTTTCCCCAATCCGCATCTGCAACCAGGAAATGACAAATGCAAAAAAAAATTGTTTTCATATTAGAAGCATTGACATTTGTAATCGCTAATTTCAAGAGGTTTTAATAAGATCTTAACGGGTATCCAAACATATCCTAAATATAGAAAATTTTGTTAAGAAAACAGAAAATCTTGCCCAAGACTACAAGTTTTGAAGCTCAATTGTGAGAGAGAGGGAGAGAGTGAACAACTCCTAATTTGTAAATGAATAAAACTTTGATTTGAATCTTATTGATGATTAACTTTGATATATATATATATATATATATATATATATATATATATATAAAAGTGGTAGTAACAACGAGTTTGAAAAGCTAAATATAATTATAACATGATGTGTTATAGGGTGATCCTCTGGGACTATCATATGGTCCTCAATTAATTGACGTGCTATTCCAAGTAAAACAGGTTGAAGAAAAAAAGAGTGAGAGAATTATGGTTCTTGTTTGCTGTTCTCCACCACCAGCCCCTTCTCGTCATTGTCACTATCACGCGGTGGTGGAAGCTTGTGCAGCGGTGACCTTACAGGTTTTCTGACCATAGTTTTTGTCGGACTTTTCTCAAGGTTTTAGAGGCACCAACGAACAATAATGAAATGGGGTTTACCCAATTACCAAATCTAGAAAAATTTCCCTTCGGAATAGCTTAGGTAAGTTTGGGAAAATGATGATTGAAATGTTGTCTCAAGATATGCTTTTGTAATTTTTGTTCCTTCTATTCATAAACTTGAGTCTTTTATTTTTGTTTATATTTTCTATTCTTATAGTTTGAGCAATTTGTGGTTGTGCATACCAATCAACTTTACTTTCTAAAATTTCATGTAAAAGTTCTTGGGTTTCTTTTATTTTTTCTTCTCCGCAGTGCACTGCAACATCCCCACCACCACCACCAAGTTTCGAATTTGAAGACGAAAATGGCAATGAGGGGTTGTCCTCTTCACAGAGAGGATCCTATGCGTGGAAGAGTTTGGTTGCGCAAAGGTTTGTTTTTGAATAGTGGTTCTCACATTGAGTGGGAAAGTGCTCTATTGCTCGGTGTTGATGGTTCCGATGGCGAATGGGAGAGTGAGACATGGTGGCTTCGGCCAGTGGGAGGGTGAGACTTGGCGGTTCCTATGGCGAGTGGAAGAGGGTGGGCTGCTGTTCTGACATGAGAAGAGATTGGGGGAGAGTTGAGAGGTTGGAGAAGATGACCAGTTCTCCAAGTAGCAAACAGTCAGACACAAATATCCAAATCGTTGATTAAAAAAGCAATAAATGTAATGGCCTATTACAAACGTTTAAAGGGTTATAAGTTTTCACTTATCTAGGTTTTTGAGGGTTATTTTAGCTTTATAATTTTTCTTGTGTTTTAGCTTTAAGTTGGTGGTCATTTAGTGAGAAAATCTAAGAAAATATTTTTGTAGTTGAGTTTGATTTCTAGAAATTTGTAGTTTTGTGTTAGTTTTGATGTTTTTTATCTTAATTTTTTTTTGTTTGTGTTTTTCTGTAGGTTGAAGCATTGCAAAAGACCAATGATTGATCAAGAGGAGGGTCTAAAGTAGCTAAAACATGCCAAATTTAGATCTTTTCTACAAAACAGCGCGTCTCAACGCACCAAAACCTGTGTCTGGCTACTTCCTGCGCGTCCCAATGCGCGCTGGCTGTTTCTTGTGTTAATTTAGCGCATCCCAACGTGCTGCCTCTACGTTCTAACATTATGCAATTTTGATGTATTTGAGCGCATTTTAGGGGTTTTAAAAGAGGAAAACTTGTCTTTCCATCCAAGAAACATATAAATAGTTCATTTTTCAGATTTTACAATTCTTCATCTCTCATTTTCTCTCTACTCAATTTTGGGATTCTTGAAAAACTATCAATTGTGGAAGCAATTTGAGGATTCATGTCTCTTCCAATTTGTAACCTCTTCTCTCCTCTCCACTTCTTTCCTTTTTTCCATATTAGGCTAGATTTTTAAGTTAGGGGATTTGGGGGATTTCAATCCCTAGACTCATGTAATTTGGTTCTACATCTTCAATTCAAGTTACATTTGCTTTAATCGATTGTTCCTCTCTTCTATTAATGTTTCTATGAATTGGCCACTTGTAGTTAATATTAAATTCCTTTTCTCAATTGGAAAATTGGATTAGGGATTATAATTGAGATGAACAACATGATAAGAGCCTAGAATAGATGTCATTAATTGTGAGGTAGTATGATATTGAATTAAATGTTTGCTCTGTTTTTAAAATTACTAGGGAATTAGGTTCTAAAATTAGAGTAAAGGGTCAATGAGACAAGAAATTGTACTTGACTAACAATTGTGAATCAAACCTTCAATATACCTTATTTAAACTTGAATTAGGTTGGGAAGTGGATGAACTCAATTCCCTAACTCCATCTTTGTTTGTGAAAACTCAAAATATATTTAGTTATTAATTCTTGGATTTTAGATAGAGAAATAGTTGAATTTTTTTAATGTTTCACGTCACAACTACTATTTAATTTTTACTTTACTAGCTTGTTATATCCTACTACTCTTCCTCCAATATATCCTTTTATTATAATATAGAATATGGATTAAATAAAAAATTAAATATATTTTGTATTTTAAAAATATAAACAACAATTAATACATTCTTCAACAAACAAGTAAAAAGATTTATAAGAGAAAGTTTAAAATTATTCTTGCCTTCGTTAACTGAAAGTGTTGTTTCACTTTGCTTTTATTTTATATTTAATAAAGAGTCTTGCTAACTAATTTCATGGTTGTGTTTAATATGCGCCAAGTTGAAAGAGGCGCAATTGTGCGCCACCGCGAGTTCTTCTCAGTGGTATGTATAAAATATTATCCTATGGCTATAATTATTTATTTGATGGATAAAGGTTAATCAAATAACATTCTATTGATTGTGTATTGCAACTATCACTTTTTTTTTGGTATTCAACTGTCACTTTCTTGTTCCTATAATGGAATTAATATTAATGAAAGTTTGTTAAATAATAAAATGATAAAAATAAATAGTAATAAATATACTTCCTTTGTCTCGTATTATTTAATTACCATTTTGAAGAAAAAAATTATCTCACTTTATTTGTCATTTTACAATTTCAATTAAGCATTAACTATTTTTTTACATGCACTCACATCTCTCCTAGACTCACTACCTAGTTTGGTTGAGTGGCTGACTCACCAATCTAATGGGTAGATGATGGTTGTTGTGGCGGCTAAATTACACAAAGTATGGATATGAAAGTGTAGATATAAGCAAACATAGTTACAAGATGATATGAACAAGATGAAGTGTAATGCGAGCTTCTCCACTTGTAGATCAAGTCTTTATGGGTATTTATAGCCTCCAATTAATGAAGTAGTTGTTATAGGACCGTTACGTTGGAGCTTTGCTTAAGTAATTGGAGCTTAAGTAATTGGAGTTTGAACTTCAAACTCTACTTGGGGTTCAACCAAGCATGACATCATCTTGTACTTATTTAACGGCTTGTGTTAGATCGGTCGGAAGTTCCATCTCAGTTTGACCTTGCCTTTTGAATATGAAATGACTCAAACTTGTGACCTTGATCTTCTTTTTCTTTGATCCTTAGATTAATTCTCTTAGGTTAGATTCAAACTTCAGATTGAACCTATTAATTCTGTGCAGTTGCAGATCATCTATCTTCCTAATCTGAGTTCTGTCAATCTAAAATCTTCATTAAGAATAATGATTTATCCTCCTAAATATCTTCCTAAATATTTTCTTAATTCCTTTTAAAGTATGTATTGAAGGAGAAAATTAAATGTCTTTATCTTGAAACTATAAAATACATTCCCCACTTAGTAATTAGGAGGATATTTAGGAGGATGTTTTAGGAGGAAATAACATTGCTCCTTCATTAATCCTTCTCATGTAATTTGAGTTGTGTTCTAACTTCAAGACATTCTTATCAAATTGTTGTCACTATGGAGTTGTTTAGATTTGATGTTTGAAATTCATTCTCCTTAGAATCTAAGAAGTTTTCTCATCCTATACTTAGATCTACATTTTAGAAGTCTTCTACTTCTTATCTAAGTTATGCTTTTTTGAAGCTTCGTTCTCTCTATTGAGCTCTGATACAAAGTCTTTTTACATTTGATATGAGTTATGCTCTTTCGAAGGTTCTTTCTCTCTAATGTAAGGTTGTGTTTACTAACACGAGCCTATAATTTTTTGAGGAGCTTATAGCTTATAACTTTTTATCAATAAGCTTTGTTTACTATGACAAGCTTATAGCTTATGAAAAGCTATAAGCTAAAAGCTATTTGAAATAGCTTTTCAAAAGCTCCTAGCTTATAGCTTTTAGCTCTCAATAATTCATTTCAATTTTATCCTTGTCTTTTTTGGATAATTACATCTTTTGCCATCTCTTTATATTAAAATATAATATATTATATGTTCTTTTAGGTCATTTCATATAATTTTAGCTTATCATAAACTAGTCTTACTAAACACTATTTCTCAACAATAAGCTATAAGCTAAATGTTATAAGCCATAAGCCATAAGCCATAAGCTATAAGCCATAAGCCATAAACTATAAGTCATAAACTAAAAACTATAAGCCATAAGCTATAAGCTATAAGCTAATTTTGGTAAACATAGCCTAAGTCGTGTCCATTTGAGATCTACATTTTGAATTTCTTCTACTTGTGATGTGAATTATGTCCATCTAATATCTTCTTGACCTGTAACTCTGAAGTCTTTTACTTCTGATGCAGTTTTTTTCATTGCTCAGATTAGATAATATTTCGTTAGTGAAGTATAGTTTTGAACATCATTTATGGGCATTATGGTGTGAGTTGATGTATCAACGGTCTGAGTTGTATCTTTCTTAACATTTGTGCATTTGTCCCTAGTAACCTTCGCTTGAATGACAAGAGAGTCTTTCATGATATATCTTGATTCACCTTTTTTTGTTGTTGATTCTTCTACTTTGTTAAATTTGAGCTCTATCTTCTGTGAGTACGAGTGTAGAATATGAATCTGAGTTACCTTTGTACTCATGTCTTTTGAATTCTTTTATTCTAAGTATTCTGATCTTTATGTCTTCCCATTCAAAATGTGTTTGAGCTAGGTTTCTACGAGTGATGTGCAACTTTTTTACTATAGGCTTTGTCTTGAGTCTCTTTTCTGTATATATCTTTAAGCATAGTTCTTATTCTTTGTCCAGTGGTGATCTCTTTGTAATTATGCTTTTTAAAGATCTAAGCAAATGTCTTTCTCCACACTTGAATAGAAATGTTAGATACTAACCAAGTATGTGCCACTCTTATCTAAAATCCACTTTCAAGAATCTTTCTAAACCTGCTCAATTTTTTGAATAAATCATTTTTCCGCTCAAACAAAGGCTTTCTCCACTTACCCTCACACCATACACCCATGTCAGCAATGTGTCCATCCTTTTCAACACTTATATTAGCTATAAAAGTAAACCTAAAATAATAATAAATATAACAATAAGATTATTACTTCAAATTTATGGTTTTAAATTTTATGTTAAAACATAAATGAGGAATTATATATTATATTTTTCTACGAAATTTGACATTTAACAAAATTATCAACATCTTTTGTATTATATTAAATCTTAAATATCAATCTCAAAAGCTTGACGATGACTACTATAAATTGTATGTATGTAGAATTATCTTGGTAAAGGTAACATACACATTGATTCTCCATGTACCTTTCATTGATTTAATTTTTTTTTTTACACTACTTCAAAATTTCCAAGTAGTTGCATCCAAGTAGTTTTTTAACGTTTCTATTTGCTAATATCTAAATATTGAAGTCATAGGGATAAAAGTTAGTAAAAAATGAGTCGAGCATTACACTGTTTGGTTTGAATTGTTAAAAAATATAAATTAGCTAGAAACTTAATTCAATATTTAAACAAACTATTTTTCTAACTACTTTAATTTTCGACTCCATTCTAATTTTAGGAGAAAATTTTTTCAACTAATTTACTTTTCTAACATACACATTTAGTTTAATATGAATTTAACTACATCTATATATAGTTTTGATCACTCAATATAACAAATAAAATACCTTAGTCAATTTATATTTTATCCATATAAAATAACTATATATAGGTGTTCTATATTTTTTATTTCCTGTTTAGTGTATACAAGGAATACATTTATTTATCAATTTGTTTATTTATTGGATTAATTTATGAACATAACCAAACAAATCGAGCCACACATGACCCATGTTTATTTCATTTATTTAATAAGTTCAACTTTCATCTCGGGTTCAACTCACATGGTTCATGTAGACGTATAATAATAAGCAAACAAAGAGTCAAGTTTTAAATTAATTTCAAATTATAGGCCAATTCATTTCTAGCCCCAAATGAAATATAGCTCGGTCTCATTTCAAGTTTAGTTAAATGTATATAAAAGATTCTATAGGTTGCTAGTGTAGATATCTCGATCTTGCGCTAAAGAAAATGATACTTAAAACCATATAGTGTCCATGGCTATGAAATAATTCATTCATTGATTTCACATGGCAATCATTGTGGAATATAATATGAGTTGTATTACATTTCTTTGGGGGACAATAAAGTTTAAATTTGATATATGCCTCACACCTTATTTAAACAATACCAATCTTCTTAGATGGTAGAATCGATACGAACCAAACTACATTCATTCCAAATCTTCTCGGCCATTTTCAAAATTTGAGTTTGGTTTTGCCTAAACATTGGCGATTGCACACCAAATTTCGTTACGTCCATGTGACAGGATTTTCCCATGTTGTTCACAAGGCTAATGCAACAGTTATCACTAACAGTTTCATTTCCAATGAATACACTAAAGAAAACTTGTTTGCGACAATTATGCTTTAACTTGCTTGCACAATTACTTAAATATATTTCATATGTCGACAATGGCGTTGGGGCAGAATTAACTTCCTTGGGATGCCCCTCGGATGGTTGCAAAGTTCGGGAAGAAAATGAGGTTTCGATCAACAAAGTAAAGCTCATGAACAAGGTAACAGCAAAATAAAAACTTTTAATAGATTCCATGGCTTTTTGGACAATGGAACTCTAATCTTTTGCAAAAAAAGATTTCCTTGTGAATGTAAGGGGCTAAAAATGCTATACTTATATCTAGATTCAAAATCTAAACGTTTGCATCAATTAATAGAAGATGGTAACTTCTTGAACACAAATAAAAAACCTTAATAATGACAACATGAATGATCTTTTAATTCTTCATGTATAACTTAACTTGGAACTTAATAGTTTTTTCATTCGTTTTTTAGGTTTTTAAAATTTAATTTTCTAACAAGTTAAAATATATCATAATGTTACGTGAGATTTTTGTCATGTGATGTATTGAGATTGGTTGAAAATTGCAATAATCACAATTAGATATGGTTCTTGGTTTCTTAGTCATGTATTAGCTTAGTTAGTAACACATGGAGACATGCGTGTATGGTATTCGAGTCTGGTGGAAGGGATTAGCATCATCCCTTTTGGGAGTGACATCATCCTTATTAATATATAGATTTATGATTCTTATATATAAATAGATTGTGGAATTTCCAAAATTTGGTGGTCTCAATCCCTCCCACCTCCGAGTCTAATCCCCGTTTAGTGTACTTTGTTATTAACCAAAAATAATATGGTTTTTGGTTTTGGGAAATGGTGGTATTCATTTTATTTTGGAACATAAAAATTTTAAATTATGGTAACCTTTGGTTTGTGATTACATTAATTTCAAAAATAATTAGCTAATCAAGAAATGAAATTTTAAGTGGGAACTAATTCCAGATATCATTGGTATTCTTTGGTTTATGAAGATTTATTTGTGATGTTTCAAAAGGAACTCAAGTACCCTACATAGATTATATCAAAACAAATACCTGAAGAAATACCCCTAATACTTAGGGATGGCAATGGGGGCGGGGCAGAGGTGGGTACTATCCCCTTGCTACCCACCGCGCGGGCTAGTTAGTATGTAATTTATTGAATTAAAAAAGTATTTAAATATATTTAAAAAATTTGTATTAAAACTTATATTAGCTTTTAAAGTAAAATTAAATTGTCTCAGTCACGTAGCTCAGTTGGTGAACAAAGGGGGACTTACGTGTGTAGGTACGGAGTTCGATCCCGGATTGTATTACTTTTCTATGAAGAAAAAGAAAAAGTAAAATTAAATTGATAATAAATATAATATAAAATTATTACTTAAAACTTCTGATTTTTTTTAAGTTAAAAACTGAATAAAAAGTATTATAATTTTCTATGACATTTTTCATTTAACAAAATTATCAACATCTTTTTATATTAAATAATAATTATCACTTTTAGGAGTTGAAGAAAAAATTACTTAAAATAAATTCAATATAATATAATTTATTTTTAGTTGGTAAGAGTACCCGGCTGGTAAAGGCTTGAGGGTGACTACTACAAATAGTATGTATCTATGAAGTATTAACTCATCTCTCAATTGTCGTGTCATCGTGTCTAAGACGCGTTCGACACTTATCTAACACGTCTCATACACCTAGCGGAGTCCAATAAAAAAATATCTTTTTATCGACTCGACACTTCGAGCCGACACTTGTGTTTGGCTTGACACTTCTGAGTTGACACGTAGCTCGACACTTCTGAGATGCTTTCTCTTAATAGGCTATATTTTTTATGAGGAACGTTAAAAAAATGACGGCATACCTTAAATTAAAACATCTCTTCAAAGTTTGTTGTGATAAAGCTTAATATTTTTTTTTTTTGTTGAGACATATTATGATAAAGGTGAGGCAAAATATGAAGTTTAAGTCATAGGAAAGGCACAATGTTTACATTACGATAACACATCGTGGTATTTTATTTTTTTTTTGTTAGACTCATTTTATTATCAAGTTAAATTGTAAAATTTAACAAATTATTTTAGAAGAATAAAGATAAACATTTTGTTTATCAACTTATTTTTTTTGTTTATGTTCTATATAATTTTACATTTTATAAATTTTAAATATTTATATATAAGTTGTGTCCCGGTGTCCTATATTATTTACATTAGCCATGTCGCAGTGTCCATGTCGTGTCGTGTCCGTGTCTAGTCGATGCTTCATTGGTGTGTATTATAGGATTATCTTGGTCAATGTAACCGGGTGAATTATAGAGTGCGCCAACTGAGTTTGGCATACAAGTGTGCTCTCTCCCAAAACAAGAAAACAAATATCATTCTACATAAAATAAAAATAATTATTTTATACACAATATTAAGATCTAACGGTTAGGATAGATGAAGTGTCACATGAGTGCCAATCGCACACTATAGACATGGCCAACTAACACATTGACTTCTCTATGTTCCTTCACTAGTGCAAAAATGACTTTTTACTTCGGCTAAAAAACACTTTTTACATCAGCTTATAAACCGATGTCTATCCCATCAATGTAAAAGGTATTGATTTTTTGCATCAGCTATATAGCCGATATAAAAGACATGTATAATAAAAAAAGTAAGGAGTCAAGTTTTAAATTAATTTCAAATTAGGCCAATTCATTTCAGCCCTAAATCAAATGCATCTTGAGTCTCATTTCAATTTGAGTTAAATATAAAAGATTGATCTATAGATGCTAGTTTAGATATATTGATCTTGTGTTAATTAAATAAAATGATATTTAAAATTATATAGTGTGTATGACTATAAAATAATCCGTTCATTAATTTCATAACTCAATCATGGTGAAATATAATATGAGTTGTATTACATTCTTTTTGTGGATAATAAAGTTTAAATTTGATATATGCCTTGTAGCTTACAAAATATCAATATTTTTAGATAGTAGAGTCAATACGAACTAAACTACAGTCGTTCTAAATCTTCTCAGCCCTTTTCAAAATTTGAGTTTAGTTTTGCCTAAATATGGGTGATTGAACCGCAAAGTTTGTCACGCCCATGTGATAGGATTTTCCCATGTCATTTACAAGGCTGATGCAACAGTTATCACTAACGGTTTCATTTCAGATGAATACACGGAAGAAAACTTGTTTGCCACAATTAGGCTTCAACTTGCTTGCACAATTACTTAAATATATTTCATATGTCGATAGCGGTGTTGAAGGGGAATTAACTTCATTTGAAGGTCCCTCGGATGGTTGCAAAGTTCCGAAAGAAACTGATGTTTCGATCAACAAAATAAAGCTCATGACTAAGGTAAAAGCAAAATAAAAGCTTTTGATAGATTCCATGGCTTTTATGGTTAAATTTAGAAAAAATGTGTAGTAACAGGGTTGTGAGCTCAATTCTAATTTTGTTGTTTATAGTCATGCTCCTCATGAGTTAAGCCTATTCCTTAACGATGGTGTTTTGGAAGTTTCTACTCCTAAATTTATTTTTGTGTAATCTCATTCTTAGTGTCGTCTAACATGGTCTAGAAAAAAAAATTAGACTATGATGGTCAAATTTATATAATCTGTCAGATTTAGTTTGAAAAAATAGACGAATCAGATTAAAATAATGTCTCATAATTTATTTTATTTTATTTTGGTATTATAATGTCTTACAATTTTAATTATTGCTTATTCATCCTAATAATAATTAATAATTGCTTTGAAATCCTTACTATGCAACATTAAAATTTGAAACAAATAATAAACTTTTCACGTCAAATGACTTATTACTTTCTCTTCGGACTAAGATTGAGTTTCAAACCCATTTAACAATTTGATCTTTAGGCCAAACAACATTGCATAGCCATAATTTTCCTTCCCACTTTTTTACCCGTCTATCCCCTTTATCGTCAATTTACAATTATGCTACGGAACATATCACATTCTTTTCTATTATATTTTTCTTCTCAATATTTTTAGAAAAATACACACCTATAATAGTAATTTCTACGGTGTTTAACTTATTTTGTTTTTGAGAATTTATATATTGAGTTATTTAGTTTATATATAATCAATTGCGGCTCACTTCCTTTTGTGTAATTTATTTTTAAATTTGAGTTAATATAGTAAGTTGTGGTTGTTACAATATGTTATAGTAGTGTACGATTCAGTTTTCATAGTCCACTCATGGTGCCATGGGTGAGTTTCATAGTCATCTGTGATGCACAAAAGAAGGTGAAGAAGGGTTTTTTTTTTATATCGACCCGTTAATGCAATTGATTGAAATTTGATACAATTGACTGAAAATTGATAAAACAATGATCTTAACCAATTAATACAATTGGATGAAAATCGATAATACAAGGCAAATGAGTACTAATACATGTTAAATATTTGGATTTGAATAGATATAAATTTGATTTTATTTCCGAATCTAATCCTTAGTTCCTATTTTAAATCCGAACTATAATTTTTTATTTTTTAATCAAATGCTTATATTTTTGTTCTATTATTAAAGGTGTGTCTAAACTTTTATTAGTTGAAGAATAGATAAATTAATAATAAATATTATAATATGAAAAATAAGACAAAAGTAGTATTTTTTTTCCATAACTTTGCATAGAGTTTTAATCTGGTCCTTTGATTTTTTATTATTATTATTTTAGTCGCTTAACTTATTTTTGATTCATTATGTTGATTAAATGGTTAATAACAATTCCCAAGATAATTGATGGAGGTGAGAAAGAAAAAAACAAGGCTAAATCAATGTTATTTCGGCTGTCCTATAAGGTCAGTGCAAATGACAAGGACATGTGTATGAGTGTGTGGTACAGAATTCTAACCTTGGTGTATTTCAACTATTTTTGTGAACTATTTAATTAATAAATTAATGTAAAATTATCATATTGACCTAAAAAGATATAAATAACCATAAATATTAATTTAACCATAAAAAGAATATGATCATATTATGTTATACAACTTTTCCCAAGTGAAAATTTATGAAACAACATAGAGTAAAATTTGTCACGAATAAATTTTATAAATCCCATATAGATAACTCTCTCTTAAATAATATAATTGTACTTTAGTTTATGTTGGTATTTATATGATTTCTAATCAAAAATTTATTTGAGGAATCTTATTTTAAATATAATTTAAATTTAATTTACTAGTACGCATTCTCACTCCGTTGTCATCCTTAAACCTAGTATTAATTACTTGTGTCACGTTCTTCTATTCCTATTGTCTGCTTCAAGTCCATGTATTAATTACTTATGTCCTATTGTTTCAGGTCTACCATTTACTCGAAGCTCAAATACTAATTATTTAAGTCATTTTCTTCTAGGCCCACTATTTGCTTTAGGCTACAGTATGAGTTACTTATTAAATGATGGTCTTGAAGCCATTGATACTTAAAGAAATATGCATGATTCAATTGCCACACAATAATTTAAATCAGTAGCTATTTTCTTCTAGGACCATTGGTTGTTTCATGTCAAAGTATTAATTACTTAGTAAACAGTGTGCCAAAGCAAGAGGACATAAATAATTGATACTTCGACTTGTGAAGCAAACGGTAAACCTAAAAGAAGATGACAAAAGTAATTAATACTTAAACTTAATGCAAGTAGGCCCAAAATAAGATAACGACATAAATAATTTATATTTAAACCTTAAACGAACATTAAATTCAAAAGAATGTAAGTCAATCCCTCATTCTTTGGATTAAACCCCGTCGTTGTTATGTATGTAAAAAAAAAAAAGTTTAAGTAGTAGTGTAATAATGCATGCATGCATTTCGGAAAGTAAATCAGTGATTTATTCCTTGAAATTACAATCAGCAATTAATTTAGTTTTTAAAATCATTAAAAATAAAATTTCATCATAGATGAATTTAATTTCTATTAAGAACATTAGTTAAAACTTAAAATGAGTAATACATTTTAGTACGAAAATTGTGCCCATAGAATCTGTTACAGTTAATGAAGATTTTATTACTGGATATATTTAATTTAATCAGGATATAACTTTTTTTTTTTGTTGCTATTATCAGGATATAACTTTGACGTATATACTGCTATCACTTCCATGTAAATTTCTACTAAGAAGTTCATTATATAAACACAAATATGCCAAAATGATGCAAACAAAATTTAGTAGCTGACAACATTCTCCTTTTTCAAGTTAGATATCCACAGGCATTACTTTAAGTTTTTTTAATAACGTTTCAAGAGCCATAACTTTACAATTTTGGGTTTAAGCGACACTTTTAAAAGCTAGTTTGTAGGATAAAGATTGATACACCCTTATAAATTCAATGATGGTTATATCATTAATCGATGTGGGACTTTTAACACACCCCCTCACATCCAGAACTACACAGCTAGAACATGGGGCCAATAACAAATCTAGGATAGATTGTGATACCATCTTACAATTTTAAGTTTAAGCTTAACTTACTCCCAAAAGCTAACTTGTAGGATGAGAATTGTCACACTTTTATAAACTCAATGATGATCGTATCATTAGCCGATGTAAGAATTTCAAGAACAACACATATATGTTTATTTGTATATATGTGTACTCTTCTACTATCTACTAGCATAAGCTTAAAGTTATGTTCTTCTTACAATATTTTTGTCCTCTACTTGATTAATCTAACTTATTTAGAATTTTCTGGCATGAATTATTAGAAACTCCGTTACAATAATGGAATTCAGAAATTTTGTTTTGGAGATTTTCAAAGCATTGGTCAATTTAGTTCATCTGGAAATTTTTAAAAGAAAAATACTAATCATTTCATTTGAAATTGCAAGTTAGTCGTTAATGATATTTTTAAGTTTAAATATGTTTTTTATTCCATATAATAGGATTTTTCGAAATTAACTCCTCATTTATTAAATTTTTAAATTAGTCCCTTATTATTAAAAAAATCATTTTTTTCCCCTTATCTCGTTTAATCAATTTTAGACCAAAGACATCTTTGTTAAAAATTTTTTTCCACTAATTTTTTTTTTTCGATTTCGTCCTCTAACTAATAAAAGTTTTAAATTGTTTCTGTTACTTTTCGTTTTATTTCAATTCCATCATTTTTCATTAACTTTGTTAAATAACTGACACAGAGTCATGAAAACGTCGACAAAATGACGTCGTTTTTGTGTAAATTCTACCTCAAAACAACGTCATTTTGAATATTTTCGTTAGTCATTTAACGGAGCTAACAAAAAAGGACGAAATTGAAACAAAAGAAATGATTTGAGACTTTTATTAGTTAAAAGATGAAATCGAAAATAAAAAATAAGACAAATGACAAGAGTATTAATTTGACCTTTCTTCTATTTTCTCTTATTTTTCCTCCAAACAAATAAAAAAAATACTTTATTATTCATATTTTTATTTCTTCTCATATTTTTTTAACTCATTTTCTCTTCTTCAAAACAAAGCATAAAATGTTACCAAAAAAAAAAGATAATAAAGCATAAAACATATCATGCATCACAGTCTTAGATTCTTAATTATTAAATAACCATCGATCAATGACCCGGCTTTAGTTACGGTAGACATAGCATCTGCCAGATAGGATTTTAATAATAAGAAAATTTCATGAATAATTTTTTCTTTAAAATAAGATTTTATGTTCAAGCCTAATATAAGAAAATAAATCAAACGAAATCAATTAATATTGGGAATTGATATTGCCACTCCTTTATTGATATTGCCACTCCAATTTAAAAATTTTGCTTTGCTTTTTTACAAAGGAAAAGAGAAAAAATGAGTGGCAATATCAATTATTGGAGTGACAATATCACTTCCCTTAATATTTTGCTTCCTATACTTCAAATGGCCCTAGCCAGCCATAAAAGGCCTAAGCTCATATAGCCTCGGTCTATCTAAGAGATATTCAATAGTCTCTACCCAAGTAGTTGTGACACATGATTCAAAAGACCCGCAATTAGTTAAATGTTATTTTTACCTTCTAACTCTAACTCTTAAATGCTATTCTTACTCTTCAATTTCGCTTGTCCTAACTGAGATTGATTAGGCATAACTGTTAAAGCTGGTTATGTACAATTAGTTAGGTTCTTTAAACAGTGTGATTCTGAGAGCTTCACAATATAGTTAATTTATTCATTAAATAGACATGTATAGTACTTAGTGGTAGAAGTTAGAACGTTCAAATCAAAGATATTTCATAATTTTGATATTTCATAATAGCCTCCCTATGATTATTTAATATTTCTACAATAAGCCTACAAGATGAATTGGTTGATTCTCGCATTTAGGTTCTGATATGATCCTGCTTCTAGATAGGGAAAATTTGATACTTGTCTTTGAACTTGAAGATGACAACTCCTTAGCTCCGACGTCCTTCAGCCATCAGAGGAGGGAGGGAATACCTGCAACGCCACTCCGGTGCCAAAGTCAATGGTGAGTAGTAGAAAGGTCGAGGTAATGGAATATGATGGTTACCTTGTGTGGATTACCTCCGCCTTTTATAGTAGTGCTGGGTAGTTCGAGTTTTGAGGGTTGGTGTACTGATTTGGGGCGATAGCCCAAATCTCAAGGAAACGACCTCTGTACGGTTAAAGGAAAAATGGGAGACATACATGTAAGACGTGTTTTTCCCTTATGTACCGTTTGTCTCGCCAGCTCAGGACCGAAGAGTCGTGGATACCTCCCTTAATACGGGATGAGGGGAGACCTCACCTAGGGCAGCACACGCATCTCGTGGGGCATAACGACTGTGGAATCTTGCATATGGATACTCCCTCTATACTTGAGACGTGTTTCCTCTTGAATACCTAAGATACCCTTGGGGCGAGATCCCATCCATAACAGGTTCTATCCAAAATGAAACCTTCTTCTAATATCTTTCTTTACGAGGTTCTATGAATTGATCCAATGGAGGCTACATGTAGTTTAGGTTTAAAAGCTAGCTTAGTGATGACTTAATATAAAGATAGTACCAAAGTGAAGTGCTTCAACTCAAACACAAACAACCTCTGCTTCTCTGACTTCAACAGAGTGTCAAACAATTTTGTTATCTCATGTGTGCAATCATTCACTCAAACACATGCATAATGCATCACACTCTCATATTCTTGATTATCAAGCAAACATCAATCAATGACCCAGATTTAATTAGGCATCCACTAAATAGGATTTGGATAATAAGAAATTTTGATGAGTAATTTTTTCTTTAAAATAAGATTTTATGTTAAGCCTTATTCAAGAAAAAGAAAATCAAACGAGTTATATTAATATTCTTCTTGTACTTAAAATTTCTTATTTTGTTTTCTAAAAGAAAACACTTTGTTTTGGTAATTGTGAGTATCAACTTTTATGCTTTAGCCTTTATTATTCGATATTAATCCCTATACTTAGCACATCTTTTAATTTATTCCCTAAATATGGATGAAGATTTGACCAGACATCCTTTATAAGATATGATTTAAGACATAAATCAAAAAACAAAGTAAGCATATGAATTAAAGAAAAAAATATGGTCAAATATAGAGATCAAAGTTAAATGACGACATACACGGGCTGATCTGTAAATGTTGGAACATGTAGGGACAAAAATGAGATATCTTTTTTCTTTTATGAACTAAAACAACATCGAGTACAATGGTAAAATATTAATTTAACCAATTAAATATTTTCATTGAATATTTTATGTACAACTTAATTTTTGAGATTTTTTTTATCAACTGCTTAATTTTTTTTTTTGTAGGATAGAAAAAAGAAAAAGATACTCAAAATATTAAAAGCAATACTATAAAGAATGAATCTATTGCCACTCATCTTTATCTATTTGTTAAAAATAGCAATAACTAGTCTCTGAAGGAGGAGCGACAACATAGCTTTATTATTGGTTCTTTGGTTTACGTAAAATTAGTTGCTTCAATAGTTATAATAAGTAACTATTTTTAGTTTACAAATAATTTTAGAAATTTTGTTCTTATAAATATGTTGTAATTCATTGTTTGCAATAACACAAAATAATAAAACACAAACACAGAGAGTAATAAGAAGTATTCAAGGTGCTGGGCACCAGATTTTTCTCCTCTACCATTTATTTATTATTCAACATTTGGTATCAGAGCAAAACGGTCGAGGGCCGCCTTGCTCCAGTTAGCATATAGTGCGCATTTCCTTTTCGGTCAGGGACCGTTGTGAAGTATTGTCGGTGACGTACAGTCAAGGTATTGCGGTGTTCATATTTGGTGGTCTGGGACCATGTCAGATATTGCAACTTCAACTAACTCGATGGAGAAGTTGAACAATGACAATTATGATACTTGGAGCACGCGTATAAAATACTATATGCTTGGACAAGACTTGTGGGGTGTTGTTGGTGGTGCTGAGACAACCGCACCAACTGACGAGGGAGAAAAATCCAAATGGGAGATAAAAATTGGAAAAGCTATGTATGTATTTTCCATCACCATGGAGGATGAATTCGTGCAGCGAATCAAGGACTTGAAAACACTGAAAGAGGCTTGGGATACCCTTGCGACTTTATTTGCAAGGAAGAGTGATGCAAAGCTACAACTGTTGGAGAACGAACTCATGTCAACTCAGCAAGGTGACATGACAGTAAGCCAATATTTCACCAAGGTGAAGTCTATTTGCAATGAAATTGCAAAGTTGGATTCGGAGAGTAAAATTAATGATGCAAGAAAACGAAGAATTATTATTCATGGTTTGAATCCCAAATACCATGGGATTGTTACAGCTACTAGAGGATGGGCAAATGAGCCTACCTTGACGGAGCTAGAAAATATATTGGCCAACCAAGAAGCTTTAGACAAACAAATGTCTAAGGTGTCTATAAATGAGGAGGATAAGGCACTCTTTGCCAAAAAGAAAGTGCATAAAGAAGTTAATACAATGACCAGATTCAACAATAAAGGAGAAAGCTCAGGGAGCAGACAAGGTTGGCAAAGAGGTCGACGTGGAGGAGGTCCACAACGAGGGGGAGCAAGACAACCCCGGTACAGAGATGATAGAGAAGAAAAGAGATGTCGACGCCTAGACGACCGATGTTACAAGTGTGGCAAGAAAGGTCACTTTGCTAGAGATTGTCGAACTGAGAAAGTCGAAGGTAATGTCGTTACATTACATGAAAGTGATGAAGAATAGGATTTCCAAGCATCATTTGCTAAGGAAGAATCTAATTCTGACAAAGAATTAGATTGTGAAGAGCTCCAACAAGACAATGGTGAGGAAATGACAGCTTCATGCATGGATGAACCAGAAGAGAAGATCGCATTAGTTACACTGAGTGACAAAGCAATTAACTATGATAATGATTGGATTGTTGATTCTGGTTGTTCTAACCATATGACAGGAGACGAGGAGAAACTCTTAAATAAGGCAGAGTACAAGGGAGAGCGTGTTGTAGTGACAGCCAACAACTCTAGGTTGCCTATTGCTCATATCGGCAAGACAACTATTGTTCCTCGCAACTGGACCAGGTATACCATGTACCTGAGATGAAGAAGAACTTATTATCAGTCTCACAACTAACATCTTCAGGTAATTACGTGTTGTTTGGACCTAAAGATGTAAAAGTGTATCGGAATTTGAAGCCTTCTGGTCAACCGTTGATGGAGGGAAGACGACTTGAGTCTATCTACGTAATGTCAGCTCAAGAGGCATACGTAGACAAGACAAGAAAGAATGAGACAGTGGATTTGTGGCATGCTCGGCTTGGACACGTAAGTTATAATAAGTTGAAGGCAATGATGAAGAAAGAGATGTTAAGGGGCCTACCATATTTAGAGATACGAGACAACATTATTTGTGCAGGATGTCAGTATGGCAAAGCTCATGAGCTCCCTTATGAAGAGTCAAGATATAGAGCAGAGACACCATTGCAGCTAGTGCATTCAGATGTTTTTGGACCCGTGAAGAAACCATCAATTAGCAAAAATCGATATATGATCACATTTATCGATGATTTCTCAAGATATGTGTGGGTGGACTTTATGAAAGAGAAGTCCGAAGCTTTCATGAAGTTCAAGGAGTTTAAAGAGAAGGCTGAGAAGGAAATTGGATGTAGCATTCGTTGCTTGCGCACTGACAATGGTGGAGAGTACACTTCAAAGGAGTTCATAGTGTACCTGCATAGGTGTGGAATAAGGAGACAATTAACTTGTCCGAATACTCCACAGCAA
The DNA here is from genome assembly GCA_037177725.1 of Cyamopsis tetragonoloba. Taxonomy (NCBI): domain Eukaryota; kingdom Viridiplantae; phylum Streptophyta; class Magnoliopsida; order Fabales; family Fabaceae; genus Cyamopsis; species Cyamopsis tetragonoloba. The sequence goes on along the minus strand of CM074122.1, from coordinate 47,813,227 downwards.
AATGGAGTTGCTGAAAGGAAGAATTGACATTTGGAAGAAACTTGCAAGAGCATGCTGCATGCAAAGAATGTTCCGCCTAGGTTTTGGGCAGAATGCATGAAGATCGTTGCTTATGTCATTAATAGGCTACCTCAAGCTAGGCTTGACTTTATTTCACCGCATGAGAAATTGCAAGGGACAAAGCCATCGGTGAGTTACTTTCGAGTATTTGGATGTGTTTGCTACGTTTTAATACCAAGTCAACAACGTAGCAAATTTGACAAAAAGGCAATTCGTTGTATATTCGTTGGCTATGATAGTCAACGGAAAGGATGGAGGTGTTGTGACCCAACAACAGGGCGTTGTTATGTTTCCAGGAATGTAGTATTTGATGAAGCATCTTCTTGGTGGTCTTCTCAAGCAGTATTGTTGCCAGATTCCAAGGAGATTGAGGAGAAGGTACATGAGCAGTTGGAGGAACAACAAGAAGTTGACGAAGTTACCCCAAGTAGAGAAGAGACGATAGTTGTTGATCAAGAAAGAGAAAGGTCACCAGATAAAGGGAAAAGACCTTGGCAAACAGGTGTGCACAATAGGTCTTTAGAGGATGAAAGACCCAGCCAAATAGAAGAGACAGTGGAGGAAGTTCCTTAGATTCAACCAAGGAAATCCACGAGAACTCGAAAGCCAAATCTGAAATACGCTAATGTGGCGTTAATTGAAGATAATGGTGTGAAAGAACCAAGCACATATGAAGAAGCAGCTCTGTCTAAGGAGTGGATAGATGCAATGCAGGAGGAGCTAAAAGCACTAAAACAAAATGAAACTTGGGAGTTAGTGCCGCAGCCTCTAAAAGTACAACCCATCTCTTGCAAATGGGTATACAAGGTGAAGACTCGTCCAGATGGATCAGTGGAAAGGTACAAGGCTCGTTTAGTAGCTCGAGGTTTTTCACAAAAGTACGGGCTGGACTATGATGAGATATTTAGTCTAGTAGCTAAGATAACTATAGTACGTGTATTGTTAGCATTAGCAGCTAGCAAGTCTTGGAAGTTATGGCAGATGGATGTTAAAAATGCATTTTTGCATGGTGAGTTGGACCGAGAAATATATATGGAGCAACCCAAGGGGTTTGAGAGCAGCATTCACCCAACTTATGTGTGTAAGTTGAAGAAAGCATTGTATGGGCTAAAACAAGCGCCAAGAGCATGGTATGGAAAAATAGCGGAATTTCTAGTACAAAGTGGATATGAAGTAGCACCAGCAGATTCAAGTTTGTTCATGAAAGAACGAGGTGGTAAGCTAGCTATAGTACTTGTGTATGTTGACGATCTCATTATTACTGGAGATGATGTTGAAGAAATTCACCAGACAAGAGGCAATTTGTCTGTGCACTTTCAAATGAAGGAGCTTGAAGAATTAAAACACTTTTTGGGACTGGAGGTTGAGAGAAACAGTGATGGGATATTTCTGTGTCAGCAGAAGTATGCTCAAGACTTATTGAAAAAATTTGGTTTGTTAGATTGTAAACCAATCTCAACACCAATAGAGATGAACGCGAGATTATGCTCAACTGAAGGAAAGGGCTTGGAAGATGGCACGATGTACAGAGAGTTAGTAGGGAGTCTAATATACCTTATTTTAACTCGACTTGACATATCTTACGCAGTGGGTGTGGTAAGTCGATATATGCAGAGCCCAAAGAAGTCACATTTAGAAACAGCTCGCCGAATTTTGCGATATATCAAAGGTACTATTAATTATGGTATATTTTATAAGAAAGGTGCACAGGTTGAAGTCGTAGGATATTGCGATGCAAATTATGCTGGTGATCATGACACTCGTCGTTCGACGACTGGTTATATGTTTTCATTGGGATCAGGAGTGGTATCTTGGTGTAGCAAGAGACAACCGACGGTTTCTTTGTCTAGTACAGAGGCAGAATATAAAGCAGCAGCTATGGCAGCTCAAGAATGTACATGGTTGATGCAGTTGCTACATGATCTTCATCAACCGACTGGTTATGCAGTCGATTTATATTGTGATAATCAATCCGCAATTCGTTTGGCAGTGAATCCTGTCTTTCATGCCAGAACCAAGCATGTTGAGGTTCATTATCATTTTATTAGAGAAAAAGTACTACGAGGTGAAATTGAGATGAAGTACGTCAATACTGAAAGTCAGGTTGCAGATGTATTTACCAAAGGTCTCAACGGTTCAAAGTTCGAAGGCTTTAGAAGACAGCTCGGTATGACGACAAGGTCTACATTGAGAGAAAATAGTCATTGAGGGGGAGTGTTAAAAATAGCAATGACTAGTCTCTGAAGGAGGAGCGAAAACATAGCTTTATTATTGGTTCTTTGGTTTACTTAAAATTAGTTGCTTCAATAGTTATAATAAGTAACTATTTTTAGTTTACAAATAATTTTAGAAGTTTTGTTCTTATAAATATGTTGTAATTCATTGTTTGCAATAACACAGAATAATAAAACACAAACACAGAGAGTAATAAGAAGTATTCAAGGTGCTGGGCACCAGATTTTTCTCCTCTCCCATTTATTTATTATTCAACACTATTGTCACTTCTTTTTAATATTTTTTAATATAAAGTATATTTTCATAACTAATAAAATTTAAATGTTAATTTATATATATTATTAGGGCCGTCCCATGGATTTGTATAAATTTCAGAGGCTTTGTGCGATAATAAAAAAGAGACCCTTTAAACATATGATAGATAATTTTTTTTACTTTTATTAATAATTGTAAAAGCGAAATTAAATACAATAAAAAAGAAAAGAGAGAAAGGAAGAGTTGATAACTGAAGTGTTAAGTGATTAATGATATTTTTTTTTATATAATGTAATTTTTTTTTGAGGCCCCTGTTAATTGGAGATCCTGTGCGCAAGAACAGCTTGCACATACTCATCAATAGACCTGTAAATTATTAAAATAATAAATTTAGATGGACAATAAGGGAATTGATATTGCCACTCCAAAAATTCTATTACCACTCCTTTTTTAATATTTTAATAATATTTATTATCAATACTTTAATTTGATTGGTTAAAAATTGAATTTAAATTTAAAAAATATTTCAAAAGGAGTGATAATAAAATTTTAGGAGTGACAATATCACTTCCCGGACAATAAACAAAAAAAATTACAATAGTATCTTCCGACTATAAAATATAGTCGTAATGATAAACAGTAATTGGAAATAAATCATTGTTAGAAAAATTTACTTTCTTACTCCAACGTGATTTTTTTCGTAAAAAATAGTATACTTTAATTCTTAAATACACTTCATTTATTTTTTTGCCTATTTGGGTAAAAATAAAATATTGAGGGAAATGTGTTTATTTCGGTAATTTTGGCAAACAGTTGCGGCATCAGACCGCATTTTCACACGCATTTATTTCATTCACTCTCCTTCTGAGTTCTGAAACTTGTTCTATAAAACACACCAATAAATTATAAATTATTATATATAAATAAAAAAAATAAAAAAACCACACTGATAAACCCAAAAAACTTGTTCCAGAAAATGTGTCTTTTGTTGCAAAACGAGTCCAAAATTAATAACCTCAAATTTCTCATTCATGTTTTTATTATTATTTTATCTAAAGTTTGTTGTTGCTTCTAACTTCTCTCTCAGGTAATCGGTGTTGCTTTGCGCGTTAAAATTGTGCACTGTTCAGTGTAAACACAGAAAAACAGAACACACACAAAAGGAAAAAAAAGAGAGAGAAAAGAAGGTTTTCATTCATTGATTTCATTGCTTGTCGCGTTTTCCATCTTTTAATTTAAATTACCTCATTATTTTCATGCGTGCAAGCGATTCTCAAAATCCTCGTTTCTTGCTCCTTATCACATTTTATTCTCTTTAAGATTCTGCATTCCCCTTCCACCTCAAGTTCTTTGCTTTTTTCTCTCTGTTTTCTTCTTCTTCTTCTTTTTCTCTCTCAAACAAAAAACAAAAATAAAACCATCGTTTAGCTCAATCGGTTTCCATTGTCGTTGTCCCGGATTCTCTATCTTCTTCAATCACTTTCAAAGGTTTCAACTTTTCAGAAATCTCTTTCTGGGTATGTTTATATTCTGAAGATCTTTAGCTGATTTTTTTTTTCTGACTGAATTGGTAATGTTTCTGATTTTTGCAATTTTTGTGAGATAGCATTAGCAATTATAGTACATCCATTGCTTTGTAAAGATTTCTCTGCTGGGTTGAGGTCTTTTTAATAATAAAAATAAATCAAACATTTTGTTTTTTCTCTCATTGTTCTCTGAAAATTGCTCTGAAGATCATAAATTGGGTTTTCCTTTACTTCATTGCTTGGGGCAAAATAAAAAATTTGCACTAAAAATCACATATGAGGATTCTCACCAATTTTGGCGAAAACCCTCAACTGTTCAATCAAAAATCCAATGGTAGATTATTGCTTATGATATATCAACTATAATCCACCCTTAGATTTTTAATCAGACAATTGAATGTGTGACAGACTGTAGGTGTAGTTCCCGTTAGAACTAGAGAGATTCAAATCCAAAAATTGCATTGTAGATCATGAATTTGGTTTTCATTCACTTTATTGCTAGGGGCAAGGAATCACAGAGGGGTGCTGATTCTAAAAGGGTTCTGCTTTTTTTTTTTCTTTTTTTTTCCTTTTTCAGATAATTTCAGTTGAAGTAATTAATGGGGAATCATATGAGCAAGAAGATCCCTGAAGCATCTTCATCTGTTAACCTCAGCACAGAATTGCATTACAAAACTGAACTCAGTTCATATGAGGCTGCTTGTAAGATTGATGCTGATTTACAATCCTTTGACACAACACTTCAAGCCCGAACAAATCAAGTCATCAACACTCTAGCCATTGGCGTCGAAGTTCGTGCCCTTTCCTTCGATTCCCTAAAACAAGTCACAGAATGTCTCTTGGAGATGAATCAAGAAGTCGTAAAGGTAATCTTGGACTGCAAGAAAGACATATGGAAGAGCCAAGAATTATTTGAACTTGTTGAGGAATACTTTGAGAACAGTTTGAAAACCCTAGATTTCTGCACTGCATTGGAAAAGTGTCTTAAACGCGCTAGGGATAGCCAATTGCTTATTCTCGTCGCGCTTCAACAGTTCGAGGAGGAATCTGAGCTCGGAGACAGTCGATACGTGAGGACGTTACAAGAATTGAAGAATTTCAAACAAGCTGGTGACCCTTTCACAGAGGAATTCTTCCAAATCTTTCAATCTGTTTACAAGCAACAAATGCTCATGCTTGAAAAGTTGCAACTAAGGAAAAACAAGCTTGATAAGAAGCTAAAGTACATAAATTCTTGGAGGAAGGTTTCTAGTATGATATTTGTAGCGACATTTGCTGCTGTTTTGATATGTTCTGTTGTAGCGGCAGCTATAGCGGCGCCACCTGTTGCCGCCGCTATAGCTGCTGCTACTTCAATCCCCGTTGGTTCAATGGGAAAGTGGATCGATTCTCTTTGGAAGAACTATGAAAATGCATTGAAGGGACAAAAGGAAGTTATTGGATCAATGCAAGTTGGCACTTATGTTGCTATTAAGGACTTGGACAACATTCGGATTCTAATAGACCGGCTCGAGATTGAGATCGAGTCGCTGTTGCGTAACGTGGATTTCGCGATTGAAGAAGAAGCCATAAAGGTTGCTATAGAGGAGATCAAGAAGAAGCTTGGAGTGTTTATGAAGAATGTTGAAGATTTAGGTGTTCAAGCTGATATCTGTAGTAGGGATATTAGGAGGGCTAGGACTGTGGTTCTTCAAAGGATCATTAAGCATCCAAACAACTAAAGCCGATCTTTTGTGTGTGTTTGGATTCTCGTCAAATCATATCAAAGATGGATTTAAAACATGAAAAATATTCTTAGTTGGGGCTGAAATACATTCATATGGCCTCGTTTAAACGTGAAAGCAAACACACACTGTTAGCGAGTAATTACTTTTCTTTTATTTAAGTTATGAAATTTCTTGATTTAGTGGATCCATGCATGATTGGATTCATAGGTAATAATTGGACATATTAGTTATGTCTTTTGGAATTGGCTGATAATTTTTTTATTCTTTACATACAATAGTGTAATTGTGTATTTTTTGTTTGGTTGTATATTTTCTTTGTATTTTTATGAATTCATTTTGTATTTAGTTTGTTTATTTTGTTTAGCTGTGTCATTATACATCTTGAAATATTTTGATAAATCCTTCATCAAAAGAAATATATTGAGAGGTCAGTTAGAAATTAATTAATTAAACAACCGAAATAATTGTCATTGAATAGTAAAAAAGGCAAGTACTTGTATGTAGTATGTTTGGGAATAATACTTTTGGGAAAAAAAAGTTCTTTTTAATTATCTCAATAAGTTAATAAAAATAAGTGATTATTTTTATAAATATAAATTAAAGTGAATAAAACAAAGGCTTGCATGGTCTAGTAGTTTGATGTTTAGCATCATCCAGATTACTATGCTTTAGTTGAATCACAATTTATTAGGGGTGCACTTGGATTAGATTGGATTAAATTATTCGATGTTCAATTTATTTAAAAAGATGGATTCGTTATAGATTGAATTTATGTTTTTTTTGGTCCGTTTGAATCCGTTAGTCCAAATCAATTTATTTTTATTATTATATTATTAAATCATTTTAATCGAATTAATCGAGTTATCCAAAACTATGATACCCTATAATTTATCTTAAATGAGCATCTTGATGGAGTAATTAAGTTCACATATGGTTCATTTAATTTCATTATTTCTAGGATATGCTTTCTTATCTGAATATATATAACTAAAATAAATTAATTAAAAGATAGTAATTTCACTTTTTGAGTTCATCTTTGAAAAATAAAATATCTAAAGTTCCCAACTATTAAATGAAAAAATTAACAATTGATATTAGATGTACATTTATGAATTTATTAAATTATTCTTTGACCTACATCATTGATTATTTAGATATTTTTGTTTTTTTATGAAATTCGCTTTAATTAGAAGACTTGAATACTCAAATGTCGAGTTAATATATAAAAATAATAAAATCAAATTTAGAGTAATTTACTAAAATCATCTCCAACTTTATAGTTATAAGACATTTTAATGCTTGACTTTTTAAAATGTCTAAATTAACCAATAATTTTGCATTATGTATGTCACTTTTCTCTCAGCAGTTAAGTGACACTAATAGAGTGTCACATTATTTGACATAAGACAATGTGAGCGACCAAACGACATTTTGAGACCAAAATAGAGCCTTTTTAGCCCAAAATTAGGTTTTATTGTAAGTCATATGTCCCTTTAGTCTATCAAATCACTTACAACAAAATTAAATTTTGGGCTAAAAAATTGTTTTGAGCTTTTGGCTCCAAATTATCGTTTAGTCACTTACGTGAACTCTTATGTGTAAATGACATATCACATAGGCACTTAACATACCACATAGACAGTCTGTCAGCGTTACTTAACATCATGGACTAACTACAAAGTTAAGCACTATTTTAATAAATTACTCTTCAAATATGTCTAACTAACAAATATGTCTAACATATTAGTTTATCTTTTATTTTGATAATAGATATGGAGCAAAAGATGACCCATTTTTGTTATAACGAGTGCCATTTAAAAAAAAAAATATCACAACGATTAAGAAACGTTAATTATCCCTATTAGTTCTCTTTCATAAATGTGAAATAATTAAATTAAACTATCCGTATTATTTCTATTATACTAAATGTTAATTGTACATTGAAAAATCTTTCAAAAAAAAATAAATTGTACGTTGAAAAATTAAAGTGGCAGACTGGCAGTATGTATATAATTTGACTTTTTTTTATTAAAATAATAATCATTGTGAAAGGAGGGAAAATAAAATAATATTTTTTGAAAGATGCATAGAAAATAAAAAGGTAAATTACACTCATCATTCTTGAAGTTTAGCTAAATTATACCACACCTTATTCTTGAAGTAAAATTGCACTCCACCACATTTCATTAACTATGGTTAGTTTCATTTTTTATTTTATTTTTTTACAATGGTTAATTGATTATTTTCTACATTAAAATGGTTACTTTTTAGGTTTGAATAAGTTTTTAGTCCCAACAATTTTTATTTTTCACTTTAATCCAATTTAACTCAAAAATTTTATTTTTAGTTCTTAATAATGTTAAAATTTTTCATGACATTTTTTAGGGGACCAAAAGAAAATTAAATAATAGGTTAAAGTTAAAAATTTTAAATTTTTTATTGAAAACTAAAATTAAAAAATTAAAGGGACTAAAAATAAAATTTTTGAATTAAGCTGTATTAAAATGAAAAAAGAATTGTTGGAATTAAAAACTTATTCAAACCTAAAAACTAATCATTTTAATGTAGAAAATAATCAATTAACCATTGTAAAAAAAAAATAAATAAATTAACCATATTTAATGAATTAAGGTGGAGTACAATTTTACTCCAAGAATGGGGTAGAGTGCAATTTAGTCAAATCTCAGGGGTGATGAGTGCAATTTACCCAAAATAAAATTATAAAGAGTTTTTTTTTATATGTGCAATATTGCACAGACTAAGAAATCAAAAGTAGAAAGAAGAGTAATTCCTAATCCTCATATTTGATGTTCCTGTAAATCCTCCTACTTACTCGTTAAAAAATATTTTCAATGTTTTTTATAGTTTTAAGATTAAAAGTGCATTTAATTTCATGTTTTATAGTTTATATGGTAATAGGATGATAAGTACGGTGATTTTTAGGAGAATTTACATTACTCGTAGAAAGAAATCATAACATTAATGATATATCAAACACAATCATATTAAATTTTTGTTTCTTTTAATAACTGTTTTTTATTTTTAATTTTTTTAACATGTACAATATTACACATATTAAAAAAATTCAATTATAAAAATGTACATTTGTCTTTTTAAATGCATTGATTAATATTATTGTCAAATGTGGATAAACTTTGCCTGGAAGGAACTCATGAAAGTTGAAATTAAAGAAGCAGAATATCTTATAAGTTATGATTTCCCTGCAGCAATTATTAGTTAGTTGGAAATGAAAAGGAAGTAACACAGAAGTCGGTGATTGATAATGAAGCTTGTGCTACTTAAGGATGGAAAATGAATGCCAAATTAGGTTAATATCGTTAATCAAATGGAGAAATGTCGCTTTCAATGTAAAAAAAAAGTATCTTTTCATTAATGCTAGGGTAATAGTAATTTAAAGTAGCGTTTAACCAAATGTCTCTAAACGGAATAAAATAATGTTTTATGATTGATATATCAATCAAGTGGAACAGAATAAGATACAAATAAGATACTAAGATAAATGAACATAAGTTACTTCCTGTTCCACTTGATTGATATATCAATCATAGAACATTGATAAGTATAGAAGAAAACAAAACAAAACACACTAAAAAAGTATTTTTTTTGTTGAGTTATTTTTTATTAACAAAATAATATATATTTAAATATCTTAAATCTTATATTATTTTTTTTCGACAGAAAAATATTTTAAAAAATAATTTTTAAAAAAGTTTCATAATAAAATTATATTCAACACAATTTCTATTTAATAATTATTTTAAAAGTATATTTAATAATTGTATTTATTATGAGAAGTTTGTATTTAATAATTAATGTTTTAATAAAATATTAATACAAAAATTAATAAATTTTAAAATTATTATTTAATTATACTCATAATTTTTTTAAAAAAAACATATATACAAATTTATTTTTAATTTAATTTTATATTTTCTATTAAGTAAAGTAAAATTTTATATGCATTATCAAAAATATTTTTTATATTTTAATCCGCACTAAATACAAAATAAGACTTATAGTCATGTTCAGTTCTATGGTCATCAGCCGTACACAATTTTATTCAATTTTATTCTATTATGTAATGTACATATAACTACCTATGATTTTAATGAGAAAACTCGGGTTATTAGTTTAAATTTTCTTGAAAATAAACTCCAATTATCAATACATAAATTTTTTTTCTTCAAAATACCTAGTTAGTTCGAAAAGTGAGTTCAAGTTTTCTTGAAGTTATTATAGATGTGTTTAGCAACAAGTTGAGCGAGTCATTGGTTCAACCTTAGTCAGACTATTGTTGAACTAATTTATTTATACACACATAAATTAATATATTATTCATAAATTTAATATAGTTTTACCTGATTTATAATGTGATAAATTAATTTAATTTATGATATTAATGTTAAAAATGATACATATAAATAAAAGTGCACTAAAAGGTTTATATGTGCTTCTAGCTTGGTGTCAAAGTGTGGAAATATTGGGATTGATCATGTGTTCAATTTTTAGTGGTCAATTTTTTGTATATATTTTGAAGAAACCTTACGGTCAAATATGAGAGAGATAAACACAATATTTTCATATGCTTATCTCTCTTATATTTAGGCTCTGTTTGTTTACACTTTTATTATAAGTAAAAATATTTTTAAAGGAAAGAATGTCTTACTTACATAAAATTTATGTCGAGATCTGAAGTCACTATCAATAAAAGTACTTTTAGAAGAAGAAAAAAAGTTGAAGTATCCAAACAATCACTTAAACATAAAGTGATTTAAGATGATTTCAATCCGAATTAAACATGTGCTACTTAATGATGGTTCTCACTATTTTCATCACACTGCTTACCAGGCGCGCCACACGTTTCCAAAATTATTCTCCATAATTTTAGAATCCAATTGAAAATAAGTTCTAAATCCCAATTGAAGCTAGCTATATAACAGTAGGATCTATAGTATATCTTACCAGATTCTAGAATCCGAGTTAATTTTAAGGGGAAAGAAAAATAAGAACGTGTGAGAAAAAGGCTTGGCATGAATAATACCCACTCCAAGATTAGCAGCCATCATTCCCTCATGTATTGCTCAGAAAACTTTGATATGAAGAGTTAGAGGACAACTCCCTCAAAAGGTTAATTACTACTAGTACTTTGATTACCTTGTGCTCAAAACAATTTAATTGAATGTTGATATTCCTGACTTTCTGATTATAGTATTCTTTAGGGTTAAAAATAGATGAACAATAACACCTGAATTAATACGACATGTGTTGTTTGATGCAGATACTTTAAAAACATGAAAGAAGAAAGTCATGACACTTTGCTTGTTTGCTTGTTTTGCACGTCACTACAAACCATTAAAATTCCCACAAAAAATTAACGTGTGAAATGCACTGTTCCATCCACATTTTAATGGTTTCAACATTTGACGATTTTGCGTTTTTAATGTATCAACATGACAGCATCAAACTGCACATGACGTATAGTTCATGTAGCAATCAATTTTTAGCCCTAATTAATGCTATATTTTGTATATTTCAGGTTCAACCATGCAACTAGCTATCTTTCTATTGTTTCTTTGAACCTTGAATGCACAGTGATGAGTGGTAACTGAGGTTTCCATTACATAAATACACAAAAGTCCAATGCTGATATCAAACAACAATCAGATATAGATCTCAAACTCACAGTGCCTCCTGCCTCATCAACTATTTTGAGATGTGGCAATTAGATCTCATCTTCGAAAAGCCAAAAATTGGCTGCGGCCGAATATTGAAATACGTAGCCGGAACCAAATACGCAATGACTAGGGACACGTAGAGTTTAAACCAGACAGAGGTGAAAGTGTAGTACATGCATGCGACAGTCAGCGCGATAACAGTTATACAATTTAAAATGCTCTTCACATCAGAGATGTCCTTTTCAGTTGCTTGATCAGGAAACTGACCTTCAGATTGAAAATTCGAAAGTAACTGATCCTTCAGCTGGAATCGGTGTATCAGCCATGAGGAAAGTTCGGATTCAGAAACCGGGATACAATCAAGTGGAATGCGGCAGATATGAATGTGAACTTCAGAAGGATCCACGCCAAAGACGTTGTCCAAGAAAGACGGACAGCGGTATTTGTAGCTAATAGTAACATCATAAACTGATAATAGAAAGTTAAAAGAATCTTAGTGACAGGATAATATGAACCTATGATTGTTTAGTTTCCAATCTTCCATTAATTTGGTATCATTGCAGCTAACAAACTATGTCATTTTATCTGAAAAAGAAAAAGAGTATGCCACCACTAGAGTTTTGGCCACTTGCAAATGAACAACATGAATTGTTAACTCTTCCTAATTAGACCTTAAATTTTCTCTCATTTGCAATCAAGTCCTCATACTTTCATTTCTTTCCAATCAGACCTTAAACTTCAATTCTATTGCAAACAAACACCTTTATACTTTTCATTACTTCCCAATTAAATTTTGAACTTCTCATATCTGCAGGTTTAACAGAAAGGCTAATCTGTGAAGTGTAAGTTTTAATAAAGAAAAAAATGAAAAGTACAAGCTATCTGTTTACAAACAAGTAAAAGTTTTAGGTTTGATTGGGAAGCAATCAAAGCATAAGATGTCTGATTGCAAATGAGTGAAAGTTTAAATTGTAAGGAAAAACTCTTGGATGATGCACAATTCTTGGATCAGTATAAGGGGTAAGGACTAACGAGAGATGAAATTAATGTTGCATATTTTACGAATAATTATAATAAAAAGAGAAAATACAGACAGAAAAGAAAACCTGCAGTAAGAGAGTCTCTTAGCTCTTGCACGCACGTGCAGAAGCCCTTTGTCTTAGGAAGTAGAACGTTCTTAAGAACCGGTAACCCATGTTCAGCAGCATACTTTTGACTCCGAAGGCTTTTTTGCTCGCTACAAGAAGAAAAAGGATAGATCACGAGAAATTGTTAACAGAAGGAACATGCAAACACAGTTACATATGCTAGAACAACTCAATATGTGAATGAAGAAAGTTGTGCTTCCAAATCACCTTTTGAAGAGTGACGGCATCATTTTTTTTTCCCTAAATTTTCTCTAATCAAATTTTCAATAGAAAATCCGAATTCTCAAATACATTAAATCTGACCTTTTTTTCAAGTATCATGATGATCATAAATAAGTACACAATAGTGACTGAAAATTTTAGCTGATTACCATAATAAGGGTGATAAAAAGAAACCATTTAAAAGTGGCTTACGTAAAATCAGTGCCTTCTGGGAAAAGAGCGAGCCAGAGAGGATCTTGGGGATCCTTGAACGTAGAAAGCATTCGGCGCATGGTTGATTCATCAGCCTCCCACTTTCTTCGCACGGGAATAAACTCCAATATATGAAATGCCCAACCAAAAATCGGAAGTCTCATTAAGCTGCTCTTAAGTATGTATTTTATGTATCCGATGCATTCCTTTCGCAGGGCAAGGTCCCACAAATACATCCAGTCGACCTCTGTTCTATGATTCGCAATCAGTAAGATCCGTTCTCTTGGAGGAACAATAGCTCCAGAAAACACAACTTTAGTCTTGTTTATCTTTTCAAATAGAAATGGCCACAAAGCTAGCCAGGCACCGAAGAAAACGGAAGTTGCTTTCCGACTGTAAGTGATGCTAAGAAGTCGCACTATAACAGCACTAATAAAGCCGAAGAATACTAACATTACAAATGCTGTGGAAAGAAGCACAAGTAGACACACCAGACCCCTTAAGACTCTCAATGGAGCTATAGTATGGTACTTGGGTCCAAAACATAAACTTATAGGATTAAGAACTGCCATGTGCTATCAAAAAAAATCTTAGACAACAAAAGAAAAATAACTATACTGCCTTTTCAAGATCACCTCCGGAAAGAATTACCAATGTATAAGATTAAGAAATTAACAAGCCTAGTTTGGTGAAACCAGATATCTTTATCAAAAAAATGCTATGGCCTTTGGGATTCTAGTGCTGATGCAGACAAAAAATTCTAGACTCCGCCAGCCGTGTTGTTCTCTTAGATGATCCGATAGAAGAATATATTTTACAATGTCAGCCACAAAATGAACGCACCTATGAGAAAGTTGAAGATGTCATGTCTTTACCCTGAAGAAAATCAGAAAGAACTGAATGATATCAAGTAATACTATGAAAAATTAAAAGTAGAAAACAATAGATTTTTTTAAAAAGAATGCCCTAGGCATATCTAATAGAATAGGAAAATATTTGTCAGATTTATCAGCACGTAAAGAATGAAAAGGTATCACTTCTTATAAAGGCTACACCTCAGTATTCCAGCTATAAAAGGACTAAAGAGTAAATAAATCATGTTCCTAACAAAAATCAACTTTCCAATATATTATATACAAGGGAAGGCTATTGCAACAAATAGGAGAGATGCCAGAGCGACCCTACTTTGGAAGCACGACACAATGGTGCTCGATCAAAGACCACATTTTCAAAAATATTATTTATCAACAGATATAACCTCTCTCTACCCCTTTTTACAGAGCTAAAATTATGCTATCCACTCTCCTCACTAGTGCCTCTAATGAACTATGAACATACTCAACCTCCTTAATTGGTTCTCCGTCATCTTTGCCTCGATAGTAATACACTAATATTACTTCATACACAATCATTCGGTATCTTATACTTCCTTGTGTGACCATGTATCCATCTCAACATTCGCATATCTGCTAGCCCCACCTTTTCCTCATGTTGTACCTATAAAGCCTAACACTCATCACTACTCTCACTACTGTTGGGTAAAAATCATTCAAGTATTTGACATCAGGACAGAACAACGGAGCATGCACCATGTGTTAGAGTAGCAATGGAATAGATTCCTCATGCTATAACATGGACTTGTTGAGATCAGAAAGAATTAGCTTCGCTATCCTAATTAACATACCACTGATTAAATTGGAGAATATTAAAGCATGCAAATAACACTTCTTCTTTTATCCTAAAGACATGATGCACTAATTTAGGGATTTTGCTTCCAAATATGTTACAAACATCAATCCTCCAAATTTATGACTAGAGGGAACCTTTCCCTTCCTCATCATTCTTCTGGTGATCCTTAAAGTCCATGTGTATTTCAAATTACATTCCAGCCATAAAACCAAAAAAGAGACACATCACAGTCTCCTTCAAATCAATCTCAAACATATCTAACATCAACTTGGAAGCAAAACCATAAACAATTAAACATGTCTAAAACAGATAAAAAGAACTTATGCATCATGCACCCTAGCAATGTGATTCCAGCTCTGATCGCAACAAAAAAACATGATCACATGAAAAGTGTTTAGTTTTCAAAACAAAACCACATTATGCAAATAACAAGGGTTTATAGTTTTTTTTTTCTTTTTCTTTTTTTGGCATTTAGAAAGTAATGCACAAAATTGAAGAAACCCCATTTTCAAAAAACTCTATAGTTGCTTCTGGGCCACCCCAAAGAAAGCAGAGTAATGCAAAGCTCGAATTTTTAGCTAAAAAAGAGGTTTTCAGTTCATAAAAAACACATAATCTCATTGCAAGGTTGAAAAACAACGAACCCAGAAACGCATTTAGCTATGAGAGAGTGATTACAATGAGGATGAGCATTCTCACCTTTGTTCAAGTTCGTAGCATTTTCTCAGACCCAGAAACAGACATTGAGATCAACAAAAACTATTGGAATCAGTGGTGGGAAAGTGAGCGTTTGAGGAAAAAGAGGAAAGCCTCGTTTTGTGGAAAAGATGGAAGAAGTTAGAAGTAAAGGGGTAAGGTAAGGGTGTAGAAGATTGTAGTGGATGTTTCTGCAATAATAGTACCTTCTTCTACTGTTTCACAAGCTGAGTATGAGTGTGAAATAGCTAGCACTACCAAAAAGAGTAAGCATTCGGTAAAAAAAAAACGCATA
This sequence comes from Cyamopsis tetragonoloba, assembly GCA_037177725.1. Taxonomy (NCBI): domain Eukaryota; kingdom Viridiplantae; phylum Streptophyta; class Magnoliopsida; order Fabales; family Fabaceae; genus Cyamopsis; species Cyamopsis tetragonoloba. Next base: position 47,797,486 of record CM074122.1, on the reverse strand, counting down.
AATAAGTTTTTAGACCCTATTTAAACTTTTTCATTTTAGTTTCTACAAATATTTTTTTTCATTTTGATTCAACTAAATTTAAAATTTTTTATTTTAATCATCATAATTTTACTTCACAATAAGTATACATTTTTAATTCTTATAGTTATCAAATTTTGCTTTTAGATACTTTATAATTTTTTTTATTTTGTTTTCTGACATTTTAATTTATTATTTTTGTACCTTAAAAATTGTGATAAAAAAAAGTTCACATTAAGAACTAAAAAAAAAAATTTAAATAAAATTGAACCAAAATGAAAAAATAAATAAAAAATTGTAGGGACTAATTTTATGTTTTTTAATTAAGTTGGACTAAAATAATAAAAAAATATTTTATAGGAATTTAAATGAAAAAGTGTCAATTTTATAAGAAATAAAAACTTATTTAAGCCATAAAAATAAAACAAAATAATGATTATCAGATTATGTACCATTATTATTCATTTTTCTTTTTTTTTTGTTTTCTCCTTCAATTTTTATTATATTATTTTTAATATTTGTTTTCTGTCTTTGTTTTTTATTTTTTTTAATCTATTTTTATTATATCCATGTATCTAAAATTTAAAATGTATACTTATAATTTATAATTTTTCCTTAGTAAAAGAGTTTTCATAGTGTGAAGCCTATCATCTTTTGATAGATCCGATTCTCGTAACAAATAGCTTGTTCGCGAATGTTGATTTTGGTTGGTGGTGGGTTAGGCTTTGACCATGTGCTGAGTCACAGTTTGTATGATATTGTCTTTGTTTTGATAGCACCGTGGCAACTCCTCAAACGACGCAATGGTTTTTGATTAGGGAATGACATTGATTTTGAGTTGTAGAGATGCATTGTTTATAGAAATGTTCAAAACTAATCCAAACCATTCTAAATCGATTATACTCTGCGATAATATTATTGTTGTTGACTTATCTTTTCACTCACTCACTTCAATTTTTTTTCAAAACTATATATTTTTACTCTTTAGTGTTTTACGGTGGCTTCCATGTAGGCCATTTAGCTTTGCCTTTTATTTTAATTTTGCCAACTTTGATAAAAAAAATTAACTTGAACATTTCACTTAATTACAATAGATTAGGCTCTTTTAAAAATATCTTTTTAGTTTTTGTTTTCAAATGCAATTTTAAAAATAAAACATGTTCTACTAAAATAGAATTAAATTGATTTTTATCTCGCTTTCAAGATTATTTTAACCGAGTTTTCAAAATAACAAAAAGATATCTATTGTTTCTAACTTTTACTTTTGAAAATATGCCGCCGCCACTCACCACAATCACCATTGCACAATCACAACGACGGCCACCATCGTTGTTATCGTCACCACCACCACCACCCCAACCACCATATATTACTATCATATTTCATAATATACCTATCGTTTTACATATTATTATATTTGCATTATACGTTGTTATTTAACATTATTATTTTTTTAGAAATTATTATTACTCGTTTTTTATATATTTTAATTACCACTATTACTTCTTATTGTTGTGATTATTTTAAATTATTATAATTATTTTTATCATCATGGTTTAATTAGGTGTAAAATTGTCATATTTAAGTTCATAAAATTTGCAACTTTTTAAAATTAAAAACCATAAAAACTAAAACCAAAATTTGAAAACTAAGGGCTTGTTTGATTTCTCTTTTTGAAAACAGTTTTCTGTTTTTAAAAATAGAAAACTAAAAAACCCGTTTAGCAGTCAAGTTTTCAAAAACAGTTTTGGGAAACAGTTTTTGTTTTTCAGTATTTAAAAACCAAAATATGAAAACATCTAAAACATGTTTTGGTTTTTAGTTTTCAGTTTTGTGAATTTACACACAAATTTGTATTGAAAACTTCCCTCACTTTTTTTTAAAAACTGTTTTCTGAAAACTGTTTTATAATACAATTTTTAAAAACTAAAAACCAAAACTATGTCAAACAAGTCCTAAAAACCACCCTGAATGGGGCTTTAGGTTTACATTATGTTTTACTCATTTTCATTAAAAACCAATAAACAATATAAGTAATAAAAAAATAGTTTTTTTTTCAATTTTTGCTGAGACATTAGGGTAATCATGGACCAGATTAACTCGATGGACTCGATCACTTGGATTTGATTAAATTAAAAAAAAATTCACATTGAACTAAATTAATGGGTTAGATTGAATTTAAAAATACTGAGTCCGCCTAAATTGGGTCAAATATTAGATTATATATTTTCAAACCTTATCAATTCAATCTAATTTGACAATACATTTTTCCAGTATTTTTTTATTAAAATTATATATATATATATATATATGTTTTGGCATTTTTTTATTTATATTTTAACTTTTATTAAAAGTTTTATATATAAAATATTTAAAAGTAAATAAGCACGTTCAATTGACCACCTAACCTAATGTAACTTAACTTTATTCGAATGAGATCGAATTGGATTTGACAAATGACAATAAAAATATATTCAACCCAATCCAATACAATTGTACTCAATTAATTGAATTGAATAAGATTTTTGTGTAAATTTGATCTAATCCAACCAATTATCACTCTCACTAAGCATCAAGTAAACTCTAGTTAAAATTAAAAAGTATGATGTGAGACTAAAAAAGTAAAATACCAATATAATAGAAATTAAAGATTTATTTAAGCCATATAAAAATAATCAAATTACTCCTTTTCTTTTGTTCTCTTTTTAAGGTTGTTACCTACATATTTTTTAAATGATTAATTATGACATGAATTTATCATATATAGACCAAATTATTTTTATTTAATTATATAATATGATACAATGAAAAGAGAATTAAATAAAAAAAATATGATTAGTAAATAAAAAGTGACAAAAAATAATCAAAATGTACATTTATTAATTAGAGATTGAATTAAAAACTCAAAATTAATAATATTTTGAAATTCTAAAACTATAATGGTATGAAAATAAAAATTAAAGGCATTCACAAAAAAATTAAATTAAATTAAAGGCTAAAAAAAAAAAAAAAAAAACGGAAAGAGTATTAAAAAGACGGTGAGTAGAGGAAGCAAGGAAGCAAGTTTGGTGAGTCTAGTGAGTGTGAGCTTGGTTTTTATTCTGAGCTGCGTTGCGTGCGTTCCTTCCCTTAAACCTTTCTCTCACTCTCTCTCTCTTCTCTGAATCAAATGGACATTGATTTCAAAGAATACCAGTTACGTTGTGAACTCCATGGCCACGAAGACGACGTAAGATTTCTGTTTCAAAATTTCCATACATAACATCCTCAAATTCAAACATCATCGTTTGAATTTTTGTTTTCTAGAAAATTAGAAATTGTAGTGATCAAACTAGTTATTTTGTAGTGCTTAATTCGAATTTGCATTGGTTGGTTGAACACCAGGTTCGTGGAATATGCGTGTGCGGAAACGAGGGCATAGCGACGTCGTCGAGGGACCGAACGGTTAGGTTGTGGTCTCCGGATAAGCGTAAATTCGCGTCTTCGAAGATTCTGTTAGGGCACTCGAGCTTCGTGGGACCCTTGTCATGGATTCCCCCAAATTCCGAGTTCCCACAAGGTGGGATTGTGTCTGGTGGCATGGACACTCTTGTGTTGGTGTGGGACTTGAGCACCGGTGAGAAGGTTCACACCCTCAAGGGCCATCAATTGCAGGTCACTGGCATTGCACTTGATGATGGGGACATTGTTTCGTCTTCTGTTGATTGGTGGGCTTTTCAATCTCACTTTAATATAACTAATGCAATGTTTAGATTGCTGACGCCATCGCACTGTAGTTTTAGTCGCATTGTGGTTATGGTGTAGTGTTAAATGTTGCTAAATGTGATCGGATGCTGTCTTTACGGACAGCAATCATGGTCTGATGCTGTTTCAGTTGGTTGTTGAGATCATAATGTTGCAGCATGATATCATTGAGTACACCACAATTTAAAACCTTGCACTCGATGTCTTTGGACTCTGTTTGTCCTACACTTAAATTCCTTCTTTTGAAATTTGGATGAGATCTATTACAATGTATTGAATATTTTTATATTTTTATACTGATTTGTGTTAATCATAGCCCAAATTATCGTAATTCTGATCCATCCATGTTTTCCAAACTTATAATGGTCTAATTGACACACACTGTTGGCCGTGTTATATTTTAATTAGAATATATATATATATATATATTGTTTTCTCTTAGAAAAAAATGTCACTTGGGTTGCTTTATCTTCATTTATTAATTGCTATCTGAATTTCTCTTGCAGTACCTTGAAACGGTGGAGGAATGGGCAGTCTATAGAGACGTGGGAGGCTCATAAGGCACCAGTCCAAGCAGTTATAAAGCTACCCACAGGCGAGCTTGTTACAGGTATAGATAATTGTTAAATGTTACTACTTTTTGTCAATAACTTTTCGTTATGCTGAGCTTGTAAGTTATAAATGATATTGCTATGACATTAGTCTGAAGTAAGTTTGTCAACTTCTCACAATTATAGGTTCAAGTGATACTACTTTAAAGCTTTGGAGAGGAAAAACATGTTTACATACTTTTGAAGGACATTCAGGTTTGCTTTCCTGTCTCTAGACTACACTACGTTGTAAATTTCCCTCATATATTTCCTGTCTCTAGACTAGACTACGATGTGAAATTCCCTCATACATTTCTTTGGGTGGTGAGGGATGGCAGAATTCAGTGTTGAAGTTCAGTATATTTTGCATGCCATATTTGTTAAGTGATTATATTTTTCAATGATCCATTTTATTATACTTATTGTTTTCTTTCAATATGACTTGTATCTTCGAATTTAAAGAAGTTCAAAGAGGTCTTAGCTACTAAAAGATTCCTTAGGAAGTGAGAACATGTTTTAGCAGTCATATTATACCCTTTTATGCTGTTGTGGGCTACACTTTTCTTTTCTTTTCTTTTTTGTTTTTTCAGTGTCTTAAATATAGACTGATATAGTGATATCACTTTGCAAATGCTAACAACTTTTGAGGACTGTGCAGATACAGTTCGAGGCTTGGCTGTGATGTCTGGTCTCGGAATCCTGTCTGCATCCCATGATGGGTGGGTTAATTTCTGCTGGGAACTCTCTCTCTCTCTCTCTCTCTACACTCACACACACCTTGTTTGACTTGTCTCTGTTACTGCAGTTCTGTCCGATTATGGGCAGTTAGTGGTGAGGTTTTGATGGAGATGGTTGGCCATACTGCAATTGTTTATTCAGTTGATTCACATGCATCAGGACTTATTGTCAGTGGTAGTGAAGATCGTTTTGCAAAAATATGGAAAGGTGATTATCTTATTTTTGTTTCTTGCTGTAGAGATCACGTGTCTTTGAAATATTATCTGCGTATATTGCTTCAGTGACAATACTTATACATTTGAGTTTTATGGCCCTGGTTCAATTTTTAAGTGTGTTTAGTGAGCTACAGACTTAATTTGATCTGTCTAAGTTTATAGGGAGGTTTTTAATTGGAATCTCATCATGTTCCTTAGGCTAGCTAGTAGCTAACTACTATAGGAAACTGCTTGATATTTTGCTCTCTTTGGTCAGCTGCCACTTTTGCAATTCATAGGTTCAGCATTAATGTTTTGGGTTATGTTAATATCCACCATTATTGCAATTCGTTTCTTTTGTTAATCAAGTTACACATTAGTTCTTTTTAAGAAAATGAGTACAAGGTCTATTTTGGAGTATCATATGAAGAGACCCTTCTCTTCTAACATTTACTGTTCAAGTCGCCATAGGTGAATCTTCCAAGGTTGAATGCTGCTCAAAGGCATCAGTTTTACTTCATTTCATTTATGGTTTATTTATTTTTGCTCCAAGCTTATGTAACTTGTAGCTTGGAATTACAGACTTTTTGCTCGTAAATACTTTTCAGATGGGGTTTGTGTTCAGAGCATAGAGCATCCTGGTTGCGTTTGGGATGCAAAATTTATGGAAAATGGGGATATTGTAACAGCATGTTCGGATGGAGTTGTACGCATTTGGACTGTAGATCAGGATAATGTAGCTGACCAGCTTGAGCTTGATTTATACACTTCACAACTTTCTCAATACAAGTCTAGCAGGTATGGTTTTTTATTGGCTGTCATAATATGTGTGTGATACTCCCCTGACCCATCAGTTTCTCCTTTTATTTTCTGTTCATGTTGTGAATTTCTTAACCGTGCTCTTCATTCTGAAAATACACAGTCCATTTGTCCTTGGTAAAAAAATTATTATTTTTAACTTTTTACTCTGTTACTCCAAATGATTTCCAATTTTTATTTTTAAAATTTTAATCTATTGATCATCCTGTACATGGATTCATTTTGTCATGCTATTACTTATGAATTTGGTTGTTCTGTTAATTTTTGCTAGAAAGAGGGTTGGGGGACTGAAATTGGAAGAGCTACCAGGCTTGGAGGCACTGAAGTTACCAGGTCTAGTTTTAACTGTTATCTTTTCCTTTTTGAATTGGATAAAATTTATTGCTCAATTCCGCACCCTAGTGTTTGCCATGGTTTCTGTCTTAAGCATCTTGTGGTTCTGTACAGGAACTAGTGATGGCCAGACGAAAGTAGTTAGAGAGGGGGATAATGGAGTGGCATATGCATGGAACATGGCACAGCAGAAGTGGGATAAAGTAATTCCCTTACTTCAATTCTTTATGAACCTTTGTTATCTATATAAATGAACGGAACTCCAAATGAATCAATTTAGCTTTTATTATTTCTGTTTTCTTTAACCAGTGTAATTGTGTCACCTGAGTCAAATACAAGGTTTTTTTAATTGACGATTTATGTTTATTCTAAGATTGGTGAAGTTGTTGATGGACCGGAGGAGTCAAGTCGCCCTATTTTTGATGGTGTTCAGTATGATTATGGTAAGTTTCGTATGTTTCCTTTGATCACTTGATTGGGTTTACCTTCTTGCCACACATTTCTTATGGATTTCACCTTGGTTTCTCAGTGTTTGATGTCGATATTGGAGATGGTATGCCTATCCGTAAGTTGCCATACAACCGATCAGGTACACGACCACTCTTTTTTGCCTTAAGTTGCATCTTTGAGTTCTGACTAAGTAATGTAGGGTTTGGCTTTCCTGTGCCACTGCAAGAGATATTATTGCCTGTTTGTTCTCTAAGTATTTTGATATAATGAACTGTTCGTGCCACAACAAGAGACATTATTGCCTGTTTGTTTTGCTCTATCCTGTAAAGAAAGAGCTCATTTCCTCAAATATTTTTCCTCTATTAGTTTGCAATGTGAGGATAAGATACTACCCTCTCTTATGAGTGTACTGGGGCTTAGGAATGATGAATTAGGCTTCCAAGGCTTTTCCTTGATATACTGTTTTGATAAGTCTTATCAGCGTGTTTATTGCCTATTTTCTGCTTTAAGTTCTGTTGTCACCTGCAATTATTTGCCCTGTATAAACCGTGGTAGATACTTAGAATCAAACCTTGTCCTAGTTTATATAATCCCTTAATTTTTCTTTGGATGGCTTACTATTTTGTTGGCTCCAACTTCAAGTAATTTATGTTGTTGAATTATAATCTGCTTACCAATAAAGAAAATTGATATGTCTCCAGATAATCCGTATGATGTTGCTGACAAATGGCTACTCAAAGAAGGTCTTCCTCTTTCCTTCCGTGAGCAAATCGTACAGTTCATACTCCAAAATACTGGACAAAAAGATATTACTTTCGATGCTTCATTTCGCGATCCCTACACTGGCTGTAAGTAGTGCCTGTTAAAAAAATTGGTGATCAATAAGCTCCATTATCTGTGTAATCCTCCTTTTTTATTTGATTGTTTTTTGTCTTGTTTTCGGTTTCAGCGAATGCTTACGTACCAGGACAACCTTCACGCATGTCTGGTAATTAAAAATCACCTGATTTTGTCCTGCATAATTTCCATCATATTAATGTTACTATATTATTTGCTTATTGACTCTCTGAACTAAAATTGCTTTTCTTCTGTGGCAGATTCTGCAAAACCTATTTTCAAGCATATTCCCAAGGTGTGCTTTCAAACACTTTGATTTAGAAGTTACTGATGTCTTTGGCCTTGGGGAAATACTTTTAGCCCAGGAGTTTTTTAGTCCTGAGACTCCTGGAGAATGAATGATCCGTTATGCCTTTTACTGTAATTACACACATGTCACATAAGTATATAAACATTATATCTCAGGTTACATTTGGGTAATCAAAGCCAGGCTATGTGGTGATGTCCTCAAGTCTAACATAATGTATTTTACATGTCATAAGGTTTGTGTAAATTCATAATATTAGCTCCGCTTATTAACTCATTCAAAAAGGAATTTGCATTATTTTTAACTTGCTATGATTTTGATCTATGCATCCCTGTGTACTAAAGACATGGATTCCATAATTCAGTACATGGCCAGTGTGGCTTCAGGGGAACTCAATAGCAAGAAATGATACTTGGCTCTTGGTAGGGCCTTTGTTTACTTGAGTTGTAAATGGGTTGTCTCTCAAGAAAATTGGTTGATAAGTTCCTGTATTAACTTATGCATTCCTTGTAACCGGAATCTAATGTTACAATTATAATTATAATACAAACTGTCTGACAGACCAATATATTATCTTTATAGAGTGTTGCTCAATGTACAAGTAATTTGATCTTATTTAGAAGTGATTTCTTCTAGTAATGTAATCATTTGCTTTGTTTTTTAAAAACCGAGTCCAATGTTTAAATTGTGATTTGAACTTTTTCCCTCTTTAGCAAATTGTGTAATTTAATAGCTCATGCTCAGTTCTTACTTCTGTTGTCAGAGAGGGATGCTTGTTTTTGATGCAGCTCAGTTTGATGGGATCCTTAAAAAAATTACTGAGTTCAATAATGCTTTACTATCTGACCAGGTAACCAGATGATTGGAAAACTTCCCCCCTGAGTCGTTAATATGCATGCATAATGTTAAAAATGTATTCTTTGGTTATGACGATGAACCACCTGCGATGGTTAGGACTAGGAAACCTTTTTAGTCTTCAATATCTAACCTGTCCTTGATCATTTTAAACTTCAATTTACCTGTTGATGTCTTTATGATTCTAACTTCACATGGTTGACGTTGACTGTAAAAATGCCTTTTGTTTTTAGAGATCTACATGTTATGATTATTGATTACATTTATAATAGACATATACTTTGACTTACTGCCCACCTTTAAGAAATACACAGCAAGTGATCTGCGTGTTTGATATTATTAATGCCTAGATTTGCCACGTGTAAGAACAATGCAGCTTCATGTTTTAGCAAGCATGCTTCAATTTTCAATGTCATTTCTTTTGTTAATGTTACGCTGCAATGTGCATTCAAATAATGAATTTTCTGAGTAATTTGGTTCTATTGTCAATCTGTTGCAGGAAAAGAAGAACTTATCTTTGACTGAGCTCGATGTTTCCAGACTGGGTGCCATTCTTAAAATTCTGAAAGATACTTCACATTATCATTCTAGTAAATTTGCAGACGCTGATATAGCCTTGTTACTGAATTTGCTCCGCTCATGGCCAGTCACAATGATATTTCCTGGTTAGTTGATGTAGTTTGAGTTTTTTATTATGTTTCTCCATTTTTTTTGTATGTCAAGAAATTTTCATTGCTACGTTGACAAAACCATTGGAAGAAATTTGTTTCATGACCTCTTCTTATCAGTGAACTTATCTAGTCTTTAGGAAAATGGTTTTGCTACCTTCTTCATCTGTTGCTTTCTCTATGCAGTCATTGATATTGTAAGGATGGTAGTTCTTCATCCAGATGGGGCTATTGTACTTCACAAGCATTTTGAAGCTGAAAATGGTATCAACATCACCATCATTTTGTTTTGAAATTAAATTGACATTAATAAATTTAATTGCATGTTGTGCAAAATGTATGATTAAAGATACTCCATTAGTTTTGGACCTCATTTTTGTTCCTTAACTTTTCTCTTGTGGTGTCATGTTTCATTGTTTTTCTCCTTTCTTCTATCCAGACATACTAATGGAAGTGATTAAGAAAGTTACCATAAATCCAACAATTCCTGCAAATCTGTTGACCAGCATTCGTGCTGTAACTAATCTCTTTAAGAATTCATGCTACTACAACTGGTTGCAGAAACATCATAGAGAGGTTAGCGTCTCTTTATTGCAATTTTTTTACTTGGAATATTTAAAAGACTTGATAAGATTTGCTTGGAAGACTAACTTTAATGTAGGAATTTTCTTGTGTAACATTTTTGAAAGAAAAAAGGTGTATGAACTTGTTTTCTCTGATCAAGTCAGAGCTTCAAATGGCTAAGTTTCAAATATCATGTATTTAATTATTTATTTCAACATTTTCATTGGATTTTCAGAATGCCTTAGTCTGAATAATTCAACTCCTTAACATCACTGATACAGTCATATCCGTCTTTTTTTTAATTAAAAATTTTCATTGCTGAAGGATGATGTGGCCTTGTCCATCTTTTTTTGTTTGTCTGGGGTTAGATTGGTCTTGGTTATTTATTTGTGCTAAATGTCCCTGATTTGCAGATTCTTGATGCTTTCTCAAGGGTTATTTCATCTTCAAACAAAAACTTGCAATTGGCATACTCTACCTTGGTACTCAAGTACGTATATTTTGGGTTCAAATACTCCACTCAATTAAGTATATTCTTGACTCTTAAGTTAGCGCTCACTCAGTTGTAATTGTATAGTAGTTATATATATATAGGGTTTTGCTATCCATTGCCCTAAGGGCAATGGTTAAGCAACCCATAAATAGAAATTTTAAGTGTCGGAAAGTGCAAAGTATTTAATGCTACGAAATCATTTTTTTTTATTTTAAATGCAAATTTTCCATTTATGGGTTGCTTAACCATTGCCCCTTAGGGCAATGGATAGCAAAACCCATATATATATATAGAGAGAGAGAGACAAAAATATGTAAGAAAGCTATTATGGATTTCTGGTGCTTTTCTTATAAGCTAAAAATAATAAGAAACCTTCTGAAAGGAAAGCTGTATCATTGAATCACCTTTTTTAAATTTTTATGCGCCCTTGGTGCACATTTAGTTTTTTCACACGTTTGTTCTGGAAAAAACCAATACTTGATTAGTTTTTCATATTCAAGTCATGTAATTTCTTTAGTAGTTCTCAACTTCTCATATTTATATTTTCTTATGTATAATTGGTTTGTTTGGAACTTAAGGGCATGTTTACTTTGTTTTCAGTTTTGTGTTTTTAATTTCTATTTTATGAGTAATTGTAATGTAAAACTATCATCTTGTCTTCATTTCATTTTCTTTTTTTAAAATTTTATATAGAAAGTTCCGAAAACAACCAAAACAACTGTAATTTGTTTTCAATGTTTTGTAAAATCTCTCCACTTCCCCTTACAAACTAAATACAAATACAATGCTTTTTAATTCTTTCCCCCTACTCTTTAAACTAAATACATGAAAAATGAAAACACAAAAGTGAAAATAAAGTAAACAGGCCCTTAGCTTTTAGAAGCTCCCTTCTATGTTGCATTAATTTTGAATAAAAAGGTAGTCTCCTTGTTTAGGTGTAGAAGTGCTCCAGTGCTTTCTACATTTTTATTGTTTAAAAAATTAAATAGAAAAAAAATTCTTTTTTAATGACAAGAGGAAGAAGGTAGGGCAATTCTGGGAGCATTTGGAATTTTTCATTTTATTTTTACCTCTCCTCCGTTGCTGCTCTACTTAATGCATAAGTACAGACACTGAAGCAGTGGTTGTGACTTTTGCATATTTGAATGTCACGATATCTTCCATTATTTTCATTATATAAGTGAGATATTAAGGGTCAATGTTGTAAGCATGCAATAACTTTTATTCCTCATGTGATTCTCACAGTTATGCAGTGCTATTAATCGAAACAAAGGATCAAGAAGGTCAATCTCAAGTTCTATTAGCCGCACTTGAGGTATATCATTTGCTGTTTAAACTTGGCTAAAACAAGTAAACAACCACTGTTGCACCACCAAAACTTATCCCATTGCATGAGGTCGACTTGTTTAATTACATTAGGCTCTATCAAAGTTCAAAATTTCAATAACAACATTTTGTACAAGGTCTTTTTAAATGTTTCCTCAGCACTCCTTTACCCTTCAAAATTTCAATAACTTATTTTCTCCTCGTTGGAGCCTCTGTTAGTCTTCTTGCATGAGCAGACCACCTAGGAGAATTTTTTTCTCCATTTGAATTGGTGCTTGTGCTGCTCCTGCTCCTGCTCCAACTTTCTCCTGAATACACGGTCTTTTTGGATATGATTTTTCCTTGTAGGTCTTCTAATCCACCTCAATATTTTCCTCTTTGTGCACTTTTTTTATTCTTGTTGACACAATATACTACCTAGCACTCGAATAGATCATTATTGGTCTTATAATTTTCTCGTAAATTTTTCCCAAGTTTTGTCAAGAACTTTGCAACTAAAAATTAGACCTAAAGCATTTCTTCATGTCACCTGCCAAACTTGAACCCCAATGTGTTATATCCTCATCAATCTGATACCTAAAGTTTGCAACTTGTAGTAGTATGTTGTCACTAATTTCCACCCAATATTGCTTGTATCTTACTAAACTTGCATTTCATTTACCTCGTTGAGTTCCCTATAAATGAAAAGCCTTCAAATTCAAAGCTTCTTCACACTTTAAAACAGAAAGAGAGAAAAAAAAAAAAACCAAGGAGTAAGTTGAGGTGCATAATATTTGTAAGATTTCTAGATTATTCAAACTATCAAATTTATTACTTTTTGATGTTATTCCTGAATTAAACAAATATGCACTTTATTTTATTTTTGCAGATTGTTGAGGAAGAAAATGTAGATGTTGATTCCAAATATCGTGCATTCGTTGCTGTTGGATCACTGGTATGTTTAACTTTCTGTCTCTTAACCTGTGTTTGATACAAAAATTCTATTTTATTCTGCTAAGTCATGCTGGTCTGCATGTTGTATCTAACTTGATATATAACCACATCTTTTGCTCGTATGTTCAAATCTGCTTTTGCAAAACCTTATTATCCAATTCATTTTTCCCTCATTTTTGTTGTTGGTTTCGGTTTGTATCCTAGTCAATGGAAACACCTTTGTCATTGTACATCAGATTTGAACAAGGAATGCGATCCTGTTATAGACTAAGTTGCAAAAATGAAATACATTTTATTCGTTCAGGAAGCATAAAAAGAATTCGAAGTGCATTTGTAAATATCAATGAATTGTAATTTTTCAACAAAATATGACATTAGATTATTTTTTATTTTTATTTTTTTGCTTATAAGTTCATTTAATTTGAGGCATATATTCCTCTGAACTTCTTACCTCAAATTTACAATCCTCAAATCCTCTTCAAACAGATGCTTGAGGGTCTTGTGAAGCAAACAGCCCTGGACTTTGATGTTTTGACCGTTGCAAAAGCAGCAAAGGGTTCTAAGGAATCCAAGATTGCTGAAGTTGGATCTGACATCGAATTGTTGACAAAACAGAGCTGAAAATTCAATACTTTTGGGTGATTAATCTCTCCCATTCCTCCAAAACCAAATGAAATTGAAAGGTAAAGAAGGAATGATCATACTCATGTTACTGACCCATAATCAGACACATCCTCTTTGGGGTTTCTTTTTTTATTATTTTGATCTTTTTGTATCTTTGGAGGGGAAGGGTCAAAGAATCATGTGATGAGTTCTTTTGAGGTGGAAATATTTATACAATGTACAGCATTCTGATCGTCAGAACCTTGTTCCAAATTACTTTTCATTTTTATTTAAAATGCGATACTACAATATGAAAGGAAATATTGACTTTTCAGTTCATTATCCACGTTTCCATCATGTGTTACTACTTCAACTCTAAGGAAATAAGGAGCCATAATTTTTTTTATTATTTTTTCTGCTTTTGATCCATTAAATTACAAGTAACATAGTTAGGAACATGGAAAAGATAGGTTTGCCAAGGAGGATGATGGAGCCATAATAACATTTCAGCAAAGTTCATATTAAATGCACAACTATGATTAAGTGTGTGTTTGGTTTAGCGTTCGTAGAATTGATTTTGAATCAATGTGATTTTATATTGATTTCATGTAAAATTAATTTTAAAGTAACGTAATTTATGTTTAGGGATTTTTTTCTCAAAAGCAAGTTTAGAGTAAGATACAGTGACGCAACGTGAAAGTAAGTCTCACTTTGTTTTAGCCAAAATCAATTTTGACAACTCAAAATTAATTTTAACTTTTTTTCAATGCAAAAACAAACAGCTGATTTATCAATCAAAATTGATTTTAGCTCTTCAAAATCAATTTCAGTACAATTCAACATTTTGTCAAACATACACTAACTCATTAGTGGCCAATGGCAATGCAATCATGATTTGGCATGACAATTATCACCAGATTTTGGATATCCCTATGGGGACGACTCCATTTGGGGTTCCGTGGTTGGGGAATTTTTTTCCGTGGGGATTGGGATGAGGATGGGGACTATGCTCCTCGCATCCCCGAGTATGTATATAAAATTATATAAATACCATTATTTAATATAATAAATGTACATAAGATTAATAGGATTAATGTAGTAATTGTGTATTAAAAAGTTAATATGATTAATTTTTATCTATTATCATCTCTGCTCTTAGTTCTTGCCCCTACATTATTAACTCTTGTACTTATCGTTTGTTCATTTCTGCATGTCATTCTTGCTTGCTATGCTCGTTCCTGATATTGCATCATTTTTGCTTTTTCGTTGTTAGTTTGACTTTTACATTGGTTCTTTTTTTACTACTTGTGTTTCGGATTTTTTTTACTTTTTAAGAATTTTTTTCATTTTTAATATCTGTGGGGAGACGGGGAATGGAGATGGGGAGAAAAATATTCTCGTCGCATGGATGAGGATGGGAAGGAAACTAAGTTGCCCTGTCTCATTGCCACCCTTAATCATGATACAATCCTATTTTGTGAAGAGAACAAAATTTTTCTAAAAGTTCATATACACAGTATCTTTTTAAGTTTTTTAAAATAACACAAACTATTAAACTAAACAAAATTAGCAATTCGCACAATTTTATGTAACAGAACTAGACCCACCATAAATACTCACAGAATACCATAAAAGGTGAAAGAGAGACTATCTAGGAGAACAAATTAAAATCATTGAAATGCACACATAATAGACCATTGATATAATTAACTAAAAAATTAAAATGAGAAAATAAACCCTAATTTATTTTATTGAATTCTTAAATAAAATGATTTAACTTTTTAATTTTTTTACCTTTTTCTCCCTCTCCATTCTACCCACACAACTAAATGAATCATAAAAAATATACCTTATATTGAATTAATGTAAAGAAAATTTAGGAGTATATATTCATTAATAAGAGTTGGAATAGTATTTAGTAATGAAAAAACTTGTCAAATTTTACTTATATTTAAAACTATAGATAATGCATGAGAAAGAAAAAAAAAACTAGAGATAATACCAATTATCGATCATATTGTTAGTATATATATAAAAATCAAATGGGTAAAATGCAGTCAACTCTTTTGAAGTATTTAGAAATTGCAACAAACTCCGAAATACTCTGTATCTTGGTGTTGAAGGTACTTGCAAAATTCTTGTTGATCTTATGCTCATTTTGTATTATGCAAAATCTGGCATTTATGCAAATCCTGGGGATGGAGCTTCAAACACTTATGGGGGTAGTTTTCCTCTTCAAATAGCAATTTTATATCAATTAACTTCAAAACAAAAAAAAAATGACTGATGAGGTGTACAAATAAAACCGAAGTGATAGAGAGTTAGCGTTGGAATAAGCATGTGTTTTTGTGAGAAGTAATTTATTTAAGAAGAGAAGATTGAAGAGTCCCAAAAAGGAAAAATTGAAATCTTTGATTTTTGTGTTAATGGTGTGAAATTGTTATTGGTGCTGAGTGAATGAAGGTAACGAGGGGAAGAGTAATTAAGTGAAAAAGATAAGAACTGAAGTAGAATAAAAAAGGTCCAAAACATTGAGAAAGAGGTAGAAGAGTCTATATGGATATGGGATGTATTGCTAGCTTGATCAGTGATGGACATAGAAGAAGGAGAGTGCTCATCAATGGGCATGTCGTCAGGATCAGGCTAAGATCATAAAGTGGGTGAGTCTAAGTTGAAGATGTCTCTAGGGTTAATTAAGAATATATTTTTGGTGATGTATTTTTGTTGAAAATTGTTTCTTGTGCTCTCTAATTAATTTATTTTGCTTTTAAAAAAAGGAAACTTTTTTTCACTAATTAATGGGTTTTTTTATAGTGAAAATTCGCCTCGTTCTATGCCTCAGTTTGATTATTAACTTAAGGATATTACCGTCAGAAAAAACGGGTGTCACAAGGACATAACATGGAAAATAAATAAATAAATCATGCCCCCAAGGTCCGGATATTATTGGCTATATTTTTTTTAAAAGAGTCTATTAAATTTTTTTTTCAATATAGTATATAAAAAATGTATTTATAATTTAGTTTTTAACTAGATCGAGTTTGGCCTAGACCTATTTGGACAAGCCTGGACCAAGCCCGTTTCTTTATGGATTTTTATGGGACGGGCCAAAAAGATCAAATTTTTTTTCAATCTTATTAAGTCTGAGACTTTTTTGAGTAATCTACACGGGCCGGCTCATATGGCCGGCTCTATTCCCAACCAGAGTTAAACATTTGATCATCCTTAATCTATTTTGCTTCTTAAAAAGTAGATAAATTGAAATCCATATCAATAATTATAATTTTACTATTATTATTCACTCCATTATTTTATTTTTAATATTTTTAATCTGTTTCCTATATTTATTCACTCCATCTTAACTGTTAGATCTTAATATTCTAAAAAAAATAGTATTTTAATTTTATGTATAATGATATTTTTACTTTTGTTTTGTGAGAGGACGCACTAGTGTGTCAAACTTAGTTGACACTCTATTATTCTTCTCACTTTTCTAATTTTAATTTTTCAAACACAAATCATCTTATTTTATAATTAATTTTACTTAAAATGAATTATAGATAGTTAATTTTATTATCGAACAAGCAAATACGTACATAAGAGATAAGATCAGTAATATTTTTTAATGATAATCAACTAGAGCCAAAGTGAACCATCATAGGTGAAAAACTCCGATGAGCGTCAATCCAAGATGTTGGTACTTTATTGATGGGAGAAGGATATGAGGTTATTTTGCCACATCTATTGCTTAACTATTTGTTTCTTTTCTTTATATCATTTGATAATCTAAGGATATGTTTGATTTGTATTTCTTTTCTTTATATCCTTTAGCATAAGAAGAAATTTGTAGAGGCAACTCCTAAAACAATAACTTATATAAAACATGATTTTCTTGTTTCTAATATTTCCTATATAAATTCTAAAAAACAGTTTAAGAAGTAAAAACAAGTTTTATAATTATTTAAAAAAATATAAACGAAAACATGCCCTAAGAGATGTTTCCAAATGTGAATGTCCTAACTCCTAATTAATCAATCAAGAGGAGTTTCACATGAAACTCAACATATCACCTTATAAATTTGTAAAAACAAGATAATATTGAATCTAAAATACCCTAAAATAATAAAGTACTAAATTATTTATTCTCTAAAATGAAGACTAAAATGCTCTATAACACGGTGTAGACTATTAATTCATAAGGACTCTAAGCCTATATGTTTGGAAGGAAAAAAAAAAAGAGGAAAAAGAAAATGAGGGAAGAGAACACTAAAAGGAAAAAAAAAATGAGAGGAGAAAAAATTTAAAAGTTTTTCTCACTATAAATTAACTTTTTCTTCCACTTTCTCTTCAATCAAACAAAAAAATATATATCCTTATTGGTGTTTTTTCTTTCCTCCTATTTTTTTTCCCTCCCCCTTCCAAAGAAAGGTTAAAGAGATTCCAAACACTCACTTAAAATATTAAAAAAAAAAACTTCAAATTATTATTAAAATATCTAGTGTTTGGATAAAGTAACCGCTGTGGTCGTTATGCCTGAAGCATAGAGTATCACAGTCCCTGAAACTCATCAATGAAAGCTTCGAGTCCCATACCAAACTCCTCAAATCCATGTCTTCCCAAACCCCATTTTCTCAAAGTTCCAAACTTTCACATCTTCAAATTCAAACACTTTTCACACAATACCCATTTCGCAAACAGACTTCACACTCTTTCCTTCACCATCAATTGCAAGCTGAAAAGTTCTCAAGACTTCAAAAACAAAGGGAAGAAAAGCGTGACCCAGAAGATTGTTTTATCAGAAACTTCTCCTCCACCACTCACAGAGAATGATGCAATCAATGGTGCAAATGGAAATGGGGATTTTCCAATTGGGTCACAGAAAAGGAAAGGGCTTTCTGTGGTGGTCAAGAAGTTTAGTAGAAGGGTTCTTCAGATTCTCGCTAATTTGCCCTTGGCTATTGGGGAAATGTTCACAATTGCTTCTTTGATGGCTTTGGGTATTTGCATGCTGAAGTTTTTCTTCTTTTCTCATAATCTGAATTAACCATCTGTTTTTTCCTTTTTAGTTTTTAATAAAGTTATGTGTTTGGCAAAGGTAGTTTATAAGTTATGGTTTACTAACTCTTTTAAGTGTTTGATGATTATAAGCTTATAACTTATGAAAGCTAGTTTCAAGTAGTAGCGTATAGCTTCCAAAAGTTAGCTTACAATTATTAGCTTTCTATTTCACTGTTAAGTCATTCATTACATGTATTCTTCAAGTCACTTAGCATATATAAGGTTTCTATAAGTTAATTTTACTAAACAGCTCTATACAACTACACACTATAAGCTATTTTGAATTTATATACAACCATGTAATGTAATTTTGTTTTCAAAAAATATCTTTTTGTTTCTTCAAATATACTTTAATTTGATCACAATGACTAAAACATGGCCTTCTATACCAGGAACTATAATTGATCAAGGTGAGGCTCCTGATTTTTATTTCCAGAAATACCCTGAAGATCATCCTGTGTTAGGATTTTTCACTTGGAGATGGGTTCTCACCCTTGGTTTTGATCACATGTTTTCATCTCCAATCTTTCTTGGAATGTTGGCTCTCTTGGGTGTTTCCCTTATGGCCTGCACTTACACAACACAGCTCCCTCTCATCAAGGTCTCAAGAAGGTTTGGTTTTCAGTTTTCTGTTTTCGTAATGCCTGAGTTGGAAAATTTCTTCATCACTGAAACCCTAATTTGTTTCATAGATGGTCGTTTATGCATTCTGCTGAGGCTATACGTAAGCAGGAATTTTCAGAATCGTTGCCTAGAGCGTCAATCCAAGATGTTGGTACTTTATTGATGGGAGAAGGATATGAGGTTATTTTGCCACATCTGTTGCTTAACTATTTGTTTCTTTTCTTTATATCCTTTATAATCTAAGGTCTGTTTGGTTTGTGTTTCCATTTTCTGTCCGTGTTTCTTTTCTTTATATCCTTTAGCATAAGAATAAATTTGTAGAGGCAACCCCAGAAACAACCTAAAACATGATTTTCTAGTTTCTAATGTTTCCCATACAAATTTCAAAAACAGGTTACGAAGTAAAAACAAGTTTTATAATTATTTATGAAAATGTAAACTAAACATGCCCTAAGATTTCCCCGGACAAACATTTAGGAAATAATGTGCTTTTAAGTTAACCGAGGAATTTTTTCTTATAGTTACTGGCTAACAATGAACTTGAACATAATTTTTTGCTGACAAAGTGTAATGCTGGATTATAATTTACAGGTATTCTTGAAAGGACCAACTTTATATGCTTTTCAGGGGCTTGCCGGTCGGCTGGCCCCTGTCGGAGTCCATATAGCACTGCTGCTGATAATGGCTGGAGGAACTCTTAGTGCTACTGGGAGCTTCAAAGGTGCAGTCAATGTGCCTCAGGGTTTGAATTTTGTTGTGGGAGATGTTCTCGGTCCTACTGGTTTTCTCTCCTCTCCCACGGAAGCTTTCAATACAGAGATTCATGTCAACAGATTCTACATGGATTATTTTGAAAGTGGAGAGGTACATTTTGATTTTTGTTCTCTATGAAATTGTATTAATAATACTTGGGCTTAATTGCACTTTTTATCCCCTAAGTATGTTCAATATGCGATTTCAATCCCCTGATTTTTTTACAAGCACTTTCAGCTCTCCACATTTTTGTAAGTTTAATTTTGATAATATCTTCAATGTTTTTTAACGAGGTTATAACAAAAGAAAATGTATAAAAAAACTTCTGAATCAGCAGTCCAGTCACGGAATTTCAATCTGAAAAGGTCAAAAGTCAAAACTGAACAGTTTTTTTTTTTTTTTTTCAGTTTTAAGTTCAATAAATGTTGAGTCATCTTCCAAATGTGATGATAGCCTTGCTGTTTTGCTTCTTTGATGTATGATTTGTTTTTGCAATTTTTCTGTTACAGGTTTCGCAGTTTCATACCGACCTTTCCCTCTTAGACATGGATGGGAAGGAAATACTGAGGAAAACAATTAGTGTAAATGATCCATTAAGATATGGTGGTATCACCATATATCAGACAGATTGGAGTATTTCAGCTCTGCAAATTCTTAAGGACAATGAAGGACCTTATAACTTGGCTATGGCACCTCTGCAGATCAATGGAGATAAGAAACTTTTCGGCACTTTTCTACCCGTTGGAGACATTAACTCTCCTGATGTTAAGGGAATGTAAGTCTTCAAAAAGTTTCTGTGACAATAAGTTTAATTTTAAATATTAGAAAGTTCAGAGACCTGTTAGTAGGAGCATCTTCTCTCATTTTCTTATTTCCATCTTAATTTATATCAGAAATACAATTTAAGGATCTTACATAAAATAATAAGGAAAAAAATTAAACATCAGATACTTGGAAAATTTGTAAATCCAATGAGAAGAAAAGAAATTTGTTGATTATGAAGCCTTCTCAAAATTTTGTATCAAAAATTTTGTATCAAAATTTAGTCATTACAGAGCAGAACTTCCTGTTTGGATAGAGTTTTCAAGGAGTGATCATAAGAGTAGATTTCAGTATATAAACACTGATGTCATAAATTGTTTTTACTTAAGTTTCAATGGTCAGCTTTTCGAATATGCTTCTCTAACTCTACTTTTCTAAATGCTCTCTCAAATAGCTTGTGAAACAGTTGAGATAAATAAACTTATTCGAGAAACTAACCTTTGAAACTTATGTAGAAATAACTTATCACGTTAGTATTTTACCATTCCAGCACAAATTCTACTCCCATAAGCACTTCTTGAGAAGCTCATCCAAACTAACTCTTAAGAGGTCATTCTAGCATTTTCACTCTTATTCCTTCTACTTTGTTCTATTTTAGATCTATGCTTGCTCGTGATCTGCAATCGATAGTCCTTTATGACAAGGAAGGGAAATTCGCAGGAGTCAGACGGCCTAATTCTAAGCTTCCAATCAATATTAATGGCACAGAAATTGTCATTGTTGATGCAATAGGAAGTAGTGGCTTGGACTTGAAGGTACCACCTTAAACTCAAAGCATTCTACAGTGATTTATTTTATTTTACCTTTGTTATTGACTAGTTTGTTTATACAGACTGACCCAGGTGTACCAGTTGTATATGCTGGCTTTGGTGCCCTAATGCTCACCACTTGCATCAGCTACTTATCTCATTCACAGGTGAAATTTCTGATGAAACATTGTTTGATTTGTGTATCATTCTTCCTCCAATGTAGCTTACATGTTCCTCTTTCCAGACAAATTATGACTTGGATTTTGTTTCCTTGTTGTCTGTCTAATAAGGTCTGTTATAGCATGTTTGATTGTGTTACTATTTCCTGTTTTCTGAAAGTTGTATAGGGAATACTGAAAATGACAGGAAACAAGATTAACAAGGTGGTAATTTATTAATTATTTATGAAAACGGGAAATGGAACCAGGAAATGCAAACCAAATAGGTCCTTTAGATTTGTAATTTTATTTCTTGTTTTAAAAAATAATTACAAAGTTTTCCTTTTCTTTTCTTTCATTTTGTTTCATGTTTTATGGAATTTGTATTAAAAACATTGAAAACAAGGGGAAAAAATTCATGTTGTTCTAGTGTTTTCTATACAAATTTTAGAAAATAGGAAATAAAATAAAATAATATAGCAGTTTTATAATTATGCAAGAAAATAGAAAATAAAAATGAAAACCAAACAAACCTTGACATAGATGTTTTATCTGAAAACTCCCTTTTAAATAAATGGACTACCATTTATATGCATGTTGGGTTAAGAATAATGTGAATGTCAATGTTAATGCAGCAGGAACATTGTACATAAGTCCATGTCATTTTAAAACCATAGTTAGACTAGGACTAAAAATTGACAAAAATAATGTATATTGATATGTTTATTTACTTCTTGTTGAACTGAAAGATATGGGCTTTGCAAGATGGGACAACAGTAATCATTGGAGGGAAAACTAACAGAGCAAAGATGGAGTTTCCAGATGAAATGAACCGTTTGCTTGATAAAGTCCCTGAAATAGTTGAATCATCTCTTTCTAAGCAACCTGATAGCATTAGTGGTTAGCAGCTTATGGCTTGTTGAGACATCAAAAATGGGAAAAGAAAACAGAAAACTCTTCAGCTGCATGATAGCAACTCTTATGGATTATACAGAAATGGTAAAGTACTTTGTTGATGTACAAATACAAATTCAAACATTGTTAATGAGGGAGGTTCCCTGCAGTTGTGTTTGATGGCCAAGGATTTCAGAAATTATCAAATGATGCCTTTGGGAAGTAATTCAAGAAGTGTTTTTGTAGCTATTATTATATGACATCATTATACATGTAAATTTCATGTATTTTTTTTCACTGAAGAGCTATATATCTAAGCTCTTATGTTTTGTATTGTTATGGCCCCTCATTAAGAAACTAGTGTCCCCAATGTGATACTTTCATAATGTATAGGTTGCAATTGCAACTGTGCCTTTGCTTTTTATTGTTTAATAATAATAAAGTTAATCACATTTTAATGTCCTTGAAGCCAAAATTTACAAAGGTGAGGTGATGATTACTACATGGTAACAGGTTAGTTTATGATGAGTTTCGGTATCATTGATAGCACATGCGATGTGAGTTTCTAATTTAATAAACTAAATTAATATTATATAAATCTTATTTTGTCCCTGCGATATGAAGGGGCACTATTTTGCACGCCACACTAATATCTAAATGCACCGCACACAGAAGTTAACTTCCCAACATGCAGAAAAACGACAGTTAACTTCTGTTTTGCCTTTTTTTTTAACTACTGAAAGTTAACTTTTGAACGAGCATATAATGACCCCGATACCAAAAACTCAATACAGCAGCAAGCAATACTTATAAGTTATAAAAACTCATTTAACATTTGTTATTTAATAAATTCTACAACACATGGGACTTTAAAAGATCCTGCTACTTAAGTCCCTTGTTTCATTTTTTACATTGACAATGTATGTAAGCAGACCTACTTTAAGCAACTTGCAATGCTTCTTCCCTTTTCAGGTCAAACACCTTGATGAGCGCGTCTTCAACAACCTGTTTGAAATCCAACGATGCAAAACAGCATTAACTGAATTGAATTGGATACTTTTAGAAATGAGAGGCTGAAACTACATTTACTTAAAGCACTAAGCATCAGAAAACTGAAGAAATTTATGAAAATGAATAAAGATGAAAGGCTACAAGTTTGAGTAAATGGCCAATTTAGTAATCGAACTTGTTCCACACAATCTTGGTTCTTCACATTATTTCCCAAACTAAAAAAATTCCTTTAACTTGCAATTTGTCGAATATATTAGTCATTGGACAGGAACCAGCATAACTGACAAATTGCAAGTTCAAAGACTAATATGCACAACAAATTAGCGGGTGGAGGACTAAGGTTCCGAGTTTGGGGATTCATGCAAAGGTTATTGCAAGTTCGAAGACTAATTTGATCGTGTACTTCAAGTTTTATTGATTCAAGATTGCAGGCATGGCAAGAAAAATTACCTTGTCAGGTGTGGATGCACCAGATGTTACACCAATTGTTATTGGACCCTCTGGCAGCCAGTTTTCTTTCTCCACCAACTCACCATGCTGATAGACCAAAAAATAAACATTATCATTAACAATGAATTCCAAAAAAGCCGATAGCAGTTGACAAGCTAAAAATCATTATCCATGCTTACGTTTAACTTGTGAGCAATTTTGTTTCCAGGTCCAATTCTTTGCTCACTGTCAATCCAATAAGAAGGAATTCCACGTTCCTCAGCTATCTCTTGCAGGTGTGATGTATTGCTAGAGTTCCATCCACCAACCACTAACATAAGATCCATATCTTCCTCCACCAGCTTGTACATAGCATCTTGTCGCTCCTGAAGGAAAAGTCAACGTAACTGTCGATAGACTGATCACGTATGCAATTGCCGGTGATTCGTAATAATTAATCCAGAATAAGCAACAGGATCAAAGAGTGGATAAGTGAAAGTACCTGAGTAGCGTCACAAATTGTGTTGAAGCTTATGAAGTGCTCATTGATGTTTTTGACGCCAAATTTGCGCATCATAGTCCTCTCCACTAGTTTTCCTGTGAAACAATCAGTAAAATAAATATCACAATTGACAAGTACTTAAAATTTCTAAAGATATTACAAGAGACCCCCTCTCTCACCCCCCCCCCCCCTCCCCAAAAAAACAAAAGAAAGCTAAAAAAAAGAAATACTAACCAATTTCTTCAGTCTCTCCCTTGAGCATTGTTGTCTGATTTGCAATTCCTAATTTCATGAGATCTTTGTCTGGATCAAAGCCCTCAGAAACTGCAAACTTAAATTTCTGCACAAAAAATAAAATAATCATGACAATCTAGACCACAGGATTTTGAAAGCAAGCTTAATTCATAAGAATGACATGATAAAAAACCATACCTCTAAAAATGCCTCTCTGGTTGAGCTAGATCCATTAAACTCACCACCAAGAATATAGTCACAAACATATTCAGCCTGGATAAAGTTAACAATTATGCAAAAATACCATAAATTTCTTCAAGGAATTCATCACACACAGATATAAGGTGGTATGTTTGCTTTGTAGAAACCTTTTTCTGTTTCCATTTCCTGTTCTAATAAATACTAACAAATTGCCACATTGTTTTCACTTTTTTCATCTTTTATGAAATTAGTATGGGAAACCTGGAAACAATAAAATCTTGCAATTATTTATGAATTAATGAATTCCAATTGTTTCCAATGTCAACGCTACAATTTTCAGAAATCCGGAAACAAAATAAAAACAAGGAGGCAATTTTGTAGTTACTTATAAAAACAATAAATGAAAGTTGAAATGAAAAACTTCTGATCAAACCAAACAGGCCCTTAGAGTATTAACAGTAAGTTATGACAAACCTCTGCCATATTCTTCACAATAATATACTTTCCAGCAAATGATGCAGTTGCTACAGTTTCCTCATGGGCATATTTACCATGAATAATCGAGGTATAGTCTCCTTTTTTGTGCTTTTCAACAGTATTCCACACCTTGAAACAATTTTTTGAAGTAACATTGTAAAAATCTCAGCATATATGAATTGAATTTAACCAAATCGGCGCAATAGAAAGACATTTCTACAAATGAATACCTTTGAAACCCATGGGCAAGTTGTATCAACAATTTGAACATTTTTCTCACTCAAAGTCAACATCTCATCCACTGCTGCTCCAAAAGCGGGCAATATGACCACATCACCCTTGTTGACAACGTCAAATAGTTTTTTTCCTTCCTCCACAGGAACATTCTGCACATTCATCTCCTCTAGCCTCTGCATTAGTATTTATCAAGTTCACTGATCAACACTTTTTATCACGTAACGACCACATATGCAAGAAACAAAGCAAAAATCAATTTTCCCAAGTTCATGAACTCTATGGCATAACTTCAAAGTACCAATTGTGTTTCTTTTACTGGTGATTCAATGTTAAAGTACTTTAAATAAGGAAGTAATGATTCCGCGTTGAACGTGATTAAGATTTGTGCCCAAACAAATCATAACCATTTATATATTCATGGGACGCGTGTCACGTTGGTCCAATGGGTAATAAGCAAACACACATTAAAAAAATCGGATCATTGATGGTAAAATAGAAAATACAAAGATACCTTATTAACAGTGGGGTTGTGGATGATTTCATTGGTAAGCCATATTGTCTCCTCAGGAAACTGTTTTCTCGCCTCATAAGCGATTTGAACAGCCCTCTCGACTCCCCAACAGAAGCCATAGGATTCAGCTAGCTTCACCGTGACATTACCCCAAGTATACACAAACCCGTTTTCCTTCAAGGTCTTAATTATGTCACCTGAAATTAAAAAACAGGGTACACACAAAATCACCAAGGACACGCTGAATAAAATAAAGCAAAAAACAGGTTTTGAGCTCAAATTTCATTAAACGGAAGAAAATTATCTGGACAAGTCAAATGATGAACTGAATAACTAAAAAATTAACCAAAAAAAATTCGATAATCCAATTCTTCATTCACCCAAAGCCGCAAACATACATGAGTGAACAAAACATAACATGCAACAACATGAAGCAGCATATCTGAAGAAAACTCAAAATAAAAGCATAAGCATAAAACAGATTTTGCGCTTAATTTCCATGAAATGGAAGAAAATCATCTCGATAAGTCAATCAATTGAACAACATAAGAGTCAACCAGAAAATTTAGTTATCGAATTTCTCAGTTTTTTACCCAATAGTTTTTTAGCTCAATTTCCATGTAATCGAAGAAAATCATCTCCGTAAGTCAATTGCATAAACAAAACAATAAACCAGAAAATCCAGTTATCCAATTTCTCAATTTTTATACCACAAAAAAAATTACACACACACACATGCTCAGTTAGATAGTTGGAGGTTTTTTCATGGTATAAAAAGGTTCAGAAGCAGAGTAAAGGTAGCTGAACACAAATTCTGAGCTGAATCTCCATGAAATAGGGTTGATGAGATAATCCAACTCGAGAACAGTAAAAGTAGTTGTGAATTCCAAGTTCCAAGGAAGAAGAAGAAGAGGAGGAGGAAACATACTGGTGTATTCGCGGTTCATGAGACGGAGGGTTTCCTCCTTGTATCCAAAGCCTTTGCGGTTATAATTCTTACTCCTGGTGAGGTTCTTGCGGAACACCTTGGGATCGAATTCGGAATCAACGGCGACGGAGGAGGAAGAGGAATTGTCGGCGGAGCATCGGACGGAGAAGAGCTTCCGACATCGGAATCTGGTGAGAGTCTCCGGCAAAGCGAGGTCAGTGCGAGTTGAGGGAAGACGGCAAAGATGCGGTGAGATAGCCATCGTCAGAATTCAGAACACGACTCTGTCTCTTTCTGCTGTTCCTGCCTCTTTTATGGCCGTAGACTCACTAGACTCGTGTTCTTCGTTTTTTTTTTTTCTAGTTTATTAATTTTCTTTTGGAATAAACCGTGAAAACGGTCCCTGACATTATAACTATAACACAGATTAGTCCTCCAAGTTACGAAAATCTCAAATTTTAGTCCATAACTTTGAGATATTGTAGCTATAATATAATACAGGTTAGTCTTTGAAGTCATGAAAATCTCAAATTAGTCTTTACTTCCTCTGATTTTAAATATAAGCAAAAATAACTAAAACATACTTATTATAAAAAATAATTAATATCATTTAATTTTCTTGATTTTATAAAAAGTCTATTTTTTTAATCAATAACATTATATGTTTTTAACAATTAACAACTAGTAGCATTATCTCTTAAGATTGAAAAAAGTAAAAATGAGTGTGCTTTACTTATATTTGGAACAAAAAAAAGTGGTAATTTTTGTTTATATTTAGAACCGGAATGAGTAGCTTTGCAAAACGACATATATTTTAGTCTTTAAACCTATTAAATAATATTAAATTATTTTTAATAAAGTCAATGACTAATTTAAGATTTTTATAATCTCAAAGACTAATCTATAACGTCTATGATTTCTGGAACCAATTTAAGTGTTTATTCTTTCTGTAATTTTTTTTTTCTTTGACTCAATTTCTCCTCTTTTTTTTTTTAAAAGAATACTTCATTTATTCCTTGACTTTATAAAGTTTATTTACATTAGTCTATAAACTTTTTTTGTAATTAAAATAAATTTACGATATTGTGCTCTATAATGCATTTTAAATTTCATCGTTATTTTGCAATTAAAACTATTAAGGATTTTGATTAAATTGAACTCTTTGAAAAATGAAAATTAAGTAGACCCTTATATTTTTTTACTGCTAGTCTCTCAATTTTACTGTAACGTCCTATTTTAATAATTTATGCAGAGTATTTCCTAAAATCAAATGGATTATGTTTTGTAGTATAACATTTTTTTCAAGTGCGAATTTAGTCTGTCATATTTTTTCTTCTGCTTTTAGTCACTCTTTTTACAGTAATGTCCAATTTTAATAATTCATTCAGTGTTCTTCTTTAAACAATAAAATCAAATGAATTATATTAATTTATAACATTTTTTTTCAATCAGATTATTATAAGATAAACTTAAAATAAAAACATTGTGTCATTTCAGCAATTAAATTAAAAAGAACAAGAAATAAGTAACAAAAATTAAATAGCTATTAAGCATTTTTTCCTTTATCATGTTTTTTCTATTATTGACTTGAATTGAAAAAAAAAAAAGACTCATTCAATTATGGTATTTATACTCCTTATGTAATTAATCATATATTACCTATTAATTAGTGTATTTTCTATTTTATGCATTGTATGCATAAGTTAAGAAATTAAATTTTCTTTTTGAGAAAAAGTATGACTAAACTAAAGATTAATAAACTTTTTCGTATATTGATTAAAATTAGTAAAAAGTTAATTAAAATTGTTGTCACTAAAACTATTATGCCAGAGAGGACTAAAGATTAGGGAACATTAATCTTTTCTAAAGTTTGTACAATATTATTTTAATCTAATTATTTCCAAACATCGAGCATTGACAGTTAACTAACTAATTTGGGCATAGTTGGGACTTAGGAATTAGGGTGGGTTGTATTAAATTATTTATTTGAGTAATTCTTAATCTTCTTATTCTATGTTCTTATAAATCTTCTTACTTACTTGTTAAAAAAAATTTTTAATATTTTTTATGGTTTTAACATGAAAGTCCACTTAATTTCATATTTTATATAGTAATAGCAAAATAAGCAGGAGAAATTTTAGGAAGATATAACATTACTGTATTTATTTTAATAAAAACTTTAAAAAGGACAAAATTAAAGTTGGGTGGATTTTCGGTCTTCAAAAACAAAAAAGTTGGGCGGTGACAATAATAGCATTACTAGTATCATTTATTCATTTATCATCACAACTCACAAGTGACAACATGTGACTCAGACAATTATGTTTTATTTTCTAAAAGAAATTAAAAAAATCGTGAATTATTTTCTTATTTTCGGAGAAACTTGTTTAGTATATTTATCAACTCTTGCGTACTCTTTCGTAAATAAATAATTTATTATTTGATCACTTAAATATTTTAAATTTACTTGAAATTTTTTAAAAAAAATGTTAGTTGTTTTTACCATACAGAATTATTCTTTGATTTCTATCATCATTTTTCAGAACAAAAAGCACCAAAAGAAAATTTCGAGGTGTAAGAGAAACTTCTAACTACTATTCAAACCCAATTTTCTTATAGGCCTGTGTTTGTGTTTGTTTAGGATTTGAATTCGATCAAAAGTGATTTTGAACAAAGTTAGAATTATTAATTTTTATTGATTTTTTTTATTTTCGTGCATCAATAATTTTTATTATTAATTTTTATCTTGATTTATGTATTTTTTATTTCTTATTCTACTAAAATCTAAAGCAAACAAGTGTTTAAATATTATGATAAAGCATTATAGAACCGTTTAAGGTGGTTTTTGTGGTGGAAATTTGTGGCATTGCACCAAAATTGGATTTGGCTGCATTTGGATACTTTTTTGTCTTGTTTCGTTTTTCTACTGCCACCCGTCGACCTAGTAACTTAACTATTTCTGAATATAAAAGTGTGCTTTTTTTTTGGGAATAGATTATAAAGCGTGCTTAAAATTAGGAATTTTTTTATTTATAAAAAAATATAACAAATGAAGATTGAACTTTAATATTTATATATAGTTACGTACACTATTCTAATATGTTCATCAAATAAGCTACATAAATAAAAATTTAGTGAAATTGCACAACAAATTCTCGTTCTTTCTTTTTCTTTTTTTGTTATTTCACAAAGAATTCATTAAAATGTATATGTACTTCTACTTCTTCTTTTTTTTACTTTAAAAGAATTAAATTCTAAAATTAGGGTCACCTTTCCTCTGTGACCCAAAAATATGTCCATTCCTATAATAAGATTCCTATAATTGATGTGAAATTTCGTGAGTTTTTCCCTCTTTTCTGTGAGAGTGTTTTCCTTCTTCACTGTGAGAGTTTTCTAGGCTCTTCAAGAGCCTTCTTCCCAACTTTTTTTTCTCTTTTCACCTTTAAAAGCTTAGTTTTGTAGTTCCTCTCACTCACTCTTCCCTCGAGGGGAGAGGGTCTTCCCTCTACTCTTGTAAATATGTAAATATACTATTTTGGTCCTGGTCGTCGTGTTTTCAGCGATAGTGACCGGATTAATTCACAAATCTGGCTCTTGGAGACACTGTGGGTGCTATCTGGCGAAGGAGCACATGGTTTCAACAGCGGCAGTGGCTCTTGGTAGAAGGTTGACCGACGTCTAATTTTCCCATAATGGGCAACGAATTAGTGTGACGAAGATTGAATGTGACTTCTTTGTGCTATCAGATGTAGATCTAAACTCACACAATGTCAAATCTGTGTACACTGCTTCACCTAATCCTCCGATGTGTGGTGAGTGTTTGGTTGTCGCGTTGATTTTGTGGCGTCGATTATAGTTCAAGCTAGGATGTGTTTGGTTTTATTAAGTTAAGTTTTAGTTGTTTTTTGGGTGTATTAGTCGATGTCAGTGAGCAGATATGAGCTTCTATTATGTTATCTTTGATCTTGCAAAATCACTTATAAGATCTTGCTCTAGGTTCCCTTTCTTAGATACTTCTTTGTGCTTTGTGTTGTACTGTAATGTATATTGGGAACTAGAGTTCTAGAATTATCTGTACTTATGTTACTTCAATGAACGGATTTTCAGTTGTCCAAAAAAAAAGCAAAAAGAAGATTTTCCTAAAAAAATTATAGTTTATTTGTTTATACTCTTATTATTATAAACCAATAAATAAAAAATCAATAAATAAATCTGGACTTGCCTTTTTTCCCTTGATTTTTTGCTGTTTACACCATATAAAAGATAACTTTTTTTTCAAGAAAAAACTTTCTAAGTTTTTTTTTTCATTTTTATAAATATTTGATTTTTTATTATTTTAACTATGGGCCTAAGGTTTTGTTTTTATGTTTCTTTTGTTTGGTTTAGACATTATTTTTTGTTAGGCTTTCTCAATTTTTTTAAAAAGAACTCTCACCCACAACTATTAATCTATAACAAAAAAAATCAGTCCAGCGGGCTAGCGGGTTAGGCGAGGCGGGTCATAGTAGTTAGCAGGGCAAAATTCCTAGCCCAGCTAGCCTATATTTGGCGGGTCTACGGGTCAGGCCCATTTTGAAATCCCTAAGAGCACCCAACAACTTGAGTGTGACCATTGTCTTCATACAAGAGTCCATTTCCTGGTGCTCATTTAATGTATTTAAGGATGCGAATAATTGCATCCCAATGCCCTTGACAAGGAGAATTGAGAAATTGACTTACTACACTTATTGCAAAGAAGATATCTAACTGAGTGAGAGTAAGGTAGTTTAGTTTTCTAACTAATCTTCTTACCTCTCTGGATCATAAAGAGGTTCCCCTAATTTAGAAGAAGCTTAGCATTGAGATCCATAGGAAAGTCTATAGATTTGACCCCGTCAAACATGTCTCTTCTAAGATGTCCATAGCATACTTTCTCTGAGAGATCATAATGTCATTCTTAGATTGCGTAACTTCTATCCCCAAGAAGTATCGAAGTCTGCCAAGATCTTTGGTTTGAAAATGGTGATGCAAGTGTTGTTTCAACAATGTGATGCCATGGTGGTCACTTCCAGTAATAATAATGTAGTCAACATAGACAACCAAATAAATGCATCCTTTAGCCAAGTTACGATAGAAGACAGAGTGATCTTTTTGACCCGGAGTCATACCAAACTGTTGTACCACAGTGCTAAAACGACCAAACCATGCCCTAGGAGATTACTTAAGGCATAAAGAGATTCGCGAAAATGACATACAAGTCCTGAAAACTCCCCATGAGAAAGAAATCTAGGAGGTTGCTCCATATATATCTCTTCAATGATTTACTATTGAGAAAAGCATTCTCGATATCCAACTGATAAAGAGGTCAATGCCGAATGGAAGCCATAGACAAGATCAATCGAACATAAGCCATTTTGACCACTTGAGAAAAGGTATCACTATAGTCCAATCCAAAAATCTAATTATAACCTTTAGCCAATAGACGGGCCTTAAGGCAATCAACAGTACCATCAGCTCCAACTTTAACAATGAAGATCCATCGATACCTGACCACTCTCTTACCCAAAGGAAGAGGAACAATGTCCCAAGTTTCATTGCTCTATAGTGCACCCATCTTGTCGAGCATTGCTTGTAGCTAACCAGGATAAGATGAAGCTTCTCTTACAATCTTAAGAATAGAAATAGAAAACCAGGAAGAAAGACATATATAAGGGAAAGGAGACAAGCGATGATAAGTTAAAGCAACATAGTGAGGAGAGGGGTTAAGAGTGAAACATATACCTTTCCAAACAGCAATGGGCAGATGAAACGCATTAGGTAGGGCCAAAGTAGGAGTTGGAGGTGTGGGCCCCGAAGGTAAGTCACTAGCCTACAAAGCCACGGGAGGAAACACAACCTGCATAGGAATAATAGAAGGGAATGCCAAATTAGAGTGGGTGGGAAACCCAAAATAAGGGGTAGTCTAAAAAAAGTGACATCAACGGAAACAACATACTGACTTAGAGTTGGAGAATACTCCCTCCGGTCTTATATGTAAGTCACTTCTAACCGAATTAACAAAACCAATAAATAGTAGTTTGCTCATTAAATTTGTCTAAAAAAAGAGGTTTTTCCAACTATACCCTCAACTTAAATGTGCTAGTAGATGCTTTGGAAATTAAAATTTGTTTCTCTTTCTTATTCCACTCTCTTTCTCACTTCATCATTAATTGAATCTTTGAAATTGTAGAAGGGGTAAAGAGGGAAACTTTAATTATTGAGTTAGTTAGTGACTTATATTTAAGACCAAAGATTCCTTCTAGAAGGTGACTTATATATTGTGAAAAACACACATTTGTGAAAACAGGCAGAAAGCTTAATTAGCATGTTTTTTATAATTGTTGCTTATATTCAGAACTTAGTATATTAAAATAATGTTAAAAGTAACTTAGTATCTTACTTTACATACTACTTATCAGTGGACTCAAATCTATTTGATTAAAGACACATTTGTGTTAGCTTTTGTTATAAATAAAAAATTAATTAAGAGTTCGTAAGAATTTTTTATTTGTATTAGATGTGTATTAGGACATAAAGTTGTGGTGATTAGAATCAATCAGGAGAATCCTCAATTGTTAACTAAATAGTTTATAAATCATCAACAAAGTTCGGTATAATTGGTCAATAGATGAGTCTGTAGTGTTAAGTAAGTTGACTAAAGATAGTCGCATGTATAAATAATTTTTGTTAGGAGAGACGATGAGAACTCTAAAATGATTTTATCCTAACCAAAAGAGTTAGTTTTTAACCCTTTTTGCAAAATTAAAAACAAGCTAGAAACCTTCTATGTTCAAAAGTTCAAAACTCTTTATCCATGCCAAGTTAGAAAACGTTAAGATTATGGTGGCCAGTTTATACTCTCAAGAGTTTGGGAATCACTCATGTGGGGCAGAGGCATCATCATATCATAATATCCACACAACACATAGCAACAGATGCATCTGCTGCCAATGAGAGAAGATCCTAATGGATTAGATAATAATATGATCAATCAAAACTATTCACAACTTCACATTTCCCATTCTTCTTCTCTTCTCTTCTCAATTCTCTTTCTCTTTCTCTTTCTCAAGCTCCATGCCTATGGAGGCTTTCTCTGTACGGTCACTCACTGCAACAACCATTCCTCACTCTTTGTCTCGTAGAGGGGTCTCAGAGAAAGCTTCTGGCCATGTCAATTTCTCCAAATACTCCGATTTCATCAGGTACCCTTCTACCAGTAGGGCCTTAAAGCAAAATTTCCGTAGCACCAGAGCTCAAGCTTCAGGTGATATACTATGCCCCTCAAATTTACTTGATTTTGTTTTTTTGACCTATTTTCTTCTTCATTTAGGGTTTTGGGGTGATGAAGGGGATAATGTTAAGTGATAACAATGGGTGGAATTGAATGGCTAATTATATACTGCATTTACATCAGTCCATAAACTAAAGAAACCTCTGCTATAGTCCGCAAACTTACAAATTGCTAGGCACATTAATCCCTGCCAAGGTTTAAAATTGTGGTTGCAATCATATTGTGATTACAGTCATCTTGCATAAGATGTGGTAGAATGTTGTCATTGTGGTTTAGGTGAATGCCAACATCATGATACTGCATTGTGATGTTGTGGAACAGACTGCAATTTAAAATCTTGGTCCCTGCTGACATCCAGAGCTGCATAGTTTGAGAACTAGTATGGTCAGAAATTGCAAGTTCGGGGACTAATGTGAAATGGTGTGCAAATTTAGGAACTAGATTGGATGTTCACTCTAATAAAAGTAATATGCTTCAAATTATGTTTCTTTGGTGTGTCATTGATCTCTCTGAATGTTAAATGCATAAGGTTCATCAAAATCTAGTACGGGTACCGCTGAGGGGGTTCCGGAGAAAACAGATTCCAAGGATGACAACTTAGTATTTGTCGCTGGTGCTACTGGTAAAGTTGGTTCACGAACAGTGAGGTACATTTGTTACTCTGCTTTTCACTTTTTAAGATTATAACTTTTGCAAGACGCTGAATTGTAATCATTTCTTCCAGGGAGCTTATAAAGCTTGGTTTTAGAGTCAGGGCTGGAGTGAGGAGTGCTCAGAGAGCTCGTGCACTAGTTCAGGTAGAAGGTTATTCTTTGGTTATACATTTAGAGGACTTTTGGAAAGGCTTATACAAAGCTTCTTATACCTTTATATAAGTTGATTTTAGCTTAATTTCATAAGCTTCATGGAGAATAAAATCATTTTAAATTGTGGTAGCAGTTGCATCGCGGTCAAGGTGTATCGCTTTGGTATGCGGCCAAATGTGGTTACATGTGACTATTACAGACCACAATCATAGTCTAATGCAGTTTTGGAGAGTGTCGAAACTATGAAATTGCATCTTGACATCACGAAGCGAACCACAATTAAAAGTCTTATTTTTAGCATATTCCAATAAACTTCATAACCATACATATGAACAAAGCTCATATTTGAAATGTTTGCAAAGTTGTGTATCCAAATGCATGAGTCAGTAAGTAATATGACTATATAGCTTCTGTGAAAAAGATATGCATTAAAGATATAATTGTGTGCAGAGTGTTGAAAATTTGAAGCTTGATGCTACAAGTGCAAGTGGAGGGAGTCAAGGTAAGACAAGAAAGTTTTGAGACCATCATGCCTCAGTTCTCAATGACAAAATGCTGCTGTGTTGAATAACAGAATGTTTTTGGTTTTTAGCCCAGCTGTAGAGAAGCTTGAAATTGTGGAATGTGATTTGGAGAAACCGGATCAGATTGGACCAGCATTAGGAAATGCATCAAAGCTGATATGTACCATTGGTGCTAGTGAGAAGGAAGTTTTTGACATTACTGGACCCTACCGAATAGATTATCAGGCCACCAAAAACCTGATTGATGCTGGTAACAAGAGCTTATTTTTAAGGATTTCTATAACTAGTTTGGTTTTAGAGAAAAATACCTTATTTTTAAGGATTTCTATAACTAGTATTCTATTAAGATTTGACTAAGATTTTTTCAAGCATTTAATATTGTATATATAATATGACATTACTACAATGTATTGTTGTGTCTGTATCGTATTTTATAAAAAAGAAAACATGTTTTTCTTATTCACATATGGTATCAAATCTAATACTCATATCAGCACAACATAGTTTGAGACACAAACTGGCACAAATGTTTTCCTTAGAATTCCAATAACCACAATCACTGAATGTCTGAATCAGCCAGGCCAAAGTAGTTAATATTTATTATTTATTATCTTGTTCAAATTTATGTCTTGATCCGGCATCAAATTACATGTCCTAAATGTTGAAAACCCAAAATGTGTGTTCTTTCTACCCTGCAGCAACTGTTGCCAAAGTAAATCACTTTATATTGGTTACTTCACTGGGAACAAACAAAGTCGGCTTTCCTGCAGCTATCCTTAAGTGAGTATGAAAGCTTTCTCATGTACTAGCTATGTCCAACAATTTGCATATTTGTAGTTCATGATGAAGCAATAATTACATCCACATATTGACATTATAAAGAAGTTCAACTTATTGCTTAACTCTGCTTCTAAAGTTTGTTTTGGGGAGTCCTGATTTGGAAAAGGAAGGCAGAAGAAGCATTGCTAGCCAGTGGACTTCCATACACAGTGAGTCATTGCGATATTACTGATAACAGCAAAGTACAGAGTCCTAATTTTCTACTCCCTCCTGTCTTTATTATAAGACATCTTCTAGAAGAAATTGGTGGTTTTTGTTGTACACCTTTTGTGAAGCATTTATTATTAGTTTTTTTTATTCGCTCTTATTAAATACTTTAGCAACTACTCTTTGATTCAACTACCAATGCACGTTATTCGAAGGACAAAATTGGTATACCATACAGTTTTTTTGGGAAAATTGATGAGACGAACTAAATTTAACTAGTTTTATTCGCATGCATAATTTAGTTAACTACTACCTTAGTTCCTTTTTATTTGTCTACTTAGGGACACTTGCAATTTCAAAGCAGAATTAATTACTTAATTTTCCATTTTACCCTTGTGTTTAATTCAAATAGTAATAAATGCTTCGCTATTATACTAATACCATAGATACTGATAGAGAATATAATTAAGGGTATTATAGGACGTTTCTAAACTATTTTGATGAAAACATGTATGTTTTACGTTCAAATGGAAAAATAAATAGGAATGGAGGTAGTATGCTTTATAATAATGACTGGAGGGAGTAATTAATTATTTTGACATTTTGTCATTCTCTTCAGATAGTGAGACCTGGAGGTATGGAGCGACCTACTGATGCCTACAAGGAAACTCATAATATAACCCTATCAACGGAAGATACTTTATTTGGGGGTCAGGTGTCAAACCTTCAGGTAAATATCATGTATAT
Source organism: Cyamopsis tetragonoloba (assembly GCA_037177725.1). Lineage (NCBI taxonomy): Eukaryota > Viridiplantae > Streptophyta > Magnoliopsida > Fabales > Fabaceae > Cyamopsis > Cyamopsis tetragonoloba. Next base: position 47,760,053 of record CM074122.1, on the reverse strand, counting down.
CGTATATTTTTTTTCATGTGCCAAGTGCATATGGAAGTTGTTAAGTTCCTGATCTTCTATCTTAAATATACCACAGTATTGAATGTTAATAAAAGTTAGTGAATACAGACTGATGCCAGTTTCACCATTTTTATTTAATCCATGCTTGACAGATTCTTGTCTACACATACAGAACAAATTATCAACAATCCACACCATGCTGTTGATTTGTTGAATGTTGAATAAAGTAATGTAGATATGTTAAAACTTAGATGTTAACTGTTGTCTCTTTTGAATTGGAATATATGTGCTGGTATGGTGTGATTGATCTTTATGCTAAATATCTTCGGCTTGTTTGGTTCGAGAAAACATTTCCTATTTCTATTTCCTATTTTCACAAATTTTTACATCAAGCAACCTTGTTTTTATTTTTTTTTTTTCTTGTTTTCAAAATTTTGTATAGGAAACCGTGATTTTTTTTTCATGTTTTAGTGTTTTCTATGTAAATTTTTTTGAATAGAAAAGCAAATGAAAACAATGTTGCAGTTTTGTAATTATTTGTGAAAAGACGTTAAAACAGAAATTATTTTCTCAAAACAAACTGACCCTTATTTTCCTGTCAGTTATGCTGTCTATTTTCAATATGAAGTTGTAGGCTGCTTGATGATTTTTAATTTGATGAGTGAGCGGTCGGTAGCCAAGAGCAAAATAACTTATTCTGATTCGTTTCAGGTTGCTGAACTCATGGCAGTCATGGCGAAGAATTTTGATCGATCTTGTTGTAAAATAGTGGAGGTAATTGCAGAGACAACTGCACCACTGACTCCTATGGAGGAACTTCTTGCAAAGATACCTTCTCAACGGCCTTGCGCTTCTTCCACCAAGGTACTTCCTTACAAAGTAATTTTAAGGCATACTTGATCAAATCTTGCCATTCATTCTCGAGAAAGAGGGATGGTTGAAATATACGTTTGAATTCTTCCTGTTTGTCAGTTCAACTTTCTTGTTTTGCAATCACTTTTGGATGATGTATTTTGAAATTCTTGAGAATCCAAAATTACAGAGAATTTATGTGGTGGAATTTATTATTTAGAAATCCTAACCCATGAGGTGGAATTTCAAATTCTTCATTTTGTGACTATAAAAATTCCTGATCCAAATTCAGAGAAGTTTTAGAATTCTCTTCTTATGTCCAAACTCCAAACAACAAATTTTAGAATTGAGAATTTTAAATACTCTAAAATTACATTCCCCTTTTCAGTGACTTATCCAAACACAAGGTTTGGATGCTTATTTTTACCTTTCTACTTTGCTATATTACCAACAAAGGATATTAATCGGTGTGTTGTTTATTGGGATGGTTCAGGAACCAGATGTTGCAGTTGTCAGTGACCCAGTTCCCTCTGTTAATGTTGTGGCAGAAGAACCTAGCATTGCCACCCAGAAAGAAACTGCACAACCTAAACCACCGGAAAAACAGCCACTTTCTCCGTATACTGCGTAAGCAAGATTACTCATTTTCTAGGCAACACATTAAATATTATTTTGTGAAATCTGTTGCTCTTTCTCATGAACTTTGCTATGTAAAGTTATAATAGGAACATTTGGTTGAAGGCAAATTTTCAATGTGAACCTGGACCGTGGAGGGATGATAACTAATTCATTGTTTCTTTTTTCAGTTATGATGATTTAAAGCCACCATCGTCTCCTTCTCCGGTTCAGCCTGGTGGAACGAAACCAATAAAGATCAGCGACACAGCGTCACAACCTAGTGCTTCTGCTTCGGATGATCCAGTTTCCTCTGCTAATGTTGTGGCAGCAGAATCTGGCATTGCTACTCAGAAAGAATCTGCACAACCTAAAGCAGTGGGAAAACAGCCACTTTCTCCGTATACTGCGTAAGCAAGATTATTTACACTGGCTAGACAACTTATGCTAAATATTATTTAGTGAAACCTATCACTCTTTCTCATTAACTTTGTTATGTAAAGTTGTAAGGATGAGGACGCAGCCAACTTCTTTATCCTTTAACCACACCCCTACACGTGTCATGGGCCCTCCTTCAATTGATGTGCATTTTATAGAAAGGTTTTTCTATCCTATGCATAGGTTAAGAATCCAAAGAATATAATATTTTTATTGAAAGAAACAAGCTTTTATTAAGTGTTGGGTTTCTGATGCACTATATGTTTTGATTTCTAATGGAAGTTTTCTACTTCTAAATTCTTAACCTATGCATGATGCATAGGATAGGAAAACCCTTTATGGTAACATCAGTCAACCACGAACCACTTCTTTGTTTGTGTTTGCATGTACCATTGCTTAGAGAGAAGCTATTTAGCTAGAAGCCTAGAAGTAGAAAGAACCAGGAGCAAGCAGTTTGACATTCTAGTTTCTACTTGTTTGCATACATTGACAAACAAATTTCGCCTTTCCTTTTGCTTTAGTGTGTGCGATTATATGTATAAAATATATATTTATATAGGGAACAACTCGACTGAGAAAGTTTAACTTATATGAGAGTGAGAATTGAGAGCAGTGAATCTGACCATATGGTCATGAACTCATGACTGAATGTTTAAGAAAGTCTTTTGAAGTCATGGGACTTTTTAAAAAAGTCGCTTGACTTCAACCATTCATGGTATGATCTGATGACCCAAATACATTCCTCTTACTCTCACATGAAATAATATTTCTCACTCAAGTTGTTTTATGAGTGCTAATATACAAATGTGCCATAAGGACTATGGAGGCATGATAACTGATTTGATGTTTTCTCAGTTATGATGATTTAAAGCCACCATCATCTCCTTCTCCAGCTCAGCCTGGCGGCTTGAAACAAATAAAGATTAGTGACACAGTGCCACAACCTAGTGCTTCTGCTTCAGATGCTCCAAGTAGTGTGCCAGGAATAGATGGCATCTCTCAGACATCCCTCTCAAAAGGGAAGACATCTCTTTCTCCTTATTCAGCGTAAGCTGCTCACTAGCATTGTGCTCACGTGTTAGTTAATAAAGAGTAAACCTCCAGTTTGGTCTTTCACATTTTATGCAATTATTATTTTAGTCCCCAACTTTAAAAAAACTTTACTCTAGCCCTTGAGTTTGTAAAATCATTCACATTAGTCCTTTGAGTTCTAATTTGAATGACATTGGTAAAGTAACGATTTAAGTGAAGTTTCTATAAAATCAGGGAGATCTCAGATCGTGACTAAAATGACCAATGCATACAATCTGAAGGACTAAAGCAAAAGTTTACTCATGAATAAACATTACTGTTTTTCTTACATAAAATCTCTTTACTTATGCAGTTATGAGGATTTGAAGCCTCCCACTTCCCCAAGCCCAACACCAAGTAGCTCTAGTGATAAACCTCTTACTTCCTCAACAGTGGTGGAATCTGCATCACCACCTGCAGAGGACAAGGTTGCCGAAAAATATCCTTCTCCGGATTCAGATTCTAGTAATTCTCCCTATCCTGTGTAAGTCTAATCTCGTTCTTGTTAATTGTTATAAACCATCGGGTGTATGTTCGGATGACCCATACCATAGTTTGGAATGTGTAAGCTGAATTCTGTATGTAGGTAGCATGTTTGGCAAAAGTTGCATTAAGTTACTTTCCAACTTGATTTTGACTTTAAACAACGGTTCGAGCAAAAGTGAAAAAAAAGGGTCATCTGACCTTATACCATACAGTTTGGTTGTTCAAGTTATGTCAATTCTACCACAGCTCTAGCTCTTGAGAGGCTTGTAAACTCTTATGATTTTCTTCTTTTTGATTGTTCTCTAAAGCCATGCTATAACTGCTGCAGATATCCTGACTTTAAGCCTCCCACTACGCCTTCTCCTAATGCACCAACTACATCACCTCCCATATCTGCCGCGGATACGGTGCCCGAGACGATTGAATCAGTACCAAGCAATGGACCAGCACAACTTTCAGTGGCAGATGAACCAAAGCAAGGACAACATCTACCTGAACCAAAGTCAAGACCACTTTCACCTTACACAATGTGAGCTTCTGAAGTTGTCGCACAATTTTCATTTTTCTTCTCCAAGGACAGTTCATTTCATAATGCACGTTGAATAACTAGCCTATTTGACTGTGGTGTGTGATTGTGTGAATTTATGTTATAGTTGGAAATTCAAGTGTGAGTGAAGAAGACTCGCTCTGGTGACAAATGGAGTAAGTTAGGACAATACAAGTGCCAAGATGCTTAGACCAAAGGAAAGTTGAAATCCTATACCTAGTGTAAAGGTGTAGCATGAGAGAGAAAGAGAGAGAAAAAAAAGGAAGAAAGAAAAAATGAGTGGTGTGATAAAAAGAATAAGAAAAAGATAGAAAGAAAATATGAAGACCTAAAAGTGATGTTAGAGAATTAACATAAGAATATCATAGTTGGTAATGCTTCAAGGCTTTGGTTTATAATTTTATATATGGTATCAACCTCACTTTCTTGTTTATGACTCATCCCATTTGAAACTTTCTTCCCTGACCTAACATTTCTTGTTTATATATATATATATATTTTTCTTAAATGTGGTGTGTCCTCTTTGATTTATTATCATTAATATTGTGCTTAGGCAGGTGTACTTACTTTTTTCTTATGTGATTTATTGATACCAGGGTTCTAAACCAAGAGAACGAAAACATTGCTTACTCAATCTATTTTAGGTTTTTTATTAATTTTTAAGGGTTAATATTTACATTCTGATCTCATGAAAATGAACATGTAGGTACGAGGATTTGAAACCTCCTGCATCACCAACACCTTCCTTCAGAAAATCTTAGAAACTGCTGGCCTGTGGAACCAGACAAGGTTAGAAATGCAAATTAATAAATATACCTTTGATTACATTAAATTAAATATATACTATAGTCTGAGCTATACTTTTGCTGCTGAAATTGCTGGATTCATAATTGTAATAGAAATGTTGGAGCAAATAGGATATTTTGAAGAGTTTATGCAGAAGCAAGTCATATGGAGGATAGTCACTCAAATATGAAGAAGATCGGAAGCATTTCTATTAATTGAAATTTTCAACAATGTCATTTATTTTTTTATGACCTTTTTGTTATTTATGTTTCCCATGTTGCAATTTCAATAAAGAAAAAGTATTAGTATTACTTTATTTATTTATGGGTAATAACATGTTACCATTCCAGACAATTGTGTCCTTACTCCTTACGGCGTTACCCGTCAATTAATAGTTTTATGGCTTGCAATTTTTGTCTACAACTTTTAAATTGAACAATTTTAGTCTGGTAACATTTTTTAGTATGTGATTTTGGTTTTTATATTAATTTTTCATTAAACTTCTAACAGTCAACAGTCGAACCTAAAAAATACTGTAAAATACTGTAATTATTAGTTTTTGTGAATACATTCAACCAATAAACGATTTTAGTCTATTCTAGTACTAAATTGATTAAAAATCATAGTTAATTTGAAATAAAAACTAACAGAGGGACCAAAATCACATGTCTTTGAAACAAATGTGATCAAAATCGCCCATTTGAAAACTCAGCGGATCAAAACCACTCAAAATAGAAACAAGGTTAAATGTACCTTATGATCCTCTAACTTTTATGTATGTTTCATTTGGTCCTTCAATTTTTTGAGGTTTCATATTAATCTTTTAACTCTAAAAAAATGTTTTACGTTGTCATTACTATTCTGTTAAATTTGTTAACGGAACTGACGATTATGACCAAAATGAAATATTTTTAGAGTTAAAGGACTAATATGAAACTTTAAAAAGTTAAAAGATTAAAATGAAATGGATATAAGAGTTAGAGGACAAAAAAATGCAATTGGCCTAAAAACAACGAGGATCAAAATTGCAATTAAGCCAACATAATTTTAATACCTTTCGCTTATGTGGAATTATGAGCTGGACCCGAGTACCATTTGGCTCAACTTATTTTTCTCTTAAAAGTTACTTTTAAGTTAAAATTACAAATAAGAGATTTAAAAAAAATTATAAACTGTTTGACAATTTTATTTTTTAATTAGTATAAACTACTTATTTTTTATATAAGACATTTTTTATCTGAATAAGTAACAACTAGACTTGTATATTTTCTGTTTTTAAAATGAATAGAATATGAAAATATCTATTTCTTAGACTAATTCCCGAAAACAAGTTTTGACACAATGTGTTTTTCAAACATCTAATAAAAGTTGTTTCAATTTTAAATTTTTTGAATTTGCATACAATTTGCATTAAAATTCATTTATCGTCTTTTAAAAATCATTATTAAAAATTATTTTATAGTATAATTTTAAAAAACTAAAAAATTAAATCAAACGTGCTCTCAAGTTTCCATGGAGCTGACTCATCACTCATGTCACCTACTTTTACATCAATTGATTGATTATTGATAGCTTTATTGGAAGGGACACCTTGATTTAGAGTTTAGAGTTCAATTCCTGTCCAATCCTTTTTTCACCCTTTAAAAAAGAAAAAAAAAGGCTAATAAATACTAAATAATTATATTGATGGAATAAAGAAAGGGAATAAGAACAAGAATTTATTTAAAGAAAAAAAAAAGTCAAATTCAAATACTTCTAAATCAAGAGTAACTCAAATGGTTAATAAAATAAAAATAATTCAAATGAGAGATTTACAAAAAAGATTAAATTGTCAAATGAGAGAAATATTTTTTGTGAAATCGAGATGAGAGATGTTTTACCTTATTTTCTTTCCAAATTTAAATTTCTAACCAAGCTTTTCATTAAAATTCATTGAGATCGACTTAGTTATAGGATTAAATTAATTTACATGAGGGTTTTTCGTATGTATGAAAATAAATGAGGTTTGACTCTAACCCAACTATTAATGAATTAATTTACCTAGGATTTTAGGTTCATAAATAATTTATTTTCATTGTAAAAAAAATATTTTTTCAATAAGTATAACACCCTTAATTATATTATAATAAATTATTATTAATAAAAAATGCAGAACACTTATATTAATGGTAAAACTTTTAAAATACATGAGAAATACAAGTAACAAAACTTAGTCTATGAATTACACCTTAAAATAATTTGGATAAATACATTTAAAGTAAGTAAATTATAAAACAACTCCTAAATTGATAAAGGAGCTTTACGGAAAGCCAAAGATCTTCTTATACGTGATATGCCAGCAAATCCGTGAGTAAAACTCAGTGACAATAGCGTTTGATAAAAAGACATTTGAACAATGACATATCAACCATAACTCAGGTGAAAGTTATGGAAAACACGAGTGTTTTATAGTAAACATAAACATTAATATAGCATTCGTATTCATATATTGCGGTGTTATCAAGCATATAATCCACCTATGATCATAAAAACATAATTCATATTCTTTAATCTTATCTTTTCACCTACCAATCATTACCCATTTTCCGTCGAGCTTATAGCATAGGAGAGTGTTCTCTCCTTGCAGTCTTTTTGTCTTGCGAATATTTACTTATTTTCAGTCAAACAGTCCAAAATAGTCCATTTCATTCATTTGTTTATTTAAGTCATTTACATTCCTTTCCGGATCGTAAGAGTCTTTAACAATTCACAATAATAAATAATGATGCATAACAATTAACAACAATTTCCCACGGTTCATAAGGAGGTTCCATACAAATACAACATGATCAAGAGTATCAAAATATTCGAAGAAACATTTAGCAATTATTCACACATAATCCACAACAATCATGCACAACATATTTTTATATTAAAATTAAAATGCATAGAAATAATAAACACTTAGGAAGTTTTAAGTTAATGAGATTCCTATTGTTACCCAATAAGAGATTATACAACTTGCATTCACAAACCGTTTTTTGTCCACGAACAACAAAGTATCCCCTCTTTTTCTTTTATTCCTTATTATTTTTCTCTTTCTAACATGAACTTTCCTAGTCTGTCGTTCAATTTCTCTCTCCTTTTCATGTTTTAATGTTTCTTCCTTTCTTTTTTTCTTTGACAGCAAAATGTGGTATTAGGAGAGCAAAGCCTAACTTGGCTGTATATAGGCTTCATCCGGTCTATTTTATTGTCGTCTAACTGGTCTCTTTGTGCCCTTATCATAATTTCTAGTCATTATCTCTTATTACTAAATTAATAAATAAATTAAACAAATAAATGGTCATCACTAATTATTATGCATTTAATTTAAGTTTCCCTTCTATTTTATCTTCTACTAGAATAAATAGACTTATCAATTTGTTATTAAATAAATGATTTATTATTATACTTAATCAAATCTAACTCTCAACTATTTCTAAGATTATCTCATATCTCTTTTCTATCATTCTTATCTCAAACTTAAATTCAAACCCTAATAATTTTCATGTCAATTTAAGTATCTTTAACCATTTGATTATATCTTAAACTCATTTTTTCATTTTATAACTATGTACTTTTCTAATTTTCACAATTATACATTCATCTCAATCAAAGGAATTAAAGAATATCATAAATAACTATAATCACTCTCACATTCTAACTCTTTAATAGTAATCTTTTTTTTTTTAGTTACTAGTTTACTACCCTCATTTTGTTGAATTCCTATTAGCCAATTAAACCATCAAGTTAAAGTTAAAATTATTGTTACCCATGTCAATTGTAAAATTTTTGGGTGTTACGATAAGTCTTTGGGGCCACTTTTTAAGGAACAAATATAGTAAAAAGTTGATTAAAATGTAGTTTATGTATTTTCAAGAATAATATGTACTTATAATTATTTTTTTTAATTCTAATAACATTTACAAGTGTCTTAAACTTTAGTAAAACCATTTAAAAAGAGTTAAAAAAAAAGTCTCATCAACTTTAGTGTATGTGCACACAATTACTTTTAAAATATACAATAGATAATTACATCAACCTTTTCGAGGGTTTCATTTATTACACTTGTCTCTCTTAGTTTTTGAAATTACACAAATCCTCCCCAAGGTTTGAAATTCCATTACACTCACCCTTCGAGATATTACACTTAGTCCCCCTAAAGTTTGAAATTCATTACACTTAGGGGTAAGTGAAATTTTAAAAGAGTAATGCTTAATTCTCCTACTAATTTTTCTATCCACTTAATTTTGACAAGTGTCATCTATCTTCTAAAAAGTAAATGATAAGTGAAAGATAAATGACACTTGTCAAAATTAAGTGAATATGAGGATTAGTAGGAAGATTTAGTAGGAGGATTAAGCATTTTTCATTTCAAAAATATGAGAAAGTAAGTGTAATAAACATAAATCCCATAAAAAATTAGTGCAATTATCTCAATATGCAAATAAGTACAGTAATGCTTAATATGGAAGGGTGGAAGAAAAATAAAAAGAAAGAAAATCGAAAAAAGAAAACAAAGTAATTTATTTGTTTAATTTAAGGGAAAACAGAAAGAGAATTGAAAAAAAAAATTGATTCATAGATCAAAACATTTAATTAATATAACAGAAACAAAATATTTAAAAAATTTCTTCTTTCCATTTTTCGTCTTCTTCTATTTTCTCTCTTCTTATTTTTTTTTTCTTTCAACTTCCCTAAAATCGATTATAGGACAACTTTACAAAATATATACTTAAATATAAATGTCACATTGAGTGCTAATTTTTATTCGAATTAGTGACGGTTTGCTAAATGCTATTTTATCTGGCGAAAGAAATGCATATTTTAAAAATAATTGTAGCAAAGTGCAACATTAAATTTTAGGTGTTTACCAAAAAAACGAAATAATTATCTCTTTAGGATATGTACAAATATTCGTTGAGGCTTTGTTAGAACTTCTTGAAATTTGTGATTACAGATTCCAATACACTAAATGTGAAAGCAAGATTTTCTTGCATTTGTCGTTTGCCATTTGCAATAAGCGTAGTTTACACATTTTCCTAAATTATACGGAAGTTTACATAGATTCCTAAGTTGCATGAATGTTCATCTAAGTCCTTGAGATGATCAAATATTTATTTATTTAAGTCCCTGAAGTTTGATAATCTTAAGAACCCAAGTGAACAATTCTTATAAACTTATGAATTTAAGTGAATAACATTTGATAATTTTAAGGATATAAATGAATTACTCTTACAAACTCAAGAAGCTAATTGAACCGTCGTACAATTCAAAAATCTATATAAACTACTCTTACAAATTTATGTACGTATATAAATTATCATTACAAACTCAAATACATACAGCTTACCTAGTGCTTCACTAAAAAACCATTAAATTTCAGGAGAGCTATTTGTTTGTTTTTTTTTTAAAAAAAAAAAATGAAATAAACATGTAGCTTGATTATAACTTTGAGGAGGTTGTCCGTTGGTGTTAGGGTTTGGATTTGAAGTTTCAAGCGAATTAAACTCGAAAGAGGTGAGAGTTGGAGCGAATCATGGATAATACTAACCCAACTCCTTCAACCGCTTTGGCATACCTTAATCCTTCCTACTGGTAACTAATCCTTCATCAGTAATCACTAATCAGAGCTTCGTATTTTTTTTCAATTTTTTCTGAATTTCTCAGTAATTTAATGCTTCTTCGTTTCAGGGATGATAGATTCTCGAAGGAAGAGCAATACGAGTGGTTCAAAGATTATTCCCATTTTCGCCACCTCATTCAACCCTATCTCACGCCCCATTCCTCTGTAAGACTTGTTCTATACCTAATAGGCTATTTTGCGCTGTAAATTGAGTAGGATACAATATTTTAATGCTAAGGAAAAAAAAAAAATGTAATTGTAATATAAAGTAATATCCTTTATGGATGTGGTTCTTTGTCAATTTTGAAGTATCCATGCATCAATGCTAACAGGTTAGGTGTGTTGTTTGGTTTCATGGCAAATCTGGTCAAACTTGGATTCAAAATGTGAAGGTTAATCTAGTGTGTATTTGGTTTCATGTCGGATATGCCAATTTGGATCCAAAACATAGAAACTACTTAGTGTGTGTTTGGTTTAGATTTCAGTAGAATGAGGACTGAAAAACACACAAACCGAACCAAATTTAGATTTGATCAATGGTTGAGATATATTAATGCACTAAAACCGAGGTCATTCAATGAAAGTAAGTATTTCTTGCTTTGGTCACCAAAGACTAAACAAACAGGCCCTTAGTTGTGTTGAAATGATCTGCAAGCAAAACGTGAAACTAAACATGCACTGATAGTACCTAATGCTATCGTTGATGGAATATGGGTAACATAAAGATGCATTGCAGGTTCTGGAACTTGGATGTGGAAACTCCCAAATGTGTGAAGAGTTACATAAGGATGGCACAACAAACATAACCTGTATTGATCTGTCACCCATTGCTGTGGACAACATGAAAAAACGGTTACTTTCCCATGGATTCAAAGGTTAGCTTGCTCATTCGTTGCCTGTGTCTGGTCTCTGGAAGTTTTGCTGCTTGTTTATGTTGGCTTCTATTACAATCCATTATTTTTGTCAAAGGTTTCTAAGTTATTGATACTTAAGGATAATCTTTGTTTCAGTAGTACAGTTTACTTGAATGATTGGATTTACTTCCGATTACACAGTGCTCCCAGGCAGAATATCTGTAATTGGTCACCAGAACTTTGTCACTCAGATTTTTCATATTTAAAAAGCAAAATATAAAATATAAAATTAAATAAGAAGCTCTCTACTTTGGCAGGTTGGAGAGGTGTATGTTCAAATTCTTTCCATGACTTTACTTGGAGTGATTGGTAGACTTGAATAATTGATTTTTTGTATATATGAATTTTTATTGACTTTTAGTATCAACTATTCAACTTTAACATGTAATTCTGTTTTGCTCATTTTACGTTTGATTGTTTTACATGTTTTTATTTGTGTGGTTAGACATAAAAGTGCTGCAAGCTGATATGCTAGAGCTACCTTTTGACGATGAATGTTTTGATTTGGTTATTGAGAAAGGAACTATGGTAATTTAAATGATTTTCCTTTGACCTACAATGGAATTTTGGCTTGATATTCTAAACTAAAATTCATGTTTCCTAAATTATAATTTTTCTGAGGTTTATTGGTTAAATGTGAATGTGTTATCTTTGATTTTGAAGGATGTATTGTTCGTGGACAGTGGTGACCCGTGGAATCCAAAGCCTGAAACTTTATCCAAGGTCATGGCCACGTTGAAAGGTGTTCACAGAGTTCTGAAAGACAGTGGCACATTTATCTCAATTACTTTTGGCCAGGTTTCAAGAATGAACTGTTAGATTTGTCTCTTTTACCCTTATGTTTTGATGGAAAAAAAGAAAATGAGAGGAAAGAAAATTATAGATAAGAATACAATCCTCTTTGTGTGGTTTAAAGAGATATTGAAAAAAAATATGGAAGGAAAAGTTGACTTCTAGAAACAAAAAAATTCAAACTTTTCTTTTCTCTCATTTTTTTCTTTTCCTCTTAACTTCTTTTCATCCAAACAATAGCTTAATGGGCACTGCAGTGATTCTAATCAATTTTAAATACGCACCAGCCGCATTTCAGGCGTCCTATATTTAATGCCCCAGATTTCAGCTGGTCTGTTGAGTGGACTACATTTGGTGAAACCTTTCACTATTTTGTCTATGTTCTGAAGAAGGTTAGTCCATATAACCTCACATTTTGTTTTTCTTATGATGATAAAAACAAAACAAATATGTTGCTTTATTAAGGCATTGTGAACATATGAGTTCTATCATGTCCCCACACAATTGGTTTTTAGAGTGAACACTATTTTGGTCCTTCAAATATGGAATTCAAATGAGTCACATACAAAATCAAATTGATTCTTCAAGTTTTATTAACATCACCAGTTTTGTTCTTCCATGACCTGTTTAATGTCTTTTTAAGGACTGATTTGATGGCAAAAACATTGTGTTGAAGATCCAATTGATGTCATACATGTATTTCAAGAACAATGTTGTTGAATTATATAAAAATGACCAATGTAATGTTGCAGGTATATTTGGAAGATCAATATAGACTTGTACTCTTTTATACTATTAAAGATTAAAGAATTACGTTTGATAATTTTTTTTGCAATGATTTAGAAAATAACACTTCTCTTTCTCACGACAGATTATATAGATTTCATGAGTACTAGCTCAAGTTTGGTTACGATTATATGATTTTCATTTATATAGTTTGCCTTAAGAGTTTAACTGCTGTAGATTAACTAGCTCAAGTGTGGTTTTTGTGTTCTGCATTTCTGTTTTAACTGCAATGAACATTTTTTCAGGGACAGAGATCATCATATGAGGATATACCACCTGTTAAGAGGTTTGAAGCACCACCTATTAATCTACTTCATGAAGAGTTAGAGAATGAAGATTTTGCTTTCCGAATCAATGTTGATGAATTGAACTATTAGGTTGTATTGTATGAAGTTTTGTAATCAATTTTAATTTCTTTTTCTTGCTGCAATTGTGATTCACTTGCCCTACAGGAGAAATGCATAGGCATACTGATGTTGTACCAAAATATTTATATTTTGAAAAGTAAATGAAGTCATCTTGGGCGTGGTTTAGGTAAATTTATGTAAGGGCTATTGTTTCAATTTTATTTTTGTTAATCCATTTGCCAATTTGATTATGCTGCGACGAGGTTTTCTTTGGCACATTTGATGAAGAATGAGTGTTTAGTTCTTTTACCATTCTCTAAACTAGTGAGGTAAATTACATATGGCATGAAGTTTGAGTAGTTTTGTACAATTTTAATGCGAAGTGTTTACGGTTACTGATCTGAATTTGATTATTTGTTATTGATGCTATTGATGCTTGAGTGAAGATGTAAAGAAGCAGAGGTCATAAGGATAGACTAAAGCTGTTAAAACCATTGGATGGAGGGATTTGAATCCTCTATGGTAACTCTGTAACTAAATTTCTAGTTTCTAGTATAAAAGTAAAGAGATATTAGAATCGTGGGATCCATTAGTATGGTGGTCTCACAATTATAATATTTCTTTCCTTTCCTACTGAAAACTTTTAATGACGGGATATGAAGGTCGCCTCAAGTCTAGAAAGTGACTTAAATGAAGGGTGAAAGTCCTTGATAAATGAAGGGTCATTACCTGAAAGAAACAAGACATAAATGTAAACTAGAAAATTATGAGTTGTTACTATGTTTATTTGTAATTTATAAATGAATAAATGAATGTGTCCCAGTTATTGATAAACCCATAGGTTATTAGAAAATTCTTGACAGTGATGAAGAAAAAAAAAAAAAGAATTGTGGAGCTTGCCTAGGGCTTTCTAAAGCTTTGTGGAGCTGGTAGTCAAGAGGAGAACTTAAAATAAAATTTTAATCCATAAGTATCATGGTTTTTTATCAGGCTTATTTTCTTTTATTTGGTATTTCCTCAAATGCCATGGTTTTAAAGTAATTCATAAGTGTATCAAAAAGGTAATGGCTAAATTAGAATTTTCGTCCTTCAACTTTACATAAGATTTTATTTCGTCCTTTAACTTTTTTTTTCTCATTTTCGTCTTTTAACTTTACATAAGGTTTCGATTTCGTCCTTTAACTTCTTCTTCTTTTGTCTCATTTGCGTCCTCTAATTTTACATAAGGTTTCGATTTCGTCCTCTAACTTTTTCTTGTCTCATTTTTGCCCTCCAACTTCTTTGTTTGGTTCAAAGTTTTCCTTTTCGTCATACCAGGTTAACGGAGGCATCTTACATCGCCTAAACGCTGTCTGTCGTGAATGAGGAGAAGGATCATAATCCTCCATAATACATCAAGGCATAACAAGAAGAAGATTAGGAGTCTTAGTGTTAGTTTAAGAATTAGTATGATAGTGAATGTCTAATGTATTTGACGTGGAGTGTAGTAAAAGGGTGTAAAACCAAGTTTGCGTTAACATAAGTATATGCAATGAACCAAAATGAAGTTTTAATGTGTCGTTGATGGTGTTTAGGCCATGTAGGATGCCTCTGCTAATCTCTCTAACCTAGTATGACGAAAAGGAAAACTTTGAACCAAACAAAGAAGTTGAAGGACGAAAATGAGACAAAAAAAAAAATTAGGAGATGAAATCAAAACCTTATGTAAAGTTGGAGAATGAAAATGAGATGAAAAAAAGTTGGAGGACGAAATCAAAACCTTATGTAAAGTTGGAGGATGAAAATGAGACAAAAACAACTTAGATGACGAAATCGAAACGTTAGAGGACGAAAATGCTAATTAAGCCAAAAGTAATTCATAATTAAAAATTTTTTATTGGATAAATTAAGCTACATATTGCTCAACAAACATACACATCTCAAATATAAATTGTATAAAAATGACAAAAACTTAATAAGTTATTACATATAATTTCTTAAATTTTAGTATTTCTATTTTTTGCAATTTTGTAGATTACTTTAAATTGAAAATCTTCAAAAGTTTACATAACAATCAAAATAATGCCAATAAATTAAATGAACTATATTATGAATAAAAGAATGAATTATATATATATCATGTCATAAAGATCACGAAATGTCATTTTTTTTCTCTCTAAAATCTTCCTCTTTGATTATTTTATATAATTTTTATAAATTTTAAATTTCTCACTCTGAAATTTCTTCTTAAAATTTCTCTGTTCAATTTTCTCTATACAATGTGTTTGTTTATGGAATGTAATTATATTCTCGGAAATTATCTTCTTAAGAATATTATACTTAGCAATATTATTCTTAGGTAAATTTTTAAAATTAAAAAATACATAAAAGTTACATGATGGAATACAAAATAACTACCCTATTCTCATGTGAAATTAGTTTGCTCATCTTTTAACATGAAAATAAAGATCATGAGAAACACACTAAAATAACATTCAATTGAATATCACAATGCCTTTTTTTTTAATGCAAATATACTTGAAGATATATATACGAAGCTCCCACTTGGCTACAAAGCATATGATTCTTTCCTTTCTAGTTAAGCTAGTTAAGCTCTTCTTTCTCTATCTACCTTGTATATAAATCCTTTTGCATTAGTGAATTTAGTGAGATTTCATTTCATAAAATCAATATTGTGAGAACCGTTTAAAAGAACTAAAAAAATAGATGGTTGGATATTAAGAATATGAATTCTTTCCTTTTTGTCAAAGGAGATATATTTCCTAATTTAGTGGCTCAAATTATATGTTTGGTATTTTTCTTTTATTATTTTACTATTTCATATTAAAAAAATTATGTGTTTAAGATCTTGTCAATTTTCAAATAAAAATAGAGAATCAACACACAAATATTAGGATCATAATTATTGCTAAGGAGATTCCTTACTCCTTAAACCTTAGTCTCTAAGTTGTCATTTCCTTTGTATAAAAGGGTTGTTAATATTCACACCACACACCATTTTAGGTGCACTACGCTTTAATGACTGAGTTATAGAATTTTGAATAAGCATTTATTGAAAGTGTCATTTACCATGCATAATATAAATGTGGAAAAGTATATGTGACACAAATTGATCCATTGATTTAAAGTGTCATATTGACTTTTTATTTTCTAAACAATAAATCAATGGTTATTAAAGGAGTTGTGCACCCATACATAAATTTTTATTTGTATATCATAAGTGAAACCCTATTTGAATAATGGATTCTAGCCTGAGTAAAGAATAGCACGCTTAAACAAATAATTGGCGCAAATAATAGCGAGAAAAAAAAAATTTCTTAAATTACCAAAATCATTCATTATGCAAAAATAACCTTTATTAATTATTACTATTGCTATTATTAATATAAAAATTAATAGTTTAAATGCAATTAGTTATCTATCTATTCTAGAATAGTCAATGACAAATAATAAAGCGTCATTTCATCGATCATTTAATACACATATATTTTATTATGAATTGAATAATAAATATCATCAAATTAAATGCAAAGGTTGAAAATAATTTAAATTGAAACTTAATATTCATTGTTTCTCTACTAATCTTCTTATTCCCTGGAACCCCCGCACTAAGTAAAAATCAGTCTTCAAACACAAATAACTTATCACACTCTATAGTTCTATTAGGATTGAAATATACTATAAGCTCTTTTTTTAATGATTTGTAAGATAATTATTTACTAATTAAATATTAAAAAAAAAAAAGGAAAGATTAAGGGATTTTGGTAAGAGCAGAGTATTTAATGGTGTATTATTGGTTTTCATAGAGAGTCATTTATCAGGACCGATCCAACAGAAAAGCGGCCAAAGCCCTCGTTTCAGGCCCTAATTTTTTTTTTTACTTACTATAAATTTTTTTTGGCAAAAACTTTTATAAATATAAATATAAAAGGGACATCAATTTTATAAATATTAGAGTTTATAATTTAGTCATTTGGTTTTTTTTGTATAACTACGGGTTTCTCTACCTCTGAGATGAGACTAATCCCGTTCGCGTTGCGTGGCCGACACTGGCCTTAAAAATTTTAAATTTTAAATTTATCTGATGTGTTCTATTATTATGATGGATATTATCTATATATTAGTCAACAGGTTTATTTAATTTTTAATTTTATTTTATCAAATAAAATTTATTAGTGAGTCGGTTTTAAAAATATTAGATGTTGAAAAAGAATTATTAGTAATTTTGATACCTATATAATACTAAAAAAATTAGCTATAATTATTTTTAATGAAATAATAATCATTTTTAAAAAGGCCATTAACAGCAAGAAATAAATTTTAACTAGAAACATATAAAATATAAAAGATTTTATATATATAAAAAGTATTTACATTACATAAAAAGTAATTAGTAAAAATTTTAATACTTATTTGATGCTCTATTCTAAATAATTTTGTTCGTTTTAGTTTATTTTTTATTCGAAAAAATAATTTCTACAAGTTGGAAGTGCATTTTTTTTTACACATCCAACTTGAAAAAAAAACACTATACCAAAACACTACACCGATCATTTTCATCGGTTTATCAACTAATGGTAATGGTTGGGTTCATAGTTGCCAGAAGTCTTCGACCAAAAATTTTTCTGGGCTTTCTCAATCTTCTTTTGGTGTTTCCTTAAGTCTCGTTCCAAAAGGTAACAATGATAATAGCGGTCGGGGGTTCATAGGTCTTCGGGTCTCCTCCTCGATCTCGTTTCACAATAATAACAATTTTGTTTTTACTATGAGAAGTATTAGAGAACTTTCCATGGCTATGACAGAAATTAGTTCATTGATGACAAACTAAAGGTTCCATTTTAGGAACTCGACAAACTAAAGGAAGGGAATTTATTGATAACAAAAGATGTTCATAATTTAGGAACTCGGCAGCGGAATAACAATAGAAACAGATAAAGGCGGATAGTACCGCTTTGATACTAGTTGTTGGAAAAACATGATGGAGTGACACAGAATTTTTATTATTTCATACATTGTACTTATAGAGAAAATTAAATAATTAAATATTCAAAACTAACAAACAGATAGACTTTTTTAATCTTATCAGCACTAACTGACTCTAAATTTCACAATTGACTAATCCCTAAGAATTGATTTATCTCTGACTAAATAATATTATCACTAACCAATTAAATATTATTTCTAACAATATTTTATAGTAATACCATGTAGTTAAGGTGATGGGATAATCCTATGGGGAAGGGGTTTAAGCCCAAATTCCTAGAAAATGACCTTTGTACAGAGAGGGGGACCCACATGTCAAGTGTGTGTTGTACCTTTTGTGTGGCAAGCCTATCAGATGAGAAATGAAAGAGTTGCCGCACGGGATGTTCCGAGGACTGCGGGATGATCCTCCTGTGAAAGGAACATCCTCTAGCAGTGCGAGCATCCCGGACAAGTGGAATTAGCTCTTTGTTGGTGGGTGACGTGGGATGTCTTTTGGCGAAGTTGCCAAGAAAGCCCTTATAGCAAGATTTTGTCCATAACAAACCTTAAAAAAGGTTTACGCCAAGTTATAGTGTGCTTGTTTAAGCTTTTCACCATAAATAAACTCAGTTTCTCAATTCTTGTTAGATACACTATCATCAAAAGTGTATTGAGAATTGGAACTCCATGTTGCACTCCTTGCTTACATCCACTAAGGGAAGCATCAAAATCACAACATCCATGCAATCAGTTTCACAATATCTTTCTTTTCTTATTTTCTCTCTTGATTTAACCGTTTTGATGAGAAGACCATAATTTTATATATGGAGATTATATTATACAAACACTTATAACAAATCCTCGTGAAAAACCCATAATATTTGCTCCACATTTCTTATCTCTTTTAAATATATTAATTTGGCTTATCATTTATTTTTTTGAATTTAGCCTTTTATTTTTTTCTGGTCAATTCATTTCCTTTATATTGATTTATATGTTATAGTTTTAGTATTAGTATTTTTTTGTAAAATTACGAAGGATGAAATTGAGACTATTTATACATAAAAATTTGAAACTATTTGTAACTATAAAGGATTAAAGTGAGAAAAAAGGATCAAAGATTAAATTTATCTATATCTATACTAAATAAAATATATAAAATTGTCTTAATTCGTAAAAATAATATTATACAATTAATAATATTAACATAATGACAGAGGTACATTATTACTTAAGAAAAATGATCTAAATCTCTAAAAGAGCAACAATTGATAGGGAAAGTCTGTCAACACTAAAAAATTATTCTTCCATCATAACAATAAAATATAAAAATGCCAAAAACAAAATACTGGATTTCACATGACCCTTTCCAGTCCATTTTAATTATTATATTGTGATTTATTCTTCCATAACTAATTCATCCACCTCTAATTCACTAACTGAAATATTGTGATTTATTACTATTATTAATATTAATTACTCCCTCCATTTTTAAATATAAGCTATTAACTACTTTTTTTAATACATATTAAAAAAAATAGTTAAATTATAGATTTTCAAAAAAATTATTACACTTTATCAATTATAACTTTAATTAAATTTAAATCTCATTAACTCATTTTTCTCTAATTAATAGTTTCACTGTAAAACACTAAACTCTCAACTACACTACCAAAGTTAATTTTTGATTGGCCAAATGTGAGAAAAAAAAAATAATTCTACACATTAAATAAAGTATGTGAATTGGTAGTAGTTGACACGTAAAAAATGGTAAGATTAAAAAAAATAATAAATACATATGATTTTTTTGTTTAGGAGCTTATAATTTGAAACTATTATTATTTTTTTATGTAGGAACTTATATTTAGAAACACAGGGAGTATTGTGAGAAACGATTAAATGACATCGGTGTAACTTACACCAGTTAATAACTATTTGTCAAATTTTTTTTTATCAAACCAACATTTAGATTGAAACTATTTATCATATGGATATAAATTATGCCTATAAAATTTTACATCATTTTGAAACCATTTAATATTTCATCAAAATGTTTTTTATTTTCATATATTTCAAAACTATATGTTGAAACCAATTAATGACACCAACTATAACTTTTTATATATATTAAATTTTACTAATCCAACCATTCAAATGAAAATTTATATGGAGTAGATTAATCTAACAAAATTTCATATCATTTGAAAATTTATTAATACTTTATTTGAATAGTAAATTTTAACGTAAAACATATTATTTAAATAACATAAATAATTTTTTACTTCTACATTACATAACTACAAATATCCAAATAATCTAAAAATTAATATAGATAATTTTAGGATAATATCACGTGACTTAATGATCTAATTAGTAAAATTGAATGTATATAAAAAGTTATTGTCAATTTCATTTTACTAAATTTGGCAATTGACGTTATTTAATTTTGACCCATTATTTATTTTAATAATTGAACCATTCTTTCTTATTTGTTAGAGTTATTGTGCTAATTTTTTCTTCTTCAAAATTCTTTTTAAAAGTTACCCTTTTGGAGTCTAACAGAAAAAAGAAAACGTTACTATTTTAGAATAGTAGAAAATGAGAAGAAAGAAAATGAGAGTAAGAGCAAAAGTGGAAGGAATGAAAATAAAAAGAAAAAAGATTAATTTTTTCTCTTTTAATAAGTTAGCTTTTTGGTGAATGATAAATGTGAAACATACTCTTCAAAAAGATTATATTTATGCATATTGATTTGTGAAATTTCAAGTGACTCAACAAATTAACAAATTAACAGTCACTCAAAAATTTATGATGATGCCCCTCATTAATTGTCTTACTATTTACTAGCTAATTTTATATGCACATAGTATTTTACACCTTAGTATTTTTTCCTTTTAATTCCAAAAAAAATTGTCATGACCTTTTATATTCACTCTTTGTTCTCTATTCATTTGCCTGTCATATTTTTTTTTTTTCTCTACTCATTTTTTACGATAACTGAAAAATAATACTTGTTGATTTTTTTTTTCAAAGAAGAATATTTTATTAAAATGAAGAAAAATACAATATTAGAAAAAAATATTTATTATATTAAAAAAATCAAACACAAAAATGAAGAAAGAAAAAAGGTAAAGAAAGCGTCAAGGATCATGTTGGATTTTATATATAAGAAAAAGTTCAATTAAGATTATATATAGTAAGATTTTAAGATCAATTCGGTTATTATTTGGTGCAATTATTTGTTTGTTATTTTTAAATAATAATAATAATAATAATTTATTATTTATTATTTTAATAATTGTATTATATATAAGATATAAGATTTATTGAGTAAGCAAAAGAAACCCAAAATTGCGAAGGGAAAAAGGGAAGGCTGTTGGGGTCTGTGTGTCTGGGTTTGAGTGGCGTGTGTGTTTACCTGCCCCTCTTCCTTGCCGGCGCTCTCGTCGGAATTTCCGTTCTCTATTTTTGCGATCACCGGATTCGATCCATTTATGAATCCCTAATCCCTGGTAAATTTATTTCCTTTTCATATATTCAAATTCCACAGTCACTCGAATCGTTCCGATGGAAGATTACGGCTACGATAGCAGCGACGATGAGTATCGTTACTCCGATAACGCCTTCGAAAACGACGACAATGATTTCCAGTTAATCTCTTCTAAGGGCCCCACTACTCAGGTATTCTCCTTATTTCCTTCCCTTTTAGGATATGATAGGGTGTGTTCCTTGGGGATTCCCAATTTTTCATCTTCTCTTTCTTCACGTGAAAAAATCATCGCCTTTTGAGTTTCCTTCTTGCGATGATTTACGTTCTCGTTTTGCTTTTCGTTTTTCTCATCACTATTATTCGTGAGTTTGTGAATTGGTTTTTATCTATTTGAAGTGCATTCGTGTTTGCTGTATCGAGATAGGTTTGTTATAAGTTTGGGGCTTTAGAACTGCATTTGAAAAATATTTTGTTGGTTTTTTTGACTGCTGTGACATTATCGTTTGTGGTTGTAGCTGAATTTATGGTAGGGATTGCTTGAGTTTTTATCTGATGAAAATCCCCCTTTTATAGCTGGCCTGATTGTGATTTTGTGTGGGTTTATACTCCGTTATTATATGATCCTGAGATGGTTGGATTGATTCTCATAGAATATTTCTAACAGAGATTACTCTTTTATTTGCGATTATTATTATGTGAAGCTACTTCCTTTGTGTTCTTAGCTTGCACTTATTGTGTTTTAAAGCTCAACTGTTGTGGCACTTTCAGGTGATTACTAAGGAATCATTGCTAGCTGCTCAGGTAACTTGGAAAAAAAGGAATTCACTTAGTATGTTTTGTTCGGATAAATTATGTGTATGTTTTTTACTGATACACATTCATGCAGAGGGAGGATTTGCGCAGAGTGATGGACATGTTATCAGTGAGTGAGCAACATGCACGCACGCTGCTTATTTATCATCGTTGGGATGTGGAGACTTTGTTCGAGGTGTATGTGGACAAGGGGAAATCATTTCTGTTTAAACAAGCTGGTGTTAGTGTGGATGAACATCATGACTCTGACTCGTCTGTTCGTTCTTCAGTAATGTGTGAAATCTGCATAGAGGATGTTCCTGGTGATGAGGCAACAAGAATGGACTGTGGTCACTGCTTTTGCAACGGCTGTGAGTGTTTGTTTTGTTATTCGTTGCCTTTAGTTTTTTCCAGAATTTCATAGATAAAAATTCCATTTCCATAGCTTTTCAACAAGATTATCAGGTTTTTAGCGGATGAGATGGCATAAAATGTTTATCACTGACAATGCAGTGCGTTAGGGCCTGCGTCAGTCTTTCTTTATTGCCTTATCATAGATAGATCACTAATTGCAACCTATTGCAATTTCAATATTTAATGGTCGAACTTGTTTGGATTTTACATGTTAAAAGAAGTTTTATTTCTCTGTTATCTTTTTCATAATAATGGAAGCAAACTTCATTTGTGAGCTTCTTCAATATTGATGCCTTTTTTTTACAGGCTGGACAGAGCATTTTATTGTCAAGATAAATGAGGGTCAAAGCAAACGCATTAGATGCATGGCACACAAATGCTATTCCATTTGTGATGAAGCTGTAGTAAGAACTTTACTCGGTAGAAAGCACCCTGATATGGCTGAAAAGTATGAACGCTTTCTTCTTGAATCCTACATTGAAGACAATAAGAGAGTTAAGTGGTGTCCTAGCACACCTCATTGTGGGAATGCAATACGTGTTGAGGATGATGAATTATGTGAGGTAGAATGCTCATGTGGTTTGCAATTTTGTTTTAGCTGCTTGTCAGAAGCACACTCCCCATGTTCGTGTTTGATGTGGGAGCTTTGGGCTAAGAAGTGTAGAGATGAATCAGAAACTGTTAATTGGATAACTGTTCATACAAAACCTTGTCCAAAGTGCCACAAACCAGTGGAGAAGAATGGTGGTTGTAACTTGGTTAGCTGTATCTGTGGGCAAGCATTTTGGTGAGTATTCCTCCTTCCTGCATTATATTCTCATCGATAGGCTTGTTTTTTTTTGTTATAATGATTCAGTTAATTTTGACTATGGTAATAAGAATCAGGAGTTGAAGCCAGCTGTGACTTTTTTTGCTAACATAATTTATGTTCTCCATAATAACAATAATTTTCCTTTTTTGGTGCAGTTGGTTGTGTGGTGGAGCTACTGGCCGAGAGCATACTTGGTCAAGTATAGCTGGTCATAGCTGTGGTCGCTACAAAGAACAAGAAAAAACAGCTGAACGGGCAAAACGGGATTTATATCGTTATATGCACTATCATAATCGTTATAAAGCCCACACAGACTCCTTTAAGCTTGAAAGTAAACTGAAAGAGACTATACAAGGGAAGGTTGCTATTTCAGAAGAAAAAGATTCTACACTCAGAGATTATAGCTGGGTAAATAATGGGCTTTCCAGACTTTTCAGGTCTAGGCGTGTCCTATCATATTCATATGCATTTGCATTCTATATGTTCGGTGATGAGCTTTTTAAGGATGAAATGTCAGAAGCTCAAAGGGAAATAAAACAGAACTTATTTGAGGATCAACAGCAGCAGCTTGAGGCAAATGTTGAAAAGCTCTCTAAAATTTTGGAGGAGCCTTTTGAAACCTTTTCAGATGATAAGGTTATGGAGATCAGGATGCAGATACTCAATTTGTCCACAATTATCGACAAACTTTGTCAAAAAATGTGAGTGCTCCTTTAAACAAGGTCCTGGTACATATCTGGTTTTTGACATTGATAACTTGAATTCGCTGATATTTAATGCAGGTATGAATGCATCGAGAATGATTTGTTGGGTTCTCTCCATCTTGGGATGCATAGTATAGCTCCATATAAGTCAAAGGGCATAGAGAAGGCGTCAGAACTTTCAGTTTGCTGGAACAATAAAGCCAACAATACTGGTAAATGTGAAATTTGGACTTTCGTTTGAATAGTTAACTGGGCCAAAACTTGTTGCATTATTTCCTTTGTGATCTTCTCTCATAATGTGTTGAAAGGGAATTGAGTGGGCTATTGTTATTCTAACTAGTTATCATGCTATGGATTGTTGATGATTTTATGGTTTTGATTTGTTACAGCAATTTATTTTTTTCCTTTTCTTGTGTATAAGAACAGAGGTATTGACTTATCATATCATACAATCGTTGCTATGATTCAACACATGGTATACTTTGTGGTTATGTTCGTTTTTTCTTTTATCAAGTTAAGCTTTAACTTTACAGATGAATGAACATCTTTTCATATTTAGTTATGCTGGTGGTGCCTATTAAAGATCTTCAATTTTTTTTGTTGTTTTTTTTTTTTAAAAAAATTCTTTCAGTCTTGAAAAACCTATAACATGAAAATATGATGTGAACTTTTCAATTTATATTATGAGCTTTCTTGTTATGTATGGTATGAATGTTTTCTTTTAAGTAACTGAACCTTTTAAATTTGTTTCAGTTTACTTTCTTTTTTTTATAATTTGTTTATATTTCTTTCAGTTCTTATGTATGTTTTCTTCTGTTTGACTTAGTGGATGATGATTAGAAAATGTTACTGAGTGAAAAAGGATTCTTGTATATACCAGAACTTGATCGACCTTCTGGATCTGCCGGGAGTTCAGATGAAAAAGGTTGTTCTTCTTCGCGAAAGCGCGCTCGGAAGGAGGATCTTGGAGGTGCCTTTTTTGATCTTAACTTACCTGCCGAATTTGTAGACAGAAATTGACTTTGAAGGCAGACTTTATTTTACATACCGGCGTACAGGTCTAACATAAATTCCTTTGCTGCTTTTGATGGGATTTGATCATTTTGGAATTACCCCTTATTTTCTTTCTCCTTTGTCCAAAGGAATTCCAACTTTCTTATTCTGCTTTTTTTTTTTCTTTTTTTTTTCCAGTTGTTTGCTGTATATATAAGCCTTTTGGGGGCATTCTATTTTCTAGTAGCAGTTTATTATGTAAATGTCTACTTGGGTTTCTAGCATTTACCCTTGGGGACAACTTCTAGGATCTTTTTATTCGTATCTTATTATGGAGCTAAAAGTGAAGATAACTTCACTGATTTTTCTTCCCTCTTGTGTTATTCGTTTATTCTCTTGTTAAAGATGAAGATACAACTTTCAAATATGGATATTTCTTTTTGCAGTAATATTGCATTTGGAAGTGAGATAAGAATTAACCTTTGCTATCATGCTTTACAAGCAATCTTCGATATAATCTCGGAGCTAATTGTGGGTTTAGGAGATTTATTTTTTGAAATTTGTTGAACAAATGAGTTTATGTGCCGTTTTTTAATTTGAACTATGTTTATCTACATTTAAAAAATGGATTTTGATATACGGTGTCTATATGACACTAGTTAAGATTACTAGAAGTAGAAAAAGAATCATAAGAACACATTGTTCCGTCTCTCGAAAATACAAAAAATTACATATTTCAATATCTTTTTTACTACATTTGAGCTATTAAATAGTGTCTTTAGAACACTAAATATTACTTTCCTTAAAAAATTTAGAAACAATCAATGTTTTTTTTTGGTCAAAACCAATGTTTTTCTTTGGTCGACAACAAAATCAATGTGTGATTTTTTTTTTTAATTTAAAAATTATTCTGGGTTAGTTTTTTAGCCCAAGCTGTAAATCATGTTCTCAACGAGAAAAAAAAAACTACCTTGACAAAATGAAAAAGAACAACAAAAAAACTACAAAATTTATTACCAACTGTTGGATAATGTTACCAGGAGAAAACACTTTCACTCAAGTATATATATATAAACAATACGACCTACATAGTGGTAAAAGGTTTGAGCAGTTTATATAAGGTTTTAGGTTAAAATTTCGTATACTTTAATTAATTGTAAGGAAAAAAAAGGTGTTATTAATCTGAAAAAAAAATTAACTGCACAATTGAGTAACAAAACATATAATATTCTTGTCTAAATTTTTGGCTACCCAATAAGTGTTCATTGTAGTGATTAAAAGTGATTATTTTAACCTTAGTTTAAACCATAGTAGCTGAACTTTTAGGGAAATTTTTTGCACTCACTGCACTCGAAATGAAATTGCAAAAGTAATTACTTTCACAATTGTCCAAAATTTTTAGGTGAACACCAGGGATATCCCTTGAGTCTTTTATTTCACAAGTTGGAAACAATTTCATAAATTAACCTTTATAAACTCAATCTAGACTTGTAATTACTTCCTTGTTGGGTTCTTTTTGCCTTTAAGAGAACGAAATAAATGTGAGAACATCTTTTAATGTTGATCATCTTGGCAAGTTTGATTTATGATACCAAAGATACTTAATTGTGAAATGAAGCATATCCAAATACATTTTTATTTGAGTCTTATTTGAGTTCTTTTTGCCTTTATTGGAACGAAATAAAAGTAAAAAGATTCTTTATAGTTTATCCTTTTAAAGAGCATAAATAGGGTTCTCTAAACTAATTCCAAAAGAGACATACTTCCAAACATATTATACTTGAGTTTCTTCTGCGGCTAACTTTTAGACCCTTAAAAAGCATAAATGAGATACATGGAACTATCGTGAAATGAATACATATCCCGACACATCTTACTTGAGTCTCTTTTGTCTTTAACAACATGAAATAAATGTGAAAACTTCCTTTAACATTTATTCCCTTAAAAAGTGGATCTAGGATTCCTATGATACTTAATCTTGAAATAAAACGTATAAGATCACATTTCTATTTGAGTCCTATTGCCTTTAATGAAATCAAATGAAAGTGAAAATGTTCTTTTATGTTTTTCCCCTTAAAATGCGAAATGAGGTTTATTGAAACTAATTAAAAAATGGACATATTTCCAAACAACTTAGTTGGGTTTCTTCTTCCCGTAACGTTTATCCCCTTGAAAAGAGGAATATGGCCACTTGAAGCTAATCTTGAAATCAACACATATCCAAGCACATTTTACTCAAGTCTCTTTCGTGTTTAACAAAACGAAATGAATGTGAAAACTTCCTTTAACATTCATTCCCTTAAAAAGTGGATCTAGGATTCTCATGATACTTAATTGTGAAATAAAGCAAATGAAGCGTATTTGTGCTTATTCCTATATTTGAGTTCCTTTTGCCTTTAATGTGATGAAATGAAAGTGAAAACTTCTTTTCAAGTTTATCCTCTTAAAAAGTGGAATTGGGATTCTCGAAACTAATAGTGTAATGAACAAATATTCATACACATTTTACTTGAGTCTGTTTTGCCTTTAACGTTTTGTCCCTTTAAAAGCAAAATTGAGATACTCGAATCTAACCGTGAAATGAACATATATACAAATACATTTTAGTTGAGTCTCTTTTACCTTTAACGTATCTTTATCCCTTAAAAAGCGGAATTGAAGTTCTTGAAACTATATTTGAAAAGAACACATCATCCAAGAACATTTTACTTGAATTTCTTTCACATTTAACAGAACAAATGAAAGTAAAAACTTCCTCTATAAGTTCACCCCTGAAAAAGCGGATCAAGAATTCCCAAGACCCTAATACTGAAATGAAGCATATTCAAACATATTCCTATTTGAGTTCCTTTTGCCTTTAATGGAATGAAATGAAAGTGAAAACTTCTTTCATGTTTATCCTCTTAAAAAGAGAAATTGGGATTACTAAAAGTATAAGGAATAAATATTCAAACACATTATATTTGAGTCTCTTTTGCCTTTAACGTTTTGTCCCTTGAAAAGCAAAAATAAGGTAGTTTCACATATATCAAACACATTTTACTTGAGTCTCTTTTACCTTTAATGTATGTTTATCCCCTTAAAAAGCGAAATGGAGGTTCCCAAAACTAATTTTGAAACGAACACATATCTAAGAGCATTTTACTTAAATCTCTTTTGCATTTAACGGAACGAATAAAACTAAAAACTTCCTTCATAACATTCACCCCTTAAAAAATATCTAGAATTCCCAATACACTAATGTTGAAATGAAACATATTCAAACATATTTCTATTAGAGTCACTTTTGTCTCTAATAGAATAAAATAAAAGTTTAAATTTTGTTAGTCTGTACATATTTATAGAATTGACTTTGTTAAAAAAACAAAATTCACTTTGATAATGTTTAAGTAACTAATGTCAAATTAAAGAAAAAAAATCACTCTACGTGTTTACTCACTTTTGTGAATCAAATTTGACTCAATAGCTATCTATAAAAATCAATTTTCAAATGCAATTTATTCAAAAAAAAATTATATTACTTAAAAATAAATTGATTCAAAATGAATTCTACCACCAAACAAACACACTAGTTCCAAAGTCATATCTCATCATATAGATATCATGGGTAATTTGGGATGAGTTTCCTGCTTGATGCAACATCTTAGGTTTCTTATTTCTGTTTGTTACTGGTTTCTATGCCTTTTGTCTCTCTCAGTCTCATCAATCTCAACGAAAAGATTCTGTTTTTTTTGCTTTGTTTTGAAAGAAACTTCGGTTACCTTTCTGTTCTGACAATGTTATAAAATGTTACCAACTCCAATATACATGCATTGGTTTCATATACTATAAAAAATGCAGTAACACATTAATGATATATAGACTCATTAAAAATATCAGCACATGATTCCTCTAATAAATTTATCTATTGATCTCTGTGCCTATTCCAAACTTTGGTAATGTATCCTGTTTCGAAGTTTAATTTGACCTTCTAATGATATTTTTAAAGAGTAAAATCAGGTAGATTAAGAAGGTGTATTTAATTGGATATATAATTTTTTTTTCACCAATTAAGTCTTTAGAAAATAAAAAATTGTTATTAAGAACTTGTTTGAAATAGTTTTGGTTTTTAGTTTTTAAAAATTGTATTATAAAACAGATTTCAGAAAAAGTTAGATGAGTTTTCAATACAAATTTGTGTGTAAATTCAGAAAACCGAAAACATGTTTTAGATGTTTTCATATTTTAGTTTTTAAATACTGAAAACCAGGGGTTCGAACTGAGGACCTGGTACTCAAAGCATGTCTCATCAACCATTCAACCAATATGTTGAATGCAATTGTCATGTATGTTACTGTCATCATTTTTAAACTTTTAAAAATAATGTCCAATTTTTCATCAACGATTTTTTCTGTTAAAAAATAAATAATTTTTTTTTGTAAATGCAAAATCAAACAATTTAACATATATGTTTAAAAAAAAAAAAACAATTCAACATATATTAAGATATAGAAAAATACCAAAACATATCTCAGTTCTAAGGTTTTGAAATTAGTAGAATTTTTGTTGGTTCTGGATTATTGAATGAGACAGTTTAGTAAGCTGTGTCTGGTTCATATTTTTAAAGCCACAAGTATGTCTGTCAGTTTCTTCTGAAAAATTGATAGTTATTTAATTTGTTTTGCTCGATAAGACATGTTAATTAGTAGTTTCTAATTAATTATTCATATATGTTTGTTTTGATCAGAGTTAGAAACTCGATAATGGATACTTAAAAGCATCTTTTGCAGTTTCTAATTGTTAGAATCCCAAGTTTCATGGTTCTTCTGTGATTGAATCAAGCAACAAGTCAAAACTAGAAACTTCGTGAAATATAAAATGTTTTTTATTTTATTTAAAAAAAGTTGATATTGAAATATTAAAATTTCGGTTAAAGAAGTTGCAAGAGGTACCAATTGTTTACTTGGTTTTAACTTCTATGTACTAGTAGCTTGTAGCCATAGTTGAATTGGCTCCAATATGATCATTACGAATCATAACTATAACTTAATAATACATTTTATTAGTCATAAAAGAAATCACTACTGATAAAAGGAAAAAAAATAATCACAATTCACCTCTACAATTCATCTTTGTTACATCTCTGTAAATTCTTCTTTAATTCTAGTCAATAAATGATAAAACAATGCTGACTTGGAGGATGAATGTTAGGTGATTTAATTTTTGTTTTGGAACTAAAAGAAAATGATGAATAACGACCAATATCAAACCATACTAACCACACGAGTCTATCTAAGCGATTAAATGACGTTATATTATTTAATTTTAAAAGTTATATAGTGTTTTAGATCTCAAAATTGAGTTTTATTACAAATGATTTGAAAGATTAATTGAGTAACTTATAGATTAACCAAAATGATATTGTTTGGTCGCTTAGATAGACTCATGTGTATCAAAATTGAGTTTTTATATTTGACTTTTTAATTTTATAATTTCAATTTACTATCATATCATTAAATCACTAAATGTAAACTAAAAATTCATACTAAACTTTCTTTTAAAGAACCAATTTTTTATATTTTACTCCCTTCATTTTATAATATAAAACCCTTTTCGTATAAAGTGAGTGTTTCATTTTATAAGGTTTTGTACAGATTTTTAGAATTATTAATTTGATTTTTCCTTCATAAATAACTAAACATTTTTATTTTCAAGATTTAAACAAATGCAATAATTAAACACTTCTACTTTAAAAAGGGACAAATATAAAAAATTGTTCCAATTTTTAAAATTCAAAATATTAATTGATGTTTTTTTAAAAATCACAATTATTTAAATAAAACCTTATAATATAAAACAGAAATAGTATTTAAAATATTTAATTAAGTTGCACTTCCAAACTCTTGGTCCTAGATCTAACACTAGCGAATGGTGTTGATAGAAAAAAAAGCATACAAATGACCTTACTATATTGTCAACTTGAGATGACATCTTTAAATTTCAAGCACAGAAAGTTTTCTTGTTCTCCTTCATTCCTTTATTCATGGTCAAGAAAAGTAAAGTGTTGGTCATCAAAGACTATTATTTTCCTAATGCAAAATATATGTACGTACAAATCAACTATGCAGACATGCATATCTATATACCTATAAAAAATTATTGTTATACACCTATGGTTTTCCTATATCTGGTATATCGGGTTAAATGATTTTAAATATGTGATTAAATTAGTATATTATTTAATTAAATTATTTCATATTGATTTAAGTACATATTAAATAAAATTATTTTATATTTATTTAATCATATTTTTTATATGCATTTCAATGTACAAAGTGTACATTAATAATTAGTGTATTTATTCCTATTCTTGTAATTGTAAGTATATAGAGACATTGTTTTATGCTCTTCTTTAGGTATATTTATAGGGTGTTGAGATTCATCCTATTCCACTTAGGAATGACATCATATTTTTTTGATAGTAGCGTCTAAAATTCATAAAATTGTGAAAATCAAAAATAAATCATTATTATATTATTTTTTCGGATAATAGCGTTTAGAAACACATTTTCGAACAGTAGCACTCAAAAATACATTTTTAAACACTGCTATTCGAAAATGAATCCGCACCCAATTTGAATGGTATGAATCCGCACGTTCATATTTATATATAGCACCCAATCCAATGAAAAAAAGACATGACACTTTTTTCCCACCAAAGTGTTTGACAATGCAAAAAATTGGTTGTATCCAAATTTCCCTGTGAAATTGGACAAAAGACAGCCCACCAAAACCAGTCACTTCATAAATCAAAACAAAAACATTTTACTAATTCTTAATTCCTTTGACAATAAATAAAACTTTCAGCCCTTTTGAGGCTGCTTTTTCTTCAAATGCGTCTTCCCTTTTTCTTCCATGTGACCAATCTCAGTGATGTCTTCTTCTTCAATCTTCCCGGATGTTGGTTAGCATCATCTAGTGGAGGGGTCATGCTTTCATTTAGGGTAAGGTAACAAATACAAGTGTTGATGTAGTGACAGAGACATATTATAATTTTAATTGAAGAACCTGAGTTAGAAGTCCTAAAAAAAAATATTATACTAATTAGGATGGTGTATATCTGAACTCGAAGAGTTAGTATTCTATCAAAGTAAGGTCTGTTTACAGTGGTGACTAAAAAATCATCGTTACCAGTGCTTCAATCAATGTAAGTCTTACGATATAATAATTTAATATTTAACGGCTGTGATTGTTACATATGAACCACTATAAAAGTTATATTTTAGGTCTGCACTGGTGGTCCACAACTAAGTGGGAACCACCGTAAATAGGCCCATCAAAGTAATAGGATAGAAAATATTGTGGAGAAAAAAAAAGTAACATTATAAATACATGATACAAAAGTGGGCTTTAGTGGTATATCAAGTCTTAAGATTTATTGGGAGATTGGAGGTTTAAGATTCGAACTTTGACAATAAATTAAGATAAATTATTAGAATATAATTTAGGACGTGTGTATATGCAGATAAAAAATATACATAAAATAAAATAATCTTGTAAATTATAAAATATATTTGTAAAAGAATGTATTATTATTATATATGTTGAAACTTTTTTCTATAAGAGTGTTGGTGTTATAGTAGAGATATATACAACAACTTTACACTCAAGGAATTAATTTTTGATCTTAATATAGGAGGATACTTAAAAAACTTATATAAATTCATAATAATTGAATAATTAATGCATATTATTTTTTAATTGTGGTTTAATTTATATATAATTGTGAAATCCCTTCTAATAGTTCCTAAAACTTATAGAATATGTATAGCCAGAATAGTTGGTGGCTTGATAGGGTTATCACCTAAATATTTTGGGATTGATTTAGTTGAACACATTTCTCTCTCTTTGAGGTAACTCTGCTTCTATAGAAAAAAAAACATATAGCTACTTTGTCCCTTAGTTTCTCAGAGAATTATATCACGAAATTAGTTCTTAAAAATTTTAAATTATCACCATATTAATCATTATTCAAAGTTTGTCACCAAATTAGTTCCTTATTTAAAATATTAAAAAGTCTAATTTAACAATGCTAATATTTTAAAAAATAAATTAAAGATATTATAATGTTTGAGAGACCAATTTAATAACGCAAATTTTAAGAGAATTGAACTAGGCACACTAGAATATTTCTTTTCACCAAATTTAAAAATATACTTGATTGTGTAGTTAAAACCAGAGTTTTTCAAGTGAATCAGTTAATTAAGAGTAGGTATATAAGCAATTGGTTTCACCTCATTGTATTAGGTAAAATTTGTTTGTAATATAATTTGTTTAAACAATTAGTAGTCTTGTTCTACTTTAACCAAAGAGATAAATTTGTAAAAAAAGAAAGAACACTTTTTAATTGAGGCAAGGGCAAAAGAAGAAAGAAAAAATATGACTTGACCAAATTTCAAGGACACTTCACTTTTACCATTTCAAACCAAATCATAGTAAATGATTTTGTGAAATGCATAGATACATGGGAATTTGCTCTTAGAATTGCTTAGAAAAGAAATCAAGTTGCAGAGTGGATGGAACTGTATGAATTATAAAGTCATTCTTAACCATGAATTCAGATCTTCTAATGTTCTTTTTCAATCATATTCGTCATGTTATAAACAAGATTAATACAACAAAATAATTGTATAAGTCACTATCGTTTCTTAAGATTTTTTATTGTGACTATTTCTCGTAACGAACATGATAAAAAAAGAATATGAGATAATCCAAATCTCTTGATCACACTATTTATTTTGTCACCTTTTATCCATTCTAAATTGTGAAGGTGTCAACTTTTAAACGTTGCAATAGAAAAAAGTTAAAAACTAAATTTATTTGCTTCTTTTAATGCAATGCAAAAGAAAGTTTACCAGCACAAAAGCTTCAAAGTTTGTGTGCCTTTAAACATGCATGTAAGATATAACCATAATTGTTGATGGCATAATCTTGGATGCACATATTTAGATCCATTTGGTATTCATTTTATTTTCGGTTTAAAATAATTAATTATGAAACTGCCACTTTGTTTTCATTTTAATTTTTTATAATTACTTTGTTTTTATTTTATTTTCTCAAATTTATATAGAAAACATTCGAAACATATAAATTTTATTTTCAATTATTCTTAACAAGTATTTTTTATATAAATTTCAGAAAATAAAAAAAAATAAAAAATTACTAGCAACTTTGTAATTATTTAATTACTAATAGAACAATGCTACTCTTACATCTATAATTCATTGCATTTTTTCTATTTTTATTTTGCCAAAATAAATTATTTGTTGACACAATAAAAATATAAAAAATGTAACGAATAGTCATGTTATATCAAACCTTTCTAATCCCTTTGAAATATATATTCTACAAAAGCTATGACCAGATTTTTCTTCTTTTAATGAAATGAAAAAGGCACAACTTTACCAAAGGCTTCCAATTATGAGACTAGTCAAAGAAAATAAAAAGGAAAAAAGATTAAAAAAAAAGAAAAAAGTCTTATGAGATTCATAGATTGTCAACAGCAAAACAGCACAAATATCCTCTCAAATTGTCTTGTATTGTACCATTATTATGGTTGAAAATAATATTATTATTATCTTTTTTTTTACCTGTCTCATATAAAAATGAGAACAACTTGTTTTCTGGATCAATAGAAAAAATACATGTAATAACTTAGAACAACCAAACTTGGTTCAGCTTTCCAGAAAAAAAAAACAAAACTCTGTCTTTGTGAGAAGTCTCATTCCATCAGAGTGAAGATTCTGCATTTTTTTTGTAAGAACAAGAACAGGTATGCTTTGAAATTAATGTGTTTTGGATTTATGTTCCATTTTGACAAATGTTACTGCTAAGAAAACTTTGTCAATATGTGTTCACATTTAATGCAGTTTTTGGTGGCATTCATGGACAGTTTTTAAACAAAATTTATTCTGATTTCTGACACTAAAATGCATCAAATAAAGTGGCGCCATTTTGGTTTCAAGCAATTCAAGTTCATGGACCCAAATAATGTTTCTGTTTCAAATCACAAGCGTTCTACCAGGTTCTTCTTCAACACAATTCCTTTCCTGTCAATTTTTTTTTTTTCTGTACTTTGTTTTAGTTCTTTTGGTGAATTTTTAAATAAAAAATTGAAGAAAGAAGCTTTATTAACATGGATTTATTTTTTTTATACAGTGACCCAATGAAAAGGAGAATCATGGAAGATGAATTAGAGGGCTTCTGTGAAAATTCTTGTAGGCCTGCAATGGTATTTCTCACTCTCAGATGGTCTTTCCCTGCTTGGTGCATATACTGAGATCTATATATGAGCAAATTATTCTTTTTTTAAAAAAAAAATTAATTGGAGCACATTAAGTGTGTTTGGATTTACGTTAACGAAACTGGAATGTGAATCCAACTAGTTTTTTTGTTCAACGGAAAGAAATTGGCACATTTGTTCGATTCTAGTTTGAAACTCTTCCTTTGCATATATTAATGAAATCTATATATGAGCAAATTCTGTTTTTTAGAGAACCAAAACTTTGCTTGGAGCTCATACAGTGTGTTTGGATTTCTATTAATAAAGCTGGAAATTGAATTAAACTAGTTTTTTTTTCCAACGGTAAGAAACGGATGCAATTATTCAATTCTAGTTTGGAACTCTTCCTTTGGTGCATATTACTATGATTTTTTAAAAGAAAAATTAGTCAAAGCTCATACAATGCATTTGAATTTCCGTTAACAAAATTGAAATTTGAATTAAACTAGTTTTTATTCTCAACGGTAAGAAACTGACACAATTGTTCAATTTTAGTTTGAAAATCTTCCTTTTGTGATTATTACCAACATTTGTATATGAGTAGATTCTTTTTTTTCAAAAAAAAAAAAAATTGCTTAGAGCTCAGACGGCTCGTTTAGATTTCTGTTACCAAAATTAAAATTTGAATCAAACTAATTTTTCTCCAACGGTAAGAAACTGACACAATCATTCAATTCTAGTTTGAAACTCTTCCTTTGGTGCATATTACTATGATTTATATATGAGCAAATTCTTTTTTTTCTCCAAGCTCAACGGTGCATTTGAATTTCCATTAACAAAATTGAAATTTGAATCAAACTAATTTTTTCTCAACGGTAAGAAACTGACATAAATGTTCAATTCTAGTTTGAAATAACTCTTCCTTGGAGCTTTAAATGACTTTCATCTAACACATTATTACTCGGAGATGAAAGTCAACTTGGTTGGTTCAACGGATACCTAATATCGTCGCGTGTCTGATTTATTGTATACTGTGTAGCAGTAAAACTTTTAATAGTTTTTCTTTCTTTTGCATCATTGAAAAGGGTCTAAGGGAACCAAAGCAAAGAATTGAATCCAAGAAGAGGCAATACCATAATATGGATCTTCAAAGTTCTTTGACACAAGAGGTAAAAATCTTGAAATGGTTATTGTCACTAATTAGAGTTAGCCACTAGTACTCTTTTGATTACATTATTGTTCTTGTCATGTAGAATTCTTTTTATTTATCTGCATTTGGTTGATGGCTTTTGATACTATATATATATATATATAATTTTTTGTATGTTTGAAGATTCTACAGCTTCAAAAACGATTACAGCAACAATTTGAGATAAGGAGTGCATTAGAAAAAGCATGTTATGTGCCATTTTCACAGGATTCTTCAGTAGAAAACTCAATTCCCAAGGTATCCACTCAAACAGTTTCATTTTTATTCTCTGAATTGTTAGAAACTGAGTTCTGATTTCTGACCATAAATTATATACATTTCTTACTTAATTTTAGGCTGCAAAGGAACTGATTAAGGAAATTGGAATATTAGAACTAGAAGTTGTGTATTTGGAACAATATCTTCTCTCTTTGTATCGAAAAAGATTTGATCAACAAATTTCATCTCTATCAACAAAGGAAAGAAGATTGGAATTACCCTCAGACATTAACAAAGGAGCTTCTGCAGTATCTGGAAATGGTGCTATCTCTGAAAAAGAAATTTCAGTTTTGCACTCTGCTAATCTCATTTCATCCGGTGATTCAGCTAGATTTCAGCTCAAAGAATGCGATAACCGGTTGGAACCAGGAACTGTTTTAGACTCGAGTATTCATCGATGTCACTCTGCTTTATCTCAAAGAACAGCATGCTCAATTGAAGATTCTCCAGTGAACATGAAGGCCAAAAATGGAGACTTTTACCATTCTCTACCATTATCCATGCTAGAGGTGAGTAAAATGAAAAAATAAAAAAAAAATTTGTGGTTGCATCCTTAGAGTCTGTTAGGTTTGAGAAAACATTTGCTGTTTTTGTAATTTTATTTCCTGTTTTCTTAAATAATTATAGAATTGTCACATTATTTTCATTTTGTTTCCTGTTTTCAAGAGTTTGTATGAAAGACATGATTTTTTTTTCGTAGTTCTAGGTACAAAGTTTAGAAAACAAGAAAACAAAGTGAAAACAAGATGGCAATAGCTAATTACGGAAAACAGAAAATTGAAACAAAATACGTTTTCGCAAACCAAACAAACCCTTATATTTCATATGTAGGCCTCTCTAACATCTGACTTCAAAATTTTGTTTCAACAGCAAGCTCAGTGTGCTAAATCAACCAGCCTGGCAGAGCATCTTGGGAATTCTTATGTTGATAATGTTGCAGAAACACCAAATTGGTTTTCTGAGGAGATGATCAAGTGCATCTCAGCTATATATTGTGAACTTACAGAGCCAACTTTTCTTGCTCATAAAAATGCTTCATCTCCAATTCCATTCTCATCATCTGCTTATGAGTTATCTTCACAGAGCCAGGGTAGCAAGTGGGGATCACATTGGAAGAAACATTCATCCTTAAATTTAAACTCCAGCAACCCTTTTCATATCAAAGGGTCAAAAGAATTTAGTGGACCTTATTGCTCAATGAAAAGGATTCAGCAGTTATGCACTGATAATCAGAAATTGAAAGAAATTGAGTACATGCTAAGGAAATATAGGTGAGCCTTATTTTAGTGCTTACTCTCTTTTATCATGCCATTTTATTCAAACTGTTAAGTTTCCTTTCTAATGATCTGTTTGTTTGATGAAGAAATCACACATTAAAGTTAACCATGAAAATTGAAGTTATTTGGAATAGTATAATGCAACAAGCTGTGTGCCGTATAACATGATCATTTGCAGATGCGGTTGTAACACCCCAACTTTGACATGTGCCCTTAATCCGTATGGTTCAAGAATTCACATGGTGTGTACCCTTAAGCTTCACCACACCATAAGTGGCTTATGCCCCTAAGGGGACCTTCCGTGGTACGATCCCATGACCAAAGAGATATAGTCATGGGTTTGAACCATAGAAAGTCTCCTTTAAGCCACATAAGGGGTGGTGAAGCTTAAAGGCACACACCCAATGAATTCCTGGACCGCACGGATTAAGAGGTTGCAGGTCTAGGCTGGGATGTTATAAAAACTAACTCAATTGGTAGTCGTTCTTAAGAATCCATGATTATATTCCTTTGGTCATAGGTTCGAACAACAGAAGATCCCCTTTAGGGGATAAGTCACTTAAGCTGGTGGCGAAAGGGGCGAAAGGGTACACGTCCAGTGAACTCCTGGATTACAGCAGTCGTGGTGGAGTGCAGCCAATGCTACCTGCAATCACAATGTGATGCGGTTGCAGTGATGGCAAAACTCCGCAGTATTGAAACTGCATTACATGATGTAGACCGCAATTTAGAACAATGATCACGATTTTAACGTGTACTTTCTAGTGAGATACTTCCTTGATTGTGCAATAGAATAACTTCATATCCTACTGTCTTGCAGATCACTAGTTTCTCGGTTGGAAGATGTTAATCCTAGAAATATGAAGCATGAAGAAAAGCTAGCCTTTTGGATTAATGTGCATAATTCCTTAGCAATGCATGTAAAATTTCTAAATCTCTATTCTGCTTTATCTCATGCATGGTATTTCTCCAACTCCATAAACCAACCCTATCATCTTCTTGTCTGTCATCAACAGGCCTTATTAGTTTATGGAATTCCAACAAACAACATCAAAAGAATGTCTTCGGTACTAAAGGTATGTTGGTTAATTACTCAAATTATTCCAAGGAACTGATTAGTTTATGAATTCTTTCTAAAGTAAGCTGGTGGATATTTCAGGCTGCATATAACATTGGGGGTCATAACGTAAACATAGACTTTATACAGAACTTCATTCTGGGATGCAGATTGCCTCGTCCAGGACAAGTAAATTAAATCTACATTTCAGAAACTAGTTTAGTATAGATAAAATTATGTTTTCCATACCATACCCTTTTCTTATGCAGTAATGCACCTTTCTTTTTATCTCAGTGGCTGCGGCAGTGGTTTCCTTCAAAATTAAAGCCAAAGGTTAGAGATGCAAGAAAAGGATATGCTATTTGTCGCTCAGAACCTTTATTACTATTTGCTCTTTGTTCAGGAAGTCATTCGGATCCTGCGGTAAATTTCTATTCTTTCTGTATGTAGTTGTGTACAAAGCTTCATTTTTGGCTGTATTTCCCTCTTCTCTGGGTAAATCAAAGAAAACAGAAAAACCATCTTTGAAGAAGTATATCACCAAGTTGAAAATAACAATGTTTTAAGAACTTTTTGGTGCTTGTTTGGAAACAGTTTTCTTTGGTAGAAAGAATCATTTATGAGAGAATCATTTATGAGAGAATCATTTATTGTAAAGAATCATCTTATTTGACAGCTTTCTTAATATTCTCACCTGGGCTTGGGTGCAACTTTATCAGGTGCGTTTGTACACATCGAAGAGAATCTTTGAGGATCTAGAATCTGCGAAAGAAGAATACATTCAGTCAACCATCACCATAAGCAAGGAACAGAAAATTGTTCTTCCTAAGATAGTTGATTCCTTCGCAAAAAGTTTAGGTCTAGGAACATCTGATTTGATGGAGATTGTTAAGCCTTATCTACCAGCTTCTCAAAGGAAGAGCATTCAAGAGTTTCAACCCAAGACAAGTTGGAAAGGCATTGAATTAACCCCTCATAACTTCACTTTCCATTACCTTATTTCCAAGGATTTGACTTGGTGATGGCTTGCCTTGGTAGGATTCATGAATTTGTTTCCGTAGCATAATTATCTTTCTATCCATATCCATACAGCTAAAGACTTATATTTGATTGTAAGCACGGCTGCAATGCGCAAGAAGGAAATGTGTCTGACTTAAGTTAGAACTCAGAATGACAGCACTTGAAGGTGAGAACAGGAAGCAGAGAATGATAACAAAGCAATCTGGAAATTTGGGGGGCTAGACTTCATAACCTCTGCTGCATAACTCTACCTTAATTTCCTTGGATTTATGTATTTTACTATTGCTAAATAGGTTTTTTTTTTTAAAAAAAAATAAAATTATGGTTGTATATTCTTTGCTTCAACATCTCTTTTGTCTGATAGATCATTCCTTTGCTCAGTAGAAATCAGTATTGCCACCCAGCAATACATAGAAGCAGATTCTTGTTTAGTTAACCAGTTAGAACAATGGTTTTTCCTTTGTCATTCTGAATTGGAAATAATACATTTCAATCTAGAATAAAATTTGAATCACATTAAGCACCGTATTATAAACTGATTAAAGCAGTAGATAGAGAACTTAATCATAACTAACCATAACATAAACAAAACAAGCCAAATAAATATAAAATATATCAAGTTGACAAGTCCTTCAGAAACAAATAACATGAAGGCGCAGCAAAACTGCATACGGTGAAGGATGGACTCTTGTATGTCATGTTCGACACGAGTCCTGTTATCCTCCGACTGCTAGCACTTTCCTACGACGATCTACCTCTGCCTTGAGACATTGTTGATGGCATCTGAACTTACCTAAGGATGTCTTTAAAGCAAGACAGCAAACCAGCATCAGCAAAAAACAGATCAAGTTAACAACCAACAGAATTGGGGATCAAGGGGCTGACTTTCTCCTAGCTTCTCACAACTCACATGCTTTATAACAAAACTCGCTGAAAGCAAAAGTTAAGAAGATGCTCCAAATTTCAATGCTTGAAATTAACCATGGTAGCACCAACATGCTGAAGGGTGTATTTACCATGAACTTTAAAAATCATTTAGCAGTAATACCTCTTATTGTTCCATCAACTTTAGTGCACTAAGCTAACATTGTGACTATGTCAAGTTTCAAACCCAAAATTTTGACAACTTCATGACATGCGGACTAGGTCATTACAAGTAATAAAAAATAGTGAAGACGCATATCGTCCGCAGGAAGCGGAACCAACTATCAATTCAAAATTTTAACTACTATGTAGACTAATGATTTTTCTTCTTAAGGAAGCTCAAATAGAATTACCAAAACAAGCAAATAATTGAAAGTAATTATAATATATTTGGTGTTTTAGTTTGCACAGACAAAAACACAAACACCTTGAAGACACGAGATAATATGCAATGGATGATTATTTTCGGGGTTAGGTCCTCTCTTAGTTTCAATGACCTGCATTACAATGGGGTAAATACATGTCTTTATTCCTACTTTTCTAACTGAATTACACTTCTAATACCCAAACCCCAATTCCCTAGGTGATCAGGCTTTTTATTCCTATCTACAACGCTTATTTCTTAGACGAGTTTATTGACTAAGCATGTAGTATAAGAATTTGCAAGGTTACTTACAACTCAATGACTATTCCTAGACCAAAGAGTCATAAGGTTCACAAACTCAAGGTCAACACTACACACCAAGCATTAACTAAAGAGAATAAAAACTCAATAAAATAAAAAAACTTCTATTAACAATCCCAAAGTCAGGTACACATCAAATCCATTAAATCAGCTACACAGAGAAAATAGAAAACAAACTAGAGACAAGACAAAGAGAAATGACAAATCCATGAAGAGTCATCTAGAGCATGAGAGATCCTTGTATTTGCCAAATTAGGGAAGGATTATGCAATAATCCTCTTTCTGATGCTCTCTCCCGTAGGTCATCCAGAAAAGAATCCTTATATTGTGCCCATTATAAGTCAAATTTCTGTACTGAGTGTCTTGGCCCTAAGTTTTTAGTGCATGACTTTCTATGGCTTGAGCACCTAAGGACTGATTTTTGGGCGTCTAGGCGCTCATTTGGTACTGGTAGAATCATGCACTTTCCCGATGCTTGGATGCCTAGACTCTGGATTAATTGGATCCTTGGTGCTTGTTACTTCTCTGAATTTCTTAAAAAGTTCAGCTTCTGCATCTGCTCCAAGGTTCCATCTCACATCTTTAACATCCTATTTATCCTTTCCTGCTACAATCACAAGGAGAAATAAGGATATTTAATCTTTCAAAGCATTAACTATTTTATGAAACAAAATTGCTTTTAGGGGCTACCAAATCAGTGTCAGAGGAGAAAATTTGGACTACTACATTACTTCAAACTAAGCAATTCAACAAAACTATCATTCTGTCAAATAGTGAGAGACTATTGCTTAGGTAGATTGTAGAATACCTTTTCCTGTCTTGAAAAACTACATTTAGAGAACCTATAATCCACCAAAGCTCCAATTCAAAAGCAACGAGTTGTCCCATAGTGTCTCCATAAAATGTTGCAAGCCTCCTCATGGTGCAATTATAAGTCATTTTGCCAACTTATGGTTCTATGTTGCTGTTTTCTGCACTTGCATTAATATTCTGTGATTAAACATTACTGCATACGTTGGCATGTAGGTTCAACTACTCATTCATCAAAAACCAAGAGAAATTCACAACAATGACATAGTGAGCCAGATTCAAGAATTGAGATCTCTATGAGTAAAGGCTACAAATATAATAAAACATGGCATGCACCTGGCATAAATCATCATCGCTTCAGTGTCTACATTTGGGTAGCAGGATGATGAATTGAACTTAGTTAGCAAATAGTCTCTGCCTCTTAAAACTGACTTAGCTCTCTTGCATTCATTCTTTCAAGAAAAAGTGATGTCACCCAATCATCAACATTGCAGTAATAGAATTCTGATTGAGTTATACATTCAATATCTTGCTGCCGTGGTATCTATGCGCAAGCTGCATTGAATGGTGATGTTATGAACTTATGATCCCCGCATGGAAAACGAAGCTTTTTTAGTAAATGTTTCAAATCATCCACTTTTAGTGGCACTGACGAGTTGACTATCAAAATATGTCCTCAACAGCATCAGCCGGAATTTCATAAAGTTGCTTTAGCTCCGTGAAAGATAAATACAGTTCCCAATTCAAGCATAGCAAAGTTGAATATATTGCATCTGCTTTTGAATGAGATGTATCACCAGAAGTAAATACATGAATACCATTTTCCACGGATACCCAACTGCAACCAGCAAACTTCTTAGCCTCTTTCCCTCTCATTTTCTTTCTGATTCTTCCCATCTCATTCCAATTCCCTTCGGCAGCATAGACATTGGCCAATTGTACATACCTAGAAACATTATCTGCATCGACTTTTAACAGTTCCTCTTCTATCCGTTTGACCAATGTCGTATTGCTGCTCATCTGACAAGCATTAAGAAATGCTCCCCAAATTGTAGCATCTATCTGTATGGGAATCTTCCGCATAAACTCT
This sequence comes from Cyamopsis tetragonoloba, assembly GCA_037177725.1. NCBI lineage: Eukaryota > Viridiplantae > Streptophyta > Magnoliopsida > Fabales > Fabaceae > Cyamopsis > Cyamopsis tetragonoloba. The sequence goes on along the minus strand of CM074122.1, from coordinate 47,716,011 downwards.
ACTGCCTTTTCTAGTTGATTAGCTCTTCCATACATATCAACCATACATGCATAGTGGTGAATCTCGGGAAATACATTGTAATCTTTTTCCATTGAGATAAAAAAATTCTCTCCAAGTTCTACTAATCCCCGGTGCCGACAGGCTGATAGAAGTGCAATAAAAGTCACTGCATCTGGCTTGACACTTTTCTTCAACATTTCCTTAAAAAGCCATATAACATTATCTTCCAAACCATGATGGGCATAACCAGCTATCATAACATTATATGAGACTGTGTCTCTATCTCTATCAGTAACTAGTTGGAAGATTTTCTCTGCGTATGCAATATTCCCACATTTTGAGTACATATCAACCAATGAACTCAGCAGTTTTTCATCCATATTAAGTCTCATTCTCAAGATGTAAGCATGAATCTGCTTTCCTAAACTAAGGGCAGCTTGTATTGCACAGGCACCAAGCACACTGATGATGATCATTATATCAGGAACTAGCGCTTCTGTAGTTCTGAACTCTCTGAAAACTTTGAAGGCTTCCTCACATTGTTGTGATCTGACATAACCAGAACATAGAGCTGTCCAGGCAACAGAGTTTCTTTCCGATAGTGAATCGAAAAGCCTTTGGGCTTCTGTCATGTTACCTTCAGATGAATAGCCTACAATCAATGAAGCAACTGCAAATGGACTTTTAATCCCAATTCCTTTGTATACTGACTCTGCATATCTAATGTTCCCACACTTACAGTAGAAATCGACGATGCCACAGCTAACAAATTGATTTGAAATGTAACCATTTTTTAGCACCCAAGCATGGACACACTTGCCAAGTTTAGAACATTTCAGACCAGAGCAGGCATTCAAAACACTTGCTAAAGTGTGTTCATTGCAACTAATACCATTTTCAATCATCTCAACAAACAAGGCAAGTGATTTCTCCATATATCCATTCTGGGCATATCCTGCAATCAATGTATTCCAAGACACAGTATCATTCAACTCGGAATTTTCCCAAAACACATTCATAGCCATATCCATCTTTCCTTCCCTACAACAAGCTGCAACCATTGCATTCTTCGGAACCAAGTCCACCGTTACATCACAATCACTGAATACATTGCACGCTTCACGAAACGAACCACATTTAGAGTACATGTCAATGAGAGAACTCAATGCAAACTTACTTAAATCATTTGCAGTTTTCACCATATATGAATGCACTTGCTTGCCATAACACAAGATACCTAGTTTTGCAGCAAGGTTGAGCATTGCTGTGAGACTGAACTCATCAATGCCAACAGTGTCGCACGCAGATTGCATTCTATCAAACAAATCTAGCGCCTCCGTCTCGTACCCGTCAGCACCAACATACGCCGACAACATGGAATTATAAGAAACCAAATCTCTGTGAGAGGCAGAGTCAAAAAGTGCTCGTGCTTGTGTCAAGTTGTGTGCTTTTATGTAAGCCTTAATGATGGCATTCCAAGAGAATACATTTGGGTGGGGAATTTCGTCGAACAGTTTGTGGGCTTCTTGTAAAAGGCCATTGTTAGAATAAAGGTGAATGAGTTGATTACAAGTGAAAGTGCTTGATGCCAAACCAGATTTTATTGCAAGAACGTGATCACGATATAACAGAGAATCTCTCAATCTGAGAGACCTCGTTGCCATTGCAAGTCAGAACTCAGAACAATGGTTATTGCTTTTGAAAATTCCTTCTCGGACCCAAAAAAGGTTTAGGCCATTCGGAAAATTTTGGACAAACAAAAACATTGAATTTGATAAATAAACGGAAAACCACTTATCTTATGTGTGAGAATTAAATCAAACAAGTCATAAGTTATTGATTATGATTGCTAAGATGCTTTCACTTATTTTATAAATGAAATATTTTAGTAAGTAACACATTATGAATATATTTTAAAAAATTAAATTATAACTTAACATACACCTTCTAAAAATCAAATAAAAATACGTTAACAAACTCTATTTAAAACTTAAGTATAATAGATGATGAGATACGCTTAGGGTGAGTCGCATAAAAGATTTGTCCATCCAATTAATCTCTTTTTTAAGTTTGAATTGTGGTTTGACTTAAGAATTCATGTAAGTCAAATTGGTATTAATAAATTGTATCTCTTTCTTTATTTATCACACCATTAGTCATGTATGTTTCTTTTTATAAGAAAATAATTTTTATTTATATGTATGAACATTTTTTTAAATGTTTGTAAAGTGTTTTAAATTTAAAATAAGGAGTAAACTAACAAATTAGATTTTGAGATTATCAACATTTTATATATTAAACTTTTAAAAACCTATAATTTAATTTTTAAGATGGTCAACTATCACAAAAATAAGGATATACATTTAACTCACTCCATTAATTCTAAGGACATGTTGATTTGTGACAAGTGCCATAATGCATATTTTATGTATTTTTTTTATGCATGCCACATGTATTATTATACACATAATCGTTTTAATTAGTGTTTGATATTGTCCCAAATTGTTTGAACACCTTAATAAAAAATTTTAAATGGCTCAAATCAAACTTTGAGAAACTCCGAAGGTTGGCTTAGTGGAGTAAAATCTCATTAAGTTTATAGGAGGAACGATCTACAGTAAGATGACTTGTATTCGAATTCTGTCTATGTCAAATTTCTGAGGTCAGCGTCAGCCACACAGTACAAAAAAAATTAATCTCATTTTAAAGGTGAGAAAACCCGTAATTATAAAAAAAATCAAACTTTGAAATTGTTCCAAATCGTTCATATTGATCTTAAATAAAATTAAATGAAAACAAAATTAGATGAAAACACAATATAAATCAATCAAATAGGTCCCTAAAATTTTTTAACATCATTCAAATCAGTTCATAACATACACATAAATCAAGCAAATGGGTCTCTGCACCCAAATTGATCAAATAGGTCCCTAATTTAACACAATTCAAGCAAATGAGTCCTTAATTGAGTTGATTACTATTTTACACACAAAATTAATAGACAGAGATACCAATATGCATTATGAGCAAGTTAGCAACACGAGACTTTAGGTGTATTTGAATACATAGTTTAATTAAGTACTTATATAATAAATTATTTTTTTTAAATTAAAATTTTTTTCATAAAAAAATTATAAAATTTACTTGAATAAGTTAAAAATAGCTTATACTCATAAGCCAATTTAGGAAGCTTATGAAAATAAGCTAAAAATAGATTTTAGGAACCCATAAGCTATTTTCATAAGTTACGTATAAACTCTTTCAAATGGACCTTTTGTACTAGTTCATGTAATCCGATTAATTTTGAACAATTTTAGAAAATTTCAAGACCTAATTAATTAATTTGTGTTGCTTTTTCATATAATTTTACTTACAGACCAATATGAACTATATGAAGCATTTTAAGGACATATTTGAATGAATTTGAAATTTTCAATGACCTATGTGAATAATTTGGGACAATTTTAGAGATTGAATTGAAGAATTTTGCAATTATCATGTTAGAGTTTAATTGATATTTAATAATTTCAAAGACTAGATTGTATTTTTCTAAAATCATAAATTAATTTGCATGACACTGACAATTTTAGAAACTAATTTCTCAGTTTACTCTTAAAATAAGTGGCTAACAAGTTGTTATAAAAGTGTTAAGCAATTTAATCCTTTATGAAAATAAGAATACAAGTTCAAATCTTTTTAAATACACTCGTTTAAAGAAAAATAAGAGTGAGGCTATTGTCACTTAAAAATATCTATTGACACTTTTTTCAATTATTATTATATTATTTATTTAAAACATATTTTTCAACCAATAAATATAAAAATATTAATATTTAACTATTGTTAAAATACATGACAATAGACATACAAGAGTGACAATAATAACAACCCCAAAACCAATTGTACAATTTTTGTGTATACTAAATGTTGGTGTACAGAATGTACACTCAATTAAGTATGAACAATTAACTACTTAAATCAGTATATAATTTAATTAATTATTATATAATTATTTACTTACATATTTTTTTAACTTTTAACTACATAAAAATATAAAATTAACATCAGCAAATATTTAGTAAATTAATATGTAATAATTTAACTATATAAGGTTTAAATTCTATATTTGTTCATATTTAATCACAAAATTTAGCGTATTTTAATGATTATTAATTAATGCACGCAATAATTTTATTCAATTATAACTCTTCAAAGAAAAATATTAAATATTTTTGCAAATCTTTTTATTTATTTAATTTTGACAAATGTCTTATATTTTTCACTGAACATTTATTTTTTAAAAAACAAATGACACTCTTAAAAATAAGGTGGATAAAAAAATTTATAAGAAAATTTAATAAAAGAATTTAGCATTATTCCTCTCAAAATTTCATTAAAAAAGAATAAAAAAGGAAGTAAGTGCGCACCAATGGAGCATCGGATTGGAGCGTTTGCGTAGAAAAAGATATTTTGTGTTCATATTATTTGTCTATTTGGGAAATTTGGACAAAAGGAAAGAAAAGTTAGGGAAAGGTTTGGATTTCCCTTCCATCTTTAACGCACCAGAATCACTTAATCAGAATCCAACCACTCTGAGACCACAACAAGAGATATAGAGAGATAGAAAAATAGAAAAATTTATTCTTTTCCATCTCAATTTCACAAAATTATAGTAATTTCCAAATTGATTTTAGGGTAGAACATTACAGAACACAGGAAACAAACAAACAGATACAGAGAGACAGAGAAAGAGAGAGAAAGGAAGAAATGGAAGAAGAAGGAATAGGGTTGGTGTTAGCGAGAGCCACAGAACTTCGATTGAAAATCAGCAATTGCATCCACAGAGCCACCGCGAATTCTCCCAATGGCCTCTCTCCTCATCCTGATGACGATGACGACGACGCTACTGAAAGGCTTCTCAACATTTGCGATGCTCTCGAAGCATTGGAGACCCAGCTTTCTTCCTTGCAGGTACTTACTCTCCTTATTTCAAAGTTCGCTCTTTTTTTCGAAACAAAATTAGGGTTTTTGATTTGGGACCTTTTTATTGATTAGGAATTGTGGGTTGTCGCTTGTTATATAGTTTATTGAACAGGAACACAGGTCATCTCTTCTGTTTTTAGGTGTTTTAATCTGTGAGTTTGGGATTTGGCTTGTTTTTTGAGTGTATCTATCACTTAATAAACCCAGAAGTAGCAACGAAACCAGCTATAGAAGCTCGACATGTTCAAGTTCATTAATGCTCTGGCTAACTGCCACCATTGAAATTGCATGTATTTGCACTTTGTAGCCAAGAGTATTTTACATTGGATAAGATGGTTGGTTAGATTTTTGTGGAGAGTGGATACTTTGTGTGTGTTTGGAGACGAATTTTAAATTTCTTAAGAATTCGTATGGTGGAATTAGAAATTCCAACCAACATAGAAATAGCAATGCTGTTATCAAAGGTGAACCCTTTCCAGTTTCCATCTCAAACAACAAAATTCACAATTGAACTTTTTTAATACTCTTGAAAATCATATTTTCCTTTTTAAATGACTTGCCCAAACACAAGTTTAGTGTTATTTTCATGCTTTGTTACAAATACATTTCCATTGCATATTTGCATTCAAGATGATTAGTTTTCTCATTCTTGACTTTAGGAAATCCATAATGTGAAATAAAACTTAACATGTTGGAACTAGTGATCTTTCACACTCTTTGCTAATTTTTGTCACTACCAGAATATGATCTTCTGAACTTGTAATAGTACTTGTAAGATGATTTTAAATTTCTTCTGTTTTTCTTTTTTATATTTCCTATGAGAAAATAATCAAAGTATGATTGAAATAAAAGATTCAGAAATTGGAATCATAAGGGTTGTGTGCAATTTACAGGTTCTGCAGCAACAACAGCAGTATGAAAAAGAAATTGCCTTGGCAGAGATTGAAAACAGTCGCAAAATGCTAATTGACAAGCTCAAGGAGTACAAAGGTAAGGAGTTGGAAGTAATAAACGAAGCTTCTACTTTTGCCAGTGAAACAGTGGAGCCCAACAATGATCTATTACTTCCTCCATATCCAAGCCGCCCTCCATGCTCCATGTCCCTGGACAGGGAATATCTGTCACAGATCCCATCCGTGAATAAGTCTGGTCGCAACGGGTTAATCGCACTAGATCCATTGATTGAAGAGAAAAAGAGTCTAAGTGAAAAAGAGCAAAATCATGTTGAAGATGGGGCTAATAATTCAAGAAAAGGATTGGGATTTTATGTAACCTCTGCAGCCAAAACAATGCTCACGGTTGTTGGCATAGTATCAATATTGAGTTTGTCTGGATTTGGGCCGAATTTGGGTAAGATAGGCACTCGTTTCAGCATACGAGGTTGGCGTCACAGCGTTAAATATGAGAACAAGAGATCCAGCAATGAAAATGAGGGTGAGAAACCGATTACTCGATGTCCACCTGGGAGAATTCTGGTGCTTGAAAACGGGGAAGCTCGATGTCTTGTTAAAGAGAGAGTTGAAATTCCATTTTCATCTGTTGCTGCAACACCTGATATAAACTATGGATGTGGTTAAGAATTGCATTCATTCCATGTATTGTATATCTTTCCACTCCTGATCTTTTTTCTGTTAGTTTTTGTTGATATGCTATTCCAGAAATTATATTCAGTGGCTGATTGTCTTGATTTTTGGTAGTTGGGTGATTATGATGATTTCTGGTAGTTCACATTTAGGCAAGTGATGCCGTTGACCATTTGTTTTGCAAAATGGAAGAAATTGTGATATGAGGACTAAGGTCACTTAAACTTTGAAATTGAATGCTTAACTGTTAGCACAAGAAGGTTGTGCTGTCCATTATCTAAACACAGTTGGTCTTTCAAAAGATTTATTTGTTACCAATTTGGTCCTTTGTTCCTCAGATTTCTTGTGTATATAATAAGGGACTTATATGGTAATTTTTAAATTTGAGGGATTAATTTAGTAATGTTTTAAATCTTTGGGACCTAATTTGATAGTGTCTTAAATATTTGAGGGACTTATTTGGTGACAAAAATCTTCGAAGGATAAAACTCGTGACAAATGATTTTTTTGTGGACTAAATTGACGTTCATCTCTTTTAGATTATGAGTTCCTAATAAGACACTCGCAAATAGAATGAGTCACTTTCTTTCCTTTTGGTAATTTTTGGAGAGAATTATGCGATCTGTGTATAGGGTAATGAACCATTCTCGGCATGGAAGACTATTCTCAATGCAGACCACATGAGTGAAAGACCTTAACTGGGATACCTCCTAGAGAAGACCCTCATACTCGACTTTGATAAAGTTTGACTATATTCGTCTTGCTTACTTGCAACCACAACCCTGGACCTTGGACCTTGTAATGCATATATAAGTGGGTGTATAACCTAGAGATCAGTAATTTACTCATTTTCAAACTTGATTCTTAATGTTTAGGATGATGAAGTCTCCTTCCACTCAGAATCTTGACATGAATAACTAGGGTTTATTTTCAACAAACAAGTAGGTTAAGTCTTACTAGTTAGGGTGCCTTGCTCTCAGTTGAAGAGATTTAGGGTGTGTTTGTTTAAAGTTTTTGTTGGGATCCAAATCACTTTTGACTGAAGTTAAAAATAGCTATTTTCATTGAATGGCTTAGGTATTTCAGTTAGTGTTTTTTTTATTTTTTATTTCACTAAAATCTAAATTAAACAAACACTTAAATGTTAAAGTGAAAGTAAGGATGGTGAAGGGTGATTGAGTCAAGGTTTTGTTGCTTCTCATGAATACCAATGACATTGAGCTACTTGTGATTTTGTTTCGAACTTTTTAAAATCTTGATGCAACTTCCACAAGATCCACTAGCTAGTACGAATTCCATTTAGGTTGTGTTTGAATATAGTATTTGGAAATGCTTGGGAATTTAAATATTCTAGTATTTCAATTCTCTCAATTCAATTTTTTTTATTTTTTAAATTGTTTATTTGGATGAAATAATTAGAATTTTTCATTTTTTTAATTATTTATTTGGATAGAGTAATTTCACAATTTGAGACTGTGTAAAAGAGAGGGAAATTTTACAATTTTTATTTTTTAGGTTGAATTTAGAATTTTTTTATTGTTAACTAAAAAGAATACCCTTTAAAAATACTGCGAAATTAAAATACTTTATAATATAACATTCAAACAACATCTTTAAGTGTATATTACACAATTTATAAAAAAAATGTTGCAATTTTAAACATATAAAATATAATGTAAATTGAGCTCGACTTCAAATTGAATAATACAATATTTTCAAAGAGCGTAACTTGATAAATGGATTTTCATTTTTATGCCGAAAAACACTTTTCTTCAAGTGTATGGTACACTATCTCAAATAAAACTGTTGCAATTTTATAAATATAAAAATTATGTAAATTGAGCAAGAAACTTCAAGTGAATAATACAATGTTTTAAAAAAATTTCAAATAATTTGGGTAATTTTAACAATGTGTTTACATTTAAATTTGGAAAAACACCCTCTTCTTTCAAGTGCATATTACACAATCTCTAAAAGAACGGTTGCAATTTTAAACATTTAAAATAAAATGTAAATTGAGCTTGAGACGTCAAAGTGAGTAGTACATTATTTTTAGAGAGCTTTAAATAATTTAGGTAATTTAAAAACAGTCTATTCATTTTTATTTCGAAAAACCCTATTTTTCAAGTGTAGAGTACACGATCTCTAAAAAAACGGTTACAATTTTAAAAATGAAAAAAATTATATGAATTGTACGAGAAACTTAAAAGTGAACAATACACTATTTTCAAAAAGCTTTAAATAATTTAGATAATTTAAAAACATCATATTCATTTATATTACAAATAACACTTTTTTATTGTATAGTACACGATCTCGAAAAGAACGGTTGAAATTTTGAAAATTTAAAAATTATGTAAATTTAGCTAAAAACTTCAAAGTGAATACTATATTTTTTTAAAAAAATTTCCAATAAGTTAGGTAATTTAAAAACACCCTAGTCATCTTTATTTGAAAATATACTCTCTTCAAGTCTATAATACACGATCTCTAAAATACTGTTGCAATTTTTAAAATATTAAAAATTATGTTAATTGAACTAGAAAAATAAAGGTGAATAAGACAATATTTTCAAAAATCTTGAAATAATTTAGGTAATTTAAAAATAAAGTTTTGATTTTTAATTTGGAAAATACCTTATTCTCAAGTGTTGTATAGCACACGTTCTTTAAAAAAACTATTTGCAATTTTTAAAAGTATAAAAAATTATCTGAATTGAACTAGAAACTTCAAACTGAATAATACAACATTTACAAAATATTTTAAATAATTTAATTAATTTAAAAATAACATTTTCTTTTTTATTTTGAAAAACATCCTCTTCTTCAAGCGTACTATACTACACGATCAATAAAAAAACTGTTGCAATTTTAAATATATAAAATATTATGTAAATAGAACTAAACTTCAAAGTCAATAATACAAAATTTTCAAAAAGCTTCAAACAATTTATGTAATTTAAAAAACTCGTTTTCATTTTTTATGCCGAAAAACACTATCTTCTTCAATACGCGATCTCTAATAAAACAGTTGCAATTTTATAAATATAAAAAATTATGTAAATTGAGCAAGAAAATACAAAGTGAATAATACAATGTTTAAAAAAGTTTTAAATAATTTAGGTAATTTTAAAAATGTATTTTCATTTTTATTTAGAAAAAGACCCGCTTCTTTCAAGTGTATATTACACGATTTCTACAAAAACTGTTGCAATTTTAAACATATAAAATATTATGTAAATTGAGCTTGAAACGTTAAAGTCAATAGTATATTATTTTTAGAAAACTTCAAATAATTTAGCTAATTTAAAAACACCCTATTCATTTTTATTTTGAAAAACACTCTACTCTTCAAGTGTTTAGCTAGTGCAAGATCTCTAAAAAACTGTTGCAACTTTAAAAATGTAAAAAAAAATATATATATATAAATTGTGCTAAAAACTTTAAAGTGAATAATGCAAAATTTTCAGAAAACTTCAAATAATTCAGATAATTTAAAAACATCCTATTCATTTATATTTCAAATAACACCCTATTCTTTGAATGTATAGTACACGATTTCTAAAAGAAATGTTGCAAGTTTAAAAATGTAAAAAATTATGTAAATTTAGCTAAAAACTTCAAAGTGAATAATACAATGTTTTCAAAATATTTTAAATAATTTAGGTAAGTTAAAAATAGTGTTTACTTCTTAAAAAAATAGCATTTTCTTTTTTATTTTGAAAAATACCATCTTCTTCAAATGTATACTACACGATCTATAAAAACACTGTTGCAATTTTAAATATATAAAATATTATGTTAATTGAGCTTGAAACTTAAAAGTGAATAATAATATATTTTCAAAAATTTTAAAATAATTTAAATAATTTAAAAAACGTGTTATCATTTTTATTTCATAAAAAATACTATATTTCTCATGTGCATAGTACAATATCTCAAAAAAAAGAGTTTCAATATTTAAATTTAAAAAATTATGTAAATTGAACTAGAAACTTCAAAGTAAATAATACATCATTTTCAATAAGCTTCAAATAATTTAGGTAAGTTAAAAACATCCTATAAATTTTTATTTCTAAAAACACCATATGTTTCAACTGTTTTGAATACGACCTCTAAAAAATCATTGCAATTTGAAAAATATTAAAATTAATGTAAATTGAGCTAGAAACTTCAAAGTGAATATTACAATATTTTCAAAACTATTCTAATATTTTAGCTAATTTAAAAACCGTGTTTTCATTTTTATTTCAAAAGACACTTTATTCTTTAAGTGTGTAGTAGATGATTTCTAAAAAAAATTGTTACAATTTTAAAGATATAAAAAATATGTAAATTGAGCTAGAAACTTCAAAATAAATAATACATTGTTTTCAAAAAGCTACAAATAATTTAGGTAAGTTAAAAATACCCTATTAATTTTTATTTTGAAAAACACCCTATTCATCAAGCATATATTACATGATCTCTAAAAAAACAATTGAAATTTTAAAAACGTAAAAAAATTAGTAAATTTAACTGGAAATTTCAAAGTAAATAATACATTATTTTAAAAAAACTTTAAATAACTTGGATAATTTTAAAAACATCCAATACACTTTTATTTCAGAAAACACCCTATTCACCGAATTTATAATATACGATCTTTAAAATAAACTATTACAATTTTACAAATAGATTTTTTTAATATTGTTAGAAACTTAAAAAGTGATTAAAACATTATTTTGAAAAAACATCAAATAATTTAAGAAATTCAAATTTATATTTTCATTTTATTTCGAAAAACAATCTAATTTTAAAGTGTATAGTACATGATCTGTCGCAATTTTAAAAATATAACAAATTATGTAAATATAGGTAGAAACTTAAAAAATGAATAATACATTATTTTCTGAAAGCTTAAAATAATTTAGGTAACTTTAAAACATCCAATTCATTTTCATTTCGAAAAACACTTTATTCATCAAGTGTATAGTACATGATCTCTAAAAAAATTGTTGCTATGTTAAAAATATTAAAAATTATGTAAATTTAGCTAGAAACTTCAAAGTAAAATATATATTGTTATAAAAAAGCTTTCAACAATTTAAGTAATTAAAAAATCCTATTCATTTTTATTTTGAAAAAACCTTATTTTTCAAGTATATATTACACGATCTCTACAAAAATCTAGTAATTTTAAAAATATAAAATGTTATGTAAAATAAGCTTGAAAGTTCAAATTCAATAATACAATATTTTCATAAAGCTTCAAATAATTTAGGTGATTTAAAAACACCATATTTATTTTTATTTTAAAAAACACCTTAATCATCAAGTGTCTAGCATACAATCTCTAAAAATACTCTTGCAATTTTAAAATTATAAAATTTTGTGTAAATTAAACTAGAAATTTCAAAGTGAATAGTACATTATTTTTAGGAAGCTTCAAATAATTTAGAAAATTTGGAAATAACCTATTCGTTTTCATTTCGAAAAACATCATATTTATCAACTGTAATAGTACACAATCTCTAAAAAATCTGCTGTAAATTTAAAATTATAAAAATGATTTAAATTGAGTTAGAAACTTAAAAGTGAATATTACATTATTTTCAGAAAGCTTCAAATAATTTAGGTAATTTTAAAATACCCTATTCATTTTAAGTTTGAGAAACACCCTGTTCTTCAAGTGTATAATATAGGATCACTAAAAAAATTGTTGCTATTTTAAAAATAAAAAAAAAATAAGTAAATTGAGCTACAAACTTCAAAGTGAACAAAACATTATTTTCATAAATGTTCAAATACTTTAGGTAATTGAAAAACACCTTATTAATTTTTATTTCGATCAACTTCATATTCTTCAAGTGTAGTATACGATCTCTAAAAGAACTATCGACATTTTAAAAATATTTGGTAAATTGAGCTAGAAACTTCAAAGTGAATAAGATATTGTTTTCGAAAAGCTTTAAATAATTTTGTTAATTTAAAAAACGAGATTGCATTTTTATTTTAAAAAAATACTGTATTCTTCAAGTGTATAGTACATGAGCTTTAAAAAATTTTTGTTGTAATTTTAAAAATATTAATTTTTTTTATAAATTGAGCTAGATACTTCAAATTGAATATGAAATAATTATAAAAAAAGCTTGAAATAATTTAGGTAATTTAAAAATTGCATTTTAGTTTTTATTTTGAAAAACACCATATTCTTCATGTGTATAGTATACGATCTCTTAAAATTCTATTATAACTTTAGAAATAAAAAAATTATGTATTTTGTATTAGAAACTTGAAAGTGATTTCCATTTTGAAATAATTTAAGTAATTTAAAAATGCCGTTGATTTCCATTTCGAAAAATACCCTATTATTCAAGTGTATTGTACATGATCTTAAAAAAACTGTTGCAATTTTATAATTAAAAAAAAATATGTAACTTGCACTAGAAACTTCAAACTCAAGAGTCAAGAATACACTGTTTTTAAGATGCTTCAAATAATTTAGGTAACTGAACAATCCTCTATTAATTTTTATTTAAAAAACATCTTATTCTTAAGTGTATAATATATGATTTCTAAAATATCTATTGCAATTTTAAAAATATTAAAAATTTTCAAAATTGAGCTAAAAACTTCAAAGTGAATAAGAAATTATTTTCAAAAGCATCAAATAATATTGGTAATTTAAAAAACCTGTTTTTATTTTCATTTCGGAAAACACCCTATTCTTCAAGTGTGTAGTACATCATCTCTATAAAAACTGTTACAATTTTAAAAATATAAAAAATTATGTGAATTGAGCCAGATACTTCAAATTGAATATGATATTGTTTTAAAAACATTGAAACAATTTAGTTAATTTAAAAGTTGCGTTTTAGTTTTTATTTTGAAAAACACCATATTCTTCATGTGTATAGTATATCATTTCTAAAAAAACAGTTGTAATTTTAAAAATATTAAAAAATATGTCAATTGAGTTAGAAACTTCAAAGTGAATTATACATTGTTCTTATAAAGCTTCAAATAATTCAGGTAGTTTACAAATCATACTTTGATTTTTATTTCGAAAAACGGTCTATTTTTCGAATGTATACATGATCTCTTAAAAAATGATGCAATTTTTAAAATATTAGAAATTTTGTAAATTGATCTATAAAACTTCAAGTGAAGAAGATATTGTTTCAGAAAATCTTCTAATAATTTCGGTATACTAAAAATCAAGTTTTACTTTTTATTCAAAAAACAACATATTCTTCATGTGTATAATACACGATCTAAAAAAATAGTTACCATTTTATAAATATTAAAAATGATGTAAATTGAGTTATAAACTTCAAAGTAAATAATACATTGTTTTAAAAAACTTCAAATAATTTAGGTAATTTAAAAACCCCTTATTAATTTTCATTTTGAAAAACACCATATATAGGAGTATAGTACAAGATTTATAAACAAATTATTGCAATTTTAAAAATATAAATTTATGTAAATTAAGTTAGAAACTTCATAGTGAAAAATAGATTGTTTACGACAAGCTTCAAATAATTTTGATAATTTGAAAATCGCGTTTTCGTTTTTATTTAGAAGAAAAAGATATTCTTGAACCGTATAGTATATAATCTTTAAATTTTTTTTTTGCAATTTTAAAAATATAAGAAATTATGCAAATTTAGTTAGAAACTTTAAAAAGTGAATAATATATTATTTTCAGAAATACATATTTATTTTAATTTTTAAAAACACTATATTCTTTAAGTGTATAGTAGAATAAGATATCTAAAAATATTATTGCTATTTTAAAAATAAAAAATTATATAAATTGAGCTAAAAACATCAAATTGTACAAAACGTTGTTTTCATAAATGTTCAATACTTTAGGAAATTGAAATACACTCTATTAAATTGTATTTTGAAAAACACCATATTTTTCATATTGTATACAATCTCTAAAAGAACTATAGAAATTTTAAAATATTATAAATTTTCTAAATTGAGCTAAAAAATTTAAAGCGAATAAGACATTGTTTTCAAAAATCTTTAAATCATTTTTTTAATTTAAAAAACTGATTGCAGTTTTATTTATAAAAAAACATCGTATTCTACAAGTGTATAGTACACTATCTTTTAAAAAAAATTATTGCAATTTTAAAAATATAAATAATTATATAAATCGAGCTTGAAATGAAACTTCAAAGTAAATAATACATTATTTTCAAGAAGCTTAAAATAATTTAAATAATTTAAAAATAATCAATTCATTTTTATTTCCTTCAAGTATAGGAGTACATGAACTCTAAACAAAACTATAATTTTAAAAATATTAAAATTTTTGTAAATTAAGCTAAAAACTTGAAATTGAATAAGATATTATTTTCAAAAAGCTTGCAATAATTTTGGTATATTAAAACTGCGTTTTAGTTTTTATTTGAACAACACTCATATTTTTCATGTGTTTAGTACATCATCTCTAAAAAAATCTGTTGTAACTTTAGAAATATAAAAAATTATGTAATTTAAGTTAGAATATTAAAGTGAATAATAAATTGTTTTTAGCAACCTTCAAATAATTTAGGTAATTTAAAAACGTCCTATTCATTTTCTTTTCAGAAAACATCGTACTCTTCAAGTACATGATCACTACAAAACCTATTGCAATTTAAAAATTAAATAAAATTAGGTAAATTGTACAAGAAACTTCAAATTGAACAATCTATTGTTTTGAGAATGTTTCAAATAATTTAGGTAATTGAAAAACAACCTATTTATTTTTATTTCGAAAAACACCATATAGTACACGATCTCTAAAAAACTGTTGCAATTTAAAAGCATATTAAAAATTTTGTAAATTGAGGTATAATATTTAAAGTGAATAAGACATTGTTTTGAAAAACTTTTAATAATGTAAGTATATTAAAAATCGCGTTTTAGTTTTTTCTTCGAAAAACACTCATATTCTTCAAGTGTCTAGAGTACAAATCTCTAAAACAACTGTTGCAACTTTAAAAACATAAAAAAAAATATGTAAATTGAATTAGAATGTTCAAAGTGAAAAATACATTGTTTATAGAAAATTTCAAATAATTTAGGTAATTTAAAAATACCGTATTCATTTTCATTTTGAAAAACAAGATATTTTTCAAGTGTACAACACAAGATCCATAAAAAAATTGTTGCTATTTTAAAAATTTAAATAAAATTATGTAAATAGAGCTAGAAACATCAATCTAAACTATACATTGTTTTCAACAAGCTTCAAATATTTGAGGTAATTGAAAAATGACTTATGAATTTTTAGGTTTTACAACAAATAAAAAAGGTTAAATTAGATTTTTTGTCTTTTTAAATATGCCGTGTTATAAGATTGGTCCTTTCAAAAAATTTGGTCTAGGTCCTTCTAAATATGAGACGTTTTAAATGGTCCTTCAAAAAAAAATTGGTTTAGGTCCCTCAAAATTAGTCATTATTTAATTTGTCTTTAATGTGTTTTCTTTCTTCATTGGATAACCTTTAATTAATGCTTCTTGTATCCTTGTATTCATCAAAGTTGCAAAAAATATGTATGGACTTAGTAAAAATATAATTAATTATGATTTAAATATATTTTTAGTCTATATAAAATATGCTTTTTTTTTTTTATTTTAGTTCCCCTAAAATTTTATTTGCATTTCGTTCTTCATTTGCTCAAAAATAGCACTTTTCAGTATCCACCATTGGAAATTACTTTAATTGTTGATTATGCTAACATTCATAAATTATATTTGGTGTGAGCATGGATTAATTGGAGGCTCAAGGACTCCAGATTTTGAAGATTTGAAATGTTAAATTTTTTTTTATTGTAATAATTTGATCTAAACAATTGATAAGATATTTAGGAAATCTTTGGTTATTGTTTAGGTCATATTTAATGATTAGGCATCAAACTTGGCTCGCTTGAGCACCGTTGATTCGCTAGAGCGAGGATGAGTTTTTTTGACTATGGGCATTCTGTGCTCTTTTAGTTGCATCGAAAAATTTTAGCGAAAGCAACGCTTATAAATAGCACCTTAGTTCATTTTGTAATCAGACATTGATGAAATAGAATTGAATTTTAGAGAGCTTCTCTCTTGTGTTGAATCTCTGAGTTAAGAAACTTTGAGATTCTCATCAATAATTCTAAACACCATTCTAGCGGATCTACAAGAACTTATCAAACATTGATTCCAATTGTTGTGGTGTTCAATGTGGTGAAATTTCATTTGCTTATCTCTAATTCCTAGAATTAGAGTGTTGATCCATCTTTTTATTTTTTCCGGCTTTGATTTCATTCTTGATTTGTGTTCTTTATGCCTCATTAAAATTACATCCGCATTCTCTTTGAATTTTTTCTTTGTTGATGAGGGAGAATTATTCATTTCAATATTTTAGTCTCATGTGGGCTAATTGAGTCAGCAAAATATTAGCACAATTAGTAGCTAACAAACTCGGTCTGACGACATGACTAAAAATATAATTTCTGACCAAATTAGGACCATAAAGCAAAAGAAAACTTGTGAAAAATAAATAAGGATTAATTTGGAGGGACCTAAACCATTTTTTTTCCAAGGGAACAATTTTAAAACACCCCATATTTAGAAAGACCTAATAAACTAAAAAATAAAAATAAAAATTGAAGACCAATTTTAAAACATCACATACTTAGAAAGACTAAAAGTATAATTTATCTAAAAAAAATAGTATTTAACTGTAAACTAATTAAAAGATATTTTTATTTGGTGTAAAAAAATCAAATGTATGTAGACATATATATAATACATTATATTAAATTTGTAAACTTTGAATATATTGAATATAAAGATTTGATTTCCTCAAAAAAAAAAAAAAGAATATAAAGATTTGGTAATGTATGACTACTACTTATTAGGTAAAAGATGTTCTTAAAAGCTCCATTTTAGGAGTGTTACTATTTTCAAATTATAATATGATTTACTAATGTAGCAGACTTAGTTAGAATTATTCTCGCAAAAAATATTCTTCAACACATTTAATCCGACAACAAAATTAAATTGAATGGTAGAGATTAAAAGTGATTAAAGTTAACCTTAACCATTTATATATAGTTGTATAATCATATTGTATCAATATTATTCTACTAAATAATTTTTTAAGAATGGTTACACTAGATGTGTCCCACACAGCGAACAAAATAAGTTATAATTGTTAGAAGTCTCATATCGGTTAGTAATTTGGTCATTGAGTTTATAAGGGTGTGGCAAACGTCATCTTATAAATTAACTTTTGCGATTGATTTAGGTCCAAATCCAAATTGTAAGAATAACAGTTCTCCCAGTATTTTTAAAAAATAATAAACATTAACCACAATATAATCAAAGATGCTCTCAAGATTAAAATTGAATGAAATAGATCTTGACCATCCATGTAGGTCTATTGTGTGGTCTAGATTTATTGTTGTCACCTATAATTTGATAGCTTAATAGCATTTGTTGCATGTTTTCATTTATTTATATTTGGTGAAGGTATATATAGAGCTTATCACTTATTTGGGAATTTATTATAGCCTATATATAAAAATACTTATTAAAGTTAACTTTTTAAAAGTATTTGAAGTAGCTATAAATTCTTAAAATTCATTGCTTATTTTATTTTCAAGTCAGTTATTATGTTTTCTTTAAAGTTATCACTATACTACTATATCATTTTTTAAGTCATTTTAAACCTAATTCTGAGAAACATCTCTCTAAAAGTCTTAAGTTATAAGGGATTCGAAAAATCTTTTGTATTTGTCGTATTTATTATGTTTCACCAATAATTAGCTTTGACCATATAATTAAAAAATATGATAATTTGACTAAGACTAAAGGTTTGTTACCTTATTTCTTATTTTGCAAAAATAATTAATTTTTAATAAAAAAAATAATTCTAAAAGTTTTTAAGATGTCTGTCTGTCCTTTAAAAATAAAAAATAAGAAAAAGCAAAAAAGAATCATATTCTTGCCTGAATAATCTACTGTAGTGAAAAACAAAGAAAATTTAAAAATAATTATTGTCATTATAACCAAACATAAATAGTTTTTAATTTTCATCTTATTCTATTAAAAAATTAATTAATTTTCTATCTGCTTTTAAAATAAATTATTTTTAAGTAACAAAAAAGTGAACTCTAAATCTAATTGGTAGAACATAATCACGACAGATATAAATAATATTACATAATATTTTAATAAAATTTATAAATCATAAATCATAAGCTATAAGTACTAATTCATGCTACAATTAAAGAGGGGAATAGGTGAATTGAGGGAGCATGAGAGTTGAAGGACTTTTTCTAACCACTTGTCTTCCTTTTTTTTTTTTGTTTTTGCAGATTTAAAACATTATAATGCTTGCTTGGTTTTCCGTTCAGTGAAAATACTTTCATTTTAAAAATCAACTATTATAATTTATTTATTTCACACAAATTCTAATCATGTTCAACGGACTAAACAATTTTTAATTTTTAGTAAAAATACTTTTACTTTTTATCAACTGAAAACTAAATACACACATAGTCCTCATCTTGATGGTGTTCCTTATGAGGTCTCTTTTACTAATTCAGTGTGTTGCGTTATCTACACCTTTTGTTGGAGAAGAAATCAAGGATGCAGTTTTTCAATTGTAGGAGCAATAAGAACTTGTAGCTCAAGTGTCATAAGGATGAGTTTTTGGAGCTCAAGGAGAAATATATATATACTTCGCAAGATTGTTTAAAATAATGGTGGGTTTTAGGATAGTCTTGGAACAAAAGAGATCACCGTGGTCTCTAGTAAATTATATCACTCATTACCGTGAATGTTACCAATTCAATTATTGGATTGATAGTTTATATAATGTAGATCAACCGTATAAAAATGTAGGCAATTTGAAATCTATTTGATACTTTATCGAATTGATTTTTATTTGACCGTATAATATATACTTAAAATATTTACAGTTAGATTACATACCTACAAATTTTCAAATCGTTTAAATTTTTACACAATTAATCTACCGTATCTAAACTTTCAATCCAACGGTTGAATTGGTAAAAAAATATCTCGAGGTTATGTGGACCACCGTAATTCTCATTCTTTGGGGACCATCATAAAAGACACCTAAAATAATAGGTAGATTTTTTTATAAGTTAGAAGAAAAATTTATAAAACATTAGTTTTTTTTTGTTACAAACATTTGTACTTATATAAAACACACAATTTTTTTTTTTTAAAAAAAAGCAAATTTATTACTACTTTTTTTTCATTAAAAAAAAGAGAGAAAGAAAAGAACGTGGTAGCCACAAGTTGGGATAAATGGGCAAGATAATAATGTTGAAAGAATCTTCTTCTGTCACTATAAAAAGAGTACCAACAAACGCAATCACTCACTTTATTATTTCTGACAGACAGAGCACATGGCCACCGTAGAGAGCAGAGCTTTCACGGCGGAGCAAGAAGTTCTTGTCGTCAAATCATGGAATGCTATCAAGAACAATTCTCAAGAACTCAGTTTCAAGTTTTTCAACAAGTATGTTTATATATATATTTCTTAATATTATTATGTTTTTGAATTGATGATTCCAAAATAATTAACTTTGTAGAATACTTGAGATTGCTCCAGCAGCTAAACAATTGTTCTCATTCTTGAGAGATTCAGATGTTCCTTTGGACCAAAACCCCAAGCTCAAGCCTCATGCCATGTCACTCTTTCTCATGGTAATTAATTAAGCTATTAATTATGATATTTAATTACAATCCACCATATTTATATATATATAAATCCAATTAATTAATTTTGCAGACTTGTGAATCAGCGGTTCAACTGCGAAAGGCAGGTAAAGTAACAGTGAGAGAATCAAACTTGAAGAAATTAGGTGCTACTCATTTCAAATCTGGTGTTCAAAAGGAACATTTTCAGGTATATATCTTTCTTCAAATTTTGATTTCTACAGTGAGAAAACATTCTTTATTTATCATTTGGTCCCTGGTTTTGTTACGATAGAATATTTTAGTCCCTGGCTTTTATTTTTATTGGTCATTTCATCAGTTGTATTTTAGTTTTTGAGTTTCACTCTCATTGATCATTTTAATCTTTAAACCTGAGACTAAAATGATCGATGAGAGTGAAAGTCACGGATTAAAGTGCCTGATTAAAGTGAAAATTGAGAAATAAAATGATCGTTCTTATAAGTTAAGATTAAAAGAACAGTTAAAAGTAAAAGTCATAGACTAAATTAATCGTTCGTATAAGTTAGAGACTGAAATACTGTGTCCTCAAAAAGTCAAGACTAAGGGCTTGTTTGATTTCTCTTTTTAAAACAGAAAACTAAAAAACCTGTTTGGCAGTAGAGTTTTTAAAAACAGTTTTCGGGAACGGTTTTTGTTTTTCAGTCTTTAAAAACCAAAATATGAAAACATCTACAACATGTTTTGATTTTCAATTTTCAGTTTTCTGAATTTATACACAAATTTGTATTGAAAACTCCTCTAACTTTTTTTTAAAAATCCTTTCTAAAAACTATTATATAATACAGTTTTTAAAAATTAAAAGCTAAAACTATTTTAAATAAGCTTTAAAGTGACTATCAATTCTTTGTTAATTAGTGCAAGTGCCATCGATAAACAGGTAAGAAAATGACATTTTTGTGTCGCTGATATTTACCAGCTGTTTGTTTATATTTTTATTAAAATTAAAAGTAGTTTGAAGGAAGAAATTTTTTTTTACTCCAGTTGAATTTACATCAAAATTTAAAATTATTACCGATAAAAAATCCTTGTATACTGTTACAAGAGGCTCTTTATTGAGAGGTTTGACTACTCTCATTATTTTCTTTTTGATGTAAGAGAATGAGACTTGCGGGAAACATAGACATATAATAATAAAGTTATTGAATATGTTAGTCTCTCACTTTGTACTCACATGATATTTTAGTTTTTGACTTTTTAAAATATTTGAATTAGTCCCTCATTTTGCACTTTGTAAGTTACTTTAGTCCTAACGTTAAGTGACATTGACGAAATACCTATGTGACAAGTGAAGTGTCTATATGACAGATTATTTGTCACATATGAGTCCATGTAAAAGATCAAACGATATTATTTTGCTTAAAATTGGGTTACGTTGTAAGTGATTTAAGGGACTAATTGAGTTACCTATTTTCATATTAAGCAAAACGACGTCTTTTTTATGTTTACGGGGACTATTAAGTGTCAATTAACATGTCATATTGACATTTTGCCAGTGTCACTTAACATTAGGGACTAAAGTGACTTATGGAGTGTAAAATCAAGGACTAATCCAAACATTTTAAAAGTAAGGGACTAAAATATTCTATGATTACAAAGTGATAGAACAAAATGATAAATTATTTTATAATAATCTCCAACGAAGTAAGGGGAAAAGTCACATAGATTTGATTTGATAATAGTTCAACTAAGCTTTTGATGAATTTGGGTTCATACTTAATAATTTAGTGAATATAAAATTATAAAAATAAGAAATAAAATGTGAAAGATAGAGAAAAATTATATTATTGGTAAATTTCTTTAAGTGAGGGATGTATTTTATTTATCCACATACAGATCTAGCTCGAGCAAAATCAATTAGGGGCATGATTGGATTGAATCAAATCCTTGACACTTCTATTGTGCTGAATCTAGCTAGTTTGACAAATATCATTTTAAGTAATAGTTACATATAACACTAATATATAAACATAGATTTCTAATGGTAGAAAATAATATAAAAAAAATAAAAAAAATGATGTAAAATAGTATAGTATTGGTTAGGATTCTCTAAAGATTATCTTTATATTAGATCAACAAATGAAACTCAAATTTTAAATGAATAAAATCAACATTAACCTAAATAGTTCGAGATAAGTTGGGACAATCAGTAAGGTTATATCTTAAATATCTCATATGTAATGTAATAAAATAAGATGATAGGAACCAAAAGATAGAAGAGACATAAATACGATTAGAGAAAGAGAGGATAAGAACATTAACAAATTTTGATATAGTTTATATATAGATGAATCTCTTAATCATACGGATTAAGAATAAATTTTTAGCTTTAGCTTGTGTATGAATAAAATTTTATTAAAAGATGTTATACTAACTTAAATGTTGTTTCTTCATTTCAAGGAACAAATCTTTGACTCTAAAGGAGAGATTAAAAAAAAAAAGAATAATGATAAGAGCATTATTATTGTGTTTGATTTGTAACATCAATGATTACATTAAAATTTAACATAAATAAATCATGAAATGACTCATATTTCATTCACAGGTATGAATAGTATATATAAAACAATATAATTAATACAATAAAAAATTATTTTTTAAAAAAATAATCAGCTGCATATCTCATAAGTCAAGACTACTTTAATTTCTAGAGGATGACCTAATAAATAATTTTTTTTTTTATTTGATTAAGGTAACAAAGTTGGCATTGTTGGAGACCATAAAAGAGGCAGTACCAGATTTGTGGTCACCAGAATTGAAGAATGCTTGGGAAGAAGCTCATGATCAATTGGCTGATGCCATCATTGCTGAAATGAAACCTTCCTCTTAATTAATTAATTAAATTCTCTTGCAAGAACCTCAATTAAATTAAATTAAATTGAATAAGATTGTAAGAGAGCTAATTAATTATGTGTTTAATTTAGACATTTGCTTTAATTTGTTATAGTTTGTATGCTATTGGGGTTGTTGATTATGTTGGAAAAGTCTTTATTATGGAATAATTCATGTTGTTGGTTTGAAGGTGAAGATGATTGTAGTTTTATGAATTATATTTACTTGTGTCTTTACAAGTCTAGTGAATTCACTTGCATTAAATTTGAGTCATGCTCTGTTTTTTTAATAGCTCTGTTTTTTCAAAAAAAAAAAAATATTGAGTGAAGTGTCACATTGGTCTTTTAATTTTTTAGATTTATCTACATTTGTCTTTTATATTTTTAGCGGTGTATTTTGGTCTTTGATTATTTTAATTAGTGATTTATTTTGATGCTTAACGTTAGTTGAGTGTTAACACCGTTAAGAAAAGTCTAACGTGGCATGTTAAGTGACACGTAGGACATCAAACGTCGTTATTTTATTGTTGAGATATTATTTAATGCAAAATATCATCGTTTTTTTGTGATGCACTTCAAAAGTATTTTTCTTTTTTAAATTTTAGAAATTAATGTTTATTCATGATGTACGACGTCATTTTAAACTAGAAGAGTTTTTTTTTACTACTAAGTGAGAACGACATAGTAGTTTTAATTGTCGAAGGTGACATTGAACGTGTCACGTTACACTTCCATTAATGATGTTAACTTTTAACTAACTTATGGACCAACCTGAATTAAGGATCAAAATGTCAGAAAACCCAAATATACCATCATAAATAATGTTAAGGACTCATATAAACTTTCACTAGAAAAATTAGAGACTAAACGATATATATATAAGGAGGAATCCGTTAACTCGAGGAGTAAGTGTTATAACTCCACATAGAAATTAAATTTTACCAATCTCGTCGTTAAGTCATCAGATATTATCATAATGATTATGTATAACAAATTTTAGAAAAATCAAACATTTCTAAATATGTCATCTTGTAGGTGATATTTATATATATTTTACGATGTCTTCTATTAATTAAATTGAAGTTGATAGATGAAAGATAAAAAAAAAATTAAATTACATGAAATTTTGTATAATTAATCTATATACTATGAAATTTCAATTTAATGAATAAAATGATAAAAAATTTCTTACACGGCTTAAATACTCTTAGCTACCTTCGCTATCTTCTTTTTCTTATTGGTGTGTCTATCCTCTAAATTGTCTTATGAGTGTATGAAATTATTGATCAGATATTATTAATTTTTTCCGAGTGTTTCTAGTATTTTTTTAAATAAAATTTTAATAGATTATAAAAAAAAAAATCTTATTAACCCTTAGAATTTTGAAGACTGACGTGAGAGTTTACTCCATTTGAAGTCTTATCCGATGATTCACCCACAACAAATTCATGCAACATTTATTTATTTTAAATTAGGAGAAATCTCATGCTATCATCATCATCAATCTTATTTTTTATTTTTATAAGCTATCATCATCATCAATTATTAATACACCTTCATCAGTTTCTTTTCATAGAGTATTACGCAACAATAAATTAATGAAGAAAATCAAAGAGTATCACTAGCTATAGCTAATTGTGCCTTTCATTTGAAAGCTTCTTTAATTCCCTAGCCAACTTGTACAAATTATCTTTCTTTTTTCATTCACAATAATTAAGCACTAATTAATAATAATTAATAACTAATGGTTGATGAAGAATATAAATTCAGTTTATCATAATTTACTCTAACATTGATTGAAAAATGGACTGAATTACATGAAAGTATTTGCTATACTAAATTTTATTAATAGTTAATAGGTTAAAATACACATTTGGTCCTTTAACGTTAGACTTTCTTTAAATTCGTTATTCTAGTTAACCGAACTGCATACGTGACACCTATATAACATTAACGGCGTTAGTTGTTATCCCTTTACAGACTAAAACGATACCGTATTGAATTTTTTTCTTAAGCATATGCAGTTCTATTAACTTAGACTAACGGAGGCATGCTTAAGAAAAAAATTCATTATGGTATCGTTTTAGTCTAGAAAGAGATTACAACTAACGTCGGTAATTCATATAGATGCCACGTATGCCGAATTTAGACTAACGAATTCAAAGAAGAGTCAAACGTTAGTCCAGAGAACAAACGTAAATGATCTAAATTGAGACAAAATAAACATAAAAAACAAAATAAGACTTCGATAAAACATAAAGGACTAAATGTATATTTTAACGTAGTTAATTCTATGCAGTGTTTAAGGTAATGCATCTAAATTTGATGTCGTGGGCAAAATGAAGTGTTTGTATGAGTCTGTGAATGCCGCTAATAGTGTGATAATTTTCAGCCGTAGGATTAGGATCTTGCGCCTGAATTTGAGACCAATAATTAACAGATAAAAGGTCTCTAAGATACTAACAAAGCAATGGAAACAAAAACTCTTGTTTTTAGATTTAATTTAATAAAAAATATTTGAAGGTCCTTCACATGGAATAACAAACAAGTGAGGCATTCTCTCAAAATTTGGATACAAATCAAATGAGTGTCTATCACTATCACTCGGCCAGGGTCCTTAATTTTTCTAAGAATCTCTTGTGGTGAGCTATCAAATACGAATACAATATGAGTATCTAATATGATACGTATTGGATATAAAGATACGTTTATTTTTCTATAAATATCAAATATGACATATTTAAGATATGCATATATAAATCTTAAAATTTTATATTGTAAATGCTAAAAATAAATCAGCTTCAATTTGCTTATCCTATGTCTGAAATGAGAGATAAGTAGAATTAGATCTGCTTTTCATCACTTGTCTTTTGAAGCCTTCAATAGAATAACAAGAAGACACCATGGCATAAACTTTTATTTTGATCTATTGAAAAATTTTGTTTCTTTTCTTTTGTGTTTTTTCTTCTAAAAAAAGAACGTGTAGTGAAGTGACTTCGGTGAGATATATGTGAGAGGGTAGTAGTACGAGCTCTTATAAAATTATTCAAACAAAGTGAATTTACCCAATAAAATAGGTTAGATATATATATAAGTATTTAGTTAGATATCTAGAAGGTATGAAGATGGAGATTAAGGTTATTATTTACACACACCCAAAGATATATGAAGATGGGTATAGAAAATTTTTTCAAATGTAGATTTGGAGACAAATACTTTAAGGTATGTATAATTTGCAATTTTATTTTCTATTTTAATTTTCAATATTTTTTTATTTGCGGTTTTTAAAATTTTATAAAAGAAAAACTAAAAATTATGAAAATAAAAAATTGTATTTTTAACATTTTTTATTTTTTCTTTATAAAATTTTAAAATATTAATAAAAAATAAAAATAAAAATAAAAATTCAATAGACCTTTAGTACCTTACCCATATGTTCAATACATTGCCAACCGTATCTATTAGATGATAAAAATAAACAATAGTTTATTTTTGTATTTTCTATTGTCCATCCTGTTTATTGGGTCTCATTCCTTTTTTTTTTCGTATTGGGCCTTCATTCTCTGAAGCCCAATCTGCTGTATCTGCTGTGTATAAACCCACTAGGGTTACATGATAGAATCAAGTCAGTTTTCATTTTCTCACATTTACAATCGCATCTCTGTTTTTTCTTCCTTTATGGTATCTCAGAGCCCTAGGGTTTGAGGGCGTTAGGGTTGCGCCGCCATTGTCGTGGCTCTTCCCCTTCGTCTCTCTCCCTCGATCCTTTTTCGTTCTTTCGCTACATAACTTCACATCATCATGTCTTCGTCTTTGATTCTCTAGATCCAAATATCTTACAAACACACTCGGATGTAACGCAAGATCCTTCGAGTCCATACTATCTTCACCCCGCAGATAACCCTAGCTCGGTGGTGATCACTCCTCTCCTCGAAGGAGCCAAGAATTACAACATTTTGGTCTCGGCAAATGGCTCGCGGCCTTAGTTGTAAGGACAAATTAGGTTTCGTGATGAAAACGATTCCAGAACCTCCGATCGAAGATCCTCTTCACAACTAATGGCAAAAGTGCAACAACATGGTAATCCCGTGGATTACCAAGTCAGTAAGTGTTTCTATTGCTCAGAGTATAGCTTTTTTCGATAACACTTCTGATCTATGGCAAGAACTGCGAGATCGCTTCTCTACAGGTGATTTCTTTCATTTCTCTGACTTACTTGCAGCGATCCATTCGATCCGCCAAGGAGATCGCGATTTAGAGACGTAATATTATATTGGCAAAAACTCGAGATTTGTTTTGACATATTGCAAAAATTATTGCAAAACAAATCAAACACACTTGAATACTGTTTATTTTTATCATCTAATAGTATCTTAAACTACATCAAGAAAAGAAAAGAAAAATTGTCTTTAATAAAATTTAATTTGTGTGAATGTTAAGTCATAATTATACAATTGAAATAAAAAGTCATGATTTTACTAAAATCAATCTTGACGATCTATCTATTGTTATATGGTCATGACGTAGTCACATAGCAAGTAAGCCATAAAAAAGTTTTTTTTTATTTTTATTTTTTTTTACTTTTTTTAAAAAAATATATATTATTTTCTTGAAGAACAAAAAAGCAGAACCAAACACCGTGGCAGCCACACGTTGGGATGAAGGGGCAAGCAACTGAAGCAAGTTATGCTATATATATATATCACACTATAAAAACAAGTTATACTATATATAAATAATAAATAAAAAATTTCCTCAAAACTAATATTTATAAAGAAGCAATTAGAGAATTGAAGAACATGGCCACCGTGGAGAGCAGAAGTTTCACGGAGGAGCAAGAAGCTCTTGTGGCGGAATCATGGAAAGTTTTGAACCAAAATCAACAACAAGTCAGTCTCAAGTTTTTCAACAAGTAAGTTCATTAATTATATAATTTCTATATATTATCTCTTCAACAATTCAAGGAGCCACCTCAAATTTTCAATTTCTTTTTTTTCTTTTAAATAATAATAATAATGTATGCAGAAGAATTTTACTTCTCTAAGGGTTTCTGCTGGATGAAAATTAATGGTTGAAAAATAAATTTTGTTGATAAAAATTGATAACTGAAAATTAATAGCTAAAAATTGAAATAGCATGTGTCCGATACCTAGCACCAATAATCCAGCATAGAGACCGGATTGATATGTAGAAGTGTTTCGTGCCCACACATATATTTTTTTTTTTTTTACTTTTTTACATTTTTTTATTGATGATTATCCACATTTGATAGATGATAGATACACACGTGTATGTACACACTTCAAGTACTCACATTGACATTGTGGAATCGTTGATATTGATTATTTTGGAATTTGAAACAGCAAATATATGCCATAATTTTTTTTATTGGCTAATACATACATTTTAAATTAAATTTTAATAATTTATCTTGAATTTTTACTATTAAAGTTTAAATTTTAAACCTTTAACCCTTTAACTCTAAAACTTCGTATATAATTAAGTGAACTACCCACTATCATATACCATAATTTTTTATGTATATATGGGGTTTTTTAGATAATATTTCCTAATTTTTCTTTTATAAATAAAGCAATCTTATTTTCCATTTTTTTGGTTGTTTGTTAGATGGCACTTAAAAGTTAATTATATGGTACTTTTGCTGATGACCCAAACTTTTAAATATTTGTTTAGACAATATTAAGACTTAAATACAAGTAGTTTTATTTTTATTTTTATTATTTTAATAATTTTTTATTGTATTGAATTTGAAAAGAGTTGTCAATTAGGGCTGAGTTGAATGGACCGACTTGAATAATTTAAGATATTTGACTGATTGAGTTCTCAGAATTAGGCTCGATTTAGATTTGATTTAGTCTAGCTTAACTCCAAATTTAGTTGTTCCATGTTGACCTAATCCGTAGTGAGTTAGCCCAACTTTTTTAATGATATAAAAATATAGGCTACCCAAAAAAACTTGATACCCGTATACAACTCTTAAAATGAGAAACTGAATAGAGGTGGTTTTTTTAGTTCAGACCGCAAAAGTCTACTATTTGAATGGACGGGCTCGAATAGGGTCGAGTAACTTGTTTTGACCGTTCTAGTTTTCAAGCATAAGTAAAAGGAGGATGAGATTGACACCACCTAAGTTGGGTTTGACGTTATCTCAGCAAATTGTTTTTTCTTGACAAAATTGTTCTTTCTAAACACAAATGTTCGGGTTTTAACTTGATGGCAACACCATCTCTACCATCTCAATTTTGGATGCTACTGTCCAAAATTTTTAAAATTTTGTCTTTAAGAAACTAAATGTCACATACTATCCAATTTTTAGATTCCAGTATCTCGGATACTACCATACGAAAATTTTTCAGATGCTATTATCCAAAATTGAGGGAATAACACCATTCTTCCCATACTATTGAGATAATAACAAACTCAAATTAAGTGATATCAATCTCAATTAAAATAATAACAATTCAAATTAAGTGATCCCAATCCCAAATTCCCAATGTACTACCTAAAATAGATATATCCAACACATCCTAAAAATCATTAGCAATGGGCCAACACGGCCCAAATTAAGACCTCTCTAGATTTGGATATACTTCTGTTAGCTCTTACTCTTGACCCCTTTAAATTCCTCTTAAACTTTTTAATACTCTTTAATTGGTTTTGTTCAGCTGATAATTAAAACTATATTATGTTATTAAACAATTTAATTAGTGATTCCAAAATTAACTTTGTAGAATACTTGAGATTGCTCCAGCAGCTAAGCAATTGTTCCCATTCTTGAGAGATTCAGATGTCCCTTTGGACCAAAACCCTAAGGTCAAGGCCCATGCCATGGCCGTCTTTCTCACGGTAATTAATTAATTAATTAATTTAGCTAAATTTTTGTTGACCAAAAAATATTAAGCTAAATTATTACCATTATTTTGGTACAATTATATGCTAAATTGAAGTTCTTTCAAAATTAGAAAAAAGATTTTTTTACTCACATTTTTTTACTCAGTTTATACTCATGGTCACATACGTTAAAATATCTGGTTACACACATAAATATTTTGTTGAATTTTTATTTTTATGTTGTAAACACATATTTTTATACGTGTAACTACCAAATTTAAAAAATACTGTAACAAAAAAAAATTAATGTAACCACTTTTTTTAACGTACGTAACCAATGAATACAAAAATCTTGAATACAAAAATTAGGACTCTAAAAATTATTTATCAATCTCAGCTTGACATTTTGATAAAAGTTCCGCATGACATTTTGAAATGTTAGGTTAGGGTGGCGCTAATTTGATAAATAATTTTTAAAGAATCTTAATTTGATAACTAATTTTAAAATGTGTATTTTTCTGTATATCTGTTCTATTTATAATCTTAATTAATTAATTTTGATTTTGCAGACAAAAAAATGCGCGGTTCAACTGCGTAAGGCGGGTAAGGTTACGGTTGACGTCAAAGCATTTAACTTGAAGAATTTAGCGACCACCCATTTTGAAGCCGGTATTCAAAATGAGCATTTCGAGGTATATACTTCCAAATTCACTGATTATTCTTTGTTTTTTTTTTCATATTTAAAAATGACATTTTATTTAATTTCATAAATAGAAGACATTTCTGTTCATATTAAAAAATAATTTCCTGTGTTCTGTATTTTTTTTATCAGCAAACAAAAATTTTATTAAAAGAACACTAAAAGTACTCAAAGAAATATAAGATGATGATACAAATTAACAAGCTAGAAAATCTAGAGGTGAAAAATACCAAGATGAAAACAATAAACAAAAATCACCCTTCACCGTCACTCAATTCCATGAACGATTGTTCACCCAAAAAAAAAAAATTGAGTTACACTGCATCCAAATAAATCAAATAGTGGCAAGTTAAATAATTTTCTCAAATTTTTGTAATTTTTTTCCTCTAAACAATTACGCAAATACAGAAAATGATGCCTAAATTGAAGTCCGACCCAACTAAAAGCTCCCATCCATACTTGGCATGAAATAGAGCAAACTAAAAATAAATGAGTCATATCTTTTTAACTAGCCTAGCATAAAACACAACTAAGATCACAATCTACATCTAAAATATTCGTCCTTCTCAAATTATTTCCAGAAAGAATCCGATCTAAGAGTGTGTTTAATAACCTTAGCTTATAGTTTATTTAGCAGCTTATAGTTGGTAGCTTATGTTAGGAACACAGACAATAAAAGAAAAAGACACTGTGCCGTGGTATGACCACGGCTTTGAAAGCAAGATTTCGGTGGACCTTCAGTGCAACCCAATTCCGGTCTTGCTTCCCAAGGTTAACACAGTGACGCGCGGACCATGTGCACTCAAGGACACAACGCGTTGGAATCTCAAAGAACACCTTGCTTAGAACATAAAAGAATATGAACAACAAAAAATAAACACTCAAAATGAACTAAAATGAGAATGTATTTTTGTTTAAGCTTTTTCACGTTTTTTTTTCATGGCTCTATGCATCCTCTTATATATACTTGACTTGGACAAGGTTATTAGCACTTCAGAAGCCAAAAATAAAATGTCCAAAAGAGCCTTAAAAAGAATTCAAAGCAGGCAATAAAAGGAAATAATATGCATTGAAAACAATAATGAAAGGGATCAATGCTAAGGACAAAAAAACTTTGAAATTAAAGAATAATTAAAACCATTTAAAACCTTGATTTGGGACAATACCCAATTGAAAGGAGATATATATTTATTTATTTTTTAGAAAAAAACCTTAAGAAAGGAATAAAATCACTTGTGTGTCATTTATCTTACAATCCTCCACAAATGACAAACAAGTGAAAGGATTTTGAGCAAGGTAAGTTACTTTTGTTCTTAAGTGTTAATGTCTAAATGATTGAATTAACACGTAGTGAAGTGAGGTAATAATATACGTCTAAACAGTGAATTTCTCTTGAACTGAATGGACTAGAAAAGAACCCTCACTACACACACTATAACTCTAAAGTTCGAAGAGACTCCGCAATATAATTTAAACATCACAATTCAAAAGCCATTCACAATCACCTTAGGATGTAGTGAGTTTTTAGAAAGATTGCACATGTCTTTCATGAAGGCGGCTTTAGCCTTATTTACTCACATATCTTTATGAATGTCATTTTCAAAAATAATATTATGTGCGTCTCATTAGCATACTAAAAAATACCTCATCATGACATTTATTCAATGGTATCGTGCGTCTCAAAAGCACTATTCTCCATAGATGAGATGATGAGATATTAAGTGCGTCTCAATAGCACCACCATTTAATACTATTTATCATAAAATTATCACAAATTATAGGAATGGAAATGTAAAGCAATGAGTGATCGTATGGCTTCATTTGACTGACAAAAGGGTATCAACCATACTTTCCTCAAGTTAAGGCTTTAACCATTCCCCTCGACGATTTCATGACTACTTTCCTGGTTAATCCCTTTGTTAAGGGATCGGCTAAATTTTTCTCACTTTTTACATACTCAAGAGAAATTACACCATTTTTAATTTGTCTAACAATACTGTGTATAAGACGAATGTGTCTTCTCTTTCCATTGTATGCGTTGTTGTTAGCAACTCCAATTGCAGCTTGAGAATCACAATGAAGTGACATAGGCGGTGTAGGTTTTCCCCAAAGTGGTATGTCTGCCAACAAACTTCTTAGCCAATCAGCTTCTTGGCCTACTAACTCAAGAGCAATGAATTCAGATTCCATAGTGGAGCGTGCTTTACAAGTTTGTTTTGATGATTTTCATGATATTGCACCTCCACCAAGCGTAAAAACATACCTGCTAGTGGAACTTACCTCATCATTGTTAGAAACCCAATTTGCACCACAGAATCCTTTTAATACTTAAGGGAATTTTGAGAAATGTAAACTCCAATCCATAGTGTCTTTTAAATATTTTAAAATACGGTTTAATGCGTTCCAATGCTCACTACAAGGATTGTGAGTATAACGACTTAATCTACTAACAGCATAAGCAATATCAGGTCTAATATAATTCATGAGAAACATAACACTACCAATAATTTTGGCATATTCAACATAATTTTGCTCATTGGAGGTTGGCGCACCTATGGGTGTTGGCGGTGTCAACAGATGTTGAAGGAAAGGTGGGTCTCGTGATGGCAGCAAGAATGTGTAGGAGAGAAAACCATAATTTCTCATCAATTTCTCAAAAGAACAAAAACTATAAGCATAAAGCGGTATAATCGAGGACTACTAGACAGAACCAATATCATAGAAACTGAGCAATCATAGGACTATTGGATGGAACTAATATCTTGAAACGGAACTAATCGGAAAACTATTGGACGAAACCAATATTCTGAAATGGAACGCAACAAAAAACTATCAAGAACCAAAACCGAAGAGCGACCAGAACCTATGCTGCTAATACCATGTTAGAAATAGAGAGAATTTGAGAAAATAATATTAAGTAAAGTGTATAACAAACTATATCTCAACCATAATACATAATATCAATTACAATCATAAAGATAAGATTGTATCATTTACAATTATTTTACGATCAAATATAATCTTAACAAATCAAATCATATCGTAACAATTAAAAATTAAGGCTACACCCCAAAAAGAAGGCTCCACATTAATACCCATAATGCTACACTTTGAATTTTCAAAATGAGGCAAACTCTAAACAATAAAAAATAAATTTAATAGGCCACAAATTAATCGAAGAAGCTTTATCCACTACAATTGTGATCAACTTATTGCAGAATAGATATCTCTAGTGACTCCACATCTATCTTCAAGCCCACAAACAGTCCAAGTGAAATAGCATGCTTAAACACTAAACAGGCCCACCTTCAGCCTCCATAAAAAAAAATTATTTATTAATATTTTTGACTTCAAGATAGCTTAGTATAGATTTTATCAAATAAAATTTAACATATATGCTACTGCCAGTGGAAATATTACCACTGGTCTTTTTTATACGACTCTCTAACTAATTTATACGGATTAAGAAAATTACTAACAATTTTGTTTAATATCTTTTTTTAAAAAAATAGTATAATCTACCAAATTTTCCCTTATTCATAGTCAAAATTTCTAGCAAATGCATTAATTGTACCCACTATCCCTTTATTTGTTATAAAGATAGACAAAAAAAAACTAATAAGTGTTTCTTGAATTTTATGGAGAGTCTTATATATATATATATATATAAGACCAATAAATTTTCTCTAAATGGTCTTATATTCAGGAGTAGAGATATTATGTATATAATATGTCAATAGTAATAAAAAGTAATACTTTACAAAGGATATAACTATGAAGTAATATTATACTGATTATTTATTTTTTATTTTTATTTAATTAAGGTAACAAAGTTGGCACTTTTGGAGACCATAAAAGAGGCAGTACCAGATTTGTGGTCACCAGAATTGAAGAATGCTTGGGAAGAAGCTCATGATCAATTGGCTGATGCCATTAGAGCTGAAATGAACTCTCTTGCACCCTCTGGTGTAGCTGCTTCTTAAATAATATCCATTCAAATTAAACTAAATAAATTAATTGATAGAGTACTGCAGGTATATGGAGGTTGCTAATTAAGTTGGAAATCAATGACTGAAAATTAGTATACAATTTTCTAGATCTACATAATTACATTATTAATTGTATCACTTTAAGTAACTATTTTTTTTTTTGTTATTCAAGTAACTATTTAATTGTTAGTAGTTTTTTTTATGTTAGTCTTTTTTATTTTTTTGACATGTTTATTTTTAATAGTCACTTTATACAATCAATAAATATTTAATATTATTTTTCTCTTTTAGCCCAGTAATCAATACATGTTACCACTTACTCTTTCCGGTTTCAAATATAATAAGCAATTTTAACTAAATTAGTTTGGTCTCAATTATAAGCAAAAAGCATCTAATTATACTTTAATTAATGATAAAAATTTTAAATTACCCTTAACTTAGTTTAGTTTTTATTTTTAATGTTTCAACTAGTTTTCTTGTGTTTCCAAGAAGAGAGTTAAACTAATCTCCTTATAAATAATACAAAGTTCTTTAACTAATTGAACATTGTTTTACAAATGAACATTTATGATGCTTGTTTCTATGGTCTTTGGAGGCTTAAGTGTAATTCAGGAAATGTGATGATATTTTTTCATAAAATTTAGAGTATTAATTGAATATAACAAATTTTCTTAATTTGGGACTACAATATATATTTGTCCACTTATATTTTTAAGGTAGTACTAATTGCATTTTTTTCTAATTGGACACTAATTAATGTTTTACTATTGAATCAATAAAATAATAAGAGATAAAGAGTAATATAATAACTTGGCCAAATGCACCTTTTGGTCCCGTATCTCTTATGTGCATTTCATTCCGGTCCTATATTTTTTGGGTTACATTTTGGTCCTATATTTCTTTTAAACGTTTCATTTTGGTCCAGTCTGTCAATTTTGTCACTTCCGTTAACAGAATTGACCTAATAAGAACAGAGTCAAATTACGCCATTTATTTTTAAAACCAGAAAATCATAACATACACATGAACCCTAATAAGAACAAAGTCAAATTACCTTGTAATGGGGATACGAAGTTGACGGATTAGACCAAAATTAAACATTTGTAAAAGATACAGAACCTAAATGTAACTCAAAAAAGATATAGGACCGAAACAAAATGCGCATAAAAGATATAGGACCAAAAGATACATTTGGCCTAAAAATTTTAAACATTATTTAGTAAAAACAAAAGTTATGATTACATTATTTGATAAACGTATTTTATCCTCAAACAAACAGATAAATAGAAACAATGAGATTATAACTTAAGATAGGAGAGATGAATAAATATTCCTAAAAACACTAAAAGCTTGTAGTTCAAGTGGTCTAAGGAGAAGCTCTTGGAGCGCTTGAGGAGAGGGGTTCAATCACTGGTGGGATAGATTTAAAGTAGATTTAGGAGTAGTGTAGTGTGGAGGTATGTGTGTTTGGCCGATAAAAAAAAATTAAGTATTCCTAAAAACTTGCAATAAATTAAATATTATATTAGAAACACAAAGAAGCTAAAAAAATCAGCAGTGAGTGTGTGTCATTAAGCCATTACACATAAGAACAAGTTGATCAAGAACATTTTTTTCATTAAGTTTTCTATTCACTAAGTTAATTTTGTAGGTACTCCAAACCGCAAAGCCATAGGATCAAAATGGTGTTTCGCATCAAAAGAAATTCAAATAGCTCTATCTCAAAGCACAAAGCACGTATTGTTGCACGTGGTTTTACTCAACAGCAAGGGTTAGACTATCATAATACCTTTAGTCCGGTAGTAAAACCAATAACTATATGTGTTGTTTTAATAATTTCTCTTTCAAGGAGGTCGAATATTAGACAAGTTGATGTCAATAACGTGTTTTTAAATGGTTCTCCAATGAAAGAGATCTACGTGAAACAACCGGAGGGGTTTCAAAATGGAGATTCAAGTCTGGTATGTAAACTACACAAGGCCACATACGACCTCCTCGCGCATGGTTTGCTAAATTGGCATCCACTATGGTGTTTTTTGGGATTAAAACTACTCGTTGTGATACGTCTTTGTTTGTTCAAGTCACCAAGACTACCTTGTCTATATACTGAATTACGTAGACAGTATTTTAATCACAGGAAATTCGCTTAACCTTTGTTCAGAACATTATTTTCTCCACACAGTTAAATAAGAATTGGGAGAGTAATGTTTAATGTTTAATGTTATTTATCAACTAATTCATTAAATAAAAGACATTTTAGTAATAATAGCATTAAATGACATTTAATAGGTTAGTCTGGTAACTAGAGAGTGAAGTTTTAAATTGCACCTCCTCGATTCAAATTCATGTGAGTACACTTTTGCTTATAAAAAAAAATAATACTAGTATTAAATATAAAAAAAAAGTACTTAAAATTTGCTTATAAAAGATATTTTAGTAACAAGTTAAAATTTTAATATCTATAAATTAGTTATTCTTTTTGTTTACTTCATTCGTTGCGTTCCATTTTGTTAGGTCTTTTAGCAAAAATGAAGTCCCATTTTTATTGTCTTTTTAAAATATCAATGTAACATTTATTTCTTTATAAATTTTATCCTTAAATAATAATTATTACTTTTTTATGGACTACTTCTATTTTCTATCATAAGTAATTTTTGGGACAATCTTGTACTTTATAAGGCACATTCTTCTTTTGAGGCAAAATACAAAACCTTAAGACATTAGATAAAAGGGCCTTTTCAATGTGAGACTTCACTTCTCACTTCACATTTGACTTTCAACAATTTTTACTTGAAACTAACAATATTAGACGAAGGGAGTACTACAGTTAATTTTCTCAATAAATTAATTTAAGTGGTTAAAAGATAATAAATAACTAAATATTTTAAATCATAATAGAAAAATTAGTCTTTATTTTGTTCAATTCTAAAATTATGATTAATTTTTTAATCTTTATGTTAAAACTTTAAGACAAATGATATCTAGTACTTTGATACTATTTTAGAAGTCAAATGTAGTAAAAAGATATTGAAAAAATATAGCTTTTTTTTATTTTCAAGAGACACAATAATGTGCACTTATAATTATTTTTATTATTATAATAATTTTAACAAGTGTCGTAAGTACATTATTAGACCCAAACTTTAAAAAGCCTAATAAATATATGAATGTGGATGTATATGAGTTTGAACTCCGAAGTAGTACAAACAAA
This sequence comes from Cyamopsis tetragonoloba, assembly GCA_037177725.1. Classification (NCBI taxonomy): domain Eukaryota; kingdom Viridiplantae; phylum Streptophyta; class Magnoliopsida; order Fabales; family Fabaceae; genus Cyamopsis; species Cyamopsis tetragonoloba. The sequence goes on along the minus strand of CM074122.1, from coordinate 47,678,127 downwards.
CAAATATTTTCTCTTATCCTTATTATAAGACATATTTACATAAATTATATATATCAATAAAGTTAGTTAGTTCTATCAATTTTCTTAAAAAGTTGTGTGATAAATTAATTTTATCTTTTTTTGAATATTGTGTTTATATATAATAGTCAGTACAACCATAAAATTTTATGAAATTTGTGCAATGTCTTATAAAAATGACCACAAAACCTTTATAAAATGTACTCTCTTCGGAATGATTCATAAGAAAAAAAACTAACTTACACGTACCAAAAAAATTAGTTAAATACATTTAATTTTCTTGTTTTTAAGCAAATACTTAACTCTATTTAACAAATTAACCTATTATAATTATTCTCTCTCTACTTAAAAAGTCAAATAACCAATCAAATAATAACACTTAAAAAATAAAGACATTAAATAAAATAAAAATAGTTAAAATTTATTTATATTTTATTTTGAGACAACAAACTTAATATTTTTTTTTTCTTATAAATTAGGAGTATCTTATAACAATAACTAATACACAGACAAGTGGAGAGTGGAAACACAATAATATCCTGCCACAAAAGGCGTTCACGACTAATAAAATCCTAGTAGTGTATACCAAAAGGGCAGACAAAGTCACACTTTCGTTTCTTATTATTATAGTACAAGTAGTAATAAAAAAGATAATAAGATAAGATTCCTTTCACACATTAAATGTTCATCGTATAAGAATAAGATAGACTCTAGAATAGGAGCATTATATTTATATTTATCTTTGAATATCACTGTTCATTAAAATTTAAAAATTCATCATCCATGTAAATAATAATATCTTTAAAAGTAATTATAATACAAAATAAACTTTGTCGAATAAATAAAGTTTAAGAATTATATATATAATTTTTTGGTACACATTAATGGTATTTATAGTCGATAATCAAAAATTAGTCGTCCCTTTAAAATGTAGAGATTCTCCAAGTAGTTTTATATTATTAAAAAATATGACTGTAGTTTTGTATTATTAGAAAATATGACTGTATCAGATCAGATTAGTATTCCCTAATATATATCTCTTAACAAAATCTTTTATATGAGTTCGACTAGAATTTGAATTGTGCTTTGGTTAAGAATTAAATATTTTAAAAATTATTTTATATTTTTAAAATATGTATCTTATCTTGTATGAGTGATTCATTTCATAATTAAATACTACTATTTAATCTAAAACCTCTATCTTTTTTGCTAGTAATCCTTTTAAAGATAATTATATTTTTATAGATACTTACAAATTTTCAAGATTGAGAAAAGTTTTAAAATTATAAATCTCAAACTTTAAAATTTTAATCTCTAAAATTCAAAATTATTCACTGCAACAAATCTTATATCCATATATACTTTATCCTTAAAAGAAAAAAATATAATTAAAAAATAATCAATACCATAATTAGAATTATAAAGTGATAAAGAACTTGAAAAAAATTAAAATATCTAAAACGAAAAATATTATAAAATAGGGGAGTATGTAAATATATACATTCGAGTCATTCATTATTATTATTTTTTTACTCATTTAGCCTACCATACATAAACCTAATCAAAATAGTACGAATATTATGGGTTCCAAGGACATTCCTTGTCGGAAACTAGATTGGTTTGTAGGGGTGCCATCAATTTGTCTCACAAATAATATGAAACGCTATTTTGATTTTCCTATATTACAAGCTAAGGGAGACTTCAAGAAATATGATTTTGATTGTATCTTTGATAGAATTTAGAGAGGGACAACATCTTAGAAAATGAACTTGCTAAATCAAGCTGGGAAGTTATGCTTGGTGAAATATGTTTTATCAAGCATCCCAACCTATAATATGCAAACTTTGTGATTTTCATCTTATATTTGTGATGAATTGATGCTCATGTTAGGAAATATCTTTGCAAACTTGGTGGTTTTCGTCTTATATCTATGATGCAAAACTGAAAAAATATGATGGTTTAGGTTTGAGATTTGTTAGATTATGTAACACTGCGCTACTTGGCAAGTTAGTATGGAAAAACTCGAGTATCAAGGATAGCTTTTGGGTTCTTTTACTCTCGCATAAATATCTTAGGGGACGATCTATTTTTCAAGCTACTGCATCTCCTAATTCTTCTCGTACATGGCATAGTATTTGTAGGATAGTGGAGCAGCTTAGGGACAACTTTGAATTTAGATTATATTTAGCTCGGAGAATCCCTCTTCATGGTATGATAATTGACGAAAAGAATGTCTTATGTGTGATCAAGTGTTTTTGTCCATATTGTAGATATTTATCTTTGAGACGGTGACATTTGGAATAATAGTGAATTGGACTGGAGTCAAATTTGTACAATGGTTCCTGATGTGTTGAAAATAACAATAAGCGAGACTCTAATTCTCAGTTTAAGCTCATGTCTTACTGTTTGGTGTTGGTCGAAGATGGTCAATATAATAGAATTTATTAACCTATCAAAGCTTATGAATTGTTTCTTCATTGAGTTGATGTTTGTATTCCAAATTCTCATTAGAATAGTATTTGGAAGCTTTAGTTTTCGAGAAGATAAAGTTCATGATTTGGCAATTCTATAATAAGGCTCTTTCCATCAATTAACTAAGACATCATAGAGAACTTATTATTAATGTTTCTTATTCTAGATCCTTTAATGTTGTAGAAGATTTATTTTATTATTTTAAGATTGTCCACACGCATTGAAGGTTTCGTATAAATTTAACTTTGTTTGTAAGTGTAATTTCTATCCCTTGATCATATGCAATGAATTTTATACTTTAATTTATTTCATCATCGAATGTTATTACTTTCTATTATACTTTATGATAGCTTTATTGTTAGACAAATAATGAAGTTATGAGTCAAAATAAGTAAAATATTTCTTAAGTTATTCATTGTATTCAAAAGAGTGTTGATTTTTTTACACATATTTTTCTTATACCCTTATTATACTCTTAATATTTTAATTACTTATATGATTTTTGTATTTTTTTTAATAAAAATAGAGATATTATTATTTTAATATGAGTGTAAGATAAATATAAAGAAAATTATTATAAAAAAAAAACATTTTCCTATTAAAAATGCGTTGTTCAGAACTTTTTCTGTAGTTCACACCATAAATACTTGGCAAGTGTCAACGCGATTTTAGTGTTTTTTCTGTTTTTTTTTTATTTTTAAATTTCCTTATATCAAAAAAGAAAATAATAGTACGGAAAGAAATGTTGGTGAAAAGAATCCAAATCTATCTGTCAAGATCTCATGTAGAGTACTAGTAGTCTGTTTTATAAACTTGAATAGCAAGTAACAAATTAATTTGGTCATCGCTTACGCAAGCTGACGTCAAATAGACGTTTCCTGATCCAAACAAAACCATCTTTCACCATCCTCGCGAACCTGCACATAGTTTCTTGACACCTGGTTTTTATCACAGTATCACTATTCATCTATTTATTTTATTACACTATAAAATATAAAATTAAATGTATTTTTAATTTAGAAACCTTAAAAATATTGAAAAAATTCTTTAAACTTTCTTTAAAAGAAGAGAAAATGAGTGAAAAAAAAAATGAGAGAAAAGAAAAACATCTATAATGAAGAGAAAATGAGTGAAATAAAAAATGAGGAGAAAATGAAGAGAAAATAAGTAAAAAATGTCAGTTAGACATGTTTTTTCTATTTTTTTTTTCTCTTTTACTCCAAACAAATAATTAATGGATAAGTTGGACGATTTATAAAAAGAAGAATTTGCGAGTAAATAAGGGAATAAATAGATGAATAAAACAAGGGATGTTTGGTTTGTATTTTTATTTTCAGTTTTTTATTTTTTGAAATTTTATAAAAAAAAACTAAAAATGTTAAAAACAAAAATTTTCTGTTTTTAACATTTTTAATTTTTTCTGTGTAAAATTTTAAAAAACAAAAAATAAACTGAAAATAAAAAATAAAAATGCAAACCAAATAACACTCGTATTCTACCGGTACTCCTCCTAATTCCTATCCTACCTTATTCTTCTTGGGAATTGCAAGTGTCTGTTTGGATATTCACTATTGTTCTTATTTTATTATTATAGGGATTTGCATTTTCACGAACAAATCGTGCCAACTTTAACACGACACCCAAACAAAGCACTACTATTTGAGAAATGACTACACATTGCGATGAAAGGCCAATAATTCCCCCTCTATAAAAACTTCACCAACATTACATCACTTCCATCACATTTCTCTTCTCAGACAAAAATCAAAATCATTGAGAAAATGGCTGCAGTGGAGGGAAGAGTGTTCACGGAAGAACAAGAAGCTCTGGTGTTGAAATCGTGGAACGCTATGAAGCCTAATGCTTCAGATCTCGGTCTCAAAATGTTCCTCAAGTAAGTAATAATTTCTTCGATTTAGGGATTTGATGTTGCGGTTTTGATCGATTGAAGTGATGATTGTTGTTGTTGGAATTGATGAGTAGGATTTTTGAGATTGCTCCGTCTGCTCAGAAATTGTTCTCGTTCTTGAGAGATTCGAATGTTCCTCTTGAGCAAAACCCTAAGCTCAAAATTCACGCCAGAACTGTCTTTCTCATGGTAAGCTTAATTTGGGAATTTCATATCCTGTATCGTTGACGCTTTGACTCTGTCATTACTCGCGCACTCACTCTTTGGATCAATAAAAAACAAAAACGAGTCTCTGTTTCTTAGATTTTTAGCACAGACTTTTTTTTGTATTTTTCAACTTATGGATTTTGTGCTATTTTTTTCTTCTTAATATTTTTTATAAGCATAGCCTTTCATAGCATCGTACTACCTCTGGTTTTTTTTATTGGATCTTTTAACCAATTTATACGAATTAAAAAAATTATTAATAATTTTATTTAATATCTTATCTTATAAAAAAATAATACAATATACCAAATTTACTCTGATTTAAAGTTAAAATTTTCATCAAATACATTAATTATACTCACTATTTTTTTATTTATTACAAGAATAGACAAAGAAAAAACTAATAATATTTAGGACAGGAGGTAGTATTTTAAGTTTTACCTGAACTCACTCTTTATAGGAGATAATTGTCACATACTAACTTAGCTGATATTTTTATGACATTCATGTACTTAGCTGATATGAACATTATTTCTAAATTATAATCTTATTTATAAATTTTTGTTTGGTATAATCACGGATTTTTTCACTCTTAGAAATTCGAATACGGGATTTTTCGCTGTGAATCGTTCCTTCTATAAATTTAGTGGAGTCTTACACTACTAAGCCAACCGTTCGAGTTATCTTATCTTCCATTTATTTACTTAATTAAAAAAAAATAGCTCTTAAAATTAAGTAAGTAAATTTAGTCCATTTGTTTGTCCATGTCAAAATAAGAAGAAACAAAAAGTAATATGATATTTGATGATTTTGAAATGTCATTTTTACTTACTTTTAAAAATAATCAATTATAAAAGTGATTATTATTGTTATAATCAAACCTAAATAATTTTTAATTTTCATCTTAATCAATTATTTATTTTTAAGTTTAAACAAATTGGCTCAACGAATTTAGTTCTAAATTATTTAAAATTAATTAATCTATTTGTAATATCTTAAGATTAAATTTTTGTATTGATTTTTTTTTTAATAATGTTGGAGAATAAATTAATTGAGGATTGCAACTTTAATGAATTAATGTAAAAAAAATTACTACCAGATAAACCAGATGATGTTTGCAGCCGTGTCTTATAATAATTTGTCAGTTATTTTTATTGTTTTTTTTTGTTTTTTCATTACCTAAAAGATTAATTTTGGTTTTGTTATTACAGACCTGTGAAGCCGCAGCTCAACTGCGGAAGGAAGGTAAAATCACCGTGAGAGAATCAAACTTGAAAAAATTAGGTGCTTCCCATTTGAAATCCGGTGTATTAGACGAGCATTTTGAGGTATATATATAATAAATATATATATTTAATTAACTTCTGTTTCACATATGAGATTAATTTTGGTTTTGGTTTTGTTTTGTGAAGGTAACAAAGTATGCACTTTTGGAGACCATAAAAGGAGCAGTACCAGACATGTGGTCACAGGAAATGAAGGAAGCATGGGCAGAAGCTTATGATCACCTGGTTGCTGCCATTAAAGCAGAAATGAAACCTTCCTCTTAATTACACTCCATCTATCTTACACAGTTTCTAATATCCTCTCAAATTGAATAATATTGATTTATAGAGCAACCCAAGTCCCCTGTTTCTGAATAAGAGTTCTAGTGTTTGGCTCTGTTGTTAACCTTTTCTGTTTGGAATATGATATGATTTGGGGTTGCTAGGTTTTAGAGTGTTTGCCTTTTAATTACAATTTAGTAATTTGAGGGAAGGGATTGTATTTGTATGAATTTTAGCTAGTTGTGAATTTACGTTATTTTCTACTTAACTTGAAGTCTTCGATTGAGTATGTTCTATATTGTTTTAAGGGGCCTTTTATGTGACGCACCCCTCGTTCGGTCGACCTAATGTGACTTGGTAATTAAGTGTAAGGTGTAAAAATAAGAAAATAATAATTATTTGATACAGTAATTTGAATTAATGTAAAATTTTATATACGTGATTTTCAAATAAAAATTTTTAATTTAACGATAAGATTTGTAAAAATAGTGTCTATAAAAAATTATTTATGGTGTAACAATAGATGTTAACTTAAATTGGTGTAGTGAATTTCTCCTCATATATATTTGTATATATTTGTATGTTATTAAAATATAAGCCATATAATAACTAAAAAAAATATATATATAAGTCATATTAATCGACAGACAAAAAAATGGAGTACAGGTTTGTTTTATTTCTGTATTTCAAAATTATTTTCTATTTTTAAAAATAGTAGTTAAAAAATCTATTTAGCCGATGAATTTTTAAAAATAATTTTTTAAAACAATTTTTATTTTTCAGTAGTTAAAAATTTAAATTTAAAAATATTTAAAACTTATTTTGATTTTTACTTTTTAATTTTTTAAATTTACACACAAATTTATATTAAAATTATTTTTAAAATATATTTTATAATATAATTTTTAAAAACTAGTAAAAATTAAAACAATTTTAAACGCGTTATCACATTTTGATGTTAGGCAAATCTGATACATTAGTCAACGTTGACATTATTTTAGATTAGAACAGAAGCCACGTGAAAAATGCACATCGACCAAGATTTGGTGCTAATTAAGCAAATCTCACAAAGTCATAATTTTAATCAGTGTTTGGTTTTTAGCTTGAAAACTTTCTTTTCCTTGAACTGACTTCTTCTTCTCTCACCCTAATTTTTTTATGAAAAGAGAAAGGGTTTCGATAAATATTACATTTATTGTAATTGTTAAGGTTATTAAAAATAAAAAAATAATTATTAGTGTATATTTATTTATCTCTTAAAAATAAAATAATATCATATTTTTTAATATTTTTTATTATATTTAATTTTTTAAATAATATCTTTTAGGATATTAAATATCATTTGTCAAACAAGAAAATATCATAAAATTTTAAATTTTTGTTTTGTTGAGTAGAAAAAAATTATAAAAATGAAAAAATACAAATAACGATGTGACTTCTCTCATTTGATTTAAGATAAATAATAAGGATGATTATTGAGTTATAAAAAAAATATTTCTGTTCTATTTATTTTTACTCATAATTTTTTTGTTATATTTCTTTTTACTCAACTAAACATGGTCAACCTCCCTCCCATTCTCCCTATAAAAAGAAAAAAAAATGGCTGATGAGAAAAAACCAAACATAGTCAACTTCGGTTCTTTTTTCTTTTCTTTTCTTTACTTTTTTTTTTCAAGAATAATCAAATATGGCTTGCAGCGGACCATAACAAAAAATAAACACAATTAAATAAAAGAATTAAAGTATCTAGTTGCTCATTAGAATTACAATAATATATCTTTTTTTTAATTAATAGAATTACAATATCTTCTTCTTCTTCTTCTTTTTTCCTAAGTACAGCCTCAAGCAACTATATTTAGATAATTAATAATGGTTGATAAAAAACAAATTAAAAATGAGTGTGGAGCGTGAAAATACTAAAATACAGTTGAGTGGAATAGAACAGATGGAACCCACATTTATTTCACTTCATTGTTTGGATGATGAGATGAATTCCATCTCATACTCCAAAAATTAGGAGACAACGAATACTTAGTAATTGAATGGAATGGACTGGAATTGATGAAATCTATTTTATCAATTTTATTAGTAAGGATAGCAAAGGCACGAGATGAGACATACATGCATTTTATTGAATTAAAAAAAATATTTAAAAAACAATAAAAATATGAAAAATTAATATCTAAAATGAGTGTATACCTTTGGGTGTAACATGTATTGACTGAATACTTTTAACTACAAATGAAAAGATTAAAGTATACACCATCGAGTGTATGACCGGACAAAAAGGATTCAAATGGATGGATGTTTCTTTGGAAAAAAAAAGAGATCTCCAAAAAAAAGTACGATTTGCAGACATAAAAGACTATTAATAATAATAACCAACAAGAGGACTGAGATTAAATATGTGTAAAACTAGTTGCTTTTCGTTGAGTATTTGTTTCTTGATTGTATTTGTGACTTGAAGTGGAAATTAAAGTTTTGCAATCTAATTGTCTTTTTACTAAGAGATTACTGAGATATATGAAGATCGTATATCTTATGGTTATAATATTGTAATATTGTTTTGGATGACGATGAGAAAACACAATGATGAAGAATTGAGACTTTTCACTCTCATTTTGGTAGGAAAGATTTAATAGGTTCTTAACGTATCATTTAAGAGTTGTATACTTTCTATTCTTTTGAACTTATGTATAAACAGTTAGCAAGTGATGTATAAAAATTTTAAATTAAGTCTAAGTGTTGAAGGAATATATATGGAAAAGTTACATCCATAACTCCAATGGTAGTGAAGCCAATAAATATGATTAAATATCTTTATGAAATCTCAAGATAGTGTTAAATTACTTGATCATGGAGTATCATAAATTATGGTCCCGAAGAACTATATCTTATATCTTACAGCTATTGGGCACTAATATATCTTACTGATTATAGATCAAAAGACTCAATATATAATTTGTGAAACATTTATTAGAAAGATATAGTTTTTACAACTTCCAAAAAGACATTGGGTTGAAAGGCACAAAAAGTACCATGTATGACTTTGATATTACAAACAGATGATTATGCTCATTTATCTATGTTTTCAAAGTATAAGTTGTGGAATGTAGTTAAGATTGGTATGTTAAAAAATAAGGTGTTACAATTTAAAAAAAAAAAAATTATGTATATTGAATTAGAAATTTCAAACTAAGTAATACATTATTTTCAGAAAGCTTAAAATAATTTAGATAAAGCTATGATCCTATCATCACATCATCATTATCAACAAGTTGAAAAGTAATTTACACACAATCCATGCATATTTCACACATGTACCATCATTATCATACTCATCATCAATTTACACACACTCATCGCAATTAAACATAATCATTGCCTAATATCTAACATCACAAAATTTCTAGTGGGGTATTGGTTGGTTTATTACCTTTTAGGACTTAACCCTCAAAACCAAAGTCGTCTTCTTTTTATTTAAACCTGCTTCCTCTTGCTTTTGGAACCCCTTTGTTTCTCTCGAGCCTTTGTTACATGCATTGAAGAGGAAGTGTTGAGAGTGTGATGCATAGAACAGAAATTTGCAAGATTAGGATGATTTACTAGTAGCATTGTCTAGTTCCTAAGATACAAATAAAGATGTGATTGTCAAAATGACCAGGTATTTATTTCATTTGAAAGCTAAGAGAAGTGTCTACGACTCTTATGAAAACATCAGCACCTAATTCAGACCAATTCTTGATAGAACTGCAATTTAAACTCAACTAGTGGTTTTGTTGTTCAACTTTGGTTGTGTCCCTTCTTTATATCATATCTCAATTTCTAAGTGAGAGATTCAACTGAGACCAAGTGGAATTGAAAGATAACAGAGCTTTCTACAATTTTTATGAGAACTACAACAGATGGTTTGGACTTATTATAGGTGAAATAATTATCTAATGAAGATTGACTACTCAACAGACATCACGACTCAGCATTATTTCAGGTTTTTTGTTCATAACTAGAATTATTATTCAGTTGAAACCAAAAGGAAATGAAACTTAATACATTTATCTATAATTTATATGCTGAGATCGTGGTTTAAATCCAACATCTTAAGGGTGAAATTCTCGTTATAAGCTAACTTGAGCTGGAATTTTGACACTCCCTCATTGTTTTGGCAATAACTTGAGCTCTGTTTATTGGATTGACATGAAACTAGTGAAAAATTAAAGTTAAGACTTAAACCTACAACGTTTATGAAGAACATGAAGGCAGGTCATGTTATCTATTTGTCCTAAATTTGCATGCAATGTCACGGTTATAACCAGACCATAATAGAAACGAGAAATTCCTTCACAGCTCAAAGTAAAGTGCTTCCTACCACGAGTTTACTAGCTTTTGGACCTGAAATTCATTCAATTCCTAGCATGCAGAACCAGAATTTTACCATTTTCCACTTACAACTCAAGAAAATATGAAAGACAAGGAAACTACTTTTATTCAACTTTCAGCATCAAGTTTCCCTCTCTTGATTCCTTATTCTTCTTCTTCCCTTCAATTGATGCTTCTTCCCTCTTCCATTAATTCTCTCTCCTATCCTATTGATCTCACGCCTAATTCTGAGTTTCCCCTCAATCTTGACCAAATTAAACATGCCTTGAGTGAGAAGAGATGAATTTGATGGAGAATTGGTGGTGGGATTTTGTAGAATTTCTAGTGAGAAGGTGCTCTTAGTGTTCTTGACCAGGTTTTGAAAGAAATGAGAGAGTGAAGAAGAAGAAGAAGAGGTTGATGTCATGTAAAGAGAGAAAGAATGAGAGAGAGTGGTCTTTTTTTTTTTCTTTCTTTGTAAGTGGGATAATATTAAAGAATGAGAATGAATAAATGATAATGTTGATGGAAATGATAGTAAAGGGAAAGTGAGAGAATGGAATAATCATGAAATTGAAATGTGAAAGTGGCCATCTGTATGTGTCTTGAGTGTGTGTGCGTGGAGCAAATAGGGTATGGGTTCAAATTTTGGAAAATTGCAATCATGCCCCTTAAGTCCCTTAATTTTTGCAAAGTGAGCCCTAAGGACTAAAATGCAATTATAGTCAACAGATCAAAATTGAAGATTTTATTCATATTGCTAGAATGTGATTTTTGGGGATGTTACATATATTAAAAATCATGTTTTAGTTTTTATTTGAAAAACATACAATTCTTTAAGTGTAGTATACGATTTTTAAAGAAACTGTTGAAATTTTAAAAATAAAAAATAAAAATTATGTAAATTGAGCGAGAAACCTCAAATTGAATATGGCATTGTTTTTTCAAATGGATTCAAAATATTGAGATAATTTAAAAATTGCATTTTTATTTTAATTTCATAAGACATCATATTCTTCAAGTGTATATAGTACACGACCTTTAAAAAAAATTATCATAATTTTAAAAATATATAAAAAATTATGTAAATTGAGGTAGAAAATTCAAAGTGAATAATACATTATTTTGAGAAAGTTGCAAATAATTTAAGTAATTTAAAAACCATGTTTGCATTTTTATTATGAAAATCACTATATTCTTCAAGTGAAATGTACACGATCTCTAAAAAAACTATTGTAATTTTTTTAAAAAAATAAATTAAATTAAGTTAGAAACTTCAAAGTGAATAATACATTATTTCTGAAAGATGCAAATAGTTTAGGTAATTTAAAAACACCCAATTCATTTTCATTTAGGAAAAGACCTTATTCTAATGTATAGAACATGATCTCTAAAAATAGCTTGCAATTTTAAAAACATAAAAAACTGTTGTAATTTTAAAATATAAAACTTTATGTAAATTGAGTTTGAAATTTCAAAGTGAATAATACATTATTTTTCAAAAAGATTGAAATAATTTAGGTGATTTCGAAAGGCACCATATTCTTTAATTGTATAGTATACTGTCTCTAAAAAAAATATTGTAATTTTAAAAATCTACAAAATTATGTAAATTGAGCTAGAATGAGCAAAGAAGGAGTTTAAGAGCATCAAGAGGAGGTTAGATGGAGGTGAGCACACCCCAAGTTAGAGGTGCTCACACAACCTTCAGGGTTTTCTCCACCAAGCTTGCGATTGAGTTTGAAACTTCAAAGTGAACAACATATTATTTTTAGAAAGGTTCAAATAATTTAGGGGTTGTTTGGTTTGCATTTTCATTTCTTGTTTTCAGTTTGTTTCTTGTTTTCTGAAATTTTACAAAGGAAAAACTGAAAATGCTGAAAACAGAAAATTTGTGTTTTCAGCATTTTCAGTTTTTTCTTTGTAAAATTTCAGAAAACAGGAAACAGGAAATGAAAATGCAAACCAAATAGCCCCTTAGGTGATTTCGAAAAATACCATATTCTTCAAATGTGTAGTATACGATTTCTAAAAAATCTCTTTCTATTTTCAAAATATAAAAATATTATGTAAATTGAGATAGAAAATTCAAAGTGAATAGGACATTGTTTTTAAAAAAATTCAAATAATTTAGATAATTTATAAATCTTGTTTTCATTTTTATTTGGTAAAACGCCCTATTCTTCAAGTGTATAGTACACAATTTCTAAAAAACTGTTACAATTTTAAAAATAGTAAAAAACTATGTAAATTTAGTTAAAAACTTCAAAAGGAATAATACATTATTTTCAAAAAGCTTCAAATAATTTAGGTGATTTAAAAGTTTCATTTTAGTTTTTAATTTGAAAATCACACTATTCTTTAAGTATAGTATATGATCTTTAAAAAAAATTGTTGCAATTTTAAAATTATAAAAAATTTATGCAAATCGAATTAGAAACTTCGAAGTAAATAAAATATAGTTTTTAGAAATATTCTTAGGAATTCTACAAACACCGTATTCATTTTCATTGCGAAAAACACCCTACTATTCAGGTTTATAGTAAAAGATCTCTAAAAAAAATTATTGCAATTTTAAAAATATAAAAAATTTGGTAAATTAAGCTAGAATTTGAAAGTGAAAAATACATTATTTTCAAAAAGGTTCAAATGATTTATGTAATTGAAAATACCCTATTCATTTTTATTTTTGAAAAACACCTTATTTTTCAGGTGTATATATATAGTATATGATCTCTAAAAAAAACTGTTGCAATTTAAAAAATATTAAAAATTTTCTTAATTGATCTAGAAACATTAAAGTGAAGAAGATATTTTTTTCAAAAAGCTTAAATTAATTTTAGTAATTTAAAAAATTCATTTTTATTTTTATTTCATATAACAACCTATTCTTCTAGTGTATAGTACATGATCTTTAAAAAAAAACTATTGCAATTTAAAAATATAAAAATAACTATGTAAATTGAGTTTGAATTTTCAAAGTGAATAATACACTATTTTTGGAAAGCTTCAAATGATTTAAGTAATTGAAAAATACTCTATTCATTTCTATTTTGAAAAACACTCTATTATTCAAGTGTATAGTACACGATCACTAAAAAACTTTGACAATTTTAAATATATTATAAATTTTTTAAATTGATCTAGAAACTTCAAAGTGAATAAGACATATTTTTAAAAAAGCTTCTAAAAATTTAGGTATATTAAAAATCATGTCTTAGTTTTATTCGAAAAACATACTATTCTTATAGTATACGATCTTTAAAGAAACGGTTGAAATTTTTAAAATATAAAATCAATTATGTAATTTGAGCTCGAAACTTCAAATTGAATATGACAATTTTTAAAAAAGATTCAAATAATTGAGATAATTTAAAAATTGTATTTTCATTTTAATTTCGTAAGGCACCATATTCTTCAAGTGTATAGTTCATGGTCTCTAAATAAACTGTTGCAATTTTTAAAATATAAAAAAATTATGTAAATTGAGGTAGAAAATTCAAAGTGAATAATACATTATTTTTTGAAAGATTCAAATAATTTTGGTAATTTAAAAACCCCAATTCATTTCCATTTACGAAAACACCTTATTCTTGTGTACATTACGTATATACGATCTCTAAAAGAATTGTTGTAATATTAAAAATTAAAAAAATTGAGCTCTAAACTTCAAAGTAAATAAGACATTGTTTTCAAAAAGCTTCAAATAGTTTTGATAATTTTAAAAATGTGTTTTCATTTTTTTTTCAAAAATCCCCCTATTCTTTAAGTGTATAGTACACAATCTCTACAAAAACTGTTGTAATTTTAATAATATTAGAAACTTTCTAAATTGAGTTAGAAACATGAAATTGAATGAAAATTTTTTTTCATAAATCTTCAAATAATTTAGGTAATTTAAAATTATGTTTTAGTTTTTATTTCGAAAAACACCTTATTCTTTATTTATATAGTACATGATCTCTAAAAAATTAGTTGAATTTTAAAAATATGAAAAATTATTTAAATTGAGTTTGAAACTTCAAAGTGAATAATATATTATTTCAAAAAACTTTTAATAATTTATATAAATTATCCATTGCCCTAAAAACAATTGTTAGCGAAACTCATTTTACAACCTTGGGAGCGTCTTTCCAGTGAACACTTATTTTTATCTCATCCAATAAACATTATAATATATTAATTTCCTTTTTTTTTTCATAAACATTATATATTAATTTATGGTGTTGCAAAAGGCCTGCAAAGTAAGTTCAAATACAACGGATGTGTCAAAAAATAAAGCTCCACCATAAAGCAACACTATTTTTGAAAAGGTAGTTTCTATTTGCACCACCTATATTTTTATTAATTTACACCAATGAACTTCAGAAAATTAATCTCTGGAAGTGATTCTCATCACTACTTTTAAAAGTTTCTAGAACTCTTGACACCAAAAAAAATAAAAGTTTCTAGAATTGATGTGAAAATGCCTTTCTAAATTCGTTTTGAAATTGATTTTTTGAAAATAATAAGGAAATACTTTTAAAAAATTTAATTTCTAAAAGTAAAATAAAGAGCAGTGCATATAAAAAAATGTGGTGCATATAGTAATTATCTTTATTGCTTCCATTGAGTCTCTAAATTTTAAATATATATTAACCTTACGGAATCACATATGTCATCCTTGTAAGAGTCATAAAGAGCTCCTCTTGAATTTTAAGAGATTGAAAACTCTTTACAAACTTTTACAAGTCAAATTCAATTCTACCTCCTTTGGGGACAGAAGAAAAATCCAACATGAAACTCTTAATTAAATTAATATTAAACAGTTGGCAACAGCAGCATTTTTTTATTTTTATCAAGACGAAACCATCATTGCATAATAATTTTTAATAATTAACTACAACTCAATGATCTCAAAAGTTCCTTTACATACATAATCAACTCATGCTATATATATATAAAAAAATCTAGGTTAATAAACAACTAAGACATAACTATTTCAATTATGAAATAATTTTTTTCACAAATATTAGCTTAGTGTACAAGTTGAATTTTGCTATTAATTAAATTTTTCAATTAGCAATCAGGCCCTTGCTTCCTTAATTTCATTTTGAAGAAACTAGCTTGTCCTCGAAGTCCAGCACAGTTGAGTGTTGAAAGGGATACTTAGGCTTAGTAATTAGGGTTCGAGTCCCGCTCGTCCCTTCTCCAAATTTCTAAGAAAAATAAACTAATAATATAAAAAAAAAAAACTTAGCTTATTTTACGACATAAACGAAGATCGTATAGATATTCATTCAAGGCTTTTTATAAAGTTTGCCTTCACATTCTTGAACTTATGAGTGAAATGACATTCTTACCCCCACGAACCCTTCTTGGAAATTTCAAATATCTAGTGGGAACATCCAAGGGGAACATTGGAAAGAACAGGGTGAATTCGGAAATTCCCTCTAGAAACAGAAGAAGGGGATTTTGAAATTGAGTTACTTTTTGATTTTGAAGGAACAAGAACAGAATTGGCCTTAATTGCAAATGCACACAAATCTTGAAGAGAAAGTGGAATTCGTGATTTGCAGATTGGGACAAGAAAATATATATGACCCAATTGAAGTTCTTCACTTGGAACCAAAGCAGGAATCAATGAACCAACATACATAGATTCTGAACAACAGAGGAAATAATTTGGATTCTGAGACAGAACATGCCATGCTTTAATTGGTTCCTTAAATTGTTGAAACTTTCCATCTAAATGAACTATGTTCACCATGGATTTCCAAGAACTTTTGCTTGAATTTCCTCCTTTGCTTGTTGTAATATTATGAGTAGATGCACAACTTCCCATTAATTTTCTTCAATTGAGACTTCGAATCCTTTTTCGACGTGTTCGAAGAATCTTATATATTTGAGTCTGGAGTTGGTTATGACGAGTTAACTTGTGAGTAGTTAAGGCGGTTATTCGAGTAAGTTAATGAATGCAATAATTGTTGTAAGAAGAGAGAAATTGAGTTTTGAGTTGGAAGTGGTTTTTGGATGGTGAGATTTGAAAGGGTGTGTGTTCTATTTATGGGAGAAAAAAGAAAAAAGAAAAAAAATAAAAAATAAAAAGGACACTATTGTTGATTTTATGTGTTATGTTGAAAAGTGCATGAGAAACACGGAAAGTGGTTTTTGTAAAAGGAAGACTCAAATATTATTGACTTTTTGAGCATTCTCAGTTCCTTCCTTACCCAAAAAAAAATAAAATAAAAAAAAAATAAAAGAAAAACTGAGCCCCCATTTCTACTGTTTGAGATTTCTAGACATTCAAAATTGATAGGTATAATAATTAGGTTTAATGCACCTTTTGGTCCTATATGCATTTTATTTCGGTCTCATATGTTTTTTGGGTTACATTTTGATCTTATATCTTTTATAAACGTTTCATTTTGGTCTAATCCGTCAACCCGTCACACCCGTTAACAGAATTGACCTAAAAAGAACAGAGTCAAATTACGCCATTTATCTTCAAACCTAGAAAAACCATAAAATACACGTGAACCTTAATAAGAACGGAGTAAAATTACCTTGTAACAGGGTGACAGAATTGACGGATGAGACCAAAATAAAACTTTTATAAGAGATACAGGACCAAAATATAACCCAAAAAAATATAAGACCAAAATGAAATACGCATAATAGATACAGGACCAAAAGGTGCATTTGGCCTAATAATTAATGAATATAGGGTTTTAGATGAAAATAAATATTGTTGCGACTAAAGTGGTTTTTAAGCTCTAAGGAAATTCCTAATCGAGTTAGTAAAAACTAATGATCTGTTTGATTTAGATTTTAGTTGAATGAGAAATGAAAAACACATAAATTAAAACAAAAATTAAGAATTAAAATTATTGATGAACAAAATTGAGACGAATATGCCATAAATAAATATTGTTGCGACTATAGTGGTTTTTTAGTTTTAAGGGTATAGCTAATGGAGACAATAAAAAATTAATTCTTTTGAAATATAAAAATTATTAAAATAGATTTGTCTTTCAAGTAAGAATATTATTAAGATTTTTTTTTATTGACAAATACTTGCATCCATATTATAAATTAAATCTCCAACATCATACACTAAATCTTTAATGTTAATGTTCAAACCTTAAACATCTAATTTCTCAAACTTTAAAGATATAGCAATATAACCCAAGTGAGAATATTATTAAGACTTGAACTAAATAATTTTTTTTTTAATATTTGCGTTTAGTGGACTATGGCATTCTAGTGAAAAATGACTATGGTAAAATAATTCATCTTAAAAAATGAGCTTATTTTTTTTAATTTAAATTAAAATAACTTAATTTTTTAACTTATTTTAAATTAAAAATAAATATATCTTCACGATCTGATTTTACATATTTTTTTATCTTAAATAAAATTGTCATGTACAATTATTGAAATATAAGCATAAAACTATTACTATTATTATTATTATTATTATTATTATTATTATTATTATTATTTCATAAAAGATATGTCTTTCCATATTGCTCTTGAGGTTCGCAGGCTAAAACATAAATTATTATTTTTCTCATTATATTATTAAAATTTGTTATTATCTGGAAATTTTCTCATTGTGAATTAATTTCAGATAAGAGCTCGTTTATTTATATTTTTTTTATAATTAAAAGCATTTTTAAATGAAACAAAAATTATTATTTCTATTAAATTTGCTTTAAGATTTAAAATTATTATAAATAAAAATACTTTTTTACTGTTATACAGAAAAACAAACAGACACTAAACAAGCTATGAAAATGACACATACCAACTGGAAAGAAAGCAACGGAGTCACGAAAATGCTTTAATTTGTTTTCATTTTTTTATAATATATCTTTTTGTTTTCCTTTTCATTTTCAGCAGAACAGTGTTATAAAAGCACATCAACGTCATATATTAGGATATTGATAAATAATATTCTCAAAACACTTACTAAAATTATTAAAATTAAAAAAATAATTATAATTATATATTATTTTATTTTTATAAAAATACAAAAAATTATATTTTTTAATATTTTTAACTATATTTAATTTTTTATATAATATTTTTAAGAAACTTAATATCATTCGTAAATATATTACGGCCCCAAAAAAAAAAAAGTGCGTCATGTCTGAAGCTGCCGGGGACTTCAGAAGGATCCATTTCTATGAAGCATCGTTGAATTTTCGCTGCTTCAGCCTATTTTGTTTTCACATTAATTATTTCTTTTTGTATATTCAGTAAATTGATTCCATTTTTTAGCTCCATTAATTGTTTTGGACAATTTCTAGCTAGCTTCTTTATTTTCATTGAACTTGTCTTTCTTTCCTAGAACTCTTTTTATGTGCCTTTGTCACATTCTTTTTTATTCCATTATTTGAGTTGTCATTCATTTGATAAAGTCATCGTTTATGGCTTGCCTTTGTGATATCTTGTCTTGTCCTTAGAGTGTTCCTTTCTTTTATACTCCTTGTGTTACTCTTTTTGGAGGAATTTTGGAGGAATTTTTTATAGGCTCCTTGGATTTTTACCATTTCGATACTATCAAATTGAAAAGGTTTAGATTGGATTTTTTAATTCTTCTAGGCTTAATTTCCCTTCAAGAGACTGAGAGTGGTAAAAGAAAAAAATTACATTTGAAAAAGAGCCTTAAATTGTGTGATACACAAGTGGTTTTTTTTGTTTTTTTTTTCTTTTGAGGGAAACACCAGTGACGTTGTGTTTATATTGTGAGGTCCTTAGCTAGCATTATCTTTAACGTTTGATTCATTGTATACTTTTCTTATTTTTTATTTAACTTTGGCTATTTAGCTATATAGATTTTTCATTGATATCTTGTGTTTTCCACTACACTTGTAGTTTCTTTCTTTGTATTTCTTTACAACTTGTAACTCATGGAGATTCCTACAAGCTTTAACCTTCAAGAGTTCAATAGCTTGAAAATTCAAGCTTTAACCTCCAAATTGGAGAAGATGCTTGATAAGAAGATAGAGGGTGTCTACCATGAAATGGAGATGTTGCGGAAGTCCAACAATGATGACATTTCTCATAGGCGCTAATCTCGACATCAAACTCAAGACAAAGTGAAGTTATTCCTAATCCCTTCTTGCATGCTCATAATGATGTTGCTCCTAGACTAATTAATGTGCATGATAGGCAGATACATGATCTATTGCACCGGGATTATAGACATGTTAGATCTTTACATCATTCTATTGCGCTTGGGCCCTAAGTCCGGGATAATAGCTCTTGTGAGAGGTTTTCGACATGGTCTATATACTAGAATGCTAGTCCATAATAGGGTTAAAAATCAATTTTCACATTAAGATAAGAAATTTAAAACTAAAAGTAGGGGACACTTACACTTTTTTTATAGCACTCAATGGTTGAAGCAAAGTCAAGAATGGCAAGAAATGGTGAGATTCGAGGGGTAGATGATGTGTTGTAATGTAACTCAATTTGTTCCTTAACCATATGTGTAGAGTTCGTTTCCTTGTTGGTGGAAACAAAATAACATTTCGTCATCACACAACAACTACTTCACGTGAACTCAACTTTGAAAAAAAAAGTTGTCATCGTTTCAGTGGTGGATACTCTGCAAAGAGAACAAAAAATTGATGGTTAGATTTTGGAAACATGACCACATCATCTAGTAGGACTGTTTACTACTAGGTTATTAGATGGCTTAAGGAAATCTTCTTTTTAAGCATTTAATTATAATTATGCAGTTTCATTCTCCCCCTCTCCCCCCTCTCTCAGATTGTCTTAGGCAAACTGTACATGAAAAATGTAAGAATTAAATTTGCAGCTATAATGAATGGATAGTTTAAAAGTTATATAAATGGGTCTCATTAGGACACATTACTTCTTTTTACTTTATATAATTTAAATTTATAGTTTCAGCCGGTATTAAAGGATTATAGGCTTGTAGAATGCATTTCCATTCTTTTCTATTCTCTGTTTCATGCTGGCTTCTTTGCCTCTGTTCTGTTTTTATAGGTTTTGCTTTTACCACTTCTTATACTCTTAAATCTATCAATGATATTTCTTTTAGTTTATAAAATTTAAAAAAAAAAAAAACTTTACATAATTTAAGAACTATTTGTAACTCATTTAAAAAAATATAAATGAGTTTCACATAATCCCAAAAAAAATAAATTAAACAGCATTACTGATACAAACAATTGATGATGCTTAACTAAGCGAATGGCCAGCTCGGTCGTGTGAACAAGGAGTCACAGAAGCCGCTGATCATCGTCATACCTAAAGAACTTCTTCGAAACGATTAACAATGAGTGTGAAAGATAGATGAAGAAGAAGAACAAAAAAGAAAAAGATGAAAAACAAGAAAGAAAGAAAGAAAAGAAGAAGATGAAAAAGAAAGAAAGAAAAAGAAGAAGCCAGAGAACTATACTTTGTTCCAAAAAGAAAAAATATAACCTGTTATAGCAGGTCATGAGAGCATGGGTACTAACGGTGCCTCACCATAGTGCCTCAAGTGAGGCACCATAGATACACCCATGCATCCCATCAAAATCTAAGAAGAGCATAAGCAACATGCCTTAAAGTTAAACTTAAAAGATGGAAGTTGGAAGGACTAATTTCATTCTTGACAATGACAAAAACAGAAATTAGAATCAAGTTAAACTTTCACTTTAATATGATGCTGCCATAGCTGCAGCAGAAGAATAATTGAATATAGAAAGCAACCAACCAAATAACCATTGCCCTACATCAACTTAGTTGGGCTTGTTTTAAAGTATGTAATTATATTTTCGAAAATCACAATCTCTTTTAATGTTAGTTAAAAATTAACATCCATGGAAGTATTTATTAAAATTTAAAAAATCAACAAAGTTACAAAATAAAATAAGAAATAACTATTTATATTTCATGAAAAAATAATTTATTTACCTTTCGTAATGAAAATGAAAATCACATAAAACACACTAAAACAACATTTTTGAGAATAAATTATACTTATGTATTTTTCTTCAAAACTTGAAACAGGAAGATTATTACATTCTCAAAAATGATATTACTTACCTAAAACAAACATTCTCTTAGGAAATAAACTGCTTAAGGCTCCATATTTTACGAGATTTTAATTTTTTTTATTATTATTAGTTAAATTATTGAAAACATTTTATTCATTTTAATATTAATATATCATAATAGAAAATTTTATCAACAGAATAATACCTTAACTAAAGAAGTGTTGAATAAATGAAATTAATGTTCCATTAAAATAATAAAGTATGTAAAAAGGTTAATTCATTGTTAAATATATGTTTTCTTTTTAGAATATTATTTTTAACACTATCTATAGTTTTGGTGTTAATTTTTTTTAAGCAAAAGTACACTAATATGAGTTCGAATTAGAAAGCTGTTATTTAAAATTTCGGTATCATTGAAAGGTTTTTGAAATTAAAATTAGTCAAATTATATTAAGATCAATTATGTTCCAAAATTTAAATGGATAGATATATTGACTACATATTATTATCTATTGGAAATAAAATATTATAATCGGTTGGTTATAAACTTTTGATAAATAACTTTGTAACTTAGAAAAGTTATGAATTTTTTTTTAAAAAAAAATCATTTGATCCATATATTAAAAGAATCAATCATAAAATTAGCTTTATGCCAAAATTTGTAATACAACAATATCTTGCAAATTAACTTACATTTTAATGGAAGATAAGATTCCTGATGTTTGTGTCTGTGGTAAAAGAAACAAAAAGATAAATAGTCAAAAAATAAAAGGATAAATTTAAAAGGATCATAAAAGTGGCATCTTGTCATTATTGTTCAACTGGTTGGGTTGCTTAATTCTTCCTACATTTATTCTTCAAAAGAAACATTGCAATATAATTGAATGCTTAGATAATTTTTAACTCCGGTTAGATCCAACATTAATCTTAACTGTTAATTGAGTGTTTCACGTTAATCACTACAAAAATTTTGCTAATTAGCTTAATAAAAATATGGTCAAGGGTGCTACGAATAGCAATTCAATAGCAAGAAAATAATAGTTACAAATTAGCTCTCAAATTTGAGGGTGTTAAAATTTGGTTGCTAATTTGTTACGGACAAAATCCGTAGCTAATTCATTTAAGCAACTAGGCTATTTGGAGGGAGAAAGTGAAGTCATGACACACCGGTGACACAAATCACGACATTATAATACAATTCAATACATTAATACAACTCAATTTCTTAAGACAATAAGGGCATGAGACCATCCACTTATAAACCCTTTAACTTGCTCCTGCTAACTATCTAATCTGGGACTTTAATTCATTCTTGACTTCGTATATAATTAGTAGTTAATTTAGTAGCTAGTAGCTACAAAAATTAGCCAAAAAACTTTTTTTTTGGTAGCTAATTAATAACTATTTAGATACTAAGTTAGCTAAAAAAATTTATAGCCGAATTTCGTAGCTAATTAGTAGCTATTTGGATACAAATTAGCTACGAAAAACTTTTGTAGCTATATTTCGTAGCTAATTAGTGGCTAAGAAAATTAGCTAAAAAATTATTTTTGGAAGCTAATTAGTAGTTATTTAGATACAAATTTACCACAAAAAAAATTGTAGCTATATTTAGTAGTTAAATAGCTAATTTAGTAGCTAAACAATATTTATGAAAATTAACTAGAACTTTTTTTCTAATAACTACTCAATAGCTCTTTAGCCACAAATTAACTATAAAATTGTAATTGTAATTATATTTCATAATTAATATTAGATTTTTTTTGCAGTGAACAAAGAATCGGCTAAAATAAAAAGTCAACAAAATGAATGGTGAAAATATGGGTGAAGAGATATGGAAGTAGAATATTGGCCAGAGAGAATTCAGATTTACAATTGAGAAAAAGTAAATAGCATATTACATATGCATTAGCATAGGGTTCTCTACAATCAGTTTATCTTAGCCATTGTGAAACATCTATCACCTGATGGTAAATTCCTTTATAATATAAATTCTTGATGCTAATGCTTTGCTAAGAAAATACCATGACCTCAAAATTAAATAAAGGTCCAACTTGTCATCTACTATAAATAAATATCATATCAATATAATATCTATATATCCAAGAATATGTTCCTAGACTTACATCAGGAGTCATTAATTAACATTGTATACTTATAGAAGATATATATATATATAAATGGATAAGACCACAAATAAGGTAGTTTGTTTCCTAGAACCTAATTGTCTCAAATTAGAAGGTACGATTACGAAACTATTAAATGAGAAAAGGAATTAATTCCCTTTCTTCTTCTAATTTGATTCAGAACTTTAATATTACATATGAATACAGTTAGACACCAGTTCACATTCCTGGTACTCAGAATTACGGAGTTGGAGTGTGAATAAATATGAGTAATCTAAATGACATGAGACACAATACACTCAACATAGAGGTCCAATAATAGATTTAGGATAGGCTTTGATACCATCTTAGAAATGACATAAGCCTAACTCTCTTCAAAAACTAGCTCACAAGGATAGGGTTGCCTAAGCTAAGGCTTTATAAAGGTTATTATAACTCTTATCCTATACAATGTGGGACTTTTTCTCCTAACACTCCCCCTCAAGTCCAACTTGTTTTTTTAGCCTAGTTGTGACTTGCTTTTTTTCTTTTTCTTAATAGGCTTTTTTATTAAGTTATGGACATTTGTCTCAGATCTCTCTTTTTCTTTTTGCTTGGACTTTGTGCTCTTTCTTTTTTCTTGATTTTTTTTTATTTCGCCCTATGTTTTATTTTTCGGATAGGCTCTATACCATCTTACAATTTGAGTATGGGCCTAACTCACTCCTAAAAGCTAGTTTGTAGGATGTGAATTATCATACCCTTAAAGCCATATCACTAACTGATGTGGGACTTCTAATCCATATTTATAAAAATTAAAACACCTAATTATTACCTTAATTCTTGTAGTCAGTCACCTTGATCAGAGTAACACTATATATGTGGCATATATTCTGTGGTGTGGGCATGACTAATTATATATATGTCTAGTTCTTTTCCTTCCCTGTTGATGTGTTGATTCCCACCATCAACTCACTCACTCTCTCTCACTATTTACCACCATCTCTGGAACAGGCATATTTCTTTTCCAATTGCTTCCACCATAAGCCAATTCAACCCTAAAAAACAAAAAATCCAACCACAAACCCTTTCCATGAATATAAATACATGTTCCCTTTGTTATCAAAACCTATGCCCACATTCACTTACCGTCAATTCACATCAGAAACAGTGAGAATTATATTGTGATTAATTAAGTACCCTTCTTGTTTTTCTTCTTACACAGATTTTCTCTTATACATTTCTTTTATATTTTTTTTTCATTTATATTAACTTTTTCTCACATCTCTCTTTTTTGTCTTCATTTTCTTTTCTTTTTTATCATATTACCTTGCACATTTCTTATTATTAGTTTTTTTCTCTATCTTCGTTCATTATTTCTTCTTCTCTTTTTACATCTCTTTACCCTAGTTTAAAAATATCACTACTGTATTTTATTCTTGTTGGAGACAGTGAATATTATATTTAAGAGACATAATTACAGTAATTTTGTATTAGTTGATCCAAACACGCACTTATTCGTATTATTGTGAAACAGAATAATGAAATACAGTGAGATATCCCACTTCAGTCACCCACAACACAAGCTACGCTTGGAGTACTCGGAATTTCCATTCACGTGCGATGGGTGCAAGGAAATCGGCATAGGCTCCCGTTACAAATGCGGCACGTGCGACTACGACCTGCACGTGCAGTGCGCAACGATAACCTCCCCGACCCTGTTCCACCCATTCTACAAGAAATGCTCGTTCCAGTTCATGGGAGCGCCAGCTGGCACCACGCCTCGGTACTGCAACGCGTGCGAGAAGGACGTGTCGGGGTTCGTGTACCACTGCAGGGCGTGCG
The DNA here is from genome assembly GCA_037177725.1 of Cyamopsis tetragonoloba. Taxonomy (NCBI): domain Eukaryota; kingdom Viridiplantae; phylum Streptophyta; class Magnoliopsida; order Fabales; family Fabaceae; genus Cyamopsis; species Cyamopsis tetragonoloba. The sequence goes on along the minus strand of CM074122.1, from coordinate 47,652,668 downwards.
GGTTCGACCTGCACCCGTGCTGCGCGAAGCTTCCGATGGTCCTTGAGGAGGGGGAAGTGAAGCTGTGTCTGTACCGGAAGGTGAGTTCGGCGTGTCACCGGTGCGGGAGGAAGGGGCGGAGGGGATGCTGGAGTTATAGATCCACGTGCAAGGGGTATAGCTTGCACGTGGCATGTGTGAGGGAGATGGTGGTGGAGAATTATTGGGATGAGGTGTGTGGGAAAGGAGGGAGGGTTCCTGGGTTGAGAAATTATACTGTGTGTGCGGCGAGTAATGGGAGGAAGAGTAAAGGGAAGAAGGTGAAGAAGTGTTGTGAGATTGCTGGGTTGGCTGTGCAGTTATTGATTTCGGCTCTGTTGGGAGATCCCACGGCTCTCCTTGCTGGAATTGTGGGATCTTTCATCTCATGAGCTTCATTTAGAAATTAATCCATGTTTATTGAAAGAGTAAAAATTGCATGTTACCCCACATCCACTTAACAGAAGTTAACTTAAAAATATATATATTCCAATGGAATATACTTATTTTCAACTATGTTAGTGATGGGATTTCGTTAAGTGTACGTTGCAAGTTATAAAAATGGTGTCGGTTATCTTTCTTAGAAATTGTGCTTTAAGTATCACTTCACAAATTTATCACAATTTGGATCAAGTAATTGAGTTGAAAAGAATTTTAATGCTATGAATCAAACAAATTAAAGTTCTAAATCCTAAAAGAACTAAATTAAGCAAATTTAATAGAAAAATGGGTTAAAATAATGCAATGAACATGTTAGGATTTAGGTTTCCTTGATTTCAATGAAATATCAATTGAAGTTAATACATACCTCAATCCTAATTTGCTAGTCAAATTGCACTTCGTCTAATACCTAAGCCCCAATTTCTTTGATGAAGAGGCCTTTAATCCCTTATTAAGCCCTAATCCCTTAGGTGAATAGATTAGAAAGTAAGTGTTAAGAGCAAGAACTTATTAGGCTACTCAATACTCAATAAATATTTTTAAACTAAAGAGAAATTGAGACTCTTAAACATAGATCAAGAACATAAATAATCAAATTCTCATTCGCATGCATATTCAACTTATCAATCAAAGAATGATCAAGTCTAAGAAAGCATTAAGAACAGAGATTACAAGCATCAAATAATAAAATAAAGCATGTATTAATAATCAAGATCAATTACAATCCAAATCCATCAAGTTCCCTAAACCCTAACAAAAGGGAATTAGAAACTCGTGGAGAAAATAGAAAAACTAGGAAAAGAAGAAGTAAAATAAGATTCCATGAAATCCTAGTCAATTAGGATTTTGTGGTATAATCGACTCAAGGTTGCCTCATATCTATAGAGTTAAAAAGTCAAAACAGGGGTTTTCGGGCGCTCGGGCACCCTATTTAGGCGCTGACCGCGCCCGACATAGAAGATAACGTGTTTCCGGCGAATTTTGGGCGCCCAGGTGCTGGCGTGGCAGCATCCACTAATTTTCCAATATTTTGGGTGCCTAGGCGCCTTGTTTTACATGCCTGGCAGCTTCAAATGGTCCATTCTTCAATCTCCAAAACTAGTTGGTATTATTTTCCTATCCAAATTAAGAGGAAAATTATGAGAATTTTTGTCATAATATCAAAACACATAAAAACATCACAAAAATTACTAAATACACATAAATTACTCTTAATAATAATTCACACTAAAACTAACCTAAACTCAACAATTTGCCTTCAAACACTGCAAACAAGTATCAAATATGGGAGATATCATGGTAATTTAACGCAAATATTAAGCATTGTCACATAAATATCAGTTGGGTTAAATATGTTTTTATCCCTAAATTTTCGCGAGAATATATTTTTAGTTCCTGAACTTTAAAACGTCGGTTTTTAGTCCTGAACTTTGGAAAAATTCACTTTTAATCCATCTGTACATTTTTTGGTGATGTAACAAACTAATCTGCTGATACGTGAACCTGATGAAGGACCCCCAATCCCTATCATTTTTTTTATTCGCTTGACCAAAATATACATACTCTGACAAGTCATAAAAAAATCAAATTAAGGTTTATGGTTGAGGAGTATTGCTTTGAATAGCAGGTCCTCAGTTCGAACTCCTGTGGACGCACCTTAGACTATAAAAAAATGTGAATTTTATTTATTTACTTATTTTATTATTATTCACACCACACTATTTTTTGATTCACCACACACAAAGATGGGTTTTGGAACTTGATAGTTTAAAATTTTATTCATCCGGATTTTTACCCATTTTAAAACTGTGTCTAGAATTTGAAAGAACATTGTTTTCAACTATTGGATTCTGGAACCCGTGCGAAGTGTGGCGCAGATAGTGTCATCGACATACTTAGATGGCGCCATCACCTTTTCTTGATGAATCGCCTAGGATTTAGAATCTGGTAGTAGAAAAAAAACTCGTTCGAATTCTAGAATCCATTTGAATCTAATTTCAGATTCTAAAAACTCAGAGAATATGTGGTGCGCCAAAGATGATATGTGACGCGCATAGTAGCGCCAATGTTTTAAATCTAGGTCTGAAACACAATAGAGCACCGAAAAGTAAAAGTTTTGGAAGTCACCAAAACTGCATTTGGTCGTGATTGCGGTCTACAATAACTGCATTCAAATGCATTTGGCCACAATAACGTAATTTAAAATCTTGAATAACACCCTCTTAACTACATTTCTAAAACTACCATGACAAATGATGGATGAAATTGAAACACATTGAGAATTAGTGTGAAATTGGCACCTTTGAATTGGGTTTTTTACGCCAACCCAACATTGGATTGCTAGGACACCTCGTCGTAATCGGATTTGGATTTGCTCCATTTCTTCCCTTGACTGGAAGCTCCCATCAATATATTTTAACCGTTGCATTGTTTTGTTAAAGGAGATTTTGACAGATGGTTTTGATTCCTTAAAGGAGGTGTATTTGATTGTATTAGGTCATAGTGCAAGTTTGGAAACGATTATTTCTAGATAAATAATCGCTTATTTTTCAAAAGTTCTCTCATAGAACTTATAAAAATAAGCAAATATTTCTTCAAAATAAGCTAATTCAAACACGCACTAAATATTATTCTTATTTTGCTTTTTCTTTTTAATCCACGACATATATTATTAGTATTACTTGCTGTTTGTTTTTAGTCTCTTTTCACATTTTTAGATTGTTTACTTTGATAGTCATTTTAGAATATCAATAAATAATTATTTTTTTTTACTTTTATCCTTATAAAAAATACATGTTTCTACTAAACGTTTATAGTCTATTATCCATAAATAAGAGACATAATAGGAAATTACTCAATCTATTTTTATGTTGGTCTCTTTAGTTTTCTGGTCATGCTTATTTTTTATAGTCACTTTAGAAAATCAATTAATATCTAATATTGTTTTTCCATTTTAGCCGTTATAATTAATGCACGTTTCCACTTACTACAAATAATAAGACTCTTTACAAAGTTAAAGAAGCATTTATTATTTTTTGCATATCTACCCTCATATTCTTAAAGAGATAATGGGGTGCAATTAATGTATTAAATGAGTTAGTTACATGTTTTTTTTATTTTCGTGTATTTTTTTTAGAGGGTCTATAATGGTTTTTATATGAGCTTTTTTAACTTGTGCAATTTTGAACAAATTAAGAAACTAAAAGTGAAATAATTTCCTTGAAAAGGAAAGCATTTATTATAGTACAAATTCTAAACTCATTTAATTTTTATAAAGAGTCTTATATATTTGAAGGGTATAATAAAAAATCATGTAATAAATATTCATAAAAACTATAACATCTAATTATTTCTTTAATTCTTGTGTATTACCTTAAATATTATAAAAAACATTCAATCACTTCCTTAAACTCCATTTATTTTCCTTTGTGTTTTTCTTTTCATTTATTAGTTATATTAATATTTTTTTATTTTTTTTATCACTCTTTCTATATATACACCTTAAACTCTAAAACTGATTTACATTTAGAGAAATAATATTAGAGTAATGATAATATATGTAAACTTTAATTTTAAAGTAAGCTTATAAAGAGATAAGAATAAAACTAAAAGAGAGAGAGTGAGAAAATAACAAAAATTAAAGTGAGATAATAAAAAAGAAGAGAAAACAGAAAAAAATAAGTGAAATAAATAATAATAATAATAATAATAATAATAATAATAATAAGAATAAGGTCAAATATACCTTTTGGTCATGTATCTCTTATGTATATTTCATTTCGGTCTTATATCATTTTTGGGTTACATTTTAATCTTGTATCTCTTATAAATGTTTCATTTTGGTTCAGTTCGTCAATTCTGTCTCCTCGTTACAAGGTAATTTGACTCTGTTCTTATTAGGGTTCACGTGTATGTTATGATTTTTCTAGGTTTAAAGATAAATGACGTAATTTGACTCTGTTCTTGTTAGGTCAATTCTGTTAACGAAGGTGACGGAGTTGATGAGCTGGACCAAAGTGAAACGTTTATAAGAGATACCGGACCAAAATATAACCCAAAAAAGATATAAGACCGGAATAAAATGCACATAAGAGATACAGGACAAAAATGTGCATTTAACCTAATAATAATAATAATAATAGTCTTATCATTTTTCAATATAATGATAACTAAACTATAAAACTAAAAGAAAATTAAGCGGAATAAGTAATAATGATAATAGGAGTGTAGCACCACATAGGTCCTTGAGTTTATAAGAGTGGTTTATATATATGTCCCTGAATTTGTAAGAGTAGTTCACATAGATTTATAAGTTGTACGGAGGTTTACCAGGTTCCTAAGTTTATAAGAGTAGTTCGCTTATGTCCCGGAGATTCTCAAACACGTTATTCACTTAAGTCCTTAAGTTGTAAGAATAGTTTACTTGTGTCTCTGAGATTATCAAACTTTTCAGGAATCTAAATGAATAAACATTTGGCAATCTCAAGAACCTATATAAATTTCCATGCAACTCAAGGACTCATGAAAATTACTTTTACAAACTCACAGATTTATTGTGAACTTTCGTACAACTCAAAAACTTATACGAATTATCCTTTCAAAGTCAAGAATTAACGTAATAATTATATTTAATAATAGTCTTATCATTTTTTAATACTATATAATGATAAGCAAACAGTAGATTAAAAAAAAGAAAATTTTTATCTAGTGCTTTAAAAATACTTTTTAAGGAGACAAATATAGTCTTTTATATTTATGATTGATCGGATAATATGTATTTATAACTATTTTTCTGGTTCTAATTTTTTTTTTTTTATGAACGTAGTCGGGGTATTATAATCCTAAGACAATAAGGAATCCAAACCACCTGTTGTTAAAGTATAATAAGATAAATATCTAGTAATCCGCACGAATAACAACTGGCCTATTAGCTCAGTTGGTTAGAGCGTCGTGCTAATAACGCGAAGGTCGCAGGTTCGAGACCTGCATGGGCCAAATTTCACTTTTCTTTTTCCTTTTTTACTTTATTATCAACCCAGAGAATAATGACATTTTATATGCATTATGTGCAAAATAAAGCCATTATAACTTATAAGGCATCAATTAACCAAACATTTGAACATGGGATACTTTCTATTGATTTCCATCTCATGAGAAAGAAAAAAATAAATTAAAGTGACCCTGAAGAAATCCATGGAGATTGAAGATAAGAATGCAATTCCAAAAGACCATGTTTGGCATAATAATGCTTTTGTAAACAGGACCTGCTGATGGCTTTTCATCAGTTGCTGCCCTTTCCTCCTCCACCTTCACGGTGTGAACCTCCGCCATTGGATGATTTTAACGGTGGAGAAGAAATGGGTTTGGTTTTATTATTAATTATTATTATTATTATTATTTTGTTATCTAAAAACCCTCCAAGAAAAGTAGCTATTTAGATATGACTTATGTCATTAGTTTTATAGAAAATTAAAGTGGTATCATATACACCTTTTGTTTTTCAATATAAGAAAATTTTAGCATTCTTTTATGTTTTTTAATTTTTAAATATAAATAAAAGTTAACCACTTACCATATTTAATAACAAAATACCTAAAATACTCTCAATAATCAATTTATTTATTATTTTTAATAGTCATTTATCTCTCTTTACAATAAATATAATGGAGGATAAAAAAAAAAAGGTATTTTTAGAATTGACTTAATCTATCGATTGTATTGTATGTGAAATATTGATTATTTTAAAATTTGTATTACACATTGTAAAATATAAAATATAAATTAAATATATAACATTTAGTACTAAAATTTTAAAATATATATATATATATATATATATATATATATATATATATATATATATATATATATATATATGAGGACATGTTGCTGAGGCACTCTCATAAAAAGTAAATTCTGAGTTAAACCAGATCAAATTTGCAGGTTTCAAAGGTTATGAAAATAAGTACATAAATATGATAAAAAGACAACACAGTGCATAAGGATGCTTCCACCATCTGGTGGGGGCTCAAGATGATACATGTATGCAGCTTTACCCTGAAAACGAATAGACTCTTCTAAGATTTGAAAATGTAATCTTCAGAAGACAAAACACTGGTTTTTTCATTGCACCACAAGTCACCTCAAGTAAACAAATACATTATAATCCCAAACTCAATTTCCATAAGTCATCACAATTTACCAAGTCCAATGCAAAATATTAGCATTTCTTATGTCCAAGCCAATGTAGAGCAGGATACAACCAATTTCCCAAACGTGTAATAAATTTCACAGATCACAAACAAGCTCAATAAAAAGTCTTGAAATTAGAAAAAAGAAAGGAACAGGAGAATTCAAAAGCTTTATTGCAAAAAAAATAACTTCAAAAATCTATCTTGATGATGGATTGAAGAAGTTTTATTTGAAATATGAATCTCTATCAACATCAAAACAAAAAAAACTATGGCATCAAAAATAACTTCAATCCCTACACATGTATCTACTAAATAAAGAAACCGTTTGCTGAACCCTTTCTTGCTCCAGAAAACCAAATCCTAAAGTAAAGGCTCATCCTTCCAGCTACAGTGATAACAAACAGCAAAGGACCATACAGATAAAATAAAAAATTAAACAAGCTCAAAAAGTAAAAAGGAGATATATGCGCAAAACAGATCAAGGCTTCCTAAAACAGTAGTGCTTCCAATATCATATGCTACCACGTATAATCAATAAACGCATGAAAATATCTCCAAGCAAGTCTGAAACTTTTATTTGTGCTATCACAAAGAATGTGTTTTAACATAACTTAAAATCTTGCCCAGCTTAAAAACCAATTCATGCTCAAACTAGATATACCATATATACTCAAAATAACTCCTAATATTTATATAATAGTATATATTTTCTCTTAATGCTACTCAGTTGGTGGTTATACACGCATGTATGGGAGTGAGTAACAACATGAGTTACAGATTCAATGTGATTGGCCTCAGCAAAAATAATATGACGGTTTTATTCTCCATTTTTCTGTAGACATAAGACTTATTCTTATATCATACATGCTAGCTGAAAATTCAACATAGCCAACTATATATATGACCCTCTGATCTCTTTACATTTGTGTTAGCTTTAGCTTCAGCTTTGTTGCAAGAGATGAAAATGAAGTCTGATCTCTTGCTAGCTAGCTAACTCCATTAATTTTAAAAACTAAGGATTAATTTTGATGAAGAAAGAAATAGCTAGCTAGCACATAGCAAGAACAGTATTGCAAAAGTTGCAGGGGATGTAACATATAGATGAGGAAGTTTCTGGAGACTCATACAAGATAAACGATGCTAAAATACAGATAAATACATCTAAAGCATTCAATTGATTAGATAACTTAAATCTCCTACTAATCACTTCAAACTTTTCACAAAGAATGGAAGCTTCAAGGATTCTTACAAAGAAAAAGTTACAACAACAAAACAAAGATTCACCTAAACTGGAATTGGAAGAAACTCACTGGCAAGGGAGAAGTGCGATTGGTGCTGGAGAAGTGCGATTGGTGTCGGAAACGTGCGAATGGTGCCAGAGAAGTGCGATTTGTGAGCTTCGTCGTGCCGGAGAACTGCGGGATTGAGTTGTGTTGTGACACAGAACAGCCAGATTTGAACATTATCGTAAGAGAGATAGAGGAGCGAGATGTGCTTCACCGCAACTGAGAGCTGAGCCAGAGAGTGTGCTTCTCGATGAGCTTCATTGTGACGGAAAACAGTGTGAGTGTTGAGCTCTGAGCTTCTTTGTAAGAGAGCATAACTTCATCGTCACTGCTTCGGGGAAGTGTGTGTTCTCCTTTTTTTAAATTATTTGCATTAAATTTATTTTAAATTATAATGAAAATTTATTTTAAAAAATAAATTATTGATTTATAGTAAAGTAACTAAATTACTTGAAAAATAAAATATCAATTATTTAAAAAAATTTTTATAAAATTATAAAATACAAATTGAAAAATAATTTAATTAGTAATAAAGACTTTAAAAAATATTAAAAATCATAATCACAAAAAAATTCTAAAAAAAATTCCATTGAAAAATCACCAAAAAAATCCATAGCAAAAACAAACCCTAGAAAATTTCAAGAAATATTTCGCAGAAAAATTTGCAAGAATAAAAGTTCCCAAGAAAATCCACAAAAGATTAAAATCCAAAAAAATCCCCAAGAAACATTTCGTAGGAAAATTTGCAAGAACAAAAATTCCCAAGAGAATTTACAATCCCTAAGAAAATCCCCAAAACAAAATTCGAAGGAAAGTTTGCAAGAACCAAATCCCCATCAAAACTAGACCCTAAGAAAGTCCCCAAGAAACATTTTGAAAAAAAATCCGCAAGAACAAAATTCTCCAAGAAAATTCACAACAAAGCATCCAAAAGATAAATTCGCAGCAAAATCTCCAAGAAAGTTTTGCAGCAAAATCTCCAAGTAACGTTTCAAACGAATTTTCCTGCGAATTTATTTAGAGAATTCTGACATAAAAAATCCGTAGGAAAAATCCCCACAAAATAATTTTTCCTGCAGATTTTTCTACGAATAATTTATCCCCAACAAAATCCATAAGAAAATTTGCAGGAAATTCCTGCTAAAAAAATTTGCATAAAAATATGTAGGAAACTAACACAACTAGTAGTGTCTTTAGCAAAATTCAATTATTTGTTCCCTAAATTTTCTAGATACCCTTAGTTTTTCTCTGGCTTATTTTCCTCTTGAGCTGCCATGTCTTCCTGAACTTGCAGCACACCGTCTGTGATTACTCTACATTCCTGTTTCGACCGTAATCCATTTTTTTAATAAACAAACAAAAATCCAAATCCTTATCATTTGTTGTGCCTGAAAAGTGGATTTAGAGTTCTTCTTTGATCCTTTCGTGGATTCTCGAAATTCAGATGAGGTTAAACACACAGCTACCTAGGAGAATCCGATCACAACTCATACATAAAAAGAAACAAGATCGTTAAATAAAAAACGAAACTTTGAAGATACGAGAATAATATTAACGGTGGAAGCACACAACTTAGGAAAGAAGTTAATTATTTTCTGTGAACGAGAAGAAAATGGCCACTGAAATGAAAAGTTAAGAGCTAGATTTGAGGCCACAACGATTAAAAAATGGGAAATTTTTAAGTGTCAGGAAAGAGAAGCGTGGTCTGAACATGAGAATGAACGAGAATCAAAATTTTGTAATTCAAAAGGGGAAATAGAGCCACACTCGGTTATCAGAATAGTATTGGTTTGGATAGCAATAACAAGAATAAAGTCGATTAACACAACCCTTTGGTTTGGTTTAATTGGATATATTAACATAAAATATTAATGCGGTGGTGAGATGAAACATGTTCGATTTATGGAAACAGATATATAATGATCTATGAAGAAACTCAATTGTAGAATGTAGAATGTTCAAACATGAATTTCAAATATAGAAGTTGTGAAAAGTACCGTATTAAAGAACAAGTGAAGAACATAATTAGATTCAGAAAGGGGAAGAACAGAAGGGAAAATCAGAAGAAAATATCTAAAAGAAGGATAAGATGGAAAACACATAACTTCTCACATGCCCATTTTAGATCCCCCAACACCCCCTTTTATAAGCATCTTAGCTTGATATTGATGCTTTGACTCATGACTTCTTTTACCGAATCTATTGCCACGTGTCCAACTTGGCTCAATAACACAATTCCTTTCATTTATGTAAAGTGACCATGTATCTCAAATTTTTTTTTGACTCCCCTTAAAAGTACTCGGAAGTTAAATAAATGATTGATCATTTTGATCTTTTACTTTGTAGCCACAAGGCATTTTAGTCCCTGACTTTTTAAAATGTGTGAACTAGTCTCCAATGTTGTACTTTGTAAGTCATTTTAGTCCATGACATTAAGTGACATTGACGAAATGCCTAGGTGACAAGTTAAGTGCCTCTACAACGAGTTATTTGCCACATTCGAGTCCATGTAAATGATCAAACGATATTATTTTGCTTAATCTCCAAAGTTACCCAACATTTTGAGCCTAAAATTGGGTTATGTTGTAAGTGATTTAAAGGACAAATTGAGTTACCTATTTTCAGATTAAGCAAAACGACGTCTTTTTGTCGCTTATGTGGACTCTTAAGTGTCAATTAACATGTTATATTGGCACTCAACGTGTCACATTGACATTTTGCCAGTGTTTTAACACTAGAGACTAAAATAGCCTATAAAGTGCAAAGTCAGGGACTAATCCAGACATTTTAGAAAGTTAGGGATTAAAATGCTCTGTGATTACAAAGTGGGAAATCAAAACAGTAAATAATTCGAAGTGAAATCATTAAATTAGTCTAAAAAACTAATATTTTCTTTTTTTATTATTAATTGAATCTTTAAAAATTATAAAAAGAGTAAAAATATCAATCATCCATTAATAAATTAATTGATAACTTATATTTTGAATTAATTTTTTTTAAAAAAAATAACTTACTTTTAAAATTGGAGATAATATCTCCTAACTAAACTCTCCTCCAAATCTTCTTAATTGAGTAAAAAAATTGCAACTTAAAAAATCTTAGTAAGCTACTCTTACAGGCACCAAGTATTCAGGTTCTGCCACATCCATTGTTAAGGAAACGATTATGCGGAAACCAATCATCGTCGGAAGTTCCTGACGACAGATTCAGAGCAAGAATGAAAAATCACAGATGCGGTTACTGAGCTGAATGGCGATTCAACTCCTGAAACGATTACCGCAACATCAGAAAAAGCCCTTTCCTCTCTTTTTTTCCTCTTCTTCAAACGACGCTACACAAAGCACCGTCGTAACAACCGCCGTTTCCATCCTCACCCACCAGCGTTCCAAATCCCGTTGGAGCTCCCTCCGTTCCGTTTGTCCTAACGGAATCGACCCCGTCGAGTTTTCCCAAATCACTCTCCACCTCAAGAACAAACCCCAACTCGCTCACCGCTTCTTCCTATGGACAAAATCCAATTCCCTCTGCAACCATACCCTATTCTCTTACTCCACCATCATCCACATCCTCGCACGTGCCCGCCTCACGTGCCTCGCCTACGACGCCATCCGAACCGCCCTTCGCGCTTGCGAACTCAACGACGACGACGAACATCGTCGTTTTGACTCTCCGCCGTTGAACCTCTTCGAAACCCTAGTTAAGACCTATCGCGACTGTGGCTCGGCGCCGTTCGTGTTCGATTTGTTGATTAGAGCGTGTTTGGAGTCCAACAAGGTTGATTCCTCTATTGAGATTGCTAGAATGTTGCTCTCTCGCGGGATTAGCCCTAAAGTTAGCACCTTGAATTCTCTGATTTCTAGGGTTTGTAAAATTCGAGGGGTGGATGTGGGTTATGCAATTTACCGAGAGTTCTTTCGGTTAGATGAGGAAAAAAACGAAACTTTGAAAAGCGGTTCTGGTTTAAGCAGAGTCACCCCTAATGTTCATACTTATAATGAATTGATGTTGTGCTGTTACCAAGATGGTTTGGTGGAAAAGGTAGAGGAAATTTGGAATGAAATGAGTGAAATGAAGTGTGATCCCAATGCTTATAGTTATAGTATATTGATGGCTGCTTTTTGTGAGAAAAGGAGGATGTGTGATGCTGAAAAGTTGTGGGAAGAAATGAGAAATCATGAAATAAAGCCTGATGTAGTTAGTTACAATACTATAATTGGTGGGTTTTGCAAAATTGGGGATGTTGTAAAAGCTGAGGAATTTTTCAGGGAAATGGAAATTGCTGGTATTGATGCTACTGCATCAACTTATGAGAATCTAGTAAAGGGATATTGCAAAACTGGGGATGTTGATTCAGCTATTCTTGTATATAATGATATGTCTAGGAGGGATTTTAGGCCTGATGCTTCAACCCTTGACATGATGATTAGGTTACTTTGTGACAAGGGTAGGGTTCAGGAAGCTCTGCAATTTATCAGGTTTGCAGTTGGTAAATTTGATTTACTTCCCAAGAAAGACAGTTATGAGGCCTTGATAAAGGGGTTATGCTTTGAGGGGAGAATGGAAGAAGCATATAAGGTTCAGGCAGAGATGGTTGGAAAAGGGTTTCGACCGAATTCGGAAATATATGGCGCTTTTATTGATGGGTATGTTAGACAAGGGAATGAGGAGATGGCTGCAGCTTTGAGGAAAGAAATGCTGCAAATTCAGATGCAGAGCTAACAGAAAAATAGCTTTTTGTTTTGCCTCTTAGTGTGAAAATGATGGACCCGTTATGGCAGCCTTTCATGAGTGAACTTGGTGGAAAATAAACTGTAACTTCACCTTGTGTTTTTTTTTTTTTTGGTCAGTTATAATTAATCATTGGATTGTTAATCGAATTGTTGACGACAAAAGGTTGCAGCACAGTTCCCGCCAAAATTTAAGAAATCTTAGCCATTCAAATAGTGGTTAACTCATGATAATGAAAAGGGTAGATGGCAATAAACAGAGAACCAAAGCTGCCAATAGAGCCCAAATCTAGTATGCTTTTTGTGAAATTCTTTTATTGGTGCATCTGATGCAGCTAAACAAGTTGCTACACTGACCTGATATGTGCCATTTATTTAAAACAAGTGTACTCACTCAAAAATCACTTTTGAAATTTATATTTTCTATGTGAGAGATTTGTATGGTGCTTCTTAAAATCTATATAAATAAATGAAGATAGTTCATGATCAAATCTTTGGTGTTTGGCCTGTGATTTCACCCCATAATGGCCACTAAAGGACTGGGTGGCAAGATTGACAGTGAAATACATTATTATAGCCCAACCTTCAACGGACAACAATGATGAGAATTAGCTATTACCAGAACTTAAGACAGTGGCCTTTTCGTCATGAAGCATTGATTTTAATTTATATAGTTAATATTGTTAATAATTAATTGTCTGCGACATAGCATTCATAAGACTCAAGTTGAACTCTGCTTCAATTACTGATTACTGATGTATCCTCCGCCCAACCCCTCTTTAGGTTCCAATATCCATAGGCCTCAACATTAAACATTAAACATTAAACGTGATTCAAAGCATGAAAAGTGAAAATTATTTTGAATTACGTTAAAATTAATCCATACTTACTACTTTTAAACGTGAAACTAAATACTCACTAAATATTTAGTTGAGGGTTATAACTTCATTTTGTTTACTAGCTGAACAAGCATGACATGTATATAATATGTAAAAGGTTGTGATTTGCTTGGACAACAATCACGACATCATTTCAATAGAAGTAACAATTCATTCTTTCTAGTGCTTTTACAAATTACAATGATCCACTCACAACAAATACACTCAAATTTGTTGTTGGTATGAACGGTTTAAATTGAGCTTCTATATACTTTGAACTTTCCCAAATACAAGTTATAAGTGTTGGAATTATACATATTTTTTATATACAATGAAAGCAGATGAGGATTGAATTTAAGATTTCATATAAACTACTCTAATCGCCCACTACTAAATCGATCCTAGTTGATTAATTTAATTGAAGAAATAAATAATGATTAACCTAATAACTTTACATGGAAACTAAAAGAGAATCACAAAGAAGGTAATAGCCAAAGGTTAAAGAGAGAGGATGCCAAAGATAGAAACCATGTCAAAAATGCCATAACTGCTGATATCCTGTACCTGCTGCAGAGCTTTAGAGGGCAAAAGGATCCATGAGAATTGAGAAGGAGATCCACAACACTAGCTGTGGAGCAAGCTGCTGCTAGTGTGAGAGTTGATAATACCTATTGCAAATAAAACTACAGTTACCAACAGATGGTTGCATTCATAGCACTAAGATAATGTTCGGTACCAGAGCGAAGTTTTAGTTATTTTTTTAAAAAAAGTGTTTTCAGGATAAGTAATACTCAGATAAGTCGTTTCTCAAGTTTATTTATCAATTAACTTTTCCAGCAATAAGTGAAATAATCTTGTAGTAAATAACTTTAACAATAGTAGTAATGTCACAAAATACCCCAAATTAATAAATTTCTAGGAGACTAGAGGATTCCCATCTCTTGGGGTGGAAATTTTTTTCCTTCCCAAAAAACTCACTAACCTAGGAAAACTTGTTTTTTGTCATACAAAACATTTGTAAATTATCATTTTAAGTGAGTTTACTGAGAATAAAAAAACATCTCCGGAACCAAAAACTACTTGAGATCAGGAACAAACTACATACCCAATCTCCCACAACAATAATCAACAGAATTCCTGGTTGGCGAATAGGGCATTTGACCAGAACAGAGTATCCATCTACCAATGCTAATGTGAAACTCCAAGGTATGACCAATCCCATAATTGTTACCAAATAGCTTGGACATTGACAAAATAAACACAATATTAAACCAGTTAATTAACAGAAGAGTCAAGAAATTCGCTTATGCAATTGATGTTTCCTTAGCTCCTATCCATTTATGTGATGTGAAGCAGAAATGCAAGCATGTTTAATGAGTAAAAGAGAAGAGGAAAATTATCAATAAACAACTCAAACTTTGCTTTCAGTATTTAATGGTGTCAAAAAACCTGCTTTAAAGAACTGTTGGCAACAACTTTCTTGCTAATATAATTCTCTAGAAGAGGAATTATATTGATTTGATATTAAGTCACAAATATGCATAATTATATATAGTTCTTTTTGGCACTTGCCACTAGCTGGATCGACCCAGATGATCACTCTGATGTGAATTCATTACCAGCACTTAAAGCTAAATGTGAACAAACCTTTGGTGCTTGTTAGATTGGACCATTTGACAAAAAAATCAGGTTTTTGTTGCAAAATGGTTATTGGTCATATAAAAATCATATCAATGGAATAATGAAATTCAACATCTTTCTGTCCCAACAAATGGTGCAAATTGTAAAACATTAGCAAAAGGTTTGGGAAGGAATTTAAAGGTAAAGAACTGAATCACTTCTTTTCAAAAGTCTACAGAGAATTATGCTTCTACTAAGAAGACGACTCTAATAAATCATTGGTAAAACATCTAAAGGATTCTTTAGCAAAAACTTAATCATTGTTATTTCTATCCTAACATAAGAAGAGAGGTAATCAGCAGAATGAATTCAATGCTAGATTATCAATGAGTAACATATTATATGAAAGAAAAAGGAGGCATTGGAAAGGGTAAAAGCTCTGCATAATATTAGTCAAAGTTCGAATTGCAATTTGCTGTGCGACATCACCCAGCATCGAAAACACATTAGACTCTGATTGCGGTGCATAATAGCCACATCTCTATGTGATGTGACCACAACATGATCTCAACCGCAATTTAAAACCTTACTAAGTGAAATCTCAAAAGGTCGAGCTAGAAAAACAAGAGCAACATAATGACAAAGAGGGGGACCAGGAAAAAAGTAAAAGGTACCAGAAAGAGGTGTAGCTGTAGAATTCAACCCCCAAAGACATAAAGAGAAGAGAAGCAGAAGAGAAAAAGGTCTGGCCTAATCTCAGACTGAAGCTGCCACTAGTGCCCACAGAGCCAGGTAAAACATCCATCAACTTACTGCATGGACTGTACTATCCAATTCTAAGCTTAGCACCAAAACATCCTCCAGCCGACGTTTGAAAACTAATCAGTTTTCCCTTTAAGACTTAGAGATCACTAAAGTAGATCTTACTCTCCTAAAAATGTCTCTTTTCTGTACACACGTTCAAGATTTGAACACTATCAAATGCTTAAAAGACTTAACTATCTACCAACAGTGTCAAACTTTGTTGGTTGCTCTATGATGATTCTATTTCAGGGTTTTCCTCTTCCCTTAGTGATAAGCTGCAATCATAATTGTCCTTCAAGACACTCCCCCACCATCAATTCCTCTCAACTGACCAAAGTTTATTTCGTTTCAGCCGAAACCTTCTGGTAGCACAAAAACATGATTTATAAGAAATTTGTAGAAAATTCCTGACCCTCTTTCACCCTTATGCCAACAAGTATGAAACAATCAAGGGAAGAGAGGAGAGAAATTTGCATA
The DNA here is from genome assembly GCA_037177725.1 of Cyamopsis tetragonoloba. Classification (NCBI taxonomy): domain Eukaryota; kingdom Viridiplantae; phylum Streptophyta; class Magnoliopsida; order Fabales; family Fabaceae; genus Cyamopsis; species Cyamopsis tetragonoloba. The sequence goes on along the minus strand of CM074122.1, from coordinate 47,636,223 downwards.
AGTAATAGCTTCACGTTATGTGAATGAAAACATATCTCCTCTAATAAACAGAAACTTTATGATAGAATTTCAGGCAAGTTTTTGTTAGGTGGACGGAAATGCTTTCGCAAGTCTATCTATTGATTGATCAATAATGTGTTAGCTTTAATTATGATGATGAAGTTGTCTTTGACACATGGACTTTGTTTTTCGGTGGCATGTCCTAAGCGCCGCTAAATAGAATGAGATGTATTAACAGAACTCTTTTTTCTCTTTATAGCAGAAACGTTTTTTGGCTTCTCTACTTGAGCAAACAATCCTCCTAATAGTAGAAAGGAGTAGAAATATTTGGTCATGAGGAGATATATTCAAAAGCTTGATCTAAAGATGCTCACTTTTGCTTTAAAGATATGATACTTTTGCTTATTTATTTCGATATTCCATGTCTTTTTTGTATATTTTTTATTTATACGGTTATGAAGGGAAGTTACAACTCCCTTTGTTCCACTTAAAATTCTAATGCTCCATTAATTGCTACTTTTCAAATTATATCTGAATGTTAACTCCCAAGTATTCATAAATGTATAGAGAATATATGACAAGATATTGTAGAAACTTCAACAAAAAATTGAAGAAAAATAAGAATAATAATTATAATTCTTAATATATGAGTTTTATATTTAAGTAGACAAATGAAATAGATGGATGGAGTATTAGTTGTTAAGGACTAGAAAAGGGGAAGCATCTGTGTCCAAAATGAATTTATGAAATGAATGACAAGAGGCATATTGTAGACCAGTGCTTTGTAAAGAAGGAACTAAGATTTGCCATTTGTCACAACCGTATTGACCCCATTTTCATTGGAAAGTGATGTGATCATGTGAAATGAGTGGTAGTGGAGAACCCAGAATGGGGATTCCTGCAACTGTAAACCAATCACGGATGACTGAAATTGTTTAAAGTTTAGTTACAGTAACGGAACTGATTTACCTCCATATAATGATACAATGATTTATTTTTTATCACCAATTATTACATCATAAAAGAGATAAACAGATATTTAGTCCTACAAAAATTACTTCTCATCTATTTTCTATCATTAAATTAATCTGTCAAAAATTTAAAATATTACCAAACTTGTCCCTAAACAGTCAAAACAATACCAAATTAAGCCTTCCCACATTTTAAATATTATAATTAATCCCTCAATATACATGTAAGTATGAGGGAAAATTTTGATGATAAAATTCTCAGACTAAATTAGTGTTAGTGACAACCGAATTTCTAAAAGACCAACTAATGTTTTACTCGTTAAAAACAGAAAACTTCAAACTAACATTCAACGAAAGCACAGTTTAATCCCAAAAACACAAAAGTCAATTTGACAAATTTTAATTCAGTGAATGAAAATAAAAAACACACGACCACTACACATCGTGCTAGACAAAAAGCAATAAAAGGGCTCATTGGGCTTTCCAAGAAAGTCGAGTACAAATGTGCAATATCAGTGGAGTATCTTGTTTTCTACGACCCTACCGTGATTTTTTTCCTTAAATTCTTCATTTGCTTATCACAACTTAATGGCAGTAAAATCTAACATCATGAAAAAAAAAATCACAAATCAGTTAGATGTCCACGGAATACAATCCGAAAAACCATTTGACCTCATAACCTACAGAAACTAATAAGAACCAATCAAACTAACCCAGAACCAGAAAAACCCAATGATAGTATTACCAGTTTGAACTTTGAGCTGATAATTTTTATCTGTTGACCTTTTTTAATCAAAAACTTTTCAATTAAATAAAAATCTTTCGTCAAATTAGAAAAATCCACTTATTGATTATTCTAATTTAACTAAAATTTTATCTAATTAAACATGTAATATATATTATGATTATGGTATGCTAATCTAAAATTTCAATCAAATCGCCTCCAAAAAATAAACATCAATAATCATTGAACCAATCTCTACCAGTTCTATAACCAAAAATCTCTACTAGTTTAACAACCAATCAGATTTTGAAGATACTGTATATTAGTCTAATATAAGAATTAGATACAACAAAAATAGTCGTCCAGCAGCCTAAAACGTCCACTCACCATACAATTTATATTCCAAATGCAAACGGGAGTAAATTTCAACAAGCTATATATATATCATGCATGGCCTAACAATCTTAAGGGGTACATAAAAGAATTACTCTGAATTTCTTATTCTTCCTGCACCCAAGCACACCATCCTCATCCAGGTCCACTGTTCCAACAAAAAATATTATAAGCATATGAAAGATTCAAAGAATAATAGGTGATACAATGTGGTAATAAAGAGGAAAAAGGACACCAATGATCCAGTCATTTAATTGCGTTGATCATGTCTTATCATAATTGGTGAGAGATAGACAGTATACAATGATGTACGACCCGCAATTACATAAGTACAGCCCATCATTTAATTGTGTTGTATCTATCTCTATCCTAACATGACCAAAAGGAACATGAGAGAATCAAATTCAAGTAAAAAGCTACAAGTGATAGCACTTATTTTCCAACTTAGGTTTAGCGTAATCAAATAAAACAAAGAACTGCTAAAAACTTTACGGGATTACATGCTTAGAAATGGAAAACACATAAAAACAGGTGTTCTTCTAACAAGATGAACACATTGCAAAGTTAAAATACAGAAAAAAAATGCCAACAAAACGTGTATGTAAACAAAGCAGCCACTTAACCAACATATTAATTTACAAGTTGCACCATGTTCTGACACCTTATAAAGCAGATAGCTCAATCAAAATCCTTAATGAACTTGCAATTGAACATGTAATAAAGTTTATAAAATTTGGGAAAACAAAGAACGAGGTTTGGTAATGTCTATATATGCACGAATGCCCAAAATTTGTCTTTAGAAGTTGTTGTCATTATTTGGATTACATGTAAATAAGAGGACTAATAAAGCCGTCAAAAAGGTCTAAAGAAATTAAAAAGATTTATCAATTATACAAAGAGAAATAGTGGAGACAATTGAAACTACTTCCCCCACTCCTATATGTAGTATAAGCATCTAAAACAAAAAAACACGTAGATTAAGACAACTGCTAACATTAAGAAAATACATAGGTATCTTAAAATTTTATAACCTCTATCTAGTTTTAAAACTCATTTTCATTTTTTAAAAACACAACTTCACTGTTCTAATTAATTAGGGGCAAGGGTAAAAATGAAAAAAAAAAAAACAAATGTTCCGATTTTCTAAGTCAAGTGCTTACAGAAAGGAGCAATAGCTTTTTTGTTTTGGGTGCTTATAAATAGGAAAGGAAGGAATATGTCTCTAGAAAGTGAGGATTGTTGCGCATGCTTGGATTAGCTTATTTTGAAAAAAAATCAGTTATTTCCATAAGCTCTATGAAAGAGTTTTTGAAAGATAAGCTATCATTTACCTGGAATTGATCATTTCCAAACATGCTAAAAAGTTGTTGAAACAGCTTAATGGTAGAGAATGTCTATAAGCTCTATGACTAGAGCTTCAGGTTTTATATATGAAAATACATGGTATATAGAATTACAGATAGATGTTCACAATGAGAGAGCAAAAAGAAAAGTCATAATTAAATAGGAATATTCAGATTCACCATAAACTATGAATAAACAACATCCAAAAGTAGTAAAAAAAATAATAAGTTAGCTAAAAGGCCACATTTATAAATGACGACTAAATAAAAAGTACAAACTACAAGATTGTGCCAGCAAATATGCTAAAGAGCAGCTAAACAACCTGAGACCATATATTGATGAATGATTTGAGCTTTATCACTAACTCTTTGGGTTCCATATATGATGATATGGTAAATATATATAGATGTTTAAAATGAGAAGGAGAAACAAAAATCCATAATTAAATAGGAATATTCAAATTCACCATAAACTATGAATAAACAAAATCCAAAAGTGCAAAAATTAAAAGCATTCCAGAAAAAAGCCACATTTATGTGACGGCAAAATAAAAAAGTAAAAACTACAAGATCGTACAGTAAATACACTAAAAAGCAGCTAAACCACCTCACTACATGTTCATCTTTACCACAAGACTGACAGAAACACTTTCGACATAAGTTTGGAAAAGCTAATTTTGTAAGTCATTTCAAATATCAGCAGCCATACATATAAACTCAAGTAGAAGGATTTTCATCTTCCTTACAGCATACCCTAGATCCAGTCTGTAGATTTCAAGTCTTGTATTTTTACGAAATGAAAAGCACGGGATTTTATGTAAAGGAAGATAGAGAATAAAGAATGAAGTGTATTCCTTTTCCAAAATTCAATTCATCACATGATCCAGTTGGCAGGCACTAAACTAATACCATTATCATTTCTCAATTTGTTTCAGCTGGATACTCAGATCCCAATTCCAAAAAAAGACCACAATCCTGGATAGCGGTGGGGAGCAGCAAAGGCCAGATTTGCTGTAGCAGGTTGTGGGAAAACTGATATTCCAAAGTCTATATACAGTATATATGAATAAATGCTTAGCATAAAAAAAACTTCCCAAATTAAAAACATTCATACAAATAATAGGAAAAAAACTAAGAAAAACATGGGGAATAAAACAAAACACCAGCACAACAAACTAAGATACAATTTGGTGTCATTTTGGGCACGAGAGAGAGCGCAAAGGCTGCTAAAAAAACGACACAACAGTTCCCCTCCCTTGAGTGGTCAGAGCCTCAGAGGCCACTCGGCATTGCAACAGCACTATAGCAAAATCACAGTCCATAATTGATAAATATGATGGCCACTATCACAATGAGTATGCACATGCCTGGTACGTCAATATAAGAACTTTACATGTTGACCAACAGTTAATGACGTGTTGGTTCATATAATTTACATCTCATGCAACCAGACTACCTTTAAAATGTCTTGAGCTCTCTTACCTAATGCAACAGCTGCTTGAATCAGAACAAGTTTTGGGATGCAAATATCACCTAAAAATGTTCTTGATGGCTCTTCAATTATTTTCTATTCAGTTTACTGCAAATATAGTTATAGTTATAGTTCCTAGTTGAATACTTGGTTACGAATGCAGCTATTGTTATACAAAGCATACATTACTTCTTCTTTGTATAGTCTCAGCTTCTTAGACTTGGAAAAAAATCTAAAGGGAAAAATTGTGTAAAAATCTAGTTTGTTTAATGGTTCTGACATCAGTACAGAAACAAAAAATGAGTAAATCATTCCCCCATTTTGTCGGCAAAAATATTCCAATTCTATTTCCAAACAATACAACCCACGCTTTAAAATTTGCTCCCTCTGCAAGCCTGCTACTAAACGCAACCTTAATGAGAACCAAGACACTGAGTAGCAGAAATTGTTCAGGTAACAACTCAAAATACAACGGGTCTTAAATACAACAGTCCAAAACTTGAACCACAAACAGAGAATTTGCAACAATCGCGTAAAAGAAAGGAACCGTGCAGTCAGCAAAGATAAAATAAATCGAAATCTAGAATACTTGTATGAAAAAAAATGTGAAATTACGATTAGTAGTTACCTGCAGTGCAGAAAAAGAGAGAATCTAAAGCTCGAGCTTGAGTTCCTCTTTCTCACCGTTGAGAAAATGAAGAACGTAAGGGGTGACTCGAATAACAACCACCCATGCCCCGAACATGGCGACATGAGATTTCAGCTGCTTCAACGCCGCAGCTTTATCAGGCTTGCGCATGAACATTCCTGGAAACATGGTTCCTCTGATTTTACAGTTCCTCAACGCTAAAACCCTAACTCCCAATCAATCCTCTTCTCTTTAGGGTTTTCTGGTTCCAGCAATTGCGACCTCTAAACTTGTTATTTGTACCGAAGATATAGATATTCGCGATCGCGAATATTTGCAAAGAGGCAGCACTCAAGGCCCATTGTATAAGAGCCCAATGAGGAACCAATGATGTGCTACTTGGCCCATTCCATCGCTTTGGTTGTATATTGGATGTGTACCTTCACTTGATTAAAAAAATAAATAAATTCCTTCAAGGGTTTTAGGTAGGATTTGTGCTTTCTTTGCCACATCACTTAAAAAAAAAAAAAACAAAATCACATGTATTTTAGTTATTTTACTTATTAAATGACTTTAAAAAACTAAGTAGAAAATGATTACTTCAAATTAGTCCATACATTTTAGTCCTTTTACTTTAAAAAACTAAGTAGAAAATGACTAAAATTAATGATTTTTTACAAAGTCAGTGACTAATTTGAGGTTTCCATAATCTCGAAGACTAATCTGCATGACCGCTACAATTTCAAAGATCAATTTGCAGGTTTACTCCTTTTTAAAATGTACCACACAAGCTTTTTTACAAATTTAACCCTCCCCTGAGATTAGAAATCGAACGCAATTGGAGACTAGCTCTAGTTTAGTTTATACACCACAGACCAAACACTATTTCAATCTGAATCTAGAACTTTATTCCTTTGTAATTTTAATTCCACCCTCTCTCTTTGAATTTTCTTCTTTCTCTAGACTTTCTTTCTTTGTTTCCTCTCATTTTTCCGATCAACCACGGCAGTAGCATTGCCGGAGAAGACTCCTCCAACCTATCCTCTCCAATTTGAGGTAACAATTCGACTATCTAATGGTCTAGTCCTTCTTTTTTTTATTTTTTTTATGTATCTTCCATTTTAGGAAAATAAAAATCGTACAAGAATTCGTTCTGGTTATGATAAATTTAAAAGTACAGTTGTATCATAATTCAACCATTTTTAGCATAAACTATTGGAAAAGGTATTACGTACTCTTCCTTGTCAAAGGGGAGCAAGACCCACAAAACAAAAAGATGTGAAAAGGAAATTAAAGGATTACATGTGGCAAGTTAAACGAGTTGGCTCTCTTAAAATTATAAACAAAATAAAAAATATAAAAAAGAATTTACAGACCAAAAAGAGAAATGAAAAATGCAATTTTTTTTAAAAATATTGAATAAAACTCTAAACTGAAAATATAGCAAGAAAGAAAAACAAAAAATGAAAATGATAAAAATATGAAAGTTAAAACTTAAAATATATTATGCTTTTGTTTTTCTTTTTTGTTCACATATATTTTTATTTTTTTAAAATATAAAAAATTAAAAATGCCTCCAACCTGCAATTAGAATTTTATTAACCTAATTAACAAAATATGTTTGGCACTAGATTTTTTTTATTTATTTTTGTGATATTTTTTGTTAATTAGGAAGGTCACAAGATTTCATGTCCAATACTCGAAATGTATCTGACACTTTTTTCCCACCGAAATTTTGTTAATTTGGTAAAAACAAATTATGCTATTATGGAAATGATTATTTTTGGTATGAAAATATGCGTTGTGTATAAGAAAAAAGATAGAATTATGTATAGCAAATTAAATATTTAACCAATCAATTTTTAATGGAAAATAATAAGTATCAAAATGTGTGAGCAACTTCAAACTATATTAAGTTAGGTTTAACTTACAAACTTAAAAAATTCAATAGATAAACATAAAAATAACAAAATGTAGGTTTAATTGACTTTTTATGTCAAATTTTAAATAAAAAGATATAAACATAATCTTCATAGAAATAGCGCAATAAAAAACACCATTTTTTTTTAAGAAATAAAAAGAAAACATCATTTTACATAACACGAACAATAACAATTTCATATTTCATCACCACTAATTGAAAAGATTGTCCATATTATAAATTCTGAATGCTCGTCATTTTTTTTATCAGGCAGAAGTAAAATACAAACCAAAATAAAACGGTTTGTAGGCATTCTTTTTGTATCTAAAAAACTCTAAACTCATAACTAATATTCGCCAAAAATAACACACAAACAACTGTTAAAAGAATTTTCTTTATTTTTTGAGTTTGAGTTATGAATCCCTTGGGGGACATGTCACCTGATCAAATCAGAATGTGAGTTATTGTAGAGTGAATAATACTATTTTGTTTTTTTTATTTGTCTATCTACTTAAATGCTTTTTTATCCATTTTATTATTTATTGAATTGACTAATATTTTATTTTTAAATTATTAAAATATGAGAAATATAAGAAAAATATAAGAAAATTATTAAAATAGTTTATTTTTAAAGTATATTATAAGAAAATTAAAAATAATTTTAATAAAAATAATAATTATATTATATAATATGAATGATTTTTTTAACCTGTGAAACATATTGCACAGGTTAAGAAACCAAAGATAGAAAATATTTTTTAGAAAAAACAAAATATTAATGAAATTATGCTGAGCATATAATTAATGATATGTATTATTTTTATTTTTAATTTTTTAATGATTAAAAAAATCTATGGGTGAGTTTGATGCATGGACAAGTACAGTACATGAAGTATAATACAGGACAATTTAATAAGTTACAGCACAACTATTTGTTGTTTGATCATTAAAGTACAGAAATATAAAGTCAATTTTACTATAATATCCTTTATACTTTAAAATATTTATTTTAAATAAAAAATTAATAATTAATATTGTGAAAATTTAAAATTGTTGTAATATTATATTTAAAAAAATTATATATAAAACTAGATTTCTCAAATAATTTGATATATTTTTAAATGTTTTATTATTTTTCACTAAAAAATATTATTAAATTATATATATATATATATATATGTTTAGTGTTGTATATTCCATGAAATAAAAAAAAAATTATTATAATAACTACCTGTAAGTGTGGGAGTAAGAAGATGTAGTTAAAGTTTTATAAGATAGTGGATGTGAGTGAGGATATTTTTGTATTTAACCATCTTGTACCATGAGATAACTTCTTGTCTTCTAGGATAGTGAGTAACAAAAATCTCCCATTTTGTTCTGTGTTGTACCTTAAATTTTGTGCTATGACATGTCTATTTTTACAATCAAACGTGGAATAAAGTTTTTGTGTTGTTCAATACTGTATATTTTAGCAAATCAAACGCATCCTATATATAAATATGGACTATGGAGTACTCCTATAATAAAAAGAGTATTTGTATCACAATTATTATAGTATTATTATTTTTAAATTTTAATAAACGCGTGATCTGCAGAGTTAATAAAGTGGGAGGGTGTAGCATTAAAAAAAGAGATTCTGTTTGGCACGTAAGATATCTAGGCCCGTGCATGGAGTCAGTCAGCACTGAGCATAGGCCACATCCAAATCCGAAGAAAATAGATGACGTGTCGAAACATGGTAGAGTTGGAATAACATATAACAATGGTTAGGGGCGCAGGAGAATAAAACCCGCTAGCCTAAACTTCACCAAAGTTGACGTGTCCCCATCGAGCAGCCACAACAACACTCGTTTGTATCATGTGTGAGTGCGCGCAAAAAAGAAAAAAAAAAAAAAAAGAAAAAAGAAAGAAGCGCACACACACAGCCACAGTCAACGTTGCATTGTATGCATTCTCTTTGCATTAAACCCCCAATTGCACAGTTTCTCCCTCTCTCTCTCCATCTCTATCTCCATGTCTGATGACTCTGAGAGTTAATTTACAGCGTTAGATTCAACCAAAACAACCCTATTCATATTCATATTCTCATCAAATCAAACACCATGATGGCTTCTTCTCCTTCTCCGTCTCCTTCTCCATCACAAACGCCGTTACTCAACAAATCCTCGCTGTCCCCTCCGTCAAAGTCACCGGCGGTTGACTTCAGCCCTCCTTTAATAGCAATGGTTGTCGTCGTCGCCACCGCCTTTCTGGTCGTTACCTATTCCCGCCTCATCACCCGCCACCTGAAGCCTCCAATCTACCGACTCCTCCGCCGGTTCAGACGCCGCCGTCGCTTCCTCCCCTCTTCCGTTGGGGACCTGGACTCGCTCCCATACGAATCACCGTTTGATGGACCACATGTATTCTCACCGTACGGTCTAGACGAGTCGGTAATCAAAACGATACCGTTTTCGCTTTATACCGCTAAATACGACTGTCGTTTTGAAGAGTCGCGCCGTGACTGCGCCGTTTGCTTGCTGGAATTCGAAGACGACGATTTCGTTCGGACGTTACCGGTTTGTTCGCACACGTTCCACGTGGATTGCATCGACGCGTGGCTTCGTTCGCACGCTAATTGTCCTCTCTGCCGCGCCGGTGTTCTCTGTGTTGAATCGCCGTTCACTCCGATGATGGCTGCGAGGATTCGCCCTAGCTTCGATGACGACGCTATTCTTCACCGTATCAACATTGATCCTCTTCTCGATCCTCCGATGTTATCTTCTCATTCCTCCGCTGTACCGGAGATCACTCCCTGCATCGACGAGCACTCTCCCCGCCGGGACAACGCGAATCCAGAGGATCGATTCAGCACCGGCAATTTCCTTCTCAAGCGCTCCTATTCGTTTGGCTTCGAGCGTAGTATCGCGTCCGAGAGGATGATCATGGAGCCGGCCACGGCTTCGCCGTGGCGCTACCGGAGAGGGAGCGGTAGTTTCTGGAGCAAGAGACCATCGCCGTTTGGATCGTTGGGGAAGCCGCGTGTGTTTTCGTTCAGATACTACAGAGGGATGAAGTCGCCGTTCTTCCGGCGGAGGGGATTCTTTCCTTTATCGGAATCCAGCATGAGGTACGCCGGCGGCGGAAGCTCCTCACGCCGGAGCAAGTCGATAGCGAGTCCGATGTTTTTGAGATCATCAGGATTCACGTCGGCGGCGGCTTTCTCGTCGAGCCGTATGCGGTGCGGCGATCCCGAGGCGCTACTATCACCGGAGAGGTTTAACCGGAGGTGAAGAGATAAGGTCAAAAGGAAAAGCGTTGAAAATTGAAAAATTGGTCACTACTAATTGAAAATGGCCGGCAAGAGGACACGTGGAAGCGCGTGATTGGAGGGAAGGGTGGATCGGAGATGGAGAGGTGGTGGTGGTGGCGGTGTGGGTCAGGTCAAGAGAGGAATTAAATGGAGGTGGTCGCATGCGTTTAATTTAATGACACTGGTCTGCCAATATAGTAGAGCCTCATTAATGGATGCATTTAATTTTAGAGAGAGAAAGAGTAATAGTTTTTTCTCTCTCTCTCTTAATTCTCTGAATCTCTCTGCTCAAACTGTGGTGGAAAGAAGAGCTTCTGTTTCACAGAGGAAACTCATAAATGAAAGGAGGATTGGAAAGAGGTTGGGCTTTCCCTTAAATTTTTAAAGCCTTATAAAGCTTATTTGGAAAATGGGGTTGTTGTGTGTGTGGGGGGAGGGGGGGGGGGGGCTTTGGAATTTTGCAATAGTAAGAGTAATTAATTGAATTTATTTTGTTTAATGGCACCGACTGAAACCTCCCATGTGGAAGGGATTAAAGAGAAGATGGAGTAGTGGCCTTTGCCTAGGTGAGTCTCTAGGTTTATGCCCACAGACGCAAGGCATTAATTGTGGTGCATTGGGTATGCTGACAAGTTACATTGGAATTGGATTGGTTGATTCTTGCTGTGAATTCTTTCATCATCACATAATTAATGCCCATTTATATGATTTTCAATTTTGGAATCTTTTCTGATCAATGCATGTCCCATTTGCAATTTCTTCTTTATTTTAGTGTTCTTTTTTAAAATTTCAAAAATAAATTATTTTTAAAAAATAAAAGTAGCAGTAATTAACGTTTTTGTTATTATCTTAAAAATTAAAAATTAATAAACATTTATTATATTAATAATAAAGTTTAAATACAACGGGTCGACGACTCATTGTAGAATGGGACGTCGGCGCGTAATAGAACGTCACATTATACATAAGATAGTTTTATTAAATGATTTGAAAAAATAAATCAAAACCTAAATAGAAATAAGAATAAGGATTAAAAAAATTGTCTTAGGCACGATATGACGTTACGTCTCATTATGCAATGGATCGTGCATAAGACAGTTTTATTAAATGTTTATTTTAGCTTTTCTTTCATATACTATTATGATTGATTATTTAGAAAAACAGTTTTAAATAGCTTATTCAAAATTTAATTCTTTTCACTAAATATTTTTAAACATACAAAAACATGCCTTAAGTTTTTTATTTTTTTTCAGTAAAATAAATGCTTATTTTATGAAATAAGCACAAAAAGATGGGCTTCTTTTTCTTTCATGTTTAGTACTCTCTTTAGTCTTTTTTATAAGACACCATCTAAAAAGTTTTTATGGTCCTTTTTATAAGATATTTTATAGTTTGTATAATTCATTTATTACTTCTTTTCTTTTTTACCCACATTAAATGCATTAATTATTTTAACTCTTTAATTATAATTGGCTAACACATTGTTCAATGAAGGAGAAAAATGATATCTCATACACTTTGGGGAAAAATCAATTAAGTTAACTAAAGTCAACTACTTTTCTTAGTCTGTGTAATTCGATTGAAAACGTCATACGATGGAAAGAGAAATTGAACTTTTCAAGTGTCTTTTTGGCTACTTATATTTTTTTTTTCAAATGTATTTTTACTTGTAGTAACTTTGGATCCTAATGTAAATTTGATAAAAAAAAAGTATTTCTATAAAAATTCTTTTTCTTGTAGTTATAATGTAGACGAACATACTTGAATATATTCAAATTTTAACCTAGTCATATTATTATTTAATAATAAAAATTATAATTAATGAAGATGTATTGCTAAACATTTTAATAACTAATTTATATTTATGGGTTGCTTATCCGTCCTAAAGGAAATGGTTAGAGAAACTCTATTTATTTATATATGGGCTAGGATCTATTTACACCAACTAGACTTACACCAATTTCTACGCCTCTTTATAACATTCAGTCAAAGTTCATTTTCACGAAATCCACCGTTAGATTGATAATGGTTATTTCATAACCGGTGTTAAAATGCAGGTTCCTATGCACAATTTTCCACTAGTGACACAAAAGTCACTATTATCCATTTGTCACATACATAATAAATCATCCAGCGTTAAGTTCTAGTATTAAAAAGCTTGTAAAATTTATAGAGTAGATACTTCATTTGAATAATACATTTTGACGTAATACACGTTATTTGAAATATAAGTAAATTTTCACTTTCAGATCACATAGTTACAGATATCCAAATCATCTAAAATTTGGTATATATGATATAACATGACTCAATAGTCAGATTGATAAAATTCACGTCTACGAAAAGTTATAGGAGGTGTCATTTTACTAAGTTTGACACCTGGTATCATTTGATTTGATTTGACCCAAATAATATATATATATATATATATAATCTAGAAGGAATACAAGAGTTTGACAACTACATTCAATCACAACAAAGAAGTTAGCTATTCGTAGTTGCCATTAACACCAATTAGAGATGAAGAATTGATAGTTGGAACTCGAATCCTCCAGCTAATCTACTAGTTCTCCACGGTTTATCTCTCAAAGATTCGCTCCAATTCTCACTTTTCTTTCTTAATAGTGTGATTGAAGTTTAAATAAGAAATCAGGTCATGTTCTAGATAAATGACAAAATAAAATAAGATTTTTGACGTTCAAGATAAGATGCGCAAGATAGCGCTCAAGCGCTGCGAATCACAAGATCAAATAATATATATTTTTGGCGCTCAAGATAAGGTAAGATAATATTTCTTGAGATTTTCTCCTTTTTATTCACCCATTTCTTTTGTATCTTGATCCAATTACCTACAAAATCAAGAATTTAGGAATCAAATGTTTAAAATTAATCAATTCTTAATAAAAGGTAAGTGTTTACAATCTTTCTAGATTTAGGAAAATTTAAACCAGAGATAAATTTAATCTTATTCAAAAAGGCATCCAATCTTTATCAAATTAATTCAAATTTATCACTTATCAAATTTCTCCAACCTATAATTTTGCTTGTCCTCAACCAAGAACTTGAGTTCAGCACACTTAATAAATTTCTAACTAAGAAATGTAGCATGATAATCAACTTCATATTATCAATCATCTGAAACATATACAAATTAAAAGGAATTAAGAATATCATATTAAAGACCAAACTCCATCAACCCAAGTGAAAACAACATATAATCGCATTTCATGACCACAAAGAATAATAGGGACAACTATTATGTGTCAACTAAGGAAAAGTCTCATATTATAATCTTATCGATTGAGTGTTTCTCAATTTTCCTAAGTGAAATTCCCAATTCGGTTTTCCCCTTAATCAAACCATGTACATATGTTTAACAAAAATCATAAGGTCTCAATTTAAGGGTTATAACGTGGCCTGACTTCAAGAAATAATTATTTTTCTAGATATGCAAAACGAGTTGGAACACTAATGCATGCACACTAATACTATATTTTCTTTGATGTTTTTTTTCCCAATTTCATAATCACACCAAAATACCCAGAGGATTCTCTATTCTTTAACACTTTTTGTCAATTTTTATTTTGTGGCCTTTCTTTTGACGAACATTCCATGTTCCTTTTTGTTTTGTCTTATTTACTTTTCTTCTCATCTCTTCCTTCCTCTTGTAGCTGGTAATACAGGCTATCCGGTTGGGCCGTTTGGGCTGCGAGCTTTTTCGAGTTGGGCTCAAAAGTCCGATTACGTTTTTTTGTGAAAAATAGCAAGCACTTACCCAGTTTCACATGAGCTCCGGGCTTTATTGGGCCGGCCCGATTACATATTGTTTTTTGAAAAAAAAATAGTATTTTAATAAAAAAATATTTGTGTGTTTTATTGGTTTTTTTTACCTAATTGTGTTATTTTTTTTTGTGTAAGGTAAGACAAGTAGTGCCTTTAGTAAAAAGTTGACTACAATTATATACTACTCCGGTTCTAAATATAAGTCAAATTCTAGAAGTATTCTTTAGTCCTAAATATAGGTCACCATCTAACTTATAATGGATAATTTTCACCTTTACCTCTTCTACAATTTTCAAATATTGAATTAATAATGAAGAGAGAAATATAGAGGAAAAGAGAGAAGAATTATTAATTGAATAAAAACATTTATTAACACATTTATTTAGGAGAATAATTGGAAAATTTTTATTTTTTAAACAAATTTAATTAGTTAACTTCTATTCCTTCATTCTGGTGATTTTTTTTTAATATAGTATGTAAAAATATATATTTATAAATTGGTTTTTAACCTGGTCAGGCTAGCCCGTTTCTTTTATAGACTTTTGTGGGCTGGGTCAAAAAAACCCAAATTTCTTTTTTTTTTCAATTTATAAAGGCCTGAACCTGATTTTTTTTTTGGGACTTATTCGGGCAGCACACACGGACCGGTTCATATTGCAAGCTCTACTTCCTCCTTTTGCATGCACCTCAACTAACTTCCATTCTTCAATTTCTGAACTTCCAACCCAGCACATGCAACATCTTCAATCTCTCCATTCCTCTCTAAGGAATTCATCCCAAATGGCTCACAATTTTCATATGTAAGTCCCCTTCTCCATCAAGCTCAATCTTCCCATTTTTGGTGTTGATGGAGACTAGCATCACAAGGAACAAAGGAGCAAGGGCAAAGAATGTGTAAGGAAATGTTGGGGGATTGACTCAAGAGAACCAAGAAGTTGGAGCAATTGGAGATTTTGGTGTGAAGGTAACCTCAAATGAAAATTCCATCTTGAATGAATGTCTTTAATCTTGTAATTTGTGAGGTAAAGTTAGCACTACTTTGTTTTCAAATATAAGTGAAAAATAACAATTTTACGCCCATTAACAAAGGTAATTAATTTGATAAAAAAACTAAAAGTAATTAACCTTATTTAATTTTTTTGACATCATCTAAAAATATTTTTTTTCTTATTTTATCCTCATTATATTTATTGTAAAGAGAGATAAATAGCCATTAAAAATAACAGATGAATTAATTAATGAGGGTATGGTAAGTGGTTGACTTTTATTTATATTTAAAAATATAAGAAAATGCATAGGAAAAAGAAGAAGAAGGAAACACTAAAATTTACTTATATTAGAATACAAAGGGTTTGAATTCTCTCGAATCCTGAACTGTTCAACAGCTGGTTTCAACAACATTAAAATTGTTAATTTATTTATACACATCTATCACGTAAAAAAGAAAAAGAAAATGAAAGGTTCAAATTCATCTATCCAAACAAAAGACAAATATCATATCACTTTTTTATAAAATTAATCACATCAATCATATCTAGATAGTTACTTTTATTAATATTTAATTTATTAATAAACAACGGAAAGAGTAGCTGGTATTCTTTTGGATTCAAATCAGGTGTCCCCAAATTATGTCATCAATCATGTCCCATACATAAAATATCGTCACGTTATTAAAAAATACTATTAAGAAATTAAAGATTAAAAATTAAAGGAAATATTTTTAATAACGTGACGATATTCTATTGATAGGACATGAATAAAGACATAATTTAGAGACATCTAATTTAAATCCATCACTTCTTTGGTTCTTGGCTTTGCCTATGAGTGAAGATAGTAAAGGCAAAGTAGCTTCACAGCCTCACCAATCTTTGGCAGCAAAAATAAATGCTGAAGTTAGTACGTTGCTGATCACAGGCAAAATCACAAAATGCACAAAGAGGCTCATATTTAAAACACCGCTGACATAATTAATAAATAGTTAAATTTTTTAAATATACTAATTAATAACTATGTGTATCAAAAATATTTTATTAAAAGAAATTATCCTCAATTTATGATGATGTTTAATATTCAAAATGGACTTGTCTTCTATTGTTAGCCTATAATAGCACAAGAAATATTTATATTCATTAATATTATTTTTGTGCTTTTTTATCTGTACACATAAAAAATTGCTCTTATTTATTTATTTACTTAAATTTTTCAACGAAACATTAATTACATTTTTATTAATTTTATCCACTTTTTTAATTGAAATAGTAATTTTTATTTCATCATCTAATAAAAATCTAATCAATTATATCAAAAATCTTTATATAAAAACTATACCTACTTCGATAATTTCACCTCAAAATGGAATGTGTCTTGAGCTGTCTACTAACAGCTAGAAGTATTCATATTCATTAATTTCAAAATGCAAACCTCCAATTTATTGCTTCAGCTCAACTAACTCTCTGTCTAACGCCATCCATCCCCTGTTACATCCATCTACTCTAGTGCTACTACTACTAGTACTTTTCTAATTTTACAGGGTTTTTAAAGAACAAAAAAAAAAAAAAAAAGAAAGAAAAGAAAAGAAACTCATTTCTTCACCACCGTTAAATTCATCCAATGGCGGAGGAATACACCGTGAAGGTGGAGGAGGCAAGACCAGCAAGTGATGAAAAGCCATCAGCAGGTCCTGTTTACAGAAGCATTTATGCCAAACATGGCCTTTTGGAATTGCCTTCTCATCTTCAATCTCCTTGGGATTTCTTCAGGTCACTTCAATTTTTCTTCTTCTTCTTATTATTATTATTATTTTAATTTCTCATCAGATGGAAATCAATTGAAAGCATCCAATGTTCAAATGTTTCACAGTGTTTGGTTAATTAATGCCTTTATTTTGCACATAATGCATATTAGCTTGACAATAAAGTGTTATTATTAGATTAGATCTAATAAATTGTATGATTGTTAGTTAAAAAATGTTGATTTTCTTCATAGTCTTTGTTCATCTTGGGTTGATTAATAAAAAAAAGAAAGGAAAAAAACAAAAGTTTGGCCCATGCAGGTCTCGAACCTGCGACCTTCGCGTTATTAGCACGACGCTCTAACCAACTGAGCTAATAGGCCAGTTATTTTTCTATTCTAATTATTATGTATTTAATTATGTAATTAATAAAATTTGATATGTGCAGGGAGACAACGATGAGGTGCCCCAGCAACCCAATGCTGGGTTGGCGTCAAAAAACAGATTTAAAGGTGCCAAGCTCCACACTAATTTCTCATGTGTTTTGGTTTCATCATCATTCGTCATATAAAATATAATTTTGAAGGTGTTACTGTGCGCGCTACACATCATCTCTAGAGCATTACATATAGCTGAGTTCTAGAATCTGATACTTTAATCCAAACAAATTCTAAATTCCAAGTGAGTATTTTTTTCAACTATCAGATTCTAGAATCCGGGCAAGTGTGTGGTTAGTCAAAGAAAAGGTGATAGTGTGGATAGTGGCGTCGAATTTTAGTCGATAGCCTATTTCACTCTCTCACTAATGTGAGGGCGACACTTCTCGCGTCACACTTATTACTGGGCTCATCACATTTTGTCTAGATTTTAGAATCCGATAGTTGAAAAAAATGTCCGCTCGGATTCTAGAGGCAGTTTCAAAACGGATTCTAGAATTTAGACAAGCAAAATTTTAAACTTTGAAATGCATTTATGTGTAATGAAGTTAGAAAATGGTGTGGTGTGAATATGATAGAGACTGAATTATAGGTAAATTAATTATTTTTTTCCATTGAATATAGGTAAATTATGTGAAAATATTGAACTGATTATGCAGGTGGGTCCCTATGAGTGGGTCACATATAAGGAGGCTTACGATGCTGCCATCCAAATGGGTTCAGCCATGAGGAATCGTGGTGTTAATCCTGTAACAAATCTTCATCTATGAATCAAAATTCAAGACATTTGTGTGTTTTTTGAGAATTAAATTTATTTGAAATTAATCTAACAAAACTTTTATATCACAAGGGAGAACGTTGTGGCATATATGGGTCCAACTGCCCCCAATGGATAATTGCAATGCAGGTAGTATATCACTTTCAATTTGCTAATTACCATGTTTAATCATAATTAGAACCAAATTAAAGAATCCTGATTTGCTGCATTGAACTACTTCTGAAATCAATGCAGTCAGTTGAACTTGATTGGTTTGATTCGATTTTGCTGTTTGCAGGCTTGTAACGCATTTGCAGTAACATATGTTCCATTATATGACACTCTCGGTTTGTGTTTTTTTTTTTTTTCCTTTCAGTCTCAATGTGCATGATTTTATCTTTTAAAACATATTTCGAAGTGTTTGATTTTACTTTGAGAAGGATAAACATGTATTCACTTCAACATAATTAAGTGCGTTTTTTATGTTTTGAATCTACATTTAGCTTTATTTAATGTGAAAACAAAATCACGAATTTGTAACTGTCTATTAAACTTGTCATGTCAATTAGCTTGAATTGAATAGTAGTTTATGGCTAATTAACAGGTTCTAATGCAGTGGAGTTTATCATAAACCATGCTGAAGTTTCAATAGCATTTGTACAGGATATCAAGATTCCTTCTGTAAGTTTTTTCCATTAAAAAAATCAAATAAGATTAACATTCTCAATTAATATGAATTAGTTATTTATTTACCAAGAATACACATGAATTAGTTATTTAATATTTTGTTTATATTAGAAACCAAACAGAGTATTATACTACTTGTGATTTTGTGTTATCCATTGAATCTGCACCTGCCATGCATGTTGGTCAGGGATTTAAATTTGGTGTCCCCAAATCATGTCCCCCAATCATGTCCCACGAATAGAATATCGCCACGTCATTAAAGAATTCTATTAGGAAATTAAAGATAAAAGCTAAAGGAAATATTTTAATGACGTGGCGATATTCTATTAGTGAGACATGATTGGAGACAAGATTTGGGAACACCAAATTTAAATCCGTTGGTCTGGTAGTTAGTGAACTTAACTTTAAGTAGAAGCCCCTTAGCTCAAACACATCTGAGCACATTTAACTTATAAAATAAAGTTAACCATTTGAAATAGCATTGGACATCTCTCTCTTTTTTCATCCCACTAAAGTAATGATTGTATCAACAGATTTTGTCATGTCTTGATCAGTGTTCAAGTCTTAAAAGTAAGTAAAATGTTTCTACTTTCTCTGTTACTATTAGTTTAAGGTTATCTTCATCTTTAATTTTAATGATAACCAAACTCTGTAACTTAATTGTATAGCTATTGTGTGTTTTGGTAACATTTCCACCACACAAAAGAAGGAAGCAGAGGAATTTGGTGCATCCTGCTTCTCATGGGAAGAGTTTCTCCAGTTGGTAGGAACCCTAATTTTTAATATTTTGATTGATTATTAGGAAACAGATTTTTCAACATTTAATCATGTGTCTTGGTTTTCTTTAGGGAAATTTGGATTTAGATCTACCAATAAAAAAGAAGACAAACATTTGCACAATCATGTACACAAGTGGAACAACAGGTGAACCCAAAGGTGTCATTATTAAAAATGAGGCTTTCATGGCTCAAGTGTTGTCTATTGACCAAATTCTCTTATTAACAGACAAAGTGGTAAGTTAGTTTTTCTTTCTTTCTTTTTCTTTTTTTTTCTTCAAAGTTCACTAGTTTCATGTAATATTATATATTTTCATGTTAAATGTTTTGGTACCTTTTGACCTTCAATTGCACTATTTTGACATGAATTTCGATTGCTTTCAGCGAAAAAAACAATTTCTTACTTCTAGTAAAATATACTTTTACATTGAGCTAATGGTAAAATAAACACACACTTCTAGTTATATTGGTAATTACTGACATGAAACTTATATTGTACTCTAATATTTATATAGGGAACAGAAGAGGATGTGTACTTTTCTTTTCTTCCTCTTGCTCATGTATATGACCAGATAATGGAGACTTATTGCATCTACAAGGGCTCCTCGATTGGATTTTGGCAAGGCGTAAGATTTCGATTTGGCTCTCGTTATTAATTCCTAGCTCATTCTTTTAAGGTTTTGCATCTAACCTGAGTAAGGATTCATGTGACTCATGATTGACTAGTGTCACACAACCGATAGATTTATTTTTTGATAAATTCTAATTTAAGGGTGAAGATCAACGATTCATAACTTATTAACTCTTGCAAACTCTTGAAGGATGTCAGGTTCTTAATGGAAGATGTTCAAGAACTAAAACCAACTATATTTTGTGGCGTTCCTAGGGTTTATGACCGCATTTATGCCGGTAAAGCAAGAATTTTTCTTGTGGCACTTCCATTTTTCTTTTGTGATACCTTATTTGAATGATGTGCTGTATATCTAAGCACTGAATTTAAGGTGCATGTACTTATGTAACTAGTTTTTCAAATAAGCATTGAAAAAAAGTTTTTCACTTGAAGCTGTCAACAGCAAAATTTCATTTGGAGGAACATTGCGAAGCGCGTTGTTTCAGTATGCATATAACTAGTATGTTTCGTCACTAAACTCTTTACCATTATAGACTTTTCGTTCAACCACCCTAAGCTTTTGGTTATTTGTAAACATACACCCTGGATAATTTTCTTCCCAATTATACTTAAAACTTTCACTAGCTTGTTCGCAATAGCTCAAACTTTTACTTTTAATTAGGAAGACATGGAAGTATAGGGTGCAAGTTCTTGATTGCGAGCGAATAAAAGTTTAAGGTCTAATTGGAAAGAAAAAAAATAGTTCAGGGTAGATCGCACATCACCAAAAAGTTTAGAGTAGTATTTGTTACACTTTTCCCTAAAACTAATTTGGAACCTATTAACAGCAAGTTGGGATATCTAGAGAAGGGTCTTCCACAAGACAAAGCTGCACCTTTGTTTGATAGACTTGTGTTTGATAAGGTATTCCACTTTATTATTTTGTTGTTTTTTTTTTGTTTGGAAAATTTATGTTTGAGAATTGAAATATTAGTTTTTATTGGATAGGTGAAACAAGCATTGGGTGGAAGAGTTCGAATCCTATTATCAGGAGCTGCTCCTTTGGCTAGGCATGTGGAAGAGTTTTTGAGGGTCACTTTTGGATGTACTTTGTCACAAGGATATGGTATAGTAAATTGAATCTTTTGGTTAAAAAAAAAGTGGGGGTTAATTGTTTTATGTTATTTTGGTGATGAATATTCAATGCAAAATTTCTAAGAAAGTAGTTGTCACATGTTTGATTAATAGTTGGACAAACGTGACAATCGTTCTGAAAATATATAAACAATTATGTGATTTGTTTGGACACATATTTGAACCACACTCAATGCAAGCAAGAATTACTTGCCTCTTATGAAATTAATTTCATGTTGAACCACTTATGGAACAAACACATACTTAATACACTAAAGTATGGGCATTTATGTCATTTAATGTGTGTTTCGTTACATGACAAATCAGGTCAAATGGGAACTCAAAATGTTTAAGCTTCTAGTTGTTGAATGAAAATGCATCAAGATAAATCCCATTAAAATGTGAAACCAAACATACACTTAACTATGCCATATTAGTTTATTGTCGTTTTGATGTATCAGGTCTAACGGAAAGTTGTGGAGGGTGTTTCACCTCGATAAGCAATGTGTTCTCTATGATGGGAACAGTCGGAGTTCCTATGACAACCATTGAGGCTAGGCTTGAATCCGTGCCAAAGATGGGATATGATGCGCTTTCTAGTACGGAAGCTCGCGGAGAAATTTGCCTAAGAGGGAATACCTTGTTTTCTGGTTACCATAAGCGTCAAGATCTTACTGAAGAGGTCCTGGTTGATGGTTGGTTTCATACCGGTAAGCTTTTGCTTGTTTAAGCTTCCATTTAACGTGACATGCGTTACGAAACAAAATTACTTGTTGTGATTTTTTGTTGTACGCATCCCAACATTGTTCAAGGGAAACATACTTTTTAGCTCCCATTCTAAATGCACTTTGTTGGTTTACTATGATTTGAAATTCATGACAGGTGACATTGGAGAATGGCAACCAAATGGAGCCATGAAAATTATTGATAGAAAAAAGAATATCTTTAAATTATCTCAAGGAGAATATGTTGCTGTGGAGAATATTGAAAACAAGTACCTACGGTGCCCTCTTATAACATCGGTATTTTTTTGAATTTCAGTTTTCTATTTTCATAAATAATTGCAAAATTGTTACCTTTATTCCATTCTCTTTCATGTTTTCTAATATTCGTAAAGAAAACACTAAAAACCAAGATATTCTTGTTTCTAATGTTTCTTATACAATTTTTGTACAAAACAATTTTTTTTTTATATGAGAACAGGAAATGGAATCAGTAAATAAAAACACAAACCAAACAGTAACATTGCGACGATGTAAATGTTTTTTATTTTAATTCCATATGCAGATTTGGGTTTATGGAAACAGCTTTGAGTCATTCTTGGTGGCAGTGGTGGTCCCTGAAAGAAAACCCCTAGAAGATTGGGCAATGAAACATAATTTTGCTGATGATTTTGAATCTTTATGCGAAAATCTGAAGGCTAGAAAACACATTTTGGAGGAGCTCAACAACACCGGCCGGAAACACCAAGTATGTACGCGGAATACCTAATTCCACGCACGTAATTTTTGTTATCGCCCTTAGGTGGATAAATCTTTTGTTGTTTATATGTTTATTTATTTATTTATTTTGATCTCACTTGATAAATTTCACATGAAAAATATTTTCTCAGCTTCGTGGGTTTGAGATGCTAAAAGCAGTTCATCTAGAACCAAATCCCTTTGACATGGAGAGAGATCTAATAACTCCAACATTCAAATTGAAGAGACCACAATTGCTTAATCACTATAAGGTTTGTCTCATTTTCTGTCATCAATATAATAACTTTTGCATATTTCTTTCACTTTATGGATCGGTGAATGGAACCGGTTTTGATGAGGTACGAAGTGAACCAGTTTTATGGATAGGTGAACCTATTTTGAAATCCGAACTGATTTTGCACCGTATTTCACATATAAAATCTGAGACTTAGAGTGCTTTAGATTACAAAACTAATAAAAAAACAAACAAAATATAAAATGGTTCTCTTTGCAAACACAATTTGCAGGATTGTATTGATCAATTATACAAGGAAGCAAAGGCAAAGATGATGTGAGGTGACAAGAGGAAATTTTATATGCAGTTAAACTAATTTGTACCTGTTTCCCAAGAATCTAATCTAGTTATTTTTTATTATGTATTGAGTGAAGTGAAACTAAATTAAAGGCTTATTATTTGTAGCATATTGATATAGCATCCATGTATCATATATATATATATATATATATATATATATGAAGGAAGGATCCATTGTTTTCCTAACAAAATAGTTAGCCTATTGGACATAAACATTTTGGATTTGTTATTCTTAAACATTCAACTTCATGGTCTAAACATGAAGGAAGGATCCATTCCAGCAGCACTCATATATAGGATTCAATACAAGGTCATGAACACTTGTAACTCTAGAGTCTTTCTAAAATCTGATGATAGAGAAACAACTCTATTTGTCACATATATGACAAAAGCAAATGTCACCATTCCTAGGCTCATCAGATGGGATGAAGTCCAACTCCCAAAATCGTGGTCTATAGAAAGAGCCACTCGTACCATTCCAAGACAAGCGCCAAAGCTTCAAGAGATTAGACAATCTGACTCAGAAAGGGTAGAAATTATCTTTGATAGAAGAAACTCGTTCTCTTCTAGGTCAGAAGCTTCCTATAGGTCAGATACCTCCCAGGTAGAATTCATGTCAGCCAGGAGATCATTCTCTGTAGCATCCCAACCAACATTTAGAACCATTAATCCTAGGACTGTAATACCTGAAGTCAATTTACATGGAATAGAGACAAGTTCTACAATTCCTAGAACCACTTATCAAGCAAACGAGGATGAAGATCAAAGATCTGTACAGTCCCCAACCTACTCTTCTATGAATGACCATTATGATGTTATCTCATAAGTTCCTCATAGATAAAGAAGCCCTCCGTAAAAACTTTTATTCTGAGGATTGGGAACCTCAGAGGACATGGTTTTTCAATAACTTTAAGGGCCTAAAAAGAAAAGAAATTCAAGAGAAATATGACAGTTTTCTCGAAAAAGTTCACATGAATATCCCCTTCTTTGATTGGTTTCATGCTTACACAGTCAAAACCCAAATAAATTATCCTTTTCAAACAGAATTAGTAGGACAAGGAACTACTAATGTTATCACTATTTGGCACCTGAAAGATAGTGAAATGGTTAGGTCAGAACTACCTCCTTCCAATCAGTATCAGTTACCGAATATTAGGGATGATAAACATCACCCTGTGATAGCATCACCTTTCAAAACCAAAAATCTAGAGGAAGAGGTCACTTCTAGAGATATCAAAAGCCTAATGGAACAGGCGAACTATACCAACAAATATCTTCAGGTTATAGGGGAAAAGATTTCTTCCCCTAAACAACCTCCTCCCCTAGGAATTCATTCAGGACTTTCATCATCAGAAGATGCCTCCACATCTAGATCTCTTGAAAAACCATTGTTCAAGCCTTTCAAACTTTCCCACAAGGCTAAACAAACATTACAAAAGGCCAAGCTTAGGACTGAATCTGATTCATCCAATGAGCTCTTGAGTAGGATTAATGATTTACTCAAAACAACTATTGTCCCTGATACACCACAACAGGAAGTTACTTCAAAAACTAGGCAAACCTCCAAATTATCCATTAATATGGTCAATCAAGAAGAATCCCAAGAATCTGATCTCCAATCGGACCAAGAGTCCGCTAAGGCGTGCCCCATCCTGACAAATTCCATAACGAAATGGAAAGGACTAACCAAGACTTACTCACAACCAATGGTAGCACCAGATCTAGCATTAGACCAAGATTCTAGGTTCAATAGCTTCAATGCCAACAATGTCTATGAGTGGAACATAGATGGAAAGACTGAGTACAACATCATGACTATGCTCCAGCATATGACCATGGTGTGCACGGCATATCAAACAGCTCACGATAGCTCAGAAGAAGTTATAGCAAACATAATAGTATCTGGGTTCTCAGGACAACTTAAAGGATGGTGGGATAACTATCTCAGTGAAGAAGATAAAGCTAGCATTTTTTCCGCTATTAAAACAGACGAACAAGGAGAACCTATCCTTGACGGCAACGGGGAAACTATTCCAGATGCTGTTAGCACCTTAGTTTTTACCATAGCCCAACACTTCATAGGGGATCCATCTTTATGGAAAGATAGGTCTGCAGAATTACTCTCAAACCTTAAGTGTAAAACCTTAGCTGATTTTTGATGGTATAAGGATACTTTCCTTACCAGGGTTTACACCAGAGAAGATAGTCAACAACCTTTCTGGAAAGAAAAATTCTTGGCAGGATTACCAAAATCTCTAGGAGATAAAGTTAGAGATAAAATTAGAAGCTTAACACCTGATGGGATCATCCCGTATGACAAGCTCAGCTATGGACAATTGATTTCTTTTATCCAAAAAGTAGCCTTAAAAATTTGCCAAGATGACAAAATTCAAAGGCAGCTAGCCCGAGAAAAGGCCCAAAACAAGAAGGATTTAGGATCTTTTTGTAAGCAATTTGGTCTTCCAGGATGCTCAAAGAGAAAAACCAAAAGACCTAACAAGCAAGATCATGAGGATAAACCAAAGAGATTTCCTAGTAATAGGTATAGAAATCCAAAAAAGGCTCCTAGAACAACAACAACTACTAGATAAAAACTCCTAGGCAGTCCTCGTCCAAATCCCCAATCATCTGCTATAGTTGTAAAAAACCCGGACATGTAAGCAAATATTGTAGACTCCGAAAAAGGATTAGCAATCTTAATCTTGAACAAACTATAGAAGATCAAATTAGTAGCCTCCTTGTGGATACCTCCGATGAAGAATCAGAAAAGGAAGGGTCGGAAGATTTAAACAATATCCAACAGGATGATGAGATTTCTTCCTCAGATAATGAAGAATTTCCAGAAATTAATGTTCTTACAAAAGAGCTAGACCTTTTGTTTGAAGCCATTAATTCAATCCCTGATCCTCAGGAAAAGAAGGTATACCTAAACAGGTTAAAGGAATCCTTAGAAAAGAAAAAAGCTAAAACTTTAGTGATTACCAATAAGTATGACCTTAAACCAATCATTAAAAGATTGGAAAGAAGTTCGGTTAAACCTGTTACCATCCAAGATCTCCAAATTGAGATTAATAATCTCAAACAAGAAATAAAAGAGATCAAGGAGCAACAACAAATTCACCAAACTATTCTAAATCAATTAGAGGATTTAGAGAATAACTCGGAGGAACCAGAAACCAGGACACCTGATCCTATCTGTACTAAGGATGGAGAAGAACAAGATTTCCTTAGGCTAATTAACCGATTAACCATCCAGAAGTTTTATATTCAAGTCAAAATCAAAATAGAGGATTTTGTATTAGATACTATGGCACTCTTCGATACTGGTGCTCATTCAAATTGTATTCTCGAAGGATTAATTCCAACTAAATATTTTGAGAAAACCACAGAGAAACTAAGCACTGCTAGTGGATCTAGGCTTAAAATCAAATATAAGCTCTTCAATGCCCTTATTAAAAATGGTAATTATCAGGTAAAAACTTCCTTTTTGTTAGTCAAGGACCTCAAAAATGAAGTAATTTTGGGAACCCCCTTTATTAGAGCATTATTTCCCTTAGAAATCTCTGATGAAGGAATTAGTACCAAACATCTAGAAAGGCAAATAGTCTTTAGATTTGTCAAGAAACCTATAGTAAAGATTCTCAATATCATTGATCATAAATCAAATCAGATCAATTTCCTCAAAGAGGAAATCTCGTTCAAAACAATTCAAGCTCAACTAGAGCAATCCCATATCCGACAAAGAATAGAAACTTTGCAACGACATATTCAATCTACAATTTGTTCTGATCTCCCAAATGCTTTTTGGAACAAAAAAAAGCATATTGTTGAATTGTCTTATGAGAAGGACTTCAAAGAAAGTCAAATCCCTACCAAGGCAAGACCAATCCAGATGAATGAGGAACTCCTCCAATATCGTCAGAAAGAAATTAAGGATCTCTTAGATAAAGGGCTTATCAGGAAAAGCAAAAGTCCTTGGTCTTGTTCAGCCTTTTATGTCAACAAACAAGCTGAGGTTGAAAGAGGAACTCCCAGATTAGTGATAAATTATAAGCCTCTAAACCAAGCTCTACAATGGATTAGGTATCCTATTCCTAATAAGAAAGATCTTCTAAATAGGATACATGCTGCCAGAATCTTTTCAAAGTTTGACATGAAATCTGGATATTGGCAGAATCAGATTAAAGAAACTGACAGGTATAAAACCGCATTTACTGTCCCTTTTGGCCAGTATGAATGGAATGTGATGCCTTTTGGGTTAAAGAACGCCCCCTCTGAATTTCAGAAGATCATGAATGATATTTTCAATCCTTATTCCAAATTTTCAATTGTTTATATTGATGATGTTTTAATTTTTTCTCAGTCTATAGACCAATATTTAAACATATCAATATATTCATCAATGTTGTCCGTCAAAATGGATTGGCAGTCTCAAGCTCAAAACTTTGTCTTTTCCAAACTAAAATTAGATTCCTTGGTCACATGATCCATCAAGGAACAATTGTCCCTATTAGCAGATCGATAGAATTTGCTGATAAATTTCCAAATCAAATTATTGACAAAACCCAACTCCAAAGATTCTTAGGATGCCTTAATTATGTTGGAGACTTTGTCCCTCATCTCAATAACATCATTAAACCTTTGCATGATCGTCTTAAGAAAAATTCCCCTCCCTGGATAGATCAACACACTAGTGTGGTTAAGCAAATCAAACGCCAGGTCAAAGACCTCCCTTGTTTGTATCTCCCAGTACCCCAAGCCTATAAAATAGTTGAGACTGATGCGTCAGATATTGGTTATGGTGGCATCCTCAAACAAAAATTGCATGGCAAAGAGCATATCATTGCATACACTTCAAAACATTGGAATTCTGCACAGCAAAATTACTCAACTGTCAAAAAAGAAGTTTTAGCAATTGTACTTTGTGTATCAAAATTTCAATCTGATTTACTTAATCAAAAATTTTTAATCAGAGTTGATTGCAAATCAGCAAAAGATATTCTTCAAAAGGATGTAAAAAATTTGGCTTCTAAACAAATTTTTGCTAGATGGCAAGCTATTTTAAGTGTTTTTGATTTTGAAATAGAATATCTCAAAGGCACTTCAAACTCTCTCCCTGATTATCTTACTCGTGAATATTTACAGGGAAAATAGGCTTATGCCTAGAAAAGCAGCAATGGCCTCTTCAAGGGTTCGAGGAGTTAGAATAGCCCTATCTGGGCTTTCCAAAAAGTCAGGGTCATCGACCCCAACTGGGTCACCTACCCAAAACCAATCTGAGTCACCGACTCAAACTGGGTCATCTACCCAGAAACAAACCGGGTCATCTACCTAGGTTCAATCTTTAGTGGCTGAGTCATCAACTCAGCAACAAACTGCAAAACAAACCAAGGCAGATTATGCCTTCCCAATCCGAACCCTTTTAGCCCTCCAAGATTGTGGCTTAACCCACCTTCCAACCAAAACCTGGGCAGAAATTGCCTCAGAAGACGAAAATGAAACCCTTGACCTAGCTACTCTCATTAAAGAAATGGCTAAGTCAAAAACAATAATTTCTGGCCCTAGCCAAAAACAGATCCAAACCCAAACTCAATCCTCTAAAAAGCCAGCCAACCCTTATATTCCAAAAAACAAGTTTTCTTCGGTAATCCAAATGGAACCTGAGTTTTGGGATAAATCCCCCCACAAAATTCCAATAAAAATATTTCCAGAAGGATTTCATTTTAAACCAACTGCTTTAAACAAAACTCGACAGTTTTATGAATTCATATTAATTGATTCAGATTTTGTCACAATCAAACATTATAAAGATAAAAATGATTCTTCAGTAATCACCCATTCAACAATCCAGATTTTAAAGGTGATTACTCCAAATCAATTTGGGAAAAATCCCAACAATTTAAAAAAGTTTTCGCAAAATTTTGATCCCATTGGCTATAACTACTGGGATTACATTGATGCTTGGAGCCGAGTTTTCTGGTTTCAAAACAAGATAAATCGGCATTCTTGGCTTATATATTTTAAGAGAGGTGTTAATTACACTTTTCTAAACTGGTTTATTCAATGGTGGGATTTCTTTGGTCCCATTCCCCAAATTTTACCTCCTCTAGCAGAGGAAGGTTTCAAACTTTTTTCAAAAATGTACAATTCAAAGGAATCATGTATTCCGGCGGATTTAAAGTTTTTCTCAGTATTCTCTTTGGCCTGAATATTTTCCTAGCAATACAGATATGGGAACAGAGATCATCCTGAAAGGCTCCTTCTATTAAGAAGAGATTCTTTCGTCAAATGGTGGACCGAATTTGATGCATCTAGGGCAAATCCAGATGAGGTCAAAAGTTGGTTCTCTGCAAACTCCAGTTTCTTGAAGCCAGCTGATCCGAAAACGTCTTTGTTTCTCAATCAAAAGGCAAAAATTACAGCAGCACTTGCAGCTTCCCAAACAAAAGAAAGTTTTGCAAAAAATTTGCAAAACATTCTCAATTTGCTCCAAGAGAAGGATAAGTCATCTCTTCCAAGCTCTTCTGCTTCAGCAGCATCTTCAGATGACTACTATCAAAATGAAGATGATTGTTTTGGAATCAACTTAGGAGATGATTGAACAAGAGTCATCATTTCCTGTCAACCTGAACTGTAGCTAATTTTCTAGTCACGAAACCGGAACTGTAGCTTCAAGTCAGAAACCGGCATTGTAGCATAGGATCCTGTCATGAAACCGAAACTGTGCAAATAGTGTTTTTTAATTTCTATTTAAGGAGGCCTCGACCATGTTGTGAGGTACCCTTTTATGATCGAGTAACTTAGAGAGAGAATTTTAAGTGAGAGAAGCTCTGAGAGATATTCTGTAAGCTTTTCTTCTGTTTTAATAAGAATTCTCTTTCTGTAATTTTTTTTTCCCTTCTCCCTCCAGCCGACATCGTTGAGACTACTCGCAATCGGCTTTCTTTTTCTTTTCTTTTTCTTTTTAATTAAAGCTTTATAATACTGGTCCAATTCCAGTTTTAATTTCATAATACTGGTCCACTTCCAGTTTTAATTTCTGCATTTTACATATTTGCATATTATATTGTTGCATATATTTAGCATTCCGTCTGCATTCCTGCTTCTCTGACTTTTAATTTTCCAGTAGCTTCCGTCGGGATCTCTGGTATCAGAGCCTGATGGGCAAGTAGGAATATATTTGTTGATGTTAAGTTACTGTTTATCTCTATGAATCTGGAATATTGTAAATTATTTTTAATTTATAATGACCATATATTATTAATCTTAACTGGAAGTACATGCAATTAAATCATATTGGTAAAGAAGCTGTAGCAGTAAGTCCTGATGGAAGGCCGTAAGACTAATTTGTCGATGCTCTCTTTAGAATATATGATTTAAGTGCCATGGTGGGTATAGTTAAGATAAATAACATGAAAAAAAAGATTTTTGATAAATGGATGTGTAGGTATATAGCCTAAAACCCAGATTCATTGGATATTCATTAACTTGATAAATATTTTTCTATGGAACCAAATGATGGTAATAATGATATCAGAAGTTGTTATCATGGCTAGTTTATTACGATCTCTTTCTCGACGCCTTTCTATTAAAACTTCAGCTACCCCATCTTCATCAAAATCTAATCAAAGTGTGCTCACTGAGCAAAATACTAGCCAGGAGGAAATTCCTCCTAAACATAACATCTTCGAAGAAGAAGTCTGCTTTGAGGATATCAACCAAGCCATAGACAACTGGGAAATACCAAAAATCCCTCAGGATGAATTATACATCCCTGAAGAGTCTAAACTGGCTCGTAGTTCTGACTACATAATCAAAACTGCTGAAAACAACATCCATCTGGGACCAGAGGCAGGAGAAGAATTTCATCTCCTGACAAAACAATCCATAACAGAACATGCTAGAAAATACAGGTATCTCCACATCGGATGTGTCCAAGTTGCAGTGAAACCTCTTATTAGAGAAGGTCTTCACGCTTCAATCCTCATGTGTCTTAGAGACATTAGGCACCAAGATTTCAAAGATTCCCTCTTAGGAACTGTCGAAACGAGCCTATACATATATATATATATATATATATATATATATATAATTAATATACAATTGAGCCTTCAATTTTGTCACATGTTGATTCATAGAGTATTTTTAATTTTTAACAAATTCATATATTATCTTTTCTTAATGTCATTTTATGAATACACCATAGTATTAATTATATATTTTACAAGTACAACCAATAAAGCCAAGCCCAAAAGTCTTCCAATCAATTTCAATTTTGGCAATTTTTACATATACAAACCAGAAAACACAACTGAATTATCAAACATTCTCTAGGTATTTCTGGATATCAACTTCCAACAAATAACTAAAAAGAAAAAACTTTAATCAATTCACAAATGATGATGGATTAATAATAACTATAAATAATTCCAATCTAATATTATTTGTCATGATAGTTTTAGAAATTTAGCTTAGAGAGCGCTACTATCCGCACAACAAATCTACTTTAGAAATCTAGAAATTGAGCGAACATTTTTTAACTTCCAGATTCTAGAATTCACGCAAGTATGTGGTTAGTAAAAAAAGGTGATGGCGCGATAGTATAGCGTCAAGGTTTAGAAGCTAAGATAACTTATTTCACTCTCTCACTAATGTGTGAGTGACACTATCCGCACCACACTAATTACTAGATTCACTACATTTCACTCTCTCACTAATGTGAAGGACCAATATGACTTCACTCAAAAAAAATTGATAGGGAGTAAATCAACATTAAAGACAAATATTAGGGATTGAAATGTGTTAATATTAGGGATTGAAATGTCTTTTTCATAATTTCTTGAAACAAATGAATCAACTATTGTAAATTTTGATTTAATTTTTAACTAAAAATAGATATTGATAAAATATACAATTGAGCCCTCAAATTTTGTCACATGCAGATTCATAGAGCTATTTTTAATTTTTAACAAATTCATATATTATCTTTTCTTATTAAATGCAAATTTAAGATTTTTTTAGCAAACTTAGGTTTAAAATTCCATTGTCAATTGCTCCACAGAAGAACTTCTTAGTGGTGACATGATTTAGTATGGGTCATATAGTAGGGGAGTAATTGGTTAAATGAAAAGGAGCTTCAAAGTATTGGGAACGACTCTTCTACTCTTTTTTGGAAGATAAATGGTTAGGTGGGGTTCGATTATTGAAAGAAAATTTTCCAAGACTTCATTATTTTGAGGCTAATCCAATGTCGTTGGTTGATCATAATGGAAGATGGGAGGACAACCATTGGATATGGGAAGTTAATTGGTGTAGGACACCATTTGTCCATGAGGTTCAACATTTGAGAAACCTGATGGAGATATCACAGGGTGTTAGTGATGGGTGGTAATGATGATTTCAGGTTGGTTAATTATGAACATTCTTTGGCAATGCAAAGCCCCTATTAAATGTCAAATGTCTGTTCTTTTTCTGGCATATATTGCTTCATTCCATCCCTGGCAAGTTGCAACTTCTTAGTCGTGGTATTATTTTGGAGAATATCGCCTACACTTTCTGTAATATGCACGGTGAGGAACCAATTCATTTATTTCTCAGGGGTCCAATTACTTATAGTACTTGGGTGGATATTGCTAAATGGTTAGAGGTAACGTAGTCTTCCTGAATTGGCTTGATGGTCACTTTCTTGCGTGGAGGGGACTTGGCCAACATAAAAAAAAATGCAGTGTTTTACAATTATTTGGTTAGTGTTATGTGGTCAATATGACTCCACAGAAACTATATTGTCTTTGGTAAGAGGGTGTAGTGGATTGTAAAGAGTTATTAGATTTTATTCATTTGCAATCTTGGCGATGGATTTGTAGTTCTGTAAAGGGATGTTCCTTTAGCTTTGTAGATTGGTGTTTTAACCCTAAAGTGTGTCTCTCAATTTAGTTTGTATGTAGGAATGGTTTCTATTTTTCTTGTTTTTATTGTTCTTTGCTTGTAATGGGTTGGACATTCACTTTTCTATTTGTAGGCGAATAGTTGGAAAAGCAAACCTTAATTGCAAAGAAATGCCTGAAAAGCAACATGTTAATGTACTAAGTCATCCCACAAAGACAATACATCAAAGATAACTGCAAAAATATAAAATTAAAAGTTCCTAAGAATAATGATGAATTTAAAACATTTAGACCGTTAATGAAAGTCCAACATAACACATTAGACAATAAAAACTATGTCATTATCACCTTGTAGGTTAAAAGAAAATGCATTTAAAGTGCATCACAAACAAAAAAAAATGACGATGTTTTTTATTATATACCATTTCGACAATAAAACAACGACATTTTGGGTGTCCTACATGTCACGTAACATGTCATGCTGAACTTTCATTAAACAGTATGATCACTAAACAAATGCCAAGGACCAAAATGAACCACAAATCAGAAAGTAAGGGACCTAAATGCTCAATTTATAAAGTTAAAGACCAATGCGAATAAATTGAAAAAACCCATGGACCAATGTGACCCTTCACTCTTTCATAAATTATTTGAATATCTTATAATTAATTTTTACCTTCATAACTTAGAAACACTATAATTAATATATTATTTTATTTAACATCACTATCTATCTATCTATTATATATATTAAAACACAACGTACAACCATAAATTTGACACATAAAATACTTTCTTTTGTACCATTTTGCAACCTAAGCAATTTTACCTATAACCTTTGTGGCACAACATAACCATAGTCAACTAATCTTCTTTTCAGTGCTACCACATTGTGCCTTTAGGATAACCCTAGTGATAAAAATTTATCAAAAAAGACTAAGTTCAAAGTTTGCAAGGCATCGTTCGCATCTGATCAATGAGTAAACTGCTTCGTCATCTCGGTTGAACACACTTGGGTTTGAATATCGATGTCGATAAATGATTCGGCTGGAATCCACTTGACAATGCACATTCCCGCACAATGAAGGAGCATCATTTGAGTATACATAATGATCAATTCACATGTTGCGGATCACTTCTCGTGTTTTTTCGCGGCATACAAGTAGGCATTTGTCTGCCTTTAAGTTCAGATACATGCGGAGACCATTTTCTCTTTTTTCTAGGTCTACATCATTCATCAATACCATGTTGTAGACATACATTGACAGAACATTGCACCCATTGAGGGACGAAACTCTTAACCTCTGAATTCTTGCTTTGATTTGAATCTACTAGAAAATGGAACAAAACAATCCTAAATTCTAATTCTAAGTTGCCGTTGGCTATGCAACGGTTATAAAAATTTATATGGTGAGTGTCGCTGTAAATCCATGGTTCATAGGGGTACCGAAACATGTTTGTACACCATTGGTCACTTGCTGCTTCATAAAAAATTTTACATACAACCTTTACATTCATGTGGTCTCTGATCGACATTGCTGATACCTTAGTCACAACTTTAACAAGAAGATCCTTTGACAATTTTTCAACAATGTTTTGCATGTTTGATTCAGCCATGAGTATGGAGTTGAAATATCAAACCGAAATAAATGGTGGTTAAAAAGAGGCAATGAGATTCATTTATATACACGTGAAATGTTACAAAATAGAACGCTTTGATGAACCATTGCAACCTTTTCATGATTAAAAGTATATGTCTGACGTTTGCACCCTTTCATGAAATGATTTGTTGAGCAATTGCAAACCTTGAACGATGAAGAGGTGTGTGTTAAAAGTTTAAAACCTTTCATGGAAATCAAATTTTTTGAAATCAAATAATATTAGAGTAATTCATAAAATTAAATCAACAAAAGGAGGTGTCTTTCCTCTCCACCATTTTTATGAACAAAAAAAATCAACAAAAGGTCGATGTTGTAAATTTTAATTATAAATTTTAAATTAAAGTTACCCATTTGAAAAATTAGATACAAAATCTTACTGAAATTTCTCTAATTTTGCCGGGTTGAAAAAGATATTTCAAATCCAAGCTTTTTAATGACTTTCAATTTCAATCCCTATTGTTAGGTTGGAAAATTAAACGTTATATTGTTTTATATGTGTAATTTTTCCTTAAATGGTCTCCTTAATACTCATGCCAATTTGCGTATGGGATTTAGACAAATACTCAAAGCTTCAACCATCGGACCAAGTTGATGGGTGCATTAGTTCCTCAACATTAAACTATATATAAATTTAAATATTTGAATTTTGTTTGTTATATCTTTTTGGTGTTGATTGATATATTTATCTTTTAAAGATTAAAATTAGTTGTAAAATAATTATAGGTAGAACAAATCTAATTATACATTAATCCTCTAAACATTAAAATATATGTAATTAAATTTTGTAATTTTGCTTATTTTCTGACCTCTGCTGATCTATTAATCTATCCTTTAAAATTTTAGCATTACTAAATTATTGTGTGTCCCTTATTATTATTTTTTCATATAGTTTTGATTATTATCTATATCTATTACAAGTGAAAAAGTTAAAATGAGAAAATAATATACTGTGTTTGAACAAAATAGTTAGGGAATACGTGATCTTTTTAGTGTCTATATAAAATTTAAGCACATGTAAAAAATAATAAAATGTTAATATTTTAGTTTTAAAACTTCAAGGAACTCATTTAGTTACCGAAAATTGGGGGTCTAATTTATTTTGAAGAAATCTTTGGAAGAATCTTTTGTATTTCAATAAAACTCGATAAAAGTCATAACTAAGGAGGGACTAATTTAGGTACAAAATTAAATATATTTTTATATTTTAATTTATATTTATACCCTTTCAACTTAATTAGTCTCTTCAAATATATATATATATATATATATATATATATATATATATATATATATATATATATATATATATATCAATTTATGTACTGATCAAATGTTTTAAAACTACAAAAGTTAGTTCCTCAATTTAAAGTAAATGAATCTTTTAAGGAATAATTTAGCGATAAATATGCAACGGGTCAAATTGATGTTAAATAAATTTCGATTGGATCAATTTAATTTATAAAGAGATGTTTGAAAATTCCTTAAAAAATCTTAAAATATTTTAAAATTACAATTTCTGTTCATATATTAGGATTGCAAAAGTAATAATGAAAGAAATAATTTACTCTATTTAAATTCATTGGCTCTTGAAGTCAATAACATATGGTTCCTGCATGAGTTACAAAGATAAAAAATTATAACACAAACTTATAATAAATTTATAATTGCACTATTATAATGAAGCATTTAATACTTTAGTTGAAGTCAATTTTATATATAAATATTGATAGATTATTTTTTACATTGAATATAGATAAATTATGTGGACATATTGAACTGATTTTGTAGGTGGGTCACTATGAGTGGGTCACATATGATTGGAGGAGGCTTATGATGCTGCCATCCGAATGGGTCAGCCATGGCCCATGAGTAACCATGGTGTTAATCCCCTAACAAATTTTCATCTATGAATCAAAGTTTAAGACACTTGTGTGTTTTTTGGGAATTAAATTTATTTGAAATTAATCTAACAATGCTTCTATATAATATATCATAAGGGAGAACGTTGTGGCATATATGGGTCCAACTGCTTCCAATGGATAATTGTAATGCAGGCACGGTATCACTTTTAATTTGATAATTATTACTCTCTCCGTTTTTTATTATAAGCAACTTTTTAGAAATACTATGTTATTGATTATTAATAAATTTAATTACTTTTATTGTATTTAATGAAAAAATATCTAAAATGTGTTTAATAATTAATTCACTTACTATTTATAATAAATATGTTATCTCTCTATAATAAATTTTTTTTGTTTACAGGAGCGGGATTACTGCGGGGGAAAGGGAATAAGAATTTTTATTTATATCCCTGCCACACACACCAACTATGTTGGGCTCACGGGATTTTCTATAATAAATTTGATAGGAGTATTCTAGGAAAATAAGTCATTTTTTATTTGGAACTAACGATATTAAATGAGGTTAACCAACATTCTTGATTAGTGTATAATTAATTATTTTTTATTATAATCGAAAACAAAAAGAGTATGTTTAATCATGATTAGAACCAAATTAAATTGTTTGGTTCATTAAATGTTCGTTTTGGTTTTTATGGTTTTTATTTTAATAGCCCTAGATGTTGGAGACTTGGAATGCTTTAGATTACACAACTAATTAAAAAACAAACAAAATATAAAATGGTTCTCTTTGCAAATTTTATATGCAGTTAAACTAATTTGTACCTGTTTCCCAAGAATCTAATCTAGTTATTTTTTATTATGTATTGAGTGAAGTGAAATTAAATTATAGGCTACAAGCAAAATTATTATTTGTAGCATATTGATATAGCATATGTCTATCAATATCCAATTGCCCATTCAACCATTCATAAAAAGATTGCAAAGCAAGATTATTTGAAAATTTTGAACAGCTAGTTATTTTATGTATTGAATTTTCATCATTTGCTAGAAACCATTGGTGTGATACAGAGTGTGATGTAACTTATGTAATATATATCACACCC
Source organism: Cyamopsis tetragonoloba (assembly GCA_037177725.1). Lineage (NCBI taxonomy): Eukaryota > Viridiplantae > Streptophyta > Magnoliopsida > Fabales > Fabaceae > Cyamopsis > Cyamopsis tetragonoloba. The sequence continues at coordinate 47,597,997 of CM074122.1, read as the reverse complement.
AAAAGTCTTCCAATCAAATTCAATTTTGGCAATTTTTACACATGCAAACCAGAAAACACAACTGAATCATCAAACATTCTCTAGGTATTTCTAGATATCAACTTCCAACAAATAACTATCTTACAATTTGGGTTTGGACCTAACTCACTCCCAAAAACTAGCTTGTAGGAGGAGGATTGTCACACCCTTATAAACTCAACAATGGCCATATCACTAGCCGATGTGGAACTTCTAACACGCCCAGCACTACACAGCTGGAGCGTGAACAAACACGGGTAGGCAAACAAACAGGTGACCCAACAATACGAGACTAATAAACACCCAATAACACACCAACAACACGGGGGCCCAACAAACGGATCTAGGATAGGCTCTGATACCATCTTACAATTTGGGTTGGGGCCTAACTCACTCCCAAAAGCTAGTTTGTAGGAAGAGGATTGTCACACCCTTATAAACTCAACAATGACCATATCACTAGCCGATGTGAGACTTCTAACAACTAAAAAGAAAAAACTTTAAAGAATTCACAAATGAGGATGGATTAATAATAACTATAAATAATTCCAATCTAATATTATTTGTCATGGTAGTTTTAGAAATTTAGCTTAGAGGGCGCTACTATCCGCACAACAAATCTAGTTTAGAAATTTAGAACTTGAGCGAACATTTTTTAACTTCAAGATTCTAGAACTCGCGCAAGTACGTGGTTAGTTAAAAAAGGTGATGGTGCGATAGTATAGCGTCAAGGTTTAGATGCTAAGATAACTTATTTCACTCTCACTAATATGTGGGTGACATTATTCGCACCACACTAATTACTAGGCTCACTACATTTCGCCTAGGTTCTAGAATTTAGGAGTTGAAAAAAAAAATATCTGCTCAAATTCTAGAATCAGTTTCAAAATGGATTCTAGAACCTGGACAAGCAAAGTTTTAAACTACCAAATTCCAAAACTCGTTTATGTGTGGTAAGACCAGAAAATAGTGTGGTGTAAATATCGTCACTCCTAATGCTTCTATTTTGTCCCAAAATTTGCAGTCTAGCTCTGTAATAATAATAAATAAATAAAATTCATCTTAACTTCATTTTTAATGACTTGTGAGAGTATATGTATATTTTGGTCACACAAATAAAAAAATTGAAAAATACATCATTTAATCTTTGACCTTTTTTACGAAAGTTCACATAGTTCTTAATATTTTTGATAGTGTATTTGGGTCCTGATATTTTGATCCTTGATTAATTTTGGTCCCTGGGTTAGTTAAATGTTAAAACCATTAACAGAAGTCCAACATGGCACGTCAAATGTCACGTTGGACAATCAAACTATGTCATTCTCACTTTGTAGGTTAAAAAAAATGTTTTTTTAATAAAAAACGATTAGTACACTACAGAAGAACAAACTCTTATTTCTAAGATTTCGGAAGAAAAAATGCTTTTTAAATGTATCATGAAAAAAAGACAATGTTTTGGATTATATATCATCTTAGCAATAAAACAACAAAATTTTGGGGGTTCTACGTGTCACTTTGTATATTACGTTAGACGATGTTAACACTAAACTAATGTCAATGACCAAAATAAATCACAAATAAAAAAGTCAGGGACTCAAATGCTCCATTTAAAATGTTAAAGACTAATATGAACAAATCCCAAAAAGTGAAGGACCAATGTGACTTCACTTAAAAAAAATTGATAGGGAATAAATCAACATTAAATTGAATTATAGGTAAATTAACAAGTGTAGTCGACAATACAAAGGAATAACGAAAATCCTATATAGCCAAGTGGTCAAAGCTAAACAAAAAATAAGAAAAAGTAAGCAACGAATCAAAAGGAGAAAATAAAAACTAGCTAAGGACCTCACCAATACCACACAACTCACCAATTGTATCCCTCAAGAAAAAAAAAAAAGTCACTCGTGTTTCACACTTTTAATGATTTTTTTTATAATGTACACTCTAGTCTTTTACCACTCTTCAACTCTTGGAAAAGAGAACTTAAGAAAGACGCTCAAGAAAACTTGAAAGTCCTATCCAATCTTCCTAATTTGATGATACGAAAATGACAAATCACTAAAAAACTTATCAAAAATCACCACAATTATATTAGAGTGACACAAGTAATACAAATGAAAGGCACCAAGGTGGATTTGTTGAAGTCAAGAAACAAACACAAAATTTTATATGAACGTTTTTTCTTGCGTTGATTTTCTTTTTCTTTTCTCTATATATTTTTTTTAATTCTACGCTTGTTGTATGCTTTGCTATTCTTCTTTTCTTTGCTTTCTTTTCTTTTCTTTTCTTTTTTTTCCTTTCTTTTGCACTTTTCACTTTCTCTCTCTCTCTCTTTTTTTTACTATATTTTTCCTCAAACTTATTTTGCACTCAAAGTCACAAGAATTCACATACTTAACACAACACACACAGAACAAAATGATAAAAAGACATATATGGTAGGAATGTTAGCTTACAAGAAGAAATGTGGCACAAAACAAAACAAGTATGATGAACATCCATGAACAAATAAAAACAAAGAACAAACAAAGGGTGACTCAAACACAAGATTCACTTAGGCATTTTCACAAACACCAACTGTGTGCAAATAACACAAAAATTGAGCATGAAGAACATTTAAAAACACCTATGAATACATATGCAAAAATTTTACAATCAACACTTGATCCCAAGGTTTTCAACCATGGAGAATCCAAATTTCAACTTAGAGTTGTCAAATTCCCAAAGGATTATGCAGAATTTGCACCAAAAATAAAAAAACCAAAATTGGGAAAAATGACAAAAAAAATAGGAAAAATGAGAATTCAAGCAAAAATATGAAATAAAAAACAATTGAAGCTCAAGAATTACCTCAAATTGAAGCCTAAGGCTCAATGATACCAAATGCAATGAATCCTTCCTCATGGATTAAGGAGAGATTCATCAAGGTGTAGGATCTAGCTTTAATGAGGTTGAAGAACACAAATCAAGATGAAAACTAAAGCAAGCGGAAGAGATTAAAAGATGGATTGCCACTCTAATCGAAATTAGAGATAAGATGAGTGAAGATTCACCATGTTGATTCGAAAACCAACGATAAGAATCGAAGAGGAGATCGCCACTCTAATCAGTGGAGATTAGAGATAAGATCAATTTTGATCCGCCACATTGATATTAGAGACCAATGATAAGAATCCAATCAAGGTATCTAAGCTACCCTAGCTTATAAAATCCTAATTCAAAGAGAGAAAACTCTCAAACAACTTTCAATTTCATCAAAATTTGAGTTTACACACGTCATTAAGGTATTTATAAGCAACCTAAGGCCCCTAAAATGTTGAATTTCGAAAAAAACAGAGTAGAGGGCGCATTCAAACGCCCTCCAGTTGCGTTTAAACACAAATTAAAATGGTCCATTCTGTCCAAGGGCGTTCAAACGCCCTTTTTAGCCGTGTGAACGCGTGCCTGTTTGCCAGCATCCTTCTTGAGTGTGTTTGAACGCCTAGTTTTGTGCGTTTGAACTCAAAAACTGCACATTTTAACCATTTAACATGTTATAAACTCTAAAATAAAGCTCCTAATGGCCCATCACATGTTTGGGATCAACTTATTACAAATTGAAAAGATGATTAAACACTAAAAAAGTATTCAAAACTTGGAGTCTTTGAGGCCTCCAATCCATGCTCACATCACCTAATCACTTAAAACGCTCAAACCACGGTCAGGTTTTGCGTGAAAACACACTGGAAACGCGTTTGAACGCGCACTTTCATGATGATAGGAAAACAGCAGCGCTCTGCGTGCGAATGCAAATTCTGACGCCCCTTGCTGCCTTGTTGCGTTTGGACGCTCTAATGGTGCGTTTGAACACACAAACAATAACTTTTAACCAAAAAATGATGTTCAAAACTCAAAAATAAGAATCCTAATGAACTTATTACAACGTGAGAGTGCTATAAACTTCAAAGGTTGGCTTGCTTGCTATCCTCTTTAATATTCACTTCCATCAATTCATGCTCACATCACTGTATAATAAAACTTTTTTAAAATTTTAGGGACCAATATGAACTAGTGTTAATTGTAAACTAACAACATGGACTAAAATGTATCACGGAATACAAAGTTAGGGACCTATTTGCACTGCCGACAATATCACAGCCAAATATGAACATACCTTATAAAATCAAGGACTAATGTTTCATATCACTCTTTTTAAATAAAAAAAAAGTGTGTGACTAAAGTGATTTGATTTTTATTAGACCAAAGTAGTTTTCTTTTATTTTTTTTCATATTAGACCAAAGTGACTATCAATGGAATGTTCAAAAACCGCATTTGGGAGTTTTAATGGACAAATATTGATCCTTTAAAACATTTAGAAACGTAACAATATTGTATAAATATGTTAGAATTAAAAGATTCTTAAATTATAATTTTTTATTTTATTTCTTAAAGTTCTTAAATTAAACGTAACAATATTGTGTATTTTTTACAATTTAAAAGTTTATTATTTTTTGTCTAGCAAAAAGTTATAGTACGGAGGTAAATCATAATTTTATGTTTTTATAACTATATTAATTTTAAGCAAAATAACTAAGACAACATTGCCTACCTGATAAGTCATTAACTGAATTTTAATGTAAAATTTTATTATTTACCACACTCATTTGACATTATTACAATGGTAAGTCATTTCTCACATATGGCTAAACTATTTTTAAAATTAAATTTTGAATTTTAACATTAATGATTATTATTTTTTGAAGTATGAGGTTTATGATATGGGATAATTTATTACCTTATTTTATATAACAATATCATTTTAATAAAATTACTTACACAATGTTTCATTTAGAGTTAAATCATTCACTAAATTTTAAAATTATTTTATTATCTACCACACTCATTTGACGTTGTTATAAGGATAAGTTATTTTGCCACTTGACTAAGTTGATGTATTTTTATAGTTCGGTAGACTAAACTGATTAACGGTTGTTAAATTTGGATAGTAAACATTTTTTTTTGATTTTTAGGGATTAAATTTGTTGTCAATTGCTAATATTAGGGATTGAAATATATTTTTCATAATTTTTTGAAACAAATGGATCAACTATTGTAAATTTTGATTTAATTTTTAACTAAAAATAGATATTGATAAAATATACGATTGAGCCCTCAAATTTTTTCACATGCCGATTCATAGAGCTATTTGAAATTTTTAACAAATTCATATATTATCTTTTCTTATTAAATGCAAATTTACGATTTTTTTAACAAACTTAGGTTTAAAATTCCATTGTCAATTGCTCTGTCGTAGACAGAAGAACTTCTTAGTGGTGACATAATTTAGTATGGGTTATACAGTAGGGGAGTAATTGGTTGGATAAAAAGGAGCTTCAAAGTATTGGGAACAACTCTTCTACTCTTTTTTGGAAGATAAATGGTTAGGTGGGGTTCGATCATTGAAAGAAAATTTTCCAAGACTTCATTCTTTTGCGGCTAATCCAATGTCGTTGGTTGATCATAATGGAAGATGGGAGGACCAACATTCGATATGGGAAAGTTAATTGGTGTAGGATACCATTTGCCCATGAGGTTCAACATTTGAGAAACCTGATGGAGATATCACAGGGTGTTAGTGATGGGTGGTAATGATGATTTCAGGTTGGTTAATTATGAACATTCTTTGGCAATGCAAAGCCCCTATTAAATGTCAAATGTCTGTTCTTTTTCTGGCAACTATTGCTTCATTCCATCCCTGGCAAGTCGCAACTTCTTAGTCGTGGTATTATTTTGGAGAATATCGCCTACACTTTCTGTAATATGCACGGTGAGGAGCCAATTCATTTATTTCTTAGGGGTCCAATTACTTATAGTACTTGGGTGGATAGTGCTAAATGGTTAGAGGTAACGTAGTCTTCCTGAATTGGCTCGATGGTCACTTTCTTGCGTGGAGGGGATTTGGCCAACATAAAAAAAATGCAGTGTTTTACAATTATTTGGTTAGTGTTATGTGATCAATATGACTCCACAGAAACTATATTGTCTTTGGTAAGAGGGTGTAGTGGATTGTAAAGAGTTATTAGATTTTATTCATTTGCAATCTTGGCGATGGATTTGTAGTTCTGTAAAGGGATGTTCCTTTAGCTTTGTAGATTGATGTTCTAACCCTAAAGTGCGTCTCTCATAGTTTAGTTTGTATGTAGGAATGATTTCTATTTTTCTTGTTTTTATTGTTCTTTGCTTGTAATGGGTTGGAAATTCACTTTTCTATTTGTAGGCGAATAGTTGGAAATGCAAACCTTAATGGCAAAGAAATGCCTGAAAAGCAACATGTTACTGTACTAAGTCATCCCACAAAGACAATACATCAAAGATAACTGGAAAAATATAAAATTAAAAGTTCCTAAGAATAATGATGAATTTAAAACATTTAGACCGTTAACGAAAGTCCAACATAACACATTAGACAATAAAAACTATGTCATTATCACCTTGTGGGTTAAAAGAAAATGCATTTAAAGTGCATCATAAACAAAAAAAAAATGACGATGTTTTTTATTATATGCCATTTCGGCAATAAAACAACAACATTTTGGGTGTCCTACATGTCACGTAACATGTCACGCTGAACTTTCATTAAACAGTATGATCACTAAACAAATGCCAATGACCAAAATGAACCACAAATCAGAAAGTCAGGGACCTAAATGCTCAATTTATAAAGTTAAGTCCATGTGAATAAATTGAAAAAACCCATGGACCAATGTGACCCTTCACTCTTTCATAAATTATTGGAATATCTTATAATTAATTTTTACCTTCATAACTTAGAAACACTATAATTAATATATTATTTTATTTAACATCACTATCTATCTATCTATTATATATATTAAAACACAACCCACAACCATAAATTTGACACATAAAATACTATCTTTTGTACCATTTTGCAACCTAAGCAATTTTACCTATAACCTTTGTGGCACAACATAACCCCAGTCAACTAATCTTCTTTTCAATGCTACCACATTGTGCCTTAAGGATAACCCCAATGATAAAAATTTATCAAAAAAAGACCAAGTTCAAAGTCTGCAAGGCATCGTTCGCATCTGATCAATGAGTAAACTGCTTCGTCATCTCGATTGAACACACTTGGGTTTGAATATCGATGTCGATAAATGATTCGGCTGGAATCCACTTGACAATGTACATTCCTGCACAATGAAGGAGCATCATTTGAGTATACATAATGATCAATCCACATGTCGCGGATAACTTCTCGTGTTTTTTCACAGCATACAAGTAGGCATTTGTCTGCCTTTAAGTTCAGATACATGCGAAGACCATTCTCTCTTTATTCTAGTTCTACATCATTCATCAATACCATGCTGTAGACATACATTGACAGAACATTGCACCCATTGAGGGACGAAACTCTTAACCTCTGAACTCTTGCTTCTGCATCAGGATTTGAATCTACTACGAAATGGAACAAAGCAGTCCTAAATTCTAATTCTAAGTTGTCGTTGGCTATGCAGCGGTTATAAAAATTTATATGGTGAGTGTCGCTGTAAATCCATGGTTCATAGGGTACCGAAACATATTTGTACACCATTGGGTCACTTGCTGCTTCATAAAACTTTTTACATATAGCCTTTACATTCATGTGGTCTCTGATCGACATTGCTGATACCTTAGTCACACTTTGACAAGAAGATCCTTTGGCAATTTTTCAACAATGTTTTGCATGTTTGATTCAGTTGAAATATCAAACCGAAATAAATGGTGGTTAAAAAGAGGCAATGAGATTCATTTATATACACGTGAAATGTTACAAACTGGAACGCTTTGATGAACCGTTGCAACCCTTTTATGATTAAAAATATGTGTCTGATGTTTGCACCCTTTCATAAATAATTTGTTGAGCGGTTACAAACATTGAACGATGAAAAGGTGTGTGTTAGAAGTTTAAAACCTTTCATGAAAATCAAATTTTATGAAATCAAATAATAATAGAGTAATTCATAAAATTAAATCAACAAAAGGAGGTGTCTTTCCTCTCCACCATTTTTATGAACAAAAAAAAATCAACAAAAGGCTGATGTTGTAAATTTTAATTATAAATTTTAAATTAAAGTTACCCATGTGAAAAATTAGATACAAAATCTTACTGAAATTACTCTAATTTTGCCGGGTCTAAAAAGATATTTCAAATCCAAACTTTTTAACAACTTTCAATTTAAATCCCTATTGTTAGGTTGGAAAATTAAACGTTATATTGTTTTATATGTGTAATTTTTTCTTAAATGGTCTCCTTAATACTCATGCCAATTTGCGTACGGGATTTAGACAAATACTCAAACCTTCAACCATTGGACCAACTTGATGGGTGCATTAGTTCCTCAACATTAAACTATATATAAATTTAAATATTTGAATTTTGTTTATTATATCTTTTCGGTGTTGATTGATATATTTATCTTTTAAAGATTAAAATTAGTTGTAAAATAATTATAAGTAGAACAAATCTAATTATACATTAATCCTCTAAACATTAAAGTATATGTAAATTAAATTTTGTAATTTTGCTTATTTTCTGATCTCAGCTGATCTATTTATCTATCCTTTAAAATTTTAGCATTACTAAATTATTGTGTGCCCCTTATTATTATTTTTTCATATACTTTTGATTATTATATATATCTATTACAAGTAAAAAAGTTAAAATGAGGAAATAAAATACTGAGTTTGAACAAAATAGTTAGGGAATACGTGATCTTTTTAGTGTCTATATAAAATTTAAGCACATGTAGAAAATAATAAAACGATCATGTTTTAGTTTTAAAACTTCAAGGGACTCATTTAGTTATTTGTTCATCATTATTATTATTATTATTATTATTATTATTATTATTATAATATGATATGATTAGCCATATATTGATTATTCTAATTGAACTTGGTAGATTTGATTCGATTCAATTTTGTTGTCTGCGGTTTGTGTTATTCTTTTAATGTAAATTTAAAGTTGCAACTCATTTTAGTATAGAGTTAAGTGTTGTCAAATCACATGGAGCATTTATTTTTTAGAAATTCTTAATTATCAATTATTGAGTTGTGAAAAAAGATATGCTAATTTAAAATAGTAAACAAGTAAATTAAATGAATATTAAAAATGGTTGAATTCAAGTGAGAAAGCTTGAAATTGAATTTCATCAATAGTCCTCTTGTATCTTTTTTTCATTCAATGATATTTATTATTACGAATCTATTATCTTATGCAATACATAATTTTCACAATTATCGATCTCTCACATTAAAGATTTTAAGAATAATTTGTTATATATCGAGCGCTACTATTCACGCCTCTTGAATTTCTTGGGGTGCCACACAAAATTATGGTTTTTCCAAAATTAACCTTCACCCGGTTTTTAAAAACCGGGCGCGCTCGGATTTTAGAAACTGGACGAATTAATAATTTTTTCCTACAATTAACTAACATTTTTTAATTATTGGGCGCGCTCGGTAATTAAAAACCGTTCGCCCACGGTTTTTAAAAACCGTTAGTTACAATTAAATAGATTTAGGCTTAGTTCAACTTTCAATTTTAGAACCCGTTGGCGAACAATTTTTAATTACTGGGCGCGTACGGTTTTTAAAAACCGTTAAGGTGTTTTATGATTTACTTTAAAAAATTCGCCTAATTTTTAAGTAATGGACGCGCTTGGTTTTTAAAAACTAGGCGAAGGGCAAATTTGGAAAAAATAAAAATAAAAATGTGTGGTGCCCTCAGAAAATGAAGAGGTGGGAATAGTAACCATTTTAATTGACATGGTTAATGGAATTGTATGTCTAAAAGCCTTGTGAGTGTGTGATCTTAAACGCGTTATATACTTTGAGAGTCCTCACTTTGTTTATCTCCTCTAATTTTGCATGAATTTCTAAACTTGCCATTGAGCATGTTAAAACATAAAAATGATGGAGGCTTGATACTGAGCTAGAGCCAAAAAATCAACCCGTACTTGTTGTTTTGATTGAATAATGAATATCTTATTTTTGGAATCCACTTTGAGCCTTAAAGTTAATGAACCTTTCAAAATTTATACATTGAACCATCATCATATTATTATTTCCTACCTTTACTAAGATGGATCACTGGTATATGCATACTAAGGTACATTGGTTTAACTGTGATTGGAATTAAAAAAAAAGCTCATGGGGTTTCTTTACTTGAAAGACAAAAAAATTTAGGCATGCCTTATGAAAAATATAGATGCTCTCATGTATTAAAGAAAAAAAATGTTAATGAAAAGAGTTGAAAAAAAAAGGAAGAAAGTTGAGCATGGATGCCTAAGAAAAAAAATGAACAAAGGTGTCATGAAGAGTGAGGAAATCCTAAGGCTGTGGTGTAGCTCCAATTTGGTTGTGCTTATGGTATATCAGTGAGAGTGTTAATATGCTTGCATTAATGCTCTATTTTGTTTTGTTGACTAGAAAAACCAAATTTTCTTGTAGCCAAGTTACGTTATTATCTTAATAAAAAACCTCTTGATTTTTGTTTTGCATGTGTACATGATTTGATTGTGAAATGAATTGCAAAGTCTAAGTTGGGGAGACTTAGTGGGGAGTTGAGTGAAGCACTCATCTTATGAAATTGAGAGTCTATTCCCTTGGCTAATTGATTGTTGTTCCTCCCATTCTGTTGTGCTTTGAGTGTTTAGGAATCTTGTTTTCAATTGGGGGTTTGGGGCCATCATATATACTTATCGATTGATTTCTTTTGATGCCTCTAATGATTGATGATTGTTGGATTTCTCTTGAACTGGACTTGGGTATGTAGTTAGGATTTTTGATTGTGTGTTGATTGGCTACCTTACTTGAGGACAACCAAGAATCTAAGTTGGGGGAGTTTGATAATGGATAATTATTAAACTATTTTGTGGATAATTTAAATATGTTTTAAATTATATTATATTTATATTTTAATTAAATTCTTCTAAATTTTGTAAATTCAACAATTATCTTAATTTGAGTGTGTTGGTTGACTATTTGAGTTTGATTCTGGTGAATTGATTTAGATAAAATTTGATCTATAAATTCTTGGATTACATATAATTAGATATATGCTCAGAAGATAAAGTGAAGAAAAAAGAGAAAATCTCAAGAAATGTTATTTTAGATTATTTTATTTTATTTTCAGCAAAGATAAACCACTTAGGATCTTTTAGCGACGTCTCTTCACCTTGCTTTGTATCATTAGCTACCATTAGTATCTAATCCTCTCGTGTGTTGGGATTGAATGTAATTAATCAAACTCTCATACTCTATTCTTCTTTTATATAGTTATTGTTTATTCATTCGATTTGAGTTTTCATATCTTTGCTTAATGCTTGTTTTAGCTTGATCACTTATTGCATAGATTTTAAACTACTTTGAGAGAAGTTTTCTTAGATCCAAACCGAATAAAAATTGCAATTCACCACTATCCTAGAGATAGGTAGTGACCGACTTGGTTGCCGTTTTCGAACGAATACTTTTTCTTAAAGCGGGAGTGTTTTCATTTAATTGAAGAGATTGCGTATTATGAACAACTACTCTTAGGATCATTAAATTGAGATATCGTTTAATGTGATTTTTGTGTCTGCATCAAATCGCGGTTTATTCAATAACTATCCCTAATTGATTGTAGAGTATGAGAGGGAGATTGGTGAAGTTTAATCCCAAACCCCTCAAATATTGTTGTCTCAACCCTCAATTTACTTCTTTGCATTCTTTTCTTTTAATTTCTTAAATCCCTCTTTATGAAAACTTTTGTCGTTTTACTTGCTCGATAATTAATTATTAGGTAAAAGTCCTAAAATACGCTGCTCCCTATGATTCGACAACCCCTTAACCCCTATACTAAAATGAGTTGAGTTTAGTTCACACTAAAGCATCAACAACATTAAAAGAAGAAATAAAAACCAATATAAATAGAAAAGAATACTAAATATACGAACTCAAAAGAATGTACAAGAGTTTGAGTGCTTACATTCAATCTCAAAACAAAGAATTTAGCTACTCATAGTAGCCATCAATACAAAATAGAGATGAAAATCCGATGGTTGGAACTCAAAACTTCCGTCTTCGGCTAATCTTCTCGTTCTCCACTGCTTTCCTTCTCTAAAGTTCGCTCCAAATCTTACTTGGTACTCAATTCTGAGCAAGTAAGGCCTTTTAATGGTGTCTCAGGCCTTTTCTGGCGCACTTCTCTTTAAATTTACAAGATAAGATAAGATTTTGGTGCTCAAACTTGAATTTGGTGCTCAAGCGCCATGTTTGTAGAAAGTTACGTGATTTTCTGGCGCTCAAGCGACAGGCACTATGTTGGCACCCATGCGCCACCCTAGCAGAGGACCTTCTAGTTCCTGGTGTCCCGCGTGACTCTAACTTCTCCAGCTTGGATTTTTTTCACTTTTTCTCCTTTACTTTCACTTTTATCTTTTTGTGCTTTATCTAATAAAATGAAATCCAAGAATTTTGGAATTAAATTTTATCTAAATCAATCCGGTCTTGACTAAAGATAAGTGGTTACAATATTCTAGAATTTAGGGAAATTTAAACAAGAGATAGAGTTAATCTTATCCAAGAATAAATGAAATCTTCATCAAATTAACTCAGATTTATCATTTATCAAATTCTGTCTAGAATCTTGTTTGTCCCTCAAGCAAACTACTTGAGTTCAACAATTAAGAATTTTTTCTAACAAGCAAATGTCACGTGACTTGAGAAAAATCAACTTCATATTATTAATTATCCAAGACATACCCAAATCAAAACGAATTAAGAATGTCAAATTAAAGATCAAAATTTATCAACTCAAGTGAAAACAACATATAATTGCATTTCATAACCACAAAGAATAATAAGAACAATTACTCGCTTTTAACCAAGGGAAAACACTCATATTATAATCTCCAGGTTGAGTGTTTTTCTATTTCCCTCAATGGAATTCCCAATTCGATTTTGTCCTTTGTTTAGAATCAAACCATGTATACATGTTCAACAAAAATTACGAGGTCTTTATTTAAGGGTTATAACATGGCTTGACTTCAAGAAATCATAGTTTTTCTAGATATATAATATGGGTCGGAGCACTAATACATACATACTAATGTTCTCTTTTCTTTGATTCTCTTTATTTATGATTATGATAACCACGTTGGAACTCCTTAAGGATTCTCTACTCTGTAGTATATTTTTGCCAATTTTTTTGGTATTTCTTTCCGTAGGCATTCCGTGTTATTTTCTTTTATTTATTTGCTTCTCCTTTCTTTATTTATATATATATATACACACACAATAGTTACCGGCTTTTACCTGACATTTTCATTCTTTCATGTCCATCGTTAGGTATTTGCTTTTCTTTCAACTGGTCACATGAAACCATGTCTTTCCTCGAGTTGTCTCTCTTCAATTATCTATATATGTTATTTACATTTATCTAATTTACATTTATCTAAAATAAATGTACAACAATATAAGGGGTTTTTTGTTTTAACTTTGATTTTGGTTACAAAGTAATTTTGATCAAAACTAAAAATATTTATTTTTATTAAATTTTTTTATTGTTGTGTATCAATAATCTCAACTATTAATATTTATTGCTCGATTTAGGTGCTTTTTCAGTTTTTATTCTATTCAAATTTGAACCAAATAGACCCTTAATTTTCATCTTTTTATGTTCAAGAGAAAGATGCAAACTCTAATAAAGATTAATATACGCTTTTGAACGAACTTAATTCTACCGTACATAATTGAAACAAGGTGTGATTTTCATGGAGATAAAAAATATCTATGTCAAAAATTGTTAATTCGTATGTATATGCAACCATATTTCTGGAAATATATTATTGAGTTTTATTGTTAGATCATATTATTGAGTTTCAATTTAAAATATTATAAACTTTTCAATAATAATACAAACTGTTTAAATTTTTACAAATTTGAACATGTGAAGGATTTGAGGTTGAAAGAAAGAAAATTGAAGAAGTTGATGACGAAAATTATAACTACATAACTATGTGAAACGCTAAATCCTGAACCAAAAATAATAACAATGATAACTAATTAATTAGATGATAAATGCAGCCAAAAGTGAACCATCAAAATAGAAAAAAGGAATAGTTAGCTGAGCGTATGTTAACTGTTTCAAAAAATAAAAGCTATATATGATGGAATAATAATAATAATAAATCTCTTTGATAGTAGCATAATAAAAGTGTTATACTATGATGATATCTGGTAAAAGTATATGGTTCAAACTCTATCTTTACTTAAAGTTTTACTTCCTAATCACTAGACTAACATGTTGAATGTGGATATTAGTATTTGTTGACAAATAGCATTTGACTTATAAGAAATTATTTATTGACTAATATCAATTTAAATTGATTTTAAATTAAAATTTATTAAAATAATATTAATTTCTTCCTAGTTCTGTTGATTTAATTTAAATTAAAATTTAGTATATGTCAATTCAGCCTGGTAAGTAATATGCAAACTACTTTATTTTTAAGTAAAATATTTATTAATTTTTGTCACTATAATAATTTATGATGCATTATTTTACTTAATAAATTATTTTTATGTTAGTTAGCACAATACAAATATTTTTTAACAAATCTTAAAATTATAACTAATTTTTATACATAAAAAATAATCCGTACAATACACGGGTACAATAATTAGTTAGAATGTATGCACCACGGCTCCTTCTCAAAAGGTTATGTAATTAATATTCAAAATCGGCTTAAGGTGCATAATTATCACAAAAAAATAACAATAGCAATTAGGCTCAAAATGGATAAAAAAAAATAGATATACAATAAATTTTAAAAGTTGACTTTTTGACCCTAGCTCAAACATAAAATAAACTACGCCTCAAACATATTAAAACTAATTGATAAAAACCACTGAAGACTCTCAAAAATATTTGTTGGGTTGCACACATTCACTTGGCTTAAAGCTAATTGGTCCCCAAGGTTAAAACTGATCACATGGATGTGGAAATATAGCTTCAACACATTGAGTGCGTCTTTAGGGTGATGAGGTGCACGGACCCACTGAAATTAGACTTGGCCTCATACAAGCTTCATGGAGAATCAAAGCATTGGTGGCATGAGTACCGACAACATATGGAGGAAACTCAGACACCAATCGCATGGGAGCACTTCCAGATGCATTTTTAGAAAATTATTTCCCCTCTAATGTCAAGGATGAGAAGGGGATATAGTTCTTGGAATTGAAGCAAAGGGAGATTACTATAGTCCAATATGTGACGAAATTTGAACAATTGGCCCGATACTCCAACAACTTGCGAAACCAACTCGGTGAGACATGGAAGTCGAAGAGGTTTGAACAAGGGTTGAGACCAAAAATCCAAAACCAAGTGGTGACTCAAGAGATCCGGCACTATCAGACTCTCATTTGCAAGTGTAGGTTGGCCGAGCAATTTCCTTAGAAAGGTCAATGCGAATAGGCAAGTGGTGTGGAAACGAAAGCGAGTCTAAATCCTGAGAGACTAGGCAAAAGGGGAAGGGCTGTAAGGAGAAGCAAGTGACCAAGACTACTTCAAGCCCCGCTCCACTTAGCAAGAACGGTGAGAAATATCATCATGGGGAATACTTGAAGGACTTTGGGACTTGCTACTATTGTAAAAAGAAGGGTCACATGGCTTACCAATGTCCGGTCAGGAAAAACAAGGATGCTACTGAGCCACGACCACCGACACAGGGAAGAGTCTACACCTTAACTGGTAAAAAAGCTAGTGAGCCTAACAGCCTCATCCAAGGTGAGTGTTTAATAAACAATGACTCTGCAGTTTTACTGTTTGACTCAGGAGCTACCCCCACTCCTTTATCTCTTATGACTGTGTAAGTAGATTAAATCTTCCCATTTCCAAACTTCCATTTGATTTGGCTATTTCTACCCCTGCTGAGGGAAAAGTGTCTACCTCATCCATATGTACTCATTGTTTCCTAGTCTATTAAGGTAGAACTTTCTGTGTGGACCTATTCTGTCTACCCATGAGTAACATTGATGTAATCTTAGGTATGGATTGGTTGTCTTTTCAAACTGTTGTACTTAATTGTGCAACCAAAACCGTATTCATCCTTCTAACTAATGACCGTATATCATGTTCCCATTCCCCCATTTATAATTATGTCCAAACCTCGTCTGTGAGTAACATTCAAGGATACATGATGCTCTCCCTGATAGAAGTGAAATCTAGTTTGAGCATCGAAACGATTCCTGTAGTGAGTGAATACCCTGAGGTGTTTCCCGATGATATATGCACCCTATCACCGGAAAGGTAAGTAGAGTTCTCTAAGGATTTAATTCCCAATGCAGGATCAGTGTCTAAGGCCCCTTATAGGATGTCCCCTTTAGAATTGGTTGAGATGAAGAAGGAAAGAGAGGGCCTTTTAGAGAAGTAGTTTCTTAGGCCCTCTCTTCGTGGGGAGCCCCTAAATTGTTGGTCAAAAAGAAAGATGGGAGCCTTAGGTTGTTTGTAGATTACCGGGAGTTGAACAAGTTGACTGTGAAAAATAAGTACCCACTTCCCAGGATAGATGATTTGTTGGGTCAATTGGGGGAAGCCTCAGTCTTCTCTAAAATAGACTTGAGGTCACATATCATCAAATCTAGATTAGACAAGATGATGTCTTGAAGATTGCCTTCCGAACAAGGTATGCACACTATGAATACTTAGTTGTACCATTTGTGTTAACAAATGCTCCAATAGTTTTCATGGAGTATATGAATAGGATTTTTAGACCGTACCTTAACAAGTTTGTAGTGGTATTCATAGATGATATCTTGATTTATTCCAAAACTCAAGAAGAACATGAAGAACACTTGAGAATTGTGTTGCAAAGTCTCAAGGAGAAGCAATTGTTTGCAAGACTTGACAAGTGTGAGTTTTAGTCAGAAGAGGTTAAATTTTTAGGGTATGTGGGGAACCAAAAAGGGGTAGCAGTAGATCCGGGCAAGGTTGAGGCAATGACTAAGTGGGAACCTCCCACAACTGTTACCAAAATCCAAAGTTTCTTTGGATTAACTGAATACTATCGGCGGTTCATCAAAGGTTTTTCTCTAATAGCCCTTCTGATAACTAAGTTAACTCAAAATGGGATGCCTTTTAAGTGGATGAAAAGTGTGAGGAGAGTCTCCAAACCCTAAAGGAAAAATTAACAACCACCCCAGAGCGAGTCATATATATCCCACACAATAAATTCCTCAAATCCTAATGTCATTTTATGAATAACATAATATTATTTATATAGTATACAAGTACAACCAATGAAGCCAAAACAGTCTTGCAATCAGATTCAATTTGGCAATTTTTACACATACAAACCATAAAACACAAATGAATCATCAAACAATCCCTAGGTGTTTCTAGATATCAACTTCCAACAAATAACTAATAAAAAAAACTTTAAATAATTCACATATGGGGAGGGATTAACTTACACCGGTATAAGTTAACATCAATCCTTACACCGCTAATAACTCTTTATTGAATAATGTTTTTACATAGTCAACCGATTTAAAGTTCTTATCCAATATATCATATATACAAAGTTTGATGTCGATTTGAAATCATTTAATACTCTATTAATATTGTAAAAGATTAACATAATATTTAATTCCATAAAACGTATGAAATTAACAATCATTTGATAAAGTAGTACTAAATGACTTTAGATCGATATGAAATTCTGTGCATATGATCTATAAGACAAGAACATTTAATCTAACGATTGATTTTATAAAAAGAAATTATTCAATAAAGAGTTATTAGCGGTGTAAATATTGATAGCAACTTGCACCGGAATAAATTTATCCATCCTCTCTTCAGAGATATATATAAACCAATTCCAAATTTTGGTGCCTATAAGAGTATGACAACAAGAGCCCAAATGGGATAAACTAACAGAAGAATTATTCCAATGGAATTTGACAAGCCATGAGCTCTAGTGAAGGAATTTCTGAAGCCACCAGATGCACGAATGTGTTCTTGAAGCAAATAACATGCAATGGTTAAGCATATTATCACACCAACTATGTCATTTCTGATTGTGTATGCAATTAAAGCAGGAGCTACAACAATCAGAAGAATCAATGCACCAGGTAATTCTAGCCAATCTGCATAACAATAATCACTAGTTACAATATTATTATTTTTTTAAAAGAAAATGGTATATAACTTAAGAGTGTGTTTGCATTTCAATTGAAGCTGTGTCATGGTGTTTAGATTACTAGATGAAAGTAAGTTGGATTCAAGAAAATGGACTTTGTCCGTGTTTGGTGCACCAAAAGCACGGTTGAGAGTGTTAAAGTGATTTCACTAGATTTCTTATTCGCTTGGTTATAAGTTGAGTTACATTCCAACGAGATTTTGAACTTCGAAAAACTTGATTTTGGTTAAAGCAAATTGTACGTTGCTTTTGTGGTTGGCTAGTGATTTTCCGCTATGGTTTTAGTGTTTGTTTTTGTTTTATGTCAGAATGAATAAATGTGAATCAATTTCATGTTTAACATAGCTAAGAGCGCTTTTCGTATATTAAATCCACATTTTCAACATAAAAACATGCATGCAATTACTCTAAACTTTCTTTTAGAAAAAGTTTCTAAACATCAATCGATTCACTTCAAACTCGGATTTAACAGAAAAATCAATTTTATAAAATCAAGATCATCTTAAATCATGTCTGCAAACTCTCGCCCAAACTCAGATTTCAAACCGCAGTTAAACAAAATCATTGCTTTCGTCATTGGGCAAAGGCCATTTTTATGTGAACACGAAATTTTCAACGGAAATCCAAACACAGGATTACACTATCGCGTCGCGGAAAAATTGTATCATACCAGGGAAGTGTCTAGGAAAGAAAAGTCGCAGCACAACAGCAATTGAAGCAATCCATTTTCCAACCTCTCCCCTGAATCCAAAATAACAGGGTGATTATAAAATGGAAAATTTAATGTTAAAAACATAATGACAATACAAATTTGATAACAATAAAGGTTGAAAAGATAATAATCACCTGAAAACACCAAAAATTATTGAAGGCAAACTGAAGAAAATGTATGGAATGAGTAGTGCTGTAAGAATATTTGTCTTCCAGTTTGTACGATCCAAAATCAACAAATAACTGCAAAGAACCAATTAAAAATAATTATAAAGTCATAGGAAAACTCTAGGGGCGGTTTGATTTGAATTTTTTTCAAATTTTTCAAAAGGAAAAACTGAAAATTATTGAAAACAGATGTTTTTTATTTTCGACATTTTTCAATTTTTGTAAAATTTTAAAAAACAGAAAACATACTAAAAATAGAAATAAAAACAGAAAATAAAAATATAAACCAAACAGTCCCTAATTTCTCCAAACAACATTTTCCAAGGGCAGAATACTAATCCCTCGTAGCACTAACTGATTTTTCCACTCCTCCTAACTAATATATTCATCATGTTGTTAATTTGTTCAATATGTGAATCATATAAGTTAATTTCAACGAAGGTGCAATTTGTTCAATTCACTTGCGTATTATCCACTACTAAAAAATATTAATTTAGCCACCAAATATGCAACACTTTTGATTATTAATATCATGTTGCTAACCATTTTAAAAACTAATTTGGTCTCTATTTAATTCAGTTGCTAGTTATTTGACGACCGAAAAAGTATGGTTAACTACTAATTTCACTTGTTGCTAAACAAACATTTTCTAATAATGAGTGAAATAGGCCTATAAAGAAACCATAGGAGGAAGTGGAGGTGCTCTAAGGAAGCTCACCCTGATGATTTTAAGTACTGATACTGCCACATAATAATGTCAACAATCTTCACCTTTCAAATGTTTAATTATATATAAATCCAACGGTTCAAATAAACTGGTGCATCATAGGTAACATGAGTGCTTACTCATATTAGAGGGAACCTACATTGCAAGTAAAATTTACTTGAAGTAATATAGTTCATTTTCTATCTTGACTAGCATCTCTAGGGTTAAACAAAGTTAGTACTATTTTGAACAAGAGTTAACTAATAACAATTCAACAATGACCAAGATAGCAACAACAACAATAAACCTTATTTTATTAGATAAAATTGATTATTTATATCATATTATGTCATTGTACTCAATATATCAATACAATTAATTTATTTTAGAAAGTCAACAAAATTTAATGTTAGCTATTAAAGTTTAACTTAATTATCCTTAATTGTTCAGGCTTAGGACTAGATATGGGATGAAATATATAAAAGCAAAGTTAAATTAACCTTTTGGTTCTTATATTTGTATTTTATTTTTTATTCCGTCTTTATAAAAAAACTTTTTTTTAGTCTTTACACATGTTTTCTATTTTCTTTTTAGTCCCAATCGTTATATTTATGTTGGCCCTTTCGTTAGCCGCTCCGAATCTCGCAGTTCTACCAGCGCAGCCACCACGACATGATTCTGAGAAGAATGAAGGGTGAAAGATGGTTTTAATGGTGGTGGTAACTGTGTCGATGAGGGATTTACCAGCAAAGGAGTAGTTAGATTGGCAAACATTGGCTGAGGTACAAAGGACATAAACCAGTTGATGAAGGCTTATCGTGGTGGCAGGGACAAGAGATGGAAGGTTTTGCAATGGCAATGTCGAGTGCTTATAATGGTGGAGCTGCGAGATTCAAAACTATTAAAAGGAAAGACTAAAACAAAAATTAAGAATACTTATAAAGACTAAAATAAATATTTTTTTATAGGATTAAAATAAAAATAAAATGCCAATATAAGAACCAAAAGATTAATTTAACCTAAAAGCATTTTTTTTTCAAAGATAGAAGCAATGTAAGAAGATTAGGAGTGTGTTAACAAGGTGGACCTCCTAGCAATATATTGTCTACCGATTCACCTTATCCACATTGAAAATTGATCTATAATTTACTCTACCTTTTAAATTATAACATACACACACCTCACTTATCTTATATCAAAATTTTCATATTATGCATACTTATCTATAAAATTTCTAGAGTTAACTATAGATTTGGTCCTTTAAAGATTATCATGTCATTAATTTGGTCCTCTAAAGAATTTTGCCACCAAATTAGTCCTCCAAAGATTACCTTGTCACCAATTTGATCTCCCAAAGAACTTTGTCACCAAATTAGTTTTCCAAAGATTTAAAAATCTACCAAATTAGTCCTCATCATGGACTAATTTGATATATTTAAATCTTTGAAGGACTAATTTGGTATACTTACACATCTTTGAAGGACTAATTTGATGACAAAGTTCTTTGGTGGACTAAATTGGTGACAAAGATGATCTTTAGAGGACTAATTTGGTGACAAAATTCTTTAGGTGACTAAATTGGTGACAAAATAATCTTTGGAGGACTAAATTGATAGTTAACTCAAATTTCTATTATATATCTGAATTTAAAATAAATTATTTTTTCGACTTCGGACACTAGTAGTATTACAATTTTATAGTCATATTACAAGTTTTAGCTTATAGCTCATGTCTTAACTTGTCAGTTGTCACTTTTATAGTTTATGAGTATGTGAAGGTGTTTGATAAAACTAGTTTATCATAAGTTAAAATTATGTTAAATGATTTAAAAGAATATACTTATAATATATTATTACTATTAGTATTAATTGTCATTATTAAAAAAGGATAAAGATAGAATTGAAAAGAATTATTGAAAACTACCTTTAATAAACTATAAGCTATTTTAAGTAGGTTTTCATAAGCTAGCTTTTATAAGCTATAAGCTAGTTATCACCGAACATCTTTACTTATCCATAAGTTATAAACTATAAGCTCTCAAATAAACTATAAACTAATTGTGTCACATACACTCTTAAGTGATTAAATTGGACTTTATAATCCAATTTCGAACCGGGAATATTCACTTTATGGCGGAACTAATCCATGTAAATAGAATTTAGTTTTTTCATTAACAAAACTCAAATAAAATTTTGAATCACATCAAACATGTATCACTCAAATAAGATCAAAGAACACCACTTGAACAAAATTGCAAAATCAATGAAAGAAATAAAGAACTAGTTGCTGTAGTAAGCAAATCAATTAGGTTTTAAATTTAAGTTCAAAATACGCAATACACCGAAACTGCTTTAGGGTGTGATTGCGGTCCATAATAACAGTATATAATCGCATTTAACCACATTTAATATAATAAATCGTAATTACAACGCGACCAAAATAACAATTAAAAACATTTAGATCAATAGCAAAAGAGATGAATTTAAAGTGAGAAAAGAAAACAAAGTTCGAGAAGAGAGAACATACATAGCAGCAATGGAAGAAATCAATCCAAAGAAGGAGGCACCAAATACTCCTAATCCACCAGCAATAATGACATGTTTGGCTAGTTTATTAGCTGCCACACTCAAATCCCTAAAATCAGCGTTGATCAATTCAACTGCTTCTTCTCCAAAATCCATTCTCTTCAACATTTTCTCTCAGAAGCAAGAAAAACAGAGATACTCTGTTTTGATTTTGATTTTGATTGGATCTCTCCAAATAAAAACACGTTATTATATTTATTGGAGTCAAACAAATAATTAGCAAACAAACAAGGACTATTATCTTTTAAATGTTTATTTGGAGTACCATATGGATTGGGAAGGCCACGTGGAGATCGTGGTTTACAAATAATATAGATAATCACGTTAGTAGATTGCTCCGTTTGTACTCTTTAAACATGTGGAAAGAAGTTTAAATTTTGACTATATATAAAAAATTGTCAAGAAAGATAAAATTTAATTTTAGTGATTTTTATATTTCAAAGGAATTAGTTTATGATGAATAAAGAATAATTTGGTGTAAAAAAAAATATAGAAATATTAAGTGTATGTTTGATTTTTAGTTAATTAAACGTGAAAGTAGTTTTATTTCTAATATTAAGGATTATAATTTGTTTGAACATAGATCTCAATTACGTTGAATGGACAAAACTATATATTATCTTTCTGATGACTAAAAAAAATGGACAAAACCATTTTTAATTTCTAGGTAAAATACTTTTATTCAACTAAAAACTAAACATACACTAAATAACAAGATTTACTAATCTACACAATTTATTTTTTAAAAGTAGTAGGTTAACTCTTTACATCTTTAATTGTAGTTTTAAAAAAAAAATTATAATTTTCTACCATATTTTTTCTAATAAAATAAGTTAATAAATCCCTACAAAATTAGCTAATAACGTGCTTTACTTGTTTGATAAAATAAATACTTTAATAATATATGATTTATGAGTGTATTTTAAAAATTCAGTTATAAATTATTATTAATATAGATAAAAAAACAAGTGAATGTAATGTCAAACCCATAAATAATATTCCTTTCGTTATGAAATATAAGTAAATTTTTGGAAAGTCTTATGTTATTGTTTATAAGCAAATGTAACTATTTTGATCACATTAAATTAAATTATACCTAAAATGCCTTTATTTATTTCACTTCTTATTCCCTATAATTCATTAATTTGGCTAGGAGAGAGATTTAATAATAAGGGATAAATTAAGAAACAAACCTACTTTTTACTTGATTTCAACAAAATTTAATAAGTGCTGTGGACCAGAATAACGGTATCCCGGGTGTACACTTACATGCCGGGCCCAACATCCGTCCACCATCCCGGATACATCTTGGAAGGTCATACCCTACCTATGATCGGGGCCCAAATAATGGTTTGGGGCCTAGGCAACAGGTCCAG
Source organism: Cyamopsis tetragonoloba (assembly GCA_037177725.1). Classification (NCBI taxonomy): domain Eukaryota; kingdom Viridiplantae; phylum Streptophyta; class Magnoliopsida; order Fabales; family Fabaceae; genus Cyamopsis; species Cyamopsis tetragonoloba. The sequence continues at coordinate 47,574,202 of CM074122.1, read as the reverse complement.
GCCCAATATTGTCCACACTCAAGTCATACGCTCATCTATAAATACTAACATTAATACACCATGAAAGGTACGTAAGTATTCTATTAGATACATATAACCCTAATACACTCACTGACTTGAGCGTCGGAGTCCTTGCAGGTGGACACTACCGCCGCCGGAGCTCAAGCCTAGAAGACATCTATATTGCCCTCTACAGACCAAGAAGACCACCTTGTCTGGCCTACATCCTCGTCAGATTAGATCACAACAATAATAAGTTTGACTAATTTATATTTTTCTAAATAATAAATTATATAGATGATGATGTGTGATGCCTATGATTGTATGACAGCTGTTTTTTTTTTTTTGGTAAAAGTATGACAGCTGTTCTTGCTTTCTCGATTTTTCTCTTTCATTTTATTAATTTTTGGTAAGGGAAGTCTACAAGCAAGAAAACTCCAGTATCTTATTTAATTCTTATCATGAATGTGTAAGGTGTCACGTGAAAAACAATATTAAATACTAGTTCGTGTATTATTGCACATATTGAGGATTAAGTATAATATTTAAAATATGCAAATTATAAAATGATTAAATTTTCAAGTTTTTGTTAAACATGTCATGAGAATATTATTAAAAAAATAAAATTTCAATGCTATGAATAACTAATTTAACGACCATAAACATGTAAATAAAATAGTAATTTAACTACATGGTCATAAAATAGTAATTTCCGGGTAAAATGCAATAAAATATAAATATGGTAAAAATATAAAAAAAATAGTAATTAGGGTTAAATGCACAAATTACTTTTAAGATTTTTAAATATTATATCTTAAATTTAGACAAAAAGAAAATTCCAATGTACCAAAAAAATTTTAGACAAAAATTACATTTGACCCACATATTGGATGGTGGTTAACTAAAGTAAAAATATTCTGTTAGAATATTATTTAGTTTTTGGTATAACCACGAGTTTTCTCATTCTGAATGAGACTAATCTAGTTCGCACTGCGTGGTATGTGCAGACTCCCGAGAATTTAGCATAGCGAGACCTTAGACCGCTAAATCAACCTTTCCGATTAGGATATTCTTTATTTTATACCATAATTAATTATTTTATCTTATTTATTTATTTATTTTTCTATTCTTCATAACTTACATACAATAATTATTTAAACATATATTAAGATACTTTTTTAAAATATAAATAATTTCTTTACAATATATTTGAATTATTTATATTTACAAATAACATTCTAATAATACTTTTATATTATGATGCCAAACAAATTAAAATATACATAACAAATAATTTAATTATTTTAAAAGAATAAAAGAAAATGATAAGTAGTTAAAAAAAAAAAGTTAATCATGGTTAAAAAAAATATTTCGTTAAAATATTTTATTTCAGTTAACTATCATCCAATATATTATATATAGGATGAAATGCAATTTTTATCGGGTGAAGTGCAATAATTACAAGAATAATCTGTGCATTTTACACAAATAATTATTTTTATTTTTATTTATTTATTATTTTTTTGACCACACAAATAATTATTGTTCCGGCAAATTACCAGGTCACAGTGGGGTTGGTCCAACCCATCCCACCAACATTTTCCTTTAGCAAAAACAAAAAAAACAAAAAATTCTAAACTTACAACTACTATTCAACAAAAACAACCTACGACTAATCGTAACAAAATTATATTTCTTTGTTTGAATGAGAGTTGTGGATTATAGGTTAAATAGTAATTGTTATAGTATCATTAAATTACTGCTTCTCAGGAGGAAAATAGGTTAGAAGAAAATTGCGTCTTTGTTTTTAGTCGTAAAAAATAAGTGGAAGAAATTAACATCATTTGTATTGAGAATAACACTATCATTTTTAGTATATAGATTTATGATTTTTATATACAAAGGGATAAGATTTCTAAAATTGGGTGGTGTCAATCCCTCCCAAAAAAATGTGCCTGCCACGTACCAGTTTTTTTTCGTCCATAGCTTTTTCTCATTTTTTTCATACTTTTTTGGATAAAAGAAAAGGAGAAGATAGCCACAGAGCTTTTTTTTTGTCAGAACTTTTTTTTTAAGGTCCGATTAATTCTTTAGTATTTGGTAGTTAAATGGGCCTGGCCCATATATATGGATCATATATAGGACAGTGGCTGACTTAGGAACCTGAGTTAGTGAGGACAATTTTTTTTTAAAAAAAAATATGAAAATTGAAAATATTATTATCAAAAGCAAGTGGATAAAATCATTCATAATAATGAAAGAAAGAAAATAAAAAGATTAGCATAAGATAAAAGAAAAATAAAGTATTAGATATTTTGGACCCTGGTGGTGGTAACCTGGAAGCAGAATTGAAATTTGAAGAAGTTTTTTTCAAGTTGTAGCTTCTTGAAGCAACAATGAGAACCAATGAGCTTGAGAAGGTTCAGAGTAGAGAGAACAAACTAACCCTTTGTATGCACATCACTTTCTTAGCGTCTAAGTTGTCCACAAACTTGAGAACCATCCTCATTTGTATGAAGGTACATTGTTGCTACAAAGGGGTGCTATAACATGAAGTGTTAGTGCCATTATTATATTTCCATTATTATTGATGAAGGAAAAAGATGTAGCAACAAAATGTTGAGATTGAGAATTCTGAGGTGAGATCTCATGATCATAACAACCACTGATGCTTTCTAATTTCCCAATTAGTTCTCTAGTCACAAAATCCATATTCGACATGTTGTTGGAATTGGAAGTTGCAGGGGAAGAAACCGTTGAAATCAGGGTAAGAGGGGTGGGTGGAAGAGGAAGAAGAAGGAAGATGAGGTGGGTTTGGAAGAAGTTGGGGGAGGAAGATAAAATGGTTCAAGGACTAAAAACAAAAAACAACAATTTTGTAGGAACTAAAAAAAAATATAAATGACATGGCAGGCTCAGCATTTAACGTTTCAGCTTAACGGAAGGGACGAAAAACAAAAATGGAATTTTATGTTACCATGGGACAAAGTAGCTGGGCTTGTAGGGCTATATATGCTAGCCCAAATCCTAAACAAGATGAGTTTCTTTCGTAATATTTTCCCCTTCTTCATGACAGGATTTCATCTCCATGGCTTTTTCTTGGGGATTTTAATGAGACTCTCTTCACCTCTAAGTCTAAAGGGTGTTAGTTTTCGGTTGATCGAAGTACTCTTTTCTATGACATGATGTAGCATTGTTTTCTCTTGAATCTTAGTTCTATAGGATCTTGGTTTACTTTGAACAAGAAATAAGAGGGAAAAATCCTAATGCATGAACGTTTAGATAGAGTTCTGGGTGACGAACATTGGAGACTTAAATTTCTGGAGGCCTTTGTTGAAAATCTTCCTCGTATTATTCTGACCATTATCCCATTCTTCTTGTGCTGTGGAGCTCGTCTCCTAGATCGAGGGATCATTCGTTTAAATTCTAGGCTGCGTGGACCACTTATGAGAACTATCCAACTATGGTTGTAGAAGCTATGATACAAAAGGAAGAAGAAGCTAAGGAGGATGATAGAGATTAAGAACAAGGTTTGGTATATTGAATTGTACACCTCTTTAACTTTTCACTTAGCTTGGTCCTTAGGTTGTTGTTGTACCCCTAATGCCATTTCTGCTAAAGATCATGATTGAATTTACAAGACTCATGACAAGAGAATCCATAAGCTCAGTGGAGAAACGAAGAAGAAGTAACTGAAATTCCTCTTTTCATTAATTGTGAAGTTATGAAATTATAAAACTTAAATGAGAGCAAAATGATTATCTGTATATATACAACAGAAAGGGGGATAATGCAGAAAAATAGAAAACAAACTAAACCTACAACAGAAACAGCTAGAAGACCAAGGGACCTATTTTGCAAAACATCAGAGGGCCAAATTGCAAATTATATGAAAACAGATCCAAGTCTAACACCCTCCCTCAAGCTGGAATGTGTATATCAAGCATTCCAAGCTTGCTAGCAACAGAATTGAAGGGGCCTGGAGCCAAAGGCGTTTTGAGGAAGTCTGCTATTTGTTGCTGTGAAGGAACAGAAACTAGATGAATGAATTTTTCTCTTATCATGTTTCTGATAAAGTGATAGTCCAGATCAATGTGCTTTGACCTTTCATGCAGAATTGGGTTGGATGCCATGAGTATGGCAGATTGATTGTCACAAGCTAAGTCTACAGAAGGCTGAACCTTGATGTTGAAACTTTTGAGAAGGTTTGATAACCACTTTGCTTCACAGGAGGCTAGAGCAAGGGCTCTATACTCTGCTTCACTTGAGGACCTTGAGGCACTCTTTTGTCTCTTGTTTTTCCATGATATGAGTGATTTGCCTAGGAAGAAATAGAAACTAGAAGTGGATCTCCTTGTACTCAGACACCCCCCCAATCTGAATCTGAATAACCTGTGAGGGTTAACTCTAGATCAGATGGGAAGAATAATCCTTTTGCTGGTGTGTGTGAGGAATAGAAGCTTGCCTAACAATCTCCTATACCTGTTAGCATCTTCCATATTTTCTCCCATGTTTTGATACAGCTTTTGGTTATAATCCATTGGAACTGACAAGGGTTTTGCAGCCGAAACCCCTGCTTCTGCTAATAGCTCCAACGCGTACTTCCTTTGGTATAGGCATATACCTTTCTTGTTTCTGGCTACTTCAAATCCAAGGAAAAACTTTAGATTTCCCAAGTCTTTGATGCGGAAAGCTTGATCTAGATGTTGTTTCACATAATTTATCTCTTTGAGGTCATCTCCTGCCAACACTAAGTCATCCACATAGACTAAAATTGCTGTGAATCCTTCATCTGTTTTGTTTGTAAATAGGGAGTAGCCTGCCTTGGATTGGATGAAGCAAAGCATGATTAGAGCTTCATTCAACTTCTCATTCCATTGTCTGCTCTCTCATTCCATTGTCTGCTCTCCTGATTTAGTCCATACAAGCTCTTTTATATTCTGAAAACTCTATTATTATGAGGTATCTTTAATCCAAGAGGTGGCTTCATGTAAACCTCCTCAACCAAATCTCCATGAAGGAAGGCTGTGTTGATGTCCAATTGTTTAAGATGCCAATTTCTGGCCGAGGCTATGGCTAGAAGCATCCTCAATGTTGTCATCTTAACCACAAGACTGAAGGTCTCTTTGTAATCAACTCCTAGTACTTGCGTGAATCCGCGAGCAACCAATCTTGCTTTGAGTCTCTCCACACTTCCATCTGCATTATGTTTTAGCTTGAACAACTGACAACCTTCTTTCCTGGTGGCAAAGTTGAGTAGGTCCATGTCTTGTTCCTTTTCAGTGCTTGCAATTCCTGATCTATGGCTTTTCTCCAATTTTCATCCTTCACTGCCTCCTCATACGTGACAGGTTCATGTGCCACTGAAATAGATAGAGAAAAATGCTTATGTTGCTTAGAAAGCTTATTTTAAGACAATGCTTTGGATATTGGATACTTAGACTTGTCATTGTCTGCCTTGGTAGGTTAATTTATCAATTTGCAATGGTAGTCTGAGAGATATCCTGGTGCTTTTCTCACTCTTTCTGAATGTCTTGTTATTGCCTGACTTTCTTGTTCCTCTACTGCTGGCTGACTTCCCTACTAGTTTTCTTCTTCATGAATCATTTGTTGGCTTCCTTGTTCTGCATTACTATTAGTACTAGGAATAGAGTCTAAGAGATCATTAGTAGAAACAAGAGAAAATTTTAAAGGATCATCATAAATTATCTGCTTAAGATGACGGTGCACCTCTTCCTGAGCATTTTGTTTTTCTTTCAAAGAGAAGGGGAATTGTCCTCATAAAAGGACACGTCCCTAGTAACACACACTTCTCTGGTTTTCAAATCATATATTACATAACCTTTCATTCCTCGCTTATAACCAAGGAAAATCCCTTTTCTTGCTCTTTTGTCTAACTTTCTGCCTTTGAGATGTGATGGTGGTTGCATAGCATAGACATTCAAAAACTCTTAGATTTGATATGTCAGCCAGCTTCCCATATAGAACCTGAAAAGGAGACAGTCCTGAAAGAAAATTACTTGGTTGTCTATTGATCAAATAAACAACATGAGACACAGCATGGTTCCAAAAGGTTTTAGGCAAATTTGATTGGACCATAAGGGCTCTTGTTGTGTTTAGAATCTCCTTGTCCATTTTGTTGAGGGGTTTCAACAAAAGATCTTTGATGTAGAATACCATTATCTCTATACCAATCATTCATAAAAAATTCTGGTCCATTATCACTTCTGATAGCTTTAATGGTTTTGTAAAATTGTGTTTCAATCAAAGTGACAAAAGACTTTATCAACATGCTTGTTTCAGATTTAGCTTTCATGAGAAAAATTCAAGTATGTCTTGATTTATCATCGACAATAGTAAGGAAATATCTATGTCCTAGAAGAGAAGGTATAGATAAAGGTCCCCACATATCCATATGAACAAGATCAAACAAATTTTTTGGAATGGAATCACTTTTATTGAAAGAATTTCTTTTCTATTTTGCAACATGGCAAGTCTCACATGGTAATTTTGTCCTATTACACCTAATAAAGGGATATATTTTCTCCATGCCTATCATTTTATCATGTGACAAATAGCCTAGCCTTAAGTGCCTATTTCTAGCATAGGAACAAAAATTGTTAACACTACACAAATTGTTGGCAACAGATTTATCAACTATAACAATATATAATCCATTCTTGCGCTCAGCTACTCCAATCCTCTTCATAGTAGATTGGCTCGGCATGTCACAAGAAATTTTTGAAAAAATCAGTTCAAAATCTAAGGCATTTGTCAGCTTCTTAACTGATATCAGGTTGCAACTAAAATTTGGAACTAAAAGAACATCATTTAGATAAAAATTCTTGTTGAAAAATACTGTTCATGAGTTGTAGGCAGTGACATGGCTTCCATCAGGAAGCCTGATCAGAATTGGTCTGATCTTTCTGTGACAGGTAAATAGATCCATGGAATTGCATATGTGATGTGTTGCTCCACTCTCCCTGATCCATCGATTTTGTCTCTGATTTCCTATAATTAGGCAGATATTACCTTGTTGATTGTTAGTATTTGATGTAGCGAGTTGATTGATGACATGTATTTGTTGTGAATTCTGTTGTATTAGCTGCAATATAGGCATTTTACCTTTTGTTAGATTCTGGATTATTTGAGATATGAAATTTTGTAGAGTTATTGAATATAGTGTTGAGATATGATATTTGTGAAACCATTTATGTTATCTTTTGGCTAAACATAGTATTAAAATATAATTGCTTATTATAGGTTGTTCATTACTAATAGTAGGTTTTTCGACCCTCTAACCCATTGCCTACTGGCCCATTAACTTCGAACTGTTAATGTTGTTCGAAGAACTTAATGTTAAATAAGTTATTAAATAGATTATTGTAGGTCAGACCAAGCTTCTAAAAAGGCTAGGCTAAACTTAAAAAGTTGATCTATATCAGGTCACAAGCTTAAGCTTAGGCTTTAATGTTCTGTAGTAGGTCAGATCTATTTATCCTTCGGCCTTACTCATTCTCATCCCTAGGCACAAGGGATGTAAAGAAAATATATTAAAAAGATGACCCAGTTCATTTTCCATTTTTTATGGCTTTCATTTCATAATTGATAATGTTAAATCCACGTTTAGAGAAAAGTAAAACTTCGTAGATTAAAAATTAAATATAAAACATCTCAAATATTTTTGTCGTTAAAATAATTACTCAATAATTTAAAATATTATCAATTTGGTCTATCAATGATTACAATATTATCAAATTAGTTTTTAAAATTGAACACAATAAATATTTAAAAGACTAATTTAATGACAAAAATCTTTAAAAGACAACTTAACGACGAATAGATCTTTCAAAAATTAAATTAGTATTTTTTGGGTAGAAAATATTTAACCGTACATAGATCATAAGAAATTGTAGAAAACAAAATGAATTAATATTCAAAATACTCATTTGACTTTGTAGTTATCAGTTATTTTAGTCCATGACTTTAACGAAATTAATTTAGTCCTAGACTTTGTAAAATTAATCTTAATAGTCCTATACTTTATTAAAAATCATTACCAATAGTTCTTGACTTCATATAAAAATCGGTCACTTTAGCCCTTAATTATACTGAATTGCATGATGAGTTTTTCAAAATCAGCAACTAAAAATTAATTTTAATAATTTGGGACTAAAATGACCACAAAGACTACAAAGTAAAAGACCATTTTATTATATTATTAAAAAATAATAATAATAAAAAGGAAAGCACCTTTTCCTGAATGGGAAGTATATCCTTCTTTTGGGTCTTCATTTTATGATATGTGTAAAAGTATTTATTATTCTCCTCCAATTTAATATTATTTACTATATTTATATTTATTAAAGAAATTTTTTTTGATTTCCTACTTCTTTCCTTTTTATCTTATATTTACAAAAGGAAAGCACAATTAATGTTAACAAATATGCTTCCATAAATGAAAGGGTGCGAATGTATTTAGAAATATATATTTATGGTAAATATATTGGACGAGATAATAATAATATTTTGGACCTCAGACAATAATAATATTATTATATTACATTGTTGTGTACTTTCCTTTTAATTTATTTTCCATAAAAGGTCAATTTACCAAATTAAGAATCTAGAGGAAAAGTTTATTCTATGATATAAGGTCTACTCTACTAATCATGAGGAGCTGAAATCTTTATATAAACTTTGTATGTGTGTTTACTAGTGTCATAGAAGAGAATTAAAAATGATCACAAAAAGAGTGAAATTACTATAATATCAAATTCTGAGGGAAGTATTGAGGAAAATATGAGGCATTTCGATTTGAATTTACCCTTAATCAATCCTGAGACTTCTCGTATTGCTACCAATAACATACTTCCCAATTCTCAAGTATATACATTATTTGTAGGTATTTCTTCTGTTTTTTTTTCTTTTTATGTTTACGAGATATATAATTTTGTAGGTTTGAGCTTCAATTTATTTTTTAGGGTGAGGCTAAATATTCTTTGTAAATGCTCATCGGAGCCGATGTTTTACTTGCCTTAAAACGAGGCACTCTGTGCATCAGCTCACTCTAAAATTTGTAAATAATATATGTAATTGATTATTAACTAACTTATTATTGATGATTAAGGATTTATAAATATAATTTAATGTATATTTGAATTGTATTAGGATTATGGAAGTGGTAAACATGTCGAATTGGAAGGATTTGGGGAGACTTCTAGTCCTACAAAAGAGAATGGTAATGAAAAAGTCCATTTATATGATGAGGTAAATATAAGTTCTTTAGATATGTTTTTTGAGTAGCCAACTTCTCTTTGCACCATTCTCTCAACTTAAAGTTTTATGCATCAAAACATATTAATTAAGAATTTGCATATGTAATAATTCAATGTATATTTGAATAATTTTAATTAGCGTTTTGACACTAATAAATTGTAGATTAACATGGAAGAAGATGCTGCAAAACAGAGTGAACAAGTAAACTTGCAAAATGATGATGATGATGATGATGGAGCCACTGAAGGAAGCTTATCACCTCAAGAGAATGTTCTTGAAGATGAACGTTTTAGGTCAGATATTCACAATTATAATTTGTAAAATAAAATAAAATAAATTAGAGGTATATACACTTTTATATATATATATATATATATATATATATATATATATATATATATTATAAATTTATAATGCACTCATAATATAATATACATTAACTTTTCTCACTGACAAAAATACTTATTAGAAAATTATTATATTATTTGTTCTTTAGAATTATCGCAACATATCAATTTTAGTAATTAATTAACTAATATGTGAATTTCTTAGTGATATAAGTTATCATGGTAATGGAAATTCTTCCCTTTTACTCACTCGGTATATATATATATATATATTGTTTTTCAAGCAAAAAATTACTCTGTAGAGATATATATGTGTGATAGGGTGAAACTTGATAATTACGTATTATTTATTTATGTGTTTTTTATAGTTATAAGTGAAAATGTATTTATTATTTATGTGTGTTGTAGGAAAAGAAAGAGTTCCTATAGTGAATGTATCAGTAAAATTTACAAGAATCCTCGTCTGCCAAAAGTGGTAGTCCAAACTGAGATAACAGAAAATATACTAGATGATGGTTATCACTGGCGTAAGTACGGTCAAAAGGTTATCAAAGGATACTCAAGCCCTCGGTATAAATCTCTTTGTTTTATATTATTTCACAAGATATATTTGTTTTTTATGATACGTGCATATATGAGATCGATATATACATAGAAATTGATATTTTTACATGAAGTATGTGAGGTGTTAAAGAAAGAGATAGTAATTAAGGGAAAAGAAGACAATATAAATTTAATAGTGATGCCATAGAAAAGCAAGAAAAAGAAAAGGGAGAAAGAGATGTAATAATGATGCAAGAAAAAAAAGATCATAAGACTATAATCATTGTATCATCAATAGTAATTATGTCTTTATGGTACTCCCTCCGTTTCAAAATGACTGTCGTTACGTTTAAGGTTGTTTCATGGAGATTAAGAAATCAATTAAATGTCATAATGAGTAAAGCAATTTTACTAACATATCCCATTTAATGATTGAAACATTAACTATCTCATGTTGTTTTTAGTTGAGCCTTAATTGTTGTATAGGGCTAAAATGGAGAAAAGAGCATTTGATGATGCATTCAAAATATAAAGCGGCAATCATTTTGTGAAAAAAATTATTTCTATAAAACGACAAGCATTATGAAACAGAGAGAGTACTTTTTTTCTTGTATCATTTTTACATCTCTATTTTCTTGTTATCTCTTTTTTTTCTTTTTTATTTCATTATTTTCAAACCTCTCATCATTTTTTTAAAAATTTTTTTGTGTCTACCTCTTTCTCCTACACCAAAAAACCGAAGTGTAAGAATGTCATCTCTTATTTTTCTTATATGCAAAAGAATTCATTTTAAAAGAACCTAAGTAGTAGAGATGCAAAATTAAAGGAATACGAAAGGTTATAAAAGATCTTAAGTAGGTTTCTTTTATACGTAGATAGTTGTCAAACATTTTAGTTAAACAAAATATAGTTATATACTTTCAAAACTTGTCTCGTCAAAATAAAAAGGTTTTTCTAACTTGTGCCCATAGGATGTAAATGGAATGAGTATAAGAGTAAAATTATTACATCAATGATTGTATTCTTACACTCATTTCTTTTACATTTCTTTTGCATCTTTATTTTATTTCTATTTGTTTCTTCTTTTTAAATCACATTAATGGTCAGATCTCTCATTTTTTTGACTTAGTATAAAAAAAGGAAAATGTAAAATATTATTTCTCTCATATATATTGTCCAAAAATATATTATATAGGCGGCACTCTTCTATTTATATATCTCTATTTTTTTTCTAATTTTTCATCTCTTTTCTTAAGTATTATTCGACAATAATATATGTTTGTTTTCTCTAGGAAATACTACAAATGCTCAACTGCAGGGTGTCCCGTGAAGAAACAAGTGGAGAGGGATTTGTACAACACAAAGAATATTGTCATTACTTATGAAGGAAAGCATAATCACGAATTGCCACGTCCAAAAGGACTTCCTTCATCGTACCGTGCTTCTCTTAGTATTGCTGCGTTAGTTCCCAATGTTGTTGATACGGCATTGACCATTGGATTACCTGGTCAAGGCTCAACGCCTAGAGCAGAAATGAACCTAAATCCTTTTCGACCATCCTATCTAACTTTTGCTCGAGGCAACATTCCAATCCTTCCTTATGCTAATTTTCCTTCTTGGCCAGCCGTCCCCGGTTGGCATAGAATGACAAATAATTTGACTGGATGCTTTTGGGATCCTTCGACTGTGGCTAGAGGGAATCCAAGCACAGTAGGATTACCCCCTACACCGAACTATGATACCTAAGCTTTTGTTTAGCTTTTAAATTAATTAATTTAGTTGTTTATTTTTTCTCGTCATTATTATTAATGTTATCAACAATATCAACTGTTCAAAATTGATTTCATTCCCTTCCTCCATCCTTTCCATTTTCTTTTTTGGACATTTGTATTACTTTGTCCTTTGAATGGGTTGGACTTGAATAATGGTGGTTATCAATAGATAGCCTCATATATGATTATTTTTAATGTACTAAAATTATATGAACTTTTTTGTTGCTACATATTTATTTTTGGTCAGCAAAAAGAAATAGTTATTTCATTAATAATCATATATAACCGGCTCAGGTTCAAGGTATTCCTACATTCTCTGGTGTTCCATTGATAGAATATGAATCGTCCCCCACCTCTTCTCCCTCTCCCTCCTCCCCTTCCTATTCCACCTCCTCCCTTTCCTCTTCCACCTCCTTATTCGTTCCCTCTTCCTCCTCGGTTTTCGTTGCACTCTCTCCCTCCCTTTACTCCTCTTCTTTCTCTTCCTTCGTCTTCTTCTCCCCCTTTTTCCAGTTTTTTCACTATTCAAGATATTCCTACGCCCTCTGGTGTTCCATCATGTGAAGCAATTAGTGGCCCAGTGGATCACTGTTCCTTTCTTCCTTCTTTGGCTTGTTCTGTGTCATGCCCTGTTGCAGGTACTGCTACAGTGTCATCGGGGCTGGATGTCCAGCCTGCTAGAGGATCAACTTCCAGGATATCTAATACAGCCTCTGTCTCTCTTTACCCTCTGTCTGGCAAAGATAACATTTTCTCTCATTCGTGTCTTCCCTCTGTGATCGATAGGGTTAGTGTCGCTCCTCCCTTTAATACCATTCCTTTGAGGCCTCTTAAATCTAAAAGTGTCGGTGGTGAGAAGTTAGGATCTTCTTCTCGTCCATATTTTGCTACGGTTGTTAAAAATACTAGATCAAATAGGAATCCAGAAGTAGGAGACAGAAAGGATCCTTTAAATAATGGTCCTCCTATTCAAAAAGATACTGGCCAAGATAAGTTTGGAAACTAGCGGGGTTTTATGAATAATTCTAACAGGTTGACTTCTTTTTTCTTCACAAGATTCCTAAGTAATTATAAGGAAGTTGAGGTATGGAAAATCTTCCAAAAGTGGGGCAGTGTACTTGAAGTGTTTATCCCTCCTTTGAGAGATAGGTTTGGTAATAGGTTTGGTTTTGTAAGATTTGCTAATGTGAGGGACCCTACCAGATTAGAAGTTGACCTAGATAAGTTGGTTTTACATGGGGTTAAGATGCATGTTAATCTTCCAAAATTCCAACAGGGAGTCCGTGGTAAGATTAATAGTAGACCTCCTCCTACGGGGGTCACTGCAATTTCTAGGGACAAACAAAGCTTTGGTCCATCTTACTTTGAGAGAAAGAGTACCAAAATAGGTTGGATAAAGAATGGTCACTTTAGTAAAAGAAATACTAATCAAGGGATGAAGAGTAATTTTTACAAAAAGAGGCTTTCAAACTCGGAACATTGGAAATTCTCCAGGGAATTTCTTTTTTCAACTGACAAAAAAGAAGCTGAGTGGCTGGATAATTGTTACGTAGGAAGCCTCTTTAAATATGACTACGTAGATGTAATTCATCAAATTCTAGAGGAGACAAGATTTATGGACATAAGTGTGACTCCTTTGGGGGAAAATAAGATTCTATTGATTCCGAAGGGGGTTTTTGATATTCTGCACCTTATGAAAAAGGAAGCTGATTTCTTAGAAATTTGGTATGAGACATTAGTACCTTAGAAATCTGGGTATTTTTCACGGCGAAGGTTGGTTTGGCTTAAGTGTTTTGGGATCCCTTTGCAAGCTTGGCAAGGGGTTTTTTTTTTAATCTATTGGTACTTGTTTTGATACTTATATGGGATGTGATGAACTAACTAAAAGTAAGCTACATTTTGATTGTGCACATGTACTGGTCAATACATCAGGGTTTGAATTTATTCAAGGGTGTATAAAAGCAACTATTGATGAAGAAGAGTTCTTCATTAGTGTTTTAGAAGATCATAGTTTTAATCCGTTTGAGAACAATAAAGTAAGTGAAGGAGCTAGTGCCAAGAGTGATGAATCCGTTAATTCTTTGACCTTTCTAGTAAGTGAGGATTCTTCAGAGAATGTATCAGGCACTTGGACAATGATCACAAGGATGTTCAGGAGAATTCTCTTTTGGTAAAGGGAGGTGCTGAGGAAAATGGGGGTTGCGAAAAGGAGAATTCACAAGGTGTAAGGTTAAGAGTGTAAGCATGTGGGCTGATGGGATGGGGGACCAGATGGATTTGTCACTTGATGTCAATAAGAGCAAGGTATTTAAGGAAGCTTCATCTGGGAATGGAAAAGGTTTAGGGGGAAAGGTTAATCAAACGGGTCCCATGCCTCAGGAAGATGAATCTGTAGTGGGATCAGAGGGAGGTGGGGCCCAGGAGAATATTTTTGGTTGTGATTTAACGGTGGGTTACATAGAGGGCTCTAAAGTTCATGGGCTTAATGGTTATGAAGGGGAGAGTGGTGTGCCTAGCAAAAATGATTTGGAAAAGAATAACCAAGTGAACTTGTAGGCTCGCCGAATCAGCAAGGGGTTGATGTTGGGGATGTTGATGAGGGCCTTCTAGGTGGAGGCCATGAACAAGTTACGTTTTGGGAATGAAGAAAAATCACTTCTTCTCATTCAAGTTTCCTCAAAGACATCATCAAATCCTTTGATTGCTTCTCCCTTTCTTGGCTTGATTGAGTATACTAATTGTGGGGAGGGGGTGAGGAATGAAGTCTCTAAGCTTCCTGGTTTGAGAGGGAAGTTTTGGAAACATGGCGTGATCATATCTTCTGAGCTTTCAGAAGAAAAATCAGATGAGAATGGGTTTTGGAGAGACCTAGAGTCGTATGATAGCATAGCTGGTCCTATCCCTTCGTGGTGTCATTCGAAAAATTCTGGTGGGAAGAAAAAGCATAGAGATAAGAAAAGAAAAATCAAGGCTTCAAAATTAGGTTTAAAGATGGCACTTGAAGGTGGGTAGGCCAAGAGCAAAGGTAAGAAAAAGGTAAATACCTTTTCTTTTTTAAGCAATTCCATTAGTTACTCAAATATTAATAATTGTAATTACCTTTTTCCTTGCTAATGCTAAGAAAAATGAAGCTTCTAATATGTGGAATTTAGGAAAATATTTAGGCATTTCTTACGGGGTAATGAGAATATGATGGTGGGGAAGGTTATGGATATGGAACAAAGGGATCAAGTAGAGGTAGGAAAATGTAGATGGGAAAGGATAGAGTTAGAGTATCATGAAGATAGTATCTTACCATATTAGGGGATTAAGGAGCCAATTAAAATGAGATCTTTGAATCAGTTGATTAAAAAGGAAAACATAGAGTTCCTCTGTGTTTAGGAAACTAAATTAGAAACAATTGAAGTGGGGTTATGTAGAAAGTTGTAGGGATCAGATGATGTTAGTTGGGTGTTCCAACCAACAAGGGGAAGATTAAGAGGGCTTCTTTCTATGTAGAAGGACTCTTGCTTCTCTATGTAGTGCTCTTATGATGGATCTAGTTTTCTTGGAGTTAAAGGGTTATTGGGGCAGGATAAGACCCCTTGTTTTTTTGTGAATGAATATTCACCTTGTACTCTCACAGATAAGAAATCATTTTGGGAGGAATTTATGAAATACAAAGATGCTTTAGGTAGTGGTAGGAGGTGTGTGTGTGGGGATTTTAATTGTATTAGATCAACTGAGGAAAGAAGAGGGGAAGGGGTTCACTTTGATAGATCTACAGCTCTATTGTTTAATCAATTTATTGATGATATGAGTTATTGAATTTACCCTTGGTTGGTGGCAAATTCACAAGGTTTAGTTTGACCGGAGATTCAATGAGGAGTGGCTATTGCAGTGAAACCAAACTATTCAGCAGATTCTTAGGAGAGATGTGTTTGATCATCGACCTATAATTCTTAAAGTAGATTTAGTTGATTGGGGACCTAAGCCTTTTAGGTCACTCAACTGTTGATTTTGGATCCCTCCTTCATAAAATTTATTGAATTTAAATGGAGGAATTTGAATATTACTGGATGGGGTGCATATGTCTTCAAAGAAAAGATGAAGTGCTTGAAGGGTGAAATAAGGATTTGGAACAAGAACCAATTTGGTAATTTGGATTACATAATTGAAGAGGTTACTAGGAAACTTAATTCCTTAGACAACTTTGGGGAAGTGAGGATGGTGAGTGAATCTAAGGAAAGAAGGGAGTTAACAACTAAGTTGTGGAGTCTCAAACATAGAAAATAATCCATTCTTTTTCAAAAATCTAGGGTAAAGTGGCTTAGGGAGGAGATGCAAATTCAAAATGTTTTCACATTTGCATTAACTCAAGGAGAGAGGTGAGAGGGTTAGATCTTGAGGATAGTTGGTGTGAGGACCCAACATGCGTCAAGAACCTTGGATTAGGACCAAGTTGGATGGGGTTAATTTTAATAGTCTGAATCAAATTGATTAGAGTTGTTTGGTGAGTCAGTTTGATGAAGTAGAGATAAAACAAGTTGTTTGGGGGTGATGGGAATAAAAGTCTAGGGCCTGATGGTTTTAATATGTATTTTATTAAAAACTGTTGGGGTTTTTGAGAGGGGACATTTGTCGGACAGTTAATGAATTTGTAGAAAATGGGTTCTACAAAGAGGATCTAATTCTTCTTTCTTGACTTTGATCCAAAAATGATAATCCCCAAGGCCTTAATGATTTTAGGCCTATCTCTCTTATAGGATGCTTATATAAGATCATAGCAAAATTATTAGCATCTAAGTTAAAGTTTGTCATTGGTAAGCTAATTTTGGAGAACCAGACACCTTTTGTAAGTGGCTGAAATTTGCTGGATAGTGTGGTAGTGATTAATGAGGTGGTAGATTTTGTGAAAAAAAGTTTCCTGTTCATGAAAGTAGATTTTGAAAAAGCCTATAATTCAGTAAATTGGGATTTTTTGGATTATATATTAGTAAGAATGAGTTTTTGCAATAGGTGGAGGGATTGGGTTAGAGGGTGTCTCATTTCTACCTCTGTTTGTGTTAGTTGATGGGAGCCCATCTCAAAAATCTATTCCCAGAAGGGGAAGGACTCCTTAACCCTTTCTTATTCTTGATAGCTGTGGAAGGGCTCAGTGGCACGATGAGAAATGAAACCATTTGCAATTTGCGGAGGATACATTACTAATGGAAAACCTTTGTGCCTATGTTAAGGTGTTTTGAATCAATGTCAGGATTGAAGGTTAACTTCAATAAAAGTAGTTTTATTAGGTTAAATGCTGATCATCAATATTTGAATGGTAAGATGAGTCACTTTCGTTTAAATATTTGGGAATTCCTGTTGGTGCTTTATCTAAATAGGTTTCTTCATGGATCCGGTTATTGCTAAATTACCTCTTCTTGAAAAAGAAGGAATTTGTCTTTGAGGTAAAATTATTCTTTTAAATCAGTTCTTCTTTTCTTTTTTACCTATTGTTTTTTAACATCCCATATTTTTGATAGCTTCTCTTTCCAAAATTCAGAGGAGGTTTTTGTCGGGTGGGATAGGAAAGGACAATTAGTACAGGGTTTATCAGATGAGCAGTTTAATTCGAGCAACCAGATAAGTGGGTGTGGTTGAGGGACCCTTTTGGAGTGTATTCAACTGCATTAACCTATAAGCTTCTATCTAATGATGTGATTGGACAATGCCTTTGTGTCTCTACGGATATGTGGTTCAAGAAATCTCCTTTGGAGGTTGTAAAATAACGTGGATATGAAGTGTACACTATGCAATTCTCTGAAGAATATGCTAATCACCTTTTTTTTTTCATTTGTAATTCTCTGTATAAATTATGGTCTCTCTACTCTGAGTGGCTTGGATTTTCAGGGGTTTTACATTCATCTTTGACTGAGCATTATTTTGAGCATGGTGATTAAGAGGACGCTCAAGTTCTAATAATTTCAATTATTTTGAGCATCTAGTTGTGGAGAAATGATATTGTTTTTAATCAAGGAACGATGGATATCCTCGAATGTTTTGAATTAGCAAAATTAAGATCATGGAAGTTGGATAAAGCTGCAAAGAAAAATTTTGCTTACAGAGTGCATCAATGGTCTTCAAATATGTGGGTATGCCTCCATGGTTAACTTTGAGAGTTTGTGATTGGCAGGGAATTGTTTGCTCTCTGTGAAAGCTTGGTGTTCTTTTTATTATCTAGTTAGTTGTTTGCTTGCATTTTGGTTGCTTTTGTCTTATTTTCATATTATGTTTTATATTATCTTTTGGGTAGTTTGGTCATGTCTTATATTATCTTATGGGTTATTTAGTCATGTATTTTATCCTCTGGGTGATTGGGTCATGTTTTTTAGTTCTATTTCCCTGTGTGGTTTCCCTGTAATTTTTGTTGTGGTGCTTCGGGGTTTTCTGTTTGATTTCAAGACTTTGTTGTAAGCACTCCTGGTGTTATATTTTATTTGTTTAATAAAATTTGTTTGTTGGCTGATAAAATAAAAAATTTACTATTTACATGGTAAGGATTTAAAAATGTCTTATACAATAAAATAAACAAACCCTTTCAGTAAGTAACTCTCCAAATTTTTGCACCTTGGATAGCTGGGGGTGTTGGTTTGAGTAGCAGCTTGTCATTTCGAACTTATGTGTCTCACTTTGGCCTATAAAAAAAAACACTCTCCAAATTCTCGAGGTTAGCATGCATGTTTCATATATATATATATATATATATATATATATATATATATATATATATATATATATATATATATATATATATATTTATTGAGTTAGGTTCAAATGACACCGCGCATAACTTTTTATAAAAAAACAAATTTTGCTGATCCAACCAATCAATTGAATAGATCAACTATGCAAAAATTCATACAATTTGAAAACTATTTGATATGTTATCACAATGTTTTGCTTGAACGTCAAATACATTATTTAAAATACAAGTAAATTTCATTTGTTAGATTACATACCTACAAATTTTCAAATTGTATGAATTTTTGCATAGTTGATCTACGTCATACAAACTTTCAATTGATTGGTTAAATCGAAAAAGTTATGCGTGGTATTATTTAAGAACTTTGACACATTCGTGTCATTTGAACCCAATTATATATATATTGAATTAATAAATACCAAAATCATGAAAAGCCTTGCTTCCTCTTTCACAAAAATAAAACGAACACAATACCTCCTATATATTTTCATCTTCTTGGTCATATGCAATAGATTAAGATAGAAGCCTAGAGTCAAGAATAATATAATCTCTTTATAACTCTTTTAATCCTCTTAGCGTATGACAACTCTTAGAGTGTTATTTTTCTTTAAGGTAAGCGAACAATACAATGCTGTAAATTTTAGTAAGAAAAGAATTTTAATTATTTACTTTATGAACACTTCAGCATAGTGTTCGAAACTATAAGAAATCACTATACATAAAATTAAGGTTTAATTGTAATTTTGGTTCTTCTTATTTTTATTTTGAGTGATTTTGATTCCCGAAGTTTTAAATGGGAGATTTTAGTCCCCTTTATTTCAAAAACGCGCGACTTTATTTGGTCCATTCATTAGTATTTCTTTTAAATTAGCCATAATTTTTAATCAATTTAGTGCTAGGATAGACTAAAATCATTTGTTAATAGAATATATTCTTAAATACTATTAATTAGCTACAATTTTTGTCCTGATTATTTTTAGTAAACGATTTGAAACTTGTCGCTAATTTGAGAGAAAATTGTCACTAAATTAATATATTTTGAAAATTTTCCTGTGTAAATGATTTTGGTGTCTCTGTCATTAATTTGAAGAAAAATTGTCACTAAATTCTCTAAAACCTGTAGCTAATTTGAAAAAAAAATGAACAGAGGGACCAAAATCGCCCAATTTAGATACAAGAGAGACCAAAATCGCCTCTTTAAAACTTGGGGACGAAAATCACTCAAAATACAAATAAAGAAGACCAAAACTACAATTAAACTTAAAACTAATCTTGGTGACCTTCAAACCTTAAGATTGTAGTTAATCTCTATTTCTACTAATTTCATACTTTTAAATATCAATGTGCATTCTGTTCCTACAGCAATAATTTTATGATTTAAATACATTATTTGATTCTGCTCTTTATATGATAATTCAAGTTGCCATGATAGATTCATAGTTGATATATAGAATTTGTACTAACAAGTGGTTGGTTCAAGTGGCACATGCTTGTTCCGCTATCAAATCCAAGTGATACAGAGGAGCCTTGGAGAAGAACAACTCAACTTTAAAGAAAAACCTTCTTCAGACATTTTATTTTCAAAAAAAAAAAAAATCATCTCAAGTCCCTTTCTTATTTGCAATTACCATACTTATTTGGGTAGTTTAGTAAGGATGAAGCAATGACTTTATAAGCTTAGTCTACATAATATTTTATATTTTTAAACTTACAACAATTTTTTTCAGAGATCGTTTTTTCGTTTTAAAAATCAAAATGTATTTTTTAAATAACTTAAATTATTTTAAGTTTTTTAAAACAATGTATTATTTCACTTTGAAGTTTCCATCTCAATGTACGTTATATTTTATATTTTTAAAACTACAACAATTTTTTAGAGATTGTGTACTATAAACTTGAAGAATACGGTGTTTTTCGATTTAAAATTAAAGGCATATTTTAAGTTACTTAAATTATTTGAAGATTTTTAAGAATAATATATTATTCACTTTGAAGTTTTGAACTCAATTTACATGGTTTTTTATATTTTTTAAATTGCAACAATTTTTTTTAGAGATAATGTACTATACACTTGAACAATAATGTGTTTTTCGATTTAAAAATCAAAACATGTTTTTTAAATTACTTAAATTATTTAAAGTTTTTTTTTTTATAATCAACATGGCACAACAACCCAAACTACACAATCATCCGAGGTAGAAACATCACATAACAATCCTCCCTAATAAGAGAAACAAGAGAAGGAGGAACACCTGATAAAACAACAAGACCCATAGGTTTGAAGTTTTTTAAATTACTTAAATTATTTGATTTTTTTTAAAACAATGTATTAACTGACTTTGAAGTTTCGAGCTCAATCTACTTTTTATGTTTATAAAATAGAAATAAATTTTTTAGAGATCATGTGCTATACACTTGAAGAATACGGTGTTTTACAATTTAAAAATCAAAACACATTTTTTAAATTACTTGAAATTTTTTAAGAACAATCTATTATTCACTTTGAAGTTTCAAGCTAAATCTATAATTTTTTTAGAGATTGTGTACTATACACTTAAAGAATACAATATTTTTTTATTTAAAAATTAAAATGCATTTTTTAATTTACTTAAATTATTTAAAGATTTTTTAGAATAATATATTATTCACTTTAAGTTTCGAAATCAATCTACATAATTCTTTTTAGAAATGATCTTGGTAAGTATATGGGTTTCCCTCTTATTCAGGGACGTATTAAGACGGAGATCATTTTGGCTATTCTAGAGAAGATGCAACGAAGGCTAGCCTCTTGGAAATTGAATCTACACAACAAGGCTAAGAGGGTGTGTCTCGCGAAATGTGTTCTTTCTTCAATGTCGATTTATAGCATGCAAACGCTTTGGTTCCTTAAGTAGGTTTGTTATGAAATGGACAAGTCTATAAGCAAGTTTATTTGGAGTTCTTTAGATAATCACTCCTTATTAGAGATAAAAATAATATTATATTGAGTAGTTACATCTTTTATTTCGTAACTATCTTTCGGCAGTTACGATAGTTACATTTTTGCTCTTGTATAAATGCTCATTTAATGAGCACTTCTAATAAAAAAGTTGATTAATAGAGAATTCAATGTAGAGTTTTCTTTCATCCTCTCTGAACTCTTAATATGGTATCAGAGAAGAAAATTCTAGAATTAAGACTCCATTGATTCTCTTAATATTGATCGACTATGGCATCTCATTCTCCCTATGATGCTTCCGCACTAAATCCTCATGGAGATGCATTTCATATCGCTAATTTGCAAGAAGTTCAAATACTCCTTAAACAAGTATGCAATTGTTTTGCTACGTGTTCTTGTGGAGTCTTAGTCAAATTCCAGAAAGAACGTGAGGATAATCATGTGATTAATTTCTTACGCAGCCTTAATGAGGAATTTGCACAAGTACGTTCGATTATGATGTTTGTGCCTCTTCCCTCGATTGCCAAGTCATTTTCTGTCATTCTCCAACAAGAGAGGGAATTTGACAATCCTTCATCGTACATTTTGCACAAGTACGTTCTCAGATTATGATGCTTGTGCCTTTTTCCTCGATTGCCAAGTCGTTTGCTCTCATTCTCCAACAAGAGAGGGAATTTGACAATCATTCCTCTTCGCTTCAATTTCAGAAACTACTTCCTTTTCCTCTGTTACTACTAAGGATTCACCAAAACTCTTTATCCAACTTTCATTTATCTTTAATACTTCACATATTTCTCGATATTTTTAGCTATGATTTGGAACGAGATCGAGGATACGTTGAAGAATATCGACGAGGCCAAAGAGAAGGTCGAAGACTTCTAGAGAGCTATGAACCCGGCCGTTTCCGTTTATCAACCTTTTGGAACGAGACTTGAGGAGACACTGAAGAAGATCGACAAGACCAAAGAGAAGGTCAAAGACTTGATAGCTACAAACCCGACCGTTACCATTTGGATTTCTATATTGTTCATATCCTTTCCAAGTTGATGTTCTAAAACACACTTCCAACTTGCGGGGGAGTATTAGAGATAAAGATAATATTATATTGAGTAGTTACATTTTCTATTTCATAACTACCTTTCGGCAGTTACGGTAGTTATATTTTTGCTCTTGTATAAATGCTCATTCAATGATCACTTCTAATTAAGATGTTGATTAATGAAGAATTCAATGTAGGGTTTTCGTTCATCCTCTCTGAACTACTAATACTCCTGGTATTCGGTTGGTTGTAATAAAATAAGTCTGCTCAAGTCTAGAGGGGGTTAGAGAATCAAAAAATCTCATTCTACAAGTGTGGCTATGCTTGGCATGTTAGTTTGGAAGTTACTTTAAGATGATGATGCTCTTTGGGTTTCAATTCTAAATCATAAGTATACGTATCTTCATGATAAATGGGTGTTCCAAGGGTAAGGCCTCACCCACTAATTCCCACGTGTGGAAGAATATAATGAAAGCTTTGATCGCTCTTAAGGATGGTTTTGAGTACCTATTTGGGTTGGTGATCTTTTAGTTTGGTATGATTATTGGCGAAACTGCGTAAGGAGGGACTCCTTTGTGAAGTTAAGTCGTACGTTCACATCGTGGACACCAAGTTGAAGGTTCGTGATCTCTGAGGGATGGTTCTTGGTCCTTGAGTCATTTATACACTCTTGTACCAACTGAGATTAGAGACTCCATTAGCTCTCTCCCTATTCCTGAGTTGCTTGTTGGGAAGGATGTCTTGCGTTGGAAAGGCTCGATTTCGGGTGTTTACTCCACTTCAAGAATGTCCTTAATTAGCGTGGGCCAAAAGCCTTCACTAACAGCAAAAAGCCCTCGCAAAGGTCCAAGGCCTAGATTTTAAAGCTACAATTTAGATTGGGACGGAAGCTGATGCAAAATTTAGCAAGGGCCAAACCCTCGCAAATTCTGCCGCTGCACAAAAGTGAGCACGTAGCCAATGCTAATTTGAATGCTTCTTTGCTAGAGCCAAAAGCCTGCATTAATTTGAACACTGATAAATCCCTCACTAATTAATGAGATGTTTTTTAAAAAAAATGAAATTTTATTTTTAAATAGAATTTTTTTCAATCTAACTATGCTCATGTTTTAGGTAAAACAAAAACTTCATTAAATTTTAAATTAGCATAAACATAACCTTTTTCATGAAATAAATTAGCATAAACCATTATTACATTTCTAGTTATACTAAATATTAGGTAAAAAGTGTCAGTCATGTAACTCAGTTAGTGAGTGCATGGGAACATGCGTGTGTAGGTACGAAGTTCGATCCCCAGTTATACTACTTTCCTATGAATAAAAAAAGCATTAGGTAAAAAAACTTAATTAATTACGAATGTTCCATTCTAATATAAACCTAATTAATCTAAATTCTAGATATGTTCGACACGCAAATTTCACTAATATTACTTTACTATCTAACCTAAATCTAGTCACAATCTTGCTCATCAAGAAAATAATCATAAAAAGGAATAAACAAAAATAGGAGGTGACGGCAAACTTGAAAGTGGACTTAGTGGAGGTGGTGGGTGCGGGGGTATAGGAGTTTTAGGTTAGGGAAAGAAGTTTGAAAAGAGAGAAGAAGGAATGGACGAAAATGGAGGACGGTAGTGGCGGCGGTCCAGTGGTGGGCGGCGCAAAGGGCTTGTGTTTTTTGGCGGTGGGTGCGGCATTTTCGTGAAGAGGAAGCTCTAGCAGCATTTTTTTTTTGTTTACTTTTATATATATAATAACTCGTGGAGTTCTTGAGGATCTTTTTTTGCGTTGACCGGCCCACGCAACGAGGCCGGCACGAACATGTTAGAATCTTTTAGAATCTTGCATCAGGAAAAGGCCACCTCGAATTTAAAAAAAAAAAATCTTCATTTTGCTTCGATTCTGGCCGATACTAATTTTCCGTCGGCTAACCACCAAAATTTAGTTTTTTAAAAGATATTATCATTTTTGGGTGATCGACACTAACCAACAAAGAAGCCGCCCAATTTTTTAAAAAAAAATATCTTCATTTTTGCATCGAATCTGGCCGATGCTAATTTTGCGTCGGTCCAGCTGATGCTAACTAACAAAAATCCACCCAATTTTTTCAAAAAAAAAATATCTTCATTTTTGCATCCGATATGGCCAACGCTAATTTTCCATTAGATTTGGCCGACACTAATTTTGCGCTGGTCAAGCCGACGCTAACTAACAAAAAGCCGACGCAATATGATGGTTCAATTCCCAACACAAGTTTACTTTGAATTAGACTTGGTCGACGCTAAATTTTGCGTCAACTAAGCTAACACTAATCCAATACTATCATATTTTTAACTATTTGCGACGACTTTGCGTTGAACTAGCCGACGCAAGTAGAGTTGGTGTCGTGACAACGCAAATTTCTTGTAGTGCTCTACCAAATTTGGTTACAACTGGATCTCCCAACAAGACACCCCTTTACAACCTCCCACACATGTCTTATTCTGCATAATTCCCTTCCATCTAATTCAACTCGTAGAACTAGAGGTCTCACTATTTATGAGGGTTGTGCAACATGTTCAGCCTGGGAGGACTCCGTTACATTGTCTTCGGGGTTGTCCCCATTCTCGTGAAGTTTGGTTTCGTCTTAACTTCTTCTTTTTTAACTTCTTGAGTTTTTGAATCCAAACACATATCAATGGCTTTTGGCTCAGTTGCGCAGTGAGAAAGCCGCTCTTTTATGCTCCACCTTATGGTGGTTCCGTTATGGAGATGGCGTAATGATTCTATCTTGGGAGATAAGTCTTGGAGTATTGATATGTTGCTTCATTACATCATATTTTCGTTCTCAAAGATATAAAGCTTACAAACATTTCAGTTTTCCTCAGTCAGCTCCTTAGCTCTTATTTCTTGGGAGAAGCCGAGTTCAAGTGCTTTAAAAATGAATGTTGATGGTAGTTTTAATAAGACTACAAGGCATGGCTCCTTTGGTCGTTTATTCTACAATGGTAATGGTGTGCATGGTTTGAAGGGGAGAGTTATGGCGCATGACATTTTGTTTGTGGAACTTCTTGCCATTAAGGTTGGCCTATCGCTTGGAAACAGGTCTACCGCATGGTGGAAGGAGAGACAATTCCCTAGAAGTCATTCGTGTTATTGAGTTGAAGCATGGCCTCGAGTCCACGCGTCACTACAACATAATTGAAAAAATGTTACTAAATTATTTTAAAATGTTGCTATATCATTAAAATGTCGTCTTTATATATTTACAATATTTTTGGCAACTATAGGGCTAATGGCCATATTGTTAAAAAGGTTTTAGCAACATTTAAAATATTACCAAATTGTTAAAAAAATTATTATCTCTTGGTATTTGCAACTTCTTTTTTAAATGTATTATAAATATCATGTTATTAAAAGCCAATTATGTTATAATACGTACGCTTCTATATGGGTGGTGCTAACAGGTGGATTTTCTTGCCAAGCAAGCTCTTCTTTTAGGGTTCTATAGTATAGTTTGGCTCCCCTCCTCAAGGCTTGAGTCCTCTGTTGTTGGCCTACCAACAGGAATGTCTTTCCCTAATAGGGACTTTTAATTTTCTTGCTTCTTTGTCTTTGTTTCTTCTTTTGTACCAAAAATTTACGTAATTCATTGTAAACTATTTTTGAAGAAAATTAAAACAAAACCAAGTATTGAATAAAGGTGAAAAACAAACAAATACATAGCACCTTACAAAATTCTTACAGGTTTTGTTTGTTTTTTTATTTTTTTGCATTAATATTATATGTAAGGAGATATATAACTCCAAACTCTGTAAGAATAATGTTTATTTGTCGCAAATGAAAGTACAAAAGATGGGGACGTGGAATGGATAATGGATTTTTTTTTTAAATTAAAAAGTTTAGTTAATAGATAGACTTACTAATTGTCTGGACATATTATAATTCTCACATATGAGTTACAGTAGAGTTTATATATCACTCATTAATGGAGTATATAAATTTTCAGTATTATAATAGTACATACTCCCTTCTATAAATTAGTGATAAAGATAAAAAGTGATGGACCCGCAATACATAGTGAGTGGTGGTGATTAAAAGAAATTTTATATTTTTTTAAAAAAATTGTACACTTGTCATCATTTTAAGGGATATTATACATACTACTCCCTCCATTCCTTTTTATCTGTATTTTAAGGTTAAAACACACCGATTAAGAAATTTATTTAACACTCTTGTAACTATCAAAATTATGAGATAATTCTCTATTGTACTATTGTTGGAACTCTATAATTATTAACTATTTATTACTTAGTATATGTATAAAGTAATAAATGAGAAATGTTATAATAGGAAAACAAACTATAAATATTTTTTTGAATTCCTAAAGAAATAAATAAAAAGAAATAATTTTTTTTAAAAATAGAGACAGATAAAAAGGAATGAAGAGAGTACAAGAATATCTTAGATTTTTTTCCATTAATGAGCAAAATATTTAATAAAATGAAATTTTAAAACCCAAACCTAACAAACAAAGTATAAAGCCAATCACTTGGACCGATCCTGATGAATAATAGATTGAGAAAGCTAAATGTAAATTTTTTTTTATTTCTTAGGAAAATCAAGACCTAAGCAAACTCATATATTACCTTCCCTTTCGATTTGGTTTAATTAATTAATTTCCTAAGATAAACAAGCAACTTAGCAAACTCTCATATGAAGGGCAGCTCAAATTGACAGGTGGCAGAAATAGCTACTGCCGACAATATTATTTTTTATTATTTAATATATTAATATATAATTATATAAAAAGTTGAAAGAATGAGTTGAAACATGAAAGTATATATAAAGTTTTAGAAAAGTAAATAAATATATTGATAACTATATATATATATTTACACAATAATTCATTAGTTAATTAGATTACTTGGCAAGTGTAGAGGGCATATATCCGAACTTGGATGTGACACCACCATTAGTTTATATAAATAATATTATGGAGATTATTTTTGTACAAGATAATTTCACATTCTCATCCTTTAATTTTTATTTCCATTTTGAGCTAACAAATATATTTTAGGATATTAAAGAACATGCTGTCACCTCATTCAATTGATTGAGCTCGTTTACTTCGTTTAGTTTATTAGTGTTTTTTTTAAAAAATAATTTCACATTCTCACGTAAATGTCACAACTAGAAGATTAGGAAACGATACGATGGCGTGACTTATTAACTTCCATTTAATTATTATAGTTTATTAGTGTTTATTTTACATGAAGGAAAGAAGAAAAAAATAAAATCTTTTAGAAAAAGCAATTGTTTGCTTATTCGTAAGAAGCTGTAACTTAACTGAAGAAAAAATTGGGATTGGGTGAATGATGAGAAATGACGATTGACGAAATGGCCAACACGTTTGCACATTGATTTGTTTCAATGTGAACATGAATGATAATAAATTAATAATCCTCTAATCTCTATGCATGAGTGAATGTTTGAAAAAATGTTTGAGTTGGAAGAAAATTGATTTTGAAAAGCCAAAATCGATTTTGGTTATATATGTGGTGAGAAAAAATTAAAATTGATTTTGGGTTGTCAAAATCAATTTTGGTTAAAGCAAAGTGAGACTTGTTTACACGTTAAGTTAAAAACTTTAGACTGTATTCTTATTTTAAACTTGCTTTTATGAAAAAATTTCCCAAACACAATTTACGTTACTTTAAAATCAATTTTATACAAAATAAAAAATCACATTAATTTAAAATAAATTCTACCAACATTAAACCAACCGCACTTTCAAAAGTTAATATCCACTAAAATAGTTTCATATTGATAATGACTAGCCATAAGATTATTGATGAACCTGTCATATTTAAGGAGTTATCACTCACAAAAGACATCATAAAATGTTTAAGTTATAACAATAAACTATGAAAAATCGCAAGAAGTTCTAAATACATAATATCCCGAACCTTAACTCTTCCTTTTAGGGGTATTTGATATTAGGAATATTTTTTTATTTTCGAAAAATTCACTTAAAATCATAGTTTACTCATATTTAATTGAAGATTTAAATGACTTTTTCGAGAATATTTTCTCATACCCACTTTAAAAGAAGGGTATCACTTATCCGAAAAACACTTATTCAAAAAAGTAACTAAAATTCACTCTTGTACCAAACACCCGCTTAAAGCCATAGGTCCAGCAACCAGAAGAATCACGTATGACACCCCCAAACCCATCAAATGACTAATTGGGACCTAAAATATCATCACAATTAAGTTTAAAATTGCCAAGAGGAGTAGAAGTCTAGAAGACCAAGAAATAGGTGTCTCCCAATTTTCCAAAGATAGTCTTCTTTTTTTTTTTTTAAATTCCATTCTAACATTTGTCTTTTTAAATGTCATCAAGACACCAAGAGAGGCTTCTACAAGGACAACTTAAAGATGGACTATGAATTTCAGAATCTCAATGCTCCTACTACCTCCCAATTATCTTGATACTCCTAGCTATTGCTAACTTGATTTTTGTATTTTCTAATGATGTATATAGCAATAATGCTAACTCAACGAAAACATTGTATGTTCTTCTTGTTTCATGGATAATTCTCATAAATTGCCATTTTATAATTCTCATACATCTTATATTAAATCTCTACAACTCATTTACTCAGATATTTGAGGCTCTTGTCCTTATCCTTCAAAAGAAGGCTATAAATACTAATATACTATATCTTGTTCTTAGATGCTTTTTACAAAATTCACATGTGTTTATTTCTTATATAGTAGATATGTGGCTTGGTATGTGCTTGTCTAGTCCTGAACCTAACCCAGCATATATAATATATCCACATCTATACCAATTTGTGGTTAGGGCAATGTATATAGTATATATGCTAGAGTCACAAGATTTGATGTGGCTTATGTTGTCAAAAAAAATTGTGTTCTTATATGCATCATCCACTGCAAAGTCATTGGAAAACGGCCAAACATGTTCTCTTATATCTAAATGGCACTCTAGACTTTGGACTTCTCGTCCAAAAATTGAAGACTCATGAGATAACTCGTTAGTACAATTCAGATTGGGCTTTGGACCCATATGATATGCATTCAATCTTAGGATTTTTCATGTTTATTGATAATAATCTGATATTTTGGGCTGCAAATAAGCGGCATATATATTGTCTCTAGGTCGAGCGTCGAGGCAGAATACTAAAGCATGGACACATTGATTCACTACTATAAAAGATTGATTTAACGATCGAATAACAAAGACTACTGATAACTAATAACGCGTTGCTAATCATTTTGGCCGCTAAACTAACTTTTTCTAATAGTGGTTGCAGAAACTTAGTGGATTCGATCTATGCTTGCAGAATTTTGTATCCCTTGTTAAATCCACCCTTGATTTGGTGAGACAATCAAGAGGCTGTATTGCTTATAGCTAATCTAGTCCTCCATTCAAAATCAAAGCATTTTAAACTGGATATCTGGTTTGTTCGAACGTGTGCAGAAAATGATCTAATTACATTGAAACATATGTTACAAGAATCTGTCGGAATTGCGAGAGAATTTTCTAATGCAAATCCCTCGCTAAACAGTTTTGCAAAGGAATTGTGACGAATTAGCAAAGGTTTATTCTCTCCCAAGTTGGGAGTCATAAATCAGCGACGCTAGAAATCATCGCAATTCCCTCGCTAACAGTCGACATGAGGATATCTTTATTAACTATCATGGTATATATACCCGTTATAACAGAAGTTCGAATCCTGACCTTACACATAAAAAATGCTTTAATTTGTTGAAGGTGATTGTACCCACTTTGATAACTTTCCTGCCTCGAAAAAACTTAACCGTCAATCATTGACACAAAGATAAATTTAGTACAAACCAAAAAATATATACCCGATGAGTTTAATTTCAAGTAGTAGGAGATCTTCTAACCAACGCATCATCAAGTTCTCTATTTTAAGTTTAAGACTAAAGTTAAAAGTACTTAAAATCACACTTAACTTCGGTGGGGTTGGGTGGGAGTTTGTGGTTTAAAAAAGAAGATTTACTAAAATTACCTCATATAGCATGTTAGTTAATTATCGTTATTAGTGCCAGCTATATAAAGCAATATAACAGATATGTCAAAAAAAAAACCAAAAAAAAACACTTTATTCTCAAATGTCATATCATTATTTTCGGTGGTTAAACTTTCCTAATAATGCAACAATGATTCCTCACTTTTTTTTTTTCTTAGAATGAAACTCGTGATATTAATGAACTTATGCTCGCTTATTATTATTCTTATTTGAAAAATTATGCTCGCCTATATCATAAAGAAAAAAAAAATTGTAAAATTAATTTAGTGACTTGAAATATTAATATCATAAATTATAAAAAAAAAATACGAAATTATTTTATATAGAGAGAGATGATTTAACTCACAAAATAATGTAAGAAAACTTAACAGATCAGTTTGTGTTTTATGAAGTTGCTAAGAGACAATGTGATAATCATGTATGTCCTGCCTTGCGTGTCACGGGTCTACACGCTGCATTATAAAAGGTAGAAAATTATATTATTATTATTGTCATTATCCTTAAATCAAAACTACTACTATTTAGTAGTATTTATTTTAGAATAAAACATTAATTTGATTTTTAACATTTGTTTGACGTTAATGTAGTATTTCAAATATTTTTATTACTAAATTAGTCTCTTAATGATTTACTATGCTTATTTTAAGAGATTAATTTAATAATATTTAAATTTTTAAAGAATTAATTTAATAATATTTTAAATCTTTGAGGATTAATTTATTAGTATTATAATAATTAAAAAATTAATTTGGTGATAAAAAAATTTGAGAGATCGATGACGAGCGAATTCTAAAAACCAAATTAATGTTTATCTCTTTATTTTATCCATATTTCCCTAAAATGATGTTTTTTATAAATAAAATGATCTCACCCTTTTCTAGTTGTCTTTTTATCTTTGTGCTAATAGAACAATGGACAGAATTAACTCGCAGACAAGAAGGTAATTAAGAGATTATTTGTTATTATTTATTTTGTAAAATAATTTCTTTTAATAGAAAAAACAATTTTAAAGATATTTAGCTGTACTTTTAAAATAATCAAAAGAAATTTTTGGATTTTGTATAAATTACTTTGAGTGTATTTGGTAACACTAGCTTATAGTTTACAACAAACTTATAGCTTTTATAAGCTATAAGCTAGCTTATGAAAAGCTACTTCAAGTAACTTTTAGCTTATGAAAAGTAGCTTTCAATCATTCTTTCCTATCTTACCATCCAGTCATTTATTATATATTTACTCTATTAAATAATTTATTACATGTAATTATTACTTGTCCTTTTAAGTCATTTAACAAATATAAACTACCTAATAAACTAATTTTACCAAACACCTCTACTCAATTATAAGTTACAAGTTATAAGCTATAAGCTACAAGCTATAAGTTACAAGCTATGACCCTGTTTGGAAGGGCTCAGCTTATGAAAATAGCTTATGGGTTCCTATAAGCTATTTTCAATTTATTTTCATAAGCTTCTCGAAATAGCTTATTAGAATAAGCTGTTTTTAGCTTATTCAAGTAAGTTTTACAATTTTTCTACGAAAAAAACTATAATTTAAAAATAGCTTATTATATAAATACTTAATTAAGCTGTGTACCCAAACACACCCTATAAGCTATAAGTTACAAGTTATAAGTTATAAGTCATAAGTTATAAGCTATGAACTAATTTTATCAAACAGAGCCTTTAAGCTTATTTCTCATTGTTCAACTGACCCTAAATGACTAAATTTAAAAGCATTGTTAATTTGTTAGTTATTACTATCATTAAAACTTTTAAAGACTGAACTACGCTGTGCTTTTCGCCCCTTCATTTATTTTCTTTTTATAAAAAAAGACCGAAAATCATTAAAAACCTCTCCTTATTACTTTCTCTCGAGGGTGGTTAATGAATATAGGAAGAAAAAAATGGCCATCATTCGTATTTTACGTTGCTTGTATAATACGTACCATGATAAAATCTGTGAATCCACACAAAAATCAAACTGAATCTACCTCATATCCATTGATAGAATGAAGAAGAAAGTATAGAAGATTTTGCAGAATCTGAAGTTCTGTTACAGAGAATAATAATATGAAAAAAACTAAGAAGAAACAAGAAAAAAAAATATTTATCTGAATTACATAATAGGAAACAGAGAGCTAACTATATACATAAGCCTTAAAGAGAAAATCTTAATCAAGAATATCCAACGGCTCACAAAGGTAAGAAGGCATCTAACGGCGTGACTAATCTCTAACTTACCCACTATTATATTGTTAACAGAATTAACACTGGATTTGGTTATTCCTAACATATTAAAAAAAAAAAAAAGCGAGTAGAATTTAGAAGGAAAAAATTGAAAAAAAAATGTGTAAGAAGAAAAAAATAGACAAGAAAAAATCTTTGAATTTTTTAAAGTCAATTTTTTTCTTTTTTTTTTCATTCTTTAAATCAAATAAAAAATTGCATTAATGATTTATAGTTTCCTCTAATTTCTCTCTTAAACAATATCTTAAAGATACTTATTAACAATTTTCTATGTCCTTTCCTTCCATCCAAACAAACACCATTGACAAAACAATGAATACAAATCAACCACACAACAAAGAAGAAATAAGAAGTAAGGAGCAAATATAAAACAAAAAATTAAACGTACACACAACCCATAACACATTTAAATATTTTTTTTGTTAAAAAAATTGCGAGTTGTGAAAAATAAATAATAATTGTGTGAATCATCACTGAATATAAAACAAGCAACATCACTCTGAAATCACACCAGAAAGTACTTAATAATGTACACACACCTCACAAAACGCAGGTATTTTCCCTGTCGTATTAGTGCAGTACTCCCTACCCAAAAGTAAAATAATATTTTCGCTTTATTAATTATTATATTACGCAAATTTAAAAAATATTTAAAATTACAAAAAAACTTTAAGGTAAAACAGGTTTTGATGAAGATCAGAAAGTGGAGGCCTTGGTGAGCGACTTGATGGTAACGTTGGGACCCAAAACAACGGGTTTGAATTCAAAAGTAAAAGTATCGTAGCGCAAGAAGAATTCCACCAAATATAACCTGCACAGCAGCACAACCAGATTCTTCGCCGGACATTGTTTGTTATCCGGTGTGGGCTCCTCCGTCTCACGTCCGTTAGACCAAAACACGTGTTTCAACAACCTCTCTCCATTTTCCCCAACGAATCTATGGCCCACAAACTCCTCCGCTTTCTCAAAGATCTTCGGATCCTTCGTAGCGAACGGCTGATATCCAAAGATCATCTCACCTTTCTTGATTTCATAAGCTGCATCGTGGCTGCGAACCACTAGATCCTCCCTCGCCTTCGCGTACTGGAACGGCACAGCAGGCTCTATCCTCAGCGCTTCGTATACCACCGATTTGGTCAAAGTCATCTCATCCAACGCTGTAAGAGTGACCCCGCCGTGGTCCTTAACAACGGTCCTGATCTCATCAGCTAGCTGCTTGTGCAAACTCTCCCCACCTAATCCCAGCCATTTGATCAAAATTGGGAACTGATTCACCAAT
The DNA here is from genome assembly GCA_037177725.1 of Cyamopsis tetragonoloba. NCBI lineage: Eukaryota > Viridiplantae > Streptophyta > Magnoliopsida > Fabales > Fabaceae > Cyamopsis > Cyamopsis tetragonoloba. The sequence continues at coordinate 47,539,971 of CM074122.1, read as the reverse complement.
CCGCCGAAAGCGTTAAACCCTAACATGAAAACCAAATTGTGACAAGCTTCGTCTCGATTAATACCCGCACGCTCCGCCTCCTCCAGCACCGCCGTTCCCGCCGCCGTGAAACCATCAACTAGTTTATCGTAGCTCGATTTCACCGTCCACGACGGGAACGGAATCGTCCTGATCAAGATATCCTCCACGTAGTTGAAAATCTTCGGTAGTCCAGCGGTCGCGAGCGGCGCGAGCTGAGCGCCGAGCCAGGTCTCGACGAGCTTCGGTCCGTCGGAGCCGATCTTAGTCTCCGACGGATCCTTATCGGTGAGGAGGCGGAAGATGAAGTTAAACGTGGCGGAGCCGACGGAGGAGTTGAATTTAGCCGTGGCGGAATGTCCTCCGGCGAGCTGGTCTTCAAGATCGGAGAAGTGTTCGGAGAGGACGTTACGAAAAAGCGGAAGGAATGATTTGTGCTTAGAAGCGAGGAGTTGGAGGAAGAACGTTTTGAGAAGCGCGTGAGACGGTTCGGTTGTGTCTTGAAAAGCACACGCGCGGTAACCGCCTGTGAAGCCAGTGGAAGGCATGAAGGTGCCGTCAAGGACGTCACGTTTTTCGACCTTGGAGTTATCAAAGAGGACGGGAAATGAAACGCCGTCAAGTAGAGCGATGACTCTAGGATTGGAGGAAATGAAAGGGCCGGGAGGCATGTTGGTGCGGATAACGGTGGAGTTGTACTTTTGGATTCGCGTGGCGAAGAATTTGTCGCGGCCTTGGTGGTAAAAGTAGTCGTGGCGGTCGCGGAGGGGGCCGATGAACGGAACGCCGTAGCTTCCGGGGATTGGTTTTAACGGAAGGCTGTCGTCCGGTGAAGCCATTTTTTGTTACTTGCTTTGCTTGACTTTACGTCTCAGTGTCTGTTGTCAAGTAGAGTCTAAGGACTTGTTTGGTTATAACCGTGCTGATCAATTAGTATGCACTTTATTTGAAAGAACGTTCACGTTATAAATAATGATGGTTGGATCTCTTAGAATTCAGAAAGCATAAGCGTTAAGCGTGGAAAATGCATATGGTATTCTCTCGGTTTCTTATTTAAACAAAAAAATATATTTATTATAATTTTTTAATTTTATCCTACTTAATGAAGAAAGTTAAGTTTAATTTTAAATGATATATAGTAGGATTTGATTTATATGAAGGTAAAAGTATAAAAGATCATTGTTTTTTTTTTCATAAAAAAATAATACAACATGATCAAATTTCGTACTCATACACGTATATTTTTAAGTGCTCATCAACTGAGTTATATGATTGAGACAGATCATTGTGTGTGTTTAAAAACCAATATGTTTTTTTTTGTTTTCTTAAGGAGTATTTTATAAAATAATAATTAATATTTATTTATATTTTATTTTATTCTCAACTTTCATCTTTAATTTTTTTCTATACTACATCATTTATAATAATTAGTTTTTTCTGCAAAATTTTTTTGTTTCCTTATATATTTTTCTCCTTCAAAATTGTAATTACAATTATAATTTTATAATTTTTTATTTTATAGTATTATGGAAAATATAATACAAGAAGGATGGGCTCCAGCCTCCATGCATGTTCGCCGACGACACACTAGCGCTGTACTATTCATATTTCATTTACTTGCCAATTGCCATGCGCCTGTGCCTCAGAAATCTATTGTGTAAAGTGCGTTTATTTTCAATTTTAATATAATAAAAATTAAAAGACCAAAGATCGAAACAGTTTTTTTAAAAAAATAAATTATAATTTCTCATTCCTAACACTTGGATTTATATGATACAATGTTATAAAATCTTAAAACAATATCCTAATCCAAAATGTAAATAACTTTTTACTTTTTGACACGTATCTTATGTTTGTTAATCCAATTTGCGTGATCTCTCATCCAGAATTGTATCAACAATACTATAATTATATTTTTATTTATGATTCGAATCCCTTTCTAACAGCTTCAATCATACGAGTTGTTAATTAATAATTTTGGGCCTTATTATAGTGCCCGTCTAATATAAAAAATAAAACAAATTTAAAAAATTTATATAGGAAGGAATTTTCTTGATTCGCTGGTTAGACTACTTCGTAACACATATCTTCGGATTTGGATTACGGTAAAATCGAGAATATATAATTTTAAAATAAATAAATAAGAAAATATATAATCATGCAGCCGATCACGTGAATATATTTGATTTTTTCATAGTTTTTGCCGAAAAGAAAAACTCATTAAGGAACATCCATAAGAATCTAAATATAATAAAAAGATATTGAAATATGTAATTTTTTATATTTTTGAGAGACGGAACAATGTGCTCTTGTAATTATTTTTCTAATTCTAGTAATTTTAACTAATGTCTTTAAAGCATTATATTAAAGAAGCATGATAAGTACTACACGCTAACGTCAACATTTTTACATCCGTTCCTGTGGAATACATACAAGTGTCTAATACAGTAAATTTTGAATTTTAATATACAGTGTCCTTAAGGTACTAATTAGGATATTAGAATTAAAAAAATAATTATAAGAGTACATTGTTCTGTCTATCAAAAAAATTAAAAATTACATATTCTAATATATTTTAGTATATTTAAATTTTTAAATAATACTTTTAACACACTAAATATTATTTGCCATAAATTTTTCTATGTAAAAGTAAAACTTATGAAAAGATACTTGGCTGATGATTCTATTCTTGCCGATCGGTCAATCTTCGTTGCCAGCGTGCCAAAAAAAAGTAAATGTTTTCGATTAAGAAAATGAGTTTGACTAAGAAGTTTTTATCGGTAAAGAAACGAAAAAAAAAAATTACACGTCTCTTATTACTAGAAACTTAATATAGAATTTAAACTCTAGCATTATGAGATATGATGTCTATGCTTGATAAGCGCATTAGCTCTCATCACATGACAACATTCCATTCACAATAATAATTCTATCGAAATCCACTTCACTAAAGACGCACATAGACTATGGATGTATTAGTAGTTCCAAAAGGATGAACAAAAACTCTACGTTGAATTTTTTATAAATCAGAAGTACTCATTGAATGAACATTTATATAAGAGCAAAGATGTAACTACCATAAGGATTCAAATCAGGTATCCCAAAATCATGTCCCACCAATAGAATATCGTCACGTCATTAAAAATATTTCCTTTAATTTTAATCTTTCCTTTTCTAATAGAATTTTTTAATGATGTGTCGATATTCTATTCGTGAGACATGATTGAAGACACCTGATTTGAATCCCTACCATAACTGCAGAAAAAAAGTTATAAAATAAAAAATATAACTACTCAATATAATTAATAGGACGAGTACGATGAAACCCATGTTAATCAAATAAAATAACTATCTGAAAATTTGACTCATAAACAACTTTATCGAATCCCTCGCAATAGCTTCACCCTTTTAATCGTTCCTCAAAGTTTAACATGTGTTTTAAAACATTATAACTATTGTAGTCACATATAACATACACCTCACAAATCACAATCCATAGACTAAAATTTTTGGACATACAACATAATCCATCAAGTACGACACATTGTCCAGCTAGTTGGATTATTTAATTTGTTGAAGGTGTAGTAGATCGAACTGAATTATGCACCTTATTTGAAAGCACATTATATTCATGTTATAAATAATAATGGAGCTGTAGAAATAAGAAAGAATAAGCGTGTAAAGTGTGTATGATATTTTAAAGAGTAATGATAATTAAGTACATCTTATATTCTTATTTTAAATATATAAGTGAAAAAAAGGAAAAGAAGAAAAAGTATAAAAGAATTTGATAAGTAATGTTTTTATTAAGAAGATATGATTAGTAATATAATAAAATAAAAAAATGCAAAAAATAAATGATAAAATTGATGAAAATAAATCCTGCATATAAAATTTTGATGGTTACATTTCTTTGATGACCGTTGTAAATAATGGATAAATTAATCTTTTTATAGTGTCCTATTCTTCACTTACAAATTTTATCAGTCTTATTTTGTTAATTTTTGAAAAATTGCAAAATAAGCGTTTAAAAATATTAAATATTTTTCAAGAATGTTCTTTAATTATTTAATCAAATTTTCTTTTCTTTAATTTCATCTTTTTTACTGACCTGTTCATCTTTTAAATTTTTGCATCTATTCATCTTCTCAATTTTGTTCATCTTCTCCTTAATCATAAATAAGTCTGGAAATGGAATGACCACTAATAACTGATTCAAAGAAGCCCCTTAATTCTACAACTAATAAGATTGCCGCTCCACCATCAACACCGACAACGATGACAACAATTATATCTGCTCTGGCGAAGCAGTCCACATGGCAATGATGTTGGACACCACCTACCTCTGATGAGGATCCATGGCAGCTATTGGAAGTAAGTCTCACATCGTCTACCTCAGTTTTCAGGTCTCACATCGTCTACCTCAGTTTTCAGGGTGCGGTTTAAATACTTATTGGGTTACTCCACACATTGCCAATTGATTTTGAGATGGAACCTTAACATGGTATCAGAGCCTAACTTCTCTCTGGTTTGTATTGGTCTCCGTTACCTGTTGCCTGACTCAGAAGGCTCGCCTATTCTAGCAGGCTCTGTTGGAGGAGAGGTGTTAGAAGTGGTGTCTTTTAAATACCTATTGGACTACTCCTCACATTGCCAATTAGTTTTGAGATAAAACCTTAATAGCGGCAATCCTCTCCCTCCTCCAACACTCATCCTATCCGCATTACATAATCTTCCACTTCGTCGCATCCAACAATGATTCCCTCATACGCACCGCCATCCTCAAATAATTTCCTTATTTCAAATTCCATCTCTACAACTTCATCAAATCAACCGTTTCGAGCCTCATCTCCACCTCAATTCACAGCGTATTGGATTCCGCTCTCAACTACACAAGTGGCTACTTAGAAAGCTCTTACTGTTATGTGTGCAGCTCATTTGGTTGTGGAAGCAAATCAAACAGAACCGAACCCAAACACCACAAAACCGATAAAACTGAGGTGGTTTGGTTAGGTCTTCCATTCAGCCTTTTCTAGACCCAACAAAAATCGAATCGAACCGAATGTGAATTAAAACTTTATCGTTTTATCACTTTTTACACTATGAGTGTATCACTTTCATAAGCCTCTCACAACATAATCAATACCAAACCTAATCCCAAACCCTCCTTCGCTCCTTCGGTGTTTTTGAGAGAGAATGAGGAACCCTAGCTAATGCCGCTACCAACAGCCCACCTCAGATTGTCGTCACCATCGAGACTGCCTCTGTCTCGTCTCAGACCGTCTTCTCCTTCTCCAGTCATCGTCACTTCTCATCTTCTCCTTCTCCATTCGCACGTTTCGGTAACGTCTATCTCCTTTTTGTCATGATCTTTTGCCTCTCTCTCTCCGCTCTCTTTCTCTCTTCTCAACTGTTTAAATTTCTCTATTTGAATGCTCTCTCCTTTTTACCATGTTCTTAGATTTTCCTTTTTAGCTTTATTTTTCTGTTTAGGTATTTAAAGTCATGTCTATTATTTTTTTTCTTAATAATTTCTGAAAATGTCTACTTGTTATTTCTAAAAATTTCTTCTTTTTAATTTCTGAAAATATTGGTTTGTTAATTTCTTCTTGTTGATGTTCATTTGTTATTTCAACTACATCAGAAAATGGTTAAAGATGAAAATGGTACTAAAAGTGTTCCAACACCAACAAAAAGTGTAGCACCACCAGAAAGTGGAAGTGAAACTAAAACACAGCTACAGCCTGGAGTGGAACACAACCAGCACTTAAAGGAGGCGTTGTGGCAGCACCCTCTAATCCTCCTAAAGCACCACCATAAGGTCAAATAGAAACTTAAGCAGTTACAGCTACAAGGTAGGTAAGAAAAAGGAAACCAAGGTAGGTGTCCCTCTTATGCTTGGGCTCATTATAAAAAGGGAGGGAGATAGGGCTATTTGTATTTATTGTGGTAAATCTTATGCATGTAGCACCTATAATCACGACACACCAAATAGGGAAGTTGATAAAAAAAAATAAAAGACCCTTTTACTTGGAAGTCAATCTAAAGGGGATATGTTTCTTTTAACCTTGTTGAGTTTAATCAAGACAAGTGCATAATTGGACTTGCTAAGATGATTGTGATTGATGAGCTCCCCTTCATGTTTGTTGAGAATATAGGACTTAGAGGTTACATGAATGCTACTCAGCCTCGTTTCAAAATTTTCACTCATAAAACTATTGCAAAGGAATGCTTGAATTTGTTTGAAGATGAGAAAGTGAAATTGAGGTCTTTTCTATCTTTGAATAAACTAATGGTTTCTATAACAACTGACACTCGGACACCAATTCAAAATATCAATTATATGTGTCTTGCTGCGCATTTTATTGATGAGGGTTGGTTGATCATAAAAGAATATTGAGCTATGGTTTGATTTCTAATCATAGAAAAGTTTAGAAAAATGCCTTAAAGATTGGAGGATTAGAAAAGTATGTTCTATAATTGTGGATAATGCTAGTGATAATACCACAACTCTAGCATATTTGGTTAGTAGCATGTGTCATTGGGATTGTACCACTTTGTTCACTTTTCATTTGAGCTTTGGTTTAAGTCCTAATCATAGAAATGTTTAGGAAAATGCCTTAAAAAAATATATTATTTACTTTTCAATTTCTAACTCAATTTATATAATTTTTTAATATTTTTAAAATTACAACAGTTTTTTAAAAGATCGTGTACTACACTTGAAGAATAGAGTATTTTTTAAATAAAAATGAAAATGTGTTTTCTTAAATTACATAAATTATTTGAAGCTTTTTGAAAATAATATTTTATTCACTTTGAAGTTTCTAGCTCAATTTAAACATTCTTTTATATTTTTAAAATTGCAATAGTTTTTTAGAGATCATGTACTATACACTAGAAGAATATGGTGTTTTCAAAATAAAAATGAATAGGGTGTTTTTAAAATTACTCAACTTATTTGAAAATTTATAAAAATAATGTATTATTCACTTTGATGTTTCTAACTCAATTTAAATAATTTCTTATATTTTAAAAATTACAACAAGTTTTTTTAAAAATCGTGTACTATCACTTAAAGAATAGGATTTTTTTTAATTAAAACAAAAACACAATTTTTAGTATACATAAATTATTGGAATATTTTTTAAAATAGTGTCTTATTTACTTTTAAGTTTTTTGCTCATTTTGCAAAAAAAATTATAAATTCAAAATTGCAATAGTTTTTTTCAAGATCGTATATTATATACTTGAATAATAGGGTAGTTTTAGAAATAAATTTGAATAGTTTTTTTTTTAAATACATAAATTATTTGAAGCTTTCTTAAAATAATGTGTTATTCACTTTGAAGTTTCAAGCTCAATTTAGTTAATTTTTTATATCTTTAAGGCATTTCTTAAAATAGAGTGTTTTTCGAAATAAAAATAAAAATAAAATATTTTTTTAATTATTTAAATTATTTGAATTTTTTAAAACTAATGTGTTATTCATTTTAAAGTTTCTATCGCAATTTAAAGAGTTTTTAGTATATTTAAATTGCTGATTTCTTTTAAGAAATCGTGTGCTATCACTTGATAAATAGAATGTTTTTCAAAATTAAAATAAAAATATATTTTTTAAATTATCTAAATTTACTTGAAGCTTTTTTAAAACATTGTATTATTTAGTTTGAAGTTTCTTTCTCCATTTATATAATTTTTTATATTTTTTTAAAAAATGCAATAGTTTATTTGAGATCATGTACAATACCCTTGGGGAATAATATAGGGTGCTTTTTAAAATAAAAATGAAAAGTTTTTTCCGAAATAAAAATTAATAAGGTGTTTTTCACTTTTAAAAATAGGGTGCTTTGTGAAAGCAATGTGTTATTCACTTCAAAGTTTTTAATTCAATTTACATAATTTTTTGTATTTTTAAAAATGCAACAATTTATTTAGAGATTATGTAAAATATCCCTGGAGAATAAGGTGTTTTTCAAAATAAAAATCAATAGGGTGATTTTACATTACCTAAATTATTTTTTGAAAAGAATATTTTATTCACTTTGAAGTTTCTAGCTCAATATACAATTTTTTTTATATTTTTAAAATTACAACAATTTTTTTAGAGATTGTATTCTATACACTTAAAGAATATGATGCATTTCGAAATAAAAATGAAAATGCATTTTTTAAATTACCTAAATTATTTGAACCTTTTTGAAAATTATTTTTTATTCACTTTGAAGTTTCAAGCTTAATTTACACACTCTTTTATAGTTTTACAATTGCATGAGTTTTTTTAGAGATCATATACTATTAACTTGTAGAATATGGTGTTTTTCAAAATAAAAATGTATAAGATGTTTTTAAATCACCTAAATTATTTGAAGATTTCTAAAAAAAATTTATGATTCACTTAGATTTTTTAACTCAATTTACATAATTTTTTATATTTTAAAAATTGCAACAGTTTTTTTAGAAATCATGTACTAATGGTTGAAGAATAGGGTATTTTTCGAATTAAAACAAAAATGTGATTTTTAAGCTACCTAAATTATTGGAAGCTTTTTGAAAAAAATGTCTTATTCACATCTAAGTTTCTTGCACAATTTACTAAAATTTTTATATTTTAAAAATTGCAACAATTTTTTTGGAAATTGTATACTATACACTTGAAGAATAGGGTAATTTTTAAAATAAAAATGATTTTTAAAATTACCTAAATTATTTGAAGCTTTCTTAAAATAATCTATTATTTACTTTGAAGTTTCAAGCTCAATTTACATATTTTTTGTTATTTTCAAAGTGCACAAGTTTTTTTAGAGACCTTGTACTATACACTTGAAGAATGGAGAGTTTTACGAAATAAAAATTAAAATGCATTTTCTTAAAACAATTTATTGTTCACTTTTAAGTTTCTTTCTCAATTTACATAGTTTTTAATATTTTTAAAATTGCTGCAGTTATTTTAGAATAGGACTTTTTTCGAAATAAAAATGAAAATGGGTTTTTAAAATTACATAAATTATTTGAAGCTTTTTAAAAATATTATATTATTCACTTTGAAGTTTCTAGCTTAATTTATATATTTTTTATATTTTTAAAATTGCAACATTTTTTTCGAGATCTTATATTATATACTTGAAGAATAGCGTGATTTAAAAAATAAAAATGAATAAGATAATTTTAAATTACTATAATTATTTGAACGTTTCTGAAAATAATGTATTATTCACTTTAAAGTTTTTATCTCTATTTAAATTTTTTTTTTAAAAATACAAATTTTTTTTTTAGAGATCATGTATATTACCGTTGAAGAATAGTGTACTTTCTAAAATAAAAATGAATATGATGTTTTTAAATTTTCTAAATCATTTGAAAATATTTGAAAATAATATATTATTCATTTTGACGTTTCTAACTCAATTTAATTTTTTCTATATTTTAAAATTACAATAGTTTTTTACAAATCGTGTACTATCACTTAAAGAATAAGGCATTTTTAGAAATAAAAAAAAACACGTCTTTTACATTACCTAAATTATTTGAAATTTTTTAAAAATATTGTATTATTCCCTTTAAAGTTTCTAGTTCAATTTATATAATTTTTTATATTTTTAAAAATATAACGGTTTTTTCAGAGATCATGTATGATACACCTGAAGAATTGGATGTTTTTTAAAAATAAAAATGAGAAGGAGTTTTTAACTTACCTAAATTATTAAGATAGTTTGAAAACAATATATTATTCACTTTGATGTTTCAAGCCAAATTTACATGATTCTTTTCATATTTATAAATGCAACAGCTGCTTTAGAGACAGTTTAGTCCACATGGAGAATAAGTTGTTTTTCAAAATTCAAATGAATAGAGTGTTTTTAAAATAGCTAAACTATTTTAAGCTTTATAAAAAAATATTATTTACTTTGAAGTTCAAGCTAAATTTAAAGAGTTTTTATATTTTTTAAATTGCAACAGATTTTTTATAGATATTGTACTATACAATCGAAAAATAAGGTATCTTTTAAAATAAAAAAGAAAATGTGTTTTTTGAATTACCTAAGTTATTTGATGTATTTTCAAAACTTTGAATTATTCACTTTGAAGTTTTCTAACTCAATTTACATATTTTTTTATATTTTTAAAATTTCTACGATTTTTTTTTAGAAATAGTGTATTAGATGAAGAATATGGTGTTTTTCGAAATAAAAATGAATTGGGTATTTTTGAATTACCTAAATTATTTGAAGCTTTATGAAAATAGTGTATTATTATTCACTTCGAAGATTCAAACTCTATTTACATAATTTGTTATATTTTTAAAATTATAACAATTTTTTTAAAGATCATATATTATACACCTTAAAAGTTTATTATTTATTATTTTTAATATGCTCCGCCATAAAAGTCTTTTCCTTTTTCCCTTTCTTTGCTTCTTCCAATTCAACCAAACCCCAAAATCAAAAACCCTTTAATCCCAATTCCAAATCCCCCGTCCCCCCCCCACACACCCCCCCCACCCACCACACACATTCACACCAAAACTTAGATTAGTCAAAGGAAATAGGGCTTGTGAAAAAACACCTATTTTTTTAATATGCATAAGTTTTTTTTTCCCTAACATATGAGCTCGTAGCAGAATTTCTCTCGGATTCAAATATAAGAAATAAAAATTACATGCTTCTTGCTCTAAAATATAAATAAATGTTAACTATTTTTTTTATTTAATGTTATCATTTTTATTGTATCATTCATTTAATGAACTATCTTATTTTTGCCTTTCAAAAAAAAATGAACTACTTTATTTTTAAATTAAAGAGATAATGTGACTTTGCAATAAATAAATGATATGAAGGATATGTTAGTAATTAAACTTTGTCTTTTAGATAAAAACAAAAAAAGAAATACAACTAACTAATTTTTTTAATATGCATAAATTGGTTTCTTTTCTTATACTACCTCTTGTCCTAAATATAACACTCTTTGGAGAAAATTTTTTAGTCTTATACATAAGACCCTTACAAAGTTCAAAAAGTAATTATTAGTTTTTTCCTTGTCTATCCATGTAATAAATGAAGGAATAATTAGTATAATTAATGTATTTGTTAAAAATTTTAACTTTAAATAAGGGTAAATTTAGTGTATTGTACTATTTTTTTGATAAGACAACATATTAAATAAAGTTAAAATTGGTTAAAAGGTCCTATAAAAAAGACCAGGTAGTATATGAGTTTATATCAGTTCTGAAGGAGAATTACTTTTCATCAATCTAGCATGCAACTTTAATGAAATTCACATTTTTTTAAGGATTTTTTTAACTTTAACTTGTATAATAATGCAATGTTAAGAAAGTAAAAAAGAAAAGAAAATATAATATTTATTGTGTGATATATATAGTCTCATTAAAATTTTAGTTTTTTTCATAAAAACTTTTTATCTTTAATTTTTTTATCTTGTATAATATTGCGCAGATTAAAAAATTATTTTTTTAATAGCACAAGACTTAAGTTTTCTTATACATACTACTAATTAATAATTAATTAATGTTTAAAAAGGCACCAATTAGACTGATATTAATCTCTTTTTTTCTTGTATACCAAGAGTATCTTTCAATTGAATGTGTTAAACTAATTCCTTCAAAAAGTAACAATCACAAAAATGAATTTTACTCCTTCCAACAAAATCTTCTGTACACATCAAAACCGTTATTAATCCATATCATAACTATTGACGTCTAAAAAGTGGAATGTGTCTTAGTCAAACATTTTGAGAGATGAGAGTTAATTTGTGTGCTACTAATTTCTAAGCTAGCTAATGCTTCAGCTTTGATCACTGAATTTTAAATTTCTCCAGCTAATTAGCTCCTCCTCAGGCCTGTAAAAAAAATTAGTTCCTCCTTCAAATAAAGTAGAAAATTAATAAATCAAACTATTAAAATTGAGAGACTTTGTGGATAATATATTAATTAATATATGCAAACAAAGTTTTAAGTTCAAATATGTGTTAAATGACATCTAATAGTATGTTATTATGATATCAGTATATTCTTATATTATTTATATAATTTAGACTAATAACTTAATAAATTTCACATAGAATTTCTTTATCATTAATTCTTGTACTAATATAATATTTATAAAAATATTCAAAATAACTTTAATATATAAATTCAAGACAAATTTTATTATCATGTTAATATATAATCTTAAATATTTTTATAATCTTAATTTTCTAATATATAAGAAATAAAAAAGGGAAAATGAAAAGTCAGGAATAAAAGTTGTCAATTATTTAAAAAAATCAAGATAAAATTAAAAGGAATTATTGAAAGTAGTTTTTCATAAATAATAAGTTACTTCAAATAACCTTTCATAAGCTAACTTATAAAAACTAGTTTTTATAAGCTATAAACGTTTAATTATTAAACACCTCTACTCTACGTGATCATAAGCTATAAGTCATAATCTATAAACTTTTAAATAAGTTATAAGCTACCCTTGGTGCACACAGCCTTCATCACATTGCGACTATTTTCTTTTTTTCTTTCTCATCTAACAATTTTCAGTTTCCAACCAATCACCACAATTATATTGCTTTTTACTGGGTCTCTCTAAATTTTCAGTACTTATATAGTACATACTCCCTTCCATAAAAAAGTGATAGAGATAAAGAGTGATGGACCCGTAATACATGGTGAATGATAAAAATTAAGAGAAATTTTATAATTTTTTCAAAATACAGATACTTGTAGTTATTTAAAATGATGTTATATATAGTAGTATTATAGATTTTTCTCTGCTCTAGAATGTGAAAATGTGGGATTCAATTATTTTTAGATAGCAAGCCCATTCAAGTAATAGCATATAATTCTTGACAAGAAAACAAAAAAGTAATAGCATATAATTGTAATTGTCCAAGAAAAAGTAACGATTGACGCAATACCACATTGTTTAATAACACTAGGGAATAATACGAAACATAAATGTAGAATCATCAAAACAATCAATAAAAAATATTTTAATTGGAAAAGTAAAGAGGATAGAAAAGGAAATTCAGATAATTGAAGAATAGTTCAAATTTAAAAATCTTGTTAACGACATTTATGAGATACTAATTACCAAGTGTTTGTGCCCGTAAAGGGAGTTTTGGGCATGTTTGTTTAACATTTTGATTTAAAGTTAAAAATATTTATTTTTATTGGATTATTCGATTTTTGTGCATCAATAATTTCAACTATTATTTTTTCTTTGATTTGTGTGTTTTCACTCCTTATCCTATTAAAATTTAAACCAACCGGGCCTTTAGTAGTTACTATCTCCATTCCAAAACTATAGTCACTTTAGGTTCAAAGTCTTATTCCAAAACAATTGTCATGTTAAGATTTCAAGATATAATAAATTACATATTTTAATATTTCTCTCTCATCACCTCATTTATTCACCAATCACCATCTCTCTTTTTAATTCTTTTGTCTATCACTTTAGTTTCTAATTGGACACATTAGTCCACTCATATTAAAAATTTATCAATATCAATGATTTTTTAATATGTGTGAAAAAACCTAAAATGACTATAATTTAGGAATGGAGAGAGTAATTATTAAGGGGCAATATTAAGAATATTCCATTTGGAGCGAGTCATTCTGCAAAAATATCAAAATGGTTCAAAAAAAAAATACCTTCATAAACAAAAATATATTTATCTTCAACTACTGTTTATTTTATACAACTCACAATTTATTTAATCAATTTTTTTTTTCAATTGATGAGTTGTAAATAATATGAAATGAAAAGTAATAATTATAGATAAATCACAACCCTTTCATAAAAATGGCGATGGATTGAAAGTGAGGATGTAGCCGAAAGCTAATTTGTTTTGTTTTCTTTTTCTTGTAAAGAAGTGAAGTGATAACTCAAATAATCCAAAATTCCTGATTATACATCTTGGATCATTTTATGTTACCAAGACAGTTTTTTTTACTCTGAAAAAAAGCTGAGTCTTAGATGTTTGTGGATCACAGAAAAAGGTGTTTAATCACAAAATTTAGACAAATGCTGACACACTTGATAAAGTTAGTTTTAGTTTCGTGAAAAAAAAAATCACTTTACTTCGACATAATTTATGTTTCAACACATTTAGTTTTAAGTTTGACAAACTGAATATTATTTGGATAATTTTTTAAAAAGTACTTTTGAATATATGAAACATAAGTTGCCAGTAAATTATGTCGAACTCAATTTAACAAAAAAATACTTTCCCCAAAACAAAAAAAAAAAGGGAATCCTCAATTCTTTTTGCCAAACTTGACGAATGGCTGCAGTACCTGGCTAGCAGCATCATGCGGTAATATAGGTTAGTTGTTAGAACTGATAATAAAGTGTGGAGCAAGATTGTGACTGAATTATCTTCAATTTAATTTGTTTCTTGAATATCAGAAAATGTACATTCGAGGAACACTTCCATGTTGGATTTCCATTTTGTGAAAAATCATACAACAGCATCATGTGGTAACAGAAGCCTTTAGAGAACAAAATCCCTACACTAGTTACAAATATCTCATAACATTACACCTCTCAACTGTTTTTTTTTTTTAAAAAAAAATTAAACCTCTCAATGCATATGATATCGTATATGCAGCTCAATGGTCATCATTGTTCTACACCAAAAAACAGAAGAAAAAACAAATCTAAGACAATGATTTAATTTCCATCTTCAACAGCTATTTGATTTTCCTAATTACATCAACTAACCTTAGAAGATGGACATATCTGGGGGTGGACCATATACACTCATCCAAGAAAGTGGAATCCGCCACTTGCCACCTTCAATTCCTGAAAACAGATTTATTCAGAAATGTAACCAATGAAATTTTATGATTTTCACCTTGAGTAGAAAATCAGAGATGCGAATATAAAAATGGAAAAATATTTAGAGGGAACTGTATAGAACAGCTTGTATTGCGCGCATAATGTAGACAACTAGAGAAATTTAGGATTCAGATGAAATTCTAGATCACAGATACTTTTGTACAAGAAATTCATGTGTGCCAAAAAAAAGGTTTATGAAGTGAGAATTAGCCTCAACATTAGGCCAAGGGACTCGAGGATTACAAATAGTATTTTCCAAAATTTACATTAAGTGAAAAATCTGCATACAAAGATGTGCATTTGAAAACAACGCAAAATTAAGCACTTATAAGATAAACCATTACTAAAAAAACTTATTTATAGATACAAATGTTAACTAATTTGAATAAGATAAAAATAGCTTATTGAACGTATAAGCTATTTCAAAGGCTGTGCATAAGCTCTTCCAAATGCGGCTATGTAGGGTTTTACTTTCGTTTTTGTAGGGGGGGGGGTTCATAATATCCTTAGGAGAAGATATTGGGAATAATTCTTACTTGTCATGCTCAAAACTAACATTCCTATAAACATCCATCAACTTCACAGGAAATTTATTTAAACAGACGCCTTGTTTATTTTAGAACAAAACAACTATAAAAAGAGAATAAAGATAAACAAAGCTTACCAGAAGTAGAGTGATTCAACCCAAGAACTTTGGAAACTGCATCAGCTAATTGAAAAGCATCAGACATGTTGTCTCCTTCTGAGCAATAACATAACAAGCAAGTGACCTTCAAACCTTTAGCCTGATACATCAAACCAAAACCTTATAATAATCAATACATATTAACACTCATCTTCTGCAATTTGGCAATAAAATCAATAAGTGACAATTCACCCTTATCTTCTTCTATAAATCTTATTTTAAATCTGCTGCGCAACTAAACTTGTATTTTACATCATTCTTTGACATGGAGTTTTATCTTACATTTCAAAAGACAAATCAAAATGCACTTGGCCTCGCTTTTATCACAGAAATGCGAAGAGAGTGGAGATTCATAGCATGCAATTAAAGAAAATTATTTTAACATTGATATTGAAATTGTTTAAAGAAATAAGTAATCCATGTTTCCATGACAACAGGCACCAATCGTTAAATTTAAGTGACAAGAACAATTTTTTCCTTCATCAATCCTCTGTTTATGAGATTATGAAAGCAACAAGAAATTAATCATTAAATTTAACTGCACGCATCTTACCTTGAGGAACGAAAAAAGTGCAGCAAAAGGTAAGCTAGCATAATAATTTTCTTCTTCTGCCTCATCTTCTTCAGAAATAACACCTTCCCGAGTCACATTTCCTTCAGCTAAATTGCTAAGATAATTCCATTGCTTCTGTGAAGGGTCATACTCCTGAAGTTTCTTCCACCCAAGCCGCTCATAGTTTTCATCTGTTCCGTTGCTGTTGGCACTAGATAGGTAATAAATCTGCAAACCACTAATATGACAGCCACTAGATATATCAGAATGGGAAATAACACATTGCAATTTCCTAAACCAAGTTGGATTCTTACATCTAACAAGATCATAAAGAATTCAAGATGATAAGGGACATAATATTCAAGCATTTATAATTTGAACAAATAACAAAAACAGAAATGAGTGAATGAGTATCTTAAGTGTAAAAAAGTCCAATTTCAAAATATTAGTGCCTCACCTAGACATGTCAACTTTTTGCCACTTTCCAAAATCTAAGCTGGAGAGAACAATGACATGCTTCTTTCCAGTACCAGCAACAAAATCAGCCAAGTTTTTTGCAAACTCAAGCATCATACCCTATTCAAATGACCATATATTAATTGCAATTTTTCCTTCCAGATTTCAAAACTGCTTTAGTTGATTAAAAGCATTAAGCTAATATAAAATATCAACCATGGAACTGAGATCAAGTAGTGCATAACAGCATAAGTATTAGAAACATTGATAAGTGGAATGCAAGGTAAATTGTAACTTAATCCAGCCAAACCACTAAGGGTCTGTTTGTTTAGATTCCACTCCAATTAAAAGCAATTCCATTGGATGCAAAAATTTGTAGCTTCCATGGATATTGCTTTGTAATATGTGTACAGCTAATCTTGACCACAGATATAATTGTTTGCTTCCAATGGAATTGCTTTTACTTGTAGTAGGATCTTAAACAAACAAAATAACTTGTTTAGATAAGTGGTTCTTTTTACCTAAGAATTTTATTTGAGTAATTTTGTTACTCAAAATGCAGAACATTGCTAATGAAGGAAATTCAATTGAAACCATTTTAATTTCTTCAGATCCTGAATTCTCTAGGATTTTGAATTCCACCATCCAAAGATACACTTAATGATAGAATGAAAGAAAGTTAGCGACTCAGACAACCAATGGGGAAGGAAGACAGAAAATGCTGCCTCAAGCTTATACCTTAACCACTGGGGATCTCTGTTGGATGATACTGAAAGCATTAGAAGGAGAATCATAAACTGCAAAGAATATATAAAGAGCTTAACATCTTAACACCAGAGAATTTGATATTTTAATATAAAAAAAAGAATTACTATAGAAGCTATAGCAACAACAAGTCAAAAACAATAACAAGTCTTATCACACTAGATAAGGTTAGCTACATGATAGAACGACGCCATTGTGCTCGATAAAAACTACAAAGCAAGACTCACCCCATTAAGCGAGGTCAGCTACATGGATTAAACGGCACCATTGTGCTCCATAAAAACAAAATTTTCAGAAATATGATTATTATAGAAGCTGAAAAGTAAATAAAACCTTCAAGAGGAAGAGCAAGGTCTCCTTGAGGAATAGGTCCATATGCATCATTGCCAACACAAGGAAGAACATAAGGATCATCCAAATACCCAACTCTCTCTGAACCCATTGATGAAACCAAAAGATCTGCAGCTAATTGCCCCACATTCCCAATCGATAGAGCAGGCTGAAAAGTGAAATCGCAGAGTTTACAACGATTATATAACTTAACGCACAAAAGCAACACATTGATAATTGATAATTTGGTTAGACAGAGAGAGAGATAACCCTAGGTTTCTCCTATAGCAGTTAACTGAAATTTCAATGTCAGTTATTGATGAATTGGAAGGTGCATAACTCGGTGGCGTGAAAGATAGAATGAAAAATTGGATTGGGAAAAATGAATCGAGAAAACCCTAGAAAATGAACAGACCAAAATCAAAGTGGAGCAATCCTCGTTAAGGTGCTTGCCTTCTACAGGAACGAACTCCATCTTCTATGCCGGTGCTGAAATTTGCTACTTCGTCACCCTCCTTCTGCTCTTTCCGCTACTTCTCTTTCTTCTCGTTTCAACTTGAAGAAGACGAAACCTTTTTTTGGGTTTTTTTTTCTGGAGCTTATGGCCTTTTTTTGGTAGGAGATAAAGGACACTTTTTTTTTATCAACGAAGTTTACAAAGTTACTTTTCTCGCCATATGATTTCTCTGAATGAACCATAGATTAAAATTTGGCCGCTGGGATTAGCACCGCCCGATTTAAGAAATCCACCATTTATTTCCGGACAGTAGCGTCCGGAGCTGTCCGAAAAAATAAGAGTGGTTTGCTTTCCATTTTTACTATTTTATGAATTCCGGACGCTACTATCCGGAAATTGTAGTGTCGTTCTCAAGTGGGGTGGTGCTAATCCCAGCAGTCTTAAAATCTGGATGAGACTGGGGACTAGATCTCGTTTGGCCTAAAAACATCACAAAACACTTTATCAAAACTATACTAGGAACTAGAATGTAACTGAGTGTTAGGTGTGGCGAAATTATTAAAAGATATAGTGTGAATAATTCTGACCAAAGCTTAAGAGATTTTGAAGGATGCCGGGATTGACACCATCCAGATAGGAACATGAGCACCATTTCTCCGAACATCAGCGTCCAAAAACTCTAAGCAAAATGGGGAAAAATTATTCTTATTTTACAGACAACGCCATCTAAAAATGTTATTCTAAACGCTGATATCCAGATTAGAGTGGCTCCATTTTAAACTGGAATTGTGTCAATTCCAGCATTTTCTTGGTCACACACCATCCCCATTTTGAATGATAAAAACTAGTTTTCGGGATTTTTATTGGCTGTCCCTTATAGGCCCATAATCCCATTTAGTAGTGACATCACTCCTTATGTTTTTTTGGAAGCAAAGTGACTAAAATACTCATATAACACCACCCTTCATTTAAATTTCAGGGAAAAAAAACAAAAAAAAAAAAGTATTTCAAAAGAAATTCATTTAGAAACTTTTGAATGATCTTCTTTTAAAAAGAGTTTTTAAGCAATTATAAAAGATTAAATAATGATTAAGTTTTTCCGAAAGGCCTCAACATGATTATAAAGAATTCAAATTAAAAGGATGACAGTGCTACTTTGGTACCATTATCAAAGGCCTTTTCATTGGCCTTACATCATCTTTTATTTAGACTTTTAAAAATTAAATAACAAGTGAATTGTTAGAATTGAAATTAGAAATAATGCGCTAATTTGAAATTAGGAATAGGAATAGAGTTAAATTGGAAATAGGAATATCCTTAGTTGAATGTCAATGTTTGGAATGAAAAATAATGTTAATTTAATATTGTTAGAATTATAATACAAATATGATTAGGGTTAATTTGAAATTTGAACCATTTTTTAAAAAAAAAACTGTGATTAACGCATAGGTTATTGGCCCTCCCTAATTAGCATGAGCAAGATGCTACTATTAAACGACAGGAAGTTTGAGTATGCCTAATTAGCGTCGTCTTGGAGTCTAGTTTCACGTAGTTAGTTGCATTGTTTGCTTTGATTTGGCCGCCACAAATTTTTGGCTTTGCATTACGCCGACCCTATGGTCAATGCTAGACCGACACTAATTTTTGCTATTTGTAGCAGCTAAAAGCCCATGTTAATAGTTGAAATTCTTGTAGTGATATATAGTTCACCTAAAGAGATGTAATTTCTTTTTAAGATAAGATGATATTGAGTATAATTTTAAGCATTTTTAAAAAAGAATTAAACCATTAAATGAAAGGTAACTCTTACTCTATAAATTATTTTTATTTTTATACGCTTTATGGAACTAGATAGTGTGTGTCTTCTATAAATTACAGGTAGCCTCTTAATTGGTATCCTCTCAAAATCCATGGTTGTTTACCACTACTACTCCAAAAGTCTAGGTAATGACACATTATATCATGTCATATAATATAATGTATTTCAGAATTATTAAATTATATTTCTTCTGGTCCTTTTTATAAGTAACAAAAAGTAAAAAAAAATTTCGGTCCTTAATATAAGTAATAAAATACACTTTTTAACTTTATTAAATGCTAAAAAAATATAGACTTCCTAATATACCTTTAGTTAATTGAGTTTAGTGATTTTTCTCTTTCCACTAATTCTTCTATTCTCAATGACACTCATAAACTCCATCCTTTAATTTGCACATGGGAAGAAAATATATCTATAAGGGCATTTTGGGAAAAAAAATTGTATTCATTATTTAAATGATTAAAAAAACATCATTTATTAAGATTTATTGGTATGTATAAAATATGTCTAACGTTGCTTATAAAAAGGACCGAAGGGAGTATAATGTATTAGTTTAATTTGTTATATAATTAATTGCTACAACTTGAGATAGATTTCATAATATAATTACAATTGATGGTGTCATTTGATATTGGAAAGACTAGTTTATAAGGGTTAGCATATATATATATAGAGCAAATTAATATAATTAATTAGCAGCATTTTTATGAAGTATGATAACTCTAGAAATTGCAACTATTGGGTTTTATCCACCCATTGATGATCAACATTATCCTTCTTTCTTTTGAACCTGATAAAATAGTTACACGTATAGTTAATTATCCCTTAGCTTGATTATTAACATTGTCATCAACTTAATTAGCTTCCCCCACAAATTAAAGATTCCTTCTAATTCTAACACCCGTCCAACCTGAATGAAACTAATCATTGAAATTAATCCAATTCCAGAAGTTGATTAATCCTGTTGGCAATTTAAGTCAGAAATAATAATTAAATGGTCAAAAACCAACTCATAATTGTCTCCTTTGGTCAAAGATAACACTACCTCCAGTCCTATGTACAAGAAATATGAAACTAAATTTACACGGATTATGAAAATATATTAAATAATGTCTTTTTAATTAATTAAGTGATAAATTTAAATTTTATTTTTTATTATGTTTATATAATATATCTACTTGTATGTGAATTGATGAGTGTCATATATACTCTTTCATAGTACGGTCGAAATAAGCTTTGGTCTTGGGACTAGCTCAACCCGACCCTATATTATGTTTTATTGGGTCAGTTCTTACTTTCACAAAAAAAAAAAAAAAATTGGCCCGAATAACTTAACCTTTAGTTAGTTAGGGTTAGGGCAAAAAGAATACGCTGACCCAATAGCCCAATTAACTAGGTAAATCACTCTAGTTTTTTTAATTAGATTTAGGTGAATCACTCTAAGGTTATCGTTATTGGTTTTCAAAAAAAAAATTCACCAGTTATCATTTTAACATAGTGATATATTGCTTAGTGTTCTTTATATTTAATTGCTTAGCATTTTAGCATATTGACTACCTTCCTTGTATTTTAATAAAACAACCAAAAAAAATGAAATTTTTTTAGAGAAAATCAAATGAATTTTTTTTTCATGAAAACCACAAGTCTATGTTACAAATCAACCACATGTTAATTTATGCTAATGGAATGGTGGTAATCTTTTAAATCATTATACATATATTTCTTAACTTATTTTTTTCATTGTCCTCTGTAATTAGCCTAATATAAAATTACTCGTGAAAAAATCATTTTTAAAAAATTCATAAGAATGGATTAGTGCTATTAAATTATTTTAACCATTATGAAGCAATATCTTTCATATATATATGGTGCTTCTTTGCACACGTTGAATGTCCCTTTAAGATGTTAAGCAATTACGTTTAGGCAGATGTTATGCTTCATTTGATACCTGAGCAACAGTTTTAATATATGAGTTTTGCTAACTATTGTCCTAAGGGCAATGAATAAGAAACCCTTAACTAGAAATTTTTAACAAAATTCATCATTAATGAATATATACTTGTAGCATTGAATGCTACATTATTTAATAAGAAATTTTTACATGAGTTTCTTATTTATTGTCCTAAGGGCAATGGTTAGCAAAACCCTTAATATATACATATATATATATATATAAACAAAAGTTTGTATATTCATTTTTTATTTTCTAGAATTTGATTTGGTCCTAACCCTAGCATCAACTCACGCGATGGATTGCATATATAAAAAATTTGGCCCTGACTTTAGCCCTAGTTCTATGGCCTTTTGGCCTTGCAAGACTAATAATCTCGTGACCTATTTCAATCCCATGGACCTTTGGCACTAATTCTAGTCCTGCTTTGTCAGAGTTGGGCTAAATGATTCATTTTGACAGCTCTATTCTCTCATAATTAATTAAGGGTATATAAATAAAATCAATTTTTGTTAACAATACACTTAAAAGTGGTACTATTATATTTCTTATATTTAGGATCAATTTTTTTTTCTCTATAGAACCCAAGGTAATATATAAATATAAATACAGTACAATAGAATACCGGTAATAACACCAAACAAATTAGTCCTGTGAATTGGGAGCTCCGACTCATTATGTGTATGTTTGCTTGTAAAAAAATAGAATACTAATATATATAATAGATTTAGATATATCACGGGTCGGACTCTTTGAATTGGGAGCTCCGACTCATTATGTGTACGTTTGCTTGTAAAAATAGCATAATTCTCAACAAGTTTGTGAGTAGGATTCTGTGCAGACAACTTAAATATGCGACGGAATATTGCAAGTGATAACTATTCATTAAGATTCACCCATTATCGCTTCAATTTGTTTATACACTCAGCATATTAATCTAATAGTTAAGGAAGCGAAAACCTAACTCATCAACTCGAACACACGTAAATACAACTTCATTTAAGTTATTAAAAAAATATATAGATAAAGGAATAAACGACATGAGTCCATATACTCCATCCATCATTGATCAAAATTGGAGATATTTGTTATTAGTGAATGGACAGAGGAGTTTAATTTCACTGGTTTTTTTCTCATTCGAACATAGACATTTCTTGTAGCTAGTTCTTTTTTTTTTTAATCTTTTTTTCTTTTTGGCTAGTTGTTGAGTGAGGGTATGGTCAAATGGGACACAAGGTAGAGATAGGTTAGGAGTAGTGCAAGTGTGCACAAGATAAATAGCCATCTGTACAGCACTAATAACGGTTAGTTTCATGTTGGAATGGATAGGATATATATAAACCCTAATCTTGTACATGTCTCCTTCATTATTTTCCCTTTTGGGGGCAATATGGTCCAAAATTATATACCTTATTATTAGGGTTCACATACAATATTATGCCATGTGTACAGCACTAGGAAGTGTCTAGGAACTATTGTTCATCATTTCCCCTTCTACAAATGGAAATTCTAGATCCGCTCCCCGCTAGTCCACTACTACTTTCTCACATTATTTTTATTAAAAAAAAATACTCATTTTGTCTTTAAGATTAAGGATAATTTGCATTAATGTACGACTTTAACAACGATTCACAATAGTCTTTAATATTGAAGTTGATCATTCATTTTAATTTATAAAATTAGTTTTCAGTTAATACTATTAATTTTATTAATTTTAGTTCACATATGTCTCTGAAATTTTAAATAATTATTTAAATAGATCCTTGTGTTTGCTATTAAACATTTAATTTAGTAATTGTGTTTTTTTAAAAAAGTTTAATTTAGTCAATGGCTTTAATGTTATCTGTTAAGATGAAGTCCCACATCGATTAGAAAGAGGGTCACTGTAGAGTATATAAGTGGTGTGATAATCCTCCTCCTATGAGCTAGCTTTTTGGAATAAGTTAGACCCAAACCCAAATTCAAATATTATCAATTGTAAACTAGCAACATTGTAACGGCTGCCCCACAAACTAACACGAGATTTTTTAGTGTTTTATCTTCATTCACACACTTTACGAGAAGTTCCTAAGTGGTCACTCATGCCATAGTTACACCTAGTCAAGTACATTTAACTTTTGAGTTTTTAATTGATAGGCTATCAAGAAGTAAATGTATTTTATTAATATTGATATTACTAATTAATTCTTTTAAGATATTATCAACTGTATAGTCGCATACCTATACAATTTAGACACCCCTCTTATTCTGGTGTATATTCGATTCATTCATCTATCTGTACCTCTCGTTGAAAGCTTGTCGAGAGCCACTTCTTTTGTGTATCTCATTTCTTTTTACAACGACAATCACTCACTGTCGTTGTCAGCGTCCAAAATGTAACACATGACAAATTATAATCTCTAGAATCTATGTGAACTACAGTAAATAAATATTAGGACTAACATAAATATACTTCAAAATTTTAGAAAATCCAATGACCCTTCATTCTTTTTTTAAGTTACAAGGGAGTGGGTTGAGTTGAACTTCCCAGTTCCCACTCGAGTAAGGAAGGGGAAAAGTGATTTTTTTTTTTTTTAGTTTATCTAGGATCAACCTTAGGACATAGGACTACATGTCCCTATATAGCCAACAAATTAAATTGGGTAATGTTTGGTTAAAATGCCAAAATTTTGCTTTTGTCTATTTTTATTTTTTTTCAATTCTTAGTGTTTGATTATCCGTTAATAGAACAGGAAAGTAAAATAACAACAAATATATGCGTACAACCGAATTATTGTACAATTTGTATAACACAATATTTAATTAATTTAGCTGAAAGAAAAATAAAAAAAAAAGACTAAAAAATATTAAAATACTGGGTTGTACACATACACACGCACCCATTCTTAAACATATACACATCCTAAACTAATTCCTATCAATATCCTAATCTAAATCATCTTGACTCAAACCTTCGACTTCTAACTCTCAAATTATAAAGACTTGATATATTACCATTTTTATTATTGTCCACTTATCGTGGTTAAAACAAAAACTACACGCCATTAAACACTATAACTTACCAGCGGTCTTACTATAATCGTGACTAATCTATTTTTTTCGTTTGAAAAATATCCCGTTTTGATAAATAATTTTAAAAGTTATCCTAGCTCGATAAATAGTTTAAAAATATATTATGTTAATTAGTGAACCGCTTTAAATAATATATCATGATAAACATTAATTTGTAGCAAAATTAAACTTTCTTTCCCCCTGTTTTGCATATCTCAAGATGTTTGGGGTGTATTTGTGGCAGAAAACTAGAAAAAAAAAAAAAAGAAACATGATGATGCCAAGAAGTTCAGACAAACATGCCTCTAATCATTGATAGATAGTGCTGGGGACAAACAAGAAGTAGCAAAGCTACACTTTTTTTTTCTTTTTTTTTTTGTACTCATCCTTTTTATTCTTTCTTGGCAATAATGAAAAAGTATATATTTTCATGGAAAATGGATAACGAAAATGAATGCCACATTGTCAAGGGCAACATAATTTTCCAATCATTCAAATTCAAAGGCCTTAGCTTTATGATTGGCTCCATAATCATCATAAACATTATTATTCAGCCAGAAATTAAATATTTCTCAATATATATATCTCTACTAAAAGATGATTTCATCAAAGGAACACAAAAAAGTGGAAGAGATGATGCATGTATGAAGATGAGGCTCAATGGATGATTTTGGAAAAAGATAAAAAAAACTAATGAAAAAAAAAGAAAATATTAAATATTTTAAAAGTGGAGATATGAGTAAGAATAGAGGAATGACGTTTATTGGGGGCTAAAATGGGAAAACCCTCACTCACTAACTCAACAAGACAAACAACTTGATATTCTAATATATTATTGTAGCTTTATGCACATTATCTCCTCTTTCAAACCACCAATTTAATGGATAGTGATTGGTTTAATTGTTACATGTTTGATTTATATATTTTTGTAATAAACAAAATCTAGAATTTAAATCTTTTGGAAAAAAAAATTATTTGGAGTAGAGTTAATTTTATGATATATAACATATAGATTTTGAACTAGAACATGATTATCTCACATACAATAATTTAAAAAAATAAAAAAATAAAAAGAAAAAAAAAGCCACCAATTTGATAGGTGACTCTATGTTCCTTTCATGTAATAAGGCTTCAGAATAGGGATGGAATTATGGAAATAGTGTTATATTTCAAAATTGGAGACCACGGTTAAATTAAGAGTGTGTTTGGGTACATAGCTTAATTAAGTATTTATGCAATAAGTTATTTTTAAATGAGAGTTTTTTTGTAGACAAATTTGTAAAACTTACTTGAATAAGCTAAAAATAACTTATTGTGATAAGCTACTTCAAGAAACTTATGAAAATAAGCTATTTTTATAAGTTATGTATAAGTTCTTTGAATCTGGGTCTAAAACAACTTTATGTTAGTTGATGGTGCAAAATGATGTTGAAATAGAATAAGGAATTTTTCATAGCAAATTATTAAATAAATAAATTTAACACGCAATAAAATATAAAGACTGTTTTAACAAAATTTGGCAAGTAAATATGGTTATCGAATTTAAATTATTGCTGCCAAATGTCCATTACATATGCTTATGTGAATTTTTTTTTTTTGGTAATTTGCTTATGTGTGTAATCTTCATATTAATTAATTAGAGAACAAGATGATGATTAAATTGTATGCGATCAACTGATTATGATCATGTTTGATGATAACCAGACAAAGTTAAAAAGAACTAGAATTATTATATTAATAATTATTGTATAAAACGAATTCTTAAATTGCATGATAACATTATATTATTATACCTTTATGTAATTTTAAAGAAGCTGTGACAGCTAAGTAGGACACTTGCCCCTAAGTAATTGCAATTTAACACTTAAATCTTTTGCAAAACTACTAATTAATTACCTGGTTGTTTTCTTATTCCTTTAATTTCCAAATTCTTTTTTATCACTGAAATAGGATAACGTGTTTGATTATTAGCAGACACAAAAAAAAAAAATAACAACAGTAAATTAATTAAATTAAATTAGTTATTTCTTATAGAATTGTTGAATTTTTTTGTTATCCAGAATTGTTGAATGTTTTCCATTAATTAAATAGTAGTATACTTTTTAAACTTTTATATTTGTAGCTCTGGACAAGGATTTTGTTGAAGAAAAATGTCCTCTAGATAATTACTATTTGCATTAATACAATCTACAATTTATGACTAAAAAGTTATTTAATTTTTTTATTAAATAAATTGAGAGTTTTATTAGGAAATAATAATAATTCTATAAAAATCATAAATCTTCTTCGTTAAATTACAGATGTTGAGGAGGCAAGGAAGTTGGGTGCAACTACAACCTATATATAATATTATATAATTATAATATATTGGTATAACCATGCTAGAAATTATAAAGGAGCCAAATGAAGTGTGCGTTTTATTGCCAAGTGTCTAAGATGAAATTTGAAGCCACGTTTAGGTGAGATTTGACTTGAGGTGGCCTCACACGAGACTCGTAGATATATTATATGAATTTTTTTAACCTGTGTAATATTAAATAGATTCAGAAATTATAAATTAAAAAAAATATTTTTGAGAAAAATAAAAATTTAATGGGACTAAGTTTGACATGTAATTAATACTGTGTTTTTTTTCTACTTATAGTTTCTTAACCTGTATAATATTGTACAAGTTAAAAAAAACTCATTATATTATCATTTATGAACTTTTTTTATTCATTTTATCATACTGGACATATTAATTACGAGGTGTGGTATGCTGGTAACCCACCATGTTTCTTAATTACATACATGTATATGTAAGGATTTGATCTCCTACTAGCAGAATGAGCAATATGTATGTGGTCACTCAACAATCGCTTCGTGCAAGCTAATCTAAAAAAAAAAAACTAGTCAAAAACTTTCTTGAAATATTGTGTCAATGTTGTTTTTAAGCTAGTGCTTAGACCATCATAATCCTCAAATCTAGATAAAATTTGAAGAGAGGAGGAGAGAGAGAAAGAAAATAAATCTAAAGGTGATTAGTAAAGGAATTATTCTTAATTAACTCAAGAGAATAACTAAAAAATCACACTTCAACCAATGTGATCACCTCTAAAAAAAGTATGAATCATAGTGATCTTTATCATGCCAAAACTTGAGTTATTAAATGATATGTGGCACAATGCTAACTATTGATAAAAAAGTTGATAGTGACATTTGATTTTTTAATGTCAAATTAATGGTTAAAAGTTAACAATTGCAATCATATATAAGTTTTTATTAGTGTATGGTAACCACGCACTCAAATGTATTTGATCTATTAATGAAAGCATGTTAGGCCCACAAAGTTTTAAAATTTATACAAGAATACTTCAAAGCCTCTTGAAGCCTCTGGGCATCTTCTTCCTCAAGCCTTTGTGCTTGTTGTCTAGAGGTGTTCCTTAATTAGCTCCTTATGACCTTTGTCCTTCTATTCTTTGACCAGATCTATCACTCTCTCATCTCTGTTTTCCTTCTTCGTTTGATTGGGTCTGTGTTTCCGCTTTTTTCGTTCGGGTGGGTTTCCTTCTTTGGTTTTTCCTTTTCTCTTGGTTTAGTCTTTTCTTCTTCGTTCCTTATTCTGTTTCTTTCTTATCATATTTTATCTATTAGTTATTTTATTGTCTTGATTTGTTTCTCTTGAAGGGAGAGGGTTTATTTTGGTGTGTATATGTTTTAGGTTGTCAGTGTTTATTTTGGTGACCATGGTGGTTGAGGCTTTGTACCTTCCCTTCTCTTTTCAGTGGGTTCTAAATCTGTCAAGATCTTGGATGGTAAAAGCCAACAAGCCTGAGCTTTTGCGTTTTTTGTGGATTAATATCAAAGCTTTGGATTTTCGATTCACCATCTGAAGATCTAGAACCATAGATGTGACATTGATGGAAAAGAAAGGATAATAGAGCAATAAAGTTTTTATTATTTTTTTTTAGCTTTAAAGGCCCTTTTCTGCATGTTGCTATTGGCGGTTTAGTAGTGGCTGTTTGCTGAGGAGTGGAGAAGCGCCCTACAGCCGTTTGTGGTGGTGCATGAAGATTCTGCTATGTAGTTTTTTCTTTTTTAGGTTTGCCAAAGTTGATGTGAGGGAAAATTAATTAAGTGAGCGTACTTGCATTTTCAATGTTTTATTTGTTGTGTACTTCTATATCACTTCTCGGGTGTTATGTGATCTGGTCCAGGGACGGAGCTAGCCCATTTTTTATGAGAGGCCAAACAAAATAGTTTAAATTAAATTTATTTATATAATTAATATGCGAAAAATAATCAATAATTAAAATGATTTATGATAATTAATAGATATATATAAAACATATATTAGAGGTATAAAAAAAGAAAAGAATGACGAAAAACTTACAATTTTCACCTAGGAAAATTGAACTCGACAATGCTGTTTAGATTGGAACTCATCTATGATTGATTCAGTATTGAAACGACTAGCAATTTCTTTCTCAATATAAATTGTTAGGCTGTCTGCAAGAAATTCATCACCCATATTGTTTCAAAATCTTGTCTTAACAATATTCATCGCTGAGAATGTTTTCTCTGTAGTTGCCGTAGATACCGAAAATGTCAAGATCAAATGAACCAATCTATCGATCACATTATAGTCTTGAAGTAGTCTTGCACACTTTTGTTCGCATTGCTCTTGTTCATGAGTTAAAATATTGAGACTAGATGGCTCAATCGTAGATACATTAGTTGTATTCCTTTTAAAAATTTTATCAAATTGTTTTCATTTTACTCATACCTAAAACAAATAAAACACATTATTATATAGTAAATTTTAAATTTGAAACACATCTTCAAAAGTTATTTAAGGCATGCTTTTATGCTATTATATTATTATACAGTATTTTCAAAAATCTAAAACACATCTATATTATATATTATATTATTATATGATATTTTTCAAATTTGAAACACATCTTCGAAAGTTATTTTAGACATGTTTTTGGCTATTATATACTACTATTATATATTATATTATTATATAATATTTTCTAAATGTGAAACACATCTTCAAAAGTTAATTGACGTATTTTTTTATGCTATTATATATTATATTATTATATAATATTTACCAAAATCTAAAACACATCTATATTATTATAGTATTTTCTATTATCTTTATTTCTTAAATGGATTAATATTTGTTGTGGAATATCTTTGGTACACATCCAAAACAAACTTTTTATGCGGAACCGTTGTAAAAAATTTTGAGGTACCGTTATGTAAAATTATATATAGGTACTAATAAAAATTATTCTCAATGGGGTCCGAAACCCCCTATTACAACACTAGCCTCCGCTCCTGATCCGGTCTGACCCTTGTATTAGTTGGGCTGTGCCTTGATTTTTTTTAATTAAAGTGCTATGATGGTTAAAAAAAAAAGAGCATGGAACAATTCTTAATTGAATTCAAGATTCAAGCATATAGACAAATACACACAACACGGATTCATTTTTTTTTATTAGAAAGTACATGAGTTAAAGATTAAATTTCCACGAGACATATTTTTATGTGCTCATTAACTGAGTTATTATATGACTAGAATTAATCACACAGATTATTTTGTACTAGTAAAACATCTTAGTAACATAAATAAATAACAATATAAAAAAAGAAAAACGTAATTGAAAAATGTCCGTGCGTATTTTGTGTAATACACATTACACGCTCAAGCGATGTACCATGCTGCGCATATTTTGATATTGTTCTAAGAAAGAGGATTTCGATATCTTACCGAGAAACAAATCGGTGTTCAGATATCCCAGCGAAAAAAACAATTCACTTAACTCAGGATCATCTAATAGTGTAACTAATATTTATCTTATATATCTAATATTTAATATCTAATACGAACCACTATTATTTACTTATACTTGTTTTATGACTAAATTTTCTTTTTATCTCTTTTTTTCTATTTATCTTATCATCTATAATAATTTTTATTTTTTCTCTTTCTTTCTTTATTTTTCTTGATTATAATACAAGCGCAGGAAGGCTCCCAATTCCTACCGCAATTAATTACAATGATTTTGTATTGAAGTCAAAATATAGGTAAAAAGGTTTTGCTCACATTTTGAAGAAAGCTGCTATAATACACCTACCAGCAATAAAATATTTTAAATACATTGAATAATTAAATAGAGAATGTATGTGCAGAAAATTCACACGAAATCGGTTCTTTTTCCACCATGTATGCCTTCACTTTAATTAATTTAATGCCATAAACAATGTGTTAAGTAATTTATTATGATTAGATACTGTAGATTTTGGATGATGCCTGAACATTTTTGTTTTAAAAAATAATCTCTTTCTGTCTAATACATAGAGAGTATATAATAATTAATTAATTAAACAATATTGCTTTGCACTCAAAAAATTTAAAAAACATTGCTGTCGATAGCTAATTGGTAACTTACTGCCGTATGTAGAACAAAATATTAACTTAGGTTACGTTTTGTTTGGCTTAGTTTTTCTAGATTAAAAATTATTTTAAGTTAAAGTTATGTTATTATTTGGTTGAGTTTTTTTTTTAAGTTTAAAAGTTACTTTTAAGTTAAAGCTGTAAACAAGAGCTTTTAAACAAAATTTAAAATTATTTGACAATTTTATTATTCTTTAACTTATAAATTATTTATAAATGAAATTAAAAGCGATTTGTTTTCTAAAGTATTTTATGTACTTTTAGTATGAAAAATATTAAAAAAAATGTTGAAGCAAAAGGAAAAATAAGAACTCAAACTTGTGACTTAAAATTTTTAAAGCTTTTCTTTAATAATAAAAAAAAAAACTACTTCTTTTAATTTAAGAGCTTAGCTTCTCCTAATATTTGTTTAGTTCAATTTTAGCTTATAAGTAGAAAATAAGCTAAAAGAAATTAACTAAAATTTTTATAAAAAAATTAAAAGTTATTTCGCAATTTTATTATTATTTTAATTTATAAACTGCTTATTTCATAAAGTATTATGTACTTTAGTCTTGTAAGAAAAGTGGTAAGAGAAATAGAAATATAGTTTCGAATTGAGGAGTTAGTTGTTCAAAGTACCAATCTCTTGGATACAAAAATAAAAATAAAAATAAAAGTAAAAACTCTTTTTATTTTATTTAAGAGTTTTTTCTAAAATTTGTTTGGCCTAACTTCTCTTTATTCTTCTTATAAGAACAAGAGAAAGAAAAAAATAAGTTGAGCCAAATATACGTAATTAGGATGTAAATTATTATTTTTTTGCTTAAAATTAAAGCATCAATAATTTTAAAAATTCAGAGAGACCTTTTCCCATTGCATAAAACTGCTGGAACTGTACAAATAATAAATAGGCCAGATCTTCTAGAATAGCATCATCCAAAAATAATATCCAATTTTTCACAATGATATTTTGGCTTGCAATTATAAAATTAATTGGAGAACTCAAGATTCTTTTGGATAGAGTGTATGATTGATTTATTTGGAACAGCCAGGTGTCGGTCACCACCAGACACTTAAACCTAAACTTTTTTTTTTATTAATTTTTTTTTTTATATTCCTTAAACCTAAACATTAAATAACGTAGCGATGCCCAGGTCACCACATGTACGTAGGTAAAGTATGTTTGTGCAATTTTATATATAAATTTTTTTAATATATGTAATATTTACACGAGTTTAAAATTAAAAAAATAAAATATTTATTATATGTTATACATAATTTTATTAAAATTTATTTTTTTAAAAAAGTAGTTATTGTAAATTTTTTATTTGTAATATTATATAAATTAAAAATATTCTTTATATATTGACATGGTCATGCTTCTTAAGTAGGTCATGCTTATGCAATATAGACATTATAATTTAAAGATGAATTTTTATAATTTAGATTTCTTTTATTTTTACTTTCTTTACATTAAAAGCTATTTATAAACTAAAGTTAAAATTAATAAAAAACGTTTAAAAATCATTTTATTGCTTTTTAACTAATAATAAGCTATATTTATGAGAAAAGATGAGAATGATGATGAACCCCAAAATGTAAGTTCTCAATAAGCTCTTATTTTCAAGTTTTTTTTTAAAAAAAAAAATTAAATGTTTATAATTTTAAGATCTTATAAAGAAAAATACTATTTAACCCAATTTTTGGTTAACTTATAAAGAGATAGAAGAAAAGTAACAAATAAGATAAACAAAACAAAGCCTCAAGGTTTTGTCAAATAATAGTTAAGAAACCAATAAATAAAAAATTGTCATTGAAATTGTACTTACCTTATGAATACATACATGTTTATTATAATTTCCAACAATAAAATATTTTTATCTATTAGTTACTTAATCATTTTCTTTGATTAAGCTAATGATTAACAAAATTGTTATACTTTTATTACTATTTTCTCTATCTATTTTTATCACTCATTTTTTTTCTATCTTTCTCTTTTTTTTTTATTTATCACATTACTACTAGTATTATTACTTCACTCATTCCTATTTTTTGTCCATAAAGATTCATAAAGAATGCAATTATTATCGTTTTTCTTAAAATAATTTTTTAACTCCCTAGAATATCATATACTATTTCTTATTATTTTATTAGTTGAATCGTATAACATTAATTAATTAGTACTCTAGTTAAATATTAGATCAGGATACAATTGATAACAGTACAATTAATATTCCTTTACAAATATAAATAGACAAATAAACTAATGGATTTTTTTTTCTTTTTAAGTAAACATTTGACTTTTACTAACGCTATCTTTTAGTTTCTATTTGATTAACTATCATTTACTATTAACTTTAGCAACATTTAAAAAAATATTGCTAGATTACTAAAAATGTATTCAAATCACTAACAATGTTGCATTTGTAACATTTTTGCAAACATCGTACATAAACCATATTGTAAAAAAAATTTAGCAACATTTCAAAAATATTGTCAAATTGTTTAAAAATGTTATCTTTTTGTATTTAATTTGTAACATTTTTTTTGTAAATATTGTATAAATGTCACGTTGCTAAAGGTTAATTATGTTGTAGTGGATGATATGGAAATTGTCTAAATAAAATTAATTCATTAATATAAACATATAATATTTATACTAATAAATAAATATATAATTATTAATAAATAAAAATGTTAATATAACTTATTGATATATATTATCAATTTACAAATCATTAATAATAAAAAAATTTAAAGTTCATACTAATAAATAAATATATTAAAAAATGTCTATACTAATAATTATTAATCTAACATAAACCAAAAAAAAAAAAACACATTAATATTATAAGGTAGTGGTCCTCAAGCCAACGTAACCCTAAAGTTTAGACTTTGATAGCAATAGCACAAACGTAGATGGATGCCGTTTATGGAACCCCGTTGACATTATATGTCGTCTTAAGGATTTAAGCAACCTCCAAAAAGGAAGGCCTTTAAAACCGCGGCATAACTGTTTCGCTACCTTTGGATATATGTTCATATATATATATACTTGCTAACATACAAATCCCATATGGTTCAACCAACTTTATGACATGGCACCCAAATATTTGGATTTGTTTATGGAACTCAAATAATTTGTTTCTCAATAATAAGTTATTTTATTCAAATAGAAAATATATGCATCATGAAAAATTACTTGATATGAGAGAATATATATATATATATATATATATATATATATATATATATATATATATATATTTTCTAAAAGGAGTGCGTTAGCAAGCTACACTTTTTGAGTGTATTTTAAAAAATCTAGTTATAACTTGTTAATGCACTCCTTTTATAAAATAAGTGGGTGTACGTTAGTAAACCCCTATAGGGCTTGCTAACGTACACCCACTTATTTTATAGAAGGAGTGCGTTAGCAAGCTACACTTGTGGGTGTATTTTAAAATTTCAAGTTATAGCTTGCTAACGCACTCATTCTAAAAAGCAAGTGGGTGTACGTTAGCAAACCTATATATATATATATATATATATATATATATATATGTGAGAGTGATATCTCGGTCATAAAGATAAGAGTCCTATATTGAGTAGGAATACAAGTTCAATGTGGTACTTAAGCCATGAGGCTCTCCCACCTAATAGACTAGTCTTTTGGTTGGGCTCTCTTTATGTGCTTAGGTCATAATTGATTATATCGGATACAACATGTGAATTTCATTTCAGGATCATCACAATAAGTTATTGATGAGATAGATAACAGCATCACAGTTTTTATTAGAGTTCGGCTAAACCCAAGGATAAAGTCTATGATGTTCAAAATATAATCTCAAAAGGTATGAATTTTTGCATAGTTGATCTACATCATACAAGCTTTCAATTGATTGGTTGGATCGGCGAAATTCATTTTTTATAAAAAGTTATGCGCGGTGTCGTTTAAGAACTTTGACACATTGGTGTCATTTGAACTCAACTCATATATATATATATATATGGGGTTTGCTAACGTATACCCACTTATTTTATAGAAGGAGTGTGTTAGCAAGCTACTCCTTTTGGGTATATTTTAAAAAAATCTAGTTATAACTTGCTAATGCACTCCTTCTATAAAACAAGTTGATGTACGTTACACCCACTTGTTTTATAGAAGGAGTGCGTTAGCAAGCTACACCTTATGAATGTATTTTAAAATTTTAAATTATAACTTGCTAACGTACTCCTTCTAAAAAAATAAGTAGGTATACGTTAATAAACTCATATATATATATATATATATATATATATATATATATATATAAATACTATATATGTACATAACATTCATTATTAACATATGAAATCATCTATTCACTTGGACGTTATAATCTTTACAAGTACATCAATTTCACTATTTTAGAGCTTCATCAACAAAGAAAACCTCTTCCTTTCTTGATACAATTAGGATGTGTTCATGATACAAATTAAACCTGGTATGTATATATTGTTCAATTGGGAAAAGATAAAAGGAGACGTTATTTTAAGACGCGTGATTTGAATCCTTGTCCATGATGATCACGGGAAAAATTCAGAATTTGTGAGAGAAACCGATCTATGCTATTTTTGGAATTTTAGAACAAATAATCAGACAAGCAATAGTAAAATAATTCAGCTTCTCTAGACGATGGAAATTGAATTTGACCCCGTGAAGGTGTTGAACATATATAATTTGGAGATTTTTAATTTGTGAAACATTTCTACAGATTAAACTTTTCAAATGAGAAGTTTTTTATGAAAAAACACAAAAATTAATTGAGTTATGCTTAAACATGTATTTATTATCTACTATTATTTCTATTTTAAAATTTTTATCCTGTACAATATTACACAGGTTAGAAAAACCCATATAATTTTTAACCGCCAATAATATGTTACGTTTTCAATTTTCAAACTCATTCAACAAATGTCAACGTGACTTTATTATTCGGTACATAATACCAACGTGATTTTAATTAAGTGTTTAATTAATTAAATTTGTTGTTAATATTAATTTCTACCAAAAGTATCTCTATCATTATTATAGTAGTCTCCGTTTTCATATATAGATCCTCTCAATCTATTTTTTCAGAATTAAAAAAATTTAGTTAATTTAGTTTTATACATTAAATTTGTCTAACAAACTATATAAATTTCCAAATTAACCCTTTAAGTTATTAAAAGCATCAAAAAATGATTAAATGATAGTGGAAACATGGTTCGGCACATTGACCAACAGGAACGGATCCAGAAATACTTAGTAGGGGGGTCTTTTTTTTTCTTGAAGGGAAAAATTTAAAATGATAATAATAAGAATTATTAGGCATATAGAGAATTTATAAATAAAGAGAAATTTTTTTAAATTTTAAAAGAAAAACAACATGAATCGTGGAATATAAAAAGAATATTGATTGTCATTTGCATCAAATTTTTTTTTCAAATTTATAATTAAAATAATAAATTTAATAATTTTTTCTTAAATATAACAAAATAAGAAGCTCTTAAAAATATTAAAATAATAATTGTTATAAAAATTACTGAAACACAAAAATAAGAGTTTATTGTGTAAATTAAATATTAGTTCTTTACAAAATATTTAAATATTTCTATTTACTTATATATAAAATAATATAATATTTTTTATATGAATATATAACTTTTTTAAATAGCAAAAAAAATGCAATAGAACAAAAACGAGAAACAACGCTAAAAGAATTTAAAAATAAGAATAAATAATATAAAATATAACAGAGAAATTAATGAAAAAAATAATAGAAGAACAAGAATAAATAAAAAATTAAGAAAAAAAAGAAAAAAATAATAGATGAAAAGAATAAATGAAAAATAAGTGAAAAGAAGAAGAAAACGCACCTTATTATATATAACAGAATGGAGGGAGTACTCCCATCCATGGGTGGAGCTAGCTTCAATTTTTTTTTGGGAGGATAGACAAATATAAAAATTAAATAACACAACTTTTGGGGGTCAAATTATTTTAAATATTAATTTTTTCTCAAATTTTATAAAATTATATACATATTAATAATTTTATTTTTTTTATAATGGAAGGTAAAGGCCCCCCAAAGGAACACATAGTTCCACCTCGGCTCCCTCATAAGTATCACCCTAAGTCTCGACACATAGATTAAGAAATGGTACTACATTTAATTTCCTTGATTTTATAAAATTATTATATTAGATTATACCCTTTAACTAATGTAATAAATGAGTGTCTAGAGAAATGAGTGTCTAGAGAAACGATGAAAGTTGCTGATGCTACAATTTTAAAAAGTTTAAATAAGTTTTTTTTTTTTTTTAGTCCAACTTAATATAAAATTTTTATTTTTAGTTCCAACAACTTTATTTTACAATAAGTATAAATTTTTAGTTCTTAGAGATTCTAACTTTTGTTTTTAGTTCTTGAAACTTAATTTTTTCTTATTCTGTTCTATAAAATTTTAATTTTTCTATTTTGGTCCCTAAAAAAATGATAAAAAATAAAAAATTTAACATTAGAGACTAAAAATAAAAAATTTAAGAAGTTGGACCAAAATGAAAAAAAATATTTTGTAGAGACTAAAAACAAAAGTTTTGAATTAAGTTGGACTAAAATTTTAAAAACAAATTGTCAGGACTAAAATGAAAAAAATATTAATTTTTTAGGGAATAAAAACTTATATAAGTCTTTTTAAAAAATTCTTAATAATTATTTAATGATAAAATTGAAAAAATATAATTATTTTGTAGAACTATTGACTTATTATGAACCCAAGGGAATAATGTGTTAGATTAAAAGGAAATATAGTCTTGCTACTTGTTTAAAATTTATATGTTACAAATACAAATACAAATTACTTTGTTTGATCAATTACTTTAGGAGTGTGTCAAACTGGAGGAAAATCAATACTATTAATTATTAATTAAATATACATCATGATCTTTGGATTGAAATTTGAAACTACTTGCAATTTTATAGTATTAAAGAGATAAAGAAAAGAGATGTGGTGGTATGTATATATCAATTTAGCATTAAATTCATTACACATTTTCAACATCAACCTGCCTTCACTGAGTTTTTTTAGAGTTAGGTGATCACTTGTTTGAATAACTATGAACAAAACGTCGACGTTTGTCAAAGTTGTCTGTGTACGTTGTACTTTAAATTTAGCTTTCCCGTGACATGCTATTAATCCTGCAATCAAAGGTCAAGCCTTCAAAAACGAGAACAAAGTTAACTATTGTGTGTAAGCGTGGTGATAAATTATTTTTTAATTATATACGTGGGAGTTTGATTGCTGCCACCTATTAATAAAATAAGAATGAAATGATATTTTATTTTTATCTGACAATCATTTTGTATAAACTCAATTTTAAAGATGATATTAGTTACAGTTTTCCATAGTAGTGAATACCTCAAAAAAAGAAGAAAAAAAATTAGTTAAGAAAACGGATATATAAATGTTCATTAATATGATAAATAGTAGTAGTTACTAGGGTTAAATATGAAAATTTTAAATTAGAGTTATTGTAGTTGTACGTGGTAATCAATGGTTATCTCTTATCAAAAAAATTAGATGTAATTAGTATTTAACAATAGTACGCGTATACTATTATTGTATAAAATTCATTAACAAACACTTTTATGTCACTATTATGTGAGTTTGTCTATCATTTTTTAAAAAAAAAAAAGTTACTCTAAATCGATTATAAATGAATTTTGAAGTGAACACTGGTGTGGATTGTTCATTTTCCATTAGTATTAAAGAAACAAGTGATATTGATATCTAATATGATAATAGTATACAACTTAATTGGCTGTTAAAACCATAACATTACAACTTAAAACGGTTGAAAGCACATCCATTTTTCAATTACAATTTGAGAACAAATATTAATATCTTTATAGTATTAGTTAATACTACTAGTAGTAGATAATATTCCTAATAATTTTAAATTCAGTATTTGGTCTTTTTATTTACTCTTCTTTATATAAATAATTATTATAAATATTTTGAAAATTAAAATACTACCATGACTTAGAGTGTGTTTGACACAATTAGTTGGTGATAACTTTTACAAGCCAGCTTATGAAAAGCTAAGGGCTGTTTGGTTTGCATTTTCATTTTCTGTTTTCATTTCTTGTTTTTAGTTTGTTTCTTGTTTTTTGAAATTTTACAAAGGAAAAACTGAAAATGCTGAAAACAGTTCTGTTTTCAGCATTTTCAGTTTTTCCTTTGTAAAATTTCAGAAAACAAGAAATAAAAAATGAAAACAGGAAATGAAAATGCAAACCAAGTGGCCTCTAAGCTACTTCAAGTAGCTTATAACTTATGAAAATTAGTTTTAAATAATTCTTTTTTATTTTACCCTTTAGTCATTTATTACATGTTTACTCTATGAAGTAATTTTCTTGAGTCATTTATTACATGTTTACTCTATCAAGTAATTTATTACATGTAATTATTACTTGTCCTTGTAAGTCATTTAACAAATATAAACTACTTAATAAACTAATTTTATTAAACACATTACTCAATTGTAAGTCACAAGTCATAAATTATAAACTATAAAATATAAACTATAAGTTAGTATTACCAAATAGAGTCTTAATTCATTCCACGATGGAGTGAAAATTTTAACTTCAACTCATTACGAACATTAACTCCACAATTAAGTTCTCATCAAAACAATCA
The DNA here is from genome assembly GCA_037177725.1 of Cyamopsis tetragonoloba. Lineage (NCBI taxonomy): Eukaryota > Viridiplantae > Streptophyta > Magnoliopsida > Fabales > Fabaceae > Cyamopsis > Cyamopsis tetragonoloba. The sequence continues at coordinate 47,499,887 of CM074122.1, read as the reverse complement.
TCAATGGTATTGAAACGCATAACAGGAAAGAATAATAATCTTGGGTTAACCAACAAACACCCAGTCACAATATTACGTAGAGATGACTCTGTGTATGACAGGATACCTTAAACGTCGTCGTTCAGCAGCTGAAAAGTGAACTTTTAGACAATCTACCAAGTCAATAATATTACACAATTGCCCCTCCCTTCCCACTTATAGTAATTCAAAGGTCAAATAGCAATTTCAATATTTTCAATTCACTAAATCGCATTCTCATTTATAGAAGGAGAAGAAGAAGCCGCAAACGCATAAACTTGCACACGTACCCAACAATAAAGTCAAAACACACATACACACACGTAGCTTATCCTATTTTTCATTCACCCACACAAAAATCGTTACCATTTTCGGTTTCTCACATTATTATTACCGGCTCACCCGGTCTCGGAGCACACGTGTCCAGCACCCACTGTTCCATTCCTTATATATATACCCAATCCCCTTCCTCTCTCGCAAACTTTCATTCCCCCACACAAACTCTACCTCTCTCCCTGCCATCAAAATTTTTATACTTCTCATCTGAAAAATCTCCGTAACAGAATTGTAACCGTTTTCAGTTATCTTTATCTTTTTTTTTGGTTTCCGGTGGGTTTGTTATTGAATGACAAACGCAAAAGGTAGTAGCAACATGTTAGTTGAACGAACCACGTTACACAGACCCAAATTCGGTACCTTCTTACACTCCGATCCGACGTTTTCGATTTACGCCGCTAATAACCACGACGACGACCTCTTGCAGCACCGGGTGAGCAGCGCCTCCACCGCGAGTCCCCGGAGCAGCACGCCGACCACCAGCAGCAACAATGCGTCTCCTTACGCGATGTCGCCGTGGAATCAGGTTTCGTCTCCGTACAACAAGTCTCCGTGGTTGATGACCTCGCCGGCAATCAATTTCTTCAACCATGATCACCACCACGACCGCGATGAGTACCCTGAGGACGGCCTAATCGGATCCATCGTTCGCGAAGAGGGACACATTTATTCGTTAGCGGTTTCCGGTGACTTGTTATACACGGGATCCGACAGCAAGAACATCAGAGTGTGGAAGCGTCTCAAGGATTACTCCGGTTTCAAATCGAGTAGCGGATTGGTTAAAACTATTGTAATCTCCGGCGAGAAAATCTACACCGGTCATCAAGACGGGAAGATCAGAGTGTGGAAGGTTTCGCCGAAGAATCCGAGCAACCACAAGCGCCTTGGGAGCTTGCCTACTTTCAGTGACTACGTGAAGAGTTCTATGAATCCGAAGAATTACGTTGAAGTCCGGCGACATCGAAACGCCGTTAAGGTGAAGCACTTCGACGCCGTTTCGTGTCTCAGCCTTGATGAAGAGGAAGGATTATTGTATTCCGGTTCGTGGGACAAGACGCTCAAGGTTTGGCGCGTGTCGGATTCCAAGTGTTTGGAATCAATTAACGCCCACGACGACGCTGTGAATAGCGTCGTGGCGGCTTTCGGTTGCGTCTTTACCGGATCCGCGGACGGGACGGTGAAGATGTGGAGGAGGGAAATGAAGCAGAAAGGGAAGAAAACGAATCACGTGTTGGATCGGGTTCTGTTGAAGCAGGAGAACGCCGTGACGGCGATGGCAGTGAACCGTTTATCTGTGGTGGTTTATTGCGGCTCTTCCGACGGTTTGGTGAACTTCTGGGAGCGTGATCAGAAGAGCGGTATCCTCTCACACGGCGGCGTTCTCAGGGGACATAAACTCGCCGTGCTCTGCCTCGCGGCGGGAGGGAATCTCGTATTCAGCGGCTCCGCCGACAAGAACGTTTGCGTATGGAAGCGGCACGAGAGTGGGGTCCACACGTGCCTTTCGGTTCTGACTGGTCACACTGGACCCGTAAAGTGCATCGCCGTGAAGGAAGAACAACAGCCAGAGGATCACCATCGAGATCACAAGAGCGATCAACGGTGGACAGTGTACACCGGAAGCTTGGATAAGTCGGTGAAAGTGTGGCGCGTGTCAGAACACGCGCAGGAATTGAGGATGTTCCAAGACTGGGCAACACCTAGCCACGACGTTGCGCGCTACGAATCCTCCTCCCCCGCCACCAATTTGAGTCATTCTTCGCCGCCACCAAATATCAAGGCCATTACTGACAATAATAACCACCAAAACAACTACAATAGCCATAACAATAGCACCGGTAACAATCACCAAGATATGAACACGACTACACATTCGCAACAACAACTAGCCTTATTCCACTAAATAAGGTCAACAAGTTTTCTAGAATTGTACATTTGTGAAATAGAAATCGATTTATCTATATTCATTATAAGGATTTAGATTCTAGCTGTTCTTCTTACGTATAGACCTTTACATAATTTATCTAATTTTGGTGTTGAGATGAATATAAAATGTAATGAGCGGTTAGGATTTGAGCTAGGGAGAAGCTAGAGAGGATCCGAGCTGGTTAATTAATTAATTTGTTGCACCAGTGATGATTTGAGCTGAAGGTACATAACAGAAAGCTGGTAAAGGAGCAAGATTGAAATTGGAAAGGAAGGTGGTGGATGAAACGCGGAATTTGGACGGTTGGGATTAACAGCGACAGGAGGGACCATTGGGTTTCCCTCCAAAGAGGGAGCACTTGAATTTGATTTGGTTGTTTCTGTGATTGAGGGAGACGTACGCGCCAAGTTTGTGCCCTTCAAAGGAGGGACTATTCCTGACCTTACTCCTCACGCGCGATATTTTGCAGGATCAGTATTGGACAAAGTGACCCTTCGTTTTCCTTGTGCGGGAATTGAAATGGCCAACAGGGAAAGAGGACATTCTTTGGTTTTTTCCCCTCAAATTTGAAAGGTTACCTTAAATTGAGTTTGGTTTAGAATGGTTTTAAGGTACGCTCCGGAAACGGACTTTGAACGTTTGGGAACTTGCTGCAACTTTCCCTATACTTGTTTGTTTTGGGTCATAACTTAGATCAATTAGAGTGTGTAAATGTGGGTTTCTAGTTGTTGTTGTTTTTTGGTGTATATATTACCCCACCTTAATAGTATTTTCATTTTCCTTGTGCAATTGTGGTTGTTTACCTTAATTTAGAGTAATTTTTAATGGAGCGACTCTTTAAAGTTGTTATCTATAATATTTTATTATTTTTTACACTTTTTCATAAGGGGTTTGTCAACGTACACCTATTTGTTTTTTAGAAGGAGTGCGTTAGTAAGTTATAACTTGAAATTTTAAAATATACTCACAAGGTGTAGCTTGCTAACGCATTCCTTCTATGAAACAAGTGAGTGTACACTCACTTGTTTTATAGGAGTGCATTAGCAAATTATAACTAAATTTTTTAAAATACACCAAAAGATGTAACTTGCTAACACACTCCTTCTAGAAAATAGGTGGGTGTACAAACCCCTTTTCATAATAACATATAATAACTTAGTTTATTTTATGTCAAATAAGTAATTTCCTTTTGTAAATTTTTTATTTTGATATAATTCTCTAATTATTAAATATTTTTATTTTAGTTATCTAACTATTTTCCGGTTTCTTTTGACGGTCTCATTTAGTCATTTTTAAAATGGTAGTAGAGATTAATAAGTGGAACCTATAAAATAGGTTCTTATGTTGTTGTTAGGGATATTTCAAAAAGGTCCTTCAATCAAAGAGTGTGAAATTTTGCTAGGCGAAGGTTTAGGGTTCAAATTCTGCTATTGTAAAAATTTTTTTCTTGAAGTTTTTGCTTATTAAACTTATCTCTTTAATTTTTAGAGGAGTGATATTATCACTCTAATAATTGATATTGTCACTCATTTTTTCTCTTCTCCTTTGTAACATAACAAAGCAAGATTGAATGAAAATTTTTAAATGAGAGTAACAATATCAATTCCCTAGTTTTTAAAATTACACTTATCCCTTACGGAGAGGGAAAGTGTAATGAATTTCACACCTTAAAGAGCTAAGTGTAATGTCTTAAGAAGGGTAAGTATAATGAAATTTCAAACTTTAGGGGGTAAGTATAATTTTAAAAATTAAAGGGGAGTATGTGTAATAAGCACAAACTTTAGGAAATGTTATTGTAATTTTTCCTAAAAAAAAGAGTGAAATTGTTTTCTATTTTTTTTGACAATGTTAAGGAGTTGTGTGTAGGATGCTGGTGTTGGAACGTCATCACATATTGTATTTACCACAGATTGCGATTTGGGTATGTTTTGTAATCACCCTTATATTCGTATGGAAAATGTTTATGTTTTGTCTAGGGTTGAGATTATTTTCAAATGTATTTGGTTAAGGTTTTATGTATTATATTGGATAGCGTCTTGTGCTTTCGTTGACGATAATATCCATTGTCTAGGGGTCGCGTCGGTGATGGAAGAACCCATGCGGGCAAACAACGATGAAACAGGCATGGGCATGGGCTTGGATGTCAGTGTTCTTGTGGATGAGTTGGGTAAGTCGTTGATGCATAAACAAAAAAAATATTATAAAAAATATTGTCTTTGGGTCGTCTGCATATGTATTTCAACCAAGCATTTATAATATTTACACCACCAATTTTTGTGGTCAAGATTTAGATGTCCTATTGAAAGAATCCATTTGTGTTGGGCCCTGTGACACTAGACATTATCAACTGTATGTCCAATCTTTTGGTAGTGAGAACACACACGAGGACTCTGGCTTTTGAAACCAGGAAACTTGCCTTTGGTTTTGCTAGAATTTGGCTTCATCTTGTGAGAGACAGATGAATTGAGAGCCAAAATTTGAGACTCAGAAGCAGAACCAAAAAGCTGTCGTTCTTGTTGCAGAAGCATGGAACAAGCCTTACTGATGCTAGGCAGAGGATCCATCATCATAAGTTGAGATCTAGCAGTAGCATATTTATCATTCAAGCCTTTCAAGAAACGAATCACATAATCTCCCTCTCTATACGCACGAATTGTAGGTAACAATTCACAACGACATGAAATTTCACAAGTACAACTTGGAATCGGACAAAAGTGATCTAATTCTTTCCAAAGACCTTGCAGCATAGTGTAATAAGCAGTAATATCAAAAGTACCTTGCTTCAATGTGAAGAGTTCTTCCTGAAGTTTAGAAACTCTGAACGCATCTCCTTGAGAATATCTCTGACGGAGATCAGTCCAGACTTCAAAAGCTGTATCCATCCACAAAACACTTGGAACGATGGAGACATCCAAGGATTGCACGATTGAAGCAAGAACAAATTTATTGCATCAATCCCAAACAATGCAATTCGGATCATTAGCAGCAGGTCTTGGTAAGGAACCATCGATAAACGGAATTTTGTTCTTCATTCCAAGAACCATAAGCATGGTTCTGGAACAAGAGTAATAATTTCTACCATTCATGGGAGCTGAAACCAGTGCATTAGCACTCTCATTGAAAGCAAGAAAGTAGGGACTAGATTGATCAGCCAAAACATTCAAGATATTTGCCATGACTGAAGAGAAATCAAGTAGAAGGAGAAGGAATTGAAAGCAGGAATAGAAACCTGTGAAGGAGAATCGAAGAACAGAACAGGTCCTGGAGAAGGCTAAACTGATACCATATTACAAGATAGAGAGCTCCATTGAAGAACTCATCAAAGAGCAAACACAGTGAAGAAGGAGAAGAACGAACGTAGACTTAGAGAGAGAGAAATTGAACAATTGAATTGATTTCAATATTATCAAATTGTCATTATCATAATGATATGAATATTGTTATATATACGTGAGGTTTCAACCTCCCCTGTTTCTCCCAAAAATCTCTCATCCATAGAAAAACCTCTTGACATAAACGGACACCACTTCGTCAATTTGCAATGCGGAAAAACCAGTTGTATCGTTAAACCGAAGAAGAGAGGCACGTGTTACGGATGTCAGAAAGGGAATTCTCTAACAGAGAAAGAATTCTACATTGTTTGCAATGCAAAGTATTGTTCTAATTGTGTTCTTAGAGCAACGGGGTCAATGCCACAAGGAAGAAAGAGTGTGAATTTCATTGGAAACAGAATTGATGAGAAAAAAAGGGGGGAAATTAGGAAAACCTTCAAGGATTTTAAAACGGTTGTTGTTTGAGTTTGAATTGAAAAGGATCATGCATGATGAAGTGTTCTGTTGTGTGAATCACATACCTGTAGAGGATGTGATTGTGAATAGACTTAATAGAGTGCCTCTTGATTTGTATCATCTTATGATTCAGCTTAGTTGTTCAAATCCACCAAAAATTTGAAAGAAGGGTTTTATTGGTATGATAAAGCTTCTGGATTTTGGGGCAAGGTGAAAAATTTTATTCAAACTTCAGTATTAATTTTTTATTATTATATGTTCAAATCCACTGTTGTGTTTTAGAATGAGAATGTTAGGAAGTTACAAAGTACTTTGTGACTATATAAGAATTTAATTTACACGTTCTAACATTCTTTTAAGATTTATAAATTATAACTTGTTAATCTACTCATTCAACAAATGAAAGTATATTATCAAACCACACAATAATTAAGTGTAAAACAATTATCTTTAGTAGCTTCTTGAAAAATTAAGTTAGGCAAACTTGATCAAGAAGTAAATGTTTAGAATTTACAGAAAGTTATATAATTTATACGTGTATATATTCGGTATGCTGATATATTAGTATATTGATACATTATTTTTTATTTCATTTTTACAAAAATTTTTTTAATGGGTGCTAGAAATTTGGTATGCAATACGTGGGATTATTAGAGTATTATGTGATTAAACATCATATGATATTAGTATTTTTATAGTTAACTAACTCTACTCTTTTTAAGTACTTTAGAAAAGCTCATATCTTATGTATTGATTGATCCACAGGAAGGTCAACGGCCATGTCAAGTTATCATCAACTAGAGGTTAGTGGTGATTTGCAGAGAAATGCAAGCAATGGAAACACAAATGTAACTATAAATGGTAGAGAGATTACAAAACAAGAGCTCTGCGTGTTGAAGGTTATTTCTTGTTCATCTTGTAAACTTTCATACTAGGGTTTTAAATTGTCATTGCAGTTCTATTGTGAGACTCGTGTTTGAATTCTTTCGAAAGTGCTGTTAAAAAAAAAATTATTTCGAAAGTAGACGATGCTACCATTGCAAATTACAATCATAATCTGATGCTGTTTTATTTTCTGCCAAAGCCCAAAATTATAAGGGCTTGTATGATTTGCATTTGCATTTTATGTTTTTTTGTTTTTTGAAATTTATAAAGGAAAAATTAAAAATGTTGAAAATAAGAAAATTCTCTTACTATTTATTTTCAGTTTTTCCTTCACAAATGTTTGAAATCAAAAAACATAATCAAAATAGAAAATGAAAACATGAAATGAAAATAAAAACCAAACCAAACATATCCCAAAATTATGAAGTTGAATGCAATTTCAAACCTTGTTTCATAGTTCATACTATAAGTAATACATGGATTTAGAACATATTAAGCTTAAGTGTTATTATTACTTAAGGGTGGCAAAACGGGCCATCCCGGCCCGTGGCCCTCCTAGCCCGCCAAAAAGTGGCCGGGCCGGGCCGCCAAGATATTGCAGGCTCGTTTTGCTAGCCTGGTCCGACGCTTTAAATATTAGGTGGGCCACGGGTCAGTCCACTAGCCTGTCGTATTAATTAAAAATCAATTAAAAAAATCTGAATTTACCTTTTTTTATTGATTTTTTCTTTTTGCACCATACAACAAATTGATTTTTTATTATCTTTAATTATGGGCCTAAATTTTTAATTTTTTTGTTTGGTTTAGACATTTTTTGTTAGGCCTATCAATTTTTTTAAAAAAAGAATTCTCACCCTCTATTTTTAACCTAAAAACAAAGAGATACTAGTTTGGTGGGCCAACCTGGCCCGCCACCTTTGTAGCCCGGCGGGCTAGGCGGGGCGAACCGCATTAGTTGACAGGCTAAAAATTCCAGCCCATCACATTTCTTGTTGGCAGGCCAGCAGGCCGGTCCGGCAAGCCGGACTCATTTTGTCATCCCTATTATTACTTTGTTTTCTGTGTGCAGTTAGCAGGAGTTTCATGTGAAGAAACAAAAGATTTTTGGGTGATTCCTAATGGATCATACACGAAAGAGGGACAGAAGAATGTCAAGGGTCATATTTGGGATAAGGTAAATGATTCCTCTATATATATGAATTTTTATTGTTTTTTAGTTATGATATTTTCACTAATCATCATTAATTGTGGTATTATATGCTTCTTTAATTAATTAACAGTTCAGAGCAAGGGTAGCTTCTGCAATTCTGTCACTGCCAGTTCCTTCTAGTTTTATGAGGTTCTGTTGTGAAGAACAAAACAACTATTTTTATCAATATTCCTTTTGGGTCATATTCCTCGTACTATAAATGATAGATACAACAAAATTGTTCTTTTAAAGGTTTTAATGTGACTTACCAGTCTTCATATTTGTCAGGTGAGGATCCAAAATCACTTTTTAGATATAGAAAAAGGGTCTTTTTAATTTGTACCCACAAATTAACAATGATTAATTTAAATTTTTTAATAGTTAAATTTATATTTTTTACTGTATCCTGAGTGTAACTACTAAACTCCTAACCACCCACTACTTAGTAACTTCTTTTTTTTTTTTAATTTCATTGGCTATTAATCATTGTTAACTTGTGCCCTATGAGCACAAGTTAAAAAAATCCATAAAAAAATTATATTTAATTTCATTTATCAATTTCCTTTTTTAATAAAAAATGTCGGTAGTTTTATATACAAGAAAATTTCAATTAAATCATTTTATTTAATGAGATCATTTCTAAAATATCCTTTATTAAAAAATAAATATATTTTGAAATGGAGAGAAAATTTTATAAAAACCGGTTCTTATGACATTGAAAAAAACCAATTATTTTAACATTGAAAATTTTAAGAACCACTTTCGATAACCAAAAATTAATTCTCACCGGTTCTTATAACATTGAAAAAAACCAAAAACCTTATTGTAGTTGGTCAGGTAACCAAATATGGATATGCAGCAATCCAGTTTGGATTTGTAAGAACTTTTAAGTACAATGCCAAATATTTATATATGCAAATTTTTTTTAAAATTTTATTTATTATAAAATATCATCCTTTTGTATTTTTGGTTTTTATTTTTTAAAAAACACAAACACATTGAATTTGTCATAAATGTCTGGTATATAAACGAATTGTATATAAACATCAGGTATTATACTTATTCCAAGAGCTATAAGTATAATACTAGACGTTTATATATTCAAATACAATTTTTATTAATTCTATTTACTAGAAAATACCATCTCTTTGTATATTGGAATTTTTATTTTTTAAAAAACGTAAACACATTAAATTTGTCACATATGATATTACGATAACTAAATATGGATGCGCATGTAACCAGCTTTGATTTTTAAGAGTTTTAAGTACAATAGCAAACCTTTATATATAAAATTATTTTTTTAATTCTATTTATTATAAAATGTCATCGTTCTGTGTGTTTATGGACTTTTATTGTATAAAAAACATAAATACATTAAATTTGTGTACTACAATAACCAAATATATATGCACATGTAACAAGATTTTATTTACAAGAGCTTTACTTGTAATACCAGTTCTAATTACACTTCAAAAGTCCTAAATCATTTCTGAAATTCATTTTGAACAAAAAAACGTTCCAGAACCAACAAGCCTCTTCAATCCAAATCAAAATCTTAATCCAATCTACAAATTTCGAAAATCCAAACCATAATTTCGATATCTGAAACAAATGAAGAATGGAAAAAAAAAATCAAAGAGGAAGTAACACCGAAGAACAGTCATTGTGCGATAAAACGAAAATGCACTGAGAAAGGTGCTGGCAGAAGGGAACTCGACGGAGAACACCGTCAGCAACGAGGGAGAGGGAGACGAAGGACGAAGGGGAAGTGATGAGGGACTGCATATGCGAAGGAGAAGAGATAGAGGGAAGGCAAATTCTTTTTCTTTTTTTTTTTTCATTACCTTCCTCACTTCTGTTACTACTAGTTGTTTCTCAAATTTTTAATTCATTTAAATTAAATAATAATATTATATTATGGGTATAAGAGGGTGTAAAGTTTTAGAGTATAAATATAGAGATAATTACACCAATCTTCCTTGAGGTTTGCCTATATTACACTTATCTCCTCTAGTTTTTAAATTTACATTTATCCCCCTAAAATTTCAACTTTCATTACACAAACACCCTTAATATTAATTTTTTTTAATGGTATTATTGTGCAAATTTTTCATTTTTCTATGAAAAATTAATTTTACTATTTATTACTTTTTATATTTTACCATTTTTCTAATAAAAGTATAAATTTTAGGGAGGTAAATGTAATTTTGAAAACTGGAGGGGGTATGTGTAATTTCAACAAACCTCAGGGGAGGTTGGTATAATTATTCCTAAAAAAAATATTATTCTTAATAAAATTTGGTGTAGAACCATAAATTTGTACAACTTGTATAACTTATATTCTCTCTGGTCTTTATTATAAGGCATAAATACTTAAATTACACATATTAATAAAGATAGTTGGTTGCATCAATTTTCTTAAAAAGTGGGATGATATATCAATTTTACCCTTCATTAAATATTATGTTTAGTGATTGGTATAATAAAGTTAAGGCATTTAATAGGGACAAATAAGGAAAATAACCATAAATACTTTATGGGATTTGTGTAATACTTTATAAAAAGAATTACAAAATCCTTTCAAAATGCGCCTTATAATAAAGACCAGAGAATGGTTATTTAGTTATATATGATTTTTTTTTTCTAAGCGAAAATACTAGAAACTAAAAGAGTTGTACAAATTTATAATATTTGAGTTGTAACTCAAAGATCGTTGTAAAGTAATATCTCTCCATTTTAAAAATATGCTATGTATATAAGAATCTGTTTCTTTCTTGCTCTTTAAATTATTAAATTAAATTATGATACAAAATTACAAATACAAACTAGTCAGTAGACCTTCAAAGCAAAATCAATGAAAGCCATTTATCAAATATCAACACATGAATAATATATAGAAAAATATTTTGTGTATACTTAGGTGTACAGTTTATTTACTTCATTGATTTAATAATTTTTTAATATTATAAAATTAAAAATTAAAATAAAAAAATTTAATTTGACAAAGCTCATTTATTTCCTTGATTTAATAATTTTTTAGGAGTATTAAAAAATTTAAAAATAAAATAAAAAGTTTAATTTAACAAATATTAAATATGTTATAAATGAGTTATATATGTCGTAGGAATCATTACAATAAATATACTCCGTATACATACTATCTTGTCTCATGGTGACCCTGATATTTTTTTAAGGTTTGACAAATATCTAGAGAGCACTTTATCATCAATAAATATCTTATGAGTTCTGAATTTTTTATCCACTCAAGTAAATTACTTAAGTGACTTAAATAATATTCTCTCGTCTCAAAATGTAAGATTTTTTAGAGAGTTTTTGTTTGTTCTATTTTATAAAATTATTTGAGAATTTTTGTGTACATTTAATTTTTTTATCATTATACCTTTGCTACTCAACTAATTTATTGAAAGAGTAAATTTGAAAACTAATACTTTTTATTAGATAAATTTAATGCATTTAACTAAGTTAACTATTTTTCTTAATTCCTGCAATATTGATGTAGAAAGTCTTACATTTTAAAACAGATGAAGTAACTCTTTAGTTAAGAGAGTATTTAATATTCAGAATATTTTTTATTTTTAAAAAATTTACTTAAGATAAAATCTTAAGTTATTCATATTTAATAGAAAGTTTAAATAATAAATAATCAAAAAGATGAAATCACCACCACTCTTTCCTCTCCTTTTTCTCCTTTTTGTTTTGCTCTGTTTTCCTCCTCTTTCTTTCTTATTTTACTTTATTTTTTTTTTCCTTCTCCAACTTTCAACCAAACCGAACTGGTACCACTTTATTATTCACCATGGCAAAATATAGTCTCACACCATTACAAATTACATTTATTAATTCCACTAAGAAGAATTAAAAGAAGAGAATGAACAGGGGAGGGAGAAGGAGAAAGGGAAAGAAGCGGCATTGATGGCGGAAATGATGGTGGCCGGCCACGGCTGAACGCCGCGGCCGACCCCAAGGAATAAAAAGGAACAGAAATCCTAATACCCAAAATAATGCCGTTTGACATAACTTCTGTTAGTTGAATTAAGCAAAAAGCACGAAATTAAAACTAAACAAAAAATTACATAATTGATTTGAGACTTTTTTTATCAGAGCACGGAATTAAAAACAAAAAATAAATTAAAGAAAAAAAGTATTAATTTGGTCAAATATTAATTTCTTACTTCCGTCGAATCTATATTAAATCCTAAATCTAATCAAAGTAATTTTGAGTGATACTAAAAGACTCTCACTTGTTGGGAAGAAGGTTCAATTACTTAGATCAGTATGTACAATCACTTAACAAAACCTCTTAATTTCTCACATTAGACACTTTAAGTAGAAATAGAATATACAAGAGCAGAGAAATGAATTAAAACATAAATACAATAATTTCACCAAGGAACAAATCGATCCATGAGCAAACACACAGTTGATTCAGACATAGTTCCATTATTATTTTCTCTGTGAACAGCCATTTTCTGATCTTTCTTCTGAGATTCCTTTTTCTCTGTTATTTCTTCTTCTGATCCCTCTTTGGATTTTGCTCCTTTGGATAAGAAAGGAACATTGCTAGGAAGAACTTTCTCTCTGATCTTTGTGAGTTCCCCAACCCATACCTCTACCATTGCAGACATTTTTTTTTTCCTCTCTAACACTCTGAATTAAAATTTCTGAATTTCTGTTTTTTTTTATTTTCTTTTTTGATGATTTTGAATGAAGATTGGAAGAGAAGGTTGTGTGGTTTATATAGAAAGGGGAATTTAGGATTTTTGATGAATTATTAGTGAGAAATGTGAGAAACTAGGAACTTGAATAGATGTGGTGGCACACAGAATTGACTGAGTCAATTGGATATGCTCAAAACAAAATTGTTTTCTGTGGGACAATTCTATTGGCTTATTATTAAGTGCACCTTTGAATTTCAGTTATTTTTTATATATAAAAGTACTTTTATTCTTAATATATTTTTTTTTTCTCTTTTTATGATTCTGTGGGATGTCAAAACAGCACTTGGCTCTAGTAACACTACTTCTTTATCCTCTATTTTAGTAACAAGTTTTATCTGTCTTAAAAGTTATAATTTATTTAGACATAAATTTTAATTATGTTTGATAGATAAAATAATTTTTTTATCTATATAGTGAAAATACTGAAGACCAAACACAAACTAAATTTTAAAAAATCATTTTGAGGAATTAATTTGTTATAATCAATGAGAAATTTAAAACATTAGGAAGAGAGATAAAAATAAAAAGAGAAAAAATAAAAAAATATTAAAAGTAACTTGTATGTTAAAAAAAAAATAGATAGAAAAATATGAGGATAACATGACTGTAATAAATAGTAGTGATATAAGTGTACGCTATAAATTTAGGGTTTAGGGATATAAAGGAAAATATAGAAAGAAAATAAAAAATACAAAAAAATATTAAATTTGATATGAAAAAAAATAGATTGAAAAAATAATAGTAAAATAAATAAAGTGAAAATAGTGATATATTTATGAGTAATTTTAAAATACATCTCATAAATTTAGATATATTATTTTCTTTTTGTTTTATAGAAAAATATATCAATAAAAAATTGAACTTAGATAATTATATACGCATGTATTCATGTGTTAATCAACTGAGTTACATGATCAGAACAAGTATATTATACTTATTACTATAAATAATTAAATTTGAGTTATTTTAATTAATTTATTTTTTCATTATTATAAATATATTAATTTATTTATCTATTAAAAAAAAGTAGGATACCTATCCTCCTCCTTTATTCACTATTGCTTTCAAATTTTAATAATTTTCACAAATTGTGGGCCCTAAGTGTTCTAGGATGGAATATGATGGTGACACATAGTATCGTGCAAGGATAAGATAATCACTAACAATTCAATTATTGCTTTTCTTTTTCTTTCTTTCTTTCTAGAGAAGGAACTTCATTATTTCCTAGACAATTATTCATTCAGACTCTTTTACTGATTTTGATATTCTACAACATGATTTTAGACTATAAGATTGTACTACTAGAGATAAAAATTAAAACAATTTAAAAAAATTAAATGTAATTAATAATAAAAGAAAAGAAAAAATAAATTGTAAAATAAATAATATTACATATAATAATTATACATGCATCATTGTAAGTCCTACCTCCCAAATTTGGACTAAGAGTCTGTTTTTTATTATTTATTTTGCAAAATAATCATTTTTTAATTAAAAAACAATTTTAAAAGTTTTCAACATGCTTTTATGTATTTTATAAATTAATTAGAAACAGAAAATAATAAGATTTTTTCTTTTATAAAAAGTTACTTTGAATTGCTTCTCAAAATAATCAACTATAGTAAAAAAGAAAAAATTAAAAAAACAATTATTCTCATTTTAACCAAACGCAAATAGTTTCTTATTTTCATCAAATCAAATTTCAACCTACATTAAAAAAAATTATTTTAAGCGATAACAAACGGGCACTAAATGTCTAAAATCAAAGATAATAGAGTTGAGAGATATTTAGTTCCAAAAATTTAAAAATACTAAATTGGTTTTTAATTTTTTAAAATGATCACAATATTTTAGTTCTTTTAATTATATTTTAAAAATGAATGAAATGTTCACATTTTAAAAGTGTAAAGACTAAATTATCTTATCCCTACGATTTAATGGATTAGTTTAGGGGTTTGCTTCCCAAATTTCGCAGGATTTCTCTGTAGTTTATTAAATGCTCTTCCTCTTATAAATGATACATAAACTTTTAACAAAAAAGGGATACATAAATTTTGTGTGTCTAGTGGTTATGGATATGCATCTCTTAAGATAATTGGATCCTAAATTTATTTCGGTGATTTTCACTCCTCGAAAAAATTAATCTTCAATTATCGATTAAAAAATACCTTTAAAAAGTACACACCAATAAAATATTGAATTGTATTTGAAAGTTTATTTCGCTTAATAATTTTATATCTTCAAATTTCATCATTTATAGCTTTCACACTTTAAAAAGATCCAAGTATATAATTTACTTAAAAAGTTTGTTAATGTTTCTTAAGATACATTAGGATGCAATATTTTTTTGAGTACTAAAAATATCACCGGCAGACAGTTAAAAACTAAAGAGTCCGTTGGTAAACTATAAGAGTCAGTTGGTTTGCATTTCTTTATATTTTTTATTTTTATTTTGAAATTTATAAAAAAATAAAAAAATGCTAATAATAAGAAGACACTGTTTTCATTTATTTTTAGTTTTCTTATATAAATTCTAAAGAATAAGGAACAGGATAAAAAAAATTCAACCAAACATATCACCGGAATGTATTTTACTTCACTTAAATCAAGCTTTTTTAACTCTAAGGGTTGGCTTAGTGGCGTAAGGCCACACTAAGTTTACAGGAGGGACGATCCACAGCGGGAGAATCTGTGTTTGAATTCCACCTATGCCAAATTCTCATAAACAAGATTACTCTTATTCTAAGAGTAGAAAAATCCGTTATATATATATGTGTTGAGATCAAATCACACCAATTGCTTTGATACCAATGCTTATACCAATCAATAACAATATATCAAAGTTACTCCATGAACACGGTTGTTATTTTTATAATTTTTAAAACTATATTTTACGTTAATTTTTTAGTACGCTGATAGAGTACTAAACGATCTCGGATTTATCTAAAATTTTATACACATGATTTATACCATAATTAGTTTCAATCTAACGGTAGATTTCGTGAAAAAAAAAACTTCGATCAATCGTGATTAATCGATGTAAGAATTGGTGTCAAGCTCATTTGATCTAACAATATATATATTTTTGAAAAAGACACGTCATTTCAGAAGAAGGAAATGATGGAAAAGCAAGAACAATGAAAAGTCAGTAGCGTGGGCTATAGTCTGTTTTTCACCCTCAAAACAAAAAACAAAAAATAAAAAATTTAGGTTTAGTTTGTTTTAACTTTCTTTACATGTGAAATTAATCTTAGAGAAAATAAAAATGAATAGGCTATATTATACTCTTAAAGAATATAAAGTTTTTTTTTAAATAAAAATAAATAGGATATTTGAAGTTTTTTGAAAATAATAAATTATTCACTTTGAATTTTCATGCTTAAATAACTAAATTTTTAATATTAAAAAATGCAACAGTTTTTTTAAATATTGTGTACTATATAATTGAAAATTAATATATTTTTCGAAATAAAAATGAAAACACGTTTTTAAAATTATCTAAATTATTTAAAGCTTTTTTTAAAACAATGGCTTATTCAGTTTGAAGTTTCTAACTCAATTTACATAATTTTGTTTTATTTTTAAAATTTAAATATTTTTTTTAAAGATTGTGTACTATCCTCTTAAACAATAGAGTGTTTTTCGAAATAAAAATGCATATGATATTTTTAAATTATTTGAAGCTTTGTGAAGATAATATAATATTCACTTTGAATTTCCTTGCTCAATTAACATAGTTTTTTATATTTTTAAAATTGCAACGGTTTTTTTTAGAGATTGAGAAGTATACACTTTAAGAATAGGATATTTTTTGAAATAAAAATGAATTGAGAGCTTTTAAATTACCTGAATTATTGGAAGCTTTTTGAAAACAATGTATTTTTCACTGTTTTTTTTTTTTTTGCAATTTTTTCACTTTGAATTTTCTACCTCAATTTACATTATTTTGTTATATTTTTAAAACTGCAACAATTTTTTAGAAATCGTGTACTGTACACCTGAAGAATAGGGTGTTTTTTGAAATAAAAATGAATAGGGTGTTTTTATAGATCGTATACTATATTCTTGAAGAATTGGGTGTTTTTTGGAAAAAAAATGAATAGGATGCTTTTAAATTACATAAATTATTTAAAGTTTTCCAAAAAAAAATATTATTTACTTTGAATTTTCTTGCACAATTAACATATTTTTTAATATTTTTAGAAATGTAATAGTTGTTTTTAGAGATCGTGTATTATACAGATGAAGAATAGGATGTTTTTCGAAATAAAAGTGAATAGGTTATTTTTAAATTACCTAAATTATTTGAAGTTTTATGAAATAGTTTATTATATACTTTGAAGTTTCTACCTCGATTTACATAATTCTTTATATTTTAAAAATTGCGACAATTTTTTTAGAAATTTGTATTACCACTCGAAGAATATGGTGCTTTTCGAATAAAAATAAAAACATGATTTTTAAATTACCTAAATTATTAGAAGATTTTTTTAAAATATTGTCTTATTCACTTTGAAGTTTCTAGCTCAATTTATAAAAAAAATTATATTTTTAAAATTGTAACAGTTTTGTGAAAGATCATATACTATAGTGAATAGGGTGTTTTCGAATTACCTAAATTATTGGAATCTTTTTGAAAATAATGTAGTATTCACTTTGAATTTTCTACCTCAATTTAAATATTTTTTTATATAAAATTGCATCAATTTTTAAGAGATCAAGTACTATATAGTTGAAGAAGAGGTGTTTTTCGAAATAAAATAAACTGGGTGTTTTTAAAAATATCTAAATTATATCAAGCTTTCTGGAAATAATGTATTATTCACTATGGAGTGTCTAGCTTAATTTGCATAATTTTTATATTTCTAGAATTGCGACATTTTTTTTATACACGTGAAGAATATGTTGTTTTTCAAAATAAAATTGAATAAGGTGTTTTTAAATTACCTAAGTTATTAGAAGCTTTTTTGAAAGAATATATTATTCACATTGAATTTTCTAGCTCCATTGACAAAATAATTTTAACTTTTAAAATTGCAGTAGTTTTTTTTAGAGAACATGAACTATATACACCTGAAGAATATGTGAAGAATAGGAAATTTTTTGAAATAAAATTAAAAATATGTTTTTTTTGCAAATAATATATTATTCACTTAGTTTTGAAGTTTGTAGCATAATTTACATAATTTTTTATATTTTTGTAATTGCAACAGGTTTTTTAGATATTGTGTAATATACACTTGAAGAATATGGTATTTTTCGAAAATAAAATTGAAAACGCGATTTTTAAATTATCTAAATTATTTGGATTGTATGGCTCAATTTACCTAGTTTATTTGATTTTTCAAATTACAACAGTTTTTTTTTATAGATCGTATATTATACTTTTGAAGAATATGGTGTTTTTAGAAATAAAAACAAATAGGGTATTTTTCACATTACCTAAATTATTTGAAGCTTTCTGAAAATAATGTATTATTCACTTTGAAGTTTCAAGCATAATTTACATAACTTTTTATATTTTTAACATTACAACAACTTTTTTTAGAGATCGTGTAGTATTCAAAAGGGTGTTTATTGAAAACAAACTACTTAGGGTGTTTTTAAATTACCCAAATTATTTGAAGCTTTTTCGAAACAATGTATTATTCACTTTAAAGTTTCTAATAGATAAAAATGAATTTGGTATCTTTAAAATATCTAAATTATTTAAAGCTTTCTGAAAAATAATATATTATTCACTTTGGATTTTCTAGCTCAATTTACATAATTTTTTATATTTTTAAAATTGCAACAGCATTTTTAAAGAATGTTTAGAATAGGGTGCTTTTCGAAATAAAAACAAAAATGTGTTTTTTAATTTACCAAATTTTTTTGAAGGTTTATGAAAACAATTTAAAATTCACTTTCAACTTTCTAATTTAATTTACATAGTTTTTTATATTCTTAAAATTGCAAAAAAGTTTTGGAGATTGTGTATCATACACTTGAAAAGTAGGTTATTTTTAGAAATAAAATTATTAGGGTGAATTACCTAAATTATTGGAAACTTTTTGAAAGCTATGTATTATTCACATTGGAGTTTCTAGCACAATTGTCATAATTTTTATATTTTTAAAATTATAACAATTTTCTAGCACTTGAAAAAAAAGGCGTTTTACGAAATATAAATGAAAAAGTGTGTACTATTTACTTTGAAGTTTCTAGCTTTATTTACATAATTATTTGTATTTTTAAAATTGCAACAGTATTTTTAGAGATCGTGTACTATTATTCACTTGAAGAATATGATGTTTTTCGATATAAAAAAATATTCTGTGTTTTTACTCATCTAACTTTTTGGAAGCTTTTCGAAAATAATATATTATTCACTTTAAATTTTTAGCTCAATTTACATAATTATTTATATTTTTATAGTTGCAATAGTTTGTTTTATAGATCATGTACAATACACTTGAAGAATAAGATGCTTTTTAATAATCCAAATTATTTGAAGTTTTTTGAAAAATATATTATTCACTTTAAAGTTTCTACCTCAATTTACATAAAAATTTATTTTTTTAAAATTGTAACTGTTTTTAGACATCATGTACTATACACTTGAAGAGTAAGGAGTTTTTCGAAATAAAACTGAAAAACATAATTTTTGAATTACCTAAAATATTGAATGCTTTTTGAAAATAATGTCTTGTTAAATTTAATATTTCTAGCTCAATTTACATAATTTTTTATTTTTAAAATTGCAACAGCTTTTCTAGAAATCAAGAATAGGGAGTTTCTCAGAAGGAAAATGAATACAGTGTTTTGAAAGTACCTAAATTATTTTGAGCTTTCTGAAAACAATATATTATTCACTTTAAATTTTCTTGTTCAGTTAACATCATTTTCTATATTTTTAAAATTGCAATAATTTTTTTAGAGATTGTGTACAATACACTTGAAGAATAAGAGTATTTTTTGAAATAAAAATGAATATGGTATTTTTAAATTATCTAAATTATTAGAAACTTTTTGAAAATAATGTATTATTTAATTTGAAGTTTCTACTTCAATTTGCATAGTTTTTTATGATTTTAAAACTCTATCAGTATTTTAGAGATCACGTGCTATATAGTTAAAGAATATGGTGTTTCTCGAAATAAAAGTGAATAGCATATTTTTGAAATATCTAAATTATTTGAAGCTCTTTGAAAATAATGTATTATTTACTTTGAAGTTTCTAGCTCAATTTACAAATTTTTTTGTATTTTCAAAATTTCAACGGTTTTTATAGATAAATGTACTATACAGTTGAAGAATAAGGCATATTTCAAAATAAAAATAAAAATGTTCTTTTTAATTTACCTAATTTTTTTGCAGCTTTATACCATGTATTATTCATTTTGAAGTTACTAGATTAATTTACATAATTTTTTATATTTTTAAAATTACAACAGTTTTTTAGAGAACTTGTACCATACACTTGAAGAATCAGCTGATTTTTTAAATAATAATGAGTAGGGTGTTTTTAAATTATCTAACTTATTGGAAGCTTTTTGAAACAATGTTTTATTCACTTTGAAATTTCTAGCTCAATTGACATAATTTTTTATATTTCATAATTGCAACAATTTTTTTTATAGATTGTGTTTTTCGAAATAAAAATAAGTAGGGTGTTTTTAAATTATCGAAATTATTTAAAGATTTCTGAAAAAAAAAATTGTTTCAGGTTGAATTTTCAAGCTCAACTTTTAAAATTTTTATATCTTAAAAATTGTAACAGTTATTTTAGATATCATGTACTATACACTTGAAGAATATGATATTTTTCAAAATAAAATAAAAATGTGCTTTTTTGAATTACCTAAGTTATTCGAAGCTTTTTAAAAATAATGTCTTATTCACTTTTAAGTTTCTAGCAAAGTTGCAATTTTTCGAAATAAAAAATGAATAGGGTGTTATTGAATTTTCTCAATTATTTGAAACCTTCTCAAAACAATATTTTATTCACTTTGAAAATTCAAGCTCAATTTACATATTTTTTCATATTTTTAAAATTAGAACATCTTTTTAGAGATCGTGTAGTATACACTTGAAGAATATGATGTTTTTCGAAATAAAAATAAATAGGATATTTTTAAATTACCTAAATTATTGGAACCTTTTTGAAATTTTTTTTTATTCTTTTTTATCTTTCTACCTCAATTTACATATTTTTTATATTTTTAAAATTGCCTTAGCTTTTTAGAGATTATGTACTATACAGTTGAAGAGTAGGGTGTTTTTCGAAATCAAAATGAATAGGGTGGTTTTAAAATAATTAAATTATTTGAAGCTTTCTTAAATTGTGTATTATTCACTTTGGAAATTCTAGCTCAATTTATATAATTTTTTATATTTTTAAAATTGCAACAGTTATTTTTAAAGATCATTTACTATACTCTTAAAGAATAAGGTGTTTATCAAAATAAAAATGAATAGGTTTTTTTTAAAAAAAAAAATTACCAAAATAATTTGAATCTTTCTGAAAGTAATGTATCATTCACTTTGAATTTTCTTGCTTAATTAACATAATTTTTTTATATTTCTAAAACTGAAACTAGATTTTTTAGAGATTGTGTACATTTGAAGAATACGGTGTGTTTTGAATTAAAAATGAGTAGGGTATTTTTAAATTATGTAAATTATTGGAAGCTTTTTGAAAACAAAATTAGAAAAACGATTTTGAAATTAGCTAAATTATTTAATGGTTTTTAAGAACAATTTATTATTAATTATGAAGTTCTTAGCTCAATTTGTATAACTTTTTATTTTTTAAATTGTAATATTTTTTTAGATATCGTGTACTATCTTGAAGAATAGAGTGTTTCTCGAAATAAAAATGAATAGGATGTTTTAAATTGCCTAAACTATTTGAAACTTTCTAAAAATAATATATTATTTACTTTGAATTTTCTTACTCATTTATCATAATTTTTTATATTTTTATAAATGCAACGGCGTTTTTCAGTGATCATATACTATATACTTGAAGATTAGGGTGTTTTTCGATATAAAAATTAATAGGTTATTTTTCAATTACCTTAATTATTTGAAACTTTCTAAAAATAATGTATTATTTATTTTGGAGTTTCTATCTCAATTTTTATAATTTTTTATTTTTTAAGATTGTAACGATTTTATATAGATGTATACACACTTAAGAGTATGGTGTTTTTCTAAATAAAAATGAAGAGAGTGTTTTTGAATCATCTAAATTATTTAAAGGTTTATGAAAAATAATGTATTATTCACTATGAAATTTTAAGTTTAATTTACGTAATTAATATTTTTAAAGTTGCAACAGTTTTTTATATAGTGTAGTAAAAACTTGAAAATAGAGTGTTTTTTGAAATAAGAATGAACATGGTGTTGTTAAATTACCTAAATTATCGGCATTTTTTGAAAACAATGTATTAGTTATTGTGAAGTTTCTACTTCAATTTACTTAATATTTATATTTTTGAAATTGCATCAATTTTTTAGAGATCGTATACTATACAGTTTAGTAATAGGGTGTTTTTCGAAATAAAAATGAATAGGGTGTTACACCCAAATAATTTGAAGCGTTTTGGAAATAATGTATTATTCACTTTGAAAGTTCTGGCTCAATTTACCTAACTTTTTATATGTTTGAAAGTGCAACATTTTGTTAGATAGCGTGTACTATACACTTAAAGAATAATGCATTTTTTGAAATAAAAATGAAAATGTATTTTTTTAATTTACCTAAATTTTTTGAAGCTTTATGAAAATAATATGTTATTAATTTTGAACTTTCTAGCTTAATTTATATAATTTTTTAATTTTTGAAATTGCACCATTTTTTATACCATACAAGGTATTTTTTAATCTATATACTTGGAGAACAAGGTATTTTTCAAAATTAAAATTAATTTGGTGCTTTTAAAATACCTAAATTATTTAAAGTTTTCTAAAAATAATAAATAATTTAATTTTAAGTTTCTAGCTCAATTTATATAATTTTTTTATATTTTTAAAATTGCAACTGTTTTTTATAGATCGTGTACTATACACTAGAAGAATAGTGTTTTTTAAAATAAAATTGAAATATGGTTTTGAAATTTCTTAAATTATTTGAAGTTTTTTGAAAACAATTTGGTATTCACTTTAAAGTTTCTAGTTCAATTTAAATAATTTTTTATGCTTTTGAATCTGGAGCAATTTTTTTTTAGAAATTTGTAATATCACATGAAGAATAGCATTTTTTTTCGAGTAAAAACTAAATCACGATTTTTAATATACCTCAATTATTAGAAGCATTTTGGTAATAATGACTTATTCACTTTGACGTTTCTAACCAAATTTACATCATCTTTTATATTTTTAAAATTGCAACAGCTTTTTTGAAATTGTGTATTATCATTTGAAGACTAGGGTGCTTGTCAAATAGAAACTAACACACGATTTTTAATATAACTAAATTATTAGAAGCATTTTTAAAATAGTGACTTATTTACTTAAAAATTTATAGCTCAATTTAAAAGTTTTTTTTTATTTTTAAAATTACAAAAGTTTTTTAGAGATCATGCATACACTTAAAGAACAGAGTATTTTTCGAAAGAAAAATTAATAGGATATTTTCAAATAACTTAACTAATTGGAAGCTTTTGAGAAACAGTGTATTATTCACTTTGAAGTTTCTAGTTCAATTTATATAATTTTTTGTATTTTTAAATTTGCAATAGTTATTTTAGAGATAATGTATTATACACTTGAAGAATAGTGTGTTTTTCGAAATAAAAATGAAAACGCGTTTTTTAATTATCTAAATTATTTGAAGTTTTTTTAAAAACAATGTCTAATTCACTTTGAACTTTCTAGCTAAATTTATATAATTTATTATACTTTTAAAGTTACAATAGTTTTTGTTTTTTATAGATCGTGTACTATGCCCGGAAGATTAGGGTGTTTTTCGACATAAAATTAATAGGTTTTTTTTTTCAAATTACCTAAATTATTTGAAGCTTCCTAAAACATTGTATTATTTACTTTTAGTTTTTCGCTCATTTTCGCTCACTTCCTATAACTTTATACATAACTTTTTTATTTTTAACAATCCAACAGTTTTTTTAGAGACGGTATACTATACACTTGGAGAACATGGTGTTTTTTTATATTAAAATGAATAGGATGTTTTTTAAAATACGTAAATTATTTGAAGCTTTTTGAAACTAATGTATTATTCACTTTGAAGTTCAAGCTCAATTTACATAATTTTTAATATTTTTAAAATTTCAGCAGGATTTTAGAGATCGTGTACAATATACACTTGAAGAATAAGGTGTTTTCCGAAATTAAAATGAGTATGGTATTTTTAGATTACCTGAATTATTTTAGGCTTTACGAAAAAATGTATTATTCACTTTGAAGTTTCAAACTCTATTTACATGATTTTTTTATATTTTGAAAATTGCAACTGTTTTTATAAAGATCATATACTATACGCTTGAAGAAAATGGTTTTTTTTATATAAAAATGAAAACACATTTTTTAAATTACCTAAATTATTTGAAGCTTTTTAAAACAATGGACTATATTATTCACTTTGAAGTTTCTATCTCAATTTAGCAAATTTTTAATATTTTTGAAATTGCAACTTTGTGTTTTTAGAGGTAGTATACTATACACTTGAAGAATGAAATGTTTTCCAAAATCAAAATAAATAGGGTATTTTTAAATTTCCTAAATTATTTGAAGCTTTTTTGAAAGCAATATATTATTCACTTTGATGTTTCTAGCTCAATTTACATATTTTTAATATTTTTAAAATTGTAACAATTTTTTTAGAAATTGAGTACAATATATTAGAAGAATAATGTGTTTTTAGAAATGAAAATGAATGTGGTCTTTTAAAATTACCTAAATTATTGGAAGCCTTTTGAAAATATTGTATTATTCACTTGTAATTTTCTAGCTCAAATTATATAATTTTTATATTTTTAAATTTGCAATAGTTAATTTCGAAATCTTGCACGATCACTTGAAAAATAGGGTGCTATTCAAATAAAAATAAAAATACAATTTTTAAATTTTCCAAATTATTAGAAGCATCTTGAAAACAATGATTTATTCACTTTGAAATTTCTTGCTCAATTCAGAAAACCATTTGATATTTTTAAAGGTGCAACAATTTTTTTAGAGATCATATATTATACACTAGAGAAATAGGGTGTTTTTCAAAATAAAATTGTATAGGGTATTTTTAAATTACCAAAATTATTTCAAGTTTTATGAAAATAATGTATTATTCACTTTGAAGTTTCAAGCTTAAATTACAAAATTTTTATCTTTTTAAAATTTCAACAATTTTTTTAAAGACTCTGCACTTGAAGAATAGAGTGTTTTTGAAATAAAAATAAATAGGGTGTTTTTAGAATACATAAGTTATTTGAAGCTTTATGAAAACAATGTATTTTTCAATTTGAAATTTCTAGCTGTTTTTTATTAGAACGTGTACTATACTCTTGAAGATTTTGATGTTTTTTGAAATAAAATTAAAAATGCATTTTTTAAAATACCTAGATTTTTTAAAGTTTTCTGACAATACTTTATTATTCAGTTTGAAGTTTCTAGATTAATTTACATATTTTTTAACATTACAACAGTTTTTTAGAGATAGTGTACTATACACTTGAAAAATTGAGTGTCTTTTGAAATAAAAATGAATATGGTATTTTTAATTTACCTAACTTATTGGAAGTTTTTTCAAAATAATGTATTATTCACTTTAAAGTTTCTATCTTAGTTTACATCATTTTTTATGTTTGTAAATTTACAACAACTTTTTAGAGATAATGTACTATACATTTCAAGAATAGAGTATTTTTCGAAATAAAAATGAAAATTCGTATGTATTATTTACTTTGAAGTTTCTAGCTCAATTTATATATTTTTTTTATACTCCCTCCGGTCCTATTTATAAGACCTTTTCAGACAATGTTAGTGGTCCTTTTTATAAGACCTTTCATCAAAATTTACAAACATTAATTATCCTTTTCCATGTTTGCCCTTCATAATGAGTCAACTTTTTTTAATTCCAAAATTTGATTACAAGAAGAATTAATATCTTTTACTACTTCCCAATACATTAAATAGGGGTAAACATGGAAGAGTATATAATTTTTCAAAATCCCAAAACATTAACTAACTTAATTACATGTTTTCTTAATAACCGCAATTGTGTCCTTATAAAAAGGACCGAAGGGAGTATTTGTGACATTGTAATAGTATTTCTACAGATCGTAAACTATAATTTGAAGAATAGGATTTTTTTTTAAAAAAAAATAAAAACACAATCTTTAAATTACTTATATTATTTAAATTTTTTTTAAAAACATTGTCTTAGTCGTAACACTTTGTCTTCGTTGCCTTCTTTCACGAAACCTGGTGGCTATTCCACAAAGATCTCTTCTTCAAGCACCCCATTAAGAAAGGAAGACTTGATGTCTAGATGGTAAATGTTCCATCCTTTTTGAGCAGCAAGGGTAATTAGAGCCCTTGTTGTATCTAGTCGTGCAACTAAAGAAAATGTCTCGTTGTAGTTAACTCCTAGTTGTTGTGAGTAACCTTTAGCTACTGCACCCTTGATTTATGCTTTTGTATGGTGCCACCGGAGTTTAGTTTGCTCTTATAGACTCATTTAACCCCAATAATATCTTTATCGGTTGGACAGTCTATTAGCTCCCAAGTATTATTTTTCTCGATCATCCTTATTTCTTCCTCAATTGCCTTGACCCATACTTCTTGTCTTGCTGCTACTTCAAAGCTTTCAAATTCAAGTATGGTCAAGTTGCAGGTTTCGTATATATCTACCAGAGATCTAACTCCTCTCGAAATAGACACATGTGAAGATTGATCTTGCTTTAGAACTATTGTTGGAGTTGCTTGAGATTCTGGAGTGATGATGATATTTTGATTGTTGTAGTTCGTTGATTGATGGACATGTATGTAGTCTTCTTCTCAATTCGTTCTTCTTCCTAGTTCCATGTAGCGCTTTCATCAACTTCAATGTCTCTACAGTCTTGTTTTCTAGTTTATGTCTCTTTTCATCATGAACATGAATATAGCAAATAGATTCGGATACTCTTAGATGTTTAGCAGATGACTTCTGCCCGCTCCATGTTTTAATTGGAGTTTTGTCCTTTACTGCTTTAGTTGGACATCTATTGAGTATATAAACAGCATTATAAGTACTTCAGCCCAATAAGTGTTCGGCAAACCTTGCTTTCTTCTTTAGTATTGATCTCGCCATCTCCATGACAGTGCAATTCTTTCCTTCGGACACTCGGTTTTGTTGTGGAGAATATGGGAAAGTAAGTTGCCGCTCATTACCTTCATTTTCACAGAATTTATCAAGCTTGTGTACAACATAGTTCTTACAAAAAAATTAATTTTATTTTTTGGAAGCAAGCTCTATTATATTCACTCCTTTGAAAAGATTTACTAATGATGTGACAAACCTCTGTCAAGTTTTGGAGTAAAGGCTAACAATGTTTTCTATCAACATATAAAGAAAGAGAATAAAATTGAGAAGGATTGAGTCATTTAATTTTTCTTTATCGTGTTTGTTATTAGGTATGATTTAAGATTATTTTATCAGTTTATTTTGACACATTTTAAAATGTCAGACCGTTATAATAATTATTATGTTTTACTTTTTGTTTTAGTTATTGAAACCATGTTTCTTTTCATCATTTTATAATATATTTTAGTTAGAGTATAGATTGCACAACAATAATGTTAAGAAACAATTGATATAAAATATAGTTAATTTGATATTATCATATTCAAATTTGTTTAACTTATATCTTAATCTTTCCAACAAAAAAAACTCCTTATCTTTAATTTGTTTAATTTAATATTAACATATTCAAATTTTTACACTCACAATCTACTTATTATCATTTTATCGCTTAACTATAATTTTAAAAATGGGACAAGGTCAAATTAAAGCTTACTAGCTATAATTCTTTTTATTATTTCAAATGCAATAATTCAGTTATCATCTTATCTTTCTAATAAAGATTATTGCATTTGAATCCATCCAAATTATCAAATTAAAGATAATTGGATCAATTTATCTAGATGAGTGATAATTGTCCATGCATATCTATATTTTATTGTCTTATTCACAACACCAATATTCATGTGTGTCTATATATATATATACACGGGGAGGGATCAACTTACACCGGTGTAAGTTAACGTCAACTCTTATACCGGGAATAACTCATTAATTAATAATATATATCTAAACACTACTAA
Organism: Cyamopsis tetragonoloba; assembly: GCA_037177725.1. Taxonomy (NCBI): domain Eukaryota; kingdom Viridiplantae; phylum Streptophyta; class Magnoliopsida; order Fabales; family Fabaceae; genus Cyamopsis; species Cyamopsis tetragonoloba. The sequence goes on along the minus strand of CM074122.1, from coordinate 47,471,696 downwards.
AAATTATGAACATTTAATTTTTTTATTTATCCATTCAATTATTAGGTTTGTGGTTTGGAATTTATGTTTTAGTTTTAAAATTTAGGGTTTATGATTTATTTAGTTAGTTTCAATAATATATTTCTAAATTTAATTTAGGGTTTCCTCTTACTGTCGGAGTCGTAAATTAAGTTTACTTTCTTTTGTACTTCATAAGAATAAGGAAGTTACTCATTAGGTAAGTTTAAGTTTTTCAGCCCACATTACATTAGGTGTAATAAGAAAAATAGTTATAAAAAAAACATTTGTTTAAATAGCAAAACAAATATAATATCATTGACTCATAGAGACACAAAGACTTTATTGATAAGCCCAAATAGTGCTAGGATTTACTAGAGAAGTCCACAAACGAACCCATCAAAGCTAGAAAATTAAGACGGGGCTACAAGACAATACTTATTATTAAAGAGACATTTCCCAACTATCAATCTTTGCTATTATGCTTCAATTTTCTTCTATTCCTTTGCATCTACATTTTTAGAATAATCGTACTCTAAAAGTTTGTTGGATCCGGATTCAAACTCTTTTATGTATTTCTTCTCTTCCTTTGCATCTCCATTTTTAAAATAATAATCGTATTCTAAAAGTTTGTTGGATCCGAGTTCAAACACAATATATGTCTCCAAGCTTGTATACTTGATTTTTGATATAAGAACACAATATAATTAATCTAAATCACTTACAGACTATGGATCTAAACTTAGAAGGGTAATAACTCAATAATTAATGAAAAATGAATAGAAATTGTGAAAGGAATTAAAACATACTAGGAAGAGGAAGAGAACTAAAGGAAGTAAAGAAAGAGTAAGCCTCATGTTGGATATATATATATATATATATATATGAGAAAGGAAGTAGAGTTTATGTTGTTGGTGTGGGATAGATAGCCTCTATTTATAGATTGAGAATGATGATTTATTAATTTAGAGCATAATTAATTATTAGTTTAATTAATGCCTTATGAAAATTATGCTAATTAATTAGTTTAATTTATTTGCTAGATCCTGTCTTTTCGCTGCTAAGCATTTTTTTTGCTATGCTGTGTACATGTGCATGTGAAGGTGAGACCAAGACAAATTGAAAATTGGGTAAAATTGATCAAATAATATTTATCAAATTGATTTTTTATTAAATCATTTCGCAAGAGATATTATGAACTGAAATGGAGTTTTATTAAATAACATTTCATACTCTGATCATTATAGATCCTACCCAAATTTAAAAGCATACTTTTAAATTTTTATGACTACGTACCTTCGAAGGAGCCATTCGCACATGGAAAAATTAACACTTTGTCTTCCAGATATTGACACATTTTCAACTCTATTTAGCTAAAATTATTTTTTTTAAAAAAAAAAACAAATCACTTTTGAAGGGACCATTAACACTTGCGGTAAAAATTTAAACAGAAATATATAAAATATAAATATTTGAATATATTTTTTACGTTATATAAAAAATATTTAGTGAACTTTTTATACCTACTTGATACTCTTTTCTTAATTTTAGTGTATTTTTGTTGTATAATTTCCCTCCCCTTGTATAAGTAACTTCATAAAAAGAGATTAGTTACCTGATTATATTTTAACCGGAAAAATAAAAAATTGATAAAGATATCCATATAAAAATTATTTAATTCAATATTATTTCGTTAAAGAAAATATACGTTTAATTTCAATTTAATTAGAAAAAGTTTACTAACATTTGATTAATATGAAATAAAGTGTTAACCATCTATTTCTATGAAAATATGTTTATATTAAATTTTTTATCACTTAATAATTAATGTGAAATGCATTTCATTATATTTAATTTCTTTTCATAATTTAAATATCGGCATTTTGATGAACACATTAAAGTCTTTAAAGTTTCATTTGAGTAGTTGAAAGATCAAATAGTTAGGCATTTGATCTTCAAAAATCATAGTTGATAGCATTATTCTTTAATTTGACCCATGAAAAATTCATATCCGTTCCTAATTAATTTTTTTAAAATAAGACAAAGTAACAAAATTTCTTCTTAAATAATGAAAATATTAGTCTAGTTTTGTTGTAAAATTCTCCTCCCCGTATATATTATTTACTCCATAAGATTATATAATTTTTAATGAAAATGTTACCGTGAAATTCACAAGATAGACTACTGGAAAACTAGGGTTCCTACGAAGGTAAAGGGAAAAGAAAACTAAAACATATTTTTCATTCATTAAAATTCCAAAGGATGCTGAATACACCCTTTAAAGGAAACATTGTAGAAACTAAAGATCAATCCTTAGCCGTACAGATGACTAAATCAGATATTTCTACTGGAATTAGAAAAACAGAGATAATTTTATATCCGAGAGCATCAATGGACAAATATTAATGGAAGGTCACAATAGCCAATATTCTATACATTCGGGGCAACCAAGATGTATCAAGACTTGAGAAAATTATTTTGGTGGCCAAGAGTGAATGATGTAGCAGAGTTTGTCTTAAAGTGCCTTACCTGTCAAAGGGTTAAGGTGAAATGTTAGAAGCCTTCGGGACCTCTTCAACACCTTGACATTCCTAAATGAAAATGGGAATCAATAGTCATGGACTTTCTCATAGGATTACCAAGACCCCGGCAAGATATGACACAATTTGAGTGATAATTGACAGACTCACAAAGTCAACTCATTTTCTACCTGTCCAAGTCCACAATCCATTGGACAAGCTTGCCAAAATCTACATTCAGGAAATTGTGAGACTACATGGAGCCCCTCTGAGCATCGTTTCTGATAGAGATCCCAAGTTCACTTCTCGTGTTTGGGGAGTATTACATAAAGCATTTGGGACGAGATTACATCTGAGTACTTCATATCATCCGCAAACAAATGGGCAATCTGAAAGGACAATTCAGACCCTTGAGGACATGCTTAGGGTGTGTATACTTGAGGAAGGCGGAGATTAGGGAAATTCTTACCACAGGTAAAATTTTCTTACAATAATAGCTACTATTCTAGCATTGCGATGACGCCATATGAGGCTTTATATGGGAGGAAATGTAGATCTCCTCTCTTTTGGTTTGAGATAGGGGAGAAGTTGTTGTTGGGACCTAAATTGGTCCAGGAAACCACAGAGAAGATCAAGTTCATTAGAGATCGAGATGCTGAAAGTTGCTCAGGACAGACATAAGAGTTATGTAGATAAGAGGAGAAAACCCTTGAAATTTGAGGAAGGAGACCATTGGATGCAACCTATTTCACCATCATTCCAACCTCTCAACAATTGGGGATTTGGTTTGGCACATAAATCAAGCACAAGGACAAGAAGGAGAGGAAGCTAAAGAGCTTGAGGTAGGGCAATTTCAAGAGTTAGTGGAGTAGAGAAATTGAAGGCTCAAGGACTCAATTGGACACTAGTAGGGCTTAGGTGAATCTCAAGATGATGGTTTGCATGTGTAAGGATTTTAGAGAATAAGTTGTTTGCTTGTTGTTCTTGGTTGTTGATTTGAGAAAATTAAAATGGTGTTGCATATGCCTATGAGTTGCAAAGTATGAACAAGGAAGTGAATGAATTAAAAGTGTGCATTGGTCAATAGCAAAAAAACAGAAGTGTGCATTGGTCTATTATGCTGAATTCATGTTTTGGTTAGGCTAAAACCTAATTTCATGATAATTGTTTTAGGCAAAGTGCAATGGTGACAACTGAAATTTGGTGTTATTGAACCCATATGAAATGTGATGTTGAAATTGGTAGAAATTGGATGGTTTTATGTCTTAGAATGATTTAGAAGGGATGCATGATTTAGAGAAGGATAGTTGTCATTTTATTTACTCAAAAGTGTGCCAATTGATGTGTTGTTTGGTGTATTTGAACATGAATTTGAGTTAGTTTAGGTTTTGTATGGGTTCGGGATGTTTGGAGGGTAAAATTCTGGGTTTTCGTTTGAGTTAATCGATTAACATCTATGAGTTAATCAATTAAGAACATCTTGGGACTCATAATTTGTAACAGTTTTTTTGAAATCGTGTACTATCATGGATTACATGAACCGAATTTTTAGAGATCATCTACTATATACACTTAAAGAATTGGATGTTTTTCAAAATAAAATTGAAAATGCGATTTTTAGATGACCTAATTTATTTGAAGCTTTTTGAAAAATATGTCTTATACACTTTGAAATTTCTAGTTCAATTTACATAATATTTTTATTTTTAAAATTGCAACAATTTTTGTAAGAGATCTTGAACTATACTCTTGAAGAATAGAGTGTTTTTAAGAAAAAATAAAAATGAATAGGTATTTTTAAATTACCTAAATTATTTGAAGCTGTCTCACAACAATGTAATATTTACTTTGAATTTTCTTGCTCAATTAGCAAAAAAAATTTATACTTTTAAAATTACAACAGTTTTATTAAAGATAATGTACTTTACAGTTGAAGAATAGCATGTTTTTGAAATAAAAATGAATAGTGTGTTTTAAATTACCTAAATTATTGGCAGCTTTTTGAAAACAATGTATTATTAACTTTGAAGTTTCTAGCTCAATTTGCATAGTTTTTTATACTTTTAAAATTATAACAATTATTTTAGAAATCATATACTATCACATGAAGAATTGGGTGCTTTTCGAATAAAAATAAAAATGTGATTAGAAACTTTTTGAAAATAATGTCTTACTCATTTGGAAAATTTTAGCTCAATTTACAAAGAGAAAAATTATATTTTTATAATTGCAATAATATTTTAGAAATCGTGTACTATATACAGAATAGAGTATTTTTCGAAATAAAAAAAAATAGTGTATTTTTAAATTACCTAAATTATTTCAAGTTTTCTAAAAAAATATTTATTATCCAGTTTGAAGTTTTAAGCTTAATTTACATATTTATTTATTTTTTTAAAATTACTATAGTTTTTTTTAGAGATGGTCTAGTATATACAATTGAAGAATAGGGAGGTTTTATAAATAAAACTTAATAGAGAGTTTTTGAAAATAAAAATGAATATGGTGTTTTTAAATTACCTAAATTATTAGAAGCTTTTTTAAAAAAGTGTATTATTTACTTTGAATTTTCTACCTCAATTTACAAAATTCTTTATATTTTTAAAATTGCAACAATTTTTATAGAAATCGTATACGATACACCTAAAAAACATGGTGTTTTAAAAAAAATACATTTTTTAAATTACCTAAATTATTTGAAGCTTTAAGAAAACAATGTATTATTTACTTTGAAGTTTCTAGCTCAATGTACAGAATTTTTTTATATTTTTAAAATTGCAACAGTTTTTTTTAGAGAATAAGCTAAGTAATATACACTTGAAAAATATGGTGTTTTCCAAAATAAAAATGTAAATGTGAATTTTAAATTACCTAAATTATTTGAAGCTTTTTGAAAATAATGAATTATTCATTTTGAACTTTCTAGCTCAATTAACATATTTTTTTATACTTTTAAAATTGCAATAGTTTTTTTAAAGATTATGTACAATATATTTGAAGAATTAGGTATTTTTCGAAATAAAAGTAAATAGAATGTTTTAAAAGTACATAAATTATTTGGAGATTTTTGAAAATAATGTATTATTCATTTTGAAGTTAGTAACTCAATTTACATAATTTTTTATTTTTAAAATTCTATTTGTTTTTTAGAGATTGTATAGGAATTTTTCTAAATAAAAATTTAATGGGTGTTTTTAAATTACCAAAATCATTTGAAACTTTATAAAAGCAAATATTATTCACTTTAAAGTTTCTAGCTCAATTTACATAATTTTTTATATTTTTAAAATTGTAACTATTTTTCAGAAATAGTGTATGAAGAATAGGGTGTTTTTCGAATAAAAATAAAAACAAGAATTTTAATATACCTAAATTATTAGATGTCTTTTGAAAAAAATGTCATATTCACTTTGAAGTTTCTAGCTCAATTTACAAAATTTTATATTTTTAAAATTGTAACAATTTTGTAGAGATCGTGTGAAGAATATGGTGTTTTTCGAAATGGAAATGAAAAGAGTGTTGTTAAATTAACTAAATTATAATTTGAAGCTTTCTGACAATAATTTATTATTCACTTTGAATTTTCTAACTTAATGTACACAAATTTTTACATTTATAATATTGCAACAGTCTTTTAGAGAGCGTGTATTATACAATTGAATAATTGGGTGTTCTTCGAAATGGAAATGAAAAGAGTATTTTTAAATTAAGTAAATTATTTGAAGTTTTCTGAAAATAATATATTATCCCCTTAGATGTTTCTAATAAAATGTATATAATTTTTATATTATTAAAATTGCAAGAGTTTTTTTAGAGAACATATACATACACTTGAAGAATAATGTGTTTTTCGAAATAAAAATGAAAACACGTTTTTAAAATTACCTAAATTATTTGGATTTTTTTAAAACAATGTTTTATTTACATTGAAGTTTCTAGCTTAATTTACATAATTTTTATATTTTTAAAATTGCAACAATTTTTTAGATATCGTGTACTATACACTTGAAGAATATGGTGCTTTTCGAATAAAAATGAAAACGCAATTTTTAAATTGTCTAAATTATCAAAAGCTTTTTTAAAATAATTTCTTATTTAATTTGAACTTTCTTGCTAAATTTACATAATTTTTTCATATTTTTAAATATTTTTAAACATTTTTTTTAGAGATCGTATACTTTGGTGTTTTTCGAAATAAAAATTTGGTGTTTTTCGAAATAAAAATCAATAGGATGTTTTTAATTTACCTATATTATTTTAAGCTTTTTGAAAATAATGTATTATTCACTTTGAAGTTTCAAAATTAATTTACTTAGTTTTTAATAGTTTTAAAATTACAGCTATTTTTTTAGTGATCATGTCATACACACTCAAAGAATAGTGTGCTTTCAAAATAAAAAAAAATAGGATGTTTCTAAATTATCTAAATTATTGGAAACTTTTTGAAAACAATGTAATATTTACTTCAAAGTTTTTACATAATTTTTTATATTTTTAAAATTGCAATAGTTTTTCAAAGATAATGTACTATATATATATACATTTGAAGAATATAATGTCTTTCAAAATAAAAACGAAAATGCGATTTTGAACTGCATAAATTATATGGAGTTTTTTTACAACAATGTATTATTCTCTTTGAGGTTTTTAACTTAATTTACATAACTTTTTACATTTTTAAAATTGCAACAGTTGTTTAGAGAGTGTATACTATAAACTTGAATAATTGGGTGTTTTTCGAAATTGAAATGAAAATGGTGTTTTTAAATTAGCTAAATTATTTGAAGCTTTTTAAAAACAATGTATTATCCACTTTTTGTTTCTAATTCAATTTACATACTTTTTTTATATCTTTATAATTGCAAGAGTAATTTTAGATAATGTGTCCATACACTTAAAGAATAAGATGGTTTTTACAATAGAAATGAAAATGCATTTTTTTAATTTACCTAAATTCTTTGGAGTTTTTTTAAAAACAATGTATTATTCACTTTGAAGTTTCTAGCTTAATTTACATAAGTTTTATATTTTGAAAATCGCAACAATTTTTTAGAGGTCGTGTACTACAGTTGAAGAATAAGGTGCTTTACGAATAAAAATGAAAACGCAATTTTTAAATTGCCTAAATTATCAGAAACTTTTTGAAACTAATATCTTATTCACTTTGGAATTTCTTGCTCTATTAACAGAATTTTTTTATATGTTAGAATTTCAACTGGTGTTTTAAAGATCGTATACTATACAATTGAATAATAGGGTATTTTTTAAAACAAAAATGAATAGAATGTTATTAATTTACCTCAATTATTTAAAGTTTCATACTAAATTTTTAATATTTTTAAAATTAAACAGTTTTTTTTAGAAATCGTGCCATATACATATGAAGAATAGGGTGTTTTTGAAATAAAAACGAATAGGGTGTTTTTAAATTATCTAAAATTACTTGAAACTTTTTGAAAATAACGTATTATTCACTTCAAAGTTTCTACCTCAATTTACAAAAAAATTTTATACTCTTAAAATTTCAATAGTTTTTTAGAGATCGAGTAAAAATGCATTTTAATTTTTAAATTAAAAAACACTCATTTTTTAAAGCGTATAGAACACGATTTCAAGAAAAATTATTTCAATTTTTAAAATACAAAAAATTATATAAATTAAGATAGAAACGTCAACGTGAATAACACACTGCTTCACAAAATTAAACTAATTTAAGAAATTTAAAAAAAGCATTTTCATTTTTAAATTAAAAAAACACTCATTTTTTTTAAGTGTATAGCACATGATTTCTAGAAAATTTATTGCAATTTTCAAAATATAAAAAAATTATGTAAATTAAGCTAGAAACTTCAACGTGAATAACATATTGTTTCAAAAAAATTAACTAATTAAAAAAATTTTAAAAATGTATTTTCATTTTAAATTAAAAACAGTCAATTTTTCAACTGTAAAGTACACGTTTTCTAGAAAAATTATTGCGATTTTAAAAATCTATAAAATTATGAAAATTAAGCTAGAAACTTCAACTTGAATAACACATTATTTCATAAAAAATAACTAATTTAAGAAATTTTAAAAAATGCAATTTCATGTTCAAATTAAAAAACGCTCAATTTTTCATGTTTATAATACACGATTTCTACAAAAATTATTGCAATTTTAAAATATAAAAAACTATATAAATTAAGATAGAAAAAGTTTGTTCCATCAAAAGTCTCTTGTTTTTCTTGGCAATTACTTCATTCAAGGCTTCCAACAAAACAAAATCTTTTGAGAAGAGGTGTTTTAATTCCAGATTCTATGTGTATTGGATGCAGTGCTGTTGAGGAGTCAGAAAATCACCTCTTTTTGGAATGTCCTCTTTTTTCTTAGATTTGGTATCGCATTGCTTCTTGGACTGAGGTTCTTATTTCTTTTAGTAACAATTGCTCGCAACATTTTCTATGTTTTGAAGGTTGGGCGAATGGTAGTGCCATTGTAATGCATCGATGGCATTCTATTTGGTTTGCTACAGTTTGAGCTATTTGGAAAGCAAGAAATGATGCTATCTTTAACAACAAACAGTTACATCTTGACTGTATTTTTTATTCAATTCAATTTTCATCTTGGTTATGGTTGAAATCTAGATGCAAAGGATTTTACTTTTCTTTTGGGCAATGATTTTATAATCCTTTTGAATGCTGTGAGTTGTAATTTTTCTTTTCTTGATTCTATAATTTTAGTATTGTCGTAGCTTTCTCTGAGCTTGTAATTTATTCTCTTGTTTGTGCATTTCTAGTGCGCATCAAGTTTAATAAAATTTTCTTTGCTTAGCAAAAAAAAGATAGAAACTTCAACGTGAATAACACATTGTTTAAAAAAATTAACTAATTTAAGAAATTTAAAAAATGAATTTTCATTTTTAAATTAAAAAACGCTCAATTTTCAAGTGTATACTACACGATTTCTAGAAAAATTATTGCTATTTTAAGAATATAAAAAATTATGTAAATTAAGCTAGAAACTTCAACGTGAATAACACATTATTTCAAAAAAATTAACTAATTTAAAAATTTTTAAAAAATGCGTTTACATTTTCAAATTAAAAAACGCTCAATTTTTCAAGTGTATACTACACGATTTCTAGAAAAATTATTGCTATTTTAAAAATATAAAAATTATGTAAATTAAGCTAGAAACTTTGTAACATCCCACAAATTCCCAAGTAGGAATTTGTTGTTCTTTAGAAGAAATTGAGAATTTAGGGGTCTGTAGCAACTCTAACAAGAGAAAAGGAAGAAGGACTAAAGAGCAAATTTTTTTAAAAAAAGTTCTTAAGTGAGGACCATCTAGCAAAACTTAAGAAGACAACAAAATTAAACAAAAAAAAATCCCATTTCCCCCTCTCATTCTCGCCGTCACCCTCTCTCACACTCAACTCCATTTCTCATTTTCTTCCTTCTCTTCTCAAGCTCTCATAGGGTGGTCTTCAAGCTTCCAAATCAAGAGGGTCCCTTCATCAATCTTGTTCATTGAAGCTTGGTGAAGCTATTGGAACCTCTAGGTAAGTCATGCATCTCTTCTCCCTCACCCTCTTGGTTAAGCTCCATTTTTGGGAAAAATGGGTTTTAATCTTCATCTTCCACATGCAATCTCTTAAATGGATCCTAATGAGTGTGAATGACTCACATTTTTGAACCTTAGGGACCATCAAGCCCTTTTTGGGAGGATTGAAGAGTTTGGGAAAACACTTGAAACAAGAAGTGCTTAGGAACTTGAAGATTTGAGGTAACCCCACTATACCCCAACTTAGACTAATTAGAGAATAGAAATTTGTAGGAGGTGGCTTTGCCCTAGTGTGGAGAATGTGATAGAAATAGCCTTAGATTTATTGTGATAGGTGATTTGGGTTTTGATGCCTGTGTCTTGATTTTGAGATATGATGAGTTATAGCTGTATGTTGAAACTTGTAAGTTAAATGAATTGATTTGATGCATGTGGTTGATCTTTGAGTTTGAGAAATGTATGCTAAAGCATGTTATTCTTGTGCATATTAAGGTGATTGATGTTTTGGTTTATGCATGTGACTGGATTTGGAAGTATTAGGGAAATGTATGGCCTTATGTGAAATTGGATGAAATTGTTGATTTGAAACCTTGGTTTGATGATGGAATTGTGTGATTTACCTTGGAAATGAGTTAAATGAGGTGTGTTTAGGTGTAGAATGGCTTTGGATGGAAAAATGGAGGATTTGCGTGGAACAGGGTAGGTGGATTTTGTATCAAATTCACGGCCGCGAATATGCTCAATGAGCACCTGGGATTTTATGTATAAAATTCGCGATGGCGAGTTTCATTCGCGGCAGCGAATCTGACTGGGAAGTTTCTGTGCCAAATTCGCGGCAATGAATCTGGCCTATGATGTTATGTGTCAAATTCGTGGTAGCGAATTTTCTCGCGGCCGCGAATCTGAACCTGAACAGGGACCTGACTTCCCACCTCCAAATGACAAAGCACCCTCAATTAACGTATTTCTAGGATTAAAACCAATGGAATAAGCTTATAAGACTTAGTGACACGTCTTAAGGTAAGAAAATAGTATGGCAAGTTCTTTGATTTTGAATTGTGAAATTGCCACATGACAAATGATAAATGAGGAATGATGAATAATGAATGTTGAATGCATGATATTATTTGATGTGAAATGAATATGAAACCTAAAGACAAGTTTAAGCTTTCCCCCATCAATGGATGTTGAGTAAGCGGGTTGATTCCCACCGGTTACACACCGGGTAAGTGGACAAGCGTGAAAAGATTGAGAATATAGGGTCTCCCAATGAATGGGGTAAGATGGCCTGAACTAGTAGGGTTGCCCGGTGACCGGGAAGATAACCCGAAAGAAAGGACTATCTCGATGAATGGGATAAGATAGTCCTGGACTATCCCAGTGATTGGGGTAAGATAACCCGACAGTTGATCACAATAGGGACGCTTGCCGTGGTCCCATGATTGAGCTCAAGCGCGCGTTACTGCCATGCGCCTAGGGAGGAGTCTTGTGCACGAGGCTCCGTAAAAGACTAAAGAAAAGAAATGAATTAAGTATGATAATGAAAGATCATAGCATGCATATATTTATACTTGTCATTACATGCATTGAGTGTGAATATGTTGCATTGGATTGATATTGTGTGATAGGAACCTTATGTGGTGTTTTCCAGTTAGACTGGCTATAATATGGTATAAAAATATTTTTGAAAATGCCGGGGGTTACTCAGTTATATGTTTACATATAATTGACGATTATCATATTGCAGGGAACTCGGAAGACGAAGACTTTAGCGCCTGAAGACTCATTTCCTTAGACCTTTTAGTAATTTGGATATTTTGATGTACTTTGGGTGGCCAATCCTTCCTTGTAGTACGTTAGATGGCCACCGTTATTGGATATATATTCTCTGACATGTAGTGGATACTTCAATTTACTATCTTTCAATATAAACTTATGTATTTTGATAGGCCATATGATAGGCCATTAACCTAAGCATTATGTAACTCATGTATGTGAACAATTTATGATGGGTATTACTTAACAAACGCTTTTCAAAAAAAAAAAACTTAGCCTTAAATTGCATTAGGTGTTACAAACTTCAACTTAAATAACACATTGTTTCAAAAAAATTAAATAATTTAAGAAATTTAAAAAAATGTATTTTAATTTTCAAATTAAAAAACGCATAATTTTCAAGTGTATACTACACGATGTCTAGAAAAATTATAGCTATTTTAAAAATATAAAAAATTATGTAAATTAAGCTAAAATATTAAACGTAAATAACACATTGTTTCCAAAAAAATAACTAATTTAAGAAATTTAAAAAAGTGAATTTTCATTTTCAAATTAAAAATTGCTCAGTTTTTCAAGTGTATAATACACGTTTTATAAAAAACTTATTGATATTTTAAAAATATAAAAAATTATGTAAATTAAGCTAAAAACTTCAACGTGAATAACACATTGTTTCAAAAAATTTAACTAATTTAAGAAATTTAAAAAAATGCATTTTCATTTACAAATTAAAAAAGCTCAATTTTCAAGTGTATAGTACACGATTTATAGAAAAATTATTACAATTTCAAAAATATAAAAAATTATGTAAATTAAGCTAGAAACTTCAATATGAATAAAACAATATTTCAAAAAGATTAAGTAATTTAAGAAATTTAAAAAAAATGCATTTTTTTAAATTAAAAAAATAATCAATTTTATAAGTGTATAGTACACGGTTTCTAGAAAAATTATTTCTATTTTAAAATTATAAAAAATTATGTATATTAAGCTAGAAACTTCAACTTGAATAACAATTTGTTTCAAAAAAATTAACTAAATTAAGAAATTTAATAAAAATGCATTTTCATTTTAAAATTATAAAATGCATTTTAACTAATTTAAGAAATTTTATAAAATGCATTTTAATTTTTAAATTAAAAAACACTCATTTTTTTAAGTGTATAGTACACGATTTCTAGAAAAATTATTGCAATTTGAAAAATATAAAAAAATATGTAAATTAAGAAAGAAACTTGAACGTGAATAACACAATGTTTTAAAAAAATTAATAAATTTTATAAAATTAAAAAAATGCATTTACATTTTAAATTAAAAATACTCAATTTTTCAAGTGTAGTACACGATTTTTAGAAAAATTATTGCAATTTTAAAAATCTAAAAAAAAATTTAAAATTAAGATAAAAACTTATTCGAATAACACATTGATTCGTAGAAATTAAATAATTTAAGGAATTTAAAAAAATGCATTTCATTTTCAAATTAAAAAATGCACAAATTTTCAAGTGTATAATACACGATTTCTAGAAAAATTAATGCAATTTTCAAAATATAAAAATGATGTAAATAAAGATAGATACTTCAACGTGAATAACACATTGTTTTAAAAAAATTAACTAATTTAAGAAATTTAAAATATGCATTTTCATTTTTAAATTAAAAAAAACTCAATTTTTCAAGTGTATAGTACACGATTCCTTGAAAAATTATTGTAATTTTAAAATCTAAAAAATTATGAAAATTAAGCTAGAAACTTCAACGTGAATAACACATTGTTTCATAAAAATTAACTAATTTAAGAAATTTAAAAAATCGCAATGTCATGTTCAAATTAAAAAACGGTCAATTTTTAAGGTGTATAGTATATGATTTCTAGAAACATTATTGCAATTATAAAAATATAAAAATTATGTAAATTAAGCTAGAAACTAACACATTGTTTCAAAAAATTTAACAATTTTAAGAAATTACAAAAATGCATTTTCATTTTTAAATTAAAAAACTCTCAATTTTTCAAGTGTATAGTACATGATTTCTAGAACAATTATTGCAATTTTAAAAATCTAAAAAATTATGAAAATTAAGCTAGAAACTTGAACGTGAATAACACATTATTTCATAAAAATTAAATAATTTAAGAAATTAAAAAAATCGCAATGTCATGTTGAAATTAAAAAACGGTCAATTTTTCAAGTGTATAGTACACAATTTCTAGTAAAATTATTGAAATTTTAAAAATATAAAATTATGTAAATTAAGCTAGAAACTAACACATTGTTTCAAAAAAATTAACAATTTTAAGAAATTAAAAAAATGCATTTTAATTAAAAAAACTCTCAATTTTTCAAGTGTATTTCTAGATAAATAATGCAATTTTAAAAATCTAAAAAATTATGAAAATTAAGCTAGAAACTTCAACGTGAATAACACATTGTTTCAAAAAAATTAACTAATTTTCGAAATATAAAAAATGCATTTTAATTTTTAAATTAAAAAACACACATTTTTTAAGTCTATAATACATGATTTCTAGAAAAATTATTGCAATTTTAAAAATATAAAAATTTTATGTAAATTAAGCTAGAAACTTCAACGTGAATATGTAACATCCCAAAAAAATCACATTTTAGTCCCTGAGTATTTCATTTGCAATTAAAGAATTTAGGAGGAGTTTGGGTTCAATTTTTAAAGAATTTCCCCAAACCACTTTGAGATCACCCATACACAGTAACTCACTGCTTCTCTTTTCCATTTCCCTTCAATCCCACGCCACCTCTCACTCTCCCCACTCTAACTCTTTTACTTTCCTCACTCTTCAATACAATTCATTCATTTCATAAGTCACCAAGAGAAGAAGGCAGCCTCACTTCCCTCTCCTTCTCATCATCAATCAGCCACCACCACCCCTATTATATTTCTTTTGGATCTCCTAACTCTCCAAAGGTTGTTCCTCACCATCAAAATTCCAAGAGATGCATGTAAGTCTTCCCACCCCTTTCTTCCTCTCCTCTCATGGTTCCTTCACTACAAGCCACTAATCTTTGCTACCTAATGTTCCTAATGGGTAAAATGGTGATGCATGTGGCTTCAAGCAACTCAAGTGGATCATATGGAACACATGCATGTAGGAATTTCAGATTTTTGAGTGATTGGGTTGCTCTTGGAGTTGAAGCAGCAGCTTGGCTCCTTGTTCCCATAAATTTCGTGCTCCCTCTCAAGTAAGTGGTGAATGACTCTGATTTAAGCTAGAAAAATTTGTGATAGGAATCATGTTGATCTAAATAGTGAAAGAAATCCTTGGTTCTGTTCTGATGTGTCCCAAATCCGCGAGTTTGCATAAAACATTAGGGTTCGTAGATGACCAAATTTGTCTTCGTACTCTTCATGAAGGTTGCAGGAAATTTTATTATCTTTCAAATGGCTTTGGTTTCACTCCATTTGGGTACCTACAATGAAAGTTATAGCCCAAACACTGAGATAGTGTCCATGTTTATGAGCTAGGTTTGTCTAAATGTACCTTTCTGTTCGAGGAAATCCTCTTATCTTCAATATGCTTCTGACTTCATGTCAAACCATGGTCCATAGCTCAAGATATGCCCTAATTACCAGAGTAGTAACCAAGGTAGAACGATTTCAGGTCCAGAATTTGTAGTTCATATTTATCTGTAATTTTAACCTCCTAAACCTTTGATTTTGCCTTTGAGTCCTTCATAAAAGTTATATAGAATTGTATTATCTTCGAAATGACACATATTTCATGTCTATCTAGTAACCACAACCCAATTTATGGTCAAAAGAATGAAGTAGGTTCACAAATTCAGCTTCTGTCATATAGTCAACTTACAACTAGAAATTCACCCTCTAGATGTTGAATTTGGAACATGACTCCTTCATATAAATTGTAAATAAATGTTTTAGGTTTCATATCCAATTAGTTTCACCAACATATTGTATCTGAAACTCCACATATGACGAGTTGATGAAGCTATGTCAGCATTGGAAGCTTGGAATTTCAAGTTGAGGTAACCCCACTAAACCCCAAACTAGACTAATTAGGAAGTGGAAATGATATGAGGTTTGATTCTAAGCTATGGTGAAATGTGTGATAGTATGGGTTTCAAATGCTTTTAGTTTCACTCAATTCGGAGGTCTACAACTCAAGTTATGGCCAAAATATCAACAGGATGCGTTGTAGAAAAAATAGTTCTGTGCTGAATTCGCGGTAGCGAAAATTTTCGCGACAACGAATTTTTAGCTGCACTTTCTATGTCAATTTCGCGGCGGCGAGATTTTTAGCGGTGGCAAAAATGACCGAGAATATGACCCTTTGTTTTCACTTCCAAAATGCAATATACACTTCAAGTAGCTTATTTCTAGGGTAATAATGATTAAATTAGGTTATAATGTCTTGAAAAACCATAAAAAGGATCATAAAAATGTATTGATGAATGTTGAATGAAAATGCATGATAACTTGTAAAATGAAATTAAATGATTATGATAAGTATAATGTTATGACATGGATGGCAAATGCTTTAATTAATGATTAATGATATTGTAATGTCATGAATGATAAATGATGAATGTTGAATGTAAATTATATGAGTTGAATGTGAAATGCATGATAATAATTTATGTGAAATAAAAATTAAATTTAAAGACAAGTTTAAGCTTTCCCCCTTCAATGGATGTTGAGTAAGTGGGTTGAGTTCCACCGGTCAGACACCGGGTAAGCGGACCAGCATGAAAAGATTGAGAATGTAGGGTCTCCCAATGAACGGGGTAAGATGACCTGAACTAGTAGGTTGCCCGGTAACCGGGAAGATGGCCAGAAAGAAAGGACTATCCCATTGATGTGGGGTTAAGATAGCCCGGTAGCCAGTTTGATCACGGTAGAGACACTTGCCGTGGTCCTAGTTTTGAGCTCAACCTCGCGTTATTGCCACGCGCTAGGGGAAGTCTTGTGCACGAGGCTTCCATAAAAGACTCAAGAAAAGAAAAGAACTAAGTATGTTATTAAAAGATCATGGCATGCATACATCCATAATTATCATAACATGCATTATGTATGAGTTGTTGCATTGATTGTGGATTGAATTGTGTGTTAGAGATTAAATTGGGTGTTTTCCAGTTAGACTGGCTACGATATGGTATAAAAATATTTTCAAAATGCGGGGGGTTACTCAGTTATATGTAAAACATATAACTGACGGTTACCATATCCAAGTATCAGAAGATTATGAAGCGAAAGTCACATATAGGACGAGTTGTGGGCTTTTCTTAGGTATAGCCTTACATCGTGAACCTAAGTCTCAAGTTCATATATAAATTTGTTCAACTGTATGGAAATTCGTATAAATTGAAAGGGGTGTAATTATTATTATTAATTGTTGTAAATTAGAATTTAGCTTCCATTGGTGTTTATAAAAAAAAAAAAAAACGGACTCAAAAATTAAGGTGTTACATAATAACACATAGTTTCAAAAACAATTAACTGATTTAATAAATTTAAAAAATTCATTTTCATTTTTTACTTAAAAAATGATCAATTTTTCAAATGTATAGTACACGGTTTCTAGAAAAATTATTGCAATTTAAAAAATATAAAAAATTATGTAAATTAAGCTTGGAACTTCAACGTGAATAATACATTGTTTCAAAAAAATTAACTAATTTAAGAAATTTAAAAAATTATATTTTCATTTTTAAATTAAAAAACACTCAATTTTTCAATTGTATAGTACACGATTTCTATAAAAATTATTGCAATTAAAAAAATATAAAAAATTATGTAAATTAAGCTAGAAACTTCAACTTGAATAACAATTTGTTTCAAAAAAATTAACTAATTTAAGAAATTTAATAAAAATGCATTTTCATTTTCAAATTATAAAATGCATTTTAACTAATTTAAGAAATTTTATAAAATGCATTTTAATTTTAAAATTAAAAAACACTCAGTTTTTAAGTGTATAGTACACGATTTCTAAAAAAATTATTGCAATTTGAAAAATATAAAAAAATATGTAAATTAAGAAAGAAACTTGAACGTGAATAACACAATGTTTTAATAAAATAAATAAATTTAGAAAAATAAAAAAATGCATTTAAATTTTAAATTAAAAATACTCAAATTTACAAGTGTATAGTAAACGATTTTTAGGAAAATTATTGCAATTTTAAAAATCTAAAAAATTTTAAAATTAAGCTAAAAACTTCAACGTGAATAACACATTGATTCATTAAAATTAACTAATTTAAGAAATTTAAAACAATGCATTTCATTTTCAAATTAAAAAATGCATAAATTTTCAAGTGTATAATACACGATTTCTAGAAAAATTAATACAATTTTAAAAATATAAAAATGATGTAAATAAAGATAGATACTTAAACGTAAATAACACATTGTTTCAAAAAATTAACTAATTTAAGAAATTTAAAAAAATGTATTTTCATTTTTAAATTAAAAAACACTCTCAAGTACACTATTTCTAGAAAAATTATTACAATTTTAAAAATCTAAAAAATTATGAAAATTAAGGTAGAAACTTCAACGTGAATAACAGATTGTTTCATAAAAGTTAACTAATTTAAGAAATTTAAAAAATCGCAATGTTATGTTCAAATTAATAAACGGTCAATTTTCCAAGTGTATAGTACTCTATTTCTAGAAACATTATTGCAATTTTAAAAATATAAAAATTATGTAAATTAAGCTAGAAAGTAATACATTATTTCAAAAAATTTAACAATTTTAAGAAATTAAAAAAATGCATTTTCATTTTTAAATTAAAATACTCTCAATTTTTCAAGTGTATAGTACATGATTTCTAGAACAATTATTTGAATTTTAAAAATTTTAAAAATTATGAAAATTAAGCTAGAAAATTCAACGTGAATAACACATTGTTTCATAAAAATTAAATAATTTAAGAAATTTAAAAAATTGGAACGTCATATTGAAATTAAAAAAGGTCAATTTTTCAAGTGTAAAGTACACGATTTCTAGTAAAATTATTGAAATTTTAAAAATATAAAAATTATGAAAATATAGCTAGAAACTAACACATTGTTTCAAAAAATTTAACAATTTTAAGAAATAAAAAAAATGCATTTTCATTTTTAAATTAAAAAACTCTCAATTTTCAAGTGTATATAGTACACGATTTCTAAAAAATTTATTGCAATATTAAAAATATAAAAATTATGTAAATTAAGATAGAAACTAACACATTGTTTCAAAAAAATTAACAATTTTAAGAAATTAAAAAAATGCAATTTCGTTTTTAAATTAAAAAAACTCTCAATTTTTCAAGTGTATTTCTAGAAAAATAATGCAATTTTAAAAATATAAAAAATTATGAAAATAATGCTAGAAACTTCAACTTGAATAGCACATTGTTTCAATAAGATTAAATAATTTTCGAAATATAAAAAATGCATTTTAATTTTTAAATTAAAAAATACTCATTTTTTAAGTCTATAGTACATGATTTCTAGAAAAATTATTGCAATTTTAAAAATATAAAAATTTTATGTAAATTAAGCTAGAAATTTCAACGTGAATAACACAAAGTTTCAAAAACAATTAACTAATTTAATAAATTAAAAAAATGCATTTTCAATTTTTACTTAAAAAATGCTCAATTTTTCTTATGTATAGTACATGATTTCTAGAAAAATTATTACAATTTTAAAAATATAAAAAATTATGTAAATTAAGCTTGAAGCTTGAACGTGAATAACACATTGTTTCAAAAAAAATAACTAATTTAACAAATTTAAAAAATTGAATTTTCAATTTTAAATTAAAAAGCACTCAATTTTTCTAGTGTATAGTACACGATTTCTAAAAAATTATTGCAATTTAAAAATTATAAAAAAATTATGTAAATTAAGCTAGAAACTTCAACGTGAATAACACATTGTTTCAAAAAAATTAACTAATTTAAGAAATTTAATAAAATGCATTTTCATTTTTAAATTAAAAAACAAGTAAATTTTCAAGTGTAGAGTACTTGATTTCTAGAATAATTATTACTATTTTAAAAATATAAAAAATTTATGTAAATTAAGCAAGAAACTTCAACGTGAATAACACAATGTTTTAAAAAAATTAACTAATTTTGAAAATTAAAAAATTTAATTTTCATTTTTAAATTAAAAGATGCTCAATTTTCATGTGTACACGATTTTTAAAAAAATTATTGTTATTTATAAAATATAAAAAATTATGTAAATTAAGTTAAAAACTTCAACTTGAATAACACAGTGTTTCAAAAAAATTACCTATTTTCAGAAATTTAAAAGATACATTTTCATTCTTCACTTAAAAAATACTCAGTTTTTCAAGTATACAGTACACGATTTCTAAAAAAATTATTGCTATTTTAAAAATCTAAAAAATTATGAAAATTAAGCTAGTAACTTCAACGTGAATAACAGATTGTTTCATAAAAACTAATTTAAGAAATTTTAAACAAAAATTATTTTCATTTAAAAGTTAAAAAACGCTAAATTTTTCAAGTGGTTAGTGCATGATTTCTGAAAAAAAACTATTGAAATTTTAAAAATTAAAAATATTATGTAAATTAAGCTATAAACTTCATTGCGAATAACACATTGTTTCAAAAAAAATAAACTAATTTAAGAAATTTAAAAAAAAATGAATTTACATTTTCAAATTAAAAAAGGCTCAATTTTTTAAGTGTAGACTGCACGATTTTTAGAAACATTATTGCTATTTTTAAAATATAAAAAAGTATGTAAATTAAGCTAGAAACTTCAACGTGAATAACTCATTGTTTCAAAAAATAAACTAATTTAAGAAATTAAAAAAAATACATTTTCATTTTCAAATTAAAAATTGCTCAATTTTTCAAGTGTATAGTACACAATTTCTAAAAAAAATATTGCTATTTTAAAAATATAAAAAATTACGTAAATTAAGCTAGAAACTTGAACTTGAATAACATTTTGTTTCAAAAAAAAAACTAATTTAAGAAATTTAAAAAATATTAAAAATTTTGTAAATTAAGCTAGAAATTCCACTGTAAATAACACATTATTTTAAAAAAATTAACTAATTTAAGAAATTTAAAAAAAGGCATTCCTATTTTTAAATTAAAAAACAGGTAATTTTTAAAGTGTATATAGTACACAATTTTTAGAATAATTATTGCTATTTTAAAAGTATAAAAAATTATGTAAATAAGCTAGAAACTTGAACGTGAATAACACTGTATTTTAAAAATATTAATAAATTTTCAAAATTTAAAAAATATATTTACATTTTAAATTAAAAAACACTCAACGTTTTAAGTATCTACTACACGATTTTTAGAAAAATTATTGTTGTTTATAAAATATAAAAAATTATGTAAATTAAGTTAGAAATTTCAACATGAATAACACAATGTTCCAAAAAAATTACCTATTTTAAGAATTTTAAAAAATACATTTTTATTTTTCACTTACAAACGCTCAATTTTTCAAGTGTATTGTACACTATTACTAGAAAAATTATTGCAATTTTAAAAATCTATAAAATTATGAAAATTAACCTAGTAACTTCAACATAAATAACACATTGTTTCATAAAAATTAACTAATTTAAATAATTTTAAAAAGTTCATTTTCATTTATAAGTTAAAAAACGCTCAATTTTTCAAGTGGTTAGTACATGATTTCTAAAAAAACTATTGCAATTTTACAAACCTTAAAAAATTATGTAAATTAAGCTATAAACTTCAATGCGAATAACACATTGTTTCAAAAAAATTAACTAATATAAAAAATGCATTTACATTTTCAAATTAAAAAACACTCAATTTTTCAAGTGTATACTACATGATTTCTAGAAATATTATTGATATTTGAAAAATATAAAAAATTATGTAATAAAGCTAGAAACTTCAATGTGATTAACACATTGTTTCAAAAAATTAACTAATTTAAGAAATTTAAAAAATGAATTTTCAATTTCAAATTAAAAAACACTCAATTTTTCAAGTCTATAGTACACGATTTCTAGAAAAAATTTTGCTATTTTAAAAATATAAAAAATTTTGTAAATTAATCTACAAACTTCAACATGAATAAAACATTGTTTCAAAAAAAAATTAACTAATTTAAGAAATTTAAAAAAAAAATGCATTTTCATTTTCAAATTAAAAATTGCTCAATTTTTCAAGTGTATAGTACACGATTTCTAAAAAATATATTGCTATTTTAAAATTATGAAATATTTTGTAAATTAAGCTAGAAACGTCAACTTGAATAACACATTGTTTCAAAAAAATTAAATAATTTAAGAAATTTAAAAAAATGCATTTTCATTTTTAAATTAAAAAAGCTCAATTTTAAATTGTATTGTACACGATTTCTAGAAAAATTATACTTTTTTAAAAATATAAAAAAATATGTAAATTAAGCTAGAAAATTCAACACGAATAAAAGATCGTTTCAAAAAATATTAACTAATTTAAAAAATTTTAAAAAATGCTTTTTCATTTTCAAATTAAAAAATTCTCAATTTTTCCAGTGTATACTACACGATTTCTAAAAAAATTATTGCTATTTTAAAAGTATAAAAAATTAAGTAAATTGAGCTAGAAACTTCAACGTGAATAACACATTGTTTCAAAAAAATTTACAAATTTAAGAAATTTAAATAAAGGCATTTTAACTTTCAAATTAAAAAACGCTCAATTTTTAAAGTGTATACTTCACAATTTGTAGAAAAGTTATTTCTATTTTTAAAAAATTAAAAATTATGTAAATTCAGCTAGAAACTTCAACGTGAATAAACTAATTTTTGAAATTTTAAAAAAATGCGTTCACGTTTTAAATTAAAAAACACTCAATTTTGCAAGTGTATAGTATACGATTTCTAGGAAAATTATTGCTATTTTAAAAATATAATTTTTTTTTAAAATTAAGCTAGAAACTTCAACGTGAATAACAGTTTGTTTCTAAAAAATTAACTAATTTAAGAAATTTAAAAAAAAAATGCATTTTCATTTTCAAATTAAAAAATGCTCAATTTTTCAAGTATATACTACACGATTTCTAGAAAATTTATTGCTTTTTTAATAATATAAAAAAAAATTAGTAAATTTAGCTTAAAACTTCAACATGAATAACACACGGTTTCAATAAATGAACTAATTTAAGAAATTTAAAAAAAAATGCATTTTCATTTTCAAATTATAAGACGCTCAGTTTGTCTAGTAAAATTATTTGTATTTTAAAAATATAAAAAGTTATGTATATTAATAGTTAGAAACTTCAACGTGAATAACACATTGTGTCAAAAAAAATTAACTAATTTTAGAAATTTAAAATAATTCAATTTCACTTTCAAATTATAAATTGCTCAATTTTTGAAGTGTATAGTACACGATTTCTAAAAAAATTATTGCTGTTTTAAAAATATAAAAAATTATGTAAATTAAGCTAGAAACTTCAACGTGAATAAAACATTGTTTCAAAAAAAATTAACTAATTTTATACATTTAAAATAATGCAATTTACTTTTTAAATTATAAATTGCTGAATTTTTCAAGTGTATAGTACACGATTTCTAAAAAATTTATTGCTATTTTAAAAATATAAAAATTATTGTAAATTAAGCTAGAAACTTTAACATGAATAAAACATTGTTTCAAGAAATTTGACTAATTTATGAAATTTTTTTAAAAAAAATGCTTTGTAGTTTTTAAATTAAAAAACACTCAATTTTTCAAGTGTATAGTACACGATTTCTAGAAAAATTATTGAATTTATAAAAATATAAAAATTATGTAAATTAAGCTAAAAAATTCATTGTGAATAACACATGGTTTCAAAAAAATTAACGAATTTAAGAAATTTTAAAAATGCTTTTTCGTTTTTAAATTCAAAAACGCTCAATTTTTCAAGTGTATACTACACAATTTCTAGAAAAATATTTCTATTTTAAAAATATAAAAAATTATGTAAATTAAGCTAGAAACTTCAACGTAAATAGCACATTATTTCAAAAAAATTAACTAATTTAATAAATTTAAAAAATGCATTCTCATTTTTTAATTAAAAAACGCTCAATTTTTCAAATTTATAGTACACGATTTATAGAAAAATTATTGCAATTTTAAAATTATAAAAAAATATGTAAATTAAGGTAGAAACTTCAACGCGAATAACACATTGTTTCAAAAAAATAAACTAATTTAAAAAATGCATTTTAAATTTTAAATTTAAAAACACTCATTTTTTTAAGTCTATAGTACACGATTTCTAAAAAAACTATTACAATTTTAAAAATATATAAAATTGTGTAAATTAAGCTAGAAAGTTCTATGTGAATATCACATTGTTTTAAAAAAATTAACTATTTTAAGAAATTTTAAAAAAATGCATTTTCATTTTCAAATTTAAAATTGCTCAATTTTTCAAGTGTATAATACACGTTTTCTAAATAACATATTGATAATTTAAAAATATAAAAAATTATGTAAATTAAGCTAGAAATTTCAAGGTGAATAACAGTTTGTTTCAAAAAAATTAACCAATTTAAGAAAGTTAAAAAAAATGCATTTTCATTTTCAAATTAAAAAATACTCAATTTTTCAAGTGTACTACACGATTTCTACAAAAAATTATTGTTGTTTTAAAAATATAAAAAATTTATTGTTGTACCCAAGAACCCTAACTTTACCCAATGACTTGATGATCCCTAATTTTCACAAATGCAAGTTATTAGTACCTATTAGGACTCATTTGCAAGCTTGCATGTTAAGAATGGGGTTGAGAGACCATTTGCCTCAAGAATGGGGGTTTGACCCAAAAATAGAGAAGTGGCTTTGCATGTCTTACCTATGTGTTTCAATGGCTTCCCCAAGCTCACAAACTTCCATCACCAAGGCATAATGTGAAGAAACAATGGAGGAAATCTTGGTTCCTCAAGAAGAGAAGAAGATGATGAAATTTTCAGAAGAGTGGGAGAGTCAGAGGGCGTGGGAGAGAAGAGAGGAAAATGAGGGTTTTTATCAATTTTAACATCTTCTTAAGTTTTGTAAATAGGTCCTTCTTCCAATCTTTTAAAAAATTGCTTTCTAGTCCTTCTCCCTTTTTCTCTTGTTAGAATTCCTACAAACCCTTAAATTCCCAATTTCTTCTAAGGAACCACGGATTCCTATTTGGGAATTTGTGGGATGTTACAGTGAATACCATATTGTTTCAAAAAAATTAACTAAGTTCTGTAAATTAATCTAGAAACTTCAAGGTGAATAACACATTGTTTCATAAAAATGAACTAATTTAAGATATTTAAAAAATGCACTTTCATTTTAATATTAAAAAACACTCAATTTTTCAATTGTATATGATTTCTAAAAAAATAATTGATATTTTAAAAATATAAAAAAATTATGTAAATTACCCTAG
This sequence comes from Cyamopsis tetragonoloba, assembly GCA_037177725.1. Classification (NCBI taxonomy): domain Eukaryota; kingdom Viridiplantae; phylum Streptophyta; class Magnoliopsida; order Fabales; family Fabaceae; genus Cyamopsis; species Cyamopsis tetragonoloba. Next base: position 47,446,426 of record CM074122.1, on the reverse strand, counting down.
AAACTTCAACGTGAATAACACATGGTTTCAAAAAATAACCAATTTAAGAAATTTGAAAAATGCATTTTCATTTTTAAATAAAAAAACACTCAATTTTTCAAGTGTATAGTACACGATTTCTAGAAAATTATTACAATTTTAAAAATAAAAAGTATGTTAATTAATCTAGAAACTTCAAAGTAAATAACACATTGTTTCATAAAAATTAAATAATTTAAGATATTTAAAAAATTCATTTTCATTTTTAAATTAAAAAATACTCAATTTTTCAAGTGTTTGGTACACTTTTTCTAGAAAAACTATTGCAATTTTAAAAATTAAAAAATTATATAAATTAATTTAGAAACTTTAACGTGAATAACACAATGTTTTATAAAAATTAATAAATTTGAGAAATTTAAAAAAATGCATTTACATTTAAAATTTAAAAACACTCAAATTTTCAAGTATAGTACACGATTTGTAGAAAAATTATTGCAATTTTAAAAATATAAAAAATTATGTAAATTAAACTAGAAATTTTAACGTGAATAACACATTGTTTCAAAAAAATTAACTAATTAAGAAATACAAAAAAATCATTTTCATTTTTTAATTAAAAAATGCTCAATTTTTCAAGTGTAAAAATATAAAAAATTATGTAAATTAAGCTAGAAACTTCAACGTGAAAAACACATTATTTTTTTAAAAATTAACTAATTTGAGAATTTTAAACAATTCATTTTAATTTTTAAATTAAAAAAACTCAATTTTTTAAGTGTATAGCACATAATTTCTCAAAAAATTATTGCAATTTTAAATAAAAAAATTATGTAAATTAAGCAAGAAACTTGAACGTGAATAACACAATGTTTTAAAAAAATTAATAAATTTTACAAATTTAAAAAAATGCGTTTCCATTTTAAATTAAAAAATATTCAAATATTCAAGTGTATAGTACATGATTTCTACAAAAATTATTGCATTTTTAAAAAGACAAAAAAATTATTTAAATTAAGCTAGCAACTTCAACGTGAATAACACATTGTTTCAAAAAAATTAACTAATTTAAGAAATTTAAAAAATACATTTTCATTTTCAAATTAAAAAACGCTCAATTTTTCAAGTTTACAGTACACGATTTCTAAAAAATATTTTGCAATTTAAAAAAATATTAAAAACTATGTAAATTAAGCTAGAAACTTCAACGTGAATAAAACATTGTTTCAAAAAAATTAATTTATTTAAGAAATTTAAAAAAATGCATTTTACTTTTTAAATTAAAAAACACTCAATTTTTCAAGTGTATTGTAACATCCCAAATTTCTAATCTCCTAGAGTAGATTATTTAAATTCACAGTTATGTCCATAGGGGGCTATTTTAGAAGAGATAAGGAATTTAGGGAACTAAAATAAATTATAAAGCATATAGGATTAAGGGAAATGAACTAGGTTATGATATGAAAACAACTAGAGGTTTTAAAATGTAGCAGGGTGGACTTAGGGGATTAAAATATAAAATTAGAAAGTTGTAACTATATCCTTGTGGTTTTATCTATTTAAATTATGTTAAGTTGAACTTTTATTAAATTTTATAAAGACAAGGACCTAGGTGCAATTTTTAATAAATTAAAACTTAGGACTACGCTCTTACCATGCACTCTCCCTCACCTAACCACTACACCCTCACTTATTTCACTCTCACTCACGTACACACACATCACAACAATCAAACAAAAAGTTGAAAGAAATGAAGAGAGAGGGTGGCAAGAGAGAAAAGAGGAGGTGGTGGTGAAAACCACTTTGAGTGCTTGCATGGTGGCTTTTCGGCCGTCGGTTGCCGCCGGAGTAGTTGAAGAAAATGATCTACGCGTCGGGAACTCCAATTCTACCGGTTTAGAATCTTTCACGGTGAAATTTAGAGATTGAGTTTAGAGCTCCAATTCTAAGGCAACCCCACTAAACCCCAAACATAAAACTCCAATTAGGGAAATTAGGAATTTGAGTGATTTATATTGAATTAGATGAAGTTAATATGATTTTGAGGAATTGAGATGGAAAGGAGGATTGAAATTTGTGAAAAGTTGATCAAGACCATTTTCCCCTGTTTTGGAACAATTTGAACTGGATTTTTGAATTGGTTTAAATTGAAATTTGACTTCAAGGCCTTCATAAGAGTTGTAGAGCACCCTCTTAGCTTTCAAATGATTTTAGTTTCACTGAGGTCTAAAACTCTAGTTATGACCATATTATTGAGACATGGTCTATGTGAAAGTATCTGTTGTTGATTGCACATCCCTGTCAAAGATGACTATTTTTGACAATTAAACTTTTAGAACTAGATTTTGTGATCTTCATAAGAGTTGTATAGAATCCTCTTAGCTTTCAAATTCTTTTGGTTTCACTCAATTTGGAGGCCTACAACTCAAGTTATGGCCAAAATACGAACAAGGGTGTGCACACCTTCCTGGCTGTGCGCACAAGATTGGGCAGTAGCTCCAAGGGTGAATTAAGGTGCGCACACCTTCCTGGGCTGTGCGCACAAGATTGGGCAGTAGCTCCAAGGGTGAATTAAGGTGCGCACACCTTCCTGGGCTGTGCGCACAAGATTGTGTTTGACAGCTTCTAAGTGTTTTCTACATCTTTTCTTCAACTTTCTTCATTCTTTCCTTCATTATTCAAGTCCAATCCTCTAAATTCAACACTTCTCCATGCTTTATTCCTACATGAACATAATCAAACAAAATGCAATGTAAATATAATGAATCCATTTCTAGGATAGGAATGAATAAAATTTGGTTCATGTGACTTATAAAGATGTATTAGGATCATGGAGATGTTGTGGTATGTGTTATGACATGAATGATAAATGATGAATGATGAATGTGGAATGCAAATGATATGAGTTGAATATGAAATGCATGATAATATTTGATGTGAAATGAAAATGAAATTTAAAGACAAGTTTAAGCTTTCCCCCATCAACGGATGTTGAGTAAGCGGGTTGATTCCCACCGGTTACACACCGGGTAAGCGGACAAGCATGAAAAGATTGAGAATGTAGGGTCTCCCAATGAATGGGGTAAGATGGCCTGAACTAGTAGGGTTGTCCTGTGACTGGCAGATGACCCGAAAGAAAGGACTATTCCAATGAACGGGTAAGGAAGTCCTGGACTATTCCCAATGAACGGGGTCAAGATAGCCCGACAGTTGATCACGGTAGGGATGCTTGCCGTGGTCTATGATTGAGCTCAGATGCGCGTTGCTGCCAGGTGCCTATGGTGAAGTCTAGTGCACGAGGCTTCCATAAAAGACTAAAGAAAAGAATGAAACAAGTATGATAATGAAAGATCATGGCATGCATACATTTATAATTGTCATTACATGCATTATGTTTGAATATATTGCATTGGATTGATTGTGTGATAGGAATTAGATGGGGTATTTTCCTGTTAAACTGGCTGCGATATGGTATAAGTGTTTTTAAAAGTGTCGGGGGTTACTCAGTTATATGTTTACATATAACTGACGGTTACCATATCGCAGGTATCAGAAGATTATGAAGCGAAAGCCACACATAAGACGAATTGTGGGCTTTTCTTAGGTATAGCCACACATGGTGAACCTAAGTCTCAAGTTCATATGTTAATTTGTTAAGCTGTATAGGAATCTATATAAGTTAAAAGAGTTGTAATCATTATTATTAATTATTGTAAAGTAGAATTATTGCATTTTTAAAAATATAAATTATGTGAATTAAGCTAGAAACTTCAACGTGAATAACACATTGCTTCAAAAAAATTAAGTATTTTAAGAAATGTTAAAAAAAATGCATTTTAGTTTTTAAATTAAAAAACACTCAATTTTTCAAGTATTTAGTAGACGATTTCTAGAAAAATTATTAAATTTATAAAAATATAAATAATTAGGTAAATTAAGCTAGAAACTTCAACGTAAATAACAAATCGTTGCAAAAAAATAACTAATTTAAGAAATTTCAAAAATGAATTTTAATTTTTAAATTAAAAAAACTTATTATTTTAAGTGTATAGTACATGATTTCTAGAAAAATTATTGCAATTTTTAAAATATAAAAAATTAAGTAAATTAAGCAAGAAACTTGAACGTCAATAACACAATATTTTAAACAAATTAGTAAATTTTAGAAATATAAAAAAAATGCATTTACATATTAAATTAAAAAAAAACTCAATTTTTCAAGTGTATATAGTACACGATTTCTATAAAAATTATTGCATTTTTAAAAATATAAAAAAATTATGTAAATTAAGTTAGCAACTTCAACGTGAATAACACAGTGTTTCAAAAAATTAACTAATTTAAGAAATTTAAAAAATGCATTTTCATTTTCAAATTAAAAATGCTCAATTTTTCAAGTGTATAGTACACGATTTCTAGAAAATCTATTGCAATTTACAAAATATAAAAAACTATGTAAATTAAGCTAGAAACTTCAACATGAATAAAACATTGTTTTAAAAAAAATTCATTTTAGTTTTTAAATTAAAAAATACTCAATTTTTCAAGTGTATAGTACATGATTTCTAGAAAAATTATTAAATTTTTAAATATATAAAAAATTAGGTAAATTAAGTTAGAAACTTCAACGTGACTAACACATTGTTTCAGAAAAAATAACTAATTTAAGAAATTTAAAAAATGCATTTTCATTTTTTAATTAAAAAACGCTCAATTTTTCAAGTGTACACGATTTATAGAAAAATATTGATATTTTCAAAATATAAAAAATTATGTAAATTAATCTAGAAACTTCCACGTGAATAACACATTGTTTCAAAAAAATAACTAATTTAAGATATTTAAAAAATTTATTTTCATTTTTAAATTAAAAAACACTCATTTTTTAAAGTGTATAGTACACTTTTTCTAGAAAAATTATTGCAATTTTAAAAATATAAAAAATTATGTAAAATAAGCGAGAAACTTCAACGTGAATAAAAAATAGTTTCAAAAACAATTAACTAATTTAAGATATTTAAAAAAATTCATTTTAGTTTTTAAATTATAAACACTCAATTTTTCAAGTGTATAGTACACGATTTCTAGAAAAACTATTAAATATATAAAAATATAAAAAATTAGGTAAATTAAGCTAGAAACTTCAACGTCAATAACACTATTCACTCTGTTTCAAAAAAATTAATTAATTTAAGAAAATTAAAAAATGCATTTTAATTTTTTAATAAAAAATGCTCAATTTTTCAAATGTATAATACACGATTTCTAGAATAATTATTGCAATTTTGAAAGTATAAAAAAATTTGTAAATGAAACTAAAAACTTGAACGCGAATAACACATTGTTTTAAAAAATTAATAAATTTTAAAAATTTAAAAAAATGCTTTTACATTTTAAATTAAAAAAACTCAATTTTTCAAGTGTATAGTACACGATTTCGAGAAAACTTTTTGCAATTTCGAAAGTATAAAAAATTATTTTGAATTAAGGTAGAAACAACGTGAATAAAATATTGTTTAAAAAAAATTAAATAATTTAAGATATTTAAAATAATTAATTTTAGTTTTTTAATTAAAAAACACTAAATTTTTTAAGTGTGTAGTATACACTTTCTAGAAAAATTATTGCATTTATAAAAATATTAAAAACTATGTAAATTAAGCTAGAAACTTCAAAGTGAATAAAACATTGTTTAAAAAAATTAACTAATTTAAGAAATTTAAAATATGCATTTTCATTTTTTAATTAGAAAACGCTCAATTTTTAAAGTGTATAGTACACGATTTCTAGAAAAATTATTGCAGTTTTAAAAATATAAAAAATTATGTAAATTAAGTAGAAACTTCAACCCGAATAATACATTGTTTCAAAATAATTAACTAATTTAAGAAATTTAATGAATGCGTTTTAATTTTTTAATTGAAAAAACTTATTATTTTAAGTGTATAGTACAAGATTTCTAGAAAATTTATTGGAATTTTAAAAATATAAAAAATTATGTATATTGAGCAATAAACTTGAACGTGAATAACACAATGTTTTAAAAAAATTAATAATTTTTAGAAATTTAAAAAAAATCGTTTACATTTTAAATTAAAAAACACTCAAATTTTCAAGTGTATAGTACACGATTTCTAGAAAAATCATTGCATTTTTAAAAATATAAAAAAACTATGTAAATTAAACTAGAAATTTCAACGTCAATAACACATTGTTTCAAAAAAATTAACTAATTTAAGATATTTAAAAAATGTATTTTCATTTTCAAATTAAAAAACGTTCAATTTTTCAAGTGTAGAGTACACGATTTATGGAAAATTTATTGCAAATTTTAAAATATAAAAATCATGTAAATTATGTTAGAAACTTCAACGTGAATAACACATTTTTTCAAACTAAAATTAACTAATTTAAGAAATTTAAAAAATGCATTTTCATTTTAAATTAAAAGACACTCAATTTTTCAAGTGTATAGTACACAATTTCTAGAGAAATATTGATATTTTAAAAATATAAAAAATTATTTAACTTAATTGTAACATCTCACAAATTCCCAAATAGGAAATTAGTGGTTCCTTAGAAGAAATTGGGAATTTAAGGGTTTGTAGAAATTCTAACAAGTGAAAGGAGCAGGACTAGAAAGCAATTTTTAAAAAGATTGGGAGAAGGACCAAATTGCAAAACTTAATGAGATGTTAAATTTGACTAAAACTTTCATTTTCCTCTCTTCCCTCCCACACCCTCCCACTCTATCTTGATTCTCAAAATTTCCTCTTCTTCTTCCTCTCTTCTACTCTCATAGGGTTTGGATTTCCAACCCAAATCAAGAGAAATCCTTCACCAACCTTGTCCATTGGAGCTTGGAGGAGCCATTTGTGAGCTTGAAAGAAGCAATTGAAGCACATAGGTAAGACATGCACACTCATTTCTCCATTTTGGGTCAAACCCCCATTCTTGAGGCAAATAATCTCTAAACCCCATTCTCAACATGCAAGTTTGCAAATGAGTCGCAATGGGTACTAATAGCTTGCAATTGTGAATATTAGGGATTTTCAAGTCACTTGGGTGAAGCTAGGGTCTTGGATGCATTTGGAGAAGATAAGGATTTTGGAAACTCAACTTGGAAAGGTAACCCCACTAAACCCCAAGTAGACTAGTTAGGAAATAGAAAATGGTATGAGGTTAGGTTTGAAATTGTGAAACTATAAGATTTAGTTTTGATGCATGTTGCTTCATATTGGACCATTGTGAATAAGTATAATAAATTGTGATTTTAGCTTGTTTGTGTGTGTATGAGTGCTAATGTGAATTGTGGTTGTATGAAAATATGTTGCTTGTAGACCATGTGAGGAAACGAAATTGAAATGGGAGAGTTCTTGTTGGAAATGTTATGTGATAGTGTGAATTAAGAAGTAAGGGGTGAGTGTGTTGAAAGTGTGTTTTGTGGCCTTAATGTGAAGTTGAATTTTGAAGCAATTGATATTTGAATCATGCTAATTTGCACTTGATTTATGATAATTTGATTGCATATGTGTGAATTTGTTGTGCCATAATGTGGGTAGTTTTTTGGAAGTGAAAATGGGGTCAAGGAAGGAGGTTGAAAGGAAAGAAACTGAGTTTTTAGTGAAATTCGCAAAAAGCTGTCATCTGTCGCTGGGCTCGAGCACGAGGACAAAATTCCTGGCAGTGGCAAATGGATGTCTGGCGCTCAAGCGCTAGGATTGGGGCTCGAGCGCCAGAATGAAATTCCTGGCAGTGGAAAAACATTGCCTGGCGCTCGAGCGCCAAAATGAGCGCTCAAGCGCCACTGTACCTCCTTGACCTGTTTTAGCCTCCAAAATGCATTGTAAACTTGTTTCTAGGATGGGAATGCATGAAAATAGGCTTATAGGACTTAGTAACATGATTTAGGGTTATGAAATGATATGGCAAACTCTTTGATTTGAATTGTGAAATTGTCTTGTGATGAATGTTGAATGAAAATGCATGATAACTTGTAAAATGAAATTAAATGATAAGATAAGCTTTCCCCCTCAACAGATGTTGAGTAAGCGGGTTGATTCCCACCGATTACACACCGGGTAAGTGGACAAACATGAAAAGATTGAGAATGTAGGGTCTCCCAATGAACAGGGTAACATGGTCTGAACTAGTAGGATTGCCCGGTAACCGGGAAGATGGCCTGAAATAAAGGACTATCCCGATAAATGGGGTAAGATAGTCCTGGGCTATCCTAGTGAATGGGGTAAGATAGCCCAACAGTTGATCACGGTAGGGACGCTTGCCGTGATCCCATGATTAAGCTCAAGTGCGCGCTACTGTCATGCGCCTTGGGAGGAGTCTTGTGCACGATGCTTTTCCGTAAAAGACTAAAGAAAATAAATGAATTAAGTATGATAATGAAAGATCACGTCATGCATACATTTATACTTGTCATATCATGCATTGAGTGTGAATATGTTGCATTTGATTGATTGTGTGTGATAGGAACCAAATGAGGTATTTTTCCAGTTAGACTGACTGTAATATGGTATAAAAGTATTTTCAAAATGCCGGGGATTACTCAGTTATATGTTTACATATAGCTGACGGTTACCATATTGGAGGAGATTCGGAATATGAAGACTTTAGTGCTTGAAGACCCATTCCCTTAGCCATGTAGTATTTTGAATATTTTGATATGTATTTTGGGGTAGCCAACCCTTCCCTGTAGCATGCTCCTTGGCTATCGTTATTGGACATATTTCTCTGGCATGTAGTAAATATTTAAACTTATTATCTTTCCCTATGGACTTATGTATTTTGATAGGGCCTATGATATCCCCTTAGACTAAGCACTATGTAACTCATGTAGGTGAACTATCTATGATGTATATTACTTGACAAATGTTTTTCAAAAAAAAAAACTTAGCCTTAAATTTTGTTAGGTGTTACATTAATCTAGAAACTTTCACGTGAATAACACATTGTTTCGAAAATAATAATTAATTTAAGATATTTAAAAATTTTATTTTCATTTTTAGAGTAAAAAACACTCATTTTTTCAAGTGTATAGTACACTTTTTCTAGAAAAACTATTGCAATTTTAAAAATATAAAAAATTGTGTAAATTAAGCGAGAAACTTCAATGTGAATAAAACATTGTTTAAAAAAAATTAACTATATTAAGAAATTTAAAAAAAATGCTTTTTAGTTTTTAAATTAAAAAACACTCAATTTTTCAAGTGTATAGTACACGATTTCTAGAAAAGTTATTGATAGTATAAAAATATAAAAAATTAGCTAAATTAAGCTAGAAAATTCAACGTGAATAACACTCTGTTTCAAAAAAATTAACTAATTTAAGAAATTTAAAAAATGCATTTTAATTATTTAATTAAAAAACGCTCAATTTTTCAAGTGTATACTACACGGTTTCTAGAAAAATTATTGCAATTTTGAAAGTATAAAATTTTTTGAAAATTAAGCCAGAAACTTGAACGCGAATAACACATTGTTTTAAAAAAATTAATAAATTTTAGAAATTTAAAAAAAATGCGTTTACATTTTAAATTAAAAAACACTCAATTTTTCAAGTATATAGTACACGATTTCTAGAAAAAATTATTGCAATTTCGAAAATATAAAAAAATTTGTAAATTAAGCTAGAAACTTCAACGCAAATAACACATTGTTTCAAAAAAATAACTAATTTAAGAAATTTCAAAAATGAATTTTAATTTTTAAATTAAAAAAACTGATTATTTTAAGTGTATAGTATATGATTTCTAGAAAAATTATTGCAATTTTTAAAATATAAAAAATTAAGTAAATTAAGCAAGAAACTTGAACGTGAATAACACAATATTTTAAAAAAATTAGTAAATTTTAGAAATATAAAAAAAATGCATTTACATATTAAATTTAAAAAAACTCAATTTTTCAAGTGTATATAGTACACGATTTCTATAAAAATTATTGCATTTTTAAAAATATAAAAAAATTATGTAAATTAAGCTAGCAACTTCAACGTGAATAACACAGTGTTTCAAAAAATTAACTAATTTAAGAAATTTAAAAAATGCATTTTCATTTTCAAATTAAAAATGCTCAATTTTTCAAGTGTATAGTACACGATTTCTAGAAAATCTATTGCAATTTACAAAGTATAAAAAGCTATGTAAAATAAGCTAGAAACTTCAACGTGAAGAAAACATTGTTTCTATAAAATTCACTAATTTAAGAAATTTAAAAAAATGCATTTTAGTTTTTAAATTAAAAAACACTCAATTTTTCAAGTGTATAGTACAAGATTTCTAGAAAAATTATTGAATTTATAAAAATATAAAAAATTAGCTAAATTAAGTTAGAAACTTCAACATGACTAACACATTGTTTCAAAAAAATAACTAATTTAAGAAGTTTAAAAAAGCATTTTCATTTTTTAATTAAAAAACGCTCAATTTTTTAAGTGTATAGTATAGGATTTCTAGAAAAATATTCATATTTTAAAAATATAAAAAAATATGTAAATTAATCTAGAAACTTCCACGTGAATAACACATTGTTTCAAAAAAATAACTAATTTAAGATATTTAAAAAATTTATTTTCATTTTTAAATTAAAAAACAGTCATTTTTTCAAGTGTATAGTACACTTTTTCTAGAAAAATTATTACAATTTTAAAAATATAAAAAATTATGTAAAATAAGCGAGAAACTTCAACGTGAATAAAAAATTATTTCAAAAACAATTAACTTATTTAAGATATTTAAAAAAATCCATTTTAGTTTTTAAAATATAAAACACTACATTTTTCAAGTGTATAGTATACGATTTCTAGAAAAACTATTGAATTTATAAAAATATAAAAAATTAAGTAAATTAAGCTAGAAACTTCAACGTGAATAACACTCTGTTTCCAAAAAATTAATTAATTTAAGAAATTTAAAAAATAAATTTAAATTTTTAATTAAAAAATGCTCAATTTTTCAAATGTATACTACACGATTTCTTGAAAAATTATTGCACTTTTTAAAGTATAAATTTTTTTTGTAAATTAAGCTAGAAAATTTAACGCGAATAACACATTGTTTTATAAAATTAATAAATTTTAGAAATTTAAAAAAATGCTTTTACATTTGAAATTAAAAAACACTCAATTTTTCAAGTGTATAGTACACGATTTCGAGAAAACTTTTTGCAATTTCGAAAGTATAAAAAATTATTTTGAATTAAGGTAGAAATATCAACGTGAATTAAACATTGTTTCAAAAAAATTAAATAATTTAAGATATTCAAAATAGTTAATTTTAGTTTTTTAATTAAAAAACACTAAATGTTTCATGCGTGTAGTATACAATTTCTAGAAAATTTATTGAATTTATAAAAATCTAAAAAACTATGTAAATTAAGCTAAAAACTTCAAAGTGAATAAAACATTGTTTAAAAAAAATTAACTAATTTAAGAAATTTAAAATATGCATTTTCATTTTTTAATTAGAAAAGACTTAATCTTTCAAGTGTATAGTACACGATTTCTAGAAAAATTATTTCAATTTCGAAAATATAAAAAAATTTGTAAATTAAGCTAGAAACTTCAACGCGAATTACACAATGTTTCAAAAAATAACTAATTTAAGAAATTTAAAAAATGAATTTTAATTTTTAAATTAAAAAAATTAATTATTTTAAATGTATAGTACACGATTTCTAGAAAAATATTGATATTTTAAAATTATAAAAAATTATGTAAATTAATCTAGAACTTTCCACGTGAATAACATATTTTTCAAAAGAATAACTAATTTAAGATATTTAAAAAATTTATTTTCATTTTTAAATTAAAAACCATTCATTTTTTCAAGTGTATAGTACATTTTTTCTAGAAAAATTATTGCAATTTTAAAAATATAAAAAATTATGTAAAATAAGCGAGAAACATCATCATGAATGAAAAATTATTTCAAAAACAATTAACTTATTTAAGATATTTAAAAAAATGCATTTTAGTTTTCAAATTGTAAAACACTCAATTTTTCAAATGTATAGTATATAATTTCTAGAAAAACTATTGAATTTATAAAAATATAAAAAATTAGGAAAATTAAGCTAGAAACTTCAACGTCAATAACACTCCGTTTCAAAAAAATTAATTAATTTAAGAAATTTAAAAAATAAATTTTAATTTTTTAATTAAAAAATGCTCAATTTTTCAAATGTATAGTACACGATTTCTAGAAAAATTATTGTAATTTTTAAAGTATAAAAAAATTTGTAAATTAAGCTAGAAACTTCGACGCGAATAACACATTGTTTTATAAAATTAATAAATTTTAGAAATTTAAAAAAATGCTTTTACATTTGAAATTAAAAACACTCAATTTTTCAAGTGTATAGTACACGATTTCGAGAAAAATTATTGCAATTTCAAAAGTACAAAAAATTATTTAAATTAAGGTAGAAACATCAACGTGAATAAAACATTATTTCGAAAAAATTAAATAATTTAAGATATTCAAAATAATTAATTTTAGTTTTTTAATTAAAAAACACTAAATTTTTCAAGTGTGTAGTATACAATTTCTAGAAAATTTATTGCATTTATAAAAATTTAAAAAACTATGTAAATTAAGCTAGAAACTTCAAAGTGAATAAAACTTTGTTTAAAAAAAATTAACTAATTTAAGAAATTTAAATATGCATTTTCATTTTCTAATTAGAAAACACTCAATCTTTCTCAAATGTATAGTACACGATTTCTAGAAAAATTATTTCAATTTCGAAAATATAAAAAAATTTGTAAATTAAGCTAGAAACTTCAACGCGAATAACACATTGTTTCAAAAAAATAACTAATTTAAGAATTTTCAAAAATTAATTTTAAATTAGAAAAATTAATTATTTTAAGTGTATAGTACACGATTTCTAGAAAAATTATTGTATTTTTAAAAATATAAAAAAAATTATGTAAATTAAGCTAGCAACTTCAACGTGAATAACACATTTTTTCAAAAAAATTAACTAATTTAAGAATTTTAAAAAATGCATTTTCATTTTCAAATTAAAAAACGCTCAATTTTTCAAGTGTATAGCACACGATTTCTAGAAAAATTATTGCAATTAAAAAAATATAAAAATTATGTAAATTAAGTTTGAAAGTTCAACGTGAATAACACATTGTTTCAAAAAAAATTAACTAATTTAAGAGATTTGAAAAAATATATTGTCATTTTTAAATTAAAAAACAATCAAATTTTCAAGTGTATATAGTACACGATTTCTTTAAAAATAATTGCAATTTTGAAAATAAAAAAATTATAAAAATTAAGCTAGAAACTTCAACCTGAATAATACATTGTTTAATAAAATTTAACTATTTAAAGAAATTTAAAAAAAAATCATTTTCATTTTAAATTAAAAAACACTCAATTTTTAGAAAAATTTTAGTACATGATTTCTAGAAATCTTTTTGCAATTTTATAATATAAAAATTATGTATATTAAGCTAGCAACTTCAATGTGAATAACACATTGTTTCAAAAACATTACCTAATTTAATAAATTTAAAAAATGCATTTTCATTTTCAAATTAAAAAAACGCTCAATTTTTCAAGTGTATAGTACATGATTTATAGAAAAATTATTGCAATTTAAAAAAATATAAAAAATTATGTACATTAAACTAGAAACTTGAACGTGAATAACACATTGTTTCAAAAAAATTAACTAATTTAATAAATTTAAAAAAAATTCATTTTTATTTCAAAATTAAAAAACACTCAATTTTTTAAGTGTATAGTACACTATTTCTAGAATAATTATTGTTATTTTAAAAATATAAAAAATTATTTAAATTAACCTAAAAATTTCAACGGGAATATCACATTGTTTCATAAAAATTAAATAATTTAAAAAGTTTAAAAAAATTCATTTTTACTTTTAAATTAAAAAACACTAATATTTTCAAGTGTATAGTACATGATTTATTTAAAAATTATTGCAATTTTAAAAATAAAAAAATTATAAAAATTAGGCTAAAAACTTCAACGTGAATAACACATTGTTTAATAAAAATTGATTAATTAAAGAAATTTAAAAAAATGCCTTTGCATTTTTAAATTAAAAAACACTTATTTTTTAAGTGTATATTACACGATTTATAGAAAAATTATTGCAATTTTAAAAAAGTAAAAAGTTATGTAAATTAAGTTAGAAACTTGAACGTGAATAACACAATAAATTTTAAAAATTAAATAAATTTTGAAATTTAAAAAAGTGTATAGTACACTATTTCTAGAAAAATTATTTCTATTTTAAAAATATAAAAAATTATGTAAATTAAACTAGAAAATTAAACCTGAATAACACAATGTTTTGAAAAAACTAATAAATTTTTGAAATTTATTAAAATTCATTTATATTTTAAATTAAAAAACATTTAATTTTTCAAGAGTATAGTAAACTATTTTTAGAAAAATTATTGCAATTTTAAAAATCTAAAAAATTATGCTATAAACTTTAATGTGAATAACACATTGTTTCATAAAAATTAACTAATTCAAGAAATTTAAAAAAATGCATTTTCATTTTTAAATTAAAAACACTCAATTTTTCAAGTGTATAACACAATTTCTAGAAAAACTATTGCTATTTTAAAAATATAAAAAGTTATGTAAATTAAGATAGAAACTTCAACGTAAATAACACATTTTTCATAAAAATAACTAATTTAAGAAATTTAAAAAAATACATTTTCATTTTTAAATTAAAAAACACTCAATTTTTCAAGTGTTATAGTACACGATTTCTTGAAAAATTATTGCAATTTAAAAAATCTAAAAAATTATGAAAATTAATATAGAAACTTCAACGTGAATAACACATTGTTTCATAAAAATTAACTAATTTAAGAAATTTAAAAAACTGCATTTTAATTTTTAAATTAAAAAAAGACTTAATTTTAAAAGTGTATAGTACACGATTTCTAGAAAAGTTATTGCAATTTTAAAAATATAAAAATTATGTAAATTAAGCTAAAAACTTCAACTCAAATAACACTTTGTTTCAAAAAAATTAACTAATTTAAGTAATTTAAAAAATGCGTTTTCATTTTTAAATTAAAAAACACTCAATTTTTCAAGTGTATAGTACACGATTTTTATAAAAATTATTGCAATTTTAAAAATAACTAAAATTATATAAATTAATCTAGAAACTTCAACGTGAATAACACATTGCTTCAAAAAAATTAACTAATTTAAGAAATTTAACAAATGCATTTTAATTTTTAAATTTAAAAATACTCATTTTTTTAAGTGTATATTGCAATTTTAAAAATATAAAAAAATTATGTAAATTAAGTTAGAAACTTGAATGTGAATAACACATTAAATTTTAAAAATTAAATAACTTTTGAAATTTAAAAAAATGTATTTACATTTTAAATTAAAAAACATTCAATTTTTCAAGAGTATAGTACACAATTTCTAGAAAAATTATTGCAATTTTAAAAATTCAAAAAAATTATTAAAATTAAGCTAGAAGCATCAACATGAATAACACATTGTTTGATAAAAATTAACTAATTTAAGAAATTTAAAAAAACGCATTTTCATTTACAAATTAAAAAACGCTCAAATTTTCAAGTGAATAATACACAATTTCTAGAAAAATTATTGCTATTTTAAAAATATAAAAATTATCTAAATTAAGCTAGAAATTTGAACATGAAGAAAACATTGTCTCAAAAAAAATATAACTAATTTAAGAAATTTAAAAAAATGCATTTTAATTTTTAAATTAAAAAATACTCAATTTTTCAAGTGTATACACTTGAAAAATAAATTGTCTTTCGAAATAAAAATGAACAAGCGATTTTTAAACTACATAAATTATTTCAAGCATTCGGACAATAATGTATTATTCACTTTAAGTTTCTAACTTAATTTACTTAACTTTTTTATATTTTTTAAAATTGCAACAGTTGTTTAGAGAGCGTGTACTATAAACTTGAAGAATTGGGTGTTTTTCGAAATGAAAATAAAAAGGGTGTTTTTAAATTAGTCAAATTATTTGAAGTTTTCTGAAAATAATGTATTATCCATTTAGAATATTCTAATTCATTTTACATAATTTTTTGTATCTTTAAAATTACAAGAGTTTATTAGAGAATGTGTACATACTGTGAAGAATATTGTGTTTTTCGAAATAAAAATGAAAACAATATTAGGAAATTAAAGATTAAAATTAAAGGAAATATTTTTAATGACGTGGTGATATTCTATTGGTGGGACATGATTTAGGGACACCTAATTTGAATCCCCAACAAGCGTATTTACACGAGATTCAAATCAGGTGTTTCCAAATCATGTCCCACCAATAGAATATCGCCACGTTATTAAAAAATTCTATTAGAAAATTAAAGATTAAAATTAAAGGAAATTTTTTTAATGACGTGACAATATTCTATTGGTGGGACATAATTAAAGATATAATTTGAGGATACACGATTTAAATCCATTTACAAGTGACACCAAAATAGGACACCAAATCACAACACAAAAACTAGTAATATTCTGGCCTGCTTTTGCGGTTTTATAACAGCAACTAATCCCAAACACAGAAAAATCAAACTAGTGCCTGAACAAGATTTGAACAACATTGCAAAAAACATAAAGTGTTTGTTCTTCTGCCGTAATAATACCCCTTCTCCTCAGATTCGACTTCGAAGGTAGACGATCCTGGAAAAACCTCCACAGAAACACTTTGAACTTTGTAAGAGTAGGCAAACTCCATAAGTGACGACACAAATAAAAATGAATAGGGTATTTTTTAAATAAAAATGAAAACACGATTTTTAAATTGCTTAAATTATCCAAAGCTTTTTGAAAATAATGTCTTATTCACTTTGAAGTTTCTTGCTCAATTTACAGATTTTTTTTTTCAAAATAAATTTAAACAGTTTTTTTAGAGATCGTATACTATACATTAGAAAAATAGGGTGTTTTTTGACATAAAAATGAATATGATGATTTTAATTTACCTAAATTATTTGAAACTTTCTGAAAATAATGTTGATTCATTTTGAAGTTTCAAGCTTAATTTATATAATTTTTAATATTTTTAAAATTGCAACAATTTTTATAGAGATCATGTCGTATAAACTTGAAGAATATGATATATTTCGAAATAAAAATAAATAGGGTATTTTTAAAAAACCTAAATTATTCGAAGCTTACTAAAAATAATGTATTACTCATTTTGAAGTTTCAAGCTTAATTTACATAATTTTTAATATTTTAAAATTACAACAGTTTTTTAGAGATTGTGTTGTATACACTTGAAGAATATGGTGTTTTTGAAATAAAATTGAATAACCTTTTTGAAAATAATGTATTATTCACTTCGGAGTTTCTATCTAAATTTACATAATTTTTTATATTTTTAAAATTCAACAATCTTTTAGAGATCGTGTACTAGAATAATAGGGTATTTTTTGAAATAAGAATGAATATGTGTTTTTAAAATACCTAAATTATTTGAAACTTTTAAAAATAATATATTATTTACTTTAAAGTTTTTAGCTCAATTTACATAATTTTTTTTATATTTTTAAAAGTTCAGTTATTTTTTAGAGAACATGTATTATACACTTGAAGAATATGTCGTTTTTCGAAATAAAACTGAAAAATGTGTTTATTAAATTACCAAAAAAAATTTAAGCTTTCTAAAAAGAATGTATTATTTACTTTGAAGTTTATAGCTTAATTTACATAATTTTTTATATTTTTAAAATTGCATCATTTTTTAGAGATAGTGCATTTTACCCTTGAAGAATAGGGTGTTTTCGAAATAAAAATTAATAGGGTGTTTTAAATAAAAATGAGTAGGGGATTTTAAATTACCTGAATTATTAGAAGCTATTTTAAAACAATGTATTATTCACTTTAAATTTTTTACCTCAATTTACATAATTCTTTATATTTTTAAAATTGTAACAGTTATTTTAGAGATCTTGTATTATACACATGAACAATAGTGTTTTTAAAAATGAAAATGAAAATGTGTTTTTTAAATTGCCTAAATTATTTGAAGCTTTTTGAAAATAATGTATTATTCACTTTGAATTTGCTAGCTCAATTTACTTAATTTTTTATATTATTTTTTTGAGCTAGCTCAATTTACTTAATTTTTAAATTTGAAGCTTTTTAAATTGCAATAATTTTTTTGTAAAAAAAAATGTGTAATATATACTTAAAGAGTAGAGTATTATTCAAAATAAAAAAATAAAATGTGAAGCATATATAGCTATTTTTTCTTGTCTTAAACTGTCAAAGGGACTTCTTTTTTGGTGTGATTATAATGACCTAACTTCTATGGGAAAAAAAAATAGTAAGTGCTAAAGAAAAAAAATAACACAGGGAAGAAAAGGAGGGAACATATATTAATGGGTTAAAATTTAGGGTTTGTTTGGTTTGATTTTAGTAGAATGAGATGTGAAAAATACATAAACCGAGGTAAAAATGAATGGTTAAGATTATTGATGCACAAAAACCGAGACGATCCAATGAAAGTAAATATTTTTAGCTTTAGTCAAAAGTGATTTTGACCAAATAAACCTAAACAAACAGGCCCTTAATTGTTAATGAAAAATGGGATGGTTTGCCGTTTGTTCTTGATTTCGGTCCTCAGCTATTTTTTGCGCCACGATTATGGCTACATCCGCTGTTGCATCTCTTTCTCAGTCTTCATCTCATGCTGCAAATTCCTTCTCTCAAACTGTGACGTGTAAATTGGATGAGAAGAACTTCTTGACTTGGAAACAGCAAGTTTAAGTTGTTTTGAGAGCTCATGAACTTAACGCTTTGTTGGTAACCTTAAAATTCTGCTAAAATTTCTCGTTGATCGTGAAGAACAGAATGTGAATCCTGAGTTTATTGCGTGGGATTGTCAAGATTCTCTTCTCTTCTCTTCTCGTGGCTCTTGACTACTTTGTCTGATTCGATTCAAGCGAGAGTGGTTTCTTGTCGTCATTCTTCTAAGATTTGGGATCTGATTTTTCAGTATTTTCAATCTCTCACGAAGGTGAAACCAACGCAACTTCGACTTGAACTCCGCACCATCAAGAAAGGTTCTCGCTCGTGTTCTGAGTATCTCCTTCGAATCAACACTATTGTCCAGATCCTTGCTTCTATTGGTAGCCCTGTCTTTGTGCGAGAGCATGCCGAATCGATTATCGGAGGCCTTCCACCGGAGTATAATTCCTTGATTTCTACGACCATAGCGTTCATTAGTCGTGATGATATTCTGTCCCTTGGTGAGGTTGAAACTATGCTTCTTGCTCAAGAGGCGCGTCTTGATCAGGCAAAATCAACTCTCGAACAAGAACCATTAAATATAAATCTTGTCGATGCTTCTGCCGTCAATGGTGCCCCTACGGCTAATGTTGCTTTCTCCTTGCGGAATGCCTTCTGGCAGAACTCTTTCAGTCCTAACTCTCAGAATACCACACATAATTTTCCTTCTCAAAACGCCTTTCAGAATAGAAACTCTCAGGATCGTGATGGTCGTCGTGGCCGTGGCAGTGGTCGTGGTGGTCGAAGCCATGGTTCTTCTGTTCAATGTTAGATCTGTCACAAACATGGTCATGAGGCTGTCACATGCTATCAGACAGCTAATCCAATGTCTTTTGGTGGTTTTGGGTTTCCCTATGGCCCAATGTTCTCTCAATTTGGTCCATTTGGTATGGGTCCTCAACAGTTTTTTGGTGCCTCTCCATTCTTTGGCCCACAAACTTATCCCAACGCTGCCTCTACTGCTGCTTTTGGATCTGCTAACACCTTTGGTCTCTCAGGCCCAACTCAGTGGCCCAATCCATTCACTTCTTTTAGGACTATGCTTTTCTGGTTTTGGATCTCCTTCACCTAGGTTTGGTTTTCTTCCTTCTAATTTCTCCGCTAGTTTTGCCTTTGCTCTCTCTATGATGTCTCAGCAGCCCAGTCCCAGCGCTCAACCTACACCCACTATAAATGCTGCTACTGCTTGGATTCCAGATTCTGGAGCCTCTCACCATGCTACTCTAGATCCATAGAACTTGCTTCAAAGTGCTTAGTTTACTGGTGATGAGCACATTTTAATGGCCAACGGCCAAGGTATAAGCATCAAATCCATAGGATCCAATGTTTTTCCTTCTCCTCATAATCCCTCCTCTCTGCTTACTCTTAATGATCTTTTACTTGTTTCACAACTTACCAAAAATCTTATCAGTGTTACCAAATTCTCTAAAGATAATTGTGTCTTCTTTGAGTTTCACCCCTCTGTTTGTCTTGTTAAATCTCAGGTTTCCAAAGAAACTCTTCTTGAAGGGAAGCTTGGTAAAGATGGCCTCTATCGATTCTTTCCTTCTTTGGCTACTTTTCCCTCTTCCCATGCTGCTCTCAAGAAGAATCAGCTTTCAAGCCTTTCTCAGCCTTGTCTTTTTCTTTCTAAAACTTATAACAATTCAGTTCCCAGTGCTTATAGGTAGTGGCATTTGCGCTTAAGGCATCCTCATCATGATGCCCTAACCAAGGCCTTAAAGAATTGTAATATTCGATCAAGTTCCTCAATATAATAAAATGAGCACTGATTTTTGTAATTCTTATTGAGTTGCAAAATCTCACCGTCTTCCCTCTCAATCTTCTACTTCTGTTTATACTCATCCTCTGGAACTTGTTTTTCTTGATGTTTGGGGTCATACTTCCTTTGAATCAAGTTGTGGTTACTCTTATTTTCTAACCTGTGTTGATGCTTATACCAAGTATGTTTGGATCTATCTGCTAAAGCGCAAATCTGAGGTCATGGATCATTTTCTAATGTTTAAGGCCATGGCTGAGAAACAGTTTCAGGTCACTTTGAAGGCTGTTCAAACTGGTGGTGGTGGTGAATTTCGTGCATTGGTTCCTTATTTTCAGCTGCAAGGCATTTTTCACAAACTCACATGTCCCTACACTCATCATCAGAATGGGACAGTTGAAAGACGTCACAGGCATATTGTTGAATTGGGTTTGGCCATGCTGCATCATTCTCAGTTCCCTTTGAAGTTCTAGGATCATGCCTTGCTCACGGCCACATACCTTATTAATCGCCTTCCTTCTTCCTCAGTTGATTTTCAAACACCTTACAGTCTGATGTATAAGAATAGTCTTGGTTACAGTTTCCTCAAGGTCTTTGGCTGCTCCTGCTTCCCTCTTCAGCGTCCTTACAATCAGCACAAACTGGAACTACGATCTGAAGAGTGTATCTTTTTGGGATATTCATCATGTCATAAAGGCTACAAGTGCCTTAGTAAAAGTGGAAGGATCTTTATCAGTAAGGATGTTGTCTTCAATGAAACTAGATTTCCCTACAAAGAACTATTCTGTTCTTCTGAGGTTTCTCCTGCTCCGTTGGTAACTTTACCCTATGCCTTTCTCAAACCTATTGTTTCTCTGCAATCTGCTTCTTTACATTCCACACCCACTCCATCTCGTTTGTTACCTAGTGCTCAAAGTTCACCATCTCTCGATTCTTCAACTGTTGATTCCTCTGCTCCCTTATCTGCTCCACCTGATGTCTCCATTACCTTTCTGTTACCTGTTTCTTCACCCTCCACTCGGCCTTCCAATGCTCATCCAATGGTTACTCGCTCTAAAAATGGAATTGTCAAGCCTCGTGTGTCTCCTACACTCCTTCTGACAAGCTTGGAATCCAAAATTGTTAAGGCAACTCTTTCTCATCCTGACTGGCTTGCTGCTATTCAGGCTGAAATTCAAGCCCTGCATGCGAACAATACGTGGAAATTAGTTGAGTCACCCTTTGGAAGAAAGCCTATTGGCTGTCGGTGGGTTTTTCGTGTCAAAGAGAATCCGGATTGCACTATTAACAAATATAAAGCTAGGCTTATCGCAAAGGGTTTTCATCAGCAGCCTGGCCTTGATTTTTCAGAGACTTTTTCGCCTGTTGTGAAGCCTGTCACAATTCGGGGTTATCTTGTCCCTTGCTGTCACGTTTAAATGGCCTCTTAGACAGTTGGATATTAACAATGCATTTCTTAATGGTATGATTCAGGAAGAGATCTATATGTCTCAACCCATGGGGCTTTATTGAACCTGATAAAAAGCACGTTTGTAAGCTCCAAAGTTCCCTTTACGGGCTTAAACAATCCCCTCGTGGTTGGTTTGACAGGTTAACTGCTGCTCTCTGCTTTCTTGGCTCCAGTAAGAGCAGATGTGATCCCAGCTTATTCATCCTCTCCTCCTCTAAAGTCATTGTTTATGCTCTAGTTTATGTTGACGATATAATTCTCACCGGTAACTCTTCTCCTGTTCTGCAGCACCTGATCAATAAACTTAACAGTGTTTTCTCTCTTAAGGACTTGGGTCAGCTTGATTACTTCTTGAGGATAGAGGTCAAGCATCTTCCTAATGGTAACCTTCTTCTGTCTCAAGGAAAATATATCACTAATTTACTTTCACGGGTCAAGATGGATGAGTCTAAAAGCCTTTCTACTCCTATGGTGGGTGGACAACAACTCCTCAAAGATGGCACTATTTTTTATGATCCTACACTATACAAGTCTGTGGTTGGGGCCTTGCAGTATGCAACTATCACTCGTCTTGAAATAGCTTTCAGTGTTAATAAGGTTAGTCAGTTCATGTGTTCCCCTATGGAAGATCATTGGAAAGCCGTCAAGCGTATTTTGTGGTATCTAAAGGGCACTATTGGTCATGGTCTTTTGTTCAAGCCTGCTGCAGTCTCCTCTGGTTTAATCTCACTGCTTTCTCTTATGTTGATTGGGCCTTAGACCCAAATGATAAACGCTCTACTCTGCTGCCTGCATTTACCTTGGTCCTAACTTGGTATTGTGGTGGTCCAAGAAACAACTTCTAATTGCTCGCTCTAGCACTGAAGCTGAGTACAGGTCTCTTGCTCAGGCTGTTGCAGAAGTACTCTGGCTTCAATCTTTGCTACGTGAATTGAAGATTCAGTTTCATATTCCTATTGCCCTTTGTGACAACCAAAGCATTGTTGCTCAGCCCCATAATCCTGTTTTACATGCCTGATCTAAACATATGGAGCTTAATATCTTTTTTGTCCGCAAAAAAGTGCTCAGCAAGAATCTTATTGTTTCTCATGTTCCAGCTCAACATCAATATGCAGACTTACTCACTAAGGTTCTTTCTCCGAAACGTTTTCTCCTTCTTTGGTCTAAGCTCAATGTTGTTGATCCTTCTTTTATGTCTCATCCTCCTTGAGCTTGTAGGGGGTGTATTAGGGAATATACAATAAAGCATAAATCTTTATATATAAAACTGTTAGTTATCTGTCATTATCAACACATATTGTTAGTTGGTTTGTTTAGAGTCTGTTGAGCACTAGTCCTCTTATGTATATTGTATAACTCATTTTTACATGTGTGTTAATATTTCAATACAGAAAACTATTTTACATTTCTCTGCTTTCTTTATAATTTTCAAACTTGCTATATTTGTTCTTTGTGATGTATCTCTTCGTATTGGTACTCTCTTTACTTTGTAATTTGTGAGTATTGTTTGTAATTGAAAAATACATTTAATATTTTCATTTTTATGAAAAGTATATGAATAAATTCTTTATTATACCATTTGACTAATATGATCAATGAATAGTAAGACAAGAATACGAGTTATGGCACACTTTCGCCTAAAAAATTTTTTTTTAAAAAAAGAATAAGAGTTATGGTTGATATAATTCCTAAGAAATCCGTAACAATTATGTAAGGGTATAATAAAATGTAACTTATTCATATTGTAGTAAAGACACTATTATTCATCCATATGTGAGAGAAGGGTAAGAGTGGTTGTCTCATAAGATGTTTATACATATATATTTATGTTTAGGTTTCAAAATACATTTTTTTTTTTACTTTATAAAAAAATACATTTTTGATCAAATAGCATCAAATTAAATTTTTTATCACATATAGTAGTCAGTAAGTCACGTATTTTCAGTTATAGCAAAATTATAATATTACAACATGATATCTCATGATGTTATTTGAAACTCGTTTTTATGTATAGAATTTAAAATGCTCTAAAATTATAAATTAAGAAGGGATTTTATTATTAGAAAATTCAAGGATTGAGCAGTATGTACACTAATACACACATTATATCTAAAAGGATAACACACACAAATACAAATTTATTGTGTGTTCATCATTAAGGGTTGAAACATTGAACAAGCATGGAAACTGAAGCCTCAGAAAACAGCTTCTTAGACTTGTTGAATTGCATGATTTTGCCAAAATCTGAATCCAATTGATCAGTTGAACTTTTTTCCTTTTCTTGTTGAACAGAACTGGAACTGGAACCGGAGTGAAGGGTAATTTGGTCTTTTTCGTTGAGCTTGGACACTTCGCTTGTCCATATATCCACCAGTGCAGACATCACTGAAAAGCAGAAATTAAACCCAAAAGGACTAAAGAGTAATTAAGCAAAATATGGGACTAAAGTGAAGTTTAGTTTCAAAAGCAGCAAAGACACTTGTGGATGTTTGATGGTGTGAGGTGTGTATTTATACGGAGACGGAGGACCTTCGGTTAAATAATAAAAAATATGTTCAAGGATAAGATAAAGTAAAATAATTTATTTCTTGACTATAAATAATAAATAAAAATTAAAAGGGGATAATGAGTTATTTTGTCTGTGTGCTACGAAACAGAGATGCAAAACAGGAACTTGAAGCTTCGATTGATTTATCTTTGTTCTAGCATTATCATATTATATGATGCAATATGCAAAACCGTTGGCGATACCGTAGCACACAATAGTGAGTTAAGATTATTAATAAATGCTAATAAAAAAATATTAATAATTAATAAATTAATAAATAAATAAATTGTTTAACTTCTAGAGTATTCTAGCTGCTGCTCTGTGTACCACAAATTTATTTGGTGCACGACACGTTCGCTCGGACCTTCAGTTCAGTGCATACAACAAAAAGAACTTAAGTTTTAAATTATACAATTTTTCAATTACTGGAAGTTAGCATATGAGCGAACGTGTGATGCACTGAGAAAAAGGTGTGATGAATGCGTATAGTAACATTCTAGTATTCTGTTAGTTCAATCATAGATTCAAGTGTGACACTTTAATCTAAGGACACGTGGCCCCACACATGCTGCAAGTGGCACTTCAGCAAGTGTTGTGCATGGTTCCATGTTAGCCGCCCTCATTTTTTGGTGCTCAGCCAAAAGCAACGTTCTTATCTTAAGATAGACAACATTTCTTATATAAAACAAATCTCTTGCACTATTTTATTTGGTAAAAACGTTAATCTCGTCCAAAAAGTCTTAGAAAACCTAAATTTTAGCCACGCCTAATATGTTATGTTATATACTCGTTATGCGTTAGCACAGGATCAAATCAATTGGAGAACAAAAGAAAGTAAGAAATAATAAACATAATTTTATGTGCAAAACTCCCCAACAATAGCGAGTTAGCGACCGTTCATTAAAAACAATGGACTCTACTAAGCAATAACACAATGTATAAAGCCAGACACTTACCTGATGTTGGAAGGTCGCAACAACTCTAACTGTCCTAAAGTAACGAAATTCCTGGTCGCATAAGTAGCAACCTACACGAATGGTGTAGTGACAAAAAGCACAAACTAATATTATTACAATGTGGGTCTCTTAATCTCTTAACTAATAAATTAGAACTGATATTGGTATATTACTACAAGTGTCACATATATCAACAGCATTCAGATATCAGATACATGTGATATACCTGGTCTGGTAATGTATCTCCACTCTCCAATATCAATTGAGGAAAAAGGAAAGTATTGAATAAGAGGGCAATAAAACGGGAATGGATTAAAATGTTACAATAATGTCAAATTACACATAAATGAACCAGAAATGCGGAGTATATCTTTTGAACTATTTACAGATGAAGATACATGGATATGTGCAACTGTCATGCTGGACTTAGTTTTGCAAAAGTATGATGCTCCAACCAAAATCAACACACTGGATAATCCACTGTCCAACGGTTGGAACTTAGCATAGCCTCCAAGGGTTGAGGATTGAGGATCCAAAACATAATCCTCAAACAACATGGCACAGTGCCACAGTGCAAGTAACAGACATTCAAATCAGCAGCATGCTGTTTAAACTTTAAACCAGAAGATATCCACATCGCACGGTAATTCTATTTCATCTTCCACAGCACCGGCTGCGAGCCTTGAACTTCGCCTTTGCATGTCATGTGGGTGCCAGATGCAATGCCACATGCAATGTGTGAAATAGTAACTCTGCCTGGACATATATATTGAAAACAAAGGGATTGTAGAAGCTAAACAGAAATGTTTAGCCAAGGATATGTTAGCGACTGTGATCAACGGTTGA
Organism: Cyamopsis tetragonoloba; assembly: GCA_037177725.1. Classification (NCBI taxonomy): domain Eukaryota; kingdom Viridiplantae; phylum Streptophyta; class Magnoliopsida; order Fabales; family Fabaceae; genus Cyamopsis; species Cyamopsis tetragonoloba. Next base: position 47,420,052 of record CM074122.1, on the reverse strand, counting down.
TTTCAACATACGGCCAGACTAATGGGACTGGCAGAAGCACCTTTTGGCGGCTTCCTTGTCACAAGGGAATAATATTGGGTCAAGGGACCTCTACTCTCCATGGCCAACCCTTGGGAAGGAACTTCGGATGCTAAAGTATGAGAAACCTCTCGAAACCTCAAATCCATGGCGTCCAACCTTCGTACATGTTGCAGAGATTATCTACACTAGTAGCTTGTTTTAGTAGATAATCTACTTGCTCTGCAATGCTGATTTCTCTGAAATCCAAAGAAGGGTCAGTAGTCGGTATTATAAAAAATTTCAGCCAAAAGAGACAGTGATTTCCAAAAGGAGCTATACCCATACCTGCGTTCAGAAATATCTCGACCATCAATTTTCATCTCAACCCTCCTCAATACTGACAAGGCATAAGCATTTTTACCTAGCAGATATGTGCAAAAAGCCACAAGTAAAATGGGTAAGTCAGTTCCTTTTATTTTAATGCCACCTTCAATCATAATAGATGTTATGAAGTCAAATGAAAACAGATATTATGGCTTATTTGGGACTTATAGGTTAAGAAGATTATTTTCATTTTCTGCTTCATAAGTTGGAAAAGAAGCATAGTTTTTTCTCCAAGAAAATCCCATTCAGGAATAGGGTATCAAAGTACAATACTCAAAACTTAATCTAGACAATGTAAAAAACACAAAACTGTATGTTACCAAAAAGGCTAAAACCTTGGTCCCTTTTTCAACCTGTGCATGTTTGGCAACATTTATATTTGGAGAAATAGTCATTCTTTTTTTATTCGAAAGCTCTGTCAAATAAACTTATAAAAATAAGCAATTATTTCTTTAAAACAAATTTAAAATAACACACTTAAATGTTATAGATAATTTAAATTGAGTGAATAGGGTTTTCGTAAAGAATTGAAAGGGAAAATAAATCACAAAAAGAAAGCAAACCACAAAAATACAATAGGTAAAGAAACGAAAGGAAAATAAATCAGCCCACTCTTCTCCACACTGGCTTTTCAAAAACACCTCAGAAAATAAGATTGAGCATTGACCTATACAAAACTCTACTCTTTGGCATACTACACCTCCTTGCTGACTTATTATAAATTTTGTACATAGGACAATTTTATAATCTTTATGCTAAACCTAGCCTAAACAGTTTGAATCCATCTGGATGTTACATTTTAATAATTTTAATTTGATATAGGTAAAGAATATATTATTAACTTAAATAAGGCTCGTAGTCTTTCACATGTTTGTACTGGGACACCACAGCAGGGGATTAAACCAGTTCTGAATGAAAACTAAGAATTTATTTTACTACTACGGGATTAGTAAATCCAATCAAAGGTGAGAAGAAAATATAGTAACAAAACAAGACTTTTTACATACCCCTTCCTACTCGAGTACTGGTTTTTATATTAGGATCAGGAGCTTCACCATGTTCATCATCAGCATCATTCTTAACTTTGTTTGCAGAAAGCAAATCATTATCAACACCAGATTTGTCTATGTCATCATTCGGGGGATTCGGGACAACAAATTTATCATCTGGTAAAGTGAAACCCTTGGGATGTCCACTAGCCTCATCAGTTAACTTCACTGAAACAGCAACATTGAGATCAGCCTCCACAGGCAAAGATTCTAAAACCTCAAAAGGTGAGATTTCTTCAACATCAGTTTGGGGCAACGGAATGGAATGTACAAGACTGGAGGAATTTCTGCTACTAGACCCCTGAGAAAGCAGCTCTTCATTTTCTGCTGAATCATTCAAGCTATCTGGAAGACTAACTTCAGCTGATGTAATGTCAGATCCTGAGCTGCTACAGCAGATACTATCTGGTGGAGATACCCATCCTTTTCCTTCCAAAGAAAGTCGAGAAAATGCAAAATCTTCAGTCTTATCGTCATCTGGCCTAGAGAGACCCTCCCCTTCTTTATCATCAAATTCAACCGTATCGCCACCATTAGCATCAGATCTTGACAAAGCAACATCCTGTGATTTTATTTCCTGGCTTTCTCCTATTCCTTCAAGAGCCTGTAATTAGAGAGAATGGATTTATATTTGCGTTTTCAAAACATAAGGAATAAAGTTTTCCCTACATAACTTCCTTTGGCAAGCCAAAATAAAAGACTGGGCAGGGCAGTTTGAACAGGAAGTGTGCTTTTGCATATCTATATATCCATAAATATATATATAAGGGAAACGACAATATATTATGACTGTCACATTACTTTGTGCAGATTTCCAGCATGGAGACTAGCAGTTCTTGCTAGCCTAGTCAACAGTGAATAGAGTCCCTTCACAGCCGATGTCAGAGATGGTACCAACGGCTTAAATGTCTGACAAGCCTCTCTGATTCTTAAACAATATGACTGATAGATAGCTTGTCCATGGATGTGTGATATTTCCTTCTTGGTCTCACTTTCCCTAGCTATAGCATCAGCCATAGCAGCTACATCCTTAGACAACACTGATTCAAGTGGAAGAAGGATGGCATTGGCCTACCGAAAACATAAAACCAACAAATACAATTTTGACTTTAGGGACATTCAACTTCAGAAAATATAGAATTAGGAAGTTACAGGCGAAGCCTGACAACGTTTTACAAACTATTATAAAAAGGTGAAGAAAAAACCTTAGACAAGTCTTCCATAAGAGAATGGTGGATAGCAGCTGCCTCTTTCCCCAGATTGTAAACATCGTGTATATCTTCAGTTATTGCTAGAACCTAGAAGAAAAAAGGCAACATTAATTTGCAAACAACCTATAGAAAGAGGATTTGATGGTGATAGATGGAATACATAGTAACTTGTACACTTCCTATAGACGTGAACAATTAAGGTTTTAAGCTTATAATTAAAAGACCAAGTAAAACACATAGTTTCATTCACCTAAAATCCTTTAACCTAACTACATACAGATTAGCAGCCCCAAAATTATCAAATAATCATATATGCAATACATGACAACGTCAAATACTTTGAAGACTGTACCTCTTCAAGCATAGAACCACATTCAGAAGTTAGAGCAGTATGGATTCTTGAAACCCGGACAAAAGCAGACAGTGCGACACTAGCCTCATATGCACAATCCCTCATTGAAAGAACCGTGCTTTGTAGATCACCTATAAAAAATTAAAGAACATATTGAATCAGTACATGCAGTCTCAATGCGGATATCAACATACAATATTGAAATACATATCCATGTCGAACTTCAATGTATGAAAGATCAATAACCAAAATGACAAGATCTACCTGAAGCTGACTTTGCTTTCAGAGAGGCAATGCAGAGTTCATTGGTGGCAGTATATAATCCATTGGAAGCAGCTTCAACAGTACATTGTGCACGCTTCCACTCTTGTTCAGTACCTATCACAAAAACATAAAAACACATGTTTACATGCAGAAGTTTCACTAATATGAAGATGCTTCAACTACAGAAGAATATAGCAAACTTACGAGTATAAGAATGGAACGTAACATCCAGTCTTGTTAGTGCATTCAAGTAGACTTGCTGCCATGTCTTGCCATCAACACTATTCCTGAAGGGATATGGTTGGCCTGGTATAAGCAAATACCCATCTCTTGATGCTTCAAACTCTAATACCGACATACATAATTTCACAATGTCAGATGCCTTTTCTCTAGATTCCCATAATATCTGCCTCCGAGTCTTAATATGCTCATGAAACTCAGGAGGAATCCCTGAACCTTTTGTTGAAGCATTTCCAGAACTACTGGAATTTGGACCCCCACAAGCCCAACCCATTGCTCTCTCGAGCTGTCCTTCGGCTATAAGAGAAGTTCTTTCACAAGATAGAAGGCAATCAATTGATGTTGTGATTTTAGACGCGGCAGATTGTATATTTTCCAATAATTTAGGTCTGCTGAAGTTCAAAATGATTGAATACAGGATGTCATCAGTATCAAGATACTTCTCAAATTTGATTCTTCTGTTATATGATGGGTTCAAACTAACATCATGCATCCATTCCATCTGAACTACCTCAAGGGTAGTTTTTCGAAGAGCTTCTTTCAACTCATTCACTTGTCTTTTCATGAGAGAAGCAGCTGATTTTGCTGCTCTAGCAGTTTCATGGGCATTACAGTATTCTTCAAGCATAAGTAAAACCTTTTTCACAACCCCATCCTTTTTCACGGGATCTAAAGCAAGTTCCTTTGTCTCTGTTAATTGCTTAAAATGCTCATTTTCTTTATCTAAACAAGCCAAGAAACTAGGAGCAACTCTCTCTTTCAAATAGTGACCAATGTGTTTCTGAAGTTGGATTTCAAGCTTTTTCTTCATAAAATTAAGTGACTGATCAAAGCCTAGATTTTGCTCAACTGAAGAAGCTACATCATGTATACATGCATCAAGAAAAGAATCAATGACACCTATTTTCCAAATAAAGAATGAATGTTCATCCAATAAACCTCCAACTTTCCAGACATACTCAGATATAGAATTTCCAGAATTCGTCAAATCTGCCAGAGTATGCAAATCACTTGAGGGAATCAAACCAGACCCATCAGCTGACGACAGCATTATATCATTGGATTCCAATTCCAGGAAAGGCTTAAGGAGTGCAGCCAACAATGCTTTGCTTCTCAAAATATGTAGCTCCCTTTCTTCTTCCACACTAACTAGAGATTGAAATTGACAACTCACAGAAACCAGGGCATTTTTTATATTAGCTTCTCTCTTTATAAGAGAAGAAGTTCTTACATCCCTTTGATTCCAAGTTTGATGAAGTTGGTCTAGTTGTGCTCTGCAAGCTTCCTCTTGGGATGCAAGTTCTTCCGCCTCTTCCCATGAAAGATGATCTCTGCCCTTGACAGCAGCTTCTTCAAGAGCCAGCTGCTGCTCAGTTATAAGACCAACCTTAACAAAATAATTCTGCTCAAGTTCAGCCAGTGATGCTCTCTCCATTTCAACCTCCACAAGCTGCTCCACTGCAGTTTCTATAGATCCCCGAACTTGTGAGATCAACCCAAACGCATCCATAAGTTCTGAGTTAAATGAAACAGCGGACCGTATTACATCTGGAAGAACAACTTCAGTCATTTGACTAACCAATCCCTTGCCGGAAATCAAAATGGTTCTGAAAATGGAAAGCCAATTCCTTTCAGAAGAAAACTTCGAATGAATTTTGGTAAAATCAACAGAAGGTATGTCCTTTCCAATAAAATGGCTTAGATCATTAACAAACTCTGTCACAAGATTACATTTTTCAACTTGCTCTTCAAACTCAGCAAAAATAGCTCCAGAATCATTTTGCAACATACTGTATTTATTTCTTCCTCCAGACAAATCACTATATATATTTTGTATTCTATGCTTAACCTCATTATAAAGTGAACTTACAGCAACACTCAGAATTGATAATACCTTGTCCCACTCCTCTTCTGGCTCGCCTAAAAGTCTAGTATTGTTTGTTCCATCATATCTAGATTGAACAGAAGAAATCCCATCTTCCTTTCTTAAAAGACAAATAGACGGCATGAATTTCATGAAAGCTGACAAAAGGCGATCCTTAGTTTTTGATTCTGACTCCGGGCCAATGGAACTCTCAATTTCTGAACACTCCTTTTCTAATTTTTCAATTTCTATTGCATACTTCTCCACTCTAAAACAAAGATCATCATGACTGCATTTGATAGAATCATTGCTATCTACATGAAATTTTGCAAAGATTTCAGAAGCTTGTCTTCTGGCGAGAGAGAGAATATCAGACGACAAGGCATTGATAGATAGTCGTAGAACTTGCGCCCAGTCATGGACTGCACTCGTTGAAAGGTAATTTAATGGTAGAACTCTTTGCAGTGCCAAGGAGTATGCTTGGAGAGACGTTATGGCAGAAGTTAAGCCATCATCCAACTCAGTGATGAGTTGAGAAACTTCCCTATCAATATCATGGCATTGTGCTTGTGTTGGCTCAGGAACCACAGTTAGTGGAACACCTGCTACAGTAACTGCAGATGTAAGAGATAAGGCTATTTCCATGCTACTCAGCTTAAAATGAGCATTTATTTCAGGGATTAAGTTGCATCGTAAAGCATCAAGAATCCTTCCATGTTGCTCAGCCCACGTCATCGCCTCCTGAGCTTTCTCAGCAACCATAGCCTTTGCTTGGGCGAATTCGCGAGCCTGAATTTCAAAAGAAGCTCGGACTTTCTCTGAGTTAGAGGTTGCTTCAGCAACAATCGACTTTGCAGATGTCTCATGCAATATAAGGCTGGATCTCTCTTGGTCAGCTCGACAGTATAGAGTTGAGACAAGCTCATATTGGTTTAAAACATCAGCAAACCTCTGGTCCATAATTCTCAAAGTCAATTTAAAAGAACAGCTATCAAATGATAAAAATCTAAACAAAGTCACAACTTCAGTGCAGCCAAAAAAAACCAAGGCAAGGATTTTATCAATACCTCAAGAGCAGATTCAACAGCTGGCAGGCTAGTCAACAATTGATCATGGTGTTCCTACTCACAGATAAAGGGGAGAAAAGATCAGCTATTATCATAAGTTAGATAGATCTCAAGAAAGTATGAGTGAATATATAAATACCTAGCTAAGTTGTATCACGACAATTTAAACACTGGATATGCTAATTAGGGATTTAAACAAATCAAAGAATTCAAATGCATGAATATTTATTTGAAACATGATGTGAAATCAAGTCTAAAATATCTCTTGTAATACTCAGATAAACTACACAAATGCTTATGAACATGCACACATTTGTTTTAGCATGCATATGAACCATATATTGATTACAATGAATGCAGCTCACCTAATTATGTCAGGAACATTTACTTTCTTACATAAAAAGCATATACACCTTAAAGTTCAGAAAGTACCTGTAAGGGAACACGAATTTCCTGCACTCGAGATGCAAAAAGACTCAAGCTAACAGCCAACTCCATGCCTTTTCTTTCTTCGCCACCAATAGCAGCTTCATCATGAAAATCACCTCGTGTCCACTCCACAAGTGGATCCCAGACAAACACTTCTAATAACATCAACAGTATATCTTTATTCTTCCTTAGAACGCCAATAACTGTCTCACAATTTGCTCTGAAGCTACCCTCTATTCCAGTTACTCCTAAAGCAGCTTCAATCATTTGGGTAAGACGGAAAGGAACAATCTCTGGAACTTTTAGTCTTTGCCCCTTATCAAAACACACATTGTAATCAATATGTACAATATCCCCACTGCAAAAATCTATAAGAATATTGTCTAAATGTCTGTCACCCAGTCCAAAAACATGACCAACCATGCTCATTGCGGCAAGAGTTCCAGCATACCTACAGATTGAAGAAAATAATAATAATAATAATAATAATAATAATAATAATAATATAGCTAACTGCATAACATCATATTTGCATGTCATAATTTTTTGTCTAACTAAACGCTCATCGTATGCCAAGCAAAAGTTTGGAAATACTTTCAAATAGAATAGTCAGCACAAAGTTCTGCTTTTGACACATAATGATAACAAGATCAAGTCAAACTTGGTTAAATACATGACAAAATGAAAAAAAAAAAAAAAAAAAAAGGATTTAGGAAAACTTTGTGTGTAATAAAAAAAATGCTCGTATATAAAAAAAAAGTATGTAATAAAAAAATAATCACAAGCTTTCAAAGTGTGGATTGATATAAACTCAAGGCAGTTCCAAATCCACTCATCATGTAAGGCAGTTCCAAGCCCAATAACATGAAGTTATATAAGCAATCCAAGCTGAATAATAAATCCCCCCAAACCAAATCCATTTTTAGGAAAAAGATTTCAACCAATGAATTTAGTCATAAATGACAGCCACACAATGCACTGTTAAAGGCATAAAATTTCTTGAATGTACCTCTTCATTTTTGAGTTGAAGGCTTTATATCCTTCACTAGCACACCAAAGTTCATGGTAAAGAAGATGCCTAGGTACCTCCTTCATGAGATCGAGAAGAACTTTACATTTAACTTCATGCGGCCAATCCCTTCGGGAAATCACTCTCTTAATGCCTTTCTCTTTTAGTGCAGGTATGATCTTCCCATAAAACATATCACCGGGACGGGGAACAGGTGGAGGAGCTGAAGATTTTGTATTTGCAGTGCCCATTGCCAAAAACTGGGCTAGCTGGGCCCGGGTTTGCCAAGATTTAAAAACGCTGTAAATACTTACTACATTATCCACCCACTGGATTAGGCCAGCTCGACCACTGATTGGAGTGACAGAATAGTAGCGAATGCTGAGAGAGTTACTACATGAAGAAGAAGAACGCAGAAAACCATTTATAGCTTGCAGTAATTGCATTATTCTAGCATCAAGGCGCAAATCTTCTCGTCCTTTAAGGAGATATGTGTACTTCTGACCATCCAAACCAAGTATACCAAGTTTCTTAGGCTTAGTCTTAGTTGATAAGATAGTGACTTGTTCATCAAAAGAAGCTATTGTGACAACCCCTTGGAGATCAGTTGCTTTGTCGGAGTCAGGTACTTTCATTTGTTTCTCAAGACCTGGCATCGGAACATCTGAAGATAATAAGAGGGCCAAATTTGGTGCAACTTCTTGTAAGGAAACTGAAGACTTTCTCTGGTAAGAAGCCAAGGATGCAGCAATACTATCAAAAGGTTTCCAGACATCACCCAAAGCTGCAGAAGATGCTGGAGGAATCTTCAAGGATACAATAGCTGATTTCAGTTGCTCATTATACTCTTCCTGGAACCAAGCTTCATGAGGAGTCTCCGGTTTTCGAGAAGTTGAAGCTAAACGACGATCCAAAGCCACAACTATTGGAGCCATCATTGCAGAATAACGAGCAGAATTTATCTTGTTCTTCTCATTCTGACTAAGTGTGACATTTTCTGCAATTCTTGCAGCCTCCTCTTTCAGCACATTTATTCGCCTCATCACATCTGCCACAAAATATAGTTAGGTCATCTGTCTCACTGATAGAAAATCCTAATAGTGCAATAAAAATAAACAAAGAAAACATCCCTCAAACATTGAAAGTAAGACATTAATTCTTCAATGTAATACAATAAAATAGAATCCCACCCCATGATCAATAAAATGTTGGAAAATAAGGTAAAGAACCTGTATGAAGATCCTGAAGAGTAATGAGCCATAATTCCTCCCAAAGAACAGTAACATTTCCGAGTTCACTTATCATCAGCTGAACATCCTGAACCAATCGTGGGTAAAGTTCCCTCTGCATGGAACAAATGAACTTTAATCATCCTATTCCTATATACTAATTAGATCAAGAAAGCTAACAAAAGGTCAGTATTCACAACTCAGTATAAAAGCAACAACTGCAATTGTAGTTAGTCAAATAGATGACTGCATCTAGTACCCAACTACCTATCAAGATTCTTATCCAACTGAAAACCAGATTACTACATATTTGTCCCTCAAAATTCCAAATTTTATAGAGTAACACTGTGACAAAGTATGCTGGGTCACTAATGACATCAAGTGTCACAAACAAACACTTCAAAGTTCAAACTCATTTGAGAACAATAATGCAAACTTGAGACAGGACTGCTACAGCTTGGTTGCTATACGTTGTGAGAACTATATTGGGATGAAAGCTAAACTTACATAACTGACTAAACAATGACAATGCTGAAGATAAGAGAAAGTAAAGGAAATACTTAATCACCTAGCACAAAACTGTAAATCAAATGCTAATTCCCTTTCTTCTAAACGTCTTTACTGAACCAACAAAAAATCATTTCAAGTTCAATGGACAGACCTTAATACTCATAGATCAAGGGACATATTTGAAACTTTCGTTGTAGTCAAGTGCGAGTAAAAATGTCAATGATACCCCACTCCTAACTTACTACCAGAACCAAGTGACTGTTGATCCAAAGGTTACTAAAATATATAACAGAAATCAGAAGCAGTGTTATCAAATCCGGACAAGACTGGCGGGTCCAACCAGTTGTCCTGGGAACATGTCCGTTTGAGTCATTGGATCATTTCTGCAACTAAGTCACAAACCGTTTTAACCGGCCCAAACCATGTTAAACCGGCTGGATCTGGATCCAAAATTACGGGTGGGTTGCTTGAATCAACAAAGCCGCACTGCTTTTTACTTAAAAAACAAGAAAGCAATTACTTGGATTCAACCTGATGACCTTCTTGTACAGCCGCAAAGAAATACCACTGGGCCAACTTGGTTGTGTAGTATATTCGTGCCAATTAAGTTATATAAAATACGTATTTTTGAATTTGAAAAATCTTTGATATATTGGTATATAATTGTAACTATACATTTATATATTCTCTCTGGTCTTATATATAAGTCACTAATAACCAAATCATCAAAACCAATAAGTGGTAGTTTACTCATTAAACTTGTCCAAAAATATAACTTTTTCCCAACTATACCTCTATTAAATGCTCAAAGTCAATTGACATCTCTTTCTCTCTCTTGTTCCACTATCTCTCTCACTCTATTATTAATTGAGTCATTCAAAATTGTAAAAAGGGTAGAAATGAAAATTGTCTATTAATGTGATAGTTTTTTTTTTTTATCGGCCAAACACACACACCCCCACTACACTACTCCTAAATCTACCCCACCGGGGATTGAACCCCTCCCCTCAAGCTTCAAGAGTTTCTCCTTATGCCATTTGAGCTACAAGCTCTTGGCCTATATAAAGGACTATGAATTCCTTTTAGAATGTGACCTATATATAGGACTGGAGGGAGTAAAATATATTTAATAATACGTTACTATAAATTAATAATTTTTGTCCCATACCGGTTTGACCACTGATTCACTGGTCACTGGTCAGTCCAGTCACCTAGCACCATGACCAAGACCAAGTCAACAACACGTACTGAGTTTTATAACCATGATCTGAACTACCAAATCACTTATAACTCTTAAAAGATTTATTTAATTTACTACATGGCGAATTGTCACAGTGAGAAATTTTATGTCTAATTATCCACATGATGTGGGTAATATATTTACTGTAAGAAAATATATAGGAACATAATGCACACATAACTATTCATATTACCAGACAACCAAGCACATGATGAAGCTCTTCTGAAGGCTTCTCTTCATATGCATTAACATCAACAAGAGTGGGGTACACTATAGAATAGGGAGATCGCTTAGCTAGCATGATCAGTAAGCCCTCCAACTGCTTCCGAATCACTTGTTCAGGATGTGAACTTATACGTGCAAATAGTTGAGGTGTAACTTCCTACAATGACAATTCAGCTAAAATTTTAGCAAAATATCCTCCCTTCAAAATTGAAAGAATTAGAAGTAAAAGACAAAAATCTAGCATGCAACCTGCCATGGCAACAAAGGTACAGCTGAAAGAGCCGATTCCAGAGTGTCTTTTAATTCCAAGCCATAATTGAGAAGTATATGTATTATATACAATGTAGCCCTTAAGGTGCAGCTGCCAGTTTTTTGTTTCAAAGCCTCATATTCAGAACCAAGCATCTGGCTGTGGCAAATACGGGAAGATGAAAAGGAAAGATATTGTATATAACCATGAGCAGCATGTGCAAACAACGACACTCTTCTCCTCCTCAAAGACCACCAAATATCAACAAAATCATCCAATGCAGATACTATGTCAGATTCTCCCAGCCCAAAATTTGTATCTAATAAACAAATCCTCAATTGAGAAGATACCACAGCTGAAAGACGTTCACCAGAGTTTTCTGCTCCTGGTGCCCCAGCAGCAGTTTCAATAATATTCACTAACTGCCTAATCAATGTCTGCAGAGGATTGGCATTACTTGAGTGCTCTGTAGAATCAAGCCAAGAGCTTCCCTTTTCCATCTCATCAACGAAACCTTTTATATCAATATTGTCCTGAAGAAGACATAAAACCAATGACTTAATTCTTTGCACCTCATCCTTCGTCAACTTGAATCTCTCAGGTGAAATTTCCTGAACAAGCATGGGAGAAAATAGGCATGAACCGAGAGAAGTTTCACTTTGAACAGGGAGTGAGTCTCTGGCTTGTTTAAAGCACCAAGAAGCATAAGAAATCCATGACTTGCCCATCGTGGGGCAAATACGAGAGGACAATTTTGTTGCTGTACCAACAATTTCCTCAGTAATAGAAACCAAATTTTGTTTACAATTTATATTTTCTTCACTACCATCTTTTCTAAGTGAAGCTGATTCAGCCATATTAAAATCTGCTGGCATCTTAAGAATTATGCTCTCTGGACTCCAATCTGAATAATCCCGCCTCAGCCAATTTGAGAGTTTCAAGCATGCTTTGGCCTTCAAAATTCTCTCTTCAGAATCAGATATTTTATACGTTGAAGAAACCATGCTTGGACGCAAAAATGACCAAAGATTTTTGAAAGCGTCTTCAAAGTTGTTTTCAGCATACTGCAGTAAAATGCTCTCATACTGCAAATTCAATGCAAGAAATTCGTGATGCCTTTCCTCAGAGCAGGCAGATATATTATCTTTGAGATAGTTGTTCAGCCGATTTGCCAACGAAAGATTTCCTTGCTTGCGGGCTAAATTATGCAAATTCATGCAGAATTTTAGAGTGACAGGAGAAGTTGGAGAAATGGTTTGATAAACCCGAAGGACTTTCAGCCATGGATTACAATCTTGGCGGATTTTACTGATAGAAGATGGTCCTGGCTGAAGAGAATTTAATATTGACTGAAGTTGTTTGGACTTCTCATCGGTTGATTTAAGCTTGCAATCCTCTTCTACAAGGAAAATGCAGTGTAACTGAATAGCAAGAGGTGATGCTTCAGCTAACCCATCAAGTGGCAGAACAGAGAGTGATTCTTCCAACATTGACCTAGCTTTGTGCAAATCATGCAGCACCTTATCACCCTTTCCCTCCTTCTGGTAGAGCAATGATTGCAGAAGCATCTGCTCACTCCTTTGTAAGGCTATTTTTGGATCAAGTGTAAGCTCACTATTACTTTTAGGTGTCAAATCAAGGGATGACCATGCAGCCTGATAATCGCCCTCATCAAAACGTGCCAATGCATGGATTGCATTAACTTCATTTCCTGCCATTGTCAGAGCACCAGAATAATTTCTACCAGCATGCTTAGCACGAATCAGTTGCAGCTCTAACAGCCAGGCTTCAAGGGATTTCCAATCAGATACGGCCGCAAAACTCTCAATCACACGTGCTATAACAAACTGTATACCATCAGAACCCAAGGAAATGAGTGATTCTTCAGTTTGTAGCAAGTGAGTAAAGTGAGCTGCAGCATTTTCATACTCACCTTTTGCTTGATAAACCAGCCCACTTATCCACGAAAGGGGTCCAACAGTTCCACACTCACTGAAAGACTGGTTTTCTTCCCCAAGTAAGGAGAAGAATGAACTTGAAACCCATTTTTGTAGGCCAATTAAAGAATCTGGTTCAAAACTCCTACAAAGAGCTAATGCAATATGTCTTAAAACTTTTAAGACATCTTCTCTATACCTTTCTCTGATATTGTGGATGTTATCGGTTACCTGAGCCCTTGATTTTTCCTTCAAGGTTGACACGGAAAGATTCCTGAACTCTTGCAAACGCAGTGTGCAGTATTGAATAACAGCATCATTGCAGTGTACAGCCAATCCAGCATTAATCATTGGTTCACAAATACGAGAAAACCAATCCTCACATACTTTTTTATTCGCTCGAAAAAATAAAGAACTCTGACGGGTAGCAGGTGGTAAAATGACAGACCCCTCATATGCATTATATACATTTTTCTTTAGAGCCTCAACAAAATCCAACAGTAGTCTCATCGGTAGCAAGTGAGCACCAGAAGACCCTATCATACTTAAGTTCCCATCGTTTTGCTCATTATCAAGTTGCAAAAGGTGTGCAATGTCCAAAAGCATGCGCTCTAAAGCAGCAAATGTTTGGGTAGGCCCACCAAGATTAGTTCGTAGGCGTGTAGCAATACAGTACCGCGCTGCTTCTTGTACAGCCCACAAGGCACCAGCTAAATTATTGACAGAACAGATTCTTTCAAGTACATCTTCATCCACTTGCACATCCAACCACGGAGAATTAGCACCAAAACCTCCAGTTTCTTCAGGCTGACTTGAAATGGCATCCTTTGAACTCCGGCAACTATGAATTAGCCGCTGGATCCAAGAAGAAAGAGGTACCTTCCATCTTTGTGAAATGTAACTTAAGATCGACACAAGATGTTGAGAGTGAAGTTGCAGTGGCAGCTGCTTCAGGGCAAATAACTGTTTCCAGTGCATCTTGGAAATGTTGCCCAACCCAAGGTCAAGGGGCCTAAATCTCACAGAATCATTGAGACCACAACTATATACAGTGGTAGGCAAAATAAGTGCAAGTAGTCTCACATAATCATCCTTTATCTCTATAGCTGGATCCCCAAGTTTCTCCAATATCCCTTCGGCTAAGGGATAAAAACACACAGGATGTAAAAGCTTTGCTTGCATAAACATCTCCACAGTTACTGCAACCTGTGATCTTACTTTGGGTTCCCTCTCAAATGTACCACCCAAAAGTGAGAAAACTAACTTCATGATTACACCAGCATGTTGGCATGCTTCAAAGGATAAACCATTTGTGCTTGAGATCTTATTAATAGCCATAACATTCTCACAAAACTTTTGTCCCCAATCTAGAGCTACTAATTTAATTGCTAGAGGAGAAGAAACATGAAACGCTTTTATAAGAAGCTTGCTGTACTTCTCCAAATGCTCAGTAATCACAGCCGAAAACCCATCACTGTATTGATCATCACTGTCTTCCTTTTTAGTTGGAAATTCAACAAAAGCTTTGTCACAATTCTGTTCTCTTACAGAACACTTAATTAAGAACTCAACTGAATTTAGCCTCTCCAATGTCTTGACAACAGCAATCTGCAACTCCATGAAGGCCTGAATAGGTAATTCAAAAGGATTCATCTCTTTTGAGATAAAGGACACCAACCTTTTTGACCTCCTAAGATACAGTTTAGCAATTTCCATTTGGCCAATCAAGCTGTTATCCCCAACCAAGGAAACACATGCTAACAGAACTTTCAAATCAAACTTGATTATCGCAAATAATTCAAGTTTTGAAAATCTTTTAGAGCCTATGACACAATTGAACTGATCTGAACCGATGCTGTTTCCTATGACACGCTTCAACAGCTCCAGTTCTTCAATCAATGAGGTGACTGCTTCATCGACAACTTCTGCATTCCCATGCTGAAGCAAGAAAACATAAGTAGCTGCAGAACTTGCTGTTACCAAATGATTCGGATGCAACCGCAGCTGAGAAACTGATGCATCAAACTGCAATAACTTCCCCACAGATGATGGGAGGAGGCCAAGCTTTTGCAATGATAACAATTGAAGATTAGTTTTCAAAACCCCATAAACTTGGAAAGCTGTAATCTTCTTAAACCCTGCCACTCCAAATTCCATGCCCTGAAATAAGATATCAACAGCAAGAGGGTAAAAATTCGAAAACCGGTCGCGCAATATTTCCGCCAAAAGAGTCAAACACTTCCAAGAATCTTCAATCCATTCAGACCATCCGAATTTCTGCCCAATCATAGACAAACAGCGGAGCAGGCGTGGCAACAACCCGCCAAGCGGTTCAATTATCTGTTCAAGCAGGTTCATTTCCAGCAACCCAGAAGCAGTGGCTTGCAGAATAGTGGAAAAACAACCAAGCAAAGCAAGTAGCCTGTGAAACTGCGGCTGGGTCCCGGGTGTTCCATCATGAAGCAAAGCCTCCATATCCCCCAAGAACTTAGTAAGCAACCTTAAAGACATGGGAAGGCTACCAACCCAATGCTTCTGAAACTGCAAGAAACTATCCATAATAACATGCCTATCCGATTGAGCAAGGTCAGGAACCAAAGCCCAACCAAGGAGCAGGTCAACAACATCAGGGAAATGAGGCTGAAAAGACCTAAAGAACTTCAAGGAAATCAAAGTAATAACACTAAGAAGCCTATGCAACAAAGTTAAGGAGGTTCTCTCGTCCTCAAGTAGAACCTGACACGCCTTGAGAATCGGCAAAGCGTACCTATCGGTTCCGCCAACATTGAGGAACTCACGGAGACCTTCAAGAGCGAGTTCCTTAGTGCCGTCAACGGCGGTGACATTGCTCAGCAACGGCAACGCCCATCCGATGAAACGGTCAACTAAGCTTCCAAGCATAACGTGGTTCTGTCTACCATTCGAAGTAACGGGAATTGAAGAGATCACCGCGCAGAGAGTGCCATACGCCGTAACCGCCGCATGACGGACCTCGAAGGATCTGCAGAGAAATTAGCAAAATCGAATGAGCTTGATGAGAATAATGATAATAAATGGAAAATAAAAAAAATGAAAAGAAGAGAAAAGAAGAAGGTTAGGTTAAGAAGTAACGAACGAACTTGTCGGAGAGGAGTTGAGAGAGGGATTGGGCCAGGAAGGGGGCGGAGTGAGAGAGTAGGAGGGAGTTGTGAGGGTGGAGGATGGCGCGGTGGAGGGAGTGGATAGCGGCGAGGCGAGGGGAAGGGTCGTCGTCGGAGTCGTCGGCGGAGGGGTGAGCGGCGGAGAGAAGGGCAGCGAGTTGCTGCTGCTGTTGGTGTAATCCTTGCATCTCTGTGTTTCATTGCTCACTCAGTAGCATTCATCTCACCCGCTCAACACAACATAACATATACCTTTCTGTTAATTCCTTCCACACCAAAAATATGTTTTTCTTTTTTCTTTTTTTAAAACATAAATAAAAATAAATAAATAAATAAATAGAGGCTGAGGACTTCATGGATCTTTGTCTTCTTTCTTTCTATTTGAAAAATGACTAGTATTTGACAGATTTGAGAGATTATTATTGGCTCAAACTCATGCACTTTGGGAGCTCTTCTAATAATCTCTTGATAGTAATTTTTAATTATTTTCTATCATGGCAATTTTTAATATATGAATTGTAATTTATTAAAGAAGTATGTAAAAAAAACACAAAATGTTAACTTTAGAAAAATATAATGAAGGAATTTGTATAAGGAGATGTATTAAAACGTACTCCAAATAGAAAAAAAAATTGAGTATAAAGTGGTCCAATGAGTTTGTGACCATCGGTTACCTAATTAATTAGTAGAATTTAATCTATAAAATGAATGAGATTAAGCGTGTGTTTGTATTTATATTCAACTAACCAAAATGAGACACTCTACTCTCTTGTGTTCACGGACTCGAGAAACTTCATTTTCCAATTGGAACTGAAGTGAACCGAGTTTGGACTGAAAGCCAAACATACTATAAATCGTTTTATATTTCTTTTGGTGGTGTTTAGTTGTATTTTACACAATGAAATAATAGGTTCTACATAAATAATGGTTGGTTTTACTTTATTGTGTCGTGTCTCTATCATGAATCATAGTTTTATTTAGGCAGCAACCCTTAAATGACTTGGTACGAGATGTATTAAAATGCATTCTATAATGATTGGTATAGACACCCTTAATATCTAAAGTACCTTAACACCATCCATGATAGGCATTTCTTTGTCCATGAAAATAATGTCAAAATTTGCCTCAGAACGATACAATTCCACTGCTTCCTTTCTATTCTTAGCAAAATATGACTCTATGTTAAATATGCTCTTAAGCATGGTCTTGTGGATTAAGCGAATCATAACATCATCATCCACAATCAGCATTGAAAATGATGTTGGTTGAGTTAGATGAACTAGCCCAGCTTCAATTGCTTCTTGAATTGCATTTGATTCCTAATCCAAGATATTTACAATAAAGAAATTAGTTAAACACAATCGAGATATAAAAGGAATTGTAAATAATGACAAATAAATATAAGAAATAATTATGTGTTGTACATGGTACAAGTTTGCCTTTATGCATCCTAAAAACGTTAAATAGAGAAAGTTTTGGTAAACTAAAGTTTGTTGTGGATGGTGTGGACCCAAGGACAAAACAAGTTGATATACACTAACTGAAAAATAATGTATATTCATCTAACTAGTAAATTTGAGGGACTACACTTAGATAATGTAAACATTGATCCATGCCAACATAATTAGGAGTAATTTTCACGGTTTAAATTTACTTTTCATCTATTGAGACATGAATCCAAGTACATACTAACTAATAAATGCATGGAAACCACAACACGCAAATATATGACAATCACTATGAAAATGCTTATAGCAAGAAGAAGAAGATTATGATGTTGGGATATGGAAAAGATGTGCTCGATTTGGTGGTTTGTGGAAATTTGACAGGTTGCAGAGGAAATCAGGTGAGAGTGGTTTATCAATGAAGTTAGGAACATGTAATGTGTGTGGGTTGGGGATGGTGGTGAAGTAGAAGAAGGTGGGTCATATTGTAAGGTAGAAGGGGCTTGATTTTATAGCTATCCAAGAAACAAAATTAAGTAATGTTGATCGAAGTGTTTGTACTCAAGTGTAGGGGAGTTCAAATTGTGAATGGTTTTATGTAGCGACAAAAGGGAGCAGTGGTGGTATGTTGTCTATTTGGGATTCCACGGAAGGTTCGTTAAGTTTTTCTTTTAGTTGAAGGAGTTTTGTTGGCGTTTGTTTAGAATGAGGTATTGTGAAGGTTATATGTACTATTGTGAATGTATATTCACCGTGCTTGATACTGAAGAAGAGAAGAATGTGGAATGATATAATGATGTCCAAGAGAGGGTTTGGGGATGCAATATGGTGTGTGTTGGGAGATTTTAATGTAGTACATCGAGTGCTGAAAGGAAGGGAGGCGTTAGGTTGCAAGATACAAATAAATTATTTGAATTTAATCAATTTATTGATGATTTTGACTTGGTGGACTTACCTTTGATAGGCAGCAAGTTTACATGGATTAAACTAGATGGGTTTATGATGAGTAGACTTCATAGAGTGTTGTTGTTAAAGATTTGGTTGTAATGTTAGGGGGATAACTTTGTACTTGTGTTGTAGTGTGACATATCAGATATTGTCCCTTGATTTGAAGCATAAAATTTGGAATTGGGGATTGAAGTCATTCCAATTGAATAATTGTTTGTTGTTACATCCTAGTTTGGAAGAGGTGGTTAAAGGTGCATGGAGTATTCTAGTGAATCAACAATGGGCATCACATAGATTGGGAGGAAAATTAAGAAATTTGAAGCAAGCTTTTAAAACATGGAATTTTGAGGTTTTTAGGAACATGGATTCAATGATTTTTCTATTGATGAATGACATACAGGAGTTGGATAGAAAGAATGTGGAGTCATATTTAACAAAGGAAGAAAAGCATAAGCAAAGGGATCTAATGGAATAAGTGTGGGTTGATAAGTAGATGAAAGAGAGTTTGCTTGCTAAATAGGCACGTCAACGATGGGGAAAGGAAGCTGATGTGAATTCCTTGTATGTTAATACTTGTATTTAAGAGAAAAGAAGGAAAAATCAAATTTGTATGTTAAAGTGGGGAGGGAAGGTGGTTGGAGGAGGTTGAGGAGATTAATGGGGAGACTGCGAGGTACTTTCAGAACCATTTTCGAAGTAAGCATTGGCTGCAACTATGTTTTGATGGGGTGATTCTGCCATTGGTTTCTAATGCATCTAATCGTGAGCTGATTGATATGTTTTCTAAGGATGAGGTGTGGAAAGTAGTGTTGAAGGATTGATAAAGCGCCTAACTTAGTGTTGAAGGAAATAATGAGCATTTATATGGTTTTTTTTTTGTGAAAAGTAGTTAAAAAGGGGTTGAATGCGGCTTGCGTAAGTTGGGATGCAGTGTGTAAGCCAAAGAAATGGGAGGCTTGGGTGTGAGAAATGTTAGGTTTCTCTAATTGGACTCTACTTAGTAAATGGGTGTGGATGGCAATCAATTCTCCTAACTGGTTATGGGTGAAGGTATTAGAAGCAAGGTATAGGGCTTCAACCAATTTTTTAAGTGTGACCACAACAGATAATAAGTGTTCTCAATGGTGGTGTGACCCTGTGTGAATTATGCAACAAGATGGGTATTAGTTGGATGAAAGGTGAAAAGAGTAATTGCTAATGAGGGTTCTGTTCATTTTTGGGAGGTTCAATGGATTGGTGAAATCTATTTGAAGGAGATGTTTCCAAAGTTGGCACTAAACCAAAATGTAGGTATTAGGGTCGATGGCTGGTTTGAAGGTAGTGATTGGAAGTGGGTGATAGATTGGGATAAAATTGTTTTAGTGAGAATTATTTCTAATGGGCTAGCTTTTGCATTTGATTGAGATTGTTCATATTGTTCACGATGAGGATGATGGATGCCTCTATGAATTAGGTTAATAAGGTTGTTTTCCTGTCAAAGCTGCGCGCACTTGCATTCCAGATTTGGTCCAGTTGCTAATGTTGACTAAATTGTGCAAGATGCTCTTAGGATTTTATGGAAATGTAAAGCTCCTCATAAGTATTTAATTTATGTATGAAAAATGCTTTTAAATGTTGGTCCTGTCAAAGCAAATTTAATGGTGATGGGTATTTAATTACAATATGATTATGTGTGTTTAGTGTGGGTAATGTGAGGACAATGTGGGGCAGTGTGAACTTTCATATGCACTATGGTATCAGATCTTGTGCCGGTTGGGTATGACTTTGGTTATTCATAGTAGTCATGTGTTGAGACTCCTCAACAGAATGGTCGCGTTAAGAGACGCCACCAACACATTCTTAACGTTGCTCGAGCTCTTTTATTCCAGGCCAACCTTCCTAAGTCTTTTTGGGATCTTGCTGCTGCTTATGCAATTCACTTAATTAACCGCATTCCCACACCCTTGCTCAATCATCAATCCCCATTTGAGGTTCTCCATCAACATAAACATGATCTTTCCAACATAAACATGAATGCTGAGATTGTTGCTCTTAAGGAAAATGGGACTTGGGACTTGGTTCATCTACCTTTAGGTGTTACTCCTATTGGCAGCAAGTGGGTCTACGAGATAAAAAGAAAGGTTGAAGGCTCTCTTGATCGGTACAAAGCTCGTTTGGTTGCCAAAGGCTATAACCAAATCGAAGGCCTTGATTACTTGGACACGTATTCTCCGATTGCTAAGATGAGTACAATCTGCATTGTTCTTGCTTTGGCCTCTTCTCATTCTTGGTATTTACATCAACTTATGTCAATAATGCTTCTCTCCATGGCGACTTGGAGGAGGATATCTACATGAGAGTTCCTCAAGGCATGCACACTTATTCCCCTAGTCTGGTTTGCAAGATGAGAAAATCACTTTACGACTTGAAGCAAGCAAGTCGGCAATGGTTTCACAAAATCACCCATTTCCTACTTGAGAGGGGCTACCATCATGCCTCAGTTGACTCCTCACTCTTCCTCAAGTTTCATGCCACTAGTTTCATTGGCTTGCTAGTTTACGTGGATGACGTCCTATTGTTTGGGACTTCCTTATCAGATTTTGATCATATTAAGGGTTGCTTACACAAAGCCTTTGGGATTAAAGACCTTGGGTTGTTAAAATACTTTCTTGGTCTAGAAGTAGCGCATTCTGACACAGGAATCTCTCTTTCGCAAAGAAAGTATTGTCTTGATTTGTTAAAAGATTCCTCTTTGCTGAACTGCAAACCCGTTACAATGCTAATTGATTCAACTATTAAACTACAAGTGGATTTAGGACAACCTTTTTCAGACAGCTCTTCTCATTTTAGGCTAGTAGGATGACTCATTTATCTCACTTGTACACGACTTGACATCGTCTATGCCACACAACAAGTAAGTTAATACATGTGTAACCCTACTATGCTGCATCACCGAGCTGCTATACGAATATTGAGGTATCTGAAATCAACACCAGGTCTTGGCCTTTTCTTCCCAAGAAACTCCTTCAATTAGTTGAAAGGATTTTCTGATGTTGAATGGGCAGGATACTTAGATACAAGGCACTCCACTTCTGGATATTGCTTTTACATTGGAAATTCCTTAGTCAGTTGGCGCTCAAAGAAACAAGTGATAGTTGCAAGGTGTTCTACAGAAGCTGAGTATAGAGCTTTGGGTTCACCAACATGTGAATTACAGTGGATCCACTATCTACTGCAGAATCTGCAAATTACATATAAGAAGCTTGGTGTGTTAGATATTTTCTATCCAAGTGATCATCGGAGTGCAATACACATTGCACATAATACCCAAAGCATTTCATCATCTTCTATCCAAGCTTGGTGTGTTAGATATTTTCTCACCCACTAGCTTGAGAGAGGGTGTTAAAGATCATAAGGAAATGGAACAAAAGGATGACACTATATCAGAGGAAGTAGTGGACACAAAGACAGTGCAGCAAGTCCCATATCGGAAGATCACTGTTAGGGAACACTAGTTTAATTTTCTATTAAACTTGTAACTAATTTTCCCGCACTTTATCTCTTTATAAATACTACTCTGTAACAAACTTCAAACTAATCCATTCACATTGATTGAATTCATATATGCATCTCTGATAATTTTCTAAGTTTTCTACCTTTCTAATAGTTCACATATATATAGAGAAACAGAAATTAGTATTTGTATGAAAACGGATATTAATGTCCTATCAAATATTTAAGTTCACATACAGAAGTTAATCTCCAAGCGGAGATTAAAATACAAAGATTAACTTCTGTTTTGCTCGATAATAGATCTATATGCATAACTTGCCCAAAAATCATCACAAACACATTTCTACTATTTCATTAAATCAAAATTTTCACACATTTCATTAACCCCTTCAAAATCATTGTTTTTTAGTGTAATAGTTAATTAATAGAGTTATGAGAACTTCTACTACACGAAATGACCCCAACTCAACTAATTAACTTTAACTATCACACTAAAAAATATAGTGATTTTAAAGGGATTAATAAAATGTGTGAAATTTTGATTTAATTAAATGGTAGAGATGTGTTTGTAAATTTTTGGTAAAGTTATGTATATAGAATAATTATCGAGCAAACCGGCGGTTAATCTTTGTATTTGAAACTTAGCTCAGAGATTAACTTCTGTATTGTAAACTCAAATGTTTACACGGATATTAAATATAAAGTCTTGCTAAATGGTGCCCTTAGGGCACTTGTTAAGGTGTAATAACTACACATTCTTTGATGCTTTGACTTACTATAAAAAATGTTCATTCAATAATTTTTAACTTTCGAGACAATAAATTTTATCAATCCCGATAAAACATTACTATTTTTGTATTCTTAAAAAGTGCCCTTAGGGCACTGTTTAGCATTTTCCTATTTGTTTTGTTGTATGGAGTCTTTGTTTTCATATTTGCTCAGAAATTAATATCCATTTTAAGTTGTGTAGTGACAAAGAAAAAGACCTCGCTTGGAAGTTAACTTCCAAGCTTAACTTCAAGGGAGGACTGAAATTGAAAAAAAAATACTCTGTGTAGTGAATCTAAAAAATAGTGCAGTGCGCAAAGTAACCACCCAAATGTTATTAGTGTTAAATGACTTTAATTTTTCTTTTGTTTATAGGAAAGTAGTACAACCAGGAATTAAACTCCTCATGCTCTCACAAACTAAACTACATAACTGGGACCGAAACAACTTTAGTTGACTGCGCTGACTAAAGGAGTTGCTAGCACTTCTGAATGAATCACATCGACATCTTTTCCTTTTTTTTTTAATATTCAACAGGTAAAAGTCTAATTTTTTTTTTCCTCTCCAAAATATAAAAATTAGAATGAATTTTTGTTTTTTGAAAAGGAAAAATTAGAATGAAACAGTGGCACATCATTGCAAGTTTGTAACAGCTTTTAAGAGTTTGGGGTGGATTTGGAATCTCAAAAATGTTAAACATGAGAAAAATAATCCACTAGAATATATAAGTCCCATAATTATAACTCAGAATTAGCTTCATAGATAAAACTTGGATACAATTGGAGAATTGAACATTGTTACTGTGAACCATTTACCCTTTTTTCCTCTCATTTTCGTTTCCTTAAACCAAACACACCATTAAACTCTTGAAGCACAATATTATCATAAAAGTGATTATCTTCATAGGTTTTCCTTAAATAAAAAGTAAACGAAAAAAGTGAGAGATACATTATCTTCATAAATTTTTCTTAGGTCAAAAAGCAAAAACAGTGACGAGCATTTTGTGTCAGTAATCATAGCGCCATTTAGCTAACAAAGAAATGTATTTGCAAGAATACAGAACTAATCCACCTGAAAAAAGGACTAATATTATTCAAGGGATAATCCAAGTTGGCAAATCATTTCATACACAGATAAATACAACACAATGATAATCCATTTTAAGAGACTTAAATAAATTAAAAAAAAATTATGGCAAGATAGAAACAACAGTAAAATCCAAGGAACTTCTCCGCAAATACCTATTCTTTAATTATGTGATTATATAAAAATGATCTGCTTAACTGCCTGTTTCTGTTGTTGTTTGTCGTTTATGTGACCTATTTCTTTTCCTTTTTCTCTTCGTTGTGTTATCTCCTTTCATTTCCTGCATAAAAGCAACAATCAACAAACATCTAATAAATCCCAGGAAACAAATTTAACTTTCAGAACATAAAACTCGATGTTGATCTATCACCCGGTTAACAGGAACAAATGGCATAAAAGAGGTGAATCCTAAATAAATTTTAAAGGATTTGCATGACTATTATTTTAAAAGTACATGTTTACGCTTCAAATTGAAAGAAACATAATATTTTGAATGCCCTACCTTTGAATGACTATTATTTTGGTTTCCAGAACTTTTCTTCTTGCACGAAAGTGGGTTTGGACCCTGCAAGTTGAAATATAATATCATGAGTTACACAAATGGGAACCACAAGCTGCTAAAAACAATAAAGCTTTATTCATGATAATGATACATTGTGCCAAATTCAAATTCACTAGTAAAATAATTTGCCTAATATTATATACAAACTGTATAAAACAGTGCAAATAGGTATAAAAACAGGAAATTCAAAGAAATTGTTAGTTCCACAAAACTATATCCAGTCCAGTCTGTATAAAGAACTAGCCACTCAACAGTTAATATGGGTGATTAATTACCAACCACTTCTTAACGTAATTAACTTGCTAATCGCTCCATAACTAAGTAATTTCATCAAGATTTCCTTTCTTTTAATTTCATAAAAAATTAAAACAACATATACACATTCGCTCATCTTATATGTACAACATTTGCCTGAAGTCTTAAAATAAGACTTACCATGACAGAGTTTCAATAAATGCTAACCTTAATGCTTGAGGAAACTATTCTTCCTATTGAGATAAATATGCCATGACAGCGAACATATCTGATATACATGACAAATCCATCTAATTGAACACAATGGCAATCAGACACAAAGCCATTCTGACAAGTTTCCTTAGGATTATGAAACTATGAATTCATTTTATTGAAATAAAAATAGCAGAATGCCATTATGAATCGAGATGAATCTAATGCTAATGGATCAACGCATTCATAAAGTTTCAGTACCAACAGAGTTTCATTGTAATGAACATATCAAATCACTGGAATGTCATGAGAACTTGATTAAAAAACTAAGCAAATCATTCCCAGTAATATGCAAACATGTTGGAATGTCATGACTGAGGTTTGACATATGGTAATCAAATCTAGAACTAGCAAACAGATAAAGCACAAGCCTAAATTATAACCTTTGCTCTTTTTCTCTTGAACTGGGGTTTATCCTTGATCCCAATTTGATTTCTTGCAGTGACGCTCCTTTTTACTGACTGCACATTCATGGTTTGATCTCCTGAATCCTTGTTTTCAACTATTTCAGCAATCGAATTTTTTGCTTCCTCACCATCCAATCTATTTATTACTCTATCCTTAAATATCTGGTATTCTTTCTCAGTCATGTGCAACCGTGCTTCTTCAGAAGTCTTGGCATATTGCCGCTGAAAAGCAGATGGAGATTCAAGGAAAAGAGCATTTCTGAGACCAAATATGAGAGGCACACCAGGTACCTGAAAAAAGGAGGTTAAGAAGAACCGCCAAAATGAATTAGAAGCTTTTTGAGACCAAGTATGACAAGCACATGAGGGTACCATTCTACATGTCATAGTAATCAATCCTGGATAGTAGCACTTAGCGGCCAACCATGAAAACGTTATGGTGGGATGGTCGCTACGGCAAAACTATAGGTATGAGATTAAAAAAAATGCCATACATATTCAAATACATTAAAATCTAAAAATGCCCAAAATTGAAGACCTACTGATATTTTAGAGGTCATTTTCAGAAATGATGCCATGGTTAGGTTAACCATGAACTTTGAATGGATAACAGGGTATGCATGTTTCATAAATGCTGGCTGAATTCCCAACTCTGTCCCCAAAAGCCCCTAAAACAGCCCTGTTATTGGGGTAAAAATGAAATTTTTGGCCTTTCAACTCAATTGTGCCGCTATAGCAGCCGCTACGACCGCTATTCAAATACGCTCCGCTATGGAGATCTTGATGTAAAAGGACACTGGATTCAATGGATTAGGGAACAGAAGGAGTCCACCACTTTGCATATAAATTTTAAAAGACTTTCAAGAAGATAATCATTTTCAAAAAGAAATAGCCACATAGGTAGGTCAAGTTGGAGTACATCACTAATCTGATCAGATTATCACAAGTACATGAAAACTCCTATACATAGAACCTATACTGTTCTTGAGCTGACTAAACATTTGACTCAAACAAAGACTTAGACTGACTGTTAGACTACCTTTAATCACTTAAACCTCTAATTACCAAATCAGACTTTTGATAGATTTAATGCATATAAAACTGACGTTTGAGTGCTAGAATATCTAATTAATCCATAAGTAAAAGTTATAGATCTGATCAATGAAAGAATCATGAAGTAGCAATCATATACCAAGAAAGTGCCTCTCTGTTCCCTCACACTTCAACAATAGCAACCATTTTCAAAAATTCATTTAACTTTGCATCTAAAATTCAAATAACAAAAGGATAAATTAGACAGGGAATATAGTCTCCAGGATTTTCACCATACTGCCAATCAAATACCAATCACTGCACTAGCATATATTTATATCAGAAACCCATCTTCCATGTACAGCAACCTAGGATTGTTGTTCAGATCAACCACTTCACATTAAGCAATATTTTCGGATAGATGGCTTGGTTTCTGATACTGCTCAGTTAGAAATGTAAGGATACATGCAACAACTGTGTCCAGAATATCAAGGAAAATCAATTTTGTAATTATTTTAAAAAAATGGAGTTATTCATTCAGAAAGTATTTTTAAGAAAAATCTATTCCAAATATCCAAGTCCAACATGAGAGATTCTTTCTGAATATCATTCAAGCATACAATTCATCAATTATGCAATTTAACATGATTAATTACAAGGAAAATGTCAAAAAGAAAACGACATATCTAATTACCAACCTCTTGCAACTTCTTCCGCAGATCAGTGTCCTGACTAGCTACAAAGAAATGCTCAGAATTATTTTTTCCGACAACCTCCACAATGCAGGCATCTGCACTTTTACATTTATCATGCTCACACCTGCAAATTGTAGTTGATAAAAGATAATGACTATCTCCATGCAAATATTTGTGCTCAAACGTCTTAAAACCCAAATCAACAACTAACAATTATTGCGACTAGTTCACAAATTAAAATGAATAAGCAGTTCAATTCCAATAAGATCTGTTTGGTAAGTAGCTTCACCCATACTGCAACTTATGCATGTATTTTGACCTAGCAAGTATGATTTAAAATTTCAAAGTTAAAGTACTTATAATTATAACTTTTCATTAAAATATGCAATTTTTGTGTTTTTTTGGCTATTACTTTAAACAAAATTATTCAGATAAAAAATTAATAGAATAATAATATTATGTAATAGTCACATTTTATCACCAAAAAGTAGTTTTATGAAACTTATTTGCAGAAAAGAAACAAAAAATAGTTATAAAAGTACAACAATAATTTTAGAATGTATAAAATTCTAGGGCTGCATTAGTCAAGTCTATTTTTTTCAATCCCATTGTTTTATCAACCTGGCCTGGCCTGACAAAACTATGAGGCTAGATGTGCTGAGTGTATATATATATATATTCAAAATTCAAGGAATTCTGAACTTATGGCTGCTTGTCATGCATGTATATAAATATGGAAGTATGGAACTAGAATCTTTTGATACCATATGTGATTCAGCAGTATGGCATACGATATATAGGGGGATGAGAAAGAAAACCTTGCAATTGTAAGTTTATTAGCTGCCTCAAGAGCCTCAAAATATGAGCTACCAAGTCTTTTCAACTCAGCTAGAACACATCTGCAATGTTTCCATCCAAATCCAAATTAACAAAGAAAAATTAAGAGAAATAAAATATAAAACAACCCAAAGAGAGACGAATAATGTGTTGTTCCAACAAGATTGAGCAAAGGAAGAGATGTTAGGAAAACTACTTAAAAATAGAAATCAGAAAAAACAATAAACCTGGTTGTGTAAAGCTTGACACTAGCACTGAGGATATTGTTAAGGGCCTTGTCAGCCGGGGTTATACGATTCACTAGAAGGTGATGCACAAATGTCCCGTCACATAGAACCCGGAAAGGCTTGTGGAAACCAAAGCATGCAGTATAAAACGTTAGAATCTTCCTATGCCTCTTCTGCTTTTTCACCTTCATCTGCAAAAATAAACTGATTGCAGGCATTATCAGATACGAACTTAGGCAAGATTTTCCACCAAAAGAAAAACACAATAATAGCTTGGGGAAGATTTTTCCACTTCAGAACTGGCAAAGACCACACCACCCAAAACCAAGTCTTGCAGCTAAATACCAGATAGGCAGCATACTGTTTTCCAACTATAAAGACTAAATTACATTGAGAATTTGTCACAAATGAAAAAGTGCTCCGTAAAGGCCAATACTTTTTCTGATCAAGTATACCTCTATACTGCTTAACCTAATCCTATAAGGCCCATCTTTTACTATTGAACTCCTAATGAAATTACAAAAGATATACCAAAAATTAAATTATGAGCGAGAGCATGCCAAGTAAAATTAGACATAATGCAAATATCACAAAATAACTTTACCAAAGAACTCAATCATAATAGCTTGTTCATCGGCAAGAGTGAGAAGGGAAACACTGACAAAACGCAAACAAGTAAGGAGCAGATATGTATGGCCATTGATAATTATATATGTTGTTGCAAATTCCGAAACAACAGAATGTATTAAGGTTTCATACGGTAGCTGCTACAGATGAGTTCAGGCAACGATGCAAAGATGAACTTTCCGAGATTTCAGAGAGACAAGCAGTATTCGAACACAGTTTGGCTCCGAAAATGGAATCAACTGAGACTAAAAATGAAACGAAACACATAAGAACGACACTTACCAACTAAGAAGTTCAGCTCGGAAAGACGCGAGCACCGAGCAGAATAGACGACGTCGAAGGTGAGTGACAGGCGGCGTCGCCTCTGTCCGGCAGCAAGCGGTGGACACGACGGTGGATGCAGGCTAGAAGCTAGGGCAACAAAGTGAAAAGATTGAAAGTGTAGACTGTAGAGTGTATGCAGACACCTTATTTTTTTTATGTGAAAAGCTTGGAAGTCTCTAAAACAAAACAAAAAAACAAAAAAATTGAAGTTTTCATTTATTTTTAGTTCATATTTTTTAAAATATATTTATCTATTAATTTATATATCTATCTTGTTACCCAAAAAAAATCTATATATCTATCTATATTATACTATTCCGTTCATATTACGAAGTGTTATTTAGACAACTATATTTATTAAAAATATGTAATAAAATTAATTAATATATTAATTTTTTTAAAATATATATAATCTTCTTAATTTGTCTATTTTTCTTTTTTCATTACATTAATTATCTCTTACTATTTCTTTATAAAATCTCATTAATTATAATGAATAGATAAAAAGTAATTAATACTCCTAAAAAATTATATACGATCTTATATTATGAAATATTATATTGTGTGAAAATAGTCTTATAGGAAAAATTTATTTAAACTTAAAAATAATTTATTCTAAAGACAAATAGATAATTGATTATTTAAACTTAAAAATAGAGGTCATTTATAATTGGTTGAAATAATTAATCACTTTATTTATATTCTCTCTTCTACTACAGATAATTATTTTGAGAAACAGCTCAAAGTTGTTTCTCAAAATAAGCATAAATCTGATTATTTTAATTTTTTTTTGACTTTTAATTGTTTTGAAAATCATAAACAAACACACTATAAAAACTCAAAGAAGTGCTTTCTTTTAATAAAGTAAGTGTTTATTTTACAAAATAAACACAAACGAACAGGCCCATAATATGAAATGAAGAGAGTATATCATACGTAAACCTCACTTAAACTCCTCTAATCTATTAAATACTTAAATATAATGAAATGTTTATATTTATTTTTAGTCCAATATTTTAAGAAAATTGTATGGTTTTAGTTTCTAGAGTGAATTAACTATTTTTGAGTCAAACACGCCTTCATTAAGAATTTGTTTGGTGATTACTCCATCTTATCCCTATTATAAGAGACACCCTAAATTAATTTATTAATTGATTAATTATTAACTTAAGTATAAATAAAAAAATAATTAAAAAAAATCTTCCTTCTTCCTCTTCTTCAATGCATCTACCACCATAATTATCTTCATTGTCTTCTACTCACCACCATCAATTTCTTCTTCAAACTTCAAGCCATGCCACCATAACTATCTTCTTCGACATTCATAACTTTTACTATTTTAATCAAACCCATATTTTCCGGAAGCAAGAAAGCAAAACAGAGGACCACCACCACCCATCAATCAAAACCAATTCACAATACTTCCTCTAAATTAGTTTTAGAAACTCTCTCAAGAACCAAATTAATCTCAACTAAAATTCTTAAAGCAAAGAAAATAGAAAGAGATAAAGAACTAAATCTAAAGAAAAAAAAAACCAAATTAAAGTGAGAGGGTTCATTGACAGTGGCAAAGCACTGGTGGTGTGGCAGTGCGGCGGCAATGGAAGTGGCGATGAAGAAGAAGAAGAGGAGGAAGAGCCAGTTTTGTGTAGTAGCACAGCAACATTGGCAATGGAGGAGGTGGTGGCCACGACAAAGCAAATGAGTGAAGGAAAAGAGTGGCTAGGTTAACAAGGAGAGAGGGGGAAATGAGTTGAGAATCTAGATTCTTTTTTAAAAAAAAAACATTTTGTTTAATCATTTAATTGTTAAAATCATTTACTAATTATTTGATTAATGGTTAATGCTTAGTGTTTTTAAGGTTGTGTTTGGGTAAAAATTGGTTGACACTACTTAAGGACTATAAAATCAAGTTATTTCTTTAAAGTGTTGAACTAATGTGAAAAAAAAATTGAGAGATCAAAATCAAAAAGTCTCTATTTTACGGGAACCAAAAACATATTTAAGCCATAATAAAATTATATTTATTCATATTTTTTGGTGAACCTTATGATAGAAAACAAATTAAGTCATGATAAACGAAATTCACTTCTACGTTATTCATGTGTTTATACGTTATCACATCTAGTTGTTGATTATTCAAAATGATTAAGTTCTTATATCAGAAAACCAAATAATCATCCCTTTACACTTAGAAGTTCTACCCGAGAATAATCCCCTAAATTGAGAATATAACTTGTAATTGGAGGGCTTAAAGCAAAGAAACTTCTTAGCTAACAAAAGACTTTTCTCCAAACCAATAGTGCAAGATTACAACTAGGGATGAGAATGGGTCAAGCCTAGCCAAGTCAGACTAAAGGCTAAATAGACCTAGCATGTTATACAAATTTAAAGCCGAAGTCTTGGCCTATGATATGACATAGGTCAATTTTCTAGGTCTGTCCTGACCTAATAGCCTATTTAACACTAACAGCTTTTAAAAAAAATAAAATCTAAGGTCTTTAAATAGATAAAATATTCTCCTTTGATAGGCCAATAAGCTAGTAGGCCAATTTGAAACAGCATAATGTTAACAAACCAGAAAAGATCTCAATTTAAAAATGAAATAATACGATTAATGAATAATAATGCTAAGAGGAAGAAAACTTTTTTTAAGCGCAGGGTAAGGAAAATTTAAGTTTTAATTCGTCTATAATGTATTATAATATTAAAGGAAATTTTATATTTTAGTATTAGAGCATTTAGTACTATAATTATACTTCTATATTATTAAAGAAATTTACTTCTATATTATTTATGTGTAAATGCGTTATCACGTAATTCATAAGTATATTAAATTTTGTTTGCACTCTTAATACTAAAAGAAAAATATTTCTTGAATATTAATATATTATTTTTATGTTTGAATAATTAGTTTTCAATCTATGCAATTTCCATTAGAATATTAATATATTATTTTGCTTGAATGTTATTTCTTGAATATTAATATATTATTTTTATACTCAAATAATTTGTCTTCTATCTTAAAAATTGGACTAATCGACATTAACTTGACTTTGGTCCTAGTGAACTGGGTAGCCCACACCAACACCCCAGACCGGCACGACGACTTTAAAGATGACATCAAGTACATGCCCGAAACCAGGGCATATCAAATCATGCCCAAAACTCGGATGTATCAAATCATGCCCAAACAAGAGTCAATTAGGGGATACCAAATCAATGACATATCAATAACAAATATCACGTCAAGTAGCAAATACCAAGGAAACTTTCTAAATTTAGAATGAATTTAAACTCTAGGTATGGAGGAGCTGGTAAGTATAAATAGCCAGCAGGCTCCCATTTGTAACTATGTCCAAAGTAAACACCACAGTCTTATTAGGGTTCAAACACCGGAATACTACTACTGTTAGGACTCGGATCTTTGAGTGAACAAAAATAAATAAAGAAATGAATAGATAAAAAATAAAAAAAATATTTACAAATTAATAAAATTAAAATATCCATGGTAGTATATTCTTTCTTGAAACTACTTGTTTTTTCATTTTCTAGATATCAAATAGTGAAATTATAGATAAAAAATCTCCATGATCAATTGCTAGTCCATTCAAAACAAATAAGTTTTAATTTTAAATATATTTACTTATCACCAATAAGGGTATTAGCATAATTATAGAAAGACATTATTATTCATGTTAAAAAATGTAGATTTAAGCCCTAAAGAAAATATAATTTTAAAGGATAAGTCTTTCTACATATTTAAGAGATTAGTCTTCTACTCTAATAATAGGATAGAAGATCAATTCAAAAAAAAAGAAACTAAAAAAATCTATTTTTACTAACTAAAAAAATGTACCATTAAGTGACACTTTAAATTTTCAAATGATGTAATCAGTGACATTTTAAATTTATTTTAGCTTTACTAAAATTATGAGAGTAATTACATTCACAATTTTGACTCAGTGTGGTGAAAGTTAAAGGTGTCCCCAAGAAACTTGTCCCTATCTCACTCTATAAAGGTTTGTATCTATATCTCTATCAATAAAGAGAGGCAATGCCAAGATATAGATAATGTTTCTTGATTGTTTCAAGTCTTCACAAGGTTCAAGGCATCGATTTATTAGCATGGAGAACATGTCAGTAATTCTATCCATCATTCTTTGTGAAGATTATGGTTTCTCTAGTCTTGATTTGTACTCTCTATTCATGAATGTTGAAAGAATTTTATCTAAAACTTACATGAAGTACCTCTAATATTGAACGTTTTTGGTATATGTGGAAAGATAATTGTTCTTTCAAAGTTTCTCGCAACTATGCCCTAGAAATTTGTTGACTTCTCTAGATCGAACAATTGATTTGTAAAGTTATTCGAGGGCTTTTGTTCCCCTTCTTGTAACGATCAAAACTCTGCTAGCCGTGCAAGTTTTCACGGTTTGCAGAACGAGAATCGACTATTTAAATTTTGTTGCGTTATCAGGCAAATTTCGTTATTAATCATTCAATTTTTTTATTCTCTGATGAATGAACTATTTGCAAAACTAGTGTTTTGTCTCAGTGTTACGCCTGAGCTAGAATTTAATTTGAATATTATTTAATTAAAAAAATATTAGAAATTGAAGTGACTTTATAATTTGTTGATTACACATTCATTAGATAGAAAAATCATACATTTAAGATGTCACAAAAATTCTTACAGATAAATTTATATTTTGCAATGATTACCAAACACTTAAAAAATTGGATGCTACAGCAATGATATGTATAAAAATGAAAATATTACTATGTTAATAATTGAATTATGCTATCAATTTTACATTAACAATTTAAAATGAGAGAAAATCCTAGTGTTTTAATTTTAAATATTTTATATGATGTAATTTGATGTATAAATAAAATTTCTATCTAAAAACAGAAATACGAAAAGTAAAATTAAGAAGTTCATTGTTGTTATGGATCGAGATCACAACCCCACATGACACGGGTCATTGACCTTTAAGATAATGACATCCTAACCTATCGACATCGGATTTTAGTGACATAAATTCCTAGCAGCATGCAACAACACCGACATACTAATCCAGGGACAACTACCAAATGTGGAGACCACCCCTAACAATAACTGGGTATCTAGGGTTTTGAGTCTTAGGCCCAGACTTAATAAAGTACACAACCCCAAACCTAAAGACTTTGCTATAAATAGAATAATGAGACCATCTCTAATAGGGGTGTTTAAATGAGTTCTTATCATTTAAGCACCCCAGCTAAGCACCTTATCTCATTTGGAGCATGGTGACGTGGAATTGGATGCTTAGCAAAGTTGCTTAAATTAGCATTCGGTTCTTATAGAAAGAGTTGACCCAATTTGTATTAAAAATAAAAAAAATAAATTTGAGATAGTTAATTTATGGGAACATGTGGGTCCCATCCGGAGTGCACTTGCATTGGAGTGTTTTGAGTGCTTAAATTAATAAAATGATGTTTACACGTGAAACCCAACAAAATATAATAAATTAATTCATAAGAACCTAATTAAGCACATCTCCATTGGAGAGGGCTTGAGAGGCTAAATAAAATAAGAATTCATTCATAGCTTCATCTACCGCTAGCATACTAAGCTGCCTTGAGCGTTAGAGTCCTTTTGCAAGTATCTACTCCTGTGGATTCTGACTACCTTATCTGAAAACTACCACCTCGAGAGGAGACTAGAGCTGATCGTGACTTAGAATGTTGTAAGTACCCCTTACAACATTGGCGCCGTCCGTTGAGATTTATTATAAAAAGGATTTTCCCATTCTTTTTTTTTTTTATCCTTTTTCTTCTTGCCATTCTAGATTTGGCCAAAAACTATGAGTCATGTTCCAGTGCTACCTTCCACGTTTCCTGATGCTTTGACATGTTCCTTTGAATGCAGACTAGACTACACTTCTTCCATTGTTATGCAATCCTTTCAAACACTTGTAGAGCTTAAAAAGCTTTCATTAGAGGGAGGCAAGGATGCTAACAAAATTATTGCTGCATCTTCATCTTCTACTTTCACATCAATGTCTCTAAGTTCCATTAAGATTGAGTTTAACTCATTTAAATGTTCTTTAAGAGGTGTTCCTTCATTCATCGGAAGACTGAATAAGCAGTGTTTCAGCAGCAGCATGTTGCAGATTGATTTATTCATGTAAAGCTTCTCAAGCTTCAACCATAATCCGCTAGCAGTTTCTCCATCGAAAACTTCATCTGAAAGAGACAACAGAATCAGATAATGTGCATTCTCTTCTTGTTCAGCAAGAACTTCTCTAACGGCTAGAT
Source organism: Cyamopsis tetragonoloba (assembly GCA_037177725.1). NCBI lineage: Eukaryota > Viridiplantae > Streptophyta > Magnoliopsida > Fabales > Fabaceae > Cyamopsis > Cyamopsis tetragonoloba. The sequence continues at coordinate 47,384,392 of CM074122.1, read as the reverse complement.
TGGATCCTAATAACTAAAAATCTGTCACTAAGAACACTCTCTAAGAGCTTGAACCAATTATATGAAGGGTTCTTAAGGCACTTAATTAATTCAACAGATACGAAGAGCTTTTCATATTATTTTTTTTTGTGAGGATCAAAGTAAAAACTAAATTTTACATTCGTCCTTTTCATATGTTTTTAAATATATTGAATTATAAATAATAATTGGGTAACTATGTATTTGTGATTTTTTTTATCTTCCTGGAAATTGTTCTATTTTAATTTTGAATACTACTCATGTGGTCTTTTGTTTCTTCTTCTTATTCACTTTATTTATTTGACTCTCGTTGAGTCTGTAAAACTCGCCCCATTTCCTTTCTCTCAAATTTGTAGGCTCTTCCCAAGATTTATAGATTCACCTAGAACTTATTCTCTTTAAGTAGAGCTCTACGCTTAAAGAATACTAGTGTTTTGACTCTAGTTGTTGCAACTATACATATTAGAGTGTCATATATATATATATATATATATATATATATATATATTTGGATATTGATTCTGAATTCATGGAAATAAAAATATATATGAATTTGATTGTTGAATAGATCTATATGAAAAAATTGGGGGTTTACTTAGTTTTTAGAGAAAACTTTGGCGAATTTCAATAGATTCTTATGTCTCTAATGTGAGAGTATAAGTTTGTTTCTTAGGCTTGCCAGGTTAATGGGTGTTTAGTTAGCATTAGCATGTGCGTCAATCACATCTAAGACACTCAATGACGTATTAAATACATAATATTTAATGCTTTGAATTTTTTTTAAAAGCATGTGTATTAAATAGTTTTTTAACTTTTGAAGCAATAAACATTTTAAATCTCAAATAAAAGTTTCTATTTGTCTACCCGCTGGTATATTATTCACTTTATTTGTTTGACTCTCGTTGTGTAAGACTCGCTCCATTTTCTTTCTCCCAAATTTGTAAGCTCTTAAGTAGCAGACAGTTTCACCTAGGACTTATTCTCTTTAGGTAGAGCTCTATATAATGTTTTGACTCTAGTTGTTGCAACTATACATATTAGAGTAGAGTGTTATATATATATATATATATATATATATATATATATATATATATATATATATATATATATATATGAATTTGATTGTTGAATAGGTCGATATGAAAAAATTGGAGTTTGCTTAGTTTTAAGAGGAGATTTTGCCGAATTTTCAGTAGACTCCTATGTATCTAATGTCAGAGTATGTGTTTGTTTCTTAAGCTTGCCAGATTAATGAGTGTTTAGTTAGCATTAGCCTGTGCGTCAGTCACGTCTCTAAGGCGGGTCATGTGTTCTTAAGGCACTTAAAATGTATTAAATACATAATATTTAATGCTTTGATTTTTTTTTAAAGCATGTGTATTAAATAGTTTTTCAACTTTTGAAACAATAAACATTTTAAATCTCAAATAAAAGTTTCTATTTATGTATCTTAATAAGTGCTTTAAATGCATTGTTTAACAATTTTCAAATAGTACTACTTTATTGAGAGTGACAAAACTCATTTAATAGACTTCATATTTTCATGGAATTAATTTTCAACTACTAACAAGTATAAAAAATATGTTTAGCTTACTCTTAAAATAAATTTTAATATATATGCACATATATATTCATGTCGTATATTATGCATTTTACATTATTTTTATTTTTTGAGTATTTTCCACTCTATCACCCAAATAAAAGATTGATCTCTAGAGTGGATATCTTCTAACCTTATTATCAAGATAGAAGACTAATCCCTAATCATTTTTTGTTTTGTGGTTATTCCCCATTTTATTATTAGGTTAGAAGCTATTTAATTCCTTAAACACAAACATGTTTGTCTTTTCAATTAGTGTTCTTTTCGAGATTTAAACTGTGATTTTTCTCCTAAGTCCTAATGTGCCTCTTCTCTACTATTACGATAACCTCCTTATTGGTGCACATTACACATCTTAACATATAAAATTCTTGAAATTCTCTAAAAAATAAAAATAAAAATATTAATCAAATACCTTATTATTCATGACTTAATATATAAAAGTACATACATACATATCTTATCATGAAAAATCTTAGTTAATTCTTTTTATAATTTTTAAAAAATCTAGTAAGAAAATACAAAGGGATGTAATTATTCAATTTTTTGGACTTATAAATGTAACTGACTTTTTTTTTTTGGTAAAAGACTTTATTTAATAATAATAAATATAAACATTTTTTAAAAACTTTTTGGGTGGCCACTATTGGCACCACACTGGTTTTTTGGTGGGTGGTACTTTGTCCACCACACACACTTCTTTGTTCACCACACAATTTTTTTTCCTTTTTTAACCTTCGCCTGGAACATAAGTTCCGTTTTTTGACTAAACAAAACCCCTGCACAACTTAATTCTGACTGGAACATAAGTTTTGTATTTTCACTCGCCCAGAATATAAGTTCCGTTTTTTGGTCCCAAAAACGGAAGATAATTTCTGTTTTTTTTTTAATTTTGAATTTCTAAACGGCCCAGAACATATCGTCCATATGAAATGGAACATAGCGTCCGTATTAAGACTTAACTTGCTTTACATAGGATAGAGCTCGAATTTTCTCAGCTCATTTCTTCCTCCACCACACTAGGTCCCCAAATTCTACACACTAAAGTTGTCACCAAGTTGTCACCATCTTCATATTTTCACACCCTAAACATAATTTATGTTTCGTTTTATACGGACGATATGTTCCGTGTTATATGGACGCTATGTTCCATGTCATACCCGAACCGTTTAGAAATTCAAAATTTTTTTAAAAAAAACAGAAGTTATCTTCCATTTTTTGGACAAAAAAACGGAACTTATGTTCCGGGTGAGTGAAAATATTAGGTGTCTTGTTTAGTAAAAAAAACGGAACTTATGTTCCGGGCGAAGGTTGTGGTGAACAAAGAAGTGTGTGTGGTGGGCAAAGTACCACCCTTTCTTGGTTCACCACACAAATTAATTTTTTTCCCGAAAAAATCCCTACTCATAAACTAGTTTCTGTTTTTCATTAAACCAGAAACTAGTTAAAATGCACCACACACTCCCAATACACCACATACCCAAGACAGATTTTAGTTTTTGTCCCACCTCATTATTGAAAAATCAATCTCTCTCATCTTCACGTTCTCTCTCGACGCTCTCATCGATCACCTTTCCCAGCCACCATTGACAGTGGTTCAGGCACCGTAACACGCCGGCGAGATTAGCAGCGACGACGACGGCCTTGGACAACAGCGATGACGTGTTCTTCATTTTAGTTTAGGGTTCTTCCAAATGAGTACATGTTCACATTTTTTATGTGGATCTTTCAAATTTTTATCCTCATTATTGTTTAGAGTTAAGGATTTGATATTTGATTTGTTAAATTTCTCGTTGGTTTCAAATTGTAGTGTGTTTGAAATAAGTTACTTCTCAAATGGTGACTAATGCAATTCTAGTTTTAGTCTTCGTACATGAGTTTTCTGTTTTAAGATTTCAAATTTTAGTTTCTATTGCGCTTAAATTCTAATTTCTGGTTGTTTTCAAACTCTAGTTTCTGTTTCATGTAATTTCTGAAATTGTAAAATTTGTTTTATTTTGTAGTAATAACATGAATCCTTATTTATTATATATATTTCAGATTTCTATTTATTATTTGTTGATTTATTAAGTTTTAGTTTAAAATAGTGTTCAAATCATAGTTTGTATTTTCTGTTCAAATTCTGGTTTCAATTTCAATTCAAAATCTAGTTTTAATTTCAATTTAAAATCTAGTTTCTGTTTCTTGTCAAACTCTAGTTTTTGATGTGTTTCAAATTCTAAATTTCTGTTTACGGTCAAATTCTAGTTTTTGGTAACTTTGTAAATCATTAGTTCATAAACTAATTTTTGAGTGAGATAGAAACTAGTTTTTGGTAACTTTGTAAATCATTAGCTCAGAAATTAATTTCTGAGCGAAAAAAATACTAGTTTTTGTTACTGTTCTGCGGAACATAAATATATATTTCGCACAGAAACTAGTTTATGTTTCGGGTATGGTGTGGTTTTCACTTCAAAATCTCACTCTTTCTGAGTGAAGAAACATGTATGGTGTTAGCAGTGGGCACCAACTTTTTGCCATTTGCATGAAATCATAGCCTCTGTCCTTGCGGCCGTCCCCTGCTGGCTGCCATTGTTATATTTCAATTTTCAACCGTTGATGGCGTCTCGCGGCAACTTTGTATTCACTCTCTCCGTCGCCGCCGTTTGTGTTCTCTAAATCTGCTTCGCAATCGCAGCTCATTCATTTGAATCTCACTTTTCAGTTTTGAATTTTCACTATTCATCATGAAATTCCTTAAACCCTTCTTCTCACGCCGAATCAACATTCCTTCTTCTCTATTCCGTTTCAATTTCTCTTCTCTCTCCCAAACCCAACCCCAAACACCTTCTGTATCAATTCCCACAATTACCGAATCAGAACTGCTTCTTTCCATCGAATCTTCTCAGTGGCATTTCATCGAACAGGTTGCCCCCAATATTACCCCTTCACTAATCTCTTCAACTTTAACATCTCTTAACCGGAATCCCCAACTAGTTCATCACCTCATCACTCACCTTCACGCTTTTCCTCATTGCCTTGACCTCACAACCTCATGCCTTGCTGTTTGCATTCTCTATCGCCTTCCGTCCCCGAAACCCTCCCTCGACCTCTTGCAAAATGTCATTCTCTCTGGCATTGCCACGAAAAAGATGATTTTTGATGAACTGGCTCTTGCCCGCGACCGTTTCGATATTAAAACTACCATTGTGTTTGATCTTCTTGTCAGGGCTTACTGTGAGCTCAAGAAACCAAATGATGCTTTGGAGTGTTTTTACTTGATGAAGGAAAAGGGTTTTGTTGCCAAGACTGATACTTGTAATCAGATATTGAGTCTGTTTTTGAAGTTGAATAGGACCCAATCGGCTTGGGTTCTGTATGCAGAAATGTTCAGGATGCAGATAAAATCCACTGTGTGTACTTTTAACATAATGATTAATGTGTTGCGTAGAGAAGGGAAGTTGAAGAAGGCGAAGGAGTTCATTGATCAAATGGATATCATGGGTGTCAAGCCTGATGCTGTTACTTATAATACACTTATACATGGATACTGCTTGAGAGGGAAGTTCCAAGGGGCTCGCGCAATCTATCAAACAATGAAAGGTAGAGGTCTTCAGCCGGATTCGTACACGTATAATTCTTTTATCACTGGGTTGTGTAAAGTAGGAAAGCTTAAGGAGGCATCTGATTTGCTTCATAACATGTTAGAAGCTGGTTTGGTTCCAAATGCAGTAACATATAATGCATTCATTGATGGGTATTGCAATAAAGGGGATCTGGAAAAAGCTTTTGCTTATAGGGATGAGATGATAAGTAAAGGCATAATGGCATCTATTGTCACCTACAATTTGTTTATTCATGCACTTTTTATGGAAGCAAGGATGGAGGATGCTGATAAAATGCTAAAAGAAATGCGAGAAAAAGGGATGAAGCCGGATGCTGTTACGTATAACATATTGATTAATGGGTACTGCAGATGTGGGGATGCGAAGAAAGCTTTCAGCCTTTATGATGAAATGGTGGAGAAAAGGATTCAGCCAACACTGGTAACATATACGTCGCTTATATATGTTCTGGGTAAGAGGAATAGAATGACGGAGGCAGATGACTTGTTTAAGAAGATTCAAAAGCAAGGTCTGTTTCCAGATATCATTATGTTCAACGCGTTGATCGATGGTCACTGTGCAAATGGTAATATTGATCATGCATTTCGGATCTTAAAAGAGATGGATAGCATGAAGGTTCATCCGGATGAAATCACTTATAATACCTTGATGCAAGGATACTGCAGGGAGGGGAAAGTGGAAGAAGCTAGAGAACTTCTTGATGAGATGAAGAGAAGAGGGATCAAACCAGATCACATTAGTTACAATACACTCATAAGTGGTTACAGCAAACGAGGTGATATGAAGGATGCGTTTAGAGTGCGCGATGAAATGTTGAATATAGGATTTAATCCGACACTTCTTACTTACAATGCACTTATACAAGGTTTGTGCAAAAACCGTGAAGGCGAGCATGCTGAGGAGCTCCTCAGAGAAATGGTAAGTAAAGGCATTACTCCTGATGACAGCACCTACATATCTATAATCGAGGCAATGGAGACAGTCGATGAGCAAGTGAGAATTGACGATAAATGATTTGTGCTCATCTTCATTAACTTGAATTTAAATGGTGAAAGGGCTGTACAAGAAGAAATTAATTTGTTCAGGAAGTTGTGTGGAAGTTCCATGTTTTGGAGTTTGGACTTTGGACACAAAGCAAGAGGTATTCCTGATTCTACTAGCTGCATCATTGAGCAAAACTTGCCTGTATATGAAGAACAAGTTAATCTGAGTTAGCCTTAGCTCGTTTTTGTTGTAAATTTATAATTTTTTTTTTATTTGAAACAAATTTTAATGTTATTTTTGTACCCTATACTTAAATTTTTTGTTGGTTTTTCCGCTGAGATTTGAAAACAATAGTTAATGATTGAATTTGGCTTCTTTGGTACATAGCATTAGGCAGGAAGATTGTTGTGAATAGTTGTTAAAGTGAGTAGAATATTTCTTAATTTTCCAATAATAAAAAAAAAAGGGTCTTTTATTTTCTGGATTTCTTTCTCTGCTCATGAGGCCAGTCTATGCACTGTAAAGTTAAATTGAGACTGTGGAAACAGGGGAGAGGGTGCAGTCTCAGACTCTAATAGTTGCATAAAACTAGAGTTTATTATTTTTCTGAGAGCATTGTTGGTATGAAAATTTTAGCAACATTTTTGATGAATGATTTTGTGTAAATTATTGGTTGTTTGATAAATTTATATTTTATATGTACAATAAAATATAACTTGACCGGAATTCATGGGTCTTGACTCATGAGTGTATCTTTAGGTACTATTAAGGGTTAATCTTAATTTAATATAATACTTCCTTAACTTTTAATTGGCTGTGTTGTGCCTATAAATACTGTGCTCGTACAATAGTTACCGGATTTACCGGATGATATAAAGAGGTAGACAATGATGGCTCAATTTTTGAATTTTTTGTTTGTTTTTTAAAATTTAATCAAACTACTTCATTTGTGATCTGAAAGCAATGTGGCCTAACTCAGCACTCAGGACAAGAATACTGATGTTTCTATATTTGTTAAACGCAACACAAAGTTTAAAGCTAAACTTTCTAAAGATTATCTTCTATTATCTATACACACCTTGAATTGGAAGTATCTGTTCAATCTTGATCTAGCCCTTTGTTTGTGCCATTTTCATTGGCCATGGTAGTTTTTCTTTTCTTTTCTTTTCTTCTTTTGTCTTAGTATGAAATCGTGTTCTAACTTCAAACGCTATGTAGTGCAAGTAAACTTTTGCTTAGTCAAAAACCGAAAGTTGAAAACTACAATTAGAATTTAAAGTAGTTCCAATGGCTAGTCAGAACTTTGCAAGGTGTTTCTGTTTCCTTTTTTCTTATTTTACAATCAATAATGGAACATGTTCACCGATTGGGAAGATATCGATAATGGTTTTTTTTTTTTTCCTCTGTTAGATAATTATGTTCATATAATATAGAAACTTTAGCCTGCTATATCATTCAAATTCTATTGACTTTTACTAGTATGCTGTTAGACTAGTAATAACACCTTGAATTTTGATAAGACTGAAAAACAAATTTGAATTCAGGAAAGCGTAGTTTACTGATGAGAGCAATTTAAAAGGAATACAAAAGATTTTATTGTTTTACTAGTAATTTACTGATGTACATGTAGATATGTAGTTAACAGAATTGGTTATGCAATTTAGCAATTATATGCATAAATGGCCACAGGATTTTGTATTTGTGTAATTCTAATATCTTATTTTCCTTTGCTAATATTATAATTTGCAACATAAAATACCACTTTAGGTGTCTCTAAAGTGACAACTTAACTTTTCCAAGTGTCCACATACCGGGATTATTAATACAATAAACAATCTCGAGCAGTACATTACTGTGGTGGTAAAATAATATGTCAGAATCTTGTCGTTTTTGCTGTCATATGTTTATTTTTTTTCACATGAATTCAATGTAATGGAGAATCAACTTCTTTTAATGAGTGGGAAAATCTTGCTTGCCACATGAATTCATTGGAGAAATTTCACTCTCCACTCTCTCAAGGGACGCATTTTGCATGTATGATTCAATGCAAAAAGCCAATCACTATCGCCAGTGACAGTTTTCAGTTTCACTATGAAATGGAAGTTTGCATTTGATGATTGCTGTTATATTTGTCTTTTTCTTTTTTAATAGTGGAGTTATCTCTTATCCTCCCACCTCTGATGCGGATTTCCAATTAGAGTGCATAGAATTATGAAGAAAACAAAATCTTTCCATAACCTTTAATTAGAGGAGTTACTTTTTTTTAGTCTCACGTCAATCTTGCTTAAGAGAGGAGGACTATACCATATTAAGGAATATGACCTGCACCTAACTCAACCCTAAAAGTTAATTCATGAGAGAGGATTATCTAAGGCTTACTATGTTTTAGTAGCTCAATTTAAAAGTTCTTTCACATGAAACTACATTTTTTTTTTTTTGCCTCTATTGAATGTTGTTGAAGTTTGTATAATTATATCCAAACAAATCACAACCATTTATATATTATTGAAAGATGATCCAAGTTGACCAACAGAAAATCAAACAAACACTTATATACTCTTATTATGACCATATCCCTAGTCAACGAGAGAGACTCTGACACACTTCTCATGCCCTGGACTAGATATTTGAAGCGTGGACTTTGGAGAACTAGACATCTATGAGTGGGTTCAATTTATAGATTGGATAAGCTCTTATACTACATTAAAAAGAAAAAAAAGACTTGAGTTTAACTTAACCTTAAAAACTAGCTTAAAAACTAGCTCAATGAGAGAACACTCTCCAATGAAATTATGGCAAATTCCTACAACTACTTTACTATGTGATAAAGTGCTTTCTTCATTTTTATCTTTTTTCATGATGTTGCTCATATTAGGTTCCCTTTTCCTTTTGTGGAAACACATGCACCATGCACTCAGTTAAGTGTTTGGACTAATCATGTCATATAAAGCAGTTTTTGTCCTGTAATTAGCATTATGTTTGCAATTTCTTTTCATCTTATATTTAAATGAAGAAATCTAGCTCAAAATATGGCTATCTTCTGAAGAGAAAAAAGAAATTTGCTGCCATGGGCTCATTTTTAGGACACACAGTGCAGGGATCAGCTCTTGCCCTTCTTGGCCTATGGCACACAATCAACACCATAAGATCTTACCTTGTGAAAGGGCCTTCAAACTTCACTATAAGATTCTGGTACCAGTTTAATGCCACATATTTCAAACACTTGGAGCTTGTTTCAATTTTATTCTTTTCCCTCCTTGCAATTTTCATGCAAGTTCTAGACTTTCCTCACTTCCAATATGCCTTTAAGCTTGATAACTTTGAGCATGCAACTATGTTCGTACACCTTGCCTTGTTTGCTGGTTTTTCGCTCTCTGCTGAGTTGAATGATTCATTTGACCTCTTCTCTGGCTTCATTGGGATACTCGCGTCCTCGGTGTTCTCTCAAGAGCTATTCCTCCTCCATTTTCACTCCACAGACCATGTTGGACTTGAAGGCCATTACCACTGGTTGCTGCAACTCATAGTGCTTGTCTCACTTGTATCGGCTTTGGCTGTAACTGTTTTTCCTAACAATTTCAATGCGGCTCTCGTGCTTTCGATCTCAGTCGTCTTCCAGGGATGTTGGTTTATAAACATGGGGTTCAATCTTTGGGTTCCTGCATTTGTCCCTGAAGGATGTGTAATGAATTTGTCAAAGGCCAGTGATATTCTTGGAGCAGTTACTTGTGGCTCCAAAGAGGCTGATTTTCGTGCTAGAGGACTGGCCAATTTGCAATTCAGTTGGATCCTTTCTGTAATTCTGGTATTTACAGGAATCATTTGCTTGAAACTGGCTAGAAAATTTAACATTACAGACCGGTTGGAATATGAGAGAATTCAAAGTAAAGGTGTAGACTCTGGTATGGCCAAATGACGTGCTTGCAGTTTTAGGCCCTGTTTGGTTTATATTCTCATTTCTTGTTCACATAAATAATTACAAAATTGCTACCTTGTTTTCATTTTGTTTCCTATTTCCAGAAATTTATATAGGAAACAAATAACAAAACAAAAACAAGGAGGCAATTTTATAATTATTTATTTAAACAGGAAATGAAAACAAGAAATCAAAATGCAAATCAAATTATCCCTTTAAGGTCTCTCGAGTGTATATAAGTGACCTGAGATTAAGCAATGCAATAAGCTCGTTTATTGTATACTAGTCCAGCTTTACATAGATGTTGTATCTTCCAACAATATGTTGGGTTTTATAACTTGTAAGGAAATCTTCAACTAAACTATATAATAATATCAGTTATATATAATATATAATGTTAGAATAGTTTAGATCTGTTTAGAGTATATATATTGAGGTACTGGTTTTCTGTGCTAGAATCTTTCAATAAATGTAAAATAAGCATGCTATCCCAGAGTCCAGGTCTTCAGTTATAAGGGATTTTTCTGTCTGCATCAGTTGATACATTAGTTTACTGTGTTTCATTGATAACAAAATACTATAACTTGAAGAGGGTTTTCTTTTGTTCTCTTGTTGCAAACATTTTTATTTCATTTTTTCTCTTCTTTATGTGTGGTATAGTTACATAAAAATAAGAGAGGTGGACTGATTTTCCCAACCTCAGAAATGAAAGCATACTAATAAAATTGTTGGAATGTCCAGCTCTCTGCCCACATGAGACCATAATAGTAACAAAGCCAAAATGAAACTGATTGCTTATACTTGCGTGTTTATACTAGTTTATTTTGAAGAAATAATTTTTTTATATTGTTTCTTTATGTTAAAATAATATTATTCACATAATATAAAGGAATCCAAACAAGAACTAAACTGCATTTTTATGGCAAACTCTATTTGAGTAGGGTAGTCTCCAAGTTCTGATAAAGAATGCTGTCTTTTATTATATCCATCCATCCCACTCAGTTTTTATGCCGGAAACGAAACAAATTTGTGTACAATTCTTTGTCTCTATAAAGTCTTGTAACAGAATTTAGATACCCAGAAACAATTGAGCTATGCATCATATAAAGACTTGAATTGAAGAAACAAACATTTTTTTATTAAGATAAAAATTAAGATAATAAATATATAAATCAAATGGAGTTTATGAGATTCTCACTCAGTCTCTTCTAGAGATGCTTCAATTCGTAGAAGAACAAACCCTTGGCAACCCCAACAACAGGAACAAGGCCATTCATGGCAGCAACCTGGAAAATCTCAGCTGCAGCATTGCTCAAACAGTGATTGTGGCCTGAGACATTGTTGCTGAGGCTGTTGCCATTCTTCTCTGAAACAAGGAGAAATTATATTAAATCACACAATAAGTTGGAGTGTAAACAAAAACAAAGATTCTTTATTGCAATGAGAAATTACATAAAAAATAATTAAAAAAAGAATACATTTGTACAGTTAATCACTTTCTTGAACTTCATTGGAGAATCTGTTAACGAGTAGTGTGTTATTGTACAACTCAATTACAAAAGTTAATCATCCACATAAGATTCTTTTACTGACAAATCAGGAACATAGCCACATAATTGCAATTCAAAGGAAAGAAGCTCCAATGCCATGTAAATATATTCGCTGTCCTCATGAGATTTGTCACCAGCCACAAATTTGTGAATGCTGGAATCAATTTCAATGGAGCTAAAGCCTGGTTTCTTCTGTATACCACGGTCCTTCATTCTCCTCCTAACCTTGTTCGCACTATCCCACTTTCCAACTGCTGCATATATGTTAGAAAGAAGCACGTAATTGGAATCGGAATCACCGCCTGGATCCAATTCAACAAGATACTTCATCACGTTTTCGGCAAACCCAACGTCCCCGTGAGTCCTACAAGCAGCAAGCAATGACCCCAACACAACTTCATTCGGCTTCATGGGCATATTCTTCACCACATTCAATGCCTCCTCCAACCTCCCTGCTCTACTATAGAGATCCACCAGGCAACCATAGTGCTCAATTCGAGGTGCAATTCTACGGACTCTCTCCATGTTATCAAAGATTCTGAGTCCTTCGTCAATTAGTCCGGCATGACTACAAGCGGTAAGTGCACCCGTGTAGCTTACTCCATCCGGCTCGAACCCTTCCTTCTGCATTAAACTGAAGAAGCTCAGAGCCTCATCTGCAAGCCCATTTACCGCGCAACCCACAATGATCGAGTTCCACGATACCAACGTTCGTTGGGGCATTCCCTCAAACACTTGACGAGCAAACTCAATGCATCCACATCGAGAATACATGTCTATCAGCGAATTGCAAACTCGAATATTGTCTTTGAAACCTCGTTTCATCACGAGTCGATGTACCCAGAAACCAAGTCCAAGTGTGCCCAAGTTGGCACAAGCAGCAAGAACAGAAATAACAGTCACATAATCAGGGGCCACTCCAGCAAGCTGCATTTCTCGAAAACACTCCAGAGCTTGCTCATGACAATCTCTCTTCACAAACCCACCAATCATTACAGTCCAAGAAACTTCATTCTTCAGAGGCAATTCATCGAACAGTTTAAAGGCATCTCCAATTTCTCCATTTCTCATGTACCCATCAATCATGGTGTTCCAAGACACTAAATTTCTAACACCCATTCGATCGAATACCAACCTAGCTGAACTTACAAGACCGCATTTGGCATACATGTCAATCAGCGCAGTGCCCACCATGACATGGTTCGCGTCCAAACCTCCTAATTTCCGAGCGAGCGCGTGTATGGTAGCTCCAAAGTCGATAGCGCTGAGTGAAGGAGAGTGAGCGCAAGCAGAGAGAAGGGTGATGAGAGTGACGTGGTTGGGTTCAACGCCAGATTCTCTCATGCGCGCGAATTTGGAAGCAGCTTCGACCAAGTTGGTGGTTCGAGCTATGGAAGAGGTCCATGACACGGTTGGGTGGGTGGATTTGGTGGTGTGTCTGAGGGAGAGATTGGGTTGGCTCTGGTTGGGATTAGAGGGAAAAATGGTTTGATTTGGAAGTGGAAATGGTGAAGAAGATGGTTTTGAAGGATGAACAAGCGGTGTTGTTGGGGTAGCTGTGCACGCAGGAAGAAGGTTCATTCTTTTCAAAAATCATTTCCCTCTGCAGAATTAGAGCCGGATTGTTTACATAAAAGTATTTTTTAGATTCCAACACAAATCTAACTTAAATAATAAGAAATTCTTATTTTATTAAAAAATATATTAAATTAGTAACTTACACTCTTGATTCCCTGTAAGAAAATCTAAATTTAGTTCATTTACTTTTGTCATATGTTATATTCTTGGACCAATTTAGCCCCTATGTTATACATGTGTTCTATTTAGTCCTTTATTTAAATTTGGTTCCTTCAATAATTTTGCTTCAATATCTACACCACGTTTGTTTCAGTCCCTCTCTTGAAGATACTTATAGCCAGAAAAAAAAAAACTTTAGTTTTCTTTTTTTAGAGAATGTACTCAAATTGAATTTTACGTCTCAACGCAATTTAAAATGTGATGGAATTACGAAGATACAATTGGAGAACTTAGGGCTTGTTTATTTTGTTTTCAGTTTTGTGTTTTTAGTATATATTTTTATGAGTAATTGTAATACAAAATTATTATTTTAGCCTCATTTTATTTTCTGTTTTTAAAATTCCAACCAAAACAACTGTAACTTGTTTTCAATGTTTTGTAAAGTTCCTCCACCTCCCCTTACACATTAAACACAAATACATTATTTTTTAATTCCTTCCCTCTCACTATTTAAACTAAACACATAAAAAATAAAAACACAAAAGGAAAAAAAAAAAAGTAAAAAGACCCTTAATTATTAATTTTTTGAATACTCAATTCTCTTAATAAAGTTTAATTTGAACTCTAAGTCTAGACAGTAGACAAAAGTTGTAGAAATAACTTTTAGTGTTTAAGAAATTTAAGTCTATAAATACTTAAATAGGATTATAAGATTAATTCGTAAAATGTGTGTCAAAATGTGAGGATTTAGAGGATATAAGTGGCACCACTCTTCCTCCTCTATGTTCTTATGTGTATTGAGTAGTTGAGATTACGTTGGTGTGTTAGAATTTTTTATTTTTTTTGGTATAAGTGAGTTATATGAATATAAGTTGAGTGAAAATATATTTCTGGGTGCTTCTGGTGTGCACCCTCTAAATAGACAAATTTTTGTTTCCAACAATTTTAGTGTTTATTTGATTTTTCGTTATGCTAACAAGTTTCGCATTTCAATTATACATAAACAACAATTATTTTCATGGACATAAATATCAACAATACTCCAAAGACAATACCACCTTCATAAGGATGTTGTTTAAGGTTTTTACACACAGATTAAGAAAATAATAGTAATTATGTCATTTTTTTATATTTTAGATTAAAATATCCTTATTAATTTCTTGAAAATACAATAGGTCAATAAATGAGAATAAAATTTCACACATACTTCTATAATCATTAAGTGAGGATGTGACCAAGAAAAATAATTAATTATGCTTTAAAAACTTAAATCGACAACACTTTTAAAACAAATAAAAAAGTCTAAAACAACATAACATATGAAATAAAGGAAATAACATTTTTTACTTGCAATAAACACACATTAAGCACTACATCAATTTCATAGAGGCATAACAAAAATTCATAGTAGAAAATAAAACAAATAGACTTTTAGCACACTTGCAAGATTCCAAATTAGTCCTAGACAGTAAAAAAATTAATAATTGTCCAAAGTAGGACCATATAAATGATTTTTTTTAATAATCAAAATTAAATTCAATAAAAATGAGTACAAGGGGTACTCCAACCCAAATACATAAGAAAAGCCGATACAAACAAACTACAAATACCCAGAAAATTAAGACAAATTATTCATTGACATTCATTAAACAAAAAGCAGGATCTGAGACCCAGACATTCAAGGACGCTAGTTTACCTCCCAACACTGAATTACACCATTTCCAACTCCTTAATTTCACCTTATAAATCATCTCAGCAGGATCTAGAGTAGCATTAGCAAAGACAATCCCATTTCGATGCAATCAAATAGTCCAAAAAATAGACACCCGGATTATACTCAAACATATCTTACGTTTCTTTCCCACAAAAAATCCAACCCAATCGCACAAAAAAATCTACTACAAAACCAGGAACAGCGCTTTGGAAACCAAGCCAATGCAGAACCTGATACCACAGATCAAAGGAGGTAATGCACAAAAGGAATAAACGTAGCACATCTTCCTCAGCACAATGACAAAAACTACACAGATTACTCTGCAGCATAATTCCTATGCGCAATAAATTACAAGCCACTAGAACAGCATCTAAAAACACCTGCCAGACAAAAACCAAGCATTTATGGGGCGCCCAGCCATCCTCACCGGTGCTCCCAACCCGTACAGACTCAATACGCAACAATGGCTCATTTACCAAATCTGTTCCCAGGAAGATAGCATCTCACCCCTCCACACCAAATCCCAATACCACTAATCTAACTCCACATAACCATTGACAATAACAAAAGAAGCCATAGAAAATAAATAGGGAAAAGCTTCACTTAAGTGCGCATCTCCTAACCATCTGTCTTTCCAGACACAAACCTCCATACCATTACCAAGCCTCCTTCTCAAGTTGCTATCCAGCCAATTCCCAGCCTGGCTCATAATCCAGATCAAGTCTCGCCACCATTTCGAATTTATGTTATTAACCACCGGATTATGTAGAAAATCAGAAAGATTACCATATCGTGCTATACTCGAGCCCAAAGACCACCTTTACCAGAGATAGCTCACCAAAACCATTTCCCATATGAGCCCAATTGAAAAGTCTAATGTGTTTCACACCCAAATCACCTTCTTCTTTTGGTTTACAAACAGTGTCACATTTTACCCAAGCAATTCTAGACCCCTCCTTCACCCCCTTCCACAAAAAAATCCGTTGAATTCTTATCAATTCTTTGATTATAAATTCTGGCACCTTATAAGTTGACAAATAATGAATTGGCAAAGTACTGAGCACAGCATTTAACAAGGTAACCCTTCCTCCAATAGACAAATATTGAGTTTTCAAGAAGACGGTCTATTTTACAAACCTTGAATAACATCATTCCAAGCCACTTTCCTCCTAGGAGTAATTTCTATTTGGACTCCCAAATATTTAATCGGAAAGGAATCCACCATTATCACAAACCATTTCATAAGAAAATCATAAACATTAACCAATCATAAAAATATTCTTCAACATGGAATTAAGAATGTTATTAACTTTCAAATAATATATGCACATGAAACAATATAAAAATATTTTTACCAGTAATAATTTATGATCCATCGAAAAATAAATCGACCTATCATCCTTAGAATTTCATTCGGTGCATGAACCCTACTTAACACAATGCAAGTGCACACGTAACATTTTTATTGTTTGATCTTTTCCCAAGATAATTTCAAATATGCATACATTATTTTCTTCAATTTTGTTCTTTCTTGAAAACCTTGCCCACCCTAGAATGTACACTATACTCGACCATCTTTTCACTTGCATAGTTTTCCTGTTTCCTCCAAATATCTATTGTTGTTGAGTAGTGTGTTGAGATGATAAGGTTGTAGTTCATCACTTGGAATATCCTATGATAATATATAGCACAAATGAAACTTCATATTCTCAAGACAACAACATTCATAAAAGCCAATGTACATTCTACTCAATCTATTTTATATTATAAGATTTTTTAAATATATTTAATATCTCATAATATATAATATCCTATACAAATTTTTATGAGTATTTATTATTTTTTATTAGTCAATTTCTTTTAGGGTGTGGAGAGAAGAAATGGATATGAATCGAACCCTGAATCCCAAACTCGAGTGTCATTTTTAGCACTCTAAACACTAGATCCAAGTCTCCTTTCTAGGAGCATTTATTATTTATTTTCATGTCTACCCTTTATAGTTTATGAACATTTTAAAGTGATAGTAAAATGCAATTTATGCAATGATGATAGATTTAAAAGATTATATTTTTTTTTTTGAAAACAGTATGTTAATTAATAATATTACTCTCTATGTTTCCTAATATAAGCTCCTAATTACTTTTTACACAGTTTAAGAAAAATAGTTAATATATTAATTTTGAAACAAATTACTACACTTTTGCACTTCTACTCTTAATTAAGTATAAACTCAACTATCTCTAAGGGTAGTAATTTACTCTAATAAATAAGGATAAAACAAGAAAAAAATTACTTCTAATGTTTTATACAGGTAATTATAATATAGAACCTAACATTTTTCTCTAAGGGTATTATAAAACAGAAAGAATACATGTTTTCTCAATATACATAATTGTCATTGTCTTAGGAGCACTTATAATATGAAACCCAAAGAGTATATAATTAATAATTATAAAAAGTGATAGGTAAAGAGTAGAGGTATACCTTACAATTGCAACATATTTTGAAATTTAAAGTTAAAGTCTTCAATGATATTTTTTGAAATACGCTAAAAAAACAAAGGATAATGCCATAGGTGAATAATTGTAATAAGTTAAGTGTGAAAATTGAATTTGTAACAGAAAATAAAGAAACACCCAATTAATTTTTTTTTTTTGATATTTACATAATAATATAACGATGCTCTAATATCTAAAATCAAATATTTAAAGTTAAAAAAGGAGAAAATGGAAGTACAAGAACAGAGTAGAAAAAAAATTTTAACCAATTAATTGGGTTTGCTTTTAATTAATTTTGCACCAAAGTATGGATTATCCAATTGAACACACATTTTTGCATCAATTTCATAATCTTCAATCTTGGTGACAAAACTTGAAATTGGATCCTAGCACATCTTTTACCATTGATTTTTTTTTTTGTACATGTATGATGAAAGAAATAGAACACAATGCATGGACCAGATTGGGCTGGAGGGGTGCTGGATGAGGATCGTGCTGGAGAGAATCCAAATTCGCAGAACTTCTTGCAGTACCTCCTATAACCAAATAAATCAATAAGAAAATATTAATTCATCCATTGTTAAATATAGAAAAAAAGGAAAAAAAAATCAGTATGAAGTCAAAACAAATCTACTTTTATGGTTAAAAGAAGCCTTATTAGAAGCTCTACATTGATATTTTTCTTCATTCTCTTCTTGCATTTCCATGTCATTTTCGTTGCGAGAATCATCGTCGTCGTCGTCATCATAATGATAATAGTCATCTTCGGAATCTTCTTCTTTTTCTTCCTCCATCTCACAGTCCTGTTCTTCATTTTCTTCATTTACCTTAATATTTTCACACCTTGATTGATCAAGGATTTTGAACATGAAAATGTTGTTTTCCATCATATGTGAAAACAATAAAATCCTCTGCCTTTAGAAGCTTTTCTTCTTGGAAATTCTTCTAACCTTCACAAAAATACATTTTTTCATCAACACAACATGCTGCGGTGACCGCCCTACTGCATGGTGGCGTCATTACCTCATTACACCTCTTAACATGCAACGCAATTTCCCCCTCGACCCCTACCCTTATATCAACCGACCCCCCATCAACTTACCTAGCGATTAAAAACTACTCAATCAATTCTCTATTGTTTTCGCCCCACCCACTGGCCTACCAACCCACCGGGCCCACGATCACCACATTCCCCTGCTACCCAACACGCCGCACGTAAATGTGAAAACTTATCATTACCCTCATTCCAAAAAAGAAGCCATGCAGTCCCTCATCTACGAAATGCTTTAGGATGGAATCATTCGACTTAGCACTAGCCCTTATTCCTCTCCGATTTTATTGATTCGAAAAAAAAGATGGCACTTCGAGATTTTGTATAGGCTATAGAGCACTCAACACTGTTACAATGAAGAATAGGTTTTCTATCCCCACAATTGATGAGCTATTGGACGAACTAGGCCACGCTACAATTTTCTCAAAAATAGACTTCCGATCTGGGTATAATCAAATTAGAGTTTTCCCTAACGATATCCACAAAACTGTGTTTAGAACTTTTGATGGTCACTATGAGTTCCTAGTGATGCTATTTTGACTTTCTAATGCTCCGTCTACTTTTCAGGCTGCCATGAACGACCTCCTACGTCCATTCTTTAGGCCGTTTGTTTTGGTTTTTTTTATGATATTTGGATTTATAGTGATTCATTAGATAATCTTGTTTCCCATTTATATTCTATTTTGTCATTATTAGCCACTTACCAGTTTTTTGCCAAGTTATCTAAGTGTGTGTTTGCTATGCCTAAAGTGGCATATTTGAGCCACATAATTTCTTCTAGTAGTGTTGCTCCAGATCAAGATAAGATTCAAGCAATTTTAGACTGGCCAGAGCCACGTACTCTCACGGCACTCCGAGGATTTTCGGGTCTCACCGGGTTCTATTGGCGCTTTGTTCGCAACTACACCACACTCGTCGCTCCCCTCACTGATTTGTTAAGTTTCACTAAGTTTTATTGGAATACAGAGGCTACAAGTGCTTTTGAAAAATTAAAAGAAACTATGACTACAATGCCATGCCCTCCTTGATTTTTTCAAACCCTTTGCGGTTGAAACTGATGCTTCAGCAATGGCAATTGGAGCTGTTCTCACGCAAGTAGGACATCCTCTCGCTTTCTTCAACAAAAAAATTGTGTCCACGTCTCCGTGCTTCTTCATTTTACATCTGCGAGATGTTTGTCATTACTGAATCCATAAAAAAGTGGCGTCAATACCTTGTGGGTCGTCACTTCTATATCTATACGGACCAGCGGAATTTAAAAGAATTTCTTAATCAATACCTTGCAAGGCTATAGTTTTGATGTGATTTACCGTTCTGGTGCTTCCAATCGTGTAGACGACACTCTGTCTCACAAATTTGCTGATGACCTCATGCTTTTTTCGATAGTATCTTAGCCATTTCCAACCATCATCACTCTGCTACGTCAGTACTATGCAGACAATCCTCCAGATCAATCCTTACTCTCTGGCTGTACCAGTTCTTCAGATTATTCATTCCGAGACAATCTCCTCTTCTACAAGGAGAGATTAGTAGTTCTTAACGACAAGGCTCTTCGTATTGCTTTACTTCATGAATTTCATAGCACTCCTGCTGCTAGTCACTCAGGTCTGAAGCCCTCTTTAGTACGGCTTACTGCATCATTTTACTGAAAGGGTCTCTATAGGGACATGAAACATTTCATCCAAGAGTGTCCCACTTGCCATAAAAAAAAGTACATGCAACAAAAAAAAACAAGGGTAATTGCAAGCTCCAATACTAACTCAAGTTTGGGAGGATCTGAGTATGGACTTTATTACTCACTTACTCCAGTCATATAGCCACTCTGTCATTTGGGTGATTTATGATTGGTTAACCAAATATGCGCACTTCTTAGCCCTTCCTAACCATTTTACAGCATCTGACCTGGCTCTGCATTTTATCTCTAAAATCCATAAGCTCCATGGCATGCCTAAGTCCATAATTTCTGATTGCGGTCCCCTGTTTCTTAGCACCTTTTGGAAGGAGCTATTCCACCTCCATGGGACCACTTTACGATACAGCATGACTTACCACCCCGAAACAGATGGCCAAACCGAGGTCTCCAAACATACCTGCGTTGTTTCATCAGCAGCAGGCCCAAGTTCCGATCCAAGTTTTTGCATCTTGCCGAATACTAGTATAACACCAGTTTTCATTCTGCCATTGGTCTTTCCCCTTTTAAGGCCTTGTATGACGTCTTCCACCGCGCCTTTCAAATTACACCAAAGGCTTAGCCAAGGTCTCTGATCTGGATACCACCCTGCAAGAACGACATAAAGTGTTAGAATTTTGCATGGAAATCTGAAGCGAACTCGTCAATCCATGACTGCTCAGGAAAATAAAGGTTGTAAGCCATGCACCTTTGTTCCCAGTGACTGGGTCCTCCTCCGTCTACGGCCTTATCGCTAAACTTCAGTGGCCAATTGCCCTTCCCAAAAGCTCTCCCAGCATTATTTCGACCCATTTAAGGTCCTTCACTGCATTGGTGAGGTTGCTTATGAGCTAGAACTTCCACCAGAATCTCGGATCCACCCGGTGTTCCATTTTAGTTTCCTTTGTCGGTACCGCAGACCCCAATCGAAGCTTCATTTTCAACCTCTTCCTTCTGCCATGGAAGGCTTTGTTCATGACTCCTGACTGCCCAAGAAAAGGAAGCCGAGAACAAACTCTTGGAGTCTTCGAGTTTTGAGTTTAATGCCCCACCTACTCACTTGCCTTCAAAGATAAGTGAATCTACACCCTCAGAGGCACCAGTTGGATCGCACATCTTTCCTAATTCACATATCTCCACCGTCCATGCTTCCAACGACTTTATTCCTTTGGATCCTCTCTCCCCTTCACGTGATACTGCACTTTCTGTTCACGAGACTAACAACCCATCTCCTGTAGTTCAACCATGTCCTTTGGATCGTATGTCCTCCCCCACGCAACTGTCTCCACCATTGGATGCTACTACTTTATCTAAACCACTGCAAAGTGATTCCCCGCCCATTAGACCCGTGACTCACTCCCACACACCATCTCACGTGGGCTCTTCTCTACCATCCAATTCTTTTATACATGCTTCCCTCACATCTAAGCCATTCACAGGAAGCACTGTTCCGGTGATTGCACCTTGTTGGCCAATCCTTGAGGACAAGGATTCTTCTGGGGATGACGATAATGTTAGTAACACGAGCCTGCCTTCCCACGATTTGGAACAATTCACCACTAAGCCCACACGCAAAAGGACTCAGCCCGCTTGGCTGAAACACTTCATCCAATATAAATAAATTCTTTTATGACTTTTGTATTTATTATAGTATTGCTAGGATGTTGTCACATGTAGGGCCAAGGTTTTAGCTTTAGAATGGCTGCGGAAAGGGGATATTTAATCGTGTACTAAAGATGGAGAATTTTAATGAATGATGAATTTCCTTTAGTTTTCTTCTCCCTTTGTAGTGTAGGAACCCTAGTTTACTAATAGCTCATTTATTGTGAATGCACTCTAACAGATGGTTTTGGTAAAACTGGGATGAATTTCAAGAATATTAAAAAGATGAGCTTTGTTATGCTGTCCTTGGGATTCGAAGATTGGTTAAAATAGTTCGGTGATGAGCTTCTATATAAGCCAAAGAAAAATGCTAAGTCGTCCTACAGATTCTTTTACTCACTTAATTTTGACAAATGTCTTATATTTTCCACTCACCATTTACATTTTGGAAGATCAAATCCTCTTACTCACTTAATTTTGACAATTGTCATCTATCTTCCACTAGGCATTTACATTTTGGATGATTAATAACACTTATCAAAATTAGGTGGGTAGGAGGATTTAATAGGAGGATTTAACATTATTCTAAGCCAAATTTTATAAAGTCTTGTTTGAAAGAACTTATATGCAACTTATAAAAATAGTTTATAGGTTCTATAAGCTGTTTTTAACATATTTTCATAAGTTTCCTGGAGTAGCTTATCAGAATAAGCTATTTTTAGCTTATTCAAGTAAGTTTTACAATTTTTCTATGAAAAAACTCTAATATAAAAATAGTTTATTGCATAAGTGTTTGATTAAGTTGTGTATCCAAACACACTCTAAGCTTGTAAGAATAGCTTAAGAAAATAAGCCCAAATAGGCTTGTGGCAACGTGATAAGATGTTTGTATAAGTTTACCCAAACACTTAGGGCGTGTTTAGATTAGCTGTGAAAATTAGTTGTAAAAAAGAATCAATTATTTAAAATATAATTAGTTATTTAGTTTTGTTTGGGTATATTTGCTTTGAAAATCAATTTTTAAGATAATTTTTAACTGTAAAAAACTATTTTTAAAATTTTTTAAACAAGGTCTAAAACACCAATTTTTTTTTCCTTTATTTAAAAAAAATTTAACACTTTTATAAATACAAGTATATAACTATCCAGTAATCATGGTTACATTTAAGGTAGACCCAGGAGTTTTGGACTACCCGTAGTGACAAAAAAATGACCTACTATTATGGGTTTCTCAGGTAAACTTCTATCTTTTAAAAATTTATAAACAATGCTTTTAATCTATCATTTCATTTAAAGGATTGTTTGTAATTTGCTACTACACTCTCGCATCCCTCATCAAATTCCAGCTTTTTTCGACTTTTTTTTTTTATCAACAAATTGAAAGATTATATTGTTAAAGAAGCACTTCAAGCTGAAAAATCAAAAGCAACACAAAGAATCATTACGAAGAAATGCAATCTAAAGGATGTAAACAAGTGCATAAGACATCACTGCAAAATTGAATGCTACTGAAATTCATTCCCAGGTTCTTCTTTATGAACGACATAATCTCCCTGCAACACGAAACCATGACATAATCTCCAGCCACACACTATTTACTCATCTAAATCTGGATAAAAATCAGCAAAGAAAATTTTAGATCTGGATAAAAACTTATGAGAATCAACCAAAAGAAAATTCTAGATCTGGATAAAAATTTATGAGAATCAACCAAAAAAAATTGTAGATCTGGATAAAATTCAACAAGAATCATCCAAAATATTACAGAAACATTGCAGATCTGGAAAAAAACGAACAATAATAATCTTAAAAAAAAGTTACACATCTTAATCCCAAATTACGCATAAAGAGCTTCAAGCTTTAAGCAACCATTAGATTCTTGTGGCTGGGAATCTTTCAGTCGTTTTAAGGTCTTGCGATTCTGGTCACCATGTTTACGCTGTGGTTTACGCGTACAGGTTCTGGACTTCAGTTGGGTTGCAAACCGCGTGCTTTCTGTTCGTGCTGAATTGCCAGATTATTTGGCTGGGTTACAAAGTCGCATGCCATGTGGGGTTTTTTAAGCTTTGGTTCTTCTTCAATTGCAACGGAATCGGGTTTCAATTCTATTCTGGTTCTCTTGCTCTTTCTCAATTTCTATGTGAGGATGCAAATTTGGAAGAGAAAAAAAGATTTACTATTATCCTTGTGATTGAATACGAAGAATGTAAACAAAAAGCTACAAACTTAAAAGAAAAAACGATTATAAGAAATAAATAAGAACACAAGCAGGTGATTGGAATTTGGGGTCAAGCTCAAATTCTGTTTTCTTTTAAATTATCATTAATGATAGAGTATTGAAAGAGCAACGATGTTAGCGTAGATCAAAATCATGTACTTTTGGGTTTAAATGAAATTTTGTGCAATTACATTATAAAATGTGATTCACTAAATGAATCCAAGGACTTCAAGTTGCCTTTTAAAATCAGAGTCGTAGATTTAAAACAAACTCTATCTAATGGCCGTCACTATCCGGACTACCGGTAGAGACAATTTCTTAGGGTCTACCTTAAATGTAACCAGTAATCATTTCCAACCCACCCTAAACTCAACTGAATAAGCAGAAATATGTTACTATTTTTAAGCTTTTTCAAACGCCCCCGAAGAACATCTGAAGGAGCAACAAATCAGTGGAGATTCATGCGGAATCAAAGCGAGTACCTGGATTCATGGAGATTCAAACCATTTAGGGTTCGAAATTGTGGTTAGGCTTCGCAGAAAGTGGCTGAAAGAGTAAAGAGATTGGGACAGGGAAGTACTGGTAGGGTTTCTGAAGAGATTGTATTAATTGTATAAAAGCACCATGTGCATCCTTCGCATTCTTGCCATCGTTAGAAAATTCTCAGAGTCACATGCATCAATTTTATTTTTCTCTCTGGAATTGGTAAACTTGATCAGATTGTGATTTTCTTTTCTAAAAATAAGAATCTCTTTTTGGAAATTGATTGTGAGAGGCATATAATGGACCACCGCAAACACCTTTCAGTTGTTTCCAATTGTGTGTTTATAGGTAGCTTTTGGTTTGATAAGAATATGATTAAGGTTGCCCAGTGAGGAAATGAAGTAATTGCAGTTTGCTGATTAAACGTTGGAAATTTCAGGTTCTTAATTGCAACAATTAAATTCTATCTGCTCTTATTTCCACAAATGGGTTTTTAAATTTGAGATGAGAAATTCAGTTGGAAAATTCAAACTGGGAAAGCATTGGAGTTTAGGTAACTCACCGAGTCAAGTTGGGTTTCTTTCTTTGGTTTTTACTTTTTGGTCTTCTTAAAGTTTTAGAAACCATTGTTTGATTCAAATTTGAATCAAAAGGACATCAAATGCTACAGAGCAAGAAAATGCTACGCCCTTCTTTCCACACGATTGTTCAGCCTTCCTCTGTCCAAGCCGGAGGGCAACTGGTACCTGAATTTTCTTCTCCTTTTCTCTCCCATTTTTCCTTTTTCTTCCTTTTTTCCTTTTGTTTTCTGAGTTGGTTTTATAATTGATTGTTTTCTGAAGGAGCTATTCTTGGGTTTAATAGCAATTTGAGTGAGAGTGAAAGAAAGGGGTACTAAATGTTTTTAGTCTTGCTTTTGCTTCAATCCCAACTCTTCATCAATTTTGGATTTTTCAACCCCTCTGAAGTATAACCATATTTGTACTTCTTTGTTCTGCTACGGTTGGGAGAAAAGTACATTGGCCATCTCATAAGATTTTTTTATTGAAAAAAAAAAAATTTCAGAGTGTCTCTTTTAGTGGAGTTGTGAACTGAGTTGTGAGTTCTGACCCTGAACTCCTGGGGTTTTTATGATTATTCCATGGTTGTCCTGCTTTAAGTTTTTCACTGCAGAACTTTTGTTGAGTGGATGTGAAGAAAAACAGAAAAGTTTCTTTTGGGGTCGAAGTCTTTGGATTTATGAAGAGATGCTTTGTTGGGTTGGCTGACCTAAAGTGAGATCTAGACTTAAAAGTCAATTAAGCGCTGATGCTTAATTTTATGTCTTTCTTCAACAGTGTGCAAGCATATAACCCTTTCAGTTTTCTCTGTCCCTTTTTTTCCTGAAATTAGACTCTCTTTGATGACTAGTCGCTTCCTTAGGTTCTTCAGCAGAAGAAATAAGGTAGTAAATAATAAATATAAATATGAATAAACATAGTGTTTTGTTTAATAGATTTAATCGTTTTATTGAGCACTAGTGCTAGCAAGTATGAAATTTCTTATCATGCACTGAACAGTCCCACACCCCACCCAACCCAATCCCAATCCTCTCAAACTGGATTTATTACTTCACCTATGCAATTTATTTTGAAGAGATCTGTAAGTATCTCTCTGCATACACTATAACTGATGGAGGCAGCACCTGAAGTAAACCCAAATAAAGTCAAGGCAGTCATATCAAAATTATCTGTGGAATCTTAATTGAGTATAGGTCTGTAATTGGAACTTGAGCTTCACTGATCACATTAGTTCAAGTGTCGTGGTGGAGTTTGAAAAGTTCCATTGTTCTGAAGTTGGCCTTCTTTAAATCTGAACTTGTTAAAAGAAATTAAAAAACATAGGATATTGCACTTATTGAATGAATCAATATTCTTTTATATTATGGATGTGGTGTTCAATTTGATAACTCAATACTCAATAGTGAAGCATTTTGATGTGTTCTCATTATTTGTTGAGATGGTGCACTTTGTTAGATTTAGTATATTTTTGGACCTTGGTAAGACAAAATGCAAGATTATCTTAGTTACAGTTTTGTACACTTGTCAAAATCAAAATCATGCATACTTACGATATCGCCCCTGCATCCCTACATTATTCTTCTTGGGAATGAGCAGTAGCCAGTAGGCATTTTTGTAAGGAATTGTATACTCATCAGTCATCAATGCCTGTAAGGAATGTCTTCAATTGTGTAAAAGCTCAAAAAAATTGTGTCCTTAGCATCTCTTTAGCAATCATGCTTATTGTTAATTTGTTATGATGGCGCCTTTTGCTATGTGCTACATATTGTATACTGATTTTGTACCTAATGTTCTTTGCCATACCTTGCAGAAAATCCCTCCAAATTTTCTGAAGTACTTGAATGAAAACTTCTCGGGTGATGCAATTCTAGTTGGCCCTTCTGGTGAGCAATGGAAAGTAACCATCTTCAAGAAAGAAAACGACGTGTACATGCAAAATGGTTGGCCACAATTTCTGAGTGACCACTTAGTGTTGTCGTATGAGTTCTTGCTTTTCACATATGATGGTGAGAACTGTTTTCATGTTCAAATTTTTAGTAAGAGTGGATTGGAGCGGCTATACCCTAAAAAAATAAGACAAGAGGAGGCTGCCACCCCAAGATTGAAAAAGATAAAGAAGCGCAGACCAGGAAGAACTTCTGATGGTAAATTGCACTTCTATACATGGTAGTTAAAGTCTTGAATAAGGTAAAGTCTCAAGACCTTACGACTTTACCACCCCTATGCGACTTAGACTCTAGGTAAAGTCTTAAATAAGGTAAAGTCGGCAAAGTCTTAAATAAGGTAAAGTCGGTTAAGTCTTAAGACTTAAGCATTTGTTGTGGGGTCGAAAGACTCCAGCGACTTTTGTTTCTGCTTTTTTTTTTGGTTAAAAACTTGACCAATTGGACCGAGTTGAAAGATGAAAATGTAGATATGCGGGATGATTATTATTATTTTTTTTACTATTATAGCTTAATTGATTAGAAATCAAGTTAATGTTAGTTACTTGGTGTACTTCTTGGTTTTGTTTAAGACTTTAAGTTTGGAATTGTTAAGTTTAAGAACTTGTTTGATATTAATTTATGTTTAAGACTTTAAGTTAATTTGTGGCTTCGTATAAGTTTATGACATATTTGTATTAATTGAAATTTATAGTACATTTTCCTATTTATGCTATTTTATACATGAATTTATATATATATGAATAGAAAAATCTGGTAAAGTCTTACAACTCTACGATTTACAACCTTAGGTACCCTTTCCGAACTTAGGTAAGGTCTTGACTTTAACTACCTTCTATGAACCAAAGTGTCATCAAGAAGGTAAATATGATGTCTCAGACATACAAACATACACACACGTATGTGGTTATAAACCGAGATACTGAAAAATTTGATTTACCTTGTGTTTGGATGGAAAAGTTGAAAATTTCCAAAGAATTTGAAATTCCAGAGAAATTTGAAAATACCGTCTATTTATCTAAGATTATAAATTGTAAATTATTCTTACTTTTTAGTTATATACTATGCCCTATCTAAAGAGGACATTTCACTCCAATATTTTACATCCTCTTACAAAATGGATTTCCCTCTTAAAATTCCTCATCCAAAAACAGGGTTAAAGAAATGTTTAGAAGTGATAAACAAGTTAAACCATCAAAGTTTGACCTTGCATTTCACTCCAACCCCTTAAAAATGTTTCATAAACATTTCTTATGATTTTGTTTTCTTTTTGGTGTATGTTAACAGATCTTCCTCCCAGCAACAAAGTGACACTTCCCAAGGGTTACTGTCCAAAGCCTGTGCGGAAGAGTTCAATTAAAACTGAAAAAACAAAAGCTTGCAAATTGGCAGAGACTTTTACTACTGGCAATCCTTATTTGAAGCACCTCATGACAAAATCAAATGTAGAAAATCAGTGCATATTGGTAAATATGATTTTTTTTTTCCTGCATTAGTATCACTAGAATTGGTTACATTCTTACTTCACATGTTAAATTTTTATTCACAAGTTAAAATATCCAATATAAAAACCTTACCAATTTTCTTGATTCAAATTAATGTAACTTTGTGGATGTTTATCATAGAGACACACACACACTTCTAAGGCAGTTTTATTTAGAGAACAGAATAATCTAATAATATAAATTGGGTTTATGATGCATGCAGCCAATTGCTGCTGATTTTGGCAAAAAGAATCTTCCTGAAGATGTGAAAGAGATAATTCTTGAGAATTCAGAAGGAAGATCTTGGACAGTAACTTGTTGTCACAGTAATGATAAAAGGTACTTTACAAGAGGGTGGGGGAAATTTGTTCAAGATAACAAGCTCAAGAGAGGTGACACTTGCATTTTTGAACTTAAAAGCAAAATCCTTATGAAGGTTCACACATTCAGATGTTCAGCAAATTAGTAGTAATTGATTTACATATCATGCTAGTGAATTTAGTTGATTCACTATTAGGAATTTTATTACAGAATGGTGTATATCCATTGAAGCACTCTTAGACATTACTATTATCTTTAAGCAGTTAGCTTTAGTTTGAACTCTACTACTTCAGTTTAGCATATGTAATATGCACTTTCTGTTACAATTAATTTGCCATCGTGTTCTTCTAACAACTAACAAGCTGCATGTGACGAATTAACATTGTTTATAGTCATTATAAATTACTCCCTCCATTTCTATTATATACATGTATTTAAAATAAAAATTACATAGATTAAGAAAAGTGCTGTAAATAAAAAAACTAGAATGACATGCCAGCGATGCACGGAATAAGTTAGTTTATAATTATTATTTAATCAACAATGTTAAAAATTTTAAAATATTTTTTTACTGTAAATTATTTGAATATAAATATTATATTTATAAACTTTTTTCCTATGTAAAAATAATTTAGTATATAATCATAATGTGTTAACAAAATTGTCATGAAACTCACTTTTCATTTGATTTTCACTTTTCATTTGATTTTCACTTTTCATTTGATTCCTACATGTGCATGGCTTATGTAATAATGATATTTTACTCGCATATAAGGATAAAATGATTGAAATTATTATGTTTATCAATTCAACATTAAAGATTGAACATTAAAATTGAACATTTTCAAGATTGACAAAATTTACGAAAATTTTGAAGTCAGCATACCATATAGAATATAAAGATTAAGAATATTGATTTCTTCACAAATTATTATGTCTTTTTATTTTCACTCTAATTAAAACTCAATATATTTTCTTAATTTAATTGAAATTAAACAGAATTATCTAGTTAATTAAAGATAAAATGAAAAAAAAACATATAAATATTCATCCTTCTTTTAGTGAATGTCTATGAAAAAGGAAATTAACTTTTGTTTTTAGGTTTTTATTTATATATAAAAAAGAAGAGAATATATTCTATATAGCATCGTCTAATTAAAAAGTCAAACATTTTTATTTATGTGGGCATTAGAAACATTGACGTGGATAGCTTTTAAGATTAAAATCTGTTTCTTTGGGGATTTTATTCATGAAGAATACTCCCTCCGTTTTCGTATATAAACAAAAAAAAATTATTTCACACCCTTTAAAAAATATAGTTACCCTCATTTAAGTTTTTTAATCCTATCAAAATTATAATTGTTTTCCTTAAATTACCCTTGATTAGAATTAAAAATAAGATGAAAAATAAAATAAAATCAAACATAAAAAGGTGTGAGCCACTTTAACTATTGGATTTGAAGATAATCTCTCTCTACTTTAAATGAGTTATTGAAAATAAAAGCACTATTAAATTGGGGTATTTTAGACATATCATCATTAAATAGAACAAAGAGTAGTTAGTTTTGCATATAAATAAAAACATAATACTCTCAAAATTTTTGCTTATATATAAAAACGGAGGGAGTATCTACTATGAAGAACAAAGTTCTATTGTGAGAATTAACTCCAGTTTTATGGAAGAATGTATTATTCACGTAGTTTTTATATTTTTTAAGTTGTAACAATTTTTTTAGAGATTATTTACTATACACTCGAAGAATTAGATGTTTTTTTCAATAAAAATGAAAACACAACTTTTAAATTACCTAAATTATTTCATGCATTTTGAAAAACAATATACTATTCACTTTGAAGTTTCTAAATCAATTTATATAATTTTTAATATTTTTAAAATTGCTATCGTTTAATATACACTTAAAGAATATGGTGTTTTTCGAAATAAAAATGAATAAGATGTTTTTAAATTACAAAAATTATTTGAGGCTTTCTAAAAATAATATATTATTCACTTTGAAGTTTTTAAATCAATTTACATATTTTTTTATATTTTTAAAATTGCAGTAGTTTTTATAGAAATCGTATTTATTACATTTGATGAATAGATTGTTCTTTAAAATAAAAATGAATAGGATATTTTTAAATTACTAATTATTTAAAGCTTTCCAAAAACAATGTATCATCCACTTTAAAGTTTCTAACACAATTCACATAATTCTTTTTATTTTTAAAATTGCAAAAAAAATTTAGAGATCATGTAATATACATTAGAAGAATATGGTATTTTTCGAAATAAAAATAAAAAGGCTATTTTGAAATTGCCTAAATTATTTTAAGATTTTTGAAAACAATGTTTTATTCATTTCTAGCTCAATTTACACAATTTATTATATTTTTGATATTGCAATAGTTTTTTTTATATTAGAGATCATGGTCATTATATTTGATGAATAGTCTTTTTTTAAATAAAAATAAATATGATATTTTTAAATTATCTAAATTATTTAAAATTTTCTGAAAATAATATATTATTCACTTTGGAATTTCTAACTCAATCCTCATAATTTTTTATATTTTTAAAATTGTAAAAAAAATAAAATAAAATTAGAGATTGTGTACTCTACACTTAAAGAGTATGGTGCTTTTTAAAATAAAAATAAAAATTCTACTTTTAAATTATCTAAATTATTTAAAGCTTTTTTAAAATAATTCCTTATTCACTTTGAAGTTCTATCTAAATTTACTTAATTATCTATATTTTTAAAATTATAACAATTTTTTTAGAAATCATGTTCATTACATTTGATGAAGAGTGTTTTTTGAAATAAAAAAGAATATGATGTTTTTAAATTATCTAAATTATTTATAGCTTTCTGAAAGCAAATGTATTTACTTTAAAAATTCCAGCTCTATTTATATAATTTTTTATAATTTTAAAATTGAAACAGATTTTTATAAATAATGTACTATACACATGAAAAATAGGATATTACTTTGTAGTTTTTAAATTCGCTAAGGTTTTCTCTGTATTACACCATTGAAGAATATGATGTTTTTCAAAATAAAAATAAATATAGTGTTTTTAAATTACCTAAATTATTTTAAGCTTTTTAAAAGACAAATGTATTATTCACTTTGAAGTTTCTAGCTATATATATAGTCAGGATCAAATGACCCAAAGTGTCAAACTTAGTAAAATAACACTTCGCATAACTTTATGTAACATTGAATTTTATCAATCCAACTAAGAAATACTTTCTCAAAAAACTAGCTAAAATTAACTCCTACACCAAATAGGATTCCAAATATCAACGGGTAACAAGAAAAACTTAAGGAAAACCCCTTATCAAGCCAGAAATATAGGAATAGATCATTTTTCTCTTGCACAAGAGAGAGAAAAAAGAAAAAAGAAAAAAAAAAGAAAGAAGAAAAAAAAAAATCCCACTTTGGCCAAAGATAAACAAAGGCTAAGATGATGTTCCACAACCCATAAAGGACGAAAAGAATGGAACAGCTGGATTTACCTTTTTTTTTAAAAAAAAACAAAAAAAAAAAGCTGGACCCATGAACCAAGAGAAGGTCACCATCCATAGACAAAATTAGAGGACCCCACATATACTCAAAGAAACCAATTTAAATACACTGTCCTTAGTTCTATTTTCACACAATCCTATTTTCCTATAAACACCAAATGCATATCTATAAATTCATATCTTTCAAGATTCTCAGCAACCAACCCATCAAGAAAACTTGATAGTAGCATGTTACATCGGTTGCTAATTACAGCCACAACAAGATAAAAAGAAAATGTGAAATAACCATACTACTTGTTATCTTTTGCTTAGATCAGAGAACAAGCCACAGCAAAATAAAGAACCTCCTTTTCTCAGATTTGGGGAAGCTACTTAGTTGATATACTGCAGAAACCTCTAATCTATTATACATTCACATTGAATTGTGTGTTCGGGTGCACCTAAAATCGTGTCAAATCACGCTTGAATGGATAAATGTGAATTTATTTCAACACGACTAAGTTGTGTTTGGTTTTTAATCAGATAAAGCCAGACGTAGATCCAAAACGTTAAACTACTCTAAGTTGTATTGAAAGTGTTTATCTCGTTCAAACATGATTCAATATGATTTATCCCATATCCAAACACGAACTACGCAGCTTACAAGTTATAAATCCATGTCTGAGCTGATTTGATTTTAAACCAAACATGTGAAAACCTGTTATTAATGTTGCCTAACATCCATCAATCCATCCATATCACATGCAATTTCTCTCCACATAATGTCAAATAATCCATAGAAGGGTAAATATGAAAGACAACTAAACATCATTTCCAACAATCAACAAAACCAGCGAATCAAGCCGTCATGCAAGAGAAGCTACAAAATATAACATCAAGCTGAAAAAAAACACCCTAAAACGCAAATAGGACAAGCATTGACTCAGTTTCGGATCAGCTACATCGAACAATCTATTTACAACCCAAGTCAGAGACGGAGGAAAAATCCTGTATCCCAATAACTACGTTACACTTAAGTTACCCTGAAAATGTTGCACATAAAAACATCCAAGTTCCACACAGAAACAACGACTACATGATACAGTTGAGCTAAGAGGAATAAATCCGCTGCTAATTTCTAACCGGTTTAGTTGAAGGGAGGTGGTGCTGGAAAGGAGTGTTTGACAATTTAGCCGGGCTCACATTTTGGTTCTGCTGTGAAGGAGGGCCCAACAATCCTACCTCCTCAGTGATGCGGAACAGAGTAACTTGCAGCACTACATCCTTCATCCTTAGCAGCTCGAACACACAGACATCACCTTCCCCCAAATTGTTCTCTACCGCGAATTCAAACCACCCCTGGCTTAACTTAGCTCTACCTCCTTTATAAAGACAGCGAACGGGCCACTGTTTTCCATCAGGGGTCTGAAGTTTAATGAAGCCTGAAACTCCATTCAAATTCTTTTCTGCAAAGCAAGATGGCAAGTACTGGAAAACAGAAGGTGTTTAGCATGCATGGTTAACTGTTGTTGTGTGCTTGTATTGAAGGAAAGAAAATGGAAAGGAAAAAAAAATGGATAACGATACAATTTCATTCATTTGGTTTAAGAGAAAATGAAAGGAAAAGTGAAGAAAAATTGAAGGAAAAGTTGACTTCTAAAAACAAAAAATTCAAACTTTTCCTTCCTGCAATCTTTTCTTTTCTTTCCTTTCATTTTCTTTCCTGAGATTCAAACATAGGCTTAAGGAAGAATAAAAAATATATATTAAGTTGAATTCAAGGCTCACCATTATGCATCCCCTATATAAATAGGAGGGACGCAGGACAACCCGACAGAAGGGGTTAGGAGGTTCAAATGCTTTTGCAGTGTTGATGGCCTTTTCTCTTTCTTCTTCTGTCACAGTTCTTTTTCTTGCAGAAGCACTTTCATAAAACCTAATGCGCATTTCTACCTCCTCTTCGTGATCATCAGAGGTTTCCTGACCATCTGCACTTCAACATATTGTATGGATTAAGAATATAAAATTCAAGTCTTAGATAAACATATCATTGAAAGAAGACTGTGTTAAAAGAGGTTACTAAGACCTGTTTTCCGCTTCTTTCTTGCAGTTTTTTTAAGTCTTTCCTCAAGGGATTGTCGCAACTTAATTTCGTCAGTGGACTTTTTAAACTCAACTGCATTAAACTGAAGTCCTATATCTCTGGTCGACTGACTGCCTACTGAATTAGCACTTTTTGGAGGATGAGAATTCCCACCTTCTCCCCAGTTAACGCTATTAAGTTTAGACCCGTTGAACAGGTTCTGCAATGGTGGAGGAGTATTGAAATTCTTTCCAGGTGTAACTGACCCAGTAAAAGCTTTGTTTTGCAACACGGCAGGAGAGTTGCGGGAAGCTGATGTATCCAGGGTTTCAATGGAATCATCATCTTCCATGCCTTCGAAAATCTTAAGATGATTTGCGAAGTAAGGCCCTTCGTTACTGTTTTGCGTGGCTGATTGATAGTTTATCTCGGAAGTAGCCAAAATGTTAACATTGAAAGATGACTTCCCTTCGTATCTGAATACCAACAAGTATCCAACACCAATGGAATAGCGTTGAACAAAGTCTTGCCAACCATCTTGGAGCCAATACTTGTTGTCTGCCCTTTTCAATCCAACACGCCAAACGCTACCATCGGGAATAGAGAGGGTAACAACCGGAGAAAGCTCACCCCCATATTTCCTCATAAAGCTATCCGGAAGCCTCTGCAAATAAAAATCAAGTTAGGTTTCAAATATTGGTAAACACTTGCAATATAAGACCGCAGAAAGAGCTTTTCACCATAATAATGATGTTTTTAATTAACACCAAAAACCATATTTCAAAATCGATGAAGATAACAAGCTGACTGAGCCCCAACCACCACCTTAAAATGCCTAATGCCCATTCACAATGAAGCTCAAGTGCCAATTACAGAGCTAGACTCAGTAAAAATTACGTAGATAGCTTTAATATGACTGCCTTGCATGCGTGAAGTATTAAAACCAGTTAGAGGGAATACGAAAATAAAAAACCACTGTTCAATGCATGATAAGTGTTTTGTACTTAATAGAACCAGATGCGAAAGAAATTGCTAGTGCTATTAAACAAAGCACTATGGATATCTCAGAATTGCGTCCTCTGGTTGAAACTTTGATTCTTCAGCTGAAGATCCCAAGCAACCCACTAGTCATCAAACAGAGTCTAATTTCACGAAAACAATAAAACACAGAAAATTGAAAGGCTTATATGTGTGTTCACATAAAATTAACCAACAACCCTTAATTGACTTTCAAGTCTAGGTCCGATTTCAGACCAGCAAACCCAAGGAAGCATCTCTTCAAAAACCCTAAGACTTTGACCCCAAAAGAATTTTTTATTTTTGTTTTTCTTCACAGCAACTCAACCAATCTTCAGCAGCTAAAAACCAAACCAGGAAAATTATGAAATAAACATAACAAAGCCCAGGAATTCAGTGTCAGAACTCATAATTCCAAACACTGTTTGAAATAGTTTTCTTTTTTTTTTTAAATAAAGAACTTACGATATGAACCATGTACTTTTCCTTCCAAACCCTAGCAGCACAGAGAAGTACAAACAGAAATTGATGGTCATAATTAACAGGGGCTGAAAATCCAAGCTTGCTGAAGGAGAAGTCAAGGTTTGGGAATTGAGGATGTTGGGGTTGACGAAAAAGCAAAACCTAGAAACATTATCTACCCCTTTTTTTTCACTCTCACTCAAATTGCTCATAACCCTAAGAATACACACTCCCAAAAAACTAAATAACTGAAACAAAATTCAAGTAGAAGAGCAACTCGGAAAATTAATCGGAAAAAATGGGAGAAAATTTAGGTACCAGATGCTTGGCTTGAACAGTGGAAGGAAGAACAACTTTGCTGAACGAAGGGCGCGGCATTTTTCTGACTTTTTCTGAACCAGAAAATTCGAAGAGTTAAAGCATTTGAAGAACCTTTGATTCAAAGTTGAAAACTTTGGATTGTAGCTACTGGAATTTCTTCAACTTCCAGATCTAATTAGCCATCACTCTCTTTTCTTCAGTCCCCACTCTTCTCAACCTTCTCTGCTTTTTGAGTCAAACAATGGTTTTTAAAAACCTTAAAAAAACCAAAATACCGAACACAAAAAAGAAAAAGAAAACCCCAACTTGCTGTCCTAAATCTTATTAAAAGCTAGCGAGTTGGTGACTCGCTGAGTCACTTCCAACTCGAATGCTTTCTCGATTTGGATTTTTCAAATTATGTATTTGTTTGTCCTTTATTTTAGTTCATTAAAGATATGTTATAAGTATTTTAAGATATTAATTTGATTGTTGATATTTTAAAATTTTAAGAAACTAATTTAAAAGTATATTAAATCTTTAAAAATTAATTATACAACGTTTAAAATATTTGACAAATTTTATCCAAAAAAAATAAAAAATTGACAAATAAAATATGTGAAAAGTAAATTTTTAAAAGCCTAAATTAATGTTTATTTCCTCACATTATTTTACTTGTTTGGTTAAGAGGATGTTTGGGAACACTTTTATCTCAAAGCTTTCTGAAAAAATAAAAAGAAAAAAATTAGAAGATATTTGGGAAGAAAAGAAAAAATAAATTACAATTTTTTATTATTTTACTATAACTAAAAAAACTTCTTATAAATAAGATAGAATTTATAGTTCTTTTATTAAAGTTTTTTTTTTGCTTTAATCTATTTTTTTTATAATTTAAATTTATACTATAAAAAGTAATTTTCATATCATCTAAACATAAAATATTATCTTTAAAATTATCTTTTAAGAATATGCCCACATAAAAAATAATTATGTTATATTTGATTATAATAAAAATTAATTATATTGATAATCGATTCTTAAAATAATATATTTGTAATAGCTAATTTAAACATGCTCTAAAACTTCAATATTTATATTGATTCTAAATCTCAATACAAATTTAACTAAAGTTAAAAAATTTGCTTCCTCCCAAATGAATTCTTTCTATTCCATTTGTAATAAAAACTAAGTCAAAAAGGTAACGATTATATTTATTTGATTTCTTTATGGGATAACCCCAATTTTTTGATATAGGGATGACTTGTATGTCAATAATATGTAATAATATAATCACTTATAATTTATTAGCATATAAATAAAAGGGTAAATTGCACAAAGTATTTTTGAAGTTTTACAAAATAGTACAAACCACTAAACTTAAAACAAAATTAGTAATACACCCTATTTTTTCACATAGACACCAACCATAGTTAAATCTCACTCTATTTTTTTTATAAATAAAAAAAATTAATTTTCCTGTATGCTTTTTTGTACAAAATTCATCTACTGAATTTTTTCAATTTTTTTCATAAAATAAAAAAATATATTTTTTCATAAAATAAAAAAATTATTTTTCATAAAATAAAAAAATTATTTTTTCATAAAATAAAAAAATTATTTGTGAATAAAAAAATATTTTTTGTAAATTAAAAAATAAATAATTTACAAATGATGATAGTATGTTTTAATTTACAAAAAAAAAAATTATTCACAAATAAATTTTTTATTTTATGAAAAATATTTTTTGAGAAAATTCAATAGATGAATTTTGTATAAAAAAAACATACAAGAAAATTAATTTTTTTATTTATAGAAAAAATAGAGAGAAATTTTGGTTAGTGTCTATTTGAGAAAATGGTGTAGACTGCTAATTTTTTTAAAGTTTGGTTGTTTTTGCTATTTTCTAAAACATCATGAATACTTTGTACAATTTACCCTAAATAAAATAAGGTTGTGCTATTATCACTTGATTTTGTATTTTTAAAATTTAAAATATATTATTCAACAGATAAAATTAAAATATTAATATTTAAATATTATTAAAATATTTGAATAAGAATGACAATAGACCTATGAAGTACTTATTTTCGTAAATTGAAAATGTGTTATCTATGCTCTTCTTTATGAACCCAAGATATATCCATGAAATTAATAAGAAAAGGGAAAAAAAGTAAAGAGCAGATTCTTTCCAAAATTGTTTAGATAATTCAAATAAGGAAGTATCAAAAGAAAACTTATCAAAATTAAAAGATTATGTACCGATATTAAAAAAATTAAATTATATAAATAGATAAAATCTCAAAAGCAAGCGCACAAGAAAAGAAGGAAATTTCTATTTGGAAAGAAGCAAATCGAAATCAAATCAGTTTTCATATTTATTGATAATGGTTGAGTAGAAGGCGAAATTGATAATATTTTTATTTTTAGCCTACAATAAATAATTTATATTTTATAGTTATTTATTTGGATTTAATAACTTATAATTATACTTAATAAATTTTTAAAAAAAATAAAATTATAAGATTGATATATATGAATATTAAACATGTTGTATCTTAGAGTCCGTTTGTTTCAGTTTATTTAATAAAATAAGTATTTATTTTAATAAAATAACAATTATAAAAAATTTTAGTCTGTTTGCTTGTGCTTCTTAAAATAATGAGAATCATAAAATAATAAGATTTTCGGCTTATTTTAAGAAGCAGGTACCAAGTTACTCTTCAAAATAAACAAAAAATTTGATTATTCTTACCAAACATACATAGCTTTTAATTCTTATGATAATCATTTAAAAAATAATCAATTTTTTACTTATAAAAATAATTAATTATTTTTATGTTTAAACAAACAGACGGTTATATTTTTTAAACAATAAACATTATCCCCATATCTTGTCTTGATATGTATGATATTTGAGGGTTCGTTTGGTGTACAGGACAAGTTAGACAAGATA
This sequence comes from Cyamopsis tetragonoloba, assembly GCA_037177725.1. Lineage (NCBI taxonomy): Eukaryota > Viridiplantae > Streptophyta > Magnoliopsida > Fabales > Fabaceae > Cyamopsis > Cyamopsis tetragonoloba. The sequence goes on along the minus strand of CM074122.1, from coordinate 47,345,112 downwards.
GAATAAACTATCATATCTTGTTATTATCTGCAGTTTGGTGTGCCAGTAGGATATGGTAAGGTTATCTTGTGAGCTTATCTCATCCTAGTCCATATAATTCAAATGTTATGTTGAGGGGAAGTCAGGATAAGAGCAAACAAGATAAGATAAGAAAATTTTTTCTGTTTTGCCCTCACTTGTAATATTGATTCTAACTTAACTTTCAACTTTTAAAATTTAAATAGAAGAAAACTTTGAGATGAATAAATTTTAAAGTGTAAATTATTAATTAAAATAATAATTAAAGTTTAAACTAAGAAAATCACTATTTTTTAATTATAGAGAAAAAAATTTAGAGATAGATTGTCAAGAGAAATAAATAGAAAAAAAAAGTATTTAAGAAAATAGCTTGAGAAATTTCAAAAGAAAATTTCATGAAAAAATTAGAAAGCCAAATTCTAAACAGAATTAAATTATGATTGTTTGTGACATAATATAATTTATTTGTACTATATTAATTTTATGTAACTTATTTTAAAAAATAATATTTTTGGCAGAATCCAGGAAAATTTGACTTAATTATTTTATGGATATATTATATATGATATTATTTTTATATTTAAATATAAAAAATTAAATATAATTAAGTTATCTAGATTTACTATTTACTTATAATTAATATAATATTTATTATAATATGCTGAAAAAATATATACTTCAATATGATTTAACTAAAATATAATTGTAATAATGCAATCGTATTATATCTGTTATTTGATAGGCATAAAACATTAAATATGATAAGAGTTTATCTAGTTCTTATCATATTCTGCCTTTATCCAATTTTTTTATCTTATCTATTCTTATCTTATCTTGTTACCAAATAAGCCTTGAATTTCTTAATATATAAAGGAGTAGCAATAATGATATTCATAAATTACGTTTTAATAAAAAAATATAAACAATTCAGTATTTATTATTTATTTGGACACAATTATTGCGCAATAATTTATAGTTCCAACGAAAATATAGTACTGTATATACCTTCAAATTAATTAAAAAAAAAAAAACAAAACACGCACAAATTCCCCATTCCAATTCTAAAACCCCATTGTTTTGTTTGTTAGTCTTTTTGTATAGTTTGGATTGGAAATTGGAGGAGAAAGAGTTTAATTGTTGTGTTGGTCCCTGTATTTTAATGAAATTGTAGTTCTGCACGACACCAAGTGAAGAAACAAAGAAACACAAACGGCACTTGTATTTATAGCTCTCCCTATAAAAGAAAAAAGCGACAATGCATATCCCTACAAGGTAATCTCATCAATGGTATGGAAAGCACATTATTTTCTAACCTATAGAATCTTTTTTTGTTAAAAAAAAGAATCTTTTTTGTTACAATTTAAAAAATAAAATAAAAATTGAGTTACACTTTTCAGTTTTCATCACATCAGTATTTTCATTATGACACCTAAAGACTAATTATTTTATGACGTGAAAATTATTAAAATTAATTTTATTTTTTATAAAATATTTTTGGTATAAGGAATTGAAATTTAAATATTTCTTAACATATTTAAAGAATGAAATATGTTAACAAGTATTCTTGAGCTATTTGTTAAGAATTTAAATGTGAAGATATTTTATCGGGGTTACAAGGATTTATTATTTTAAAAATTTAAAATTTATTTATTGCATTTTTTTTAAGTAATTCAAAATATTTAATAAGGTATAGTTATTGAACTGTAACTAATATTCTTAGCACACTAGTTAATTAAACTCTTAAAAAATATAATTATCTTATTATTGTGCCAAGCTTTGTTAGAAAGGGTGTCTACCGAATCGGGTAACCCAACGAACTCGACAAACCAAACTAATCCATAAAATTGTCAAAACCAATCACTGATAGATAAACTTTTAGCCAAACCGAACAAGCTCAAAAATGTTTGGTTGGGTATCCAAAATATAGAAATTTGAACCAAATGACCCGATTTAATTTTTTTTTTTTAAAAATATACTAACCTAATGTCCTAATTAGTAAAACGTAAGTAAACTTTAAAGTTATATAGCATGAGTTTGAAAATTTCTTAATTTAGGTACTGACTTATGTGGTTATTATCTTATTGGTGAAGAAGTGAGAGATTAAAAATTAAGATCATTAGTAGTAGTTATTGTATTTTAAAATTTGTCTTGTTAAACTTACCTTGATTTTGCAATTTGTATTGTGTTGTGGAATTATTATTATGTTTTGAATTTGTAGTTTTTCAATTTAGACTTTATTTTCATTAGACTTAATATTTTAAATATTTAATAATTATACGGTTAATATTCTATTAGATATACGACATAATTAATTTTTTTAATCGAATGACTTGATGATCCAACCTAAACCAATGCGTTATGTTTTGGATTTAATTGGTTTGAATTTTAAAACTTTTTTGCATAAATCCAAATCAAACTAACCTAACTAGTTTCATCGGTTCAGATATCGAATTATCTCAAAATTGAACCAATCGATGAAGACTAGTGTTGAACTTGAAAACTAGTGGCCACAAAATTTGGAGAGTTAGCGGGAAGAATTGATTAGTGCTGAATTCTTACATTTGTTTCAGCTTCTCAGTATTATACAAAGTTTACCGTCAGTATATGGTGCTTTTCTAAAGGATGGTGTAACTAGTAAAATGGAATCGTCAAAATAATATTGTACAAGATACATCCATGGCCACCTCAAATTCATTAAAGGGAAGTGAAAGCCCAACAATCTCAAAATAAGAAGCCCAATAAGCTTGACCAAAAATAAGGGAGAAGCCCAATAAATCTGACCAAGACTGCTGCACACCATAATGGTGATTATTTCAACTAAAAAAAGAGGTTATTAATATTGATACCACCCTTTTCAATAATCACATCATCATTTGTTCAAAGGGTGTGTATTTATATTTTTGCCTTTGATATATTTATATTTTATTTGGTGGTTGTGATTGATGACTGGTCACCTATTCTTTCGGTTATCTTTTTAAAATTTTTCAATTATCTTCTTTAATTTGTCGGCAAATTTTTTTTCTTTCCTCCATTTTTTCCGGCAGCAAGTATGCTCGGTTTCCTTCCTGTTTTTTAATTTATGTAACCAAAGGTAGCTTAGAACCCACACCTATCTGATTTGCGAGCATAAACGTGCAGTAGATGAAGCTGCTTCATCATTTGAAGAAGGGGAAACAATAGAAAACAGAACACGTAAAAAAGAGAGCTTGATTTCAAAATTAAACAACAAGAAATCAACACACCTAAAAGAAATTAATCAATAGAATCAGTAAGATATATCTTTTTATTCAAGAACAACAATGATAACTAGTTTTTTTTTCATGACTCAGAGAACCAAGAAAATATAAGAGTTGGGACAGATCTAAAAATATAGATTTGAAAAAAAAAGAGAAAAATACCAACAGACCGAATATAAATCTAAAAAAAAAAATATACAAGAACATCATCTGGAGATCTGCAAATCTCTTCGTTGCATCATCTGACACTGTAAACTACAGCGCCAACTGCTGCTACTAGCACTGATGCAACCATGGCGGCGACAACAACTTTGCCTCATCACTGAAACATTGCCCCATTATGTAAGGTTTCAGTAAATCCGGTGATGAACCAAAAAAAGGATAAAATTTTCCCCAAATCTGATGCAAGGCTTTTTTTTAAAAAATTGGGGAGAATAGTTTCAAATGTTATGAATTTTTGCATAGTTAAACTAACCAATGAAATTTACTTCAATTTCAATAAACTATTTGATACATTAGCTTATTTGTTGCCTTTAAAAAAAAAATATTAATTCAAGCAGCCTCAATTAATTGATGAGTTTGCTTCAAAAAAATGCTCGTAAGACAGGTTTGTTCAAGTGATATGAACGCATCTTGGTAAATTTACTATACTTTTGAAAGTTTTAATTTTATGCGAAGAAATTTGTTTAAGGTACTCAAAAAAATTTATCATATTTTGACATATTATTAATAAAATTTTGAATTAATTCAATAAAGTGAATATATATTTATCTTATTTAAGTTGAAGTCCCATTTTTTATTTTCACACAAGACCCCTAAAATCTCAGAGATGGCTCTGGAACTGAGTCTAGACATAATAAACACAAATCACATGAGAAGTTAACTTCTCAACTAAAAGATTTGTAAGAAAAAGCTAGATAAATATTTCCTCTGGTCATATTTATAAGACGTTTTCAACCGAATTACATAGACAAAAAAAAGTAGTTAAGTTTAGTTAACTTTATTGATTTTCTCAAAAAGTGTATGAATACTATTTTTATCTTTCATTGAATAATGTGTTAGCCAATTATACTTAAGGAGTTAAAATAGTTAATGCATTTAATGGGGGTAAAAAAGAAAAGAAACAATAATTACATCATGAAAATTATAAAATATCTTATAAAAAAAATCATAAATTTTTTTAAATGGTATCTTATAAATAGGAACACGAGGAGTACTTTATATGAATAAGTGATGTATGACTAGCATTAGGGTGTTTTGAATCAATAAGTGACTAAATCATTGATGACAAAAACCTTTCAATTAATAAATTTTATTAATTTAATATGCTCAATAACCAAATCGGAATTTATGTCAATAAGTTATTTATAATATTGTTGACTTTAACTTACTTGGTCATATACATATTTTAAGGTTTGGGAGATTGAAAGTTTAAGGTTCAAACATTGACAGTAAAAATTTAAAAGATTTAGTTTAAAATATGTATGTGAGTGTATTTTTGTCTATAAAAAAAAATTATTTATCCTTGTTGCATTTTCCCGGTGATAGAAACACGGTAATATTTATTCTGGTTTTCTCAAGAGAAATTCGCTATTGGCTGTGTAAAACAGATCATTATAATTCACCAAAAAAAACAGATCGATCATTATAATTATTATTATTATTATTACCAATTTTTTTAATATATCGTTAAAAGAAGAAAAGACTTTCATAACTGCTTCTGAGAATTTTGCCACCATCTATCCCTCCTGGATTAGGTAACATTTTCCCATTTCTTGAAATCACAGACACGCTAACCTTTAACTTTAATCTCTTTCGTCTTCTTGAAATTCAAAACTCACATGTTTTGATTTTTGATTTTTTGAGGTATCGAGATCAGTTCCTTGTCTAAGTAATTTTTTTTTTCCCATTTTTGCCTTATATTGTTTTAATTCAGATACATTTTTTTAATTGTTCTTGATTAATTTATTATATATAATATATTCTGGATTAATGTGCCACAAACAGATCCTCTTAACTCGTAAGCGTTACATTTAACCTTTTCATTTTCATTCTTAATAAAATGCAAACGTTTACATCACGTTGTTTCTATCACCACAAAGTTTGTTCTTTTTTATGACTAATTGTCTTCAGTTTTGATAAGAACGGCAGTTGTCGATAATCGTCTGATTAACAATCTAACGGTGAATTATAGTGGATATATCATAGGCGATTATTTGATCCGTTATAATTCACTGTTAAATTATTGAAGCAGTTTTTGGCAAAATTGAAGAGGATCAATTCGTTTTTATTGTCCAACATTTATATATAGTTTGATAAAAGGGATAGTTATGATTATTTATTTTTCCTCTCCTATGACCAGATCATTTCTAGTTCTAGGAAGAATTGCATCTACAAACTTTCGTTCTTAATTATCCGATTAACAATTGAGCTATAGAGTAATATAGTCGACTATTCGGTTGGCTATAATTCACTATTAGATTTATTTAGTAGGTGCATTTTCCGTCGTTTATTTCTCTCCTACCTACACTAAAAAAAGAGCATCATTACTAACATTGTTCTCATTACTTTTGTTCAGGAGATGTTTATTTCTATCAACCTTTTAAAGAAGATGAGGAAATGGGAGGAGGTGGTGGTGGCGGCGACGGTGGTAGTGGCGGTTATGTTAGTTGTTGCGGAAGCGACCACCGACACAAACGATGTGTATAGTCCATGTCTTGATGCTAAGGTTCAGAGTGGAGATGGTTTTACATTTGGGATTGCATTTTCAGACAAACAATCTTTCTTGCAAGATGAAAATGGTCCTCAATTTTCACCTTGTGATAAACGCCTTGATCTCTCTCATAAAGGAGCTCAACTTGCTGTTTTTAGGCCTAAGGTTGATGAAATTTCCCTTCTTACCATTAACAGAAGCACCTTAGATATGGTATGTATAAATTTTTGGGTTTTCTTGATTCGGAATTGGAATGTTCTGTGTTTATTTCAATGGATATAGGAGATAATCTTAGTTTGATGAAATCATGTGTTTGATTAGTGTTTAACTTGTGGTTTAATAATGTTTTAGCTTTACAATTCTTTTTTCTTTCCTTGTTCCCTTTTGTCTTGTAATTTGGTAATTGCACTAGATCATCAGATTTGGGGCATTAAGGCCGCTTTGGGGACATCTGATAAAATTGAAACGATACATAATCATGCAAGCATTATAATAGGTAGCTTTTTTTTTTTTTTTCTTTTCGTATGGGGAGGAGGAATGGGGATGCTAGGGTCGAACCCTAGCCGTTGTAGCATATGAACGGCTAGTCCCCGACTTGGGCTATGCTGCTCGGTCTAATAGATTGTGACATGAGAAAATAGATTTTCTACTGCCCCAAAGCTAACCACAGTTTGGACACTCGTCAAATCTCCTTTGCTCGACATAAATCACTAATTATAAAGAGAGTAGTTAGGGTGCAAAAATCATAGGATATTTCCATAAATGTAGTGTGGAAATTAACGAAGAGATCCACATATCTTTACTCTCTAGTAAATGAGTCCTACCTTAACCTACCTCGGCCACCGGGAAACTTGCGCGAAAAGATATATTATCCTACTATATCTAAAAGATTTCAATAAAAACATTTTTTTGATCCATTTTGGTAGCTGGCAACTGTTATGCAGTATTCCTTGGCATAAGGCAGAAGAATTCCTTGAAGTTTTGATAATATGCATGGTTCTGTTTGAAGAATTATTTCTGCTTTGTTATGATTTAAAAAGTAATACAAAATATTCTTCAGAAAAATTTTGGTTGTTCTATATTAATTTTTTTTACTTTTTCAGGGCAAAAGTGAAGGATATATGGTTGCATTTGCTGGACAGAAATATGCAGCAAGGTCACAGCCAATTATGTTTGCTGACAACAGTCACACAATTACAAGTTTCACTTTGGTAAATCACATTTTACATCCTCAAGTTGCACTTATTTTGAAACTGTGTTTGGATTAGTTAAAAAAAATTAGATTATTTTAATAATCGATTATATGTGTAATCATCTATTTATATAATTGATTATAATATAATGGTTATAATATGTCTCTGGTTCTTTAAAAGATTACAATTTTCTCATTAAGTCCTTATTTTGAAAAAGTTCGAATTTAAGTAATGATGGTTAGCTGAAATAATGTATTTAGTTTGTCTGTCTTTGGTTAGCTTTAACGGTTAAGTAATGACGTGAAAGCTGAAATAACGTATCTAATAGTGTGCCACAAGGAATATTACGTCATCACTTAACGAAATACAGATGGAGGGACTAAATGAGAACATTTAGAATTTTCTAAAAACATGTAAAAATCTTGAAATTTTGAGGGACTTAAAACACATTTTAACCTGATAGAATCTATTTCTATCTAAGTGTATTGGTTGAAAAGCGATTATTTTTTTATATTTATTGAAAAGTGATTTTAAACTAATATAATTCGTTTGAGTGGTGCAATTCAGAAAACTTGGATGTTTTTTTCTGATAAACAGGTTCTTGAATTTAGAGAAGGGACCCTTATAGATTTGCATTGGAAGAGCTTTGGTTGTGATTCATGTGCAAGTGGAAGTGTTTGTCTGAATAAACAAGATTGTGCAGTTTCAAACACACAGTGTCAAAACAATGGAAGCACTAATTGCAACATTGGCATTCAATTAACATTCTCAGGAACTGATAAGAATCTTGATGCTCTTAATTCTTGGTATGAAGTGAAAAATCTAAGGCAGTATTCCCTCTATGGTCTATTTTCCAATCTTCGTGATTCCATTATTGGACCATATGATAAGTTATTCTAAGTTAATTTACATATTTATTTTCAGATTCTATGCATAATAGACTGTAACTGTTAATTTCTGAATTGTGAGTTTTTAAGTGTTATCATTCTTCACATTCAAAATCTTTAACAACTCGGTTATTTTTGGTTATTACGTGCTTGGTTTCACGTCCAATCTGTCAAATTAGGTAAACCATAAAAGTTATTTTTAGTGTGTTTGATTTACCTAAATTTATTTTAACACAATTACGAGTGTCTTTCACATTTTGGATGCACGTTTGTCCTGTTACAACGTAAAAACAAACTTAGTTTTATTATAATAAATTTAAGTTTCACTCATTTAAACTAAAATTAAACACACAATTATGAAGTTAATGATTGAGGTTAATTTTTTACCCTGAAGAGGACTTTTAATTATGTTGATACTGCACTGAGGAAATACTGTTATGTAAAATCATGTAGGTAAGTTAAATTGAGCAAAATGGCTACAAGAGATTCAAAGTGAGTTAAGATATAAATCTAGATGGCAGTAATATATAGATATCATACAAGTGTGACTTTTAAAATCAGAATGAACAATATATAAATGAGTTTAATACATTTTTTACTGTAAGTCTATAACCTCATGTCAGAATATGAGCCCATTTTTGAGTTCTTCTGCCATTTGAGTAGTGCTCTAGTGCTTATCTTCCTCTTGTTCACATCCAATTTTTTTTCCTGGAAGGATCATCAAATGTGAAAGTAAGCTTATATATATGACAACAATGTTTGTAGATATAATCAATAAAAACTTAGGATGCATTAAAATAATAATAATAAAATCTGTGTTAAAACTAAAAGGGTAATCTTAAGTTCTGAATTAGTTATATTTATAATTACTGTGCTCACAAAAGAATTACCATTAATTATAGGGTTAATTATAATTTAGCAACTGTTTTTATCTAAATTAGCAATAACTTTATAAATTGGAGACGGTTTTAACTGCCTCTCAAGAGTTAAGAATGCATAACTCCGGATTTTGATTCTATCCCCGTGGCTAAAAACTCCATTCAAATTTCAAATATTTGATATTTGTAATATGATAACTCCCTACAACATATACACTGAAATCCAAGTTTATGCAGAAATTCTAGTGCTGTCTCAGTGTTCAATACATTTCAATGCATTTTACCATTTAGGTAGTGTTTGAACTTTGATCCAACTTGTTTCGAGCTTCTATTTGGTCTAACTTTACTTATAGGAGAAAAGAGAGGACAAAAGAAAAAGCAAGGCCAAATACTACCTTAGTTCGGGTCTAAATGATGAACGGTTGAATTTCGTGACAAACTAAATATCAGCGTAATGCCGAAATTAGATCCTTTATAGCAAGTTATCAAGATTCTTCTGAATTTTCAGGTTCAATTATAACATTGAAGCCAAATTCATTTCCTGGTGTGAATGATTTTTTGAGTTCTTCTGCCGATTGAGTAGTGCTTATCTTCCTGTCCTTGATATCCAAATTCTCCTGAAATTGAATCATCAATGTGTAAATAAGCTTTCATATATATATATATATAGTCTTGCTATCCATTGCCCTAAGGGCAATGCTTAAGCAACCGATAAATGGAAATTTTGTATTGGAAAGTGTATAGTATTTAATGCTACGAAATTATTTTTAATTTATTTTAAATACAAAATTTCCATTTAGGAGTTGCTTAACAATTGCCCTTAGGGCAATGGATAGCGAAACCCTATATATATATATATATATATATATATTCATGGGAACCAAATTTTGAGTGGAAAAAATAACTTGCCTTTCTGGCATAGTCAGCCATGGTAGAGTTGAGTATTTCTTGTATCACAAACTTGGTAACACGTTCTTCCCCAAGCATCTGTAAGAGGAAGCTTTTTGGGATCTGCATGGATTTCTTAACTATGTCATATTCAAGCAAGATTAAAGCATTCATGATAATATTCTATGGATGCTTTTTGGGTCCCTCAAAATATTATAATTTTTCGGTCTAATCCCTCATTTTTTAAAGGTCATCGCGAAAGTTTAAATGTTTTGTTCAGTCCTCAAACGATCAGAAATGGGGGACTAAAAAGGAACATTTAAACTTTCGTAAGGGATTAAATGGGAACATTTAGGTATTAAACGAAAACGTTTAAACTTTTGCGACAATCAAATTCAGAGTTTTAAAACATAGGGACTAAATGGAAAATTTGTGATATTTTGAGGTACTAAAGACATATTGATGTTATTAACAATATGACAGAAGAATGAGCAAATACTATAGATTAAAAATACTAGCTAATAATTCATCAACATAAATTATAAGACTTGATTGAAAATCACTCACCTTGGACGATTTTCCTGGAGCAGTTCGTACATCACATGCAAAATTCAACACGGTTAAAATTCATGAATTGCATTAGTAGCTGGAAAATGGAATTTCACAGAAAAAACATAAGTCAGGAATATGGTTGGTAAGACCTTGTGTTACAAGAATTTCTTGAGGATTATTTTTTTTTTTTTAATGAGGTAAGGGAGGAATCTTTCAGTAAATGCTAAATGCTCATGTGTTTTCTTGGTATGTATTTTTCAAAAAATAATTGGGCAAGAGAGCAAAAAATGAAATGACCAACAGAATGTATGTTTGTTTGGTTTCACGTCAAATCACACCAGACTTGGATCCAAAATGTGGAAACTACTCTTTACTTCGTTGAAATAGATTCACGTATAATACTTCACCTGAACGTGAAACCAAATACTCAAAGATATGCTCACAGTATGAACATGGTATATCAATCTTTATGAATAACGCAGTTTCTTACCTCCTTTTTGCATGCGAAATCCAGGAACTGGTGGGGCAGTGCGTCCTAAATTTACGAGGATCTTGTCGAAAACCCTTTGAGTTTGATCACCAGTCAAGTCCACTTTTAGCTGCCATTGAAGCCATAACTCATAAGATAGTTTCACATCATCAAGCCCAAAAATACGAGCACAATCAAGATAAACTTTGGGATAAAAACTAAATCATATGTTTACAACAGAATTAGATTCAATTTTGACCTGCTTGGATAAACAAAAGTGATATAACTTTGGATAAACAAATCAAATTTGAATCCAAAACTTAGAAGCTACTCTTAATTGTGTTAAAATAGATCCATGTTTAACCCATCTTGGCATCAACTAAACGCACAGATAATGGAATGCAAAATTATGACAAACAAATTAAATATCACTGGGGAATAATCAACGGAGTGTGAAGACAACTAAAGGTTTTATTTGAGTCTAGTTCTTCAATGTTATCAAATTGATAAACTTGGTCAGTAAATTTTTCTTCCATCCCACCTACACCTCATTTTTCTATCTATCTATCTTTTTTCTCTTTTCTACCACATCTCTTATTTTCTCTCTTCCTTTTCTTTTTCTTTCTATCTCTTCCTATACATCCCTACACCTAAAAATTGGATGTAGAAATATCATTGCTCCTATAAAAAATGTGCATCAGAGTATCACTGACTCAATAGGAAAAGGTAATGACAGTTTTGTATAGAGACAACAGATCGAAGAAAATATCAAGAGAAACATAGAACCATTGAAATACAGAGTTTGGAATTGGAATACATGGTAAGATAAGTTTCCTCAAAGAGCCAGAACAGCAATTCTACATTGGAATAAGTTTTTGATGTGTGCTCACCTGTATCTTATTTTCATCCCCGGATTCAACTTCTATTTTGGCATTTGTTAAGGTGGTTGAAATTTCGTTGGAATCTGTAATTGATGCTTCTAAACCTACAACATGCAAGAACATAACATTAGTATAGCACTAGCCACAACATAAGGTATAAAAAGGGTAAACAGGAAAACAAAGTTAACATCAAAGAGTTCAGTGGCGAAATTTTGGACGTAAGAGACATGATGAGTTTGTCTTATACTGCCCATTTTCTCTGCTTAAAGGTGTGTTTGGATGGATGGGAGGAAAATGGAAGGAAAGAAAATCACGGATAACGATATGATTTTTATTGTTTGATCTGAGAGAAAATGAGACGAAAATGGAAAAAAAGTACAACTCTAGAAACAGAAGATCTCCAATTTTTCTTCCTCTCATTTTCTTTCCATCCAAATTCACTAGTTTACTAGCTAAAACTCCCTAGAACATCAATTGACATATTTGAAATCCAGCAAAGGAAAACGGATCAGAAAATTACCTGAATTTAGGGCTGAAATTGGAAAATTGAGATGTCTGAAAATTGTCCCAGAGGGATTAGACAGAGTATCTAAGCTGCAAAATGGAAATCATAAAGGCAAAATAAATAAGCAGTATCATACAACTAAATAATATGAATCTAAGAAGAATAAGCAATACCTGGTCCTGTTGGGCAGAGATAGAGAAAAAGTGTGTCTAGATTTTGTATTTGGAATGGGAAAAAGGTGGAAATGAAGTTGGCTGCGATAGGTTTTGGTTTTGGTGAGTGGGGAATTTGTGAAGGAAAAGGAACCAATTGAATGTGAAATGGAAATGGAATTGGTGGCCGCCATCATCATCATCATCATCTTATTGTTCTTGTGCCTCTCTTCCCCTCTCCCGTATGAGTGTTTATTATTATGATGGAACTTGACGTCTTCTTTCTTATCCTTTTTCTCATTTCTGAGGTTTTTGCCTCAAAGTGTGGGGTCCAGTCCAGTATCCCAATTTTAACTTCCAAACTGCCACTAATTTACGGGAAAAACTATCCTGGTCACACTGTTTACATATTCAAATTTAATTTTCGTCCGGATTCTAGAATTAGTTGAAATTGGATTTCAAATCCCGATTTACTGTTGCATCCACAGGGAACAATGAATCGGGATCTAAAATTTGATTTTAACCGAATTCTAGAATTTGATTAAAAGTAAAACTTGAAAAAGAATAAAAAGAAGTGTGGCGTCCTGAAAAAAAGAGTGTGATGAGGATAGTTCAGGTCTTATTTCTAGAATCTGTCATGGTTTTATCACTCTAATCTCATGTGCGGCAGTGAAGTGAAGAACCTCTGAAGCATGATGTTGGTCCAGCACCCTACAGTAACATTTTGCCCATTGATTAGTCTATGCATGCAATTGAGAAAAAAACAAAAAAAAAAAAACAAAAGGAGAACACAATAAACGGCTGGAGAGGATCTGATTTGAGATAATTGTGTACAAAATAGAATTATATTTGACAAGTCTAATAAACAGAAAATAGACAGTCTAAATACAAGCCAAAAAAGGTCAACCGCCTATATTACTGTTGAAAACAAATATGCTAAGCAGAAGCAGTAGTGCAGTTCTTCATTGATTATTTTGGGTACATGTGAATAAAGTTTTGGTATAATGCACAACTTAACACAAATTAAGAGTTTTTTTATCAAAAAGACAAACATTTAATTAACTTGTGTGCTATTTTGTTTAACCAGATATTTTTTACAATTTTTTTTATTATATAATACAATAAATGCTTTATTCCTCGATAAAATATTCTATTCATAAACTTAGTCTGGCTGTGCTTAAAATGGAAATAGTAAATTAATTAGCAGCGCCACTCTATACTGGCACATAAGGCAATCGAGGCATCATTTTTCTTCAACTATTTAGCATAAAATAAAAACAAAACAAAAACAACAAAAAAATAAAAAAACTTGCTGACTTAATACAATATATTTCAAGACCAAAAAAAATGTTACAACATATTTGAGGAGAATACATTGGTCAATTACATTATTGTTGTCTTGGACTCTGTCACAACATTGGCGCTAGAAGGGCTAGAAGAAGGGTGCTAGACCACGTGACCATTAGGCCCACTTTGAAACCCTTGTACACCTCGGCAGGTTCATACTTTGAGCTATCGAATTGGGTGGGCATTTGTTCCAAACCATGCTCAAATCTCACATCGAGTAAAAGTCATGATCACAGGTACCTAATAAACCTCTTCCTTCTAAGCTCACCAAATCGCCTTTTTCAAGATAGAACCATGAGATTCGACCCAAAACTGACAATAACTTGATCAGTTACCAACTTGGTGTTGCCTTGGACTCATGTTAGAACACATGTTCTCAACTCCTTCACTTTATAATCAAAAGGAAGGCTAACGTTGCTTATAGTATGTTTGGTTTTCAATGAAAATAGAATGTGTGGCTTATAGTTACTTTTCAACATAGTCTTAAACCATGGTTTCAACATAATTGAAAAAAACTGCTCTTCCATTGGTCCAAATCTTAGTTTGCCAACTATTAACCACACACATAGTGTAGGTTTGGTTTATAGTTGAGAATTATGGTTTGAAGTAGCTAATCTTTCTTTTTAGTGAAAATATCATATTTGGCAAAAATCACATTAAGTTGTTTTTCAATGTGATTTGGGACCTCAAACCATAGTTTGGACAAAAGCAAAAAAAAAAAATTGCTTTTCCGTTAGACCAAACCTTGGTTAGCCAACTCCAAAATAAACACACTCATAGTAGTTGAAAAACTGACTAAGAAACTTTGTCAACCGATTTAACCTTCTGGTGTGAACCAAAAAGACCAAAAAAGCGCAATTTGGAGAACTATACTTCAAGATGCTTCTCCCAGGTTGACCTACTATACATTGCAAACAACTATAGAAGAAAGTGAGGGATCAGATGCTCCACTAATAACAGCACCTTTAGACTTAACATGGAGAAGATAATCAACAGCTTTTTTAGTAATAACCTCGCCCGGGATCAATGCCGGTATGCCTGGAGGATATGGACATATAAGCTCCCCTGAAACCTCACCTAGACTCTCCTTTATTGTTACTTTTCTTTTACTTGCGAAAAAGGCATCCCTAGGGATCAAACTCATGATTGTATCATCAAAGGGTGCATGAGCATCACTAGTAAGCGCTCTCTCTTCAGGTTGTTGAATCAAAGTATATGTCGTGGCTAGATGCTTTATTCCCAGTAAAAGCCTTTGGACATGCTCCCTACAAGTCCCAAGATTAAGCACGTAAGTGATAGATTTATTCCCAACAAGTTCACAAACAATTCCAAAATCCCTGTATAAGATTTCATCTGCTTCGTAACCTGATAAACCAAGCTTCCAGAAACCTACAGTAAGCCGTAATGGATCGATTGCAGGAAAGGTTGGAAAGCTTGAACACTCAAGCACTGAGATACCAGGGATTCGTTTTAACTTGCACTTTGTTTCATAGGCTAACTCGATTGCTTGGTTGAATACATTATCAGGGTTTTCACTAAGTTGTGCTCTAGCAGCATCTAGGGATGCCAAAAGTAGATAACTAGGGCTTGTGGTTTGAAGAGTTTGGAGACATCTAGAAATTTTTTCCTTATCTACAATATTGCCAGACACGTGCAGCATAGATGACTGAGTAAGAGAGCACAAGACTTTGTGAGTGGACTGTACAGACAGATCAGCCCCTTGCTGGAGGGCTGAGTTAGGAAGTTCAGAATGAAACCCTAAATGTGCACCATGAGCTTCATCAACGATCAAAGGAATTTTACGAGAATGACACAACTCAGAAATCTTGCTCAGGTTGCTGCAAATACCATGATAAGTAGGTGAAGTGATCAAAACTGCTGCTGTCTTTTTCCCTTCCTTTTCTAGTTCCTGGATAGCCTTCAATACCTGTAACACACCCAACCATCACATTCATAGGAAATAAGCAACAAAAACATCAGATAAATGACCAGAAGATAGCATTAATATTGAGGTAAGTAAAAAAATCAGTAATTCAGAACAGAACCTTATCTTCTGTATAAGAGTCATGTTACTGTCGATTGCAAGGCTTAGTTTCTTATGCTTAGCTGTCAAGTTAGTTAAATTCTGTGGTAATGATTACTCACTTCAGTATTCTGTTATGACTTCTTTCTTAGTATACCAGTTCCTCTCTCTATAAATATTGTACTCTAATCAGAAATCAAGTCAAGTTTCAATTTCACCTTTTCCAAAATACCTATTCTCTCTCTCTCTCTCTCTCTCTCCCTGCCCATTTCTCTTCTTCTAACATGGTATCACGAACTCTGTAGCTCAGATCCATGGCTTCCACAGATCCTTTTCGTACCTTTCATGCTCCATCTACCTCAGAGACTCTTCCCTCTCCCCCTGTTTCTTTCTCCCATTTGGTTCAGCTAAAACTCAATGACAAAAACTTCCTGCCATTAAAGTAGCATGTTGAATGATTGAATCTATGATTGAGGCTCATGTTTTCACCATTTTGTTGTGGATCCAGAAATTCCTCCTCCAATGCATAACTGCGATCAGTGATGCTTATGCTCGTTGGGAACAAGAATATAACATCAGTTATAGTTTTATTGGCTTCTTTTATCCCTATCTGAATCACTTCATGCTTGCGTTATAGGTTGCATTATTCCTATCCAAAATGAGATCAAATATATAAGTTCTCTCTTGCTCACTTGGGTGTGAAGGCCAGACGAATCAAATCTGAGTTGTACAATACTATTAAATGTGATCAAAGCGTCTCAGAGTATCTTCAAATTCAAGCTATCACTGACACAGTCTGTGTCCTTTTCTCTTCAAAAAAGAAAGAAAGAAAAAAAAAAAACCTATTTATATTGATTTTTGAAAGAATAAGACAATTATGTTTATATCAACTGCTAGCATGCCTTTGTTTCATCAGCAAATTTCATGAAGTTAAGCACATGATAGTGATATGACTTTTAAATCACCTGCAATGGACTGATACCACCAGCGATTTCCCAATCATTCTCATAGTCAGGAATAAGGTACTTAGGCACTGCACCAGATAAGACCATAGCAGATATGGCAGACAGATGACAATTCCTCGGAAGAACAAGAAATTCTCCAGGTGAACAGGTTCCCATTATTGCTGCCTGGATGCCACAAGTAGTACCTCCTACAAGAAACCATGTCTGTGATGATCCAAAAAGTTTGGCTGCTTCTTTTTGTGCTTCTAATATGGGCCCCTGGGGACAAAAGAGGTTGTCAAGCTCTGGAAGCTCGGGCAAGTCATGAATATATGGTCTTATTCCAATGAGCCGAGTCAATGAATCAGGAGCAGCATGTCCTCTGTTATGTCCAGGAAAGTGAAAACTGGCAGTATTTTGTTCAGCCGAGGCTTTCAATGCACCAACCAGTGGAGGTAGGCCATCTTGCAAATGCACTGGAGTGTTGCTGCTTAATTTGTCATTATTTGTGATTGATACAGCGGTCGCTCTCCCAACGCTCTCATCTTGTCCATATACTAGTGGTGCAACACTTCTCTCCTGCAAGAGAAATCCAATATTGCGGGACTAAGAAATTCCATTACCTGATAAAATGAAAATGCAATGCAATGCAGTCAAGGGACTTGGAAGCCAGAACTGAACAAGCAAGTATTAATAGGTAAAAATTTCATTCAATTCAGACGTAGCTAGTCCTATTGCACCAAATTCAAATTAAACTACACATCCGTACTCTACTCCACCAGTAACCACAAAACCTAATTTAATCCTAACAAATGTAGAACCTTGCTTGTCAAGTCTGTAGATCTTCAAATCTGCTCTGAAGTTATATGTATTAAAACTCAAGTATGAGTTTCACAACTAACTTCGAATGCTAATACTATTTTTCTGCTAAGAATGATGTTATTTTGTGGCAATATAAATTTCGAGACAAAAAGAAGATAACCGAGTTCAAAGGACTGCACACAGACTTACAAAAATAATGTAATTACATAGAAGAAGATGAAGAATCGAAAGAGGCAATCAAAGTTTGTTATTAACAAAATAGAAACAGGGAAATAGGAAGTGAAGGAGACCTGAGAGCAGTGAACCGCGGGTGAAGAAGGCTTGAAACTCAAGTTATTGGTAAAATTCTGTAAACAAAGAAAAAACAAAACAACAAAGAAGTGAGACAGAGCACAGATTGGAAACAAGGTAAGAGAGGAAAGAATTTCTGCTTTGTGCTTACGGAAAATTGGAAAGGGAAAAACAATTTTGGCGCTTTGGGATTGAAAGGGAGAGAGAGTGAAAGTAAAGTACACATAATCTTCGAGGTTTTATCACCACATTTAGCTCCAGTTGCTGCAGCGTTTTAGGTTACAGAACAAGTGTAATTAATTAATTAATTAATTGATGTTAAGCATTAAACAAACAAATCTCAGACATCAGAGATTAAAATTACTCCTATCATATTCCGATGAATTATGCCATGGAAGACACAGCGAGAGAAGAAGATGAAGAACAAAAAAAGATGAAGAACAAACTAAATAAAATAATGATAAGGAGAAGAAGATGAAGAACAAAAAAACACAGCGAGAGACAGGTATGACATACATTACTCGGAATTGCAACGGAAAAACCCGATAGATAAATTATTAACGCCGAAAACAGCATAACGTACCTCAAACACAAAGTAGCGATGAACATAAAAGGGAGTGGTTGAGAATGTAGCAAGAGCTCTGGAACAGTGGAACCTACCGAGCACTGAGACGCAGCACTTTTTTAGCACTGGATGAGGAAAGAAAGAAATGAGCACAGGACGAAAGAAAATATAGAGAAATGAAGATGAAATGGACATTTCACTTAAAATATAGCTGAAATGCATCTTTTTGTTCAATATTTTTTATGTGTATTTTATTTTGGTTTTATATTTTTTTGGGTTTTATTTTGGTCACATATTTTTTATAAAAGTTTCATTTTGGTCCAATCTGTCACGTCCGTCACTCCTATTAACAGAATTGACCTAATAAACACGGAATCAAATTACGTCATTTATCTTCAAACAGAAAAAAATCATAACATACACATGAACCCTAATAAGAACAAAGTCAAATTACCTTGTAACAAAATGACGAAGTTGACGGAATGGACCAAAACGAAACCAAGATATAAGAACAAAATGTAACTCAAAAAAGATATAGGACCGAAATGAAATGCAGATAAGAGATATAGAACCAAAAGATATATTTGACCTAAAATATAATAGGATTAAATATGATTTTGGTCTCTAAAATTTACTCCTATACTTTTTGTAATTTTGATTTTAAGGTTAAGATTCGTTTTTTTTTTCACAATAAAGTAATATAATTAGGGATTAAATCTCATACTTACATAAACATGACTCAATGCGCTCACTCACCAAGTGACCTATATGATTGAAATGTTTAATGCTCATTGTTATTTGACTTAACTATCAATTTGGTCCTCCAAAGATTATCATGTCACCAATTTGGTCCTCCAAAAAATTTTGCCACCAAATTAGTCCTCCAAAGATTTAAAAGTCTACCAAATTAGTCCTCCATCATGGAATAATTTGATATATTTAAATCTTTGAAGGACTAATTTGGTATACTTACACATCTTTGGATGACTAATTTGGTGACAAAATTCTTTGATGGACCAAATTGGTGATAAAGATGATTTTTAGAGGACTAGTTTGGTGACAAAATTCTTTGAAGGACTAAATTGGTGACAAGATAATCTTTGGAGGACCAAATTGATAGTTAACTCTTGTTATTTCTTAAAAGTAATTAATTTTCTGATAAATAAAAAATTTATTATTTTTTAAATAACTATGATAAAGATCAAAAGTTACACATAAATATCTTTTCACTCTTATTATAGTCTTTTAAAATTAGTAACATGGGTCAGAATACTATTATAATCTTTTCTCTTATTATAATTAATTATTTTTTATTTCTGATTATTTTAAAAAGTATAGAAAGTAGTTTTAAAAAATTTTAAATTTATTTTTTTATAAAAAAAAGTGATTATTTTACGAAATAATTAGTAATATATATACACACATTTTTATTATTTTGCTATATAAGAAAGTTTAAGTTTAATTTCCATGTACATGTATTTATAATTGTAAGTTTAAGTTAAATGATGAATCTTCCTCCAAAAAAAAAAAAGTTAAATGATGAATAATTTTGCTTATGTATTTTTCAATTAACACTAAATATGGATTTCAAATAAATACGACATATAGTCATGTGATAAAATTTACAGCCATATCTTATCTGACAATTAACAATTTTTTCATGCGAAATCATGCATAATACGTACAATGCTTGACTGACACTCAATCTTAAATATATATACCTAAATTTGTCACAACTACAGGTTTTATATATCTGGATTTTGAGAATAGAAGAAAAGTACTGGAATAAGAGGAATAACTTATGAAAAACATCATATTTATGACATGTAATTTTATTTTTTTTTCATCACTTCTTTATATACAAAATTTACAGTCAAACAACGGAATAATACTTCACGCACGTGGCAGGCGATTTGCAAAACGTGGGATTCAGTTATGGCAGGTGTGAGTTACAAAGTAGGAGATGGACTGGTGGATAAGTTTTGGCTGATGATAAATGTGCTTCCGTCAGGGAAGGATCTTGAAGGATGTGGCTATTGTGGATTTGTCAAGTGCAGATTTGGGTATGTGTGTTTGTGATTTTTGGTGTGGTAGTAGTGGTTGGAAGATTGATTTTTATTTTTATCAGTTAAGCACACTTTTACACTATATTTTCCACGCTATACTATTCTTAAATTTATCCCATCTAAGATATGCCTTCTTGCTTACATATTTTTGCTAATTTACCTAGTGAATGTGAAACCTTGCTGTGGCAAGATTATGTAGGTGTTTCTCAATATCCTAGTACTCGTTATTAGGTTGTTTGTTGGGGTTTTTCCCCTCGTGTTAAACAAAAAAAAATTATAGCGGTCGAGGATAATTGACAATTTTCATCAGTTGTTACTTCTTCCGTTTTAAAATAGTTGTCGTTTAAGAATTTTGCATACTAATTAAAAAAACATTTAAGACTCTTGATTTTACAAAAATAATTACCTAATTTTCTATTGTACCCTTACATAAATATTTTTATTTATTGATAGTGATAGAAAGTTATTACTAATGCTTTGGAAATGATTCATGTAATAAATAAAAGGTGAAACTTTTAGATATAGTAGTTTTAAAATTATTGAGGGCAAAATTAAAAAATAAATAATTAATACTAGTTTTGAGATTTTAGAGCGACAATTAATTTGAAAAAAAAAAATTGAAGCTAAAACTACAACTATTTTAGAACGGAGGAGTAATATTTTAAGACTATCTTTTCATTTAACTAGTGATAATGTATATAAAATGTTTCAGGTGAAAAAATAGGTATAATCAATAACAATCTAAAATGTGAAAATGTTTTTCCTTTTACTCTTATTGAAAGTCATGGTAAAACTCCTAACCAATAGTAATTGTCTCAACTTGATGTCAATTTGAAAATTTGAAAGAATTGTAGATAAAAACTCTATCAACAACATCTCTTCTACTATCATGTCAAAGAATCATTCATCCTAAGAGAATATACATTATATTGTGAAGGAAAAGCTTTAAAATGCAACTACAAAGCAATGATCTAGAATCAATTCTTCTATTTCGAACAAGCTCAAAATATCTTTATCCAAAAACCTGGTGCGAGATGAGGATCAGGGACTGTTCATGATTTTTACCAAATTTTTTTTGTTAATGATTACATTTATATCAATACCGCCAATCAAAATTGCATAAACTTTCAATCTAACACAACTTATAATATTACATGAAGTCATGAAGAAAGTCACCAAAGACATCTATCTCATATAAAAATTAATTTCTATAGAAATATTAAATATGTTAACTAAATAATATAAAATTAAAAAAGAACTAAATAGTATAAAAAATATGTTAATTAGGTTTGATCTTGACGCGTTAGGCTGGGAAATGCCTATCAAATCATAACCTTCTTCTCCTCTAAACGATGGTTCTTGAATCTCCGATGAGATGCCTCCAGTGGTGGTGGTGGTGGCACTTGTAGGGATTCCGAAGCTCAAGTAAGTATCACTCTGACGTAGGTCAAGTGTAATGAATAAGAACATACATCTCTTTTGAACGTGCAACGTATATTTATAACCCTTAGCACCTTTACCCACGTCAACTTCATCCACATCAACTCTCCCTCAATCCCAGTGTGCGTTGCCAATCCGCCATTCTCCCAATGTGTTAACCCTTCTATGTTTATGACATGGAACATGGATAACGAGATAGTTCAATGGCCTTGTCCTACGGCACTATTGTGGGATAGGTCCATAACAAATGTGATTCAAAATTTATCAAATTTGAATATAAAAAAAAAATCTCAAATTTGGACTAATCTAGCTTAGCATGTAATCTCGAATTCAAGTCTTAAGTATGCATACGCTTAAATACTTGGAGGGAGTGTCTTGTCATCTATAGTGGTCTACTCGACCCAAGCAAGATTGCCTCCATGAAATATACCTATGGTCTACACAAAAAAAAGTGTTTGATCTCTAATGTGATATCAAATAGCCACAAACAAAACAAAATTAAAATTAAACAAAAGCAAAGAAAAAAAAACTACATATACTTTTAGTGAAAGGTGGCACCACAAAATTCAAACATAATGATAGTAACACCATGTTAGTGGAATAATTAGCTAAGGTGTTAGTTAATCAGATTATTTAAGGAGTTAAATTAGTTAGTTATAATTTTAGATAAATAAGGCATGTTGCTTATAAATGGGAAAAGAGTGAAAAGAGAGAGGGTCATTCTGTTATTTGGAGAGGAAGTTGGGGACTTTTGGCTAAGGTGGTGCAAACCCTTTATGGTGGTGCAAATCCTCTATGTATACATGTTATTCATTTGTTGTAATTTTAGAATTCATCTCTATTTCTAGTAATAATATCAATGTTCCTATTAAATTACCAACTACTTTAACAATCATAGTACTATAATGATACAAATCATATTTCAACATGTATAAATAGAGTGCAAAAAATAAACAAAAAAGGAGAGGGATGCTTCTATGATTCATTTTAGGAGGGGAATCAAACATAAGATTACTTTTTTTTCATTTGAGAAAGAGAAACAACATCAAGGTGTGTCTCCTACGACCATATATACATTTATTTTTTTTCTTAAATTTTCATTAAAATGGCAAATAAAAGCGTTCCTTGTGATTATAGTTATATGGATAGATATTCTTACGTAGTGAAACTATGGATCCTATGAGTATGTAGGATTGCTTTCATATATATGTTCTTATGGCCTTTCTAGATTTACGTATATGCTATGGTCTTAGAGTTTATTATATAATTTAATTTTTGACTAATATACATTGAATGAGTTGAATTTCAATCAAATTTAGGCCTTTAAGATGTGAACACATATTAGTAGTTCAGTGATGATAAACGAAAACTCTACATTAAATTTTTCATTAATCAACTTTTATTAGAAGTGTTCATTGAATGTACATTTATACTAGAACAAAAATGTAACTACCGTAATTGCTAAAAGGTAGTTATGAAATAAAAAATGTAACTATTCAATATAATATTATCTTTATCTCTAATACTCCCCTGCAAGTTGGAAGTGCGTTTTAGCACATTAACTTGGAAAGGACATGAACAATATAGAAATCCTAATGGTAACGGTCAGGTTCGTAGCTATCAAGTCTTCGACCTTCTCTTGGGTCTCGTCGATCTTGTTTCAGCGTCTCCTCGAGTCTCGTTCCAAAAGGTTGATAAACGAAAACGGTTGGGTTCATCGCTCTCTAAAAGTCTTCGATCTTCTCTTTGGCCTCATCGATTTTCTTCAGCATCTCCTCAATCTCGTTCCAAACCATAGATAAAAATCTCGGGAAATATGTGAAGTATTAAAGATAAATGAAAGTTGGATAAAGAGTTTTAGTGAATCCTCAGCAGTAACAAAGGAAAAGGCAGTGGTTTCTGAAATTGAATGCGAGATGAAGGATTGTCAAATTCCCTCTCTTGTTGAAGAATGAGAGCAAACAACTTGGCAATCGAGGGAACAGGCACAAGCATCATAATTTGAGAACGTATTTGTGAAAAGTGTGACGAGGAATGATTGCCAAATTTCCTCTCATGTTGGAGAATGAGAGAAAATAATTTGGCAATCAAGGGAAGAGGCACAAGCATCATAATCGAACGTACTTGTGCAAATTCCTCATTAAGGTCGCGTAAGAAATTAATCACACGTTTCACCAAAAAAAAGAAATTAATCACACTATCATCCTCGCGTACTTTCTGGAATTTGACTAAGATTTCATAAGAACACGTAGCAGAACAATTGCATACTTGTTTAAGGAGTAGTTGAACTTCTTCTTGGAAATTAGCGATATGAAAGGCATCTCCATGACGATTTAGTGTGGAAGCATCAGAGGAAGAATGAGATGCCATAGTCGATCAATGTTAAGAGAATAATGG
The DNA here is from genome assembly GCA_037177725.1 of Cyamopsis tetragonoloba. NCBI lineage: Eukaryota > Viridiplantae > Streptophyta > Magnoliopsida > Fabales > Fabaceae > Cyamopsis > Cyamopsis tetragonoloba. Next base: position 47,320,845 of record CM074122.1, on the reverse strand, counting down.
AGTTTTAATTCCAAAATTTTCTGCTCTGATACCATATTAGTAGTTTAGAGAGGATGAACGAAAACTCTACATTGAATTCTCCATTAATCAATTTCCATCAGAAGTGCTCATTGAATGAGCATTTATACAAGAACAAAAATATAACTATCGTAACTGCTGGTAGTTATGAAATAAAAAATGTAACTACTCAATATAATATTAGATGATTTCTCCGGTGTTCCTTTGTGAGAAAGAACAAATTTGTTCCTCCACGTGGCTTCATTTAAGTAGCGACACTTGTTATAATTTATCAATGTCATCTAATTTAATATAACTTTATAATATTGCAAACGCATCCTCTCTTTTAATAACATTTTTCCTTAGTTTAAGCAAAATATTTCTTAAATTTCCTTTATCTTTTATCTTTTAACAAATTAAAATGTAACATTCACAATTAAAATTGAAAGTAAACGTAAGAGATCATGAAAAAATAATCAAAGAAGTGTGAAGAACAAGTATTAAAATATAATAGTCTATTGCTACCTTCGATGTATTCATGCGTAGCACAATAATACTATCCATAATAAAAGACAAGTATTCATTAGGAATACGTTATACACAATTCTAGCGCAAACTTTGTCTTTTTTGGGTTTAATATGTGATTTGTGATTTTTATTTTATGTTGTTTCGATGTTATATTTAAATTCTTCATGTCAAATTAATGTAAAATATGTGTTAGTTGTCCAAGTTCTGCTATAACGTTCATGACTATTCTTAATTGTTCTTGCTATTTTTTTATAGGTATTTCTATGGTGTCATCTCTATGAAGATGATATTATGCTCTCTTATCCAATCAAATAAAAAAATTGATGAGATAATAAAAAATTCAATAAAGTAATATTCTCTATTGAAATATTTAGATTTGATAGATATTAACTTGATTTTATTTTTTAATCTAATATTTAATTTTTATTTAAGTCTCCATTTTTTAATCAAAATATCAAATACTTAGATTTTGGTTACATTATTAAAAGGGTATTTGAGCTATAATTAACTAAGAAATGAGTTTTTATTAGTTGAAGGATAAATAAATTAATGGTGAATATTATAATAAATAAAATAAGGCAAAGGTAATATTTTGGTCCCTAAACTTTACACTAAATTTTAGTTTTGGTCCTTTTTTTTTTTTGCTCATATGTTGACTCCTTTACTTATTTTTGTTTCATTTTATTTTATTAAATAATTAATAAAAATGTCTGAAATAGTTGTTGGATATGAGAAAGAAGAAGACAATGATAAAAAATATTATTATGGGCATTCTTGTTAATTATTACTATTTATTAACAAAAATTAATAGAAAATGATTATATTATATTGAAAATATAAATTAAGATCATGAAGAAGAAAAATAAAAGGACCAAATTAAAATTTGAGATAAAGTTATGAGAATAAAATATAAATTTAGCTATAAAAAATATGATAATATTTTTCTATAAATTTTCTATAGTGAAAATTCATAAAACAACACAAAAAGAAAAAAATCATTCCCATAAAAATTGTAATTTATAAATATGACAAGGATAAAACACACTTAAATAATATAATGTGTTTAAATAATATTATTTTCGTATAAATAACTAATACACATCTCATTACGTTGTAAGGCATGTCATGTTCTTTTTGGCCTAATATTTGCTTAAGACTCAATTATTAGTTACTTATATTTATATTATAAAAATCATACCGGTCATGGACTCGATCGAGGTGGTCACTGGTCGAACCCGTAAGTCACTGGTTGAATTAACTTAACCTAGTATATGATAATATTTTATAATTTATACTAATATTTACAAATGTAATATATATTTTACCATAAAATTTAATATACTAAAGAATTTTTGTGTACTATGTATTAGTACTAATGTTAAATAATGTTTATACAAAATTAAAATATATAAATATTAATAAACTTAAATTGATATATAAAATTATAAGTTAGATAACATTTTTTTAAAAAAATTAAATGCGAATACATTAAAAAACTAAACTCATAAATATATTGTAAAAAAATTTTAATAAATACATTTATATTATTATATTAAAAGGTTTTAAAATATAAATAAATTTAGCATATTGTAAAATATGTGTTAGTTGTCCAATATAAAATATTTCATGAATTTAGTTTTTTAATGTATTTGCATTTATTTTTTTTAAAAAAAATATTATCTAACTTATAATTTTATATATCATTCTAAATTTATCAATATTTATATATTTCAATTTTGCATAAACATTAATTAACATCAATACTAATATGTGATTAGTACACAAAATTTTTTTAATATATTAAATTTTACGATAAAATATATATTACATTGTAAATATTAGTATAAATTATAAAATATTATCATATATCGTATTAAATCAGTTCAATCATTTGGTCCTGTTATTTTTCTTCATAATCTTTTCAATATAATATAATCATTTTTTATTAATGTTTGTTGATTAATAATTAACAAGAATGCCCATAATAATATTTTTTTATCATTGTCTTCTTATTTCTTACATCGAGCGACTATTTTAGACATTTTTTATTAATTATTTAATAAAATAACATGAAGAAAAAATAAGTAAAGAAGCCAATATGAACAAAAAAAAAAGAGATCTAAGCTAAAATTTTGATGTCAAGTTTAGGGACCAAAATACTATTTTTACCTTATTTTATTTATTATAATATTCCCCATTAATTTATTTATCTTTCAACTAATAAAAACTCATTTTTTAATTAATTAAAGCTCAAATACATTTTAATAATACAACCAAAATCTAAGTATTTGATATTTTGATTAAAAAAAATGGAGAAATAAATAAAAACTAAATATTAGATTAAAAAATAAAATCAAGTTAATATCTATCGAATCTAAATGATTAAATAGAGAATAACTTTATTGAATTTCTGATTGTCTCATATCAAATTTTTGATTTGATGGGATAAGAGAGCATGTTGTCATTCATAGAGATAACACCATAGACACCATAGAAAATATCTATCAAGAAATAGCAAGAACAATTAAGAATAACTATGAATATTATAGCAAAACTTGGACATCTAACACATATTTTAATCAATTTGATATGAAGAATTTAAATATAACAATATCGAAACAATATAAAAAAATTATAAATCACGTGCTAAACCCAAAAACCTATCAAAACTTGCGTTAGAATTGAGTATAATGTATTCCTAATGAATACTTGTCTTTTATGATGGATAATATTATTGTGCTGTGGATGAATACATCAAAAATAGTCATACACTATTATGTTTTAATACTTGTTCTTCACAATTCTTCAATTATTTTTTCATGATCATTTGCGTTTAATTTTAATTTAGCCATGAATATTGCATTTTAATTTGTTAAAAGAAAAAAGATAATATTTTTTTTTTAAGAAATATTGTACTTAAACTAAGGGTAAATGTTATTAAAAGAGAAGATGAGTTTGCAATATTATAAAGTTATATTAAATTAGATGACATTAATAAATTATAACAAGTGTCGCTACTTAATTGAAACTACGTGAAAAAACAAATGTGTTCCTTCTCCCAAAAAAACACGGAAAGAAAAACCATAATATCATTTTTATGTCTATTAACACATAAGCATTTAAGCATCAACAATATGTGATTATGGTTCATAACTCCAATAACATATACTCCTACAATAGAAAGTTGATATCATTTCTCACGCTACACTACTCCTAAATCTACTCCTAACTTCTCCTTATTCTACTTGAATTACAAGCTCTTGACACTACTGTATCCTTTTAAGTATATTAATATCTAAATCATATGACAAAACAAATTTCTTGTAAAAATATATATTTATGAAATTGAATTTGAATACATGTTTTCATAATATCTAGTTTTGTACATTTTATCTTTTTTTATTATACTGTTTTCATGAATTCATTATTATTTTTTATTTATTTATTTGATGACCCAAAATTTCATCCGAGACGTAACAGAAGCGGCAGTTGTTTGACCGAGTCATGCCACTTAACGCTACCAAAGTCAAATATGTATAACGATGTAGCGTGTAGGCCACAATTCGTTATGGCTTTTACATCTATAGAAGTTAAATGAATTCATAAAAGGACACCACTAATTATTATTAGAAAAAATGATATTTTGTGTATAGAGAAAGCTTTGTTGGGAGCGACAATGTTCACTTCGGTAATTTTTACGCTTCGAGGGAATTAGTCTTTGACTTGAGGATACCTTGGTTCACCCAAAAAAAAAGAAAAATAATACTTTTGATCTATTAACATTTTATGTCAATTTACTTTTGTTTTTTATTTTTTTTTTAATTCATTTTGGTCCCATAACTTTTATTTTAGATTTAATTTGGTTCCTATCGTTCAATTTGGACACTTATATTATGACTTGACAGAAGTAATGGTAAGAACCATATAGAATCCAAAATAAAAATTAAGGAACCAAAATGAATAAAAAAAATTAAAAGACCCAAACAAATTAATGCAAAGAGTTAATGGATCAAAAGTATCATTTTGCCTTATTATTATTATTCTTTGAGAAAAATGATATATATCATATAATAATATTATTTAAAGAGTTAAATATAGTAAAATAGTATAGTATTAAAAAATAAAGCTTTTATTTTTATTTTTGAAAAACGAAATAATATATACTTATAATTATTTTTATTAATTTAAATAACTTTAATAAATAATTTTAAAGAATTATTTATGTTATAAAAATTAGTTTTAACTTACATCAGTGTGAATTCATCGATACTTTAATTATCACGTAGAATGGGTCACCGACTATGGACCTCAATTTACATCTAAGGTCATAAGTCAATATATAGCCCGTAACGCGTATCATTTACGTTCCACTTTCTAGAATAAATGGAGATTGTTAACTGATTTTCAAAATAGTTTCTTATTGTACAAAATAAAAAATTAAAAAAATCTGTTTGGCAAGACTTATACAGTTTTTTCTTTTTGGTTTAAACCAAAGTTACAAATTAAGGATTAAATTTATACCACACAACACACATATGTCATCTTCGACTATACTCACCTTATGGATATTTGAAAACAAATTTTGGGAATAATATATATTGGATTTTATTAACTTTGCCCGAAAAACACAAGTTAACAATGATTAGTTATCAAAAAATTTTATGTAAGGAAAAATTATTAAATAATGTGTAATAAGAGGTTTAGTGGATGTACATAGGATATAGTAAAAAGAATCAAATTTAATTATTAAAAATTTAAAATCAATCATTGTTAACTTGTGATGAGCACAAGTTAAAAAAACCAATATATATTTTTTAGGTTTTAGAAATTAAAATTTAGAAATTCTTAAAACTTGTTTCAGTTTTGCAAATTTACATATTAATTTGTATTAAAAACTTATTTCTTTTTTTTATAATTGTTTCTAAAAATTATTCTATAATACAATTTTAAAAAATTAAAAAACAAAAAACAAAACTAGATCAAACAAACCCTTGGCTTTGTTGATTTTTTTTCTTTTGCTATTAAAATTGTGAATGATATTATTCTCATAATCTTACAAGAAAGAGTATTTATGGTTACTCCCCTCCTAATAAATTCATATCTTAGTCACTATAAGAAAATCGCTACGAAATATAGCTACAGATTTTTATTTATAGTTAACTTGTATGTAAACAGTTACAAGTTAGCTACTAAATTTTTTTCTAATTAATACTAATTAGCTACCAAGTTTACTTTTAATTACCTACAAAATATAACTACCAACGAATATCATAGCTAACTTTATCTAAATAGCTACCAATTAGCTATAAAATAAAATTTTCTAACTAATTTTCTCGGTCACTAATTAGCTATTAAATTAGTTACTAATTAGTTACGAAATATAGCTACCAAATTTTTATTTAAATAGTTACTGATTAACTAAAAAAATTTCTAACTAATTTTCTTAGCTACTGATTAACTACTAAATTAGCTACTAATTAGATACAAATCAAAGTCCTATACTAGATAGTTAGGAGTAAGTTAGAAGGTTTTTAAGTGGATAGACTCATGCACTTATTGTCTTAAGGAATTTGGTTGGAGTAAGGTATTGAGTTGTATTGTGGTGTCATACATTCTCTTGGCTTGTGTCTTTGATATATTGTGACTTACTCTCTCCGTCCGCAGCTATTCTATTTTTACTACCGTATTGTTACAAATTAACTACAAATTTTTGTCTAACTAATATGCAAAGTTCTCGTTATGAGAAACAATTGGTTTGTCATTTGTTTAATACCTAATTGATACTCTATTGCTTTTTTTTTGTACAATACAACTTTGGATCTATCATTTAATTATAAATTTTATAAATTTAAGTATATTTTTTTTTTAAAAAAAAACAGTTAATATTAATTGTGTTAACCGATCAAAAATATAACCAAAGGTGAGTTGTTTAGTAAGGAAGCCAATTATTATTTTTTAACCAAAAATATCCCTCACCAATAGCTAAAGATTAATTCTCCTGAAGCGTGTAGAGATAACTGAAGTGAGTTTTGCCTCTCCCAATAAAATTTTTTCTATACACACCATCATAATTCGAATTCCTGTCAGTATGTTTAAAGGACTCAACTATTTACCAACTATTCCGGCTTTGTCAATTACAAGGAAGCCAATTTAAATGGAGACTAATTCCAATTAATCTCGCAATGAATGTTTATACATAAATGTCAACCCTACAAATTGAACAGTATGGCTAAGAAACTTCCTGGTTAAAGTTAGACTACCCTACAAATTAAAGATAAGAAGAAAAGGAAGAAAAGTTGCAATAATCCTAACAAGTAGTAACCATAAGCCATCATTATAAATAGATGTTAGTTTTCCCTTAGCCTTCTCAATTCACAACCTTCTCCACTACTACTAATTCTTATTCTTACACAAATATCTAGCTAGCAATTATTATATATTTATTATTATTATTGTTCCAAAAATGAGGAGTATGATATTTTTGGCAACATTAATATTTGTGGTGAAGATAATGGCGGTGAAATCCCAAAGTAGTGTGGGTGATATTGTCACCCAGGACTTCTTCAACGGCATAATTGATCAGGCTGATGCTAGTTGTGCTGGCAAGAATTTCTACACAAGAGATGCTTTTCTTAATGCTCTTAGTTCTTACACCCAGTTTGGGAATCTTGGGAATCTTGATGATTCTAAGCGTGAAATTGCAGCTGCTTTTGCCCATTTTACCCATGAAACTGGACGTATGTATTTTATTTATTACTATTTTAATTTACTTTTTAATTTTTTTTTCTAAATACTCTCTCTCTCTGAAGTTTTTAATCACTTTTCACACAGTTTAAAAATTTAAAAATGAGTCCTGATTTTTGTATTCATAGTTTGATGTACTCATTGGTTACATACTTGAAAAAAGTGGTTACATTAGTTATTTTTTTTGTGATAGTGTAATTTTGGATTTGGTGATTACACGTATAGAAATATGTGGTTACAACGTAAAAATAAAAATTCTAAAAAACTTCTACGTGTGTAACTAGATATTTTAACGTATGTAACCATGATATAAAGTGAGTATGAAAAAAAATTTTCTTTAAAAAATGATCTTTTTTTAATGGGTCAAACACACACATCCACGTTACACTACTCTTAAATATATTAATAAATTTACCTTACCGAGAATCGAACCCCTCTCCTTGAGCTCTAAGAGTTTTTCTTTATGCTACTTGAGCTACAAACTCTCGGCAGTTTAAAAAATGATTGATTTATAACAGTGAAAAAAATGGTTGATTTATTAATTTTTTTTAAAAAATTATTACTCTTTTATGAGTATAATCATAATTAATTGAATTAAGTTTATTATCTCTATTTGTAATAATTTATTCTGAAAAGGTAAAATTTTAAAAAAATTAATAAATGTTTAGAGGATTATAATATGAAATATCAGTTCCTCATGTTTAGAGTTAAAAAAAGCAATTAAACCTAAAAATTATATATATTCTTAAAATTGTTGTTACATCGACCATTTATTAATTAACATGCCGATTTATCGATATGTGCAGATTTTTGCTACATAGAAGAGATAGACGGAGCATCAAAGGACTATTGCGACGAAACCAGCACCCAATACCCATGTGCCCCTAACAAAGGCTACTATGGGCGCGGACCCATCCAACTATCATGGAACTTTAACTACGGACCTTGCGGCCAAAGCAACAACTTTGACGGCTTAAACGCTCCCGAGACGCTAGCCAACGACCCAGTCGTGTCCTTCAAGTCCGCATTGTGGTATTGGATGCAGTTTGTGCGCCCAGTCCTAAACCAAGGCTTCGGTGCGACCATCAGAGCCATTAATGGTCAACTTGAATGTGATGGTGCGAACCCGAACACAGTTCAGGCTCGCGTTAATTACTATACTCAGTATTGTCAACAATTCGGTGTTGCTCCCGGGGATAATCTCACTTGCTAATTTTCTGACACGTATGTCAACATATAATACCGTATTGAGTAGTATATACGTATTCATTTATGATCGTGTATACGGTATATATACCATAGTCTACATATACCAATAAAGGACTTTAATTTTAAGAAAATTATAAAAATAAACTATAGATCATGATTCATGGATATGGGTTTAGTAGTTATACTAGAAAATAAATAAGGATTTTAAGGCTTTTAGGAATTTCTCTGATCTGATTTGTATTGATTTTAATCCAATGAAATAAACCATAATTTTATATACTTTCACACTTAATTACATCACAATTTTTATTCTTTTTTTTCCACTAAATTAATACTTAGTTTATAAACCATGGTTAACCATGAGAGGAACGTAAAAAAAAAAGAAAAAGAAAAAAGAACAGAGGATATATCTACTTGTTCATTTGTACTTCAGTTTTGAAAACATTTTCCATTTTTTGAGTACTCTTTAGTGCTTACAAATAAAAAAAGTCATCTGTTACAAAAAATAAAATAAAATAAAAAAGTCATCCCCCAAAAAGAAAAATTAATGAAGTCAGTCATCCCACAAACTGGTCTCCCATTTACGCTTTCTATATTGGAAAGACATCAAAGTCTTGCATTTTCAAATTGCAATGGTCAAATTATTTGTCTAACTTTTGAAAAAAAAAAAAAGTGTTTGTCAACCAAAGACTTCAATATATATTATTGTGGACTGTATCATACACGAGTAAAGAAAGATAGGTTATGGATGATTCGAACTGTATTACTCAGTATATACTTTCTACAATTCTCTATTTGTTATTTTTAAAGTTTTTAAAACTACATATAATATGTTAACTTTTTCTTATAAAATTATCTAACGGACTACAGAAGGTTAGAAAACATAAAAAAGCAAAGAAAGTATACACGTGTATATTAAGCATAATTTATTATTATATTAGATTTTTTTTTTGTATATTTTTTATTTTCTACTGTACCAAACACCACTTAGAACATAGTATAAAATAGATGAAACCAAATATATTTGCCTCACACCTAATTGGTTTGGCCCAAATATCAGCCACCATGAAATCATCGCCAAAATGGGCCTAGAGTTTAAGACTTTAAGTAAATAAAAAAAAACTATTTTAATTTTTAGCATGATTTTAGTTAGAAAAAGAAGGGTAAAACTATACTTTTTGCTCTCCATCTTTAAGGGTCTGTTTTGTTGAATAGAGGAAAAAGGAGGGGAGAGATTTTAATGGAGAATATGGGAGGAGAGAAAAAGAGAGAAAAAATAATATTTTTATGTTTAGTTGATCGAAAGAAAAAAGACTTTAAGTATAAATTTTTTTTCCCGTCTTTTCCATTCCCCTCTAATAACCAAATAGAGGACAAGACTTAGCTTGACTTAGTTCTTTATCATTTTTTAATTCGATTTATATTGGATAAAAATATAGACTTAGATTAATCTTTTTTGTAAATATTCTTTGGGCTTCTGAGCTTATTAGTCTTAGGCCCATTTAGGCTTTCTGTTTTCCCTTTAAGCGTTTTCGGTTCCATGGATTCATTAAAGTCCACTTGTATTTTTTTTTCCTTTATAAACACTATTATGTACATTCTTTTAATTGAATCAATAATAATAATTCCTTTACTCTTCACAAATTGTTATGGTATCGCGAGCCTTTAATGGTCCACTACGGTTTCCTGTTCTTCCACCCTTCCCTACACTGTAGCCACGCAAAGGTTCCCAAACCAACCAATAATAATAAGTACTCCATTGTAATACTCGTTAATTTCATATATTTTAAAGTTATATTTTACGCTACTTTTTTAATACGTTGATGAAGTACTAAATGATTTCGAAAAGATGTGAAATTTTGTAAAAATAATCTATATGATAAGTAATTTCAATCCTATGATGAGCTTCGTGAAAAACATCGTTGACAAATAATTATTAATCGATGTAAGAATTGATATAAGCTATACTGGTGTCATATAATCCCTCCCATAAATATATATATATATATATATATATATATATATATATATATATAAATGGATGTCTATGTATCTCTTAAGTTGTTATCAATTGCTTCAATTGGTTAAAGATAGGTTTTATATTTTTGTGTTTATCGTCTTAAATCTTAAGTTCTTGATAAGATTTTTTATGCCTTTCATTATGCCTATAAAAGGAGCATTTTGCACCTCTGAATAGAAACTAAATATCTGCATTTTCTTGCTCATCCTCTATTCATTCACAATTCACGTGAAGAAATGTATAAGGTGTGAACGCTGTTTTAAATAGATTCTAACTAAGAAAATATTTGGTATTTAAGTGGTCTATTATGACCCACCTTTCTTTTTTAAGAATAAATTTGGTGCACGCTCTACCGTTTATATAGTTGTCATGTGTAATTATTGAGAGAATTTTGATTAAAAAGTTGTTTTAATACATATGAGGTGAAGCGTTCTTCAATATTAAAAATAAATTTTGAAGTATGTTTTTGAATGATAGCTAATTATACGTTACAAATAAGTGTTGAACTCAGCTTATTTTGTTAATTTTGACCCTTGGATAGAAGAATCATCTTTTTTTTATGAAACCAAGAGCTAGTACATGAAAGATTTTGATTTGTATATTTAAGTTATTTGTTATGAGACGTTTCTACTAGCTTTGCAATTTTTGAAATATTTTTAGAGTATTTATTACAATTATTAACCTTATCACCATTATATTGCAAATTTTATACCGCATAAAGTAATTGAAAAACTTTTCATATTTAAATGCTAGCTATATATTACATGTGTTTGAATTGCAAATGACCTCTAAATAAATTTTTTTATACATATGAATTTGATGAATTATTAAAGAACTTATATTTTAAACACGGTTATTTAATTCGAATTAATCACTAAAATGAATGGTTATTCTATATTTATTATTAATATAAATAATTGTGTTATTGTTCTTAAAGAACCAAACATTAAAGTATTTTTAAAAAATTCTTAGATTATAAGGTATATTGTAATTAAAACCAAAATTTTATTATATGATTTACGTCTATTATCTTCTTTGATACATGTATAATATCATTACTCGATTGATTGCAATTTGTAATATGACATTTTCCATGTTAAATAATAAAAAAAAGGTAAATTGCACTAATTATTTTGAGGTTTGGTTAAATTGTACTGCACTTTATTCTTGAGGTAAAATTATACTCCACCCAATTTTATTAACTATGGTTAGTTTTATTTATTTATTTTTTTTACCATGGTTAATTGATTATTTTCTACATTAAAATGGTTAGTTTTTAGGTTTTAATAAGTTTTTAATCACAACAATTTTTGTTTTTCATTTTAATCCAACTTAATTTAAAAATTTTATTTTTAGTTCTTAATAATATTAACTTTTTTCATAACATTTTTTAGGGGACCAAAAGAAAATTAAATAATAAGATTAAAATTAAAAATTTTAAACTTTTTATTGAAAACTAAAATTAAAAAATTCAAGGGAATAAAAATAATTTTTTTAATTAATTTTGTCAAAAATTTAAAAACAAAATTATATGGTAAGCTACCATTTGGTTAATTCTAAACCGATTAAAATCGGATTGGATTGGATCGGCTCATTTTTATAGTATCGGATTGGATTGGATAACCTCATTTTTATCGGCAAACCCGATTCGATCCAAACCGATTAAAATCGGATTAGATTGGATCGGATCACGAGTTTTTGCATATTACCAATAAAAAAACATATTATCCATAAAAAAACTGTTATAAAAATTAACAAAATATTTGTTCATCTTGTTCCAGATTTTTTGTTTACTCTTTACCAAAAGCTATTGAAAAAAGGTATGTACTCATCCATCAAATCTCTATATAGTGCATAATATTCATGTTTTATTGTCACCCATAATAATAAGGAGGTAAGTCTTGAATAATAACTAAGTCACTAAACAAGAAAAGAAAAGGAAGATCACTATTTGGCTTACATGATTACAAAATAGGCACATAACTTACTTAGTTACAGCTGCAATGAATAGTTAAATTAGTAGAATGCACTTAAAAATTACATATTTACATTACCTTGGGTCAGGTCGGTTTCGGTGGGTTGGAACAATGCGAACCCGAGAACCGAACCAATAACTACGGGTTGGTGATTTCTTTATCCAATTATACCCGATGACCCGAACCAACCCGATATTTTTGGGTTGGATCGGATCGGTTTGTCCTGATTGGTCGGATCGACCCAACCTGTGAACACCCCTACCGAAGGAGTATTTCTTTATTAAAAATTACATATTTACATTACCTTGGGTCGGGTCAGTTTTGGTAGGTTAGAATAATGCGAACCCGAGAACTGAACCAATAGCTATGGGTTGGTGGTTTCTTTACCCAATTATACCCGATGACCCGAACCAATCCGATATTTTTGAGTTGGATTAGATCGGTTTTCCTTGGTTGGTCGGGTCGACCCAACCTGTGAACACCCCTACCGAAGGAGTATTACTTTGTTACTCACTTTATTTTTATTTGTTAGTCTTTTAAATATTGTGTAAGAATTAAGGAAATGATTGAGTGTTTTAGTTTCAATAAGTATTGATGGCTTAATTTTTTATTATACCCCTCGTTTGTTATTAGTGATATAAATGCTTAACAGAAATATCATTAATTATAAGGGTGGTAAAAAATCTAAAAAAACATTAGTTGTATATTAATTTGTTAAAATGACAGATAAAAGTAAAAGTTAAAATGCTAAATTGAGGAAGTACCAATTTCAAACATTTAAGTTGTAGGGTGAGATTTTTCTCTGTGTGGTGTTGAAATAAAGCGTTTATACATTTTTTTTTTTGAGAAGACGAAAACAGAGTAATCTCTGTTTTTTTTTTTTTTTTTTGAAAAAACAAAACCATTTTTCTTCTTTGATCCTATTTTACTTGTCGTTCAAGTAGTTGCCTATTTAGGACTTTGCTTGTCGTTCAAGAAGTAGCCAGTTTATTTTAATTTCTAATAGCGCTTTAATTGCAGATAATAAAAATTGAAAATTGAAAATATTAATAGACCGGTATTTTTACTATAAATAAAAGTATTTTTAAAGAAAGTAAAATTTTTTACTTCCTTTAGATCTACAATAAAATTTAAAATTATTATTAAAATAAAAATACTTTTTCACTGTTCAGTGACAAGAACAAACAAACTCAAGTGAGAAAGAAATAGACACAACATTTGTATTGATATTCATACAAAGGAGCTGGAAATGAAAGATAGAAACTAGTGAAATAAAAAAAATGACTTAATAATATAAATTAAAAAATCTACAATTTCAAAAATAAATGGATCTTTGCATTTCTTAGATCCGCATATTCTCTATATACATCTACATAGATAATAGCTACATCTATAAACCATGTATCTTGACTTAAAAAAACTTCAATTAACAAAGAAAAAGGAGAGGAAGTGATCAAATAATTGAGCTATTTATCTTTATGTGAACATGTGTGTGTTCATGCTCTCTACTTTTGAGAGAGAATTAACGAAGAAATCAAATAATGTATCTTAACGTGGTGATTTTCATGAGACGAGTGATTTTGATTCGCTGATTGATATTAGTGACCAGGACCTTTAGGACTTGGTCCAGAAGCCAAACGCTGCAACCAAAAAGCCATAGTGTTCTTCGCTTGCTCATAAGCCGAAGACGTGTATTTTTGAAGATGATTATCTCTTGCGAATTCCTCGGACGAATTCTTTAAAACCCTACTTGCCTCCACCCTACTTTGACTCTCACTCATCAAAATCACAAAGCACATAACAATTGCCATCATCTTCAAAATTGTGCTTCCCTTCATTGTTGGAAAAGTTAATCTCTTTATGAAAATTGAAAATGAAGAGCTAGGAATTGTTATAGGTGCAAATGGAAATTAAGTTTGTGGTTGTGTAGGGGAACAAGAAGTGGTAGGTATTATATAGTGTGACAATGAAAACGAGTAAGTGATAAATTTGTGCTTGTCTTTTTGGACTTGATCAGCTTTTTCAATGTTTCATTTGAAGGAATTACGTGTTGACCAAGTACTAGCTAGCTAAGGAAGTTGCCATGTGATGTGAAACAAGAAAATAATATTAATTTATGTATTTACTATTGTTTTATGCTACAATAATTCTAGTATAATTATAAAAATAAATATTAATATAGACTCTATAACTAGAAAATTTTCAAATTGGACATCACTATCTTTCTCAAAGTTAACATTAAATAAACTTAGACTTTATCTTTATTTTAAAAATTACATACTATATTTTTTTATATATCTTGTTTTATCATTTTTTGGAGTACGGTGTGTATAATTCATATAAAATAAGAAAATTAGGGTAATTTATTTCGTCTTTTAATTATATGTACATGAATTTGATCCCCTGCTGATAGAAATAAAGCGACATTTTATGATTACTCAATAATTGTTTTGTGTGAGTTTAACTTTGAGAAGGGATTAACCTTTACTTTTGACGGTAGATATCTTGAGAAAATACTCATAATAAGAAAGTTAGGGGTTATGTTTTAAAAATGATGTGTAAAGGATGACATATAAATTAAGGGAATTATATTTAATTGATAAAAGAATAATAATGTAAATGTATTTAAGAATATGATCAAGGGTGGTTATAGTCTAATAGGAGTGACTAACCAACCCTTAAAATTTTATTTTACACCCTCTTTATCTTTATTAATTTTATAAGAGGAAATATATAGAAAAATCGGTACACACAACACAAATATGTATAATATAAACCCAATCTAAAATAAAATGAATATGTATGACGCAATTGATTTGCTATTTCTTGGTAATAATGAGAATACATGGTTTCGTGTTTGAAAATGTCAAAAAAATATTAAAGTCGTATGTGTTGATATTACGAATATGTCCTTGTTCACTACCTCACAAAAGTCAAATCTTTGAGGCTAGTTTTGGTTAATAGTGTTGACTATGTAAAGGAGCAAATATATTATGGTTGGTTATGTTATATATTTTATTTTTTATCAAAGTATTTTTAAGTAAAATTAATCTTTTTTTAAATAGAAAGATCATTAAAATAAATATAATTTTTTAATAAAATATTTTTTATGTGCAAAATTAGGTTTAAATCACCATCATATCTAAAAGACTGAATTATTTGGTTATGTGATATTTTAATGATAATATTCACTGGTTGAAAAAGTTGAATTGACTAACTACTCTTGTTTTATTTGACTTTGCCAATGACAATGAAAATGAAAATGATACTAACTAGGTTGTACCTAACCATATTTAGAATTAAGAACCACCTAACCTAGGAGCACATTGTTGTTTTATTAGCAACATTTTAAATGAGACTTTATTTGAGAATATTATTGAATTTCTTGTTCATCAAACTAATTAACAACTAGTAAATTTTAAAATTAATCATGAGATTTAATAAAATGTATTTTAGATAAAACTTAGTTTATCTTTTCTATTTAAGTTTTTGGGCTATTTTTGTTTTGTTCCTTGTTCTTTAAGCTCATTTGTCTTTTCTCTTTATCAAGTTCAAATATCTCTTTGGTCTCTTTTGTATATATTCTTCTGATTTCCTTTCAATAATACTCATCCAATTCATTTTACCCTTCATCTCATCATGGTATCACAGAGTCCTAATGATTCCTTTCCTCTTTCGCCGCCATGAACCCTAGCTACTAAGTTTTGTTGTTTTTGTACCGTTTGCAACCTTACCATTAATTTAATTTTTTTAAATTAAAAAACTAAAATAACCGACTCTAATAATCTGGAGTATGTACTAATTTAAAATTTACTGGTAAAATTTTTTTTTAATTACTCAGCTAACAAGTTGATAGTTTTTTCTTATGGTTGTTTGGTAAACAAGTTGATAGTTTTTATGTGAAATTCAATAGCTTCAAAGTAGTCTATAACAATATAATTTGAGATTTTTGAGTCTAGATTTCTTCCATTTCTTTTCTCTTCTATTTTCTTTATTTTTTTATTATCCGATAGCTTATTATTTCTCGACATATACATTATCCTTTTTCACTATCATTTACTCCTACTTTTATAATTTAATAATTTAATGGTTAAGATTATTTTTATTTTCTATTGAAAATAGAGAAAATCTTCATCCGAAATTTGAAGGTATTTCAACTTGAAATACCTTTCTACCCTTTATAAAATCAACATATAACTTTGTCAAGGGGTGTTTTTGGTCAATTCGCAAGCACGTGAAAAGTGTAGCATTGGTCACTATAAATTCTATTGTGGGACCCATGTGACTTTTATGGGTTCTCATGAGACCCATTTAATAACATTTTTGTGTAAAAATTAAAGATGAGAGAAAAATATGAGACTTATTTAGTAAACAATAAGGCTAAAATATATATATATATATATATATGTTTTTTTATGTTTTATCAAAGTCGTATTTTAATTTTTTATTTTTATTTTTATTTTGTATCAATTTAGTTTTTTATGTTTGTTTTTTAGACCAACGTTAGATTCTTCTTTAAATACATTAGTCTAAGTTAACAGAACCATCTACGTGGTAACTACATGACATTAACGATGTTAGTTTCTCTCTATTTCCAGACTAAAATGGCATTGTGTTGAATTTCTTAAAGAAAAATGACACTGTTTCATTTTTGAAAGATGAATGGTCGCTTTAAAAAAAATCAATATGATGTCGTTTTAGTGTCGAAAGGGATTACAACTAACGCCGTTAATCCCATGTAGGTGTCACGTAGACGGTTATGTTAACTTAGACTAACGGATTTAAAAAAGAGTCCAACGTTGGTAAAAAAAAATGTAAAAGACCAATTGAAACAAAATAAACATAAAGGACTAAAATAAAATTTCGGTCATAAATAAAAGACAAAATATGTATTTTAGCCAAACAATTATAAGTTGTATTACTAGAGGGAAAAGTTATTTAAATTATGTAAAGTGAAAAAGAGATCACATGTTACTATGAGACAACTAAAAAATTGCTTTGGGTATCACTATTAAAGTTGCTCCAACTTTCCTTTTTATTTTTTTTTTCTAAATTAAATTTTTGATCTCTTATGCTATAATAAAGTTTTAGTTGGGATCTTATATGTTTATTTTGATTTAATTTGATTTTTAATATTATATTTGTTGGACCAGGTTCTTTCTGTTAACTTCGTTTAGTTGAATTATTAGAGAGATTAAAATGACGCTATTTTATGTTTCTATTTTGGTTTAAAAAATACAATATAAAAATCAGAGTGTTTTCAAAAATACAATGTAAAAAACTTAAAAGAATTAAAATAAATATAAAAGACCAAATTAACTAAAAAATATAACAAATCAAAATGAGTCAAAAAAAACTCTTTTACAGCATAAAAGACCAAAAATAAAATTCAACTTTCCTTTTTATTTTTCGCAAGTCCTACTTTAGACTTTAGAGTTCAGACTTCGTATACATTTTCCCCCTTCTTACGTGTATATCTTTCATCATGTGCCATTATTTATTAAATGTTTAATGTTTAATGTTTATTAGTACTTTAAAATATGTTAAATTTTTATATATAAAAAAAATTAACTAAAATATATTTCTGGTCCATCTAAAATTATTTTTTTATCTCCAAGACCCATCCATTTCTTACTATTATGAAATTTAAAAATATAAAATGAAAAATAATAAATTGTTTTTTATGGAGTTTCCTTGTCTAGTCAATTTTTTTATTGGAGGCAATTCAGTTTGAATCGAAAACATTATATCATGGTGGGTTAATTCTTTTAACGAGCCTTTTTATCCGTAACACGAATTCGAAATTGAAATTTTTTGTTTAACAAAAATTAAACATATATCACTTAAATCAATTATTCGATAATCAATTTACTTTATTAGTAAAAAATTAGGAGGAAAAGATTGGAAAGAAAAGAAAGTGAAGTTGAGTGTAGATGGCAAAGAACAAAAAGCAGAGAAAGTGAATATAATGTAGCCTTTAAAAAAAAGATTACAATGCAAGCGCGCTCCAATACAACCAAAATCCATAATTTTAACATTTTAATTTCTCTAAGTTCTAATTATTAAATTAATCAAAAACAAGTTTAACAAATTAATGATATACTTCATAAGTGGGGAGATTCAATCTCCTAGTGATGGGAATGCGATGCTATAGAAATTGAGTGACATCTCATAGTTGTTCAATAAACATTTCATATAGATATCATGTTTAGAATGACGATTAGTCATTACTTCTCACCGTAAATATTTTGAGAAGAGTTTAAAAAATAAAAATATACTTTTACTAATAATAATATTAAAATAGTGATAAAAACATACTATGATCCTAAATAAAGCACTAATTGTCTGATAAATTAATCTTTAAAACTAATAATATGGTGTCGAATAACTAAGATAAAAAGAAATCAAACATTCACTTTTATTAGTTTCTTTTTTCTCCTTTTAAGGCAACTGCTATTGAAGCAGTGTTACTTTCTCTCTGAAACTGTGCTCACACAAAAACATTGACACATCACTACTATAAGTTTAAGCCTAACTTATTGCACTTCTAATTATTAAATTAGTCAAATTCAGGTTGAAGCCAAGATTCACTTCATATTAGTTTATGCCTATTTTATTGCACTTTTTTTCTACTAAAATTCATTATTCGCACTTCATACTATATATTTTTTTTCCCGTAGAAATGATCCTTGTGCAGAGTCTACTCTCATCTATAGATTCTGTACAACTTTATAAGACTAACTTTGTTTTTTTAAGGTAAATTGCAATAACTTTTTAACAGGTTTGGAAAATTACATTCTATTTATTGCAATAACTCTCTAAGAGGTTTGAAAAAATTATACTTCATTTTAAATTTCACTAAAATTAGTATTTCACTTTATTTTTTTAACCATTGATTATTGATT
This sequence comes from Cyamopsis tetragonoloba, assembly GCA_037177725.1. NCBI lineage: Eukaryota > Viridiplantae > Streptophyta > Magnoliopsida > Fabales > Fabaceae > Cyamopsis > Cyamopsis tetragonoloba. Next base: position 47,301,466 of record CM074122.1, on the reverse strand, counting down.
GCTAACCTAGTTAATGTTTCTGTCGTTCCCATCTGTCATATCTAAAAGATGTCTATTTGTTAACTTTAAAAACTATTTTTAAGGTTGATGTAGCAAATTGACGAGACAAAAATGTTAGTTAACTATTATACTGCTAACGTTTCTGTCATGCCAGTTTGAAATGAAATGCTAATTTTGATGAAGTTTGGAGTGGAATTCAATTTTTTTAAACCTCAAGAGGATTATTGTAATTTAAAAAAAAAAAAAAAGTTGGTCTTATAAAGTTGTACATAATCTATAGATGAGTAGACTCTGCACAAGGATCATTTCTACGAAAAAAAATATAGTATGAAGTGCGAAGAATGAATTTTAGTAGAAAAAAGTGCAATAAGATAGGCATAAACTAATATGAAGTGAATCTTGGCTTCAATTTGAATTTGACGGGTCAAAAATACTAATTAAATGATCAAAATGGAGTGGAGTGCTCATTTTGATGAAGTATGAGGTGAAATGCAATTTTCTCAAACCTCAAGAGGATTATTGTAATTTATCCAATGTTTTATTAATTTGGCGACTGGTGCAACCGGTTAAAAGGTAGATTATGTGGGAGCTCACAATTAATATGAAAATTTTGAAAAATAAGTTAATTAATTTAGATTATTTTTTAATAAAATAAATAATATTTTAAATTATAAGACATACGCAGATCATTCACTTGAAATTTTGGAAAAGAAGTTATATCTCCTTTTTTTTAAAAAAAAAATAATGTAAGAAATTACGTTAAGTTGATCAGAATGCTTTTTGTTTTAATTTTTTTTTTATAGGAAAGTAGTACAATCGGTGATCGAACCCCGTATCCACACAAACATGTTCCTATGCTCTCACCAACTTATCTATATGTGTGAGACTTTCTGTTTTAATTTAATACATATATATAGAGAAAGATTGTTTAAAGATTTTCTAATATTTCATACGGCCAGAATTTACAAAATTTTAACCACACAAATTATGATAGAGAAGATAAATAGGAAATAAAAAAATATCAGAAATTGACTTAGCAAATAAAAAATTCATAAAACTTAAACATATTTCAGTTCTAATTAATTAAATAATTATGAATTTATTTTTTATTTAGCTGAAAAAAAAAATAAAGACAAATAAAACTAATCAATATCCAATTTACCAAAAGAAGAGGAGAGATGGTTGGAGGCACTAATTGTCATAATGTCCATTCAGATGACGATATAGCTCCCCTTTTTGCAAATCAATCTGCCACTTGATTGCCTTCCCCCAATACATACTCCAAAACTACAGTCCAATCATAAGCTAACAATCTGCGAATATCATAAACATGGTAATAATAATTGTTTAAAGGGGAATGAGTACCTTTAATCATATTAACAACATCCAACAAATTCGAACACAAATAAAAATTATGAACCTCATTGATCAAGCCAGCTCAAGGCCGTTCTTAAGGGAGAGAAGCTCAATATAAAGATGGGTCATAACTCCAATAAAGACTGCATACGCACACATAAAATCACCCATCTCATTTCGAATGACATCACCAATCACATCTCTACCAGGATTTTAAAGCACACTACCATCCAATTAAGCTTCTGAGCACCATCCAACAAGTTGGTCTCTAGCAGCTTCTCGTTTCAAACTCCTACAGACAGATTTTAGCCTATAAAAACACAAAGCTTATGAGCTTATGAGCACCACTCTTAGGAGAAACCCACAAAATTATACGAGGAAGAGCACTATTAGAGGAAGAATGATTTGCATAGAAAACGACAAAATCTACAACAAAATCTATTCAAACTCTCCTAGCTACTGTAACAACTTTGTATAAAGGTCATCTATCAACTTTGTACAAAGGTAATCTATCCTATGATACACAAGATGATTCCGACTTAATCCCTCACAGTGAACGATGTAAACCACTTGCAAAGGCTAAGCGTGAAAAACATGGGCTCGTTAGAAATGGAGAACAAACCCTACACATCCCTAGCAAAAGAAGAATCACGAAAAAGATGTAGACTATCCTCAATAGCAATACCACACCTTATGCACGTATCAAACGAAGATAATCCCTTATGGACGCACATTACTTCAGCGGTAAGGGAGTTATGCCAAACTAATCAAATCATAAACTACATCTTCTTCATAACTGGAAGTTTCCAAATCCAACTTCAACTATGCTCCACCAAGTTAGTGTTTGGCAACCTGAGGAGCCAATTATAACATAAACTCACATTATACAAACCGTTTGAGTTCACATCTCAAGCCAACCTACTAGGGAGACCCAAAACTATAAGATCCAATAGAATGATATCCTTAATCAATAGGGTAGTTGTGTTGCCAATTTATGTAAAGCCCAATCATCACAGTCATCTAACAAGTCTGCAACACAAAGATAAGAATCTCAAAACTCAATATAAAGAACTTTTTCACAAGAAGCACCAATGTCCATCCAATTCGCAAACCAAAAAGAATATTCGTAGCACCAACTCCATAACTAAATCAATTTCATATACAGCCTTTGGTCTTGATTAGTAATCTTCAACTAATGGAATTTTGCCCCTTACTAGAAGCATAAAAGGGTATGTTGACGGTCCAAGTACTTGGCTGAGAGTAACGAGACCCAAAGCTTATCATTATCATAGACCGAACACGTTTACCCAAGTAAATCTCGAGTTCATTTTACATTAAGACATCCCATATCTCTTTGGCCGGCAAATATTATTCCAACTCACCTAGTTAAAGTCCTGACTAGTGTCAGCATTCTCGCTTCAAAAGAAAGAATGGTAGTTTACCCAAAAAAAAAGAAAAGAAAAAAGAATGGTAATAAATTTGAAAGCTTTGATTTATGGTCAATTATACCTGCGTAAGGCATGCTACGAGATTTATGGTCTACTAGCATAAATAAAAAAATTTAAAAAAAACAAAAAACCCGAATAACAATGTTGGATGCAAGACAAAATGGAAGATCAATGGATGAAAAAATTGACTTCATGAAACAAAAATTCAAACTTTTATTTCCTCACTTTTTCTTTATTTCCTCACTTTTTCTTTATTTCCATTTCCTTCCTTCCTACGTCACTAAGTCCAAACAGGGGGTTAATAAATGTAGAATGCGAGAGAAAATATAGTTTTTCATGTTACTTCGAGCATTAACAAAAACACGAGTATTACAATAGCATCAACAAAAACACAAGTATTACAACAGCATCACTTAAGGTATTTCGATGTAACACGAGCTATGAGTTCTCAGCAAATCAGTTCATTTTTCCCATTCAACCTTTGGCCACCGGTCAAACAATATTATCATGACTGGCCTTTAGCTGTACAATGTTGATATGTAAAATATTCAAGCATAAGAATAAAATATGAAGAAACGAAAAATATTCCATGACTTAAAATTCCTTAGCTCTTTGCCTCAATTGATCAAGTTCCCTCTCAATCTCAGCATCTCGAAATGGATTTCCAGTGTTCGTGCTAGTTGTGCCACTTCTTCCAGGAGGAAGCTCACCTTTCTGCTTGAAGCAAACAGAAACAATGAACCAGAAAAATGATATGTAACGAAGGTAGTATTGTATGACAGTTCTCCATCTATTTAAGTTTTCTTTAGCATGATTTAATGCTTTTGAAAAAGGATATCGTTCATACCCTTCTTTCACAGATTTCACAACTTTTGGTTGCAAAACAAGGAAAGGAAACAGCTTGAAAAGAAGTTACTAAATCTATTTTCCATTTGAAGCATACCTTTGAGCTGCCTGATAATTCTTTCTTCAAATTTGCAAGGTCGTCGTCAACTGATGAGCTCTCAAGCAATGCAAACTGCAAAAATCAATAATTAGTCGGTGCAGGAGAAAGAGATCCATGAATTCTCCAAATAATTATGCAAAAAAGGAATAGGTTTTAGTTACAGTCATTGCAGCTCCAAATTCACCAATTCCAAAGCATGATAAAATTGATGATGTAGTGTAGCCGTATATAAGACTGTCAATAAAAGAGCCCTACAGCGCATCCCAATATATATTTGGAACTTAATTTGCACTTGAGATTTTTGTGGGTCTGAGCCATATTCAAATGATTTTCCAAAGGAAAAGATTTGCTTTAAGAAGATTTTGCTACAAAGTGCAGACTTTATTTCTTTCCTAGATAGCTTCTAAGGAAATGGTTTCTACGTTTTCCAGCGGAAAGTGAAATGGGAAAAGTAAAATGCATCACTATTGAATAGGAAACATAGGTTCAAGAGACAAACTGCCTTTGACATCCCATTTGCAAGCATTCATTCAGTAACCCATTGACAAACATCATGAATCTAGCAATAATAATAAAAATAAAGGGTTAAAAACAAACAAGTCCCCTGAACTTTAGTGTATGTGCATTTAGGTGCAATGTGAAAATCAATAAACTAACTTTGCAAAATGTGCACTTGTGTACAAAAAGACACATTTAGTGATCGTTTTTATCCAAATTAGCGACAATTTTAATCATGGCTAAATGTGACTATGTACCTAAGTGCACACTTCAAGAAGTATAAAGGACCAAAATGCACATTTTGAAAGTCTTGGTACTAAACTGCACATGAATCAAAATTCAAGGGACTAAAATGTTTTTAACTCTAATAATAATGGTTGTTCATAAGGTGGTCCTTAGACCACCATGATCCCCAAATCTAGACCATTGGGATAGGGGGATCACTGTTGGTCCTAACTCAAGGGGACCACTATAAAATCACCCAATAATAATAATACTTTAGAAGATCTCAATTTCCATTATTTAAAACATTTAACTTTTCTTTAGAAAAAATGGACTTAGGTTTGGGTCATGTGATCTCGTTCTTGATGACAATAAATTACAATAAAAAATTGTTTTTCTCCTTTTTGTTTCCATTCTTTCATTTTCAAGTTACATATATGATTCAGACATATAAACTAAACATAAAGTTAGATATACTCTCTCCCTTTCAAAGTATAAGCACTTAGCCGCTTTTTCACATAGTTTAAAAAAAATAGTTATTGCATTGATTTTAAAAAAATTAATTACACTATTCCAATTTTAATCCAAATAAATATAAACTCACTATCTTGGGAATTAACAATAATAGTAGTGGGTTACATTAATAAATAAGGGTAAAGTTGAAAAAACTTAATAATTACATCTTGAGTTTTGCGTAGTTGCTTATAATATAAAATATGTACATTTTACACTAGGTGCTTATATTATAGAACGGACAGAGTATAAAAACAATTAATACCTTCCCTTCAAGATCATCACTTGTCAACTGGCCAAGAGCTTCAGCTTGGGACTCCATTGCCAACACTATCAAGATAAACAGTAAATAATAAGTTAGAGAAATAATTTCAGACACAATAATAGAAGCATATAAAAACTCTGGCATACATGACACATCCACTTGTGCAATGTTCACATACTGTTTGTTTTATTGGTTAGGCAGTAGTTTCAAGCATGTCTTTTATGTTTAGTTAAGCCAAATGTCATCTTTTGTTTTACTAATAATTTTCTTAGTTATTGTAGATTTTGACTACAACTATACTTGATAGGATAATTAGAAACGAGAAAACAAATGGTCAAAATGCCCATAAATCACATATTTCAGATTCAGCCTAATCATAACATCTCATGATTATGCAACAGATTCCATGTCACATTGTTGAAAATACATTTAAATAACAAAGGGTTTTGAATTACTGGAAGCTCTTTGATGCCAGATTCTCTTTCTGACTTACTTAATGTTTATATTGGTAGGTTGTCACTTGTAAGTTGACAGAAAGGAAAAAGAAATGGGAGCAAGATAGGAAGCATGGAACGTCAAATATCTTTGTGGCATGACAATGAAATTGTATGATTGTATTTATACATGATGAACGATACACATTAGTTGTGAAGCAGATCATGAGCAGTACTTGAGTATCCAAACAGCCAGAGTAGACTCAGTGAATTTTCTTACCTTTCTCTTCCATCTTTTCAAAAGCTGAAAGAGCACTACTAGTATTGACATTTCCAAGCATCTCATTCACCTTGGTTGCAGTCCTAAAGGAACATCAGCTAACAACTAATTACTAAAAGAGCAAGAAAATATAGACGGGGATAAGATGGAAGTCAATGGGCAAAAGGTTTGAAAGACAAACTTTGCAGATTGAGCTCTTGCTTTCAGGGTATCCTTCTTTGACCTTGCCTCTTGTATCTTACTCTCCAAAAGCTACAAAATGGAAAACTTAAAGCTCACAATTGTGCTTTGATTGGGATAATATTTCAAGTTTATGAATGGTTATGATGTGCTTTGAAGTTGTTCAACCAATTCCTGTCATTTCTAAAAGGATGCACTTCTTACAAAAAGGTAGAAAGAGTGTTTTGTGTTGTGTCAACTGCAAACAACGTCTCTTAACAAATTTAAAGTTTTAAAACTGCAGTATCCTCATCAGCATTATAGGTCCACTACAATCTAGACTTTAGACTACCAGGGGCAATATATATCACTATAACACGCCTAGGGAAAATATAAAATGGACATATTACAATCGTAGTTAGGTTTTTGAAATATTCAACCACATCAGAACAAGAATTAAAACTAATCCAAAATGCTAAGTTGGATTAATCTTTAGACTTTGCCTTACTTCATGCAAGTGAGTTCTATGATGTTACTCCATAAAGAGTTGGCTTAGCTATTCAGCCCATTGCTTCAGAAGAGTTGTTTTCTAAATTCTAACACATAACATTTTAGTGATTTAACGTTTATCATACTCATAGGAAGCTTACCCGGGTATTAGATACAAGATTCTCAACAACACCCTTTTGTTGATCAAGTTGAGCTTTCAAAGCACTGGCATTATCCTGCAACATTTAAAAGCATATAGTGAGCTATCCGTAATGCGTTATACATTATAAAGCACTACTTCAAAGTTTCACTTTCCAAAATCATCAAACGAAAGATAAAACTCTAGCAATCCCAAATTTCTTAATCAACAACACTGTCATTAGCATTCATATTTGTATAACACGTGACATAAGTTGAAATGTGTACATCGAAACACTACAGAAATCAACTATTCTAAGGTGCCATTTCCTAAAAAGTTGGAACTTGGAACTGACTTCATCTACTAGAGATGTGGCAAACTGAATGGTCATTTCATTGCATAGACCTAATATTTGGTAATTAGGTCAATTCACCTGGGGACACAGCCACACAGGGAAGACTTCCCATCAAGCTTTTACAGATACTTGTAGGAATGGGAATCATAACAAATGCAAGCATTAGATGTATCAATAGTATTATGCAATAAGAGGGTGACAAAGTACTATAACAATCAACAAGGAAAATTAAAAAAATAAAATAAAAAAAATCAACAACTTTATTTAATGATTTACAGACCATGAAAATAAACAATAAACAATACTCATTAAAGCTTAAATTAGAAATTTAGACAAATATTAGCACAACGACCTCCAACAGAATGAGAACATACCGCATAAGACTTACGCCTCTTAAGCGCTTCACGAGCAAGATCCTCTTCACCCTTTTGAAGAGCAAGTTGTGCTTTACGGTACCTATATCAAATGTAAAGCGCAAAAGCAGTATTTATAAACCAAACATTGTAAGGAAATTAACATAGTAATTTTTCATACATTACCACTCTTCAGAAGCTTGTTGGGCAGCATTGTATTTATTTTCCAACCGCTTTTGAGATGCCAATACCTCAAGAAAGAAAAAAGAGACGATTTATTTTTCAATGAAAATTAAAGCAGGAAAACAGGGGAAGAAAGAAATAAGAGTTTTCTAAGGCCTGTTTACAGCTAAATAGGTGTATAATGATATAAAATTCAAACACAAAACAACTATAAGAGTTAACAATGACAGCAGCAACACAAGCAAACGACATAAAAAGCAATTTCTATAAACAGAATCCAAAATAGAAAGAGAAAACAAAAAGAATGTAACTAACTTGTGCCGTAGCTTGACGCATTTTAGTCAAGTCATCATTCATTTCAAGCACAGTTTGCTCCAGTATCTTCTCCGGGTCTTCAAAGGAACTTATGATAGCATTTGCGTATGACTGCATTTACTAAGATGACAAAATCTAAACATAACGACAACAGCAATGAGAATATTAAAGCTAAAACCCTGAAAAAGAAACAAAACGATCGTCGTTTCAGTAATCTCTTTTACCTTCACAACTCTCGCGAACCTATCAAACAGATTCATGCGAGCACCAAGAGCACCTCCACTAGAACATCGAACGGGCTTCACAATCCTTATCCCTCTAAGTTTCAGAGCTTCCACTACAGTAATTAAAATTCAGAAACGCATTAGGGTTTAAGCAAGTTGAATGAAAATTAAGGATTCGATTCAGTAGTGAGTAGCAGAGAGAAAATTTGAGAGTACCTCCACGAGTGCCGAAAAAGGAAGTGGTGAGAGGTTTGTTGAGTGGGCAAAGAGAAGTAGAGGAAGAAGAATGAAGAGGTGCCGGGGGTAATCCGGTAAATATGTGAGGTTTGGTCGACATTTTTGGTGATCGACGAGAAAATTAGGAGTTGCAGATAGATAGAGTTGAAGATATTGCGACTCTGGGAACACTCCTCAGCCTTACTCTCCTTCCTCACGCAGCTCGATGCGATTGCTTGCTTCCAGTTCTACCCTCCAATCGCAATTGGCCTATTTTTTGGGTCAAAAATCGCAATGGGCCTGAATGAGGCTTTTATACAGATTGAGCTCGTAATCCAAAAATGAACGTGGCGCCCATAGTCGGGAAGGGATTATCACTATCCCTTTTAGGAGTGACACCATCTTTTTTAATATGTAGATTTATGATTTTTATATATAAAGAGATGGTATGATTTCTAAAATTGGATGGTCTCAATCCCTCCCACCTGGTCCAGCACCCAATTTTCACAACTCCCCTCTGATCCATTCACCTTTTTTTCTGACGGATATACCCTTTAAATGAGCTTTATTCGAAATATTTTTGGATGAAGGTCATTCGAAAAAACATCTAATTTGTAGAAAGGTCTTGTTTATCAGATAAAGCTGATTCGAAATACATTTTGTATGAAGCTGATTCGAAAATTAACACATTTTTATATTAGTTTCATCTGAAAATTGACACATATATTCGGATAAGCTTCATCTGAAATATATTTCGAATCAACTTTATCCGTATAAACGGGGCCTTTCTACAAATAAGATGTTTTTTTTCAAATGACCTTCATTCGAAATATTTTCGAATGAGACTCATCCAAAGGGTATATCCATCAGAAAAAAGAGATGAAAATTGGGGACCTAATAGTCCGTTGGGAGGGGTTGGGATCATGTCATTTAGGGTCATACTTTAAACACTACACATATTTTCTACCACACCACAAACCCTTTTTTTGAAATTATCTCTTGCCCATATTCTGAGAATCTGATTTAAAAAGAAAAATGTACTACGAATTTTCAAAATCCCGATGAAATCCAAATGACACTCACCACAAGTTAAACACAGATTTTAAGAATATGTGGCTCGCAAATCATATTTCATTCTCCCTCTTCGTGTTTCTCTCTATTTGTCTCTCTCTATCTTCGACACTCGTCATCATGAAACCACCTTTATCCACCGTGAGGACAACCGTTCTCCACCGCCACCATCATTCCTGGGTTGTTTTTGTTTTTCAAATTAGGTATGTTTCTAAACCCTTATTGAAATTGTAGGGTTGAAACTCTAGGTTTTAAAGATTTCAAAAACCTAGCTAAAATATATATTAAAGATTTGAAACTCTAGGTTTACAAGTTTTAAAATTGATTATTGATGATTAAAAATGTAGTTGTTGATGATTAAAACCCTAGTTGTAGTTTATTTGGTACCGTAGTTGGTATATAGAAAAATGGGAGTTTTAGGGTTTTTCGCTATTTGTGGCTAAAGAACAAGGATGATGAACAGTGCCCTAGATTCTGAGAGTCCATGTACATGTGAAATTAATTTTGAGAATATGTGGCTTACGGATTTTGAGAATCCGTTAGGTGTCTTTGAAATTTTTCGAAGACGGATTCTGATAATCCGTTAACTAAAGATTCTAAGAATCCATTTTTTGTCAATAAATGTTTACAGTCTTTTGATGCATTTTGTGAACTTTTAGGGATGACCAAAATTACACCTATGTTAGGGTCAAGGTTCTCACCGCCACACAGATGTTTGACCGTCATAAAGCGACAGCTACGACTTCTGATGATACTGTGGAGCTGCACCAGGTTGTTCAGGCACAAAAGCACATGCTAGAGCAACATGAGAAGCCTATGTTGGCAGTGTGGGAGGAGCCTATGCCAGCTGTGCAAGAAGAGGACTTACATGACAATGCCCAGTAGGTAGAGGCAACTGGACCAAGACCATTTTGAGGAGGTTTAGTAGATGGTTCAGTGTTGACCTGGTATGAGTAACATATAGCTCATTACATATGGATGGACCAGGTATTTTTTAAAAATTATATTACATTATGGATTTATTTAGAATTACTTGATCTAATATTATAATGATGTTTCAGGATATGGATCTTTTGAGACTTGTCTCCCACTTGAAGAACATTGACGATCCCCCCCACCCACTGAGGCGATTCGTCAAGTTCTAGAGTGCACTGGCCTATGGCCTCTTTTCTAGTGCATTCAGCGCTTGTGTCAACGTGCACTACTAAATGCATTTACAGAGAGATGACATTCAGAGACGCTGAGTTTCCATTTTCCAATGGGTAAGATGACGATCACCCTATATGATGTGGCACTATTGACACATTTGCCCATTTTTGGGAAGCTGTTGTCACCCCCAGCTTTATCCAGCATGGAGGCTTCTCATGTGGCACATCATATGTTGGGCATTAGTTTGGGGGAGGCCATACGTGAGGTTGAGCTTGCCAGGGGACCCAATCTCCGTCTAAGCTATTTGGAGAAGTTAGTAAAGAGGTTGGTTGATAAGGGAGAGGAAGTATTTGTAGCTAGAGCTTATTTGCTCTATGTTCTTGGCAACATGCTTTTTGCTGACAAGACTTGGACTGCAATAAATATGGCATATCTTGCCGCATTAACTGATTTGGAGCATCCTAATAGATATGCGTGGGGTGTAATGGCCTTGGCCAACTTAAATGAGCAGCCCAACAAATATATTGATCCATGATTTGTACGTACTAATCAATGATCCGTATGTTGTTTTTTAACATACATATTCATGATTTGTACGCCACTCTTGTGAGGCTTCTAGGCTGATGAGTAGGCACATATTTGGTGTGTTTTGGTGACTTGTTAGTTGCAAATTTCAATTACAAAAGTCATTTAGTGGTTACCATAATTTAGAGATAGTGGTGATTATTATTTGTCCACTATTGTAAACAAAAAGTCATGGCTTGCATGCTATATATAGCTGCGCCATTTTGAAGGAAAAATCAGACCTGAAATTTGAGTTTTATCAATTTTATATGTGAGAGAAATTCTGCTTTAGGTTCTCGAGTGAATCATGAATTTGGCTTATCAAATGATTATCCCCATCCTTGTGTGACGCCTTCCCGGGAGAGTGATTCTTCCATCCATCCTTTCTTTATTCTCATCCTTTTAAATTCCTGTTCTTCAACTTAAAAATTCCAAAAAAAAATCAAGCCAAAAACACAGCCACCTTCCTCCTATTCTAAATTCATCAATTTCCATCTAAATCCATAATTTCTACTTCCTAAAATCAACACAGCTTCGGCCATCTATTTCCTACCATTAGACTTTTCATAATTCCTCTTAAATATCCTAAAATTAACCAAAGATATCCTCCGTCCATACCCGGAAAATTCGACCCAACACATCCCTCAATTCTTTCCAATTTCCATTTTCCTTCCTTCTCCAAATTAGCGCACATCCCTAGCCTTTTCTGTCAACTTACTTGATTTTTTTCCAACCCGATTTTAACCCAAAAGATCCTTCTTCAACCCTTGTGCAATTGGGTTTATATCATTGGTGATGGTCGCCATGTCATCTAGCGTCACTGTCATCTCTCCTACAGACAGATGGAAGATGGAGGTCTTGTAATGCTACCTCTCTATAAACACAGCTATGAAACCCCTCTCCACCTCATTGTAGAAACACTGTAGAAGGGAAGCGATGCCAAATGTCTCCAACATCTGCTCCATGTATGGGGGTGCAAAAAGAGTAGGGAAGATCTTCTTCAACTTGGTCTCATGACTAACCACTCTCATATGGTCAGGGATCTTATCCTAAAATACAAACATGATTACATTATAACAATTTCATAAAAAAATATGCAAATTTATAATCTTTACCTGTCCATGCCAAACCCAGCGGGCCTCGTGCTCGCAGTAGTCTACTTGGCGCAGCACCATCATCTTAACAGGGCCGTCAGGGAATGGAGCATACTCATCTGGAATCTCCTCCTCCTCCTCCTTTTGGAAGCCACCAGCATCCTCACCATCCCCCTCCTCTTGGACACCGCTGGCATCCTCTGGTACATCGTCTTATATGGCCTGAGCATGAGCCATACTGAAAACAGCTTAAGCATGAGCTACCTCAACATGCTCTACAGGATCTTATACAACTAGTCCGCGCCTTCGAGGTTGAGGCACCTTCGAGCTACCTCATTCAGAATTCAAAAATGGAAGTAAGTTATAATAAATATTAACTTAAACCTTAGCTAAACTTGTCAGTCAACAGATATTAACTTCTATACGGAAACAGAAGTTAATATCTATTTTAGTTTCATTCCGAAAAAAAGCAAGTTAAAGAAACAGATATTAACTTCTATATGAAAATAGAAGTTAATATCTGTTTCTTATTAAACAAGAAAAGCAAGTTAAAAAATAGATATTAACTTTTGTATGGAAATAGAAGTTCATATCTGTTTCTTTTTAAAACAGAAAAAGCAAGTTAAAAAACGAATATTAACTTCTGTATGAAAATTCAAACAGAAGTTAATATCTATTTACTTATATTTCAAAGAAAAACAAGTTAAAAAATGGATATTAACTTCTGTATGGAAATCTATACGGAAGTTAATATCTATTTACCTATATTTCAAAGAAAACAAGTTACAAAAAGGATATTAACTTCTTTATCAAAACAAAAGTTAATATTTGTTTCCTATTAAAACAGAAAACACAAGTTAAAAAACAAAAAACAAGTTAAAAAATAAATATTAACTTCTGTATGAAAATCTATACGGAAGTCGATATCATATTTCAAAAAATCCAAGTTAAAATCGGATATTAACTTCTGTTTGAAAACAAAAGTCAATATTTGTTTAGCATTCATATAACTCAGGATTCCCAAACACGAAAAAAATCCACAAAGTTGCCTAAAAAATACATGGATAGGTGCACAATGGAATGACAAAGACAACTCCAAGGTGGATTGTTTTTCTCCGATGAAAAAGTGGCCCTTTTCCGGTGGTTTTTCGCGGTAGAGAGAGAGAAAAGAATGAGAGAGAAACGAGTGGATGTGTCGTGAAACAATGATTAATCTCTGTTTAGTGTTGGAATTAAGTGAGCGAGGTTTTTTTAAGTTGAAGTTTAGATATTAATAACCGAGCATAGTAAAAAACAGAGATTAATCTCTGTGTGTGAATGTGGTGCGCCTCAGAAGAATTTAAGTTGGAATATGGATTTTAATCCCCAAGGGATAAAATTAGGAAAAAAAAATATGGCGTGTGGTGAACAAAGAAGAGTGTGTGGTGGACGAAGCCTAGTAAGCATGCTAGGTCCGTAAGATAAGAGAATGTGTACCGAGATACTCCATAATGATGTCCCTGGTTCAAATCCTTGCAAAAAGTATTTTCTTAGAGAAAATATTTATCCATGTCGCTCTGACCTGTAAAGTTCTCTTCCACAATTTTTTCAATAAAAAAAAATAGACACTGAAAAACACCATGCTACACTATAAAAACTAGACCATCATAAAAACCACCTTCTCATTAAAAAAAAATTTAGTCTCGAATTATTTTCAAATATTTTCTTTGTAAAATTTGAAACATAATAAAATCAGAAAATAGAATCCAAGTTTGTACGGGTATAGCAAGGTGCATCTAAAATTCAGTGAACCCTATTGGTTCCTATCTGCCACGTGGTTTACAAACACTTAGACTAAAAAACCAAAGATTTTCGCCGAATGAGATGGATTCTTCATCTTCAATTTATCCATTTGCGAAAATCATCATCGCATGAAATAACATTTCATCTTCCTTGGATATTATGCCTACCATGGCTTCCTCTCTGCTTCTTCCATTTGGTATGTCTTAACTGCTAAACCTTTCTCTTTTTAGTTCTTTCTCTCATATCGCAACTCAATTCTTCCGCATTTTTTCTGTTTTCCTCACAATCTCGACAATGCACAACCCTATCAATGATTATGGCCTTCTCTAGCATCGAATTTGATTTTATAGCTGTTATAATCTCAATTGAACTCTCAAGTAATCACCGAATTTGATTTGGTAGCTGTTGGTCTGCAAATTGACCCCAAGAATTGCTAGTGTTTGAGTTTGAGTAGCAAGTTTCTAATAATATTTATAAACAATTATGATTTGTTTAGACATAAATCCAATTAGGTTCAGTGGATATAATAATTTCTTACATCTAGTGAAAGTACTTTTACACTGAGTCAACTGTATACCAAACCTACACATTATCAATAAGCGGTATGGTTGGTTCAAGTGGTACGAGCTTAATTTCCGTTAAGCAAGGTCTCATGTTTGAGTTTGATAAATGGAAATAAACTCCCGCATAGAGAACTAGTCTCATTGTGATGTGGATATTTCTGACTGAGTAGAATCTATGGCTAGAACCAACAAAAAAAAAAGTATCAATAGTAAAAAAATTGACATTAGTAGAGCAGAGTGTGAATTCAGTCTGATCGTTACCTAAATTCCAGATTTATTTCTGCATAGTTGAAATTTCCGTCATTGCCACTGAACCAGCTTCAATCCTTTATTTCCACGGTTGATTTCTTAATTTAAAGATTAAAAACATTTTAGTCCTCTAAATTTTGCCTTATATGCACTTTAGTACCAACATTTTCTAAACGTGAATTTTGATCCATGTACTTTTAGAATGTGCATTTCAATACAAATTCACATTTAGTGAGAGTTTTAACTATCACTAATTCTAAAAAATCGTTGCTAAGTTGGATAAAAACTGTCGCTAAATGTGATTTTTTTTTGTAGTAGAGTGAATATTCGAAAAAGTACAGGGGACCAAAATGTACATTTTAAAAGTTTTGGCATTAAAATGCACACAAGGCAAAGTTCAGGGGGCTAAAGTGTTTTTAACCCTTGATTTAATTACCACATTTGCTTTCTAAACTTAGTCCCCTTTTTGGTAGGTTCTACTTGTGGTAGAAATCCACTTTTTACTCCTCCTCAAGGCATTTCAGTTGACAAACTTAGAAGATTAGTTCTTAAAGCCAAATCCTCAGAAACAAGTGAATGCAATGCTATGTTTGATATCAATTCTCGTAGAGAATTTGTTGGGCTAGCTTTAGGAGTCTCAAGCCTCTTCATTCATTCATTTGATGCAAATGGAGCTGGTTTGCCCCCAGAAGAAAAGCCAAAATTATGTGATGATGCTTGTGAGAAAATGCTTGAAAATGTATGGTGAGATTACACAATTCCTTTCTTTTCCTCTTTATTTATTTTTCTCTACTTAAACACTATTGTTGTTCATTGGTGAGAATGTGATTACATTTGACTTTTTTATTTTGGCAAACTAGCTGAAAGTTAATAGTTGCTTAGTTAGCTGATTAAACTAGAACCGCTGACAAAACTCAATGTACAATTAACTGAATTGTGTTAAATGGTTTAAAAGGTAATGGAACATTAGGCCAATTTGTCATTTGTTAAAAAGTTAAGGGTTAGTTGAGAAATAAATTAATGGTAGCCAGCTTAACCTAAAAGCTACCTCAAGTACCTTCTTAAAAGTTAGCTTTTAAAAGCTATAATCCAACAGCTATACAGTGTAATCTTGTGATAACTAAACAATTCTGCAGGCTTGTTGACTAAGTCAATAAATTGTAATCTCCTAAACAAGCTATAATCTACGATTACCAAATGCTCTCCTAGTAATGTTAGGCAACAGGTTTATGTAAGAAAGGATGTTGATATCATGATATGTGAAGATGTGAAGAAAGTATTTTATTTAAATCTTGGGAACTTCAAACAAACATTATGTTGCAGAAGATATTATCACAATTTCATTTCAATTTATAGCCTTCAAAAGTGGTTAGAGATTTGACAACCCCCACTCCTCTTATAACCTTTGACACAAGGACTAAGCTTCTTCAAGTATTGTTGCTAGTCTTTTAGAGATAACACTTACACTATGCTGTCACTTGATTTCAAGTCTTTTTTATAAGTGAAAGTGTATCCACAAGGGTTTGAAGCGGTTCCCTAGTCACTAGACCAACCTGCCAAATGCTTCACTTCATTTCAAGTTGTGACTCAAAAATCCCTGACAGTTGAGATATGCTCAAATTGTGAAGATTAAGAATAAATATACCTGTGCAGGGTCTAATCTACACACACATTCTTTCCAGATAACAGAATCAATCATTCTAACAGTAATGAGCTGAGATTCTTACAATTATATGTTAAAATATATTAATATATTTATATATTTTAACATTATACATATAGATCTGTATCATATTCCATTATGTTAAAACCTGTTATTGTTATTGTTTGAAATAGTTAATCAATGTGATGTCACTTGAGTTGAAAGGTACACAGTTTTAGTAACATTTGACCATCAAAAAAATGGTTGCCAAGTGGTTTTACTTTATATTACTTTAATAACCAAAGTTAATCACTGAAGCTGTCTTTGAATATTTTATCGAATGAAGGTGCCTATGGTAACTACTGAATCAGGATTGCAATACAAGGATATCAAAGTTGGGCAAGGCCCTAGTCCACCAGTTGGATTCCAGGTTTGTGAAATTTCTGACTTTTTCAGGTTCTGATTTTGATCTTTCAAAGAGTTTACCAAAGCCAATTTTGAACTAATCAATGCTCAACTACTTAAAAGTTGTATCTTGGGAACAATTAAGTGTGTACTTGGTTTCATGTCAAATAAGGCCTAACGTGAATCCAAAATGTTTGTGTTAAAATAGATCTATGTTTAACCCTTCCAAACATGAAACCAAACACACTGGATTTTTTTTTTTTTTTTTGCTTGTGATCATATATTTAAATCTTCTTGGTAGAAAATGCTTCACAGATTCTGATGATGTCATTACCTGATATGTGCATCTCATCTACTAAGTTCTTCAATATATCAAATGCTTCTTTCCGATGCAATACACACTTCTTTGCTTCCTTTTGCATCAAAAATCAAGATTAACCCTTAAAAGGCACCATATAACTTTCTCATTTACTTGAATCACTGTAGCCAAGGTTCATCACAATGCCATTCCTATTTGGCAAATCAATAGCCTCTATTCCCCCTCCTGTCAGAACTACCTCAATTTTGAAATTTCCTTGTCAAAGGATCAAATTGTCTTCTCTTTTTAAAAATCTAGAATAAATATAAAAGATAACTTTTGTCTGGATTAGTGTCAACTGTCAAGTCATCTGTGAGCATGTTATAATTTTTCAGTATAACAAGACAGTTCATTTCCATGTGCTTTTCTAACTATTATATTGTTAATAACTTATTTAACATGATTACAGGTGGCTGCTAATTATGTTGCAATGGTTCCATCTGGACAAATATTTGATAGGTATACGAGACAATTACAGAATTCTATCAATGTTTCCTCAGTCCATGAATTGCAACATGAGAAGTGATGTTTGTTATTGTGTATATAAATGAAAAGTTTTGTTTCAAACTAGAGAACAACCATGCCAGACCAATTGTTGTATATTTAGTGTGCCATTAACAGAATCATCAATTGGCCATATTTAGCAAACAGATAATACTACACCAAAGTTTTGGTTATTTTGGTCTGTCATTTTTTTATTCAATTTCCTGTTTTCATAATTAATTACTAAAATGACTCATTGTTTTTATTTTATTTCTTGTTTTCTGGAATTGTTACAGGAAACACTAGAAATCAGATTTTCTCGTTTCTAGTATTTCCTATATAAATTTTTGGAAACAAAAAACGCATTGAAAACAATGTTAAGTTTTGTAGTCATTTATGAAAACAGAAAATTGAAATAGGAAATAAAAAATACAAACCCAGTAGACCCTTAACTTTTCCACTCCTTATTTCAGCCTTTTTGTCACCTTCCAATTTTGATTTTGAAGATGTTCTCTTTGAGCACCCTTGATTACGATGCTCAATTATATCTATGCACTTTGCTGAAAATTAATTTGAAGCCTTTGAGTATGACCCAGAGAAAGGTGCATTATGTGCTGCTCATCTCCCAATTTTTCAATTGTACAGTTCATTGGAGAAGGGTCAGCTTTACATTTTTCGGGTTGGTTCTGGTCAGGTAAATTCTAGAGGTTGCTTTTAGTAGTTTTAAGCTTAAGAATTTTACCTTCATGGCAGTTAGTGTTCAAACTTGAAAACAAGTAATTTTGGGACTCAAAAGTGTTCGATAATTTCTTTTGAAGAATAACTGATATTCAACTCAATGAATAACAGGTGATAAAGGGACTTGATGAAGGTATTCTGACCATGAAAATTGGAGGGAAGCGCCGACTGTACATACCTGGATCAGTAAGCTTCTGTCTTGATAGTTGATGCTAGATTCTCCTCTACCCTACCCTTATCTGTAAGATACTTCAACTGAAATTGGGGTCTTTCTCATTGTGAAGCTGGTGTTTTTCTAATACTAAGCTTCCGTTAGGGTTGAAAAAGAGTTGACTAAATTCGATTTTGTCTTGGCTCAATAAGAATTTTTCAAGTTGAAAATGAGTCAAGTTTTTTACAAACTATTTTTTTGAACTCAAGTTCAACTCGTTTGAATTTCACAATCTGTTTGGTGATTTCGTTCATGACTTTCCAAAATTGTTATTTACTTCTTCCTGAAGTAAAATAAAATTTAAAATTATTTGAATGAATTACTTTTACAAATTGATATTATTGTCAAAATTTTGTTTAAGTTAAAGCTTAAAGTAATTGAAACATATGAGCGTTCCATATTCCAGGTTTCTCCATGGCTATGACTATGAGCATCTGTGCTTCAAATGTCTATTGACCACAAAAATGGTGGCAATGTATAATATAACAAAGCATGCTAAAGAAAATCAATAAATGCTGATGATTTTCTTTACTAATTTTATTCATTCATCTTACAGAAAATGACAAGTCTTCAGTTCTAATTGTTGGCTATATATCTTTTCTTTGTTGTCTTCTTTGGTAGTTGGCATTCCCAAAGGGTCTTACTTCAGCTCCAGGAAGACCAAGGGTGGCTCCAAGTAGTCCAGTCATATTTGATGTGAGTTTGGAATATATACCAGGGCTTGAAGTGGATGAGGAATAAAATTGGGAATGTTAATTCTATCTGGATTGTACAACAAGCAATCCTGATATTTATTTATCACTTTTCTATGTAAATTGTTAATTCTTTTGATAAAATAGGCTTAAAATCTCATAACCATGGTCAGTAACATTGTTTGAAGTTCAAAATATTACAAGAATCTTCCTTGCATTTATATTTGTTGCTATTGACAGATTATTTGGATTCTCTGCAATCCAAGAGGAATATGAGATCTTCGTTGCACTTGGAGGTTTGGTCAAAACATAGAACCTGCAACCATGTTATAACTGTAAAACAGAGAATATAATGCACCTGTTTGGTTAAGCTTCTTATCAACGCAAATGGACTTTGAACGGAAACTAAAAGAACTTAATTTTCTCGAACACTGTCTAGAATGTGCGTAGCAAAAAATCATAACTTATAATTTTGTTACGTAATGCATATCACTTTGAATGTAAAACTTAAATAAACAAGCACTAGCTAACAGTTATTTGGACATGAATGCCATTTGGATGAGAAATCATGGCGTTGATTTCATCGACGTTGTTTCCTGTCAAGTTTTAACTAGCAATTCCGTATAATATGAATATCTTTTTTACTGTGATCCATTGTAAAAATTGCATACACAAACTGAGTATTGCTTGCTGTTCTGGAAAACACAAGTTAATACAAGAAAAAATAGACTCTCTCTATCATGTTTATCTCTCCTTTACAAAATATTACAAGGCAACGTACAAGTAAAATTGGTTAATAAATAAAATCAGTTCAACAAAAAGCACCATTCACCGAGCAAGAGGGCATGAGCAAAGGTCATAGAAAAAGAAAGGAAAAAAAAAATAGAGAAGATTGAAAGAGAACTAGATTCAGAAAACTGCAGTGGCCAGACTCAGTTAGCTAATGTTAGCTAAATGGCTTGGAGAATTGTTGAACATGCTGTGCCACATAAATGCCTGGGAAAGCACCATCTCAAGCTCCTGGTGAGTCCAGTTCTCAGTTGGAAGGTGTTGAAGGAACATTACCAACTCTTGGAAATCAAGCTTCTGGAGCTTGTCTGACCACTACAGAAAAATTCAGCTTCAACTAAATCATTTCTAAAAGCAAGAAAAATGTGTAAATAACCTAGGCAACCATACATAAATGTAACAGGAAAACAATAAATGTATAACTAGATTATGTGCTTTGAAGTGACTGCAGACAATCAGGGACCAGGAATTAGTTAGAATTGCATGCTTCATAAAGTACATTTTTATGCATGTTGAAAAACATTCCGTTACAAAAGGACATCTCTACAAAAGCCATTAATCTTAAATGGTAGAAAGTGGTGCCAAAACAAATGAGTAGTTTGCGTTATGGCAAAGAAAGTTGCAAATCAGGCTATGCTTTGTCCATCCAATACCAGAAGATGAAAAAACACGTTTTAACAAATTGACCAACAATTACTATTCATAATCAGCAATTCAGCATGGCTATAAGATGCTTTGAAAAAAGGGAAAAAAACAAAGAAAAACCCAGAAGCATGGCTATAATATGAAATCTAATTCAAATAGATTAATATGAAAAGGTCAGAGTATAAGAGTTTACCGTTAGAAGGAAACTGGCAAATATGTACACTAGGAAGTCTGGTAAGGCATCTGCTTCAGCTAGATATGTGTCCCAAAGGCGTGTGATGAGATGGAAAGGTATCTATTTATCAATCAGAAATTAAAATTAGTGAAATCTGAAACTCAAAAAACATTTATCATAGTCCATTGTTCCCATTCAGTCATTTTATCAATTAACATATGAAGTTCTTGAGAAAAATATGTTACTATCCTACTTATGTTGTGGGGGTGGGGGGGAGTCGGAGCAAACCTCACGGATTAGAAGACAGTTGAACCAGCGGAAAGCAAACTGAAGAAATTCAAGTCCCTGATCCTCCACATGTCGAGAAACAGGCTCTGGTACAACCCAAAAGTTTCAGTAGGGCACATCATATAAAAATACAGTAACAAAATAATTAGAATGTTTGTTAATTCATATATATGAATTCCTCATCATCAGCCAATGGACATAAATAATATGATGATCAAAATTTGACACTTCTGTGTAAAAGCACACAAGATAATAAAGTTTTCATTCCATCTTTTGAAATATTTTGAGTGAAATGTCAAGTTGAATCTTAACCACAATCTATGTAGGAAGAAACTCCAAAATGAACACAGAATTTTAACCACAATCATAATTAATTATAAGCAAACACCAGAAAATATACTCATCCATAAATCTTAGGTAAAAGAATTCAAGGTGACAACAGCAAATGTTTGTTTAAAAACAAAAAGCCTTAGAAAAAGGTTACCATCAATCCTCCTGACCAATTCCTTCAACTTAAAAACAAGCCTCTGAATTCCAGGTTGAGCAAATGTGTAATGATCTTGCATACCATCAAGCAACTTTGTCAAGCACCAGTAGCAGTCAGCCTCAATATTAGAGATTTTATCTGAAGATAAATCAGACATTGACCAACTGTCTATACCCCCTTCTAAATGTTCTGATAAGAAAACAACTAAAAACGGTGTAACAAGATCATTTATCCCCTGAACATAACCACTTGCAGGGTGCCGAATGGCCCTGGCAAAAGATTGGGAAATTATATTAGTAGAATAAAACACTAAAAAAGTATACAAATGTTAGTCAACAACAAGGATAATACAAAACTAAAGAGTTCCAGAGTATCTGTCATACATAACTGCAACCAGTACAACTTATTTCTGCATAATTAACTATAAATGGGAAAGCTAAACCACAAGCTCGATTGCGATTCCAGCATCTATTTCCTCCCTTTTTGCCCCTAAGTTGTTGCTCTAAAATGCTTCTCTAAACTATATAAGACTGAACCAACTATTTTTAACAACTTCAGAATGCACGGTACATATGCATCAGAAGGTAAACCACCTTGCTCATTTCTAACCGCGAAACCATTTCTAGGACTAGAAGGGAAAATGATGGGAACCGAATAGAGAATGGGCCAGCAGAGACTTTGGCCCATGAAGAAACAGCTAAGCCCAAAGAGTGGATTGTCTATATGAGGAAAAGAAAGAAATTAGAAAAGAAATAGAAATGCTGAGTAGGCAAGGTTGCTAGAAGAGAGAGAAGACCCAATTGTTTAGGCATGAGTGCGGCTAGGGGGAGAATCACCGTCGTGCATTTTAGCTTGTTGGTTAGGATAGTGGTGCCTTTGTGCTCTCTGTAAGGAGCTATGCTCTGGGGCAATTAAAGGAGATCCCTTCTCTTACATATTTCTGTTTCTTTGCAAATAATACAATACTCCCCATTTTCCCTCCATTATTGCTTTCTGTTCAGTTTATTTGCTGCTGTGTGAGTGGGTTTGTAACAGAAAATGTGATAATGCCTCTTCGGCCCTTCCAAGATCCATCAAGGGCATCATTCAGTACCATAATATGATTGACAATTGAAATCATAAAAATCCAAAAAAAAAAGAAGAAAACTACGCTAAGAATAACATGAGGACAATGAATTGGTAATAATATCTAACCATGCATAAAGAATACGCTCCAATGATTTCTGAACTTGCTGTTGCTGGAAGAATGGAACATCAGGCACCGTTCTTGGACAGTCAACACCAATCTAACAAATATAAAATGACCACAGTAAAAAAGAAGAAGAAAATCTTCAGACAGAGAAATATATTAGAACTGAGACTACCTGGCGGAGCATGTTGACCTCCTCATCCGACCTTTCTGTATCAGGAATGTCATAGTACTGAGAAATACAGTCCAGATACTCAAGGCGCTTTCTTCTTAAAACGCTCTCCCTTCTATCTGAGCTAGTTGGTGCATATCCCTGTTGTCAGTTTACCTTTTAAATTAAATTTTGAGGAAGACAATATGCTATCCATAAAAGCAAGTGGCAGAGGTCAATAAGTTTGACACCCCCCCCCCCTCAAATGATTCTCTATTCTCCATAGTATGAATGCACTTCATTTTATTGTCAAAAACTTCTGTATTAATTGCAAAACATTTAAAAAGCAGCATCAAGATCTCATTTGAGAAAAAAAAAAAAATTTCACAGCTCAACCTTAGGGAACAAAAACTTTAATTTAAGACACTACCAAGAGAAATCAGAATCCATATATCCTAAAAACTATATAATTTCATATATGAAACCCCAAATTCCTTATTATAATATTATCATTATGCTAAGTATGACCAAGACTCTGAGAGCCATCAACAGAGTATGAACTACAGTAGGAGAAATACTGAAGGTCATAGAGCTTACCAAGAGAAGTCTCCAAACTTCAGGGCGCATATAATCTGGAACACCGCTCCAAGCTAATTCACGCAACTTGTCTGAAACATAGATTTCAAAAAGGAAATATTTATTGCGACAGCACAAAACCTAGGTTTGAAAAAGGCTTAACAACTTAAAAAATTGGAGAAGATACAGTTCAAGTGGTAAGTTAGTTTGGATAAGCTTCTCAAGAAGTGTTTGTATGAGTAAAATTTGTCACACAAAAACTAATGTGATTAGCTGCTTTTTCATAAATTTAAAATATCACCATCTTGAATAAGCTTCCATATTTTAACTTCTTTATACTGTTTGAGATACCTTCTCTATAAGCACTTACAGTTTACTATAAATCATAACTTAGCACTACTACATAATACAAGTTTTGAAGGAAAGAAGCTCTCATAAGCTTTTCCAAACAGACTCTAAATATAATATAATGGGCATCGGCATGACTCACATTCATCAGAGCATGCAGGTTAGAATTACATTCGATACTTCCGTAATTGGATTTGGCCATGCAGGAATAACAAAGAAGAAGCCAACCAGTGTAATATAAAAGAAAATCGATGTTCGGAAAGTTAAAGTACCTAGTATAACCACGGTCCCAGAAAGCACCTTAGTGAACTTCATAACTCTTGCAGAATCTGTAGCTCTAGCACCCATGGTAGACTTGTGGACTTCTTCAGGCGGGCTCTCTCCAAGGGAAGTCGATACTTTTAACTTACTGATACTGACATTGGCAATACTAATTGGTTTACTAGTACCCTGAGATTCCTCCTGTATTAAGAGTATATGTCCCACTTGACGAACTGATATTCATCACTATGACACATGAAATGATACCCCATCTGTTTCATTTTATCTGTCGCTTTTCAAATCTTATTTTGTTTTTTTGGTAAAAAAAACTTATTTTGTTTCAATATATTTGATTATTTGTCACTTTAGCAAATCAAGAAAATATTATTTAACTTTTTCCAATCATACCCTTATTTATTACAATATCTTGAACATTTAACTCTATTAATGAGAGTATTCTCGTAAAATAAAGTCTTTTTTTTAACAGTGATTAATACAGTTAATCATTTTATTAAGAAGTGTGTGTCACTTACACACTTAAACGACAGATAAACTGAAACCGAGGGGGTAATAAATATAAATGTAACTATGAACTATAGGATCACCTCTACTTCCCCAGCTCCAGATGCGTGATCACTTGTGCCAGCATCATTGTGGGAGAAGCTTCTTCTGTAATTTGGTGAATTTGAGTTATCCAATGTCTCTGACCTCCGGCTCAACAAAATTTTACCAGGCATGCTACGACCTTTGAGTAACCTTAATCAATATATAGAACACAAATTGGTACTTATCAATAGAAACTAAGCTAAGCTAGTAAGCTAAATGCTTTTAGTGAAAAACAATTTTTTTAAAAAAAAAAAAAAAACGAAATCCCAATTCTGCAAATCCGTAATGCCTAAAACGGTTGGTACGAGATTAACAACAATCCAGATAATTTTCCTGCTTGAATTACCGAATTTTGGTGAAATCTGAGGGGAGAAATCAGAAGGAAGTGATGAGAGAGAAGAAAGAGGAATTTGGGGTACCCTTGAACGTTTCTGAGGGTCTGATTGAATCTTGAATCGAGGGTAGCAATGTTACGGTCATCTTCTTGGCGATTGGTCATGCTTCGTAGTGTTGTTTGTTGGATTCAGCTACTGGTTTTGCTCCCGTTAAGAAAATCGCCCAATTTGAGATTCATCCATCTCTCAAAAACAAAATAGCGTTCTCAATTCATTTTCTCTTTTCTGTTTGAACTAATCATGCTTATTACCTTCTCTCACCCCTGTCGCTACGCTGTTTTTCTTTCATCCCAACGCTTTAATTTTGTATATTCTTTTCTGACAGTGCCTTTTCGCGCATTAGTTTGATAGAATTAAATAAATTATTTAATAAAAATGATAAATTATTTTAGATTAAATTAAAATTTTCATATTTAATGCTCTTGTTTATTTAAATCTTCCTTTTTAGAGTTATGAATTTTTTAAATTGGAAACATATCGCTATCAATTACATATTTAATATCGATATTCTTGAGAGATTTCACTAAAAAAAATATGGTTCTTGAGAGACTTCATTGAAAAAAATTAAGCCTCTAATTCTTGAGAACTAAATTAGTCCCTTTAGTCCTTTTAAAGATTTAAAGTTATTTTTTGAGTTTTATGGAAAAAATATCATTTTGGTCCTCACAAGTCTTTTGTCCTCCAATTTTTATTAACAAAATTTGTCCTTGAAGATTTTAAAGTTGTCCTTGAACTCATATAAATTAGTTCCTCAAAATTGACTTTTATCAAGTTTTATCCAAAAAATACTAATTTAAATTTTGGTAGAAAAATCAGCCCCTTAAAGATTTTAAAGTTTAACACATAAATTAATCCCTCAAAATTTCAAGGTGACAAAGAATAGGGAGGAGTTTTCTGTGGTTGAAAAAAATAATTTAATATTAAATTTTTATGTTTCCATCGTTATATTATTAAAGAACTCATGATGGCAACAAAATTTCTCATCATATTTTTGAGTTTGTTGTCTTCAAAAATTTAGAAAATAGACTTGAGAAAACAAGTCTTTATTGGTTATCATTGAATAAATGAACTAACTTGAAAAGTTTGAGAACCAAAATCAATCAACCTCAATACTTTGAGAATCAAAAAAGCAATTTTGTCGATATATATATATATATTCGAGTGTGCTATTTGTATATCTTTGTAGTTGGCCAAAAAAATACAAACAACCCAAAAAAATGAACGTGCCAAAGAAAAGGCCAAAAAGTAGAAGCGACGGGGTTGGGACAGGTTTCCCCAACACCCGACAGGTGTGGGGGTGGGATGGTTTTTCTTAAACCCGGGTGGAGGCAAGGAGGCTAAAATCCGCCCCCGCCTGCCCCCGTTGCCACGCCTAATTATGATTGTATTTAGGCTCTGAGCATGTATGTTTAGTCATTGATGTGGGAAATTACACTGTGGTAAACAGTACTGGAAAAGAGAGTGATTATTGCAGATTGTGATGTGTTAGAGATGTTTGAGTGGAATGACAACTGCATTAATTTATATGTTTAGATTTATTTGCCTGATGAGTTAGCTAATGAGTTAAAAGCAAAGAATAGAAAATGTACAAACTCCAAATAAATTAATAGCAAAGAAGATGTTGACAAAGTTGTTAAGCAACATGAAATTGTTGACAATGTTCTTCCACAACCTGAAGATGTTAACCGTGAAGTCATCGAATCCGATGTGGAATGGTTGCGGGACAAAAAATCTTCTGAAAGCAATGATGAAGATGGAGAGTATGAGGGAAAGCAACAAGATCATGGAACTAATAACAATGATGAAATTAGTGATGTGGACGACAAGTTTGACCAACTAGGAGATGTTCATTCTGAAGAATATAGGCAAGAGATTTCCCTTGATAGGACCCTAATTGGTACATTTTAGTCTCCTTCTACTAATGGGAAAATGACATTAGGGAATGGTTTGGTGTTTGAGGATGTGCATCAGTAAAGAGAAGTGCTAATGGAATATATAATTCAAGAAGACTTTAAAATCATTAGATTGAAAAATGAGAAATCTAGGGTGACAGTTGTGTGTGTTGATGATGATTGCCCTTGGAGGATTCACGCATCACTATTGTCGGATAGGGTTACTTACAAGATTAAAACATATAATGGTTTACATACTTGCATTAGGCAGTCAAAAAATAGAGAAGCAACATCTGATTGAATTGGAAAGAAACTTGAAACAAAGTTAAAGGAAGATCCACACATGTCCTATGCAAGCATGAAAGCTAATTTGATGAAAAAGTATGGAATTGAGCCTAATACAACCATGCATTTATACCGAGCAAAGAGGAAGGTTGTTGAGGAAAGCAAGGGTGCCTACGCCAAATCATATAACTTAATTTCAGCTTGGGCTAAACTTGTTAGCGAGACTAATCCGGGAAGTGTCATGAAGTTGTAGCTTAAGCCTGTGATTGGAAAAAATTTGGAGTTTAAGAGACTTCTTTTTGTGTTTAGATGCAATAAAAAAGGAGTTTGTCATGGATTGTAGGCCATGGTTTGGGATATATGGATGTCATCTTAAGGGGCCTTTTGGGGGATAATGTTATCTGATGTGGCAATTGATGATAACAAGGGAATGTTCCAATTTGCAATGACTATTGTTGAGATTGAGTGCATTGATTCATAGAGGTTTTTTTTTGAGCTGCTGAGAGATGCATTCGATACTATGCCAAAGTGGAGATACAATGGTGGTCCACTAACAATTATTTCGCATCAAAAGAAGCTAAGATATCATATTGTTTTCTATCTACGTTGATATTTTTATTGTATTTCTGAATAGTCAGTTATAGGTTTTTCTTCATAGGGATTGGCAAGTGTTGTCGTTGATATTTTCCCCTATTCAAAGCATAGGTAAGATATCATATTGTTTTGAATGCATTTTATATTGTGTTGTTGCTTGAAGTCGTGCTTACATATGTATTTAACAATAAGAACAAACAAATATGCAGAGGCTTGTGTAAAAAAAAAGGTTAATAGTGTAATACTCTTAAAGTTTAAGGGAGGTTAGTGTAACTTTTTCAATTAAAAAAAAGAATTAAGGATAAAAAAAAAATTTCATAGTTATGAGGCCATGTGTTAGTCACATGTCTATTAAAAATTAAATAGTCTATTAACGTGGGGGGATATCAATGTAATGTAAGCAAATTTTAGGGGAGGTTTGTATTATGTTTGGAAATATGCATGGGACAATGTAATACTCTAAAAGTTCAGGGGGTAGATGTAATTTACCATATCTTATTTATAGAAGATAAGACACTAAACCACGTGTGATGAAGGGTTATATTGAATTAGATAATTAGTTTTTTGTTCTCTATAATCTAAAACCATTGATGAAGTATCTGCCACATATAAACATTGAAATATGAAAACAAATCTGATTCAATTAAGTATTTATTCATGTTGTCAATATTGGTCCATATCGTGTCACTGGGAAGTATCCTCCTTCTTTGTAAGGAGGAAAATATGGAGGATTACAAATGGGAAGTTGGAACGCTATTTCAGACTAGGGAACAATTCAAGGATACAATACATGCATATGCTATTCATTCTGGTAGAGACTTGAAGATAAAAAAATGGACAAAAGGAGGGTAAGAGTTATATGTAAAGAGGGGTGTGAGTGGATGGCATATTGTGCTAGGCTGGCTGAAGAAGACACATGGCAATTAAGAAAGATTATTGATGTCCATAATTGTGAGATAGAATGGAGGGTTAAAATGTTTAGTGTCAAATGGTTAAGTGAGAAAATTCAAGAGGATGTGAAGGTAATCTAAATATCAAACTAAGTGCTATTAAAGATAGAGCTCAAAGAAAGAGAAACATGGGGATTACCAAGTCAAAGACACAAAGGGCAAGAAAGAGAGCTATGGACCTGGTTGATGGTGAATTCAAAGAACAATATAAGAGGTTATGGGACTATGGGCATGATTTGTTAAGATCAAATCTTGGTAGCACAATTATGATTCATGTGGAAGAACCACTCCTTACTATGGAGAATCAACAAGAACAAGACTCTGTAAGGATTCATAAGGATGTATACATGTTTTGGTGGATGCAAGGAGAGTTTCTTGAAAAGTAGACCCGTCATAGGGTTGGATGGGTGCTTCTTGAAAGGCTCATATGGGGGGGGAAATTCTTGCTGCAAATGAGAGGGATCCCAATGATCAAATGTCCCTATTGCTTTGGCAGTGATTGAGGGAGAGACTAGGGAGTCATGGATATGGTTTTTAAAATTGTTGACTGATGACCTTGGTGGACCAGCAATTTGTAAGACATGCACTTTCATGTCAGACCAACAAAAGGTATTTATTACGTGTATAATGGGCTTTTCCCATTGGGCTTCCTTAATTGTTATTTACCCAAGCTTGTTACATAGATAAGTCTAGTTAGTTTTTCTGTTAATCTTATCTATCAATTAGTTTTTCTGTTACAGTAGCCTTTGTTATGTATATATTATGTACATTACTCTTGAATCAATTGAGTTGATCATTTCCTTTCAGTGAACATCTTTGAGTGAATTATGCTTTCTTTCTTCTTTCGGGTGATACCTAATATGGTATCAAAGCTCATATAGAGCTCTGGTTCATTGACGGTTCTTCATCCCAACTGCATTCTTTCCTCCTCACTGTTTTTGATCGACCATGGCAGCTCCTGCTCAAACCTTCGTCCAGAACCAGAGCTCCGATCACCTGATAAATTCGTAGAATCCCTTGTTTTTACATCCCAGCGATAACCCCTCATTCGTGCTTGTCACTCCATCTCTCACTGAGAAGAATTACCATGACTGGATCAGAGACATGACCTGTGCCCTTGAATCCAAGAACAAGGAGCGTTTTGTTGATGGCTCTTTCCCCTCGCCACCAACCTCTGGTCCATTGCACGATGCGTGGAGAAGATGTGATCGCATGGTGAAATCTTGGCTAATGAGATCCATGACGCCAGCAATCGCTCGATCTGTTAGCTGGTTCCATACCTCCGCTGAAATCTGGAGAGACATCCACGATCGCTTCTCTCACAGTGACAAATTTCGAATCACTGATTTACAAGAAGATATTCATAATTGCAAACAGGGAGATTCCACTATCTCTGATTACTTTACACACCTTAAAAATATTTGGAAAGAATTGGAAATGTTTCAATGTGCCCTAATTTGTAGTTGTAACAGTGTTTGCAGCTGTGGCATTTTGCTCAAAATTAAGAAAGAACGTGAGGATGATTACATCATCAAATTTCTCCAAGGGTTGAATGAAGAATTCTCACAGGTTCGTTCTCAAGTTATGATGATGGAACTCATGCCATCACTCTCGAAGACCTTCTCTCTTGTTCTTCAACAGGAACGCGAATTCGGCGCACCTTCTCCTCCAGTTTCCAATTTTGTTCCAGATTCTGCTGCTTTTGTCACTTTCGCAAATGAAAACTCTAAACCCTCTTCATTCCAGAAAGGGGGACAAGGGAATTTGCGAAACAATGGTCAAGGCAATCGCAATAACAATGGTGGGCGTGGAAACAAACTCTGCACTCACTGCAAGAAAACAAACCATACAATCGATACTTGCTTCTATCTTCATGGATTTCTTGAAGGATACAAAACAAGAAATAAAAATCCCTCCAAACCTGCTGTTAATCTAACTGAAGTGGACTCAAATGCAACTACTCAGGCTGCTGTTCCTGAAGGCAATTCTCAGCAAGACCAGATTAGTTTTCTGAAGGAGCAGTATCAGCAAATTTTAGCCCTTCTTCAGCATCCCAAAGATCCCTCCTCTGCTAATGTGGTCCAATCTTCCCTGATCAACACTATGACATGTATACACTCTTCCTTTCCCTTTTGGATTTTGGACAGTGGAGCCATTGACCATATATGTCCCAACAAAGCTCTTTTTACATCGATTCATTCCATAAAACCTATTCCTATAAGACTACCTGATAACACCACCATATATGCTAAGTTCTTTAGGACCATACAATTAGGCAAATTAATCCTTACCAATGTTCTGTATGTCCCAAAATTCAATGTTCACTTGATTTCCATTCCCAAGTTGACTGATGATCCAAAATATGTGATTGCTTTTTCCAATAACCTTTGTTTCATTTTGCAGCACACACCATCAAGGATGACTGGTCTAGCTAGAAAACAGCATGGCCTCTTCTATTTTCTCAACTGTGATAATTTGGACACTATTACTGAACTGAATTCTTTTCCTGTTTCTCAGTATAATTCTGCTAATAATATCAATACTTCTCTGTTATGGCACATGAAGTTAGGACATTTATCTAATAAAGTCATGAAGCATATTTCTGTTCAACATCCTGACATTCCTTTTCATTCTTTTTGTGCATGTGATGTCTGTCATTTTTCAAAACAGAAACGTTTACCATTTCCACACAGTAGCAGTAAAAGCACCAAACTCTTTGAACTAATACATGTTGACATATAGGGACCCTTAGGCACCACTTCCATAGAAGGACACAAGTACTTCTTAACTGTAGTTGATGATTTTAGTAGGTACACTTGGATACATCTCTTAAAACTTAAATATGATGTTAGAAAGGTTCTTGAAAAGTTTATCTTGATGATTGAAAATCAATTTGACATTAGGTTAAAATGCATACGGCTAGACAACGGTAAGGAATTTCTCATGCATGACTTTTATGATAAGAAAGACATTATTCATGAAACTACTTGTGTTGAGTCCCCACAACAAAACGGGATTGTTGAACGCAAACACCAACATATTCTAAATGTTGCTCGTGCTTTGCTCTTCCAAGCTAATCTTCCCGGACATTTCTGGTCTCATGTTGTCCGATATTCTATTCACATCATTAATATGTTACCAACTTCTTGTTTGTCTCATCGTTCCCCCTTTGAACTTGTTTTTAACAGCAAACCTGATTACACTAAACTAAGGGTTTTTGGCTGTCTTGCTTTTGCTAACATCATTTCTTCTGGCAGGAACAAACTACAAAGAAGGGCATCCAAGTGCATTTTTCTTGGTTTTCAACTTGGGGTCAAGGGCTATATTCTTTACAATTTGCATTCTCAGTCTTTATTGATATCTAGGGATGTCATGTTTTATGAGTTTCATTTCCCATATCATATTAGCTGCACACCTTCATCCATACTGCATTCTAACATTGATTCACAGCATCAACAAACTACTACTGCTACTTTTTCTGATCCCTTTCCTGATTTTAGCATCACACAAACAAATGATTTGTTTTTGCATAATAACAACCATGCATCTGTCCCTACTGCTACTACTGAAACTATTGCTACTGATATTATTGCATCTTCTTCTAATAATACTGAGAATCTCTCTTCTGTTCCAGTAATTAGTACTCAAATAAATCAGCCTACGAGGTCTTCTACTAGAACAACACGTCCACCTATTCGTTTTCAGGATTACTATTGTGAAACCCTTGCCTGTTCTACCTCTGTTCCTGTTTCTACTTATCCTATGCAATCATATCTTTCATTTTCCAACTGTTCTGATTCTCACAAGTCTTTCTGTTTTTCTATCTCTTCTAACATTGAGCCATCCACATTTAAGGAGGCCAATCAACAAGTTTGCTGGCGAGAGGCTATGATGGCTGAATTACATGCTCTTGACGTCAATCAAACCTGGACCCTTGTTGACTTGCCCAAAGGACAGCGCCTTGTTGGTTGCAAATGGGTCTACAAGTTAAAATACAGACCTAATGGAGACATAGAGAGATACAAGGCAAGACTCGTGGCTAAAGGATATACCCAAACCGAAGGGGTTGATTACTTCGAAACTTACTCCCCCATTGCCAAATTGACCTCTGTTCGTATTCTTCTCGCATTGGCAAGTTCTCACAACTTGTTCTTACACCAGTTAGACGTGGACAACGCCTTTCTTCATGGCAATTTAACAGAAGAGGTCTATATGAAGCCACCACCAGGTCTTTCCCTTCCCAAGCCTAACCTTGTTTGTAAATTGAGAAAATCTCTCTATGGTCTAAAACAGGCTTCACGACAGTGGAATCAGAAACTCACTGTAGCTTTGATATACATGGGGTACCTACAAAGCTTTGCTGATCCATCATTGTTTGTGAAGAAAACTGCTTCCTCCTTCACTGCCCTGTTAATTTACGTTGATGATGTGGTTTTAACAGAGACTAATCTTGAGGAAATATCTGTTGTAAAGTGTTATCTTCACAAGTGCTTCCGCATTAAAGATTTAGGACCACTCAAGTTTTTTCTTGGACTTGAAGTGGCTCGTTCGAAGTCTGGTATTCTCTTGAATCAGCACAAATACTGCTTAGAACTAATTGCAGAACACGGGTTCACTGGTTGCAAACCAGCAAGCACCCCTGTTGATCCTGCTACAAAATTGCTTCTTGATGATGGTGAATTGCTACCTGACCCTACTCTATATCGATGTCTCATTGGTCGCCTTCTATACCTCACCAATACATGTCCAGATTTGAGCTTTATTATCTAGCAACTTAGTCAGTTTGTCGCTGCTCCTCGTCATCCCCACATGATGGCTGCTATGCGTGTTATTCGCTATTTGAAAGGTGCTCCTGCATTGGGATTATTCTATCCTTCTAACACTGATTCCAGAATTAAAGCCTTTGCTGATTCAGATTGGGCAACATGCCCAAATACCAGAAAATCTGTAACAGGTTTTTGTGTTTTCATTGGTAAATCATTAGTTTCATGAAGATCTAAAAAGCAATCCACTGTGTCTCGTTCCTCCAGTGAAGCAGAATACAGGGCCTTAGCATCTTTGGCTTGCGAACTGCAGTGGCTTCGGTACATTGCTGCAGATTTACAAATTCAGCTTCCTCGCCCATATTCTGTTTTCTGTGACAACCAATCCGCCATACATATTGCCAAAAATTCCTCCTTCCATGAGCGCACAAAGCATATTGAGGTGGATTGCCATTTCATTCGAATCAAGATCCAGGAAGGCCTTATTCACTTGTTTCATGTAAAGTCTTCTTCTCAGCTCGCGGATCTGTTCACCAAAGCTCTCCATGCCCGCTTCTTTACTGATGGCATCTCCAAGCTTGGTCTCCTCAACATCCATAGCCCAGCTTGAGGGAGGGTATTACGTGTATAATGGGCTTTTTCCATTGGGCTTCCTTAATTGTTATTTACCCAAGCTTGTTACATAGATAAGTCTAGTTAGTTTTTCTATTAATCTTATCTATCTATTAGTTTTTCTGTTACAGTAGCCTTTGTTATGTATATATTCTGTACATTACTCTTGAATCAATTGAGTTGATCATTTCCTTTCAGTGAACATCTTTGAGTGAATTATGCTTTCTTTCTTCTTTCGGGTGATACCTAATAGTATTTGATTTTTATGTTGATTATGTACCTATTGTTTGTTTTTTCATAATGATTAAAAACTAATGTATTTGGTTTTTAATTGTAACATGGTTTATTGCAAGCTATTGATGAATTGTGTTTTGGTGTAAATCAATGATTTTGTGTTAGGCATCTCTACAGTAATATTAGGAAACGTTTCCTAAGAAAGCAGTTGAAAGAACTAATGTGGAGAGATGTTATGTCAATATACCCTTAGGAATGGGAGAAACACATGAGGGAGATGAAGATAATTAATGAGAAGGCTTACAAATACTTAATCAAGATATCCCCTCGATTCTAGAGCAAATCAGTGTTTACATCCAATGCCAAGTGTAATGTGTCGGTCAACAACATGTCGGAGACGTTTAACTCTGTTATTGTGGGGCCAAGTCACAAACCAATTGTGACCATGATGGAGGAAATTCGTGCATACCTCATGAAGAGGTGGGTTGATAACAGAAACAAAGTTGCAAGCTACAATGGGTCAATTATGCCAAACATTTTCAAAAAGATTAAGAAACTAAATGACCAAACAAAATGGTGGATTCCTAGGTAAACACCTATACTTTTAAGTTTGTATATTGACCCTTGTTTGGATGTTTTAAGTTTGTAGCCTAGTCTCTATTTGGATGTTTTAAATTGGTCCCAATTTTAATTTATTATATGTATGTTGATATATCAGTTTCTCTTATATAGTATCATAGACTCTTAGGTACATTAAATGAACAACAGGATGTTTCTGTTAGTCCATGTTTGGATGTTTTGAATTGGTCTTTTTTTTAAGTTAGTCCATGTTTTAAGTTTCCGTTCAAGTTTCAAATTAGCCCTTGTTTTCATGTGTGTAATTGTATCCTGCATATTATGGATGATAACCAGAATTTCATGTC
The DNA here is from genome assembly GCA_037177725.1 of Cyamopsis tetragonoloba. Taxonomy (NCBI): domain Eukaryota; kingdom Viridiplantae; phylum Streptophyta; class Magnoliopsida; order Fabales; family Fabaceae; genus Cyamopsis; species Cyamopsis tetragonoloba. Next base: position 47,265,907 of record CM074122.1, on the reverse strand, counting down.
CTCATGTCGTTCGTTGCATGAACTATATGAAGCTGAAGCCAAATTTCATACCAATATACTATAGGAAGGAGGCATATGTTACAATATATAACTCCATAATATACCCTACAAATGGACCAATCTCTGGCGTGTGACATCCTTCCACCTCCAATCAAAAAGTAGTTAGGGAGACCTAAAAAACGCAGAACTAAGGACCCTAATGAAGACCCAAGAAGAGTCAGCAAGGATGGGATGCCACAAAATGCAAAATCTGTGGCAAGACTAGACACAACAAAAGATCATGCCCTAACAAGCCATCAAGAGATGAAGCACCTTCAAAACAAGAGGGTTTAGAGACTCAACCCACTTAGTAGCAACCAACCACTCAACAGTCATGCACTACTCAATAACCAACTACACGAAAGCCACGTGTTTTTAGGATGAAACTTCCAACAAGAAGGGCAACGAAGAAGGCATAGCTTATTCATGATTATGGATTTCTATGTTTAGGAATGACTGCTTTTTGGTTATCAAAATAATTGTATTTGGGTAATTAGCATTGGATTTGTTTTGATTTTGGCTATCAAGCTTCCAATAAGTACTCTATTTATACTTATTGTGTTTGGTTCTATTTTTTTGGAGTCAAATGGTGACATTGTCTATTTATGCTATTATGAACTAGTTATTTGTTTCCTATTTGATCTTGTTATAATATTATTCTATTTTTTAATTGTTCTCTGTTTTTTAATTCTTCTCTGTTTTATAACCAAAATTGTGTGGAATGGGTAAAATTAGTTACAAGTTTCTAGCTCCAAAAATGAATTCAATTGGTGTCTTGATTTCAAATTGAGGCTCAAGACCATTATTATATTGGACGTGTTTTCAGAATTACTTTGACCTAATTTAACTTGGTTTGATTTGTCATTTCATTTTCTTCTTGCATTTGTTTTTTATTCTTCATCTTTTAATTTACAACAAATGTCTTTAGTTGGATAGTCTTTTATGTATGAAGTAGATCTACCATAAGTATCCAAATGAACCTATATTAATTAACAAAAAAGCTTTCACTATGTCAATAAAATAGTATAACAGCTAAAGTGAAAAAATGATATAACCTATACCAGTGAAAATGCATGACTATAAGAAAGTTACTCTTCAAAAAATGGCAACATTGAGTACAGAGAGACGGAAGACCAAGTGCTCCCTTTACACCTCAAAATTCATTAACCTTAAAATTTTTAACGTTGAAGACAAAATAAGAATTTTAATCTTTCAAATTTATAGGGATGGAGCTTGATGTGAGGGGATATTTTGATGAACAAATCGAACACAAATAAAATATTAAGCACAATAGAAATTCATCAACCGAATAATCAAATTATATTCCCATAATAATGTGGCAATACTGAAATTACAGATGTTTTATTACATTTTTCTAGCCACGTCTGTTTCCCCCAATTTTCAACAACATTACAATAAGGAACACATTTATCAAAAGACTTAAAGCTAAAATAAAGTTAACAATCTTCATCATCTTCCTTAAGCGGTTAACAAAAAAATTCAGAGACAAAATCTTCCTCCTTTGGCGTAGAATTACTAGCTCCCTCTTATCATCAAGGTTTTCTTGATACCACTGAAAGAATCGACACTTTTCTCCAAACTGGGTTTAATCACAAGGAGAAATTAAATGTAAGAACTTGTAATAGAGAATGTGCGAATGGCTTAAATGAAATCTTACACATCTATGTTATGGGTGTTCAAAATGACCCAAACTGATACAAACCGGCTAAACCGAATAGCAAAACCAAAAACCGAACAAACCAAAAACCGAAAAACTGAATACCTAAAAAACCACAATTTTTTTATCAGAATGGTTCAAATTTCAGATCCTCTAAATCAAACTGAGTCAAACCGAACTTTTATATACTCATCCAAAATCTTCAAGAAATCGAAATATTACTCATATGTATTCTATTAAATATTTAATAAAATTAACATAATCACTAATATTTTCATAATTTTATAATGTGAATATTATCTTAATATTATAACTTTATGTTTTTATCACTTTTTCAATTAATTTAAAATTAGATTTAATCTCTTTTTATTCTATACTTGCATTTTTTTTGTCTAAATATATGTTATACGGCTCTAGAATGATTTTTCGAGTCCGAATTTTATGCGTAGCACACATATTATGTGTTATAAAAATAACAAGTTGAAAACTGAAAAATCGAACCAAACCACACCGCAAACAAAAAAACTAATCGGATCAGATGGCTTAATCCTCCAAAACTGATCCAAATCGCACTGCAGACACCCCTGTTGATAATTCACCTGGAAGGCAAAAAACTTCTTTCCCGTGTTCTGGTTCCTATTAGTGGAAATCGACACGAACAACGACCCTATCTCCACAATCACACAAGAGCGCATCTTGAATAACACGCGAACCATGCCTTGATGAACTTTGAGAATCCATTGAAACTTCTTATTTTGAGAGATTTGGGTTTGAGCATGAACCCTAGAAAGGCAAAATTTTGCCCCAAATCCCCATCTTAGGTCCCCAAAATTTTGATTTTCCCTTTTGTTTTTTTAGCCACTTAATGAAATGGTGTTATTTCATGTAAGAGAGGTCAGGTCAACAAAAGTTCACAGTGTTAAGTCCAGGCTAGCATGTGCCGTTAGGATTTGGAAGGCATCTGACAAAAGGGAAAATGTTGGACCAAAAATGTAAATGTAAGAAACCAAATTGAATCAAATGAAACGTATAGGACCAAATTTATACTTTTTTGCAAAATGTAAGGAACCAAAACAATATTTCGACCATTATTAAATTATTACATAATTACATAATAATTTACTAAATTATACTCCAAATATACATGAATTGTACGCAAATAAATACTCCCTCCATTCCTATTCAAATGTCCATAGAGAGAAACTCATACATGTTAAGGAATACGATGATTGCACTTGTTTTTATCAAAATAATTAGTAAACTTCCTATAATACCCTTCTATATTTTTTCTAGCCTCATTTATTTGATTACACTATCTCTCCTCATTTATTTAAGTACACTATCTCTCCTCATACATTCTTCTTGTATTTGCAATTCTCTCTAAAGTTGATAATTAATGACAATTATCATGCTTTATTCTCACCTATTCCAGATCTCATACGTACTCTTCCCATAGCTTCTTGATTAATTATGGAGTAAATAAAAAACTGAATAGTTTATGGTTTCCCACCAAAACAAAAAATTAAAATTTCTTCAAAACATTTGAGTTTCCCTCTAAATTGTCTCAGGAACATTAGTGATTCTTTAGCATATATAGGTATAGGTATGTGTTAAATTCAATTGCACCATTGTCTTCCCAAAATTAAAATGGCTTTAAATATAGGGTTAATATTTGAAGTAGACTTAAATATTGAAGTTCCTGAAGTCTCAAATTCAAATTTTAAGAGTCAAAGTGCTCAACAAATTGTAGCTTCAGAAGAAATTCGTATGATTGATTTAAATGATGATCTAACAAAAAGTTATGCTTTTGATCTTAATGTGAATCTAAATCATTCTGAAATGTCCGGTCACATGTTAATGGATCCTAATACTACATTGGAGGCTGACACAAATTGTGACGAGGCCACCGAAAGGAATAATGGTTGTGATGAAGCCACTGAAAGAAATAATGGTTGTGATGAAACCACTAAAGAGAATATTGGTGCGTGCCTCTCTTTTTTAAATTTTTTTATGAACTTAGAATTGCTAAAGCTTTTCTTTTATCAACTTAGGATTCAAACAATAACATTAAATTTCGCCAATCAAACCGTTAAGTTGAAAGTTCTCAATAAATAGATTAATTATACAAAGTTATACGTAATTTCGAGATGTGTTGATATTTTATCGATATACCTCAAGTTAACGAATAATTCACATTTTAAAATACAAGTAAATGTGGCTATTAAGATGACATATCTAGTAATGTTCAATTTCTTTTTAAATTTGATATATACAATAATCATGAAAAAAACTTTCAACTTAACGATTTGATTGGCGAAATTCAATGTCGATGTTGAGTTATGAAGCGGAGTAAGTATCCCAAGACTTACTCCTAGACTAAGCGGATCCTCACCCTTTATTTTAATTTATTGTAGTCCCTTATGTTGTGTTCTTTGAGTCAATTGGTCTCTCTTGTTGATTCTCTTTGGTCGCTTATGTTGATTTTCTTTAGCCTCTTTGATAACTCAGTTATACAAAGTTATCAATTGACTCAAAAGATACAAGACAAAGGAACAAGCTAAAAATATTCTCCAACATAAAAGACTAAAAGTATATTTTAACCTTAATTAATTTATTCATTTATGCTTTTAATTTTTATCTTAGGAATTTTTTAGGAGTATCTTATATTTATGCTTTTGATTTCAGTTACTAGGGTTGAAATGCTTGTATTTATATTCTTTTGATCTTTAAAATATTTATACTTTTAATTTATGTTTATATTTCACATTTGAATGCTTTTATTGTTTATGTTATCAATTTTTTAAATTTATTTAGTAAATCACGTGTAAGTGTTGTTTAACTATTCTTTTTTCAAATGATTGAAAAATATGGGTGCGGTAGATATTAAAGTAGTAGAAAATGTATCTCATCAAAAGTAATTTAAGACATTGAACAATGAGGAGCACAAAGTCATATATGGTGTTTTACAACAAAAAAGTAACAATAGAGAACTAAAAAAAAGAGTAAAAGTATTCCTGGCTTTTTCATTTTCAATTTCTAAGAAAACAAATCAATGTATATGAAAAAGCCGAAAGAAAAATGTTAAGGAAGTGTATATGAGATTAATAACAAAATGTGAACGTAAAAGAGTTCAAATTCACCGTGATAAATTTCGTGAAATTCCCATGTCTCGACGGACAAGCATTCATTTATTAGCATGTTCCTTGAATGCAAACACAACTTCAGTGTTTCGGCTTCTAAAATCAGGTGATATTCAATGTCATTCAAATGCTATAAAATCGATGTTGAAAGAAGAAAATAGAAAATCTCTATTGCAATTTTGCTTGTCCATGTTTGAAGATAATAGCATATCACATGATCCTCCATTCAAAAGCATGCATAACATTGTTTTCAATGATGATAAATGATTTTATATGACAAAGTAATCTAAGAATTTTTATTTACTACTTGATGAAGAAGATCCACATCGTACTTGTACCAACAAAAATTTCATCATCAAAGTAATGTTTTTGGCTGAAATTGCATGTGAGAGATTTAATCAAGAAGGAAATAAAGTGTTCTCGGGAAAAATTGGTGTTTTTTCATTTGTTACTAGGGAACCAGCTAAAAGGACAAGTGTTAACAGAGTTGTCGAAACTTTTAAGACAAAAGCAATGACATCAGTAATTAAAAAATCATGAGGTCTTTTTTTATTGAAAAGGTCCTACCAGCTATTCAAAGAGGATTGGCCAAGGGAAGATTTAGGGTGTTCAATATTTATCCAATAGAATAATGCAAGAACACATATTCCTAAGTATGATGTTGAGTTCTAGCAAAGAATTATGCGAGATGAGTTTGATATCCGTTTAACGTGTCAACCTCTAAACTCTCCAAATCTAAATGTGCTTGATCTTTGATTTTTTAGTGTCATTCAATCAATGCAGCACATGGAAGCACCCAAAACCATTGATCAACTTGCTAGCGTTGTGGAGAAATCATTTGAAATTTTTTCTACAGAGAAATCCAAAGTTCCAATGAATATAAAATTCCACATATTAAAAAAGAAGGCCTACAAAGAGCCAGCAAACTCCTACTCAACTGAAATGTGATCTGGCACTAGTGCAACAAGTTTTGAATCATTTAAATGATGATAATTCTAATTAATATAGCCTATTGTAACTGTGTTGTAGTCAAATTATTGATGTTAAGTGAAATTGGCTTAAAATTTGGTTTTGTTTTCCCAATTCATATTTTCATAGTAGTTTTTTTTTCAAGTTTAATTATTTTCTCCTAGTTTTGTAGGAATATTATGCAACAATAGACTAAAGTTTGATATCCATCATTTTTTATATCAGTTGGCAAATTGTCATTTGCCAACGTTCAGCCTCGTTGAACTCTTATTGTGACTCCCTCCTAGTTTTAACATTCATAACATTTACCTAACAAAACATTTTTTCTGTACCCTGACGACTCACATGTCACATTAAACTTTGAATATTTTCATATACTAGTACTACTTCGATTTAGTGAAATTGATGTGCAAGACTCTTATTTTTTGGCTTTATTGCAAAAATCCCAACACTTTTAATAGATAAACAAATTAATAACATGGATTTACCCCAACACTAGTAAGAAAAAAAAAAGCAATGCACCTGTAAGTATTATTGCAAATTGCCATATACCATTGTTGGAACTAAGTGATGACATGCACAAATGACACGACGTAATATTAGTGGTGAGACATGTCTTCACTTCACAAATGATGTGCATGAGACATGATCTAAGAGTATTTTTTTAAAAGAGTGGTGTTATTTACCATACCACCATAACTCAAGTTAAACAAAAAAAATTTAATAAAAATATTTTTTTTTGTTGAACAAGATGTGGTGTTATAGTGAATAGTAATAGAACATTAATAATTTTTTTTTATGAAATTAATCATCCATATGCAATTAGTAGATGAACACATAATTTCCATCCTAAAATGTTCTTGAAAAGGAAGTAAACAAATTCATTTTTTATATCCATTCAACCGAACAAAATCTAACTGCTTCACAGCTCAAACAAAAACTAAAAAAGATAGAACAAAAAAAAACATTGAATGATCCTTGCAATACACTACTCTTAAAAAAATGTAGGATAACAAAGTTTCAGCATTGTGTTAACTTCTTCTTGAATCTCTTTCTCCTTAGCATCTTTCAGCCATTCATCATGAAGTTCTTCATTCAAATCAAAATCAAAACCATTAAACTTGAAATTTCTTGGTTCTAGTGGTGGTTCTTTTAAGCCAAAACCCTAGTGCAATTGAAGCAGAGTTTTCTAGTGTTTGAATATTGCTCTCTTGATGTGCATTAGAAGTGGATGATACAACTTCATCACTGTTATTTTTGTTGAAGTCCAAAGAGTCTTCAACTATTTTCACTTTACCACTATCATCTTTGTTGAAGTCTAGAGAGTCTTCAACTATTCCAACTTTATCACTGTTGTCATTGTTGATGTCTAGAGAATCTTCAGCTATTTCCACTTTATCATTGTTGTCTTTGTTAAAGTCTTCAAAATCTTATACTCTTTCAACTTCATCAACATCACTGTAGTCTATAGAGTCCTCAACTATTTCCACTTCTTCCTCTTTCAAAGATGCTTAACAATCTTCTTCAACCATTGTGATTGACTCATTCCTTTTATATTCTTTTCTCACCGTAAAGGGCAGTAATAGAGTCCCTTTATATGCTTTATATCTATTTGGTTTCTTTATATTGGTTGAATTTTTAATAAGTGTACTTTATCCCATGCTAATGGTATATTTATTTGATTGAAATGGTGGTGGATTAATAATTATGCACTTGAATCAACATAGGGGTATGACTCGAAAAAATGTAATTAATATCGTCTTGAATTTTTAAGACAAATAAATGGGAATAATCAAATTTTCTCTATATGGACAATTAAATAGGAATGAGGATTAATTGAAAGGGGGTAAATGCCAAATGGGGAGGGGTTTCCGGGTTGAACCATTAAGAGTGTGTTTGAATTAATTGTGAAAATAAGCTATAAAAAAGAATCAATTATCAAAGACATAATCGATTTTTATTTGGATAGATTTGCTATCAGAAACGATTTTTAAGATAATTTTAAATTATAAAAAGCAATTTTAAAGTTTTTTTGAAGGTAGGTTATAGCGTACCCCAGTTTGACATATGGTGTATCTAAACATCACTAACGCGACCTATAACAACCTATTTTGTAGATTGTTTTTGTTCAACAAAATCACTGTTATATGCCCTAAAGATTTCTAATTGATGAAAAGTATTTGCATGAGATGTCCCTTTCGAAAATACCAAACTTGACTAAATCAAAATGACAAAAAAGCATGTTCTTTGAATATTCCCTATCATTGCACCTGATTATTGTTAAATTTCAACCCCTTCATATTAGCTCATAATATTTATTTGCAACATTTTATTTAATGATATTTACCCATTTTAAAAATTGTTCCTACTTAAAACTATTTAATAAAAGTTTTCCTAATTGAAAGTTTTCTTATTTAATAAAATCTAAAAAAATAAATGCATAAATTTTATTATTTTTAAAAATTTTGTTCATACTAACAAACTTTTAAATTACTTTACTATTTAAAATATCGTAAAATCATAAAATTTATTTACATTCGTCAACCCAATTTATTCTATCATTCAATAGTAACCTAACTCTTGTCAATAACGTATACCGATGATTGACTCCTTCAATCCTAACTGCTGACTAGGGGTGTTCGTAATTTAGTTTAGTTCAGTTTTGAGGGGTATGACCATCTGATCCGATTAAGTTACTCTTTTTTTATTTGGTTTGGTTCGGTTGGTTTTACCAAAGAAATCCAATCAGATCTTTTTATGTTTTGATTGGGCTAATTTTTAGTTTTTAACTTTGTATCAATTATAAACAAAAATAAACATAAAACTATACATTGAATAAAATATAAAAAATATAGAATAAAAGTCAACAAAAAATATTTCTTTAGAATAAAAAGAGATGGAATTCAATTTTAAATTGATCGAAAAGTAATAAAATTACCCATATATAATATTGACAATATATTTACATTATAAAATTATGTGAAACATAAATTACGGTGTTAATTTTATTTAAGTATTTATAAGTATAAGTATGAGTAATATTGTAATTTTATAAAAATATTGTATGAGTATATAAAGTTTGGTTTAAGTTAGTTTGGTTTGGTTTGACGAAGGGGATCTAAAATTTGAACCAATCCAAAAAGAAAATTTGTTTTTTTAGTTTTAAGTGTTCGGTTTTTCAATTCAATTCGTTTGGTGGTTTGGTTTGGTTTTGAATATTTAATTAATTAATTTCTCTATAAATACAACGTATCTTAATCTCATTATAAATTAGAGTGAAATAATAAAAATAATTATGTGTTACTCCACCATGTTTTTTCAACAACTGCTATCAGAGTGGTTCGATCCGTCTTGACCCGTTTCTATCGTTATTTTGCTGCTGAGTTCCTAAATTATGGAATTTTTTTTTTGTTATCGGTAAATTTCCTACCTTCAGTTTGTCACGTTCCTGAAATGGAACCTTTAGTTTGTCATCAATATATTAATTTCTATCTTAGCCATTGAAAGTTCTCTAATACTTCCCGTAGTAAAAAAATTATTATCGTTGTGAAACGAGATCGAGGAGGAGAAGCGAAGTGCTATGAACCGCCGATCGTTGTTATCGTCATTGAGTAGTAAATGAGATTGAGGAGATGCAAAGAACTATGAAACTCGGCCGTTGCTATCGTTGTTACTTTTTGGAATGAGACTCGAGGAGACATTGAAAGAAGATCATGGAGGCCCATAAAAAATTTTGGTCAAAGACTTCTCGAAACTATGAATCCGGTCGTTATCATTAGGATAAGTTGATAAAGCAACACAAATGATCGGTGTAGTGTTTTAATATAGTGTTTTTTTTCCAAGTTGGACGTGAAAAAAATGCACTTCCAACTTAAGGGGAGTGTTAGAAATAATATTTAATTGGTTATTAATAAGATTATTTAGTTACAGATAAATTAATTATTAGATATTAGTCAAAGTTAATTATGAAGTTTAGAGTCAATTAGTGTTGATAAGATTAAAAAGGTCTATCAATTAGTTAATTTTGAATATTTAATTATTTAATTTCCTCTATAAATATAATGTATCTTAATCTCATTATAAGTGAGAGTAAAATAATAAAAATTCTTTTGTGTTACTTCACCGTATTTTTCCAACAATAAGTCCACTTTTCTCCCGGCTAACTGGTCATCTATGTTAACCAACCAATATTTTTATAATATATCAAACAGCTCAGACATGCTGGTGTCAATATAAAATATAACTTTTGTGAAAAAAAAATTTAATCTAAATACACCCTAAGCACCATCATGTTGGTGCCATTATCGTTCTAAAGTTGCTTTTATGGTCCACCATTGGCAATATGGCGTATGGTTCGCCATTCAACACTAGCCGTCTGATATAATATTTTATTATTCAATGAAAATGATGAAACGGAACATACCGACAGAGATGGTAAAATGCTTTTGTTTAAGTTAATTTCAAATGAATCCCTCAATTTGACTTTACTGTTACGTTAATAATTTTCAAATGATTGCATAATATATTACGAATTGTTAAAAATTAATGAAAAATCTGAATAAAGTTAATGAGATTGTGAAATAATAATAGTTTATTAAATACAATAGATAGTAGCGGTCAAACGAAAATTTATTAGAAAAGTTTTAGTAATGATTTTTATATCCATATGATACTACTAAAATTTATTTATCATTATTTTGAATAAAATAATAATAATTTTTTAAAAGACTATTAACACTAAAAAGGAAATTTTAACTACAAACGTATAAAATATAATATATATATATATATATTATGAGTTCGGATCCGTTGACACCAATTCTTACACCAATTATAAACGATATGTTGAATTTTTTTTTTTACGAAACTCACCGTTGAATTGAAACTATTTATCAAATAGATAATGTTTATGAAATTTCACATCAATCTGAGATCTTTTAGTATTCCATTGACACACTTGTTATTTTCATTATTTTAAAACTTTATTTAAGTGCCGCTATTATGCGCACCACACACTCATCTGTGCACACTACACAACGCTATTTTTTTTTTCCAATTTTGCCTTTTGCACGGACACTAATGTCCGTTTTGATACTTTAACATATGTGCAAGTTACGCGCGGACACTATTGTCTGTATTTTAACTTAAAACCACTTCACTCGGACCCTAATATCCGTTTTAAAACAAACATTATTGTCTGTAGCAATACAAACATTAATGTTTGTCTCAAAACAAATATTACTGTCCGTATTTCTGCACTTCAAAGATTCCTCCATCACTATATATCAACGAAAGAAAAAGAAAAGAATAATACGAATAAAACATACTTTCAACTCCACAATTTCTACGTCACTTTATATTTTACAAATGCCAACACAATAATACAAATTTTAGACTCTTTGATGAAATGTGTTTAAGTTTAGAGAAATAAGTTTTTGGAGAAAATGAAGAAGAGTAGGGGAATAACATTTGGGATAAGTTTCGATTTGGGTATTTAGATATCCTAACAGACAAAACAGATGTTATTTTTCGTTTTTTTCTTCGTTTGGATGTTACGGTCCGTTCAGATATTTTTAAATTAACATTTAAATATTAAATTTTGTTTCAATACGGACACCATTATTCACATTATTTATATTCAAAAAATAAAAAACCTTTACTCAGACACTATTATCCGAATAAAGGTTAAAATTGAAAAAATATTGATGTAGTGCACAGTGAAAAAGCATAGGGCGCGCAATAGTGGGGCTTCATGTCAATTAGACAAAATTATCTTATTCAAATATTAACCTACTGTAGCCAGTAATTTTATTATTGGCGTCTGGTGCGCCAAACCCAATCGGCGTATCCTATAATGAACCATCGTTCTAAAACCTGGAAGCCGATAAACCCTAAACCTCACTGAAAACACTCGAGAGTTCAGCTTCGGCTACCTGTTACCATGGCCGTCAACGACGCCGATCAATCTAATAAGCCTCATAGGAATCGTCAATCTGGTGCGAAATCCGACAAAAAGAAGAAGAAGAAGCACGACGCAGGAGAGGATCCGAAGAAGCAAAACCCTAAGGCATTCGCCTTTTCTTCCTCCAACAAAGCCAAGCGATTGCAATCACGCGCCGTCGAGAAAGAGCAGCGCCGCCTTCACGTTCCCATCATTGACCGCTCTTATGGCGAGCCCGCTCCCTTTGTTGTCGTCGTGCAGGGTCCTCCTCAGGTGCCTGTTCTGTTCTTTTCAGAGTTCCAATTCAATGCAATTTTTTTTGTTGTCTCATGCTGGTTTTGTTTGGGGTTTTATTTTAGGTTGGGAAGTCACTGTTGATAAAGTCTTTGATTAAGCATTACACAAAGCATAATTTACCTGAAGTTCGAGGTCCAATTACAATCGTATCAGGTTTGTGCACGCGTTCTGTGTTCATATTAGTACCTCCACATCGAAATTCTTGTTCATTTATCTGGATTTAACTGGGAGCCCAGCTTTTGATTATTAGAAAATGTTGATCATATATGTCAGGAAAGCAAAGGCGGCTGCAATTCGTGGAATGCCCAAATGATATCAATGGCATGATAGATGCAGCGAAGTTTGCAGATCTGGCACTTCTTCTTATTGATGGGAGTTATGGTTTTGAAATGGTAAGTTGTCAGAGAATAAAGATAGAGTTGTGTATGTGTTCATACTTCATATTTATTCGATGGTGCTGCTCATATTTTGTTGTGATGTAAAACTGTAACCTAATGTTTCTATTCCTATTTTCTACTAATAATTAGGTGGTCAAACATCAATGTAGAACTAGAGTTCTATGTACATAAATGTTAAATACTAGAGTTCTAAGTAATAAGAACTGAACATAGAGCAGGGGGCTTTTGTTTTTCTATGGAAATTAGGAAACTTCGTTCGATGAATCCATCCGCAGCATGACAACTTTGAACTGACTGTTGACCTACACAGGCAACCATTTGATTGATATTAATAATATTAGGAGATCCTTTTTGAGCCACACTGTTACACGATTGATGTACTATTTCTCCAGTGTAGGGTTTGCATTTTATTAATGATGGGAACAACCATATTAAAACTGTTGTCTTATGCCTGGTGGCCCAAGAAGGAGAAGTGGTTCAGTGAATTGTTAATATACAATTCATCACTTGCACTCATTATCACCATATGCCTGATCTCTGAACACTAAGATAGAAAACTTCAAGACAAAGAAATAGATACCTTCCCTGAGTATCTCGTTTGGTATTCAGTACACCTGTCTGTTATCAGAGTTTGTAATGTTTGAGCAGCATCACTACCGGCTTTGAGTTCTAGCTTCCTTTATTTGAGAGCTGGTATAAAATCATGACACTTTCTGAATCCATCTGACATTGTTTTATCTTTCCTGTTGATCAGTATGTCGTTTGGTTTGATATAATCAATGCCAATTGAAAACCCATGCCGTGATTGCCTATCCATTGAGCATTGCATCCTAGCAAAAGGATTATATACTTTGTGAAGTATCTAAATAAAGAGCCACCCATCCATTGGATGCAAAATACAGTATATAAATGCATAGATGGACAGATATTAACAGAAATTATACTTTGATGGATTTGCTTTCTGTTCTTAGAAAATTTCTGTAGTGAGAATAATCCCACTTTGGGCACTGATGCTACCCCTCCTCAACAGCTTTGCTCGAGCTTGCTTCGCACTTGAACCTTCCCTTCAGTTACTTTAGAATTTCTTTACAGTTCAAGCATTCATTTTTATTTAATGTGGACTGCTGAAAGCCTCCACATCGATTAGACATATGGCCACCTAAGAGTATATAAGTGGTGTGGAAATCCTCTTCCTTAGTGCTTGCTTTTGGGAGTGAGTTAGCGCTCCAAACCCAAATTTAAGATAGACTATTTTGCATTTAACTCTGACATAAGGCATGCAGTTTTCTGGTGTCTTAGCAGCACAGAGAAAAGTCAATCCTTATTGCCACTCGCCAGTCATGACTTGTATGCAAAATCATGAAGCCATTAAGGGTAAAACGAGTTTGGAGATTTGAAAGTTAAAACTACAACTTATGACAAACTTGGCATGCAAAAGTTTTGGAGATCAACAAGACTACTATTCAAACTAATTTTCAGAGAAGTATTGCAGTAATATTAAGGTTAGCTCACATTAAATAGCACAATTTGGAAAAAAGAACTGATAAAAGAAAGTACTGAACAGAAACATTCAGCATACCACTTTCCACACTCAATTGTACATTTGCTTGAATGAGGATAAGAAACTCTACGATTGTGGATACGAATGCTTGCCAGCTATAGGTTCTATATAGTTCCTTACTTAATTCTTTTTCCTCTACACACAACCCTTCTTTCCATATCAGTCTATGCCAAAGACAAATGACCAGTTACCACACTATGAAAGAACCACCTAAAATCTGTGCTGGTAAAAATTATAATAACAATGTTTTGAGTCTTGAGACACAGATTTGCCTTTTGTTTCATATCTCTCCTTATGGGCACTCCAAGGTTAAAGAATAATTACAAGATGCCCCAGCATTTATTACTTTCTCCAATTGTAATTTTCTATGTAATTTAGATAAGGTTGGCTTGCAATTTTAGAAAATAACTCCTTATTCTACTTCATTTGCAGGAAACCTTTGAATTCCTTAATATTTTGCAAGTTCATGGGTTCCCAAAGATCATGGGTGTTCTTACTCACCTTGATAAATTCAAGGATGCCAAAAAGTTGAGGAAAACAAAACAACGGCTCAAACACCGGTTTTGGACTGAAATATATGATGGAGCTAAATTGTTTTACTTATCAGGTCTCATTCATGGGAAGTAAGTAGTAACAGAAATCTGTTTTGTGACTATATGGTTTTCCCCTTTTACTCCCCAGTTTAATGGTGTTTGTTAAGCTTTATTACTTATATAAGTTGTATTACTTTATAATATTGCCTTTCCTAATTGAACAGGTATGTCAAGCGTGAAGTTCACAATCTTGCTCGATTTATTTCAGTTATGAAGTTTCATCCTTTATCTTGGCGAACTTCCCATCCCTATGTTTTAGTAGATCGTTTTGAAGATATCACTCCTCCTGAAAAAGTGCATGCAAATAACAAATGTGACAGGAAAGTCACACTTTATGGTTACCTCAGAGGATGTAATTTGAAGAAGGGCAACAAGGTGTGCTCAACAGTTTTACTTTATTATTGTCTTTATCTGAACCTAAAATCTTTATTATCTTAAACTTTATGAAATAATACATGAGGTATATTGGCCAGATTTGATACTTGGGATGGTTTGGACTTAGGAGCAATAAGTTGGACATTGTGGTTCTTATTCTCCTATATTTCTGAACTTTTGATTATATAGTCCTATACTATTATGATTAGCTGACTTAGCTCCAAGTTCACATTTTGTTGTCCTGTTTTAGTTTGAAGTTTGAACAATACAAACTCTATTCTTTGCTCCTATTGCAGAATGCTAATCACTAACCATTAACCAGTTTGTTGAAAGATTATTTCAGTTTGATTTTAAATCATCATATTTGTTTCTTTGAATTTTCATAAGAAATTGTGTATATTTAATTTCAAATTACCAATTCAAGGATATATTCAATACATGTTTATCAGGCTCTAATTGACTGTTTCCTCTCTATTTATGCACCACAGTAACTACTTCCCCTCAGGAACATCTAAAAACTCTTTTCATCTCCTTAAAGGTTTTAGTATATATTAGTATATTTATATTTCTTTATGCTGTGGTTTCATTTTTTCAGATTGATGCATGTTAAAAGTGTGTAATTAACTTTGATTCTCTGTGTGAATAAATATGGTGATCAGGTGGTGCTTAAACTGTTGTGTTTATTATCCCTCAATTATTGGTAATCTTTGGTAAACTAATTAATTAGCATTTTGGAATTTTGAATCAGGTGCACATAGCTGGAGTGGGTGATTATAGTTTAGCTGGTGTTACTGTTTTACCAGATCCCTGTCCCCTTCCATCTGCTGCGAAAAAGAAAGGATTGCGTGATAAGGAGAAGTTATTCTATGCTCCCATGTCTGGCCTTGGGGATCTTTTGTATGATAAAGATGCTGTATACATAAATATTAATGATCACCTTGTTCAATTTTCAAAAGTTGATGATGAAAACGCTGCTACAATGAGGAAAGGTTATTATATAGTTTTTATTTTTCTTTCATTTTATCCTGGTAGTTTATTTAATCACATTATGATCATACAGTGGGAGAATAGTTTATCTCATGCATTTTATCTTTACTTTTTGAAAGATTTTATGATCATGGTCATGGGGGTTGCAGATTTTCAATTGAATTTTCCATGTGTTGTGCTTTTGCGGAACTTCTATCGTTTCTCAATGTTTCTCCTTTATTGCCCGTATCTTTCGAAGATAATTTCTTGTTACACAGAGTTATATATGCATAACCCAACTTTGTTTTACTGTTCGTCTTTTTCAATTTCTTCTCCACTCCAGTATCTCTTTTTGGTATGCTTTTTTATTTCCTACTTTTATTGTTTCTCGGTTTCTCCTTTATTGGCCGCATCTTTTAAATATAATTTCCTGTTACATATATAGGTTATATATGCATAACCCAACTTTGTTTTACTTTTCGTCTTCTCCAATTTCTCGTCTATCCCAGTTTCTCTCTTTTTTTTTTTTTTGATTTTGTACCTTTATTCTTTTGACAGGAGAGGAAAGAGATGTAGGGGAGGTTTTGGTGAAATCCCTTCAGAATACCAAATACTCGATCAATGAAAAACTAGAGAACAGCTTTATCAATATTTTTGGTCAAAAGCCAAAAGCATTGTCAGAAGGTCTATCTGGTGAACAGGGTACAAACAAGAATGTAGAGCAGGACGGTCAGCCTGGTGCTGGTATGGTTGGTGAAGAAAATGACAAAATTGATTTGGATGAAGATGATGTTTCAACAGATCGTGAAGCTTCTAATAGAAACCACTTAAATGAACATATCGAGTTTCATGATGGACGTCGAAGAAGAAAAGCAATCTTTGGAAATGACGTTGATCAAAATGATTCGACGGTGAGCTTTAACTTATTTAAATATTTATTACTTTTCTGTATGGAATCAAAGGAGAGAAACTAGCTTGGGTAGGTAGGCCAAGCTTAAACTTATAGTTGATTTACTGTCTCAGTGTGAATAAGATTCTTTTTACTTTTGTTTCATGTGATATTTATGTCAGTTTGCGCTGATAAAACTCTAGCTGAATGCTCATAATTTCGAGACCAACTTCATCTATAGGATTCAGAAGAAGACAGAGAGGAAGAAGAGGAAGAGGAAGAGGAAGAAGATGGTGCTGCCAGCGATGATGTTGCATCTTCTGATTCAGAATCTTCAAAAGAGGATGAAGATGACGATGATAATGATGACAAAAATGGTGCAGTTTTCCTCCTTTATTCCCTATGAATTATGATATATGATTTATATCTTGTCTATGCTTATCTGGTTGTATAAATGCGTCATAACATTCTTTCAGTACCCAGTCTGATAAATGAATAAATCTTCTTTATTCTATGTTGATTGCTATCAATGAGTGACTTATTGCTGGAACCCTGTTTTGTTTCTGATTTTTTCTTTCTTGATTATCCTCTTAGAAGATGACATGGGAAATGTTTCAAAGTGGAAGGAGTCTTTGGCAGAAAGAACTCTCTCACGGAAAAATCCTAGCTTGATGCAACTTGTGTATGGGGAATCAAGTGGTAATTCAACATCTATAGATAGAGAGAATGATAGTAGTGAGGATGGCGAAAGTGAGAATGACTTTTTTAAGCCTATAGAGGAAGTAAAAAAGGTTGGTCTTTTGCTTCCTTGCAAAACTTGTACCTTGTTGTTCATGTAATTATTTCTTTGGAAACTTTCTTTCTTCTGTTAATGACAATGACAATTACAAAGGTAATATATAAAATGCACATGTTGGCATTTTTTAAAAAAAATTCTTTTCTTAATTTGTTGGCCTTCAGATTATCTTCTTGATTTCTTTATATTCTTTATAAACTAAGAAACTGTGTTTTTGCCTGTCTTTAAAATTTGTAGAAAAACATGAGGGATGGATTGAATGATGGAATACTCAACACTGAGGATTGTTCCAAGTGTACACAATTTATGGATCAGAGATGGGATGTGAAAGATAACGAGGAAATTCGTAATCGATTTGTATCTGGAGATTTGGCAAAAGCTGCACTCAGAAATTCACAACCGAAAGCTAATACGGAAGAAGACAATGATGATGTCTATGGCGACTTTGAAGATTTAGAAACAGGAGAAAAATATAATCAGATAGGTGATGCTATCACTGCAACACACAAGGGAGACGACTTAGAATCTGAGCAGCGGAGGCTTAAGAAGCTTGCTCTTCGTGCAAAATTCGATTCTCAATATCCTTTTTCTCTCTTCATATACTTAGTTAACATTGACAGTTACTTCTTCCCCTTGACAGTAGCCTAGTGGGAGTGCTACTGGGATATTACCTGAAGGTGCAGGACGTGAATCCCGCTAGGTGCAACACTTCCCCACCCCTCCCCCTAAAACGAAATTGGCTGATAAAACTGTTACTCCCTTTCTGATAACCCCCCCCCCCCACAAAAAAAAAAAAAAAAGTAAATAAAGATTCTGCATCCTATAGCTTCTGTTATCAATGATTTTTCAATTTATGTTGGTAACCTTTGGTGTTTTCTGATGCTATCTTCTAGTAATTTTGACCTGGGTCCTTGTGGTGGTGCTTCCTTTGACTGACCCTTTCTTGTTCTATAGTATTACTTCATAGCCAAAATTTGAAGTTTTTCTCCAAAATTAGGGCCTAACTCAAGCACAGTGGCGGATGAACTAAAGGAAGAACTTCATTAAGTTTAGCTCCCCTTAACTTTTGGTTGATGTTTGGGTCTTTTTTCACAGCGATTGATATGATAACAATGTGGAATTTGAAAGTCTTTGTTTTTGTTTTTCTATGTTCATGTGTGCGTGGGCGTGACACTGACTTGTATTTAGTTAAAAACAAATTCCTGGTGGGTTCCATATGGCACTATATTTTGTTACCTTAATTTTGATCCACATATGATGATGATTTTGGGTCACAAGAGGAAGATTCTGGTGACGAAAACGAGGCCAAGTTCCATTGTGGTCAGCCTAATGAAAGTAGCTATTTTGACAAGGTAAAACCTATTGCTTACAATCAGTGTCAACTACCATGTTATAAAATGAATGCTAACTGTTTTTGTGTTTTGCCAGTTGAAGGAGGAGGTTGAGCTTCGGAAACAAATGAATATAGCTGAACTCGATGATCTTGATGAGGATACCCGGATAGAGATAGAAGGCTTCCGAACAGGGATGTACCTAAGATTGGAGGTTCATGATATTCCATGTGAGATGGTCGAGTACTTTGATCCCTACCATCCTATATTGGTTGGAGGGATCGGTTTAGGGGAGGAAAATGTTGGATACATGCAGGTTGGTAGAATTCTTTGACAGCACAGTTCCCTGTAAAGTTTAAATGGAAACAAGTGCTTGACATTACAATAATTCCATTGGATGCCAAAGAAGGCATGATTAGGGGCAATATTATACGAAGAATGTATGCTGGTTCGGAGCCCATAGGTTGGGATTTCTAATTGGCCTGGTTGTTTTATGCAATAATAATCTCAGGAACGAGAGGCATGCCATGGAACTTGGTAGAGCATCAAAATGAGTTTATTCTGTAATTAGTCTTGGAATAGTGTTTTAGCTGTATTCTAGGATAGGATGATTTGGGTAGGACCTTTTTTAGATGTTGCAGACTTGGACTAACTTGTCTGTGTTATGGACTTATGAATGGTGACACGGACCATTTATATGGAGGGATAGGAACACTGAGCTGTTTATAAAGGATATGGAAAACATGTTTAACTTGTTAATTAGCAGTCTTAAAATTAATGTCTAGTTGACCAAAACTTTCTTGCCGTTTCCCTTTCTTTCAAAGTCATCTTTTTCTCCTCCCACCCCCTTCTTCTTTTCTGCCTTTTAAAACTATTATTCTTCCAGGCCAGGTTAAAACGGCATAGGTGGCACAAGAAAGTTCTGAAGACTAGAGACCCAATTATTGTTTCTGTTGGGTGGAGGCGTTACCAGACAACCCCAGTTTATGCTATTGAGGATTGCAATGGAAGGCACCGTATGCTAAAATACACTCCAGAACACATGCATTGCCTTGCTATGTTTTGGGGCCCTCTTGCTCCTCCCAACACTGGGATAGTTGCTGTTCAGAATCTATCAAACAATCAGGTCAGGCCGCAAATTCTTTTCTGATGTTAACTGTTAAATTGATTGCCTAGATCCTCTTGGATGCTATTTGTGTACTTCTGTTCTGTTCCTCTTATAATTTCACTTTGCGTGAGAGTTTGTAATTGATTTATCAGGCAACATTTAGGATTACTGCAACTGCAGTTGTGCTTGAGTTTAATCACGCGGCAAGGATAGTGAAGAAAATCAAATTAGTTGGCTATCCATGCAAGGTATTCAAGAAGACGGCACTTATCAAGGATATGTTTACTTCAGATCTTGAAGTAGCTTGGTTTGAAGGTGCAGCTATTCGAACTGTCAGTGGGATCAGGGGGCAGGTCAAGAAGGTCTGTGGTTTTCAACTGGTGAAAATCGCATATGATGATTCGTCCTCTTATTGCTAGTTGGGTACTTATATTTTGCTTTTAATTTTGTGTCAATCTGGCAGGTTGCTAAAGAAGAGATAGGTAACCAAGCAAAAAGGAAGGGTGGGCAGACCAAAGAAGGAATTGCTAGGTGCACTTTTGAAGACAAAATTCTGATGAGTGACATTGTTTTCCTCCGTGCATGGACTCAAGTTGAAGTTCCTCAGTTTTATAATCCATTGACAACAGCATTGCAGCCTCGGGATCAGACCTGGAAAGGAATGAGAACTGTTGCGGAATTGAGGAGAGAGCACAATCTTCCTGTACCTGTAAATAAAGATTCACTTTACAAGGTTTGTTCTGGTTTGATGTGTAGAGAATTTTACCTTCTTGATGCACGTTCCTCCTCCCATATTGTTGTGTCTCAACCTATTTTCCTGTTACTCTTTTATGACAGAAAATTGAAAGAAAGCCTAGGAAGTTCAATCCATTGGTGATTCCCAAGTCTTTGCAAGCAAGTCTTCCCTTTGCATCAAAACCAAAGGATATACCCAAGCGGAAAAAGCCTTTACTTGAAGAAAGAAGGGCAAAGGGTGTTGTCATGGAACCTCGTGAGCGTAAAATTCATGCTCTTGTTCAACATCTCCAGCTAATGAATAATGAGAAGGTAAGTATGTCAGCTAGTAGTAGTTTGTTTGCTGGAGTTTTCTTATTTTAATTTGCATCCCATAATTTATAGCTGGTTGTGAATTTGTTTAGGGATATATTCCGTTAAAGATAAATATTCCTCTGCCACTTTACTGGGTTGCAATTTTTTATATTTTCATGGTTATTCTTTTTTTTGTTGAGGATGACTCAACTTCCAACATAGTAGGTTCGCCTTCTATTTCTTTCTAAATTCTATCCCATTCAAAGAAAAAAGAAAGCCTGGACTAGTCAATGACTCTGGCCTAATGGCAACTTTCCTCAGGAAACACTTGATCCAGGATTCAATTTTGAACCTAGTGAGATTCCGTGCTCACATAGTCACATTTGTAATATGTTTTCCATCAGGTCTTTAGGTCAGACGTCCCTTTTAACCAAAAAATAAAGCCATGAATTATTCTATAATGTTGAGAACTCAATTACGATTTACAACCCATTGATGTTTCTTTTCCTTCTCTTGACTTAAGGTATTGTTGGTTAACATTTTTATAGAAGCATTTCAATTCAAGTTGAGTAACTTCCTGCTATTGATGTTTATAATATTTCTCTGAAATGGCATTGCTTAAGAGAGATATATTAGGTCTTGGGTTTTTCTTTTTTCCCCATGGAGTTCTGCAGCAATAGCATTCATCATAATAAGTGACATTGTTATGATATAGCTCCCATTTTTCCGTTTTGAAGCACTATTTTAGTATGTCTTTTGACATCCTGTATTTTCTGTGAGCCTCTTGCAGATGAAAAAACGGAAGCTTAAGGAAGAGAAGAAAAGGAAGGCACTTGAAGCGGAGAAAGAAAAAGATGAGCAGTTGTCGAGAAAGCGTAGGAGAGAGGAAAGACGAGGTAAATACCGGCTGCAAGACAAGCAGAATAAGAAAATTAGGAGATCAGAGGTTTGAATTTATGACTTGAGAATGTTTCAAAATGTGTCCTGTTAAGGTAAGTGAATTTTGACAAGTCACCATCATCCACCTCCAAAAAAATGAAGAGAGCAATATGGTGGTACTGAAAGTATGGGCAGAACGTGTTCCATAAAATGCTTGGGAAGTTAGTGAGCTGAGTCTTAAGTATGCTTTGACTTCCCAAGTATATGTTGCAACATGTACTCTACACATTTTTGGCCTGTTATTGGCAACATATAGATTAAGATATTAGAAATAATCTTTTTACGTGTGTAATAGAAGGATAGCAAGTAAAGTATAATTTTTTTTTGCTTCTGTAAGAAGTGGCAATAGACTTGTTAGAGTGACAATAGTCTCACCCGTGATTGAATTATTTTCTATTGTATGAATAATTATTTTTACACTTGCTTATTTGTTTTAAAAACCTTTAACCCACGTATCTACAATTCAGCTAATTTATCCTTGATGTAATATATACACAAACACACTATTGTTTTTGACCCGCATTATCTCCAGGTGAGAGATTTGGAGGTGCTGTTTTCACACCCATTTTTTTAGAGATTGTATACAATATACTTGAATTGGGTGTTTTTCAAACTGAAAATAAAAATGGTGTTTTTAAATTGTCTAAGTTATTTAAAGCTTTTTGAAAGTAATGTAGTTTTCTTTTTGAAGTTTCTAACCCATTTTATATAATTTTTTATATAAATTACAATAGTTTTATCATAGATCATGAACCGTAAACTTGAAGTATATGGTTTTATCAAAATAAAAATGAAAAATATGATTTTTTAATTACCTATATAATTTATCAAAATAAAAATGAAAAATGTGATTTTTTAATTACCTATATAATTTGAAATTTTTAGAAAATAATGTCTTATTCACTTTGAAGTTTCTAGTTCAATTTATATAATTTTTCTTATATTTAGAATTGTAACTATTTTTTTTGCGATTGTATTTTTTATTTTCAGTTTCTTACTCATTTAACCTATTTTTTTATATTTTGAAATTAATTTGTTTTTTTTTGAGATTGTGTATTATTCCCTTCAAGAATATGGTATTTATTAAAATAAAGATAAATAAGGTGTTTTTAAATTATTTGAAACTTTTTGAAAATAATATATTATTCATTCAGAAATTTTTAGTTCAATTTAAGTAATTTTTATTTTTTGTAAATTGTGCACTGTAACTCGAAGAATAGCATGTTTTCCCAATAAAAGAATTGGGATTTTTAATATACACAAATTATTAGAATTTTTTAAAAAATAATGTCTTATTCCCTTCAAAGTTTCTAGTTTAATTTGCAAAACATATTTCATATTTGTAATTTTTTTTAGAGTTCGTGTAGGATACACTTAAAGAATAGTGTTTTCCAAAATAAAAATGAAAATGCGTTTTTTAAATTACCTAAATTACTTGAAGGTTTTTTGAAACAATTTAATATTTACTTTGAAGTTTCTCGTTCAATTTACATAGTTTTTTATTTTAAAAATGCATTGATTTTTTTTAGAGAATATGTATTATTTTGAGGTTTGAAATAAAAATATGTAGGGTATTTTTAAATAAAAATGAAGCTTTCTGAAAATAACTTATTATTTATTTTGAAGTTTCTAGCTCAATGTACATAATTTTTTATATTTTGTTTTGGAGATTGTGTGCTATTTAATTGAAGATTTAGGTGTTTTTCGAAATATAAATGAACATAGTATTTTTAAATTACCTAAATTATTATAAGTATTTTGAAAATAATATAATATTCACTTTGAAGTTTTTTCCTCAAGTTGTATAAATTTTTATATTTCTAAATTGTGAAATAAAAATGAAAATGAGTTTTTGAAATTACTTAAATTATTTGAAGCTTTTTGAAAATAATGTATTATTTACTTTGAAGTTTTATGCTTAATTTACATATTTTTAAAATTTAGAAATCATATACTATAACACTTAAAGAATATGGTGTTTTTTAAAATAAAAAATAAAAATACATTTTTAAAATTCCAAAATTATAATAGCTTTGAAGTATCTAGCTTAATTATAAAAAAAAAAAATTTAAAACTGCAATAACTTTTTAAGAGACGGTGTACTATACAAAATAGTGTATCTTTCAAAATAAAAACGAAAAATGCTTTTTTAAATTACTTAAATTAATCGAAGTTCTTTTGAAAACTGTGTTTTATGCACTTTTAAGTTTCTAGCTCAATTTACATATTAAAAAAAATTTCAACAACATTGTAAGAGATCGTGCACTATACACTTGAATAATAGGATATTTTTTAAAATGAAAATGAAAATGTGTTTTTTAAATTACATAAATTATTTGAAGTTTTTTTAAACAAGATATTATTGAGTTTTAATTTTCTACCTCAATTGGTGTTTTTAAATTACCTAAATTATTAGAAGCTTTCTAATAACAATATATTATTCACTTTGTAATTTTTAGCTTAATTTACATAGCTTTTATATTTTAAAAATTGTAATAATTTCTTAAGAAATCGTGTGCTACACTAGAAGAAATTGGTGTTTTACGAATTAAAAACTAAAACATGTTTTTTAAATTACTTAATATCTTTGAAGTTTTTTTTATAACAATGTATTATTCACTTTGAAGTTTCTAGCTCAATTTGCATAATTTTTTAAGAGACCGTGTATTATATACACTTGAAGAATTTCCTACTTTTTTTTTCAAAATAAAAATAAAAACTTGCTTTTTTTAAAACCTTATATAAGTCACTTTAAATCTTCTAGTTAAATTTACATAATTTTTATATTTTTAAAATTACAATAGTTGTTTTAGAAATCATGTAATGTATACTTTAATAATAGGATATTTTTCGAAATAAAAATTAAAACAAAAATGTTAAATTACCTAAATTATTTGAAATTTTTTGAAAACAATGTCACATTCACTTTTTAGTTTATAACTCAATGCATATAATTTTTATTTTTTAAAATCACAATAGTTGTTTTAATGATTTTGTACTGTAACCTTGAATAATGGTGTTTTTTAATTGAAAAGGAATATGGTGTTTTAAAATTTCTTAAATTTTTTGAAGCTTTCGGAAAATAATATATTACTCACTTTAAAAATTCTAGCTTAATATACATAAATTTAAAGTTTTTTTTTGATGATTTCTAAGAATAATGTACTATTTACGTTGAAGTTTCAAGCTTAATTTATATCATTTTAATATTTTTAAATTTACAATAGTTTTATTTAGAGATCATGTAGTATACACTTGAAGAATATGATAATTTCCAAAAAAAAAATGAAAGAATGTTTTTAAAATTACTTACATTATTTAAAAAATTTTCAAAAACAATGTATTGTTCACGTTTAGAGCTCAATTTACATAATTCTTTATATTTTAAAAATTGCAACAACTTTTTAGGAGATCTTGTACTATTTGTTTGAAAAATATGGTGTTTTTCAAAATAAAAATAAAAGCATGTATTTTAAATTAATTAAATTATTTAAATTTTTTTAAAGTAAGATATTCACTTTGAAGTTTGTAGCTCAATTAACTTAAGGTGTTTTAAAAAATGAATAAGGAGTTTTCAAATTATCTAAACTATAAGAAGCATTATGTAAATAATGTTTTATTCACTTTGATTTTTCTAGTTTAATTTACATAATTTTTTATATATTTAAAATTCAGACAATTTTTTATGAGATCATGCGCTATACACTTGAAAAAATTATTGTTTTTTGAAATAAAAATGAAAATGTTTTTAAAATTACTTAAATTATTTGAAGTATTTTTAAAATAATATATTATTCACCTTGAAGCTTCTGGCTTGATTTACATAATTTTTTTTTTAAAATTGCAATGATGCTTTTAGAGATCATGTATTATACATGTGAAAAATATGGTGTTTTTTGCAATAAAAATGAATATGATATTTTTAATTTACCTAAATTATTTATGCTTTCTGAAAATAATTTATTATTCAATTTGATGTTTCTAGCTCAATTTACATAGTTATTTATATTTTTAAAATTTTAATGGCTTTGTTTTGTTTTGTTTTTTTTTTTGTTTTTGTAGATTGCATAATATAAAGTTGAAGTATAAGGTGTTTTTCGAAATTAAAATGAATAAGGTGTTTTAATTACATAAATTATTTGACGCTCTTAGAAAAATAATGTATTATTCAGTTTGATGTTTCTAACTCAATTTACATAATGTTTTATATTTTTAAAATGACAACATTTTTTTTAGAGATCGTATACTATACACTTGAATAATATGGTGTTTTTTAAATTAAAAATGAAAATGCGATTGTTAAATTACCTAAGTTATTTAAAGCATTTTTAAAACAATGTCTTATTCACTTCAAAATTTCTAGCACAATTTACATAATTTTTATATTTTTAAAATTGCAACAATTTTTTAGAGATCGTGTACAATAGATTTAAAGAATATGGTATTTTTCTAAATAAAAAAAATACGGTGTTTTTAAATTACCTAAATTTTATGAAGCTTTTTGAAAATAATTTAATATTCACTTTTAAATTTTTAACTCAACTTAAATAATCTTTTATGTTTTTAAATTTGGAACTATTTTTTTAGAAACCGTGTATTCACTTGAAGAATAAGGTGTTTTTTTAAAAAAATGAATGGAATGTTTTAAAATTATCTTAAGGAAAATTACTCTTTTGATCCTCAAAGTATTGTGGTTGGTTCATTTTGGTCCTAAAACCTTTTTTTTATTCGTTTTGGTCTTTAAACTTTTTAAGTTGGTTCATTTTGATCCTTTCCGTTACTATTCCGTAAATGGTGTTTAAAAAGTGACATATGGTGCAATCTGATTGGTCGGTTCAAAATAATATTAATAAAAAAATATTTTTATGGATAAAAGCTAAAATTTATATATTTTAAATTTAAAATAAATTTTTATAAATAAAAAAATCTTAAATTCAAGAAATTCATAATCTTTCTCCTTCCCCAAACCCTACATCTCCAATCTCATCCCACCACCACCAACCATCACTGTCTTGTTCTTCAATAACTTTTCTTAACATTCATCCCAGAGAACAATTGCCTCTCACTTCCCTCGTCACTCCAACACCAAAACAATTGTTTTTAAAGTTTATATTGTTTTTAGAAAATAATTTATTATTCACTTTTAGTTTCTAACTTAATTTATACTGTTTTTTAAAATTGTAACAGTTTTTTAGAAATTATGTACTATCACTTGAAGAATATAGTGTTTTTCGAATAAAAATGAAAATATAATTTTTAAATTACTTAAATTATTTGATGCTTTATAAAAAGAATATATTGTTGACTTTGAAGTTTTTAACTCAATTTACATAATTATTAATATTTTTTAAATTGCAACAACTTTTTGGAGATCGTGTATTATATACTTGAAGAATATGATACTTTTCAAAATAAAAATAAATAGGGTATTTTTAAATTACCTAAATTATTTGAAGCTTTCTTCAAACAATGATTTATTCACTTTAAAGTTTCTAACTTAATTTATATAATTTTTATATTTTTAAAATTGTAACATTTTTGTTAGAGATAGTGTACTATACACGTGAAGAATATGTTGTTTTTCAAAATCAAAATGAATAGGGTGTTTTTGATATACCTAAATTTTTTGAAGTTTTCTTAAAACAATGTATTATTTAATTTGAAGTTATAACTCAATTTATATATTTTTTTATATTTTTAAAATTATAACAGATTTTTTTAGAGATCGTGTTCTATACTGTTGAAGAATATGATATTTTTTAAAATAAAAATGGAAACGCGACTTTTAAATTGCCTAAATTACTTAAAATTTTCTGAAAATAATATATTATTCACTTTGAATATTCTAACTCAATTTACATAATTTTTAAAAAATTATTAAAGTTTTTTATAGATAGTATATTATATACTTAAATAGTGTATTTTTTGAAATGAAAATGAAAATGGTGTTTAAATATACCTAAATTATTTGAAGTTTTTTTAAAAACAATGTCTTATTTACTTTAAATTTTCTATATCAATTTATAAATTCTTTTATATGTTTAAAATTGTAACATTTTTTTAGAGATTATATACAATACATTTGAATAATATAGTGTTTTTCGAAATAAAAATGAAGAGTGTATTTAAATTTTCTAAATTATTTGAAGCTTTATGAAAATAATGTATTATTCACTTTGAAGTTTCTAACTCATTTTGGAAAAAAATTTTAAAGATCGTGTACTATATACTTGAAGAATATGATGGTGTTTTCAAATTACCCAAATTATTTGAATATTTTTGAAAAAAATGTATTATGCACTTTGAAATTTCTAGCTTAATTTACATAATTTTCAAATTTTTTTTGAAATTGCAATAGTTTTTTTACAAATCGTGTACGGTATAACGAAATAAAAGTGAATAGGGTTTTTTTAAATTACATAAATCATTTGAAGCTTTCTAAAAAGAATATTATTCACTTTGAAGTTTCAAACTCAATTTATAAATTTATTAATATTTTTCAGATTTGCAACAGTTTTTTTTTTGAGATTGTATACTATACTTTTGAAGAATAAGATATTTTTTAAATTACCTAAATTATTTGAAAATTTTTGGAAACAATGTAATATTTACTTTGAATTTTCTTGCGCAATTTAGATAATTTTTTATTTTTAATATTGCAACAGTTTTTATAAAGTTGTGTACTATACTCTTGAAGTATAGGATGTTTTTTTAAATTATCTAAATTATTTGAATCTTTTTGGAAATAATGTATTATTTACTTTGAACTTCCTTGTTCAAGTTATATTTTTTTTTATTTTTAATATTGCAATAGGTTTCTTAGAGATCGTGTTTTATATAGATGAAAAATAGGGTGTTTTCGAAATAAAAATAAATAAGGTGTTCTTAAATTACCCAAACTGGTTAAAGATTTCTAAAAAAAATATATTAGTCACTTTGTAGTTTATAGCTCAATTTACATAATTTTTAATATTTTTAAAATTACAACAATTTGTTTGGAAATTGTGTAGGATACAGTTGAAGAATATGCTGTTTTTTGAAATAAAAATGAATAGGATATCTTTAAATTATCTAATTTATTTGAAGCTTTCTAAAAAATAATGTATTGTTAACTTTGACGTTTCAAGTCCAATTTACATAATTTTTCATTTTTAAAATTTCAATATTTTTTTTATATATCGTGTACTATACACTTGAAGAACAAAGTGTTTTTCGAAATAAAAATGATAATGCATTTTTAAATTAACTAAATTATTTAAAGCTTTCTTCAAATAATATATTATTCACTTTGAAGTTTCAAGCTCAATTTACATGGTATTTTATATTTTTAAAATTTGCAACAGGTTTTTTAGCGATTTTCTACTATACACTTGAAAAATAACGAATTTTTCGAAAAACAAAATGAAAACATGCTTTTGAATTACTTAAACTTTTTGAAGGTTTTTTTAAAACAAGATATTATTCACTTTGAATTTTCTACCTTAATTTATTTGAGGAGTTTTTAAAATAAATAGGATATTTTAAATTATCTAAATCATTAGAAGTTTTCTGAAAATAATATATTATTTACTTTGAAATTTCTAGCTTAATTTACATAATTTTTTTATATTTTTAAAATTGCAACAATATTCTAAGAGTTCGTGTACTATACACTTGAATAATAGGGTGTTTTTCAAAATTAAAATAAAGATGCATTTTTTAAATTACTTGAATGTTGTGAAAGTTTTTACTAAGCAATGTATTATTAACTTTGAAAAGTCTATCTCAATTTACATAATTTTTTATATTTTCAAAATTGCAACAAGTTTCAAAGAGAACATATTCTATACACTTGAAAAATAGATGTTTTTTCGAGAAAAAAAAATGAAAACAAGTTTTTTAAATCATTTAAATTATTTGAAGTTTTTATGAAAACAAGATATTATTCACTTTGGATTTTCTACCTCAATTTACATAGGGTGTTTTTAAAAATGATTAGGGTATTTTTTTATTACCTAAATTATTGAGTGTTTTCTGAAAATAATGTATTATTCACTTTAAAATTTGTAGCTTAATTTACATAATTTTTATATTTTTCTAACCGCAATAATTTTTTAAGAGATTGTGTACTATTCATTTGAAGATTATAGTGTTTTTTGAAATAAAAATGAAAACGCAATTTTTTAATTACCTAAGTTATTTAAAGCTTTTTGAGAACAATGTCTTATTCACTTAGAAGTTTCTAACACAATTTTACATAATTTTTAAGATTTTTAAAATTGCAACAGTTTATTTAGAGATGGTGTACTATAGTATAGGGTGTTTTTCGAACTAAAAATGAATAGGGTGTTGTTGAATTATCTAAATTATTTGAAGCTTTAAGAAAATAATGTATTGTTCATTTTTAAATTACTACCTCAATTTATATAATTTTTTATATTTTTAAAACTGCAATAACTATTTTAGAGATCGTGTACTATACACTTAAATAGTATGATATTTTTCGAAATAAAAATTAAAATGCGATTTAAAAATTACCTAATTTATTTTAAGCTTTCTAAAAATATTAAATTATTTCATTTGAAGTTTCTAACTCAATTTATATAATTTTTCATATTTTTCAAATTGCAACATATTTTAGAGACCGTGTACTATACACTTAAAAAATATGATAGTTTTCGAAGTAAAATTGAAAATGTGATTTTGAAATTACGTAAATTATTTTATTTTTTCTGAAAAAAATGTATTGTTCTTTTTCATACTTTTCAAATTACAACATATTTTAGAGATCGTGTATTATATACTCAAAGAGGGAGTTTTTCGAAATGAAAATAAAAATGATGTTTTAAAATTAACCAAATTATTTGAATATTTTAGGAAACAAATGTATTTATTTAATTTGAAGTTTCTTATGCAATTTACATAATTTTTATTTTTAAAATTGCAACGGTGTTTTTACATATCATGTATTATATATCTAAAAAATAGAGTGTTTTTCACAATAAAAATGAATAGGGTATTTTTAAATTACCTAAATTATTTAAAGATTTATGGAAATAATGTATTATTCACTTTGAAGATTTACATAATTTTTAATATTTTTAAAATTACAACAGTTTTTTTGGATAATGTGTACTATGCACTTTAATAATATGATGTTTTTCGAAATAAAAATGAGACTCGATTTAAAAATTACGTAAATTATTTGAAATTTTTTTAAAACAATGTATTATTCAATTTTAAGATTTTAACTCAATTTACAAATTTTTTTATATTTTTAAAAATGTAACTATTATTTTGGAGATCGTGTGCTTGAAGAATAAGATCTTTTTCGAAATAAAATTGAAAATGCGATTTTTAGATTATTTGAATTTTTTTAAAGTTTTATGAAAATATTGTGTTATTCAATTTAAATATTGTATCTCAATTTACATAAGTTTTATATTTTTAAAATTGCAATAGATTTTTTAAAATCGTGTTCTATACATATGAACAATATGGTGTTTTTGAAATAAAAATTAAAATGCATTTTATAAATTACCTTAACTATTTAAAGTTTTCTCAAAATAATTTATTATTTACTTTTAAATTTCTAGCTCAATTTACATATTTTTTATATTTTAAAAGTTGTAACAATTATTTAGGAGATCGTATACTATACAATTGAAGAATATGATATTTTTCGAAATATAAATGAATAAGGTATTTTAAATTATGTAAGTTATTTGATGCTTTCAGGAAACAATAAACTATTCAATCTAAGTTTCAAGCTCATTTTAAATAATTTTTTATATTTTAAAATTTGCAACACTTTATTTTTAGAGATCGTGTACTATACACTCGAAAAATATGATGTTTTTCGAAATAAAAATAAAAAAGCCGTTTTAACTTTACCTAAATTATTTGAACCTTTTTAAAAATAATGTATTATCCCCTTTGAATTTTCTAGCACAGTTTACATATTCTTTTTAGAGATTTTGTACTATAAAATTTTGGGATATGGTATTTTTTGAATGAAAATATATAAGGTGTTTTATAATTTTCTAAATTATTTGAAGTTTTCATAATATATACAATGTATTATTTTGAAGATTCTAGATTAATTTACATAATATTTTATATTTTTTATCTTTCAACAGTTTATTTTGAGATCGTGTACTACACACTTGAAATATAATGTGTTTCGAAATAAAAATGAATCGGATATTTTTAAATTACCTAATTATTTAAAGCTTTCTGAAAATAATATACTATTCACTTCAATCTTTGAATTTCAATTTACATAACTTTTTTATATTTTTAAAATTGAATCAGATTTTTAGATATTGTGTAGGGTACATTTAAATAATAGGGTGTTTATCAAAATAAAAATAAAAATGCAAATTTGAAATTATCTAAATTATTTGAAGCTTTCTTAAAATAATATAGTATTTACTTTTAAGTTTCTAGCACAATTTACTTATTTTTAATATTGTTACACTTTTTTAGACATCGTCTACTATACACTTAAGAATAAAGTATATTCCGAAAAAAATGAATAGTGTGTTTTTTAATTACTTAATTATTTGAATAATTTTGAAAACAGTATATTATTCACTTTGAAGTTTCTAGCTCATTTAGAGATCATGTGCTATACACTTTAAGAATAGTATTTTCGAAATAAAAATGAAAATGCGCTTTTTAAATTACCTAAATTATTGAAAGCTTTTTGAAAAAAAAATGTATTTTTCACTTGAAAGTTTCTAGCTCAATTTACATAATCTTGCATATTTTTTAAAAATCTAACAACTTTTTTAGAGATGGTGTACTATACACTTAAAAAATAGTGTGTTTTTCGAAATAAAAATGAATATCGTGTTTTTAAATTGCCTAAAATTTTCAAAGCTTTTTGAAAACAATGTATTATAACTTTAAAGTTTCTAACTCAATTTACGTAATTTTTATATTTTAAAAGTGCAACAGTTTTTTTAGAAATCATATACAATCACTTGAAGAATACATTATTTTTTGAATAAAAATCAAAATGAAATTTTTAATATACCTAAATTATTATAATTTTTTTAAAAAAAATGTCTTATTCACTTTAAAGTTTCTTGCACAATTTACAAATTATTTTATATTTTTCAAATTGTAACGGTTTTTTAGAGACACCTAAAGAATAGGATATTTTTCAAAATAAAAATGAAATGTGTATTTTAAATTATCTATATTATTTGAAGCTTTTTTAAAACAATGTATTATTTTCTTTGAGGTTTCTAGCTCAATTTGCAAAAAATTTTATATTTTTAAATTTGTAATTGTTTTTCTAGAGATCGTGTATTAGACAGTTGAATAGTAGGGTATTTTTTGAAATAAAAATTAATAGGGTCTTTCTAAATTACCTCAATTATTTGAAATTTTTTGAAAATAATGTATTATTCATTTTGATGGTTGTACCTCAGTGTATATAACTTTATATTTTTAAAATCTCAACATTTTTTTTTAGAAAACGTGTTCTATACATTTTAAGAATGAGGTGTTTTTCAAAATAAAAATGAAGATGTATTTTTTAAATTACCTAAATTATTTGAAACTTTCTGAGAATAATGTATTATTCACTTTGAATTTTTTAGCTTAATTTTAAAATTATTTCTTTTTTAAAAGTTGTAACAATTTTACGGAGATCATCTACTATACACTTGAACAATATAGTATTTTTTGAAATAAATTATTATTATTTTTTTAATTATCTAATTTATTGGAAGCTTTTTAAAAATAATGTAATATTCAATTTGAAGTTTCAGCTCAATTTACAAAATTTTATATTTTTAAAATTGTAATAGTTTTTTTAAAGATAGTATACACACTTGAAGAATATGGTGTTTTTTGAAATAAAAATAAAAACTTCATTTTTAAATTACTTAAATTATATGAAACTTATTTAAACTAATTATTATTCACTTTGAAGTTTCTAGCTCAATTTATATAATTATTATATTTTTAAAATTTAAATAGTTTTATTAGAGATTGTGTACTATAACTTGGAAATTAGGGTATTTTCTAAAATAAAAATGAAAATGTATTATTTAAATTACCTAAATTATTTTAAGCTTTTTGAAAAAATGTGTTATTTACTTTGAAGATTTTAGCTCAAATTATATATTTTTAATATTTTTAAAATTGTAATAGTTTTTTAGCCATCGTGTGTTATATACTTAAAGAATATGATATTTTTCAAAATATAAAAGAATAGGGTGTTTCTAAATAACCTAAATTATTTGCAGTTTTTTTAAAACAATGTATTATTCACTTCGATGTTTCTACCTCAATTTATATAATTTTTATATTTTAAAAATTGCAATAATTTTTTTGAAAAACATGTATTATACACTTGAAGAAAATAGATATTATTGAAATAAAAACGAAGGTACGATTTTTAATTTTTCTAAATTATTTGAATTTTTTAATTTACATAGTTCTTTATATTTTTTAAAATAACAACAATATTTTTAGAGATCATATATTAAATAGGCTGTTTTTCGAGAAAAAAAAAACTGAAAACACCATTTTTAAATTACCTAAATTATTTGAAGCTTTTATTAAAATAATGTCTCATTCAATTTTAAGTTTCTAGTTCAATTTACATAACTTTTATATTTTTAAAATTTAAACAGTTTTTTTATAGAGATCGTGTACTATATACTCTTGAAAAATAGGATGTTTTTTGAAATAAAAATGAATAGGATGTTTTTAAATTATCTAAACTATTTGAAGCTTGCTGAAAAAAATAATGTATTGTTTTCTATGAAATTTCTAACTCAATATTAAAAAATTTATATTTTTAAAATTGCAACAATTTTCAAGAATAAGGCATTTTTCGAAATGAAAATGAAAAAGGGTGTTTTCAAATTACTTAAATTATTTGAAGCTTTACAAAAATAATTTATTATTTATTTTGAAGTTTCTAACTCATTTTACATAATTTTTTATATTTTTAAAATAGCATTAGTTTTATAGAGATCGTATACTATACACTTAAAGAATACGGAGTTTTTTGAAATAAAAATATGATTTTTAAATAACCTAAATTATTAAAACTTTTTTTAAAAAATATCTTACTCACTTTTAAATTTCTAGCTCAACTTACAAAAGTTTTATATTTTTAAAATCACAACAATCTTTTTAGAGATTGTACATTATACACCGAAGAATATAGGTTTTTTTAAAATAAAAATAAATAGGGTATTTTTAAATTAACTAAATTATTTGAAGCTTTCTGAGAACAATATATTATTCACTTTAAAGTTTCAAGACAAATTACATAATTTTTTATAATTTTGAAATTGCAATAGTTTTTTTTAGAGATAGTGTACTATACAACTGAAAGAATAGGGTGTTTTTCAAAATAAAAATTAAAATGCGTATTTTAAATTAACTGAATTATTTGAAGCTTTTAAAAAATAATGTATTATTTACTTTGAAATTTTTAGCTCAATGTTTATAGTTTTTTATATTTTTAAAATTGTAACGGGTTTTTTAGATATCATGTATTATTTGATTGAATAAGGTATTTTTTGAAATAAAAATAAATAGATTAAAACAATATTTACTTTGAAGTTTTTATCTCAATTTATATAGTTTTTTTATATTTTTTAGATTGCAATAGTTCTTTTAGAAAACATGTACTATATACATAAAGAATATCGTTTTTCGAAATAAAAATGAAATTGTATTTTATAAATTACTTAAATTATTTGAAACTATTTAAAAACAATGTGTTATTCACTTTAAGTTTCAAGCTCAATTTAAATAATTTTTATATTTTTAAAATTGTAACAATTTATTTAGAGATTGTGTACTATACACATGAAGAATATTGTGTTTTTCAAAATAAAAATGATAATGCATATTTTAAATTACCTAAATTATTTGAAAGTTTTGAAAATAATGTATTATTTTCTTTGAAGTTTCTAGCTCAATTTATATAATTTTTTATATTTTAAATTTTGCAACGGGTTTTTAGAGATCGTGCATTATACAGTTAAATAATAGAGTATTTTTTGAGATAAAATTGAATAGGGTGTTTCTAAATTACTTAAATTATTTGAATTTTTTTAAAACAATATATTATTAACTTTGATGATTCTATCTCAGTTTATATAATTTTTTATATTTTTAAAATTGCAACAGTTTTTTTAGAGAATGTGTGTTATACACTTGAAGAATAAGACATTTTTCAAAATAAAATTAAGATGCATTTTTTAAATTGCCTAAATTATTTGAAGCTTTATGTAAATATTGTATTATTCACTTTAGAGTTTCTCACTTAATTTAAGTAACTTTTTGTTTTTCTTTGTTTAAATTATAACAGTTTTTTTTTTTTAAGATCATAGACTTGAAGAATATGATGTTTTTTGAAATAAAAGTGAATAGGGTGTTTTTCAATTTCCTAAATTATTTTAAGCTTTATGAATATAATGTACTATTTACTTAGAAGTTTTTATCTCAATTTACATAATTTTTTATATTTTTAAAATTGCAACAACTTTTTAGAGATCGTGTACGGTATACACTCAAAGAATATGTTGTTTTTCGAAATAAAAATGCGATTTTTAAATTACCTAAATTATTTAAAGTCAAATAAATAATGTTTCATAATTAAAAGTAATTTTTATATTTTTTAACAAAGTGATTTTCATGCTTATTATACTATAATATAATAAAACGGGAAAATTTTCAATTTATTTCTGGATGCCTACAATTCTTTGGTATTATGTGCCCTTTGAGGAAACCTAGGATATCTACACAAAAACAAAAACAAAAAGATTATGAAAGTTTATATACGCCTACTATTCACGAATAACTCATTTACTCACATATTTAATTATTTTTTTAATATAAAAACTTTTAAATAAAATAAAAAGCTTAATTTGATTAAATTATAAATAAGTTGTATACACTAATAATTATATACCAATCGCAATAAAAGTTAACATTCAAAATACAAGATACCACGTATCTTAGGCTATATTTACTTTATTCTATATTTGTCTTCATTTTATTTTCTAGATAACACATCTTACTTAGGGTATATATTTACTTTGCATTTCCATTTTTGTCTTCATTTTTTTTTTTTGAGATTTGTAAAATATATATTAAAAACAAGTGAAAATAACTAAAAGTTATTTTAAGAATTTTGTAAAATCTTTCTTCTTTCTTTACAAACTAAACATAAATATTTCTTTTCTTTCCATCTCCTTCCTTCCTTTGTACTATACGCCTATATAAAATAGAAAAAAAAAAAAAAAAAAAGTACAAATACAAAGTAATAACTTCCTTAGATTCAGAGCAAATGCTTAGATTAGAAGGTAAATCTAGTGCTAGCTTGTTCTTATCAGACCATCCCTTAAAAGTAAAATAAACCAATCTAAGCAAAGCATACTGAACTCGTAAATCTAGGATTATACATTGGCAGCTTCAGTATATTCATCTGGATTGCTGCGGCTGCTTCTGATTTCCCTTGATTATGTTTGGACTCAACTCTATAGGCAAAACGAATTCACATCACCATTTATTGGCGTCATTTTTCCCATACATTGTCCCAAGAACCACTTGGATCAACCTTAGTTCCCTGAACATTGTTCTGATTTACAGAGGAATTGTGATCCGCGGGTAGCGGAAGCCCGTTCGCGGGCGGGTTAATCTTCTTGGGCTTAGTTCTGATTCCGAGCAACCGCAGCACAAATCTAGCTAGCTCTCCATATAATACACCAGAGCGATCAAAAAGCTGCAAAGAGACCAAATAACTATACAGCATTAAATTAATACTCACATTCACATTACTTGAAAAGAAAAAAAAGTAGCAAGTGATCTTTGGTTCAGGCTATCAGATTTGGCAACATGCTCTGTTCAAAGAAAATAAAAAAATGGTATGGCTAACTTCACTATGTATGAAAATGAATATAACAGAAGGTACATTCGGAGCAGTCGTGTGAAACAAAAGTTTACATCTATTAATAAAATTGTGCTTTGATTAAATAAAACGGTTACATTTTACTAGTTTTGTCAAATTTGATTGTAGGTGAGCTTTGCAAACTCCCAAATCACATCTATAGTTATCACCTTCAGATAGAACAAATTAATTTGTGACACGTTTCTTGAATAATTTTATAGTTAGCAAAAGCAGAAACATCAAATGTTCGAAAGAGCAGGTTGGGCTTGATTATGATTTTATATACATAATTTGACCATTTTTTTTTCCTTCTAATCTGAAGACTAGTGTATTTTAATTTTAAGACCGTTATACTCTACCCTTTTTCATATTTTGAAATCAAAGGATGATCTTTTGTAGAACTGGACCAGAAAATGAGGTAAAAGTGTAATCTTTATCTTTATGTTCAGAGAACTAATCCCTGTCCTAGTATCAATGTGACACAGAAAATGTATGTAGCAGAGTCCTCCCTTCTGTCCGACAAAAGCTTACACTTTCTAACCCTCGCATTCTTCCTAAGCTAGACCTAACTGTTTTTCTTAACATCCAAATGAAAACAATGTGACTGAGCACTTTTTAGTCAACTTTCCAAAGCATAAAATGGATTTTAGCAACACATTTTCCAAATGTTGAATGGTTGACCCTTAGAAAAAAATTCACCGCAATTCAAAACACACAAATTGAGGATATAAGATTTCATTCAAATCTGATATTGATCTTCAAATAGTAATTGGAGTTTAGCAATATTAAAAAAATTGAATGAAAGAACATAAAAAAGACAGGATTATGAATACAAAACCTGAAGAAGTGCAGTCATGAACATATGGAAAGCCTGTGTATTCTGGTCTATGAGGATCGAAATCCGGCCAAAAAAGTTAACCACACCTTCCATCTGTCATTTAAGGGGGAACATTCAACATATGCAACGCAAAATTTTCAACAATAAATGGAATAGAAAAACAAACTCATCCTAAAAGATTATAGTTTTGGGGAGGGGGGGGGGGGGGGGGGGAGTAATAGTGTAAAATCAGAACAGTGAATATATCACAAACAAACATTTATATAAAATAAATGTCCCTTTTCTTATGCTGCTTGGGTAACCAGCAGATATTCCATAAAACAAGAAGTTTCATAACAGATCTATAATCTATAACCCCAACTAAAAGGATGGACATTATCCTATTTATGTCGCATCTTGTCTCAAATGGCTCACAAGAACTTGTTATTATTAGCATCAAGGAAACATGGGATTTTGGTTCTTCTTGCATAGTAATATAAGAAAAACATGTACTAGATAAAGGTTACTCCAAAAAGAGAGAAAATTTTGATATAGATCTAACTAACCAACTCAAATAAAAAAATAAAAAAATAAAAAAAAACTAATGTCCAGTAAAAAATAAGTATATATGAATTCACAATCGAGTAACACCCCGGAATGAGAGAAACAATGTCAATTGTGCATGTTCATCCATATGGGCCAAAAAAGTTAGGCTAAGTATGAAATAGCTCACCAGTCGTAGAAAAGAAATCCAAAATCCAGGGGGTGATGGAGGAGCACCGTATGGATTATTGGGATCTTGATCTCCATAAGGACCACCACCCAGGCCATAACCACCCATTGGACCACCAAATCCACTGTTATACATTCCACCTCCATACATCCCAGATGACCCATAAAGCCCCCCATATCCGCCTCTGTACATATTGTTACCGTACATTCCTCCACCATACAACCCTCCTACTCCACCATAAGATCCATAGGTTCCAGATCCGTATCCAGAATTATAATTCAACGCAGAACCATAACCTGCACAACACAGGAAAAGTAAATAAAGGATTTGTTAACACAGGGAAGTAAGGAAAATTTGAAAGGAGAAGGAGGAGAAACAGGGCTAAATAAGTGATACTAGGGATTAAAAGAACCACCTCCATAGCTGCTATTTCCATAATTCTGCTCCCACGGTCTTGTGGGAAGAGGCCTCCCAAGAGTATTCCTATTGACAGTTGCATTATCGGAAGTAGAAACTATTTCCCCAGGCTTCGCAGTCCCGGAAGCCTCAACTACATCACTTGTGCTTCCTGGAGATGGGGGTTTAAAAGGTGCTGGGCCAGACGAGGACGCTGCTCGCTCCCATGGTTTCGGCGGAGGGCTATTAGCTGCTACACAAATTTAATTTTATTAAATTCATTCACACCACAAAAATTGTTGGAAACTTCATGAAAAGGGAGGAGACAATTCATCATCCAAAATTCCAAATTAAATGTGGGAGTAACCCAAAACATGATCATACATCACAGAGTAAAACGAAATTCAACATCTCTCACTCTCATCTCATGAACTCAGACTCTAATTCTTCAAATTTTTTTTTGGACGGACGGAAAAGCAAATAAGCAATCTATTCAGACTCGTTTTTTGATAATCCAATCTATTCAGACTCCAATTCTGACAGAAACTACCTACTTTATTTTGAGAAATCACAGAACACGATCACTATTGGCTCCCGAATCGCCAAATCCATTCGAAATTTCGAATTCCACTCATCATTCATCAAATCTAATCGAGTTTGATCATGCTATCCATGTTTTCTAGGCTTCACCAAGGGAAAAAAAAAAAACCAAAGAACAAGAACGAGAACAACAACGAATCACAATATGTTCGGCAACGAAATGCATGTGGCATGAGAAGAAAACAAATTGATCAACAGATCAGAAACCAAAATTAAGACTGAATGTTAGGAACTGAACCTGAAGCTGATGGTTGAGGGTTAGGATCCATCAACAAACAGCATAAGCTTCTACAGAAAAACTCAACGCGATTGTTTCGGTTCAAAATTCAAAGAAAAATGAGAAAGATCAGAAATCACGAGGGTACAAAATTGTACCCATGCAATCGGCGAGAACCAAAATGCTCTTTGTTATATTGCAATAATTGGATTTATCATTTCATCATTTGTGTTAGTTAGGATAAAGAAAAAGTTTAATTAATTTAATTAAATAATAATTAATTCATGGTTGGCTATATCTGAACCGTTCGTTTATCCCTGGTGGCTGTGGACGGTGGATATAAAACAGAGACCGTCTTCGATTTTTCTTTCAGTTTTTTAATGGGACCCTAGCAAGAAACTTCGTCGTCTTCACTCGAGTCTTGACTGTACTTACTTTACAAAGCTTTTTCATCACGTGATTTTTTTCGTTGTTTTTTTTTTATCAATCTATTTTTTTTTTCAAAATTAATCTTTAAGTAATACTAAATCTTTTTATTGAATATTTTATAAATTTTTCTATTCATCAAATTTTGATAAATGTCTTTTATCTTTCAAAGAAATAAATATTTAGTGAAAGATAAAAATACACTTGTCAATAGAAAAATTTTTAAAAAAGTTTAACATTTTTTTTTAATCTTTCAAACACGTGATTTTTATTGAGTAATGACGAGCTGAAATGGATCTTCCGCGCATTGAGTTGAATTTTCAAACATAGATTGACTGATTATCTTGACCAAAAATAAGGGACCTACAACATGATCTTTTTTTTTTTTTTTGTCTAAATAATACTATCTTTATACTTGAGTTTAGGTTGTAAGCACTAATCGTAGGAAGAAGTAAAAAAACCTATAAAAAAAAAAAGTGAGTGATGTGATGTGATAAAAATATAAGGAAAAAAGTTTTGTATATATTTACTGTTCATATATTTATGTTCATGTTTAATTATTTGTTAATGTAAAAAAATTAAAAAGTAGAATAAAAATTATGTTAAGTAGGTTATAAATGAGTTGTATACTCTAATAGTTGTATATCAATCATGGTTGAAAAATAAAACAAGAATTAAAAATAAAAATTGAGGTGCAAAGATGTATAAAAAAATAAAGTGTACAAAGATTAGGTATTAATTAACTAAAAATTGATTGGATTATTGTGTGTTTTCTCAAGGAGCTATGTTTCATGTACATCCACTTTTAAGTATACAATTTGTACATCTCCCTTTTTCTTTAAAAAAAAAATAAATCTTCACTTAAATAATAATAATAATAATAATAATAATAATAATAATAAAACTCTAAAACATTAAAGTAAATTTGGTGTATACTCAAAAGTTAGTGTATACCAACATTTTCTCTTTGTCAATGTGATAGTAGCGATTTAAATATAACTTTAGGTGTAATATTACAATATTTTTAATATTTAAAACAAAATTTTTTATTAACTTCTAAGTTTTTTTTTCCTACTAACTTTTAACTTTATTAAACCAATGAGTTTTAGGGGGAAAAGACTATTTTAATTTCCATCCAAGAATAATAACAATAATAATAATTACTTTACTATATGATTCTTCTTGGACTTACTTTTACTATACCCTCTATGTAGGAATTATATTTATTTTTTAAAAAGTAAGTATATGAGGTAATTGAGTTTCTTTGACCTACCCTAGTTGTGGGGGAAACAACTTTGCATTCTTTAGCTTGGTAACTCATTTATGATCTTAACCCTTATATATCATTCAATTTGAAATTAGCTCATACACTTAAAAGTAATTATTTTCAATTGCATCTCTATAAAAAAATTATTTTCACTTTATTCCTCATGGTTTGTTCAAGTCATACTCTTTTTTTAACTTTAATTCTTATATTTGATATTAATTTTCAGTTTGGTCTTTATAGTGGACATTATTTTCAATTTGATCCTTGTATTAGATATTAATTTTTAATTTAGTCTCTATGACATTAGGTAGATTAAGGTCCTGTTTAGAAGGGCTTATGTGCAGCTTATAAAAATAGCTTATGTGTTCCTATAAGCTGTTTTTAGCTTATTTTCATAAGCTTCTTGAAGTAGCTTATTAAATAAGTTGTTTTTAAATTATTCAAGTAAGTTTTACAATTTTTTCTACGAAAAAACTATAATTTAAAAATAGCTTATTGCATAAGTACTTAATTAAGCTGTGTACCAAACACACCCTAATTATACTTAAACCGCAATATAACTATAATAAATGGTAAGAATCATAATGAAAACTTTTCTCACTATAAGGACCTAATTACAAAATATTTAAGTATAAGGACTAAAATCCAGATAGAAATCGAATGTCATATATAGAGAACAAAAGTATATTTGAACATTTAAAAATTTGAAAATCTTAAAAGAAGTTATAAATAAAAGTTATTAGCAACATCTTTTGATACAAATTTTCTAACATATTCTTTGTTATTTTATTAATTAATATTTAAACATATTTCCCTCTCCGTTCTATCAATTATTCACCTTAATTTCCTACTCTCTAATTTTTTTGTTAAAATTAAAACGTTAGTCCCGAACACTAACTCCTTTTCTGTTAAATTCCTTTTCTGTTAAATTGAATGTTTGGATACATTTTCAAACTTTAAAGATATGATGGCAGAGTGAAAATTGAAAAATCAAATTGGTGGTTCACTCTTTCATGGAGTTATAGTTACCACAAAAATATGTATGTTCCTAATCCTAACTTCCTATCATTTGGCAAGGAAAAAGAATTGAAAACTAAAATCTACATAATTATTATCATTGCCAAAAAAAAATCTACATAATTATTTTACACTTGATTATACTTTATTTGTCTACTAAAGAACCTGGAGGTATTTACACCAGTCCTTACTACAACTATAAGCTTCTATGCTGCTTTTATCTAGCATATAGTACTGACACAAAAAGAAAAAGAAAAAAAGGAAAAAAAATAAAAATTCT
Organism: Cyamopsis tetragonoloba; assembly: GCA_037177725.1. Classification (NCBI taxonomy): domain Eukaryota; kingdom Viridiplantae; phylum Streptophyta; class Magnoliopsida; order Fabales; family Fabaceae; genus Cyamopsis; species Cyamopsis tetragonoloba. Next base: position 47,222,195 of record CM074122.1, on the reverse strand, counting down.
AGCATATAATGAACCATATATTTAACTTCCTATCCCTAGTGCTTCCATGTAACTTTATCTTTCTCCCTATCTTCTAAAAACAGCCACCCTTTCAAGATTGCACCACCAGAAACATTTGACAGAATCACCACAGATGACACCTGCATGATCTTGAATATAAATGAAGTTTTGATCACCTGTACCAATTTCTCGTTTTCTTTTGTGTCTCTCCACTTAAAAATTGACACATAATTAAAAAATATGATATTTTCTCTTTTGATAATTTCTAATTTTGCTAAACGTATCAATTTCTTATTTGTGGAGATAAGAAATGCATGAAACATCACTCTGGACTTCAATCCTCTACCCTAGATTCATGTCCACCTCAAATATTATCAGGAGAGAGAATATCACTTTTTTAATTATACGTCGCTTTTAAGAAGAATGACACGCAGGGAAACAGGAAATTGGTACAGGTGATTTCAATCTCAGGCATAGGTGACCAAAAGGCAAACTCACTCCAACATGATCATAAAATCCAATGTGATGCAGAACCAACATGAGCCTATGATGAAGAAACAAAACATTGTAGAAGCAAGACTTCCATTGTCAGCATTGAATTGAAGTCAAGCTTACTGTCATTAGAACTATGAACTGTCTGACAAGAAGCAGCTGTTACTTCCGCGGCTGCTTAAAGCGCAAGGCATATCACGAATAAGAAACTTGACGCAACGCGTGCCGATGTCATCCAAAATTTCAGTGCATTCTTGCAAGTCTGAATCATTCACTAACATCACCCATTCCTCTTCATCATCTAGATATTTGAGCTGGAATGACCCATTTTGTAACTTAAACCTTGTTGCAACCTCTTCATATAGTTGGGAACAACCATTAGAAGGATCAAACTTGAAGCGAATCGTGTCTCCTCTATAGGAAGCTTTGACTATAAATTTCGAGCCGCTATCAACAGAAGTAGATTTGGTTTTTGAGTGCTTCTGGTTCTCGAAGCTTTGAGAGTGAGAGCCGGCTGAACTGCCACGAATCGTTGAGCCTGAGCCGTTGGATGAATCTGTCATGCTTGAAGAAGTAGGGTTGTTATGTTCATCCATTCCAGCTTCAACCTCATCACTAATCATCTTTTTAGGACAGTTATTAAAAGAAGAAGCGTTGTCTTTCTTCACTATTCCCTCACAGGAATTGGAAATGCGAACCAAACAAGCATTGTTATTCTCCAACTTAATTGCTGAATTTTCAACTCTTCTAGGAGGTAATGAGACTTTTGCTTCTTGGATTATAGGCTCAGAGTCTTGTGTAGAAATTTTGTCATGAAATAGAAGAGTTTTAGGTGGATTAATTTCATGGATGATTGTTCCTCCTGCTACAAACCCTCCAGTGTAAGGATCAAACTTCAACCCTCCTTCCACTCCTTGGACAGATTCAAGCACAGTTTGTATTTTCTTCAACGAGCGATTCACTTTGTTAATCTTGCGCGATGGCCATCTCAAAATTCCGTGTTGCCTGCATATCCTTTTTAGAGTTGTTGGGCAAACTGTTCCAAGAAACACATTTGTATTTATTAAAAACCTTCCAGAAATATTTAACATCTTCAGTGAAAGGGCATTATCATTTTAAGATAAAATCATAGAATAACAGTTAAATTTTTGGTAGAAAACAGAAACATACAATGAATGGCTTTCAGGGCCTAGAGGTATGCAACTAAATAATGGAGAAGATTCAACCAATATAAATCAAAAGAATGCATTATCTGATTAATGACAAAAATCCCTCATATAACACAAAATAATAAACTGTGTGAATAAATGTACATAAATTAGCACAAAAAAAATTAGGGTCTTAGTCTTTACCACCAATGCTTTTTGCAGCATCCTTCAGACTACCAGAAAAGTATTGTTGGAGAACTTTTAAGCTAACATTCTTCTCCACTGTACTTCTCTTTTTCTCAACCGGCTTTCTCGATCCACTCATCGCCTACAAGATGAATTCGAAAAAATTCAAAGTTTAACCTCAAAAGAAATCAACAAAAATCATTACAAGAAGTTACAAGTTTTTGCTACAATAGTCCACTCCTTCGTAACTTCTTTTTTTGGTGATGAAGTGTGTTTTTCAACCGACAGTAAAAAACTTATCCTTTTAAGACGTAGAAATCAACAAAGTGGGTTTTGCATCTCTTCTAACAAAGATTTTTCTATACATGCAACCAAGAATCAAATCATGTTCAACATGTTTAAAGGGCCTGTTTATCTGCCAACAATGCCAGTGCCAGATGGTAGACATTGTTGGTTCCTTTATAGCATATATGATCACAATAACTTTAGAACAAATGCTTCATCAAATGGAGCAGCCATTTCATATTAAATTCCACAAAAGGGTAGAGGATACAGTCAAGAAATACCTGTCTATCTTCATTAGTTCCATGGTTTGATGCTTTCAAGGATATATTCTGGATTGAACCATGATCATCATTTATTGATACCACCTGAGAGTTTCTCCTTGACACAGGAAAAAACCCTTGAACTTTTTCCTTTGGAAACCCGAATTGGGAGACTTCTATTCCGGTTAACTCGGCATCCGAAACTGTCCTCAAACTCCTACAAATTCTCTGCATTGTACCTGAGAGATTATCCAACAAAAGTTGCTGTTCTGAACTCCCTGTCATATTGGCAGGCAGAAAGAATTCTAATATGTAATCATCATCATTCGTATAGGTACTTCTTAGACGAATTGCAACCGCAGCATTTAAATTATATTTGCGCGCGTGATGAACAAGACGATATTCACTAACATTATAAGTCTTCACATCACTGTAGAAGAATGGATGATTTGATTGAAGAGCTTTTCCAGCTATACCTTGACCTTCCTCAAGATGATGTTCAAGGCACGCATGAACAAATCCTCCTATCGCTCTGTCATTTATATAGCAAGCTGATTCTTCGATACATAGCACGCATTTTTCATTAGGACTTGCGTGACCCTCTTTGATTCGTATTCTCTCCGTTTCATCGCCTATTCCCTCGCTGTAATAACAGGGAATCCATGTCAGTGCCAGTGGCAATCTATGTGCATGACACACAGCTCGTAACACATCAACTATCTCTGTTAAAGCGGCTCTTTTGTTTTTGGATAGATACTGCAGAAAAATAAGGAATCTTGTAAGAAGTTAACAAATATGGATAAAAACATATCTCAAACCCCTCCACTTCTCTCATAATACAGAAAGTAATTATGAGAAAATGTTTTGTGTTTTCATGTCCTGTTCTCATAAATAATTACAAAACTGTCATTCTAAGAAATTGGATGGGAAAAATAAACTTTAGGGTCCGTTTGGTTTGCGAAAATGTTTAATGTTTTCATTTCTTAATCTTATAAATAATTGCAGAATTACCACGTTGTTTTCAATTTGTTTTTTGTTATAAGAGTTTGCAAACACTAAAAATATAAGGGTTTGTCTGGTTTGTATTTTCATTTTATGTTATAAGAGTTTGCAAATGAAAATCGAAAATGAAAATGCAAACCCTAAATATTTTTTTTTTCATTTTATTTTTTGTGTTGTCAAGAGTTTGCACATGAAACAATGGAAATATGATTTTTCTTTTTTTGTTTTCACTATTTCCCGTACAAAATTTAGAACACAGGGAAACAAAATGAAAATAATATGACAGTTTTATAATTATTTATGAAACTGGAAATGAAAACTAAAACATTTTCTCAAACAAAACAAATCCTAGGCTTTGCATTTTTTTCCCATCAAGATCACTAAATTCAGGTTTCAGCAAATACCTGGGGATGAAGTCTTGGAGGCATAGTAGTCCTCAAATTTACAAGCTGCATGCAAACACATTTATCAGTACTAACATTGATTATAACATAATCTGGAAATATCCAAAATATCGAAAAAGGCTATTTGCTAAATAATTTGAGTGTGCAGCCATAACTTTGTGCTACTAATGAGTATAATATGCGATTTTTATTGATCCATTTTTTTTCCAAAGCAGTTCTAGTTTGATACTTTGATCACAAAAAATAAGATACACAATGCACATCCTGAGATATTCTTCTACATACCGAACTACTCATGAACTATGATTTCAGAGAAATAATCGCTTATTTTTGCAAGCTGTCTAGGAGAACTTTTGAAAAATACACGATTATTTCTCCAAAATCAAGCGTTACTTTCTTTTAATATAAGCTAAATGTGGCTACATGAATTCAAACTGAGGACCGTTACTAAATGCGTACTTAATATAAGTTTATGCTAGGAATAGCAAAACTAACCTGAAGTGCATGAGAAACAATTTCGAATTCTCTGTCAAAATTAGGTTTTTCCTTTGTAGTAACAAGTTCCAGTACAGCACAAGGCTCTTGTGAATGCAGATCTAACACAGGAAGAGCGATTGATCCGCGAACCTCATGGTTAATCGCATGCTCCAACCTCGCATACTCAGTTTTATTGTAGTAACCAACATTGGAGGTCCACTCAGGAGCTTGCGAGATAAACACGCGACTGGGAAGCCCGTGACAAGAGCCAGGCTTTCCTTCTGCAGAAAATGTAAACGCCCTCGACACTTCACGATACCCTGCGAGTTTTTGGTCTAGCAAAAAGGGCTGCTCACTTGTGCTCAAGATGAATTCATCACCATTTTTAATAGGGACCCAAACTTGAGCCAATATTCCACCATCAGCCGATTCCTTAAAGAAGGACAAAGCCCTTAACATTCTTTCATCAAGAGACTTACCGGATGATCCGGAAATTATGTAATCGCCTATATCTAAGGGGTTCAACAGCTGAAATGGGCCATTAAGTTTTTGTTTCGAATCTAAGTTGTTTTCATCATCATCTGAGAACCCAAGTTGGGTGTCCATTTGTTGAATTTCCATATCATTGTAATTTCCACCAAGTTCTGTTATGAAGAAAGGACTATTGTTCTGTTCCATTAAGTTCAACCCATCAGTTAGTGGATATTGCAATGAAGAAAATGATGAAAAGCCATTAGCCAAACATTGATCAATCATTGATGGGCTATTACACCAACCAGCATAGGAATCAAAGTTAATGAGCTCAGAGAAGTTGTTAAACATATCTTCCGAAGCTGAGATTTTCATTCCGCCGTCAAATGATGTTGATTCCTCCATTTGAGCCAGCTGAGACGCCCAATAACCAAGTCCTTTTCCCATGACGGAAAAGTGTTCTTCCATGATTGGATGCGTGTTTGGTTTACCGTTGGTTCAACGTGAAAGTACTTTCACTCAAAGCAAGAAACCGTTGCTTCCGTTGAATGTGGTTCGGATTTCTGTCCAAACAAATCACAAATGTTTATATATTATAGGAACCCGAGCCACGTTCATCCAACAGAAAACCAAACGTGCACCTAGGTTGGAAGGAAAATTTTTAAATCGGAAATCAACAAATGTTAGAGACGTTTTAGATGAATATTTGCACGAGACATTCCTTCCCGGATTACCAGCTTCTTACAGATCTGCAAGGTTAACATTGCATGTAGGAAATCAGGGTATTAAATCAAAACTTAACTAAAATTCTTTAGTGTTTCTTATACAAATAAAATAGGAAATTTGTAAAGAAAACACAAGAATCAATTTAAATAGAAAATTTATTTTTAGCGTTTCTTATACAAATTTCATGACACAAGAAACAAAGTGAAAATAAAGTACTAGTAATTATTTACAAAAACATAAAACGAAAACCACAAATGAAAATACAAACAAAATAGACCCAATTCATCTCAACCTCTCAATCAGAATTGAAAACAAGTTGAATTCTAACATAGATCCTTTTAAAATTGAATCCTTGTAAAATTGAATATCATGCATGTGTTCTTCAAAGTACCATATCAGTACCGGTAACCAATACTTCATAATACCATTTAATTTTTCTTGGTAAATATAATACCGTTTACTTTGAGTATGTTTGTAAACAATTAATTCCAAGAAATAATAGTTTATTTTTTAAAAGCTCTTTTATATTAATAAACGATTATTTCTTTAAAATATGCTAATCCAAAACGCACGCTTTATATATATATTTTTTAAAATTTCTACCTGTATTGTACACAATTTCTATGAAATATTATTCGAAAACAAATAATCTCAAACCCTTAAGCAAATTTTTATCCTTTTATATTTTAGTTTACGTTTGGAAGAGCTTATATAGAGCTTAAGTTATTTGCAGCTTATTTTTAAATAAACTTTCTGAAATAGCTTATTAGAATAAGCTGTTTTTAGAGTGTGTTTAGATACACAGCTTAATTAAGCACTCATGTAATAAGTTATTTTTTAAATGAGAGTTTTTTCATAAACAAAATTATAAAATTTATTTGAATAAGCTAAAAGCTAAAAATAGCTTAGTCTGATAAGCTCTTCCAGAAAGTTTATGAAAATAAGATGAAGATAACTTATAAAAACTCATAAATTATTTTTATAATCAGTAAATAAATTCTTCTAAATAAAGGCTTACCTTATACAAATAAGTTTGATAATTTTATTTATAAATAAGTTCGATCTATAGCATAAATGCTTAATTAAATTGTGTTTCTTAAGACATTCTTAATCTAAAATCCACATCTCTAATTAATTTTTTGGTTTTTCTAACCTGTGCAATATTGCACAGGTTAAGAAACCAAAGAGAAAAAGCTTTTGTTGGAAAAAATAAAACTTTAATAAGATAGTGTATGACATATAATAAATACCATGTTTTCTTTCTATCTTTAGTTATTTAACCTGTGCAATATTGCACAGGTTAGAAAAACCCTTAATATTTTAACTGCCCTCACCATTGAACAGAAGGGGAAAAAACCACATCTCAAACCTATTAAAAACCTGAATTTAGAAAGAACAAAACAATAACAAATTAAACTCAAAAACAAGAACCTGAATGCTACATAGAACCATAGCAGGTGCAGTAGAGAGTGAAAGAGTATTATAATGTAACAGCCACAAGCAATGAGGAAGCCCCAGTTCTCTTATCGCACGTGATTTGAAGCGAGAATGCACGTGACCTCCTCCAAACTCCAAAAGCTTGAAACTTGAGAATCGAAATTCGAGAAATTTCAAGGAAGAAGGAAGCACCGACCTAAGAATTGTGAGTGCAGAGGTAAAGACGGTGGTGAAGATTGAAAGATTGATTGGAATAGCTTGTGAGAAAGGAAAGGTGAATTTGAAGAGGGTGGAGTGAAGTCTATTGCGGCAGTTTCAGAGAAAATGGTTACTATAAATAGAAAGCCATTATCGTCATCACCCACACCCTTCTTCTCGCTACCGTTTCCTTGAATTGAAGCTGCATTTTTATTTTTATTTTTATTTTTATTTATTTTTGTTTTTGTTTGATGGGGAAGTGAAGATGCATTTGTGTTTGTGAAATTAAATGATTAAATACGAATCTACCCTCATTGAAATGGAATCTCGTGGATCGACAACGATATGTTTGAATAAAGGGGGGAAATAATTATATAATTATTATTCTCATGACATACATATACGTATTGGTTGCTACTACTATTTTTTTTTTCAAATGTAAATTTTGGTCTTTATCTCTTATGCGAATTTTATTTTGATTTTATATATTTTTTGGGTTATATTTTAGTTATATATTTCTTATAAAGGTTTTATTTTGGTCCAGTTTGTCAACTTCGTTACCTCGTTACAAGGTAATTTACCTCTGTTTTTATTAGGATTGAGTTTGAAGATAAATGACATAATTTGAGTATGTTCTTATTAGGTCAATTCTGTTAACGAGGATGACGAAGTTGACGAATTAGACCAAAATGAAACGTTCATGAGAGATACAGGACCAAAACGTAACCCAAAAAAAATATAGGACCGAAATCAAATACATATAAGAGATATATGACCAAAAGTTGCATTTAACATTTTTTTTATGTCAGTCTCATTAACTTTTATGAGTTATTCATTTTTTATACTCCCTCTGTGCCATAATATAAGCCCCAACTACCAAAATGTCTTGTCCCATAATATAAGCACCTACACATAAAATAAGAAGTATTTATTGTGATTTTTTAACTTTCAAAGTCACTCAACCAGTAAAAAATAATTGTATTTAAATTTAATTGGTGTAATATCTCAATAGTTTACTTAATGCTTATAATTCTAATAATTTAACCACTTTTCTTAAACTATGTGAAATGTTAGTTGAGGCTTATATTATAGACGGAGGGAGTAGTTCTCCGTCTCGAAATATAAGTACTAACTATTAAAAATGTCTCTTCCCATAATATAAGCATTTATACACAAAATTAGAAGTATTTATTATGTTTTTTTTAACTTTTAAAGTCATTTAACCAATAAAAAGTAATTGAGTTTAAATTTAATTGGGGTAACATCTCAATAGTGTGTCTAATTAATACTCCCTCCGTTCCTATTTAAACTGTCTGAAGAGAGAAAAAATCTTGTTTTTATTTATCTGGCCACTCATATTTTCAATGTAACATTAATTGTACTTTTACCTATTCTAACCTTATGTTTAATTTGAGGCTAATCAATGTCACACTATCCAACCAATCAAACAATGAGAGATAAAGGGTATTATGGAGAGTTTAAAATTTATTTTGAGAAAAACTATAACAATTATTACATTCTTTAATATGTGATTTTCTCTCTAGTTAAATAGGAACTGAGGGAGTACTTCTAATTCCAATAATTCAACCATTTTTCTTAAACTGTGTAAAATGTTACTTGGAGTTTATATTATGAGACAGAAGGAGTAGTCACTTTAAAATATCAATAAGTAATTAATGTTATTTTTTCATTTACACCCTTATAATAAATGTATGTTTCCACTAAGTATTTATGATTCACTATCCATAAATAAGGATATACTCCCTCCGTTCTGAAATATTAGTCGTTTTAGCCACAAAAAAAATTGTTTTAAAATATTTGTTATATTTACATTACCAATACTATATTTATTAATTATTTCCACTTTTATTATTTTTATAGCCAATAGCGATTGAGTAAACATCAAAGTCAATAATTAATTTAGTTTACCTATGTACTTTTTGTTAGATTCTATAAAAATTAATTGTCTTTCTTAATCCACGTGAAATCTCTTAAGGTGACTAATATTTCAGAAAGGAGGAATTAATAATAAATTATATAATAAATTCACCTAAAAAATTTAACTCTTAATTATTTTTTTATTTTTTTTTTGCAAAACCTTAAAAGACTAAAAAAACATAGAAAATACTATTCACTTTAAATAGAATGTATTTGCAAACGGATTCTAAAATTTGTAGTTCAGAACAATCGAATTTAACACTTTTGGAAACTAGAAATATTTGTAAATTGTGACTAGAAACCGTGCGAAACTAAAATACGGGGTGAACTCATAAAATGTTAAATGTATTTAACTGTTAGCTTTTCATCAAGAAAATTGAGTAATCTCTCGTCCATGTGAGATTGTGGATGATAAGTTCCAAATACTTTCTAGGATTATATATATTAGTCACATTTCTAGATAAATTCCTTGCTCTTATATAAGTCATCATTTAGGACTTATTTGCTTAAGATTTTACAATATCGTTCCAAGCAATTTGAGGTGCATAAATGAGAAGTTATAATTTGTCTTTTCTTTAAAAGTGTTTTAGTTTAGGGAGGTGATATTGCCACTCCTAAAATTCTATTGTCACTTCTTTTAAAATATTTTTTTAATTTAAACTATATTTTTTAACCAATCAAATTAAAGTATTAATAACTAAATATTATTAAAATATTAAAAAAGGAGTGACAATAGAGTTTTTGGAATGGCAATATCAATTCCCTTAGTTTGTGTATTTTATTTATTTCTCATTTTACTTAAGTCTAAAATAAAAATACACTAACTCATTGATACATGATTTTCATATTTATATGTTTATGATTTTTAAAGATTTAATTAATTATGACGGAGAGATTGTGAAATAAGAGAGACAAAGAGATATAAAATGACTTAAACATTTATTAACACATTTATATTAGGAGTATAGTTAAAAAAAATATTTTTTAGACAAGTTTAATTACTTAATTACCATTTTTTGATTTTGAAAATTCAATTAAAAGTGACTTATATATTAAATCAGAAGGAGTACATATTGCTGATAAAAATAAGTAATTAAGGTATTAATGCAATGATAAAAAGACACATCATGAATCTAGTGAGAAAATTCTAATTTGAAGAATCCTATAGTAAGGGATATTAGGGTTGTGTTTGCTAAAATTAGTGAATAAATTAGTTGAAAGTTGAAAAGATAGATTAAAGCTAAAATACTAATTAAAAGTTAAAGGTTGAGAGTTAAAAATAGTAATCAGATAAGCAAACATAATGAATTCAAAGTGTTTCTTTTTATCTTTTTAGGGTACTTATCGTCTAAAGTAGTGACTAATCCCTATTTAGAAGCTGAGTTCGCACGAAGCAGTTGTCAGGTGGCCAAGAAATATCGCTCCATCCCCAGCAGCAGGAGATAGAACCTCCACACATGTGATTAAAAAACAGATTTAGTTATTATCACGTCACACACCTCGTAATTAATGAATTAAAAGTGTTTCTTTTTATCTTTCTAGTGTACCTATCGTCTAAAGTAGTGACTAATCCCTTTTTAGAAGCTGAGTTTGCACAAAACAATTGTCAGGTGGCCTAGAAATATTGCTCCATCCCCAGTAACAGGAGATCGAACCTCCACACATGTGATTAAAAAACGGATGTATTTATTATCACGTCACACACCTCGTAATTAATGAATTGAGAGTGTTTCTTTTTATCTTTCTAAGGTACCTATTGTCCAAAGTAGTGACTAATCCCTTTTAAGAAGTTGAGTTCGCACGAAGCAGTTGTCAAGTGGCCAATAAATATCGCTCCATCCCCAAGAGATCGAACCTCCACACATGTGATTAAAAAACGATTTAGTTATTATCACGTCAAACACCTCGTAATTAATGAATTAAAAGTGATTGATAAACTAACGGTTGTATTTAGGGGTGGCAATGGGGTGTGGTGGGGGCGGGGAGTACTCCCCCGCTCCCCGTCAACGCTTCTTAGTTTCCTCCCCATCTCAATCCATGCTCCCCGCGATGGGGATGTTTTTCTCCCTATCCCCATTCTCGCCTCTCCACAGATATTAAAAATATAAAAATTTCTTAAAAAGTATAAAAATCTGAAACACAAGTAGTAAAAAAAAAACCAATGTAGCCAAAACTAACCTCACAAGCGTAGGAATGATGCAATAGCAAAAATAAACACGACGAGCAAGAATTGTGTGCATGAATGAACAAGCCATGAGTACAACAGTTGATAATATAGCGGCAGGAACTAAGAGCATAGATGATAATAGATAAAAGTTAATCATATTAACTTTCTAATATACAATTACTACATTAATCTTATTAATTTTATGTACATTTATTATATTAAATGAGAGTATTCATATGATTTTATATACATACTCGGGGATGCAGAGACCCCATAGGGCGGGAAGCACAGTCCCCTTCCCCATCCCCGAATATGTAGTAGGGGAACTTTCCCCATCCCCACGAGCACCAAATGCGGTAGTCCCCGCAAGGACCCCCAATCTGGGTGGTGATTGCCACACCTAGTTGTATTACCTATTAAATATAAAATAAAATGAAAGTACATAACAAATTACCTGACCTAGTGTAGGCCGTGGAGTGAAGACCTAGTGTAGGCCGTGGATACTTGCAAAAGGGACTCCAATGCTAAAATGAGTATATTGCACTAGTAGTAAATATGACTATGAAAGAGAAATTACTTGATTTGGTAACTCATTATTCTATTTATAGTGGAACCATTAGTTTAGGGTTTCGTACTTTATTGGATGTGGGTCCAAGGCTCAAATCCCCAAGTACCCCCATTAATGTCAGAAATGGTCTTATGTTTGTCAACTACTCTCTCCATTTTCGATTATAAGCAAAAATTACCTAACTCACAATTTTTAAGAAAATTAGTTAGTCTCATTTAATTTTTTTGAATCTATCAAAAAGTCAATTTATTTTCCTAAATTACCCTTCATTAAGTTACTCTCTCTGCTCTTCAAAACCACTATAATAAATGAGAGAGTAAATTGAGTGGAGGGTATAATAGAAAAATTTTCATTAAATGCAAGTGAACATAGTTAGTTTTGCTTATATTTAAAAACATAGTATTGTGAAAAAATTTGCTTATATTTAAAAACGGAGGGAGTATCTCTTACAATGATCATCTTGCTATGCTCTTATATCGATATTCATCCATGTTGCTTTATCCTCCATGTCGCTAAGCTCTCAAGTCGTTAAAGTTATCATGTCGTTATATTGGAGGGTGATAATCCTTACTTCTTAAGGCCGTGATCTCGGTCCATAACAGGAACTTTAAAGAAAGAGAAAAAAATACAAAAATTATGAAATAAGAACATAATTTATGAGAGTTATTCGACCACAAATTGACAATTTTTTTGCTTTCAACTGAACTATTATTATCATAAAAATTGTGTTTATAAATTTTGAGTATCTTTGTATTTTAAATAATTTTAAATTTGATTATTGTTTTTTTTTTTAAAATTTATAATGTAGTAAAATATTGAATTGAATTACTACATTGTTTAGTTCCTCTATTTTATGACAAATTATGGAAAAAAAAATCATTTACAAACAGACAAACAAAATATACAACTTTCATAAATATTTATTTAAAAATACTAATAAGAAGAATACATTATTCCTTTAAAAATAATTCAGTTTTAATTTGGTATGAAAAATATTTTTGAATAAGTGATTGTTGGACAATATCAAAATTATAAAATATAATAAATTAAAGGATAAAAATAAAAGAAACAAAAAAACTACTAACTGACATCTTTAAACTCTATTTTAAGAAGGGTTATAAAAACACTAAAAACTACTTAAAACATTTTTAAAAAAAATTATTACCAAAAAGATTTTAAGAACGAAATAAATTTCCATCTAAATTAAAAATAGAGCCAAACACACTCTAAGTAAAAAAAAAAAACAAAAAAGTAATTTAGTTTCTATTTTTATTTTTTATTTTTAAAAATTTTACAAAAAAAACTAAAAATATTAAAAAAAAATTGTTTCAAACATTTTTAATTTTCTTCTGTAAAATTTTGAAGGAAAAAAAAAATAGAAATACAACTCAAACATGTCAATCTTTTCTCACGTCAATCTATTTCCAAATGGAATAATGGTCGTTTTAATTGTTTGTAACTGTACGGTTGTACGGTCGGTTCTTGGACTCTAAGCTGTATGAATTGTAAAATAAAGGAAAAATGATACTTTTGGTCCTTAATTCTTTACGCTAATTCATTTTGGTTCTTTAACTTTTTTTTTTATTCATTTTGGTCCTTAACTTTTATTTTGGATTCAATTTGGTCCTTACTGTTCAATTTGGACACTTGTATTATGACTTGACGGAAGTAACGGTTGAGATCAAATTAAATCCAAAATAAAAGTTAAGAAACCAAAATGAATCAAAAAAAAGTTAAGAGATCAAAGTGAATTGGTACAAAGAATTAACAGACAAAAAGTGTTATTTTGCCTAAAATAAATAAGTTGTATGTCAATCAAAATTCAATGTATTTTCTCTGTTTCATTTTATTTGTCTTTTAAAAATAAAATTAAATTTATTTAATATTCTTAGAAGTATCAAAATTATGAGATACTCCTTTTGAACTAATTTATAAGAAAAATAAAAAAAATATTTTATATATATCAAGAAAATTAGTTAAACATATTTAATTTTCTTGTTTTCAAGAAAATGCTTAACTTTATTTAACAAATTAACTTATCATATTTATTTTCTCTACTTAAAAAGTCAAATAGTCAATCAAATAATACTCCTTCCGTCCCATATTAAGTATCGTTTTAAAGAAAAAATTTGTCCCACTTTATTTGTCATTTTATAGTTTCAATGAAGCATTAATTATGTTTTACCAAATATACCTTTGAGTAGTTGAATCTTAAATAAAAGTTTTGAGAGATGTGATTTACTAATTAATAAGAGTGATAAGGGGTATAATAGGGAGTTAGACAAATATTTGTGTAAAACAAGAAAATTAATGACATTTCTCGTGTAACAACCTTAAACGACACTTAATATGGGACGGAGGGAGTAGTACTTAAGGAACAAAGACATTAAATGAGGTAAAAATAGTTAAAATTTGCTTATATTTTAAGAGAATAAAGTTGATGTTTTTTTGCTTATAAATCAATCTGGAAGGAGTAATTCTCTATTGTACCCTTGTTGGAACTCTACAATTATTACTTCATCCATTTTGAAATATTAGTCACTTTAGCCAAATTAAAAAAATTTGTTCCAAAATATTTGTCACTTTTACATTACCAATGTTATATTTATTAACTATTTCAATTTTATTATTTTTATAGCCAATCGCTATTGAGTAAACCTCAAAATCAATAATTAATTTAGTTTACCTATGTACTTTTTGTTAGATTCTATAGAAATTAATTATTCTTTTTAATCCATGTGAAATCCCCTAAGGTGACTAATATTTCAGAATAGAGTGAGTAACTATCTACTAATTAATGTATGTATAAAGTAATAAATGAGAAAGCGTATAATAGGAAAACTATAAATATTTTCTTGAATTTCCAAAGAGACAGATAAAAAGAAACAATTTTTTTTTCAAAACGGAGACAAATAAAAAAGAACGGAGGGGATAGTAATGTTCTCTATTTTAGACATAAATTAGATAATTTAATATTCGACAGAGTTTTATATTATGTGTAATATTACACGAGTTAAGAAACTAGAGATGAAAATAAAACATAACATTAATTATATATTAAATATAACCACATTAAATTTTTATTTTTTTCAACAACAACTTTTTATCTTTAGTTTCTTAACATGTATAATATTACATAAGTTATAAAAACTCATATTAGATATATAACTAAGAGTAAAACATCAATTTGGCCATTTGAAGATTCATTTGCTATTAATTTAATTTTTCAAAAGATTTTTGTCACGAAATTAATCCCTAAAAAATTTATAATATTATGAAATTAATTCTCAAAGATTTAAAATACTACTAAATTAGCCTCTCAAAATACACATAAAACATTCTTGAGAGATTAATTTTGAGATAAAAATATTTGAGAGACTAAATTAATAACAAAGAAATCTTTAAAAAACCAAATTAAGGATTTACTCCGACTAATCAAATAATTAAACTTATCTCAATCAGTTGTTGATTGGAGAGAAATGTATCCTTTTGAATTACTATCTTCAGTCCTTTTATAAGAAATATTGGACATGTTTTACATATACCAATAAAATATAATAAGTGATATTCTTTTCAAATAATAATGTGAGAAAATTACTAAAATATCTACTAGTTAATTTACCCACTTATATAGAAAATTGTGAGTGCTCATAATAAATTGAGAGCAACAAAGTATTTTTACTCTTTCTTAGTAATTAATACGCCTAAAAAACTCACAAAGTTTCTTATAAAAAAGACTAAAAAAATTTTCTTTTTATTTCTTATACTCCCTCTGTCCCTAAATGTAAGACCCTCTAAAAAAAATTGTCCCTTTTTATAAGACTCTTTTACAAATTTTGTGTCAAATAGAAGATTTTTTTTTACCCAAATACCCTTAACATTTAATAATACCAAAAAAAAGTTAGAATCATTAATTAGGTGGAGAGAGATTCGAGTTATGAGTTTCAATAAAATAAAAAAGATATTTTTGAAAGTTAATACAAAATTTTAGATATAATTAATGAGTTTATACTTCTTAATTCTGGTGTTTTTTTTTTAAAGAGTCTTATATTTAAGAAATGAGAGATTAAAAAGAACTAGAGGTAGTATTAAATATTAGCTGAATGGTTGAGAATGAATATTAGAAGATTTTTTCTCTCTCTCTCTTTTGTTTAACCGGATTATTGTTCCTTTTTTTCTTTTATATTTTCCTGAACAAATTTATATATTTTAAATTAAACTAGTAAATTTATATTTTAAAAAAAAATCTAGCAAGTTTATAGTTTCAAAAATTGAATGAATGTTTATGGTAACTTTTAATCTATGATGAGCAGGTGTTAGAATGTTTAATTATGCATATTTTTTTCAAAGACTGATTTAAATATTTTTTAAAATACTGACTCAAAATAAGTTCATCAAATTATACACTACATATATGTTGTCAGAAATGTTTATATTATATTTATATATGTCATCAGTATGATGACAGGCCTTTTTATATAAAATAAAATTTTATGTTAATGTTAATTCTATATCAGTTTCAGCTTTCAAGGGTATGCGAGTAGTCGGCTTTTAAGAATGATATTTTAATTTTAATTAAATTAATAATAATACATATACAATTAAATAAAAATTTATGTACTAAAAAATATAAAAATTGAAAAGTATCTAAAATCAAAGAGGCCACACAAATCACTAAAAAATAATATTCCATATAATAATATGCATATATATAAAGCTGAAATTAAATAAAATCAAAACTTGTGTCAAATGTCTTTTTTATAGAAAAAAGAATACTTTTCTTTTTTCTATTCTTAAAGAGTAATTGTCTGTAAACAAACATCTTATTTTAAATATCTTTTTCTCATTTTGATTGTCTGATGTGGGCTTTTTTCCCCCTTTTGAATCACGGTAGTAACAAAATTTAGAATCTGTTTGTTGATGCTTATTTAACTTATCAAAAATGCTTTTTTTTTTATCTAATAATGATAATATGATTTTTCTATTCATTTTGTAAAATGCTTATTTTTTAATAAAAGATAATTAAAAAAATTTAAGATGTTTGTATATGCTTTTAAAAATAATCAAAAATAAAAAATAATTAGATTTTATTTTTAAAAAGCTACATTGAAATGTTTTTCAAAATAATTAATTGAATCGGAAGAGAGAATATTAAAAATAATTATTCTTATTTTTTTCTAATACAAGAAAAAAACAAAAAATAAAGAGAAAAAAGAAGCTAAGATTCTCTCGGAAAAAAATAATTATTCTTATTATAACTAAATACAAATAACTTTTAATTTTCATCATAATCGATTAAAAAACTACCAATTCTATATCTACATTTAAAATTAATTATTTGTAAACAATAAAAAACGGACACTTGCACTTTCGCTGACCGTGGTCGGTCATGTACCAAGTAAGACTTAAGAGATTACAGTTTTAAATGAAAATTTACGATAAAATATTAGATATTTAATTTAGAGTGTGTGTGACTGTATATTTATTCGTAGAAAAACTTGCACTTTGGCTAGAACAAATATCAAATCTCACTTTTACTAATTTTATCGAACAATTCCGAAAAAAAAAATAGTGTAAATATTTTGTCAATGTGATATACTTGTACGTAATGTCTAACAAGTTCCATACGTGGCTGTGATTACTGATTTAATTTATTAACGCAGAATAGCAAAATCGGATAATTTTAAATTATTACATGTTACCATCCAAATGTCATGCAGTCTTTAGATATTTCTAGCAACATTGATTAATTTTTTTATTTATATTTGTAAGAGGAGCAACATGTAATAATATATTTATATTATTAATATAGAAAAAAACACTACAAGAATTTTATATATTAGTTAGGCAAAAATCTATAGTTAATTTGTAACAATTTGATAGTAAAAATAGAATCGCTTCGAATTAGCTAAATTGAGAGCTAATATTTGGTCGTTGATGGGTAGCGGAAAGTTTTCATAGCCAATTCATACTTAAATTAAATATTTTTAATTGTTAAAGTCGGTCAATGTATCGAATCAACCGGGTTCCGATACCAAGAGAATGAAGCACAAGTGAAGGACATTACAATACAACTCAATTTCTTAACACAATAGGTGCATGAGTCCATCCACTTATAAACACTCTAACTTTTTCCTAACTATCTAATGTGAGGCTTTGATTCGTTATTGACTTTATATCTAATTAGTAACTAATTGAGTAGTTAATCAGTAGCTAAGAAAATTAGCTAGATCATTTTTTTTAGTTAATTAGTAGCTATTTGATACAAATTAGTTATAAAAAAATTTGATAGCTATATTTCGTAGCTAATAATTGACCAAAAAATTAGCTAGGAAATTTTATTTAGTAGCTAATTGGTAGTTATTTAGATATAAGTTAGCTATGATATTCTTTGATAGCTATATTCTGTAGCTAATTAGAAGCTAATTTGGTAGCTAATTAATATTAGCTAGAAAATTTATTTTAGTAGCTAATTTGTAGCTGTTTAGATATAAGTTAGCTATGAATAGAAATATGTATCTATATTTTATAGCAAATATTGAATTTTCTTGTAGTGAAAGAGGGAAAGAACATAGATAGTCCATTTACATAATTACATATGTGTAAACTTGCACATACATATACATATACATACATATATATCCCCTGGCCGATAGTAGGTGTCAAGATGCTTAAAGAACCTAGTTATCTGTCAATTTTATTCGAGCCATGTTGAGTTGAGTTGATCTCGCTAAACCCGCATTTTTTTCTAGTTTTAAATATTGAACTCTAGACAAAAAATATCCAACCTAATTTTTTTTTTTAAAAAAAAAAACTACCTAAAAATAAAGTGAGGGTCGCTGCTTTAGTGCTCTTTAGTTGAACCCTAGAATTTTGCTTTCTTTCTCTCATTGTTGCATGCGCTTTTCACCTCTCTACTGAATCGTTGTTCTTTGTGTTGGACAATTTATGATATGTTTTGTTGAATTCTCAATGTTGTTAGTTTGTGGATTTTTTAAATATAGATTATAGAAACATTAAATTGTTATTATAATGTATGGTGAATTATAAATGATTTGATTTTTTTAATGGATTATAATTTTATAATGGTGGAAATTTCATAGTTTCTTTTTTGGCTTTTTTTCCTAAATTTTCATGTACATTTTGAAATTTTTAATGATTTTTTTGAATTTTTATTTTTTAATGTTAATGAGAGATAGCTCGCTTAACTCGCGAGCTTGCGCGAGTCAATTCAAGTTATATATTTCTTAACTCGAAAAACAATGAGTCAAGTCGAGCTAGATTATTTTTAGGTTGCTCGTTTTAACAACTCTACTTGCATAATGAGATGTACGAAAACTTAATTAACTTTGTTTTTTTATTGGCCAAACACACACCTCCACACTACACTACTCATAAATCTACTCCTAAAACTCCTCACCGGGAATTGAACCCCCCCTCAAACTCTAAGAGCTTCTCCTTGTACCATTTGAGCTACAAACTCTTGACAAAAACCTAATTAACTTGAAACAAGTTGGCACCTCAATTGCAATTTTTAAAACATTCGAAAAGCTACTGTTCTAGGTCAATTTCATAGTCTATTGATAAACCATATATTGAAGTGATTCACGTTATCAGCTATGTGAGTGAGGGTAATGATATGATCCTAAGGGGGCACTTTAACTTTAGTATTTTAATTTTATTTAAGTTAAAATAAGGCCTAATTTGATGTAAGTTGGATGTCCAAATTGTGCCTTGGATTGATCAACTAATGGGCTAATTTATAGTTTTTGTTTAAGTTGTAATAAGACCCAAATGTGGTGACAATAAGATGATGTCATTAGGGTGATGTCATTAGGATGATATCATAGTCATGTGCACCAATTAGTGGAAATCTAGTCTTAGTGGAACACTAGTGAGTGAAAATAATTAAGGAGCACTAGTGGATTTTGTAGAGTTTTTGTGGCTGCCACCTTAGCTATAAAAGGGACACCATTTTATTATTGTAAACACATGAGTTTGATGTTCAAATATAATTTGTGAGAGTGATTCTCCTCTTAGTGTTCTTGAGTGATTCAAGAACTCATTTGGCTTATCAAAGGATTTCCATCCCTTTGTGTGTTTAGCCTTCATAAGTGGTGTGATTCCACTTAAACCTTTTCCATCTCCCTTTCATTTGTCATCAAAAACTTGATAAAAAGAACAAGAACTCCTTCCCTTTTTACCTAGAATTTTCGTGCTAAACAGTCCCAAAACCTTTTTATCTTCATCATCTTTAAATTCTTTCAATTCCAGAATTTTCAAAATTCTACTCAGTCACTAATTCGTGACATAACTCCAGTTTTACGCGTCATTTCTGAGTCATTCTTGAACCAAAATTGAAGTTCAGAACGTGATCGTTCTCCTTGGTTTTAAACCACTAGATTTGGAGCTCTAAATTGCGAGTTACAGCCTGTTGTTATTTGTTATCAAATTCTGTGAAAACAACATTTCAATTGCTTCCTTGTGCGCCATAAAAGGATTTAACTCCTTGAAGAGATTTTCCGGCTAATCTATTCCTAGACGGTCCGTTTCCGCATTAGGTAATGTTGGAAATTAACAAGTGAGACACTAATTAAATAGGGTTTAATACAATTTTAGTTTCTATATATAGCATATTTTTTTAATTTGGTTTCTATACATAAAATTTTTACTTTAATCCCTACACAAACAAATATTTTCAAATAAGTCTTTGTTGTCACTCTCCTTTATAACACCGTTAATGGCATGGTGATGTGTGTGATAGAGGTCCTACATGAAGTCTAAATTGAAAAAATCTGTTATGTATAAAGACTAAATTAAAATTAAACCATGTTTTTCTAAACTCATATCCAAACACCAAAACCCCATCTCCCTTTCCCGCCGCCACCACTCGCTCTCTCACTACCCTTCGTCCCGACCCCTCACCATTTCCTCCTTCTCCCTCTCTTTTTCCCTCTTCGTCTCTTCCTTCTCCCTCTAACTTTATTCCCTTCATGCAAGTTAAACAATAGGAAACAAAGCTTAAAACCACCAATGTTATTTGTCTTTTTGACAAATGAATTTGGAGTTTTTTCTACATGTCGATGATGTGTCGTAGTAGCTAAGGGGCTTGTTGGGTTGGTGGTCGGTGCATGATGGCCACAACAAAGATGCTTAAGAGGTTCGATTAGGAGCTTCATGGTTCAACCATGGAGAAGTTGATGTGGTTGATTAAGTGTTCTTGGCTTTGCACTAAAGGCCTCTGATCGTGAAATTTTCAACAAGGTTGGGCATTACAAGTAGAGGAAGAGGGGTGGTGGTGACACTGGTGATGGGGAAGAAGAAGGAATTTCTGATGTTTGATGGATGAATTTTTAATTTGGTCCCCACACATTGACATATTCTTTTCAAATTAGTCTCCACGCAAGATCTCCCTTTAACCACGTTAGCACGTCATTAATTGTGTTATATCAGAGAGCGACAACAGGAACCTATATAAAAATGTTTGTTCGTATAAGGACTAAATTAAAAAGATTTTATATATAAGGATCAAATTTTAAAAAAAATGTATCATATATAAGTATTAGAGATAAAGATAATAATTAGTCAGTTATAGTCCTGATAAGATTATTCTGATTTAATTATTCTGATTTAAGCATATTAGTTACTCTCTCTGGTCCAAAGGTTATATAGTTTTAGAGCTATGCAAACAGATTAAAAAAATGATTATTGTGTCATACTTTTTTATCATATGGACTAAACTGCCCTTATTTATGTTTTGATTAATTAATTTGTTGTAGTTATTAGTTATCCCATTACTTACCTATAATAATGATATAATTATGTGAGTTTACTTTACCCATATCAATAATACTCTCATTTTTTTGGGGAACTTCATATATTGTGTAGTCTTTATTCCTTTGGAAAAATGCATCATCAATTCCTTGGAAACATATAACATTTGGTGGATACACATTTAATCATTAGTTGGGGGTATAATTAGAAAAATAAAATAATCAAACCTAGAAAAGTCAAAACAACATAACTTTTGACACCAAAAAAAGTGTTTAAAACTACATAACCTTTGGACCGGAGGGAGTAGTTGTTACTTTCTTCTTGACGTTTTTATCTATAAATAAAGAATGTACTCTATTGATTCAATGGAATATTAATAATATCATTTATCTTTATTTTATTCTCTTTTACTCCACCATGTTTCCTAATATGATATCAGAGTGGTATCATTCATCGTAACATGCCACCATAATTCTTTTTCTTCAACTACATTTTGAGTTTTTTAATCAATAAATTTGTCCTATAGATTTTCATTTATCTTTATTACACCCGACCGTTACATTGAGATTTTATACGCACTTCTAACCTGCAGGGAGCATTAAGATTACCCTTATAGATAAAGATAATAACGTTATAGTCGTGATAAGATTATTCTAAATATATCAATTAATTGTTATGTTATTCTTATTACCATAGTTTTAGTTTCTATATAAATAGAGAATGTACTTTATTAAATCATTACAGTATTAATAATATCTTTTACTCTCTCCGTTTCATTTTATTCGTCAAATTTTGAAACATTTTCATGTTTCAAATTACTTGTCACTTTAGTAAAACAATGCAACATTAATTTCTATTTTTTCAACTATGCCCTTATTTATTACTTTCTCTCACCTAACTACTCCTTAGTTAATGCATTAAATATTTGAATTCAGTTAATGAGGGTGATTTGATAAAAGGGTTTTGTTATCTATTGCCATAAGTGCAATAGTTAAGCAATCCATGAATGTAAATTTTGCATTTAAAATAAATTAAAAATAATTTCATAGCATTAAATACTCTACACTTTTCAATACCAAATTTTTATTCATGGGTTGCTTAACTATTACCCTTAGGATCATAGATAGCAAAACCTTGATAAAATTACACCTTTTTAATGATAATAATAATAATTACCTCTAATTACTTTCTTAAGAAACACACATAACCTTAAACGACAAATAAAATAAAACAGATGGACTATTACATAGCTTAGCTAGATTGATCGAGCCTCGGATATTTTAAGCTCATCCAATAACCTCTCTTAGGTAGTTAGGCTAGCCTATAAAACTATCCTCTCCTGACAAATTTTTGAGCGGATGATTGAGAGAGTAATAGTATATTTATTCTATTTTCTTTTGCTCTATTGTGTTAAATAATACTCTCTCCGTTTTAAAATAACAGTCGTTTAAGGTTGTTTTACGGAGATTAAGAAATTAAATAAATATCATAATGACTAAAGTAATCTTACTAACGTATCTCTATTAATAATTGAATTATTAACTACCTCACATTGTTTTTAGTTGAGCATTAGTTGTTATATAAGGAAAAAATAGAGAAAAGAGTATTTAATAATGCATTGAAAATATAAAACAATCCTTTTGGAAACAAATTATTTCCTTAAAATGACACTCATTATGAAACGGAGGGAGTAAAACCATATACAATGCAAGCAACTCAACAAGTGTGCTTAGCCCATATTTATTACTCCCTTCAGTCCTATATATAGGTCACCTTCTAAAAAGAATCTTTGGTCCTAAATATAAGTCACTAACTAACTCAATAATTGAAGTTTCTCCCTTTACCCCTTCTACAATTTTCAAAGAATAAATTAATGTGGAGTGAGAAAGAGAGTAGAATAAGAAAGAGAAACATATTTTAATTTTCAAAGCATTTACTAGCACATTTAAGTTGAGGGTATAGTTGGTAAAAACCTCCTTTTTAAACAGATTTAATGAACTAACTACCATTTCTTGATTTTGTTGATTCGGTTAGAAGTGCCTTTATATATAGGACCAGATGGAATAATATTTTGGTAGGTTCCGCCGGTACACATCATTATATCAATTTAAGCAACTCTTACACTACAATGCAATGTTCTTATTAAGCAACTCAAATGGGTCCCACGCGTACCAACAATTTAAGGTTTTTTTATTGACTAAACACACACTCACACTACACTATTCTTAAATCTACCATATCTGGGATCAAACCTCTCTCCTTAAGCTCTAAGAGCTCCTCCTTATGCCACTTGAACTACAATCTCTCGAACCACACAATGCAAGGTTGAAATTATGTTTGCTTAACCCCACTTCTCCTCCAAGCAACTATTGGTCTTAGTTGCTTATTTAAGCAATTTATCTAAACAACTCAAGTCACGTTAACAAGTTATAATGAGAAGTTGGTTGCTTAGCATAAATAATAACTCAAAACAATCTCATTGTACATGGTCTAATAAAAACCAAAATTGTACTTAAACACTAAATAGGTGGAGATGCACACGCTTGAACATGACACGTGGAATGCGTAAGGCTCTCAAAGCAACTTTTGAATCTGGGTCTGGGCCAGTTGGAATCTCGCGTTTGAAAATAAATATATACCACGTTATCAGATTCATGCTACTCCTTTTAATACAAGATTCTTTTATTGTTATTTAATTTTGTTATGCTTTTTTTTTTGTGCACGCGAGATTTTGTTATTTCACCAAAAAAAAAAAAGCATGAAAATAACATGTTTTATAAGAAGCTTTTGTATATTCAGTATAAGGTTAATTTTCATTTAAATTATTTAGTCTTTTTGTCTTCAAATATTTATAGGCATTTTACATTATTCTATAATAGAAATGTTGTAATATACTCATTAAATAAAAAACACACATGAAATTACTGTTATAAAAAATGAAAATTTGTCTAATAATGAATGCTTTATGAATGCTAGTAAATGATATATTTTATCCTATTTTGATTGAATTAGATTTTAAAATAAAAAAAAAAAGTTAGTTCAATCAAATCAAAATATTTAGTTTTTATTCTTAAAATTTTAAATTAAATTTTATAATTTACATTTAAGTAGATGAATTTAGAACGTTTGTTTATGTTTATTTTGTAAAGTAAGAATTTATTTCAATGATAAAAATATTTTTTATAAATTTTTAGTATGTTTCTTTGTGCTTATAATCAGAAGCAAAAAGTAATAAAATTTAGGGTGAGTTTGTTTAAAGCAAATGATAGCTCCGTTTTTTACCCATTTGTGCAATGGAGCTTGGTTCCTAGTGCTTGTCTCGAGATGTAATATAGCTTGTTTTTACTTTTTGTCCTCTCCTTTTTGTTTGGCGTTGCTTGGTGTCAGGGTTGTCCCATGGATTTGGATAAATTTTGGAGGCCTTATGCGGTAATAAAAAAGAGACCCTTTAAACATGTGATAGATAATTTTTTTTTACTTCTATTAATAATTGTAAAAGCAAAATTAAATACAACAAAAAAGAAAAAAATTGCATTTGAATCATAAGTCCACTAATATTTATTAATACATAGCTCTAAAAGTTATTTTTGTGATTCTAAACTAAACTAATCAAGTAAAAAAATACATTTTTTATAATATAACGTTTTTTTTAGGTCCCCATTAATTGGAGGCTCTGTGCACAAGAACAGCTTGCACATACTCGTCAACGGGTTTTCTTGGCGTCGATTCAAATTGCTTTATTGGCATTTTCTTTCTTTTTGTTTCTTCTTTTTGTTTTGATGTTCTTTGACCGGATTCTCCTTGTAAATTGAGCACTGCTTGTACTCTTTTTTTAATAAAATCTTGCTTATCCAAAATAAAAAAAATTGATTCTAAAGACAATTAAAGAATTGGTTTTTGTTTTAATTGATTATAGTGAAAATCAAAAGTTGTTTATGTTTGGTTGAAATAAGAATAATCATTTTTTTGAATTTTCACACTCTTCTACTACAGTTGATTAGTTTGAGAAGCGGCTCAAAGTTGCTTCTTAAAGTAAGCAGAAATCTGATTATTTTTTGCTTATGATTATTTTGAGAAGCAAAAGCAAACATACTAAAAACTTATAGGAGTGCTTATTTTATTAAAATAAGTGTTTATTTTACAAAATAAGCACAAACAAACGGGCTCTTATACTTATTTAAAAAGTAACTTTTAACTACTTCTCAAAATAATAAATTGCAATAGAAGAGAGAAGATAAAAAGTAATTGTTCTTATTATAATCAAACATAAATTATTTCTGAATTTCACCGTAATTAATTAAAAAAATAATCACTACTTTATGACTGTATTTAGATTAGCGGTAAAAATTAGATTATTTCAAGAATCAAATATGTGTATAATTAATTACTGTTATAACTGATTATATCATAATCAATTTTTATTTAGGTATGATATTAAAAAGTGAATTAAAAACCTTTTATGTTTTAATGTATAAAAATTATTTTTATAGTATAAATTTAAACATACAATTTTTTAACAGTTTATTTGTAATTTTTTACATCATTTTTTCGTATTAGTAATTACAGACAATTTGAACACCACCGTTGAAAAAAGAAAAAGAGAAGTCGCTTATGAGATTTTAATAGGTAATATACTATGTTACATATTTTTATTTATATATTATTATCGCACTTTTTTAAAATTTCGAGAGGATAATTTTCAAAAAAGAAAATTATAAAAAAAATATGTCGAGAGGATAAGAATCTTGTGCGTACGTGATACTCTTGCATCAAATTGACAGGCAAAGAAAGGCTGTCATAGATATATAAATAGTATAATTAAATTTTTAAATAAAATCTTTATAGTCATATGTTTTACTTTAATGTATATAGACACACATTAAAAGAAATTAAAATAATTAAACTTAGCTGATATTCCAAAGAGAAGTAGAAGAGGGGAAAAAAAAGGAGAGAAAAAGAGAAACCAGAAATATCAGGGAAGGTTTTATTTGGCCCCAGTTTTTTTCTAGAAGCTATCTTAAGTTAAAAGTTGTAAATAAAGAATTCTTTAAAAAAATTAAAAATTATTTGATAATTTTATTATTATTTTTTAATTTATAAATTTTTTATAAGTAAAAAAAACTATTTGTTTCGTAAAGTAGTTTATGAAGTTTTAGTTTCGTAAGTGAAGCAGTAGAAAAAGTATAAATAGAAAGAAAAATAGAAGCTCAAATTTGTGATTTATACTTTTAGAATTAGGTTAAATATGTTTTTGGTCTTCAACTTAAACGAAAATATATTTTTGATTTCTTAACTTTAAAAAGTATGTTTTGAGTCTCTAAACTTCAATAAAATTTTATTTTTCATCCTTCCGTCAATTTTCACCTAACACCGTCTATTCCACGTCATTATCTTTATAATTTCCTATCAGAAAATCAATTAAAAAGCAAAATAAAAAACCCAGAAATTTGCCCTCTTCCTTCGATGCTACCATCTCCAGCTCCACCACTGTCAACCACGGTGGCGCAAAAGCACATAGACGACCTCCTCATCTCCATGGTCGACCAATATTTGTCCAAATCTCCAAAAATTGAAACCCTAATCCTAAATCTCCCAAAATTGAAACCCTTATTCCAAATCTAGAAGAAGATGAAGAAGAAAGAACAGGAAAGAAAGAAGAAAGGAAAAGAAGAAAGAAAGAAGAAGAAAAGAAAGAACAGAATAGGAAAAAGGTGAAGCGAGGAAGAAGGTAGAAGAACAGAACCACCACGAAACCCATCATTCTTGATGTTCTTCAGTTTTCTACAATTTTCCTTCATCTTCTTCCCAGATACTCCATGCGTGAGTCATAGCATTAAACCCTGAAACCTAGAAATGGCCTCTTTTTTCAGTTTTCATGACTCAGAAATGGGAGAGAAAGAGAGAATGCATGTCTCAAAGATCGAAGGGAACAAGGGAAGAAGAACAACAAGGAAAGAAAGAAAAAAGAAGGAAAGAAAGAAGAACTAGAAGGAAGGAAGAAAGGAAGAAAGGAAGGAGAAGGAGAAGAAAGGAACATATTGAAGAGACATCGAAGGAGAGAGAGTCATAGAGGTGTTAGTTTTTTTTTTCTCATTTTCTAGTGTAATTTTTTTCTTCTTTTTCTAAAAAAATTTGATAATTTCATTTAATTTAATAAATTATTAAAAATATGACACATGGTCTAATGAGAATTTGACATGTGTATGCTGTTTGCCACATTAGTGGAAACTTTAGAATTGGACGGAAGGACTAAAACCGAACAAATCGCAAAATTTAGGGACTAAAAACGTCTTTTTTTTACTTTAAAGACTAAAAACAGATTTTTTGCAAAGTTCAGGATCAAAAACATATTTGACCCTTTAAAAAAAATTTATTAACAAAAAAAAACTAATTTTAACTTAAAAACTTCTCTTAAAAGTTGTTTGGCCTAGATTCTCCTTATAAAAAAAAAGAAGCTAAAAGAAAATATGTCAAGGTTTCACTTATGGCATACAAATAAAAATTTGTATATCGGTATACAACTACTTTAATAATTATTGATTTATTATTTTAAAAATAAAAATTCAACATCACACTTTAAATCAATAGATGAGTTTGTACCACATAAACTTCTTCGAGTTTGTACCACATAAACTTCACGTTATGTTCTGCATGGTAAATGACACCATAGATCAAACATGTACGAACTACTAAGAAAATAAGAATAAAGATCTTTCTTTCTTTTTTTTATCTACCAAAGAAATTTCTCCGGTTACTACGTTTGTCATCATATGTCTTTCTTGGGACATCACACGTCCTTATTTTTATTTTCAAAAATAACGCTCACTCAAATTCTTAATATCCATGCGAACAAAAGATCTTAACCATTAATTATGAGAATCTGAGCGCTCTTATCACATCCATGATTAAGATCTTTTAGATTATGAGAATTTGTAGTTCAATATTTAAAAAAAAAGTGTTAGGATTCTAAAAAAAAGTGTTAAGATCTTAATTCTGTGAATCCGAGCATAGGCATACTTAAGGGTTATGTTGTCGGTCCTTTTAACTAATTTTCAAATTATTTATGTATTTTTTCAAAAACAACAATTATTTATGTATAATTAATTTAATTACAAAGCTGTAAAAATTCTATTTTACACTAAAACTTATTTTAAAAAGAGTGGTAACAAATAAATAAGATTGATAATAGATGAATAAGAGAGGTAATGACTACCCCTATGCAAGTAATTTTTATAATATAACTAATTATTGTTTGGATAAGCTAAAAAGTAATTTTGAAGATGTTATTTTTTGTTTGAATAATTGTATGGTATAAAAATAACTTTTTATAATAAAAATTTAAATTATGAAAAAGAAAAAATAGATCAAAGAAAAAATAAATAAATAAAGCTACAAATTCTAGCTTAAAATGAAAAAACTGACACCCTAGTAATGTAAACAATAAAAAATTAAATGAAGCTACCCCAAACATGTTAGTCCCAGTCTTATAATCCAGTTGGTAAGTGCGTAAAGACATATAAATACGATTTTCGACTCCAGTTGTACTACTTTTCTATGAACCAAAAATATAAAAAGGAAAATGTTAAACAGTGCCCTTAAGGTACTAGTTAAAATTATAAAAATAATAATATTTTATTAAAAATGATAGAATTTAAAGTTTCAAAACTTGAAAATCATTTAATAAATACTTTTTATAGTAACTTCAATAATTTAAAAATGTGTAATTATTGCTCCTTAATAAGTCACTTGTTTAACATAACCCATATAAAAATACTCTTATTAATTCTCGTAACTTTCTTTGTCTCCCCGACAGCTTTTTTATCCGTTCCCAAGCATGCTCTTAACAAATAGTACTCCATAATCAATTCATTCGATCTATCTTGTTAAGTGGATTATCTTAATTTTGAAAAAGTACATTCAACGACAGTGACTAATAGATAAGATTAACAATATTCTATAGACAATCTATACATTTAAATAAGAACCTAATCTTAGATTAAAAAATTAATCTCATTGGTTCAATAATTTTTTTCATTGCAGTGTTACGTGCCAGCAAAAATTATCTTATCAAATTATGATATTAAAAATTAATAAAATACTTTTAAAATAATTTACATTACAAATAATATGAAACAAAAATAATTTGAGGCCTTATAGAATATAAGCTTTAGGCTATTGCTTTCTTTTTTCTTGAAGCAAAACCCGGCCCTCTGACTCCCTAAACTTTTTGTGGGTCACATTATCTACTAAGTAACTTATCTCTTCAATAGTGCAACTCAACAAAATATATAAACTGATATCAATAATCTCCAATGGTGCAACTAGTTAAGGATGTGTTTGGTTCAAAGGAGGGGAGGAAAAATAAAGACTTTATAGTGTATTTGGAAGTAAAATTTGTATGGAATGTGTCCATTAGACACAACCAATGAAAATGTAGTATTAATATTAAAATATTGATAGCACAAGTTACATGATTCATCTTATTAAGATTTTATTATCGTAACAAATTTTGATTGGTTGTGTCTATGAACACGTGCCCACACAAGTCCATATCGTGTATTTGATTCAAATTGAGGGAAAGAGAGAGAAAATAGTGTTTTTGTGTTTAATTGGAGGGAAATGAAAGAATTTTGAATGAATTGCTTTGTTAAAAATCCCATCCCCTTCAAATCCCTCCACTTTTGGTGGGGAGGTAAAATGACTCAATTTCTCCCCTCCCCTTTTAGTTGAACCAAACATGATTAGAAAAACAAAATCCCCCCTCCCTCTCCATTCCACTCCAACCAAACAGGGCCTAAGTAACTCGCCTTAACAGCTTAACTTTAACCAATTATTCAGGCAATTCCTATTGGAGATGCTCTAGGGTTGGCCAGGAACAGAGTTTAAACCTTCAAAAATTATCATATGATATATTTGTGCAAAACTGGAGGTGAATGTACATGTTTTCTTTTTTCCAGATTCATTTAGGCCTCACCAAGTAAGATGCCCATATCTCATTGGCTGGAGGAGGAGGCTGAACCCAGTGCCCTGGTATGCGGCTGCAGGAAGTTGCAAGAGGGGAAAAAAATAAGATCCTCAAATCAAATGCTATGTTCTCATTTTTCACACTCATTGATACAAGGCATAATAGATATTAGCAAACTAATACACTTGCACATAACAGTAGAGTTAAGGATTTAAGATAAGCAACATATATTTAAGGGGCATGGGCCTGTTGGATTCAGTTTTGTATTTCAGTTTTTGAGAACTGTATTATAAAAGAGTTTTTAAGAACTCTTTTCAAAAAAGAAAAAAAAGATTTTTCAACGTAAATTTGCATGCAAATTCAAAAAACTGAAAATTAAAACAAATTTTAGATATTTTTAAATTTTAGTTTTTAAAAACTGAAAAACACATACTGCTCTCAAAAATTGTATTTGAAAACTAGTCTCTCAAACAGACTTTTTAGGTTTCTATTTTTACAGTTAATAAATTATAAACGTAAGTAATGACAGTAAGTGGTGGCATAATATAGTGAATTATTCATGTTTAAATGACTTAATACCTCCAATGCCCTCTCTCTTTTTATGCAGTTTTGAAATGATAAAATGCAATCTAAGATATGCCTAAAGCAGAAAATTATTCACTAAATGTAACTTAGGTATGCCCTTAAATTCTAGTTGTAACTACAATGATAACACGTGAAGTAAGAGTCTTAACCTCTCAGGAAAATATTTTAATGACCTAACCCCTAATGCCACCACTCTTTCAACAAGTTTTGAAATGCAATCTAAGGTATACCCTTAAAGCCGAAAATATTTACTAAAAGTAACTCTGATATGCCCTTAAAAATGAGAGGGAAATATTCAAAGATGAGATCCATAAGTATAGTTACATTAAACAATTATTTTCTCACCCCCACTTTTATGGTTAAACTATACCGAACTAACCCAAAGAATGAAGTAATGAAGTAGTAGCAAAAAAGCTTCTCAGTTGATTCCGGGATTCAAGTTTATAGAAAAATATAGGAAACGTGGAGGAAAAAAAAAGCAAAAAAGCTTCATCATTCTCATTACTAACCTTCCTCCTGGTCTGATATAGGCATCCCATCCTCTTCTAACCTGCATGAAATTATACAGTAGCAACAATCAAAAGTCAATAAAGCACATGCAATTGAATTATAGATAACCTGGTAATCAAAAGTTAATAAAGAACATGCAATTGATATAGGCACCATTGGGCTACTAAAAGAACTGTCGTTTTGCAAGAGATGTTGAATTAAATAAATAGAAGTGGTAGTTGAAATTACCTCTATAAGTGTGCCCATATCATTGTTGCTTCCATGATAATAATGATAAAACTCAAGAGGTAAATTAGCCAAAGGATCATATGCTCCTCCAAAGCTCTGTGCTCCTGTATTACTAGATTTCTTTTCATCAGCTGCACCAGAACCCTCTTTAGTCACACTATGAACTATTTGCTCTTTTCCCTCACTATCTTCATCATTGCTTCCTTTTGAGAGTTTCCCTTGATTCTGAATAGTTTTCCTAGATTCTTCAGCAGTTGCAATTGCATCCTTAGCTGCATTTGTTTCAACTGCAGCCAAAGCTTCACGCTCCTCTTCTTCCACTTCAGCCCGAACTCTCTCAAGAAACTTGTCATCCTCCTCGGGGAGAAAATGGCCTGCATAATTTGCGAAGAACTATAGTCAAATTGAACATGAAAAGAAATTAAATTTAACAAATGTGAATATTATAAACTCTGGTGTACACAAAACTGAATATATTGAAAATTTCCAATTACGAAAACATGTAAAACCATTTCTATTACATTACCAAAGTACAAACGCGTGGTTTCCAATTGATAATTAACGAATTTGATAAATATATTCCTCATGCTACATTTATTAGGTGAATGGGTAGCTATTCGGCTCTAATCAAAATGCTAAGCATCAGAGCTTGATCTCAAGCACAAAGATTTACAAATATGACCAATCAAGCGTAAACCTGCACTCAGGAGTCAGGACTATGGATTTAAGTTATAAATAAATTGATATATGAAGTTCAAAATTGCAGCAAGGGTGAAGAGAACAAAACCAAGAAACCAACAGCGAGTCTGAGTAAAACGATTTTCTAATCTATACCTTGTTTTTTCAACTTTTGTATCCTTATGGAGCGTAATTCTTGAAGCTTCTCCACCACCATGAGCAGCTCGAGCTGTGATATAAAATGATGTAAGATAATAGAGACGGTAAACATCAGATGAGAGTGAGGGGAATGATGGAGGGAAACAAATGTCACGACACGGTCCATATTGATTGGATAATAGACATAGAGACCGAGAGGAAAGCAATGTGTGAGCTCATTTTCATAAGAGACTGACTTTTGGGCTCAAAACAGAAAAAAATAAAAACCAAAAGGACAGAAAAACATAGAATATGATGATGAGGAACTAAGGATTGAGGAACATACCTAAAGGGAACAATTTACATGATTTAGGTGGTTAATAGATGCAAGTGAAAACATAGTCATTACACATGGTAAATTGTTCTGAATGATTGACCAATTTCTTCAGAGTCAAGAAACCATATAACAGCCATGATATACCAGTCATTTGTACAAAGAGAAAGTTACCTCAGACTCTAGTTTCTTCTTCTCTTCTTTAGCTTTAAGCTTAGCGATTTCTTTCATCTTTGCTACCTGCAAATAGACATACGTCAGACATTATTATGACTCGCATAGCAAACTGATTTCAACTGCTAAATTCCTAAACAGAGTGAAATAGTATTACCCTTTGCATTTTTCATCAAGGGTGTAATAAAGAAAACACGGTGCTAAAAAGTTTGGAATAAGTAAGAAAAGGAGCACAGCAGATAATTTGAAGCAATATATAGAAAGGTATTATTAGAAGCATCAGGAACTGAAATACTTTCAGTTCAATAAGCTCCAATATTACATAGGCATATAACTAGTAAAGTAACAAGGAGTGCAATAAATTTATGTATAACGATGATTAACAAGTAATAAAAAATTATGAGAAGTTTAACATAATTGACTAATGGTTTGTGTCTATTTAAGAACCAATCCTCATATTTTGAGAGACAATGATCATTTATCTGATTTTGAAAACCATTCTTTATAAACTGAAAAACATATTGACACGATAATTGATTTAGTGTCAGGATCAGGAAAAAACAATTACTAGTAGAAATAGCTTGACTCCTTGAGCCTAACTCAATCTATAAAAAGTAACTCAAGGGAGAGGGCTGCCAAAGGCTTTCTATATTCATTTTGGTTATATTACTAGTTGATGTGGGATCACAATACACCTCCTCATGCCCAAGTTGGACTTCTAAATCATGGAATTTGCAGGACTAGACATATGCAAATGGGGCCCAGTTTAGAAACTCAATAGGCTTTGATAGCATAGTATAAATGACTTGAACCTAACTCAACCCCAAAAGATAAGGGAGAATTACCCAAGACTTCATAACTCCATTTTGGCCATATTCCAAATCGATGTGGGGTCTCAAATATTACCAATCACAAATTTTCAGTTTAAAAAAAAAAAAAAAAAAAACAGGTGAAGTTTGCGAAAATCTTAATACCTTGCTGTTTGCAATGTCTTTGGCAATCTCCCTAGCCCTCCATTCATCAGCTTCTCGATCAATTCGATCGAATTGTTCACGCACCTAATTTTTTTAACAATGAAAGTAACCAGTTATCAGTTTCAAATCGAAGCTACATGAAGGGCAACAAAAATGACCCATAAAAACAAACCAAAGAAAAGTTACCTTGGCAAGCATTTCTGCATCATGCTTTCGTTTTTTCTTCCTCCATAGTTTATTACGTTTAGCCTTATGCACTTTATTTGTAAACCTAGCTGCTGCAGATTTCTCCTCCCACGGACTTGCTTCATCCGCAACATATCTAAATGGCTCCAGCTGAGCTCTTAGCTTTGACATTAAACTATTGGCTGCTTCTACTGCCAATGATTCTTGGGTTTCAACACTAACCCTTCTGTCTTCTAGGCATTTTAGAAAACCAGAAGGATAAATTTCCTTTGAATCAGATTTTACATCTCCTATAAACCCTTTACCCTCTTTAATCATCATCAACATCTCCAGCTCTTTTTGCCTATAGAAAATAATGTCAAACAAATTTAAGAATATCAATAGCATGAACCAAATTCAACGGGTATTTAGATTAGTTTATTTTGTTCTGACTGTTGAGAAAAGCTTAAAATCATAATGTAATTGATAGGGATTCAAAGACAAAAGAGATGAAAGAGTCAAAGAATCTTTTATTGAGAATGAATCAATCAATACAGACAGTGGTGTCCCGGAGCTCAGCTCCACAGAGAGACTCTCTGCCCAAATCAACTAACCATCTCCAAAATTGATTAACCAACTATTAGTTATACTATTTATATCAGATTATTACAAGTACCCAAAGGCTAACTAACAAAGCCTACTTTCTATTCTTCCTCTTCCTATTATAGACTACTTCCCAAGCCCCATTAGGATCTCCAGTAGCATTAGGCACAGCTACAGTATCAGGAATTCTATCAGTAACCGAGAGAGAATTTAGCAAAAAAAAAAAAAGCTATTATTTTTTAATGAAGATTACAGTTGAAAAATAAATTGGAATAAAAACAAGTAAACAACATACATTGCCTTTGCAAGATTGAGAGTATCTTGCAAATCCCTGAGCCGACCACAGACATTCCTGCTCTCCCAAAAGGAACTTGAATTTGGTAGTTCAGGTGGTAATATTGGAAATAGTGGAGGTCTGGGAGGAAGAGGCGGAGGTGGTTGTGGTGTGGCTTGAAAATGAATCGAATGCATTTCTACCACTGATAATGCAGGATGCCGAGACCTAAAATAAAACCAAATATAAGAATAAGAAAAACAAGAATCAATACTCAATAGCATTTAACAGTAACAAAGAGGCAATAATTTTATTTTGTAAAATAATAATAATAATAATAATAATTTGTATGAAATGTGAATTTGAATTTTGAAACAGAAATAAGCTCAGTAAAAACCCTATCAGTACCATTATCATCTTAAACTAAAGACACTTATCCAACTTAGCATCAAAGTTGAAATATTTGGGATACAGATCGAGAGTTTATTATTACTGACCCTCTAATCACTCTTCAGATTCCGAAAATGCTGAAAACACAGCTTAAAAATGAATTCTCAATGTGTTCCAGTGGAAATAGGATCTGATAGAATGAAAAGAGAATGAATTATGAAATAAAAGCAAAATAGTCAGGGCTTGGGTAGTATAAGAAGCTAGGCTCAAGTTATTTTGTAAATTAAACATACATACCAATAAAATATAATCCCAGTTTTGCACAAATCACTTGTTTGCATATCTATTAAATCATATCATATAATGCTAGAGTGTTCATGTTTGCAATTCTTAGTTACGCAACTACTGTTCAAAACGTGAATTTACTTATTTAACTTTATCAGTTTACTTTTTTTATCCACATTTTGTGGCTTGATGTTCACACGAGAAATTCCATTTTCACTATCACCCACTCACTCAAATTACTTTCTTCCCTATCTTCATTTTCTCACCTCTCTCTGTTTAGGCTATTTTAATTTCTGTTCATCAATTCATCAATTATCAACTTCAATCTCACTCTGTCCTGTGCTAAGAGTCTAAGACCATCTCAAAAACAAGAGAACCGAATTTGAGTGGAAATGAAGAGGAAATACCAAAAACAGTAAAATGTTGTTGGATGTGGGTTCGGGTAGGTGGCCGACGATTCTGTGAACGGCGGTGGGAGGAGCGGTTAGAGGGACGACAGTTGGCTCAGGACGGTGGGGCTGTCATTCGTCGGAGATATGTAGCTTCGCTTCGACGTCGTTTTGGTATGAGGGGCGAAGAAAAGAAGGAAGGAAGCATGAGGAGGGTTTGGGAAATGAGAAAGAAAACCAGCGAAGGGTTCAACCGTGTGAATCAGCTCCTTATTTTCAAACAAAAATCTATTTCTTTATTTTTTTTTGGAGAAAATAAAAACAAAAAACACAAAACTCTTTTGGACTTGTTTTGAAAAAATTATTATAAATAGTTATATATTGCACTTAAAAAAAATTAATTATTCTTTTAATAAAGAAAAAAGTTTTTTATTCTTTACTTAAAAATTAGACATTAATTGAAAAAGTTTCAAAATTACTTTTTACAACTTAAAATTATCTTAAAAATTGCTTCTAACAGCAAATATATCCAATCAAAAATCGATTATGTCGAAGACAATTATTTTTTTCACAACTTATTTTTATAATTAATTTCAGCTAATCCAAACTTACTCTTTGATTCTAAATTATTTTTTTATGTCAAAAGTCTGATGCAATTAGCAATTTGAATATGCAAAAAAGATCTTGTTTCAAAAAGTTGTACTTATTTTAATAGTTTATTTGTCTTAAAAAGATTAGTTTTAACCGTCAGTTAAAAGATATCAATGATACAAAGAAAATTCTAATGTTTCTCTTTTTTTCATAACTATAACTTTTTTTTATTTTTAGAACGAGACTAATTTCACTCGTGCTGCGAGCCTTGCTGTCCCTAATGTTTCTCTCTTTAATATCTTTCTCTAAATTAATTCTTTGTGCCTTTCAAAAAGAAATTATTCTTTGTAAAATTATCCCGTTTTAATACTCTATTTTTTTTTATTTTAGGGTATTCTCGTGATCACAAACGCTAATTTTCTTGTTGATATACACCTTAAAGAGTGGGACAACTACTAAACTTTTTCTCTTTATTTTTTCACTCTTTAACGTTTTTCCCCCTTAAATTTCTCTCTCAAAATTTCAATTTCTTAAATTTTGTCATTCTAAAATATAGGATGTAAAGGTCAAATTGAGGAAAAAAAACCAGAGTAAAATAAGAAATAAATTCACTATCTTATATCCTGTTTGTTTCTGACTTAATATCCATAAGAATAAAATTTTAATTAAAATTTAGTATGATATGAGAAATTAAAAGGATAAATTTATCATGTAAGACTAGCACAGTTAACAAGGACATGTGTATATGAGTGTGTGATATAGGATTCAATCACTGTTAAATTTCCTTATAAACAAAAAATAATTAAAAAAAAATTATCTTATCTTATCTAATTCACTTATAAAATTAAACTGCAAATATTTAGATTAGATAAGATAAATGATAAATGATCTCATCTTATTCTTTTTTTTTTTTATCATCCCTACTCACTTATCTCGACCAGAAGACAAATCATAATTTCTTTGAAAACATAAAAATATTGAAGTCTTTAATTAATTAATAAATATTCAAAATAAGATTTTCTATTTTCTATTATAAATCGATACATTTAGCTAGATACAAATTGAAACATAAATGATAGTATACTTTTGTTAAGCATAGAAGAAACATCCGTAGGTTCTAGAGTTCTATAGGAATTTGAATTCGTTGTCAATGCATCCCCAGGAGAAAAAGATAAAACAATACTGCTAATAAATTAAAACGTGTAAAACTAAATTCAAATTAAACTGCAAAATTAACTATAAATAATGTATTTTTCTATCTATTTATCTATATTTATATTAATATTTATCTATTTATAATAATATATAAGCTAATTTTAACGCATCTTTGACTTTTGTAATTATTGAATTTATTAAAATATTATTTTAAGTTATACCAAGTCTGAATTTTTAATTTTCTGAATATTTTCTTTTATCTAATAAAATATTATCTTAATATTATTTAAATTTTTTATATTATCTTTTATCCAACAAAATATTATCTAAACATTATTTAAATTTAATTTTTAATTAATTTATCTTTACTGTTAATATCTATCTTTTCTTTAATAAGATAAGATATTACAGTATTATTTTTATTTATGGTTTTACGTTTATATATTATTTATATATTATGTCAATATGCCAATTACTCTTCTTTCACACTTTCTTATGATTAATCTCCTCTCTTAAGAATAGTTACTTTTCTCTTCTCTTCACACGCGTATTGTTTAGTCTCCTTTCTTGAAGGTAAATAGTTTTTCCTCTCTTCACAATTTTTCACTGCGTCGATTGATCTCCTTTTTGAAAGTATAAAATTTTCTCACCCTTTTGCAATTTTTCATTCAATTGCTTTTCAGTTCATTCTCTTACTTTATTAGCATCCGTTATATACTACAATTTTTGAAAAGATTGATAGAACAAAATAAATTTTGACTATTTTTATTAATATGAATGTAATTTAGGTAACTATGTTTTACAAGGGTATAAGTGAATATTATTCAAGAAGACATCCCATCAGTAATGGAGCAAGTGCTTCATCATCAATGGGTTCAGGAATCGCACTAAGGCATAATTGTTATCCACCATCGTTGGGTTGGACTCAATCGGAGCAAAATACCCTTGAAAACGGACTTATTCGGTAAGTAATTTATTAATTTTACGTCACACAAAATTTAGATAGGGTACTGTTAGATAGGGTACTGTTTGTACAGTTGTCAAATAATAATATGACACGTTTGTGCGGTTAAAGGAAGAAGGAACCTTCTCTTTCTGCAACTTGTTTTCAAGTTCTTCCAAGTTCCAAGCCTTCTTTTCTGTTTTTTTTTTAAAGGCCAAATAATATGTATTAAAAAGAGTACTAGAAGTACTCAAATAAATACAAAAAAGACCATGTGTTTTTGAAGATGTAGGACCAAAAAAGAATGAGACCCCAAGCAAAAAGAATATGAATAACTTCCCAATAAGTCGTCCATCACAATTGCCTTCTTTTTGAAGATGCAATTGTTTCGAGCAAGCCAAATTGACCACAGGGTACAACACCAAATCGCTTGCCATTTTAATAAGTCCAAGCTTGTAGCAGAAATCAATCCCATGAATTGCGAGAAATGGCTTACACTGTAGTTATGTAATGCTGTTGAGATGTCACATCTTTGCAATAAATAAATCCAAATTTGTGAGATAGATGGACAGGTAAAAACAAGTGATCTGTAAATTCCGGAGACTGGTTGCAAGCCACACACATTAATTCTTCATCTGATATAATTGCCAAATGAAAGCTCTAACTTTAGGAGGAACAATGAGCCTCCAGATATTCTTATAGAAAGAAGAGAAGTGGTCACCCTCCTGAGAAGCTAATACTTTGTACGCAGATGACACTGAATAGACACCAGAATGATCTCCAAGCCAGCGCCAAGAATCTGAAACTCCACTCCAACCTGTAAAGAGACTGAAACAAACTGGGCTAAAAAATTATTAAATAACTCTTTTTTCCCACTCAAATAGCCTTCTTCTCCAAACCCCCTTCCAGACCACCCTGCCATCTTCAAACTTAAGTATATCTGCAATTGTTGCTTCCTTGTCAACAGATATTTTAAATAACCTTTCATAAATAAAGCAAAAGGGTTTTGGTTTGTCGCCTAACCATCTATCTATCCAAAAACGAGTGTTCCTCCCATCCCCCACCAGTCTCCGAATATAACTACTTAACCAAACCTCTTATGACTTAAACAATATAAATCTTTCCACCAAGAGGAAGCACCATTAAAACCCCTCATTCCTTCTTCCAAACTACCATATTTTGAAGTAATTACCCTATTCCAAAATACACTCCCTCTGATTTCAACCGTCACTCCCATTTACCTAAAAGAGCCTTACTAAACCATTGTAACTTCAAAATACCCAACCCTCCATCCTCCTTTCTTCGACACACATCCTCCCATGCAACCCAACACACTTTTTTTTTTTGCTTATCAACCTCTCCTCCCCCAAGAAACCCTTTAAAAAAAAAGATTCAAGGGTACTGATGATACCTGACGGAGCCTTGAAGAAGGAAAGATAAAAGATCGGTAAAGCGGAGAGTACAGATTTGATCAAGACAATACGACCACCGAGAGAGAGGTTTTTACAAGACCAGGATGCTAATCTGTTACGGACCTTCTCCACGACTGGATACATTGTTGACAAGTGTTTATGATTGGCACCAATCGGAAGACCATGGTAAAGGAATGTGAGTACACCCAATCTACAACCCAAGAAGTGGGCCACCTCCTCCTGTCGAGCGATATCCACATTCAATAATAACACTTGGCTTTTATGGAAATTTACTTTTAAACTAGAGGCCAACTCAAATAGTCTTAGCACGGATTTGATTGCCCAAATGTTACTATCACTATTTTGACAAAATAGGAGGGTGTCGTCCGCGAACTGAAGATGCGACACAACAATCCTCTCAGAACCAACTGGAAATCCAGTAAATAAATGTTCCTCCTTAGCTCGTTCAATCAGAGCATTAAAGCCCTCTACAACGATGAGAAGAACGGGGATAAGGGATCGCCTTGTCGTAATCCCCTGGAAGGTGAGAATTCTTCTGTTGGACTTCCATTAACCAACACAGATATGCGAGACATTCGCGAATCCAACCTCTCCATTTCTCGCTAAACCTCATCTTCTCCATCGTAACCAGGAGAAATTCCCAGCTTACTGAATCGAAAGCTTTCTCAAAATATACTTTAAAAAGTACCCCTTCTAATTTTTTTGATTTTAACTCGTGTACCACCTCGTTTGCAACCAACACACTATCCAGAATTTGTCTGCCTTTAATGAATGCAGATTGACAATCTGAGATCAACAGGTGAATAACCTTCCTCAACCTATTTGCCAATAACTTGGACAATACCTTATACATACATCCAATTAGAGAAATTGGATGATAATCTTGGATGCCTTGGGGACTGTCCTTTTTAGGAATTAACACTACAAATGAACTGTTGCAGCCTCTAACTAACTTCCCATGAAGATGGAACTCAGAAAGATAGCACAAAAAATCAGATTTCACGACATCCCAGAATTGCTTAATGAAATTAAAATTAATACCATTAGGACCTGGACTTTTTTGACTGTCGCAATCCCAAACAACAGCTTTAACCTCATTTTCATTGAAAGGAGCATCTAACATGTTTATGTCCGAGCCATGTAAGTAACAAAAATGAACACCAACCAAATTCACCGAGTAACTAGACTGAGCCGAGAACAACTCCGCGAAGTACGATTTTATCGCACCGCACCACCTCCTCCTCTCGAACCCCATTTACTACAACGCTTTGAATTTCATTCCTCTTTTGTCTACCGCGAATGCACCGAAGGAAGTAACTTGAATTTGCGTCACCTTGAGAAAGCCATCTTGATCTAGATTTCTGAAATAACTGAGACTCTTTTATTTTTGAGTATTTGAAAAGTCAAAACATTGATTCCTTCTTATTCAGAACCTCTTCAGGAGATAAACCATCCTGCTCACATTTTAAATCAAGTAGCTCCAAAGATCTCTTAGCGTCTTCAATTTTTGCATCAAGATTACCCACATGGCTAGCATGCCAAGCACGAAGAGAATAACGAACCCTCTTCAATTTTTCCTTCAGCACAAAACTACCCCAACCATTGATCAAAGAGTTAAGCCAAGATTCTGAAACAAACTTGTCAAAGCCCTCTAGAGAACTCCAACAATCTAAGACCTGAAAAGGCTTCCGTCCCCAATCCCTTTGAGATTCTTTCAATAAAATGGCACAATGATCCAACAGTCCACGACGTAAACCCCATTGACATAAATTGGGCCACAACGAGAACAAAGAATCAGAAAGTAAAAATCTGTCCAACCTCCTCATAGCTGAGGAGTCACTCTTGTACCAAGTGAAACGGCGACCAAGTAGAGGGAGATCCATAGCCCCAATAACAGAGATAAAATTATCGAAAGAAATCATGTCTGACCTCCTTTGAGAAGAATCTAATTGCAACCCTCGGCGCTCCGAAGAATTCCTTACACAATTGAAATCTCCAGAAATGCAGAAATTAGAAAACTCAGTGGTACGAACAAAGGAAGCCAATTCTTCCCATAATGAATGTCTAGAACGAACAACACAAGGAGCATAGATGTTAATGAAACACACGTCAACACCGTTTGCCTTCCAAGTGCCCGAAACCCCAATGAAATGTCTGCCTTCAAACGAATGATGAATAATAAAACTATCAGAAAACCGCATGATCAACAAGCCACCAGAATTCCCAATGGAAGCTTTATGTACCCACCCAAAATTTCCAGATCCCCATAAAGAATTACAAAAAGCTCCATCAACAGTTTCTCGTTTTGTCTCTTGAACGCAAATAAGATCCAAATTCTCCTTAGAAATTAATGACCTTAGCTCTTGTTTCTTGAGCACCCCTT
Organism: Cyamopsis tetragonoloba; assembly: GCA_037177725.1. Lineage (NCBI taxonomy): Eukaryota > Viridiplantae > Streptophyta > Magnoliopsida > Fabales > Fabaceae > Cyamopsis > Cyamopsis tetragonoloba. The sequence continues at coordinate 47,179,465 of CM074122.1, read as the reverse complement.
CCACTCCTCGAATGTTGTAGCTAGCGATTTTCATTGAGACCAAAACTAACCCCTTCTTTAGAGCCTGACACACTTTCAGTGGCCACGTGAGAACCTTTGCAACCATTGACGGTGACATTGGCAATAGACTCCTCCTCCAACTTATTTAAATGGGACTTCACCATTAACCTTTAAACCCAATTTATCTCCAAAATCCAAAATACCTTCTGAACAAACATTAGCGTTAATATTAACAATAGAGCAACCAAGGGCAGAACTTGAATGACCTCGATCATTATCGGATGAAACAGATTTAGGAGAAATTTCCCTTTTACGAGTTCGTTGCTGGGAAACACGTTTCTTATGACGTAGCTTCGCCTTCTTGTTACGATTGGTATGACGCTTAACCTTCAATTGCCATTCTTCAACGTTGTCGTCGCTAGACGCATTGTCTAGATTGATGTGCGCTTGAGCAACCCCATTGTTGTTGTAATTAGAAGTCGCAAAACAAGAGGGAGAAGAGGAACGCACACCCTCCTCAGGAACAAAGTCCAAGCAGTCGAAATTTTTAGAGTTCTGAGAAGTAGAATTCTTCTCACGTGTGTTTTTTGGCTTAAAGGAATTATTGTTGGTTGAATTATTTTTGGCTTCTTCTTGCACCACATGAGTAGACCCAAAAGCAGCAGGCCCAAAACCAATTGGCTCATCAAATAAACGATCAATAATATCCTTCACTCTGGCTTGATGCGCAGTAAAAGAGCTTAAGGAATTTTGATTTGAAACAGTCAAATTTGCATCATAATTAGCGCAATCCATTGCATTAATGTCAGTGCCAAAATCACCAAAATTATTATTATGGAATGGCGGGCTCGTTCCTAGCACGGTGGTTGACGGTGCAAAAGGGTTTTAACGACTATTCTGCGATTTAGGGCATGTTTGAAAAAATGTTAGGTTGGACTAGAATTGGTTTTTTTTGGATAAGCAAATTTATATTAAAAGGATATTAGAAGTGCACTAATATTACATGAAGAGGATAATGAAAGTTCTCAAACCAAGACATACCTTGAGAAGAAAAACAAGAACCAGGACTTGCTATTGTGAACGTGTTTTTTTGGTACATCGGAAAAATAAATAAAAATAAAAACTAAAAAACTAAGAAGGAAAGGATCTAAAGTGAACAACTCATACTCTATCCGCCAACAACAAACTAGAAAGCTGAGGGATAGGAGAGTGGATCACCGTGAGAGGAAAAGCACCGCCAGATGCAAGCTTCGCGAGGGCATCAGCACAGAAGTTTAATTCCCTATAAGCATATTGTGAACGTGTTTTGGAAGAACTAACCGGTAGAGTTGAGTGAATCTTCGCTTTGACCAGATTTTCGACAGGTTCGGATTTTTCTCACTCCGCTTTTAGCGCGACGGGACGGCTTTGAGGTTTTAACTATCTGCCCCGCTCCCGAACCTGCTCCGCCACTATAATTCTATATATTTAAAACTTTTTTACATATTTATACACACATAATACTATTATTATTAGTAATATTAATATTCATATTCATAAAATTAAAAGTTTACCATATTTCTATTAGTTTTAATCTACAACATGAATTTAAGTAATTAATTTAATTTTAAAAAAATATTTTAAGCATTTAATTTATGTAAAAATATACTAAAAAATTACATTTTATAATAAAAAATGTGAACATTAATTTTTCACGAGTTTTTCACGGATTCTCTGATCTCTAACAGGGTGAGATTGACTTTTAATTTTTTATGACCGCTTTATTTTTTTCGGAATTTGACTCCGTCCTGCTCTTAGTCCTACGGTATTTTTTTTTTAAAAAAAAAAATCTTAACATTTAAATTGCTTAGAGGAACGCTGCTAAATTCACGTGGCTTAGACACGTGTTATATTTCTAATGATCAACAGTATCACCACCAGTACCATAGCTATGGTACTGTATCTAAGTTTTATCCTTTTATATGCCACACTCATACTTCTTTATTATAGCTGAGTAATGGTATATGATGTTAAAAATATACACTTTAATTTCATATATTTTTAATTTCTCAGTTTAATTATTTAGTTTTTTTTTAATTGAGACGATGGTAGTGGTGATTATGATTTAGGGGTGGCAACGGAACGAGACGGGACATATATTAATCCCCATGGTTTGTCTATGTAGATTTACGAGTATCCTTGTGTATTTATTGGTATTTTATTGAATTAAAAAATTATTTAAAAAATTTAAAAAAGAAAAAATATATTTAAAATTATATTTTAATATCAAATTCATATTAGAAATTTTATATTAACTATTAGAATAAAATTAAAACAAAAAATAAATGTTCAAATAATATAATTATTATTTAACATTTACATTTTCTCTTAGCTTAAAAGTTAAGCGAGGAGATATTATATTTAAAATTAAAGAAAAGGTATTTAAAATACTATAAATATACATTTTTAATTATTTTAGTTAGTAAAGAGTATTCACGGGACGAGTATTAATCACAAATATCCATGACTGGTATTATCTATAGCTATTTCTTGATGCGAGCTTTTTAATTTCTGTCATCCCTATATTTACTATGATTTGAGAGACTTTAGGGGCTGATTTGCATTTTCATTTTCTGTTTTTTATTTTTTGTTTCATGTTTTCTGAAATTTTACAAAAGAATTCTAGCATTTTCAGTTTTTTCTTGATAAAATTTCAAAAAACAGGAAACAAACTGAAAACAGGAAATAAAAACAAAAAAATAAAAATACAAACCAAACAGCCCCTTAATTTTCCTATGATTTTTTCCTTGACTGCGGCTATTTTTTTCTTAAAGCCAATCAACAGTGTTTTACTCTTTGATAAATAATTTTTTTTTTCACCCCAATTTAATAAATAGAGCCTTATTTAGGTAATTTTTACCTATTAATTTGTTTAACCAATATTCCAATTTTTTACTCATATATAGGTTTCAATCATATGGTATCGTAACACGCTTAGGAAGGATAGCAAAAGAGCTAAATAATAAGACTATCCGTGATGTAGCAATGAGAGTCAAGTGGATGAAGGTAAGTTACACACCTTTTAATTTGTTGTTAATTATTGTCTCAATTAGTTTAATTTTTTATCTATCTTTAAATTAATTGCATTTTTCTACAGGTAAAAGCAATGAGGATGAAGAAAAGAAATGAGACAAAGAAAAATGACCATAATAACAAGGTATTTGTTTTTGTTTTATTTATTCCATCCAGGATATTGGTTTTTATTCATTATAATATTTATAACATAATATATATTATTATAGTTAATTTAATTTGTTATTGTCTCAATTAGTTTAACTTTATTTATATATCTTTAAATTATGACATTTGAATTGCATTTTTCTACAGGAAAAAGAAACCAGGAAGAAAAGAACTTATACAAGGAAAATTAAACACAACAAGGTATTTTTTTTTTCCATCTAGGATATTGATTTTTATTAATTATATTATTATAAAATATAACATAATGTATATTAATATTATAGTTAATGAATTAAATGATTGGTAATGTTTGATGTGCAATGTTTTGCGTTTTTATTTGGGTCTAAAAGATATAACATAATGGATATAATTAGTAAAAAAAAATACAATATATAAGATTAAAATGTTTTAAATATATAACATAAGGGACTAAAGAGAATTAAAATAAACATAATAGATCAAATTAATCTGGGGTATGTGTGTTTGGTCAATCAAAAAATAGATCAAATTAATCTAAAAAAACATAACATAAAGAATTAAAATAAATCAAAATAAACATAAGAAAAAAAATTATTATAAATTTCAATCATTTTAATGGAATTACACGCGTATTTGTAATTATTATTATTTTTTTTATAAAAAAAATATTATTTTGTTTTGAAGTACATAGCCCAAACATACTGTGGGTGTATTTGATGCAACGACTAGACAATATAAGTGATATATCATAGTACAAGTCAACAAAGCACAACACGACTTATTATATTGATATTGTTTAGTGTTTGATAACTAATGCATAAAACAAAAATGTAATGCAAATTTTACAATACTACCCTTTATATTACATATTATTATTTTACATAAAAAGTATGATTTTCTTTAATTATAGTAAAAAAAATTATCATTATTTTCCAAATAAAAATTATATATATATATATATATATAGATGGCTTAGTATTTATAGATGGTAAGTTGAGAGAGAGAAAGTGGGGGTAAAGTTGTTAATTACTCAATAATAGAAGACAATAAGGATATGTTTGACTTTTAGATAGTTGTGCTATGAGACAAAAAGTTGTCTCATGATTTAATGTGGTATAAAATTTTAGCTTTTTATGTGGTCCATTACCTTTATTTTTGTGTTGTCTTTGGATCATTTTTTGAATCAAACATCGAGCAAAATCGCACAAAACCCTAATGCTTTTCAAGTAAGTTTATGACATTTTAATGACTAATTTAATTCCAAAAAAAAAGAATGATTCAACGATAAAAAAAATACAAGACAATTGGTCGCAAAACAAAATGTCCTTAACTATTTTAGTCACTAATTCAATCACCAATAGATTTAGCAACTAAATAAATTAAACCACCTACTATTTTCTGGGTTGTTATACAGATTTATTTATATCCTATTAGGTTTTTTTCTTGGTCTATATGTTAGCTTGAAATTAATAAAGAAATAAAAGAGTGTGACACAAACACATATAAACACATGCACACACTCATGGAGACCTAAGTTAAATTTGTTTACATCTATGTTTATTATTATTAGTACTTAAATAAAGATTAAGGATTTTTTTTTTCAGGAATATGCTCCAGCTTCAACAACAATGATGAAAAACCTTAGCCAAGGTTTTTTTTTAATTTTTTTCTTTTTTATGTTTGCATGCATGATTTATTAGAAATGTCCTTTTTCCTTCAATATATATATATATATATATATATATATATATATAAATATATTCATGCCCATTTTAAATATTGAGGCATCTTATTTTAATTTCACTATATATATATATATATATATATATATATATATATATATATATATATATATATGTATGCTTTTTTGTAGAACCAGGAGATTTGGAGCAAAATGCAATAGCAGGATTGGAAGAAATTACACTAAATTACAATCGACAGGTGAGTACAAAATTTTGAACCAAAAATAAATTTGAAAGCATATGATGAGTTTCTTCTAATGGAAAGAGTTGTAGTGTAACATCAACAAAATGTGTAACTTCTTTGGCTAAGTTAATTTACTATAATATAACATTTGTACAACTTTTTATTTATAACACAGCTTAATTAATCACTTATACAATAAGTTATTTTTAAATTAAAATTTTTTTTATAGAAAAAATTATAAAATTTACCTGAATAAGTTAAAAACAAATTATTCTGATGAGCTATTTTCATAAATTACGTATAAACTCTTCCAATCAAGGCCTTAGGAGCTTATAGCTTATTGTTGTTGTGTTTAGCAACGCTAACTTATAACTTATATGACTTATAGCTTATTGTTGTTGTGTTTAGTAAAATTAGCTTATTAACTGGCTTATATTGGTTAAATGAATCAAAAGGACATCCACTAATTAATTATATGTAGTAAATATTTTTATAAAATAAACATGTAATAAATAACTTAAGGACAAAATACGAAATAATTATTGGAAACTAACTTTTCACGAGTTATAAGTTACTACAAATAGTTTTTGATAAGTTGTTAGCTTATAACTCATGAAAGTTATAAGTTTGTTGTTACTAAATACCTTTATAGTTCTTAATTAATAATAATAAAGAGTAATTCATTCAAAAAAAATTAATAAAGAATAATTTTACATGTTAGCTTAAAATTAAAAAAGAAATGAAAAATGTGATAAAATGTAGAGATATACCGTTATAAGTTAATTCTTCCCCTAAATATATGCATTTATGCAATAGTGTGTATTTCGTATTTTAAGGTTTAGATTTTTTATTTATTTATTTATATATTTGCAGAAAATGGTTTCTCTTCTCATTGCCACGCCTCAACACACTCTATCTCTAGATGCTTTAACAGCTATGAATGGTAACTTTTTCAAAGGCTTTTTTTTTATAAAAAAAAAGAAATTTGCATATGATTAATTTCTTTGTTACCCTTTAGCATCTTATTTATTTGCATATTATTATTTTAAATGTTCTGACATTTATTTGAATTTCTCGATGTACTTTATGCAGAACCTAGAGTTTTGACAAGTAATGCACAAGCATCGAATGAAATCGCACAAAATTCCAATTTTCATGTGAGTACGCAATATTTTAATGACTAATTTAATTGAAAATAAAAATAGAATGGCCTACAAGGTTAAAACACAATTTAAGAAAAAGAATGATTTTACTGTGAAAATAATATAATTAATGTCACTAAACATGACGTAGTTAGCCTTTTAGTCACTAACTCAATCATCAATCAATTTAGCGACTAAAGAAATAGGTTTATCTACCAATTTTCTTAGTCCTTATACGTCTAATTCAGCGGATTTCTCTATCTTTATCCTTTTTTTTTTTTTGGCTCTATTAAGAATTATACGCGCACATACTCGTAGATATCTAATAAGTTAATTTTTTTTATATATACATTTATTATTATTAGTACTTAATTAAAGGTTGAGGATTTTTTTTTTTCAGGAAATGGCTTATCGTTATGCTGTAGGGTCATCTTATAATTTTTCTCCTCAACCTAGTATGATTCCATCAGCTTCAGTAACAATGACAACAAACTTTAACCAAGGTCCTTTTTTCTTAAGTTTTGCATGCATAATTTATTGCAAATGTCCTTTTTAACCTTCAAAATATCATATACTTTATAAATATATATATTATTTTTCATATACTAAATATTCTAGCATCTCATTTTAATTTCACTATATATATATATATATATATATATATGCTTTTTTGTAGAACCTGGAGATTTGGAGCAAAATGCACTGGTACCATTGAACCAAAATGCACAGAATTTTAACATTTTACAGGTAAGTACAGGTTATTCTAACTAATTTAATTATTAACAAACACAAGTAAAACACATTTTTTTTTAACAACGTTCATATTTATTAGTACTTGAAGATTTAAGATTTTTCTTTTTCTTTCAGGAAATGAATTCTCCTTTTCCACAAGAATTCATTGGACTAGAAGAATTGTTCTTTTCGGTGAGTATATCATATCGTCATTACAATATAATTAACATTTAATAACATTTGATAAAATATTACTAAATTGTTAAAAATATCGCACATTTTATCTATAGAAAATTCTTTGATTATAACATATGTAAAAGTAACAAAGGAATATTCAACATGCGAACATTGATCCTATTCTTGAATATGACATCGTTAGAGTGATTCTTTATATTTATATTAACTATTTTAATATTTATTAGTACTTAGAAGTTTAGAATAATGTTTTTTCATTGGTACTTTATCTCATAATTTTTTGTGCTCAACCCTGGGTTTCTTCCCATGTGCTCCTATACAGAGGAAAATGGATTAACTGAAGCATTCAAAGGTTAGTTTTTTATGTTTGCATGCATGAGTTTTCTTTTGGAGTATTTTATTTTCTTACCCATTGAAATTTTCAAACATCTCATTTATAATTTTACTTTATATTTTGCAGGAATAACAAACCAAAAGCAATGAAGAAAAAGCATGTCTTCTTTTTGTGAGGAAGGAAAGGAAGCTTGATGAATATATTTTTAAGAATTAGTATTAGAGAATCATAATAATTTTAAGATTGTATTATTTTTATAATTTTTAGGATTTTTGGTCCCTAATAATGCTATGACTATGCATTGTTTGTGTAGGGAGTTTTTTTTTTTTGTGTAATTAGGACTTTTGATATATGAGTTGGACTCAAATTGGGCCTACTATGAGTAGGCCCATTAGGGGAAAGCTTAAGATAAATAATATATATTCATTTGATAATTTTGAAATAAAATTATTTATTTTTATAGAAAGTGTTTTTTTTGAATTTGGGTTCCTGACTAAAGAACTTAAAAAGTAAAGATTTTAATTGGATTCTTATAATTTGTTCGTAATATCAATATGGTAAAACATTATTGATCTTATCATTAATCTCTATGATTAGTGTGCATAACGATTATTATTGAACTTATCTCTAATCTCTATATTAGAGTAACGATTTCTTCATCTCATAGTCTTAATTTTAATCCATCTTTTCCTTTTTTGATTCTTGATTTTTGGTTCTGTGGACTCTAACCTAATTGAAACCTAGATTTATTATTTCTTGAGTTTGAATGCTTCAATTAGAATTTATGCACATCTAATATTAGCAATTGAAGAATTATTCTCATCACTTTTCTTGGAGAGCACTATACAATTGATGATTATCCAAGACTTTGTTCTAATTAATAATTAGAATATTGAGTGTTTAGGGTCTGTAATTGTACTTTGTGACAATGTTTATTGGGTATTTATGAGTGTTGTTGATTTTCTATTTTTACTATTTTTCATTTATCTGCATGGGTTTTGAGGCACCCCTTTTATGCCTCATTAATTTATTGTGAGGTTATTTTTTTTTAAAAAAGCACTAGACTTGTCCATGTATTAATATTTTGATAATGTCTGGATATTTTTTGTGCATACAAAAAAGGCAATCTATTTGTTATTTAGATTAAAAATTTAAATAAATAATTACCCAATAAGATTGTATAGAATATTTGGGAATGTTTGTTTCAGAAAAAATGCTTTTTTTCAAAAAAAAAAAAAAACTGGTAATAGATACAAAATAATAAGTGGCAATAAATTTAAAAAGATAATTACACCAATCTCCCTTAAAATTTATGTGTATTATACTTATTCATTCTCATTTTTAAAATTACACTTACTAGTTACCCTCCTCTCTATGAGAAAAGTGTATAAAATTTTAAATTTCAGAGGTTAAAGTATAATATTTGAAGTCGAGAGCTTGTAACTCGCGTGGCATAATGGGGAGCTCTTTGAGCAAAAAGAGAGGGATTCGATTCTAAGTGAGATAGAATTGAGAGTAAATTTAAGAGTAGTGTAGTGTAGGATATGTGTACTTGACCGATAAAAAAATGTATAAACATAAACCTTTAAAAAAATTGATATAATTATCTCTAAGTTAATCAAAATACGCACTACATGTAAGGATCACAATGAAATATGGTGGGTATGGGAAGTGACCCACACATATTATCTATACATGTTCCATACCTCGGTACGTACTAGTTAACAAATATTCTTAATTTTCTTTTTAAATATCTAAAATATCTATATCTATGTGTAGATATCGATATCCTCAAATATACGTTAGATTATAGGGTAAATTATAATAACCTCCTTGAGGTTTGGGGAAATTGTACTCCACCCCAAACTTCACCACAATTAGCACTCCACCACATTTCTTTAACAGTTGACGGTTGATTGTAGACCTAGCTAACGTTTCTGTTGTTCTCATCTGTCATCTCTACAAAGATGTCAATTTGTTAACTTTAAAAACTATTTTTAAGGCTAATGTAGTAAACTGATGAAGCAAATATGTTAGTTAATTGCTAGATTGCTAACATTTCTGTCATGCTAGTTTGTCATATATGCAAGTTTTGGACCCCCACTAATATTAAAAAATATTTTTAATACTTGTGTGATAGATTGATGGGCCAAAAAATGCTAGTTAACTAACCAAAATAGGGTGGAGTACTAATTTTGATGAAGTTTGAGGTGAAATGCAATTTCCTCAGACCTCAAGGGGGTTATTGCAATTTACCATAGATTATACAATATTTTTAAAAAAATTAAAAACAATTAGAAATTAAAAATTTATAATAAATAGTAATAACAAATATTTTGTAACAGAGTTCATGAAAAAATATTTAGTTTGGCCCTCTAATTAATAAACGTATCAGTTTAGTCCTCTAATTTGCTTTATGTTTTAGTTAGGTCCTTTTTTAATGAAAAAGCTTAACACCATTAACGATGTTGACGTGGCACCTAGTGTGTCCCAAAATGAAAAAACAAATGTTCAAGTAGAAAAACACTTAAAATAAAGGGTCTAGATTAAATATGGAAAAACATAAAATAACTGTTATTGAAAAAAAATTTTACTAAGATTCTTCTTCCTCATCCTCACCTAGAGCTAGGTACACGGAAGATTTCGGATTGATGTGAAATTTTATAGGCGATAATTAATTTCAATTTAACAGTAGATTTCATTAAAAAAATTTGACAAAAAGATATTAACTAATATAAGAAATAATGTAAGTTCAAGTAATGTCAACAAATCTCTCTTCATTTTAACAAGAGTTTAATTAGCATACATGACCCTTTTATCATCTCTATATCTAAATGGTTGGGACTTGGACACTTTGTTTCGAATATGCATTTGTGGATATTTTTTTGGGCATTATAGGGTCAAAGAGATAATTAGGAAATGCGCCCCCTCATTTTCGAAAACTTTGTTGCAAATAGAATAAATATTTTTAGACTAAAACTTTATTTGGTTTTTGCTTAAAAATTACTTTTAGGTTAAAATTATAAATAAGAAATTTTTTTTTAAAAAATTTCGACAATTTCATTATTTTTTAATAAGTAAGCTATAAAAAGCTAGAAAGTTAGAAGTAGAAGTTAAAAAAGTGTGGCTTAAATTTTAGGTTCCTTTTAAGGTGCACTCTAAAAATAAGTCAGCACCGGTAGTGACGATGGTTTAAGCCATAAGATATATTATTTTAATAATAAAGAGGGGGGATTAAAACCGGTTAACTAGAAAACACTTTAAGTTGAAATTAATAGTAAAATTGCAATTGACCCCATGTATTATAATAAAATTTCATTACTAAAAGATTTATCTTCCTATGCAACACCCACCTACAAGTCCCTCACCCCTATCATATTAAGACTCCATCTAAAATGAAAAGAGAACACAAGAGCACAAGTTGAAATACAAAAGCTAGACACTGAAATGAGCGAAATGAAACTCAAAAATGAAGATGAAAAACTCATCATTCAGGAACTGGAATCGACACTCATAAAACGTAGAAGAAAGGCAAAAAAGTTGAGGCGATTATCGGAGGCTCAATGTTCCATTCTAGAGAAGATGATTAGAGACACTATGCACCAATAATTAGTTTGAAAAGGGGAGAGCAATACGTTGCTGAGTTTTGATGAAATTATCTCCACAAGAGTGAAGGTTAAGCCCTCAAGTGCTAGTTTTTGTATCTCATCTTTCTTCTTTTTTCTGTTTTTCCCTTCATTGTCATCTCATTGGGCTAGATCTACGACTCAAATCTGTGAAAATGTGACCGTGAAAACCAGATCTATCCTTCACCACTCACCATCATTAGAAAAGAACCCTCCACTGCGACCCGGATATGTGACCATGACCAAAAACCAAATTCATAAAACTAGATCTTTTCCATGAAAATCCTTTGCACGCCAAATTTGTTGTGTTTTCCAATTCCTATGCTGCATTAGAAATCGTTGTGCCACATGTTCCTCCGCGTGCAGATCTGTTTCATAAAAACCAGATCTTGTTTGTTTATGCTTTAGCTTTCCGCTGTTGTTGCTTTTTTTTTCTTTTTAGTATTTTTTCTATTTATTTTAGTGCATGTGGCTCCGAAATATATGTTAATTCGTTGTGCCAAATTTGTTGCACGCCAAATTTGTTAATTTTAGTGCATGTGGCTCCGAAATATATGTTAATTTTAGTGCATGTGGCTCCAAAATATATGTTAATTTTAGTGCTTGTTCCTCCGAAAATTAACATATATTTTCGGATGAGCTTCATCCGAAATTAATTTCAGATCAGGTTTATCCTTATAAACTGTGCCTTTCAATAAATTATTTATTTTTTTCGGATAAGCTACATCCGAAAATTTTCGGATAAGGCTCATCCGAAGGGTATAACCGTCAAAAAAAAGAAGGGGGTGAATGGATCAAGAAGGGGGGTGTGAAAATTGGGCTCCGCAGTTGGCTCGGAAACTTTCAGTCCAATTAGCCTGTCTAGGCCCATTTTGAATGGGCCCAAATTTGCAAGGAGCAAAGGGCAGGGCTAAGGTAAGGATATCAACGTCATTTAATTATGAACCCTAATTATTCCATAAAAAAAGATTATGAACCCTAATTCTCAAAATTCTCAACTTTGAAGTTGGAGCGTACCGATTGCTCTGGGAGGGGGAATCGCAGCGAAGCTAACCATGGTATTCCATTGTCTTCATCGATTCTTCCATTTGTTTGCAGTACATGAATCTTTTTCTGTATGATCGATCAGAAGTTTGCTGTAGGAAAATTTAGGGCTTTTGCATTATCCTCTTTTGATTTTTGAATTTTGTGGTTCGATATTTACCCAATGTGATAACAAACTATTAGGTTATCTGAACCCTGCAATTGATAAATTGAACTTGAACAGTAACCGGGAAAAGATGTTGACATGCATAGCATAGCAAGTGTGTTTATCTGAGGCGCTTAAAATTTTGATATTCAAACTCATTGTTGCTTGATGAAGGGTGGGAAATCACACTTACTTTAAACTCATTTTCGTGTTATTTGAGTAGCCAAAATTGTAGGATATAATGTGATTGGATTGTACTAAATTCTTAAGCATTCCACATATTTTTTTGCTACAAAGTACAAATTATCTTCAGTCTTGTGTTTCCAAATTTTGTTGTCACTGTTTCGGTATGTTTTGTTTGGAGTGAACGATCACTTTAGTCCTTTACTTTATAGAAACTCTACTTTAGTCCTTAACTTTATAATACCCTTGACATTAGTCCATGACTCTATAAAATCATTCACATTAATCTGTATGGAGGACTAATCTGAATGACATTTATTAATGTGACTATACAAGGGTTTTATATAAAATTAGGGACTAAATTAATCTACGCACAAAATATAAAGGACTAGAGTGAAGATTTACTTGTTTTGTGCATATTAATTTCTTAATGTGCATTTCTATGTTGTACTTGGATATTTGGTGCTCCTCTTTTACCTTTCTATTTCGTTTTGTTATGTAGCCCAAGCAAATTCACGAGATTAAGGACTTCCTCCTCACAGCCAGAATGAAGGATGCACGCTCCATGAAAATCAAGAGGAGCAGAGATGTGGTGAAGTTCAAGGTTCAATGCTCCGAGTATTTGTACACCCTTTGTGTTTTTGATACTGAGAAGGCTGATAAGTTGAAGCAATCACTTCCTTCAAGTTAGTTTTTGAGAAATATTATTAATATGTTATACTTATCTTATAAAATGAGAAATCTATTAAGTAAAGAATAATGTTTTAGGTTTGCGATTCTCTTTTGCAGGTTTGAGTGTGCAGGAGTTATGATTCTATTTGATAAAAACATGATGATGAGTTTTGCTTTGTAGCTATACTTTTTGTTGGTTATTTGATAATTGACTTGTTACTATGACCATAAATGGTCCCATTTTTTTGTCTTTATGCGCATTATTTATTTACTACTTAGATCTCCTTTTTCAAAAAAACATTAGAATCTTCCTTTTTCACTTCCTCATTAGATCTCCATGTAAATCTTGATGTAGTTCTAATAGAAGTTGCTTTCAGTTGCTAATAGCTATTAGGTGTTAACAGAAAGTAGCTACTATTCTCTTTTTCTTTTGTGGCCTTTCTGTCTTCCACCGTTTGATTTCACATGACTAGTTCCAATAGATGAAAGCTCTGCAAGCAATCTGGTGGTCATGTAGTATGCTGTTTGAGTTTGGTTATGACAATTGGATTTAAATTCTATAGATATTTGCACAAATCAACCTGGGATGAAATTCACTTGCTAAAAGTGACGAGTCATTGGCGTTTTGTGAAAACAAAGTTGCGTTTATGTTTGACGTGTTTGAAGGTGAAAATTTTTCATCAAATATGATTTTGGTTTCTAGTCAAACATGTTTAAACGTGATTTTTTTCGTTCGAACGTGATTTTGGAGCTGAAATTACATTCAAAACGTCAAAACAAACACACCCTAAAATGTGAGTTTTAGAGGGGGCCAGGGGAGCAGACACACCACTACCTTGTTCTTAACACTAGCATTATCCTACACATGCACCCATTGCATTCATTCATTCCTTTTTTGGGAAAATATCTACCATTGTTATAATTCAAAACCAAAATAATAGCCAAAACATAAAAAAAAATATTAAGGGCTTGTTTGAAATAGTTTTGTTTTTTAGTTTTTAAAAATGGTACTATTATAAAACAGTTTTTAGAAACAGTTTTCAAAAAAATTTAGAGGAGTTTTCAATACAAATTTGTGTGTAAATTCAGAAAACTGAAAATCAAAGCATGTTTTATATGTTTTCATATTTTGGTTTTTAAATACTGAAAAACAAAAACTGTTCTCGAAAACTATTTTTGAAAACTCGACTGTCAAATAGGTTTTTTAATTTTCTGTTTTTAAAAACAGAAAACTGCTTTCAAAAAGAAAAATCAAACGAACCCTAAATGTAGCCCTGCCCAGATTCTCCTTTTCTCTTTCTCAGAATTTGGCCATCCCTTTTTAATTCAGTGTTTCAGCTGAGCTCCTTACATTTAACTACCCAATTTCTGTGTTTTACTCTCTGATCTTTTATATATATATATATATATATATAGGTCATGTTCTAAAAGAATTATTTAGTTCTTATCATAAGTTATCAACTAATTCATTAATGAATGATTTTTTTTTTTAATTTTCAAAGATTCAATTAATAATGAAATGAGAAAAAGAGTAAAATAAGAGAGAGAAAGAGACATTAAATGACTTAAATATTTATTAACATATCTATGTTATGAGTATAATTGAAAAATATTTATTTTTTAGACAAATTTAATGAGGTAATTATCATTCTTTAGTTCTTATGATTCGGTTAAAATTTACTTATATATAAGACTGGAGGGAGTAAATGCAGCCAAAGAGAGAAAAGATCTCAAAGTGGTAGGACATATTACAATTTCAGTAGATTTCAAAATTGACTATTTGTCCCTCTGTTAGAGGTGTTCCAGAAATGTCTGTGATCGAGTAAATAGCTCTACGAACGAATGGATCGGATCGAATTGGAAAATGGAAAGATTTGTACAAGTTATACCCTTCGTCACCACTTTGCGGAAAATCGTTAGGTATCAATATGTTAGATTCCTGTGACTCGATTGGTGAAATAGTATCTCTCTCCAAAAAAACATGTTTTTTTTTACCGCCGCACAAAGAAAATATTTTATTGCGAATGAACAAGATATTGAGGAATTGTCCATATGTAAAATCATAATTATGGGTACAGGCCTTTCCTCCATCATTGAAATTCTTGTGATGAGATCAGTTGAGAGGGAACAAAACTGATTTAATCCTGAGTGAGTCTTTTGCCATTATAAAAACATTTGTTATTTATCAAATTTTTTTGTTAACTTTTATTGACTTAATCATTTTTAATATCACTTTCTTCTGTATTAAAAAAAATCACTTTTAATATAACTATTAAAAATATTATAATAACAATATGTAAATTAATAGAGTATATTAAATATTTAAATATATATTAATGAATTATTTTTGTTAATAATTATATATTTATTTGTAAATATAAATATTCTATATTTAAACTAATAAATTATTTCTGTTGATGTACCAATAGAAGTAAAAAATGACAAATTTTTTAGTATATTATAAATTCTAATAATAAGGGGTGTAGATACCTTAAAAAAAAATAAAGTGAGAGTGGGTCAGGTTGAGGTTCCTCAATTTTGTATGAGTTGAAGTGCATGTGTGTTTTAGATGTGTTCATCAGACAGTGACAGCTCTTTGCTTTTCAATCATGCAATAATTGAAAAGCTTTCAATTATTTATATTCATTCCCCCTTTAACTATTTGTTCTTTAAAATCTTTTATCAGAATCCCATGCCCAACAAGAAAGAGATCAGTGGCATCATGAAGTTGGTAGCCAGCTTCCACAAAAAGAAAATAAGAAATTCTAACATATCTGCATTAAAGTCTTAAATTATTATAAAAATAATTTTTTTTATAAAAAAAGGACAAATATCTAAACAGGAACAAACTAATTTTAAAGGAGAAATAATTTTTATTTTTTCTGAACTTTGCATAATTATTGTCAGTTGTGGTATGAATTATGATTGTTACAGTCTACCTTGTGTTATAGGAAGGTGGGTGGGTTCTCCCTCTCATCATGTCCTGGCTGTAACCATCCAATGATCCAAATCAGAATATAATTAAATTTCTTCATTCTCTCTGGTTCATGTCTCATTCCCTGTTTTTTTCTTGCATTTAAAAATTGATACTTAATCAAACTTTGTTTATCTGTTTTAGTCTGAAATTTTTCCAATGCAATAAAAACATTTTCATTTTTTATTTTCTCTATCTTCTTTTTTTATTGAAATGCATGGACTCTAAAATAAAATATTTTCATTTTTTAGATTCTATGCTTTTCAGTAAAAATGAAGAAAAAAAATTAATAATTTTCTTTCGGAAAGTCAATATTTTCATTTTAGTTTTGTAAAATAAAAAAAAAATTACATCAATATTCATGTACTTTTTTCTTTCTAATTTATTTCTTCCCGATTAAAATATAAGTTTAGTTCTTTATGTTTTATCAAAATCTTAGTTTGATCATTTTTTTTTGGTCAATTTAATTCTTAATGTTTATTACAGTTTTAATTTAATCCTTTATTTTTTATTTTTGTCAATTTAATCCTTCATGTTTATTTATAAGTTTCAATTTAATCCCTCGTTATTAAATAATAAAAGATGAAATTGAAACTTTAGACAAATAAAAAAAATGATGGAATTGAAACTATAAATAAACATAAGAAATCAAAGTGATAAGAAAAAAAGAGAAAAAAATAATTTAACACATCACGTAAACATCAAAAACGAAATCGAAATAAAAAATAAACTTGAATATGTTTTTTATCTTTGAAAATATAATGTTTTTATTTTATTTAGTCCCTGAAGCTTTTTTGTTATTGATTTCACCTTTTAAATTTCAAAAATTTTGATTTATTCCCCACTGTTAAAATTCTCTTTTAATTAGTGGCTTAACAAATATAATGACATAACGTGTGTTTGATTTTTTATTGATAAAACTTAGTTTATCTAAAGTCAATTGGGTGAAAGTAAGTTGGGTAATGACATAGCGTATGTTTTATTTTCCATTGATAAAACTTAGTTTGTCTAAAATCAATTTGGTGAAAGTAAATTGGGTTAAAAGATAGTTTACTTCAATAAAATTTGTGTTTAAATACTTTTAGCTAAAAATAAGTTTAAGAAACTAAATATTATTTTGACACTTTTTAAAAAGTACTTTTGAGCACGTAAAATACGAATTGTTTGTGAATTATGTCAAATTTAATTTATCAAAAGTATTTTTACCAATCCGAAAAGAAAGTCACAAGTTTTTTTTTTGTTACAAACCTAGGTTTTTTTGGTCAAATTCAGTTTTTCACATGAAGCCAAATTGAAAATCAAATGACTGTATATGTTGCTAAATCATATTAAAATATCCATGTAAGAAATACTTATTTTTTAAAATATTTTATCTTGAATTTGTATTTTTACTTTTGAATGTTATTTTAAAATTAAAATTAAAATATTTTTAAAAATTATTGATGATGTAGATATTTTAATTTGTCACAACAAACAATAATGTGTAGCTGATATTTTAGAATTTTTTTTGGTATTGATCATAATAGAATTTTTGAAAAGACTAATCAAAGTTATATTTTTGAAACAATTATGATTTGTGCACACCCATATTTTATATAATCCATTTTCAACCGGTTTTATAGTTAAATACAAAGAAAGAAATATATAGTTAAATTAGTATATAAATTGATTAATTATTATCTAGTAATTTAACCATATTTTTCTTTAATTTTAACTATCTATATGTTCACTCAATTTTATGGTTAAATACTGAATTAATTGTTACCTAGTATTTTTAATCATCTATAAAATATGATTAAATTATTAATTATAATTAACTAATTCATATACTAATTTAATCACATCTTTCTTTATATTTAACCACAAAATTGATGGTAAATAAGTTATGTTTAAAAGTAATGTGCACAAAACATTTTTCTTTTTTTGAAAAGAGTAATCATAGTGGGTAGATTTGAGAGAACAAAGTTATATTTTTAGTATTTAAGTATTTATTTTTCTGCACATTAGTTGCTACTTTCCTGCAAAAGAGTCTCCATTTTCCCACTCTTCTTCAACAACTGTCAACTGGGTCTCATGTAGAAGACCAAAAACGCTACCTTTTTCTCCTTTTCCGAAACCTCATTTCGCCATTAACAGAGTAATGCACATTGAACCTTCCAAAACCCCCAAAAAATGGCGAATCTCGTTCCTGGGGTTCTTCTCAAACTCATGCAGCACATGAACACTGACGTGAAAGTCGCCGGAGAACACAGGTCTTCTCTATTGCAAGTCATAAGCATCGTTCCGGCACTCGCAGGAAGCGATTTGTTCTCAAATCAAGGGTTTTACCTCAAGGTTTCCGATTCCTCACACGCCACCTACGTTTCTCTCCCTGATGAACACGACGAGCTCATCCTCAGTGACAAGATTCAATTAGGTCAGTTCATTTTCGTTGATCGTTTAGAAGCGAGTTCGCCGGTTCCGATTCTCCGAGGGGTTAGACCTGTTCCTGGTAGACATAATTGTGTTGGAAATCCTGTGGATATTGTAGCTACTCACTCACTTGGGTTTCTTAGTAAAAAGGATAATGATAATGATAATGATAATGTTAATAATAAGAAGAACAATTTTTCTGATTTAGAGAGGTCCAAGTCTCCTAGGAGAGTGGAAAAGGAGAAATTGAGGTTGAATGGTGGTGTTAATGAAGAGCAATTAGAGAAGAAACCAGTGATTTTTGCTAGATGTAAATCTCAAAGAAAATTAGCACTTAATGTTGTTGAAGTGAAGAAGGAAGTTCCATTGGTAAGGTTAAAGTCCTTGAATTCAAGATCTATTCCTTCTTCTCCAACTAGTTGCTATTCATTGCCTACTTCTTTTGAGAAATTTGCAAATGGTGTTAAGCAGCAGGAAAATATCAAGGGTGTACGTGGGGCTAGTCCTATTGGGAAGGGAATTGTGGTTGGAAATCCTATTAGGAATCTGGTTCAGGGCATTGAACTTGGTGCTAAGGCTCTGCGTAAGAGCTGGGAAGGGAATATGGAGGTTAAGAAAAAAGAGACATCGAAATTGAGAGCTGCAAAGTGTGATCCTAACCCTGAAGTTCGTAGCTCGGTAAGTGTGATTCACAATTTGTTTTTGGCAAGGTTTTAATTGCAGTTGTCAATGTTTCAAATTTCAATCGTGGTTATAACTTATGATTGCTTTGCATTTGGTTAACTGTGGGGGATGCGGCCATTACGGACCACATTTAAAACCATGCCTGTTAGATTTAATTTCATGCCTTACTTAAAAGATATATATTATATGTAATTTTCTGCTATAAAGGTGGTGTGACTGAGATTAAATATGTATATTTCATTACTTTTATCTTTTGAGCCAATCAAATAATTATGTTCTCCCTTTCATTTTATGGTGTTCTAGACTCCTAGGAGAAGTACTTCAAGTGAAAAGTTTCCATCTAAAGAGGAGAACCGGATACAAGCGCCAACAAAGTCCTCCAAGGAAGAGCACAAGAGTCAAACAACTGTAAAGAAAGTTGTTGCTGATGGAACTATTGATGAACAAGAAAAGTCAAGTAAGCATAGAATTCCTATAGGAAAGAAATCATCAGAAGTTTCTAACACCAGTTTCCCTGGAAACTTGGTGAAAATTTCTCCAAAGAGTAGAAAAGTGACAGATGCAAGTGTTCAATGGGCATCGCTTCCATCATCCATTGCAAAGCTTGGGAGGGTATATCTTCTGTAAACCCCTTGGTTTTTAGTTTTAGCTTCTTTGACTTTTTTCCTATCAAAGTATTTAGTGCTAAGTGCTGAAGATGACTGTATGAATCTTTGCCTGGGATTTTTCATTAGCATGTTTCTTAATTTCGTTAAATAATTACTAGGAACTTTCCAAAGATGCCATCTGTTAGCTTATATTATAAGTTGTGTTCATTCTTGTTTGGTCAATTGGCATGCCCCTCAAGTTGATGTATTTTTGTAGAGCATTCGTCATATCATCAAATCATCATAATAAATACGTATATATTATCAAGTATGCAACAATTGTGTTCTTGGATATTCTTTGGCTTTCTGAGTTTTATGTTGTAAAATGCCATTCTCTCATATTTCTGAGACCATATTCTTACCCACTGGATGCATTATTATCATCTGGCTTACTGAATCCTCTGCTTTCGACAAGTTATGTGACTGTTATGTTTCTTATTGATTTGTTTTCGGGTCTGTGGCAGGAAGTAATGCAGCACAGAGACGCGGCTCAGATGGCTGCAACTGAGGCCATGCAAGAGGCTGCCGCCGCCGAGAGTTTGTTGCAATGTCTAAGGTATGAATATAATCATGTGAATAGCTTTACTCATGTTGTTTCTGACACTTTTCCCTAATGTTTCTTTCAGTGTTTATGCGGATCTAAGCAACTCCGCGAAGGAACATAACCCTCAGCCAACAGTAGAGCAGTTTTTAGCTCTTCACGCTAACCTGAATACCGTGCGGACGATTGCCGACTCTCTATCCAAACCCATTCCAGAAGGTTCATCTCTAGATTGTGAAAGAAGCATAACAGAAGAAGCACTAAAATTCAAATCAGAGAGACAAAAGCTTGCAGCTTCTTGGGTCCAAGCTGCCTTAGCCACCAATCTATCATCCTTCTCTGTTTACAACCGCGAACCTCTATCGTCCAAGCTTCAAGTTTCAAGTAATTCTCAAAGTCCGAAGAATATCCTGGGAAATAAACTGATGTTAGTCCTAGAAAATTCGCAAGAAGACGCTTCATCAAAATCTCGTAGAAAACCCCGTCAGAATGCTAATCCAAAACACGCCTTACAAGGAACTCCTCGCAAACTAGTTGATGGGAACAAGCAGCTAGTCCACCCACTGCCAGAGTGGGTTAGAGGAAACGGCCTTGACGAGGTAGTTAATTTGGCTGACATGCTGCAACTACGGTCGCGAGATTGGTTTTTGGTGTTTGTTGAGAGATTCTTGGACACTGATAGAGACACTAACTTGTCAAATAATGGCGAAATAGCAGGTATGCTGGCTCAACTAAAAAGTGTGAACGATTGGTTGGATGAGTTAGCTTCGAGCAAGAACGAGGGAGAATCGTGCCAAATACCGGCTGAGACAATCGACCGGCTGAGGAAGAAGATATATGAATACCTTCTTACAAATGTCGAATCTGCTGCCGCTGCACTTAGTGGTGGTTCGCAATCATCACCTCGGATCCAAACAACAGAGATCAAAGCCAAAAGATGAATGAATGAATAGTAGCAAGTTTGGAGACCCATTCAAGCTCTAGAAAACTAAATCCCTTTTTGTAGGCTTGGAACTTGAAAGAAAGGATTGAGGTCAGTTTTGTTTGGAACCAACCAAGAGAGAGAAACCCTAAACCCTAAATCTTAAACTCTAGTACTCTACCATCAGAAGTACACACTTGCAGATGAAGCTTTTAGAAGAATCAAAACAAGTTTTGATTGGATGGAAGTTAGCCAAAAAAACTAACTTCATTTTTAATTGTTGAAGGAGCTTGGTCTTCCCTCCTTTAACAAACCAACAAACAAAAGAAAGGCTTCTTCTTCCACTTATCTTGTGTACAAAAATCCTACATGGGTTTGAGGTATAGATGTGGTGCTAATTATTTATCCGGGGAAGTAGCAAATGTGATTTGTGGGGATTTTTCTTTTCCTTTCCTTCTTTTAAGTTTTTCTTCATATGGAATTCAAATTATACAAAGTGTAAACATATCATCATCCAGAAACCGGTGACACCATAATATCATTTTCCAAAAACATGTAACACCATATTTATGAAAGAATAAATAAAATGTGAATGACTTGTTTTTCCATGTAAATGTAAAATATAGGTTAAAATACAACTTTAATTCTTTATCTTTAAGTGAATTTTATTTTAGTTTTTTATTATATTTTTTTTGTCAATTTGATCTTTTAATTTTTTTACATCATATTAGTTTCTTTTGCACTAACACTATTGAGTATTTTAGTGAAAATGTCACAATGATATTAAGAAAGATATAGATAAAAATACTCAATAGTATTAGCATAAAAGGACTAATACCCTGTGAAAAAAAAAAGATAAATGACTAAATTGATAGAAAAAAGATAAAGACTAAAGTAAGAGTTACTAAAAGATAGACGGTCAAAATTATATTTTAGTCTATAAACAAAATATATTATATGGTAACAATATACTAAAAATATTAATATTATAGGTTACACTTATAATTATTATTTGCTTACTATACTCTAAAGAACAACTTATTCTCCTTTCCAAAACCTCCACCATTTCTCTCCGTTAAAACTATTCACGCAACACCTCTCACTAATTTTACCATACATAAACCTCATTTGGATTCTAGTTCCTAGCCGTGCTCGAATTCTAATTCCCGACTAAGTGTGATGTGATGTGTTTAAACATCAATCTGTGCACCCATATTCTAATTCTTGGATAAAAGCCTTTACAATGCCTAAAAAAATTTTGTGTGACGAAAAAAGTAGCTTTCATCTCTCTCTTCTTTTTCCCCCACCAAAACCCATTTTGTCCATCTAAAAATTGTTCTCTTTCTATTCCACCCACCCTTCAACTCCACCACGAAACATCAATAATAACAATATTACCCACCAAACCATTCTTTCTCTTTGCCCATTGATTTCCTCCCAAAGCATCTAATCAACCCAAAATTACCACTATCAATAACAAATAATGAAAGAAGAAGGAGTTTGTAGTAAAAAATGAGTGGAAGAGGAAGAGAATTTATATAAAACAAAAAGCAATAAATTAACAATAAAATTACTCAAGAACTCGCAACAAATTAAACTTGAAAAAAGAATGTGTTGAGTTTGGAGGAAGAAGAAGATAATTAAGAAAATATGTATGAAGATGAAGATAATTTATAAGAATATTATTTCACACAGACAAAAATTAAAAGAAAAATATAAATAACATGATGACATTTAACGACCTAAATTAATGTTAGTGATTAAAAACAAATTTTGAGTTAAGTTGAACTAAAAAATAAAATTATACTTTAAGGACAAAAAAATGACTTGTTTTGTATAGACAAAAACCTTATTTATACCTAAACACAATAATATAGTATAGTAACAGATAATTAATTCAAGTGGTATCTTCGGTTATCTTCGGTTAACAAAAAAACTTCTCAAATTCAAGTGTGCTAGAAAAAAGAAGGCTAAGTTAACTCTCTTGGTCCTCGTATTTGTACATTATTTTCGTTTTAATCCTTATAAAAATATGTTTATTTTAGTTTCTACAAATTTTTTTATTTTTGTGTTAGTCCATACTATCATTATTCGTTGGTCTTTGCCGTTAAAATCCATAGATTCACCACGGCCACTGCCATTGCACAAGTTGGACAGAGGACAACAAAATGAGAACAGAGATGCCAAGAGCTACCGGAAAACTGCCATCACCCGCACCGGAAACAATTGCAACGTTGGGTGAGTGCCACGAGGAAGAAGCGGCATGTGGCGACGCGTCTCTTGTTTGATGGTCACCAAACTTCAGGGATAGGCTCGTCTCGTTGAGATACAACCGATGCAAGTGGTGGTGGTTTGAGAAACCACCAATAGCGGTAGTTGTGGTGGTTGTAGTGGATGGAGTTGCGAGATTTAAAAGCAGAAACCAACGAAAAATGATTGCAGAAACTGGAACAAATAAAGAACATATGTAGGAATTAAAAGAGATATTTTTTTGCATAAAGACTAAAACGAAAATGAAGTACAAATATAAAGACTAAATGATTAATTTAACAAAAAAAAAAAAAAGAAATACAATATAAATATTACTAAGTTAGTATCTTACTAAATTTGAATACTATGCTAATAAAGATTGACATAAGGGTAAAGAAAGATCATGAGTTCTAACCTTTCAAGTCCCTAAGATCCCCTTATATTTAGAGACTAGTTGAGTAGTTGCAACTAGACCAAATTGCTTGCTGTCTAGATCTATGTAGAAATTCTCTAAATTGGGTCTTTAGTGTAATGACATGTCATTGACGCCTATCCAATAGCGTGGAAGGTGTCTCTCCTACTATTTGCATAAAAACAAAATAAATAAATATATGTTTGAATTAGTTTATTTCAATGAAATGATTACTTATTTTATAAATTTTGTGAAATTTATTTTAAAAAATAAATAATTATTTCTCATAAAAAAAACGTTTGCAAACGTACACTAAATAAAAAAATTTGAATACTCTAATGCGAATGGAAGAGGAGTGATGTTCTAGAAAGTACTATTCCGTTTCTTTAAATTTTTCTGTCCGAAGATCTCGAGCTAGAATATGAAGCTTACTACTTTAGCGGCCACTGTCTGCGAAGGAATGAGATTATGATGCGCGATACCAATCATCACGTCCTTATTGTTCTCTTCATTTTCCTTCTAGCTTTTCACTCTTCCTTCGCCGAGATTTTCTTCGAAGAGACTTTCCAAGGTAACAACAATCCAATTCCTTCAACTTCAACTTCATCATCATCTTCACCTTAGATTCCAGAATTTCAGCTTCCATCGCCTCTGCACTTTGTTTTCCCCTTCAATTTTTGCGGTTTCCTCATCATTCTTTACATCTTGCACCTCTAGGTAGCTCCAGAATTGAGTAATCAACGATGCATTGATATTATTATTAGAGTAAATAGTCACTTTAGTCTTTGGATTAGTTCGCGAAATTCACATTAATTCTCAAACTAAAGAGATTCTTTTGTTAGTGCTTGAATTGACCATTTGTGGGGGCATATTAGAATTTGGACGGAACTGACAAATTGCTAGTTCGGGACTCATGACTAACTGCTTGTTTGGTTTTCGGTTAGGTCAATGTGATCCACATTTCAAATAATATATAACTTGTGATGATTTTATTTACACAAATCCAAGTTCAAGGGACACAACGATTTCTTGTTTCTAGTATAAAAGTAATTTCACAACTGTGAACCAAACACACACTGACACACTAAAAAATTGGCAGGTTTAGGCTAATACATTTGTTTAGTTTTGGGATGTGCAAATTGAGACTAATTTGGTGGTTTATTCTTATTATTGTTATTATTAATATTCTTATTATTGTTATTATCAATAAATTCTGTCTGTGATATTCCATTTGCTTCAGAAGCTAGTTTTCTAACTAGTTAATATTTGTTGTGAAAAAAAAAATTCAAAAATAGAGGGGTGGAAGAGCCGCTGGGTGTTATCTGATTGGAAAAGGAGTGAAGGAAAAGCGGGTACCTTTAAGAACACAGCAGGGAAATGGCCTGGAGATCCTGATGACAAAGGTATCCATCGCACATTAATCTCAAAATGTGGTATTAAATTGACCAGTGTATTCTCTTCAGTAGTGAATTTAGTCATGGGCTGGTCAAAATTATCTCACTGTTATTGCAGGTCTCCAGACATATAACGATGCCAAGCATTATGCCATATCGGCGAAGATACCAGAGTTCAACAATAAGAACAGAACCCTGGTGGTTCAGTATTCTATTAAGTTTGAGCAAGACATTGAATGCGGTGGTGGTTACATTAAACTTCTTTCTGGTTATGTCAATCAGAAGAAGTTTGGCGGTGATACTCCTTATAGGTTTGTCTGTTTCTTATGCGATATCCGTTTTCCCTCTTTCTTTACAGTTTAGATAGTATTATACTTGTAGAATAGTCCATTTTGAAGAATATGTAGAGTTCAGCTCATCCTTGCTAAGTTTTATGGAGTGAATACCCAATATAGTTCCCGAACTTGTGCGCCTACATCACATCACATTAGTACCTAAATTAAGGAAATTTTCAATTTAGTTTCCAAACTTGAAATTTCTCAAACATATTACTGTATGTTTGTTTTGTTATTGCCAAGCTTTTCAAACACTGCTTTGCCACAGCTAACACTATTAGCTTTGGGAAAAAGTGCGTCAAAGTGCAGGGTTTATGAGTTGGCATTGATTTCTATCTTAAACAAATAGATTGTTTGTCCCCAAACCGTGCTATTTACTTGGGGTTAAGGTGGGGGTACTGGGGTAGCATGTTTGGGGACTAACAATTTTATGCTTATTCTGTTTCGTTATGCCTCCATGTAAATATCTACTTGTGATTCAACGTAGGTCTGCAAGAATCTATATGCTAACTTGGTTGAATGAAGACGAGCTTTTATAGATTTGGAAGCATATACCACACTTAATTCATGTTTTTTATATGCCAAATGCCAACACTCCCTCATCTGAACATTAATTGAAGTGAAACTTGAAGTCATTAAATGTCAAAGAAATCTATACTTCAGTGACTTAGTGAGCCTGTTACTGTATTGAATTTGAACCAATTCAACTGATTGGTCTTGCTTGATGCAGTTTGATGTTTGGACCAGATATATGTGGCTCACAGACAAAGAAACTCCATGTTATACTATCATATCAGGGGCAGAATTACCCTATTAGAAAGGATCTACAATGTGAAACGGACAAATTGACTCATTTCTATACATTTATTCTAAGGCCTGATGCTTCTTATAGTATCCTTGTTGATAATAGAGAAAGAGATTCTGGAAGCATGTACACAGATTGGGACATCCTTCCTCCGAGGAAAATCAAGGATGTCAATGCAAAAAAGGTACAACCTCTGGTTTTGACTTAGTGAGTTGGTCTGCATTTATATCTTATGTCGTATTTAAATGATGAATGTGTGTTGGTGTTATTGCAATGTTAAGACGATGATCTGTGATGGTATTAAGTATTGTTGTCAAGGTTTCAAACACCATACATGTATAGCATAAACAACTGAAATAGACTTCCTGTGCGATTCTTGAACATTTTTGTTCTTTTCATATCTTTTACATTATCTATCAATGATTGGTCAGCAGCTCAAGAACAGGTGATAGATGTTGGTAATAGTTCAAGGACATGGAGAGTTTATACGTGGAGGAAAGGTCCCAGGGCAAAGACTCAAAGTTAGTAGGATAGGAATAGTTGTACATGAAAGGGTCCTTTTGTATAAATAGAAACATAACAGAAAGGAGAGAGTTAGTTGAGTGATTGATTGCTGTTACAGAGACCTTGTCTCTGGCTCGGAGACTCTGTCTCTGGTGATATTGTTTTGCTATCTGTTCTTTCTTTTTTTTCTTGTACCTAAAGACAATTCTTGATTCAGTTCAATACAATTCTTCATTCTTTCCCATTGATTCCTTTAATCCATCTCTGTATTCTATATTTCATGTCAAATTTTTTTCCCTATTGCAGCCGGCAGACTGGGATGATAGAGAGTACATTGAAGACCCTAATGATGTCAAACCAGAGGTACTTCTTTCTCCCAAATCATCTGCTAGTAACTTTGTGAGACCCCTTCATGTATTTGTATTTTTATGGTTTTTATGATGGTGTGAGTTTTCCATTTCCCTATAGCTATGTTTGAATATCTAATGGTGAATGGAATAAAAAGAATAGATCAGAATAGAATACAATACCATTTCATTGTAATAGGACTGATATATATTAACTAAAATGGAATGGGGAGAAACCCCTTGACTACAATGGAGAAACTCAAAGACAGCTAGGTTGTGGCTCAGCCCAAGAACAATGGCCAACCCAATGCTCTCCCTTGTGGCTCAGCCACCCTTTCCTATTCCCAAAATATTTCCTACCTCTCACACTCCACATTCCACAATTCCTAACTAGGTTGTGTCATACATTACACAAGCACATCGTACCATACCGTACCCTGTCCCTCCACATTCTCTTCCTTCCTTCCTCTAACTAATTTCCTGATCATCCATATTCCCTACTCAGACCCATTTATTCCTCTATAGACGTTGGTTAAAGCCTATCACATTGTTTGGATATTATAGAAAGGAATAAAGTTTTCATTTAGTTGTTTAGAAAGTCGAGGGACAGGAAAGGGTTGTACATTTATTATTTATATCTTACCCATAGTCCCATACTAGTAATCAGTAGATCACTTACAATTGTTCTACTATTTGGGAATTGACAGAGTACGGAAATTTAATCTCATCTAAAGCAGAAGCTGATATGAAAATATACTTAGCAATTAAAAAAAAATAGTGAGGGAAAAGAATCTAAGGATGACTATACCTAGCAAGTTGGTCTAGTGGCTAGGAGAGCGAAGCTTTAAATAACAAGTACTCAGCTCAAACTCATGTAAGTGCACTTTCGCTTATAAAAAAACAAAGATGCAATATAGTCTCCCAGAGAACCAACCAACCAATCATTTCTGAAGTGTGCAATTTTCACCATCCTTCACATTTTCTATTATCTATTTCCATGTAGAAACAACAATTGTTTCAGATGCCAACCAGCAATAAAGGAAGATAAAAAACCTAAGAAACTCACCAACTCATATCAATTCCCACCCATCCTTTTTCATCAACCCAAACAAAGCTTTACCTTTCAAGTCTATATGAATGATAGTTAATATTTGCTACAACTAGCCAGATTATTAGCAAATGATTGTTATGTGTTAGATTCTCAATTTGTACCAGTAAACTAAAACTTGATTGACTTGATTCTAATCAGAATTTGATTTTTTTTTTGCTAATAGTACTTTTGAATAGCGAACCTTTGCTAAAAAGGTTTAGGTGACACATGATGGCATTGTGATTTTTAATTATTATATTTTCATATATGTACTTCTACTTAATTTTCTTGATATTGCAGGGATATGATTCAATCACAGCTGAAATTCCTGATCCAAAAGCCAAGAAGGTTGATTGCTTTACCTCATATTTTGAATTTTAAATTGCTTTTGGAATTTTTGATTATATAGAAGACTTAATTTATCAAGGTCTTATGAATGCTCTTTTCCTTCTTTTCTTGTTTTGAGTAGCCTCTTGACTGGGATGATGAAGATGATGGACTATGGAAGCCCCCCAAAATTCCTAATCCAGCCTACAAAGGACCGTGGAAACGCAAGGTTTTTGAGCTACATGCATTGAAAGTTAAATTCATATCTGATAACTTGCTTTCTTATTATTGAAAATTTCTAAATTCCAGAAAATCAAGAATCCCAACTATAAAGGAAAATGGAGGACTCCTTGGATTGATAACCCAGGTAGGCATATTTTATAAGCAGGTGATATCTCTCTTCTATTGTTACATTCTAGCAATAAGCTTTAAAGCATCAATTAAAATGTGATGTAACTTGCTGGTATTTTTAGATTTTCATTTGTATTTGTGTTAAATTGCAGCTGTTGCATATGTGATCAGAATGTAATTTTTTACTTTATTCTAGTGATTGTGGGATTTTGATCGCTTACTCAAAGAAAAAATAATTTAAAATGGAATCTTTTATTTTCCACTAATTGGCTACTAGCTCATCAATTATTTTAGTAACTAATATCCTACAACCTCTGATGCATTCACATTCTGGCTTGCTGCTGAAACTTCATGAGACACATCTCTAATTATGAATCTGTTTCTTGTTTCCTACAGAATTTGAGGATGATCCTGATCTTTATGTGTTGAAACCAATAAAGTATGTCGGCATTGAAGTGTGGCAGGTTTGTGTGTCTATGATATCTGTATTTATTTATTTTTTTTGGTTTATCGTCCTCTATTGATTGAGTTTTAATTACCAAGGAAATTATCTGTTCGTTTATGTACTGCTGAATGTTATAATTTGAAATTTCAGGTGAAGGCTGGTTCGATTTACGATAATATCTTAATTTGTGATGACCCACTGTATGCAAAACAAGCTGTGGAAGAATATATGACTAATAATAGAGAGGTAAACATTTACTTACAGACATCGTATAGATTATTTACCATTACTATAGCATTCTCATTCTCATTGTGTGTAAAATCTCAGGCTGAAAAAGAAGCTTTTGAAGAAGCAGAAAAAGAAAGAAGGGCTCTAGAAGAAGAGGTGATTCGTCATAGCCTATGTGCAATAATCACATTTTTGTTACTCTCGTATGGCACTATTTTTTTCCTATAGGCTTCATATGTCACATTTTGATGTTATGATTATGTAGGAGGCAAGGAGAGCAAGAGAAGAGGGTGAAAAGAGGAGGAGGGAAAGGGATCGTAAATATGGAGATAAGAGGCGCCGCAGAAGGGTAAATTTCTTTCCTCCTAATGTAGTCAAAAACTTTGTTCTGAGCTTCTGGGGAGTATTGATGCATTTATTTTGTTAACTTTGTAGTATAGTTTCACTCTATTCTGTTTTCCTGTTTTGTTTGGTAGATTTGGTAAAGATCAATAGTAAACGAGGTAGGAAACAACATAGGATGATGATTGAAGTGAGGTCACTTCCATCATTGAGGTTATGAAACTCTTCCTCCAGAACATGTAGTTAGCCAACAAATTTATCTTTGTAAGTTCCACCTAGACCAGTTAGGATAGCATTCTGGCATTCCCTCACCCTATGTTTGAATGCAGCAATTGCAAAATTCAAAAGTATTTGGAATTTTAAGAGTTAGGTGAAATCGTAATTTCGTATCTTCTAATTGAAAACATTCTCCATCCAAACAGCACATTTCACTCTAAAGTATATTTTAAATCCTCTCACAAAATAAATTCCTCTCTTAAAATTCTTACCCAAACATAGGGTCAAGGCTGGATTTAAGAATAGTGTTAGAGCATTTTCTAGTGGTGTAGTTCTATTAAGTTAGTTAAAGTTACTTTTTTTTGGGTCCCATAATATCTCTATTTTATGTAATTTAGTTCAACTTGAGACTCTAGTGGTGCTTTTCAACAAAATATATCGGCTGCTTTAAATGATTAATTCATGTTAGCATTCTCCAACTGTAAAACTGGTTAAGAAACTACTACCTTGGGTCCTATAAATCAGAAACATGAGAGTATGAAACTAAATTCACACATACCAATAAAACATATTAAAAGGTGTTTTCTCAATTAATTAAGTGATGAATTTGAATTTTCTTTTTATTGTGCCCATATAATTAATTTATTCATTTGTATGGGAATTGATGAGTGCCATACTTTCTCATAATTAATTAGAAAAATGCTTAATCCTCCTACTAAGTCTTCTTATTAATCCTCCTATCCATTTAATTTTGACAAGTGTCAATTAATTAAGGGTACATAAGGAAAATCAATTTTTGTTAGCAATTAGTAATACAGTTGAAAGTGGTAGAGTACTATGTTTCTTACATTTAATAAGGATAAAAAAAAAAAAAAAAACTCTATGTTCCTTGTATATAGGACTGGAGGTAGTACTCCCAGTGGAGATAATCTTTCTTTCGGTAAATAAACCATCAAGATATTCTAGTAAAACGTTCTCTAAAACATATTTTTCAGCAAATTTTATTTTTGGAAATGAAATTCATGAGGGTCTTACTTTTTCTATTAATTAATTGGATCGTACATGAATTTCACCTAATATTAAAGGGTTTGTTGAAAAGCTTTTCATTTCTGTGAATTATTTAATTGATGTGAATGAACCAGGATGCCTGCAGGCTGCAGGCTTAATGTTAAAAAAAAAAAGGGAAAAACATTGTAGAACATGTGTTTTGGACATCAGAAAGGGACCACAAACATAAACCGAAATTTGTTTGAGCTTTTTTTTTTCCTTCATTTTCATTCGGCTTTAATCGAAACGTGTTTATGATTGTGTTGTGTGTATTGTCAGCGAGCTATGAAATTTGATTATAACACTTTGTTTTGCAGCCGGATCCCCACGATTACATGGATGATTACCATGTAAGCATAAAACTCTACTATTTGGAGTAATATTTATATGAATGTTCATCACCTCAATTCATATGCATGAGTTTACACAACTCCTAAAACACTACTGAATTTGGTCACTATCAGATAAAAGAAGGAACTTTAGGCCCAGTTTGGTTTGAAGTCTCATTTTTTATTTTTATCTTCTGTTTTTGTTCTGTTTTATAAAATTTTATAAAGGAAAAATTGGAAATACTGGAAACATTCGGGCTTGATTGGTTTGCATTTTTATTTCCTGTTTTCAATTCTATTTTCAGTTTTCTGAAATTTTACAAAAGAAAACTGGAAATGCTGGAAACAGAAAATTTCAACATTTCTAGTTTTTCCTTTGTAAAATGTCAAAAAAACAGAACGAAAACAAGAAATGAAAACCGAACATGCCCGAAATTTTCTGTTTACAGCATTTCTAATTTTTTCTCTGTAAATTTTCATAAAGCAAAGAAACAAAAAATGGAAATATGAGATGGAAATGTAGACCAAATAGACCCTTAGTTTTCTTGTTCTTTTTCTTTTTTCCATTGTCATTACTGTAAGTGTAATTCAATGTGCATTTGTTTTTTCAGGATGAACTTTGAAAGGTGCACCTTGGGTAGGTAACCGCTGCATGATTGTAATCTTTAATGCATCTCTGAGGTTTGAATTGTTTGACCAGAACTGCAATTGCAGTATTGACCTTGCCAAGAGGTGTAGTATTAAAAAACTGTACCATCTGTAGACCCCAAAAAAAAAAAAAATGTACCATCTGAGTTGATATGAGCTTTAGCCACTATGTTAACTTGATTTCTTTTGGATTACTAGATAACAGCTGCCACTGTGTTGAAGATGGAATTAAAACTCTTAATATCTGTCCCCAAAAGGGGGAAATAATATTTGATCATACAATATTTTTTGGGTACTTCTCTTAAATAATTTTTATTCCTAAGAGATTTATGGATAGGAGGTTTCAAAGAATAAATTTTGGTAAGATTCAAAATATTCTATTATAAAATAACTTGTTTAAACACTGGGACACAAATTTTCAATGGATAATTTATTGAGTGATTTTTTTGAAAAAGTGAATTTGTGGGCAAAGAAAAATTGAATGTTTACTAGTGATTTAAAATGAGTTCAATTTGATGGATATATTTTTATCAATTAGAAGATTAATTAGATGTGGATTTTTTTTTTTCGACTAGTGGTTTTCTCTGAGCTTGACATATGATTATCTTAGGGGTTTTTTGGTTCAAAGGAAATAGTATGATTCTCTCGTTAGTAACGTTGTGTCTTCTTTTTTATGCTTCCATTTTTGTTGATATATTTTTTTATTACTTGGGATTTGAATTCTATTCAAGTATAAGTTTACCTAAATTTCATTTACAGTTTCAATCGAAGAATCATGGATTGAACTTAGAAAGAATAATAGTTGAGAAAATAAATTAGATTATGAGAAATTGATATTCTATCATGCTAATAGAATCGTGCAAGCAAAAACAATGTCATCTGCCAAAAGTATGTCCGAATAGGCTTATGTATTACTCTCTAGGTTTATTGAAAACTGTCCTAAAGGCTAAATTCATTTATTTCCGGAATTCTGGTTGCATTCAAATGGAGACTTTACTTTTCTTTTCCTTCATTTAGTTCAGTTGATGGTGAAATTTGTCATTAGTAACTAATGTACAAGGTTCAAATCACTCTCACTGAAATTAATTGAATTTTGTATTTAAAAAATTAATTGAGTTTTGTATTTAAGATGTATTTATTATTTATATTTTTTATTTTATTTTGAATATTTTATTTTGTACAATAATTACACAGGTTAAAAAAAATTCTAAATTTATAGGCTGCATTGTAATAATAATAATAATAAAAAGAAAAAAAGAACAACATTAACTTGACTTGGATAGGTCTTGGAAGTGAGTGAGGAATGACCGAACAAAGTCAAAAGCGTCCTAAACAAATATAATGAGAAAAAATGGAAGATAAAAGAAAAAAAATTACTACTCGTTCTGTTTCATAATATAAATCCTAATTGTAAAAAATTCATACTTTATATTATAAATCAATATACAAAATATTAAAAATATTTTATGTAAAATACACGAGAATAATTTATTAAATTTTCCTATTTATTCTTTTTTTATTAGAGTAAACTATTATTAATAGAGATAGTAGACTTTACATATAATTAAAAATAGAATTATAAAAAATAATATTTTGAAAAATTAATATTAATATATTAATTAATTTTCTTAAATCGTATAAAAAGAGGTTAGTGATATTTTTATCATGAAAGCAAGGGATTAGTTGAAATTGATTAATAATTTTTGGTAGAGAATGAAAAGATAGAGGTACAAATACACATGGTTGGGAATTAGGCAGGGCTTGTGTTGTGTGTGTGAAAGTAAAGAAGAGTCGGTGGGATGCGTTAGCCACATACTACTCCCTTCAACTGTAGTACTGTCTACACACAATCATTTCACAAACCTGCTCCCCATTCCATTCTCCACCTCAACCTCCCATCTCCATGTGAAAATGTCTCTAACTAATATTTTTTATAGTTTTTATAAAATATTTTTTCATTCTAATTTAATTTAATTTAAAATTTTATTATTAGTTCATACAAAATTAAAATTTTGTTTTAGTCCCTAAAAGACACTTTTCTTTTTTTGCCAACTTAATTTGTTTTAGTTCCTAAAATTAAGTTACAAGAATTAAAAACAAAATTATAGTACTCTTATAAACTAGAAACTTGTACTTATTGTGAAATCAAATTGTAGGACTAAAAATAAAAATTTTAAATTAAATTAGATCAAAATTAAAAAAAAATTATATAAGAACTAAAATAAAAATATATCAATTTTGTAAGGGCTAAAAATCTATTTAAATCTTGAAATTAATATTAAGAGAAAAATATCAATTTCATGCTTTAAACATTCACGTGTTATTAACTTAGTCTCATGAAAATGTTGTTGCCAAATCAATTCTTCATTTAAAATATTACTAAATTAGTTTAAAAAATATTTAAAATACTATCAAATAATTCGTCAAAAGCAATAAAATAAATAATTGAGGGATTAATAAAATAACAAAAATTGTTGAAAAAAAAGTAATAATAAATAAAATTTTAAAAATCAAATTGATATTTTTCGCTAATTTTAAATTCCACTAAAGATTATTTTCAGCTGTACCCAAAAAAAATTCCACTAAAGATACTCATACATTACTCCTACGGTCCTACGGCTCCTTTTCAGTTTTCATAAGATCCATTATGCATATTCGGAAAATATGAAATATTGAAACATATCAAAAACAATAGATTGAATTGATGATTTGGTCTTTATGTTTGTTATTTATTTTTTGTCCCTATATTTAAAAATATTTTTTTAATTTTTATATATGTCAATATTTTTAGATTGATTTCTGTCATCAATTTAAATGTCAATAGTGTTAATTTTATTTTATTTGACTAACGGAGTGAATCCATCAATAATGCACAAATATAGGGTTGACATTATTTTTTTAATGTTTATATTTGTATTAACTATATATTTAGTCCCTAAATATACATACATTCTTTATTGTTGTCCCTATACATGGACAGATTTTTGTTTTAGTCCATATGCTTTTTCTTATTACTTTGTCACACCAGTATTTGTTTGATTAAAAAATATTTTTAAAACAAAATATGTATAGAGACTTACGGAAGAATTTATGGAAAGACTAATTTGACTAAGAGGCATGTATAAGAATTAAAATATATATATATATATATATATAAACTAAAATAAAAATGAATCACAAATAATAGGGACTAAATAATCAATAAATTAATAATTATGGACGGTGTTGTACACCATCTAACTTTTTTTAAATTCAACTCCTCTAATACGAGTGAATATATAAAATGAGAAAATAAATGTGTATTTACTATTAATTGAAAGTGAGTTAAAATTATGAGATATTGTAATTTAAATCAATGATAAATACATTATTATTTTCTCACTTTATATATTCACTCACTCTAAAATAACTAAATCCAATTTTTTTTTCTTGTGCACGCTAAGTAAAACCCTAATTAATTACTCTTTCCATTTTCAAAGGGTAGTAATTTTTTTTATTTTTTTCAAAACAATTAGTAAATACATATGATGAATGTTTCTCTCTCACCACTTCATTCATTTACTAATGACTTAAATAAGTTTTTAGTCCTTACAAATTTATTAATTTTTTGTTTTAGTCCTTATAAAATATATTTTTTCATTTTAATCCCTATAAAATATTATTTTTCATTTGGGTCGAACTTAGTTTAAAATTTTTTATTTTAATCTCTACAACTTTATTTCATAATAAGTACAAATTTTTAGTTCCTATGGTTATCAATATTTGATTTTAGTTCCTTTAACTTAATTTTTCTTATTTTGTTCTATGAAATTTCAATATTTTGTTTTGGTACCTTGAAAAATGTGATAAATAATAAAAAAATTAACATTAGGAACTAAAAAAAGATATTAAATTAAGTTGAACCAAAATGCAAAAAAATATTTTATAGGGACTAAAACAAAAAAATTATAAATTTTGTAAAGACTAAAAAGAAAAATTTTGAATTAAGTTGAATCAAAATAAAAAAAATATTGTAAAAACTGAAATGAAAAAGTATCAATTTTGCAGGGATTAAAAACTTATTTAAACATTTACTAGTTATATTTCTTCTTTTAATTGTGTGAAAACAATAACTTAAGTTATTACTCCCTATATTTTTATTTGTTAGTATTTTTAACATTTTGACAATGTTCACTTGTTTGTCACTTTAAAAAATAAATTAACAATTAATATTATTTTTACATTTTCACGTCTATTATTAATAGACATTTCCGTTAAATATTTACTCCATCGTTCCACAATATATTGCCTTTTAAGGTTATAGCACAATAACTAACAAAAACATTTAACACTTTTAGTTTTGCAAAATAAACTATTTAATTTTATAATATATCATTTCTCCTTCATAATTAAATTTCTCTTTCATTACCTTATCTTTTCTCTCCATACTCAACATCAACTCTCTCTCCTATATAATTGAAAAAAGTTTTTTTTAACCTCTGCAAATATTGCACAGGTTGTAACAAAAAAAAAAAATTACATAGGTTAATAAATCAAAGGTAGAAAATTTTTCTTGAAAAAAAAACAAAAATTTAATAAGATCATGTTTAACATATAATTAATGATATGTTTTCTTTTTATCTTTAGTTTCTTAAATTATACAAGTTAAAAAAATCTTAAAAAAAGTAATTAATATTATCATTAAAAATATAAAGTGACAGATGTTTTAAAAAAATTAAAACGACAAGTATTACCGAGAAAGTATATATCATTAACAATAAATGATGAGTATATATAATATAAAAAATTGTGTAATAAATATTTATTAAAACTAAAATACTTAATTATTTTCTTCATTTATGCACAATACCTTAAACGACAAGCGAATAAAAACGGTGAAAGTAAATAGAATCCCTTTAGTTAATTTATGATAAAGAGTTATTATAATTATAGACTTCTTAGGCCGTGTAAAAAAATCTTAAAAGATTATAATTTTAGGATGGCGGAGTAATTTACTATTTTTATTATTAAAAATTAGGGTTAAATTTTTTTTTATTATTAAACTTCAACGAGAATTTATTTTTAGTTTTCGGACGATTTTTAATTCTTAAATTTTTAAAAAGTTTACTGTTTATTTTTTAGTGACATGATAAACTGAGCGTTTTCAAATCCACGTATCAATATATCAGTTTATCATGCTACCAAAAAAATATATAAAAAACTAAAAATAAATATTTTCAAAGTTCAAAAATTATAAACTAACGTTTTAAAAGTTTAGAAACTTAAAATAATCATATACTATAAGAAAAGAAACTTCTTTTTTGACCCACACACAATTATTATGACACATGTCATGTTCACATGCTTTCACTTTTCCTTCACTTTTCCTTCACTTTTTGGATGATATTTTTTTTGTTTGGATGTGCATTACTCCTTTTTTTTTTGTATTTCAAGTATTTGAAATATATTTATTGTTCTTTTGTCTTTTACCCATTATTTATACTTATTTTTTTTTAATTTTAAAATTGAAAACCTAAAATCCTTCTCTTTCTCTCTATTCATAATTTTCTCTCACTCTCTCTCCCTTTCATCGTCTATTCCTCTCTTCTTCACTTTCTTTCATTTTTTTTCACTTTCTTTCATTTTTTTTTCATTTCTATTTGTTCTTCTTCTCCTTTTCATTTTTATCCTTGTCTTCTATTGTTTTTTCTTTTTTATTTGTCTTTAATTTTTTTTACTATTTTATGAAATAATTAATCAAATTAGTAATATCAACTGTATTTTTTTCTTGAGGTTTTTTATTTTATTTGTTAATGATAATATATTAAAACTTAAAATACATTGATTGTAACACCCTAATTTTTAAAAGAGAGAGTAATTACTGAAAAATGTTAGCTTTGAAAACCTGATACTTAAAATTTTCTTGAAAATACAAATCTGGTTTCTTGGTTTTATTTAAAATACAGCGGAAACATTCTTTTATTTAAATTATACTTTCCTATACAGCTGAACCATATAATCTCTGA
Source organism: Cyamopsis tetragonoloba (assembly GCA_037177725.1). Classification (NCBI taxonomy): domain Eukaryota; kingdom Viridiplantae; phylum Streptophyta; class Magnoliopsida; order Fabales; family Fabaceae; genus Cyamopsis; species Cyamopsis tetragonoloba. The sequence goes on along the minus strand of CM074122.1, from coordinate 47,141,013 downwards.
ACATTAGGCTTAGGTTTACCAAGTGTGGTTTTACCTAAGCAAAGCCTAATGCTTTGTCTTATCCATTGCTTTAGCTCCACAGTCTTCCAATACCTGCAATACTGCGACCGTCACTTATATGTAAAACATATAACCGAGTAACCCTCGGTCTAATCAAAACATTTTTACAGTATTGCAGCCAGTTTAACTGAAAAACTGCCCCAAATCCAATTACCTAGCAAACACACACAAAATGTATGCAATGACAATATAACATGTATGCATGCCATGATCATTTTCCATTTCCATTTATTTCCTCTTTTAACGGGAAACCCTATGCACCGGGAATCCACCAAAACACGTGGCAGTAACGCGTATTGAGCTCATCATCATGGTCCTGACGAGCGTCCCCCCAAGGATCCTCCTGTCGGGCTACTAACTCTCTCTCGAGCTAGCCCAGAGAACCATCTACCTCGTGAAGATAGTACCCTTTGTACTTTAGACTACCTACCTCGTGAAGATAGCCCAGTACTTCAGGTTATTTTCCCTTTTCGGGATAACCCTACATTCTCATCTTTTTCTCATATTTTGCTCTGTCCTCTTACCCGGTCTACTTCCGGCAGAACTTAATCCTCTTACTCAAATTCTATTGAGTGGGCAGAGCCTCATTTAACATTTCCATCTACCGTTCTAATGCATCACACATTCACATTCATTTCATATCATTCACACAAGAATTGTAGTAATCCCATATTCGAATATCAACATCTCATATTCGAATATTATGTGACAAATTTGATATATCCAAATATCTATTCGAACATGACCCACCACGTTCAAACACATATTTGAATATACTAACCTTTGGACTTATCCGTCAAAGTCAAAGTCTCTATTTCGTCACATTACAATCTGGAATCCTTTATGTCCATCGTCCTTATGAATTCATCATCATTCACATTTCCAATCACACATTCATAACAAGCATATAGCGTATATATAAGGGTTTCCAATATACTCTTATCTGATTACCAAACCCTCATTTGTTCGGATTCTATGTGACACCCGTGTTATATTCATATATCTATTTGAACATGGCATTCCATATTCAATTACATATTTGAATATGCTAATACTGGGACTCAATCCTTTTCAAATCAATTTGAAATCATTTCAATATCAAATTCTCAGTTAGTATCACATTTAACTCTGGAAAACCTTATTTATACCTTTAACATATTTCACAACAACACATGCATCATCTATCAGCATAAGGCATATCAAAATCATACCATATCATGCATATTTCACACATAGTATGCATATTTCAATCATTCATAAGCAAAACATGACAGTTGATTTCCCTAATAACATATTTCTAGCATTCCCTAGTCACATGTTCCTAAATTCCAAGTATTTAAGGATTTGGGATTTTCAGGGTTACCTGGAACTCCTTGAATCCTTTATCCTTCGCTTCCAAACCCAAATTCCTACTCTGATTCCTTTGTCGTAGTTGCCTCTGAATCTGAATCAAACAGTTTGGGAACCTAAGTCTTTTGAAATGGAAGCCTTAGAGTTGGAGAGTTGTGACGTAGTTGGTTTAGGAACAAAGGTTTTTGGTGTGAGAAGTGAGGAAATCTGAAGAACAGTCCCTTTTGAACCAAGGCACCCCTATTTATAGAGTTTGGGCTCCATATTCGAATACCATATTCGAATATGGGGTTCCTGTTTTCAATTCTCACCTGCATATTCGAATATAAACTTTCATATTCGAATATAGGCTTGCATATTCGAATACCATATTCGAATATGGGGTTCCTGTTTTCAATTCTTCACCTATATATTCGAATATAAGCTTTTATATTCGAATATAGGCTTGCATATTCGAATACTATATTCTAATACCATATTCGAATACCATATTCAAATACTATATTCGAATATCATATTGGTTTGTAGAAAATTCTCTTAGCTTTCCAATGCCTTTGGTTTCACTCAATTTGAAGTTCTACAACTCTAACCAATCTAACCCTTCTTCCTTTCCTTTTTAAATTCTAACCAATCTCTTAAGTCTTAAGTCTCTTTTATGGATTTTTGAGATGTTACATTGATGATAATAATCAATCCAAAAATTAAATCATTCTTACAAAATAAGTTACAAATAAATTAAATTATTTTATCATAAAAATTAACTTAAATTATTTTGATTTTTTTAATTAAATCATAATAAGATTTTTATTATTTAGTGTATCTGTTTGAAATTGCTATGAAGGTAACCATTAACCAAGTTTTTTTTTTAACATCGAATATTAAAATTTAAAATATGATAATAAGTAATTCCTATATTTTATGTTTAATTATATTTATGTATAATTATATTGTTTTAAATTTTATTTTTATTAAATGAGTTGGAACATAAATTATTTAATAAAATAGAATAACATATAGATCATCCTTTTTCAGTTTAGTTTATAATTGACAATTGATAATTAATTATAATTTAGTGTGACTCTTTATAATTTTACAAACATTTATTATGGACACAATTATAAACGCGTAAACAGAGACCTCTGCAAACGCACGGGTCACATGCTATTTTAACACTAAAAGTTTAGTAAAAAAATATATTTAGTCCTGGAAATTAAAAAGAAGTAAGCAAGAGAGGCTAGTTGCACGTGGAATAGAATCAGAATACGCGTGTCACGTGTGATGCTGCAGAAATAAATGACTGGCTAATTAGCCTCACTAATAAATAACATTAACAGTATTGTTATTATTATAAAATAAAATTTTTCATCATAAAAAATACTATTATAAAATGAAAATTGGACGGACCTTACGAAAAAGGTAAAGAAAAAGCCAAAATAAAAAAAGAGAAAGAATTTAAAATTTTAAATGGAAGGTGGTGGGGAAGGAAAAAGTGGTAGTGGGAGGAAGGAGGAAGAAAAATGCAAGATCGCTTTCAAGCGAAACAGTGAATCAAGTGTATGTGTGTGTGTGTCAACGTAACAAACATAAATGCAACTGCCTCTCTTTTCATTCATCATTCAGATGTAGATGCTCTCTAACTCCTCTTCATCCTCTTCCTCCTCTCCCATGTCCACCTTCTCTTCCTCTAGGGTTCGTCTTTTCTCTCTCTCTTCTCCTTTCTCTCTCTTCCGATCTCGTTTCACACTGTCACGCAACACCGATTCTCTTATAGTTGCTCAATTCGTCTGGATTGTGCTGAATCGAGGTTTATTTCTGAGGGAAGAAAAGCGTAAATGAATTGTTGACGTTCACCATTTGTTTTTGTTTATTTATTTATTTATTTTTGTTTAAGAGAGCCCGTTTTTTCGTCTCTCCTCGCTTTCCCCCCTCTTTTGCGCCACATTCGATGAGTGATACGAAGGTATTTTGTTTTTTTTTTTTGGAGTGCGAAGAGTTGTGTGATGATCTCTGTTTTGATTACTTGATTTGATCAATTTTTTTTGTCACTTGTCAGATCTTTTACTAGGATTACAATATTGGATGAAGTGGAACTGATTCTGCTTTGTAATTTGGGAAATGTTTGACTGTAATATTATAATAATTTTACTTCTGGCTCTAGGTGATTCGGTTTAACGGCCTTTTGGCATCTAGTTGGAAGTTTCTTCTGTGAATTCTGGTCCTCTTCTATTGCTTTAGTGTTATTCACACAATCACACTTGGCATTGCGAGTTTTCATCATGGTTTACTTTCTGAATTTTTAACTATTTATATATTTGTTGCTTTGTGATTGTAATTCTGCCCATCAGTGAGGGTTGTCATGTGAAATGTGAGTTTTGTTTCCATGTCTTATAGGAAATGATGATCAGGTTCTCTCTGGCGTGGCTTTCCCTGTTTTAATTTCCTGTTCTGTTAAATATTGTTTTGGTTGAAGTGGTGACTATTAATTATGATTTGGCAATTATTCTCTGTCGTTTAGGGAAGAAGTGGGTTTTGCGTGTGGCCAGACGTGAGGCAACTTTGCTTAAGAAAGGGTCTTTTATATGGATTTATGCGATTGTTTTCTATACCATTAAAAACAATACGTGGAGCAAGTCGGTCACTGCGGGTAGATCAATTTTGCAGTGTAGTGAATATTTCTTCCTCATTGCAGATTGAATTGGTGAGCAGATCTCTTCTCCCCTTTTAAAGTTTTCACTATGTAATTAGATTAATATTCACTCACAGACTCACTCAAGCTAATATTTTTTTATAAAGCAGTAAGCTGAAATCCTAATCTGGGCGATTTGACTCATTTGTCTTTAATTTTTAGATTCCATGTCTTAGGGACAATTATGCATATCTTTTATATGATGTGGATACGGGGACAGTTGGTGTTGTTGATCCTTCTGAAGCTGCGCCTATCATAGATGCTTTGAGAAAGAAAAATCTAAATTTGACGTACATACTGAACACCCACCACCATCATGATCACACTGGTGGAAATGCAGAGTTGAAAGAAAGGTATGGTGCGAAGGTATGATATTTATATCTTGTGCTTAAGTTTATTCTATTTTTAATTGATGTTATAAATGTGCTTTTAGAAATAATCATCTGATTAGAATGATATAGAATTTTTGTTTGATTTGTTTGTAAAACTTCCCATGTTGTTTTATAGGTAATTGGTTCGGGAATAGACAAGGAAAGAATTCCTGATATCGATATCTATTTGAGTGATGGGGATACGTGGATGTTTGCAGGACATGAGGTGCATATAATGGCCACACCTGGTCACACCGAAGGTCATTTTCATGGTCTATTTGCTTTTTTACATCTTAGTTGTTGTCATTTATTAAACGCATTTTAAGTTAATCACTTAATCGATAAAAAAAAATCAGCTCAAATTTTACTTGTAAGGCACTTTGGCTCTTTTAGTCTTCCATGGTTTGCTTACCTGTTTAATTACTTCCTATTTTCTACATTCTCTCCTTACTGATATGTCTCTGCCACTTTCATTGCCACACATTTAATATGCAATTCTCAACTCCTTGTTTGTACTGTTGAGTCTAATTTCTTCATAGCTCAGCCTGACTAGTATATTCTCCATATGCACAGAATCCCAGTCTTTAACTTCCTTTCACCTGGCTACATTCCAGGATTTATTTTGTCATACTTTTGAGTAGGACTTCTGTCTGTATTCTGTAAGGTGTTCAGTTTATTCCTTTGCATAGTGCAGTAGTGTTAGGCTACATAATTAACATGCTCAAGGTGCTGCTGATGTCCTTTACATGATCTTCTTTACTTCAACCTGGTGATCCTCACTTTATCAGTTTACTATTTGTTTTTACTATAAGCAGGTCATGTGAGCTTCTACTTTCCTGGATCTGGAGCAATTTTTACGGGAGACACTTTGTTCAGCTTATCATGTGGCAAGCTCTTTGAAGGAACACAGGAACAGGTTGATTTGAATTGCATTTAGTTTCTCATTTTGTTCAGGTTGTAGATTTCTACAGTGGCAAATCATTGCATCTTGCAATATTTCTGTCTTTTTTTTTGGTACGTCTTGTTTTATCCCTTTACAAAAAGTCCTAAAATCCAGAAATTCTTCCCTTTACCATAGTCCTTAGTTATTAAAATTTCGATCAAATGAGGACTTTTTGACATTTGAAATTTGTGTTCTTTTTAACAATTCATATCTTGCGAATGTAAATGCCTGTATAAAATATGGTCCAGTTATTCGACCTATTTCTGGAAGGTCTTTTCTAAAATGAGGTTACCAAATACCCATGCTTTTGTTCTTATTTCTAGATTCTAGATATAGAAAGAATTCTTCTCTTAGAATTTGGTCTAGGCCTATCTGAATTTCAAAAGCTAGTTCAAATGGGTGAGAATTACCCAAGTCATGTATGGACTACTTTGGCTATATCTTTAGTCCACATGGGACTTCTACACCCTCGTCACACTTAGGACTGGACAGCTAGAGCTAGATCATGTAAGTTTGTGCTGCTCTTGAAAAGCTGCAGCCTGCAATGAAGACAGCTAGAGTTGGCCCAAAAGTTTAGTATGGGTTGTCCAATAATAGATCTAGGATTGGCTATGATGCCATATCTGAATTTTGATTAGACTTAACAACTCAAAAACTAGCTCAAGGAGTGAGTGTTGCCCCAGCCTTATAAGGACTACTTTGGCCATATCCGTGGTCAATGTGGGGCTTCAACAATTCCAATAGACAAATTCCTCGTCTGCAATCTTAGTGTAGGTACAGTTGAATTGAGTAATTGAGATAGTGGGTAAAACTAATTAAGAATACACGGTTTTTAATTACTATGTTTAGTATCAGAATCACAATATTATCAAATATTATTCAGTGGTTATAAATTGATTTTTCATATTAACTTGGAATATATGTTGATTAAGATGTACTGTCATTTTTGCTTGTATGTTGTGTCAAAATAAGCTTGTCTTTAAGGTGGATATTGGATTTTAACTTCTAAACTGATATACAATGTGGTTATAATTGCAAGCCATTTCTTTCTTGGTTTCAATTCAGTTACTTGATAAGCTCTCAAAGTATTTTGTCTTCAATTATTAATTGAGAGTTTCTTCAATGTTGCAGATGCTATCTTCTCTTAATAAGATCATGTCTTTACCCGACAATACAAGTATATACTGTGGTCATGAATATACATTGGTTAGTTGTTTATGCTTTTGTCTTTATGTTCACTGCTTCATTTTTTAACCCTAAATGCTGCGACCTTGATGTTAATGCTTTGAAATTTGGCAGAGCAATTCAAAGTTTGCATTATCTATAGAACCTGAAAACAAGGAACTCCAATCCTATGCTTCCCAAGTAGCTCACCTTAGAAGTAAGGGTGTGCCCACGGTAATTATCAGAACTGCGCTTCTTAAATCAATGGTTTCAAGTGCTCTCTCTCCAACTGCTGCTCTTCTTGACTAATCTGTTACAACTCACTGCTGTATTAAGCTTTACATTACCTTTGCCAGTTGTTGTTCTGTTAGAACTTAGAATCCTTTGCTAACTTTTACCAAATTATTGCTGTCTCCTAGATTCCAACCACGCTGAAGATGGAAAAAGCTTGCAATCCATTCCTTCGCACATGGAGCACAGAAATCCGGCAAAAATTAAACATTGCAGTAACAGCAGATGATGCAGAAGCCCTGGGTGCTATTCGGCAAGCAAAGGACAATTTTTAGAATTTTTTCAATTACATTTTGAAATTCTAAAGATACTTACTCTGTATAGATCAGGTTGATCAATCCAACCATGGAACAATATTTACTTGATGGTATCTTAATATAAATTTTCATTGTTTTTTGTAGTTCAATGGAGAATCGTTGTTGTAAATTAGATTTCAATTTTGTTGGTGCGGGGTTTTAAATCGGGATGCATGGAAGTAGTTCATCACTCACCACGTGTTAGCATCAACTTAAGCTGAGAATGCTTGAAGTTTTATTTTGATCATTGCACTTGTGTGACATCATGATTTTCAATATTTGAGAACTTTGTACTATACATAAGAGCGATAGGTCAACGAGTGATGGAGCTCTGATCTTCTCTAGCCGACCACCTGTCCCGTTGAATCTTAGCCGTTTACTTGTTAACCTAAGTGAATCATTGGTCTCTTGTGGCCATTTATCTGAAATTAATTCCTGAGATTGCTAGGAGTTTTTAAATTAGTTCTTAACTTTGTAAGAAGTCATTTATTTGAGTCTTTTTTTATTTAGTATTTTAATATTTTTTAATAGGTAAAAGTATTAAAATACATGTCTTTTTAAAAAGTTAAAAATTAATTTGTGATTTTTAAAATTTTAGAGACTAATTTGAATAATATCTACGATTTCAAGTGGAAGGTAACATGAGAAGATTCTTGCTATTGATTAGCCTGAGACTTGAGATGAAAGATTTGTGTTCAAAAATTCTAAATTTGATTACATTTTCAATTATGAATTAAGCATCGAATATTTTTGTTATGTATGTTACATTAGTATTTTGTTCAAGTTAAATTTCACTGAAAATTCAGTGTTTGGCCTGATAGTGGCCGTTAGCCATAGTGTACCCACTCACTTCAAAAAGCTGAGTTGAGTAACTTCAGAGGCAATATCTCTTTATGACTAAGACTCAAGTTTGTTGTCTTGTAACTTTCACACTCTTTTAAGTTGATGGATGAATTCACCTTAACACCATTACACCAACCTCTAGCAGCTTGAGCATCCCAATCCATCCCTACCAAATACCACTTTCAAAGAAATAGACATTGCCATCATCATCGTCCCAGAATCTGAAAGAATTACTTTATCCACTAATCTTATTTATACAAAAATTTGTAGACCTATCCATGTCATCTCATATGTGTGCATCACCACTCGTAGGATAATTATTTGGTTAACCACTTCCAATAGGGTATAGTTGGATGTGTGACTTAATGTTTACGTCTTGTCTTTCGAATCAGAAAAGCACATAAAAATGTGCAAGGTAGTGACAACTTGGTAGGTCCCCTACACACTATCCATAGCATTAATCAAATGTGATACCATTAAAATTAAAGTATCTCTGACCTTACGTAGTGGTATGCATAATTTCTATTTTGTCTGAGATAATGCAAATGTAATGGTAGTTGGTCTTGTTCTCCCACCTTGTGTAGCATTAGCATAAGCATCGTGAAAGTGCTCTCAAGAAAGAAGAAAGTTGTTATTTATGTAATTAAGTTGGATTGAAATGAAATTCAACTCTAAATAATACTCTGTTTATTTTTACACTTTTTTTTTTGTTTTGGTAAAAAAAAATTGAAGAATAATTGGACTAACCTCAGAGATTCGTGTCTATTACACATGCTCACTCCTAGCTTTTAGAACTGTACAAACTTGTGAGATTTAAAACCCCATCATGCTTAGCCCTAAAAGATTATACTTATCTCTTTGAGATTTAAAAATTTATTACACTTATCTTTGTGTTCTTTTGGTATTATTAGGCGTGAAGTTGTTCACATTCTTTTTGTTAGCATTCATGTGAGCTAGTTACTATTGTCTTCTTTGTAAATATTTGACTACTTCTAGTACTCTTTATAATACATAATATTTGGTCTTTAAAAAAAAGAAGGTAAGAAGCGTTTGTTTCATGGATTACTAAAACAATTTTGAGTATCTTATTCTTAGGAATACATTGAAATATCATTTTCATGTATTTTAACATAATTTTTTTGGTTGATAATTATTATTTCTGAGAATTTTTTGTGAAATTTCACGGGACATTTAAAATGTGTGTTTGGTGTATAGCGCATATTACTAAAAATATAAATTATAATGTCTCAGTCATGTAACTCAGTTGGTGAGCGTATGGGGACCTGCGTGTGTGAGTACGGGGTTCAAATCCTGGTTGTACTACTTTCCTAATAACCAAAAAATAAAAATATAAGTTATAATTATCAAAATACTTCTGTTATCTCATATGTCATAACTATTTTTAATAATATAATTAGTTTAAAAAAAATAAATAACATCAACTTAATATTATCTTTGTTGAAGTCATTATCGTATAGCAATTCTCGTACAGTACATGAATTATACAATTTAAAGAGTTTATTTAAATTAGGCAATTAGCAAGAGTCATTGAGAAGAAAATTTACCAAAAAATATTTTTTTATTCCATACAACTAAATGTGAGAATGGTCACTTTCAATTTTCATAAATGTTATTGTAATTTGCAAAACAAACATCCCCTAAATATAATTTTAAATTAAAATAATAAATATAATAAACACAAATATAAGAGGAGGTTAGTATAATTATTATTTCTTATACAATGTTAAAAGGTTGCTAGTTTTGTTATACATTGTTAAAAGCACTAGTCACGTACTAATAGGGGTATATTATAAACTTTGCAGCGTTTTTTTGTTACCCTAGAAGTATTATTTTTTTCCAAATAATATCGTAGAATTATATTGAAAAGACACACACTACAACCTCAATAAAAAAATCATGGTTGGAGTTCTAAAGAAGATAAAAGAATTAGCGTTTTGTTATTTAGTATTTTTAAAGTACTTGTTAAAATTAAATATAAATTTATATTATTTTGAGGGGTGCGATAATATTATGAATTTTCATATTTTACACCCCAATCCTTGTACTTTTGAATTTGTTGGATTTGAATTTTATATTTAACTTCTAAATTTAAAATTTTAAGTATACTATATCATTAAATATAAATTAAAATCCATTTTAGTTTTCTTTATAAATACTTTATATATATATTTTTAATTAAGTTGCATCCCTTGACCCCAAATCTTAGATTCGTCATTGGTTAAAGTGCAATAAATACATATTTAACTTATTTAAAAACACATGCAATCAAATGTAGAGCAATGTTATTTCTTCTTAATAATTCTCCTAATTATCTTCTTAATACTACTATATAAAGGATGTAATTAAATGCACTTTTAATCTTGAAAATATAAAAAACATTGAAAACATTCTTTAATGAATAATTAGGAGGATTTTTCGGAACTTGAATTAGGAAGATTTAGAATTATTCATTTTAATTTTCAAAACAATAGATACTCACTTTCTTATAAGGGCATTGTTAGTATTTTCTTAAAAAATATGTTTGGAGTTAGTCTAATAGGGATAGGTGTTCAAGGGGTGAGTTATCCTTATCCTCACCCAGCCGAAGCATTTGATCGGACCTATATTTTAGGTTTTAATAAGAAGAATTTCGATAGGACTCAATGATTGACACCATCTTAGTTGGGAACGTGATCAACCTATTCCAAATATCAACATCCGAAATGATGTTTTCGAATGTTGTCGTTTGTAAAATAAGAGTGGTTTCTTTCATATTTTCGCTATTTCACCAACGATAACGTCCAAAAAACCATTTTAGACGTTGATGTCCGGAAAAAAATGTGGTCTCATTTCCAACTGAAATGATGTTAATTCCAGTGTCTATCCCGATGAGTGACATGTCCGATTAATAGTCGGTTTAAATATGAAGTAACCGTGCTGACCTTAACGTATTTTTAGCTAATATTAAATGAGTGTGGCTATTGTCACTCCAAAATGTTTATTGTTACTCACTTTTAAATATTTTTTATTTTGAAAATATTTTATAACCAATAAAATCAAAAGATTAATATATAAATATTATTAAAATAATCAAATGTGAGTGTCAATAACTATTTTAAAATGACAATAGACCAACTCTGTTATATAATGTTAAAATATAACATTATGCTACTACAATTTTAAATATAACTTCACAATCATCATGGATTCTTCCATTCTGAACTCAATTTTGATATTCGATAATAATGACAATGGTAAGTTTGAGATTTAACAACATAAATTTAGATTATCAATAAATAAAAATAATATAACATAAAATAGAAATATTAAAATAATAATGTGATTTTGCTTCTAAGTAGGGATACTTCCATGCAAGTATTGGGAGTTAAAGGATAGGCTCCTTAACTCCAACATCAGGCTACCACTAGAGGGAGGAGGGTACTTGCAAGACCACTCCAATTCTAAAGTCAGATGTGGTTTATCATTTATGGGAAAGCCAAGGATATTATAATAGTTCTTACCTTGAAAGGGCTACTTCTTTGCCTTATATATTAGTACTAGGTAGTTAGAGATTTGAGGGCTGATTTGGGTCAGGCTTAAATCCCAAGAAAATGACCTCTGTACTATTAGAAAAAAAGGGGAAGCCGTTGTGTTAGGCGTGCCTTTTACTTTTGTACTGTTTGTCCAGCTGGCTTCTACGCTGGTTACTGAAGAGTCATGGGATGCTCGTTCACAAGGCAAGATAGGGACGACTTTGGTGGGTGGTGGTTTGGATCTTTCCGAATGAGATGGTTCGCGGGACGACCCCTTCTTTGAGGTCCCGAACTTACACTTAATGATAATCTACTTGACTCTATTGCCCAAAGTGTTCCTGACAGGATTCCATTCATAACAAATAATATAGTGTTGAGTGACCTGAAAATCAGCTCGATGACCCTAACCCGATAGCAAGTGAAAAAAATAAAACTCAAATCCAACCCTAAAATTATAAAATGGATAGGGTCATACACATTCTAAATGGTTTGAGATAGGTTGGGTTGTCAGACTACGATGAGTCAGAAACGGAAAACACCCCTAGAATATAAAAAAAAAGAAGAAGATACATAGCACCCCTTTGAATTGTATTTTCATTTTCTATTTTTCAAAAATTTGTATAGGAAAAACTAAAAATGATTGAAAACGAGATTTTCCTGTTTTTTGCATTTTTCAGTTTTCCTTCATAAATTTTAAAAAATAAAAAAACATAATGAAAATAAGAAATGAAAACAAAAAATGAAAGCGTAAACCGACCTTTAAATTTTCACATTTTTAATGGGGTGTGAGGATTAAAAGAAAAACATCACCCGCTTTGATCCAAATAAAAATAAAATGCTAAATTAATACTTTCATTTTCTAACTTATTTTTTGTTTTCGATTTAATCCTCTAACTAATAAAAGTTTCAAATTAATCGTGTATCTTTTTGTTTTGTTTCAATTTCATCATTTTTCCATTAAATGGCTAACTGAAACACCCAAAACGACATCATTTTTTTGCTATGAGTTCTCTTCCCTTTTCTTCCTCACATATGCAACCTCCCCATCACTGTGTCAACTATCGCTGGCCACCACCATTAACATCACCACCGCTTTTTCCCCTCCTCCTTCTTGTTTTGTTCAACTCCCCTCCCCCCCACCGCGCGCTTTTCTTCTTTTCTCTATGTTTTTTCTCCTTCTTAAACTTTGAATCAAACCAAACTCACACCACTCTATCATCCACCATAAAAACACTATCACAAATCATAATCTCACTTCTCGATTTATATTTTTTCATTTTACAAAGGAGAACAGAAGAAGAAAAAAATAGAGAAAGAGAGTTAAGAGGGGAAGAATAAGGGGGAGGGAGAAGGAGAAAGTGAAAGAAGGGGCGATGATGGTGGTAGGGAGGTGGTGGTCGCGGCAAGGCAACATTTGGACATGAGAAATAAAAGGGGTGGCAAGGTAACGTTTTTTATAACTTTCGTTAATCACTTAACGGAGTTAACAGAAAATAATAAAACTAAAACAAAAATAAAAAGTTGAGACTTTTGTTAATTAGGGTACAGAATAAAAAAACGAAAATTTTCTTTTTTATTTTTTCTTAAAAAAAACACTTACTAATTAATGTCAACATCGGGTTTTTAATCCTCGCCCTTCCATTGTCTAAAAGATTCTAAGGGTCCCCACTCTCAGTGCGATTTGCAACCCAACACAGAGTAACATTTTCCGCGCCAAAGAAAACAAAGAACAATAACTGGTTAAACAACCACACTCTTTCTCGTGCTATTTGCTTTCCCTTTTCACTCTCTCTCAATTGCATTTCTCATGATACGACATTGACGTTCGTCGTTTTCGCAGTTGCAGCAATGGCGGTCGACGATCGGTTCGCAGATTTGAACCCTAAGACGTGCGTAGTTCTCGGCGGCAGAGGATTCCTCGGAAGATCGTTGGTCCTTAGGCTGTTGCAACTCGGTAACTGGATCGTCCGAGTCGCCGATTCCGCTCACTCCCTCCAACTCCATCACTCCGAGTCCATCCTCGCCGAAGCTCTCTCTAATTCTCGCGCTTCGTTCTTCCATCTCGATCTTCGCGATAAGCGCCGCGTCGTCGAAGGTTCATATTCTATCCTTTCTGTTGAAACCAGCAACTCGGAACGTTGCGGGATCACGTATCAATTTCGAATCTACGTGATTCTTTTTTTTTCTCGATTCTTTGTTTGAAATGAAAATTTCGAGTTGAGAAGAAACTAACGGCGGCTTAGGAATTCATCCGGTGCAGTTCTTAATGGTTGTTCCGTCGTGTTTTACATGGATGTCGCTGGCTTCAATGCGAAGGACTTCTATGCTTGCTATAAGTTTATAGTTCAAGGTACTCTCGAATTTGATATGGTAAATGTAATTGCGTGGATTTGATGTTTGCTTATGTAATTTGTTGTTTGATTCAGGTGCGAAGAATGTAATTAGTGCTTGCAGAGAATGTAGAGTGAAACGCCTAATTTACAACAGTACTGCAGATGTTGTATTTGATGGTTTACATGACATACGTAATGGAGATGAATCGTTGGCGTATCCGTGGAAAGTACGGTTTTGTTGAAACACCTTCTTCCTTCTTCTTTATGAAAATAATGTGAAAATCAAGTTACAAAAAAGTGGATTAGATGCTTTTCATTTGCAAACAAAACAAGTAAGCGGTTTTAATGGGGGGATGTGAATTGCAGACTGACAACATGTTGAGTGACCTAAAGGCTCAAGCAGAAGCTTTGATCCTGAGTGCCAATGACATTGATGGCCTGTTGACGTGCTCACTTCGTTCTAGTAATGTTTTCGGACCTGGTGATTCAAAAATTGTGCCATATTTTCTGGAGTTAGCAAGATATGGTTTTGCTAAGGTAGTTTACCTTTTTGCACCAGGTTTTTAAATGTAGGTTAAATGTTGTTCTTTGTAGTGATGCAAAAAGCTTTGCATAAAGTAACTTTTCCATTCTTATATTAAGGTTGAAATCAACTTCTATCAGTTTCATCAAACACCTGAAGTGACCCCCTTTTCTGATTTCCCCTCTCAAAAGTCGACATTGGGTTTGTGGAATATCTTGGTGTTCTTTGTTATATATCTATTTGGATAGTTTTTTTATTCTTAGTTTCCTGAGTGAAATAGTGATTTGTTTGTAAGCAATTTTGGAGAAACTAGAGATTTCAGGTTCTGAAGAAAGCATAAAATGTTGTTTTCTACCCTTGTTTTTCGACAAGCTAAAATCTTTAACAATTCTCGAGGAACCTTTTCCACATACAAATGAATACTATGTCTATTGATCTAGATCCTGTTTTGATATTTGGAACACTAAAATGGGAAATGTGATTGATATTTCTCTGCCATTTCTTTTCTACTGAATTTTGGATTAAAACTTGTCAGTCTTAAATCCACAAGTATGTGTTCTCCTTGATTGGTTGTGAATTCCGACTATTGGATTTGGATTTACTATAAATTCTTTCCAGCAATATTATGAATCTGAATTCAAAATTTCCTATTAATTTACATATATCATGGGATTCACGTTGGTTAGCATTGCCAACTGTCAAGTCTCTTTTTTTTTTTTTGGAATAACAATTTCTCATTTCAGTTTATTATAGGGACTGGTGATAATCTTTCGGACTTCACCTTTTCTGAGAATGTCACACATGCTCATATTTGTGCAGAGAAGGCTTTAAATTTCCAAATGGTTTCTGTGGCTGGAAAGGTGTGTGTGTATTGGATATCAATGTAGGTGTATTTTCTTTTCTGATTTGATATTCATCTATAATAAAGTCTTCACTTTTTGATGTGCAGGCATTTTTTATCACAAATCTTGAGCCAATGAAATTCTGGGAATTTTTCTCACTTTTGTTGGAAGGTCTTGGATATCAAAGGTACTAGTGAGCCAACCTGTTTTGATATATGAGTGACATAATATTGTCTCAGATGTTATTTATGTAATTATGTTTTGTTCATTTGTTGTGCATGTTTTACATGATTTTGTGATTTGGAGTTTCTGTAGGGAAAAAAGCTTTGTAAATTATATTTCCCTCTGATCATATCTTCGGAAAAATCTTACCACCAGCAACATTGAATTAACTCTTTTCTGTAAATGTAAGAGATGTCATACCATCTTAATTCTATAATTTATGTTTTGTAGAACTAGGTCACGTGTGTTGCCTCCTTTGGCCCACAAAGCTAAGTTACCTTTCAGTGTTCCATTTTGCTTCATCTTTCTCTTGTATAAGTGGTTTTCTTTGGTATGTTTGCTCCTTCAGCTTGCTGCTTCATAAGTTCACTGCTGGAGGCAGCAGAATGCTATCTCTGGTTTTTCTTTATTGCTTGCCTATGCCATCTTATCTGGTTAACCAAGATAAACTCTTGCTTTAATTGCAGGCCTTTCATCAAACTTCCTGCCAATTTGGTGCAATACATTTTGTCAGTTTTGAAGTGGGTACATGAGAAGTTGGGACCCAAATACTTTAATTATCCTTTATTAGTTCATTTTTTCCAATTAGCTTCACACACCCGAACTTTCAACTGTATGGCAGCTCAGAAATACATTGAATACTCACCAATAGTCTCCCTTGAGGTTCATATCTTTTCTAATTTCTTTTAAATTGTTCCTTCCCATGTAAACTATTAGTGAGTAGTGACAACTGATTATGTGGAGGTATATCAATATGACAACCTCCAAAGCAGCAAACATGTGATGTAACGATTGAAGATTCATTAAGAATAGACTATCTCCTTTTTCATACTGGTAGTCCTGCTCCTGCATATGCACATCAACATTAGGTCCTCTTGTGTATGTATGTGTGTGTCTATATATATATATATATATGAGTTGGGATCCATTTACTCCAGAGTAAGCATTAGACGACTTTCTCCACTTAATAACTCCATATTGACCTTGAATTTCACCAATCCAACCGTTGAATAATATAGATCAACTGTACAAAATTTCATATGATTTGAAAACTTGTTATTTCATCAATCAACTTCAACTTAATGATAAAAGACTTTTTAACACGTATGTACATGTCACCTACAAGATGACATATCTAAAGATGTTTGATTTTTCTAAAATTTGATATACATAATTATCTTGATAATATCTTATTATTCAATGGTTGGATTGATGAAATTCGACGTCCATGTGGAGTTATTAAGTGGAGTAAGTGTCTAACACTAACTATGAACGGATCCCTCCTCTATATATATAATATTATATTATGTTGTTCTTTTTGTTAATCTAGGTATTAGGGCATTGCTTATAAAGGGATTCTTGTATTTTATCAGTTACTGGATTTTATTTAAATATTCATCAAGTTTTTTATGAATGCTGGAAACAATACAAATGATCAACCAGTAGCAATCACCTTATTTTCCTTTCTATATTTAAAATTGCTCTAAACATAGTGAAATATTCTATTTGCACTGTTTATATATGACATGGAAATTCTTACTTCTTAAGATTCGCTTTTTATATTGTGTGATATTGAATAATACAGGAAGGTGTCACATTAACCATAGAATCGTTCTCTCATTTAGCCAGAGATACGTCTCTTTCAACATGCTGCAGTCCTCCTAAACAGTCAAAAGCCGATAAGCTGCTTGGTAGTGGAAAAGGTAGGAACATAATGCTTTCTCTTGTGTTATAACCTTGCAATGTTTATATGCACTGATGACGTTTTTCTCTTTTTAGTTAATTAATGTCAAAGCAACTTTGGAAGTGGAATGACTTGGAGCACATATATTTGTATACCTTGTTGCATGGATATGTGGCTCTTCTTGTTCGAATAGCCAACTCTTAAATTCCTTGCTTGGATGTGCTTTGCCCGGTTGTGAAAATTTGGAATGAAAGTTTTTTGCACTTGAATGTTACAAGATAAAGGTAGGAGTGTTGAAAGAGAAACAACCTGTACTAGATTTTTGTCTCTCCCCCTTTAGCACGGGTATAGGTTGAAATGACCTTTTCCCTATGTTCTTCCACTCTTGACCGCGCGCCAAAGAATGACAATCTTTTACCAAGAATACCCTCAGATTGCAACAGCATTCTGTAGTGTGCTTTTCTGTTGATACTGCTGTTCAGTCTATACCAACTACTCTTGGTATCTAGTGTCTTTGGTTTATAAACACGAACCCGCAAAATCGATTAGCAAATGGATTTATTTTATCATTATGAAATCACATAGGCAGAATATATTTGAGTCATGAGTATTACATAATTAAGTTGAATGTCTGCTGGTACATATGTTAACTATTCTTAATCATGAAAATTTGATATTATTTTGTCTAGCCAAATAATGTTCATATTTATTGTTACAGTGGCTGACATTTTGTTGTGGAGAGACGAGAAGAAATCCTTTACATGCTTTCTTGTGGTGGTTTTGTTGTTTTACTGGTTCTTCCTTTCTGGAAGAACTTTTATCTCATCTACTGCAAGACTTTTGCTACTTGCAACTTTACTTCTATATGGACACGGTTTTCTGCCACCAAAGTTGTAAGTGGATGCTTATAAAGACTGATTTATATTCTGTCTGTTTTACAAATTTAGGAATTTTTATTTCTTCAGATCACTACAAATGTATAGAACAATTTATTCAATAAAAGCCTGTTGCTCTGTTGAAGTGATGATCCAACATTGGTTCTCCCTCTGTTTTCATCCTTCTGGTCACATCCTTTGCATGACTGGATATGTATTACCTGTTACAGTCGTAGCTTGTTTATTTAACTAAATTAAGAGTGATATGGTTTATATCTCAGCCCTAAAGGTTACTCATATCACGCCACAAATCAATGCTAAGTACAGGAGTGTTGTTGTATACATTTATGGAACAATTAAAAATTGTTCTGTTCTGTAGATGCTCTTAGTAACTTATACCTTCATAGGTCGCTAGAAAAAGAAATTGTTCTCTGCTAGCTTCAGCTTTTGGTATACATGGATGAGCCTTGGTGCAATGTTAAGATTGTTTTCTTTTGGCGTAGAAGTCACATTTTCAAATTCCGAAAATTCTTTCCACTTGCAAGGATAGGTCCACTTACATCTACTCTCCTCGGACCCCATTAGGTCATGTATTTGACTGTTCTTTAGATCAAGCTTTTGGGATAATTGGTTTATTTATGACATGGTATCAGAGCATATATAACTAACTGGTATAGAGTTTGATCCTTGTCGTACCCCATTCAAATTCAATTATAAAATACATTAGAATGGTCCTGTGCATTTCAGCACAAGGTAGGTGGGCCTGTGCATTACTATGCTTCAAGCTTGAGGGACTTTAGAGTGAGGAGGGCATGCTAGAGAGATGTAATATGAGTGTGTGTTTGGATTGGCGTCAAATCGACCAAATGTGGATCCATTTCAACGCTAAAATTTGTAGCTTCCATTTGATTTGCTTTGGATTATGTGCCCAATTGATCTCAACCATTAATTTGCCCATCCTAAATTGATTTAACGTGATTTGACGCCAATCCAAACACGCACTGAAAGTATTTGCATGTCTTCATTTAACAGCTTTCAGGATAGTTGGTCTATGACATCCTCTAAGTGCTAAGTATATGACACTTTGTGACAGATTTAGTTTCCCTATACAAAGGCTGCCCATGTCCTCTTTTGAGATATCTGATGCTACAGTGAAAGATTCAGTTGCAACTACAGTATGTTTATGGAACAAAGGCTTTCAAAATATACGAGCACTGGCTCATGGGGATGATTGGTCAAAATTCTTCAAGGTAAAAGGTGTTATCTCTTCTACTTTATTTAAAAAGAAAAGAAAATCTCTTCTAATCATGTTTCAATAAAATTTATTGTGAATTTTTTTAGAAGAAAGTAATATTATGTAAGCATTATCTGTTTTTTGAGAATGTATGTACTCTAATATCTCTAGCTATTGTTTGGTTTTGGAAAAGTGGGTACCTGGTTTCTATCTCCCAGTTAGCCTACTAGGTCGCCTTTAGCTTTGTTGTCTTGCATACTTGATACTTCTCAGAGAAGTGGGTTAGGAATAATGAATGATTTATGCATGAAGTTTTATGATGATGTAGAGATTCTGGGGAAGTTTTCCTTCATGTGGCATTTTTTTCAACTGATGCAGATTGCTGTTTTTCTTTACCTTCTGAAGTTGATCCTGTCCAAGATGTTGGCGGCAATAATAGGCATAGGTATGAATCGTTGTTTGCAATTGCAGAACTTTGTTGATTTTTGTGCTTTCATTTTCACTGTGGCTTCAATTTTCATGTAGGTCTGGTCTTCGCATTTATGGTATTTTTTATTTACGAGCAATATGAATCGGAAATTGATGGATTAGTGGATATTCTGTTCAACAGTTTGAAGGAGTTCATGGTATATTTAATGAGAATATCACGATCAGGAAGGGTAAAAGAGCTGAGATAGCCCCCCCAAAAAAAAACTGCAGCTCCATTAGGCTGTCTATTACTTGCAAAAGAGTTGTCCCTATGAAAAAGATAAAGAAGATATAGTCACATTTAGGAATGCCTTCTCTTATTTTCTGTAATCACAATTGAACTGATGAGTTAGGCAAAAGTTGTTGCTGTTTGAAATTATAGTGATACGATGTTGTAGTAGGGTAAAAATATTAAATAGATAGATTGTTCATTGACGACAATAACCGTGTAGCTATGAGCATATATGCAGTTCGTCAGTTCGATGTTGCAACCATGAGATCTTGGGTGTCTTGTGATGAAACTATATCTCTCTGGCTTGAAAGAGAATGATGCACGGTCTGCTACATTGTACTACGTTCTACAAACCTGGTGTCTTCTGTGCCATAAATTTCCTTAATTTAAAAATTTTGTTTACCCAGATAGAAATGTAGTGCAGACTTCATACACAGTTGAACATAAACATGCCAGTAAGTTTGGAGGGTGAAGCAAGTAATAGCTTCTTAGCTTGGAATCATTTGAGTGCATTTCACTAATAAAAAGAGAAATAAATTTTAAAAGTCATGTGATTGTTGTACCTAGTTAAAAAGATACGGGGCATGTTTGGATTAACTGTAAAAAAAATTGTTTGAAATATAATTAATTTTTGTTTGGATATATTTGCTGTGAGAAGTTATTTTTAAACTTTTTGAAACGTTGCCTAATTTTTAGCTTAAGGATTAAAAGTTTTTTTTCTTGGATTTTGCTAAACAATGCTCTAAGGGCAATTGTTAAGGTTACTAGAATAATAAAATAATCATAAATGCACGTTACTCTGCGTTTTGAAAATATAAAAAATTATAATTTTCAACACTCTTTTATTATATTAAGTTGCTTATAAAGTGCTCTAAGGACATTGTTTAGTAATTTTTTTGGTTAAAGGAAGGATTAAAAGTTTTTGTAAGTACAAAATTAAATAATTCAACATATATTAAAATAAAAAATATTCTAACATGCCCATAATTGTTTTTCAAAAAATTGATATATTAGTTGGGATTGTGATTTTCTTCAACTTTTATGAAAATTTGTAGCGGTGATCGACATCTATTGATTTACTTTAGGGCATTATACTCGCGCTATATAATATGGATTTAGATTCTCTCTGGTGGTGGGATGGTTCAGTGGTTATGTAGAGAGATTTAAAGCATTCATTACTTTCTCTTTTTTATTTAATTTATGTGTACCAAAAAATTCAATGGTCCGAATAGTTTTTAGGAATGTGCGAGGATGACGGTAGCTGGAGAGAATCAAAACTCAATACACCATTAAATAGGTGATGTGCAACTACTAAACTAATAATAATAAAATAATTGACGGATCTAAGATTCACAGACAATTGATTACATATTGTTAAGACAAATTATAGAATACATTATTAAAAATAAAGATTCATCCTTATAATTTTAATTTATTATATTATTACTTCTTTTTTCCGGAAACACACTAAATCTGGCCCCAAATCAACCCTAAATTTATCTAAAACCCATATCAATTTGGTCCTAATTCAACACTAAATTTGTCCAAAACACAAATTATTTTGGCCCCAAACTAACAATAATATGTGTTTAACTTTGCCTTTATATTTCGATCTTTAAACGAAGAGGAGTTGAAGGAGGCCAAAATTGACGGTTTGCAAATTTTTCTAGAAAGTTCACTAAGCCGACGATGTTGGAGCTAATGTAAGACTGGGGATTCTGCATTGCGTAATGAACTCTAGCTTGTACTGCGAGGTAGAGCATGTGCATGAACGGTACCACGTCGATGAGTTTCACAAGCAAGAACTCAATAAATTTGCCAAAGTGACTTAACTTGCTATATCAAGTTGTTTTAATGCCGTAATCATACACCACCTACAAAGTGGTATACCCTAAAAGGCACCGATCACATTAACTTTCATGGCTGCGTTTATCGTAAACCTCTTAAAAAGAGGCGCACAGATAAGCCAACAAATATAAATCGTTAGATTAACTATAAAATAATGAGTGGTTGGATATTAGAGATATTGGGCATGTATTATTACTATTAAGTCCCTGAATGGTTTCTACGCTCTCCGCAGTCTGCAAGTGTTCCAGAATTTTCTGGTGTGGAGCAAAGAGAAGTTCTAGTGAGATCATGGGGAAGTATGAACGTGATCAACAACAGAAAAGATTCATTTGTCTTTGTTGCTTTCGCCTTAATCTTCCCTCGCAACACTTCTTCATGTAATGTTGCTCCTCCTCACCTCTCCCATTAATTCGCATAGTAGCAACTCCTAAATCAAATTTTGCTCTTTTCAACTTCATTTGTACAAACATTTCTCTAGATTTTTGTGTGAGAGTGTCCCAATTTCCAATGACAATTACTCCCTCGGTTTTAAAATAAGGAAAATGATAAATAGTGTCCTAAGAACACTAGTTAAGATTACAAAAATACTCCATCCGTTATAAAATATAAGAAAAAAATACTTACTGCACACCCCTTAAGAAAATTAGTTAAACTTATTAAATTTTGTTGAAATCAAGTAAAAAGTATGTTTGTTTCCTAATTTATCCCTAATTATTAAATCTCTCTCTTAGTGTTGTTTTAACTTTCAACCACCAGAAATTTAACACTACTATGAGAAAGTAGGAAGCATCTCCTCTCTCCTAGCCAAATTAATGAATTATAGGAAATAAGAAGTGAAATAAATAAGGACATTTTAGGTATAATTTAATTTAATGTGGTCAAAAAGTACATTTACTTATAAAAAATAACATAAGACTTTTCAAAAATTTGCTTATATTTCATAACGGAGAGAGTAGCAATATTTTATTGAAAATAGTTGATTTTAATGTTTCGAAACTTGAAAACTACTTAATGAATGTTGTTTATAGTCACTCCAATCATTTAAAAAGATGTATTTATTACACCTTAACAAGTGCTCTTAAGGCACTGTTTAGCATAACCCAATAAATAATACTAATAGTAGTTTAAGGATGTCTCAACGAAGATTAAAAAATATAATAAATATCATAACGAGGAAAGTAACTTTATTAAAATAACTCCATTAATGATTAACATATTAATTATTTAACCATATTTCTAATTGCATTAATTATTTTATAAGAACAAAAAAGAGAAAAGAACATTTAATAATATATTGAAAATGTAAAACTACTATCATTTTGAGAAAAAAAAATTCTCTAAAACAACACTCATTATTATTAAAAGGAGGGAATAGATTTTTTGATTTTGTGGCTAGCTTAATTATCGCCACGGTCAAATTTCATGATCCCCTCTATCAAATTTCAAGATCTCATCAACCTCTTCATGTGACTGTGCATCCGACAGTTGCTGCCATGAAAAAAAGAAAAAGAAACAAGGACAGAATTGTAAATTAACCAATAAAATTATAAGGACGCATCGTTGCGCCAAACTTAATAGGCGCACTGTATAACGACCCAACTTTCATACCTTTGAAAGTTGGAACCTTTTCCTTATTTTAAAAAGTACACATGTTCTATTAATGTATTATCCTTATGCATGAATTCTTATTATTTTTCAAATATTACAGTTATCTTATTTTATACATGGATTATATACATGAAATCTTTAAAAATAACAAAGCTAGAGAGGTAAAGGTATACATAATTGTAGGTATTCGTGAGCTTGCTAAGATGCCTAATATTGTAGGTATCTATCACATTTTTAGAGAAGCAAACCGAAGTGCAGATCACCTTGCTAATATTGCCTATGACTTCAACCTAAGATTTCATCTTATTGTATCCCCTCCTCCTAGTCTTGTTCTTATACTTAGAGAGGGGACTTATGGTATTGTTTTTCCTCGCCTTATTGGCTAGTCTTCTTGGACCTTAGTGCCCCGATGAATAACTAAAAAAAAAGATATATGCAATTGTTTTTTTTTACTAAGAGATATGTAATTTTAAAATTAAGAATAGTGTATTAATGTTAACCTCATTAAAGCTCAACTTTTTGTAATTATCCATTGGTTTTATTTATTGGAAGTGTAATTAAGCCTTTCTTTTTTTGTATAGGAAAAAAAAGAATAACAACTTATCAAATTCATTCTAAATCGCTAAAATTCAATAAAAAAAGGGTTAAATATTTTTTGATCCATGAACTTTAGCGAAAATTTATTTTTAGTTCTTAAACATTAAAAAGTACATTTTTAATCCCTAAAGTTTCTAAAGTGTTCGTTTTTCGTCCTTCAGTTAAATTCCATTAAGTCTAATGCTGACGTGGCAAACGACATACATGTGTCAGATTCTTACTAGACCACATGTCACATTTTTTAATAATTCAATAAATAAATTAAATTAATGAAATAAAAAAAATTAAATTAAATTAAAAAATGAAAAAAAAAACTAAAGATTTCTCTCTCTTCTTGGATGCTCTTCTAACTCTTATAATCTCTTCTTCTTCATCCTACTTCTTTATTCTTCTTCTTCCTCATCTTATCTTTTTCTCATTCTTCATCTTCATCATCTTCTCTACTTCTCCTTCTTCATCATCATCATCTTCTTCTTCTTCTTCCAATTAAATTTAAAACTGAAAAAAATAAAACTCTAAACACATCTCTCAATCTCTCCATAAAATCTCTTCTCTCCATGTGTTAAGTTGTTCATCCATCAAGTTTTGCTTCCATTAGAATCCTTCTTGATCTTCTACTTCTTGAGTTGGCTTGGTATAATTTGTGAATTTTAATTTTT
Organism: Cyamopsis tetragonoloba; assembly: GCA_037177725.1. NCBI lineage: Eukaryota > Viridiplantae > Streptophyta > Magnoliopsida > Fabales > Fabaceae > Cyamopsis > Cyamopsis tetragonoloba. The sequence continues at coordinate 47,116,351 of CM074122.1, read as the reverse complement.
GATTTGGGGATTTGAGGATCTTCTTCTTATTCTTCTCTCCATCGATTCTGCTTCCATTAGAACCATTCTCTTCTACTTCTTGGGTTGGGTTTGTATGATTTGCGGATTTGGGTTTTCGGTTTGGGTTTTAGGTTTTTAATTTGCTCTTCTTTTGCTCAGATTTTGGGATAAGGGTTTTTAGAGAGGGGAAAGGGAGAAGAAGAAGAAGCAAGACATTAGACATGGGTTTTTAGGATTGTGATTCTGGCGAGGGAAGAAGAGAAAGACGAAAGATATTCAATCTATGTTTCTAAGTTTCTAGGTTTTAGGTTTTTGGGTTTGAGTGGTGGTGGTGCGTAGAGTTGTATTTGGGTTTCTGGGTTTTTAGGTTTTTGGGATAAACATGAAGAACATCTTCTATTTTCTTTTTTAAAAAAAATTCAACAATTTAGCTAATTAAGAAAATAAAAATAAAATATTGCAATTAATGATGTGGGCATAACAAAATTGGATGGAAGTTAACCTAAGGACTAAAACTGAACATTTTAGAAACTTTAGGGACTAAAAACGTATTTTTTAAAGTTTAAGAATTAAAAACAAATCTTCGCTAAAGTTTAGGGACAAAAAACATATTTAACCAAAAAACAAAATTTAACAAACTAAAGATAAAAACAATATTTTTTTAATTGGATTGGATTGATTTTTAATTTCAGATATATTATTTTCTTTCTACCCTTAGGCTTTATTTGGACAATTTCTTTGGGGGAGAAAGGGGGATAACCATAAAATTTATTGGGAGGTTTGGAGTAATGTGTGTAAGGATGTTAGAGAAGGTGGACTTGGTGGTTAAAGATTTACATAAATTCAATGAAGCTTTGTTGAGCAAGTGGCTTTGGAGGGAGGTTCTCTTTGGTATCGTGTCTAAAAATCAAAATGAGTGCATATGGCTTGTGAACATGAAGGGTAGGGGCAGGGTATCTCAATGGTGGAAGGATATTAGTTCTTTGTTGTATAGGGAGGATCATGTAGTAATGTTGTGGTTTAGTTTTAATCTTGTTAAAGTTCTGGGTGGTGGGAGTGGTACTTTGTTTTGGCGTGAGAAGTGGTTGGATGTGAGTTCTTTATGTGATTTTTATAGGTGCTTGTTTTCCTTAACTTCTATTAAAGATGCTTAGTGAGTGAATTGAGGGAATGGAGGATGCGAAGTGGTTTTGGAATTTTTGCTGGAGGAGTGAGCTTTTTGTATAGAAAAATAGATTGACGATCGAGATCACCCATTTGCCATGAATACATGGTAGTGTGTCGTTCATTCTTTTTGGGTTAAGTGTTGTTCATATGGGAAATAGGGTTTCACATTCTCCTTCATTTTTAATATTTTATTAGTTTTATTTTGGGTTATTTTTTTGTTTGGGTCAAATCTTTGCGTAATTCTCTTAATCTTTTGTGCTATTTATAACGTCACCACCCCCAAGTTATGCCTGGCATCATCCCCTTGTTTTTGTTACTTTCATAATGGCAACAATGACCTTCTCAAAAGTGATCTTTCCAAAAACTTCTTAGAAAAATTCAAAACTTAAGATGGTGAGCATCAATGGTATTTTTTTACTCTTTTATCCAAAAGTGATTGGGGATGGTGGAAGACATAAATGTTGTGGTGCCACTATAAATGACTGTTCTTTTGCAATATAGTTGTAGCACAACAAGCCCATGTAGCATATGATGGCATATTTTAAAAAACAAAAACAAAAATCTCTTAGCATTTTAATAGAAAGGATTTTTTTATTATGTGCAACTTTGCATAGGTTAAGAGTGTTAAAATAGGGAGTTTGTATTGAAAAAGACAAAAATTAAATATGATCTATATTAATCATATATTAAGTACTTTAAATTTCAATAAAATATTTTTAATTTAGGTCTTGTTAACCTGTGCAAAGTTGCACTGGATAAAAAAATCCTAATAGAATCATATTAGTTTTATTAATTGATTTACTTTTGAAAGTTCTTGTATACTTTTTTTTATTTAAAGGCAAATATAGTTTTTTACACTAATTTATTTTGCATATAGATATTAATGTTCATTTTGGTAATGAAAAGTATTTAAACAACATTCTTTATTAAAATCACTTTATTTTAAAGTGGCGTTCACTTAAAATAAATTATATAAAATTATGTTAATTCAAACTCAATTTTTTAAAGTTAGTTGTGATGGTAGAATTGATCTTATAAAATTGATTTTCACAAAATTGATTTTTATGAAAATAAAAGCAACATTAAATTACTTTTAACAAAACATGTTTTTAATATTTAGAATCAATCATATTGTAAGTTGCAAAACTTAGTCTTTTAGTAGAAACTAAGTGTGACAAAGTTAAATCATAGTTTTGTCATCCCATAATTTGGTTTTAGTATTTTGGCTTTTTTGAAGTTTTGACTATATTATATATCTCTGTATTATTATTCTTTGGACTATTACTTGATTTATGCATTGTAACATTATCATTCTTTGAAAACTTAGGACATTTATTATTATTATTATTATTATTATTATTATTATTATTATTATTATTTAATTTAAGGTTAAATATATTTTTTATCTCCAGAAATTTTAATCATGTTCACCTTTAGTCATTTCATACAATTTTTACTAATGTAACAAACGGATGTGCTGATACATAAACCCAGTGAAGCAGCCTTAGGGTTCTAAATTATATTTCACATATTGTGTTTATATAAATAAAACGTGAACTAGAATCCGTTCCTAAACAAATTCTTGTATTCGTTCAGGGCGCACCCTAACCTTCCTTGACCTAAGACAAATAAAAGGTAAAAAGCATGAGGGAGGTCAAAACTTACCTCAATCAAAAACTATTGAAGAGGTGAAGGTTAAACTTCCCATTCCGACAGTGCTCTGGCAATGGTTGGTTGGAAAATGAGAGAGAACTAGAGAGGGTCACGTTTTATAGAGAGAGCGAATTTGAAGAGAGAGAGAGGAAAATAAAATTATGAAAAAACCGATGACATTGATTGGGTATTTTATTGCAACAAGTTTCACTTCGACAACGAATCAGGAAGAAAACTTTCTAAACACTCAGGATTCAAGTAAGTTATCAATATCAATTTATCGATCGAGATGACAAAAATGATTTCTAGAGGTTTCAACAATTTCAATCGGTGGAAAAAAATATGCAAACTTAAATCAGCTCGATTGATTGGTAAGAAATTCAATTCTCACCGATCAATCAATTAGAATTCACCTTTGTTCCATGATTTTCTTAGATCTTAATCTGATCTTGGATGAAAATTTGCAACTGCTCTCTCCTTCCTGCCAAACCGAACTGAAGAACAAAGAAGGAATTAAAGAAGAGAGTAGGAAAGGAAAGTCGTCTTGTTCCCAGATGGTGGTGGTGGGTTACTTGCACGATCTCCGATGATAAAGTCAGCAATAGCACTAAATGCGTATGTGTGAAGTAATGAATGGATAGTGTAACCTTTATTACTCTCTATGACCCCAATTTATAAGAATTTAGGTTTAGACCCAACTTACTCCCAAAAGCTAGCTCACAAGGAGAGGGTTGACTAATGCCTTATAAAGGCTATCATAGCTCTTATCCTAGGCAATGTGAGACTTCTTCTCCCAACACTCCCCCTCAAGTCCAATACTTTTTTTAGCTTAGTTGTGACTTGACTTTTTTTTTTAATGGGTCTGTTTGTTTTCAAGTTATGGGCATCTGTCTCAGGTCTTTTTTTTTTTGCCTGGATTTTGTGCTCTTTTTTTTTCTTGATTTTTTATTTTTCCCTATGTTATTTTTTGGTATAAGTTTTAATACCATCTTAGAAATGACATAGGCCTAACTCTCCTTAAAAGCTAGTTTACAAGGAGAGGGTTGCCTAAGGCCTTATAAAGGCTATTATAGATCTTATCCTAGGCAATGTGAACTTTTTCTCCCAACACTCCCCCTCAAGTCCAACTTACTTTTTAGTCTAGTTGTGACTTGTCTTTTTTTTTAAAAAAATGGGTCTTTTTGTTTTTCAAGTTATAGGAATCTGTCTCACGTCTCTTTTTTTTTCCTGGACTTTGTGCTCCTTTTCTTTTTTTCTTAATTTTTTTTCCTATATTTTCTTTTTATCTTTGGAAAGGCTCTGATACCAAATGTCATAGGCCTAACCCCCCATAGACACGACATGTTCCTGAAATTGCTGATCTCGGCATAGAAGTGAGACTTGGATGTCATGTGACCCGTCACGTGACATCACCACGTGATTGATGCATAACAAAACCCATTCGTTAAGTTGGTGTGGTGTGTGGTGTGATGTGGCCTATCGGGTTCTAGACCTTGGAATCGCCCGGAGTCTAGAATATTGACGAAGGTTAATTTTTTAAAAAAAATGAGAATATGACACAACCAATAATTGATATTGATGAGAATAGTGCCCACCTTGCTCTTGGCTTGCTAGTATCTTATCTTAGTATGAAATATAAACATATAAGAACAATGATATTCACATAATGGTGTAAAGAGGTGTAAGAGTGAAATAAAAAGAAAAAAATAGAGATAAAAAAATGATGTGATAAATAGCGTGATCGAAAATAAAAAGAGATAAAGAAAAGAGGAATACTGGATAGGTGATGTAAACAAAAATATGTGTAAAAGTATAATTATTGAATGAAATTAATATATTTTTAGTCTCTTATGTTTTATTTTTAAAATTCAATTTTAGTCTTTCATATGTATGCATTTAGTCCTTATATTAGAGAATCTCCATTTTTAGTCCTTAATTACACTCATTTAAGGGACTAAAAGTATTTCTTATGAATTAAAATAGTTTTAATTATAATGAAATAAAATAATTCTAAGGTGGCTACTACTAGACCTGGCAAAAATCTCCACTAGTTGGGGATCCCCATAGATACTGCTTCATTCGGGGCCCTGCAGCTGTAAATTTTTTTTCTGTGGGGACGGAGACGAAAATCTCCCGTAGTAGATCCAGGGACAGGGCCATGCTTCCCACCCATTGCTTGCCCGCGTCCCGCATACATGTAAAATTACTTGAATACACCCACATATTATAATAGTTTATATAAAACTAAAAAGGTTAGTATAGTTATTTTACTCATTCACCTATTAAAAATTGAAAAAATAAAAAACAACACTATTTAGTCTATGAACTCTAAAATTATAAACAAACAATAACACTTCATCCTTTAATCACAATGCCATTTGCGTCCTTTCTTCACTTCTTTTTTCTTGTTTATTTTTTGCTTCTTCTTTGTTGTAGCTTCTTCTTCCGTTCTTTGTTGTGCACTCTAGTTAAACCATGATTGCAGATCCAACATTGTTCTTCTTCAAATCATAGTTCTTCGTTGTGTGTCACTATGCTGCCGTGTTGCTGTAGTTCCAGAATGCATATCTTGCATCCTTGTTTAGGTTATTTGATTATTATTATTCTTCTTCATCATCTTCTTCTTCTTCAATTCTTTGGTTCATCTTAATTGCCATTTTTTTATTTTGGCATTTTTTAAATAAATATTAGGGGTCTTCGCAGGTCTCCACGGGAAGGCGGGAAACGGGGACAGGGGCAAAAATATCCCCACAGCGAGGAGCGGGAACAGGGAAGGGGAGAAAATTAAGGTGTGGGGGAGTACTTCCTTCTCCAGTCTCGTGCGAGTGCCACCCCTAGCTACTACATGTCACACCCTCTTATCACCATTCCACACATTTTTTTTTAAAATTTAACCTTGGCCCAGATTTTGTATTAGAACGAAAATGGATTTTAAAACCTAGTTAGAAACAAATTCTAAAATTTTATCTTACACAATGAGTATGATGAAAATAATAGCACTCCAATTTTAAAAAGGTGAGAGACTAGATACATATGATCTGTTTGGTAGTCAAGATAAGTTATCATGATTGTATATACTTATCATGTCAGCTTATCAAATCTTGCTTTCTAGATTACAAGTTATCTTGAGGGAAAGTAAAGATAGGAGTTAGGGGTGACAAAATGGGCTTAACTGAAAAATTTGACCCACTAACTCATGTAGCTCGTCCCACCTAACCTGTTAGCCCGTAGAGCTATAAATGTAATGGGTCAGGCTAATTTTTTTATTGTAGATAAATGGTTGGGGTATGGGCGCTTTTTTTTTTAAAGAAAAAACTAATAAAATCTAACAAAAAAAGTCCTAAGCAAACATAAAAGTAATAAAAAATCAAAGTTTTTTTTTTAAGAAAAGAAAAAGCAAAAGGTCCAGATTTCCTTGAAAAAACTGATATCTTTTGCATGGTGTAAAAAGCAAAAGTTATGAAAAAACTCAATTTTAATTGTTTTTTTAATTAGTATGGTGGACCGGCCCGCAGCTGCCTATTTTATAAAGCAGTGGGTTTGGCTAACAAAGTTAGCTCGTGAAACCTGAGCGGGATGGCCCAGCCCGGCCTAATATTTGGCGGGCTAAACGGACTTGGCTGATCTGTTTTGCCACCCATAATCGGAGCAAACATGATGCATTTTTATAAAAAAATAATATTTATCTAGAAAACCAATGACAATTTAACTTTATTATTTTGTGTATCATATATTAAAATAATTTTTAAAATTTTACTATAAATTTAAAATTAAATATAATTAAGTTATTAAAATTTTATCGATAACTTATAATTAATATAATATTAATTAATTATAAATTAGTGATAAAATATTAATAAATTAAACATTATAATTATAATATTATTAGTTTTATTCTGTTTTTATCTAACTCTGTTATTATATACATCTTTATTTGATCATATCTAATAAACAGCACTTGTATGTTAAACGAAGGAGGGGCTAAGGGCCTTGGTTTGCATTTCTATTTTTTTAAATTCTGTTTTATGGAGTTTTATAGAGAAAAAATTTAGATTTTTTTGGTTTTTAATTATTATTTTTTTTATAAAATTTCAAAAAAACAGAAAGAAAAAATACAAACTACAACGAGGCCCAAAATATTTCGGATCGGGTGGGCGGGTATACGACTTTTTCACTGCCCGTTTAAGCCGAATACTCTCGGCCTTTCTATTCCAAATTTCCAGTGTCCAACATGAGAAAAAAAAAAACAACATAGCGAAGGAACAAAAAAAAATACTTGGTGAATAACAAAAAAAAAAAAAAATACTGGTGAATAAAAATATTTTTATTTTAACTATATATATATCTCCCTGCTTCTCGCGACGGAGGCTTCATTGTTTTTTCTGCTAGGGTTTCATTCGCTCCGAAAACTATTTCTCCAAATTCTGTCGATTAACTCTTATATATTTCTCTGTTGATCTCTCCGATCGCAATGCCGCTTCCGATGAAACCAACGAGGCTAGCGCCGGACGGCGGCAGGGATTCCGACGAATCGGTGGCCCCTTCGAACAATCTTTGGGTTGGGAATCTGTCGCCGGACGTCACCGATTCCGATCTGATGGATCTCTTCGTTAAATACGGCGCACTCGATAGCGTGACGTCGTATTCCAGTCGCAGTTACGCGTTTGTGTATTTCAAGCGCGTCGAAGATGCCAAAGCCGCTAAGAACGCTCTTCAAGGATTCTCTCTTCGCGGCAATTCCTTGAAGATTGAGTTTGCTAGACCGGTTTGTTCTCTCTCACATTTCCCTTTCTCTGCAAATTCTTGTATTCATCACCCTACCATTAACTCCCTATTATCATTATATTATTATTACTTTATTTTATTCCAGATTTTTCTTTGTTTTTTTTTCCTTTTGTTTTCTCGTTGGGAATTGTCTTCCGAAATTGTTCGATATGCATGCTCACAATTCGAATTTGAACCAACCGAATCCCCTAGATTCAACAATTTATCGAAGTAACCCTGAAAACTCATTAAACACGGTATTGGTCGTGTGCTGTGAATATATGATTACCAAATCCCGAATTCAATCGCGTTAGGTGGTGAATGTGTTAGTTGTCGTGATTAATTCAGAACTCTCAAATCTGAAATGTGAATCTATAATTTTTGAAACTATTGATTAAAGGGCGAATGTGTTAGTTGTTGTGATTAATTTAAAACTCGCAATTCTGAAATGTGAATCAATAATTTTTGAAACTATTGATTGAAGTTGAATGCTCTAATCACGAATTTGTATCCGTTGAAATTGTCAATCTTACTAGTTGGAATCTTGTCCTGTTAATTAATTCTTTAATCCTTCCCATCTCAAAGGGGTTTCTTGTGTTGAGGTTGATTTATTGATTGTATTTTTTGGTTTGCAAGCGCATGGATAATACTGCGTATTTAACATGTTTTTAGATCGTTTGCAAAATGTTCCACACGTTCGTGTTTAGTTCATAATGCTGAGCTTTTGCTACAAATTTGTCAACATGAATTTCTTCATATTCAACCAATTTTTAACTAAATCAGTTCTATAAAATTTAAGTCATACAGGAAAATAAGTCTTGCAAACGCACATCTGAAATTTAATAACTACTAGATGCAAATTTAACTCAGGTTCAAAATGTTTAATTGATTTTATGCCTCTTATACAACCGTGCATTGTTTGAAGCAACGATGCTATAATATTGTCAAATGTGCTTGCCACAAAATATAATAAACTGATTTTATTGTCAAATGTGAGCTAGTCTTAATTCTATATTATTGACCCCCGAAATATGCAGATGTCTATTTCTGTTTGCGAAACTTTTTATGCTTTTTTTTTTTTCAACTTCTCGGGCAAGCATTTTAAAAGCTGTAACTACGAGTGAATAGCAAATGTTGATACTACATTAGTGATTAACGAAATTATGAAAGTAAAGCATTCTGAACTTCCTGTATGTGAAAATTATACACCCGTATCAAACTGCAAAATGGTCTTGAACGCCAAATAAGTGACAGGGATAGTAGTTCTTCCAGCCTTATCGGAAAATTGAAACAATTGCACCTGCTGCGCTCTGCAGAAGAACTTTGCCTTGCTTTTCTCTCCCCCAAAATGCTTACTTTTTTTGGTCAGCCTGAACGCTTAAATTGGTTTTTTAAAAGAAACACAGAAAACGAAGAATGAGGAAAACCCAATCCACCATAGCATCCCCAACAATCGTGTCCTGTAATAGATTAAATCGATGAAGAAATATGACGTTAACAAACTTTGTTTAATAATGGTACATCGTGTATACTATAGTGGACAGTGCTTCGAGTAGCAATGTAATCTTTTTTGGCCAACAAAGTATCCCTTTTTTTGGGCGAACAAAGTAACCTTTCTCTGGTGACGCCTTTTCTGCTTGATATTGTGTCCGTTGAGCTGAGATGCTGTTGGGTTAAAAAATTAAAAGTTATGGGATGACTGTAATTTTAATGGCTGGAGGTTGTGAGAAGCCCGACTGGAAAGCTTTTGGAAGTCTTAAATTGCATCCTGTGTGAGATGAAACCTGAAGCAAAATTGCATCCATGTCACTTTCTTGCTTAGTTTTTTCTGTCCAATTGTACCTGGTTTTACCCTGACCGTTTTGCTACTCGCCTTGAACTTAATTCACCCGCGGTCTTATTTCACTGTTTCACGGTGGTGAGGTGATGTGCTGCAAGAATCCTAAATAGCTCACCCTTAACAAAAGAATCCTAAATCCTAACTAAATATATAGATTGAGAAATGGGGATGGAGACCTCTGCCTGTAGTTGTTCAATGTTTCTATCTTGCTTGAGTGAAATTATTTTGCTTTTTGATGATGGCTGTGGTTTTATAACGGGAGAGAAAAAAAAAAGAACTAGAATGCAAAGAAACGACAGACAAATATATATTTGTTTTACAGAACGTTGTAATAAATACAAAAATCGGTGCTGTTGTAGTACGAACAGTATCTGTGATTTAATGCAGAGAGTTATACTGATAAAAAAATAGTGGAGACAGCAACCTGACGTTTAATTGGAACGGATCCCTTTATATTATAGATTAAGATTATCATAGGTAAATTTATAATAACATACTTCAACTCTGAACGTGCCTTAAGCATGGTTACAGAACTTGTAGGAAGGCACGACGCTCTATTCAGAATTTAGTGAGGAATTGGAAAGGATATTTGCAGAAGTAATATAATAATATAATAATGTTCAGGATGGTGCAGACGCTATATTTTCTAGTTTCGTGGAAAGGGAGCATTGGTTAGAATCAACTATGGAAAGTATATGTTTGGAATTTGGATACGTGTTGACAGACACCGGAGGTTAAACCTTCATTTGGCCTAGTTTTTTTATTTTTTATTTTTATTTTTTTTTCTGGCTTAAAATCTGCTTTTAATTGAAGCTGCAAATAAGAGTTTTAAAAGAAGTTCAAAGCTGTTTTGTAATTTTACTTTTTTTTAGCTTAATTATTTGTTTGATAATTTTTTATGTAAAGGTGTGATAAGAAATAAGCTAGCCTTTTGAAAAATGCTACTCATTCTAGCTTTTGGCTTCAAAGTCTCTTTTTAAATTTTGTTTAAAAAAGAAAGCAACTTTTAATTTAAAAGCTTCTTTAAAATTGTGTTTGACCCAACTTTAACTTTTAAGAGGGAGTAAACCTAGAAAAAAATTGGGCCAAACACTACCTAAAACTTCTAATGGGATTTTGAGCATTTTATTACTTGTTTAGTTTTGCATTTTGTTGACCTCCTGTACTCCTAACATGATTTTGAAATCGAAACCTGATTTTGAGTTTTTATTAGCTTTTAATATAGAAGTTACCAAATATAAATCACTTAACATTAAAAAATTTTAACCAAAATTGAAGGTTGATTTATTCTACTCATATATTTATTGTTACTCCGGTATATTTATTTTAATAATATATATATATATATATATATATTTCTTTAGTTGAAAAATATACAAAAGGAGTTGTCATAGACAATTTGAAGTGACAATAGCACCTATAAAATTAAATTAATTATACAAAATCAAGTTCATCTTGAATCAAGTTTGCAAATATTCACTAAACATACATACCCAAAGAAGGGATTCCACTTCTTGATGGCCTTGTTTATATTTCCCTTTCTTTTTTTCATAAATAATCACAAAATTGTCACTTTTTTAAATTTTGTATATGAAGCTTTGGAAAAAAAATGTAAACAGGCTGTAGAAATATAAATTTTAGAAAATAAATAAATGAAATAAAGTGGGATTTTTATAGTTATTTATGAAAACTGGAAATAGAAACAAAAGATGAATAGACAGGTGTTGTGGGGATGATTTCCCGAATTATTTGTAATGAAAGCAATCGAAGTTAAAAAGAAAAAAGGGAATCATAGAAGCAATTCAAATTGGACTCGACTAAATTAAGAATTATTTGGATCAAGGGACAGACATCAAAGACTAAGTATATTACCAGTAATATTTGTAGTTCATTAATTCTGAGTATTTGACAATGCAACATTTCATAACATACTTGTTACACTGGATTTTGATGATGTGCTTCTGTCCTCATTTGTGTCTCGTGTCCATTTTAATGTCCATGCTTTCTAATCTACAAGCTATGCCACTTATTCCTGGTGATTAATGTGGACCTTTTGATGGAATTTAGAGATATTATGTGATATTGTATTATGCTCTGAAGTTAAGTTGTACAAATTTTTTCAATACCTGGTATCAGTAAAATAGGGATGCTAAATGAAACAGAATAAAGTTTGTTACTTGGAACAGTTTGCATACTGGTTCGACATTCATGGTCTAATTAGATTGATTGTGGAGTTAAATCCTTTGATGTGTGTAATGATTTGGGTGGTGCGAGCAGACTTGGAGAATGAAATGTCATCTAGCCAGAATAAGGGACAATGTAGGTTAATAGCTTTATTAGGTATGCGGAAATATGCTTGTGGTGCTTTGGTCGGAAAATGGTATGATATCCCTACACCAAACGATGCCACAGCAATGGGAAAACCAAAGAGGCTGCTGTAACGTCGTATCTGTTACTGTTTGTGATACTGTTCAATGCTATTGCAAGTATCATATGCTATTATTTAAAGATTTTCATCCTATATCATGCAATTTAGCTCTTTCGTGAAATCATTTCCGTAATGAATGATACAAAATCCATTTGGATAAAGACTTTGCTTTCTTTTAAATAGTTTAACTGGTAAATTCTAATGTTTTTTTTTTCCTGTTGTGGTCTGACTTCTGACGTGTGCTTAAATTGCATAACAGGCAAGGGTTTGTAAACAGCTTTGGGTTGGTGGTATTAGCCCTGCTGTTACAAAGGAAGAATTAGAAGCTGAATTTTGTAAGTTCGGTAAAATCGACGATTTCAAGTTCTTTAGAGACAGAAATACTTCATATATTGAATATTTCAATTTGGAAGATGCCATTCGTGCTATGAAAGTCATGAATGGGAAACGATTAGGTGGGGAGCATATTCGTGTTGACTTCCTTCGGTCACATACTAACAAAAAAGTAAGTTTGTTTTATTAAATACTTGTTTTGTGTTTTCTGTTGACAATGGTCTTGCACTGAGTTCATTTGGGATCTAATATTCTCCTACCTTATTTATGGTGTTATGTTCATGGTCTCTCTAGGGAAGTATCTTTGTTAGATCTTCAGATAGATTGGCATTTGGCATGCTATGGAACCTTTTTCTTGATTTTTTTGTGTCTACTATTTCTGTTTTTTATTTAGTTTGTGTTAGTCTATTTTGTTAAACGTTCCTTGTTATTTACTTTTGTATCTCTCATTTATATCTTAATAATAATAGTAATTTCATTGCTTATCCAAAACACAATTGGTTTTGTTTCTTGTTTTTCCACTTCCTTCTATTACTAAACTACTTATGAAACAGTCATCTGGAGGTCTTGTGATAGCATCTACCAAGTAATTTCATTTAGGCTAGTGGCGAGTGGTTCTTTGAAATGACGTAACCTGGAGTGTTACTTCATTGAATTAATGAATAATTTATATTTGAGTGAACAACTTTTGTTAAATTTTTTTTTTACTTTTAAAAATGGATTTCAGTTGCCTTTATTTTAAGGTTTCTCTGATTGAGTACTGCTTATGCATGATTGCTTTATTCTACAAATTGGATTTGGGCCCTCCATCTGCATAATGCATATTATTCTGATGTAGTTTGTTTCCTTTGCTGATTGTGTAGGATGATTATGGGCAGTTTCAAGGAAAACGTTTAGGGCCTGCTGATGCCTATCCGGGACAGAAAAGACCACTGGTGAGAGCCCTATGTTTTTCAATATGCATGTAATTGCAAGTGTATTGTATTAGCTCTGTTCATTTGTTTTTCATTGCCTTGTCAAGTGTAATATGTTCGTTTTAGGATGACAAGACATTATTATGACGAGCATGCACCTGCCCATAAAATGGTTGATGTTTTTTACATACCTGTAGTTTGAACTTCATTAGTGTTACTTTTCCTTATAAATGTTTGTTCTTGTGTAATGGGCACTCACAGCCTTCAATGGGGAGGAAAGGCGATGGTCAGCCCAGTAAAATTTTGTGGATCGGTTATCCTCCTGCTGTTCAGATTGACGAGCAAATGCTCCATAATGCCATGATTTTATTTGGTGAAATTGAGGGAATCAAGAATTTCCCTTCAAGGAATTATTCATTTGTTGAATTCAGAAGTGTTGATGAAGCTCGGCGTGCAAAAGAGGGCCTTCAAGGACGCCTTTTTAATGATCCTCGGATAACAATAATGTATTCAAGCAGTGACCTTGTTCCTGGCAACGATTACCCTGGCATTTATCCTGCAAATAATGGGCCAAGGCCGGATGTATTCCTAAATGAGCATCCATTTCGACCCTCACAAATGGACATATTTGGTCATAATCGTCCAATGGTTCCAAATAATTTTCCTGGACAATTACCACCTAGTGGTATTATTGGTCCAAACGTACCAATGCGACCTTTTGGTCCTCAAGGTGGTTTTGAACCTGTGATTTCTGGCCCCGAGTTAAATGAGATTAACACACTCCATAAATTTCAGGATGGTGGCTCCAAGAATAAGATGGGTCCCAACTGGAAAAGGCCATCTCCTCCTGCACCAGGTGTGCTATCTTCTCCTGCACCGGGTGTCAGGCTTCCTTCAAGATCAGTTTCTGGTGCATGGGATGTACTTGACATAAATCACATTCCCAGAGATTCCAAACGTTCAAGGATAGAAGGTCCTTTGCCTGTTGATGATGCTCCATTTCCTTTAAGGAATACAGATGATCGTGGCTTAGCTCTAGAACAAACATATGGGGTTGATCCGGTTATTGATGGAGGTGGTTCTGGTCCTTATGCAAACTTTCAAGGAAAGGGTCTCCTTGGTCCAGCGAGCACCAGGATTACAGCTGGAGTACATGGTTCTGTCCAGTCTGATATTGATCATATATGGCGTGGAGTTATTGCAAAAGGCGGGACACCTGTTTGTGGTGCTAGATGTGTGCCTATTGGGAAAGGGATCGGGACTGATCTGTGAGTATACTTTTATGTGTTCTTAATGTCTGAATTGAGTTTTTAAAGTGTGGAACCTTGGAATCAGTTTCCTTCTGTTGACTTCTTTTGCATTTACTTATACCTCATTTCTAGCAAGGCCCACTTTTAGCATATTTTGCTTCCTTTGCATGACATTTCTTTTCTACAAGAAAATTTACTTTGATGAATTTTACTGGCGTTTGTTTCGGGAAAAAAGAACTGTTCTTACCCTAACAGTTGAAATGTATACCTGTCTCCTAGTGACTATGTTGATCAAATTAAAGTTTGATTTGTTCTATTTCTGCAGTCCTGATGTCGTCGATTGCTCAGCTAGGACGGGATTGGATATACTTACGAAGCACTATGCTGATGCAATTGGTTTTGATATTGTTTTCTTTCTGCCTGATAGTGAAGATGATTTTGCTTCATATACAGAATTTCTTCGCTATCTCAGTGCAAAAAACCGTGCTGGTGTAGCTAAATTTGTTGATAACACCACCTTATTCTTGGTACCCCCTTCTGATTTTCTGACAAAGGTTTTGAAAGTTACCGGACCTGAACGTCTATATGGTGTGGTTCTAAAGTTTCCGCCAGTGCCAAGCACTGCACCCATGCAACAACCCTCGCATTTGTCTTTACCGTCAACTCATTATACGCAGCAGATTCCTCCTCAAGCTGAATATGGTTTGATTCCTGCAAAGGAGGAACAGGTTTTGCCAATGGATCATAACAGATTGTTGCATGAAGATTCCAAGCTTCCTTCTAAACCAGCCTATCCACCTGCTGGTGGCCCCCCTTCAGTTCAGTCTGTGCCTTCAGATTATGCTCCCAATAATGCTACTGCTTCTGGGTCCCAAGCTGGGGTTGCGTTAACGCCTGAGCTCATTGCTACTTTAGCTTCTATGCTCCCTGGAACTACACAAGCATCTGCCACTGATGGTGCCAAGTCATCAGTAGGCTCCTCAACTGGGAAGCCTCCATTTCCACCTGTAGCACCTAATGATGGAAACCAAAGTCATTTATGGAAACAGGATCATCAAATAGCAGATCAATCCATCCATCCTCCTCAACCGTTTGGCAGTATGTATAACATGCACAATGCACACTATCAGCCTTATCCACCAGCATCTGCTCCTGGCTACACTGCTCAAGGGGTCGCTGGCAGTTCTCATATCCAAGACACTGCTGCCAGCCTACAGCAGCAGGGTGCTGTTTCATCACACACATCCAACTTCTTGATACCTTCTCAAAGCGGACCCGTAGCTGTATCCCCCCATATTGGCCAGCAATTTCAGGTCGGAGTTTCCCCTGGCACTCAGAAAGGCTTTGGAGTGGGGCAGGGAACAGATGCCTCTGTTTTGTACAATTCTCAAGCTTTTCAGCAACCTAATAATAATGCGCAGGCCTTCCAGCAACATAATAATTCTATTGCCTTATCTAATCAAGTTAACAGTGCTTATCCTTCACAGCAACAAACAGTCGTGCCAGGGAACTCAGACCCCACCAATCAGCAAAACTCTGTATTTGGAGTTGGTCAAGGGACATCAGAAGTGGAAGCTGATAAAAACCAGAGATACCAGTCAACATTACAGTTTGCAGCCAATCTTCTTCTCCAAATACAGCAGCAGCAACAAACTCAAGGAGGACATGGACCAGGAATTCAACAATAAGAATCCTTTTTTGTAAGTAATCATCCCATAACTAATTCTTATTTCTTTCCTTTATCTATTGCGCCTGCTATTCACTTATCTAGGTTGAGTGTTTAATTCACATATTTCACATATATATAATATAAAAATCTTGACCTTTAGATGTTAAACTATGTTGCATGACCGTAGTTGCAAATAGTTTAAATGATCTGTGTTCTGTGGGTTCTAAACAAAACCATATAAATGGTAAATATTGAATCCTCAAGTATATGAACTTGTAACACGTAAGGAAAAAATAAGTACATGTAGACCAATGTGTCTTAGGAACTCTTGTGGTCTAATGTTTATGAGGCGGGTCTTGGAACAGGTTACATGTTTTGTTTTGGGTATTTGAAGTGAAATTGCATCTGTGTTTTAGGATTAGGCTAGCTGATTGCAATGGGAGGTGAATGATTGCAATCGGTTGGCAGTTTTGCTCATCCTCTTCAATGCCTGTAACCAGTTACATGATGTTTTAGGTTGAGTAGTTGGTTTGTATATAGTAGTTAAGACTTAAGTCTTCTTGGATATTAGAGAATGTTATCTGTTTGATTTCTGCTTTAGAAATCCATCTGATAGAATAGTCTTCTTGGTTCAAATTGTTAGGTTCTAAATTCCTTCACATACTGTTTTTGTTTTGTCTTTCAATCTTTCACTACATTTCCGTCTCAATTGAATGTGTTGATAGATTCCAATAGTGACATAAAAATTGGCATATTGGCTCTTGAACTTAGATTGTTGCACTTCCATGGTAATGACTTATTTGCCTTTAAGCATTGTATCTCATTGTTTTTTTAGTAATAAGCTGTGGTCTCTGTTAGCATTCTATTTTCACTCCCTGGAAGTTAATTTTTAGGGTTGGATAATCACTCTTCAACTTATTTTACTTTGAGCTGTAATATGCACTATATGTAAGGATCTTGAATGTGCTTCTAAAGCTTATGTGAAGATACTTGCCTGATTTAGTTTATAAATTAGAGTTAATATTGTTTACTACTACCCTACCCTAGCTAACTACAATCAGTGATTGATTGACTGAATCAACCAACTTGATACCTTCTGACTTTCCTCTAATTTTTCCATGTTTCTTTCGTTATTATTACTCCGATATGGAGAACGCATAGAAATTACGAAATCCACTTAGGAATACAGAATCTGTAATGAAATGAAGGTTGATGAACTCAGGATCTTGACCTCATTGTAATATTTAGCAACTGTGAATCTAATCAATCGTTCCACCAAATTTGTTTAGAAATCAGTTTTTATCTGACCAGTTGCTTATGAAACCTTAGTTTGGAAACTTTAGCTGAGAGATTTGAAATCCTTGTAAATTCAACGACAACAATAATACTCACGCGGTCAGTCTCTTCAAAAAACACCTAGTATTAAAGGCCAACTTAAATCTGAAAAGTAGCGTCTTTTGGGAAAACCAGCGCCTGGATATCACTATTTGCTTCTCTATTACAATTATAATTATATAACTTTTAAAAAAATAGAAACTTGAACAGGAAGCCATTTAATTTTATGCACTCGTGTGTTCTGGGACATGGGGAGAAAACAGAGTTAGAACAAGACGACTAATTACTAATGTAGAGCAACTTTATGATAAAATTGAACCATTTTAAATTGATGTAGTTGAACCTAGGGATAATGAGCATAATAAACTGCCGAATATATGTATTATATGTATGTATATATAAAATGAAATTTGCTCCTATCGGCTAATTTTATAATAAAAGATCAAAACATAAGATTTTATGGTCAACTGATTATGAACAATCCTGCAAAATTGTTTTCATCCTAATTTAGTTTTGATCCTTAGGTAGTGAGGTTGACTTTTATCTATTGTCATCAATGCCTTTTCTCCAAAACAGCTTCAATTGACGTGGGTATAAAATTTGAGGATATTTGAATAAAATCTGCTATACAACTAGTAGCTGAACACAGGATTACTCTATAAGCTAGATGTTTTTCCTTTTTTTTTTAAAAAAAAAAAGAAAGTAAGACTTGAAGGGTGATGTTTAGTATTTAATGACGGTTCACCGTTGACTATATTGCAGGGTATCCACCCTTGCTGCAAAGAGTTAAATATTTAATTTGATCTTAAACCCCAGGAATCCTTTTTAACACTAAATAATTTAAGCTTGTGGCCTAAGACAGAAATGTGCTTAGGGATATTGAGGACTGGCGCTGTGGTATTTGTCGATTTTTTGCTTATCCGTTGAGGAGGTGGTTGGGATTAAAGCCATCTTTTCTAAGAAGTGTGCTGCGTCGTTTTCCGAAAAACTCAGTCCGAAAGTTCAAAAAGAATACTCCCGGAGTGTATTTTTAGGAGAGGTGTTTATGGGCTGACATTGAAGGTGTTGTCAATCCCAGCCGTTTTTGTTTGATCTTGTTTCAGTCGGATCTAGTTTTATTGCATGGTTCACTCCTCAAATTTGTGGACCTTGCGTTTCACTGTATGCTCTTGCTATCGTCGCCGCCGCCGTCGCCGTCGCCCAATGTTAAAATAATAATAACCTCTTTGATAAGAAACACGATATGATTTGCCTTTCCATTTGGAAAACCTTTCCTCTGGCCGCCGTTTGTGGAATGTCGGACGCATTAGAATCAGTTTAGTTTGCATTTTTATTTTTCATTTTCATTGTTTTTAAAACAGGATTTTGTTTAGATTTTTCTTTGCAAACTACAAAAAATATAAAGTAGTATGAAAAGAATAAATAAAAATGCTAACAACAGAAATTCTCCATAATCTTCCATTCATGATTGCAGTTCTACCCCATAAAATTTTAACCTATCCATGGAAGAAGAGAATAATGATTCATAAGGATTTACGCGTCCCAATATAACCTTAATTATTTAATCATGATGGTTCCTTTAGTTGTATTTTATTTTACGGCAAGGTTATATCTAAGCCATGCAATTTTATGAAGTTGCAAATAATCAATTAATTGTTTAGAATTTGGCAAAATTATTTAATCCTAATTGTGACGTTTATTCTGTATTTTGTATGGACGCGTAGGTAATGGGAGATGCGTGTTCGCTTGCGACAAAGCTGACGACGACTTGACGAATGTTTTAGGCAGTGATTTCTGTTTTGATTATTTATAATCAATCTTCGTTTCTGTTTTTCTCTGTGAAATACAAAGGTGTAAGCTTTGTTCTACATTGTCGTTTTTGTTTAATGCACATAACAATTTTAATCAGATCTCTTTTCTACCGGAATTTAGTTTTTTTCTTTTTTTGGAAAATGCTAAACAGTGCCCTTAACTGTTTAAGGATACAAAAATAGTAATGTTTTAGCGGGATTGATAAAATTTATTGTCTCAAAAATTAAAAATTATTGAATGAACATTTTTTATAGTAAGTCAAAGCATTAAAGAAGGTGTAGTTATTACATCTTAACAAATGTCCTAAAACATCATTTATCATGACCCTTTTTTTTTGGCTAATTACATTTCATGCAAGATGAATTCTAACTGGTTGTGGGTATGGTAAATGCTGTTTCGTACGAATTCTTTTTCGTAAAAATTGTACGAATAACTTCGCACGCGATAGTAATGTCACTTCCATTTCATCTTCAATTAAATTTAAACACACAATCTTAGTTTCGGCTCATTCTAAATCCATAGTTATTTGTGAAGTTGAACTGTTTTTAAATTAAACCAGTCTTACCGACCGTGCAACGCCGTCGGCGTGTTATAAAAACCGTCATCCTAACAAGACCGTTTTTATAGGGTGTTTAATAAAGGAAATGTTTTTTAGTTTTATGAAATTGTTGTCACTTAAAATAATATTTTTTCATGTTTGGTAGAAGACATGAAAATTTTTTACTGAGTAAATAAGATTTCAAGGAATTTTAAAATGTGAAAGAACATCACCATTATTTGTCTAAGTTAAATCCTCTTTAGTTCCGGTCATCCTCTAACACCTCTAAAAATCATTCTAACCATTGATTTTTTTTGGTATACATATATTAAACAAGAAAAAGAAAATAATACATGGTTTAAATCTCTTTACATAACTACTAGACCACCCAGTAGTTGAAGAGAATCCAAATCTTTATTTGTCAAGGTCGACTATTTTAAAATTAAACCAGCCTTGTCAACCTAGCAACATGTCGGCGTGTTGTAAAAACCATCATCATGGCAAGATCGCTTTTAAGGAAAAATTTTGATTACAATTATAGAGATGAGTCTTCATTGCAATTTATAGTCATGTTGTAGTTATATTCGCCTTAATTATATTAAATGTAATTAAATGAATTAGATGTATTATGGATTGCAGTTACAATAGAAAATAGCTTCACATCGAATTTTAATCCCAACCAAAATCTTGACGTGACGGCACACACATCAAACCCTAATTACGCATAAAAATGGGTCGAGCCAAGCCGGGTCAAAAGTTAAATTGACTCAGTTTGTTATACAAACTTAAAGTCTGAGTCTGGACCAATGACCTAGTGTAGGCCAAATTTAGGCTTGATTTATGTTTGTTAGAAGTCTGGTCCTAATAAACACTAATTTTTCTTTGTCAAAAATAAAAAACAAAGCTTCTAAATATATAAATTACTCTCTATTGATAGGTCAATATGTTAGCAGGCAAATCTCAAGCATCATAATGTTAATAAACATAAAAAATAACTCAATTTAAAAATAAAATAATATGGTTAACAAATAATAATATTCAGAAAAAGGAAAACTTTGTTTTTAAGTGTAGGGAAGGAAAATTTAAATTTTAATATTATAATACTTAGTACTATAATTTTATATTTTTAATAATTAATAATATTTCTACATATTATTATTAATATTAAGTTTAAATATATTTTTAGCCCCTGTAAAATAGAGACCTTCTGATTTTAGTCCCTCAAACATTTTTTTTATATTAGTCCAACACTTTAAAGAAGTAACTTGATTTTAGTCCATATTGAGTGTTATTTTAGGGATTAAAATCATACAATTTACTTAAAGTGTTGGACTAATGCCAAACAAAATATTTTACAAGGACTAAAACCAAAAGGTCACTATTTTATAGGAACTTAAAACATATTTAACCCTCGTCGTCGTCGTCGTCGGTATTAGTATTAGTATAATTTTATGATTCGAGTTGTCCAAGAAGATTAAAATGCTTTTTTGAAAACTTAAGTCCAGTCTCTTTATTTATAAAGGTTTTTTTAAATGGATAATTACATTAACTTTCATGAGGTTTGCGCTTATTACACTTACTCCCTCTAGTTTTTAAAATTATACTTACCTCTACATAGGGGGTAAGTGTAATAAATTTTAAATCTTAGGGGGCTAAGCGTAATGTCTCAAGGGGTTAATGTAATGAAATTTTAAACCTTAGGAGAGTAAGTGTAATTTTAAAAAATTGAGGAATAAATGCAGTAAGTGCAAACTTCAAAAAATGTTGGTGTAATTATCCTTTTTTTTAAAGTTTAAATTTGACTTTTTTAATAAACAAACTAGACCAAATTAAACCTTAAACAAACTAGATCATGACGGAAAACATAGCCTAACCCTAATTTAAAACCTTGAATAGAATACACTAAATTTAATTCTTTGGTGATCTAAAATGTCTCTGTTAACGTCATCTTATCTGTTTGGGTTACCATAAACACCCTAGAAATGCATTTAAGGGTTGTATCAACAGTTGTTTGTGGTGTTCAAACGTAGAAGATGGCAAATATAAGTCATTTTGAATTTCTGAAAGGCTATATTAATGACGCATATATTTTTGAGCAAAAAATTATGTTTACAATATCCACAAAAATAGAAAAATATTGCATAATGCGGGAAGATTGCTCCTTCAAAGGTAAATGCTAACACTGGCGGGTATATTACGTATGTTTTTTTTT
This sequence comes from Cyamopsis tetragonoloba, assembly GCA_037177725.1. Taxonomy (NCBI): domain Eukaryota; kingdom Viridiplantae; phylum Streptophyta; class Magnoliopsida; order Fabales; family Fabaceae; genus Cyamopsis; species Cyamopsis tetragonoloba. Next base: position 47,094,436 of record CM074122.1, on the reverse strand, counting down.
TTTTTTATTATTTGGATGTTATGTTAATTACTGTATTTATTTTAGTCCAAAGTGAATTTAAATTGACTAATTTTTTATACAATCAAATCCTAACATGACCGGTCTTATAAAGTTAAAGACTGAAGTGAAAATTTGATAAAGTGAAGAATTAAAATTAAATACTCATACGATCGAGAGAATTAATTTGTGTATTTACATAAATTAAAATATAAAATAGAAAGTTTATATGCATTTAAAAGTAAATAAATGATTCCATAATATCATAACTACTATATAAATAATTGTTGGGGAAAAATCCTCTGCACACACAAGCGCTAAGAACCAAAGGTGAGACCACACATGCACACACAAAGCATAGATAAAACACAGCAAAAAATACATAAGATTTAACATGATTCGGCACCTCTTGCCTACATCCACGAAACCAACTCAACAAGGCTTTCATTATCTCAATCATCATTACAATGATTACAAGTTTTCTGGACAAACAAATAAAACCCCCATCGAATAGTGTATCACCCTACAAACTCGAGTCTCCCACTCAAAGTTACAAGGAATGATATCATTTTCACTCTCACTCTGATACCCCCTCCTCAACAAGAGGTGTATATCTTTTCTTCTCTCCATATGACCCCTCCTCCACTTGAGGTGGTGAATTCTCCTCTTCACAAATCTGTTGTAGATGACTTCTCCCACAATTCCAAGAACCTTGAAATAATCACACCTCTTCAAAATTCATGAATTAATCTCATACATACATTATTTCATTCATTGAACCACTCTCGTTCATTTTCACATTCATTGAACTACACTTTCAACAAATCTAGCAATTTGTCCATTCAATGTATCCATCATTTGGAAATTATGATTGTTTTCCCAACAATCCTTCCCTCAATTAGAGTTTCCAAATCTCCACTTCTAGTGTGATTCATCGTCCCTAGTGCTCTGCTTAAGCAGCTATCCTTCACTTAAGAGTACTTGGTGGTGACATTACTTGTACTTGTATCTCCGTTAATATCCATCAACGGGACACGCCGCTTGACCTCCACTGCCAAGAAGACTTTCGACACAAGGATCCCACACAAATTCACCACCTTTGCCTCTGCGCTTCAATACTCGTCTGAACTTGATCACAACCATCTACTCTAGCACACCACACTACTGCTCTTCCTCCCATGGTCAAAACCACAACTCAGATACTGTTGGGGAAAAATTCCTTGCACACACAAGCTGATGAGAATGGAGGTGCATCTAGATTCAATCATGGTTCATTATTGCATCACAAACAACAATCAACACAAAATTAGATTAGCAAGAAGCACACAAAAATGGAGAGGGAGAAGAAGAATGAGAAGATGTCACTTCTAGCCTAAGCAAGAAGATAAATCCATAGGGGAACCGTTACAATGAAATTGGGATCCATTGATAAGGTCATCAAAATTCCAAAGCTCTCAAGTTAACGCTCACAAGAGAGAATACTTTTCAAAAAATATCAATTTCATTCAATGATCAAAAGTTTTTTACAAAAGACCTCAGGTAGGTATTTATATTACTCCTAAAAATGATTGATTCTAAAACTCTACACTACTATGAGGACTACAATCTAAATTTAGGATTAGTACATAGACTTATTACTATCTTATGTAGGGACCAATGCAAAAGTTATGTAAGGTATGAGGCAATGCTACGTTGTCAATGTTTGTGATGTTGTTTGTTACATAAGTTGGACTGAAGTAACGATAGGGATTGAAATACTATAAAAGGAAAAGTATAATAAGTAAAATCAAGATTTTTAAAGTGTAGAGATTAAAATCTAAATATATAAAGTGTAGAGATTAAAAATATATTTAATCTACCAATAAAGCTAGACATAATTGATTAATATTTGAGTTTTTTTTTTGTTATTTAATAATTGAGTTCTTTAAACATATTGAGAGATATCATAACTATGTACAAGGAAAAAATAACTTTAAAGATACTTCTCGAGAAAAAAAAAATGTATTTAATCCAAGAAAATATGTCTTTTGACATATATTTTTTTGGAGAAAAAACTTTCGAATTCATTAAAGGGAAAAATAATAAAAAGTCAAAACAGAATCGCGCAGGGGACACGAATGCATGGCGGGTGTCGAGCTGTGAGGGCAGATTTTGATATTGCCCTTTTTCTCCCTTTTTTTTTTTAATTAAAAATTAAAAAAAAAAAAACTATAATCAATAACCATAAATGCAAAATCGTTCTTGTTTCATTTCATTTTGATTATTTCAGTGAGCGAGGTCACACACTGCTTCTGACAAGAGCAAGCGAGTGATTCAAGAAACATGGGGTTAGAATCCGTTGGAGATTTAGCAATTCATTTGATTTTTCAGAAATTAGAAGCCGAAGACATTGCGAGAGTTGCCTGTGTGAGCAAGAGGTTCAGGTCTTACGCTTCCGATGACTCTCTCTGGATCAAAATCTGCTTCCTTGATCTTTCTCTGACTCAACCTCTCGATCATCTCGGAAATCCTCTCCCTTCCTTTAAGGTCTCTTTCAATCTCTCATAACCCTACATTTTTTCTGTTTATTTTGCCATTTTGTGTTTTGGGAGGATAATTATGTGGAAAAGGAAAAAAAAAACCCTTATTTGCTGATTTGATAACAAAGTTGCTGGTTGTTTTTGGGGTCAATTTAGGGGTGTCTTGTAATAAAGGTGTCAACTTTGTTTTGTTCGTGCATCTCTTAAGGTCAAGAATAAGATGGGTCATGCTAGTTGCTCCTTTTCTCTCTTGTGTGCTGAATTTGATGGGATGGGTAGCACCCAACTAGTTTAATGCGTTGACTGGGTCCAATTATCAAAAAGGCAGCTGTTTCCCTGTTGAAAAGTCTATTTAAGTTGTTTTAGCTTATGTTATGTTTGAATTTCTAATGATTGATAGAATGCAAGGGATTGGGATGGGGACTGGATGAAATTAGGGTTTTAAATTATGGTTGCAGTGAGATGTGGGCATGCGGCTAAATGCGGTCTACTCCCGCCGTTGCTTGCCACAAGCATAGTGTGATGCGGTTGTGGTAATGGCAAAAACAGCTTACTGCAATATTGAATCAAATTACCATGCCATTATTTGGATATATTTTTGTAGAGTGAGCTTAAATTTCAGTTTCTTTAGGAAGTGAATAGAATGGCAAGGGCTATACTCAGAGCTTTATTAGAATGGTTCCATCTCATACCAGGGGGCATGGAATTATGAGCGTTGTGTGAAATGAGGTGGAATTGATTGCATCATGTTGCATTCCATTCTTTCCAAATTTAAGAAATCCATGAAGTAGTTTATGTTGGCATTCCAATACATTATCCTCCATTCCATTGTTTTCCACCAATTCAAAAATTGTTTTCTGTGTTTTTCTTGGCATTGCCTGTGAAGATATCTTTGACTCTCCAATATGCCTGTTGATGAACCTGCTAAATTTATGGTTATAATGCGGCATTTCTTTGTTATTGAAATGAGAAACTTGTTGACGATATGATAATGCACATCTATATAAAATCTTGATACAGCTAGATTTCAGCCTATCTCTGTGTTATACAGGCAACATATGTAGCATGGAGACAAGCTTTTGTTATGTACCCTTGGTCTCTTGTCAAGCGTGTAAAAAGTTGCTGGGACAGATTAGAGTCCTGGCTGAGCAAAAATTTTCCAGAAGCTCGGGCCACTCTTTGTAAAGGTGCATCAGAAGCCGAGATTCAAGAGCTGGAGAATGTCTTAAAGGTGAACTTGCCCCTTCCTACAAGGGTCCTTTACCGCCTTCATAATGGGCAAGAAGTTGTTAAAGCAGATCTAACAACTGATGATGTATTTGGCAGTACTTTGGGCCTAATTGGTGGCTACTCCTTCTATAATCATTTGGTGAATGTTTATCTATTACCTATAATACAGGTAATCCAAGAAACTCGGAAAATTACCCGTCGCTTAGGTTTTTTAAGAAGATCCAATTATGTTGTCATGGCTGCTTCATCCACATACGTCGAAAAGTTGTATTTCCTCAACTGTACCAATGGTCAACTATATGTTGGAACCAAGAGTCTTTTTAGAGATAACATGATCCTTTTTAGCGATGAAGACATGATCCCTTGTGTACCTCGTGATCATATTAATTTAGGTCTTGAGTTGGATGGTGAGCAGCAACAGGATGCCATGCTACTGTGGTTAGAAGAACATGGTCGCCGTTTAGAATCTGGTTTTATCAAGCTTCGTGACGATGAATTTGGCAGAAGCATCAATCTTTTCCCAGAAGAAACCCCTTTTTGTTCAATAGCAGTTACCAACGGTGTTAAGGTAGGAATATATATTGTCAAATTGTTTAAACATCAGCTTGTCATATGCCCTCTTGCAATTTTAATTATATTCACATGGAAGTTTCTGAAATCTGCAGTCAAAGAGCAATTTTTTTTTACTGTTATGCATTGAGGGAAGAGAACAGTTGTTGGTGACTTTTTCTCATTGGTTGTGACGCGCGGATATTCCAATTCATTTGTCTTTCTCTGATTACTTGATACTTGTTTTAGTGTTGCTTATTTCTTGTTATTCATCATCTCATGGAAGCTTATTAGTTTTGCTCATTTCTTGAGGTTCGCGCTTCTGCGTTGGTTATCCCTGAGTTGTCTGATCTTCAAGATGACATTGAGAAGTACTTCTTTGCTTATTCAATCCGTATGTCCCTTGAACCTCAAGGATGCATCGTCCATGGAATGTCGTTCAACTCTTGCCAGCTCCATTGGAGGCACTGGATCATCCGTGCTTTTGAAACTGTACTATCTGATGTCAATGGAGAAGCTGTTATAGGGAAGGTATAAGTCCTCCTCCCTCCGCGGCTCCGCCCCCTTTCCCTCCAATTTCTGTTTAGTGCATATATTTTTAATACTATGCTGTCTATTAAGTTAACTTGCATTTTAGGCTTCTACACGCTTCACTGTTACCTGTTGGAAGTGCAGCTTAAACTTTGTTTTCATTAGAAAACGAAGGAAACTGTCTTGATATTTTTGAACCCAAGTAAATTTAGTTGAAAAAAGTTGTTGTCAAAACAATGAGTTCATTGAATATGTCTTTGCAGTTCCCAATTTTGAGTCCAGGTCGAAAGGAATTTGTTTATCAGAGTTGCACACCTTTACCAACAGCATTTGGTTCCGTTGAAGGTTCTTTTACCTTTGTGCCTGGCAGGTATGTATTTGTGTTGTTTGTGACAAGTGATTTGGTTTTCTATGGTTTAGTTATGCAATGTGAGAATATGTGAGTTGTGGGTTTGAGAATTTTCCATGATATGTAGAAATCCAACTTTTTTTTTTCCTGAGCAAATCATCTTATTTCACATTTGTCCTCATCTTTCTAAGAATTCTGCTTTAGTCCATGACCTTATACAAATTCATTTATTAGTCCTTATACATTCATATTAGTCGTTGAATGTATTAAAAAAAATGTCATATTAATCCTTGACTTTAACAAAAATCATACATTATTCCAATAAGGGACTAAATTGAAATGACTTTATAAAAAAGTTAGGTCAAAAGAGATGTTTACCCCTTTTTCTTCCCTGATATGACCACTTTAACCATGATTTTATCATTCAAATCTTGTGTGTTTCCATGGATGCCTTTACTTGCAAGCATAAAAATTTGTCAATGAGCTAATGTTTCTTTGTTTTCTATTTTAATTTCAGATTGAGAGACCCAAAAGGAGAACCTTTTCTAGCTACAGTGGAGCGTTTCCCTCTTCAGCTGCCAAACTATCTTTACTGAGTTTGATTGTTATGGATTTATGTGTGTTTATCTGAGATATGGTTTGGATGCATTTTGTTGCTTTTGTTCTTGTTCTTGTTGAGAGCTTTTTATGTTGGTCCTGCACAATTTCCCTGTGTATTTATGTGAGGTGGGATCTATCTATATTGGTGTAAGACTGTTTTTACTCCAGTTAATAATTTCAGGGTGATCAATTCAGCTGTTAAATTATGATTATACATTATCTTGATTATGTGTCATTTTTTTTTCTGTTAAAAACTAATAACAATGAGAAATTAATTAAACAATTTTTTTATATATTTCAAAAATATATTTTGTCTATCTGAGTCTATTAATAAAATATTAAATAATTTTTTTTTTATATCAGTAATAAATTTTATAGATGTAATTCATGCTAGCATTTTCAATTCATGATTGATTTTGTAATGCAGTTATTTAATAGTGTAAAAGTAATTTTGACTTATTTATTTTAGTGTACATCTTTTAACTTATGATTCAAAATTTAATATAAATTGTCAGATAAATTTATTAACTTTACTTAAAAATTAGTACACAATTTCTAAAAAGTTGTTGCAATTTGAAATATCGAAAAAGTATGTAAATTAAATAAGAAATTTCAAAGTGAATAATACATTGTTTTCAGAAAGTTTTAAATAATTTAAGTAATTTAAAAATACCCTGTTTATTTTTATTTCGAAAAATATCATATTCTTTAGAATCTTTAAAAAAACTATTGCAACTTTATAATATTAAAAACTTCAAAGTGAATAATATAAAAATACCATATTCTTAGAGTGATAGTATATGATCTCTAAAAAAAACTGTTGCAATTTTAAAAATACAAAAACCTATATAAATTGAGTTAGAAACTACAAAGTGAATAATGTTATGAATAAGTTATAAAATGGATGTCCACCTTCAAGTTCACCAAGGGATCCTATGCTACAAAGGGATCCTAAGCATTTCTTATAACTCTTAATGTTATTACCCATTATGTGTATTGACTCCTCATTATGTGTATTGTCTCTTAAGGTGTGTGATACATGCCTATAAATAGGACTCTATTGTAATGATGAAAGTGAATGAACAATATTCTCTCTTCCACTCTACTCTTGTCTTTACTTTATTTTATATTCTCTTTAGTTTGTGTTAGTTCACAACACGTTATCAGCACGAAAGCTTTGGTGAAAAGGTATGTTGGGATCTAAAGTAAGAATGGCTTAACTTCTAAACTTTTAATTTCTAGAATCTAACCTTAACTCTCTCTTTCTTCTCAAGCCGGTCCTGACTAGTCTACTGCGCTCCGGCTTTTCTTTTTACTTCTACTTTTTGTCTCTAACATTTATATTCTAGCAAATTTGTTTTATGTTTCTAACTATTTAAAATATGCTATACTTGTCTCCGAACTGGCCGTTAGAATTGCCTCAGTGGAAGACTAATAAAATTGAATGGTAAATTTATGATTAGTTGCTGAATATTTAAATATGTTATTCCAATTATATTTATGTTTGGTTTATTATTCAAATTCTAAATTCTATTAAATGATATTATTTCAATTATTCCATTTAAAATATATTTTGGTTATGAATTTCTTTCAATACTAATTAAAAGTGAAAATATCACTATCGTATTTAATATTTTTTTTTAATACTAAGAATGTCGAATTTTACCAATCTTGAGTTTGTGGCACTTGACATCTCTGGAAAGAATTATTTGTCATGGATACTAGATGCAGAAATTCATCTAGATGCAAAAGGTCTTGGTGACACAATCAAAGAAGGAAACAAAACATCTAGTCAAGATAAAGCTAAAGCCATGATCTTCCTTCGTCACCACCTCCATGAAGGACTCAAAAATGAGTACCTTACTGTGAAAGATCCTTCGGTTCTTTGGAAAAATTTGAAGGAAAGGTATGACCACCAAAAGACCGTAATTCTTCCAACAGCTCGATATGAATGGATGCACTTACGCTTACAAGATTTTAAGAATGTAAGCGATTATAACTCTGCACTATTTAGAATCACTTCTAAATTGCAATTATGCGGAGAAACGGTCACAGAAAGTGATATGTTAGAGAAGACATTCTCTACTTTTCATGCATCCAATGTGCTCTTGCAGCAACAATATCGTGAAAAAGGTTTTAAAAATATTCTGAATTAATTTCTTGCCTTCTTGTTGCTGAACAAAATAATGAGCTATTGATGAAAAATCATGAGTCTCGTCCAACTGGAACTGCTCCATTCCCAGAAGTGAATGTTGCATCACATGGACAAAATAATGGTCGTGGTCGCGGCCGAAATAATGGTCGTGGACGTGGACGTGGTTATGGTCGTGGTAATAATTCTAAATTTTCCCACCAGAAGTGGAAAAATAGTGGAAAGAATGAAAAGCAAAGGGTGTGAAAAGCGAGCATACAAAAAATGTTTGTCATCGTTGTGGTAGCCAAGGCCATTGGGCTCGTCTTTGCCGTACACCAAAGTATCTTATTGATCTATATCAAGAGTCCCTTAAAAATAAAGGGAAAGGAATAGAGACTAATTTTGCTGGTATAGATGATGATGATTTTGATGATGATCAAATGGATGTTACTCACTTGGAAATTGGTGATTTCTTTGCTCATCCAGAAGGAAAAATTGACCATCTTATTGGAGATGGAAGTGTCCAAAAATAAAATGCTTTTATTTTCATGTTAGTGAATTTTTATGTATTTCCAGTTTTTTTTTAATTTTTCTTTGATGTATTTCTCAATTTCTATGGAAGCAATAAAGTTTTGGGTTTTAATTTCAGTTTATTATTTATTGTTATTTTTAGTCGTGTTCACTCGTTAATTCAATCTTATTTTATTTTATGAAGAATGAGTGACCGCATCCATAATGGAGATATATGTCTTGCAGACAGCGCAACAACGCATAATATTCTTAAAAATAAGAAGTATTTTTATAATTTAATGATGCAAGACGCCAATGTTAGTACTATATCTGGTAGGGCAAATATAATTCAAGGCTCCGAAAGAGCTAATATTTTGTTACCTGGAGGAACAAAATTGCACATTGAGAGTGCCTTATATTCTCCAAAGTCTCAAAGAAATCTATTGAGTTTTAAGGATATTCGCAAAAATGGATATCATATTGAGACAACAAATGAAGGAAATATTGAGTGTCTTTACATCACTCAGAACATTTCAAATAAGAAATGTATATTGGAAAAATTACCTTCATTTTCCTCCGGTTTGCACTACACAATAAGTACAATAGAAACAAATGCTATAGTAAACCAGAAGTTTACGGAAAAAAGTGCATTTGTTACTTGGCATGAACGATTAGGCCATCCTGGATCAATTATGATGCAAAAAATAATTAAAAACTCCTGTGGGGACAATTTGAAGAGCCAGCAGATTCTTCAATCGAATAATTTCCTATGTGCTGCTTGTTCTCAAGGAAAATTAATTAGTCGACCATCACCTACAAAAATTGGAAGTGAATCTCTCAAATTTTTAGAACGCATTCAAGGTGATATTTGTGGACCTATACATCCATCATGTGGACCATTTAGATACTTTTTGGTTTTGATTGATGCGTCAACTAGATGGTCACATTTTGCTTATTGTCCACTCGCAACCAGGCGTTTGCGAGATTACTAGCTCAACTAATTCGTTTGTGAGCACATTTTTCTGATTATCCAATTAAGAAAATTCGCCTTGATAATGCTGGTGAATTTACATCTCAAGCTTTCAATGACTATTGTATGTCAATTGGAATTGATGTTGAACATCCTGTAGCACATGTTCATACTCAAAATGGGCTTGCAGAATCATTCATCAAGCGTCTAAAATTAATTGCAAGATCATTGCTAATGAGATCAAAACTTCCCATTTCTGCTTGGGGACATGCAATCTTGCATGCAGCAGCACTTGTTCGCATCAGGCCTACAAGTTATCATGAGTACTCCCTTTTACAATTGGTTGTTGGTCAGGAACCAAATATTTCCCATCTAAGAATATTTGGAAGTGCAGTATATGTTCCAATTGCTCCACCACAACGCACAAAGATGGGTCCTCAAAAGAGGTTGGGAATATATATTGATTTATTCACTCAAAAGATAATTCATTTGCAAAGTTTGGCTAACAAATTACCAAATGCATTTACTGACTCAAAAGGAGTAACTAAATCATATGTGCCAGCTGCTAATACTCCAATAAAGATTGATGTCCCTGTTGGGCAATCTAAAGTTGCAAATGAGTCTGAAGCCAAAATGAAACGTGGCAGACCTATTGGTTCCAAAGATAAAAATCCTCGGAAAAGAAAAAGAAATAAGAAAGTAGATGGTCGAATTGAGGACATAGAGGTTCCTGAAGAATCCTCGGACATAATTGATATTTCAATTTCAAAAGAAACTCAAGTACTTGAAATTATTGAAAATACTGAGATCTCAATAAATTATGTCATGGATGGAATACAATGGAATCGACATGAAATTGAAGTCGATGATATTTTTGCATTCAAAATAGCGCTTGACTCAATAAATGATGATGAGGATCAAGAACCGAAATCTGTTAAAGAATGTGCACAAAGAAATGATTGGCCAAAGTGGAAAGATGCCATGAAAGCAGAACTGAACTCGCTTGAAAAACGCGAGTTTTTGGTCCCGTGGTACGCACACCCGAAGGCGTAAAGCCGGTTGGATACAAATGGGATCCTAAGCATTTCTTATAACTCCTAATGTTATTACCCATTATGTGTATTGACTCCTCATTATGTGTATTGTCTCCTAAGGTGTGTGATACATGCCTATAAATAGGACTCTATTGTAATGATGAAAGTGAATGAACAATATTCTCTCTTCCTCTCTACTCTTGTCTTCTCTTTATTTTATTTTATATTCTCTTTAGTTTGTGTTAGTTCACAACATAGTTCACAACAAATAAGTCATTATTTCAAAAAGGCTTCCAAAAGTTTAGTTAATTTAAAAATCAATTTTTCTTTTTTCTTTGAAAAAACACATTCAAGTGTATAGTACACGATCTAAAAAAATGGTTGTAATTTAAAAATATAAAACATTTTGTAAATTTAGTTAGAAACTTGAAAGCATAAAATCATTTAAGTAATTTAAAAACACCCAATCCATTTTTATTTTGAAAAACAACATATTCTTCAAGTGTATTCTACATGATCTCTAAAAAAATAGTTACAACTTTGAAAATATTAAAATTATGTGAACTTAGTTGGAAACTCCAAAGTGAATAAAATACCCTATTATTCAGGTATATATAGAGCATGATCTCTAATTTATTTATTTTTTACAATTTTAAAAATACAAAAATTATGTAAATTGAGCTAGAAACTTCAAATAATTTAGGTAATTTAAAAACCGCGTTTTCATTTTTATTTTGAAAAACATTATATTCTTCAGGTGTATAGTACACGATTTATCAAAAAAATTGTTGCAATTTAAAAAATATAAAAAATTATTTAAATAAGCTATAAACTTTGAGGTGAATAAGACATGGTTATCAAAAAGATTCCAATAATTTAGGTAATTTAAAAATCACGGTCTCATTTTTATTTTGAAAAAAAACCATATTTTCAAATGTATAGTACACAATCTCTAAAAAACGGTTGTAATTTTAAAAATATAAAAATTTAGGTAATTTAAAATGATTAATAATTATTTTTAGAAAGCTTCAAATAATTTAGGTAATTTAAAAATCATATTTTCTTTTTGGTTTCAAAAAACATCATATTTTTCAAGTATATAATACATGATCTCTACAACTTTAAAAATATTAAAAATTATGTAAATTAAGTTAGAAATTTCAAAGTAAATAATACATTACTTTTAAAATGTTTCAAATAATTTATTCAATTTTAAAATTTTGTTTTGATTTTATTTCGTTAAATACCCTATAACTCAAGTGATATGATAGTACACGATCTCTAAAAAAATATTATTGTAATTTTCATAATAACAAACTTATGTAAATTGAGCTAGAAACTTCAAAGTGAATAAGATATTATTTTCAAATAGGTTCAAAAAGTTTTGTTAATTTAAAAATCGAGTTTTCATTTTTAATTCGAAAAACACCATATTTTTCAAGTGCATAGTACACAAACTCTAAAAAAAATATTGTAATTTAAAAATATGAAAAGTTATGTAATTTTAGTTGGAAAAAATGAATAATATATTGCTTTCAGAAAGCTTAAAAAACATTACGTTTTTTGAAAATAATCTATTCATTTTTATTTTGAAAAATATACTATTGTTGAAGTGTATAGAACACGATCTCTAAAAAAACTGTTGCAATTTAAAAATATACAAATTATGTTAATTGACCTAGAAACTACAAAGCGGATAATAAATTATTTGAAAACAGTTTCAAATAATTTAGATAATTTAAAATCACGTTTTCATTTTTATTTCAAAAACATTATATTTTTCAAGTGTATAATACAATATCTCTAAAAAATTGTTGCAATTTAAAATATCTAAAAAAAATTAAGTAAATTTAGCTAGAAACTTCAAAGCAAATAATACATTGCTTTCAAAAAACTTCAAATAATTTACGTATTTTAAAAAACCCTATCCATTTTTATTTCGAAAAGGACCTTATTTTTCTAGTTTACAATACATATTCTCTAAAAAATTGTTGCAAATTAAAAAATATTAAAAATTATTTAAATTTAGTCCGAACTTTCAAAACGAATAATATATTTTTTTTCACACAGCTTCAAATAATTTAGGTAATATAAAAATTATGTTTTCATTTTTATTTAAAAAAAGACCATATTCTTCAAATGTATATAGTATACGATCTCTAAAATAAATTTTTATAAATTGTACTAGAAACTTCAAAGTGAATAAGACATTATTTTCACAAAGTTTCAAATAATTTAGATAATTTAAAAATTGTGTTTTCATTTTTATTTCCAAAAACATCATGTTCTTCAAATTTATAGTACATAATCGTGATACAAAAATATTGAAATTTTAAAAATATAAAGAAAAAATAAAATAAACTAGAAACTTCAATATAATCAATACATTATATTCACAAAGCTTAAAATAATTTAGGTAATTTAAAAATTATATTTTTTTTTAATTTTGAAAGACACCTTATTCTTCAAGTGTATAATACAAGATCCGCAAAAGAAACTGTTGCAACTTTAAAAATATTAAAAATTATATAAATTTAGTTAGAAACTTCAAAGTGAATAATACATTATTTTTAGAAAGCTTCAAATAATTTAGTCAATTTCAAAATCGCATTTTGATTTTTATTTTGAAAAACACCATATTCTTCAATTAATAGTATATGATCTCTAAAAAAACTGTTACAATTTTAAAAATATAAAAATTTATATAAACTGAGCTAGAAACTTCAAAGTGACTAAGACATTTTTTTCAAAAAGGTTCAAAAAATTTAGTTAATTTAAAAATAGCGTTTTCATTGTTATTTCGAAAAACACCATATTCTTTAAGTGCATAATACACGATCTCAAAAAAACTATTGTAATTTAAAAATATAACAAATTATGTAAATTGAGTTAGAAAATTAAAAGTGAATAATACATTGTTTTTAAAAAGCTTTAAATAATTTAAGTAACATATAAACCAAATTTTTATTTTTATTTTGAAAAATACTATATTCTTCATGTGTATAGTACATGATCTATAACAAAAACTGTTGTATTTTTAAAAATATAAAATATTATTTAAAATGAGCTATAAACTTCAAAATGAATAAGACATTGTTATAAAAAAACTTTAAATAATTTAGGTAATTTAAAAATCGTGTTTTCATTTTTATTTAGAAAAACACCAAATTCTTAAATTGTAAGTACACGGACTCTAAAAAAACTGTTGTAATTTTAAAAGTATAATATTGAATTCTAACATGTACAATGTTGCACAAGATAAAAAAAACTATAGGTGGAAGGTTTTTATGGAAAAAACCAAAATTTTAATGGAACTATGTGTAACATACCAAAAATGTTGTGTTTTCTTTCCTTTTTTATTTCTGAATGCAATATTGCACATGTTAAAAAAATTCATATAAAAATTTATACAAATTTAGTTAGAAACTTCAAAATTATTAATACATTTAATAAAGCTTCAAATAATTTAGGTAATTTAAAAATAAGATTTTCTTTTTATTTCGAAAAACACCTTATGTATAGTACATGATTTTCTAAAAAAATTGTTACAACTTTAACGATATTAAAAATGATGTAAATTTAGTTAAAAACTTCAAAGTGAATAATACATTGTTTTTAGAAAGCTTCAAATAATTTAGTCAATTTCAAAATTGCATTTTGATTTTTATTTTGTAAAACACCCTATTAATTCTTCAAGTGATAGTACATGACCTGTAAAAACCTATTGTGATTATAAAAATATAAATTTATGTAAATTGAGCTAGAAACTTCAAATGGAATAAGACGTTACTTTAAAAAAGGTTCAAAAATTTAGTTAATTGCGTTTTCATTTTTATTTCGAAAAACACCAAATTCTTTAAGTGTATAGTACACGAATACACGATCTCTAAAATAACTGTTGTAATTTAAAAATATAAAAAAATATGTAAATTAAGTTAAAAACTTGATAGTGAATAATACATTATTTTCAGAAAGCTTAAAAAATATTAGGTATTTTAAAAACACTATTCATTTTTATTTTGAAAAATACGGTATTCTTCAAGTGTATAGTACATGATCTCTAAAAAAACTGTAGCAATTTCAACAATATGAAAAATTATGTGAATTGAGCTAGAAACTTTAAAGTGAATAAAACATTATTTTTAAAAAGTTTCAAATCATTTAGGCAATTTAAAAATTACATTTTCATTTTTATTTGAAAAATATCATATTTTTCAAGTGTATAGTACACGATGTCTAAAATATAGTTGCAATTTAAAATATCTAAAAAAAATATGTAAATTGAGTAAGAAACTTTAAAGAAAATAACACATTATATAAAGAAAGCTTCAAATAGTTTATGTAATTTACAAAAAACAATCCATTTTTATTTCGAAAAACACCATATTTTTCAAGTGCTATAATCTCTAAAAAAAATTGTTGCAAATTTACAAATATTAAAAATTATGTAAATTTAGTTAGAAACTTAAAAATGATTAATATATTATTTTCACAAAGCTTCAAATAATTAAGGTAATTTAAAAATATTTTTTCCATTTTTATTTCGAAAGACACCCTATTCTTCAATTGTATATAATATACGATCTCTAAAAAATTGTTGCAATTTTAAAGTTATAAAAAATTTATGTAAACTGAACAATAAATTTCAAAATGCTTCAATTAATTTAGATAATTTAAAAATTGCATTTTCATTTTTATTTTGAAAGACATCATATTTTTCTAGTTTATAGTACAAGATCGCGATAAAACACTGTTGCATTTTAAAAAATACAAAAAATTATATAAAATGAGCTAGAAATTTTAAAGTTATTAAGACATTATTTACAAACAACTTCAAACAATTTAGGTACTTAAAATATCATGTTTTCATTTTTATTTCGATGAACACCATACTATTTAAGTATATAGTGTATAATCTCTAAAAAAACTGTTGCAATTTTAAAGATATAAAATATTATATAAATTTAGTTAGAAACTTCAAAATAATTAATACATTATTGTTAGAAAGCATCAAATAATTTAGGTAATTTAAAAATCATGTTATCTTTTTTATTTTGAAAAACACTTTATTCTTCTTCAAGTATATAGTACATTATTTCTAAAAAACTGTTGTATCTTTAAGGGCCCGTTTGATGACCAGGATAATGAGCTCAGGATAGAATAACTTATCATATCGAGTTACTATCTGTATGAGCCAGCAAGATATGATAAGCTTATCCCGTTAGCTTATCCTATCATATTCTCTAGTACAAAAAGTTATCCTAAGGGGGGAATTGGGTTAAAGGTCAACGGGAAAGGATAAGAATTTTTTTTTTCTACCTTACTCTTGCTTATAATACATATTCTTAAATGAACATTTATTTTTATAATAAAAAATAAAACTAAAATAAAAATAAAAATAAATAATAATAATTATTATAAATATTGATAATAATAAAAATTTTAATAATAATAATAGTAATAAAAAAATAATGAAAATGAATAATAATAATAATAATAGTAATAAAAATAATATGTAAAAATAATAAATCATATTAATAGTAATTATAATAAAAATAAATAATAATAATAGATATCAATATAAATAATTAAAATAAAAATAGTAATAAAAATAAATAAAAATAAAAAATAAAAAATAATAATAAAATTAAATAATAGTAATAATAGTACTAAAAATAAATAACTATAATAGTAATAAAAATAATTAATAATAATAGTGTTAATATTAAAAGGAAATAATAATAATAATAATAATAATAATAATAATAATAATAATAATAATAATAGTAGTAATAATAATAATAGTATCTATTCACATATTCTCATAGACACACCAAACACGGGATATGATAAGAGTTTATCAAGGCTTATCCAGCTCTTATCATATCATGTTGTTGGCTCTGTTTGGTAAAACTAGCTTATAGCTTATAACTTATGGCTTATAGCTCGTAGCTTATAGCTTATAGCTTATGACTTGTGACTTATAATTGAGTAGAGGTGTTTGGTAAAATTAGCTTATTAGGTAGCTTATATTTGTTAAATAACTTAAAATGACAAGTAATAATTATATGTAATAAATTATTTGATAGAGTAAACATGTAATAAATTACTAGAGGGTAAAATAAGAAAGAATTATTGAAAGCTACTTTTCATAAGCTATAAGCTACTTGAAGTAGCTTTTCATAAGCTAGCTTATGAAAGCTAGCTAGCTTATAAAAGCTAGCTTATAGCTTATATAAGCTATAAGCTAGTTGTTACCAAACACATCTACTTACTCATAAGCTATAAGCTATAAGTTCCTAAATAAGCTATAAGCTAGTTGTGCCAAACACACGCGTTATCCAACTCTCTTATCATACCCTGTCTTATCATATTCTGTCCACCAAACGAGCCCTAAAAATATAAAAAATTATAAATTGAGCTAAAAGCTTTAAAGAAAATAAGTTATGTTTTTTCAAAAAGCTTCTAATAATTTAGGTATTTTAAAAACACCCAATTCATTTTTATTTTTTTTAAAAAAATCCTATTCTTCACGTCTATAGCACAGGATCTCTAAAAAAACTATTATAATTTTAAAACTATAAAAAGTTATGTAAATTGAGGTAGAAACTTTAAAGTGAATAATACATTTGTTTTAAGAAAACTTCAAATAATTTAGGTAATTTAAAAACGCTCTATTCATTTATATTTCGAAAACATCACATTCTTCAAGTGTACACTACAAGATTTTTAAAACACTGTGGCAATTTTAAAAATATTATAAATTAGATAAAATGAGTTAGAAACTACAAAGTGAATAATACATTCTTTTTAAGAAAGCTTCAAATAATTTAGATAATTTGAAAACACCATATTTATTCATATTTCAAAAAACATCATATTCTTCAAATAATGGTACACAATCTGTAAAAAAACTATTGTAATTTTAAACATATAAAGATTATTTAAATTGAGCTAGAAACTCCTAAGTGAATAAGATGTTGTTTTAAAAAACTTCAAATAATTTAGGTAATTTAAAAATCACGTGTTCACTTTTATTTCAAAAAACATTGTATTCTTCAAGTGTAGTACATGATCTCTAAAAAACTATTGCAATTTAAAAAATATAAAAAATATATAAATTGAGTAAAAATATTTAAAGCGAATATTACATTATTTTCAGATAGCTTCAAATAATTTAGGTAATTTAAAAACACTCAATTCATTTTTTTAA
Organism: Cyamopsis tetragonoloba; assembly: GCA_037177725.1. NCBI lineage: Eukaryota > Viridiplantae > Streptophyta > Magnoliopsida > Fabales > Fabaceae > Cyamopsis > Cyamopsis tetragonoloba. The sequence goes on along the minus strand of CM074122.1, from coordinate 47,076,800 downwards.
AAAAAATATTTTTCAAGTGTACATTACACAATCTCAAAAAAAAATGTTGTAGTTTAACAAATATGAAAAATCATTTAAATTGAACTATAAACTTCAAAGTTAATACGGCATTATTTTTAAAAAACTTAAAATAATTTAGGTAATTTAAAAAATGCATTTTTTATTTTTATTTGAAAAACACTCTATTCTTCAAATGATGGTACACGATCTTTAAAATATTGTTGCAATTTTAAAAATATACAAAATTGTTTAAATTGAGGTAGAAACTTTAAAGTGAACAATACATTATTTTCATAAAGTTTCAAATAATTTGTAATTGAAAAACATCATATTCATTTTTATTTCAAAAACATCATATTCTTCAAGTGTAGAGATAGTATACAATCTTTAAAAAACTATTGCAATTTTAAAATTATGAAAAATTTTGTAAATTGAGCTAGAAACTTCTAAGTGAATAAGAAATTGTTTCCAAAAAGTTTCTAATAATTTAGCTATATTAATAATTGTTTTTTTATTTTTATTCGAAAAATACCCTATTTTTCTAGTTACTAGATTTCTAAATAAACTATTGTAATTTTAAAAATGTAAAAAGTTATGTAAATTGTGGTAGAAATTTCAAAGTAAATAATATATTGATTTAGAAAGCTTCCGATAGTTTAGGTAATTTAAAAGCACGATATTCATTTTTTTCTCGAAAAACATCATATTCTTCAAGTGTATAGTACATGATCTTCAAAAAATTATTACAATTTTAAAAAATAAAAAATTAAGTCAATTAAATTAAAAACTTTAAAGTGAATAATACATTATTTTTAAAAACCTCAAATAATTCAGATAATTTTATAATATAGCACCCTAATCCGGACTATACTAATCATATATATATATATATATATATATAATCCACACCATAACTATACGAATTATCACATCATAATTTATTAACTCAAACATAGCATCATATGAATATTAAGTCAAATCATCATCCTCAATTCACAACATTCAGTTTAGGGTTTAGAAAACCTTTAGGCAAGTCCACTGGGAGCATGGAAATCAAAGCCATTCAATTCAAACAAGAAAACATCAGGTGCAAACAGGAGACTTCGCGCCCAAGCGACAGCCCCTGTGGCTTAAGCGCCAGCCAGCCTACCAGCAAAATTCTGATGTTATGTGGCCCTATGGCTTAAGCGAGACAGATTGGCGCCATATCCCGACAAAATATTCAACTCATGACTTTCCTTCCCACATGCATGAAGTTTAAGAACCCAATTTCTCACTCTATCAATCAATCAATTTTTAACCTAGTGGGATTTTAAGGATTTGGGGTTACCTTCTTCAAAACACTTCTTTTACTCCAACTCCTTGATCTCCTTGAATTCTAGTCTCTAATGCACCTTTGTCCCTTCCTTACCCTTGCTCCTTAGTTCCTTGAGATCCTAATCTCCTTCCACACCCAAAATGAGAAGAATGAGCTTGATGGGGAAAGGGGCTTTGCATGTGGAATTCATGAGCCATTTGAGATGAATTTCTTAGAGGAATGAATGGATTGGAATAAGGTGATGTTGCATGTGTGAGCTAGGAGGCTTAGAAATTTCAGAAATGGAGAGGGCTATAAAGTGGTATATATAGAGGCGCATGCAAGAGGAGGAATGAAGCTAAGGGATGAGAGTGAAAGCCCTTGCCCTTAGTGACTTTGTGCTTGGAGAAAAAGACAATGTGATGATTCTTGGAGATCTTTAGAAATGAGAATGGTATGGAGGAGTGATGAGTGGCTTTAGTTTTGGGTAGAGGAATATGGAAATGGAAGTTGGTGAGGGTCTTTGGTTCACTTCCATGGAGTGAAGATTTGAATAATCAAAAAGGGGAGTGAGGAAGAGTGAGAGATGGCGTGGGAGAGAAAGGGTGAGGGGTTTCTTGTGTTGTCTCCCTCCCTCATCCCTTTTGACCAAGTCTTTTGTGAAAGTAATGAGTGGCCGGTCCCTCATTTTTCCAAAAATTGTCAAAAGCCCCCTATCCTTCATCACCCATTGAGGGACCAAAATGCAAATTTTCTCTAATTCCACTAATCTCTCAACTTGGGAATGCTAAATTGTAAATGGGTCTTTCCTCTCACTTACTCATTGGTGAAATTAAACTGAAAGTCCCTTAATCTCTTGGTCATTCGAATTAAATAAGTCTTAATGTTGTTAAGAAAGTTCTTAGAGACTAAAATAAATACTAATACTATTTTTAAGTTTTGGGGATGTTACAAAAATACCCTACTATTCCAATGTATTGTATACAATCACTAAAAAAATTATTACAAATTTAAAAATATAAAAAAAAAATATAAATTAAGGTAGAAACTTCGAAGTGAAGAAGATATTATTTACAAAAAGCTTCAAATAATTTAGATAACTTAAAAATTCATTTTTCATTTTTATTTATAAAAAAAAAGACAACATGTTTTTCAAGTGTAGAGTAAACAATTAAAAAAATAAAGCAATTTCATAAATATAAAAAATTATGTAAATTAAGTTAGAAACTTCAAAGTAAATAATATATTGTTTTTAAAAAGTTTCAAATAACTTAGGTAATTTAAAGACAGACTTTTTCATTTTCAGTTTAAAAACACCCTATTATTCAAAGTACACGATCTCTAAAAAACTGTTACAATTTTAAAAATACAAAAAGTTATGCAAATTGAGTTAGAAACTTCAAAGTGAATAATATATTATTTTTAAAAAGCTTCAAATACTTTAGGTAATTTAAAAATATCCAATTCATTTTTAATTAAAAAAACACGATATTCTATAAATATATTATACACATACAATCTCTAAAAAAATTGTTGTAATTTAAAAAATATAAAAGATTATCTAAATTGAGTTAGAAACTTCAAAATGAATAATACATGATTTTCAAAAAGCTTTAAAATTATTTGGGTAATTTTAAAACACCTTATTCATTTTTATTTCGAAAAACACCTTATTCTTATGTTGTAGTGTATAATACATATCTCTAAAAATAATTATTGAAATTTTAAAAATATTTAAAATTATATAAATTGAGTTATAAACTTCAAAGTAAATACTACATTGTTTTTAGAAAGCTTCAAATAATTTAAGTAATTTAAAAATCACGTTTTCAATTTTACTTCGAAAAGCACACTATTCTTGAAGTATATAGTACACAATCTCTAAAAACCTTGTTGCAAGTTTAAAAATATAAAAAATTATCTAAATAGAGTTAGAAACTTCAAAGTGAAAAAGATATTGTTTTAAAGAAGATTTAAATAATTTAGGTAATTTAAAATTCGCTTTTTCATTTTTATTTCGTAAAATAACATTTTTTTAAGTGTATAGTATACGATCTATAATAAACATGTTGCTATTTTAAAAATATTAAAAATTATGTAAAATGATTTATAAAATTCAAAGTAAATATTACGTTATTTTCAGAATGCTTCAAAAAATTTAGCTAATTTAAAAATAATAATTTCTTTTTATTACGAAAAACACTATATTTTTCAATTGTATATAATACATGATCTCTAAAAAACTGTTTTAATTTCAACAATATAAATTTTTTTATAAATTAAGCTAGAAACTTCAAAATGAATAACATATTATTTTTAGATAACTTGAAATAATTTAGGTAATTTAAAAATCAAGTTTTCATTTTCATTTCGAAAAACACCGTATTCTTGAAATGTATATAGTACACAATCTCTAAAAAAACCGATGGAATTTTAAAAGCATAAAAATTTATATAACATGAGATAGAAAGTTCAAAGTGAAAAAGACATTGTTTTCCAAAAGCTTCAAATAACTTAGGAAATTTAAAAACCGCATTTTCATTTTTATTTCGAAAAACATCATATTCTTCATGTGTATAGTGCACGATTCAGAAAGCTTTAAGTAATTTAGGTAATTTTAAGATCATGTTTTCTTTTTTATTTTGAAAGACACCTTGTTCTTCATGTGTATAGAGTGGCGGAGGCTAGTGTTGCAATAGAGTGGTCCTGGCCCCCATTGAGAATTATTTTTATTAGTTCGTATATATAAGTTTTTGTAATGGCCCCCCAAAATTTTTTATAATGGACCCCCCATTGAAAGTTTTTTTTGGGTGTGTACTAAACGTATTTTACAACAAAAACTAATTTCTCTAAAATGTAAAGATCATCAAAATTACTATAATAACATAGATTTGTTTTATATTTTTGAAGATATTATATAATAATATAATATATAATAGCATAAAAATATACCTAAAATAAATTTAGAAGATGTGTTTCAGATTTAGAAAATATTATATAATAATATAATATATAATAGTAATATATAATAGCAAAAACATGCCTAAAATAACTTTTGAAGATATGTTTCAGATTTGAAAATTATTATATAATGTAATATATTATTATTGTTAAAACTTACTTAATTGTTTCACAATTTTCACTTTGTCTCTCAAACGGTAACAAGCCGCCTCTTGCCCTCTTTTCTCTATATGTGAATTTCCGAAATGCTAAAACCAAACCTCTCAAAATTTCCACTTGATATTATTTTGTGCTCTCTAACCTTGGAACATACTAACAAAGTGCGCTTGTAAATCATTGCTCCTTACTCGATATCTACGCCTTGGTAAGTTAATGAGTTTTGATTGCTCTCCTAATTTCCTAATTTGTTTATCGCCTTGAAGTTTCAACATTACAAGAATATTGCACCTTTGTCTCTTTATTGACAGTAAGTTTTGCAATTTTAATATTTTTTAGTTGTAACTTATAAAGTTTGCGTTATTTTTTTAAATTTTCTTTTGTCTTATGTTATTGTTTGAACTAATAAAGTGTTGTGTATTGTTATTAATTAACAACTTGCTCATATTAGTAATGCATTGCGTCTTTCTCATGTTAATTTTTTTTGTGGTTACCGCTTACGTGACTAAAACTATATTGTGATTTTTCAATAATAATGTATTTTATCTATTGTAGCTAGGAGTAAAATGAAAATAATTGATAAGTTTTTTAAAAGGAATACAATTGACGAATTTTTGTAGATAACTTAACTATTTATATGGAAAAAGAAATTAGTCATTGTTTCACTACTGAATCAATTATAGATGAATTCAAATCTAGAAAGCGTTGTTAGGTTCAATTTTCTTTAGTAAAAATTATAAGTTTCTCATCCTTATTTTTAATTTTTACCTCAATTTTATGTTTTATATAATTATTAATTATCATAAATTATTTTAATTATTAACTATTTTTAATATGTTTATTTTATAAAAAAATTAATTTAAATGTTTGGCCCCCCCACAAAAATGGGCTAGCTCCACCCCTGTGTGTATAGCACACAATCTTTAAAAATATAAAAATTATACACACTGTTTTCAAAAAGCTTCAAGTATTTCAGGTATTTTAAAAATCGTATTTTCATTTTTATTTTAAAAAACACCATATTCTTCGAGTGGAGTATACGATCTCTAAAACATTGTTGTAATTTTTTAAAAAAATAATAAATTATGTAAATTGAGTTAGACACTTCAAAGTGAATAATACATTGTTTTCAAAAAGTTTCAAATAATTTTGGTAATTTTAGAACTTTCTTTTCATTTTTACTTCAAAAAGTATTTTATTCTTCAAGTGTGTAGTACATCAACTCTAAAAAAATTGTTGTAATCTTAAAAATTTAAAAATTTATATAAATTGAGTTAAAAACTTCAAAGTGAATAATACAATATTTACACAAAGTTTTAAATAATTTAGATAATTTAAAAATCACTTTTTTAATTTTTATTTCGAAAAACACGTTATTCTTCAAATCTATAGTACAAAATCTCTAAAAAAAATTGTTGTAATTTTAAAAATAATAAAAGTTATATAAATTGAGTTAGAAACTTCAAAGTGAAAAATACATTATTTTCATAGAGCTTCAAATAGTTTAGGTAATTTAAAAAGACCCTATTCATTTTTATTTCGAAAAACATCATATTCTTAATGTCTATATAGTACACAATCTCTAAAAAACTATTTAATTTTTTAAATATTAAAAATTACATAAATTGGTCATAAACTTCCAAGTGAATAATAAATTGTTTTTAAAAAACTTCAAGTAATTTAGGTAATTTAGAAATCGTGTTTTTATTTTTATTTCAAAAGACACATTGTTCTTCACGAGTATAGTACACAATCTCTAAAAAACTTATTGCAATTTTTAAAATATAATAATTATATACATTGTTTTCAAAAAGCTTCAAATATTTCAGGTAATTTAAAAATCGTATTTTAATTTTTATTTAGAAAAACAACATATTCTTCGAGTGGAGTATACAATCTATAAAAAACTTGTTGCAATTTTAAAAATAATAAGAAATTATGTAAATTGAGTTGGAAACTTCAAAGTCAAATATACATTGTTTTCATAAAGCTTAAAATAATTTAGGTAATTTTAAAATACTCAATCATTTTTATTTCAAAAAAAACTTTATTCATTAAGTGTATAGTACATGAACTCCAAAAAAATTGTTGTAATTTAAAAAATTTAAAAAGTTATGTATATTGAGTTAGAAACTTCAAAGTGAATAATGCATTGTTTTCATAAAGCTTTATATAATTTAGAAAAATTGTTACAATTTTAAAAATAATAGTAAAAGATATGTAAATTGAGTTAGAATATTTAAAGTGAATAAGACATTGTTGCCCAAAAGCTACAAATAATTTTGGTAGTTTAAAAATTGCAACTTCATTTTAATTTCGAAAAATATCATATTCTTTAAGTGTATAATGCACTATCTCTAAAACACTGTTGCAATGTTAAAAATTAAAAAAAATATGTAAATTTAGTTAGAAACTTCAAAGAGAAAATTACATTGTTTTCAAAATGATTCCAATAATTTAGGTAATTTAAAAACACCTTATTCATTTTTATTTCGAAAAACACAATATTCTTCAGGTTTATAGTACATGATTTCCTAAAAACTATGGCAATTATAAAAATATTAAAAGTTATGTAAATTGTGTCATAAACTTCAATATGAATAATAAATTGTTTTCGTAAAGCCTCAAGTAATTTAAGTAATTTAAAAAACGTGTTTTCATTTTTATTTTGAAAAATACCTTGTTTGTCTTGTTTATAGTACACGATCTCTAAAAAAAATTATGGCATTTTGAAAATATCAAAAATTACATAAATTGAGCTAGAAACTTCAAAGTAAGTGAATATAGATATGGTTTTCAAAAAGATCCAAATAGTTTAGGTAATTTATGTAATTTAAAAATCATGTTTTTATTTAAATTGTTCTAGTGACTACTAATTGAATATTGAATTATTTTTAGAAAGTTTCAAATAATTTAGATAATTTAAAAATCGTGTTTTCATTTTTTATTTCGAAAATTACCTATTTTTCAAGTGTATAGCACATATTCTCATAAAACATTGTTGAAATTTTAAAAATAAAAAAATTTATGTAGAGTGTGCTAGAAACTTCAAAGTGAATAATACGTTATTTTTAAAAAACTTCAAATAATTAAAGTAATTTGTAAACAAATTTTCATTTTTTTCCCTAAAAACACCCTATTCTTCATGATCTCTAAAAAATTGTTGGAAATTTAAAAAATCTAAAAAATTATGTAAATTAAGTTAGAAACTTCAAAGTGGAAAATACATTGTTTGAGAAACTTCAAATAATTTAGGTAATTGTAAAACATCCTATTCATTTTTATTTCGAAAAGTACTATATTCTTGAAGTCCACGATCTCTAATTATAAAAATAATAAAAGGTTGTGTAAATTGAGCTAGAATAAGATTATTTTTCAAAAGCTTCAAATAATTTTGAAAGTTTAAAATTTTCAATTTCAATTTTATTTCAAAAATATCATATTTTTCAAGTGTATCTATGAAAAATTGTTGTGATTTTAAAAATATAAAAAATAATGTAAATTGAGTTAGAAACTTTAAAGTGAAAAGTACATTATTTTTAAAAATCTTCAAATAATTTAGGTAATTTGAAAACAGTCTATTAACTTTTATTTCAAAAAATACCATATTCTTCAAGTCGTACACGATCTCTAAAACATTGTTGCAATTTAAAGAATAATAAGAATCATGTAAATTTAGTCAGAAACTTTAAAGTGAATAATAAATTATTTTCATAAAGCTTCAAGTAATTTGGGTGATTTAAAAATTGTGTTTTCATTTTTATTTCGAATAACACTCTGTTCTTCATATGTTAGTACACGATCTCTTAAAACACTGTTGTATTTTTTAAAATATATAAATTATAAAAATTGAGCTAGCTAGAACTTCAAAGTGAATAAGACATTATTTTTAAAAAACTTCAAATAATATAGATAATTTAAAAATCGCGTTTTCATTTTTATTTTCAAAAACACTATATTCTTCAAGTAGAGTACACGATCTGTAAAAGAACTGTTATAATTTTAAAAATATTAAAAATTATTTAAATTGTGATAAAATATACTAGGTGAATATTAAATTATTTTCATAAAACTTCAAATAATTTAAAACTGCATTTTCATTTTTATTTCGAAAAACACTAATATTCTTCAAGTATGTAGCACACAATCACTTAAAAAGTTGTTGCAATTATAAAAATAGAAAAAATTATGTAAATTGTGCTAGAAAATTCAAAGTGAATCATACATTATTTTCAAAAACTTCAAATAATTTAAGTAATTTGAAAATTCGTTTTAATTTTTATTTTGAAAAATACTCTATTATTCAAGTGTAATGTATACGATCTCTTAAAAAGTTGTTGCAATTTTAAAATATGAAAAATAATATAAATTGAAAAAAGAAATTTTAAAGTGAATAAAACATTGTTTGAATAAAAATTCAAATAATTTAATGATTTTAAAAACGCGTTTTAAGTTTTATTTCGAAAAATACCTTATTCGTCAAGTGTATAACACTATCTCTTAAAAAGTTGTTACAATTTTTAAAATATAAAAATTAAATAAATTGAGCTAAAAACTCTAAAGTGGTACGTAATTGCAGCAACTTGAAGTTAAACAATTTAAAAATCATTGTACTATACACTTTAAGTTTCTAGGTTAGCTAATGTTTGAAGTTTTGCTAATGTAATTGACCTAGAAACTTTGTATAGTACATTGTTTTCAAAAAACTTCAAACAATTTAAGTAATTTAAAAAAGACGCTTTGATTTTTAAATCAAAACATCATATTTTTCGAGTATATATTACATAATATTTTCTTATAGATTGAAGAATACGTTGTTTAAATAAATATTAATTTTCTTCAATTTAAAAAATATAAAACATTATGTAAATTAACATAGAAACTTAAGTGTATAATACATCGTTTTCAACAAACTTCAAATAGTTTAAATAATTGAAAAAAGACATTTTAATTTTTAAATCAAAACATTTTATTCTTCAGACGTGTACATGATTTTTCTTGTAAATCGAAGAATACATTATTTACCTTAAAATACTATAATCGTGAAAATACTACAAATATATCTCACTAAGTACGTGGTTTACTAAAATAATCATTAACTTAATTTATTAGGATATTATTTGATTGACTTTTTCGTCATTTATAATTTTGCAGTTTTTTTATTGTTACTTTACATAATTTTTATTTAAAAATAGTAAAAAAATTACCTTAAAAAAGCAAATTAACATTAAAAAGAATGAATAAAAAAGCATAATCATGTAAAAGAAGTTTAGATAATTGAAAAGATAGAGACAATATGACAATGAGATAATTAACTCGATAGAGAGATGCCAAGATGCAAATTCACCTTATAAATAATATATTTCCTCATTCTCCACCCACCTCCTTTAATTATAATATGAAATCTCTAGAAGTAATATCTATCAACTTGATTTCTAGAGGACTAAATAATAAATAAATATTCCATACAATTACGTACTAAATAGAGTGTTTACTCAACGATCAAATTATTATTATTATTATCATTTAATAAAACAAAAGCACTATGGCGACCAGAGACCAAAAGTACAATTAAGCCTCAATCAATTTATTATCATTTAATAAAATAAACGCACTTTTGGTCCTTATAGTATGTCAACGGTACAATTTTGATCCAGGTAGCTTCAATTAAGCAATTTTCGTCCCTATAGAATTAAAAATGTGAAAATTGAGTTGAGGTTCAATTTTGATCCAATATTGAACGACCTGTTACTTATGTTTGATTAGTAACGTCAGTAACGAACCTTAACAGATCCTTTGAATTAGACGAAAATTGGACCTCAATCCAATTTTTACAATTTTTTTTTTCTATAAAGATGAAAATGACTCAATTGAAACTACTGTGACCGACATTGCATAATTGACAAACGGAAAGGACCAAAAGTGCCATTAAGCCTAAAATAAAAACATCAATAAAATGCAATCACTGATTAATCAACAATATATAACCGAAGCTCTTCCATTGCTCAGGTTGAGTATTTACAAGCAGAGATCATGAAAAAATAAAACAAACCAGATCATGCAGTGATCATGTCACAGAATCAGCAACATATCAGACCAGGTTCCCAGAATATAGAACTTCAATTCCATAAACTTGGTTACTAGTTTCTATTTTTGTCTATAGTAACCAATTAGGAAATGGAATGATATATCTCAATACAATTCTATCATCCATGAACACAGCAAAAACTAAGGTTTGATCTAACGAGAAAGGAACTTCTTTTCACATCGATTCAAGTCTCAAACTATGCTTTAAAACCCAAAATCATGATGAAATATATCCCTACCAAAATTATGCCAACCATCACATTTACAGACAAACTTTAGTTTTGGGGTGTACAAAACTACAATCCAAGCATGCATTTTATCACGCAAATCAAACAAGGAGCAAAATGCATCGGCGCATTTGCAATGAGCAGTATAACTTCAACAAATCGACAAATGGCATATGCATATGAGCAACATTAATTATCGCATAACTAAAGACGCAAAAGGGAATCGAATACCAATGAAGCTTTGAACAAATTCTGTACTGCAAGAATCAGAATCAGAATCATATATTGTTATCGATATTGAGTGTATCAAGGCAACATCTGATACTGATATATCAGCTTAACATCAAACAAGTTCAACATTTCCATTTGGCAAAGCACTCATCTGCAGTGTTCTGCCATTACCTGAAGCCAAAAACCGCACAGACGGTAAGGAAGGGTCCGTAACGGATTCAATCTCAAGAAAGCTCAGGTCAAGCGCACCAGATTTCTTCAAACTCAAAATGAAGACAAGTACAATCCAACCCAACAAGGAAAGTGCCCAGTAATTGCTCATCCCATGAATCAAACCCCATGCTATAGCATATCCAACAACAATCCCCGATAAATGGCCGAGAAAACTCGCCTGAGGGACAATAATCGAAGTGAAAATAAGCGATTCGAACGGCGCAAAACTGATGGGCAGGGAAAGGAATCCAAACAGATCCAACTTGGAAGAAGGCTGCTTCACGGAAAGAATCGTCATCCATCCAAAAACAACACAGGAATACCCAACAGCCGTCACGCGGCGAAAATACTCAAGCTTGAATCTTTGAATCAACAAATGATACATAGCAAGAACCAGAACTCCTGATAAAACAACCAACACAAGTGTGTACTGCAAATAATACTCAACACCAAGACCTAAGTGACCAAGTTGTTCAACCACACCAAGACTCCAAAGTGCACTCATATTAAAAACAAGATGAATAACACTTATATGTGAAAATGCAGAAGTGATTATCCTCCAATAATGCCCTTCTATGAAAGTTTCATAACTCAGACCCACATGTGAATACCCAATATTTTTCTTCTGTATGTAGAACCAAATCAAACAGCATATTCCTATAACACAACTTGTAGCTGGTTTTTCTAAGATCTCATAAAACAAAGGCTTCCCCATTTTCCCCCAATACCAAAATCCCCTTCTAATACCTCACTCCCCTCTATGATCTTCTTCACTCAATCAATTCCAGAATTAAATCCCCTCTTCAGCAAGAACGGTAACTAATTTCACAATCAAGCAACACAAACTATTCTATTCAATCCAACACCACCAAATTCAAGGGTTTTCCAATTTTTTTTTTCTGGGAAATCTCAGAAATTGTTGCGACCCACCAAGTGAATATTTGGGCAGATTCAGAAATCAATCTCAAGAAGAAAAAAAAGGGATTGCAAAAGAAGAAAAAAGCAGAAAGATTATTGTATCTTTGTCTTCGGGGATTCGATATAGGACACTGAAGAAGTTCAATTATGGGAAATAGTTGAAGGGTTTTAATCAGATTCAATAAGCGAAAATGGGTTTTGTGTGTGAGAGAAGAAGAATTGAAGCTCACCTTGATTGAGGAGCTAGACGATTCCAGTTCTTCGATGGGCAAACGCTTTGTGAAGCATGTGCGTAATTAACTGCATATCATTATCAATTTATGATCTATACCTTCATATAATTTATTGGATAAAATCTATTTTCATTTTTTTAAGTGAGGGTAAAATCTAACATTACAGAATATTTCTTTTTTTAAAGAAAAATTCATAAATACATAACTATACAGTGGAGTTCTCAAATAAGGAGAACTAGTATCTCATGCCCTTAAAAGTGTATGGGCTAAATCACTTTAATTAGTTGAATTATAGACAATATAAAATTATTGATTTTGATTTTTTTACGTATAAATAAAATTGTTTTAATGAAGATATTTTATCATTTTCATCAATTATTTATAATTTGAAATTATTCCTTAATTTCATTTGCAATGTAGTAACATATACTAATTGCCCATGTTAAAAAAATAGGGTCTGTAAACTAACACTAACACGTGACCAATTTTGTTCTAGACTTTTATTAATAGTGATTCCGAGCTTAACATGAATAAAAGAACAATACTAAATTTTTTACTAAATCTTCTTTCAAATTTTTTATCTACTTAATTTTGATAAGTGTTTTCTATTTTCTACTGAGCATTTACTTTTTAAAAAATAGATGACACTTATCAAAATTGAGTGAATAGGAAAATTTAGCATTAGACTGAATAAAAACGTCTTATTAAAAATTGAAAAATGCCTAATGGTACAAAACTTAAGTCACATGGAATTTGTAATTTAATTAGCACCATTAATTGTCAATCCAATACTATGGTTTTTTTGCCATCCATTGTATTGTGCATTAGTGATCACATAGATAGTTTTGAATTCATTGAAATTTGTATTTCCTAGCCTTTTTTGTGCATAGTAGCATCAATCTTTGAAATTTGGTTCTTATTTAAGAATAAAAGGTTTGAAAAATTGACAAAATTTTATTCTTTTTAAAGTATTTTTGAAGAGGTGAGATTAATACGTTTAAACTTTAGGGTACAAACTGCACCATGATGAATGATTGATCTTGAGCTCCAAACTCTTTGATGCTCCAAAAATGGAGGTCTGCCTCCGAGGACTAGGGATGGCAATAAAACCTTGATCTGCAGATACTCGTAGGTAATATGTCACCCGCGATTACCTGTGTGGTGTGGTTAACAATTACCCAATTACTATAATCTGCCCATTCTCTCTTTCTTTTTTGTCTAACATGAACTTGCACTATTCTTTTTTTTGTCAATGATCTGGCCCATTCAAGAAAAATGAATTGCACTCAAAATTTTGGGCATTCGCCTGCAATTGGCACATGATGACTTACCCATGGAAGAAAAAAAACTTCAACCAAAAAAAAAAACTGAAAAAGACTATTGGAAACAAAGTACAAATGGCAAATTTATAAAGAAAAATGATTTATTTAAAATATTTATTAAATTAGGTTTTTTAAAAAAATTATAATATTGGGCCTATTCACTATTTATTTTCGATTTTTTTTTAAAAAAAAACAAAAATCCAGGTGCTACCACGTGTGGCAGCAACTGGTGCCACGTGGCGGCACCTAAATTTTTTAAAAAAAGAAAATTTAAAATAAATAGTAAATAAACTCAATTTAATAATATTTTTCAAATACCCAATTTGATAAATATTTAAAAAAAAAACATTTTTTTAAAAAATTTGCCAAGTACAAACACAAGTTGTCTCAACTAAAGAAGAATTTCTTCACATCAAACTAACTTCAAGATTCACTCAATCTTGGTTGCAACAAAACAACCAACCTCAACACATTCCTTTCCTCTATAGTTTAACCACTAAATTAACCCTATTAAACTAATCAAACCAAACATTTTCCCCCTAATCTATATAAAATCCTTTTGCATTAGCCAAACTTTCTTCACTCCCACATTCATCTTCATACACTTCTTATATATAAATTAAAAATTATCTGAATTTCTAATGCGAAATTCCAAAGTTCGTCCCATAAAATTATCCAACACTACTTCTTCTGATGCAAATTTCATTCACCACACACCAACTTTACAACTTGATCATATGCGTGGCCCTGAATTTTGGTATGCAAGGCGTCAATTTTTGAATAGTTATCATTTCAATTTGGAAAGAAATAATAATAATAATTACAAAAATGGGAGTTTTAAGGATAAGTTGAAGAAATCAATGAAGGAGGTTAATGAAACTGCGTTAGGGGTAGTTTCGGGTATGCGTAATAGAAAATTTGGAATAAGGGTTTATAGGGTTACATTGAATTTACCTAATTCTGTGTTTTTTGTTACCATAAGGTGTTTTATCCCTTGGTTGAACAAAAGGGAATTTGTGTAAATGATTTCGCGGTAGAAAAATGGTGCAGTTATAAAAATCGATTAATCTCAATTGTTTTTATATCTTAATTGAATTGTTGAGATTTAATTTGTCAGTTAAAATTGATTGATTTTAATGACTGCATCATTTTTTAATGCCAGAAAATTCATGTCTCTAAGTGGAGGAATAATGGTCGTTAATTTGTGATTAGAAAAAATAAGTAGCAACCAATAATAGAATATAGAATAAGTTTAGGAGAGTTGTGAAATTATGGTTTATCCATAATACTTGTCCATATTTTTAACAATATATGTGTGTGTCACGATTTGTATAACATTTTAGGATCTGATAACAGTGTTTGTTGGATGATTTTGTAAGATCTTGAATTATACTTTTGCAAGAATTGAAGGTTTAGTGATTTAGTTAATTGTTAGAAAAATACACAATCTATATATTGGTCTAGTAGTTCATTCAAAAGAGATGTTAAATGAGTCCCATTTATTAGCACATACCAAAAACAGTAATATTGACAAAAAAAATTAGGTATAGTTCTTTTGGTGCTTTTGGCATTTTAGAAGTGAAATTAGAGTTTCACTTGGCATCCAACTTTTTTTTTTTCCACTTAAGGATATATCCCATTTAAAAATCAAAGATGTCTTTAACGTGAAGGGATCGCTAGACATTACCTGTCAGTAAAGTCTTTTTTATATGCACGATAATGATTTGAAGATGGTTTTATTTATAGTGCACAAGTAACTTTATAACTATTCATTTATGGTTAAAAAATTAAAAAGTCAACATCGCATTTTAGATGAATGAATAGATTTGTGTCACCTAAACTTCTTTATATTTATGTTGTGTATGGTAAATGACATATTCAAAGATATATCAGTCTAAAAACTCAGTTATTTATTAACTATACCAGACATGGTTAGTTGGACGGTTGGACGGTTGGACCAACCTTTGATAACACTCTAGAAAGGCTTAATTGCACTTTTGGTCCTTTAACTTTTTCAATTGTGCGATTTTAGTCCCTCTACTTTTAATTGTTCGACTTTAGTCCCCTAACTTTTTCAATTGTGCAATTTTAGTCCTCTAACTTTGAATTGCGCAATTTTGAATTTGAAACTTGTCCAATTGCATGATTTTGATTTTTTTGACCATCTCTCGTTAAGAAGCTAATGGTCAACACTATAACACCTATATAATGAGTTTTTATTTGTGCGATTTTTGTTTGAAACTTTTTTAATTGCATGTTTTGATGCTCTTACATACTTTATTTTTTTAGTTTGATTGTCTTAACCGCTAGCTTCTTAACAAAATATTGATTAATTGAGAAAAATTGCACAATTTAAATAAGTTGATGGGACCAAATCACACAAAAGACAAAGTTGGAAGACTAAAATCACATAATTAAAAGTTGAGAAATAAAATCACACAATTTGTAAAAGTGCAGGGATTAATTGTCGAATTTAAAGTTGCGAAATCAAAATTGCAAAAATTGATAAAATTGAAAGAAAGAAAAAAAGCAAATCAATTTATACAATTTCATTTATTAAGTTTTAATTTTTTTTTAGTGGATCAAGGGTATCTCCTAATATAGAGACCTATAAATTATAGACCAATAATTATTCAACTGTGAAATTAATAATTTAACCGTGAATTTATAATCACCAAATAATGATAAACTATGATAAGTTGGTTAAGTTAAATATTAATCTATCATCGTATAATTAATCTAATAATTAATGACATAAAATTGGAGGTATAATTCCTACCCAAAATAAAGAGTATTTAATTCCTTAAGTAATCACCATGTTTAATTGACAATGTTGAAAAACAGTACTAAATCATCCACAATGCTAAAACTCATAATGCTATTAACCACCACAAATTTATTTCAAACGGTTTAACAAAATAAAAAATTATCCAGCGTTGACTTAGTAGTGTAAGGTCTCCTAAATTTATAGGAGGGACGATTTACAGCGGGAGGTCCCATATTCTAATCCCACCTATGCCAAATTTCCGAGGCAAATTTTCAGAGGTAACGCCAGCCACACAGCACGAACAGAATTAGTCTCATCTTAAAGGTGAGAAAATTCGTCGTTATAAAAAAAAATAAAAAATTATCCAAAACAGTAGGAGAACTAACATCAATATTTCAGCGGAAGGGAATAATCTTCAGTAATATATATATTATTTTATTTTAGTTCATAACTTTATAGTTATATGATATTTTGGTCTTTAATTTTATAAAATGATTAAATTAGTCTTTATATTTTGTAAGTCATTAAAGTTTCAAGCATTAAGTGATATTGGCATAATATTTATATAGCATGTTAGTTGACAATGAAATTAAAAGTCTATATAAACACCAAAATAATGTGCTTTCTTAAAAATAAATAATTTATTTTAATCCCTTAATTGAAAAAAAAAACCCAATTTGCAACTCAATGGCTATAAAGTAACGGACTAAAACAAATATTATTTATGTATCTTATATATCAAGCTAAATACATATAAATATATGATTAAATTTGTTAAATTATTTCTTATTAATTTAACTACATATTCGATAAAATCATTTTATACTAATTTAATTATATATTTATAACGGATATACAAAATACACGTGAATAAGCAGTGTACACGAGTCTAAAAATGATAGAGAGCGACCGACAAAAAGCATGAAATAGCGAGACTTGAAAGTCAAAAACGGTAGTTGATCGACACGACCTGTTTTCACTTTCCACAACTAAAATTGGAGTAATTTTTAACATTAAAAGAAAAAACATAATATATTTTTATGGTTTAAAATTTAAATATGTTATTAATTTTTGCATAAAACATATGTTGATAATATAAAAAAAATAAGTGAAACTTGATGTTACATAACTTTATGAATAATTAGTTATAATATGAGTACATGGACTTTACTTTATGTATGGTTTAGTATACAAATTTAGTATGCTTTCGGTCCCTATATGTTTTTCAAATGTGCAATCCTTTACAAAAGTCATATTTTGCAAGGATTTATGTCTGATTTAGTGGTTTTTTTTTAAAATAACAACAATTTTAACCAAGTATAATTACGTAGTAAATTGTATATTTGAAAAGTACATGGAGAAAATGCACAAATTGGAAAACTTCATACTAAAATACACATGAAGTAGGATTAAATTATAATTAACTTTTTTTTTTAAATTCTCATCTTTAATTCTTTTAAAAGTAAGGTATTAATTATTTTTTCTTTTAAAAGAAGTAGGGAATAAAGATTCAAAAATTAGAGTTGAAAACAAGAAAAAAAGTTATAAAAAGTAATTTTTTTTACAATTTTATAGAGACAAAAACATTTCTAAAAAGTCTATAAAACAAAGTACCAACTTCGAAAAGTCAAATTTATAAAAATATTATTCTATTAGCATATTCTATGTATAAAACAAGTAACTATATATTAGCAAAATAACATATTTTTATCTCTTGTAATCACGTAGGACACTTGATTCAGACCTTAAATCAAGGGTGGCACTATTGCTACCACACAAGTTTTCGAACACATTATACGGATACTTTTTTTTTTATTTTTTTTTCTAACCAGATTTTAATTTTTGGACGAAATTGGATTTGAATTTTTAGTTAAAAATGGATTTGAGTTTTCGATTGAAACCGGATTTGAAAATATGGTTTAAACCGGATTTGAAAATATAGTTTAAACTGGAATTTCGAATTCAGTTACAACACATATCTACATTCATTGTGGTTCAAAAATCCAGCAATTTAGCAATCATTGAAATGCATAAGTAACATGAAAATTAAATGAAAAACTTACCTATTATATACTCAACGGACAAAGATTCTAAAACATCAATGTGATATGGTTGGAAATAAGATTATCATTGTGGGAGTGTAGGCGAAATGGTGTAAAACGAAATATGTTTAGTTAACAATGTTTTATTAAATTTTTCTCCCAGCTGAAAATTCAAATATGATTTAAATCTGAAATTCAAATATGGTTTTCACCCAAAAATTGAATTCCGGTTAGAGGACAAATTTGAAAAAAAGGAATATATGCGTGTGGTGCATTTTGAAAGTGGTGTGGTGGCAATAGTGCCACCCTTGAATTAGTCAAGATCCATGTCAACCTAGAATGGTAAAGGTTGACTTAGACTTGACATTAAAAAATGACTTAACCCTAGTCAACTTGGTCTGGTGACAACACATCAAGGCGATTCAAGATGCATACTAAACTCGCCTCAGTGCTTAGACACCCATGCTATCCTTCTCATGGGAGGCCCTTAAGCAAGAAGCAAGTCTTACTCTTACACTTCAAGGCCTGGGGTGGAATCGAGATAAGCACTTACCCAAACCTGATGCTTATGATTAGAGATCGCAAAGTGTGCTCGGTCCTTTGGGCCTACCTTATATTAGTGACATGGGCTACATAGTTTAAATTCACTAACTAACTTAACCCTTCGCCCCACTTGCTTAACTTGCATCTTTTGTTCACAAAACAAAAAACTTATGAAAACGCCTTTTTTTAATGCAAAAAGGGGCCAAAAGCCCAAAATACAATTTTTTTAATGAAAAACATTATTTTTATGCAAAGAGGGGCTAAAGGCCCAAAATATTTTTTTAACATTTAATTTTGTATGCGAATCTTCACTTGGATTTTTTTTTTTGGTTAAGCAGGCTAGCACATAATCCGCCTAGCCAACTAGCAAATGGGACAGGCTAGAGAATCAATATCATATAACTATGATAGATTGACCTATCACGACACATTTTTGGTGGGCCATAGGCTCTCCAGGTCATGGCTGGCAAGTTAGCCCACTTTTCCACCCTACTTGTGATGATGAGACAACCAAGTCTAGAACACTAGACACATTTTCCTAATACGCTTTATCAACCGTGAACACTCTTTTTATCCTTGAGATGTGCAAGACTTGAGAGACTAGCACTTAAATGTGTCAAATTGGTTGCCGATGAGGAACGATTTTTGTCACAGAGGACGAACAACCCCTTTGTAACATAGTCATGATTACATGACTTGGTATCGAGGGTCCAGAACTAGCTTAATTAGAATCTAGGTCACTCTTGTCTCTAAACCCTCATTCTCAATTCACCAAGGTAAGCAATTTTTTTTTTGTCTCTCCAAGGTAAGAAAATTGAATTCATACTATTACTCTACCAAAATTCACATTGATTTTTGCATTATAATACTTTTTGTAGGGACTCTCCCTCTCCAACTACAATAAGTATCTATAGCTAAGAGACAACCTTCCTAAAGTACACTCCACCTCTAGTTGAGTTAGTTGACCGCTTATCATGTCCTTCCTAAACATATCGATGCATTTTGTAACGCCCCAAATTCTAACTAGTATCATCGGTTAACTAGTCGATAATAATATAGAAACTAGGTGTCTTTGGCGTTGATAAACAGGGTAAAAAAAATTTTTAACCAAAAATAGTGATTTGAGGCGCTACGAATATCTCATTGGTTAACTTGATTATGTTTCACCTCTTAACTACCTCAACTACCTCTCTTTGGAATTTAAGTAAGCTTTCTAGTTTCTTCCCTCAACGAGGCCTTCGTCAAGGTGACCCATTGTCGCTCTACCTCTTTGTTTTGTAAATGGAAAAACTCGACCATAGGATTAATGATGCAATCAATGATAACAGATGGGATTCGGTAAAACTAGTCAGCGAAGGGTCTACTATCTCTCATGTTTTTCGTGCATGATGTTCTTATATTTTCAAAAGTCAAAGTCTCACAAGTGCGCATGATTTATAATGTTTTACATAAGTTTTTGCGATGCTTTTAACCTTAAAATAAATGTTTATAAATCTAGAGGTTTTGCTTCAAAAGGACTATCCACGACTAAGAAAGAGAACTTGACCTAAGTGTCTCAATTTCGGTTTACATCTGATATTGGAAAATACCTCGGTTTTCCAATTTTCAAAGGTCGAGCTAACCAATGTGATTTTAATTTCATCATGGACAAGATCACAACTAGACTTGCATCTTGGAAGAAGAATTTATTAAATAGAGCTGGGCGGGTAACTCTTGCTAAGTCTGTGATTGCTTCAATTCCTACTTACCATATGCAAAATCTTTGGCTTCCTAGGAGCCTGTGCAATGATATTGATGCAATGTGTCGCAACTTTGTTTGAAAGAATAATGTTAATAAAGATATTCACCTTGTTAAATGGGACATAGTCACCAAGCCCAAACCCCAAGGAGGCTAGGCTTAAAACATACTAAGGACCAAAACACAACCATGATTGGTAAACATGTGTGAAAATTTCTCAATGGAGAATAGAAACTCTGGGTGGATCTTTTGCTGAGTATCTATGTAAAGGATGAGCGTTTCTATAGATATCATGCTAAGAATGGGTCTCTATAATGGTGTGCTATTATGAAAGCAAAAGAGGCTCTTTTAGAAGCCTTCAAGTTTAGGGTTTGAAATGGAGAAACATTTTTCTGGTATGGTGAATGGTTACCAAATGACCCCTTTTGTGACAGAGTTTATTTTTTGGATGTCCAAGATTCAACGTTTTGAGAATCAAAGATGTTTGCAAGGAGGATAGATGCCATTTGGAAGAAATTCATACATTTATCTCTAATGAGCTTGTAGCCTCACTCCAACAAACCAAGGTTGGGTTCATGATGATATACCCGATGAGTAAATTTGGCACTTGGAAGTCAACGACTCTTATAGTGTTAGTTCAGCTTATTCCTGATTCACAAGGAACCTTTGTCGGTCGGATATGCAATGGAATTTGATCTAGAGACTTTGAGCTCCTGAGAACATAAAGTTTTTTGTATGGTTAATTTGCCACGATGCTCTTCCTACAAATGCTCCCAGAAAGGCTAGGGGAATGGCCCAATCAAACTTGTGTCCTCTTTGCAAGTAAGAGAAAGAAACCATTGCTCATTGTCTTAAAGATTGCCCCAAGGCCAAGATTTGGACCATGATGGGTTTTTCTTGGAATCATGCTACTTTTGGTCATAGTTCAGCTTGAATCCAAACTAACACGACGAAAAATGAGGGCAACTCTCTGGTTTTCCTAGTTACTATTTGGTGGATCTAGAGGTCTAGGAATTTTCAGGTTTTTAAGTCCCAACAACCTGATAATGTCTTATTCTCCATGAATATTACCTTGCTTTGTAAAACCTTCAATTTTGTTTTTCTTGTTGCGGGCCCTTATCGAGTACAAACAATGTTGATTGGTGGGAGAGTGTGGTGGAGGGCATGCCTATTCTAAATGTCAACGGAAGTTCTATTGGGAACCCAGGTCATGTGGAATTCGGGGGAGTGATTCGAGACTTCAATAGGAATTGGTTAACGGGTTTCTTTGGACACTATGCGATAGCATATAACTTACACGTGGAGCTTCTTGCTATCCTATAGGGATAGAAACTTGCTTCAGGCGTAGATGCTCCTTCAGTAGCTTGTAGATCTAGAGGTCGTATAACTTATCCATTTTCCTCTCAATATTACACATAAATATGCAGGAATTTTAGCTTATATTTCGCAGCTTCTCTCTAAAGAGTGAAATGTTTCTATTGTTTATATTCTCAAATAGAGTAATTTTGTGGCTGATTCGTTGGTTAAGGTTGGAGCAAAATCAAACTTGGCGATAACGATATGGTATTATCCACCCCACAACGTTGATGTTCACTTTCTTGCTGATGCAATAGAAATCAAATTTTTGAGAAAAAAAACTTATGCTGTAAGTAACTATTTTTAAGTTTTCTTTCCTTTTCTTTCTCTTTTATCTATCAATAAAAAGTATAGTACGTACTTGTCTACTCCTCATAAGTGGATCTGTCCCTTAGTAATTGATAATTTCACCGGCAGAGTACCAAAAATTTTCGATGAAATTATTATTATAATTATACTTTTTCTGAACCCAAATATAAATAATTTTTTTTTATCTTAATCTAAAATATTAAAAAATAATGCCATAAAAGATATTTTTAATAATGAAAGGTTTTGTTTTTCTTATTTATGATTGCGGAGAGGGTACCTTAATTACTGAATAGATAACCGTGGCCGTTTGATTCTTATCCACCTAAGTATGAACACACTATGACTCTATTAGGCTTCCCTAGTGTCCATTTTAGAGGGCACACAAGATGCCTCCCAATTTGATGAATGACAGTACTTAGCAACTCAAGTATAGTAGTAGAATTGACAAGGACCACATAATATAATATCTTCAAATATTAGGGGCCCCTACAACTTGTAGGTGGTGCCTCCACAGCCACACGCGTATAAGGGCAGTAACCCCACCGTCCCCTTCCTGATTTTGATACGCAACAACAACTCATCAAAATCTTGAAAATGGTACCATAACAAGATTATGTTGTGATAATGTGTTTTAATCTTAATCTTTTATTTTTTTTATTTTAAAAAAAAATAATAAAATAAAAAACATATTGCTGTTGTTATAATGTTAGATCAAGAACAACAGTCCGGATCCTATAGTTGCATTCACACCTTCACCCAACTCTCTTCACGTCCAGTCACCTCATTTTCTAAACCCCAATCCTCTACTGCGTCTCTAGCAATAGACTCCCTGTGGCTTAGATCTTAACCGTATATCATATGCTGTTTCCTTCTTAACTATCGTGTGAAGATCAATCAACGGCTCGTATTTTGTTGGACGAATTTGCTACAGTACAGGATCCGTACTCTCCTTTTCCGTGGCCCAAACGGATCTTTTGTTTCCAATTCCCAATTCACAACATTCTCTATTCCATTACTCCGTTCCTGAATTGAATTTTCATCTTCTTCGAAGCGGAAAAGCGGTGAGAGTGAGAGTGAGAGTTTTCTCGGATTGAAATTGGAATGGTATTTGTTGTGTGAGTGAGATCTGAGAAGAGAGAGGAAGAAGAAGAAGATGAAGATTCAGTGCGATGTGTGTGAGAAAGCTCCGGCGACGGTGATTTGTTGCGCCGATGAGGCTGCTCTGTGTGCGAAATGCGACGTTGAAGTTCATGCGGCGAATAAGCTCGCGAGCAAGCACCAGAGGCTTCTCCTTCAATGTCTTTCGAATAAACTTCCTAGATGTGACATTTGCCAAGTAACTTCACTTCTCTTCTCTTCATTTCTATTTTCTGCTTTTTTCATATCATTTCAGAAATTGTTGTGAAAATTTATTTTGTAAAAATTAACCGAACATTTCAAGTTCCAGTTGCAATTTTGTTACATGTCTCAGCTTAATGCAGCCAAATATTCAATATGATACGGTTTAAGTGATTGTCCAAACTCCAAATCATGATATCATGTCCTTTCAATTTTTATTTATTTATTTTTCTTATTTCAAACATGGATATAGCAAGAACTCATAAGTAGTACTTTCAACAGTTGAGATTTGACCTGAATTTTGTTATATTATTATATAGTATTTTACTTATTTTTTTTTATTAGCATAGTATTATAGGTATGAAACATGGTTAATTACACTAAATCTGACGCGGTTAATTTCTTAAATTTTATTTTGAAAATTACATGTAGCTTGTTTCCACCTCTCTGGGCTTTTTTAAGTGAGCGTATAGTCCATGCTTTAAATAAGGAAGATAGATAATGGGATCAACATCTAAGAATCTAAGAATAATTTATAAACTAAAGAAAAATATGTGTAATTTTCAAAACATAGATGGTTTAAATATATTTAACATAGGGGAAACTAATATAATTAAATTAACCCTAGATAAGATAATTTGTCTTCCATCAAGGGCGCAAAAACTTGCATAATTGATTGGCTTCTCTACATGCTTATGAAAAAGCAATTACTTGTTGACTGAATTACAATTTTCACCAGGAACTTGAGCTGCACTGAGACCTGGATTAGTTTTCTTGTTTTTTCTTTTTTGGTAAATAGGAGGGTCAAAGCCCCAAGTTTATTTGATTTGAAGATGAGTATAATATGACTTGTTAAGACTTTGTAAAATATCTATGATTTTGATAACTTTATCATGATTACTTACTTTCTGCTACATGTAACTATAGGATAAGGCAGCCTTCATATTTTGTGTTGAAGACAGAGCACTGTTCTGTAAGGACTGTGATGAACCGATTCATTTAGCCGGTAGTCTTTCTGCAAACCACCAGCGCTTTCTTGCGACCGGTATTCGTGTGGCTTTGGGTTCTAATTGTGCCAAAGGGAATGAAAAGATTCACATGGAACCATCTAATCCGAAGGCACAAGAAGTTCCTGTGAAAATTCCTCCTCAGCAAGTGCCTAGCTTCTCACCCTCTTGGGCTGTTGATGACTTGTTGGAGTTAACAGATTTTGAATCACCAGACAAAGTAAGACAACTTTATTTCGCATTTCTAGTTGCATACTTGTATATATATGCTAGGAATTTAGAGTGCTTTTAATGAATGATACTGGTGTGTGTGTTTTTGAATTAGCTTATTTTAAAGAAATAATAACTTATTTTCATAAATTTGTGAGCGATCTTTTGAAAAATGAGCAATTATTTCCCTAAAATTTAGTGAATATCATAAAATGGACTTAATATGGTTTGAAATTGTGGAAACAATTATTTTTATATGGAAAAAACCATTGTAGGTTTTCATGAACTGTAGGGGCAAATAGTTTTATCTTTTGATAAAAACAATAGATAAGACATATCAATAAATATCAACATACAATATACAATGACAAATTGAATTTTGTTATTGTAGTTATTATTTGACAAATAACGAACAATGTTGAAATTACTCGTACCAATTTTTGTGTCCCACAAATTGAAATTGACACATTATTCAGTATTCTTTGGATCCTTGCCTTTTTAAGGTAATAAGCCTACCCAACCCTGTACCTTAAGAATATCCACACACATTTTTGTAATTTTGTTTGGTTCTTTTGATGAATGAATTGTTGAAGACTGAATACACCAGTTTGTTTTTTTTTTTTCATTGATTATTGACCGAGAGAGAGAATATGATTTCTGAGGAATGGAGTTAAAGTAAACAATTGTACTCCCACATAGTATAAATAATCCATTGTACACAATCAAGCACTGAAGTCTATACAACAACAAGCCTTAATCCAGTATGTGAGCACTAAGTCTATATGAAAAAAGAAAGATCCATCAAGGCAGAGACTAGTTCTTTTCATGTAATAATTAGCAGCAATAAATTGGTTAATTTCTTTTGATTCTGGTTCGTAGTTACATAATACGGATATGGGCCGGTATGGTTTCATGTTCACTCTGGTACGCGGTTCGTATCTTTTTATATTATTTTTAGAATACCTTCTTTAAAGAGAACCTAGTATGTTATATGTGGTACGTGAATTTGGTACACAGTACGCATGGTCATTGAGAGAATCATGTGACTGTGTTATGGGTTATTTGATCTTTGATGTTTTAAAATTTTATGTCCAACCATATTTTCACAATCTTTGGTTGTGGATCATGGTGAGAAAACTTTCATCACTTCCTTTATGAATTGCAGGCTGGTCACTTAATTACGATGTTGACAAGTTTCTTTTTCTCTGTTTCAGAAACAATCCCTGGAGTTTGGAGAGCTAGAGTGGCTAAACGATGTGGGTCTCTTCGGTGAACAGTTTCCTCAGGAAGCGTTAGCTGCGGCCGAAGTTCCTCAGCTTCCGGTAACTCACACCAGCAGTGTTGTCTCACACAAAGCCTCAAAATCCTTCATGTCTTATAAAAAGCCTAGGATTGAAGTCCTAGATGAAGATGATGATGAGCATTTTACTGTACCTGATCTTGGATAAATATCATATCCATCTAGACAATTGCATCATGCATGAAACTGTAGGTTGATGAATTGTGGAAACGGATTCTTTAATGTTCAAATTTACCATGATCATGTTATGTTTACTTTTTTGTGTATATCTTTCTTGATAAATTAAATGTATATTGAATTTGCGAAACCCAGTAAACATTAATGAAGAGAAAGATAGACGCAAAAAATTGACATGCCTTGGTCATGTTAAATTTGAACGTAAGAGTATCTATTCCCTATGAGTTGTATATTCATACTTCTCTAGAGACTAAGTATTGAAGTATGTTAATTAACTAGTTGTGTGGTGTTAATAAATAACCCATTTGAGGAGCTTTGAACCGTTGGACGTTAAGAATAGCATAGAATAACCTTAAGGGGTTAGAGTTTCATTGGTCTATTTGATCTCACCCTGCATAGGTAATTAATTAATGAATTAATTTCATGTTTATGATGCTTGTCTTGAAGATCCTTTTGGCCTAGTAGTAGCTTTGATGAGGATATGGATCAATACTTCAGAACCAAATAACTTGTGGTTATTTGCTGATTTCAGAACTTTAACAGCAATTAACTTTGCATTGCAAACTATTAGGTAATGTTTGGTGAAAGAACTAAATTTAAGTCACCTTTTTAAAAAAGTGTTTTTTCAAATAAGTGATGTTCAAGCAAGTAGTTTTTCATGTTTGTTTACCAATTCACTTCCCCAACAATAAGGGAGACAATCACGTCTTAAGTTGCAAACAGATCCTTTTCAGTGTTGTACAATTCAACAAAGTCTAGTTATCTTTTACTACCTCGAACCTCATTGATGATGAACAATTGAGATGCAGTTGGAGGCGTGTTGGAGCTAGAGAGTATCTAGATTTGTTTTAAGTCACTTTAATAAGTGTTGGAGCTGGAGAGTATCTAGATCTGTTTTAAGTCACCTTAATAAGTGTTGGAGCTCGACAGTATCTAGATATGTCTTAAGTCACCTTAATAAGGGTAGTTATGATATAGAATATCTTAATAAGTAACTTTTTCATGAAACATTAAGATACCTACCGCTTGAGGTGAAAATGTTTTTTCATTTGAGAATGTCACTTACCTAAGAAAACTCAATGATATTCCTTCTATTTTTATATACAAGCACTTAAAATAAAAATAACAAAATTCTAAAAAAAAAAGTGTTAACATCAAGAAAAAATATTATTTTTTAGAAAAATAATATTCTCTTTTTAATTTCATCACGGTTTAATATCAAAAATCACTATTTCTATCAATTGGGTATAGCTATTTTATGCATGTATGTAGAGGTTAAGAAATTAAATATTAAAAAAATTTTAATGTAAAAGATAATTAATAAATGATATCTAGGCAATAAATCTTCAATTTTTTTCATAAAAACTACTATATTTAATTTTTTAACCTATGCATCACATGTATTTAGGATAACTTTTTTCATATCATTTAAAATTAAAATTAATTACTCATTAATTAAGAGAAATTAAAAAAAAAAGTAATAAATTCTTCTAAATTTTAGGATAAGTATTTTTTTTTAGGATAAATACTTATAGAAAGGAGTACTAATATTTTGATTTAAGATCTTATATATAGGAACAAAGAGAGTAGAATATACTATTAAACGTAGGTAAATTATCATTTTAAGTGGCTTTCTCTAAATTAAAACACACGGATGTCGGAGGAAACATATTATATACTCTCCCATTCTGAAATATTAGTCAGATTTCACATAAGAAGAACATTTAATTTCTATAGATTCTAACAAAAAGTACATATGTAAATTAAATTAGTCATTGACTTTGAGATTTACTTAATAGCCATTGGCTATAAAAATAATAGAAGTGAAAAAAGTTAATAAATATAGCATTAGAAATATAAATGTGACAAATATTTTGGAACAATTTTTTTTTACTAAAGTGACTAATATTTCAGAACGGAATGAGTATAAAACATGCATTAAAAACTAAAATTTATGTAAATAATTAATTTACATTAACTTGCATTCATTTGTTCCATAACAATTTAAAACATAAATTGTAGTTAAAACTTTATGAGTGAGCCTTCTATTTTCAGTCAAATAAATATAATTAAAATAGCACTAAAACTGTTAAATAACATAGTTCGAACAGATACTGAAGAATCCATAAATACGGCTAAATAAAAATAGATGGAATAAAAAAAAAGCTACTTTCTTATAGTTTTTATTTTTTCCAACATGTGTAAAGTTAATAAGTACGAAGAATTTTTTTTTTTATAACATCCCTATAAGTATTTAAATAATCTTTATTAATTTTTAAAACAACCTTATTGTTTTTATGTTTTTATTATATAAGTGTTAAAAATGCTTTTCAATTATTTTTTTAACTAATTTTTTATTTATTTCATGCTTATTTTTTATTTGTTATCAATATTTAAATTAATAAACTTTTCAACTATTTTTTAACTAATTTTTTTTATTTATTTCACATTTATTTTTTATTTTTATTAAAAATTATCTTTATTAGCTATATCAGTTTGAAATAGTTCTTCAATACCTACAATTTTTTTTATTTTTTTCAATAACTCATTCCATGTGATGTGCATGTCTAAGGGTGCGTTTGATGACAGTACAAGTAGTACAGCACTATACAAGTTTTATGAGGCTTGTATATCGTTTGATACTCGCACAACATAAATTTTACAATAATATCCTTCATGTTATATTATTAATTTTTCTTAAATTTTTCCAAAAAAATAATATTTTGATATTTTATAACTATTTTATTATTTATTATAAAATTAAAATTTCATAATTTAATAAATTACTACATAATATATTTTATGTTATATAATAATTATATTATATATAAAAAAAATTATTATTAAAAAATATTTTTAACTCTTTATTTTTTAATATTTATATTTACCGTTAGAATTTATTTTATTATTAATACGTTATTTTAATTATATATATATAAATGACAAAAAAATGACATAAATATTGATTTAAAAAAAAAATACAACATAAACTACCTCGTAAGTGGAGAAAATGGGAAAGGTAATTACAGTACTGAATAAAAATACTAGGTTAATTATGTCCTTTAGTTTAGTGAGGTACAAAAAATTGCTATTTTGTACTGTCCTACCTTAAAAATTAGCAAATCAAACAGATTTAAGAGTAAAATTCATCAAGTTTCACTAATTGCTTTAGTAATAATATGATAATATATTATATGATATATAATATATAATTAGAGATTTGGAACCAATTTGCAACGTCATCCGGAAACTTAAAAAACTGATTTCAGAAAAAGTCGTGAATTTTATACTCACATTTAGTTACGGACGTTAAAAAAAGTAGTTACATTAATTATTTGGTTACACGTGTACAAATATGTGGTTAAATGTAAAAATAAAAATTCAACAAAACTTCTTAGTGTGTAACCAGATATTTTAACGTATGTAACCATGAGTATAAAGTGAATACGAAAAACGTAAGTACGAAAATCTTTTTTCTTCCGAAAAATATAAAAAAAAAAAGGATCCAGACTAGTTTTTCCCAAGAACAGTGGTGCGGCTATTAAAATGGGTGACGGAGATATCAGTGAGAAAGTAATTGTTTTTGCCGCTAATGACGAAAAGAAAAAATACAAAGAAAAACAAAAAGGAGAGAAAAGGAAAGAAGAATCAAAATTCATAACAAGCAAACCCAAAATCATATGATGTGCCATTAAAGCGGAAAAATGAAAAAAAAAAAGGAAATATATATAAAAAGAACAGCAAGAGATATACTAGAACTAAAATCCTATGCACCATTAATGAGGTTGAGTGCATCAGCCTCGGCAGGAAGAGCAGGAATGGCTCCCTTTTTGGTAGTTGTAATTGCTCCACATGCATTTGCAAACTTCAGTACTTCCCTTAATCTTGATTCATCCTGCAATAAAAAAAAAAAACATGAAAAATATAATCAACCACTAAAAATCATGAAAAGTACTGAAATCATTAGAATCAATGAGATTTTAAAAAGAAAAAAGAAAAAATCTAACCAACCTAAACTTTTTAGGGTATGTTTGTTTAAGATTTGGTAACACCGTTGCACACTAGCTGATGTGCTAAAATAAAAAATTACAATTTGCCTATTCTTTTAAGAGTATCTCGATTTGTATATTTTTTTTTACTTCTCATTCCACTAAAATTTAAAACAAACACACCCTTAACCTCATATTTATAGACTGACATCCTGAACTGTTTTTCTATTCTTAGTTAGATATTTTAAACCATTTTTCTCCTCAATTAGATCTTATGAACTATTTTTTTCTTTTCAATTAGACATCAAACTTTCACCCGTTTGCAATTAAGCATCTCAAATTTTTATTTCTTCCTAATTAAACCTTAAACATTTGCTTATTTGCAGATAAACACATACTTTATATTTCTTCCCAAATAAACTTCTTATATTTGAAGTTCAATAAAAGGACCAATTTCACCAATAGGTTTAACAAGGAAGTCATGAAGGTGTACCAAGTGCTTGTTTGCAAATTGATAGAAGTTTCAGGACTAACTTGAAAACAAAAAACTTAAAAGTGTACTTATTAACAAATCCCCAAAAGTTTACTTTGCTGGTATAGCCTTTTCCCTTTTAAAACACTTGGTCAGATTACAATACAATACAGTGGCTACTAAATGCCCACACACCCTTCTAGACTCACCACATACAAAAATAGATTATAGAATCTCGTAGTTGAAAAATTGTCCGTTGCTTTGTTCATTCGGATTTTAAAATCCCTTTTGTGTGTGGTGTGCCCAGAAAATAGTGTGGCGCACAAAGTAGAAGCCTTAGAAAATCACTAACAATAAAATTTAAGATGCATGACAGAGTAACTGCATTTTCAAAAGGAAGGAGCTAATGTGAATATTTCAAAACTAAGAACTTACTTCAAGTATGGATTGATCATCAACAATCTTGCATAACAGAGCACCAACGAAGGAATCACCAGCGCCAGTTGTATCAACTGTGTCGACATGAAAAGCATCCACTGATCCATGGAAATTCTGGTTTGTGCAGAAAAGGATTAAGATTATTACGTATAGATAAAAGAGTAACCAGTCACTCAACAAATATTTCCAGCACGTAATATTTTAATTTAGGTAAAATACAAATATCATACACAGAACATGACAAAAATAAAATCAAAAGCTGAAAGGAAAGTTTATTAATATATATATAGCAATAGATTTTACATTGAGGCCATAGGGCACATAGAGGTTCATACAGATTAAAACCCTATATGCAACAGCAGAACAGCAATGTTCACCCGTATGTGAAAATAAATACAATTTATTTTTTTAATATAACTCTGATCGAATCTCAGTGAAATCTGTACTCTTTAGTTAAAACACTTGATCAAAGAAGAATAAGAATAAAGCAGTTTTTTTCCTTTTCAATTATAAAGATTAAATATGGGTTTCATCCCTAAAGACTTAGGGAAATTCGGTTTTAATTTTTTATTATTAAAGTGAATAGTTTGTCTTTTTTAAAGATAATTCAAAATTAGTCCTTAATACTACCTTCGTCATTCGTCCAATTAAATTTAACACATATGGTACATGATATTCAAATTTACCACATTGACATACTAAAATGACAAACACTTAAAAACAGGTAAGTTCTGACATTCAAATTTATCGGGAAAAAAATAGTGGCTATTTTGAAAAATAAAGAATTAAGAAAAATTGTTAATTTTTTTAACCCTAATATAACAAATTAGAAAAGCTAGGAAAAGTAGAAAAACAGAACACCACTTTCTTCTTTGGGAAGAGAAACAGAACAGAACATGGGACCAAGGAAACAACCTCCAAACCTCCATTACCAACTAACTAACAGAACATCCGTATTGAGAATGTTTTTTTCATTTTGGGTAAACATTCAATTAAGTGAGTTTCCCTGCAATGTTTTTCATTCCCACACTAGCAGGTGAGTAAACTAACCTAGAAAACGCTTTTTCACGAAAGTAGCTAAAATTAGCTCCGATACCAAACGCCCCCTTAGAGTAAAAAATTTGTACATCCAACAGAATAGTGCATGTTTGGTTTCCGATTAGACTAGTGTGATTCTCATTCCAATGATATATAAACAGCTACAATTTGTTTGGACTCAAATTCCAATCAGGTTCAAACAAAGCACCAATTTCTTACTTAAGGAGAAAGTATTTTCACACCGCTAAACAAAACACATACATATACAAAAGAGTTATGTTAAAAAAGAGAAAAGGAAATATTTTTTTTAAAAGTTGTTACCTTGGTATAGTATCTGGAACCATGTTCACCAAGAGTGACAAGGAGCAACTTCAAGTTAGGGTGCCAGAGGGAGAGAGCAGAGGCATCATCAATTTTGTCACTTCCAGTTAGGAATTCCAGTTCCACATCACTCACCTTGATCACATCTGCCTTCTCCCATATGCTGAGAATTTGCTGGCGCGCTTCCTCTGGCGAAGGCCACAATGGCAGCCTCAGATTTGGATCATATGAGAGCAGGCACCCTGCTTCCTTTGCAACTTCCATCGCCTTCAAGTGTGCCGATCTGCACGGCTCCACGATCAAGCTTATCGATCCGTAATGGAACACTTTTGCCTGAAAAGAATCAAGTTTCATTTGGTTACTCACATGATAAGTCAATATCAACAAATCCACCAATAATAATGAACAATTCTAGGCATTCTTAGTGTGTGTTTGAGTGCCGTTTGCAAAATTGATCTTAGATAAACTTGATTTGGCAGAATTGAGTTTGGTGATATAAAATGGTGATTTACATTTAGAAACATTTATCTCAAACACTTGGAACATATTTGCAAATGATTAATTTTAGATAAATAATAGCTTGTTATTCAAAAGATGTCTCACATTACTTATGAAAATAAGTGATTATTTCTTCAAAATAAACTAATTTAAATACACAATCAGTGTAAATTTCTTAACCTAACTCAAAACTAAAAAGAGCTACTTTCACATAAAAGTACTTCCACTCTAGAATCACGTTTGGGCACTATCGGACAAAGTGGATTTTTGTTTTATTTTTTTTGAGTTGATTAACTCCTTTTCAAGCAGTTCCACAATCCTAAACAATCAAGCTGTGCATTTACGTATTTCCAGTTTAAATAGAAAAAGATGAAAATGCAAACCACATACACCCTTATTTTTCTATTCTTCAACATCCACATTTATAAAGAATGTGTTTGGTTTAGTAATCTAATCGATAAACAAATCAAAATTCGGTACTCAAAATTATGTTATATAATTTAACTTGATTAAGATTAGAGGATCCAAACATGCACTAACATATGAATACATTAGTACTAAGAGTGAAGGGTTAAATTGGTCTCTAACTATTTTAGACTTGTTCACATTGGTCCTTAACATTTTAAATGGAGCATTTTAGTGATTTAGTCCATGACTTTTTTATTTATGATTCATTTTGGTCCTGATATTAGATTAGTGTTAACACTGTTAACAAAAGTCCAATATAGTAAGTTAAGTGACATGTAACCGGAAATGTTCTTTCATGAGGTTTTCAGCAAAAGAATTTTTTTAACTATTGAAGTGAGAACAACGTAATTTTGATTGTCCACGTGATCTTAACCTTAAATAACCCCAGAGAACAAAATGAATCCAGGATCAAAATATTAGGGACCCAAATACCCAATTATAAATGTTAAGGAGTGAATGTTATGAGACTATACTTTAGTGTAACACGCTTGGAAAATGCCGGCAAACAATTCATATTTTTTAAATTATGCACGTGCTTGCTACGCAGTTATTAAATGTATATTACTAAATTGTGGTCCTTCACTTGCAAACCAGGATAAAAAAATACTAGTAACTAAAGAAATAAAAGAAAAATTTTAAAAAAAATAGTGAATTCCCAATCATGACTAGATGCTATCCAGAGGGTCTCTATCATCCTCCAGATTCAAGTTATTTTTAGAAGCAAGAAAACAAAACATGATATTTTGGTCACGCTGGACCAAACAACAAATAATGCAGCACAACAAAACAGAAAAACTATTTGTTTCCCTGATGAACCATTTGGAATATTGAAACAAATTATTCTCTGAATCTGAATCAATAAAAATATAAAAATCTTTTATTAAAAAATAATTAATTAATTAAAGCGCGCGTGAGAGCGTGGTGAAAGGCGTCACGCGATATCCCACGGGTGTTAACTGTAAACAGAAAGACAAAAGACAATAGCCATTAGTCAACGTCGATGACCACTCCACTCAAAGAGCTTTCTTCGTTTTCCATCGTGTTTCTTTTTTCTACTCAAACAGGGAAATCACGTGAGAGTGAGACATGTCACGTGAAAACCAACAACTCTATCAGCTTTGCGATCTGATCATGATTACCAGTTGAAGAAAAGGAAAATAATTTGATTTAATTTTAATTTCATTTTAATATTTAATATTTAATATTCATTCTATTTCAATTTATTATTATTATTATTATACTGCTTGCTGCGTAATGTTTGGGTATCCTAGATCTATTCATGGGCCCTACCGCACCAAAGCTGACTCAGCAAAATCCATTATCTAAAGCCCACGCGTTTCATACGCGCGTGAAACAGAATCGCGACGGTTTCAAATTTTCCCGGAAAACGGAAAAGGAAAAGAAAGAGACAGAAAGAGTGAGAGAGAGAGAGAGAGAAAGGGGAAGAAAAATGCGTACCGATCTGATGAGTTCGAGATTCAGATCTTCCGGCGTGAGGAGCATGTCGGCGCTGGGGTTCCGGTAGAACATGAACTCACGCTCGCCGTCGGCGCGTAGGGTTACGAAGGCGAGGGCAGTGCGCGCGCCTTTGTCGAAATTGATCCCGTCGGCTCTAACGTCGTTCTCCTTCAGGATCCCGGCGAGCATGTGGCCGAACTCGTCGTCGCCGAGCTTTCCGACGAACGCCGCTTTGCCGCCGAGTCTGGAGACGGCGATGGCCACGTTGGCAGGGGCGCCGCCGGGAGCTTTGAGGAATCCGGGAGCCTCCGCGAGAGAAACGCCGGAGACGGTGGGGACAAAGTCGATCAGCATCTCGCCGAAGCTCACGATCAAGCCGGTGCCGGTGGCGGGGACGGAATTTCCGGAAGCCATGGTTTTCTGTGAGAATTGGAGTGTTGAAAGAGAAGAATGTGTATATAGAAGGAGAGAGAGAGAGTTGTGAAGTGATTATATAGAGTGTGAGAAGGATTAGGATATAACCAAATAACCAAAGCGATAATGAATTCATTAGTATTCGATTCTGGAGATAAGTCATTGGTTTTTTAATTTTTTATAATTTTTTTATTCTCTTTTATCTATTCAGTACTGTTATTGTTAGACATGATCAAGAGGGTTTTGTGTTTTATGTTTACTAAATTAGTAAATTAAATTCAGATTTTTTTTCTATAAAGGACGTTAATAACTCTTTAATTAATTAATTAGTTATAAATGAATAGTCAGTTTAAGTGGTATATCTATATATGACTTTTTTTGACCTGACTTTTTTTTTAAACAAATCTTTTGACTCGATTTTATTCTAGTTTAAAAATTATTATAAATGATGTACCAAAATTTAAAAAAAATTGAAAGTAATTTGATAATTTTATTATTTTTTAATTTATAAGTGAAAATGTATTTATTTTATAAAGTATTTTATCTTATGTATTTTTAGAACCTGTGTGGTGATCGGGATAAGTTGAATATAATAGGATAAGATATCGTAGCATGTTATTGTTATAATCTACAGTTTGATAAACTAATAGCATATGATATAGAGTGTGTTTAGTAACACTAGTTTATAGTTTACTTAGCTGGTAGTTTATTGTCATGTAAAGGTGTTTGGTAACTACAAACTTATAGCTGGTAAAAACTAGCTTTCATAAGTTAGTTTATGAAAAGCTACTTGAGATAGTTTATAGCTTATAGCTTATAATTAGTTTTTAATAATTCCTTCCTATTTTGTCCTTAGATAATTTATTATATTTTACTTTTTTAAATTATTTATTATATGTAATTAATGCATGTCCCTTTTAGTTATTTAATACACTTTAAATTTGTCATAAGTTAATTTTACTAAACACATATACTTAACCATAAGCTATAAGTCACCGGTTATAAGCTATAAGTTTACATACTTATCTTATACTTATCTTGAGAGCTTATCCTAGTTCAAAAATCCTGAGAAGAGAGTCACGCTATAAGAAATTTGTTTCTAGTTTCATTCCCAGTCATGATATTTACATTCTCATGCTAACTTTTGTTTCTAAAATTTTGATAGAGGAATTTTGTAACAAAAAGTTTAAGAGATGAAAAATCTTGAAAAAGAATATAAAAAAATATTATTATTTCAAAATTTTATGATTTAAAAAAAAATTGAAATATGTTAGTTGATTTTGAAAATTCAAAATATCATATTTTTGTTATACTCATCAGAATTAAGCTCCTGACATATTGATTTGAGATAGTTTAACGTGTTTTTTACAATTGCATTATTCATAGGGGAAAATAGTTTTTTATTTTTTTAAAAAAATAATTTTAATCTCATTTTTGCATCTTCAACTTTTATTTCATATAGTTAGACTTTAAAAACTTTTATTTTAATTTTTTTATTGTATGGCATAATTTTGAGATATTTATCATGTATTTGTCTCATTGATTTTTGACCATTTGATTTTGTTTTTTCGTTTTGTTCCTATGGATAGTTTTTTCTCCAATTTTCTCACTTTCAGATCAACTTAATTAAACATTTTTAAGGTTATAAATTTATATAATAATATTTGTATTATTAATTTGAATTTTCATTATTAAATAATTTTAAAAATATTTTCAATAATAATTTCTTTTCAAAACATTAAGTACTATCACATAATAACACCTGATTTTTTTTTAAAAAAAGAGCTATCATGTGACAGCATCCTAGGTGCCACTCACTGAAATGCTATGATATAGCCTATGACATAGCACCCCTAGTATTTTTTGAAAAAGTAATATTTAAATAGTAAATAGGCCAAATTTAATAAATAGTTGTTAAACAATGTTAATTTAATAAAATGTTTTAAAATTCAGAATATCAATTTTTTTTATAAATCTGTCAAATAAAGTAGTAGCAATTTTGTTGAACTCTACTAAAAAAAATATATATATATTTTGTTGAACAATTTCTGCAAGCTAATCAAATCCAAAAGATCATGAAACCACGAGTTTAGTAATGATGGAGCGGCAACTAATAAATACTCCCTCAAGTGTCTTATTTTAAGGTTTTATTTAAATCATTGTACTTATTAAAAATATATATAATAAAATTAATTAGTGTATTTATTTTTAAAAAATGTGTATAATTTTTTAATTTACTCATTTTTCTTTTATCATTACATTAATTACTTCTTACTTTCTCTTTATAAAATTTCATTAATTATAATGGATAAACATAAACAAAATAATAAATACTCCTAAAAAATTATATGGGGTCTCATATTATGAAATATACCAGTATTATCTAAAAAGAGTCTTATAATATAAAACGGATAAAGTAGTAAATAGTAATGCTGACTATTTTATTTTGAGTAAACTCTGATGGTCCTTGAGATTATAAGTATCACATAGATTAGTTTCTAAGGATTCGTTTGAATGACAGAAAATGATAAAAATGAACATGATAAGTAAGTTGGATAAAAGCATGATAAGATAAGATAAGATTCAGATAAGTTCTTATTTTATCTAATATTTGATGCTACCAAATAACCACATGATATGATTGCTAATATCACAATTATATTTTAACTAAATTATATTGCAGTAAATATTTTTTGTTTAGTATATATTATAGTAAATATTATATTAATTATAAATAAATAGTAAATCTAGATAATTTAATTATACTTAATTTTTTATTTTAAACTTTCATATTCAAAATTAAAAAATAATATTATATATAATATACCTATAAAAGAATTAAGTCAAACCTCTTGAATTTTGTGGATATTATTATTTTTTAAAATAAATTACATGATAATCAATATAGTACTCATAAATTATATTATGTCACAAACAATCATATTTTAATTCTCCTTAGAATTTTGCTCTCTAATTTTTTCATAAAATTTTCTTTGAAAAATTTTCAAGCTATTTTTTAAATTCTTTTTTTCTAATTTATCTCTCTCGACAATCTATCTCTAAATGTTTTGAATCTATAATTAAAAAATAGTAATTGTTGTAGTTTACACTTTAATTTTTTCTTATTAATAGTATATTTTAAAATTATCCTCTCAAAGTTTTCATCTATTTAAATTTTAAAAGTTAAAAGTTAAGTTAAAATAAATATCACATGTGAAAGTGAAACATGAGAAAAAAATCCCTTGTCCTATCATGCTTGCTCATATTCTGATTTTTCCCTCAGGATAATATTCGAACTAAAGAACAAGATAGGATAAGCTAATAAGATAAGCTGACATGATAATCTTATTATATCTTGCTGGCACACCAAACTGTAGATAACAATAGGATATGATAACTTATCTTATCTTGTGCACCAAACAAACCTTAAAATTTTAAAAATCTTAAATTAATATTAAATTTTGCAAAACAATATATATTCTAATATTTTAATTATTAAACGACATTAAAAACCTGTTTACTAAAAAATTAAAATGAATAACTTTTTACAAAATCAAAAATTAATTTAAAATTTTTAAAATCTCAATGACTAATATACATGCTACTTACAATACCAAAGATAAATCTAAAAGTTTAATCTTTTTATTTATTTAGGCGTATATCTCGTTAGAACGGTAGATAGTATATATTATAATGTTAGCATTAAGCGGTACATTTTTATGCAAGAGTTTTGTTATTAATTACTATTGCTCTTAAGAAAGCAACTAATCAATAAAAATATAACTTCTAGTGAAACTATAATTTGTATAATATATTGAATAGTATTCAACTTCGATATAACGTTAAAATATTTTAGTGAAACTATGATTTATCTCAATTGGTGAACGCATGAAAACATGCGTATATAGATATAGGTTTGATATCTAATTATACTATTTTCTAATGAAAAAAAATCTTCAACTTCCATCTAACATTAAAATATTTTACTAACAATAAAGACACTTATAAATTAGCTCTATACACACGTAAAATTTTAATTATCATGTCAGTCTATGTTATTCATAAACAATTAACAGCAACTTATTTATAAAAATTATTTCTTGTAAAGACTCATAATTAACAATTTTTTTAAAATGTCTATTTTAACCTAAAAAATATAAAATATAAATATAAATAGAAAAGTAGCCGACGTGCCTTTGAAGAAAAGGTGCAGTAGTTTTATATATTGGAAGTTGGAAACCACCCTCTACTTTCAAGACTCACTGTCCTACCTCTCATGGTTGGGATCTCAAGTTCTTACCTAAAATGCTTTCGTGCATGTTTAGATAGATGTTGGTGGTGTTAAAAATTAATTTTGAAGTATTAAAATTGATTTTAGATAGTTTGATTGTTGTTTGGTTATGAGTTTGTAAAAAATTAAAATAGATTTTGGATTGTTGAAATTGATTTTGGCAAAAGCAAAATGACTCTTACTTTTATGTTGGGTTAAAAATTTTATACTGTATTTTTACTCAAAACTTGTTTTTAACTAAAATTTTTCAAACAAAAATCATGTTACCTTAAAATAAATTTTATACAAAATCAATTCTTTAAAATTATGTTAATCTAAAATCAATTTTACCACCACTAAACCAAACATACTATTCATCGTGAATTCTCTTTTGAACTTAGCCATAATCAAATAAGTACTCTACGAGTTTTATCTGATTTTTGTTTTCATATTTTAAAAATCTGTTTATTGAATTTTTAATAACTTTTATTTTTATTTGGCCCCTAATTGATTATGTATTTCTTTTTTACAAACAGATAAAACCGGCTTGGGTACAACAAAATTTGTTTTTTTTTTAAGATATGATTTAAAACTGGTTTGGATTTTGTAACCGATTCACCGAATTATATAACTGATTCATCGGTTTGTAGTTCTATATAATGAGTTCGGTTTAATAAACCGAATTAATGTTTGATTCAGTTTAAGTTTGATTTTTAGTTAAGCATGGTCCATAATAAGCTTCACAAGTGAGGGGATGAGTAGGAAGAAGGATCTAGGAGTGTTATTATAAGTACAAGGTGTTATTTTAGTCTTTCCGTTAACTTTTTAAAATTTATGACTTTTTTATTTTTATCTAAATTAACGATAATTTTAAAAAATGAACGATAATTTTCATCCGAATTAGCGACGGAGAAACTAAAATCGCTGATTTTATAAACTTTGAAAATAAAAAATCGTTTTTTTAAAAGTCAAATAACCAAATTTACATTAAAAAGATCAAAATATAATTATTAATCATTATAAAATGGACAATTTGGTGTATACAAAATAACAATCTATGATAATGGTGCCTTGTTAAATCAACGCGTTAAGAAATCATCAGCATCAATACCTCCCACACTACCTATCCAATCATCCACTTTATAGTACATTACTTGCATTTGGTGTTTGATATTTGGAATTGGAGGTGCTACTTTAAGTCTTTTTGCCCTTGACTCCTTCTAGTTCTAGCTGCTGGGAATAAGGTTCATGGTCCTACATGATTTAATGGTCAGAAGAGTTTATATACAATTTATAAAAATTATTTATAGATTATATGTTATTATCTTATTTTGGTGTACTATAACAAGAGAAAATTTTTTTTGGTGAAAGGTTCCTCTCCTTTGGTGAAAGGCTAACACTCATCAAGTTAGTTCTCTCTGTCCTACCTACTTTTTTCTTTTCTTTTTTTAGAACTTCAAAAGCTGTGGTAAACCTTTTGTCCAATTTGCAAAGAAACTTTCTTTGGAGAGGATCACATGAGAGGAAGTGATGTAGACATGGAGCAAGAGGAAGATGGTCTTGGAGATGAAGGGTTTGATACAAGCCTTGAAGCCCTACAGAACTTGGATGGACCCCTTACAAGGTCCAAGAGCAAGAAGCTTCAAGTTGCCACGAAGACCTTGTTGCAATTAATGGTAACTAGAGATGTTTCACTTTATGATTTAAAGGATGTTAAATGTTGTAATATGATCCAAAGCCTTTGTGCTTAAGTTTTAGGTAAGTTTTGTTAAAAAGACTTTAGTTTTCGAGTTCAACGCACTTATGATTCGTTCAAACGCTTTAGACAGCAGGCAGTCACCAGAATTTGCATTCAAACGCATTTGGGCAGTAGGGAGGCCTTGAAATCGTGTTCAAACGTATCCCAAGGGTGTTCAAACGTGTGTCCTGGAGCCTGGCAGCATGCTTGTGCGTGCAAACACCCTCCCAGACGCATGCAAACGCGATTCCTACTTTGTTTTCGCGTTTTGGAGTGTTTAAGTGACTTATAACTCATATAAATACTCTTGTGACATGTTGTGACTCAATTTTGATCATTCTTATGAAGTTTATTGGTTTGAGAAATAGTTTCTCTGCTAGTGTTCTTAGCTTAAGGGGCTTAAGAACTTGATTGATTTCTTATCATTAGTTCCCAAAACTAATGTGGCGAATCTTCACCGATCTTATCTTAAATCCTCTGATTCAAGTGGCGATTTCTCCCCCCTTCTAACCTCTTTCGCTTTCTTCTTTGATTCTTGGTTCTAATTCCAACAACTCTTGAATTTAAATCCTCTGTTAAAGCTAGGAAAAAATCTGTAAGCCTAAAGAATTGGGGGGGGGGGGGAGGGGGAGGGGTTTAGATATAAAAAACCTAGTGTCCTTCAATGTTTATTTTGGGAAATGGAGATGAAGGCTGTTGAGTGAGGAATGGGTATATGGAGGAAACTTATAATCTCTAGCTATGGTGAGCTGGGCTTAGACAAACCAACAACTCTACCAACGAGTTGAAAACGTTGCTCAACTT
This sequence comes from Cyamopsis tetragonoloba, assembly GCA_037177725.1. NCBI lineage: Eukaryota > Viridiplantae > Streptophyta > Magnoliopsida > Fabales > Fabaceae > Cyamopsis > Cyamopsis tetragonoloba. Next base: position 47,034,460 of record CM074122.1, on the reverse strand, counting down.
GGTGGAGGGACCTATGGAGGGTTTGTGATAGTGTGGGAGGATCTAATGAGGCATGGTTTCAAAAAGGGATGAGAAAGGCTGTTGGGAATGGGAAGAGTACTTGGTTTTGGAAAGACAAATGGGTTGGTAATGTATGCTTAGCTCTAGAGTATAGCCTATTACACTCAATTTCTATCAATAAGAAAGCAAAAGTAGGGGATCTAGGATGTTGGGAGAGGAGCATTTGGAAATGGAAATTAGAATGGAGGAGGGATCCTTTTCTATGGGAGGAAAATATGATAGCCTCTCTACTAATTGAGATACTATAAATCAATCATCAATTGAAGAATTAAACTAGCACACCATCTAAGTTTGCAAACTCTAATTTTAACCACTTGGCTTCTCAAAAGTATTTTTTTAACAAAAAATAGTGGTGTTTATTTGAGAGTAAAACCTTATTTAGGCACCTCAAGTAAAAATGATTACTACTAACATGACTTTTTGCTTTGTAGGTTGGACTTGCCCCACTCTTTAATTTAGATCCAATATTTCTTGCATAATCAATCATCAATTGAAGAATTAAACTAGCGTACAGTCTAAGTTTGCAAACTCTAAATTTTAACCATTTGGCTTCTCAAAAGTATTTGTTTAACCAAAAACAGTGATGTTTATTTAAGAGTAAAACTTTATTTTGGTACTTCAAATATATATGTCACACTCACACGACTTAGTGTCAAAAAGATTTTTATCTCATTTGTTTTTTTTAAAGATTTAAAATGTCACTAATTTAATTCTCGCATAGAAGATTGACTTAGTGACATTTTCAATCTTTTGAGAATTTAAGTGTTGCTAAAAAAAACTTATTTTTGTCTTCCTAATATATTTGTCTCACCATTTTAATGTTAGAAAGATTGAAAATATCAATGAATTAGTTATTGGCTATCCCCTTCATTAGTAAGAGACTATGACGTTTTAATATTTTGACGACTAAAATAATGAAAAAAAAACTTTCAAAGAGTAAGCTAAAGACAAATATTTTTAGATTTAAAAAAACTTTCAAAGAGTAAGCTATGGTGTGGATTATATATATATATATATAACTCCCGGTTATGGTGTAAGACTTTAAGTACATATTTGTCCCAAAAGAATTACTTGATAAAAAGGAAAGGCTGGTTCAGGTGAAGGCAAAGAGATACAATTTCATTTAATTTTTTTTTGGTCAAGGCAGATACAAAATCTAAAAGGAGGAAACATATATTATATTGATAAGTGCTCAAATGTTGAAAAAAAAAAAAAACAAGATAGGTGCTCAAATGGTTCAGTTGGGCTTCATTTTTTTAATGCTAATTTCTCACTTGACATGTTATGAGAAAAAGTTCCCGATTCCATAGATTTTACTCTCTATAAAGCAATCATGTGGCTTTTTGCTTATAAGAATGTCTAGATTCAATGTTTGTTACTATTTCTAAGACATAAAAGAATGAACCTCTCGTGCACACAAATAAAAACCAAGCAAAAGGAGCTCCATTTTCAGGGTAAAAAAAAAAAATCAAATTCCTCCAAGGCATATTTTTTTGCATTACTTGGTCTACTCAAGGTAACAACTATAGACATTATATAATTTATCTCTAACCTCTTGTGGTTGGAATTTGTTCGGATAACAACTATTGATTATTATAATAGTGGCTATGTTTAGACCCTAATGAAGAACCTGTGGCTGAGCTTACACTTTGATCTTGCATTCTTGTAAAATATGCTTCTCTCTCTTGATCATCATTGGAATCCAACATGCTGTCTTCTTCAGAATCTGATTCATTCATTGACAAGTTTTCATCTTCAAAATTATCTTCACTTTCTGATAGCTCTATCTCTGAGGAATCTGCTTCTGTTTCTGAATGCAAATCATGGTTTTTTTCATCACTAACTTCATGATTCCCTTTTCCCCTGTAGTTTCCACTTGGACCATCTAGTATTGATAAAGGATTACGGTTGTTTGGATCACCATAAAGTGCAATATGCCTGTAATATAGCTCTAGTTCTTTCTCTGCAATTGCAATGAAGCGCCTCACCGATTCGAGTGATTGCTCATACTTGGATTTTTCAAGTGCCTGCAAAAAAAAAATAAAAATCACTTAGTATGTGTTTGAAAAATGTAACTTATAACTTATTTATGAGCTAGTTGATAGCTTATTGCCCCTTAAATGTGCTAGATGATAACAAACTTATAGCATAAGAAAGCTAACTTTCAATAATTCATATTCTATTTTGACCTAGGAAAAGGAGTATATACATGTCATTTTAATTCATTTAAAACACTTTGGTAGGCTATAATCTGAATTTGCCAAATAGCTTTATATACCTATAAGCCATAAGCTTTAAGCTACAAGCTATAGGCATATTTGGGAAAAATTAAATTTAAAGAAAAAATCATTTATTTTTTAAATGCTCTCCCAGAGATCTAGAAGTGATTGTTTATCCAAAATGAGCTGAATAAAACACATACTTGATCTTAAAAAAACTTGGGTGTCATTAAAAAAGCACTTTAAGTATAAGTTGGTCACTCCTAAAATAAATGAAACTTTACTCAACCAAAAGGAAAGTGCAATAAGGTCTAGAGGAATATAATCTTTAAAGTAACTGTAAAAATCATACCAAACTGCATAATAGTTTCTGCTATAGAAAAATATGCGAAGTTGCAACACATATTCATCAACTACAGGTTACTAGGCATTGTATAAATTCAAATTTGTTATGTCCCAATTCAACTATTTTCTTCTTTCACAAGATTTTTGATCCAAAGATTACATATTTACAAAGAATTTTAGGTAGGGGGAAGATAACAGTGAAGGATTTTTAACACCATTAACTTCATTGGTTGTACCATGAATTTTCAATTCCCTGTGAACATTAAACTTCAAAATGCAGAGTTAGGAGATCAAGTGAGTGAGTTTGGATCTGCATCGAATTAGACTTAACATGAAAGCTACTCTACACTGTGAGAAATAAATCCACATTTACCCCATCCAAACGCAAAACCAAACACACAAAATGGTATATTATAAAGAACTATATCCTACGGGCCAAACGCTGCGTAACTAAACACCATACAAGCCTAGCTAATTATTTATTATCTTGACCTTCCCCGTAATACTTTCATATTGCATTGTTCCACTAAGAAGCTTAGCAAACCTTGGAATATTATTCTACACATGCTTCCAACTTATTCTTTTTTTTTTTTTTTTTCAATTAAGCTTCCAACTTATTCTTTGTTCACTTCTGATACGATACTTTTAGCGATACTTCTGCATTTCCATCCTTCACATATTTTGAAGTACTGTAATACTTTTAATATTTCATAGTTCTAATTTAAGAAAGATCATTTTACAATTTTAAAGATTTATGTTCTAATTATTTTGAAATTGATATATATTTAAGACTTGATTAAGATTTTTATGAAAGTTTTAATGTTAGAAATTCAAAAATGTCTAAATTACACTTAACATACTACTGCCATACCCGTATCCTAGTATTTTAAAAAATTGTATCCACAAGTTGTATTGTATCGTACCCGTCTACCCGATACTTGTTCCCGTGTCCGTGCAACAAATTCTAGACTTCACAGTTGTCTAGTATCAATCAAACATATTTAGAAGGAAATGCAAACGAAGATGCAGATGCAATGCCCTATGAGGAGAAATATACGGAAAGAAGTTAACAAGAGAAAAACAATTAGATCTGAGACTCTAGTCAAGTTCAATACACAACTGATTCAACCATGATGCATCAAGACCTACAGCAGAGTGGGAAAAAAATCATATAAAAAAACAGAAAGTGAACCGAATAATGGGTCAGCAACCTTTAAAGTGAGACTATTAGGCCCAAAATTACTATGTTGATTATAGCTTGGTTTCACAATCAAAATGAATGATTAGATAGCCTGACAACGAAATTACATGGGTTTAACATAATGAGCAAACAAACAGTTCATTCTACAAGCATATAATGATAATGAGAAAACAAATAGTTCAAGATACATGCATTAATCAAAATTAGCAGTGCTGGATAAAAAGGAGGCAAAAATATTTTTCCAAACTTACATCACATTTTGAAAAATACAAGCCCATTCTTTGGAGAATTCAGGTAAAATGTTGAAACAACCAAGTTTCATTTCCAATGGTTTTTAAACAATGAAAAAAAGGCTATAGCAAATAGTAATGCTGCATTTGAGTATAAAAAACCACAGAAACACACCTTTTTCTTGGATAATGTGTCTATCGGTGACATGACCTCGGGCTGTACGTAGTTCTTTCCACGATAAAATATTATTGTGTCATCCCCAATTATTTGAATTGGAATACCACCACTCAATCTGGCAAGTTCTTGTGCGTACTCGTGTACTTGACCAGGTTTACAAGGCTTGCATATGACCTTAACAGTCTCATGTTTCTTCCAATGCAAATGCATGTTAAGAATAACCCCTCCAAATAATCCTCTTCTGCCAATTTGTAGATAATTAGATCTCTTTTGAGCCATTTTTTTCAAATAAAACCGTTCCTCCCCTGTCAAGCCATCTGGTTGTACAACAGGACCCTGAACTTTAGGAACTTCATATCGTTTGAGTTTTTCAATGAGCATTGCTTCCTTGATTCTGGCCTGAGGTTAAAACCAGAGTAATTCAAAATTTTAGTAGAATATCAAGGCAAATAAGCATTTCATGATTTTCAGGATTAATTTTGTAGCCTCATCATTTAAACACTAGAAAACACAAAATCTCACTTAAACTAAGGAAAACTCAAGGACAATTGTATCTAGGACTAGGACCATAATTGCTACTGTCAAGCTCTGCCAGTGGACAGTATAACTAGCATAACAAACGAATTTGCCATTTAAAAAAATTGAAAAAAAAAGTATATACTACCTCCGTTCCTATTTATCTGTCCACTCTGGACTAAATAACGCATATTAAGAAATGTAATCATTATTCTTGTTTTCATCAAAATAATGTTTATCTCTCCTTCTTTGATTGGTTCAAAAGTAGAATATTAATTGGTACTCCAATCAAATAAAGGGTATAATTGATAAAAGTGCATTTAATATCACCTTGAAACTTTAAGTGGATAGATAAAAAGGAACAAAATTATTTTCCAAAAGTGGACAGATAAAAAGGAACGGAGATAATATAATCTAGAATCAAAGAATTAGCGTAAGGTAATATCTTTTGAACTTGTAACAGATTATCTTGATTCTCAGTTTCCCAATAAAGGGAAGAATATATATGAAAACAAATTTAACCTCTGCCTCTAGGTCAATGAAAGTGACCTAAAATTGGGAAATTTAGAGTCTGTTTAGATGATCTTTTCTATAAGTACATATAGGAGTAGACACTAGACATAAAATAAAAGCACTATTGTCATGCTGTCTTTAAGGAAGTTACTTGATTGTTGAACTTGATATATATAACTTCTCCCTTGGATGAATACCTCAAAGACAATCTGATGAAAGTCAAGTCTTTATATCCCTATGGATATTATATCTATTGCTGATGTCCTCTTTTATTGTTAATGCTCCTACATCATTCTGTCAAGAAATTTCTGCTTATGGCATTCTAACTGATATGGCTGACATGCAACTCTGTCATTGATCCTGCGCACACCATTGGCAGATCTCCCTTAGGTTGTCCTTGCTTGCTTGCAGGAGAAGGGGCTTAGTGAATGTGGTGTTTTCCACATAGGGACTGTTGAGGGGCGAACAGAAGTTTCTGGCTGGACCAGGGGGACTGCAATGCAAGATCGTGAGATTCGTAGAATCGTGCTTCATTAGTGTGAATATAAGGCTATTGGGTGGTGGCAGATGAAGTTTTGGCTCCTACATATTTGTGTTGGAATTTCTTTGTGGCTCTTGGTGTTTTATTCTCTGGTGCACAGTTGAGTTTTGTATATCCCCTGGGGTCTGTTTTTAACGTAGGTGCTTGTTGCCTTGAAGCTTGTAATTCTTTTAGAACTTTAGGTGATTCATCCTAGTAAATTCATAAGTTTGCTGATAAAAGTGCTTACTAAATCCACTTGGTTACATAGCAAATCCCAAGCATGGATAAAGGACGACAGTTGTGTTAGGCCCTCAACAGCCAACATAAAACTTGTTTAATGACTTAATCTCTATCATGGATCAACAGAATGACATATTTGCTGATAGAAGTGCTTACTGATTTATCCTAATAAACTTAACCTAACACCACTTTCAAATATTACAAGTGATTACTGATTTAGGTGCAAAACAAGTTTGTGTGTGTTTGGCTCCACATTTGGACAGGATAAACGTAAATCAATTTCAACACAACTAGAATGTTTCGAAGCAAATCAAATCAGGCAGAACATGAAATTTATTCTTAGTTGTGTTGAAATAGATTTAAGTTAATCTCATTCGGACGTATAACCAAACTCATAATAAGAGATTAAGAGTAACTTCTACATTCTAAATTCAAGTTTGGCCTAATTTGACTTGTTTCCCAACACACACTTAATCATTTGAGTTTTATATATTGTATATATCAATATAAGCAATTTAAAGGCCATTAGAATTGAAATAAAAAGTACAAGCAATGGCATGGTGGGGAAAAAGAAAATCCAATCCAATAAGAATGCTTACTTTTTCAAGCTTGTACTTGATTCTCTCTTCCGCATTGGCAAACTTCTGCTTCTTCCCTTTGACACCAAGTCGGCGGGGATCTTTCCTATTTGCCGCTTTTCTCTTCTCCTTTTCTCTCTTCCTTTGCATCTTCAGCCTCTTCTTGGTCTTCCATTTGTCTTTCTTTGGAGGATCAACCTCCTCAGTCTCAAACTTTGTCTTCCCACCCGTTATCACAAGATTAACTGTCCCATAACTCAAATATCTGAAGCCCCATCGAGAGCCTACAAAATGCCCCAACGGAGAGCTAACAGATATTTGGCTCCTACTAACTGACCTAGAAACACAAAGGAATTAGAAAAAAATAGTACTTGTACATGTCAATTCAAAGCCTTCAACTTTCAATAACACCAACAAGAGAAACCAGCTAAATCATTTCAAGTGCTTGGATAAATTACTAAACTAACTTTGTCCGTCAGGAAATTGTTCTAACTACTGGTTCTGGTTCCAGTCCTGAATAGGCAGTTGCATTAAATACTTAAAGGGAGAGCTTTGCCTCCTAAAGTGATTCTACTCGGCTCGAGCAAGATACATGTACAGAATATCTACAGTCTTATACCAAAAAATGAATTACAAAACTAAGTACTAACAAGGTTTAATTCCACTTTTACTTCTTGTGTATAACCAATGTGCCATCTCTATCTCTAGATTAATAAGTTTTTTCAATCTCTTTTTTCTTTCTTTCTAACTAATAACGATGACTTTTCCATTTCTTTTTTTCTTCAAATTCTAATGTTTTCTTCTTATAATCAGTTAGAATTTGATAATTCACAGAATGAAGGACCTAAAATTGAACACACAAATCCCTAGAATAAACCAGGAATGAAAATCGCAAGTTCGCCTAAGCAGGGACTAAAAATGCAATTAAAACAATATATGAAAGTATGTGGTAGTAAAAGGAGTGTGAGAGAACCTGGGAGAGACCGAAAACGAGGTTGAATACGACAATCTGACAAGTGAGGAAGCTCTTCTGATGCTGCGAAAGAACAAAGTTGCCATCTTCGGTGAAGAAGAAGAAGAAGAAGAAGAAAGCGTATTCCCTTGTGCTTGTGCAGCGTGCGTTTTTTTTTTCTTCAGGTGCACCACCGGTATTGGATCGGGCGGGTTATAGTTCGGGTGCTAATCTCACGAGCCTGTGTCTGCTTCTCAATACACGTGGCAATCAACCAATGGAAAAACATAAAAAACTTGACTTTTTAAAAGATTAAATACCCAATGAAAAGTTGACATGTAAGTGAGGGCACTTAGGGTCCATATATGCCTCGCCATACCAAAATCCCTTCCTCTATATTCTGCTGCTGCTTTCTCTGCAGCTCGAAACAGAGGATTAAAAATAATTAGCGCAATCACGGACGGTTTCTGCGACCTTCGAATTTTGAGTGAGTTTTATTTTTTTTCATCTTTTTTTTTTTGTTTCACTTGTTTTGTTCCTTTCAATTCTTTTAGTATTGTTTTGGCTGCGGAAATTCTATCGAAGATTTTGATTCGGGTGTTTAGGGTTTTTCTTTCGTGCGGTTTGGGGAATTACTACGTCAAATTGGACGTTGCCTAATTCTCCCTCTTTGTGTTTCTACTAAGAATTTCAAAGGATGATGGGCAAATAACTTGAAATTGAAGCTTGTCGTCGTTGTTGCTGTTTCCTCGATCGTAATACGTCGCTCTGTTTTTTCTGTTTCCAGTTTTGATAAGTTTTGAAGGTTTTGGATTTCGTTTGATCATTTGCTGCTTGAGACGTGGAAATTCCTGTTAATTCTCATTTTTTCTTCTGATAAATTTGTATATTGGAAAGAGAAGTCCATTAACAAAATTTAAATGATCATTGTTTTCTTTGTGGTTTTAATCAAGACAAACTCAGAAGAAGCTTCTTCAAATGTACTATTTTTCTATAATAAAAATATTGCACGTGTTACTTATCATAGTTGAGGCATAAAAAATAGTAATTTACATGCTTTTATTGGATAACTGTGCTACAAACACTTAAAACCTTCTGAAAGTTTTGGTTTTTCAATGAAACATGATTACCTCTGACTCGTTAGTGTTGACATGAGCTAGTGCTTTGCTTGACTGAGGATGCATTTATGCATTTATTGCAGAAAATGATGTGAAAAGCTTTATTTTGGTGTTGATGAAATGAATATTTTTGAGTTACTTTAGTCCTTTAGATTGTATGCGTAGGTTTATCTTAGTCGTTGTTTTTTCAAAAATTTCAGTGTAATCATTGACTTTTACAAATGTCATTCAAATTAATCCTCTTAAGACTAATGTGAATGATTTTTTATATAGTTAGGGATTAAAATGATCAATACATACAATCTAAAGGATTAAAATGGAGGTTTACTCAAGTATTTTTTAATTTCAATAGTGATTAAGTAGCCAATGATATCATTGGCTTTAGTACAAAACTAAAATGAAATATTAAAACTTGGTTTACATTAAGCTACAGGTCCTGTGGAAATTTAATACAGAATAAAATTTGAAATGCTTGTTAGTTGTTGAGCTGTCGCCCTGTTTCCCTCGATTGTTTATGGTGGGAGAAACTGTGAAGATCAATTTTTTTTAGACCGTATAACTCAGAAACTCGTACTTATTATATGGGACTAATGCCATGGAGTGCATGTAATTGAGTATCTGCATTTTATTATAAAAAAAAATAAAAATAGAGTATCTGCATTTTAGGATTAATGTGGGTTTGTCAACTGACATGCTGGAGTCGTAGTGTTCACACATTTCACTGGCTTTTCAAAAATTTGTCTGCTGGAATACATTGACCATGTTTGATTGTTGTATAATATGGGAATCTTGTAAAGAAGAGAAACTCTCCTTACTTCGGGACAAGTGTTTTTTATTCACTGGTCAGCTATTTCAGTTATTAAGGAAGATTGTATTTGTATATGACCAATACGTGATGTTTTAAAGGCTCTTCTTTATTAGTGATTTTTATGGTCTTTCGTTTCTTTCTGGAACTTCATTAAACCATATTATCCTCATTGTATTGCCCTCTCTTAAATATTAAAAATTAACAAGAATTTTGGGATTAGGACTACATTCATTGGCTTGTTCTTCCTTTATGTTATATTGAAAAGTTATTTATCAAATTCATATACTGTTCTGTGTCACATGAGCACTGGAAATCTTGAGCAAATATTTTGTTGCAACAGTGGAGTTTACGATTGAGGCTTCTATTAATAGCGAGGCAGCAGGAAATGCTACGATGGGTGAGGTTAGTAGCATAGCAGATGACAACAGAACAGGCGGAAGTTCTGATGAACCAACTTACAAACAAGACCAAGATGATAATGTGACTCAAGATTCTTCAGGAGGAGTCAATATCCCATCAGGGATTCCCGCAGTAACACTTGTTACAGCTGAAGAGCCCTTTGTGGGTCAGGAGTTTGAGTCAGAAGCAGCGGCACATGCGTTTTATAATGCATATGCTACAAATGTTGGATTCATCATACGTGTAAGTAAACTCTCACGATCAAGGCGTGATGGAACTGCGATTGGACGAGCTCTTGTTTGCAACAAAGAGGGTTACAGAATGCCAGACAAACGTGAAAAGGTTGTTAGGCAAAGGGCAGAGACAAGGGTTGGTTGCAGGGCAATGATATTGGTGCGGAAAGTTAGTTCTGGTAAATGGGTTGTTACGAAGTTTGTAAAGGAGCACACACATCCTCTGGTTCCAGGGAGAGGTAGAAGGGAAATCGTTTATGATCATTATCCGGTCAGTTCCCTTTTTTTTTTACTACTGAACAATTGTATATATTCTTATGTTAGTTTATTATTTTATGTAGTTAATCGTTTGCTTGTGAGTGGTTAATAGACCTTGTTATGGAATCAGGGCTAGATCATGATACTAATTCTACTAAGGCGGTGTATAGCAACACTAGCTTATAGTTTATTTAGGAGCTTATAATTTATAGCTCATAGCTTATTATCAAGTAGAGGTGTTCAGTCACTACAAGCTTATAGCTAGTAGCTTATCAAAAGCTATTTGAAATAGCTTATAGCTTATGAAAAGCTAGTTTTCAATAGTTTATTCATATTTTACCCTTAAAGCATTTACTACATGTTTGCTTTACAAAATGCATTTATTACATGTAATTATTTAAGTCATTTAACAATATAGTAGTTTATAAGCTACTTTTACTAAACACTTTTACACAACTATAAGCTATAAGTCATAAGCTATAAGCTACAAGTTAATTTTGCTGAACACAACCTAAATATATAGATTTTCAGGATAAAATTATTCTTTCATACCTTTTGTGCTCAATTGTGTATTAAGGTTCTATCTTTTTTTCCTTGTAATCTATAATTTGGAGAATTTGTCTTCTTTTTTCCCCATAAATTCAGTTGTTACTTTTTCGAGGGAGGAGGGGGAGGAGTTTGTGACTCATCTACCTCGCCCCACATCTTTTGAAATTAGACCTTTCTTTTGCCTCAATTAGCCACCTCATCCTTACCCATGGAGAAATTCCTTTACTTATAATGTGAATTGCATCTCAGAAGGTGCATGTAGAGAGCTTCTTGTGTAATTTAATTTTATAATAAATATTCTATTTAGCACTCCTTTGGTTCCCTTTTTTTCCTACTTACCTCTTTGTTTTATGCTATTTTCAGAATGAACATGATAAAGTTCGGGAACTAACTCAGCAGTTGGCAATGGAGAAAAAGCGATCTGCGACGTACAAGAGACATCTTGAATTGTTATTCGAGCACATCGAGGAACATAACGAAACCCTTTCGAAGAAAGTACAGCACATAGTAGAAAGTGTAAAGGAGATGGAGACCAAAGAACAGCAGCATAGTCACTGATAGGTTCAAATTTCAATTATCTAGTCTTTCAATTAGTTTTCACTGGATGAAACACGGATTCAAACTGTCAGTGTCCGAAAATGCTGCAAGGGGAAGCATGCAAATAATATCTTATAAGTTATAACTGCTGATCTATGGTATCTGCGTTTCAGTTTTAAGTATCTGGTGGGGTTTGGTAGTTCAGTTTGACACGGTGGAATTTATAGGTGTAAAATATCAATTTGATCTTAAAATTGTAATCGTCAATCAATTTATTCCCTAAAATCATGAAAAAAAATCACTAAATCAATTTAGTCCCTGAATTATTCAAAAATAGGTTAATTTAGTTCTCACATTTAGGAATGTTGATCTATTTTCAATATTTTAAGGGACTAAATTGATTGACGAGTTTAATTTTACGGATTAAAACTTCTTTTTCATAATTTCAGGGATTGACGGTTGTAATTCCAAGGACTTAAGTGATACTTTACTCGAATTTACTATGTTGCTTTTGATGGGGTGATAGTAATACTTCAGTTGGTAGTAGATAGAAACTAGTTAAGTCAACAATGTATAGGTCCTTTGAGTCCATTCTTGTGAAGTTGTGCTAACATTGTGATATCAACTCATAACAGCATTCAAATACCTTGCTGGAATTTTTAACTATTCCATTTTATTTTGTAAAAATTTAATTCAAGGCTGTCTCCTTCGTATAGGTTTAAATAATGATTAATCATCTCTTTTTGTATAGAATGAGACTGTATGAGAATTAGTGCTCTCTGCTTGTGATTGTATGTTCTTCTCTATCCCAACTTTCATCATGTGATATATAGCATATTGTTTGCTATGACTTAGTATTAGACAACATAAATTTGATTCCTTTGCTGCCATAAGTATGAGATAATAACATAAGTGCAGGCCTGTTATGTATGTCAATTACTTCATGTTTGGTACTTACAGGTTATAGCAGCTTGTTTTTTCAAGTAATGGGAAAGATTTCCCTTTGTTAATTATTGGAATGGGACTTTTGATGTATGAAAAAAGGATGAATAGGGTGATCTTAGTGATTCTAAGTTGAATTTGACATGGCAATATGTTGAATCATTATGTATCTGACTCGTGATAGTAACTAGTGTATCATACTCTCTTTTTTATTAGTCTTTTTTGCTTTTTTTTTTTTTTTTCATTCATTTTTAATTTTTAATAGTCACTTTAGAAAATTAATGAATATTTTAATGTTATTTTTTCATTTTAGTCCGTATAATCAATACATGTTTTTACTCAATATTTATGTCATTAATTATAAGTGAGGGGTATAATAAGAAATTATGCAATAAATACTTATAGAAGATAGAATACCTGATCATTTTGTTAATTCTTGTGCATTACATTAAACTACTAACAAAAGAAAGGTGAGGGAGTACTATTATTTTTTAGACAAAAGATCCTTGAGAGAAGTAATTTTGTTCGAGCCAAGAATTCCATGTCATGGTAAGATTCATTTGCAAGATATGAAATTGAGACCTTATTAAAGAATATTCAAATTCAAATATATTATAAAAAAATTCAAATATGTATGACTTAAATCAAACACGTTAGTCAGTACAGTACTGTTTAATAATGAATAAAACATTAGTTTAATTAAAATTTTAATTAATTATGATTGAATTTATTGCGCTTTTGAATTTTTTTTTTTACATCAGAAAAGTAAAAAGCAAACGAAACTAAAACTGGAAATGAATAATATGCATCTTATCTGAAACTAACGAAGGAACTAGATGAGAAGGACACGTAGACTAAACAGTGAGAACATTATTATTGAAGGAATTATGTCTTGCTAATCAATCGGCATAAGAATTTATGTCCCTTAAGGAATGCTAATGTATCTGACCAGGATCTTGCCAAAATTTCGAGAATCAAGACAAAGCATTGATTATAAGTGAATTTACTCTATTTTTGAATCTAGCTAAAAAGATTTCTTTTGATAGATTAGGAAGGATGAGCAATGAGATTCAACAACAAGCTTAACAATTGTATTTAAGTGTAATATGAGAATAAGCTAAAAATGAAGGGTGTTTTTTTTTTTTTTTAGTAAAGGTATTTTTCAGTCAATTGTTGAAGACTAATCTCTTTTAAAGTTAAGAGATTACCAAATTAGTGGGTACAAGGTTGTACTTTCTTTAATACAAAGTAAGCAACTATCTTAGATCTCACATTTAAAGAGGTCCCAAAATAATTTATTTAATAATATTATGTCTTGATAAAAAAAATGAAGTTGATTTAGTGATGATATTACTCATTCAATTGAAGATTCTTTTTATTGACTATTTTATATTTAGACCAATTTATTTCTTTCATTGAGAGTCAACTCAAACAATTTTTAAAATATAAAAACATGTTAATTTTTTTATTTGGATCAAAATTTAAAACTTTAGGCATTGATAAATTGAAAATACATTATATCATTCCTGAAAAAATTGAGTTTTGGTAAGTATTATGATGTATTGATGATCTTGATTTGTTTTAATAATTAAGGGTATAGAAAGAAGTATTAATTAAATAAAATAAAATATTTCTTTTCAAATGCATAAGTCACTTGTAAAATATTAGTATCATTATTACATGTAGTTATTGACTTATTGCTGCAAACAATAGAAGCTTTTAAAAGTTAAAATTGATTAAATCATATTTGAGGGTAAAAAGAAAAAATGACCATCGAGTAAGAAATGTTAAAGTTGCTTGATTGAAAATTTTTGATAAATAATTTTGCAACTCAAGTAGTAGAATAAAAAAAATATAGGTCAGGTCTTGTACCTAATTTTTGCCTAAGGCCCTCAAACCTCGATATCTAGTGGGTATAACTTTTCACACCAAAGCATTTTCTATACGCAAGAATATGAAGTGTGTTCTAATTAGCTCTCATAAGTAGATTATCTTAATATTCAATTACATATGTAATTGACATTGTTATGAAAATCAGACTCATCATTAAACCTGAATAGACATTAATTCATGATTCAGCCGAGATCAAACCGTGGTTGAACAAATATAAAGAAAAATAAGTTATTTCCGAAACATAGTAAATTGATAGCTTGGTGGTAAATAGTATTTCTATCAAATACTAGTGTGGAGTTTTGTGTGTGTGTATATATATATAAATATATAATATGACAGTTTATAGTTGCAAATATGGGGTGCTTAATGCGTCATATCCACTAGGATGTTATTAGCACACTACACACATTTTACAGCATAACATGCAATTTTTTTTTTTTTAATTTTGACCCTCACTCGAAACTTATTTTTAGTTTGAAAACTAAAAATCACTGTTGTCATTGCAAACTGATATGGATATTATCATTTTTTTTAGGTGGCTTGAAACATAAGTTTCATTTTGGAACTTAAAAACGGATGATAATATTCATTTACTGATAGATATTAATATCTATTTAGAACATAGTTTATTATCTGTTCAACTATTGATTGTGAATTTTATATGATTTTTAGCACAATCTTTGAACTCTCAAATGGCAAAAATTTTAAAACGAGAAAGTAATTTATATTAATGTTTTTCATTCCTACATAAAATAATAATGGTGCATTTAATTTTGCAATATTCGGTATAGACAATTCTCACAATTTTATCATGCATTTAATTTAATACTTTTTAATTTATTTATTATTTAAATATTTTTATTTATTATCATCGTTATATTTCTTCCAACAATATTTATTTTTCTTCATTGGAATTTGTACTAGCATGTCGTCATAAAACCACTTGTAAAAACGGGTTGAAATTTTTTTAATCCTTTGTTCTTTTATCCTGTGTGCACTTTAATATAAAAATTTTAAAAATGTGCATTTTGGTTCGATATCTTTTAAAATATGCATTTTAATATAATGTCATATTTAGTGATGGTGTTATCAATTGCTAATTTAAAAAATCATTGCTAATTGTTAATTTGAATAAAAATTGTCATTAAATGTGATTTTTATAGTAAAGTGCATGTTCAAAAAGTACAAAGATCAAAATGCATATTTTGAAAGTCTTGGTATTAAAGTTCTCACAAAAAAAAATTTGAGGAGACTAAAATATTTTTAACATTTTAATAAATTAAAAACTGAACTTCATAATTTAGAGGGAGTGAGCACAATCAAGAGATAGTAGATAAAAACTCAGTTCCATGTAAGAGCTTACTTTATAGGAAATAGTAGATAAAAGGTAGACTAAAAGAGTTTTTCACACGAAAATGGATTTGAATTTGAATGTTTCATGTCGACCTTCTTCAACACAAAAATATGCCCTAATTTCACCCAATATAGTTAGGGTAAGCAAGCTAGCTTGCATAGGCTTGCTATTCAAATGGGCCAATTCACATAGGTGTTTTTTAATGTGCCAATATTTCACGGGCATGCATAAACTTGAGAGTAAACTGGAAAGTTGACTTTATGTAATATTTTAATAAAAATGATATTTTTAAATTACTTAATATTTTCCTTCAAAATTTTAATTCTGTTTTGTATGTGTATATTTTAATATATATATATATATATATATATATATATATATATATATATATATATATATATTATGTTTTCAATGTATCGTGAAATTATCCACATTCCAAACCCGCTTAACTTTTGAGCTAATGCAAACCAACTCGCATAAGAACATTTTAAACAAACCATTTTTTTACTTAAGCCCGTGTAGGCAATGGTTTTTTTTAGTTTAACTAGCGAACCTAATCCTTATACTTGAGTGATATGTGAAGAAGAAACATATAAACAAGAAAAGTAAAAGAGGACAATGACAAGGAAGAAAATAAAAATTCAAAAATCAAATAATTCATGATATATGTTCTATGGTGACAATTCACTTTCTCACCATATAAAAAAAAAAAAAAAAAAAAAAAATTCTTTATTTTTTCTCCCTCATTATTATGTTCTAGATATGACGTGGAGATTTGTGAAGTCCAACCCTAAAAGTAAACATAACCTATAAGATAAATACTTTCACTCCAAGTACATATCCTAAAAAAACTTTAATAGTCAAAATAAATAGATTTCAATTTCAAACACCTATTTCTTTGGAGCTGATGCCCCTTGGTGGGGTTGATGTAATTTTGCATTTTTGGGTTTTAAAATTTTTGGAATTTTGGGAAGAAATTTTGAAAACAATGACTTCTTGGCTAGATGTGATGATTGATGAGAACAAAAAGAAGCATCATTGTTAGCACCATCATCAACATTGTTGTTATTATTATTATTATTATTATTATTATTATTATTATTATTATTATTATTATTATTATTATTATTATTATTATTATTATTGCCTCCTTGGTTGGATTGAACACCTTCCATTAGCATTGGTGTTGCTTTTCTTTTCACAGCTTCTTCAATAGCTTTTGTAATTATTGAAAGATTTGACACAACACCAAAAACTAATATCTTATTGCCATCTTCATTCAGCTCCCAAGTAGTCACACCTGCAGGTATATCAATTTAAAAACAAAAGAATTAGTAATATCATATATTATTTTCCTTCCTATTTATCAATAGGTCTATTTTAAGATAAAATTTACATATTAAGAAATTTAATCATTATCATTGTTTTAATTAAAATAATTTTTGAAGTCCTTATATATAATACTATTTATCACTCCTTATTTTATTAGTTAAGATAGTAGAACATTAATTACTGCATCAATCAAATATATAAAAATAAAATAAATAAATATATAATTAAAGCATTATTAAAAATATAAATAATCAATTAAATATGAACAAAATTTTATTCTCTCACTTAAAAAGGAAGAGATGAAGTAGTAGTATATTAAAATCATTTGACAATTACTCTATGTTATTATATGTCTATATATATATATATGATCCCCTTTAATACTCTTCACCCGGCCAAAACCCAAGCAATAAGGGTTTTGTGTCCCAAATATTTAGAAAAAAAAGATTTTTAAATAATTTTTTATTAAATACATTTAATTTAACAATATACTAAATATAAATAATCATTATTTAAAAATTTATGTTAGTGAAAAACAATACACCAATTAATCTATTTAATTTCATAATTAGTCTTGGTTATCTTTTAATGTATATATTGCTTATTTTTTGTTTTTTAAATATACTATATCATATTATTAGGATGAAAGAAAAATTGTTTAGTGATAAATAGATATATTCTCCTAAGTCCCAATGAGTGTTTTTTCTATAATTTTAGTCGATTATTACTAATAATTTTAAAAAATCTTATATCAAATATTTGTTTTAGGCCTCTAAATCTATTTAGTCACCCTTACTCTTGATTAAGGATGCATTCAAAACAAGCAAAATCATGTATGTATAAAGATGTTATGCATTAATATTGTCTGTTTTATAATTACACTTTATACTCTTTTCTCTCTATTTAATAACTTTACACTCAATTTAAAAATAATTCAATTATTAAATTACATGATATTATTATAATGATTATAACCACACTAAATTTTAGTAAAACCTAACATTTATTTAATTTTATCATTTTACAAGTGAAATTCACATATTTTAAAAAGTGTATTATTCGTTAAAATGAAGTAAATTCATAAAATATCAATAAATCTTAAATTTGTGAGATAGTTTAAGTTCTATTTATCAAAACAAGATATTTAATTTATTTAGCTGTTTGAATTAGTAAAATTTGACATGGATGAAAGAGTTATTATTGAATAAGGTAATTGTTTTTTTTATCGGCAAATCAAAGAAGTATATTAATAAAGAGTACTACCCTGTTTTTTTCTCAGTTTCTTTTGAAAACTTTTCACCGTACATCCCAATTTTAGTTGTAGAGTGATATTAGGAAGAGGGAAACAGAAAAAAAAAATTGAAAAGCAAGAGAAAAATTAAAGACGGAAAATAAAAATATTAAAGGTGATAAATTTGATAAATAAAAAACTAAAAATGAAAAGAAAAATAAGTATTATAGAAATTTAACTGGCTACACTATATAAAAATTTTATTATAAAATTTACTTACCCTCAATTTTCCGAAGTTTCTTGTCTAATTTTTTATGGCAGCCAATGCAATTACATATTGAAGGATCCAAATGCCAAGTCTGGAATATTCAAAAGAATTGTAATAAAAAGTCATAACATAAAATTATAATAATGGAATTATATTAAATTGTAGGTGTTACTTACCGTACCACTTCCTTGATTCATTGAGAAAAGTTTCTAATAATAATAATGTGTTATACTTCAATAATCACAATCACAATCACAATGATAAACCAGAAGACATGCATATGCTAATATATATAGTGTATGGAATAGAATTTGATTATTCTATATACGTGTGATAAATAAGTTAAGGATCATTAAATATCTCAATCACCATTATAAATATCTTATCACCATTTAAAATTTATTTACATTGATTATATATCACACTCATACCTCAATAATCACCATTATAAATATCGTATCACATTAAATTGTTTTGCAAATTTATTTACACTGATTATATATCACACTCGTTTTTAAATAGTATTTTTTATGGTATCACCTCATGTTCTTTTATTCAATTAAATTAATAATTTGATATGAAATAATTAAATATTTAATTAATTCATATTTTTTATTAAATTTTTAAAATTTAAAAAATATAAAGTTAATTTTATTTTTGAATTTAATATTTAATTTTTATGTTTAATCTAATATATATACTTCCATTTTTAAAGATGACTAGGGGTGGAAAAAGGTCAGCCAGCCTAACAGGAGCCTATGGCTTGGCCTATTTAAAGTCTGGTCTAGCCTAGCTTATTTAATAAAAAGACCAGGTTCAAACTTTTTAAAAAGTCTATTTAACTAAAAAGGCTAGGTACAAGCCTTTAAAAAAACTGCTAAGCCTAACAAATCAACCTATTAAATAATATATATATATATATATATATTTATTATAAATTTTATAGATATAAATAAATATTACTTTTTCAAAAATTAATTTATATATGTATATATAATAAATTTTTTAAATGTAGATACAATAAATTTTTTAATATGTTTATAAATTAATCTTATTTAGAGGGCTGGTTAAAAAGGCCTATTAACCTATTTAGTGGTTTGTTGGCATATTTAAGATAGAATTATTGGTCTTTTTAGAGACCTTAGGAAAAGTAGCCTTATAAATAGGCTTTAAGGCTTTATAGGCTTTCAAATAGGTTAGACTTAGCCTGAAAAATGAGCCTATGATAGACCCATATGCCAGGCTTAGCTCCATCAATTGTAAAATAGGCTTGACATATTTAGCCAAAGTCTAGTCTGGCTTGTTTCCATTCTTAAAGATGATTAATCTCTCTCCTATTTAATTATTTGTTTTTCACGGTAAGAAATTACCTTTTTATATCTTGAGTTCATGCGGAGATTCATCATTCATCATGAATTCATGATGGTGTGCATCATCATAGTGATACTTGTTCATATGACCAAAAACTTGTGTAAGAGATTATGGAAATCATTTATAGTTTCAAATTGTAGTAGTAAGTCATCATATTGGATAGCAATTAAGATTTGATGTGATTTCGTACATGTATAAATCATACTTTATGTGACATCATGAAATTGATTGAAATTCGAAAACTCAAGATTATATATCAATAAAATAATAATAAGTGGAGTTGACTAAAATTGGAGTGAAATAGAATCAAATTCAACCTCATTGTTTGAACTATGACATATCTCCAAATCAGAAAAAAAACATTTGTTTGGATGAAGCATTTTAAGAGGATTTTTTTTAAAAAATAAAATAGAATTTAAAATAATTTGAAATGAAATATACAATTTGAATAAAGAATTATATTTAATTAAAAGCTAAGAACTCTCAATTTTATTTAAATAAAAGATACTGTATTTCAAATTTCTCTTTCACCCATGATCTAATAAAGGAAGGTGAAATATATGTTTAGCAGATTCGTTCGTGTGAGAATTTAACAATCATTTTTACAAAGTCATTGTCAATTAAAATTGTTGAGCACTTAGTGTAAAATATTGTGAAATATATGTTGTGGACTATTTTTCTCCTTCGTCGTGGTTTTCTCCTACAAGATTTTGATTTTCCTGACAAGATTTTTTTTGAGCTAGTAACTAAATAACATATTAAAGGATGATGTACTATTTTTTTTCAATAGGTTATTGTCTTATGAGGTTTTTTTCTAATAAAGTTTAAACGATACACATTATGAAATTGTGAACATCAAAAGAAGAGTGTTAAAAATATTTTGTGTATAGATATCCATATGAAGTCAAGCGAGCTTAGGATTCCATTATAACTCCATTTCTTTCTCTTAAGTGGTTGTCAATAAAGCTCATAAATGTTCATATTCATCTCAAGCTTGATATTCTATTATAACTCATTCAATTATTATGAAGTGTTGTCTATGGTTTCTTGTCCAATAAATAGATTATAGATTGTAATGTTGAGACACAATAAAATATTCTCATATTGTCTCTACTCTAATATTCTTTCTACTCTTTGTTTCTTTACTTTGTTGTTTTATATTTAATATATTTATAATTCACAAAATGTTTAAAACCAAAAATTGATCTAATTCAAACTGAAAAAATATCATATCAGATTATATTTCTTTTAAAAATGTCTTTTGAAAATCAAAATGAACCAATCCAACACAAAGGTGCACAAATTACAAATAGATCGAATCCAATAATGTATCCCTTAATACTAAATAATCAATTCGTAAACACCCCTATTACTATTTTTGTTGAAAATTATGCTCTAGGGACTAGGGTAAACCTTTTTAAAATGCATAGATAACCATTGGAATTTTCTTTTGTTAGTAGTTGCTCCTTTATTTTAATTTATTAAATTGATAAGAAAAAATTTAAATAATTAATAATTATTTCGTACAACGATTTAATGTGCTAGTACAAGGTTAAAGATTAATCTTTACCACTATCATAGTTAATCTTACTTTTCCAAATTATTCCATGAAGAAATTAATAGTGTTGTGATCTAACCTGACAGGGATGTAGGACGAGCAGGGTAGTCTCCTTGATCAGCAGAGGGCAATGGGATTGCTTCTAGGTCCTGAGCTCCAGCGGCGGTGGTGTGCACCTGCAAGCACTCCGATGCTCAAGTTAGTGAGTAAATTAGGGTTCGTGTATATGATAATATATCTTACGTACCTTGCATGGTGCATTATGATAATATTTATAGAGTGAGGTTAATGACCTAATGCGGTCCGTATTGGGCCAGGATCTTTGCCTGGGCCCAATCCTCATCATCTGGGCCTTATTAGTAGGCCGCGCCCAACTTACCGGGATGCTGATGGTAATTGGCGACTTCTTGACCCGGCATGTAAGCGTATATATGGGATGCCATTATTCTGGTCCACAACAGTTGCCCCCCAAGTCGTCAAGTTCTTCTTGGGAGAGGTTGGCGAGTTCATTTGTCATCTCAGGTGGATGTTAGGTGGTGATTCTGGAAACTTCTCGAGATGACGATTGGTTTTCTTTTTGGGCGCGTGTGTTTCACGCGTCTCATTTTGGGTACTGTGCGCGATGATTAGCGTGGTTCTTGGGCCCCACGTCCATTAAGGTGATGTGACGGTTTTTTACCTTATTTTCATCTGTTACATTTTCACCTTCTCATTTATTCAAGTTTTCACTCTTCATCTTCGCGCTTCTTGTCTCTTCATTCCCTTCGACAGAGAACTCTTGAAAACCTTGCTTCTTCCATTCTTTGTGCTCGTTTCTCAAACCCGTTTTCTACCAACATATTTGCTTTATTTTTCAGGTATTGTTTCTACTTTTTACTAATTTGTGCCTTTATTCGATTCTTTCCTGATTCTTGGACTGTTCTGTTGCATTCTTCCCCCCTTTAGGGTTTAGTTGTAGTTTCTGGGTTTATTTCCCTCAAAAATGGCCGATAACGTTATCGTGTTGACGAGTAATTCCTCCTCGGGGTCGAATGACACTGAACTTCTTGAGAGTTTTGCGAGGGGGCTTCGAAAACATAAGTCTTGTAATGAGCCAAACCTTTGTCCTGGCACGCCCTCCATAGCCAATCTTGATTATTGTGAGTCTTGCCATTTTTGGTTTTATCCTCTGTATTTGCGACGAGTAGAGAGTGGTGAGTCGGTTACCCAAAGTGTGAGTGGGTCGTTTAACATTTTGAACCCAGAACCTTCAGCTCTTCTTCTTGCATCAACCTATCTTCCTGATGAGTATAGTTCTGAAAGCTCTGTGTCTATCGAACAGGGTTCAGATCGCCGTACCCCCATTAATTTCATCCCGGTAGGGGATGAAGTTGAATCTTCCCATCCCGGGGATTCTTTAGAAGATAACGAGTCTATACCGTCGTCTATGACTCATTCCTTAGATTCTGAATCCGACCCTGCATATGCTCCTTCTCCTTGTAGTCATTCATCCCCGGGAAGTGACCCTGCTTTCTCTGATCATGTAGATATGGAGTCTGCTCAAGGTGACATTTCCATTCCGGTAGCTTCTGGCGCTCCGGGATCCTCTGGTGGTGTACCGGCTTCACCTGATACTGGCTATTTTGAAGTAGTTGTGCGAGGGGCATGAGAGCCTAGTACTTCCAAGCCTCGGGTCGAGTGTCCTCCGGATTTTCTGGAACTGAAGAATATCTGGGGAATGTTGTGGGTTCCCTGGGATATCATCCAGGAGGAGTGCTCGGTAAGAGATGGTCGCCGGCTTAGGAGGGTGGAGAAACACTGGAGAAAGTGCTTTCACTATGGGCCCAATACTCCCGGGACTGACGTCAAAGCAGATCCTTCTTCGAACCACAAGTTGGTTATTCCGAATAGGAGGGAGAGGATCTACACTCCAGCATCTGAGGGTGAAGTTTCCTATATCATGATACTGGAGTCTTTATGGCATCAGCTAAAAATTAGGTTCCCTTTTTCTGACCTCCAGATTGAGGTTCTGCATCACCTCCATCTCGCTCCTACCCAACTTCATCCTAACGGTTGGGGATTCCTCCAAACCTTCGAGGTTTTCTGTTGGGCTCAAGGCTGGCATTGCTCTTCAACCCTATTCCTATATATCTTTGGAGTTTATCGTGGCCCCACGAAGAAGAATTGGGTGTCCCTCCGTCATCGTTCCGAGATTCCTCAACTATTTGTCCCCTATGAGGAGTCCTTCAAAGCTCATAAGGACATTTATGTCAAGGTCGTCCCACGGACCAAAGATTGCACCCCTTTCTGGATGGGCAAGGATAAGCAGCCCCTGTTTCCTCTCTATTGGACGGAAGATCACTTTCAGAGGGTGCTGTCCTTGAAGGAATTAGAAATTGGCTTCCTAGAGGAGGAAGACCAACTAACCTTCAGGAATCTTTGCGTCTTTGTCGAGCGAGGTGGAATTCCCATTCATTGCAAAGATGTGATAGGAGTATCCCGTCGCGACCAAGCGACCTGCTTATGTAGGGATTTTTCGTTATTATGCATTGTTGTTGTGTGTTTTGCTTGTTTTAGTTATTTTACCTTAACTGACAAGTGTATCTTTTTTTGCAGCCGAGATCATGGCCAATTATGCCATCCGTTCTCAGAAACGAGATGTTAAAGGAAAAGGGAAAGTTGGTACTTCAGGTCCACCTCCTTCTCCTGCTCCAGTTCTTGCTTCTATCCCGGTCGTTCTTACCGGGATTAGAATCTCGGATGTGGTTCCTGCCAGGGGAGCTTCTCCTGTCAAGAAATCCGTTCCTCCTTCCTCCGGAGCCGAGGCGGCCAATGTGCAGCCAAAGCGTCGACGACTTATCAAGTCCGGTATGCTTTTATCCTTTGGGATTTGTAGTTGTGTAGGGGCCGTATGTTACTTTCTTATTATATTATTTATTTCGATTTGTAGGTGATCAGCCTGGGGTTGCCCAGGGGGCTTCTACCGAGATGAATCCGGTATTGATGGCGCCCTTCTCTACTCCTTCTTCAGCCTGGGAAGGATTCCAGTCACCCTTGGTTAAGTTCCAGCATGGGGACTTTTTCACAAAGGGTGGAACCTCTACTGTGAAGGTATGTGTCCTGTTATTTGATCTTGTTGACTTTATGATGATTAATCTCGGTAGATATATAGTTACTGTCTTCTTGTCGTTTTTGTCTTTTGTAGGAACAAGTCAAATCCCTCATGGGCTGGACTACTATGAGCATGGCCATGCTCCAACATGTTCACGACCATGCAGAAGACATGGGTCAATCTTCTTCTTTGAAGGCCCAGCTTCGGGACCTCCGAGATGATATGGAGCTGAAAGACGCTCTTATTGCTAGTCTCAAAGAATCGGAGTCCCGAACTGGGAAGGAACTTGCTTCCTTGAAGGAGAAGTTTGCCCGGATGGAGGAGGATCTCGCCAGGGAGAAGGAACGGGCTTCCAGTTTGGAATTGGAAAGATCCAAGTTGAAGGAAGAAGTTTCTGGGCTGAAGGCTAAAGCAGATGAAGATGATTCTGCTCTTAAGCTTCTTCAGTCCAAGCTCTTGGGGTCGGCTTCCAAGTTTCATGAGGTTCAAGTGGAGCTACGGGAGACTCAAGAGAAATTGGAGGAGACTTATCAAGATATGGATACTACGGTGGATGATTCCTACCGTGACTGTGTGAAGACCCTCCTCTTCTTGAATCCCGGTGTTGAGCTGAACACTCGTGGGCTTTGCAAGTATCACGGCATGAAGGACGGGATGTTCATTGATTTTCATGACCCTCACCATCCCGTGCCGCTCGACCCTTCTGATCCCAGATTGGAGCCATTCGACTGCAACACTCCTCCTCCTTCTTCTGATCCCACGACGGAACCTGAAGTTGCAATTGCTGGAGGGGCTGCTTGACTTGTTGCTTTAGTTTCTGTATTTTTCTTGTTTTGTAAAACATTAGCAGAAAAATCCAGCTAATTGTAAACTTTATCGTCCCGGCCTTCCGGGTTGATTTTAATGCATTATGATTTACGCATATTTTGCTTCAATGCTTCTTTTGCTTTATTCATTGTGTTTCTGCGTGTCATTGAGGTTTGACCGCTCAAGTCATCTCTTTGCTTCTCTCCGGACATGGAAATTTCTCATGTCTCTGTAATTGTTAGGACGCATTAATGATGTCGTCCTTTTAACTCCTCAATAGGAGGGAAAGTAGTTTGTACTTTCTCTAACTTTTGTTGAAGTGTGGCTTCGGTTTGTGCCTGCTTCATGTTTTGGAGTTCTTTCTTTCTGTGTCGTTTGAATTGTTAGGGAAACATTTGCGATGTCGCCCCTCAACAGGAGGGAAAGTAGTTTGTACTTTCTCTAAGTTTAAGTTGATGTGTGACCTTGAGTCTGTAGCAGAGAATTACCCGCGATGGTATCTCGACTCATTATTGGCCTTGCATGTATGCCGGTTTCTGTTTGTTGCCGACGTCTTGATCTCGGATTATTTGTATTTCTCATACTTTCTTCCGATCTGCTTGCTATTAAGAGTTGAACTAACTTGTTTATGTCAGAATTAATGGAATGCAACTTTATTAATAATAAGAAGCAAATAACAAATGGGGGCCTCGTTAAAACCTTTAGCAGTAAAACCCTCCTTAGGGATAAAACCTGCTACAGGAAAAAGAGTACCCCTTTATTACAAAAGACTGTAAATTACATAGCTTAGCTATAATAGCGCCTTAAGTCTGCGACATTAAGCGTTCTAGGAATCTCTTTGCCTTTGAGAGTTTCTAAATGATATGCTCCGTTAGCTGCGATGGTCTTGACCCGGAAGGGGCCTTTCCAATTCGTTCTAAGCTTCCCGTCTTTAACATTGCGATTTCTAATACTGGCTCTTCTTAGGACTAAATCACCTGTTTGGAATCTTCTCGGGACAACCCTCAGATTGTATCTCTGTGCTACTTGTTGCTTCCGGGATAACTCTTTGATTCTGGCAGCTTCTCGGATTTCCTCGACCATGTCGGAATCTTCTCTGAGGAGCTGCTCGTTTTCTTGAGCGGGGTACATAACCCTCCAGGATGGGTGCCCGATTTCTACCGGGATTACAGCATTTGATCCGTATACCATTCGAAATGGAGTTTCTCCGGTGGAGCTATGGGGAGTAGTTCTGTAACTCCAGAGTACTTGATAAAGATCTTCTACCCAACTAGTTCCAGCTTTCTGGCATCTCTTTTTCAAGCCATTAAGTATGACTTTGTTGGCAGACTCTACCTGTCCGTTCGATTGTGGGTGCTCTACACTGGCAAAGTATTGCTTGATGCAGAGACCTGCTAGCATTTCTCGGAATTCTTTGTCGGTGAATTGGGTCCCATTATCACAGATAACTTCTGTCGGGATACCAAACCGGCATATTACTTGCCGGAAGACAAAATTCTGGGCTTTGACTGATGCTATGCTGGCTAAGGGTTCAAGTTCAATCCATTTAGTATAATAGTCAACAGCACCAATGAGATGTTTGAACTGACCTGTGGTTGGAGTAAAAGGTCCCAAGAGGTCCAAGCCCCAAGTGTGGAAAGGCCAGGGGGTGGAGATGCTGTGCAGATCTTCAGCCGGGATGTGGGACAATGGACTGTGTTCTTGGCACTTTTGGCACTTCTTCACGTGATCAGCTGCATCTTTATTCATGGTTGGCCAGAAGTATCCTGCCTGCAAGGACTTTCTTGCCAACGATTTTCCACCAACGTGGTGACCGCAACTTCCTTCATGCACTTCAGTAAGAACATACCATGTTTCAGATGGTCCAATGCCTTTAAGCAAAGGAGTTGATAGTCCTCTCCTGAATAATTGTCCTTCTATCACGGAATACCGGGAGGCATTTTGTACAAGCCGTCTTGCTTCCCGGGTATCTGCGGGATGGCTCCTTTAGTGATATACTCTATTATTGGAGTTCTCCAGTCGTCATTTTCAACCTGCAAAATAGCACAAGGAGAAGGGAGAACTTCTTCTATTACTGACTTCAAAGTTGAGGATGACTTAGTACTGGCCAATTTGGAGAGTAAATCAGCGCGACTGTTCTCTTCTCTCGGAATGTGCTTAATCTCAAATTTAGAGAGACCAAGTAGACTTTCTTTAACCTTCGTCAGGTATCTCTGCAACAATGGCTCTCTTGCCTGGTATTCCCCTTTTATCTGGCATACCACCAATTGGGAATCTGAACATAGAGTAATCGCGGTAGCCCCTAGTTCTTTTGCCGCGCGTATCCCGGCTAGACAGGCTTCATATTCTGCTTGATTATTAGAGGTTGGGAATTCAAATTTCATAGAATATTCTACCGTTATCCCTTCGTCATTTTCGATTAATATGCCTGCGCCTGCTCCTTTGGGGTTTGAGGATCCATCCACATAGATAGTCCAGGATCCTTTTGGCTCCTCCCCGGGATGTGTCATCTCGGCCACAAAATCAGCCAACACCTGTGCTTTGATCGCTTGCCGTGGTTCGTAGGAAATATCGTATTGTGATAATTCTACTGCCCAGGTCATCATCCTTCCCGCCAAGTTAGGTTTGTGCAAGATTTGTCTGATGGGTTGATTTGTTTTTATCATGATGGGATGACATTGGAAGTATGGCCTCAGCTGCCGAGATGCAAATAGCAGAGTATAGGCGACTTTCTCGAGCCGCTGGTAATTCAACTCCGATCCCTGTAGCGCCTTAGAGACAAAATATACCGGACTCTGGTTCCGGGATTCTTCCTTTACTAAAGCCGCACTGATTGCTTTATTGGTGACGGCTAAATATAGATATAGGATCTGCCCTGGATCTGGGCGAGACAGGACTGATGGGCTTGAGAGGATTTTCTTCAGCTCCAGGAAAGCTTCTTCGCAATCTGCATTCCATTGGAAGTCTTCCTTACGTCGTAAGGTCCTGAAAAAGGGTAAGCATTTCTTGGCTGAATCTGGAAGGAATCTCGTCAATGCAGCGACCCTTCCAGTTAGCTGTTGGACCTCCTTAATAGTTCTGGGACTCTGCATATTTAACACGGCACTACACTTGTCCGGGTTGACTTCAATCTCTCAACTGGTTAGCATAAAGCCTAAGAACTTTCCGGCTTCGATCCCAAAAGTACATTTGTTAGGATTTAGCCTTAAGTCATACCTGCGCAGCTGTTGAAAAGTCTCATGCAAGTCAGCCACCGGATCTTTATCTTCTGGGGTTTTTACTATCATGTCGTCAATATAAACTTCAAGGATTCTACCAATCTGTTCTTTGAAGACTTGGCTCATCATCCGCTGATACGTTGCTCCGGCATTCTTTAAACCGAACGGCATCATGGTGTAGCAGTAAACACCCATGTCGGTGACAAAAGCCGTTTTCTCTTGATCTTCGGGGTACATGGGGATCTGGTTATAGCCGGAGTAAGCGTCCATGAAAGATAGATATTTATAACCGGCAGAGTTGTCCACCAGTTTATCGATACAAGGTAAGGGGAATGGATCTTTGGGGCATGCTTTATTCAAATCTGTGTAATCTGTGCACATTCTCCACTTCCCGTTAGCCTTTTTTACCATCACCACATTTGAAAGCCAATCTGCATATCGTATTTCTCGGATGAACCCTGCGTCTAGCAGCTCTTCACCTGTTTTTCTATCGCTGCTTGTCTTTCCGGACCCATTTTTCTCTTCTTCTAAGCCACCGGTATAGATCCCGGTCTCAAAGACAAGCGATGGCACACGAATTCCGGGTCAACTCCGGGCATGTCGGAAGAAACCCAAGCGAACAGGTCTTTATTCGTCTTCAACAACTCAATGAGTCGGTCTTTGATCACGGTGGGTAAGTTCGCCCCTATCTTGACGGTCTGATCTTCTTTAAGTCCTATCTGGACTAAGATCTGATCCCCTTCTGGTTGAGGTCGTTGATATTCAAAGTCTGTTCTGGGATCTAAGTTAGTCATCATGACCCCTGCATCACGCATCAAATCACGTCTCTCCATCTTTTGCTTCCCTTTCTCTTCTGCCGTTATCGGTAAAATAGATGGTGATTTCGTGATTTTAAGGCTTTCTTGATAACATTTCCGTGCATCGCTGCTCTTTCCTCGGACAGTTATTACTGAGCCATTTTCTCCAGGAAACTTCATGGCTAGATGGATGGTAGAAACTATGGCGCCAAGGCTATTCAGGGTTGGTCGCCCAATGATTGCATTGTAAGCCGAGGGGCAATCCACCACTATGAACCTAGCGGGAATTGTTTTGGTATTTGGCTTTTTGCCGAAATTCACCTTGAGGTCAACGTACCCTTTGGTAATGATCGTATCTCCAGTGAAGCCAATTAAGCTGCCTTTATGGGGGATTAAATCCTTGGATCCTAATCCCATTTTATCAAACAAGCTCCAGAACATAATGTCGGCTGAACTTCCTTGATCAATGAAGATTCGATGGACTTCGAAACCGTTCAAATTAGCTGCTACGACTAATGGTTCGTTATCCCGGATCGGTTCTTCCGGGAAATCTGCATCTGAGAAAGATAGCACTGGATTAGCTACAGTAGTTACTTGGGAACAAGAATCCCTGACATCTCAGGTCCTCTTCCTATCTTCGAGACCCTTTAAGCTGGTTCCTCCAGCTATGACTTGAATTATTCCCCTAGGAGGGGAATCCTGTGCTCGTCTCGGGCTCCGGGATCTCTGACGGGTCTCAGCCCGTTGGTCTCGATTTCTAGGAGGAGACCTGAATGTCTGTGTCCGAGGAGACGGACTTCGGCGACGATCCCGCCTTTCTGGAGATGACCGAGCATAATTTCTCAACCTCCCTTGTCGGATCAGCTTTTCAATTGCATCTCGAAGTTGGATGCATTCATTGGTGGAGTGCCCACGATCTCGGTGGTATTCACAATATTTATTTTTATGCTTTCCAACCGTTTTCAAAGGTGGCGGCCGCTCCCTCAATTCAGGATGGATCACTTCTTTTAACATTGAAGCTGGCGGGACTACCAACGGAGTGTAATTGTTGAAAAAACCCTTGCGCTTCTTGGGAGACCTATCCCGGGATTTATCGTCTTTGCCCCAGGATTGGTTTGAAGGGACAATTTTTGCTTTGTCATCCTTCTTGGCGGCTTGGGCCTTCTCCCACTCTTCTATTCTGATCCACTTTTCGGCCCTGACCTTCAAGTCATCCATGGAAGTGGGCTTATCTCCAGCCAGTTGCTTGGCGAAGGCTCCTGGCTTCAATCCTCTTACAAAGAAATATAACACCAAGTTAGGTTTGACATTCCTAACTTCTAATACTTCATTGTTAAAACGTGTTATATACGTAGCGATTCATCTTTTCCCTGTTTAACGGTTTCTAAGTGGAATTCAGATTTGAATTGTCTTTTACTGCTAGTGAAATAAAGAATAAACTTATCTTTGAGGGTTTTCCAATTGCTAATGGATTGTGGTGGGAGGTCCGAGAACCAACGACTCGCAGCTTCTGACAATGTGAGGGGGAAAGCACGACATACAATGGCCTCATTCACCCCTTGGAAGTACATAGCCCTCTCAAAGGTGCTGACATGTAGAGTGGGGTCCTTGGTTCCATCATATTCCTTCAACTTCTTTGCAAACTGGAATCCATGAGGAAGGGCATGGGACATTATCCATGGCGTGAAGGGATTGTCAATGTACCCGAAATCCGGGACATATTCAGCCATATGCTCTTGGTTACCGGCGGGTTGTCCGGGTTGCTGGCCCGCAGGGGGGACAGGTGGCGGGATGGCCCCCTCGACCCGAGATTGATGCGGGGCCCTTTCATGTTGGCGACTTACCCGTCCTACCTGTGGCCTTTCTTGAGTTTTCAGATTCCCTTCTTTGTCTCCCTTAATTGCGGATTTCCGCTGCTGTTTTTCCACATTGTCATTATCCTTTTCCAGATTCTCAGGGTTTGGCAGGGTATGCCTCTCAGCTCTTTCCTCTTCCGAATCATCTTCGATAACAACATGCTTGCCCCTGCGCTGTTGCTCTTTGAGATCTGCGATCTCTTGAGCTTGTGACTGCACCATTTGTTGCAGTTTACGAAATTCTGCTTCGATATCAAAGTGCTGGGTTGCCCTTGCTTGATTCGACGCACCAGCCTGCTGTCCAGCTCCTTGGTTTTGCACGCTGGGATCGTTGTAATCCCTATTTCTGGTTGAGCCAACCATTGTTGATGATTGATGGGAGCGAAACTTTTTGTTGCGATCTCCACAAACGGCGCCAATGTTGTGATCTAACCTGACAGGGATGTAGGACGAGCAGGGTAGTCTCCTTGATCAGCAGAGGGCAATGGGATTGCTTCTAGGTCCTGAGCTCCGGCGGCGGTGGTGTGCACCTGCAAGCACTCCGACGCTCAAGTCAGTGAGTGAATTAGGGTTTGTGTATATGATAATATATCTTACGTACCTTGCATGATGCATTATGATAATATTTATAGAGTGAGATTAATGACCTAATGCGGTCCGTATTGGGCCAGGATCTTTGCCTGGGCCCAATCCTCATCATCTGGGCCTTATTAGTAGGCCGCGCCCAACTTACCGGGATACTGATGGTAATTGGCGACTTCTTGACCTGGCATGTAAGCGTATATATGAGATGCCATTATTCTGGTCCACAACAAATAGAAAATAAATTCTAAAAATAACCAATCAACTATAATTTCTTCCTAAATTAAAATTTAGAAAAGAAATAAACAAATTTTCACCGTTTGAAAAAGAATTAAACGAAAGAGATCAAAATTCAATCGAGATTCATCACACCGAGTTGTTTTACATAGCCCCATCACAAAACGAAAACAACACAGTTGCATCTTATTACAATAGCCCCACATTTTCCTTACTTCCCTCCTCTTAACTAACTCCTCAAAATATCATGCTAATCGCTAACCATCTAACGGCTGAGATCAATCAAGAACAAGGGCAAGTCCATCTCGTCCCTCCGTCACCAATAGCATGCATTTATATCTTGAGTTGATGGAGAGATCATTCATCATGATGGTGTGCATCACATTCATATGGCCAAAAACTTATGTACAAGATCATGGAATTAAGTATGGTTTTAAATTGCGGCCGCCGTGTGTTATGGTGCATCATGTCATGCAGCTATTTTGGACAACAATTACGAGCTGATGTGACTGCTGATGTGACCTCTTACTGCAATTCAAACATTCAAGGTTATGTATCAACAAAGTAAGAATTTTTTTAACTTGTGAAACGATTGTATAGGTTAAGCATCTCAAAATAGAAAAAATTGTAAGTAATTAATGTACATTGAATATAAAACTTAATTAATTTTTATCTTTTTCTATGTAAAACTTCTCTTTTAAAATGTTTAACCTGTGTAATGTTACACAAATTAAAAAAACAGGTGAAATAGTAATAAGTGGAATCAGAATGAAAATGAGATGAAATTGAATCAAATTCAATTATCACTAATCACTTACCGCGGATCCAAACATGCCGTTAAAATCTAATTGAATGAATTAAACGAGAGCAGTGAAACCTCCACCCTTCATCATTTGCTTGAATTCGTTGTAATTAACCATGCCATCACCATCCACATCGACCTTCATGATCATCTTCTTACATTCCTCAACGGTTCTCCCCTGTTTCAATCCAAGCGACGACAAAACGGCTCTAAGTTCCTCAAACGTGATGAATCCATCGCGATTTTGATCGAACACGTTGAACGCTTCTCTCATGTCTTCTTCTTCGTCACGCTCCTCCATTATCGTCTGATACAACTCGCCGAATTCCTCCATGTCCACGCATCCGTCGCCGTTAACGTCGATCTTCTCGATCATCACCGTTAACTCCTTCTCCGGAATTATTATCCCCAATTTCTCCAGCGAATCGTTCAGCTCGTTCTTCGTTATTCTCCCGTCGCCGTTTCGATCGAACATTTGGAACACGCGCTTCAACTCGTTCGGGTCCATTATTATTATTATTAATCACGAGAAATAATAACAATAAGGGACCCGAATCTGATGATGAAATTGAAGAGGAAGAAGAAAGTGGTGAACTGGTTCTGGTTGATTTTCTTTTTCTCTGTTTTTTGGATTGGAAAAGAGGGATTTGAAAGGTTGTATTGTATACAGGGGAAGTAGTTTGTGTCGCAAAATTCGTGGTGCTCGTTTAATTTGAGTCTTTTGCTTTGAATTTAGGGAGAAATTTTAGGGTTCTAATTAAGGGAACCTATAAATCAAGATATATACATATATAGAAGATGGAATTACTAGTAGTTTTTAAGGACAAGTGTATGACAACAAGCTTGGAAGTAGAGGATTTGGACTTTTTGGTTAATTATACTGTAAGTATGATAAAAACAGTAATTTCTTTAAGATAACTATTTATTTCCACCACTCATAATTACATTAATTGAACATGCATTTTGAAAGACCAATAATTACACACATTGGGTAGTTAAACAAAGCATCAAGAAAAACCGTTGATTTAATGACTGAATTATCAAAGCTGTTGATCGTTAAAAGTTGCATCGTTAATATTTGGTCATGATAAATTTTGCTAGGTTACTTTAGTTTCGCATAATTTTTTTTCATTCTTTATATTTTTTTGTTTTATGTATAATGAAAGTAAATGAGTTTCGAATCATAAACCACGTGAAACTACCTAAGCCCTCATTGTAATGCCAAGATCGCCTTTTAGGAATTGATAATTGTTCATGCAAATTAATACCAGACTTTTTAGTATGTTTTTTCTTCTCTCACATTTTTTGAAAATTACTTCTCAAGAGGTCACTCATCCCATAATTGCCCAAAGCCAAATATGCTTAACTTTGGAGTTCTTAAGTGATAGTTGACCTAAAAGTAAATATTTTTTGTTGGTATAAATAGTATGAATTAATTCTTTTTATGCTATCATCAACCGTATAGTGCCTTACCTATACAGTCTTTGGATCCATGTCATTCCGGTGAACATTTGATTTATTC
Source organism: Cyamopsis tetragonoloba (assembly GCA_037177725.1). Lineage (NCBI taxonomy): Eukaryota > Viridiplantae > Streptophyta > Magnoliopsida > Fabales > Fabaceae > Cyamopsis > Cyamopsis tetragonoloba. Next base: position 47,000,142 of record CM074122.1, on the reverse strand, counting down.
GTTCCTTTCACCAGGAGTCTACTAGGACTCGCTCCTTGACTGTGCCTCATTACACCAGCGATCACTCCCTATCTTCGTCTATGCCCGAGATGTCACATGCTCACCAGCTTCTGCTTAGTTCATCCTCAAACCACGAGATGTATGGTTTTGATACCACTTGTAACGCCCTGGTCCCCATAAACTAACACGAGACATTTTAATGCATTTTGTCGTCACTCACACACTTTCTAGGATATCACCCATTCCAAAATTGCTCCAAGTCAAACACGCATAACTTTGAAATTACTGAAAAGTGAATGCATTTTATTAATATAGATAATATGAATCCATTCTTTTAAGCTATCCTCAACTGTATAGTCTCATACCTATACAATCTTTGAATCCTTCTTATTCATTCTTGTATATATTCAATTCATTCATGTTTCCCTCCCTTAGAAACCTGCCAAGGAGCATTCCTTGTCCATGCCTCATCGCACCGGCGGCGATCACTCCATGCCCTCATTAGCACCTCACTATTAGACCAATTCTAATGCGTTGATTCTTTTCCTTTTGATAGATAAGAAATGCGATAAAAAAACAATTTCTTAAAAGGAGTTGTATACCTATTGAGTATTTGCACTAAAAAAATGTGTGATTTACCCTTTCTTTATGAGTAAAAGAAATTTTATTGATAAAGTTACGAGAACAAGAAGTGCTCAAAGAAATATACTAGGATGTTAAAGACCAAAAATCAAAGTAGAAAATTATCTTGAATTACAACAAGCAAGATGATAACACAAATCTGAATACAGAAAAAAAAAAAAAAAATCACCTCCATTTCCACAAAACCAATTCCAACATCTAACCATAATCATATGCAAGACTTAACAACATCAACTTCAAATTTAAAAATAATGGCAATATTTTGTGGTTCTGTATTTGAAAGTCCATGACTAGAATTTGCTTTGGGTACTCTTTGAATTTAGTTCTAGACAAGGAGGCTTGGCTTTTCCCATAACTCAGAAAGTGCTTGTATGTATTTTCATATCAAAATGGTATATACTTCCTCCTAATCTAAAATTTATTGTTAAGCTTTGCATATTAATAATGTGATTTTCTTGATTACTCATAATATGAAATTTGTTTAGCTGTGTAGTCTTCCAAAATTATTAGCTTGTATTTACATTTTTTTGGGAGCTATTATTTCTTTATATCCTTCAATTTATCTCTAAATTACTTACCACTTATGTTACTTAATGTTTATAACTTTGAGCAAAGTTCATTATGTTTATTTTTGGTAGATGCTAACTAGACATGATTAATGGTTCAAAACATGTAAAAGTAACAATTATACTTTTCATACTTGGTTTTGAAATCTGAATTTTTGTGTTTTAGGTTACTCAAGAGGAATACTAGGACGTAATATATTTAAAAATTATTTATAAATTTATGATATTTTTTCTTTTTGAGTAATATTAATTTATATACTTTAAAAGAAATTTGTAAAACTATAACACTCAATTTACATACTCTGTGTCTGAAGCATAATTATTAAACTCAGGCCAGTCATTGACTCGATCAAGGCATTAGTTTCCCGCGTCATTGGTTCAACCAGCAGATCAATCGATCACTCGGAAAACTATATATATATATATATATGATGAGGGATCCGTTTACTGCAAGAAAAAATATTGGAGAGTTACTTTGCTTAATATATAACTTAATATCAACTTCGAATTTTATCAATCCAACTTTTCAATCAAACTATATTATTAAGATAATCATGTATACCAAATTTTAGAAAAATTAAACATCTCTAGATATGTCATCTAGTAGGTGACATTCACATATGTTTAAAAGTCTTTGTTGCATTAAATTGAAGTTGATTGATAAAATACCAATAAGTTTTCAAATCCTATGAAATTTTGTATAGTTGATCTATATATTATGAACTTTCAAGTCAACAGTTAGATTGATTAAATTTGATATCGACATGGAGTTATTAAGCAGAGTAAGTCGCCCAATACTTACTCTTAAAATAAGTGGATCCCAATATATATATATATATATATATATATATATATATATATATATATATATATATATATATTCAAACTCACGATTCTAAGTAGAATATTAAAGAGGTTAAACTAAACTAAATTGTAGAATTTATAAATAAAGAAATAAATAATAGTATAAAACATTTTAATTTTTAAACTAGATATAATTTATTTGGATGTGTAATTTTTAAAATGAAACTAAATTTAAAATATATTTACTGATATATTTATTTTAAAATTATATTTTATAAAACTAATATGTATTATATGTTCTCTATATAGTCTAAACAAATAGTGTGATTTCCCTGGTTAATAGTCGTCTGGAAGTAAATAAAAATAAAAATAAAAATCTCTAAAAGATATTCACCTATCAATGCTTCCTAGGTGACTTAACATTGATTTGTTAAAGAAATTAGGTTTTAGGTATGTTCCTTCTTGTTTATTTAAAATTTATATATTCTGATCTTTTCATTTACTCAGGTGTAAGAAATTAAGAATTGATATTTCAATAATTATTTGAGACATACTAGCTCATCAAGAAACCTGAAACCAAATTCCTTCTCTTATAGAGTAGTTATTAGTTCGTCATGTTCTACACTAATTTACTAGTTATTTGCCTACCTAAGTGTTTCTTGCATTATGCAGAGTATGTTCATAGCAATAGGATATTACATAAAGAAACCAATAAGCCCGGTAAAGTTTTTACAACGTATTATATTTTCTTCTTTAAATTTAATTGTTGTAAAAAAAATTAAGATGTTCTGTGTAGTGAAATAATTCTTCCAACCTCAAACATATTAATCTTTATTTTAATAACAAAATGAGTTGTAATTTTGTTATCATATGTTTGTTCTAGAACTTAGTTGATTGCAAATTATCAATTTATCTATTCAATGTTAATATTCAATTTCCCATTAAGTATTTGTGAGATATTTATTCTCATGAAAGGCTAAATTCACTCCTAAAATAATCACAAAAAGGAGTTTTTCATGTGATTTTAGTCGAGAGAACATCTTCATACTTAAATTTGGATGCCCTTTTTGCTATTTTTTTTTTTTGTTTAGTTGCAGTTTTGGTCTTGTTGTATTTTGGGTAATGTTGGTTCTTTAAGTTTCAAATGGACAATTTTGGTTATTCTGTTAGTTTTTCTTTAAAATTGGCCGCAAGTTTTAGCCAATTTAGTGACATTTTTCCTCTAAATTAATGATAGAGGGACCAAAATTATTTAAAGATAAAAAAAATTCACAAAAAAATTAATTTAGTTACAATTTTCCTTCAAATTAGCAACAAACTTCAAATCGTTCATTAAAATTAATTAGGAGAAAAATTGTAGCTAATTAATAATTTTTGGAAATACATTCTATCCATAAACGATTTTTTTGTCTATTTTGACACTAAATTAACTAAATATTATGGCTAAATTGAAAGAAAAACAACCAAAATCACCTGTTTTTTAAACAAAAAGGACCAAAATTGCTCATTTAAAATTCGGGAACCGAAATCACTCAAAATGAAAATAAGGAAAACCAAAACTTCAATTAAGTTTTTTTTTTTTTTTTTTCTTTACTCTTTTCATAATTTTTAAAATTTCTCACTCTTCTCGTAAAAGAAGAAAGAAAAAATAACAGAATAAAAGATAATAACGATTTGATGAGAACAAGTCCGCTACCAATAGAAATGAGCCATGTGGCCGCTAGTCGAGATCAGTTCCAATAGGAATTTTCAAATAGGTGAAAGGAAGCATTCTAATAGAGTGTTTAAGCCCTGAGAAAATTTGAATAAGTATTTAAGCTCACCAACCTACTCTTGAAAAAATTTATTTTTAAACCTGATGCTATTTCAGAAATTTTATATATTGAAAAAAATTAAAGTTAAAATCATAAACCGATCAAATTTAAACTGAAAAATATAATATTTTTTTTAGAAGGCTAAAGTGCATCCACAGGAGTTTGAACCGAAGACCTGCAACTCAAAACAGGTCACATCAGTCATCCGACACTAAAAAATATAATATTAGATTAGATTTCTTTTGTAAACCAAACATTGAAACTTAACATGATCAAATAGATTGAATCTTATAACTTTATTCTTCAAAACTAATTCAATCTATACCATGAACACCCCTAGTTTCAATAAAATTACAAGGTTAAAGGTAAAAAATTGATATTAATGTTAATTTCATCAAGTATCCAATGACCCAGATGAAGATTGAAGATTAGTTAACCCTATTTGCAAGTTGCAACATTAAAGAGAGATCCCAAAAGAGCTTATGTGTTTTCTAATTCCACATTAAGATTATGAAAATGATTGATTTTTCTACAATTAAAGTTTCTACCTGAAGGAGCAAGCAAGGTCTATAATTTCTATAAACTAAACAGGAAAGAGTGTTTATTTCTCTCATTAAAGTGGGAGACACAATGGAAGCCAAATTCTGAAGGTAATACTATAATTATGCAATAAGGATTGTCAAGATTTTTAGCATGTGAAACTTTTAATTAGTGTTTTGAATTTTTTTTATTGTTGGTCCCTTTTTCTTTACTATTTATAGTTTGGTGTCAGATATATGGCCTAATTAAACGCGTATTTATCATTGACTATAGCTCATTATTTATCATGAGTTGGAACACAATCACCTATGATTTAGAAAACCGAAAACTTCAGCTCATTCAATTTCAATCCAGTGATCTATAATTTTTAAACTAGTAATTTTTATTATTATTTAAAATTTGAAACTTCTCTTTGGATAGCTATCAACCTTTGCAATTTTTTTAGTTAATTGCATTATTGGATTTTATTTTTCAATTATGCCTGTAACATTTAATTATGCGATTTTAGTTCCTGAATTTTTTTAATTATACGATTATGGTTCTTTCGTTCATTTCCTGTTAAGATACTAATGGTCAATGTGGTCAAACCTATATAATTAATTAAGTGATTAGACCAAAATCATGCGGTTGAAAAAATTAGAGAACCAAAATCGCACAATTTAAAGAGTTGGGAGACTTCAATCACACGATTGAAAGTTAATTACATAGGTTTGACCATGTTGACTTTTAGTTTCTTAATGAGATATGGACCAAAGGACCAAAATCGCAAAATTAGGAAAGTAGGAGGACCAAAACCGTACAACTAAAAGTTGGGATTAAGATAGCATAATTAATAAAGTTGAAGGACCAAAAGCGCATTTAAATTGTTTTTTATCAAACAAATTTTGTGACCTAACATATTTAGGGTTTAGACTTGTCTCGTGATCTCGGCCATGAACACCTCATTCATGCTATTAATCTTCCTCGACTTGAAAACTACTTAAAACCGCCCAAGAGTGATAACCGACCAAACATGAAGAACATCTATATAAATAAGAGGGAGAGAACATAAAGAGACTTAGTCATTACATTTTTTTATTGAATATGCACTACAAAATTGTAAATAACAATTTGCAACGTGGTTAGGAAATGCACAACCCTAACACTAACGTATTCATGCCACCAGTGATAACCATTCTGCAACAAATCTAACACTAAAGTGAAGTCTGACTCGCATATTAATTTACAAATATCATGAGACTTCTAGACTGTGTAAAATAGCCCAAAGCTCAATTTTGAGATTGGTGGCCGAAAATAACTTTTCTAAACTGAGTTTTATAAAAACAAAAAAAACAAAACAGAGTAACAGTTGTTAAAAAGGATGGTGCATTTCACAGTTCACACCCTCCTCTTTGCAATTGAAAAACCCCAATGCCAAACAATTTATAAATTTTTGCTAAGTGAGGTTCAGGGAAAAGGCAGCGCAGTATGCCGCAATGGTGGAAGAATATTATGAAGGTTTGTGAGGTGGGGCTAGGCATGGCGAGTTGGTTTGAGTGGCTGGTGGGTTGATGAGTGGGGAATGGTAAGGACATTGTTTTTTTTTTGGGAATAAGTGGTGTAGTAATATTCTTATAAAGGAGAAATTTTCAAGGCTATATTCATTTTCCGTGCAGCAAAATGTGGTGCTTTCAAACTTGTCTTGGCAGTTGTTATGAAGACGTCTGTTATATTCCTGAGAATAGGGGCACTTGAGGGAGTTGGAGGAGGCGTTGCGGCTAGTGTTTCCTTCTACAGTTGAGCGTGATATTAAGAGGTGGATGACAGATACTAAAGGATTATATACGGCGTCTTCTGGGTATGAGCAGGTATATGAGAAATTTGGAAGCTTTGAGCCGGTGGAGGAGATTGTGTTGAAAGCACTAAAAGTAGTCAACGGTGTGGTGATGTTTACTTGGTTGGGGTTTTAGGATAAATTATCTTTCCGTGTCAATTTGATTTGTAGAGGGGTGTCTTCGGTGCATTTTTGGAATCAGTAACTCATATCCTTTTGGAATGTGAGTTTGCCCAGCATGTGTGGAGACAAGCGCTTAGTTTGCTGCAACTTTCCATTCGGCTTGCGGCCTTGTTAGCGGAATGGTTTTGTATGCTTAGATGTGGCGTGCGATCTAATAAGGCGAAAAGGGATTTGGTCGGCAGTTAGTTAGTCGATGTGGTTAATGCTAATCTTTAATAATGCTAATCTTTAATAATGGTGGTCGAATGAGTGATCTTATTCAGATTTGATCTTGGAATTGATTGAAACATTCGCATTTACTTTCTTTCTTTTGTTTTCTGATTGTGCGTTAATCCTTTAGGTTGTTTGTTGGCCTAAGAGAAAAATATAACTTTTTGGGTACATCTTATATTATGTTAATATTATTTTAAATTGCTTATAAAAAAATTATAAATTTTTTAACTTTGAATTTTACATTTAAATTCTTCAATCTAGTTCTTTTGCCAATAATAATTGTTGGACAAATGTATTAGTGTGTTTGGGAAATAGTTGAGTTGAAGTAAAATTGATTTTGAATAGCCAAAATCGATTTTCGTTGATAAATTAGTTGTTTGGTTAGCAATTGTGAAAAAATCAAAATTAATTTTGGGTTGCCAAAATCAATTTTGGCTGAAGCAAGGTGAGACTTATATTCGCATTGGGTTGAAAAAATTTACACTGTGTTTTTATTTCAAACTTACTTTTGAGAAAAAAATCCCCAAACATAAAGCACATTACTTCAAAATCAATTTTACACAAAATCAATTCTGTAAAATCACGTTGACCCGAAATCAATTCAACCACCGCTAAACCAAACACACATTTGTAAAAACAACATTGCAACGCTATTAAAATGGAAAAAATCACAAGAATATTGACTTTTTTTGGCATGCATAAATATCAAAGTTTTATAAAAAATAAAATAAAAAATCAGACAGTTTAAAATGACATTATATTATATTATACGTTTATTATATAAAAATTAAAAACAAGCTAGCTAAAAGTCACTTACTTATATATAGACTATTAGATGTGATATCGTGGTAGTTTATTCTATTCTTTAACTATATGTGTACGGGTTCAATTTCCGATTTTTAGAATAGAGTGACATTTTGTAATCACTAGACAATGTTAATGCGTGAATCATGATCTCAAGTTTATGCCTTAGCATGGTTTTAAATTACGGTTGGAATTGTTGCAACTGTAGTTAATGCGACTACTACTATCCTCTATTTCTCACATACACATGGTCTCAATGTCACACTTTCATTCATTCTCCTCTATTCTCCTTTTAGTCACTATTTCTCTCGCTTGCTTCCTTTGTTTCTCAAGTGATACACGGTAAATATTCTAATATTTTTAGAGAAAAAGATTTAAAAGATACTATTGCAATTGCATTGCTATTAAAATTGCATCATGTTATGGTATGCATTTTAATGTGATTTTATTGTGAGTTTTTTAGTGATTTGAAAGAACACTGCAATTGTAGTATGATGTAGTTGCAAGCATGGCTGCAACAACAATATTACAATTGCAATCCGCAATTTGAAATCATGAGACTTAGCATATGTTTATATACGCCTTGGAACACAACCCAACTCAAAAGCAAATATTTTTTCTCTTTCACCTTTAGTTCGTTGGGAAGTGAGATTTGACTTTTTAAAAAGGCTTAAATATATTTTTAGTTCCTATAAAATAGAGATTGTATGGTTTTAGTTCCTGTAAAATACTTTTTTTGACATTAGTCAAACACTTTGAGAAAATTGTATGGTTTTAGTCCCTAAAGTGACACTCAACTAAAATCAAGTTACTCCATCCGTCTTCGTATATAAGCAAAAAAAAAAACTACCTCACACCCTTTAAAAAATATAGTTACCCTCATTTAAGTTTCTTAATCCTATCAAAATTATAATTGTTTTTCCTAAATTACCTTGATTAGAATTAAAATAAAATGAAAAATAAATAAATTACCCTCATTTAAGTTTCTTTGAAGTGTTGGACTAATATAAAAAAAAATAAAATTTCAAAGGACTAAAACCAAAAGGTCCATATTTTACGGGGACCAAAAACATATTTAAGCATTTTAAAAAACCTAAACGGATACCAAACGTATATCTAAACATGCTGTTAGTCATGTAGCTAGTAGGTGGATATAGTGTTCTTGTACAAAAAAAAATCTAATTACTTGTACATATTTATGAATTTTTCTAATTTTCATATATTACGTAGTTATCCCAAAGTTCATATTACCAACAGTAGTGACAAAGATTAGAAAGCAAACATCATCAACCATGCATACACCAACTCAGGACTCTGAAAATGGGAGAAAGAGGGAAGAATTCAAATGAAGGAGGGACCCAAATGTTTGAGGTTTTGAGAATTATTATTATATTGTATTGTATTATTAGGAATGATAATTCATTAATAATTCTTGTATTACATCACAAAACAAAGGCATTGATATTGATTGATTCCATTACCATTAGCATTAGACTAATATGCATCAATCATTAATCAAAGTAAAGTGAGTAAGTAAAATTAGGAAAATGAAATGTTCAAAGATAGAAATTTTCAGTTGTCCAGGAAGACAGGCATGAAAAGATTGAATAAGAGCATTAACTTCCTCATTTAATGCTTTCACCAACACTTTGCCCATACGTACACAAATTTGCAGTTTTCTCTCATTTATTGCTCACCGTCCCTCTCTCTCTCTCTCTCTCTCTCTCCCTCACTCTTCTCTGCAACTCCAACAACTACCACCACCCTCTTTTTCACTTCACCCCCTTCTTCCTCAAAAGCATTTCAATTTGTAAGAGTTTCTTCTTCTGATGCCCTTTTTGATTTTGAGATAAAAAAGGTTCCTTTCTTTGATATTTTCAGAATGGTTGAAAACGATTGCAGCTAGCTTTTCTTTTCTTAACTTTTACCTAGAAAATGGCTTGTGTTGAATGAAAACTCTGATCTGGTTAGCTATTAGACACCCCCAAAACTTCATTTTTCTTCATCTCTCTCCTACATTGCTAGTTATCCATGGAGCTTGTGAGAAATATTGAGGCGAAGTGTTGTTTTCATGGTGTTTTAATTCATGATTAGATGAAGTCTGAAACACTTGCTCTGTCAACTATACTGCATTACCAACTGGTTTTCTTGCCAAGCAATCAATGGATGTATAAAGGTGGAAACCAAAGTCTATATTCCAAACACTATTATTATGATTATCATTGGTAAAGTTCCTACCTTTTTCTTTTCCCTATGATATTTTGGTTGATTTGTATAATGGGTTTCTCAGTGAAACACTTTTTAACCCACGGTTTGAAATTGGGTATGTTTGAACTTGGGTTTTTATCATGCTTTTGGCTACAAGTTTCAAGTCTTGGTTCAATGTCATCCATTGCTATATCTTTTGGTGAAAAAGGTTCTGTCTTTTGTGGTTTGAAATCTGATGGGTCTCACACAGTGACTTGCTATGGTTCAAACTCAGCCATAATGTATGGAACCCCAACACATTTCTCATTTCTTGGCTTAACTGGTGGAGATGGATTCATTTGTGGGCTTCTAATGGATTCTAGCCAACCCTATTGTTGGGGTAGTAGTAGCTACATTGAAATGGGTGTGCCTCAACCTATGATCAAAGGTGCTCAGTACCTAGAAATCAGTGCTGGGGATTACCATGTTTGTGGGTTGAGGAAACCTTTGACTGGGAGAAATAGGAACTTGTCTTTTGTTGATTGTTGGGGTTACAATATGACTAAGAACTATGTGTTTGATGGAATGATTCAGTCAATCACAGCTGGTTCTCAGTTTAACTGTGGGCTTTTTTCTCAGAACAGGACAGTGTTCTGTTTTGGTGATGAGACTAGTAGCAGGGTGATTAGTTTGATTCCTAAAAATTTAAGGTTTCAGAAGATTTCTGCTGGTGGGTATCATGTGTGTGGAATCTCAGAAGGGGTGAGTTCAAGGACTGTTTGTTGGGGGAGAAGTTTGGATATTGAGGAAGAGATTTCAGTGATACATTCAGGACAACAAGGGAATGTGGATTTGGCTCCAAATGATCCTATGCTTTCTGTTGTGGGAGGAAAGTTTCATGCTTGTGGAATTAAGAGCTATGATCATGGAGTTATTTGTTGGGGGTTTGTTATCAAACCAAGCACATCAGTTCCTAGTGGAATTAAGGTGTTTGAGGTTGCTGCTGGTGATTATTTCACTTGTGGAGTACTTGCTGAGAAATCTCTTATGCCTGTTTGTTGGGGTGTAGGTTTTCCTACCACTCTCCCTTTAGCCGTTTCGCCGGGAATGTGCAAGCCGGCTCCTTGTCCTCCTGGTTTCTATGAAATTGTTGAGCAAAAGGGTCTTTGCAAGTCTCCGAATTCGCGCGTTTGCATGCGTTGCAGCGGAGCTTGTCCCGCTGAGATGTATCAGAAGAGTGGATGCAGTTTGGGATCTGATAGGGTTTGTGAATATAACTGCTCTGCTTGTTTTTCCCCTGACTGCTTCTTGAATTGCTCCTCTTCATATTCCAATGTTGCTAACAAAGACAAGAAAAGTGAAAAGTTTTGGGCTTTGCAGCTTCCTGTTGTGATTGCTGAGGTTGCTTTTGCAGTTTTTTTAGTTAGCATTGTGTCGCTAACCGCGGTTTTGTATGTTCGGTACAAGCTAAGAGATTGTGAGTGTTCCATTAGGCCAAAGGCAAGGAAGAAACTCAATGGATCTTCAATTCAGAATGAGAATAACAAGGTAAGGCCAGACTTGGAGGATTTCAAGTTAAGGAGGGCTCAAATGTTCACCTATGAGGAACTTGAAAGCGCAACCGGCGGATTCAAAGAAGAATCCATAGTTGGAAAAGGAAGTTTTTCATGTGTGTTCAAAGGAGTTCTAAAAGATGGGACAGTTGTTGCTGTCAAAAGGGCAATAGTGTCTTCTTCCAACATGCAAAAGAATTCAAAAGAGTTTCACACAGAACTTGACCTTCTCTCAAGATTGAACCATGCTCATTTGCTCAACCTTCTAGGATATTGTGAAGAAGGAGGAGAAAGGCTTCTTGTATATGAGTTCATGGCTCATGGATCTTTACACCAACACCTTCATGGACCAAACCAAGTGTTGAAAGAGCAACTAGATTGGATTAGAAGGGTCACAATCGCGGTTCAAGCGGCTCGTGGGATCGAATACTTGCATGGCTATGCTTGTCCACCAGTGATTCATAGAGACATAAAATCCTCAAACATTCTCATTGATGAAGAACACAATGCAAGAGTGGCTGATTTTGGCTTGTCATTGTTGGGTCCAGCAGATAGTAGTTCTCCTCTCGCCGAGCTTCCGGCCGGAACCCTCGGCTATCTTGATCCTGAGTACTACAGGCTTCATTACCTCACAACAAAATCTGATGTGTACAGTTTTGGTGTCCTACTATTGGAGATTCTAAGTGGTAGAAAAGCCATAGACATGAAATATGAAGAAGGAAACATTGTTGAATGGGCAGTGCCATTGATCAAATCCGGGGACATAACAGCAATTTTGGACCCAATTCTGAAACCTCCTTCTGATATTGAAGCATTGAAGAGAATAGCAAATGTGGCATGTAAATGTGTGAGAATGAGAGGAAAAGAAAGACCCTCAATGGATAAAGTAACAACTTCTTTAGAAAGAGCACTTGCAATGTTAATGGGAAGCCCTTGCATTGAGCAACCAATTTTACCAACAGAAGTTGTTTTGGGAAGTAACAGATTGCATAAGAAATCTTCTCAAAGATCTTCAAACAGATCAGCCTCTGAAACTGATGTGGCTGAAACTGAGGATCAAAGGTTTGAGTTTAGGGCACCTTCTTGGATAACTTTTCCTAGTGTCACTTCTTCTCAGAGAAGGAAATCTTCTGTGTCAGAAGCAGATGTTGAAGGGAAAAACCCTGAAGTGAAGAATGTTGGAACTGGTGATGTTTTGAGAAGCCTAGAGGAAGAGATTGGTCCTGCTTCTCCTAGAGAGAGACTCTTCTTGGAACACAACTTCTAAGCACGCGTTCGGTTTCACATTTGAATACTGCAAAACGTGAATCCATTTCAATACCACGAAGAGCAGTTGAATTCCACGTTCTGACGTGAAACCAAACAGACACTAACCATGTGAAGGTTTGAAGGAAAATATGGTTTCATTTCTATTGTGATTGTGGCTTCTAGTTTAGATGCTTAGGGATGGAATGTAGTTTTTAAGGTTATTTTCCTCTACAGATGATGCTGGTGCTGCCACTAATGTAATCATGTTGTTTCATGTATGTTTCTGTTCCTTTTGTTTATTTTTTGAAGTTTCATCATTGATGCAAATGCTGACTGTTATTATTTTACATTCTGTTGTTTGAGAGATTTGTGTTCGGAATCTTAGTTGAGATTTGATTCTTTCATGCAACTTCGCTTGGATGTTATGTAACTACCACTTCATTTTATTGATTGTACAGTGAATCATTCTTAAATTCTATGACAATATTGGTTTGTGTTTTATTTTAACGTATAAATATTATTTTTGTATCTATACTTTGATAGGTTTTTTAAGTTTGGTTCTCAGATGAATTATTTTTTCAATATGAAAAAATATTTTTAAATTAGTTCTTACCATCCTATATTTTTTTTTTTATAAGCAAAAGATATTATTAAAGAGTATAAGGGATATTCTAAACCCTTTACATTAAGAAAAACAGAAAAAAAACATAAAAACAATGGTTTAACAGTTGATTTAATATTTAAAAAAGGAGATATGCCAAATGCATAATACAATTTCTAGGATTCAACAACCACTTATTCAAAAGGCATAACATCCTTTAGTAAATTCACATTTAGTCACTTTCATGCTCGTACATAAATGATATCCAATAACTCTTACCATCATTTTATATCATTTTATATCTTAATTGGTTGATCATGCAATCACTTTTTTAATTGTAAAGTTCTTTTAATTTGATCCCTATACTTCTATTTTTTTTTCAATTTGATCGTTGACACATTTTTCAATTTAATTCCTATACTTATATGTCTTAACCTCGTTTTTTCACAAGTAGAAAGACTAAATTGAATTAAAAAGTGTCAAGTATGGCGACAAGGACATGTTTAGGTATGCTTTTAGTGTAATATATGTTAGATTGTTTGATTTTGCATTTACAAAAAATTATTGATTTCTTTTAATAAAAAAAAAGCTTTTAGTCCTTCAACTAAAAATTGGACATCGTTTTAAAAAACTTAAAAATCTCTTTTCATAGTTAAAAATTATCTTAAAAATCGCTTCTCACATTAAATATACTCAAACAAAAATTGATTATGGTTCACACAATCGATTTTTTTTCACAGTTAATTTTCATAACTATTCTAAACACGTCCCAAATTGAATTAAAAAGTGTCAAGTATGGCGACCAAATTAAAAAACAAAATGTCAAGCATGCAAATCAAACTAAAAAAAAAAAAAACCTCTACTATGAAAAGAGTGACAACAAAATCATTAGTAACGGTAGACAATGAATGATTGCATGTATCAATTGGAAAACGATTTTTCATGTGCTAATATTGACACGAGTTATTTTTAATAAACTCAATTTTTTCCTTAAAAAACCTAATCCAGAAACACTTATAATTTTTTTTAAAAAATAAATCAGTTCAGAAACACAATTTAGAAAATATTTCCAAAAAGAGTGGTAAAAAATATTTTTTTCCATTCACAAACTTTTAATTGTTTACTTTATTTTAAAGATATGAGTATTGTCACTTCAATAAGTCTTATGAGCTGGCCCAAGGGTAAGGCCGGCTAAGCCCTTGCTTTAGCCCCAAAAAATAGACAAAGTTATTAATATATTTAGACCCTATTTTAATATATTTTTATTTTTAAAATATTATATACTTTATAGTATACAAAGTTATTATTATTCTTTCTAATAAAATATTTATTTTCTTAAATAAAAAGCATATAATGTTTATTCAATAATATTAATAATTTTTAAAAATATTTATTATTATTATTAATTTAGAAAAGACTCATTATAATAATTCGCTTTAAGATTTAAAATTGGTTGAACCTACGTTGAACTTTTATAAGAATGTTATTACATAAATATTATTAAGGTATTCCAAACAAGAGTGACAATAATCAATAGGCAATAGCCTCACCCTATTTCAGAAGTGATAATAAGAGATGTTCAAAAGCAAAAGTGATGATAAAAAATTAAAATAATCACGGGAAGTTGTCAAAAAAATAAAAATAAAAGAAAAAAATAAAAGTGCCCCCACGCAGGATCGAACTACGGACCTTCAGTTTACAAGACTGACGCTCTACCACTGAGCTATAGGGGCTAGTTGTTTAATGGACTGAATATAATATTACTAGTAACTAAACGAAACCAGCGATTATAAGTCTTCTAAAAGAGGAAGCATTATTTTTTTGAAAAAAGAAAAAAGGAAAAGAAGAAGCATTTATAGCATGTCACAAGACATTTAACTCATGATTGCACTTTTGGTAGAAATTCAACAAGTCATTATGGCATATGCCTCCTGAGTTTAGGCACAACATTGATCTCCATAATAAATCAGCTTTTGCTTTTAGTACCAGGACGTGTAAGCAAAGTGATGCTATATTCTTTTATTAATTTTTTATAATTTTTTTTTGCACTTAATTTTGATATAATTATTATCTATTTTTTATATTAAGTATTAAATAATATTATTTTTTAAAATAATAAATGATAATTATCAAAACTAAATAAATAAAAGAATTTGTAAAAAGAATTAATAGAAGATATAATATTTCAAATAAGCAAATGTATTATCACATGCTTATAACTAAACGCATAAGGGCACATATAGTATAGGGACAATCAATGCAAGTCATAATAATTATGTGCATTTTTAAGAAAATATTAATTATACTTTTATTAATTTTATTTTTATAGTATTTAATTAAAGTAGTAAGAGTAATTAATATTTTATTATTAATCCAATAAAAAAATGAGAATTGAGAGTTTAAAAAATAATTTTTTTTTAAAAATTAATTATTGCATTTCTTAATATAAGTAATTTAGTGATCCAAAATAGGATCCAAGCCAACCCATATCTTGTCTACAATTACGGTCAAAAATATCAGGTTAAGGATGGTAAAAAAATAAAGTCTTAATTGTTGACAAAATGGCTCCTTCACATGCACAATTAGGTGTTTCCATCTAATTTCTACCTGGTCTCTATTTCTATACTACATTCGAACTTCACTTATAATATTTTATTGTTATTTAGTTCTAAGTGTTAGCCTATAAAAGGCACCCTTTGCAAGTATTTTAGATAAAGTTATATTATGTATTAGTTATACGTTTTGAGTATTTTCTCCTTTGGATATATCTATTATAACCCTGAGCCATTTTGATGCAGAGCAAAGTTCCGAAGCTTCCTACGCATTTGGGTTTATCAGAAAAGTAACTGCGATTTTTCTAGTACCAAAAATTTTTTGCCAGCCCTTGAAAACACACTTCAGATGCCTTTTCTCAAAAAAATGAACCCCGTAAAAGTGTCTGAAAGGTCCCAAAACCTTGGGATAAAAAGTCTCGTCGCCAAACCCCGCCAGAATTTTCGCCAGGAAAGTTGTCGGAAAATTTGACGGTCACCGGAGATCTGGAAATTAAAGACGAGCTGACGTCATCGCCACGTCAATCGTCCAGCCACTCACGATATGCCACGTGTTGCCACGTAAGCGTTAAATGAGCCACATCACTTCGACGGTTGACTAGTCAATCATAGTTCGCAGCGTGTCACGTTGCCATTGCACCACTTAACGGTCCAATTTGAGGATGCCAAGTGTCACAATTGACCAGTCAAACCAGCCAAAACGCACCACATGTCTAAGCTATATGTAAGTTTCAAAAATTGCTCTGAAGTCCCTAAAATATTTGCAATTTGCTGTTTGACCCCTAAACTTTTCCGAAATTGCATTTTTAGTCCTTATATTTTGAAAATTGTAGGATAACCCCTATATTTTATAAAATTGCCATTTTATACCTACCTTCCATAAACTTATCATTTTACCCCTACCTTCCAAAAATACCCTTTTATCCTAGACTTTTCAAAATTATCCTTTTGCTCCATAAATCCTCAAGTTGCCTTTTGCCCCTATAAACTAAAATATATATATATTCCTTAACATTTAGATTTTCTAAATTTCTCAAATCATGTTGTCAAGAAAGCAAAAATATAAAATCATTCAGAGAAATTTAAATTTTGTGAGCCAAGACTTCAAATGCTTAAAGAAGTAATTTAAATAATATTTTATTGTTATTTACATAGAGTAACTAAATTAGTATATTAAGGAATGCAATGATTAATTTTTTGTTAGATTTAGTAGATATTAATTATTAGTTGCTCAAAATGAGTAACTAATACATAATATAACTCTATCTAAAATACTTGTAAAGGGTTCCTTTTTATAGGCTAACACTTAGAACTAAATAACAATGAAATATTATGAATGAAGTGTGAATGAAGTATGGAAATGGAGGCTAGGTAAAAATTAGATGGAAACACCGAATTGTGCATGTGAATGAGCCATTTTGTCAACAATAGAGACTCTGTTTTTTTACCATCCTTAGCCTAATGTTTCTGACCTTGATTGTAGAAAAGATATGGGTTGGCTTGGATCAAATTTTAGATCTATCTAAATAACAATAAAATATTATTTTAACTAATTCTTCAAGCATTTGAAGTTGTTGGCTAACAAAATTTGAATTTCTCTAAATGATTTTGTATTTTTACTTTCTTGACAGCATGATTTGAGAAATTTAAAAAAATTGGATGTTAATGAATTTTTTTTTTTTAAGTTTATAGGGGCAAAAGGTAACTTTAGGAGTTAAGGGGAAAAAGGATAATTTTTTAAAGTCTGGGGTAGAATGGTAATATTAAGAAGGCAAAGGTAAAATGGTATTTTTCGAAGGTAGGGGTAAAATGGTAAGTTTATGGAAAATAGAGATAAAATGGTAATTTTAGAAAATATAGGGGTTATCCTACAATTTTTAAAAATATAGGGACTAAAATTCAATTTCAAAAAAGTTTAGGGGTCAAATAGCAGATTGCAAATATTTCAAGGACTTGAGAGAAATTTTTGAAACTTACAGATAGTTTAGACACATGGCGCATCGGATTGGACAACTAAGTGGTGCAATGGCAACGTGACACGCGGTGAATTGTGATTGGCTCTCAATTTCTTTTGACGAGTCAACGGTCTAAGTGATGTGACTTAATTAACGCTTATGTGGCGTATCATGAGTGGCTGGATGGTTGACGTGGCGATCACGTCAGCTCGTCTTCCACCTCTAATCTCTGGTGACCATCAAATTTTCCAGCAACTTTTCTGGCAAAAATTTCAGCATGGTCTGGTGACCAAACTTTGTATCCCAAGGTTTTGAGACCTTTCGGACACTTTTACAGGATCAGTTTTTTTGAGAAAATGCCTCTAAGGTGTGTTTCCAAGGGCTAGCAGAATTTTTCCGGAAGTTAGAAAACTCACACTTACTTTTCTGATAAACCAAAAGGCGTAAGAAGCTTCAGACCCTTGCTCTGATTACCAAAATGACTCAGGGTTACAAGGGGTATCTCCAAAGGAAAAAATAATAAAAATGAGTAACTAATACATAATATAACTCTATCTAAAATACTTGCAAATGGTGCCTTTTATAGGCTAACAAATAGAACTAAATAACAATAAAATACTATGAGTGAAGTGTGAATGTAGTATGAAAATGGAGGCTGGGTAGAAATTAGATTGGAACACCAAATTGTGCATGTGAAGGAGTCATTTTGTCAACAATAGAAGCTCTATTTTTTTACCATCCTTAAGCCGATATTTCTAACCTTTATTGCAGACAAGATATAGGTTGGCTTGAATCCAATTCTGGATCAAATCTGAGTCAGCGTAACAGGTGATTAGCAGAATGATATAACCAAGGTTTTTATTCCTCTTCCATGACTGGCGTATGCACTTAAGCTCGTCCATGTATTCAACCTATTACCTATATATTAATTATAAATCATTGAAGCATTTTTTAAATATGAATTATATTTATATGTATGATTATAAAGTTTATTAAAATAAGTTAAGAATAAATTATTTGGTGAGCATCTTTATTAAGCTTGTGAAATGGTGGCCTTCGAACTGAAGTTTCAAGAAAAACAAGTGGTCGGGTTCTTATGAAAAAGATGGTGTCAATATTAGGCACTCAGTTGTGTTTGGTTTCATTTTATTTGCTCTGGTCTGTACATTTTTCTTTTTTAGTTGACCTTAGGATCTCATGTTGTTCAAAAGCTTTGAAGAAAGGAATCCTTCAACCTTTTAGCGGTTAAATCTGGTTAAAACGCTCTCCACTGCCGAATGTTTGCTTGTGAAAATATTGTTCACCTAGATACTGGTGCTAGAAACTACTTTCACTACACAAAAAGGGATAGCTTTGAACCAAGTATCAAATGCAAACATCTTTGACAACAAAACTAAGATCATCGGAAATGATGGAAGAAGATGCAACGGCTAGAAATGTTGTATCACTACTCTTGTTTCTCTAAGTGTTTAACAACACTAGTTTAAAATTTATTTAAGAGATTATAACTTATAACTTAATAAAGGTGTTTAATAACTACAAACTTATAACTTTCAAACTATTTAACATAGCCTAGAGCTTATGAAAAACTAGCTTTAAACAACCCATTCATATATTGTCCAAGTTATTTATTAATGTCCTTTTCAGTCATTTAAAAAATATAAGCTAGTGTATAAGCTAATTTTACTAAAAATATCTATATAAATAGAAGTTATAAGCCAAAAGCTATAAGTCATAAACTATATGTTGAAAACTTTAAGCTAGTGTTGCTAAACACAACCAAAGTTGCTAGCTGGTATTGTGTGTACAGGTAGTGGGGCCTTTTTTTGTAAGATCTTAGAGCTCTTCTCTTTAATGAATGGATCCTTAGTTAGAAAAAAAAAGGAAAAGAAGATAAAAGCATTACAACTTTACTTCAGCTTTTTCAACTAAAATTATAGAATTGTACTGTATAATATGTTGTGTTGTGAATCACACAAATTCTGTATTTATAATGGTATTACAGGATCATTACAATGATGACTAAATGATACACAATGATGACTAATTATATACAATGATTACTAGAATATACTATCTGAACAGAACGTATTTAGACATCTTATGTGACAAATACATAAGGAATATTCTAAGCATATTCTAACACTCCCCCTCAAGCTGAGCATATATGTCATATGTTCCAAGCTTGTTACAAATGTAATCAATTCGAGTACTTTCATGAAAGACCGGATTTGAGGCAATGTGCATAGCAGCTTGATTATCACATATAAGCTTGGTTCCTCTTATATCTCCTAGTCTCAATTGTTGAAGAAGGTATCTCAGCCAAGTGATCTCACATGCAGCTGTCGCCATAGCACGGTATTCGGCTTCCGCACTAGATCTGGCAACACGTGTTGTTTCTTGCTTCTCCATGAGATGAGGTTTCCCCCGATAAGGATATAATATCCAGAAGTAGACCTTCGATCTGATGGTGATCCTGCCCAATCAACATCAGAGTAACAAGTGATCTTAGCATTTCCTTGATTTGCATATAATAACCCACCTCCAGGAGCATGTTTAAGGTATCGAAGAATGCGAGTTACGGCATTCCAATGACTGTCGCAAGGGGCATAGAGGAACTGGCTTGCTACACTAATTGCAAATGAAATGTCAGGTCTAGTGATAGTCAAATAATTCAGTCTTCCCACCAATCGTCTATACTTCTCCGGGTCTTTCAATGGCTCCCCCTGGCCCGGAAGAAGTTTGACATTGGGATCCATAGGAGTGTCAGAGGGGCGACAATCAAGCATTCTAGTCTCGGTAAGAATGTCTATGGCATACTTCCGCTGATTGATGGCAATGCCAAAGGAGGAACAAGCGACTTCAATGCCTAAAAAGTATTTCAATGGGCCTAAGTCCTTTGTCTGGAACTGACGAGAAAGATAGGCTTTGAGTTTCTGAATACCCGTTGTATCATTACCTGTGATAACAATGTCGTCCACATAAACAACAAGGTAGATGCATTCTCCTGCTGGAGAATGAAGCGAGAAGACAGAATGATCAGCCTCACACCTAGTCATTCCAAATTGCAACAGTGCAGAACTGAAGCGGCCAAACCAAGCCCGAGGAGATTGTTTTAGGCCATAAAATGAGCGACGTAATCTGCAAACAAGGTGTCGACCACCGATCGAAGTGAAGCCAGGTGGTTGAGCCATGTAAACCTCCTCGTGTAACTTACCATGCAAGAATGCATTTTCGATGTCCAGTTGATGAAGTGGCAAATGATAAATGGCAGTCATAGCAAGAAAAAGACGAACAGATGTCATCTATGCCACTGGAGAAAAAGTGTCACCATAATCAAGGCCAAATATCTGTGTATACCCCTTCGCAACCAGTCGTGCTTTCAGGCGATCAACACGACCATCCGGACCAACTTTAACAGTGTACACCCATCGGCATCCAACTTTAGTCTTTCCAGGGGGTAAGGGAACTATCTCCCAAGTACTGTTGGCTTGTAAAGTAGCCATTTCGTCCAACATCGCCTGTCGCCAACTTGGATCAGTCATGGCTTCTCCTGTGGTTCTAGGAATAGACACAGAATCCAAGGAAGACACGAAAGAGAAATAGGAAGGTGATAAAGAACCATAATTCAAAGCAAAGGCATATTTGGGATTAGGATTACGAGTAGAACGAGTACCTTTACTAAGAGCAATGGGAAGATCGGACTCAGGTGGCGGTCCTAGAGAGACGACTGGAGCATGAGATGAGTCTAGAGAACCATTGAGTGGGACAGGGGGTATAACAGAGCGTCTTTGGTGAGTTTGTATTGGAACCGATGCAACAGGAATTGGTAAAGCTATAGGAATAAGAGCTAGAGTAGGAGGAATTACCGGTGCTGGAGAAACTGGCGGAATAGTTGGTGGTGGTGCATCCAAAGAAGTATCTGATTGGGTGGAATGAGCATAGTAAGGGCTTGACTCAAAGAAAGTAACATCTGCAGAAACGAGGTATCGTCGAAGTTGCGGAGAGTAGCAACAATAACCTTTCTGTAGGCATGAGTACCCAAGGAAGATACATTTCAGAGATTTTGCGGAGAGTTTGTCTTTTCCTGGAGTGAGGTCATGGACAAAACAAGTACAACCAAAGACACGTGGGGGGACATGGTAAAGATTCTGTTTAGGAAACAAGATAGAATGAGGAACCTGATTTTGTAGAACTGAAGATGGTATGCGATTTATCAAATAGCAGGCGGTGAGAAGAGCATCGCCCCAAAAACGAGAAGGAACATTGTGATGAAGGAGCAAAGTACGAGCTGTCTCAGCCAAGTGACAATTCTTCCTTTCGGCGACTCCATTTTGTTGAGGAGTGTGAGCACAGGAGGTTTGATGAAGAATGCCCTGAGGTTAGGGAATTTTGAAAGGAAGTTGACAAATATCCACGAGCATTATCAGTTCGTAAAATCTTAAATGAGGTTCCAAACTGATTTTGAATTTCCGATGCAAATGTTTGAAATATTGTAAAAACTTCTGAACGATTTTTCATTAAAAATATCCAGGTACATCGTGAATAATCATCAATAAATGTAACAAAGTAATGGAATCCTAAAGTAAAACTGACACGACTGGGACCCCAAATATCAGAGTGGACTAAAGCAAAAGGAGACGCAGCTCGTTTATTAATACTTTCAGAAAAGAAAATCCTAGTGTGTTTACCTAACTGACATGACTCACAATTGAAAGTTGAACCTTTTGAGAGACCAGGGCTCATAAGACGCATTTTTACAAGACTTGGGTGTCCCAATCGCTGGTGTTGAAGGGAGGCATGGGGAGAGGCAACACAAGCGATTGGGTTGGAAAGAAGGTATAGTCATCGAGACTCATGTCCCGCTCCAATCGTCTATCTGGTATGTTGATCCTGTACAAGAGCTTTGTTATTATCAAAAAGGATATAATAAGGCAATGTACGAGTGAGTTTGCTAATTGAAATCAAATTAAAGGGGCAACCAGGAACATAAAGTACAGATTTTAAGGTGAGGTTAGGATGGGGTTGGGTGTGACCAATTCCTTGGACCTTAATTTGGGAACCATCTGCGAGAGTAATAAGAGGCAAAGATTCGGTGTAAAAAATTTTAGAAAATAAAGATTTATTACCAGACATATGATCAAAAGCACCGGAACCAAAGATCCAAGGTCCAACAGGTCCAAAGGTGGATAATGGGGCAACAAAGGCAGTAGGATTACCAGACTGAGTCATGTTAGTGGCAGACGAGATGGGCTGCATAGCTGCTTTGAGCTGAACGTACTCATCATAATCTTGGGCGGAGATAGAGACTTCAGCTGCTATGCTTCCAGAAGCAATATGGGCATGTTTTGGTTGCGTTTTGGACTGTTCTCGTGCCTTGGTACGACATTCTGCCTCAACATGTCCAAGGCGGTCACAATAATAGCAACGAGGTTGTTGTTTTCTTCCCCCACGCCCCCCACTCTGGCCACCACGTCCCCCACTCTGCCCACCCTGAGAAGATGAGTGGGATAGAAGAGCAGAATTGTCAACTGAAGGATCAATAGGAGCAGAGGCTTGTGCAAACATATGAGGAGTGGAGAGACGCAACAGTTGCTCATTGACAATGTCGTATGTAGGAATAGTAGAGCTGGACAAGATTTGATTGCGCACCGAGCTCAGGTGGAAGACCGGCAAGAGCAAGGACCATAAAGAACTTGCTGCGTTAAGTGGAATGCTTTGCTGCATCATTAGTGAAAGGCATGAGAGAATTAAAATCAGCAATCAAACGATCAAGCTTACCGAGGTAGGACTGAACATCCATATTTTCCAATTTGAGGGAGATGAAATTGGAAACAACACCATACAGGAGGTGAACATCGTTGGAGAAGATTCTTTTAGCCTTCGTCCAGACTTCGTAACAGGTACGAAACGCTTCATATTGTGGCTGTAATTTGGCGTCAATGGAGAACCATAGAACAGCACATAAGGAGGCATCAACTTGTTTCCATCGGGGACGTTGTATCTCGGAGGCTTGCTTGGCTAGGTGATCCTCACGACCTTGGCCTTCAAACCACAGTTGGACAACAGCTGACCAGCTACTGTAATTGGCTGATCCAATTAATTTTTCGCACGGAATCAGAGGCACATTAGTAAACGTGGCAGCAACGGAATCGGAAGCGGAGGTGCCGAAGGACATGTTGATAAAATGAGAAAAAGGGGCCTGGGTAGGTGCGCCTGGCTGAGAGAAGTGTCCTCAACGAATCGCCGGAGAAAAAGCTACCGGAAAATGGGTTCACACACTCGTTTTTTGGCGACGCGTGAAGCTGACGCGCCGGAAGAAGGGGGTGCGTGTGGAGGCCGATGACGCCGGAGGTTGGACGGTGGGGCACGCCGGAGGACGGCAGTTCCGATTGCTGTGGTTGAGAGGCGAACGGAGGCAATGGTGGCGGTGTTTGGCCGGAAACAGTGGCGCTGGTACTGTTCATGCTACAGTACAGCGAAGGAAAGAAAAAAAAAAGGAAAAAAAAAAAGGCAGCGCATGATCAGAACCTGTCTACTGATACCATATAGAATTGTATTGTATAATGTGTTGTGTGTTGTGAATCACACAAATTATGTATTTATAATAGTATTACACGACCATTACAATGATGACTAAATGATATACAATGATTACTAGAATATACACTGTATCTGAACAGAACGTCAGCTTATGTGACAAATACATAAGGAATATTCTAAACATATTCTAACAAAAATAATAAACCTTCACTTCAGCTTTAACAAAACAATCTTTACTTCAGCTTCTACAATTATATTTGGACTCTGAGAAAGATAACAAGGAGGAAAGAAAATTTCATTGGTTTGTTTTAAAACAAATCAATAGTTTCTCTCATTTTCTACCCTTCCGTACAAACAAAGAAAGGTCAATAGCCAAATGAAATTCAAAAAGACAAACCAAATAGCTCATGAATAGCTACTTTGTGCAATTAAATGAATGTGTTTTTGGACAAAGTGCAACTAAATGAATTAAAACGACTTGTACATATATTTTTATTTTTTTTCTTGAAAATATGATACATACATCTTTACATCACCAAAACTACCACAAAACAAAAACAAAATTGGAGAAGAGAGAGGGCGGGAGAACCATGAAAAGCTGCAAAAATGAATGTAAATTTTCTTCCATATATCCAGAAAATGGAAAGCATCCCGCTGATAATCTGATTCCTCTCAGAAACCGAATGAAACTCATAATCAGTGTTGTGCTTCTAGGAACATCCGATCAAATCCAAATGGAAGGGTTTCTAAATTGTGTTGCCATAGCTTCTGATAGAAACTTGACCAGATTTTTTCTCTCAACATTTTTCTCCTTCTTAAGTTCCAGATGTCGAACCTGGAAGCAATTAGAATCAGTTAAGGTAAACATCGTCTTAGGATCAAATCCGTGCTGTCACGTAGGCCATGTGCCCCATTTCACTAAGATTTTTCATGACCAAAATGATTAGGACAAGAAAAGGGAACCTAAGGATAAGTGTATGATATCAGATTCAAGGAAAATACCAAAACAAAATAATCAGTTGAACGTTGACAAATTTTGGTAGTGGAGCACAATTTAATGAATTTATGATGACTCCCACGGATTTTTTCGCCTTATGTAGCAGGTATTTCAAATTAAAGGGAAGAAATAGCATTAATCTGTATTCCAATAAAAAAGCCTTAATGTGTGTAATTTAACTATCAGAATCCTCCAGAGCTATCTGATCCTAGAGCCATTTCATCCGCCCGTCCAATTGCCTTCTAACTTCCATTGTTTTTTTTTCATCATTGCTTCCCAAATTCATCTTGGTCGTCTTCAATTCATTTTACCGGTTCGTTCAACTGCTCCCTTGCCCAACTATTTGTATCACTTATCTAGAACAATGACTAATTCAATTTGCATAACTGATGCACACACGAAATCTCTAGGGTTTATATGCTTTAGGATGTCATGCAAGAAAAATATTTTGATTCGGTATTTCATGAAATTGTGGTAGATGATATAAATTTCAATATAAATCACTAAGAACTCTCAGAATGAAATTGCAGAACATTAGACATTACCTTAACAGAATCTGTCAGCGAGAAACCTGCATCGGTGATGATGACGAGACATTTGATATCATGTTCATTAGCATACTCATACTGCTCTGTAAGACTCGGATCAGGGGCGGGAACAAAATCAGCCTGATGACGACGTGGAAGATAAGTGAGCAGAAGCTTAAGTAATAATACTGATTTATGCAGATTCAAATTGCTTAGATATCTCAACCTTAAAGTTCTCCTCCCACAATTCAGCAACTAGCTCCATGCGTTGCTCCAAAAGACCTCCTCCTCCTCTCGAACAGACGAGAATATTGGTGCTGACTTCATATCTAAAACAGTAGGGGAAGATAAGTGTGTGTGTTTAGACGGCCAATTAACAAACCTTATGCTACCAAGTATTTACGTGTTATTTGTACAACAAAAAACATAATTGAAAACGTAATAGATAACCTTAGTGCCAAGGAGTTCATAAAATGTTAAATAACAAGACCAAGGAGAGTATGGGTTGAAGGACACTAACCTATTGGGCTTAAAATCTGCAGAACAATTCTGAATTATGGTCTCTAGTGCAAGGCTAGTGCCCACCCCGGTGGGATGATTTCCGTTCTGGATAGCAGAGAACACAAGCAATTAGAAAAATCATAAAATTCACAGACAAGAATATTTAACTTGTCTAGGACTTCAAGAGGCAGGGTGGGAAGTGGGAACACTATCAAAACTAAAGCATATGCAAGTGAAACATGTGGTATCATCAGATTTTGATATTTACAGCATGTTCAGCCAAAAGGTTACAATAGCCTCAAAAAATATGTTGAATAAGAGATAAAACGAGAGACACGAGAGGAATTATGCGTGTTATGCACACCGAAGTTATCTTAATTTTAGGAATACATTGAATTTTTAGATTTTTGGCTATCCAAATTACATGATTGCAATTCTTTTAATTAAGATAAATACTAGACTTTTATCTCTAATGAAATGCAAACATAAATGAAGACATAAAATATAAACTAAGTCCTAAAATATTCCAAGATAAAGTTAAGATGTCATTTGATACTTTCTCATATTAGAACACTACTCCTCAAGATAAGCCTGTTACAAATAAATTCCCTTTAAATATAAACTTGGTAGCGGGCAATGGGTGCTTCTACAAGTTTATAACATTAGGGACAAACCTGCACATATCAGTACTAATACTAATTCAAATTCAGGCCAATGAGTTGAAGAATGATAAGTTGTTAACTCAGTTTGAAGTCCAAGCAAAAAGCTTATATGATGGTTAAAATACTTGGGAATAAATAATTACTGCACATTCTACAAGCATGTTCAACACTCAGAAACAGCAAGCAAAAATAGCATTAAAAAAACAAGCCATGTTAAAGGCATTCAATAAATCACTACTGTTTAACATACATGGTTACTACTCCACAACTGACGAAGCAAATGGTTATATCGACCACCAACAGCCAGCAAGACACCTTCAGAGAGTGATCCAGCACTGTTCTCCTTCCTTAAGTATACCTTCCAAGACAAGCTCAACGTCATTAGAATGATAATGAATGATAGTCAGCACAAATATTCCATCACCTCTAATTCCTTGATACGCAGTTGCAAGAACCATTGCAAAACAAATGTTTCAAGCATTTAAATGTACCTAGTTATTTATCAATAAAAAATTCTCAACGGTTTATGGGATGGTATACTTCATTTTAAGGAATTACCTAATAAGAATTTTAAAAGGTAACAAAAGAACATAGAAGTTATATAAAAAGAGGTATACAAACATAGAAACTCAATGCACTTTCTGTATCATATATTGCAAAGTGATATGTTGTCATCTGATCCCGATGCTCTTTTTTCATGCAAAAAACCAGGTGTTGAGCATTTCAGTGAGCATCAAGTGGAAACTTACATATAGTTGCATAAGAAAAACATGTTTGGTAGACTGAAGGATTCAAGTTTATTTTTCTTTTCACATGAAACAATAGAAAGGAGATGTATTTCTTCAATAAACTTTCAGACAGCGGCTCAGTTTGATAATTAATTAGTAGTCTGCAAGTTTAGCTCCATACCAGTAGTTTACTGTTACTGTTTGTTATCATTAATTATCATTTATCCTAATTTCCTCCTCTTTCCAATATAACCCCAAGCTGCTCTCGTTTATTAAGTGGCACGTCACCAAAAAATTATCCCCTTGAATATTTTTTTATTGTTCGAAATTGTCAGAATATGTCTTCTGATAATTTCATTAGAAGAGCAATTACTCTTAAGTAGAACAAGTATTTGCCCCATGTGATGCCTGAGAAAATTGAGAATGGGTAGTGGCATGCAAATGAGCAGGAAACGAAGAGTGGGATAAGGGTTGTAACAAATTAGGGTTGCAAGACTGATTTACTTTTATATGTAGTACATATTAGCATCATAGGAGAAGAGCAGTTATAGATTTGGGAATTGCCAAAGACATGGCACGTGTATTCTAGAAGAAAGGGAAAGGGAACAGATGTTAAACCTAAGTGATAGTTAGTTAGGCGGTTGGTAATACCTTTGTATAGTTGTTAGGAGGAAGGATGTACAAATAGTAAGCCTAACAGATTCTAGAGAGTTAGTTCATTTGTTTGTTGATGGTAGTAGGAGATTATGCTCTAGGGATACTTGTATATTGATCGTTTCTTCTTAATTGATCAATAAAGTGTTTCTTCTTTCTTACTTAATCTTCTTTAGGTTCCCTATCAGTAAAGGTACAAGAAGTATAATAAAGGAAATTTCTCAACTACAACATACACAATCAATCCCCGGGATTAATGGTTCAGTGATTCTGTACAATAAATACAACATCAGACATATAGACTAATCTTCTAATTATGGTATTTAATTTTGCCTTCAATTCAGGCCTATCCTCAAATTTTGACAATAATATAGCATTTGGTCCATGCTAAGTATATCATTCGGTATCAAAGTTCTTCAGTCATTATGACACTGTGTATCAAAAAAAAGTTTCAGTCATTACGTTTAAACAGACCAGATGCAAGGGATTAATAATGTGTTTGCATAAGTCGACCTTCACCCACTGTGTAATGCCTAAAAAGGTACAGCAAATTGATGGATGCAACTGATACATTCACTAATGATGCATAGTATCTCCAATTTGAGTCTCCGATAGTTATATTTATATTAGACAAGACATCCTAAGGGAGTCAAGAGTGTCTACTATGAAATGCAATCATAGTATCGAACTATCGATACAACACAGGTGTAATAATTTTTATAAAAAAAGAAAAAAGGAAAAACATTTTATGGTACCTGAAAAAACAAATGTCTATGATAACCTTCAGTTGGCGGCATTAGTGGATCTACAAAGACTTTTTTTTTGTCAATCCTCCAAAATTTCAAGAGCCTGACAAGCTCAGATAATTCATCAAGTGCCTTGAATGTACGTTTATCTACAGCAGTGAACTATTTTCCATTAAGCATGAACTTCCTTCTATAATGTGTAACACATACTACAATCTGACAAGAACAGTACCAGATGGAAGAGCTCCTCTCAGACGGGGAAGTGCTTCATCTGCGGAATCATAGAATCTTGAAACGACTGCCTGTAACCTATTTACCACAGCTTCTGTTAAATTCAGTTCCTGGAATAAAAAGAAAAAGAAAATAGCAAATGCATAAGAACAATGCTGCCTGAGACGTGGTTTCTTTGAACATTGTAATTAAAGAAAAAGAAACTACCGCAATCATTGCAGCCAAACATACAAGACTTCTTTGCAACTTTTTCTCACCTGCAAAATCTGCCGCCTAATCAGTGGCCATTTTGATTTTCTTTCTGATGATTGTGGACGCAAAGAACCCATCAATGATAGAAGCTTCAGAAAACCAAACGTCAGTCATACTATATTATACTATATCCTCACTAACTTAATGATCCAGGTTTCATGATCATACCTCTGCTACTTTATGTCTGTGTTCGACATTGACTCCAATCCATGACCAAATTGCATCAAGGAGGTCACCGTGGTTTATAAGAATGTTACATGAGCCTACATGGAAAAAACTAGTGACTATGTCCCATGTGACCTGTAATACAATCGGTAAATATGCTAATTTTAGTACCAGCAAATAATCGACAATTTAATGACACAAGGCGGAAAGATTTCAGACAGAATAAAAATATTATAGGTTGAATTGAATAAAGAAGATTCTGCCTACTGTATTTTATTTTGAAAATATAAAAAATACAGATTTATTTACCATGCTAATTTTTTTTTGGGTAAAGTACTTACAATGCTAATGAATCTAGGATTAGACCTTCATTTTTTTTAATATAAGTACTAGACCTTCAACTGACAGAACCAGGATGTATAACTACCAATATCATAATGCTATCATGGATAACTATTTATAACAACATGCAGAACTTAAACATGTAAAAGAAAATTAAAAATTAAAAAATTAGAAAAATCTAAAAACATGTAGAATATCGCACCTTTATGACCTCTGCCTCTGTCAATGCTGAGGCACCACCAATGATGTCAAAATCTCCCTGTGGGCAATGACTTCACATTAAAAGGGTTTAAGTTGAAAATGCAACAAATTTTGTTAGAAAGTTTCATGCAAGGCATCACAAACCATTTTAGAAACTCCAGAAAGATTTCATGGAATAGGAGATAAAATACCCATGATAGTTTATAATTTTTCACCAAAACAAGGGAGAATTATCAGTTATTTTTCATATTGTACCTTCAGATTGACAAAAAAAAGGAAGAAGAAAAACCACAACAAAACTCACAAGAAATAACATATGTAGAAATAATACCTGAAGGTAGCGGTTTGGTGATGAATGTCCAACTGCTCTTCTGTAGACACAAGATATCTCATATCGTTTGAATGAAAATTTCTGCAAATAATGTAGATTAATGTCTAAGGTTTTAATCTTCATAGCATGCTGAATCCAAGGAAATTTTCTCTTTCTAATGCTGTTCAGATATAAAAGAAACTCTTTCTTCCTTTACATTTTCTATTTGATAAATACCCTACTACATTCCTTTAGATAGTATACATCAGTCATTTTAATGCCTGATATTACAAACTCTTCACTTTAATACTTGACTTTGTAAAAATATTCATTTTAGATCTTGACCTTGTGAAAAACTCATTCATTTTAGTCCTAAAAACAGTAGTAAAATAGACTAAAATGAATAACACATGTAAATATTAAGATCAAACGAAGACTTCTTGTGAAATCAGAGACTAACATAACTGACCCATACAATTTGAAAGGACTAAAGTGAGGGTTCACTCATTTTATATAATTCTTTTGTTAGGTGGGACGAAGACATTATTCCAGGCTACTGATAAGTAAAAAAAGAAGAAAAAAAAAATCTTCCTGCAAAATTCTTGTGTTAACATTTTCAATTTAGTTTTCTTTTCTTGAACATCATATAGGTTGTTTGCAGAATCATCAAAATTGAAAATGTTTTCATTTGATTTGATTTTATTAGAAATTCAATATCATGTTTGAGTCTTATCATAAAAGTTGTATTCAAACTGATTTGGAAATAAACACTTGTGTTACAAAGTCATTGAAAAAGGACCAATTTTATTTCATTTTATTATTTTACAATACATTTTTACCATTTATATCTCTAGGTGTGAAGCTAGGTTATCAGGTATGGGAGGTAAAAGTTAAAGTCAAATCAAATCCTAACAAAACCCACCATATTTGACATGATTTTTTAAATCTAAAACATTAAATTCCATGGGATACTTCCAAACTAATTTTCTATTTTTCAAACATTCCAAACAACAACTAATCTCTTTTCACTAGGTGGGATTGGTTATATAGATCATACAGCGCAAAATGTCTCTCATAATAAGATTAAGGACGGATCATTTATCTCTAAAACTCTCTTAAAGGTTTGACTCAGTTTCGAGCATTGTTTCATATTACCACGCCTACCAAGTAATGCTATTTAATAGATGGATAACTCAGAACACGATTATATGATGAAAAAAGAATTTTAGACGAAATTATTATTGGTTTTCAAAATAACATGTTTTCCTGCTTTAAGAGCATTATCTACATGCATAAATCAAATATCACAAAAGCAACATTGTTCTCTATCTAACAAAAGCATAATTGAATAACAAGTAAACAAGTCAACAACCCCGTGCTAGTAAAGTGAAAGCTTATATCTGCAAACCCTGAGTTCAATGGCATTCCAATTATTACATTATTGACCATTTTATATGCAACGGATGTCAAATTTTAAACATAATGATATAGCTGAAAAATGGAAAACAAATAAAATCAAGCTAAGATATCCAGCACCTGGTTACATATAATCCAGTTCACAAAAGGCAAACGCAACTCGTGGCAAAGTTCAAGCACATCTCCTCCACGGGTAAGAAGTTTAACTGCATTTCTACTCAATAAAAATCAAAACCAGAAATCTCATATCTAAACTGTCTACCACAACGTATTATATCACAAACCAGTAAAGAATTTGAAAAGATACTGACCTATTAAATTGAGGACAATCGTCCAATAATCGAATCGCTAATATTTCTAGGTGCTTTGCACAATGCTGTCTGAAAATTTCCCGGCTAGCATCTATAACATAATCTCGAACCTCAGTTTCAAAATCTGAGTACAGAATGGATGAATTGTTATCTCCAACGGACCCCACTCTACCAACCTGACGAATGGGTTTTGTGCTTAACATTTCTTCGTCAAATATAGCATCCAAAACTTTATAGTATATGCTCGTATTCTCTGATTTCCGCATAGTTCGTAGCATATCTGAACACAGAATTTACACTAGTTCAGAATTTACACATAGTATATGCTCATATTCTCTGATTTCCTTATTTTCTTATCTCACGATTTGTTTCCTTATTAAATTATGATAATGAGTTTAGTACAATTTTGAATAGGGATTAGTCTTTTGCCTTCTGCACAAGGAAGAGACAACAACACTATCAATTCAATAATATTCTATCTCTATTCTTTTCTTTTCCTCTCTTAATACCTAAAACCCCATAATTTCAACAAGGACAATGCAGAAACTTAACAGCAACAACAAAAGCCTAATCCCACCAGGAGAGGTCAGCTAATGGATCATACGTCTTTGGACACGGTCGAAGACCAAAATTTTAGAAATATTATTTACACTAAATTAGTACAACTTCAAATTGGGATTAGTTTAGCCTTTTGTCATCTGCACAACAAGGAAGAGACAACAACACTATCAAGTCAATAATATTCAATCTCTATTCTATTGTTTTCCTCTCCAAATACCTAAAGCCCCATAATTTCAGTAAGGACAATGCAGAAACTCAACAACAACATAAGTCTTATCCCACCATAGAGGTCAGCTTCATGGATCACACAACATTTTTGGACACGATCACAGACCACAATTTCAGAAATAATATTTAGATAATGAGATATTTACATGAGGTCCCTTTTCATAAATTATCCCATAGATCTTTTCGGTCTCCCTTTACCCCCTTTCACAGGGCTGAAAATCATGCTTTTCACTCTCCTCGCTAGTGCCTCTAGTGTGCAAATTGTCCAAATCATCTTAACTAGTTCTTTGTCATCTCCGCCTATGATCCTATACCCAATATCAAGCCCCAACGTAGGATTGTGATAGGCCTTAAACAGCCAACGTAAAACTTGTTGAAACCCTTAACAAGGATCAATCACAACAATGCAAGAAACTTAATGAATAAATAAAAGGGGAAAAAATCACCACATAAGTAAACAATTTTTAGATGCTTTGTAGTCTGGAGACTAATAAGCTTATGTCCCCCATGATATTTCAATGTCCATTATTAGCTACACTTTAACAACTAATGTGGGATTTATTCAGCAGGAAAAGGAAAAATTCACAACGATGTACAATGTCAGTGTTAGTATATCATGAACCAACAACAATAACAACAACAACAAGCCTTATCCCACTAGGTGAGGTCGACTACATGAATCGCAAGACGTCATTGCCCAGGGTCAAAGACCAAATTTTCAAAAATATTATTTATCAGCAGATATTGTTTAATAAGTTCTCCTAAGATTCTTTTAGGTATTCCTCTACTCCATTTTACAAGGCCAAAAACCAAGCTACAACTCTCTCCAAGGGTGCCTCCTGTGTCCTTTGCCATGTCCAAACCACCTTAGTGGATTTTCTATCATATTTTCCTCAGTAGGTGCCACACCAATATCGTTTCGTATATAATATGTATCTTATCTAACCTTATGTGACCACACATCCATCTCAACATTCTCATCTCTACAACCCTCACTTTTCTTTCTTGTTGTCCCTTTAAAATCAACCCCTCACTACCTTAAAGCATAGCAGTAGCATATCATAAACCAATTCTCCAAAATCCTATAGGTGTTAGCTAGAGGTTCAAGAATGGTTTAACATCTTGACACATCCCCTACCCAAGCGCCTTTTAAGGCTTCAAATGTTCACATGCAAAGGTGTACTTTACCTTATGCTGAAATCAAACATTTCTATCAGAAGAATAGTGATAAGGCCCAAAGTGAGGATGGGCTGCAGGAACCAATGGCCCATTCGGTTAAGGCAATCCCAAAGACATGGAAAGTTTATGTGAGAAAAGGGAAAAGAGGGAAAGCTACTGAGCTGGCAAAGGAATGATGAAAAGTTAGTTATGGGTAGGGGTAGTGCGTGTCTGCTACATAGGGAGAGTAGGGAGAAGGCATTTTTCATTCTTGGCTTTGGTTATGTTCATGGGGAGTCCATTTTGGTCTTCAGGAGCCTGGCTCTGGGCAGTAGAAGAGCATATCTTCTTCACGTTTCCTTTAAATTAGCCTGGCCCTGCAAATTCACCAGAAGTAGCTATTGGACCCGCGATAGTCAAGTCTCTCTGTTAATGCGGATTTCCAAAAGATATGAGCCTGGCCCATGGCTTTCCGGCTTTCCCAAAGTAGCAATCTGTAAGTGTGACTTTACCAAAAGTATCAACTAGCCCGCGACTATTTGGCTCTCTATTTCTTAGTTTCAAATTTTTTTTTATTTAAATGGTTTATTTGTAACAAGCTTAAAGCTTAGTAAGCTTTAGCTTGAGGGGGAGTGTTAAAATATAAGAAAATCTCAAAATATCTTTTTATATCGTTAGCCAATCCTCTAGGATTAATTTCTTTATTATATCAATATCTCTTACGATCTCCTAGGATTAGTTTCCGTATTTCCTTATTTACTTGAAATTATTCCTATAAATAAGGATGTGGATTGTCATGAGATAACAATCACAATAATCACATTGTAACATCTTTATCACTATCAAGATAATATTTTATTCTCTCTTATCGTTCTCCCTCTCTCAATATTATAATCCTATAATTTCAACATAGTGTACCAAAATGCATAGTAAAGGTAATAATCACTTGCCATCCAATAATTCAGACTCCATTCGTGGAGGAAATGCAGTTCGCAGAACTTCTGTGGCAGAAGGACGATCTGAAGGACCTGAAGACATTAACCGCCGTAGCAAGGATTCCTGTTCCGGAAATTCAGCAACCCAAGCCGGTGGAAGTTCCCCTTTCAGTTTCAGATCAGATAAAACAACATGTCTCTCCATTGCTGTCCCAAATGGGTGCCAAAGCTCAAAGAAAACTACTCCTAAGCTGTACATATCAGCCTGTAGCTCATGTAAACACAAAAAAAATACATAATTTTGAACCGGGCAAACAGAAACACAGAGGATGTGAAAAGGTATAATCAACAGGTCAAGATCAGATAATGATGAATGCTATACACCTTTTCATCAATCTTAGGCCATCCTTGCTCAATTTCAGGAGCTGTATAGAAATATGTCCCTACTTGTCCAGTTCCACCAATGGAAACTCCTGTCGTATCAGCAGGGTGGCCCAGATCTTGATCCAACTGCTCCAACTTCAAAAACTTGGCTGCAAAAACAGAAAAGCAAAAGACACCTAAATTTTAACATTGCATCCACAAACAACCACTACTGCCTACTACTAGAGTAGAAAGTTCAG
The DNA here is from genome assembly GCA_037177725.1 of Cyamopsis tetragonoloba. Lineage (NCBI taxonomy): Eukaryota > Viridiplantae > Streptophyta > Magnoliopsida > Fabales > Fabaceae > Cyamopsis > Cyamopsis tetragonoloba. Next base: position 46,964,576 of record CM074122.1, on the reverse strand, counting down.
ACATTAACCAGGCATCAATTTATATGATTTTTTAATCGAATTCAGAAACAGGGAAACCACACTAAAAGTGGTACACAGTGTTATTGTGCACACAGATTGAGGGAAAATCAAGGAAAATACACATAAATATGCAGGCATTTACCATTTACCTGAAGCACAAAAATCGAAATTCATACATTGATTAACAAACTTTGCATGTGCAAAACAAAATACAACTTGAATTCTTATTAGCCTAGATATTTCTAGGCCTACCACAAATTCTTAAAAATCTAAGAACACCATTCACACATGTTGAAGTTATCCATTGTTACCATAAGCTAGATAGAGTAAATATTGGAAACATACAGGAAGCCAAAGATAATGAATACGTAATGGATTCAGGATCTTACCAAGACCAAAATCGCCAATTTTAATATCGTTGCAAGCATCAAAGAATATGTTACTCGGTGTCAAGTCCCGATGAATTATTCCTTGTTCATGTATGTGAGCCAAGCCTTCCACAATTTGGCGAAACAAATGCCATGCCAGTTCTTTGTCAAAATGGTTATATGATTCAAACATCTGGCGAAGAGTCCTTTATATCCAACCACCAGACCCCAAAGGATAAAAAAGGGAATGAAACGCAGTTAATATAATGGAAGCGACGATACTAAATATGTTAGTAAGCTTGTTTTTGCATGAAATATAGCATTCAAAAAGTTTGGAAATTCACTATCTACTCTCACTCCTCTATTTAATTGTGGCTAATAATTTCCATATTTCAGTATACGACCTCAGGCCATACCTATGAGGCTGGGACATCAATGCAGAGTAATCAATATGACAAACACGATGACACTACGTTATTGAAGTGGCTCAGGGGCCACAACACGCCGCGATAACGCAGTAGTGCCGCTCTATTAATAACTATGGCAACAGCTCCTCTGTGAATAGTTGATGCTATCGTCCGAGTCGTTCAATTTATTGAGTTGGTTGGAGTGGAGGTCAAAATTGTAGTCAGTTGATAGCCCTATAGCATTTACACATCCAATACAAGTATTCGCAGCCGAATAGATACACCATGGTAGTTGTATCTGAGACCGACTCCTGTGCAGTAGAGGAGGCGGCACAGAGTGTGAACATAGAACTCCGACAATATATCAATATTATTAGATGGATCGAGATCCTTACCAACCCTAGTCTATTTGAGAAAGCAGTATGTAAACAGCTTGGAGGGAGCATGTCGTCATCCACTCTGAAGAACGATACAAAGACGACTTCGTTGTGCAAATCCCAAAGCCTAGGGGACGAGATTGCTACATGAACACTTGGGCCTTGACTTCGTCCACATGTATGACTACCTTTTCACAATGATCGGGGTCTGCTTCCCTTTGACAAAATTTCAGATGATGTATTTGATTTTCCTACAAGTCGATCCAAGTCATCTCCATCCATCGGATGGGCATTCATGCAGGAGTTCCGCTTTTCCAGTTGGTTTATTCTTTAATTGTTTTCAAGTGTTGAGGAAGTATATCACAGATGGCAACTGCAACCAAGTAAGTTTGAGAGGCCCATCGGACAATCAGCGACATTTGCAATACCATGACTCCATGAGTACTTGAAGAGAAGAGAAGAGAAGAAAGAGAATGTTTTCAGTGTGGATTAGCATTTGGACCAGGGCACGAATGTCCAGAGATGAGCTTGAGGGTCACCATATTGGAGGAGGGTGAAACCATTAACGACGTTGGAGAAATTATGCAATGACCTGGGCTAAAATTTTTGTTCCTTTTTCTCTCTGAATATCAACCTTGAGGACGGTAATGTTAGGAATTTAGTTAGAAGGGAAGAGTAGTCAGATAGTTAGTTAAGGCTGACTAATTATCCTATAAATAAGAGTTGTGTTTGTAATTAGAAGGGTTCAGATCTTATGTTAGTTTTGTCAGATTGAGCATGGGCTCTTTGTGAAAGGATTAGTCCTTTGTAGGGGGGGGACCCTTAAGGAGAGTTAATTCTCCTTTTGTATTGTTCTTTTAATTCAAGAAATAAAGTCTTCCCTACTTTTACTTCATCTCTACTCTTGGGTATGTGCCCTAGAAACTAGTAAGTACATCGTGACAATAAATCTGCACAAAAAGAACAGAACACATTGAAAATATTACCTGGGACAGTACTCCATTTGTATATAAAGGTAAGTTGATTCAAGTTGATTCTCACGCTCAAAGGCATCATTGGAGCTTGCAGCTATGTAGCTTAAAGTAGAGCTCACCGGAGTCTTTGAACCCCAAGCAAAATCATCATTAGAATCAGCAACTCCAGTTTCAAACCATGCCTGGAAGTTTTACAGTTACTAAAATCATATTTAAGCACTGGAAATTATAAAAGAAAATCTTATATTTGCATCTCTACTCAAAGAATCATTTAGTACTGTATCTCTCCTGGAACATAATCTAAGCAGGATTCACTACCAAGTTACCATATGCTAAAGGCCAAGGTGGGATATCAACATAACCAGAATATACAGTTAATGCACAAATAAAAAGGGGAAAACAACAGATGTGAGAAACAGAAAGAGATTAAATAATACACAAATTGGAGCACAAGTTATAAAAGTCTGTACCTGATAATACCGAACAACATGTTGATGCTGTAGACGAGAAAGAGTTGCTACTTCCCTGATTTTCTCACCATAGAGAAATGGAAAAGCAAGTAAGAAATAGCAACTAAAAAAAGGAGTATACAAGGAATCAGAAGAAAAAGAAAGGGAAATAGGCACAACGGACAGTAGTCAAGTAGTGACATTGATTTCTTATATGTTTTCCAACACACAATACAAAAAAAGGGTGATATTTAGAAGGCAGCATAAAGAGAAAAATATAACACTGAAACATGGCATGAGATAACAAATAAGATAGTTGAACGTGGCTTTATAAGTCCATATTGAAATCGTGTTGACCCAGGAAAAAAAATGTCCCATAATAATGCAAAGACAAGTCCATACTGGAATCATATTGATCGATTCAGGATAAAAAATTGTCCCAGAATAATGCAAGATGAAGATACACTACACCAGACACTAGCAAACATTTATTTACAAATCATATTTACTCTCCCCTTAGTTTTCTTCGATTCTCCTCAACAAGTAATTTCAATTTTTTGCAATGGAACATTGCCATCAATCAAGTATGACCAAAACATCTTTCTGCAATTTTTTCTTTTTCCGTTCTCTTTAATCTGCATGTATCTTCCATCGTGCATGTTATCTTCTGGCTCTGTCTACATCAAATATCAGCTCTTTTTTATTTCACCATCAACAATTGTTTATCAGCTGTAAATCTATCTTGACTTCATAATATAATTTAACATACAAAGTTTAACCGCAATACAAGCATTAATGATACTGAAGGAAGGAAGAAATGTTTTGTATTGATGGGCAAGAGATAGTTAATGTAAGTATTCTCAGTATCTTGGAACAATAATCTAAATCATAACGGGATAAAAAAGAAATGGATCTAGAAGCTATAACAAGGTGGAAAAATGTAAAAATGTGAAGTAACATTATCAACAATTGAAGCTAGACAACCCTACCACGCAACCCATTTGGCATGATTAGTTTACCAGGAGTCTAGGACATAATCAAACACCAAAACACTTCATGCTTTATCAAACTAGAAGTTTTCGAAAAAAAAAAAAAAACAACCAATCATAAATTATTTCATGTCCAAAGTCCAAATAAAATCAATCTTGAGCTTTCAAATGGTAAAGTTTCATAAATATTATGATAACTGCATCAAAATATTGTTTTGATACCTCTAAAAAATAATCATAAATTGCTGCATGCAGGAGATGATTAAGAGGTTAAGATGAACAATCCAACCCACTTTGTACTAAGAAATCCAAGATTTGCGACAACTAGATCAGGTAAAATTTTCCAATATCAATCAATGTGATTGCCATGCAAGGACTAGAATAATCACGCACTAAAATATTGACATTAATGACAAAATTACACATTAGAAAGTGAAAGTCAGTTTTGCCAGGGGACCAGCTCTTCCTAGCTTATTTAAATTCACCTTAATATTCGGTCGGGCATGCTTTTGTCCTTAAGGCGAATTTTCTTTATTGCATACTGCCTTCCATCGAGTTTATTTTTGCACAATACAACATGACCAAAACCACCATGACCTGTTTCCAATTAGTATAGAATTAGAAAATGAAAAGACATTGTGAATTACTTTAGAATATACTCACTAAAATCCTTCATCCAATAGCCAAAGAAAATAAAGCATTATTTCCAGAGAAAAGGAAAGAATGGTATACAGAAAATTGGTAAGTAAGAAAGTAAAAGAGAATTGGGCGATTCTCTGAATAGCATAATCCACTCAAATAAACTAGTGTCTTTAGTGCAAAAACACTTGGGTAAAGTTGGATGACGGTCTAATTTCTAGCTAACCTAGGGTTATTATAGCTTTTCTTTAAATTTGAAAGAACAATTTCTAAAACTAATGAAGTGAAAAGATGCATTCCCACTCATTATGTATAAGAGCAGAAGTCCAGATGCACTCCCACTCCTTATGTATAACAGCAGAAGTCCAAATTACTAGAAAACCTGCAAAATTAAACAAACCATGAATAGCCAGACGGTAAAGAGAAAGTTAAGGTTTCTCCCTTTACACTGCTGGCTAAAATGGCACTAAACTTCATAGTATCCAAGCCCAACCCAATCCATTCTATCAGCAGATTTTCTACAATGAACATAGTTGAATAAAGGATGAAAGGTTATTTATTCCTATTATTTACATAGGTATATAATTCCTGTTGTCTTTTCCAGCAAACACAAAGGACAGGCAATCAAGATCATTGGCAAAAAATGAAAATTATCTTACTCAACTACCACCATAGCAGGTATACATCTAGAAGTATGACATTACAGAATTATACATTTACATCTAACTCAAAGAAATCCATGAAGATCCTTTACCAAGAGGCTGTAGCTCTTCAAAATCATTCAGATATCGAGAACTTTTCAGAAGTGCATTTGAGCTTCCAAGATCAGTAGGTTTCAAAAACTGAGATATTCTGGAAGAAGCCTAGACAAACAAATAAATGAATTAAAAAAAGAAAAAAGTTTAGCGGTGACAAAAAGAATGAGTCTGTATGGATTTGCCTACCAGGTGTTTCTTGAAAATAAGATCAAAGGTTTTGTTGAAAAGGGAAGCCGGTTTAGATGCCATATCGCGTGCCAAGTCAGACAAAATCTAGGATTATAACCCAAAAAGATTAGGGTCATGGTAAGACACACATTATATTAAGAGTTTAAGACGAAAGTATTAAGATTCTTATTGTTGGTTTAGCAGTAACTTTTTTATACCCCTAAATTGTACAACTCTGTGGCCACTTCTGTCAAAGAGTCACCCAATGTTCCTTTAGAAGCACAAACAAGGCGAAGCATGTGAACCTAATGCAAAAGGAAGAAAATCCAAATCAATGTTTAGCAAAATTCTCATGTGACAAGCTGATAATGGTAACTAGAATTTTACCATTATAAGATCCTTTTCAAACGTTTGAGATGCTTGGTGATGAGGCAAGGAGGCAGAAGACGAAGTCTCTGAAGACTCACTTTCATACATACCTTCATTATCCTCTGTTGTAAAATCATCAATGATAAAATACTGCAGGCATGAAAAGAAAATGAAGCAGTCAACATAAACAAATGTCTCAAACAGATGCAAGCCAAATACAGCATTACCAAGAAGAGTATAACAAAATTTCTAAACTTCAATGAAACATGAACAATTTGCCAAATATTCATATTGAGATATGTTTGTTAGGTTAATTAGAACATACTAGGATATCTGATGAACAATAAGAGCCAAAAGAATCCAGGTGAGTAACGTCTGCTTGAAAAAGGACTAGCCAGGGAAGAGTTTTTTTTATCATGACTGATGAATAGGATTTGAATGAGAATTGATATAGGATAACATACACAAACATGTATTTACCATTTTTCAGTTTTGTACTCTTATTTATTGTGCAATGATTTCAAACATCAAACTCAGAGATCCACCCAATAAAAAGGTTGATAACTTTTAACTTACATGATCTACGTTCATCTGCAAATCCCAAAGTAAAATTTAACAGTCCAGTGTATTACACCTTTCAGGAATCTTACATCACAAGTAAGTACATCAACTCGAATTGCTCAACTTTTTTCCCTTCAGAATCAATGACCTTATCATAACCACCTCTCCTTTAGAGGTATCAAATCAAAATCCCAGAGAACACTGAAACACATCAATTTTGACAGTTACCAGAATAATTCTGGCCCACTACAAATAATGACTTTAACAATATATGTTCTTAAAACTATTGCCCTAATCAAGTCATCAATGCAGAAGACATAGGAACAAAGGAAAACAATAGGTCAGACGAACAGTACACATACTTACAAGACGCAAATCGTATATTACCTCTTTCTCACCTTCATTGTTGTTCCTGACAAAATCATCCATCAGAGATCTACTTGAACGAGTCAATGATAAGCTATCATTACTGTCTTCACTAACTTCTCCAACGGTATCTAATTTGGCAGGAAGTTCTTGCACTACTAAGGTTCTTTCCTTACTATCAGATTTCTTTTCCCGGGTCTCAAAACGTGGTTTTGAGGCATCTAACATAGAAGGAATAAGAGAAGAACTTTTCCCAGAAGTATCATCCATTCCAAAACCCCAATTCCATGACTCTCCACAGCCACTGAAAAGATCTATGAAACCATAGACAAAAGATCTATTCTTATTTGAAGATGTCACATCCTTGGGAAACAATTCTTCATTGGTTTCCACATTTGAGTGCAAAAGCTTCTACAGAGAGAGGATAGAAGATATTACCAACGCCATCACTTCAGTAGCCAAATACTTGTTCTTAGAAATATAAAAGATAAAAATTTATATGATAGCATATGATAAATACCAACAATTACCAAAGAAATTTCAATCAAACATTTAGCAGCAATAAAGCCAGAATCGTTCCCATTTTACATAAAAATTAAAGGACATCAACACTGACTTCTTCAATCTTACTTTTCTACTAAAACAAAACCAGTGTTTTTTATTAAAAAGAGAAAGGGAAAAAAATAAAAAAACTTTAGTGAATAATAGTGAAATGATGTATAACAATGGTCATGACTTATGATGCCGTAACAGAAAATATGGAGTAGTAAGCTCACAGATTCAGTTGATTTGGAAACTGGTTCAATTTTAGAGAGAAATTCTTGAGCAGCCTCAACCAAGTTAAAGATCATCACTCGTCCCTCCCTGGCATTCAAATTAGCCTGAAAAGGACACAAACAAAATGCAAAACATAGTAAAAAGATATTGGATACATTTTACTCCCTCTAAAGTAACCAACCTAGAGGCTAGGGAAGAGGGGAAAAAAAGAGACAGAGATAAGTTCAATGTGCAAGAACTCAAACCTGATCTTGGAGGAGAGACAAAAGGTCATGAGAATCAGTTTCTGATAAGCCATTCTCAGGAATAATCTGCAACTTGGGGCACTTGAAGGGATAACCAGGTAAGCACCTAACAACAAGAAGAGCAGAAATATCTACATCCTCATAACCCATGTCCTTTGAATAGGGCCTGTTCAATTTCAAGCAGAAAGTATAATAAAATTTTTCATCAACGTCTAGAACAGAGATAATAAAGGTTCAGGCTATGTTTAGCAATACTAGTTTATAGCTTAGAACTTATAGCTTTTGGCTTATAACTTCTGACTTATAGCTGATGGCTTATGGTTTATAATTGTGTAGAAGTGTTTAGTAAAATTAGCTTATGAACCAGCTTATATTTGTTATTTATTAAATGACTTAAAAGAACATATAATAATTGCATATAATAAATGCTTTTATAAAATAAATATGAAATAAATAACTTAACGGTGAATTAAGAAAAAATTATTGAAAGCTAGCTTTTCACAAGCTATAATCTACTTTAAATAGCTTTCGATAAACTGCTAGCTTATAGCTCATAAGCTAGTAGTTACTAAACATCTTTATTAACCAATAAGATATAAGTCATAAGCTACTAAATAAGTTATAAGCTACAGTTTTATTAGTTAGGTAAAATATAATATTCAAAGAGAAAAAAAACAAAAAAACCTGAGCTTGATAACAATTTGAGGAGGCGGTCCTGGAAGAATCTCACAGTCCTCTTGGAAAATTGCACACCTAAAGATCAATTCAATTCAAATTAATAAAAGAAAAGCTTCGAATTCAATTCAAGTGAAGTTAAGAAGAAAGGTTTATTCACTTACAGTGCGGTAATCTCTTCGGAAAGCTGGTCGTTATCATCGGAACCAGATTGAGAAGCGTGATCTTTGGTTCCCTTGCTTCTGCGTCCTCCTCCTCCTCCGCGCTTCTTCTTCTTCGAGCTGTGTCCCATTCGGATTCAATGGAAACAAACAACGCGAATGAAAAACGAAACGAGAAATGAATGGTGACGAGATTTTGGATTTGTGAATAAGAAATTGACGAGAGAATGAAGCGCGAGACGCGACGGTCAGAGATGAGTAGTGTAAAATGGTGGCAGGCACTTCACTCATTTCCATCAGCGCCAACAACAGTGTTGTGTTTATATTTGATTCCCATTCCACATGCGTCACGCGTTTGATGTTTCTAGTTCTCCCTAGGAAAATGCCGCTGTCACATTTTAACAGAATTTTAGTTTTTAATTATAGCATAAAATGTAAATCATATCTAAATCATGAAATCCTTTTGAAAAAAAAAATTAGGTTTTTTAGATTTAATAAAAAAAAATTAAGCATTTTCAAACACTCGAGTGTGGTACGTTCTCGTTTTAAATTATGAATTATGTTGGGGCTGCTGCTATTCTCATCTTTTGCTCGTCCGCTACTTTGTCCACCACCTAGTTTTTTTGGGTTCACCACACGTCCCTATTCTTTTTTCATTTTTGCCCTTCGCTTGGGGATTAATCCCCGTTTTTTAACTTAAAAACAGGTCACTGCACACCACATTAACATACAGGGATTAATCTTCGTTTCTGAATTTGCTCGGAGATTAATCCCCATATTAAAACAGAAGTTAATATCTATTTCGTTTTAAAACAGACACACCAACACACAATATGGGTACTAATTTCTATATCTAAACATATGTTAATATTTGTTTTGAAACAAAACCAACTAGGGTTTCATACATAAAAAAACACGAAATTGCACAAACAATACCTGGATGGGTGCGTAATTCAGAGACTAAGACGACTACAACTGGGAAGAATGGTCGTCTGTGGTGGTTTTTCGTGATGGAGAAAGGGAAGAAGAGGAGAGAAATCGAAGAGGAGAGAGAAGAACGAGTGGTGTGGGTGAAACAGAAGTTAATCCCTGTTTAGACCTGATTTTAAGTTAAAATACGGGGATTAATCCTCGAGTTAATGAAATTTAAGTTGAACTACGGGGATTAATCCCCGAGCGAATGAATTTTAAGTATAAATACAGGGATTAATCTCTGAGCGAATTCAGAAACATGGCAATGGCATGTTTTTAAGTTAAAAAACGGAAATTAATCCTCGAGCGAAGGCAAAAATAGGGGAAAAAGTAGGGGCATGTGGTGACCCCAAAAAATTGGGTGGTGGACAAAGTAACAGCCCTTTTGCTCTTATGGGTGCATCATACACCTTTATTTTAATTATCAAATTTAACCTTTGTCCCAATATTAGATATCTGGCGCATCTCATATTTAAAAATTGGTGAAAACGAATAATAAAATTTAATAGTGATACATTTTATAAATTAATATTACCGAACTTTAGAAACCGTTTTCGCTTGGTTTTTAGATACCATGCGATAACAGAAACTAAAACCAGTAGTTTAAGAGCTATAAATCTAGACATTTCTTTAAAATATTACACTACCAGAATTTAAAATCTGTTTGTAGACGGGTTCTAAATACCGAGTGACCATTGAAATTTATAACTGAAAGTTCAGTCTGTTTCACTCAATTTTTAAATATCGGACGGAGGACAGTTTTGAAAAAAATAAATAAAAGTGTGTGACACAACGAGAAGAGCAAAAAGTGGGAATAGTACGGCCGTTATGTTGCCAACAAGAGCATTGTTAGTCATGAAAGCACACTACAATCCAAGAAGATAATCACGGTTTGAAACCGTACCCACATAACTCATGAATGTAAAGCTGCAGTTGCTGCAAATCCTACACTTTCACATTTCTTTTTCTCCAAATTAACACGGCATGACAGAATGGCAAACACAAGCATCCAACGTTCTGCAGCGACATCGCGTACCTCTTGCAAGTCGTATGGCTGCTTCTGTCCAAGATCGCCACTGATAGAGGATATTATATCTATACTATCCTAGCTAGAAATGTTTGTTTCCAAGTTATATATAGAAAAAAACATGTGAAGCTCTTTCTCTCTTTGCTTTCTTTCTTCTTATTTTGATGTTGATTCGACAAAGCTTCATCTTTGTGTTTCATTCTAAAAGATAAGGTTGTGTGACTCTATATGCCTCAAATCTCAACACAAGAACTTATGTTTAGCAAATCATTAGAGCAAACCATGTAAAACAATACTAATTCTTGTAGATAACACAAAACTAAATAAATAGGATTATTTTCAAACTCAAATATCCCTCATTGAAAATATAGCTATTCTGATTTTGTTATTATGTTTAGGAATTTCGATGCTAATTTTTATAATCATCTTTTATATTTTCTAGTTTTAGCATATTTTTGGGATCCCACGAGGATAGGGGAGAATCACCCCCATGGCAGGGATCGAGGAAGAGAGGGCATTCAACAATGGTGGGACGAGGAGCATAGGAGTATTCCCCACTCCCGCTCAAAGTGGGTGTCATGTCTATTTAGGTATTTCATTTTCTATTAATATTTTTTAGTATTCTTAAAGTATTGTATCACTTTTTGTTTATAATTTGATATATAAAGGGACTTGATGTTCACATTTTTTAATTCTAAAAAGTTGTGGATGAAATTCGCACAATTAGAACTAGCTAAGAAACTAAAATTGAACAATGCCAAAATTGAGGGATGAAAAGTACAACTAAGCTTCATTATAAATTTTTAGATCGTCTTTAACGATTGTTGCATATAGAGTTTCTTAATGAAAGCTACGTTGCTTAAAGCAATTGAATTAGTCAAGACCAATTGTCCTGCTATTATGCATACTACAATTGCTTACTTATACAAGCAACATAGCTTAAATGAATTGTGGGTTGATAGGTCATATTTAATCAATATTTGTTAGTAAAATTAAAAAAGAGAGACTTATTTAGTAAATTTTTGTGAGTTATACTATAAAAGAAAAAATATGCTTATGTTACAAGAAATAAAAAGGTAACATGTCTTAATGGGATTGTGTTAAGTAATTTTAATGAGTATCAAAGTTAAAGATTTATTTGTGGATAAAATATTAAGTGAAAAACTATTATTCACCATACATAACTCACAACTAGTTGTACCAAAAAAATTTATAATTAGTAGTTATAGTGAATCACTACTCTATTTGCATAGAGTATGGATATGTCATGTGATTGGAAGTACAAACACCTTGCCCATATACCTTTCTAATAGGGAAATTTGATTTTGAGCTTACATTTAAGAGTTAGGCCAGCAATGTGGCGCCACACGTCTTTCCAAGGACATCACAACCACCTTTTTTTCAAATTTGCTTCTGTCCCAGAACTAAAGTTTCTAAGCAAGTTTTGGTTCATCCACCACACATGTTTGAGTTTTTCTCATAACCAAAACTAAAGTTCCAAGCAAATTTTGACCCAGCCACCACACAAATGCTTTCAAATATGAGTTTGAAACTAAATTTCTATTTAGGACCAGAAGTAAACTTTTGTTCTGTGCAAATAATTAAAAAGTTAAATTATAAAACCCCTTTTCTTTAATTGAATCTATAACTCTCACCATCATGTACATTTCAATTTTCTTTCCTAATCACGCTCCTCCAATACCTCTTCTATCATAAGTTCATAACCATTCACATAATAACTAAATTTTGGTAAAATTAACTAAGGCAAATGTTATACATATCCAAAACTTAGACACCAATCAAAACCTGAGTTTTAGTTACAGTCGTGACCTAAACTAAATTTCGATACTGAAACTTTTTTGTAGAGAAACATAGTGTACAACTTGAAGTTAAGTTCCTCTTGCAACTGGAACTTAAACTTCAATAATGATACTTCTTTAAATCTGATAGTAAACTCAACCAAAACTAAAGTTTCAAGTGAAAATTAAATCTAGAAAGAAAAAATAGAAATGTGGTGCCCTCAGAAAGATGTGTGGTTCTAATAGTGCCCACCTAAGATTTAAGGCCATGACTTTTAGCAAACCCCTCCCCCCCCCGCCCCCTCCTTCTTTTTACACCACAAAATTTTTTGAATTATTTTTACAAAAATAATTCTTACATTTGAAAATTTATTTGAGAAATTTTTTCGGTAACAATAGAAAATAAAAGAAAGACTAACAATGCAAAAAGCTAGCCTTGTGGCACCTAAAAGCAACAACTAATAAAGACCATGGGGGAGGGGGGGCGAAAAACAAAGGGTTAGTCACATGGAGAGCTCACCTTCACTAAGAAATCGGCACAACAATTTCTTTCACGCGAGATGTGACTCAACGAGAAAAGTTTCTTGACAATAATCACCAGATATTCCTAATTAACACATCATAAAGATGAAAAGTAATGTCCTCCGTGTGAGTGTGACATAGCATCTCCAAACAATTTGTGAAACATCAAACAACCAAAAAACTGTTATCCTAAGCCAAACTTAGGCCAGATAACTTAGCAGAAGTATTATTAGCTATGCCACAAGAATCATAAAACCCTCCAAGCCAAGCTCTCGTTTAATCACGAATAAGACCCCAAAGTCAGTTTTATCTGCACAACCCTAAACACTATCATCAACATTTAAAGTAATTGCCTCATTTCTAGGAAAGATCCATGACACCCATCTCAAGTTTATAGTTATGGGTGGTTTCCCAACAATCACCTTCACTTAATAAATTCATTGGATAGTTTGAGAAACCACATGATTAGTATATTATTAAGAGCATCAATAGTGGTGTAACTGAAAGTTACTTTACTTTGTATGGGTCTCACCTTAACATGTTATCTTTTTTCACTTTATACTAACTTAAGCAACTATCCTCTCTAGTGTTGCAACTCACAAATTTTTTATTAAATGGATTAAAAAAAAACATTCAATCAAGCAAATTGGTAACACTCCATCACCCTTGCATTTAGCTCTTTTCTCACATCCATGTGCATCTTTTGTCTGTTTTCATTTATCTTCCTTTTTTAATTTTGTAGCATATGAGGTTAGTGAGGTCTTCAGTGAGGCAAACAACATTGTCGGTATAAGCAACAGTTGCTTGTGTAAATTAGCTACATCATCCTCTCTATTCCACAAACAAGTGAAGATACCACTGATAAAGAAAAAATTTTAGCGCTGCTGTAAAGGTGGTCTAACACCACCACAAGCAAAAGTCAATGTGGCCCTCCAATTAAACCTTAAAGTCTTGATCCATTCTCTAGCATTCGTAATGGTACTAAATTTACTACATTTCCATAACCCATACTTAGCCATATTCTCCATGTGAAACTATAGTCACGGATGCGGTGCAAAATATCCGCATCACCCAAATTGCAATGAGTGTATATGAAACTGATTTTTAGCAACATCTAAAAAATACGGTCAAATATAAAAAAAAAAATTATCATTTTATATTTTTAACATTTTTGCCAAAGTGTTGCTAAACATATGAAAAATTTTAGCAACATTTGAAAAATATTGCTAAATTATTAATAATATTTATCTTTTTATATTGTGTACTTTTTTCTAATATTATATAAAACTATTACTATTAGAAAAAATCTATTTAGCAATCAAGGAAATCGGTCACTAATGTTGTTTTATTCGGTCGCTAAATAGTTAGCGACGGAATTAGCCACCAAAATGGTTAGCGACAAGATATTAGTTACTAGTGGTCTTGGTTATTTACTCGCTAAATCAAAGTTTTCTAGTAGTGTATGTAGCTAAACATGAATTATATTATAGTATTTTAAAGCCTTATTTTAATAATGTTTGGCTATTATTTTCTTGGCCCGATTTAATTAATGTTAGACAATGTACCATACCATTTCATATTCATTTTTAGGGAAATTAACCTATTGTTTGGAAGAGAGGAAAGAAAATGAGAGAAAAGAAAAACATGGATATATAGCGATGCTATTTTTTTTGTTCGGTTGAAGAGAAAGTAGAAGGGAAAACTTGACTTATAGAGACAAAAAAATTCAATTTTTTCTTTCATTTCATTTTCTCTCTTATTACTTTTCTCTCCTCACATTTTTTTCTCCATTTTTCTACTCTTCTAAACAATAAATAAATGTTCTTGTATGCATACAACAGCGCATCATAGCTAAAAGATTTGAATTCTTAACCTTACGTATAAGAGATATCCTAATTCCAAGTCAAAATATATACAAAGGTTAACTTTTCATCTTTACAATGATTATCATGCAACAAAAAGTACTAATAATTTAGAGATGAGATTATTGTCACTTTAAAATATCTATTGTAACTCTAAATATTATTAGAATAATTAAAAAATTAATAAAAAAAATATTAAAGTGGTAATAAGCCTACCAAGCAAAAGACCATAAAAGTAGTAAAAAATGATAGTAAAGTAAAATTATTAAATTAAATAAGTGTGAATAAAAAAGGTATGTGTAGAACATCTAAATACCAGCCATTACTTAATTTTTTTATAAGGCTTACATATATTTTTGATCCCTAAAAATATGACACATTTCTATTTAGTCCCTATAAAAAAATTTCTTTGAATTTAATCTTTCATTTAGTCCGCTATACTTCACCTTTTTAGAAAACTAGTGTTTCATAACTGTGCAATACACGGACATGTTATATTAATTAATTTTGTTAGACAATTAGCATGGAATATTTGAATGTTTAAATGTGTATATTGTAATTTATTTAGTGTCATTTAGATTTGGTTAAAGTTAAAATTCAGTAATAGATTAAAGATATATTTAAGTATTGATCTTTGACTTTTACATGCTAACTTTTATATTATGTATTAATGCAGTTGCTAGTCTCATGGAGTTGTGACGTAATTTAGGTTAGAGTATCATATATCTATTGCTAGTCTCACCATTGATAAACTTATTAAATTTAATAGAAAATTTTAATATATTTTTATGGTATATATATATATATATATTCCTATACTAAATTCATTTTGTGTGATACATATATTAATAGGGTCCGTGGCTCAAAGCTCAACCAACTAAAGCAAGAATTTTAGGCCCCAAATAATTTTTTTATAAACAAAATTAAAAGATATATTTAAATTTAACAATATGTTGAATATAAATAAATATAATTTACAATAAATTAAATAGTAAAAAATAATGCACTAATTGTTATACGTAATTGTATAATTAACCTTGATTCTTTTCTTAACGTATATATTTAAAAGACCCTATGTAAAAAGTTTGTTTTAGGACTTCAAATATGTTGAACCGCTTCTATATATATATGTATGTATGATAGAGCATTACAACATTTTTTCTATCTTCGCTACATTTCCTCAAACACAAATTCAAAAAAATGAGCATTTTCTGTCATAGCCTTATTAACATAACTCTCTTATTTAATTTTCCATCAAAATGTCGTATCCAAAAAATTGAGATACATGAGCAAGGTCATATCTAACAATTTCATGGCCTATGGCAAAAATTGAGACTAAACCCTATGTAGATACAGAGTTTTGGATTTTATTTACTTCTTCTGACTTTTTGAACTGCAAACTTTTTTATTAAAATTTTATAATCTAAGTAACTCAAATGTTTTACTCTAATAGGTAATTGACACTCTCTATCATAGAGTCATGTTATTTTTTTCTTTTAATTAATACTCTTTTGATCATACTTATAAACCATACATACCTAAATTAAGCCTATTAAAATAAATAGTTGCTTTCATCAATTGTGTCTTTTGTATGTGTGAAATGTTGATAATTCAATTAATACTATTTGATTGCTAAATTATATGAAATATTTTTTTAACCCATAGACTTAAAAAGACTTATTCACTTTATGAAAATTAAAACTTCTATGTTTTTCATTTAGAAGAAAACTCTTTTTTTTTTTTTTACTTTTGTCTAACTTAATTTTAATATTTTGTTCTTAGTCCAAATCAAAAACACATCCAAATGTCGGTTTGTTTTAAATCTTATTTTGCTCAAAATCATTTTTGAACAAAACTAAAAATATTTATTTTTATTGAATGACATCATATTTATGCACTAATAATATTAACCATTAGTATTTTATAGTTTTGTTTGTTTTTTACTTATAATTCTATTAAAATATAAACTAAACAAACATTGATTCTTTACTTATTTTTATATCTTTCATTCAGAAAAGAAAAACAAATTAAGAGTATGTTGTCATGAATAGTAGTATTACTATATCACGAGGAGTTACTCCCACCCAGTACACTATCATAGAAAAATGGCTAAGTACCATATCATTTGATAAGAAAACTCAATAAGATAAAAAAAAAGATAATTTTTTTACAATGCTATCATTAGTTATCACTATATAGTGTTGGAATTTTGGAAGTAGAAGAGGTGAACAATAGTCCCCATTATTACCTATGATAGCTATGATTACCTGATGAGGACACCAACAACACTAAGGGCAAAACTAAAGGCAAGGATCCTTTGGAAGGGCTTGGAGAACCTATGACTAGGACAAGGACTAAAAAGACACAAGAAGCTCTTCAACAAGTGTTAACCATGCTTCATGAATTTCAGCCCAAGTTACAAGTGAAGAAGCCTAAAATGGTCAATTGCATCAAGGCCCAAGGTGAAGAAGGAGGCGCACAAGCTGCTGCCATTTAGAGGTTTATTTAGCATTTCTATGTTTGTAATAAAGGCCCAAACTTGTGTTAAGTGGCTGCCAATTCATCTTGGATTTGCACCACCCATGGGCTCTTTAGTAATTAGGTTTAATCTAGGTCAAATAAGCTAGAAGAGGAAGAGTTGTGGCTGCCTTGTAGCCTCAAAATTTCGTGCCTCTTAGCCTCATTTTACACATGTTTTATTTGTTTTTAATGAGTCTTCAAAGTCACCTTGAATGTCCATCAATGGTGACCGTTTCTTCTTTCTTCAAGTTGTAACCTTAGAAGCAAGTTTCTCCTATATAAGAGCTTGCTTTCTCCATGAATAAACCAAGTTATCTTGAGTGAAAATTTAGATTTTATAATCTATTCTGAGTGTGATTCTCATCCAAGGGAGTGATTCTCTTGTTAGCTCTTGAGTGATTCAAGACTAGGTTACTTGTATTCTTCACCGTTCTTCCTTAAGCTTCATAATCTTCATCTTCTTCCTTGCCTACCTTCAACTAAGTTTCCAGCCACTAAACCACCATTTTTGGTCAGCCCCAAGCTCCAAAATTCAGCCACAACTCGCCATTAATTCGCTTAAACACAATCCCCTTTTTTCCGCCTTTTGCATAATTGCTCATCAACTCTTACCTAACCATTTCTCTCACCTAAATTTGAATAATTCAGACCCTAAACACCTCAGCCCCCACGCCCCAAACAGCCCAAAACACCTTCACATATCCTTCTTCTTTTCATTAACTTCTTGTCTCCTAGCCTTTAAACTCTAATTTGCACCAAGACCAAATCCAAGCCACATTCATCCATTCTTAGTCAGCACCCAACCAAGCCTTTAAACTCCATTATTCAGCCCATTTCTTCCTCCTATTCATTAAAACTTTTGTCTCCAAAATTAATTCCCTATTGAATTAGTCCTTATATCTAAATTCTGCCCAAAGCCATTAAGCCTCAACCCTAAACCCAATCAGCTTACCAAACTTGTCTAACTCTTCATTTTTCTTTTCTTCATTATTTTTTTTTATTTTAGATCAACAAGAATAAGCCCAAAAAAAAAGGTCCTACAAATTGCCCTTAAAATTAAGGGATACCCTTAACGTATAGGGTTCGTATCAGTTGGTATCAGAGCCTGGTTCTTTGGGGTTGTGATACTTTCTTCTCTTCTCTTGTCTATACAAAAAAAAAGAAAGAAAAAAAAATCAGAATAAAAAAAAACGAAAATACAAAAAGAAAATAGAGAGAGAAGGTGTCATTATATGCTTTGTGGGATTCTTGTTGAAATCATTCTTCTACTTTTCTCTAAACCTTTCTACCCTACCTCAAACTATTCTAGCCTACTCTAAACCTTACCTTTAGTCTACCCTAAATCATTACCCTTGTCCTAAAACAATTGGTGAAGAATTCTTGGAGTAGTCTTGTCTTGTGTTCTTGAGAGCTCTTGAGAGAATCTTGAGTGATACACTTGTGTGGCTTGAGAGATACACTAGTGAGGTTTCTTTTCTTCTAAATTTCTTTTTTTCTCAAAATGTCCGAAGAGGAAGAACAACAATTGGATGGAAGAGAAAAGTTCTTGTTGGATGCTTTCAATGTTCAAATGGCAAGGCTATTGAGATAAAACAATGAAGCATTGCATGAGAGAATTGAGCATTTGGAGGGACTCATCCACCAAGGAGATGGTAGGCGTGATGGTGGTGAAGGTGGTGGTCCTAGGCCTAACCACCTTAAGGGAGTCAAACTCAACATTCCTCCCTTCAAAGGTAGAAGTGATCCGGATGCCTATTTAGAGTGGGAACTCAAAATAGAGCATATATTCTCTTGTCACAACTATGATGATGCCACAAAGGTGAAAATTGCAGCCGCGGAATTTTTCGATTATGCCCTCATTTGGTGGAACAAATTGCAAAAAGAAAGAGCTAGAAATGAGGAGCCTTCGGTGGTGTCATGGGAGGAGATGAAGAGGATCATGAGAAGGAGGTATGTGCCCTCTCACTACACTAGGGACCTAAAAATCAAACTCCAAAAATTGTCCCAAGATAGTAAGAGTGTGGAGGAGTATTACAAGGAGATGGAGATTCTAATGATGCAAGCCAAGGTTGAAGAAGATGATGAGGTGACTATGGCTCATTTTCTAAATGGCTTGGAGAATGATATCCGTGAAGTGGTGGAGTTGCAAGAGTATGTGGAGATGGGTGACTTGCTTCACAAAGCCATTCAAGTGGAGCAACAATTGAAGAGAAAAAGGGTGGCCAAGAGAAGTTCATACAACCAAGGAACTTCTTGGAAGGACAAGGAGAAGGTGGCTGCCACGCCTTCTAAGGCAGCCCCCACACATTCAAAATCCTCTCCAAATTCATCACAAGAGTCCTCAAAAAGAAGTCGGGATGTGAAATGCTTTAGGTGCCAAGGTCTTGGACATTATGCATATGAATGTCCTAACAAAAAAATCATGGTGATTAAAGGTGGAGAAGTGGTAAGTGAGGATGAGAAAGATGATGATGATGATGATGAGGGGAGTGAAGAGATCCATGAACCGGAAGGAGAATTATTGATGATCCAACGGTTACTCAATAGTCAATTGAAGCCAATGGAGGAGTGCCAAAGAGAGAACATCTTCCACACAAGGTGTTTGATCAATGGTAAGTTGTGTATCTTGATTATTGATGGTGGAAGTTGTACCAACGTTGCTAGTGAAAGAATTGTGTCTAAATTGAATTTAGTCACAAAGCCACATCCTAAGCCTTACAAACTCTAATGGCTTAGTGAGGATGGAGAGGTTGTTGTTAAAAAGCAAGTGGAGGTGGAATTGTCTATTGGAAAGTACCATGACAAGGTACTTTGTGATGTTGTTCCAATGGAGGCTTGTCACTTATTGTTAGGAAGGCCATGGCAATTTGATAAGAAAACTAACCATGATGGCTTCTCCAACAAGATCACTTTCATGCACCAACAAAAGAAGGTTATACTCAAACCTTTGAGCCCAAAAGAAGTGTGTGAAGATCAAAAAAAAATGAGAGAGAAAATCTTGCAAGAAAAAAGAGAGCAAAAAGATGAGAGCCAAACACTTGAGTGTTCAAAAAGAGAGAAAAAAAGGAGTGAAACACTTGTAGTGAGGGAGAGTTTCTTGGCTACAAAAAGTGAGGTCAAAAGGTTGTTTCTCTCAAAACAACCACTATATCTTTTGGTTTGCAAAAACTATGTTTTGACCACTAACACTTTTAATAACCATGATTTGTCTCCTAGTGTTTTGTCTCTTTTGCAGGATTTTGAGGATGTATTTCCTAAAGATGTGCCAAGTGGTTTACCACCAAAAAGAGAAATTGAGCATCAAATTGATCTCATTCCAGGTGCATCTCTACCAAATAGGGCAGCATATAGAAGCAATCCCGAAGAGACCAAAGAAATCCAAAAACAAGTGGATGATCTTATGGGTAAGGGTTGGGTAAGAAATTCTATGAGTCCTTGTGCTGTCCCGGTTATTTTGGTTCCTAAAAAGGATGGTTCTTGGAGGATGTGTTCCGATTGTAGAGCCTTGAACAATATCACCATCAAGTATAGGCACCCAATACCTAGACATGATGATTTATTGGATGAATTGCATGGTGCTTGTTTCTTCTCAAAAATTGACTTAAAAAGTGGTTATAATCAAATTAGAATCAAAGAGGGTGATGAATGGAAAACCGCTTTTAAAACAAAATTTGATTTGTATGAATGGTTGGTTATGCCTTTTGGCTTAACTAATGCACCAAGCACTTTCATGAGGCTTATGAACTATGTTCTTAGGGACTTTATTGGGAAATTTGTGGTTGTGTACTTTGATGACATTCTTATCTATAGCACTACTCTTGATTTTCACCTTGAGCATTTAAAACTTGTTTTGAGTGTGCTTAGAAAAGAACAATTGTATGCAAATCTTGAAAAATGTGTTTTTTGTACCGACCACGTGATTTTCCTTGGTTTTGTTGTGAGCTCCAAGGGAGTTCATGTGGATGAAGCAAAGGTTAAAGCCATTTAAGAATGACCTACACCTAAAAATGTCACGGATGTGAGAAGTTTTCATGGCTTGGCTAGCTTTTACCGGCGTTTTGTTAAAGATTTTAGCACTTTGGCCGCCCCCTTGAATGAAGTTTTAAAGAAAAATGTTGGTTTTAAGTGGGGAGAAAAACAAGAGGAGGCCTTTAATGTTTTAAAGGAAAAATTGACAAATGCTCCTCTTTTAGCCTTGCCAAATTTTGCTAAATCTTTTGAGTTGGAATGTGATGCTTCAAATGTGGGCATAAGTGCTGTCTTACTTCAAAATAGCCACCCAATTGCTTATTTTAGTGAGAAATTAAGTGGCCCCACACTTAATTATTTTACCTATGATAAGGAATTGTATGCTCTTGTGAGAGCCTTGAAAACATGGCAACATTATCTCTTTCCTAAAGAGTTTGTGATCCATAGTGATCATGAGTCCCTAAAGTATCTAAAGGGACAAGGCAAGCTTAACAAAACGCATGCCAAGTGGGTTCAATTTCTTGAACAATTTCCCTATGTCATTAAGCACAAAAAGGGAAAAAGCAATGTTGTGGCCGATGCCTTATCTAGAAGGCATACTTTGCTCTCTATGTTAAAGACAAAGATGATTGGTTTTGAATGTTTGAAAGAAATGTATGAAAATGATGAAACTTTTGGAGAAATCTTTCAAACTTGTGAAAAATTTTCAAATAAGGGTTTTTACAAACATGAGGGCTATCTTTTTAAAGAAAACAAATTATGTGTGTCCAAATGTTCTACAAGGTTGTTGCTTGTAAGTGAAGCCCATGAGGGTGGCTTGATGGGTCACTTTGGTGTTCAAAAGACTTTGGAAATTTTAAATGAACACTTTTATTGGCCTAACATGAAAAGGGATGTGCAAAATTTTTGTGAGCATTGTATTGTGTGCAAAAGGGCCAAGTCAAAGGTAATGCCTCGTGGACTTTATACTCCTTTACCAATTCCGGAAAATCCTTGGATTGATTTATCTATGGACTTTGTTTTGGGGCTGCCTAGAACAAGTCAAGGTAAGGATTCCATTTTTGTTGTGGTTGATAGGTTTTCTAAAATGGCTCATTTCATTCCTTGTAGGAAAAGTAATGATGCAAAGCATGTGGCGGATCTTTTCTTCAAAGAGGTGGTGAGACTCCATGGAATGCCTAGAAGTATTGTAAGTGATAGGGACTCTAAGTTCCTAAGTCACTTTTGGAGGACCCTATGGGGAAAGTTGGGTACTAAGTTGCTATTCTCCACTACTTGTCATCCACAAACAGATGGGCAAACGGAGGTTGTGAATAGGACCTTGGGAACTTTGCTAAGGACGGTCTTAAAGAAGAATCTTAAAAATTGGGAAGTGTCCTTACCCCATATTGAATTTGCTTACATAGTACTACTAATTGTTCTCCTTTTGAGGTAGTTTATTGATTTAACCCACTAACTCCTCTTGATTTGTTGCATTTGCCTCATCTTGTAGATTTGAAGCACAAAGATGGACAAGCTAAGGCGGACTATGTCAAAAAGATTCATGAGAAGGTCAAAGAGCAAATTGCAAAAAGGAATGAAAGCTATGCCAAACAAGCCAACAAAGGGCGCAAAAGAGTGGTTTTCCAACCCGGAGATTGGGTGTGGGTTCATATGAGGAAGGAAAGATTTCCGGAGCAAAGAAAGTCTAAGCTTCAACCAAGGGGAGATGGACCATTTCAAGTGTTGGAAAAGATCAATGACAATGCCTACAAGATTGATTTTCCCGGTGAGTATAATGTTAGTGCAACTTTCAGTGTTAGTGACTTAACTCTCTTTGATGTAGGTGAAGAGTCCAATTTGAGGACAAATTCTTTTCAAGAAAGAGGGAGTGATGAGGACACCAACAAGACTAAGGGCAAAACTAAAGGCAAGGATCCTTTGGAAGGGCTTGGAGAACCTATGACTAGGGCAAGGACTAAAAAGGCACAAGAAGCTCTTCAACAAGTGTTAACCATACTTCATGAATTTCAGCCCAAGTTACAAGTGAAGAAGCCTAAAATGGTCAATTGCATCAAGGCCCAAGGTGAAGAAGGAGGCGCACAAGCTGCTGCCATTTAGGGGTTTATTTAGCATTTCTATGTTTGTAATAAAGGCCCAAACTTGTGTTAAGTGGCTGCCAATTCATCTTGGATTTGCACCACCCATGGGCTCTTTAGTAATTAGGTTTAATCTAGGTCAAATAAGCTAGAAGAGGAAGAGTTGTGGCTGCCTTGTAGCCTCAAAATTTCGTGCCTCTTAGCCTCATTTTACACATGTTTTATTTGTTTTTAATGAGTCTTCAAAGTCACCTTGAATGTCCATCAATGGTGACCGTTTCTTCTTTCTTCAAGTTGTAACCTTAGAAGCAAGTTTCTCCTATATAAGAGCTTGCTTTCTCCATGAATAAACCAAGTTATCTTGAGTGAAAATTTAGATTTTATAATCTATTCTGAGTGTGATTCTCATCCAAGGGAGTGATTCTCTTGTTAGCTCTTGAGTGATTCAAGACTAGGTTACTTGTGTTCTTCACCGTTCTTCCTTAAGCTTCATAATCTTCATCTTCTTCCTTGCCTACCTTCAACTAAGTTTCCAGCCACTAAACCACCATTTTTGGTCAGCCCCAAGCTCCAAAATTCAGCCACAACTCGCCATTAATTCGCTTAAACACAATCCCCTTTTTTTCCGCCTTTTGCATAATTGCTCATCAACTCTTACCTAACCATTTCTCTCACCTAAATTTGAATAATTCAGACCCTAAACATCTCAGCCACCACGCCCCAAACAGCCCAAAACATCTTCCCATATCCTTCTCCTTTTCATTAACTTCTTGTCTCCTTGCCTTTAAACTCTAATTTGCACCAAGACCAAATCTAAGCCACATTCATCCATTCTTAGTCAGCACCCAACCAAGCCTTTAAACACCATTATTCAGCCCATTTCTTCCTCCTATTCATTAAAACTTTTGTCTCCAAAATTAATTCTCTATTGAATTAGTCCTTATATCTAAATTCTGCCAAAGCCATTAAGCCTCAACCCTAAACCTAATCAGTCTACCAAACTTGCCTAACTCTTCCTTTTTCTTTTCTTCATTATTTTTTTTTTTATTTTAGATCAACAAGAATAACCCCAAAAAAAAGGTCCTACAAGTTGCCCTTAAAATTAAGGGATACCCTTAACGTATAGGGTTGGTATCATTACCTATGAATGAAAAGGATATGAATAGAATAGCAGCTTTATTGGATTTTGTTGTACTGAAATGAGTTTTTAAAAGTAGATTTTTGGTCACATATCAATGGGTAGTTTGTGAATTGGGTTGGCATCTATATCTATATAACATCATAAAGTTGTAATCATTGGGTTACTATTCACCCAATTGAATTACTATTTTAACCCTTCTAAATTTATACGATAGTTGTATTCATGAGGTGTAATGGTTTTTTACTAATTTTTATTCAAGAAAAGTAGTGAGTATCCCTAAGAATTGACATAGTTGTTAATACTATTTACATTTTTGCCATTACTCACATCAACTTTTTTTAAAAAAAATATATTGATTTCTCTTTCACTCAATTATCTTCTTTTTTTTTATTACACTTGCAATACATTAAGTTCATCTTCTTAATTTTCTCACTAAATTAGTTTCTCATGATTCTCTTTTTGGTTTGTGTATATAAATATAGAATTTAGTAAACTGAAATTGTATTTTCATTAGTTGACATTTTTTTAAATGCAAGGATCAAATATTACTAATAAATATAAGTAATTTTTTGATATATTTTTAGTCCCATAAATTATTGGAACTTTTTTATTTTAGTTCCTACAATTTTTTCTTCTTATTTTGGTCCAACTTAATTAAAACTTAAATTTAAGTTCCAAATATATTTTTTTGTTTTTATCATTTTTTCAAGGTACACACCAAATAGTTCAAAAATTTAAAATTTTTCTAAAATTCAAAACTATATTCTATAATATTGATATCTAAGAAGAATGAGTTCACCCACAAAGAAAGCATCAATGTCCAGAAGAATATTACAAAGGCTAGCGTACAAAACAAATTATAAGAAAATATATTTTATTAGTAATAATTTAATCAAATAAATTTATTGCGTTATACTTTAAACAATTAAAAAATTACAACTATAACTCGTGCATGGCACGGGCACTTCAGTTCAACTAAAATTTGGAAAGGTAACATAAGATGGGATAAAAACATTAAACAATATATTTCCATCCTCTCTCTTTTTACACCTTCTCTGCACCAAAAAACCTAAGTCTAAAAAGAATTATTCTTTAAAAAAAATGTTATAAATAAGTGTAAACCAAAGTGTAGGAAAAGTAGAATGTAGGATATCTTTCCCCATAAAATAATTATGCGACTCTCAACCATTCCTAAGTTATACAGATTTTTTCCCCTAAATATGTAAAAACATCAATATTCAATGAGCTTTTCTATATTCTCCGACATTTTTTTTTTATAAATCCTCCAAATACTTAATAGCAGAGTAAGAATTAAATAAAAAATATATATAATTATATCTTAAAAATTATAACAAATAATTAAGAGATAATTACACTAACATTTTGTAAGGTTTGTGCTTACACTTACTCTTTCCTAGTTTTTAAAATACACTTATCTCCTAAAGAAGAGAATAAGGGTAATAAATTCCAAACTTCAAATAGTTATGTGTAATATTAGACAAATAAAACCTAGTTTTTTTTGTATCTTTTCTTTTTGCACCATCCGTTGGACTTCTGTATTGGGCCTTACACCTCAAAAGCCCATCACCGTCCACTTACCCGGATTTCTCCTTCTTATAAGGCAACACGCCTTCATGTTAATCAATTAAAACATTTCTTTTTCCAATTTTCGGTTACATTTCCAATATGGCAATCAGAGCTTCTAGGGTTAGGGGAGATGAGGAGCTCTGCTAGGGTTTCATGCTAGCGGTGGCGCCGTCGTTGTTCTGGTAGGGTTCAACCTTGATCCTTGCCTTTCTTTTTCTGATCCTCTTCTTCCTCTTTCCCTCTCTAATCCTTTCCTTTGTCTTCCGCTACCTTTTCTTCTCCAACCATGGCCGAAACAAACCAAAACACAAACCCTAAACCTGATCCTTCTCAAGATCCTTCTAGCCCGTTCTTTCTTCATCCGGCTTTCTTCATCCGGCAGACAACCCTAGCTCCGTGATGATCACACCTTTGCTTGAAGGATCACAAAACTACCAGATCTAGGCACGTAACATGACCCGTGGCCTCGTCTGTAAACACAAACTAGGGTTCATCAATGGTACGATACGCGAACCTAAGGAGGAAGATCCTCGTCTGTAAACACATGGCAACGATGCAATTCCATGGTAATCTCATGGATTACCAAGTCGGTGAGTTCTTCTATCGCTCAAAGCATCGCGTTCTTTGAAAACGCGACTCAGGTATGGAAAGATCTACGCGATCACTTCTCATCTGGTGATGTTTTTCGTCTTTTCGATCTTTTACAATCTTTACACTCGATTAAACAAGGTGATCGCGATCTGTCTTCTTATTTCACTGATATTCAAATCATTTGGCAAGAACTTGACATCCTTAGGCCTAGTTACTCATGCATCTGTGATATTCCTTGTTCTTGTATTCTTTCTACGAATATTCGGAAAACTCGTGATCATGAATATGTTATATGTTTTCTGAAAGGCCTAAACGATAACTATGATACTGTCCGAAGACAGATTTTGTGTATGGATCATCTTCCTTCTGTTGCCAAGGCCTTTGCCATGGTCCAACAGCAGGAGAGGAAGAACCCTACCTTTGATTTTTCTGATGGTAAACCTGTTTCTCTTGTTGCTAACACAACTTGGAAAAATAACAATCAACACAAAGGAAAATCTAAATCTAATCCTTGCAAGCCTCCTGTGAAAATATGCAGTTTATGTGGTAAAGAAAATCACACTATTGACACTTGTTATTTCAAGCATGGATTCCCTAACAATTTGAAATTTAAACATAAGACTCAAACCACTTCACATGCCACTACATCTACACACACCACTACTCCTTCTGCCTCTATTAATGCTGTGAATATGTCGAATGAAGATTACTGCATGCTGTTTGACATGTTGAAAAAGATGAAAAAGGACAATCCTGATTCCATTGTGAACAACATCACACACACATCCACAGCTCAACCTGATTCTCAGGGTAGGGCCTTACATAACAGTTTTTGGCTCATTGATAGTGGTGCTAGCATCCATGTTTGCAATGACATGTCTTTCTTTGATTCTTATTACATGATTCCTCCTTTATCTCTCACTTTACCGAATGGTGATGTTTCTGTTGCATATCATTGTGGTTCCATCAAATTTTCTGATGATCTTATACTGGATGATGTTCTGTACATTAAGGACTTTGCTTTAAACATCATTTATGTGCATAAGATTATCTGTTCATTAAATCTTCGTATCACATTTGATAAACACCTCTGTTTTTTGCAGGACATTCAAACGAAGAGGATGATTGGACTTGCTAAAGTCCAAAAGCATCTATATGTCCTACGCCCGAATTGCTTGATTAGTAATAATGCTTACATTTCTAAATCAAACCAATTTCATGATTCTGATAACTGTTTGCATGACAACTCTGTTACTTGTTTTGTTTCTAATAATTCATGTGCGAACATTCCCTCTTCTGACCTATGGCATTATCGCCTTGGTCATCCCTCTAACGATGTTTTACGTAGCATGCATTCTGAGTTTCCCTTCATTAAATACAAACATAATTCTGTCTTGTCATTTGGGTAAACAACCTAAACTGTCTTTTCCTAACAATAATCATTGTTGTAAAACTAAGTTTGAAATTGTTCACTTGGACATATGGGGACCTCTGAACATTGATTGCACACACAGACACCGTTATTTTTTAACCATGGTAGATGATTTCACACGTCACACCTGGATACACCTTATGAAATCTAAGTCTGATGTCAAAGATTTGATTCTCAAATTCATTGCTTATGTCAAAAATCAGTTTAATTGTTCCATTAAGACTATTCGTTCTGATAATGGTCCTGAATTCTTATTAATTGATTTGTTTGATTCACATGGTATCTTACACCAACGTTCTTGTGTTGAAACACCTGAACAAAATTCTGTGCTTGAAAGAAAACATAGACATATTCAAAATGTTGCTAGGAGTCTTTTGTTTCATTCTGGTATTCCAAAATGCTATTGGTGTTTTATTTTCTGTTATGCTGTTCATATCATAAACTGCTTGCCTAGTCATATTTTGAAGTAGAAGTCTCCTTTCCAGTTACTACATGGTAAGTCTCCTTCTCTGTTGGATTTGAAAACTTTTGGGTGTTTGTGTTACGCTACCACAACCTCCCAAAACCGTAAGAAACTTGATCCTAGAGCCACTAAATGTTGTTTTCTTGGTTTCAAACAAGGTGTTAAAGGTTTTATCCTTCTTGATCTTCAAACTAATAATGTTTTCATTTCAAGAAATGTGGTTTTCAAAGAAACTTTCATGCCTTTTAAATTAGCGCAACTTAGTAATGTTGCTTCTGATTCTTTATCTTCTGAACATCCCTTTGAAAACATTTTTTATGAACCCTGGCCAATGGAACATAACGTTCCTACAGAAAATCAGTTGCAGAACTCTGCACCTGAAACATCTCCTTGTAATGATAGTTCTGTTTCCCTTAATCAAAATATTCATGTTGATAACAATGCTGCTTCTGAACAATCTAATCTACGACGCTCCTCTCGTATTAAACAACCTCCTGCAAAATTGCATGATTATCACTTATATGCTATTAATAGTAACACTGTTACTTGCAATACCAAATATCCTTTATCTGAATGCTTGTCCTTTAACTCTCTATCTGCGAATTATAATAATTTTATTCTCAACATTGATTCTAATAGTGAACCTACCTCCTATGCCACTGCCTCTCAAAACCCTAACTGGGTTGAGGCTATGAATGCTGAATTATCTGCTCTCGCTGCTAATAACACTTGGTCTCTTGTTAAGTTACCAAAAGGCAAAAAGGCTATAGGAAGTAAATGGGTGTATAGAATAAAATATAAATCTAATGGGGAAATAGAACGTCATAAGGCTAGGTTAGTTGCTAAAGGTTACAATCAAATAGAAGGCATAGACTACCTTGATACCTTTGCCCCCGTTGCAAAGTTAACTAGTGTTCGTTTATTACTCGCTGTTGCTGCTATAAATAACTGGAACCTTTATCAACTTGACATAAATAATGCGTTTTTACATGGTGATTTAAATGAAGATGTCTATATGCGTGTTCCTCAAGGTTTAACTGTTTCAAATAAATCTCTGGTGTGCAAGTTAAATAGATCCTTGTATGGGCTTTAACAGGCCAGTAGGATGTGGTATGAGAAACTATCTTGCTTTTTGAAAAATTTAAAATACTGCCAATCGACTTATTATCATTCTGTGTTTCTTAAAAAATCTGGAAATCATTTCACCATCGTTCTTATATATGTTGATGATCTGATTATCGGTGGTAACGATATGACTGAAATCAATGCTTTGAAAATTCTTTTAGATAAAAAATTTCATATAAAAGATCTCAGTAAGCTTAGATATTTTTTGGGTTTGGAAATAGCTCGTTCAAAAACAGGGATTTTTCTAAACCAACGAAAATATGCATTAGATCTAATAGACTCTTGTGGATTATTAGCAGGAAAACTTGTAAATAGTCCAATGGTTAAAGATTCCTTAAAAAGCACAGAAAAGAGTGAACTTTTACCAGATCCATCTAGTTACAGACGATTGATTGGCAGATTAATCTACCTCACTACAACTCGCCCGGATATCACATATGTCGTACAGCAGATAAGTCAGAAAATGCATGAACCGCGACAAGGACACTACCAGGCTGCCATCCGCGTCATTCACTATATCAAAAAGAACCCAGGCCAAGGTCTTCTCTACAAAAAGGATTCTTCTCTTCGCCTAAAAGCCTATACTGACGCAGATTGGGCCACTTGCCCGTTAACAAGAAGATCCATTACTAGCTTCTGCATATTTTTGGGACATTCATTAATATCCTGGAAATGCAAGAAGCAAAACACAGTTTCAAGATCATCATCAGAAGCTGAATATAGAGCAATGACCTCCACTGTCTGTGAATTACAATGGCTGACATACCTTCTACAAGATATACAGATTCATAGTATAACTCCAGCTTTAATGTTTTGCGACAACGACAGTGACAGATACATAGCGCAAAACGCTGTTTTTCACGAGAGAACGAAACACATCGAGATTGATTGTCATGTAGTCCGAGAAAAACTGCAACAGAGTCTCATGCATCTTTTACCTATTAACACCACCCAACAGATAGCTGACATTTTTACAAAAGCATTGGAGCCCAAGCAATTTCAAGAACTTCTCTGCAAGCTGGGAGTACACAACATCTACTCTCTACCTTGAGAGGGGGTATTAGACAAATAAAACATAGTTTTTTTGTATCTTTTCTTTTTGCACCATCCGTTGGACTTCTGTATTGGGCCTTACACCTCAAAAGCCCATCACCGTCCACTTACCCAGATTTCTCCTTCTTATAAGGCAACACGCCTTCATGTTAATCAATTAAAACATTTCTTTTTCCAATTTTCGGTTACATTTCCAATATGTAATATTTCAAAAGGATAAGTGTAATGTAATTTTAAATTTTAACTGAGTTTGTATAATTCCAAAAACTAAAAGAGAATAAACGTAATAAGTGCAAACCTCAAGAAATGCTAGTATAATTATCCCAACAATTAATTATTTTTTCCTTTAGTATATAAAATAACTTATAAAAAGAAATTGTAAAAAGATATAGATTTATTCTTATTCAATACTCCTTTCGTTTCTTTTTATCTGTCTCTTCAGGTTAATTCACACTTATTAAAAATGTTCTTGTTATTATAAAAATTATGAGGTAACTGTCTACTATATCCTTATTGAAACTTAAAAAATATTAATTCTTCACTTTATATATTAACATATAAAGTAATAAATAAAAAGAATATATTAAAAATAACTAAAAATGTTTCTTTAAATTCCTAAAAAAACAAATAAAAAAAACAATTTTTTTCCAAAACAAATACAGATTAAAAAAACTGAAAAGAATATTTCCAGTAGGACCTATCTGAAAATTGCACAACCCTAAGACGGCAATCTGCGGTATTTCGGCAACAGCCCAAAAAAAGATAGTAACTATCTTATCTCTATTTTTCTTCATACTTTGTAATGTTCATTTACTGATTTACCCTTGGGATTGTGGTTGGCTTTTGTTTGGCGTTTTGTATATCAAACTTAAAATTGCAAATACAGAAATTTCCAGAAATGGGTACATCTTATTCCTCCACATTTTTTGGTTTCAAAGAAAAGAAAACCAGCAACTCATCCATAATTCATAAATAGCTTAATATTTAAATATGTGGATAAAAAAATTAAATCTTAATTGTGTGTGTAAAAAAAAGTTTGTTAATAGATTCAAAACACACTTCCTTCGTCCCAGTTATATAGGTCAGTTAGTGAACACATGAAAATATGTGTGTTTGGGTATGAGGTTCGATCTCTAGTTGCTGTAATTTCAATTGAACAAAAAAAAACAATTAATTTTTTTTTAAAAGACCCTTAATCAAGTTAACATCTCTTCACTTTAAAATTACTATAATTATGTGAAGATATTATAAATAAATTTTTATTAAATATAAATAGAAGTAGTTAAATTTACTTATATGGTTTTTAAACTTGTGTAATATTACACAAGATAAAAATTAAAGGTGAAAGATTTTTGTTGAAAAAAACAAAATTTTAATAAGACTAAGTGTAACGTATAATAAATGCTATATTTTCTTTTCTTCTTTGATTTCTTAACATACGCAATATTTTATAGGTTAGAAAAACCCTACTTATATCTAAGACAAATAAGTATCTTAAGGGCACTATTTAAAGAGCTAAATATAGTAAAAAAAAGTATTGAAAATGTAGTTTCTTGTATTCGTAAGAGACAAAATAATACTCACTTATGATTATTTTTCTAATTCTAGTAACTTTAACTAGAACCCTAATGACATTGTTTATAAGACCCTACACTTTTTAAGAAACTAATAGTAGTAACAAATTATTAGAAAATATATTTTTTGTATTTTTGAAAGATAAAATAATGTAAACTTATAATTATTTTTTTAATCTAATAACTTTAAAAGTGCTTTAAGAACATTGTTTAACCAAAAAATCCTTAAAATACAGTATTGTCACAAAAAATTGCTTATATTAATTAATGGAGGGAATATTTAATTATCAGTTGAAAAATACTCCATTTTAAAAATTAAAAAAAAAAAAAAGGTCTATTTCAAGGGGCAAAGAAATTAATTGAGATGAAAGAGAGAGGTGGTAACTGGTATTATTAGCAGAGAGCATGTGAGATCTAGCCTCACCCGAATTGAGCCAATCAGAAACTAGCATTGTATTGCTTTTGATGAGCTCTTCACTGCCCTTCCTTCCCCACATATTCCTTATCTCATATACTACCAACATCTCATATCAAACCTCATTTCCTCCTTCATTCTTCTATTCTAATACCCTTTTCATGTCCTCAACCAAAAAAAATTAAAAATGGCAACCAATTCTCTCCATTCCATTCAACACCATTATCACCATTCTTTCACCAAACGCCATCACCCCTTTGAGAATTCAACACTCTCTTCTTCTCCACTCTTCCTCAAACCTTCCACCATTAACACCAACCTCACCCTCTCTCACTCTTTCTCACCTTCTTCCAACTCATTCCTCACCTTTTCTATCTCCCAAACTGCTTCCTCCACTATTTCCACCTCCCAAACAATCTCCTACGACCTCCTCCGCGAGCTTCTCGCGGGGAAGGATTTCCAGCGAGCTGACGAGGAGACGAGGCGTCTCCTCATCGTGCTCGCTGGGGAAGCCGCGCAGAAGCGCGGCTACGTTTTCTTCTCTGAGGTGCAGTTCATCTCGGCGACTGATCTCAGAGTAATTGATGAGCTATGGAGAGAACACAGTGGGAACAAATTTGGGTACAGTGTGCAGAAGAGGATATTTGAGAAGGCTAATGGGGATTTTACCAAGTTCTTCATCAAGGTTGGTTGGATGAAGAAGCTTGACACTGAGATTGAGCAATATAATTATAGGTCTTTTCCTACAGAGTTCATTTGGGAGCTTAATGATGATACCCCAGAGGGTCATTTGCCTTTGACAAATGCCCTTAGAGGGACACAGTTGCTCAATAATATTTTCAATCATCCAGCTTTTGATTCTGTCAAAGAAGAAAAGGGTGAAGATGAAGATTCAATTGAAAACAAGGGTTCTGAAAATAATGGGAAACTAACTTCAAAGCCTTTGGCTCAGAGGATGTTCAAACCAAATTATAGCTTCTGAGTTCTGCCAAGTTTACTGCAACAAACTCTCTGAGTGAGTAAACAGAGAATGTAATTTAGAAATTTGGAGTTGAAATTTAACTGATATATACATAGTAATTATTATTATTATCAATGGATGAAAGTGGTTGCTTGATTGTATTTTTCTTTTTTTGCCAATGCAATATTTTCTTTGCCTTTTATATTTAGGATGACTGCATTTTACAGACTCTTGAAACTGAAGGTTCAATTGTAGATTTCTTTTCTTAGCTCATTTTTCTAATGAGGTGTGAACTGTTGAAAGATGTTATGTAAAATCATTGTGGTTTGTGCACATAATGGACAAAGAGTGAAGTCTGGCTTCTTGTTTTTCTCGTCTGTTTCTATCATGACAACTGTTAATTTAGTCGCTACTTGCTACAGAACTCTCAGCATAGACAAAAACCAACTGCATCAACTTGTGCATTTTCTATAATTAAACTTTGTAGGAATCTCATTTTAGTTCTTAACTGAGATTTATTTTTGGTCTTTCTTTTCTTAAAATTAGTCATAATAATCTTTGACTTTATAAAAAAAATAATCACTTTAATGACATTTTGCAAAGTCAGATACTTAATTTTCTTTTTTTTTTTTGATAAAATTGGAGACTAAATCGCCCATTCTGAACAAAGAGATTAAAGTACTAGTTTATACGATTCTCTTTTTCTTCTTAGAGTCCGTGTCTCTACCCTGTATTTTACATCTACAGCTATATAAGGAAATTTTGAAGTTTATAGAAGGGAGAAAGAATAATCATTCTGGCACCTTTTATTCACCAGATTGGACTGACAAAAGAGAATGGCTTTATTTTATTTTTTTCTCTCTTTTCTTTTGGTAGATTTATTATTTTGCTCCATAAGAAAACTAAAAAAAGAGATTATATCAAAATTCATAATTACAATTTTTCACCTTTCATCTCTTCCCTGGTTAACACTGGAGTAACCTTCAAATCTAATTTTGGTCAATTCCCTTTCCTTTCTATCTCTATCAGAGTCAATCCAAAACTTTGAAATACAGCATAAAGTATTGATCATTCCAAATTTTGAAAGCAATGCTAATGAAATCAATTTTACACCATAATGGCAAATGGATGTATAATTTCCAGTGGTTGATAATTTACAAAAGTTGCCTCCTTCCTGCGTGACAATAAAAAAAAAAAAAAGAGTCGCCTCGAAAACCAACTCTCCCAGTGCTACAAAATCTGGTACATCATATGCAACAAAAGACAGAGTTAGTATTGCAGCATGTCAATTAGATACCTTCCACAGTTCCACCTCAAGAAAATTAGTCACTTAAGTCAGTGCTACAATGAGAACGCGCCATAGTTGACGTTGGTTCCAACTTCCAAAGAATTCTTTTCTTTTCCATCACAAACTGATAAAAAAACACTTTCAATTTTTGACGTCTAGACAAAATTCGTTAACCTTAAAGGGACCAAGACTTACCGAGCGAACACTACGCACAAGGGCACAGTCTCTTTAAGTACTGACGTGAACCATCACAAGAAGGTAAGTTCAGCATTTGAGTGTATAAACATGCTCTTGGACTCTGAAAATAGCAAGGGGAAAAACAAAGATTAATCATTAAATATCCTCAAATTGCTTTCCTTAATATACATGATTCATCAGCTTGCAGAAGTTCAAACTAACTGAATGTTTCAGCCGAATAAATTCTGATATTCCAGTTTCACAATTGCAAAGCTCATGGTTTACCAGCAACAAAGATTTCTACAAAAATTAAAAGGGTCCAGATCCTCTAATGTCCATGGATGAACTGTTCAAAGAGGTGCAATGTATGGTGAATACACAAGCATGAATTTATACAGGATATGAAGATCTAAATGCAAAGCATTTCCAGCTCTTTACCGCTATTGTGGCATTGGAGAAGAAAATGAGAAAGGAAAGGCCACTAGAACCATTCTCATAGCTTATTGATGACCAACAGGACACTAACTCGAACATGGAGTTTTGAAATTAAAGCCATGATTCACAATGGTTCAGGTAGGGTGTGAGGCATTAAAACAAATATAATTAAGAGCTATAGAGGATAAGACCGACACGAAAATTCAGTGTGAAAGGACCCATCAAATACCCAGTATGATAGGGATTCCACGCACCACATCATCTAAAACCAATATCCAATATATATAGGAAAAGATTACCTATAGTTAACCAATATTCATCAGTTTCTGGAATCTAACATTTTTATATTTTTCTTGAACCATAAAAGTATTACCAGATGCTTGGGGGCATCATAAATAACTTCAGCAGGTTGATCTATTCCTACACTTGACAAGCAACCTCCCTTGCAGCTAATATATTTCTGAATACTGCACACAACCAAGACCAACCGATAAGATCAGGAAATCAAAAGAAAAGAAACAAATATAGGCATGCATGCATGATACTTCTTCCGCATGGGAGGTATGTTTTCACCAAACATCAATAAAAGGGATTCTGGATCATTTGCTTGAAGGAATAACAAAAAGAGACAACTAAAAAAGGGCCATTAATATGCCTCGCACAGATGAAAACCACTCAAGTCAATAAAATTTTGCATCTCATGCAGAAAGTGGATCAATTACACAAAGTAAAGAGTAAAACTGAAATATATAAGTAAAGGAATTTAGAACATAATTCATTGCATCACTTACATGTCACAATTATTAAGAACCGGAAGTTTATTTGGTACACATGTTTGTCCTCTTAATCTGCACACTGAATGACATGTTTCACCTGGCCTGTCAAACAAGTGAGAAAGTTCAACCGCTAAGCTAAACCAAGAAACTGCAAGCACTAACCTCAATGAAAGGAAGCAATCTCAGTAATAATTCACCTCCCAACAACAACGTCGATTCCATTCAGTCTTGCTTCAGTGAAGGTACTATTGGAACCTGATTTAATATGAGAAACAACACAACCTTCATTTAAGTAGATATTAATAGCACAATATCAGATAAATGAAAATATTTGAAACACAAGACATACAACTGTAACCCTTCCATAGCTAGAACATGACCGTAGCATATGTATCAAAACATCTTTTAGAATATGAACTAAAAGGTCATTTGAATGGACTATTTCCAGACATCAAAGATTAGTTAACTACTGAATATTATTTCACTGACAATTTCCTTCTGTCTGGGAAACACACATGCCAGGATTATTACTCGGCTATTTATATCACTGACTGCTAAAGTGCCAAGGTTTTTTAATCTTTGGCTCAGTAATTCAAAATAGGATTAGGAATACAACAAATTTTCTCTAGCACCCAACAAATTGGTCTAGTAGCTAGGGGAGCAAAACTTTAATTAGTAGCTCGAATCCATGTAGGTACAGTTTTGCCTTTCAAAAAAAAAAAAAAACTCTACAGACTTACCAGAAGAATTTGATGGCAGAGAAAAGCAGTGGTGGAAGTCACTAAGATAAGCATTTTCATGAACCTGAATCATTAGACACCAACATAGAAACATTAGCTACACATAGACATAATAAACTTGGTTTTCAAACTATTGACTTAACTCTCAGACTCTACCGAGTTTACAATCCTAGACTACAAAAACATGTTAACTAGCATTCAAACTCTTTTGTCAAACTTGTAATATTTGAAGTAAACTCTAAAAAAATCAGAAAGATGTTGATTCCATTAACAAGTTTACGAGTTTGAATTTGAACAGTTTTGGTCTCCAGATGCATGGTTTGGGCCGGTTTTGTTGGGTAGTTGAGATGAGTTACCTATGCTATGCAATATTTATTGGGATTATGAACCTAATAATATTTCATTCTGTTCTATCAAACTAAAAAATGTACTTGTGGAGTCAAGTCTGAGGAGAAACAGTTACTCAAGGTAAGCTCATGTTCATTACAGACTAAAATGAACACGTCATGTACCCTGATAATTGTGCAGCAACATCAAATAACGTGAAGTGTGCTTCACATAATTGTCATGCTGATTCTTCAACAAAAGTACATGAGAATTGGGGACACAGTCAACTTTTCCCTTGTAAACTCCTAAAACTAGAAAAATATGCAAAGCTTCTTTTCAACAGAATAAGCAATAAGCTATAAGCAACAATGTGAAAAGAGAGAGTGTATGCTACTTAAAATATGTAGATATACAAAGATTTCTAACAATATTACGACTCTAAGAAAACAGGATAGAAAAAATGCAGTAGTATACTCACCACACTCTCAGAACTATGACGGCATCTCCCAGCACAGTAGTCAAAAACACTAGTATAAGTCCCTGCCAAAAATCAAATGAGTGTGATGAAAGAAATCAATCAAATTCTGGCTAATCCTATTTCACTCCAACACATATAGGAAATTTTCTCACTTAATAACCCTTCAACACCTAGCCAAATTTCGGAGACAGGGAAACTTTAATTGTTTATGATTATCAAATTGTTCCTTTTTAGAAGAAACAACATCTATTAGAAAGATGAAAGTGGTAGAGCCAAATTTCTATTAAATGGGAGACCTAGACTACTCAATCCAATAAATGAAATTGCAAAGTAATAAGAGTATAAGACAGAAACATTACTTGCAGTAGCAGGTTTGGCAACCTTCAACTTCAGCACTTGTTCTTTACTTGTCTGTTTAATTAAACCAATGTGCAATTAGTCCTTCCTTAAATCGGATAATGCCCACAAAATAGAAGCAGAGAAAAACGCAAATAGCATGAAAGAGATTACCATTGCAGGATTGAGGCAGCAAGAAACACAATATTCATAAGATTTACAACACTGTGACAGAAGATTACATCCACTGTACATACAAACAATAAGTAGCAGCGTAAGATTGCATAATCATTGTTGATTATTCCCTCGAAAGAGAAAAAGAAACAGTTATAGGAAACAAACTCACTGACAAGAAAATTTCTCCCCAATTTGAGGACAACAACGAGACCGCGAATTCACAGAGAGAGCATTACACACATAACCTACAAATGCAAACACCGATCAATAACATAACAGTGATTTCAAATATCAAGATGATTAGAGAAACTAAAATAATAAAAAAGAGTTGCTAGGGATTGACCTTTGTCATCTGCGAGAAAGTATCTTCCTTGAACGGTGTTGTTGCAAATAGGAGTGATTTGAAAGCTAACATCTCTCCTGATAGCAGAGATTTTGAATGAAAATTGAAAGATAAATAGAAGAAGCAGTATCAAAGAGCTGGTCGTGGATGTAGAGATTGCCATCGCGAAATCATATGATTCAATTGAATTCTTCGCGAACTTCGACTTCGATCAATTCCAGATTTTTTTTAGTAAAGACTGGTTGGAATTTAGAGTTCCTTTGTTTAAATTTAAAAGTAATTAGTTATTTTTATAAGTAAAAAATTAATATTTTTTTAAGTGATTATTATAAAAATAAAAAAATTATCTATAATTATTGTTTAATAAGAAAGTATAACTATTGAGGATTGAATTTCGTATATTTTTATATACTCGTCAATTGAAGTATATAATTGAATAAAAAAATTATGTATATTTGATTACAATAAAAATAATTAGATTTTCTACTTTTTTTAATTATAAATTTATAATATTTACTTAATTAAGAGAAGTTCATTTATACTAGTAGGGAATGATATTTTATTTTTAATTGTTTAATTGATGTAATTAATTTGTTAAAAAAATTCTTTTTTTTCATTGTTTAAGAAACTCAACAGATTTAACCTACCAACTCGAGTGAGTTGAGCCCGGTTATGTTTTTTACGGTTCACCTTGAAAGTTGAGTTGGTTATTTTTTTGTTAACTCGTAGTGAGCTAACCCGGATGAGCCGAGTTTACTTGTTTTGATAGCTCTACTAGTAAGGGTGGATACGAGTGAGCTATTTGCGACTCATGAAATGATCACTAAAGCTTGTTCATTTAAATAAATACACGAGCTCAAGTTTTAAGTTGAACTCAAGTATGTTAATGAGTCTAGTCTAAGCTTCATAAGCTTGTCATTAAGAGTTCGTGAGTAGTTCATCTATATATTATATTTAAACTTGGCTGGTTTAAATAAATGAGCCACATTTGAGCCTTTTTATTTTTCACAAGCCAAGCTTAAATTTTGAATGATCTGCTCATTTTTACCGGGAATAGATCTCATCACGTTAAAAAATAACATGATGCATTATATTGATATTTTTGTATATCTCTCTCTCCTCATACGTATTAAATGCACATTAAATTTGTAGATCCCTATAAACATTAATGAGGAGAGATAGACACAAAATACATGATGGGATCCATTCTCGTTTTTACCCCTAGTTGCTAGACTTCGTACATGTATTATATATAGTTAGTGTTTGGTAGCTAAATGGAACAAAACAAAGTAGAATCGAATGGAATGAGATAGAACATAACAGAATATGTTTTAAGTTTTGTGACAATAAAGCAGAACATGATCATATGTATTATTTTGCATTTAATATTAGTTAAAATAAACAAAACACTATGTATTCTCTCGATTATAAGCAAAAATAATTAATTTTACAATTATCAATAATATTGATTAACCTCATTTAATATTATTTGTTCCAAATAAAAAATAATTTGTTTTCCTAGATTGTCCCCGGTCAAATTTATTATAAGGAGAAACATGTTTTCTTACTAGTAACCGTGAATTAATTATTAGAGGTATTTTAGATATTTTCTCATTAAATACAACAAAAGTAGTTAAATTTACTTATAATTGATAACATAAGATTCTCTAAAATGTTACTTAAAATGAAAAACAGAGAGAGTATAATACTTGATAAAACAAAAAAAAATTAAAATATAATGGTTTTTCAATATATTTTTTATTTTTATGATTAAAATTATATAATAATTTTAAATTATATTAATTTTCATATTGATATTTTATGAAAATATTTTTATTTTATTAAATACAAAAATTTTATAAGAAATATAATTCAAAAAAGATTATGAAATATAATTTATGTAGAATATATTTTATAATATAAATTTTTGAGAAAATATATTTTAAAAAATACTTATGTCCCAATAAAAAATATTTTTTTAAGAAATTTATACAAATATTATTTTTTCAATAGAAAATAACTCATTGACATTAATAATAATAATTTTATTTTGTTTTGTTTTCTTCGTTCTACTATTTTATTGAAACTAATGTATTTTATTTAGTTGACTGTGTCATATTTCGTTTTTTTTTACTAATATACCAAACATAAAATAATAATATTCCATCCAATTCATGCATGTATGTGTCAAAAATTACCTAAGAGTATGTTTTAAAGTATATTAGCATAACTTTTGATTCTTTGTATTTTATTTATGTGATATTTGTCGCGGGTAATTCACAGTGGTGGGTTTTTTTTTAAAAAAAGAAAATATATTGTTCTTAAGTTGGTTGCACGTGTAAACTGTTATTTATAGACAAATTGGTTTTTGTATTGAATTTAAACCTATTTGTTTAAACTTAAAAATAATTATTTATTTTTATAAATAAAAATTTGATTATTTTTTAAAATATTATCATAAAAATTTAAAGCTATGTATATTTGACTACATTAAAAATAATCAGATTTTTTGATCTTATATCTCTTTGACTATGTTCTTGTTTGGCTTAAATCACTATTGTTTGCTTTAAACACTTATATTTAAAGCATTAGACATATTCATGAACACATGTCACTTGAGGTCCCATTAAAAAATTAATTTCCTTGTTCAAGGTGAAATCAGAGATTTTACTCGTCTCTAAACATTTATCAAAATTTCGAGTAAACAAACATGCGTCATATTTTAAGTCTCATTAAGAAAATAATTATCTTCTCAAATTAAAATCAGAAATTTTACTCTTCTTAAGCATTTATCAAAATTTTGAGTAAATAATATATTTACTGAAGTGTAAAGGGTTGCCTATTTCTGCTTTTGAGAAGTTGATAAATGGAACATAATTAAATATTCATGTACACATGGGACATGCTGACATGGCCATGTAAACCGATAGGAAGTTACATTCAACAAGTTGGTCGAATGGTTGGGTAATACTACTTTAAATAATAGTCCCTCAATTTAAATTCCTGAAGACGCACTTTAGAATATTAACAAAAAAATCAATAGGAAGTTGAATTTCCTACCACGGACTATACTACAATTATACTAAAATTTAAGTTTAAAATATAAAATTAACTTCAATTTTTTTATTCATCAAAAATGATAACATATATAAGAAGGATAGTAGGAAGAACAAAAATCCTAATTTTAATTGGGCCAAATCTATTACAAAATTGAGTTAATATTAAGGGTCTGTTTTTTTTATTTTTGTGTTTTTATTTTCCACTCTTACTAGTAATTGTAATGCAAAACTATCACTTTTGTCTCATTTTATTTTATGTTTTTTGTAATTTTATATAAAAGTTTTTAAAAACAACTAAAATAACTGTAGTTTGTTTTCAATATATTTGTAAAACTCCTTCGTCCCCTTAAAAATTAATACAAATACACTACTTTTTAGTTCTCCCTCTTATTCTTTGAACTAAAAATAAAGAAAATAAAAATACAAAAATAAAAACAAAGTAAACAAGCTCTAACATTCTAAAATATTTTAAATTCCGAAATATAAATTCTAAATACAATACTATTAATTTTTTGGGCCTAATTTAACCTCTTATCGACCGCCTAAGATGAACCTTGTTCTCAAGATTCAAAATAAAATTTGTTTTTTTTTTCTCTTTCTTCCAGTCATATTCAATTTCTAAATAAAATTCAGGTGAATTTTTGTAACAGCAAATGGGCAAATGACCAATGTTGGGATGCATAAGAAACCTGCATTGGTAGTCCAAAAGTGTTGAACGGAGAAATATGACCATAATTTGGGTGCCGGGTAAAGAAAAGGGTGAGTGTGATAAGGCACATTTAAATTTTGTTTGTACAATTTTTTTCCTCTCCATTTGGAGAAAGAAATTGAAAATTCTCTGTCTTTATTCAATCACTCACTATTCTTTAAATAAGTTTACACTTTATTTTTTATATAATAAAATTAATTATTTTTAAGGGCGATGATTTCTTCCCATCTAAAAATATATTAAAGAAAATCTCAACTCGAGATGACGAGGCAAGAGAGAGAGTCTGTGACTCTTAGGAGGAATTTGAAAGTATGGGATTTGTATAAAGAGAGAGGAAGAGGAGATTAATTTCATTTGAAGAGAGAGAATTTGTGGGCAGATTATTCATTATTTAGTAGGTGTGTTTGTTGGGTAAATTGATTTAGTTTTTGAGAAAAAATATTCAATCCAATAAATGTGACTTTATAAGTTTATTATCAAATTGATTTTTTTTTCAAATGAAATTCAAATTAATCTGAACTAATTTGAACCAATTTTTTTTTGTTAAAATTGAATCGGTTATTTAATTTTCACTTTATTATTTTAAAATAAAATCTATT
Source organism: Cyamopsis tetragonoloba (assembly GCA_037177725.1). Classification (NCBI taxonomy): domain Eukaryota; kingdom Viridiplantae; phylum Streptophyta; class Magnoliopsida; order Fabales; family Fabaceae; genus Cyamopsis; species Cyamopsis tetragonoloba. The sequence goes on along the minus strand of CM074122.1, from coordinate 46,921,758 downwards.
ACAAAAAAATATTTGGAAAAATCAAATTTTGTTTTTCTAAAATTTCAATTTAAGTACTTAGATATAATATATAAGGTTATATTATGGGAAAATATTAGTTACTTTTTAAAAAAATTATTCTAAATAAATAATATCTAAGTTTGAATAAAAATAACATCTAGATTTAAAAGAAAGAGTAAAATGCACAAAGCACAATTGTGATTTTATAATATTGCACAAAACACTAAACTTTAATAAAATAAGTATTTTGCACCAAACTTTAACAAATCTAAACCCCATCAAACATAAAATTAATTATAGCTACCCAAGTTAACAATGATCACAAATTGTTTTGGATTAATTAATGGAAAAACAAAATCTTTTCCCTTAGTTCTTCGTTTTAAAACCATTTTCCCTTGATTCCTTGCTCGTGAAAATCCTTGAAACTTGGTTCCTCGTTCTTCAGCTTTAGGCTCAGTCTCCTTTTCACGTTGTCTTTCTCTATTTCTCGTTTAGGGTTTGTTATCATCTTTCCTTCCTATCATCCCAACCATTTTGTACTTTCTTCTCATTCACACCTCACTCTCCGCTTCCTTTTATATCATTCTGTTCTGGCAAGACAGAGAGGTGATGACCTCATAGCGGTTTTTCGACGGTGCTATTTGCTTTTGATTGTGGCTGTGAGGCTGGAGAGAGAAACAACATTAGTGTTTTACTGTTTTTTGAGCTAATTGTTGAAATTCAATATGTGTTTCACTAATTTGATATAAGGTAATTACATGCTAAAATACATTGTGTTTTCTCATTTTAACAAAAAGAAAATTGTGTTTTCAAGTTTATGTAATTAAATGCTAAAAATCAATTTAATTTATGGTTTGAAATAATACAAGAAGATCTTGAAAATAATACTAGAAAACCTCTAAAAAAGGTCATGATTTAAGCGAAAAAAAGGCGGACAAAAAAAAAAGAGAATTAAAAAAAAAGTCTTGCTAGAAAAATAAGAGTTGAGAAAAAAATAGACAGAGTTAACCACAAGTTAAAACTTTTAACAGAATATTCTCATAGTTGTTAGGTAATTTGAGGAGTGCTCATTTTGTTAAAATTTAGTGTTTTATGCAATATTAGAAAACCTCAATGATACTTTGCTTTATGCATTTTACCCTAAAAGAAAATTTGAATCATTGTAACAAAGTTTACTAATATTAACATGACCTATCAAATTTTGAAAAATACACTTCAAAATAATATTAATTTAGCATGTCACTTGACGTGCTACATATAGAGATGGGTGTACAGACTAACCCGCTCTGCATCGCAAGGCCCGCGAATAAACGGACAAATCCGCTTAAACCCATAATATAAATGGGCTAGCCAATTATAGGCCCGCATCACATCCACTCCGCAAATCTGTGTGAAAGGGATTAGCACCATCCTTATTAGAATTGGAAGGAAGAGATTAGCACCATCTTTATTAGGAGTGACATCATCATTTTTATAGGTAAGAATCATAAATTTATATACTAAAAAGGATGGTGTCACTCCCAATAGGGATGATGCTAATCTCATCCACCTAGAATTGACACTATTTTTTTTAATATATAAATTTATGATTCTTATATATAAAGGGATGGTGGACTTCCAAAATTAGGTGGTCTCAATCCCTCTCACCCAAATCTGCAAACATCTACGGAACGTCCACAAAGCCACATTAATTGATTTTGTTCTTTGGACATGATATTTTTCATTTTTTTGGCGGAAATTTTACTTGACCAAAAAAGAAAACTGAAGTTTTAAAATACAGTTTTTTTATAAATAAAAGCATAATTTTTATAATTGTAGCTACATTTATGAAACAAACAAAATATATTAATTTTATAGAAATAATTTGAGAAAGACTATTGTCACTTTATTTTTGTCTATTGTCACTCTTTAATTTTTTAGATTAAAAATATTCTTTTTAACCAATAAAATTAAAATAATAAAAGATAAATATTATTGAAATAATTTATTTAGAATTGTAATAAATAAAAATAAAGTGAGAACACACACTCCCTATTAAGAAATAGCAATTAATTTTATAGATACTGTGTTCGTGAATTACTGATTTTTTTTTTTCAAACAGTGGTATTTTTTTGGAATACAGTGGTTATTTATTTATTTTTAATAAATGAACTTGGCCTGGATTGGGGTGGTGGGCCTTGCGAAATTTTTAAAGACTTTTTTAGGTGGAAGAGATTAACATCATTTTTATTGAGAGTGACACTATCCTTTTTAATATATAGATCTATGATTTTTATATATAAATAAATGGATAGTGGGACTTCCAAATTAGTCCTCTAAAGATTTAAAAGTCTACCAAATTAATCCTTCATCATGGACCAATTTGATATATTTAAATCTTTAAATGATTAATTTGGTATACTTACATATCTTTGAAGAACTAATTTGGTGACAAAGTTTTTTGGTAGACCAAATTGGTAATAAAGATGATCTTCAGAGGACTAATTTAATAACAAAATTTTTTGAGAGACTAAATTAATGACAAAATAATCTTTAAATGACTTAATTGATAGTTAGCTCTAAAAATTCCTTTAGAGTATAATACTCTTACATATTTATAAGGAGACAAGTATTGCAAATGTTCCAACTAATTTTTGTTGTGACACTAGGCAACACTTTTCGATTCCGTTGACCTCATTAATCTTTCTTTCTTATCACCTTTTAATTTTTGTATAATGGATATTTTTTAAAATTATCTCATTTTTATATATAATTAACTTTAATTTCAAAGAACTCACTTGCAGTTATGAAGAAATTACGGTAAAATAACATATTACTGATAATTTATTAATGATGATTAAATTTAGATTTTTTACGATCAATATTCAAACAACGAATAATATCACGTAGTTTCCCAATAATTACCATTTAACCATAGTAAAATAACATTATCAACCATTTATCAATTGTAACTAAAATAAAAAATTGAAAAACATAATCGTTTTACACAGAGTTGCCCAGAGTCTCTACTCATGGCCTTAGGATTATTTATTACATTATAATTTTTTGTTTTTATTGGGTGTTAGCTCCTTTCCGCTGTATTTATAAAAGAAAAAATAAAATACAACGTGTCACATCTGGAATCAACTTATATTTAGATATAATCGATGTAGTGGATCACCTAACATATATTTATTTATTTTTTTCAAATCAAAAGTTCTACATTGATTCAAGCCGAAAAGACTGCCATTAGGAGTAGAAGTAGGTCGGATTAGGTCAGCTTTATATAAATACGTTTGATTTGATTTAAAAATTAAAGGCTTAAACTTAGTCTATTAGTTTGATAAAGAATTTTCTTGAAGCTTAAATTTGGTATAGGCTTGAGTCTGACTGGACTTAAAAGTCTATTTAAAAGTTTACTTAATAGCAAATTTTAATAAGCCAAATTTTGACAATAAATATTTTAAAGAAACAATTAAACATATAACTTTGTATTTGAAAAAAAAATAGATCATTTTAATTTTTTTACTTGTGGACTATATTCTAAAAAATTATGTGTTACCTTATGTTAAGTGTTCCTGAATGTCGTTGTAATAATTTCTATTCTTTGTTCATAAATTTTTTTAAATGATACTAAAAAAAAGTTAATTATTATTCTTATTTTATATATAATATTGTATATATAATTTAATTATATATTTATTATATATAAATAAGTCGGCCTATCAGACCTAACAAACTTTTTTAAAGGTCCAAGTATGTTCTATTTATTTAAAAAAATTTTTAAAAAAGTTAAATAAATAGGCCAAGTCAGACCAGGCCACAGACCCCTACAAACTACCTGGCTCACTTCCACCCCTAACTGATACTTAAAAGTTAAAACATATATTTATTTATTTAATTAATGAAAGAACCTTAGCTGTAGTTTCTTAGCGATTAAATTAGTAATAAACAAAACTAAATATAGTAAAAAACAAGAATGACTAAGATGTGAGGGTATATGCTTATGTTCTTATTTCCTCCATTGGAACATAACGATGAATTAAGCAAGACGGAATGTCAGATTACTATTTCCCCCCCTTTTTTTTTTTCACGTAACGCCATTGCCGTCTTAAGTACTAACAAGATTGTACTATACTATCAGTTTTCATTGCTCAATTTCCTTTTTTTTTTTCTTTCTTTTTCTTCTTAAATGATGTTATTAACACATTTATTAACATTATTATAATTTAAAAAATAATTATAATTACATACACCCCTCTGTCCCTATATAAGACAGCACAAGAATTAAAAAAAATAATATATATAAGAAAAGTTATTAAATTTATCTGCAATTTATGTTTATTTCTTACTCTTTAATTATTAAAACTAATAGTATTACTTTATTTTCACTCAAATAATTTTCTCCAATTATTAAGAGAGGGAATTTCTCTCTCATCAACTTATTATATTTATTGGTTTTGAATCATACTAAGTGACTGAGTAAATAAAGACAATTTAATAAAAAATTTAAACGTGCACAAAGTTTCAAAAAGATTAATATAAAAAGGGATAAATATTTTTTTTTAAAGAGTCTTGTAAATAAGGATAGAGAGAGTATTATTTTATTTTTTGAAAATAAAAAACTATGTTTTTATTATATTTTATTTCTTTAAAATATTTTGAACAATAAATAACATTTGTTTTTTTTTTTAATCTCTTTGTCTTTTTTTTTATAAAAAAGTAGTACAAATGTACAACTGAGAATCGAGCATAGTATCTACACACGAATGTCCTCATATACTCACTAACTTAGCTACATCTTTGAGACCTTTACCCTATGTTTGGAAGTAAAAAATAGGAGAGAAATAAAGAGGAGGAAAATAGAGAAGAAATTAAATTTTCTATCTATAAATCAACATTTTCACTATTCTCTTTAAACAAACAAAAGAAATAACATCATAGTTTATAATTTTCTCTTTATTTCATTTCTTTTCTCTCTATCCAAACATAAAAATAATATTTTTTTAAAACAATTGTTAAATAATTACGAAATATCGCTTTATTTTTACGTGGCTTAAGTTTCTTTTTTTTGGTATAACACAGTCTTGATTGCTCAATTTTCTTTTGTTTTTTTTTGTTGATTGCTTAATTTCACACATATATAAATATAAACTTCTAGAAAAAGCCAAGCAAGTGCTAGCTGTAATGTACTGTTACAAACAGTCAAAAAGAGAAATAAAAGAACGAAAAAGAACTTTCCTTTTTCATAATCCAATCATATTTCGGACCGTTGGGGCTTTTCGGTGCTGTAATTATTATTATTAATTAATTAATTAATTAATATATAATTATAATAATTATTAATTCATCGACGTGAATCATTTGCGCGTAAACGATCATTAAGCGCAGCTGAGTAGTCATCGTGCAGTCAACTTCCTAACCACACCAACGGTGACGTTAGCGTGAGTTTCTTCTTCTTCATTTTTCTTTTTCTTTATTATTTATTACTAGCAATTAGTAGCTAATTGTTATTGTTATTATTATTATTATTATTATTATTATTATTATAATAATAATTATAATTTCATTAATTTTCATTTCGTGGTTTTGTGGCTAAGAACACGTTTGGATTGTTGCTGAATTGAAAACGTAGTTTTCCGGTGACATTAATGTTCAACTGAAAACCACACAAGGTGTTGGGGTGAGTATTGAATTCATTGATGATTGACCCCATTGCCATTATTTTTAGGTACTAGTATTTTATTTTGCTTCCGTTTAATTTCTTTCAAATTTGGTCCAGAATCTGAGTGAACCGTTGGCACATATTTTATGTATTTTTCTGACCTTTAATTGCTGGAATTTTGTTCAGAATTCAGTTCAAACACCGATCGGAGACTCTTGATTTTGCAAAGTACAATTTCATTGTTTGGATTCTAGGTAAGTTAATGTAGCTTGGTTTCCATTCACCGTTTAGTTATGTAATAGCTGAACTAGTGATTCTTTCTGCTTTCTTAAAGCCTGTTGAACTCAGAATATGTATGGGTTATAAACTTTTAATTTTAATAATAATATTGCTGGTAAGTTGTGATAATAAGCAAGGATTTTTCAGTGAACTCATGTGAATTTAAGTTTGGAATTAAACCCTCTTGGAGTTGAATTGGTTGTGAGGAGATTCTTCAGGTTGTGTAGCAAAATGGGGGTTATTTGGTTCTGTAATTGCTGAAATAGTGATTCTTTCTGTTTTCTTAAAGCCTGTTGAACTCAGAATATATATGGGTTATAAACTTTTAATTCTAATAATAATAATAATATTGCTTGTAAGTTGTGATAATAAGCAAGGATTTTTCAGTGAACTCATGTGAATTTAAGTTTTGAATTAAACCCACTTGGAGTTGAATTGATTGTGAGGAGATTCTTCAGGGTGTGTAGCAAAATGGGGGTTATGTCCAGGCAGGTTGTGCCGGCCTGTGGTAACCTCTGTTGCATGTGTCCTGCGCTACGAGCAAGATCTAGACAACCGGTGAAACGTTACAAGAAGTTGCTGGCTGATATTTTCCCACGTAATCAGGTGATGTTTTCAGCTCTTGTTATGTATGCCATTTCATTTTTCAGGTATATGCTTTGCTTGCTATGGGAGTTATACTTGCGTACTATGGTTTGTTACCCCTTTTTAGCCTTTCTTAGTTAGCAGTACATTGACTAGTTGTTGATAGCTTAGTGGTTGCTTCAACCTTTTTGTGAAGACCGACAAATATTCAACCAATATACGTTTAACAACTTATAATGGTATCAGTATTCGAGAAAAAGACATGGTATGGTAGCAAGAATTTTCTGTCGATTTAGCAATTTGGGATTTGAGAATATATGATGACATAGTTTTCAAGACTTCCAGTATTTTTTTGTAATTTTCCATCTGGATTTTTCATTTAATTTACCTTTTCCTTTTCCTTATTTTTCCATTTCTTATTATTAGTAATGATATCTTATGGATCTTTTTGATTGAGCACAATGGTGTCATGTGCCATGTAGGATATAGCTAATCTCACTTAATTGGATAAGGCTTGTTGTTGTTGTAAATGTTGTGGATCCCTATTGTCTCCCTCTGAGACTAATGTATTATTATGTTACGAATAAGAATTTTCATTTCTATGTAGAGAAAAGGTATCTATTGGAAGATTCTTCATGATAAAAATTATTTCATATCCTAGTTAACATAATAGGAATTTAACAAACTGTTTGACTGCTTTGGATCCCGTCTCAGCCCTCTGTCTACCCCCTGCTCTTGTCATCATCTGACGTGCTAGATAATTAATTTGTTTGGCAGGAGGCTGAAGCTAATGATAGGAAAATTGGAAAGCTATGCGACTATGCTTCTAAGAATCCATTGAGAATTCCCAAGGTAATAATATTTTTCTAAGGCTTTTATTTTTTGTCACTTTTGGTTCAAATGCATCATGTGATCAAGACAAATTATGATATGGTGAAATTATTTTATGTCTAAAGTGATCTTTGTTGGGGGAGAAAATTTTATTAGCTTCCATATAAATTTTTTTTTTTTTTTTAAATTTTTTTATCTGTGCAGATTACTGATAACTTGGAGCAAATGTGTTACAAGGATTTGCGAAATGAAGCCTTTGGTTCAGTGAAAGTTGTCTTGTGCATATACAGGAAATTCTTATCCTCATGTAAGGAGCAGATGTAAGTTTATCGGCACGTATATAGTTTGTTGTCATTCTGTTGAATTTACTTCTAATGAGTAGTCTAGTTTTCTAAAAGAAATTCGAACATTTCAAAATAGTTTTACATTCATTGCTTCTGTAAACACCTTATTTTCCTGATAATAATCCGATGAGAAATCTTTTTGTCTTACCTTCTCTGCCCATCTTAAGTTACTCAATACATCTAACAGTGGATGTGTTTACATTTCCTTTAGTGTTATTATTGAAATTCATCAGTACAACAGAAAAAGATTTGCTAAATACATTGAAGTAGTATGATAAAAAAAAGGGTATTAATGAATAATAATGTCATTTAAAACTTTTATTTCATATTAGTGATAAGTGATTTCATATTTTTGAGGCACGACTGTATCAATATTTTTTCTTACACAACGAAGTTATGGTTCCCTTGATTTCTATTGTGCCGCTTATTTTTATTTCAAATATGTAAATATGTAAATGGTGTTCAAATGATACTTCGCAATCATGCAGGCCACTTTTTGCTGGTAGTATGTTAGAGATCATTCGGACTCTTCTAGAACAAACTCGAACAGATGAAATCAGGATCTTAGGCTGCAACACTCTTTGTGAATTTATAGATTGCCAGGTAGTTGATTATTGAACCATTATGACTTCTTGGAATTAACCTTATGGTTGGATTAGGGGCTGTTTGGTTTGCATTTTCATTTTCTGTTTTCTGAAATTTTATAAAGGAAAAACTGAAAATGCTGAAAACGAAATTTTTCTGTTTTCAGCGTTTTAAGTTGTTCCTTTTGTAAAATTTTAGCAGACTGAAAACAGGAAATGAAAACAGAAAATGAAAATGCAAACCAAACAACCCCTTAGTTTTTGTGGATGTTGCAAAGTAAGATTTGCCACACCTTTGCAAAAAGTTCTTTGACTGAAGTTCAAGTTTCTGTTCTCTGGTGGAAATTGATGATGGTGGTAAACATGGGTATCCTATGAACCAAAAAACTACACTTTCCTTGTGTAGGCGACTAGTTGGTGCTAACTGCATTATGAGCCCTTTTGGAAGAGTTTTTGAGAAATGCTTGTAAGAGTATAACTACTCTTTCCATAGGAACACTAATTTCATAAGTTGTTTTTACATAAATTTTAAAGCTCCACTTCTGGTATAAGCTACCTTACTCATACTTTTCGAAAAAGCTAATTGAGATAGTTTGCTATGCACATTTATTTTTTAAAGCATAACCCAACACTATGTCTACATAATGTAAGTGTTGAAGTGAAGAAGTGCCTATAAATTTATCCAAATAGGCTCTATAACTCTTGCTATATACTGCATTTTGCAGGCCATTTATAATTCCTTTTTGCACATTTTTGTTGAATGGAATAAAGTTTTGAGATCCTGAATTTTTTAAGTTGAAAATAGACAGATGGTACATATATCTTCAACCTAGAGGGTTTTATTCCTAAACTATGTCAATTGGCTCAAGAAGGTGGGGAAGATGAGCGAGCCCTGCGTCTACGCTCAGCTGGACTACAAGCTCTATCCTATATGGTACTGCACCTTTCTCTGTTTCATTGGTTACTTCTTCTGGAAATTGCTTATACAATCTTATAATTTGATATAATTATTAATTAAGATCAAGGACTGCTCCTTTGTTTATTAACAACATACACATATTAACTATTTCTTTATGAGTATGAACTGTCCGCAGAGGAGTAGAATGTAAATGAGAGGATGAGGATAAAATTATGGTCCATAGCAATTTTAGTGATTACTCATCATGTTGAATGGTAATTTATATAATTTAAGCTGTAAAAGGCTAGAAGCTTTAATTTTTTAAACAATTGCAAGAGTGAGAAGCTTAGACAGTATTTACCTTATTCTACCACAGTATCCTTTTGTCCGTTGCCTTTTGGGTCCTTTGTATTGTATCTTCTTTTGTTGATACCTTTTGCTTTTCCCCACTTTTGTTTTCTGTGGCTAGGTGCGTTTCATGGGTGAGCACTCACATCTTTCCATGGATTTGGATGAAGTGAGTACTATTTCCATACTTCTACTCTTGTTATTGTTAAATGTTAAATGATATAAGAAGTGACATTAAAGAAAGGGATGCATTTATTATTGAGGTTTGGTTTGTTGTGATTTATTTATTTTTTTCAAACTTTGCACTTTTAGCAGTAGACAGTTGTTTTCTTTTTTTTTTTTTTTTTTTTTTGTTAATCTAATTATTTCCTTCCTTGTTTCTTGTTTGGGTGGATGGTCTCTAAAATAGATTATATCAGTGACTTTGGAGAATTACATGACTCTCCAGTCTAACTCAAAACCTTCTAAGGAAGACCAACTGAACTCAGAATCACTGGACCAGTTAGTACAGGGATTTTCTAAAGAGGACCCTTCTTTACCTGATATCACTAACAAGGATCCATTGTGGTTGAAAGTTGTGACTAGAACTGGAACTGAGATGGACTCTATGTTGTATGTCTTGCCTTTCTCTTCTCTCTCACACTTATGATGAAGCCAAGAATCACGATCCCTTATAAGTAATAACTGCCCTTATGTGTTACCACTTCTACAGGGATATTGCTAAAGATCCTACATATTGGTCGAAGGTCTGCTTGTATAATATGGTCATATTGGCAAGGGAAGCTTCAACTCTGCGGCATGTCCTTGAACCTCTTTTTCATAATTTTGATGATGAAAATCAATGGTCTTCTGAAAAAGGTGTTGCTGCTCATGTGTTGATGTACTTACAATCTCTTTTAGTAGAATCAGGTAATCCTGCAACATTCCAAACATGATTTTCCTAAAAAAACAGATGTTTGCTGCACTTTCAATGTACTGATTGTGTCTTTTTGAACACTAGGAGATAACTCCCATCTTCTGTTGTCCATTTTGGTCAAGCACTTGGATCATAAGAATGTTGCCAAGCACCATATCCTTAAGATCAATATTATTAACACCATAGCGAAACTTGCACAAAATGTGAAGCAAAAGGCTTCAATTGCAATTATTGGTGCGATATCTGACCTCATAAAACATTTGCGGAAGTGCCTGCAAAATTCAGCTGAAGCTTCTAGTGTTGGAAATGATGGGTATAAGTTGAATACTGAACTTCAATATGCCTTAGAAATGTGTATATTTCAACTTTCAAACAAGGTATGCATAGCATTTCGTTAGTCTTTTCAAACTTTATGCTGCTTCTACTATAACATTTTGAGAAATAACAGGTTGGGGACGTAGGACCAATTCTTGATTTGATGGCTGTGGTGTTAGAGAATATCTCGACTACAGCCATCATAGCAAGAACAACAATGTCTGCTGTTTATCAAACTGCAAAATTAATCACGTCCATCCCCAATGTATCATATCACAAGAAGGCAAGTGTTCTTACTATGTCTGAGAATGGGCTTTTTCCATATGCTTATCCGTAGTAAAACTGCATAACTTTTGTGGTAATCTTTTTCTTTTCCAGGCTTTCCCTGATGCCTTGTTTCATCAACTTCTTCTGGCAATGTCTCATCCTGACCATGAAACACGAATTGGGGCACATAGTGTCTTCTCTATAGTGCTTATGCCATCTCTATGTGCTCCCCTGTTAGACCAGAAAACCATGATGGCTCAGAAGGTATCGAGCAAAAGCTTCTCCATGCAGCGTGGAAGCACTTTAGGAGTAGAAAATATCAACGAGAAACCTGTGGAAGGAAAGGCATTAGATGAGAAATATCCAGTTTATCCATATCATTGTTACAGCTTTTATGACGCTATAACTGATGGAAAACATGTATGAAATGTTTATCTTGTCACTTTTTAGTTTATTATTTTTATTTTACTTACCACTGTTGATTGTATTAGTGAGTTACTTTTGAAGGGTGGGGAGCCTGCAATGCTTCATCATGGTTATATTTTATATGAATTTTTGCTAATTTATGTTACATTACTTATATTAGGAAGTGGACAACGTTGTTTTTTTTTTAATTTTTCCAGTAGGGGTGATTGGGGACTTAAACTTTTTTATGTAATTTCTGATAAAATATTGCACTTAACTCTTTATTTTTCAGGAGCTAAGTTGTTTTCGGTTAAGCAGTCACCAAGTGAGTCTCTTGCTTTCTTCAATCTGGGTTCAGGCAACATTTGTGGACAATGGCCCTGAAAATTTTGAGGCAATGGCTCACACTTACTGCATTGCTTTATTATTCACTCGTTCTAAGGTAAGATTTACCAAGCGTAAATACCGTGGGTTTTTAACATTTATAATCAATAAAGACAATCTTGCTTTTTTTCATTTTCTATAATTGTTAATCATTTATAACAGATTACATTTTTCATTACCAGTAGACTGTTGCTGGGGTCATTTATACTATTATATCTTTCTTTGATGTTACTATTAAGTAGCCTAGTTTCTATTCTTATGTATGCAAATTGTACACACTTCAATGGTATTACTTCCAACATATTGTGTCTGTATTATTAAACTGTATATTTCAACATGGTACAAGAACAGCTATAAATGTGTATTTCAATTTGTTGTGAAATTTTCACCAGTATTTAGTGTTGATGACCAGCATCTTGACTGTTTTTAATCATTCCATAAATGATAAGAAAAAGAACATTTACTCATAATTTCTTTCATTAATAACGGCTTTTAAAGCCAAATCATGTTACATAATTGATTTTTCTAAGTTCATGATGTAAATTGCTTTCCTCAGACTTCCAGTTACATGGCTTTAGTAAGATGTTTCCAATTGGCATTCTCCCTCATGAGCATATCTTTGGATCAAGAAGGTAAGTATGTAAGTGTTTTTTTTTTAATCTGATCATCCTGATATGCCGCCTTTCTTTGTCCAATTGTTTTCTACATCAACTTAGGCCCTACTATCTGAATTTCTGGATCTCAAGAGCCTCCTGCTCATATACTTAGTAATTGAAAAGTCTTAGTGCTTTTTATAAACTTAGACTTAAATATGTTTCTAGTCCCGGTAAGTCATGCAAAAATCAGTTTTGGCTCCCATAAATTTTTCCGTCCATATTTTTGTTAAAATTGGGTGTTATGGTTTCCACCTCGGGGTAAACCAGGGTTGAAAAACCTATTTTAAGAAAACCAGAGACAGAAACCAAATTTTTGAGGGACCAAAACAAAATTTCATATACTTCTATAAAGATTAAAAGCATATTTGAGCCTTTAAATTTTATCATATTAGCTTACAAGCAATGCTGTAAATAATTTGTTCGGATAAAAAAACTGTCGTAGAATGTGTTGCTCTATGCATTCTATAAATGTTTCTCTTATCGATGAAACTTCTTAATTGAGGTAAATATTTTTTTCTGTTGTAAAATTTCTAACAAGTGTACTTTCTGTATGCCCTTTAAAGGCGGTTTACAACCATCTCGCAGGAGGTCTCTTTTTACCTTGGCATCGTACATGCTTATTTTCTCTTCCAGGGCAGGCAGTTTCCCTGAGCTAATTCCGAGAATTAAAGCATCCTTGATGGAGACAACTGTTAGTTTCTTCCCCCAATCTCAAACCTTGAGCCACATTTCTCGTCTTTGTTATTCAGTTTGCTTTTCAACCATGTAAATTACTTAGTGATATAAATCTACAGGCAGATCCTTTTCTTGAGTTGGTCGATGATGTCAGGCTGCAGGCTGTTTATACAGAATCAGAGAAGACAACTTATGGGTCTGAGGACGATGATGTTTCTGCTATTAAGTCTCTTTTAGCAGTAGAATTGGATATGAAGGAGTTGAAAGAGACTGTAATATCATACTTCCTGACTAAATTTTCAAAATTACCAGAGGTAATATGATTTTATTCCCCTTCTGCTTAGATTAAAGATTGGGAATTAGCCGGGGTTAGGTGGGAACACTGTGAAGCTGTACTGCATTTCAGTTTTTCCATTGGCTTAAGTGCCTCAACCAGTGGAAATCATGTGAAAGTTGGCTTCAATGATTATGCTAAAGGCCAATTGCGTATAAGAGGGTTGAATTGCTTTTTGATTTTAGTAGCAGCTAGCTTTCTGCTCTTCCAAGAAATAATGATGGAGTCACTGCCTTACTAAAGAATGAACTAGTTACACGAGCCATGAGTAAGGGAACACATTATTTTATCCCAGATTGAAAAACATATACATGATTTTTACTTGGGCAGACAAGAATACTGTGATATGCTGTTCAGCACTCATTGAATTTAAACAGCTAATTGGTTGCTTTTGTTTCAAGTTTCTACATTTGAATCTGTACCATATATGTATCCCATTGGCACATGAACACACATTTCTTCAGGAAACTATCTATTATATAATCTTTTTAATAAGAAAAAGATAGTTTCAAATATAATATTACGTATACATAATCTGGAATGTTACTGTCAAGTTGTGGTGGAGTTGCTTGCAAATGAATAGAGTAAATAACATGATTTTTTTCTAAATTAACCAGGATGAGTTGTCAAGCATAAAGGAACAACTTATGTTGGGGTTTTCCCCTGATGATGCATATCCAATGGGACCTCCATTGTTTATGGAGACACCAAGGCCGTGTTCTCCACTTGCTCAGATTGAGTTCCCAGATTTTGACGAGGTGAAATTCCTCAAAATCACATCTGCATTTAAGTGGTTCTTCGAAACTTTGCTGTCTTACAAGTTCTGTGATGGTTTGTTTCCAGATTGTTGCTTCAGTGGCTTTGGTGGATGAAGAGACAAGGCCAGAGTCAAGCGGAAGTCAATCAGATCGCAAGTCATCACTGTCTGTCTACAACCCAGACATTTTAAGTGTTAATCAACTCCTAGAATCGGTAAAACTTGAAATGCGCTATGTTGTTGTATTTTAAATCAATTTTGTATGCTTCTGCTGGAGAATGGAAACTATGTTTCTTCTTCTGTTAAAGATACTATGAGGATTATTGTGTGGATAGGTTTTGGAAACTGCACGGCAGGTGGCAAGTTTTCCCATTTCCTCACTTCCTATACCTTATGACCAAATGAAGAACCAGTGTGAGGCACTTGAGACAGGAAAACAACAGAAGATGTCAGTTCTTCACAGTTTCAAGCACCAGCAGGAGACTAGGGCAATAGTTCTTTCAAGGGAACATGAAATGAAAGTTTTCCCTCTACCAATTAAGGTGAGCATGTCTTTTTACCGTGAAAGTTTAATTTTTCTGCGAAAGAAAAATATACAGAAATAATCTTTTTTTCTTGATCTATTTGACATTAATTGGTTATACCGGTCAATTGTTTGTTTGGAGTATTACTGTTCTGATTAAAAAAAAAACAAATAAAAGATGGAAGTCACCGATGACCTAAGGAATGCTCACTTTTCATAATTTAGTGAACAGATTTTCTGCTTACCATTCAAGATTCACAGTCAATGTTAAAACATCCTTTTCTTTTATAATCTTCCACAGGTGTTATTCTTAATCTCTCTGTATGTTGTGAATCTTAGTAACCAGTTTTATTATTAAAAAAGACAAATTCACTCACTAGCTTAAATGGTGTGCTTGGAGAGTCTATGAAGATATACCTAAGGCATAGAGTTCATTTATTCACTCACTAGCTTAATTGTTTGTTGTTAATACTGAAAGGATTATTATTTATTGCTACTTGTTGCCATTGTGTAGACACTGGAGTTTTCAGAAAGTGATCTGAAGTTAGTGAGGCAGGAACCATTTCAAGCGCAATATCAAGTTCGCCTTTGTTTGTATGACTCTCGAGAGCAACACTTTTTGAGACTACCACCGGCGAGCCCCTTTGATAAATTCTTGAGAGCTGCTGGATGCTAATGGTTTTTAGATTGTCATAATAGATGTGTATGTAAGTAACTATATGTAGAGATGAACCCTCCCCTCCTCTCATTTTTTGTTTTTGTTCTTTGGTTGTTGCTTCCCCAAAGATGACAATTTTTTCATTCACTATGATTGTAAGCTGGTTGTTACTTTTGTTGCTTTCTCCCCTTCATGCCCAAAGTGAGTAAATGTGCGGCAAAGTGTATGATATATTATCTTTCATTTCTTCTTTTTGTTTGGGAAGGACAATGTTTCCTCCAGCAAATGTATGATTTTATCAGCATTTTTTCATAATAATTGTCAATATATGCATAATGGTGTCATTCCCAAGTGAAGTGGTGTCAATTCCTTCACCCAATGTTATTTTGTGCATGTCTACTTTTTGTACTAATAAAAGGATTGAGAATTTTTGATCAACTCATTTTTTTTTCTTCCTAGTCAAATTCGTTCTATTTTCTCAGAATTTATAGCGAAATTGTTGTAAAATATAGATTGGTGACTTTAGCATGGAAATTGATTCAGTCTGTGTTTTCTGCGCTGATTTAGTAGAACAGTGTGTTGGTTTTTGAGTCTAGCAAGAGGGGCGTATGCTGGTGTTTAGGTTTTCTGCGAAATTGTTAATCTGTTTTGTTAATTTCCTTTAGAGATAGGAAATGCTTTTAATGCTATCCTTGGAAGGTTCCAATAGAAAGGAGCTATTAGAAATATCAACATTAATGAATAAATGCATACATAAACCCAATCAATTTGTATCTTTCAAATATTTTATTAATAAATGTAAATATTAACTTGTATATCATACTACGGTTACATTTATGGTGGTGACTAAAAAAAGTCAATATCTGATTTTTTGATAACTACATGATATATTGATATTTTGATGAATAGTGAGGATGAAAACGGGTGACATGAATAACCTGTAAAACAAAGAGAAACACAAAATTTCATTTATACCCATTGCCCCAATCCAAAAAACCCTTAAATAAAATACATAAATATGCAAAAAAAAAAAAGTAATTCTAAAAGAAAAAAAACGATGGAAATAGCCGTTAACCACGTAGTGATAGTGATGAAAAAGTATGGAAAAAAAATCCTAATCTAATTGTTTTATACAAATCAGAAGAGTAATATTGTAAACTATAAAAACATGACAAATTATTTGAAGAAAAAGAACTATATACTAAATTCCTTTCAATTCAAAGGGAAAAAAAAACTAAAAAAAATTCAAAAACCAAATCCACCAACATCAACAAAACCAGCGTCGTAGCCAACATCATAAGCACTTGCATCGGATATCATATCCTTAATCAGAAGCTTACCTAACGCTCCTCCAAGCAATCCAGCTCCTAATCCTATTCCAAATTTGTTCTTCGTCGTGCTCTGTCCCTAAACGTCCTTATCGGCAGAGAATATGCGCTCGCATCAGAGTTTAATTTCGAGAGTTAATCAATTCTGGCGCGTAAGGGATTTTTTGACGGTGAGCTTGATTGGGAAATTCCATGTGGGGTTTCTTCTCCTACTGTGACAACTTAGATATAGTGCTTCACGTCAGTGGTTCTATGCTTCACGGCGCGGTGGTTATAGTGGTTTTCCGTCAGCTTTCTAGAACCTCCACCGCAACTTCGTACATCGACGCTTTCTACCATCACACCTCTTATTGCGACTTCCACAGCATATATGTATTATGAACAGAAAATCTTCACTTTACTCTCTTATGAAAAGCCAATTTCAGACTTTCAATCTCTAGATTAAGAAAAAAAAATTTATTAAACTGTCAGGACTATTCTAATTTTTTTTAAAGTACCATGACCTGTTAATGGAGGGGAGGGGAGGGAGAGGAAAAGGAAAATAAAAAAAACTTAAGAGTGTGTTTGGTTCAAATAGAGTGGAGAAATGAAGATGAAAAATAATGTTTTTGTGTTTGGTTGGAGGGGAGGGAAGGAATTTTAAGTGATTTGATGTGTCAATTTTATCATTTCCTCATCTCCCCTCTAAATCGGCTGCGTATACCGTCCACAAGCATGTAGGTGGCGTATCCGAACGGGATAATCTTTTTACCATTAGATATATAGTTTTTTATTAAATGGTGGAGATGAGTAACCTATAAAGTAGGTTGCAAATGATTATGCTTTGTTGTAAAGTTATGGTCCGTTAAACCCACACAAAGAATTGTTCAATAATCCTTGTGTGTAGGTTAAAGACTTATAAGAAACTTATACAAACAATGGTAATGAAGTTCGATGATTTGTTCCTAATTGGAAGGAATCTTATACGGCCAACCCTCAATAACAAAGCATATGCTGAAGAAGGAAATGATAGAACATAACATTGTATATTATTCCCATTAGGCAAGTGATGAGGACACCAACAAGACTAAGGGCAAAACTAAAGACAAGGATCCTTTGGAAAGACTTGGAGAACCTATGACTAGGGCAAGGACTAAAAAGGCACAAGAAGCTCTTCAACAAGTGTTAACCATGCTTCATGAATTTCAGCCCAAGTTACAAGTGAAGAAGCCTAAAATGGTCAATTGCATCAAGGCCCAAGGTGAAGAAGTAGGCGCACAAGCTGCTGCCATTTAGGGGTTTATTTAGCATTTCTATGTTTGTAATAAAGGCCCAAACTTGTGTTAAGTGGCTACCAATTCATCTTGGATTTGCACCACACATGGGCTCTTTAGTAATTAGGTTAATCTAGGTCAAATAAGCTAGAAGAGGAAGAGTTGTGGCTGCCTTGTAGCCTCAAAATTTCGTGCCTCTTAGCCTCATTTTACACATGTTTTATTTGTTTTTAATGAGTCTTCAAAGTCACCTTGAATGTCCATCAATGATGACCGTTTCTTCTTTCTTCAAGTTGTAACCTCAGAAGCAAGTTTCTCCTATATAAGAGCTTGCTTTCTCCATGAATAAACCAAGTTATCTTGAGTGAAAATTCAGATTTTATAATCTATTCTGAGTGTGATTCTCATCCAAGGGAGTGATTCTCTTGTTAGCTCTTGAGTGATTTAAGACTAGGTTACTTGTGTTCTTCACCGTTCTTCCTTAAGCTTCATAATCTTCATCTTCTTCCATGCCAACCTTCAACTAAGTTTCCAGCCACTAAACCACCATTTTTGGTCAGCCCCAAGCTCCAAAATTCAGCCACAACTCGCCATTAATTCCCTTAAACACAATCCCCTTTTTTCCGCCTTTTGCATAATTGCTCATCAACTCTTATCTAACCATTTCTCTCACCTAAATTTGAATAATTCAGACCCTAAACACCTCAGCCACCACGCCCCAAACAGCCCAAAACACCTTCCCATATCCTTCTCCTTTTCATTAACTACTTGCCTCTTAGCCTTTAAACTCTAATTTGCACCAAGACCAAATCCAAGCCACATTCATCCATTCTTAGTCAGCACCCAACCAAGCCTTTAAACACCATTATTCAGCCCATTTCTTCCTCCTATTCATTAAAACTTTTGTCTCCAAAATTAATTCCCTATTGAATTAGTCCTTATATCTAAATTCTGCCCAAAGCCATTAAACCTCAACCCTAAACCCAATCAGCCTACCAAACTTGCCTAACTCTTCCTTCTTCTTTTCTTCATTATTTTTTTTTTATTTTAGATCAACAAGAATAACCCCAAAAAAAAGGTCTTACAAGTTGCCCTTAAAATTAAGGGATACCCTTAACGTATAGGGTTCGTATCAGTTGGTATCAGAGCTCCGGTTCTTTGGGGTTGTGATACTTTCTTCTCTTCTCTTGTCTATACAAAAAAGAAAGAAAAAAAATCAGAATAAAAAAAAACAAAAATACAAAAAGAAAATAGAGAGAGAATGTGTCATTGTATGCTTTGTGGGATTCTTGTTGAAATCATTCTTCTACTTTTCTCTAAACCTTTCTACCCTACCTGAAACTATTCTAGCCTACGCTAAACCTTACCTTTAGTCTACCCTAAACCTTTACCCTTGTCCTAAAACAATTGGTGAAGAATTCTTGGAGTAGTCTTGTCTTGTGTTCTTGAGAGCTCTTGAGAGAATCTTGAGTGATACACTTGTGAGGTTGAGTGATACACTTGTGAGGCTTGAGAGATACACTAGTGAGGTTTCTTTTCTTCTAAATTTCTTTTTTCTCAAAATGTCCGGAGAAGAAGAACAACAATTGGATGGAAGAGAAAAGTTCTTGTTGGATGCTTTCAATGCTCAAATGGCAAGGCTATTGAGAGAAAACAATGAAGCATTGCATGAGAGAATTGAGCATTTGGAGGGACTCATCCACCAAGGAGATGATAGGCGTGATGGTGGTGAAGGTGGTGGTCCTAGGCCTAATCACCTTAAGGGAGTCAAACTCAACATTCCTCCCTTCAAAAGTAGAAGTGATCCGGATGCCTATTTAGAGTGAGAACTCAAAATAGAGCATATATTCTCTTGTCACAACTATGATGATGCCACAAAGGTGAAAATTACAGCCGCGGAATTTTCTGATTATGTCCTCATTTGGTGGAACAAATTGCAAAAAGAAAGAGCTAGAAATGAGGAGCCTTTGGTGGAGTCATGAGAGGAGATGAAGAGGATCATGAGAAGGAGGTATGTGCCCTCTAACTACACTAGGGACTTAAAAATCAAACTCCAAAAATTGTCCCAAGGTAGTAAGAGTATGGAGGAGTATTACAAGGAGATGGAGATTCTTATGATGCAAGCCAAGGTTGAAGAAGATGATGAGGTGACTATGACTCGTTTTCTAAATGGCTTGGAGAATGATATCCGTGAAGTGGTGGAGTTGCAAGAGTATGTCGAGATGGGTGACTTGCTTCACAAAGCCATTCAAGTGGAGCAACAATTGAAGAGAAAAAGGGTGGCCAAGAGAAGTTCATACAACCAAGGAACTCCTTGGAAGGACAAGGAGAAAGTGGCTGCCACGCCTTCTAAGGCAGCCCCCACACTTTCAAAATCCTCTCCAAATTCATCACAAGAGTCCTCAAAAAGAAGCCGGGATGTGAAATGCTTTAGGTGCCAAGGTCTTGGACATTATGCATATGAATGTTCTAACAAAAAAACCATGGTAATTAAAGGTGGAGAAGTGGTAAGTGAGGATGAGAAAGATGATGATGATGATGATGAGGGGAGTGAAGAGTTCCATGAACCGGAAGGAGAATTATTGATGATCCGACGGTTACTCAATAGTCAATTGAAGCCAATGGAGGAGTGCCAAAGAGAGAACATCTTCCACACAAGGTGTTTGATCAATGGTAAGTTGTGTATCTTGATTATTGATGGTGGAAGTTATACTAACGTTGCTAGTGAAAGAATTGTATCTAAATTGAATTTAGTCACAAAGCCACATCCTAAGCCTTATAAACTCCATGACTTAGTGAGGATGGAGAGGTTGTTGTTAAAAAGCAAGTGGAGGTGGAATTGTCTATTGGAAAGTACCATGACAAGGTACTTTGTGATGTTGTTCCAATAGAGGCTTGTCACTTATTGTTGGGGAGGCCATGGCAATTTGATAAGAAAACTAACCATGATGGCTTCTCCAACAAGATCACTTTCATGCACAAACAAAAGAAGGTTATACTCAAACCTTTGAGCCCAAAAGAAGTGTGTGAAGATCAAAAAAAATGAGAGAGAAAATTTTGCAAGAAAAAAGAGAGCAAAAAGATGAGAGCCAAACACTTGAGTGTTCAAAAAGAGAGAAAAAAGGAGTGAAACACTTGAGAGTGAAACACTTGTGGTGAGGGAGAGTTTCTTGACTACAAAAAGTGAGGTCAAAAGTTTGTTTCTCTCAAAACAGCCCCTATATCTTTTGGTTTGCAAAAACTATGTTTTGACCACTAACACTTTTAATAACCATGATTTGCCTCCTAGTGTTTTGTCTCTTTTGCAGGATTTTGAGGATGCATTTCATAAAGATGTGCCAAGTGGTTTACCACCAAAAAGAGGAATTGAGCATCATATTGATCTCATTCCGAGTGCATCTCTACCAAATAGGGCAGCATATAGAAGCAATCCCGAAGAGACCAAAGAAATCCAAAGACAAGTGGATGATCTTATGGGTAAGGGTTGGGTAAGAAATTCTATGAGTCCTTGTGCTGTCCCGGTTATTTTGGTTCCTAAAAAAGATGGTTTTTGGAGGATGTGTTCCGATTGTAGAGCCTTGAACAATATCACCATCAAGTATAGGCACCCAATACCTAGACTTGATGATTTATTGGATGAATTGCATAGTGTTTGTTTCTTCTTGAAAATTGACTTAAAAAATGGTTATAATCAAATTAGAATCAAAGAGGGTGATGAATGGAAAACCGCTTTTAAAACAAAATTTGGTTTGTATGAATGGTTGGTTATGCCTTTTGGCTTAACTAATGCACCAAGTACTTTCATGAGGCTTATGAACCATGTTCTTAGGAACTTTATTGGGAAATTTGTGGTTGTGTACTTTGATGACATTCTTATCTATAGCACTATTCTTGATTTTCACCTTGAGCATTTAAAACTTGTTTTGAGCGTGCTTAGAAAAGAACAATTGTATGCAAATCTTGAAAAATGTGTTTTTTGTACCGACCATGTGATTTTCCTTGGTTTTGTTGTGAGCTCCAAAGGAGTTCAAGTGGATGAAGCAAAGGTTAAAGCCATTCAAGAATGGCCTACACCTAAAAATGTCACGGATGTGAGAAGTTTTCATGGCTTGGCTAGTTTTTATCGTCGTTTTGTTAAAGATTTTAGCACTTTGGCTGCCCCATTGAATGAAGTTTTAAAGAAAAATGTTGGTTTTAAGTGGGGAGAAAAACAAGTGGAGGCCTTTAATGTTTTAAAAGAAAAATTGACAAATGCTCCTATTTTAGCCTTGCCAAATTTTGCTAAGTCTTTTGAGTTGGAATGTGATGCTTCAAATGTGGGCATAGGTGCTGTCCTACTTCAAGAAAGCCACCAAATTGCTTATTTTAGTGAGAAATTAAGTGGCCCCACACTTAATTATTCTACCTATGATAAGGAATTGTATGCCATTGTGAGAGCCTTGAAAACTTGACAACATTATCTCTTTCCTAAAGAGTTTGTGATCCATAGTGATCATGAGTCCCTAAAGTATCTAAAGGGACAAGGCAAGTTTAATAAAAGGCATGCCAAGTGGGTTCAATTTCTTGAACAATTTCCCTATGTCATTAAGCACAAAAAGGGAAAAAGCAATGTTGTGGCCGATGCCTTATCTAGAAGGCATACTTTGCTCTCTATGTTAGAGACAAAGATGATTGGTTTTGAATGTTTGAAAGAAATGTATGAAAATGATGAAACTTTTGGAGAAATCTTTCAAACTTGTGAAAAATTTTCAAATAAGGATTTTTACAAACATGAGGGCTATCTTTTTAAAGAAAACAAATTATGTGTGCCCAAATGTTCTACAAGGTTGTTGCTTGTAAGTGAAGCCCATGAGGGTGGCTTGATGGGTCACTTTGGTGTTCAAAAGACTTTGGAAATTTTAAATGAACACTTTTATTGGCCTAACATGAAAAGGGATGTGCAAAATTTTTGTGAGCATTGTATTGTATGCAAAAGGGCCAAGTCAAAGGTAATGCCTCATGGACTTTATACTCCTTTACCAATTCCGGAAAATCCTTGGATTGATTTATCTATGGACTTTGTTTTGGGGCTGCCTAGAACAAGTCAAGGTAAGGATTCCATTTTTGTTGTGGTTGATAGATTTTCTAAAATGGCTCATTTCATTCCTTGTAGGAAAAGTAATGATGCAAAGCATGTGGCGGATCTTTTCTTCAAAGAGGTGGTGAGACTCCATGGAATGCCTAGAAGTATTGTAAGTGATAGGGACTCTAAGTTCCTAAGTCACTTTTGGAGGACTCTATGGGGAAGTTGGGTACTAAGTTTCTATTCTCCACTACTTGTCATCCACAAACGGATGGGCAAACAGAGGTTGTGAATAGGACCTTGGGAACTTTGCTAAGGACGGTCTTAAAGAAGAATCTTAAAAATTGGGAAGTGTCCTTACCCCATATTGAATTTGCTTATAATAGAGCTTTACATAGTACCACTAATTGCTCTCCTTTTGAGGTAGTTTATGGATTTAACCCACTAACTCCTCTTAATTTGTTGCCTTTGCCTCATCTTGTAGATTTGAAGCACAAGGATGGACAAGCTAAGGCGGACTATGTCAAAAAGATTCATGAGAAGGTCAAAGAGCAAATTGCAAAAAGGAATGAAAGCTATGCCAAACAAGCCAACAAAGGGCGCAAAAGAGTGGTTTTCCAACCCGGAGATTGGGTGTGGGTTCATATGAGGAAGGAAAGATTTCCAGAGCAAAGAAAGTCTAAGCTTCAACCTAGGGGAGATGGACCATTTCAAGTGTTGGAAAAGATCAATGACAATGCCTATGAGATTGATTTTCCCGGTGAGTATAATGTTAGTGCAACTTTCAATGTTAGTGACTTAACTCTCTTTGATGTAGGTGAAGAGTCCAATTTGAGGACAAATTCTTTTCAAGAGGGAGGGAGTGATGAGGACACCAACAAGACTAAGGGCAAAACTAAAGGCAAGGACCCTTTGGAAGGGCTTGGAGAACCTATGACTAGGGCAATAACTAAAAAGGCACAAGAAGCTCTTCAACAAGTGTTAACCATGCTTCATGAATTTCAGCCCAAGTTACAAGTGAAGAAGCCTAAAATGTCAATTGCATCAAGGCCCAAGGTGAAGAAGGAGGCGCACAAGCTGCTGCCATTTAGGGGTTTATTTAGCATTTCTATGTTTGTAATAAAGGCCCAAACTTGTGTTAAGTGGCTGCCAATTCATCTTGGATTTGCACCACCCATGGGCTCTTTAGTAATTAGGTTAATCTAGGTCAAATAAGCTAGAAGAGGAAGAGTTGTGGCTGCCTTGTAGCCTCAAAATTTCGTGCCTCTTAGCCTCATTTTACACATGTTTTATTTGTTTTTAATAAGTCTTCAAAGTCACCTTGAATGTCCATCAATGATGACCGTTTCTTCTTTCTTCAAGTTGTAACCTTAGAAGCAAGTTTCTCCTATATAAGAGCTTGCTTTCTCCATGAATAAACCAAGTTATCTTTAGTGAAAATTCAGATTTTATAATCTATTCTAAGTGTGATTCTCATTCAAGGGAGTGATTCTCTTGTTAGCTCTTGAGTTACTTGTGTTCTTCACCGTTCTTCCTTAAGCTTCATAATCTTCATCTTCTTCCGTGCCTACCTTCAACTAAGTTTCCAGCCACTAAACCACCATTTTTGGTCAGCCCCAAACTCCAAAATTCAGCCACAACTCGCCATTAATTCCCTTAAACACAATCCCCATTTTTCCGCCTTTTGCATAATTACTCATCAACTCTTACCTAACCATTTCTCTCACCTAAATTTGAATAATTCAGACCCTAAACACCTCAGCCACCACGCCCCAAACAGCCCAAAACACCTTCCCATATCCTTCTGCTTTTCATTAACTACTTGTCTCTTAGCCCTTAAACTCTAATTTGCACCAAGACCAAATCCAAGCCACATTCATCCATTCTTAGTCAGCACCCAACCAAGCTTTTAAACACCATTATTCAGCCCATTTCTTCCTCCTATTCATTAAAACTTTTGTCTCCAAAATTAATTCCCTATTGAATTAGTCCTTATAACTAAATTCTGCCCAAAGCCATTAAGCCTCAACCCTAAACCCAATCAGCCTACCAAACTTGCCTAACTCTTCATTTTTCTTTTCTTCATTATTTTTTTTTATTTTAGATCAACAAGAATAACCCCAATAAAAAGGTCTTACAAGTTGCCCTTAAAATTAAGGGATACCCTTAACGTATAGGGTTCGTATCAACAAGGGAATCAAAACTTGGTATATCTCATTGGATGATAAATCTGCAATTTCGCTGCTAATTCAATGAAGCTATTATATCCGGCGAGTTGAACGACGGTTATGATAGGTGTTGGGCGCCGCCGACGTGGCGGTTAGGGTTATCGCAACAGGTCAAATTTGAGTGATCGTTTCTGGGTTGGGTTATTGAGCGTCGATATTACAGTAATTATCCAAGTTTTGCTCCATATGTACAACTCAATAAATTGAGATTCCAGTTAATCACAATTTTGGAAAAACCCCATTTTCCCCCAAAATCTAAGCGAAGCCCTTGATTTTAAACTGAAAATGATTAAGAGCAAAGACAGTATAATCAAAAGCAATTTTTCAACAATTAACTGTTTTTTACCAACAAGGTGAACAAAACCACTTACCATGGTATCCTTCCTCCTCGTCGGCCATTCAGATTATGACAGAAGCAGACCTGTGTTTGGGGCAACAATGGCAAACACTGTCTCAAAAATAAAATCGGTTTAAACCTCGTTCCTCAAAGATAAAAACGTTAATGTGGTTTGGTATGTCAATAAATGGGTCACAATGAATGGGGTAATGTTTTGTGGCTCTGTTAATGGTGGCAACAAGTAATGCATTTGAAATGCAATAATGTCGTCATTCGTTCAGGGGACATATTTGAAAATTAACCTCATTAATGACCTTAGAATAAAACAACTAACATGTCTCATTAGTGGCCTTCAAATAATGCTATAAAAATATACATTTATTAAATAAATCGGATATCACAGGTCAGTCTAGTTAGGTACGCGTACACCACCATGAAATTGGGTATGCTAAACCAGACCCTCTAAATCTCACTTTTAGAGGAATTCTAATATGAACTAGAATCTCTCTCCTTCCCTCCCCTCTCCTCTTCTAATTTTTGAACCAAACACACCAATCATCTATCATCTATCATCATCTATAATATCTTCTATCATCTATCATCTATAATAAGAAAAAAACCCTTTCTTAGACTCCAAGGTACATCCTTACCATGTGTCATTCCCACATTCTTTCACTTTTCCTCCAGTTTTTTCATTTATTATTTATTTTATTGTTGTCCTATCTTACCTTTCTTTTGTTGTGTATTATTTTTTTTATTGTTGTGTATTATGTCTATTATATTATAATGGAAAGAGAATCCTTCTCTCACTTCATCCTATCATTTTAAAATTTGAAAAAAAATCTCTCTCTCTATTCTGAGGCTCTCTTCCCTTCTCCCTTATTCATTTTTCTCTTTTTTTATTTTCACCTTCTTCTTTGTTTTACCACCGCTAAAAAAAAATAATTTATTCTTTATTTTTCTTTAATAAGTTTTTTAATTTATCTTTATTCTCTTCTTCCCTTTCACGCTATCATTCTTCTTTTTTCTCTTTCATCTTCTTTCTTTCGTTCTTTCTTTGCTGACTTGCTAATATTTATTTGCTACCTGTTAATGTCTTCTTTAAACATCAATAATGTTTTGGTGATTTTAATTGCATTAGGTTGTGTTTTTTTAGTAAACTGTTGTAGGTATTTTTTTTTTAATTTTATACTTTTTTTTATAATTTTATATCTTTCTTGGTAATCTCATATTTTTTTTTACCCTCTTTAAATAGTAATCTCATATTTTTTTTACCGTCTTTAAATATATATATATATATATATATATATATTCAAATTTTCATTTATCGTATCAATACCAAGACTTTTTTTGCAATTTTTAAAATAGGTATTATCGAATATTATAATTTGAAACTTTCATTTGAAAATTACAGTTTTATACTAAAATATTCACAATATTTTTTTTTACAGCTTTTAAAATAGATATTGTCAAATATTATCTATGCGCAATGACAAGAGTGAAGGTTTTAAATGCAACATTTTTTGAATAAATTATATTATTTATTTTAATCATTATGTATATTTTGAAAAATTTAAAAATATTTTTAACAATTTTAATTGTACATTTATTATAAGACATTAACAAAAAATCTCAAATGCACTATCCAAACACGAATGAAGTACTACTTTATTAATAAATAATAATCACTTCTATTCTTTTCCCTCCAAAAACCTTTAACCAAACGCTGTGTAAAAAGTAAATTTAAAGTGACCACCCTGTATTCTACCGTCATCATACTACATGTCAAACTACATATAAAAGGTTACTTATGTTAAATAGAAAAAAAAAAACAAAAGGAATTAGGGTTGTTCAATGTTCCTTCTCTCACTCGCTGAATCTTCTTCCTTAGACATCACCTCTGCCCTCCCTCCCCTCACTCTCCCTTGCTGCGACGCTGCTGTGCTATCCTGCTCGCCACCACCTACTGCCCTTGCTGTCCTTCTCGCTGCCAGCCCGCCACGGCGCTCATCACCGCAATTTGAATCTATGGGCTCCTCATTGTCTGTCGTGAAGTACTTTAACTTTTCATGCTTATAATGCCAATATGCTTTAATGCAAAAGAAAATATTTAAAAACAATTCTCCCTCGGTTATTTGTTGTGCAGTTAACCTTGTGCTTGCTCTGAAATATATGGTCTCCTTGGCTTCAGGTGTTTTTCTATGCTTGTGTTACATTTTCTGTGCTTCTGTGTCTTGTGAAAATTTTAAGCACTGTAGACTCGGATGATTTCTGCAGGTGTAGCTGGCTGAGATATGATGGGCATTTAATTTTCTAATCACAAAAAGCTAACATTATTGCATGTATCCAAAACGGTCTGGCCAAGATGGCCCTGTTCCTGGGCCGGTGCGCACCAGCGACAGGATCAAGACACGGCCAAACGTTTATGGCCGATCATTCTTGTATTATAACACAAATCTTAGGCGCAACAGGAAAAGCAAGATCAAGACTAGGACAGCAGCTTCACAGATTGCTAAGATGTTGCGTCCAGGGAATCGGAAATCACAAGATTCAAATGCTAATGTAAGTATCTGCATTTCCTAGAAACATTATTGTAATGAGGTTGGATGGCCATTTAATTGTGTAGATTACATGGATTCTGTATAAATCACCAGACTGTCAGGCATGACATGGAAGTCATGAAATATTGTTTGATCTCAAACTCAATATATGGATATATGACTATCTTTGGATTTATGAATAGCATGTGCTGTTTTATTTTATTCTTTAATGCAAAGAAATTCATAGGGGGCACATGTGTGAAGAGTGGATAGCATGAGTTTTAGCCCGGTAAATCACCCTATTCCGTTTTGTTGATTGACAGCCTTCCTGTTTGAAATGTTTTGGCCACTATCTTTCAAGTAACTTAAACCCACATTTAACTCCAATGCCATTACTTCAATATTGGCAATAATACTGAATAGGATAACCTCAGATGATCTGCTACAGTTTTTTAGGCCTCGTAAGGTGGCTTTTCTTGATGTTTATGTTATGTATTTTCAGAAGTTTTAGACCTCAGATTTCTATTCTTACTTCATCAAGTTGTATCATAGCATGGTTTTATCATGAATTGTATTGTGTATCGAAAGACCTATTTTTTGAATCGTGAATCAAGTCACTTTATGTATCATAAGATACAAGATCAATATAAAATACTATAATTTAGAAGTATAAAGCACAATGAATAACCAATAAATTGAAACATAAACTAAAATAAATACATAAATCAAAATCATATGAAGTTATAATCCATAACAGTAAAAAATTGCCAAAGATGCTCCAAAATCATTTTTCCACATCCAAAAATCTTGTTTTGCTGTATCTTTTGAATTGTTGATGAATCGAGATTCATGGGGTTAAAGCTATGTATAGTAAGATTCAAGTGAGATTCAGGACAAGAAATACACAACCTGAGATAAATTTCTTATGTATTGTGCACCCTGGCCGCTACAGTGATGCTTTCATGTCGCGTTTTGATGTTTCAGGCATATTGTGGCTGAAATCGTGGCCTCTTGCGCTCTCTCGCAGCCACTACTGTGTTTTTTGGGTGTCTGCGGCCGCTGCTGTGTGTTAGTGAATTTAGGGTTTTGTCTTTTTGCCCAAAAGGACCAAATTGGGCTGCTGCTGTGTGTTAGTGAATTTAGGGTTTTGTTTTTTTTCCCCAAAAAGACGAAACTGGCCCTCATTAAGAGTAGTTTAGACATTTCACCTTTTTCTTTCTTTTAAAAAAGAGCACGCGCTATTTTTTTAACCTAATTTCTTCTCTCTGTTAAAAGTGTTGTTGCTCACTTGCTCTGTTTCCCTCCCTTCCCAAACTCCGCCTCCTCGAAACTGCGCTTCTGCCTCATCTCTTCTTCTCTCAAAGTCTTGCCCTCTGCCTCCTCTCTTCCCTCAAATTTCATAATAGCGCTCATCCTGCTATAGTTGCTACGCTACGCTCCACTATCCAGGACTGACTACTGTGAGTTTTATTACAGATTTGGACAATTTTACCTCGACCATTTCCATCATTGTACTTGGTTGTTTGTGTGTGTGTTTAAAAGATCTATATCTAAACATGCAAATATTTGTTTCTTTAGCCAGAAGAGTGAATTTTAATAATTAGTTGCTATATATTATAGTTTTACAAAAGGTTTAGCAATGTGCTTTGGATAATTGTCTGTGTATCAAGCATATAACCAAATTGTGAAATTTTGGATATTGTCTGATTTGCTTGAAGATCATTTACCTCTGCTTTATGGAATTTGATTGGTTGTAGTAGATTGTGTCCTTCTTTTTTGTTTTTTCCTCCGTTGACAATTTTTACGGCGCTACTAATTGCTTTTGATAAATTTTTATTATTTATTGAAGAGAATGAACTTAGTAGGTTGTGATGGATTCAATTATTTCCCTGATCTTGCACTTTGTGGGTATTTCTTTTGCTTTTTGTTTTTGGTCAGAATCATTTTTTGTTGAAGTTGAGCAGATGGTAATAGTAATTCCTTCACTTTGTGAGTATTTCTTTTACTTTTTGGTCAGAATCATTTTTTGTTGAAGTTGCGCAGATGGTAATAGTAATTCCTTCAGTTTTATTGTATGGGGTGTTTTAAATCCATGGGTTGTTGTGTTGTTTGTGCTTCTTTTCAGTCTGGCTCTGCCAACCTTCGGCGTTCTACTCGGAAGAGAAGGCTTAATGTAAATCTTGAAGGTTTCACCGACAGTTCTGGAGATGATGAAGACTTAATGGTGAGGTTTTATGCTCTATTAAATATAAGATATAAGCTTGAATTCTTTACAGTTTGGGCTAAGTTATGTGGCCATGTTTCAGAGACCGACATATCGACCTTTGAGACCCCGGATTAACAATAGTGTCAGCAGGGACGATTTGATATCTATGAAGCGAAAAAGAGCTGTAGAGACTAAACCAATGCCTCGACGTGAAGGTCTACGACCTCGTCATTCAAAGGCTGTTGCAAGAGAGCGATTAATTTCAGAATCAGATGATGAGCAAGAGCTTTCAGAGGAGAAGGCTGAACAGGATGAAACAGAAAATGGCAATGATGTCGAGGAAAATGATGCAGATGATGCTCAAAATGATATTGAGGGGGATGCCGAGGGTGAAGATGAAGGTGAGGATGAAGGTGATGAAGATGGTGATGATGAAGAGGGTGAAGAAGAGCAGGATGGAAGAAGACGCTATGATCTTCGAAATCGTTCAGATGTCCGTAGGTTTTCTATGGAGGAAGGGAAGGCCCGGCCAAGATCTCCTAGAAGAGTATTACATCAAGGTATGGGAACTAAGGTCTGCAGGGACGTAAGAAAGGGTGGATCACGAGTTCATAAGCGTCACCGCTTATCCAGGCCTGAAGATTCTGATGACTCCCTACTTGTGGATGAGCTGGACCAAGGCCCTTCTATTCCATGGGGGCGAGGTGGCAGCAGATCTGGCCCTCCTTGGCTTTTTGGGGGCTTAGACACGCATGGAACAACAGCTTGGGGATTAAATCTTGCTGCTTCAGGTTGGGGTCATCAGAGTGATTCTTTGGCTACTCTAACTACAGGGATTCAAACTGCTGGACCAAGCTCTAAGGGAGGGGCTGATATTCAACCCTTACAGGTTGATGATAGTGTTAGTTTTGATGATATAGGCGGGCTCTCCGAATATATTGATGCACTAAAGGAAATGGTTTTCTTTCCTTTATTGTATCCAGATTTTTTTGCAAGTTACCACATAACTCCACCTAGGGGGGTGTTGTTATGTGGACCCCCTGGTACAGGGAAAACATTAATTGCAAGAGCTTTGGCTTGTGCTGCTTCAAAAGCTGGGCAGAAAGTCAGTTTTTACATGCGCAAAGGAGCAGATGTACTAAGTAAGTGGGTTGGTGAGGCTGAAAGGCAATTGAAACTTCTCTTTGAGGAAGCACAAAAGAATCAACCTTCTATTATCTTTTTTGATGAAATAGATGGGCTTGCACCTGTGAGGTCTAGCAAGCAAGAACAAATTCACAATTCAATTGTGTCCACTCTGCTTGCTTTGATGGATGGTCTTGATTCTCGTGGACAAGTTGTTTTAATTGGAGCTACCAACAGGATTGATGCTATTGATGGAGCCTTGCGACGCCCTGGTAGATTTGATCGTGAATTTAACTTTCCCTTGCCTGGTTGTGAGGCACGTGCTGAGATATTAGACATTCATACTCGCAAGTGGAAGCATCCTCCTCCAATGGAACTTAAAAAAGAACTTGCAGCTAGTTGTGTAGGTTACTGTGGTGCTGACCTAAAGGCTCTTTGTACTGAAGCTGCCATTCGTGCATTCCGGGAAAAATATCCACAGGTTTATACAAGTGACGACAAATTTCTTATAGATGTTGATTCTGTCAAGGTTCAAAAGTATCATTTTATTGAAGCAATGTCTACAATTACTCCTGCTGCCCATAGGGGCGCTATCGTGCATTCTAGGCCATTGTCTCTTGTAGTTCACCCATGTCTTCAGAGACATCTTGAGAAAGCGATGAGTATTATATCTGATATTTTCCCTCCAGTTTCTGTTGCATCAGAATTGACCAAACTTTCCATGCTTTCCTATGGGTCTGCAATTCCACTTGTGTATCGCCCTAGGCTTCTACTTTGTGGTGGTGAAGGTACAGGACTGGTAATTATCTTGAAACCACCTATAATATGACTGAAAGTTTTTCATTACAACAACTGAAGACTGAATTTACTTACTGCTCTAGTTTAACAGGATCATATTGGGCCTGCGGTGTTACATGAACTGGAAAAATTTCCCGTGCATTCATTAGGACTTCCATCTCTCCTGTCAGATCCTAGTGCAAAGACACCAGAGGAGGCATTGGTACATATATTTGGTGAAGCTAGAAGAACAACGCCATCAATCCTCTATTTACCGCAGTTTGATGTTTGGTGGGAGACTGTGAGTATATATCTTAGTTATCTGTAAATATGTATGCTAAATGAACTGAACTTCATGCCCAAAATTGATATTTCATTTAGACAGATTTCTAATATTTTATTGCTGCTTTGATGCGGCCTGAGTTGATTGATTTAATTATCTTGCAGGCTCATGAACAGCTCAGAGCTGTTCTCCTGACCTTGCTAGAAGAGTTACCATCTGACTTGCCTATTTTACTACTCGGGACATCATCAGTTGCACTTGCTGAAGTTGAGGAAGTGCCTTCTTCAGTTTTCCCCCATCGCTCAGTGTATGTTAGATCTAGTTCTAGTTTACAGAACATTGATTTGAATTCCAAATAAAAGGATGTTTGTTTTTCTTTACACCAGCACTCTGGCTGTTTGCAATTATTTTGTTCTATATGGGTAGTTTTGTATGGTGTGAATTAGTAAATGGATTTCAACAAGAAGACATGCCATTTTTTACAGATAAGAAACTACTTATGTTTGCTCAT
Organism: Cyamopsis tetragonoloba; assembly: GCA_037177725.1. Lineage (NCBI taxonomy): Eukaryota > Viridiplantae > Streptophyta > Magnoliopsida > Fabales > Fabaceae > Cyamopsis > Cyamopsis tetragonoloba. The sequence continues at coordinate 46,888,705 of CM074122.1, read as the reverse complement.
GCAGGGCAAGTGTTTTCCAAAAAATTTCTGTCAAAGTTCCTCTTTGTAATTTTTCTTAAAATATTTTTCGAAGAATAGACCAAAAGTATTCATCATTTTTCATTTCACGCATTACTACTATTAGTCAATGTATCTCAGATATGATTGAACGAGAGTAAAAAATCTCAGCATTGAAAAAGCTAATATTTCCTATCAGTATTCAGTGCTGTTTGTCTTTACTGAAGTTTTATAGTTGGTTATTCCCACATGTAGTTGAATTGAATAGCTGTAGGTTCAAAGGCTAAGGCTGAAAGTTTCCAAGAACTTCTCAGGATCTATGAAATATTCTGTTTCTGGTTATATGTTCACCCCCATTTCCTTTTTGAACAGCTATGAAGTGAATATGCCATCTACCAAAGATAGGACTTTATTTTTCGATCGATTAATAGAAGCTGGTATGTCAGTATTATTGGAGGGAATCAACAAGAAATCCCAGGATAAAGGATGCCATTCTGAACTTCCCAAGGCACCGAAATTGGCTAGCGGTCCAAAGGTATCTGAGCTAAAAGCAAAAGTGGAAGCCGAGCAACATGCACTTCGTAGATTGCGAATGTGCCTTAGAGATGTTTGCAACCGGTATGCAACCTTAGACACCTTTTTATCAAATGCATGCTGCCTGTCTCTCTGAATATGTTCTTTGTGTTCCTATTGCAGGATACTGTATGACAAACGATTTAATGCTTTCCATTATCCAGTAGCAGACGAAGATGCACCTGATTATCGCACAATTATACAGAACCCAATGGACATGGCTACCATCCTGCGGAATGTTGATAGTGGTCACTATATTACATGCGCTGCATTCTTGCAGGACATTGATCTTATTGTTTCCAATGCTAAGGCATGCTCCCTGGGCCTTAAGATTTTCTTCTTTCGTTTTTTTTTCCCTTTTTTGGTTGGGTTGGGCACAATCCTCTCTCTCTCTCTATATATATATATATATGATTTGGCAAAAAATTGAAATTTGGAATCATTCTGTAACCAAATCCAATTAGTGCTGAACTGAATTGGTTCTCATACTATTGTCCCAAGTTTGATCCTTCTTTCTGCAACTCAGGCTTACAATGGAGAGGACTACAATGGTGCGAGAATTGTCAGCAGAGCTTGTGAGCTCCGTGATGCGGTGCATGGACTTTCTTTTGTCTTAAGTTTTACTTTTTAGTTTTTAATGTTGACTATTATCTAGAAAATTCTTGTCATCTTGCTCATTTTTTATTTTTTCAGGTGCATGGGATGCTCTCACAGATGGATCCAGCTCTGGCTGCATACTGTGACAAGATTGCTAGCCAAGGTGGCCCTGTTCATTTGTCTGATGAGTTAGGGGATTCTACATTCCCTACTACTCCTGTTGTGCAGCTTGGTATTACTACTAGAACCAGTGCTCGCCTTCGCAATGTCCAACCAGAGGTTAATATGGATCAGGGTTATGAAGCATTGAAGCGTACTAAGAAGATAGCTGATGTCAGTAATGCAGGTATGTACTATGAATGCCTTTGCAGATGTAAAACAGCTATAGTGCAAATGGTTATTTTTGCTTTGCTATTCTGTTTCTGAAACATCGGCAATCACTCCTGCTGGACTCAAATGATTGATATTACTCGTTAATTCTTTTTCTACATCAAATATAAGCAAAAAGGAAAAAAAAAAGCTTTGGTAGTCCAAAATATAAGCAAATTCCAACTACATTTATGTTATATAATGCTACCATTACTGAAGTATCCTTTATTTAATGAAATAATATCATAAAGGATAATTAGTAAATAGTAGTAATCTTTATCTTCTACATAAAACCAAGAAAATTTAATGCACTTAACTTTCTTAATATTTCTTAATATGGCTGAGTATTTTTTTATTTTTTATTTTTGGCTTGCATTTGAATCTGGAGTAGTATTAAACTAAGGAAAGCAATAGCAGGACATGGAACACTATGTATTTAACCTGAAGTCCTAAACTGTAATTGTTCAATTTGGACAAGCATGAGTGAGGCTTGATAGTCACCAGTGCTACGTTAGGGATTAACTTCACTTCAAACCCAACTTACGCACACCAATTGTGTGAGACGAAAAAACTTATACTATAACAAATCCAAGTTTTGTGTCCTGCAAACTGTGAACCAAACCAATATATGTTGTTGCTTGCCATGCACTTTTTTATATGCTTGGTTAATTATCCGTTCACTTTTTTCTTTTTACCTGTAAATTTTCTGTTCAAGTACTTATTTTAAAGTTTATTCTAATTCTAATTTGGGTTTTATAGCAGAAGACAAGTCACAAGAAGATTCTTTACCATCGAAGTCTTCCCAGGAGACAAATGACACAAATTCTGAAATGCCAGAGCCTGTGACAATTGATGGAAATTTGAATGCTGCTTGTACAAATAGCTATGCTGATGGCAATAGTCCCAATGATGTTACAATGCTAGATGCTGAGTTTTCAAGTCAAGTGGAGTCTGTCAAACAGCGCTGTGTTGAACGCACTGAAAATTACAGCATTCCGCAACTTGAAAGGCTTTACACAAGAATCATGAAGGGCGTGTTTGAAACCAAACATAAAGCAGAGGACAATGATCTTAAGACTTCAATTTTGAAGTTTTTGTTTAAATTTTTAGAGGATGATGCTAATTTCTGACTACTGGGCTTTCCCTTTTCCCCCCAGTGATTTATAAAAAGGAAAGATTTTTACTGTAAAGTCGGGATTTTTTTAATTTCAATGTTATTTGATTATGAGTTCCTTTTTCTCCCCCATTCCATGAGAATCAGAATGTTCTAATCCGATGTATAGTGTAGTCGCCATTTATTTATTCTGTCTATTCCAAAAGATTGTAATTACAGAATATTAGGATTAGATATCTGTGCTCATATGCAGAAGCCTCATGGTAGCTTAAGTAAGCTTATTTTTAATGTCTGAGAACTTCTTTTATTGCTGTCATACACTAGAACCGCTTACTATAAAAAAAATTTCATGCTCACTTGCACCACATTTTATCTGTTGCATGATTGTTGCTGCTAAAATAAGCTATATTGCTGCATATTTCGTGTTGTAAATAATCTTGAATGTAGTATAGTATACACTCCTTTTCTTCATCAATATACCTGTGAAACAATTTTGATATTGATCATAGTAATTTTTATCTATAACGTTTTTTTGATCCCTCTTGCACCAAATGAGGAAAAAAAAACAAAATATATCATTTATTAATCTTTAATTTTGTAGGGTTGAGTTCTTCTATCCTTAACATATACCAAAGAGCAAATAGATCGTTGAGTTTGTTAAATGTCATGTACATTTGTCCCTTGTCCCTCTAACGTTAGTTTAGCGTTATCGTGATTAATGAAAATTTAACATGACACGTTAAATAGCACATAAGACCCTTAAATGTCGGTGTTTTGTTGTTTACCGGGAGTTAATTAAAAAAGTAAAAGAAAAAAACATAAATGAAAGAAAAAAATGAAACGAACCGAAAAAGGGAACAAAAAAAATTAAAGAACAGAAAAATATATGATTCTATTATGCTCTAATCCTAATTGTGGGTCATTCTAGTATTCTAATTACAAGCATGATTAGTCAAGGAATCAAGGCAAAGAACTCTATCAAGCATTACAAGTTTAAACAACTACTTAATCTCATTTATAATCTTCTAAAAGTTGCATCTTCTTGACTTCTTTTTTGTTTTACTTTATCAAGCTTGGTTGCATGTCTACAATCTTGAAGTCACTATTTGTCTCATCAAAATCTCATTTAAAAGTCGCTTAAGGTCAACACCCAATTCTTCAAATGAATCATACAAAAAATTTACGTAAATCGAATTAGAAACTTCAAAGTGAATAAAACATTAGTTTCAGAAGCTTTAAATAATTTACGTAATTTAAAAAATTCCTATTCATTTTTATTTTGAAAAATAATCTATATTTTAAGTGTATAGTATACAATCTCTAAAAAAATTGCTGTAATTTTAAAAATATAAAAAATTAAGTAAATTGAGCCAGAAACTTCAAAGTGTATAAGAAATTGTTTTCAAAAGGATTAAAATAATTTAGGTAATTTAAAAAATACTTCTTTATTTTTATTTCAAAAAATACTATATTCTTTCAGTGTATACTACACGTTCCCAAAAAGTTATTTCAATTTGAATAATATAAAAAAAATATGTAAACTGAGCTAGAAACTTCAAAGTGAATAATACATCATTTTCAAAAAACTTTCAAAAATTTAGGTAATTGAAAACACCCTATTCATTTTTATTTTGAAAAACACCTAATTCTTCAAGTATATTGTGTAGATCTCTTAAAAATAGTTACAATTTTAAAAATATTTAAAATTTGCTAAATTTAGATAGAAACTTAAAAGTGAATAAGACATTGTTTTCAAAAAGCTTCAAATAATTTAGGTAATTTAAAAAATGTGTTTTCATTTTTATTTCATAAAATACCCTATTCTTCAAGTGTATAAGTATAATACATGATATCTAAAAAACCTGTTGCAATTTTAAAAATATAAAAAATTATGTAAATTGAGCTTGAAACTTCAAAGTGAATAATACATTATTTTTAGAAAGCTTCAAATAATTTAGGTAATTTAGAAGCACTCTATTCATTTGTATTCCCAAAAACACTCTATTCTTCAAGTATATATAGTACATGATCTTCAAAAAAACTGTTGCAATTTTTAAAATATTTAAAACTTTGTAACTTGTGCTAGAAACATCAAAGTGAATAAGACATTATTTTCATAAATATTTAATTAATTTAGATAATTCAAAAATATCATATTCATTTTTTATTCGAAAACACCCTAATCTTTAGGTGACAGTACACAATTTCTAAAAAAACTATTTCAATTTTAAAAATATAAAATTTTTGTAAATTCAGTTGTAAACTTAAAAGTGAAAAATATATTGTTTTTAGAAATCTTCAAATAATTTAGATAATTCAAAAATACCTTATTCATTTTGTTTTTTAAAAACCCCATGTTCTTTAAATGTATTGTACACAATCTCTAAAAAAGATGTTACAATTTTGAAAATATAAAAGTTTATACAAATTGAGCTAGAAACTTCAAAGTGAATAAGACATTATTTTCAAAAAGCTTCAAATAATTTAGGTAATTTAAAATTTTCATTTTTATTTTTATTTCGAGAAGTACCATATTTTTTTTATCGCCAAACACACACCCCTACACTAAACTACTCATATATCTACCCCACCAAGGATCAATCCCCTTTTCTTGAGTTACAAGAACTCCTCCTAATGCCACTTGAGCTACAAACTCTCGGCAAAAGCACCATATTTTTAAAGTGTATAGTATATTATCTTTAAAAAAATTGGTGTAATTTAAAAAATATAAAAAATTATATAAATTGAGTTATAAAATTCAAAGTGAATAATATAGTGTTTTCATAAACTTTCAAATAATTTATGTAATTTAAAAAAGAAAAACTATTCATTTTAATTTCAAAAAACACTCTATTCTTCCAATGTATAGTACACGAACTATAAAAAAACTATTGCAAATTTAGAATTATAAAAACTTATATAAATTCAGTTAAAAACTTCAAAGTGAATAATACATTATTTTCAGAAAGCTTCAAATAACTTAGCTAATTTAAAAGTCGCTTTTAATTTTTATTTCCTAAAACACCATATAAGTGTATAGTACACGATTTGTTGCAAGTTTGAAAAAATAAAAAATTGTGTAAATTGAGCTTGAAACTTCAAAGTGAATAGTACAGTATTTTTAGATTGTTTCAAAAAATTTAGGTAAATTAAAAACACCATATTCATTTTTATTTCTAAAAACATCCTATTCTCCATTGTATTACATGATATCTACATAAAGTTGTTGCATTGTTAAAAATACAAAACATTATGTAAATTGAGATAAAAAAATAATACATTATATTCAAAAAGCTTCAAATAATTTAGATAATTTGACCACACATATTCATTTTTATTTCAAAAAAAACCTATTATTCATGGGTATAGTACACTATATTTAAAAAAACTGTTGCAATTTTAAAAGTATATATAAATTGATCTAGAAACTTAAAAGTAAATAAAATATTGTGTTCAGAAATCTTCAATTAATTTATAAAATTTAAAAACCCTATTTATTTTTATTTTAAAAAACACTAAGTATTTATAGTACACGATATCTAAAAAACTGTTCGAATTTTAAAAATAAAAAAAAATTGTAAATTGAGTTAGAAAATTAAAAGTGAATAATAAATTATTTTCAGAGAGCTTCAAATAATTTAGGTAATTTAAAAACATCATTTTTATTTTTATTTCGAAAACACACATTTCTTAAAGTGTATATAATACACGATCAATAAAAAATTATTGTATTTTATAAATATAAAAAATTATTTAAAATGACCTACAATCTTTGAAGTGAATATTACACCGTTGTCAAAAAAACTTCAAATTATTTAGGTAGATTAAAAAACACAAGTTCTTTTTTATTTCGAAAAATACTATATTTTTCAATTGTATATAGTCTAAAATCTCTAAAGAAACTGTTATAATTTTAAAAATATAACAAATTATGTTAATTGAGATAAAAACTTTAAAGTGAATAACACATTATTTTTGTATGTTAATCGAAGGATGCATGTTGGTTCTAGTGCTTGTACGTGTGATGAAATTGTGGATGCATGGTGGTTCTTTGCCTTGAAAGTTTTTTTGGTTGTTTGAATTTAAACATGGGTGTTGGAGTAAGTATGCTTGAGTGTGGTAATTGATAAGTATATTTGTTTGATTGTTTATTGCCAAATGCATAGTGGATTTGGGTGAATTGAAATTCTGAATGTTGTTTCTATTGTGGAAAAATCTAGGTGTTGGTGAATTAGTTAGGAATAAACCAAGGAATAGAGACAAAATAAAAAGTAATAAAGAATCATGGCATGCATCATTACATTGTCATGCATCATTTGTGTATGTTATGTGTGGTGTGTTTGAATAGGATGTATGTTTATAATGGGAATTTTTGAGTTAGATTGAATATTGTGAAATGTTTTTATAGATCAGTAGTTACTCAGTTATATGTCTGAGCATTGCAGGTTCTAGAAGATCCGAGAAGCAAGCGTCATAGATGAGGCGAGCTTCAGAGTCTCCTTAGTATAACCATATATAGAATCTTGGTAAATTCTCATATATATTGAAGCTAAGTCTTATGTTCAAATATTAATTTGTTCAAATGTATAGGAATTCATTTAAGTTTAAAAAGGTTGTAACTATTATTATTTATTGTAAAGTAATATTTAGCTTCCGCTCGTGTTAATAAAAAATGGACTAAAAAAAATTAGGTGTTACAAAACTGATGCAATTTTAAAAATATAAAAGTTATACATATTCAGGTTGAAAATTAAAAGTGAATAATACATTGTTTTAAGAAAGCTTCAAATAATTTAGGTAATTATAAACACCTTATACATTTTTATTTTGAATGATACCATATTTTTCAAGTGTGTGATCTCTAAACAAATGTTAAAATTTAAAAAATATAAAAATTATGTAAATTGACCTAGAATCTTTAAAGTGAATAATAAATTATTTTTAAAAAGATTCAAATAATTTAGGTAATTTAAAATTTTTTTATTTTAATTTTAGAAAACACTTTTTTTTCAACTAAATAGTATATGATCTCTAAAAAAGTTGTGTCAATTTTTAAAATATTACAAATTAAGTATATTAGGTACAAACTTTAAAAAGAATATTACATTATTTTCGGAAAGCTTTAAATAGTTTAGGTAAGTTAAAAATATCCTATTCATTTTTATTTCGAAAAACATCATATTCTTCAACTGTATAGTACATGATCTCTAAAAAACCTTTGCAATTATAAAAATATAAAAGTAGTGTAAATTGAGTTAGAAAACTCAAGGTGAATAATTCATTATTTTTAGAAAGCTTCAAATATTTAGGTAATTTAAAAATGGTCTTTTCATTTTTATTTCGAACAACACTAAATTTTTCAAGTAAATAATACATTATTTTTAGAAAGCATCAAATAATTTTGATAATTTAAATAAACCCTATATTTTTAGAGTGTATAGTACACGATCTCTTAAAAAATGATTCAATTTTAAAAATAAAAAAATATTTGTAAATTGAGTTAGAATCTTTATAGTGAATAAGACATTGCTTTTAGAAATATTCAACTAATTTAAGTAATTTAAGAATCTCATTTTCACTTTTATTTCGAAAAACATCATATTCTTCAATGTATAATACACAATCTCTAAAAAACCTCTTACAGTTTTAAAAATATAAAAGATTATGTAAATTTAGATAGAAACTTCAAGTTGAATAATACATTATTTTTAGAAAGCTTCAAATAATTCATGTAATTTTAAAAGCCCCTATTCATTTTTATTTCAAAAAACATTATATTAGTGCATAATACACTATCTATAAAAAAACTGTTTTATATTTAAAAATATAAAAAAAAAACTAGAAAAATTGACCTAGAATCTTCAAAGTAAAAATTTCATTGTTTTCAGAAAGAATAAAATAATTTAGTTAATTTAAAAATTGCATTTTCATTTTTATATTGAAATAGAAACTTAAAAGTGAATAATACAATGATTTAAAAAAGATTCAAATAATTTAGGTAAACTAAAAGCACTCGATTCATTTTTATTTTGAAAAATACCTTATTACTCTTTCCCACTATCACCCCCAAAAAACCAAACTCACGTAAAGTTGCCAGTGTACGCTTAACCTCTGGATTTGAAATCACTGCTTATATACCTGGTATTGGCCATAATTTACAAGAACATTCTATAGTCTTAGTAAGAGGGGGAAAGGTTAAGGATTTACCTGGTGTGAGATATCACATTGTTCGAGGAACCCTAGATGCTGTCGGAGTAAAGGATCGTCAACAAGGGCGTTCTAGTGCGTTGTAGATTCTTATCCAAGACTTGTATCATTTGATAATGCCATGTGAATCGCTAGAAACATGTGAAGTGTATGGCTAACCCAATAACGAAAGTTTCGTAAGGGAACTGGAGCAGGCTACCATGAGACAAAAGATCTTCTTTCTAAAGAAATTCGATTCGGAACTATGATATGTCCAAGGTCCAATATGGAAAGAATTTCAGAGGTTTTCCTTGACTTTGTCCGTGTCAACAAACAATTCGAAATGCCTCGACTTTTTTAGAATAGGTCCGAGTCAAATAGCAATGATTCGAAGCACTTTACGCTATTTTGGAAACCCAAGGACTCAATGGTATGGATATGTAAAATACAGAATTTTCAATCTTTAAAATTTTTTTTACAATTTTAAAAATATAAAAAATACGTAAATTGAGCTAGAAACTTCAAAGTGAATAATACAAAGTTTATTGTACATGACATCCAAATAAACTGTTGCATTTTAAAAAATATAAAAATAATATAAATTGAGCTAGAAAATTTAAATAGAATAACAAAATATTTTCAATAAGTTTCAAATAATTAAAGTAATTCAAAAACACCTTTTTTTTTATTTCGAAAAACACCCTATTCTCAAGTGTATATAATATAGTACACGGTTTCTAAAATAACTATTACAATTTTAAAAATATAAAAAATTATGTAAATTTAACTAGAATCTTCAAAATGAATAATACATTATTTTAATAAAGATTCAAACAATTTAGGTAATTTAAAATTTTTTATTTTTATTTTTATTTTAACAAACACTCTATCTTTTAAGTATATCGTACGTGATCTAGAAAAATTGTTTCAATTTGAAAAATATAACAAATTAGGTAAATTGAGATCAAACCTTTAAAGTAAATAATATATTATTTTTCAGAAAGCTTTAAATAATTTAAGAAAATAAAAAAAAAACCTATTTATTTTTATTTCAGAAACATCATATTATTCAACTGTATAGTACACGATCTCTAAAAAAAATCGTTCCAATTTTAAAAAGAAAAAAATTATGTAAATTAAGCTAGAATCTTCAAAGTAAATAATACAATATTTTAAAAAACTTTAAATAATTTAGGTAATTTGAAAATTCTATTTTATTTTATTTAAAAAAAAACACTATTCGATTTGTACATGATATCTAAAAAAAATTGTTATATCTTTTTTAAAAAATAAAAAAAACTATATAAGTTGAGCTAGAAACTTCAAAGTCAATAATACATTGCTTTCATGAAGCGTTAAATAATTTAAATAATTTAAAAATATCCTATTCATTTTTATTTCGAAAAACACCATATTCTTATCTCTAAAAAACTATTCCAATTTTAAAAATAAACAAAATTATGTAAAGTGAGTTATAAACTTAAAAGTGAATAATACATTGTGGTCAGAAACCATCAAATAATTTAGGTAAATTAAAAATACCTCTCTATTTTATTTCGAAAACACACAATTCTTTAAATGTATATAATACACGATCTCCAAAAAACTATTCACATTTTAAAAATATAAAAAAAATTAAAATTGAGTTAAAAACTTGAAATAAATAATATATTATTTTCAAAAGTCTTCAAATAATTTAGGTAAATTAAAAACACCTTATTAATTTTTTTCAAAAAAATTTATATTCTTCAAGTATATATAGTACATAATCTCGAAAAAAAAACTGTTGTACTTTTAAAAATATAAAAAATTATGTAAATTGACCTGCAATCTTCAAAGTAAATAATACATTGTCGTCAGAAACTTCAAATAATTTAGGTAATTTAAAAATGTATTTTCATTTTTATGTCGGAAAACACTATTTTTCAAGTTTACAGTACAAGATCTCTAAAAAATTGTTCCAATTTTTAAAATATAAAAGATTACGTAAATTAAGATAGAAACTTTAAATTGAATAATGATACATAGTTTTTGGAAATCTTTATATAATTTAAGTAATTTAAAAACGCCCTATATATTTTTATTTCGAAAAACACCTTATTATTCAACTATATAGTACACGATCTTTAAAAAAATCATTGAAATTTTAAAAATATAAAATTTATAAAAACTGAGTTAGAAACTTCAAAGTGAAAAATACCACGTTTTCAAAAAACTTCAAATAATTTAGGTACTTTAAAAAATATGATTTCATTTTTATTTTGAAACACGTCATACTATTCTACACGATCTCTAAAATTTTTTTGCAAATTTGAAAATATAAAAAAAATATGTAAATTGATCTTGAAATATCAAAGTGAATAATTCATTATTTTCAAAAAACTTTAAATAAATTGGGTAATTTAACATCACCCTATTCATTTTTATTTTTAAAAACATCTTACTTTTTCAAGCTTATAGTACAAGATCTTTAAAAAAATTGTTGTTATTTTAAAAATATAAAAATATTTATAAATTGAGTTAGAATCTTCAAAATGAATAAGGCATTGCTTTGAGAAAGTTTCAACTAATTTAGCAAGTTTAAAAATCGCGTTTTCACTTTTATTTCGAAAAACGCCATATAATACAAGTTTGTACATTATCTCTAAAAAAAACTGTTGCAATATTAAAAATATTAAAAATTATGTAAATTGAGCTGGAAACTTTAGAGTGAATAATACATTGTTTTCAAAAAACTTCAAATAATTTAGGTTCTTTAAAAGCTCCGGATTATTATTAAAACACCATATTTTTCAAGGGTATATATTATATAATACACAATCTCTAAAAAAAACTTTTGTATTTTTTAAAATATAAAAATATTTGTAAATTAAGTTAGAATCTTCAAAGTAAATAACACATTTTTTTTAAAATTTTCAAATAATTTAGATAACTTAAAAACACCCTATTATTTTCATTTCGAAAATCACCTTATTCTTCAACGGTATAGTACACACAATCTCTAAAAAAACTATATCAATTTAAAAATATAAAAAGTTATGTAAGTTGAGTTAGAAACTTTAAAATGAATAATATATTGGTTTTAAAAATCACGTTTCATTTTAATTTCAAAAAAACACTTTATTCTTCAAGTGTATAGAGCTCGATTTGTAAAATAACTCTTACATACAATTTTAAAAATATACAAAATTTTTGTAAATTGAGCTAGAATCTTCGAAGGGACATTGTTTTCAAACAATTTCTAATAACTTAGTTATATTTAAAATTGTGTTTTCATTTTTATTTAAACAATTTCTTACATGATTTCTAAAAATATTTTTGCATTTTTAAAAATATTAAAAAATATATAAATTGAGCTAGAAACTTCAAAGTAAATAATATATTGTTTTCACAAAGCTTAAAATAATTTAGATATTTTAAAAGAACCTTATTCATTTTTATTTCGAAAAATGCCCTATTCTTCAATAGTATAGTATAGTGCATGATCTCTAAAAAACTTTTCCAATTCTTAAAAATATAAAAAAAAATTGTAAATTGAGTTATAAAGTTCAAAGTACATAATACATTGTTTTCATAAAGCTGCAAATAATTTAGGTAATTTAAAAACAACCTATTCGGTTTTATTTTGAAAAACCCCATATTCTTCAAATTTATTGTACACAATATCTAAAAAAATTGTTGCAATTTTAAATTGAGATAGAAACTTCAAAGTGCATTAGACATTATTTTCAAAATTCTATAAGTAATTTAGCTAATTTAAAAATCGCATTTTAATTTTTATTTCGAAAAACAACACATTCTTCTAAGGGACACGATCTCTAAAAAAACTGTAATGATTTTAAAAATATAAAAAAATTTATGTAATTTTGAGTTAAGAACTTCAAAGTGAATAATACGTTTTTTCACAAAGCTTCAAATAATTTAGGTGATTTAAAAATGTACTATTCATATTTATTTTAAAAAACACCCTATTCTTCAAGTGAATAGTACATGATCCAAAAAAAAAAAAAAACTGTTCTAATTTTAATTAAATTGAACTAAAAGCTTCAAAGTGAATAATACATTATTTTAAAGAAAAACTTCAAATAATGTAACTAATTTAAAAACCATGTTATCACTTTTATTTCAAAAAACACTCATTTCTTCAAGTGAATAGTACATGATCTCTTAAAAAATTGTTGCAATTTTAAAAATAAAAAATTATGTAATTTAGGCTAGAAACTCCAAAGTGTACAAAAAATTAATTTTAGAAAGCTTCAAATAATTTAGGTAATTTAAAAACACCCTATGTAAATTGAGCTATAAAAATCGAGTTAGAAATTTCATAGTGAATAATACATTGTTTTCAAAAGGCTTCAAATAACTTAAGTAATTTGAAAATACACTATTCATTTTCATTTCGAAAAATACCCTATTCTTCAACTGTGTAGTACATTATCTCTAAAAAATCTGACGCAATTTAAAAATATAAAAATTTATGTAAATTGAGTTAGAAACTTTAAAGTAAATAGTACATTGATTTAAAAAAAAAACTTCAAATAATTTAGATAATTTAAAAATTGTGTTTTCATTTTAATTTTGAAAAACACTATATTCTTCATGTGTATAAAAATTGTTGCAATTTTAATCGCGTTTTTTTTTCGAGAAACATCCAATTCTTCAAGTGATAGTACATGATTTCTAAAGAAACTGTTGCATTTTTAAAAATATAAAATATTATGTAAATTGAGATAAAAACTTCAGGGTAAATAATATATTGTTTTCAGAAAGCTTCAAATCATTTAGGTAATTTTAAAACACCCTATTCATTTTTATTTCGAAAAACACCATACTCTTCTAAGTGTTTATAGTACACGATGTGTAAAAGTCCGTGATAATTTTAAAAACATAAAAAATTATATAAATTGACCTAGATTCTTCAAAGTGAATAATACATTATTCTCAAAAAAATTCAAATAATCTATGTAATTCAAAAAATGATTTTTCATTTTTATTTCAAAAAACACATTATTCTTCAAGTGTATAGTATACTGAAAAAACTGTTTCAATTTGAAAATTATAAAAAATTATATAAATTGAGATATAAACTTTAAAATAAATAATACATTGTTTTTACAATGTTTCAAATAATTTAGGTAATTTAAAAATATATGTAAATTGAGCTAAAAACTTCAAAATGAATAATACATTATTTTAAAAAATCAAATAATTTATGTATTTTAAAAAACGTGTTTTCATTTTATTTAAAAAATACCCTATTTTTTAAGTGTATAATACATGATCTCTTACAAAAATTATAATTTAAAAAAAAATTATTTTAATTGAACTAGAAACATCAAAGTGAATAATATATTATTTTAAAAAAATCAAATAATTTAAAAAACACGTTTTCATTGTTATCTCAAAAAATACTCTATTCTTCATCTTATAAATTTCATTATTCTCCACTCAACTCTTTTAATTATAATATGATATGATGTTTAGTTGTGCTTAGAGTATTTAGACCTAAGGTTGTTATGTTAAGGGTGTTTGGGCCTAGTTGGGCCTTATTGGCCCTAAATTGTTAGGTTTAGGGTATTTGGGCCGTATTGGGCATGAAGAAATTGTGTTTAGTGCCTTTGGGTCTTGTTGGACCTAAGATAATTATATTTAGTCATGTAAACTAACAACTACTAAAATGAGATTCTAGCAAAGAAATTAAATCATACTTCTGCCGCCATGTTTGCCTTTAGGAAGACCTCCAACAGAATCACCATCCATTTTTTAAAAACCTCACCTGTTGAAGATAGCAACATGGACACTAAAACATAATTTGTTTTTCCATATTCACTAAAAAACCAACAAGTTAAGAGCATCCATTTAAAATTTGCAGCCTAGAGTGGATACAAGTGGGACCGAAAACCATTAATAATGTTAGGTTGGGTGGGTATAAGGGATACCAAGAATCATTTATGTGGATGGAACACAGACCACACAAGACCATTTAGCAAATTTTTAAAACATCGATAAGTGGATCACATTTTTTTTTGGGCACACGACTGATATATTCCAATCAAATTAACTTGCACATCATACATCAATACAAGTCTACAAGGAGTGATTTATGTTAAAAACCACTCCCCTATTTGCATCGTTATTTACAATTTGAAAAACTTTTATGGACATTTTCATCAGGTTTAGAGTCTGAATCGAAGGCAGATTACAACTCAATTCTGATTCCATAAATAAACTACATAGTTTCAAAATCACTTAAAACTCCCTACTTTTCCATACCCAACATCATGATACTATAGACAACAAAACCACACATAACCCAATTACACTATTTTAAGCCCTTAATTTCACTCTCTAGTATTTCAAAATGAAGAGCAATCTGGAAGAATTAGGAAAAAAAAAAAGAAACAAGAACCCTAACTTACAAAATTCAAGAAATTCGGAAAAATCAACCTATAACCCTTATTTATGAAGTGGGTCAATGTCATGTCAAATATAAAACAACCACGTTTTGGATTTAATGTGATATTTAACATTGGATTTTCGTTAACAAAGTTAGCACTGAACTAACATAAGACCTATTTACATCGCATCTCAGGAAGTAAGGCATGTATTTGCACAGCCTAGAATGTAACGAACTGATTTGCACAAACCCTACCAAGGGTCTAATGTGCCACTTCACTCAAAAGAACAGAAAAAAAAAAACAGAAAAGAAACTAAGTGCTTACCCTACAACAAGGATGGTAGCTAAATAAGTTTTTCTAGGAACAATTAGATGTAATGAATTGAAATTAATCCCATCTAATTTACTCATGCACTCATGTTGTATGAACCTTTGCATGGCGGCTAGTAATTAACTCATGTACCAGATACAAAACCATATGAACACTGCAGTTTCTTTCTATTTTGGTAAGCAATGCAGTTCATCTTTTGGTAATTACTGCAGTTTCTTTGTGGTTATTCTACAGAAGAAAACCATGAACTGCAAGTGAAGTATGCAATTTCTAAAGTTGTAAGCTTTCAAAAATCAAAATCACTGGACTTCATTTGCCATATTTCTCTACTTTGTCAACATCTGAGCAGTAACTGATTCTCTTGCTTCATGAGGATTGAAAGACGAGTTGCTCCTCATGAACACTTGACACCTTCAACAGTTACATTAGCTTGGAATTCACTTTCAAAAGTAACAAACGTCAAATTGGATTCTGCATATCAAAGTATCATAAGGTAGTCATAAACTGCAACGACAAAATCTATTGTATGTATCCCTTTAAATACTAATACAATTAAAAGGTTGGACCAATTGTTTTCATGATACACCATCTAGTTGTTGCAAGATAACAGAGTTCTAAGAAGACTTCCTTTCAATGAAAAATAGAAGGGATAGTTGGTATTTTCGGCGAATTAGTAACTCATGTTTCAAATCGCTGTATTCTAGTTTCAATATTATATCATACTCATGTCTTCGTTAGGGATTTGACTCCTCTAAAGTGAGTGAATGTGTAAAGTAAAAAAGTAACGGGTGTATCCTCCATTCATTAAAAATGAGTAAAAGTTGTGAAATATTATAATTCAAATAAAAAATGAATACACTCTTACTTTCTCACTTCACACACACACTCACTTTAGAGGAACTAAATCCCTGGGCCAAAAACTATGCTTCCGAGAAATTAGCAACAACCATTTTATGCTGCTCTATGTATAGAGCACTAAATTATCAAGCATCATATATGTCGCGAAACATATTCTCCTTCTATACTTAAATACCTAAAATTAGTTGGTAATTTTAATATAGCACAATTACAAATAGGGGAGTCTATGGTTTGGGTTAGTTCGGTTTTGAGATAATTTGATACCCGAGCCAATAGAAATAGTTTGAGTTGGTTTGGTTCGGATTTGTGCAAAAAAAATTTAAAATCTCAACGAATCCAATTCGAAACACAACGAGTTGGTCCGTGTTGGATCCTCGGATTGTCTGATTAAAAAAATTGACTACATCATAGTACGTCCAACAATATATTAATATTATAGTAACTAAATATTTAAAATACTAAGTCTAATTAAAATAAAGTCTAAATCCAAACACTACAAGTTCAAAACATAATACTGATTCCACCACACAATACAAATTCCAAACTCAAGTTTAACAATACAAATTTTGAAACACAATAACCACTACTAATAATCTTAATTTTTATCTCCCCCTTCTTCATCATCCTACAATAAGATAATAACCATATAAGTTAGTAGCTAAATAATAAAAAATTTAAACTAATGCTATACGACTCTAAAGTCTACTTACGTCTTACTACTAATTAGGACATTAGGTTAGTATTTTTTTAAAAAAAATAAAATGTTTCGAGTCATCGAAACTACCATTAGGTCACGGGGTTCAAATTCCTAAATCCAATCCCCAAACCAAACATCTTCGGATTTGTTCGGTATGGTTTGGATTTTATCCAACAGTGATTGGTTTGGACAATTTTACGGATTGGTTTGTCAGGTTAGTCGGGTTACCCGATCTGGTGACGCCCCTAATTACAAAGACCAATTATAGACCTATTTGGTATACATATGACAAATGACAAATGACAAATAACCCAAGAACACATTTTCAGGTTTAATGTAGTCATAAAAATTCAAATGTAAAAGCTAGTAAGTAGAACTTGTCTTGCCTGGCTTGGAGTTTGGGTGGTGAAGACAGCCTCTGACAATTTTTTTCTCTTAAGAGGTAAGCTTTGTTGTTCAGATGTCGTTTGTTGATTCTGTTTCCACATATCATTACAGCCTTCTATAATGGCTTCTATCTTCAATTCAAGATTATCTTCCTCACCTCCTTTTGTCAGGAAGACAAATAAAATCAATGGTTGTTCATATTTCACTTGCAGAAAGACTAAAAAGGAAAGGAACAAGTCACAGTTGGCAAAATTCAACTATTTCGCAGACTTTCTAGTTGCAAGTAATAATCATCTGGAAGATAGCATGTAACTGATACAATACAGTCATGCACTGGTGATATATAATTTTTACGAAGCAAATCGAAAGTCGTCATAGCAGAACCAGTTTATGGATAGATTAAGTAGCAGATATAATCATAAGTCAAATAACACGATAAAGGATTTCAAATTCAGGGACAAAACCATGTTTTGATAAATTGCTTCTTGAGCCTAATGTGCTTGTTGAATTCATAATATTTCATAATATCCTGAAAAAGTATGTATTCCTTATATTTATAATGAAATTATGTGATAGTTGACTCCATGAGATCCTGACACAATACTGAAGGTTTTTTTTTAAGTTATATGTGCTAAACAAATTGATGAAATCCTAACACAGTAACACCAGTCATAAACCTAAAAAATATCTCAACATCACAGGGAGTCCCTAGGACACAGAAAAATAGGCAATGTAAAATTTATTGAACCAGATATGTTACTGATGCACAAAATCATATACTCCCTCAGTTCCTTTTTATCTGTCTAGAGAGAAAATTTTTTCTTGTTCCTATTCTTCTTATTCCTATTTATCTGTCCACTTATATTTTCAATGTAATATTAATTGTATGTTTATCAATTCTAACCCTATGTTTAATTGAATGTTAATCCATGCTTCACTATCCAACCAATCAAACAATGAGAAATAAAAGGTATTATAGAGAGTTTAAAATTTATTTTGAGAAAAACTATAAAAATTATTACACTCTCTAATATATGTGATTTTCTCTCTCTGGACAGTTAAATAAGAACGGAGTGAGTAATTAGTTGTAACTATGAATTAGGGCAAACAAGCCAAAAACCACAAACCCAAAGAAACACTATAAAGTGGGGGAAAAAAAAAATACTGATAGAATGCGCCAAAGCAAAACAAAAGAATAAAACATTGGAAAGGAACACATACCAGTTCGTATTATCTCAATGTTTTTATCACACTTGGCAATTTCATTCTCTATCTTTCGCTGCTTAAGAACCTGAAAAAAGTAAATTAGTAAGGTAAATGCAAATTTATAGCTAATAACAGTACAAAATTTGGCACACAACACATCACCGGGAGCATGCGCATCTTGTGCCATCACTACTATGTCCTACTAATTATTTTAAAATGTTAAAAAATGCAATAGGTAAGCCAAAAAATAGTATGAATAAGCAACTTGTTTCTCTGACAATGTGAATTCAATCAAGTTACTGACACATGTTCTCGGATAAAACTATAGGTTCCAATGCGGCAAAGAATGGATGTAAAGTAAAAAAAGTATTGTCATCAGGAAAAAGCAATGAAAATTTTTTACCAACTCATTCCTCTTATGTATCAGAGCAATTAGAGTAGTTAGGGCAGTTTGTGAGAATTCCACTTTTGAATCTAAAAGAATTCGGAACTTCTTCACATTTGAGTTAGAAGTATTGTCATCCATAGTGTATTTTTCAGATAAACCTTCAGAGATGAGCATCCTTGTCAAATCATCCTTTATGGCCTGCAAAATCAATGACATTCAGCTAGATTAGAGGCAATAAACAAAGGCTCAAGAATCATGATAGCAGTAAGGTGCAGCTAAATTAGAGACATAATTATGATAACTTTGATGAGAGATGCTAAACATTGGAATCCAGCTCATTTAGAACACTATTTTTCTGAAAAGCAACATAGTTATATTAATATATTTATTTTATCATTAGTATAACAGTTCTAGAAATATTTCACAAATTTTTTAAATGAACATCTTTCAAATTTACAAAAGTCAAATTAATTGCTTTTGAGAATAGAATATGAAAATTATTGCCAACATTTTGATTTACATTTTGATAAGAAAAACTGCTTTCAGTTGGATTCAAGCCAACAAATTTAATTGAATTACAGAAGATCAAGATGAAGTATAATTTCTAGGGGATAGCAATGCATAAAAGGCTTTTTTGGTAGATATTCGGAGGAATAATTTGAAAACCTAAGCACAGGATTTCTTTCTTTAACAATTTGAAATTGAATAGTATATCTAGATCATATGCTGATATTTACATTTATGAAATCCTCTATCAGGACCTTAACAAAGATTTTCACTGCAGACCGGAGCTTCTCTGCTCTCATGGACAGACAACATGTTCAACTTACAAACTCTTCATTTCAGTCACCAAATATTCACAAAATGCAACTCTTACTTCCATTTGTGCAGGAGTACATAAACTAGCGTAACAAAGTGACCTAGAAGCTTCCATCAGAAATATCAAGAGACAAGAAGGGACCCAAAGGACCCAGATCAACCAAAAATGGAAAAAACCACAAAAAAAGACAAATCCACTTTTCGCAGATTTTCATTGAATAAAAGATATTTTTACTCATCTTGTTATTTTTAAATCTGATTAGAGGCCAATAAATAGGCTTTGATTGTAAGCTATTGGCATAGTAAAAAACCAAGTTTAATAGTTTTCCCAAGCTTAGTATCAGAGCAAGCTTCCTACGCCCTTAGGTTAGTGTGAGAGTTTTCCAGCCGCTGAAATCATCTCGGCTACCCCCGAAAATCCCTCTTTCGGTCCTTTTCTCTACAAACCAACCCTGTAGAAGTGTACAGAGGTCCTAAAACCCAGGATTACATGGTTGAAGACGATCCATGTCAGCCCAAGGTTGAAGACGATCCACGTCAGCAGCACGTATCGTTATCACACCAATCAAAACGAGCCGTGTGTCATGTTTGACTTTCAACAGCAAATCCTGTTGCGCAAGGTGTCACCCTTCTCAAAATTTAAAAATTGCAGTTTAGCCCCTGCACTTTCTAAAATTAAATTTTTTACCCCAAACCCATAAAATAACCAAAATATCCTCACATTTGAAAATTCCCATTTTACCCCTATTTTTCAAAATTTCCGTTTTATCTTCACTAGGGATGGCACCTGTGCAGGTGGGGGCAGGGAGTACTCCCCCGGTCCCGTCCCCACACCCCCACCTACTCCTCGTCCCTGTCCCTGCCGTGGGGGAGTTTTTTCCCATCACTGCTCCCCTCAGGTCCCGAATTTACAAAAATTATAATTTCATCTTATTTTAATATTGAAAAAGTAATTTTATAGCATTAAAACTCAAATCATGCAACATTAAGAAAAATATACTCACTAATTTCAAGTCTACATTAGCATTAAAATAAACAAATACAAGTAATATACAAGTAATAATATTAATTAAACAACACAATCACAATATAAGTCTAAGATGAAGATAATATAACATAGGTTCAACAGAGGATTTGAAACCAATTAATAGCAATGAAACCAATTAATCGTTAATACTAATTACTGTGGCAGTCAAGGTTAGCAAAAACAAGAGGACTTTCAAAAGAATCAAATACGCTTTCAGAATCAGATACACTTTCAGAATCTAAGCAACTAAAGCAAGCATGTTTAAATTGCAGAAATTATCAATGTTAAAATTGTAAAAACTAAGCAAGCATGTCAAGATCAGATACACTTTGAGTTGCAGAAAATATACTAAATCAGTATAGAATCTTCATTCAGGACATGGATCTCCTCCAAAAGAAAACGTTTTAATAGGGAAAAATCCAACAGAATCCAAGAAATTAAATTATATATAGAGAGAGAGGGAAAGACAGAGAGAGACATGGTGGAGTCTCACATCTTCACCAGTGGCGCGACGACCTACGGTGGAGTTGGAAGAGTTGGAAGAACGGAAGCAAGGCCCAAAGAACAACAACGAATGGAAGTAAGATGCAGAGAACCACAATGAACAGAAGCAAGGTGCAACCGCAGAGAATGGAAGCAAGGCGTAGCCGCAGTCTGCAGAGAAGAGAACTTGGAAGAGTGAATGAGTGAGACGGCGCTATAAGTCTCAACTCTAAACTCTCTATTCATTTAGGGTTTCACAAAAGTCCTTAAATTTATATATATATAATATAATATATAGTAATATTAAATAATATTTAATAACAGTATTTTAGTAATTTTCAAGGGTCTTGGGAATTCGGGGACCTAGCGAGACAGAGAGTGTGATCCACGTCCAGTCCCCGTACTTGTCGCGGCTGGAATTTTGTTCCCGTCCACAGAAAAATTCCCCGAGAATGGGGGCGGTCCTCGTGGAGATCCCCGCGTCTAGGGAGAAATTGCTATCCCTAATCTCCACTTCTCAAAATTCCAATTTTAACCCTACTTCCCTAAATTACTATTTACTCCTATTTTCCAAATTTTCCATTTTATCCCTAGCCACCTAAAATTACCAATTTAACCCTACATTCCTCCAAATTACCATTAAACCCCAGACCCCTAAACTTACCATTTTATCCGTATACTCCTCATTATGCCTCCCAAAAAACAATCAAAAGTGACCATTCAAGATAACAAATTGGAAGAAATGAAGAGGCAAATTTGACAACTGCAAGAGACGATTGCAACTCAACATGAAATACTCCATCAAGGAGAAGAAAACGATGGTTCTTCTGGTAGCGACTCGTCCTCCTCAAGCAGTCGTTATTCTAGAAGAAGATCATTTCAAAGAAATGATATTAAAGCGGATATTCCATAATTCGAAGGAAGATTAGATCTTGAGGAAATCATAGATGGGCTTCAAACTGAGAAATGCGTGTTCGACTTAAAACACTATACAAAAGAGAAAAAGGTTAAGATAGTGGCCATAAAACTGCGCAAACATGCCTCTAGTTGGTTGGAGAACTTGAACCAAAAGCACATATGAGAGGAAAAAGATAAGATCCGAACTTGGGAGAGAATGCGAAAGAAACTCACATGTAAATTTTTGCCTTATCATAATGAGCAAGATAACTACATACAACTTCACAATCTCCAGCAACAATCAATGACGGTTGAGGAGTACACCTAAGAATCCAAACTATAACTGATGAAGTGCGACTTCTGTGAAAATGGACGATTGAATTATGAAGTTTCTCATCTTGTCCAACTCACACCACGTGTACTGTCCTAGAAAAGGTATGCAATGTAATCATTGATAGTGATGGTTGCAAAAATTCCATGTCTAGTTACATGGTTGAAAATCGAAGCTTCCAACACAAAGTCAACCACACCCTTACAAGCTACTATGCCCTAATGATGAAAGTGAAGTTATAGTTAACCAGCGTTGTCTAGAAGCTTTTTTCGGCGGGTAATAAGTATCATGATGAGGTCTAGTGAGATGTAATTCCTATGGACGCTTGACATCTCCTATTAGGACGTCTGTTGCAATACAACCATAAGATTACCTATGGTGGATTTGAGAACACTTATTCCTTCACTAAGGACGAAGTGAAAATTAATCTGACTCTATTGCCACCGGATAAACTCAACCAGCGGCAGGCCCAAAGATCAATGATGATAGCCTTGAGGACTTTTTACCATACTCGAAAAAAAAAAGGGTTCAACTCGAGGATGAATCTTCTCAACCAGGGGAGAATGACCTAGAAGCTTCAATCAGAAATATCAAAAGACAAGGAAGGACCCAGGTCAACCAAAAATGAAAAAGGGAAATCACAAAAAGATAAATCCACTTTCGGCAGATTTTTATTGATTAAAAGATATTTTTACTGTTCTTTTTATTTCTAATTAGAGGCCTATAAATAGGCTTTGATTGTAAGCTATTGGCATCAAAGAGTTGAGTAAGAAATCAAGTTTAATAGAGAGTTTTGTCTATATTTTCCTTTCCCCTTAGCTTCCTGAGCCACAAAATTAAGTAAATATATAGTTGATTGACAATTAAATGGTCGTGGACAAAAAAAAGATGATTCTATAAGTAAATTTGACAGTTATCCTGACACGTTTGCTCGCTTATCTGTGTAACCATATTCCCAATATGCCAAAATATGGCAGCTACCATATGTTATATAGTCAAATCCAATTTGGGAGTATTGTTGCATCTAAGATTATCTTATGCATTCTCATTGGATTACATTGTAGGATATCTAAAATAGCACAAAGCTAACGTATTGAAAAAAGGCATTTTCTCAGCAGCACAAAAATCTACCTAGAAAAGACAAAGGGTCAAAAAAAGAAAAAAACAAAAACAAAAACAAAAACAAAACCCAAAAACACATCCGGACACAAAAATAGTAAAAAAGTACTTTCTTAATCAGAAAAACACATCCGAACGTGCCCTAAGGAAATAAATAAACTCTAATTAGATGAGCCATTATGTTTCAAACCTTAACCACACTTGCAGAGCCATTTGAAGTACACTGTAAAGATGCTTTGCCTTTTTCTTGGTCTTCATCAACTTGTATAGTATTGGCAAAAGACTGGCTTTTTTCTTTGTTTTGAGACAGAAAAACTGTAGATTCTTTCACACCCATTTCTTGTGGCTCCTTGATAGAATCAGATAGTGTAATTGTACAGCTTTCATTGTTCTCTTTCTGCTTAGGTGATAAAAGACTATCACCGCTTGGCTTAGTATCAAGACCAGTAAATGTCTCCTTACTTACATTATGTTCTAACATTTCAGGGCTGTCCTCCATTATCTTTTTCTCTATTAGGCTTGAACCATGCAAACTATTTGAGAATGTTTTTCTGCAAGATAGAATATATTACACAGATAGTCAGCCTCATCTTACATAGATAGATTCAAAAGAAGAATAAAATTGAAATGAATGATAAGTATATAAACACTATTTTAAGGATTTGAAGCTGCCAATGTATGGATGAGCTTAGAATCTGTTTCTGCAAATCATCTAATGATGCAAATGTGACTCTATGAGCAACAGGTTCATCAGTACTTGGAACTGATACATTGACATTACTTTGTTGCTTATCGCAGATCGAAATTCTAGGTGAAGGCACTAAAGAATCTCTTTATATTCTATCAGCATCAAGGGTCCAAATGGAAAAAAACAAAAAATTTTGCAAATAATTCAGTTCACTAGCAATCCCACAATATGAATTTATTTTAGATTTTAGAAGAACCAAAACAGACTTATTCCAAAGGTACCACTGAAATTAGTATTTTAGATGTGTTTATGGTTTAAGCATAATCGCGGTCACTAAATTTGGTTTTGAAAAGCACATATTAGTTGCACTTTTTTATTCTCAAAGATTGTCAAACACAGCTTGAGTCAGAAGTATACTTGAAGTCATGAAGCATAGACTGAGAAATAGCATTGCTTATGGAAAATGGGATGCAAAATACTGAAAAGCAATTTAAATTAATTTTTTCTTGAAAAGTAGAACCAAACCAACCTTGAAATCCACTGTGAGATTATTCCAGCATATGGAAGCACATGGAAGTAATCAATAACTGGAGTGATTGTCCAACCGCTAGAACTCTTTTTAACCAAAGGACCCTGCAACCTACGCAAAAAGGAAACACAAATGTTATGCAGAAACATATGCAGAGTTTAGTCACAATCGGTTACACATCTTTGTGATTGATCATTTGAAAGGATTGGGACAAATATCAAAGAACTAAATCCAGAACACAAATATTACTTATTTCGAGGGCAACAGAATGCACAACTCTATTACTGCAGACATCCATGATGTCATGTTCCGCATGATTAGATTGCAAAATACTAGCTAACAAGTAGCCATCCTGTCTATTCAAAACATTCATGCAAAATAATTTTTCAAAAAAAAAATATATCAAAACCATGGATTAATGTCAGTTAGTTCTCAAAGATTTATAGACTAGTTGATAACTTGTATAAATATGACTTCGCGAGAGTATACGAATGATAATTAACGTGTGAGACTATGAGTATATTTGAATTTGCGTGCGGCAAAAAAGAATAAAAAAGCATATGACTTCACGAGAATGCCTGACAGAAAAAAAAGGCCCAAGTTTCCTAACAAGGGAAAAAAAATAGTGGCAATAGAAATGCCGTTCACTAGAGACCTGAGCCATTGGACAAAAGCCATTAAAACAAACCTTCTAATAACATCTTTTAGAGGAACTCGAATAACCTTCTGACTGATAGACTGGGAGCACTGCATTATATAAAAGCGAGAAGCTGCCTTCTCCTTGCTCTGAGAATAGACAGTGAAGCTTTCCAAAAGCATAATATCAGTGTAACTGATACCTGTATTACAAGAATCATATTCTTCAACTATTTATGTATCAGAAAGAACCTGTTAACAAGTGCAAATATATGATGCAATTGATATTTTTATTACAGAAAATAAAATTTCATGAGAGAGAAGGATTGAACTTAGTGTTGGCAGAAAAATAACCTCAAAACAGATAGAGAGAGAAAGGAAAGCAATACTAGGCATACAGCAAGATGCATGTAGTATTGCATCCTAGTCATATTAAAATAATCACTTCATTATATAAATTAGAAAGTGGAAAAACGTTATAAAATATAATGTCCCTTGATCTGTGATGCCATTTCATTCATAAAGACAGTAACTAACTACAAAAGTTGCAAACAATAGCCAAATTAATCTTTCCCAATAATTACCGGTGGCTTCCTTTACTGCAGAATACCCAACTTGCAGCAATTCAGCTTCATCAACTTTAAATTCATCTTTTGTAGGCTTTCTAATGATTCTTTTCTTTTTGTATGTATGTTTTTCTCCTGACATAACTTCAGAACTTTGGCTCGAGCTATCCAGACTTTTTTCAACCAGAGACCATACCCCCCTAGCAATCGAATCAAACAGCAAAAGGCAGTACTCTTGATTACTGTCAACTAAAAGGATAGAAACTTTTGTAATGGGCCATCCCTCTATATTAGGAACATTCTTTGATGCATCTAGACGATCACATACATCACAAGCATCCATAATCGTTTTTTCTGTTAGTGATAGCTGTTTCTCCACATCAATGAGCTCTGCTTCATTCAACTTTTGCATGAACTGCAAATATGCTAATATAGGTGGTCTAAGAACCACCATCAACTTGCAGAATTCATTAAATCGAAGATATGGTAGTTCTGGGTGTTGTTTCCGGTGGTAGTAGTTGTACAGTAAAACAACAGAGTGCACCTAACACCAACAACCACAAACAGAAAAATCAGCAACTAGAGCAGAATCAGCAGATCATACCCTCCACATGTATTCCGACAAAATTATAAGCATATGACACTGATACTTGTAATTTGTAAAATACTAGTGAAATAGTGAAATAAGAATTTTTTCTTCTTCATTTTTAATGAGTCGCATAGGAACAAGCATAAATGCACCAGAAGACTACACAGGAGCCCTACAACGTGACGTAAAAGAACATTATAGTTATTAAAGAAGAATGTTAATTCTGTTCTGCTAAAGTAAGTCTTAAACTTTAAAGAAATCAACTTATGCATTTATTTAAATCATCTAGCCAAACCACACAAAATCAAAGATGTCGCATATCAAGAGGCTGTTGAATGGTATAAAATGTCAGTAAAATATCCTATTATTGCATTGTGCAAGGGACATGACCTAATCATCACATCATTTAAAAAGGTTATTGGCTCATTGCTACATAGTAGTATATTACAATTATTAGATTTGGGTTTGGGCCTAACAGAAAAGACACTTGTTTAAAATATCAAAGTTAAATTGAAAGGGTGATGGTTAATGGCAGTGATAATGTTGCTGTCAACCAAATCAAATTTTATAGAAGTAGAGACCTGTCTTGAGTTGAGAAAGCCAAATCTCATTAGCCATAGAATTGAAGTTGTTAAAAATATCATGTATGACTAACTGGTTTCATTTCACTAGGATGAACTACTATGTTATGCTTTCTCTGCTCCAGGCAGGCAAAACAAAGAAGAGATGTAACTAGAATCGTTACAACAAGGAAACATAAGACTAAGAAAATCACTAATATGATGTGTAATTCTTAAACTCAATATCTTCAATAATTCACAAACAAGGAATAAACAAACCAGAAAAATAATCAACAAGACTTAAACCAGTGTCCAAATGAATCACATAGGTTAAGCTTTGGATGTTATGCAAGAATAGAAGACATCAAGAAATAAGACACCTGTTTTGCAACTGATTGCTGTTGAGATGGTGTCGGATTATCGCGGACAGATGATTTTGCTGGTAGCAATGGGTCAACCAAGTGTTCCAGGAATATCTGAACTGCGTCATCAGCTAGACACATATCTGATGGAGCCATGTTCTATTGAGTTATCCTCAAGGCAAGTCACCCTTGTGTTGGCTGTTACCATATGCATAGGAGAACCAATAAAAACACTTACTACTGGCGGCTATAAGGTACATGAACTTAATGTAAAAAAAATATACGAAGGAATCAGAATTTCCTATGATTAAACATGAAAAACTACATACATATAAAAAAAACACATAAACTACATAGCATGATTATGCACTTACTAAACAAGTAGTTTTCAAATTTGAGCTTATTTATAGGTATGATTATTGATTATGAACTTTTGAAATAATAATAGTTATCTCTCTTTGTTAATAGTTTGCTCATGTATCTCATAGTGAAATGCATCTAGTCTTATGGGTATTAGTGTCTAGGAAGTTGCTCTTAATTAAGTTTACATGGGAATTAGTCTCCACTAAGTCTAGTTAGAGCCAATATATATGAGTTATATTCTGAATATTATTAGTCTTTTTATTCATAATTTCTCTCTAAAATATTGTTCTCTCTATCCATCTTTCTCTCCTCTAAATTCAACCTGGTATTAGAGCCATGGTATCCACTATCCACCTTGAGGAGAACTTCTTCCGTTGTGCATAGAGCTTTGTTGCTCGTCTCATTTGTTCTCCTCCTTTTGTCTATTTCTTTTTTTCCCCTTTTAGTTCCCGTATTTTCACGGCTGCCATGTTCCGATCCAACCCCTTGGGTGTGTTTCCAATTCTCACTGCCAATACCATCGGGATCGCCAGCCTTCATTCGGCCTACCGCCGAAATCTCACCGTAGTCAGAATTGTTAAGCACATGCATGCACCACCACTATCTCCAGCAGCTTTTTCACATTTCTGGCGTGTCTGAGTGCATCCAGAGGTATTTCCAGCAGCCATTTCCGCCATGATCCTCGGCTTGTTAGGGCGAGGCCAACCCAGCCCCTCTTAGGCCAGTTTGGCTCTGTCCAGCACTTTGTGGTTGCCTTTTTCGGATATTGTGTGTTTGGGTACATTTGGGGGCATTCTGGTTCTGTGACACACCTTTGGTATTTTCTATCCACCTGTCTGTTGTTGTTGCTGTCTCATCAGCCACCTCTTGTCTCTTCAGCCACGCGCTTTTTCCGCGGTTGCTCTGTTCCAATTCACCCCTTGAGTGCACTTTTGTTTCTCTCTGCTCGTTCCGGCACGCCACTACTCCTTAACCATTGGGCTCTTTTGGCATACCAAATCCCCCTTGCTTCTCGTCTTGTTAAAGATAATCTCAGCTCTTCCAG
This sequence comes from Cyamopsis tetragonoloba, assembly GCA_037177725.1. Classification (NCBI taxonomy): domain Eukaryota; kingdom Viridiplantae; phylum Streptophyta; class Magnoliopsida; order Fabales; family Fabaceae; genus Cyamopsis; species Cyamopsis tetragonoloba. Next base: position 46,859,591 of record CM074122.1, on the reverse strand, counting down.
CATGTTATTTCCGCTGTGTTAAGGAGCATCATACTCAGCTCTTCCCGTGCCATTTCCGGGACTGCGTTTACTGCTTTATTTGTTTTCTCAAGTTGACTTGGCCCCACAGTCTTTCCAGCAAGTCATCCTGGCCCGTGTCATCAAAGCAAGTTGTTTGATTTCTTTTGTAGGAAATTATAGTGCAGACCCTTGTCCAAGTGCTTATGTTGTTGGAGAGTTTGGTGTGCTATAAGTGTGTGTCACCTTGTGTCCAAAATGCCTAAGGCATTTGGACTTGTGCACACAACCACTTATATACTCTTTAGTTAGTGGGACTTCATACTTTCCAACACTCCCCCTCAACTCTAACTGGTTTGCTTTGCTCCAGTTGAAGAGTTGTCTTTTCAGCCACGGCATGACTTCAAGCTCTTCGAGCCTCAGAGGCCGGAGGTCTGCTTCTTCTTTGCTGTCTGTTAACTTCTATTAAATTATATAATGCTAGAGTATTCATGTTTGCAATTCTTAGTTATGCAACTACTGGTCTAATGTTCAAAACGTGAATTACTTATTTAACCTTATCAGTTTACATTTTTACTCAGATTTTGTGGCTTGGTGCTCACAAGTGAAATTCCATTTTCACCCTCACCCACTCACTCAAATTACTTTCTTTCCTATCTTCTTTTTCTTCTCACCTCTCTGCTTAGGCTATTTTAATTTCTATTCATCAATTATCAACTTCAATCTCACTCTGTCCTGTCCTAAGAGTCTAAGAGAATCTCAATAAAAAAAAAAAGCGAGAACCGAATTTGAGATGGAATGAAGAGGGAAAGAAGAGGAGAAAGCAGTACCAAAAACAATAAAATCTCGTTCGATGTAGACGATTCTGTGAGCGGCGGTGGGAGGAGCGGTTAGAGGGATGACAGTTGGCTCAAGACGGTGGGGCCGTCATTCGTCGGAGATATGTAGCTTCGCTTCGACGTCGTTTTGGTATGAGGGGCGAAGGAAAGAAGGAAGGAAGCATGAGGAGGGTTTGGGTTTGGGAAATGAGAAAGAAAACCAGCGGAGGATGGAAGGACAGAGAGCCTAGGGGTTTAACATCCTTTTTTTCTTTGAATTTATCAATTGAAAATCTTTGCATAGTATATAAAAAATATTATTTTATAATTTAAAAATTATTTTATGATTAAAATTATAATGTAAAAATAAAATTTAATTATAATTTTGAAATAAAATTTAGAGTAATAATTTTAAAATTTTGATTAGAAATATAGCCCTTATTTGTTAATTTTTTTATTCTTAATTTTAATTATTTTATAATTAAAAGTATAATGTAAAAATAAAATTTAAAGATAAAAAATGTGTCATCGTAAGAAAAATTGTGTATGATGACCATTTGTTTAACACAGATTATTCGTTCATAACAAAAATTACTTGTAACATAAGCCTGTTACACTTTCCAATTACACCAATTACAAGCTGCCACATCATTAAAAATTAACTCCTCACTTCCATCCATTCTAAAGTCATTAAGTTGTAACCTATCTCCTGTGTCTCCCATGTCGTGCTTTTGATTTTGCTCCCGGCTGATTCATGCCTCTTTTCAAATGTAATTGAGAAACACTAAGTAAAATAGAAAAATGGGGTCTCAATGGTGGCTTCTCGTTGTGCTAGCTTCTACAAGTCACATGTTCATTACTTTCAAATTTGAACTTCTTTATCTATGAAATTTTTCCTTTCTCAGTCTCTCTATATATGTATTGATTCATTCTTGGATATAATAGTCTTCAATTGCTTCTCTTACTTCTCTTACGTTAATAAAACATGCAATTTTGATGACATCTCCAAAATTGTTCAAGCTCACTACGTTGTGTTGTTGTCATATCTCCACAAAAAAATTCTCAACCATATATTAATGCCCATTTTTTCTTCAAAGTGAATGTTTGCTTCAACCAACTATTATATTTAAGATAATATTTTTCAAGCATATTGTCCCAAGTTACAAGAAACTCTTCTTCTTCCTCATACTCATAAATACATTTATTAAATTCCTTACTAAAGCTTTGAAACTTGACCAAATTTGAACCAAGTTTCTTCAATGCATTTTGGTAAAAGTGTCATATACAAAACTATGACACGTCTTTTGCCACACAACAGCTAAAGCTTTTGCCATTGCTGCATCTTGGTCTGTGAGGATAGTTTGAGGTTTTTTCCTGACATAGCTTTTATGAAAGTATTAAACAACCAAACAAAACTTTCAATTGTCTCATTATACACTAAAGCAACACCAAAAAGAATTCGGAGCTTGTGGTGATTTACTCCAACAAACATGGCAAATGGTCTATCATCTTTATTTTTCCTATAAGTAATATCAAAACAAACCACATGGCCAAAATGCAAATAGTCAGTCATCATCTTTGCATCTGTCCAATGTTGGTTATCAAATCATCCTCGTCAACTTGTACTGCATAGAAAAAATTAGGGTCTTCTAATTGCATCTATTGTAAACACTCTAGAACACCACGTGTATCTCCTAACCTCATTTGAATCGTTCTCTTGGGACGTAGATCATTTCTATAGTCTTTTGGAATAAATCCAACATTTTCACGACCTACAACTCTCCTAGCCATCAACTCACAACTTGCTTAAGGAGCAATACCAGAACTATCAGCTATAAATCAACTTCAACAGCCTGAGGAAGAGTTATTTTCCTTTGAGATCTAAGCATATGACTTTTACTAGGACTCATGGTCTCATGTGTATGTTTAGCTATAAATTCAATAACATGAAACTTTCCGATCAAACGACTATTAACTTTCATCTGGGTCAAACAACCACCCTTATAGTTTATCTTTACCACGATAACTTTCACATGAACAACAAAATGTTCTATCAATAATTTTACCATCAATACCTTTATACCCACTTCTCGTCCTTATACTAAAACCTACATAGGAATGGTAGAAGGTATAGGCTGCATCTTCAATATAAAATTCCATCTTGACCTTTGGTATTAATTCACTAGGAATCCTTTTGTGTATCACATAGGTATTTTTTATTTCAAACATATCACTGCTATCATTAAGTATTTCATGCTCTCTTTCGGTCAAGGTTATATTACTCATCTCGTTCAATTTTAGCACCAATGAACCTGTGTTGAATAAATTAAATTAAACTAATTAACTACAGTTCATATAAAATAAAACTCTCTCTCCCTCTCTATTTATATGGCCTACAAAAGAATTATATTGTTTTGAGAGAACTATGAATCTAGAAAAAAAATTACATGCTTCATCATGATACCAAAAACAAAATTAACATGATAATTGATAAAGCAAGAGGTATGAATCAATCAAGATATGCTACATAATTTTGCCATATCTTGATTGATTCATGCTTCTTTTTTATCCCTTAAATTCAACATGAAGTTTATTAGAATAGGCTTAAAACAACTTATACTATAAGTTTCTCCACAAAGTTTATGAAAATAACTTAAACAACTTATAGGAAGGTAAAAGTTATTTCCATAAACTCCATATAAAAACATTTCCAAAATGAAAATGATGTGGAATGCAATGTCACAAAGAAATTGGTCCTCTTCCTTTAAGCAATTTTACTGGTTTGGATACTATGCATGAAGAAAATAGAGGCTATAATAGCTTTCTCCCATATTTTCACTAACTCTACACAAATTACTTGCAACACGAAGTGAAATATTTATTAAAATGTTTTTTATTGAAACAAAAAACAGCATGAGAAAATTGAAAATAATTATCAGTTAACATAAAGAGACAACATTTGATTGGACAAGCATGATGCAAAATCCCAAGAATAAAAGTTTATCAAGCATGAGATTACTTATAATATGAAATGGAGAGAGTACTGTTGATCTTTTACGTTATAACGAAGGTCTTATATTATAAAAAATTAATATTGTCTGAAAAGACTCTTATAATATGAAATGGAGAGAGTACTGTTGATCTTTTACGTTATAACGAAGGTTCATTTAAATTGAGAATACAAAAGAAAAAATATTTTCGTGAAGAATATAATATTAATTGTTTTAAAAGTTAAAAAAATCATTTAAGATATGTTTTTATTTTATAGTTAAACAAAGTATTAAAAATGTGTATTTGTTATACCTTAATAAGTATTAAAAAATTGCTCGGTTTCGGGCTACCTGCCCATTTTGTTTTTTTAAAATTAAAAGCTATACAAATTCAAAAAATAAAATAAAAGACAATAGCTATCCAGCCCAAATTTGATAGCCCACTATCACTATGATAAAAAAAAGGAAAGCTTAAATTATTAAAAAACAATTAAGTTATAGGGTGCGTTTGATGCGTGAACAGTACAAGTAGTACACTGTACAAGTTTTATGAGGCACAACACAACTTTTTATGTTGTGTATCGTTTGATACTCAATGCACATAACAAAAAGCACAACATAAATTTTACAATAATATCCTTCATGTTATATTATTAATTTTTCTTAAATTTTTCTAAGAAAATAATATTTTGATATTTTATAATTATTTTATTATTTATTATAAAATTAAAATTTCATGATTTAATAAATTACTACATAATATATTTTATGTAATATAATAATTATATTATATATAAAAAAATTATTATTAAAAAATATTTTTGACTCTTTATTTTTTAATATTTATATTTACCGTTAAAATTTATTTTATTATTAATACGTTATTTTAATTATATATATATAAATAACAAAAAAATGACGTAAACATTGATTTAAAAAAAAATACAACATAAACTACCTCGTAAGTGGAGAAAATGGAGAAGGTAGTTACAAAACTGAATAAAAATACAAGGTTAATTAATGGAACAAGAAAGTTGTCCCTTGGTTTAGTGAGGTACAAGAAATTGCATTTTGTACTGTCCTGTGACTCAAATTTTGTGCTGTTACTTGACAGCTTTTTGAATCAAACACAGAACAAAAAGTTTTGTCCTGTGCTGTACCTTGAAAATTAGCAAATCAAACGGACCCATAAGAGAATTAGAAACTTAGACATTGGACAATCTCTTCATGTCTTATTCTCAAAGCAGTATTTGTCTATTAAATATCAGTGAATATTGAATATGGTATGAAGTTGGCGTAAAGTGAAGAAAAGTATGTTTTTTAATATATAAAAAAGAAAAAGGACTATATTTTGTAAAGAATAGTTTGTAATTTTTTTAATGACAATAAATATGGGCTACCTGAAAAAGGTCGATGCCCGCATAGGGTCAGGTCGGACTTTTAAAATGAGAGACCGAATAAAGTTGAGCGTTTTAAGCGTGGACCGCAAAAACTTGCCACCCGAATGGATGAACCTGGATAGGGCCGGGTAGCCCGTTTTGACAATCTAGGCTTTTTTAGGGGATTTTAACTTTCATAAAGCTTGTACCGTCGTTTGGTAATTACAAAAATATGGCTTTTGGCTATGTGATTGTAACTTTCGTAACTAACTTTTGCAAAGCTCTTTCAAGAGGCTTGTGACTTTCAAGGATGAACTTTCAATATTTCACTTTCAAAATTGTCCTTATTTATTTTTAAAAACCATAAAATACTCAACACTATTTGATATTATTATTATATTAATATTATATTAAATATTAATATAATATTATTTTTTATTTTTGGTCATTTAACATATTTTAGCTTATTACACAATCTATTTTACTAAATAATTTTGACCAATAAATCAACCTCACATGCATAACCACACAACCATAATTTCACAGCCTTCATCCAGCTTCACAATGAAAAGTGTTAGTGAACATGGTATGACAGAGAAAAATGAAAGAAAAAGGAACAAATAGAAATAAAATTTTATTAATTTACAACGTATGAATATTACATAGGAGAAGCCATTATTTATAGTTTCAGAATGTAACCGCTAAAGTAACGGTTATTAGAAGAAATAAAACTAACTGTAACGGCTTAATGCTGACATGGAAATAAAAAAAAATTAATTAAGTATTTAACCAGCCTTGAGATTTATCTAAATATATCCTTAATTGGTAAGCGCATGGCCTACGCGGGTACAAGTTCAATTCCTATTTAATTATTGGGTTGTGATCAAATGACACAAATTGGTTTGACACTAATTCTTACACCAATTAATAACGATAGATCGAAGTTTTTTTTCATGAAACCTACCGTTGGATTGAATCTATTTATCGTATAGATCATGTGTACAAAATTTGACATCAATCCAATATCGTTTAATACTCCATCAATACATTGTTATTTTCACGATTTTTAAAACTATATTTTACGTTAATTGATCTTGGATTGATGCCAAATTTTGTACACATAATTTATATGATAAGTAGATTCAATCTAACGATAGGTTTCTTGAAAAAAAAACTTCGATCTATCGTTATTGATTGGTGTAAGAATTGGTGTCGAACCAATTAGTGTCGAACCAATTAGTGTCATTTGATCCTAACCCTTAATTAAATAACAGCGCGCTTATGTTACAATCACAGAACTCTGAAATCGAATGTTGGTTACTCGATGCTGGTTCGGTTTTGGGCGAATCAAACTCTCAACGATGTCCGATACAACGCGAAGTTTTTGCGAAGGTTCCATTGTTGAAGGTTCTGATTCCGTCGCTTCAGTTTCCCAACTTCGCGTCTTTGTGAGGAGAAACAAGAAATCCAGAAGAATGACCGTTCAACTTCATGAAAAGGAGCTTCTACCCCCAATCCAGAACCACAATGTAAGAACTTTTTTTAATCGTTTTTTTTCCCTCTTTTCCACAGCACTTTTTTCCCATTTCCATCCTGTTATAATTAAGTTTTTGACTTGCAATGTAGTATTTATTATTTTTTTAAGTTCAAACTTTGATATGCATTGAATTACTTACTGATGTTGAATCATTTTATGCTCACACAGAAGTGTGGACTACCTGACATTGAAGATTTTGCATACGGTGGAGCAAATGAATTGGCTCGGTCTAGTGAGTATCTCTTTCCTAAAGTTTGAATTGTTGCAATTTCCTATTTCCACTAATGACATGTCGAACCATTTATATAATGTTTTATCTGCTTGATTTAAGAACAAATTAATCCCATTTGTGCCCAATATATAATGCCGAAACAGAAAAGGAATACATATATAAGAATTAGTTTGGAGAGGCATAATAAGCTTCTACCAATTAAGCCCGACATTGTTAGTAGATAGCTGAATCCGTTAAACATGCTAACTAGGGTTTTGATTCCTAGCTATGTGTATGGAAAACTCACTTTGGTAATTTCTACTTTTTTGAAAGGGATTAATCTTCGACTACCAAATGGAGTATACCCTCAGTATAAGCCTAAAAGAAAAACCTATTGTCGATGTTGATGCATGTCTGATTAGCTGCTTTGAAGAAGCTGTATTTAATTAAGAAATGTGATTTCTTCCTAGTGCAGCAGATGATTGCAAGTTATTGTTATTTGTTGGTCTTGTCCAACTTGGGCTAGAAGTTAGAAGCATGGTTATCAAATCGAGATTCAAATAGTGAATCGAAAGACCTATTTTCCGAATCATGAATCGTAAGATACATGATCAATATAAAATACTAACATTTAGAAGACAAAAACTCATTGAATTACTAATAAAATGAAAGATAAACTTCAAATAAACCATAATTTTATCAAAATGACCAAAAAATTAAACATGACTACTTAAGCGGTTCAATAATAGAGGGTCAAATAAGGTTTGAAAACAAAGAAGAGGGTCAAGCATGAAAGAGAAAAACCAAAGATGGGGTGTGGGTTTATTGAACAAGTAGAGAAGTGGAGGGACCAAATAAGGTTAAAAGCACTATGAAAATTTGACTTGGAAGCCCATGAAGCAAGAAAAATCCCTAAAATCATTTTTCTATGATTGGCAATCCAATTTTGTTGCATCTTTTGAATTGTTGATGTATCGGGATTCATGAGGTTCAAGGTATGTATAGTAAGATTCAAGATTGTATCGTAAGATTCAAGTAAAAAAAGATACAACCTTGAGATTCGTATCGCTGGGCAATATTTTTGTATCGTTTCGAGATATGAATCGTTGTATCTTAAGATACTAATAACTATGGTAAGAAGTTAGAACCATAGAAGTATGCATGAATGTGTCTGAAACATACCTACCTTGTCACTCACTGCTTATTTCAAACGTTTGCATGTCACGTTTGCCTATTCTGATGATTGATTAGAAATAGCTTTCCTCTGCAGGGAAATCAGAAATGGACTTAGACGGGACTCCGGCTGAAACTGAAGTTGCTTCTCCAAGACCCAGCAGTAAGAGCTAGTAGTGATGCAGATATAGTTATACAGCATGCCATTATTTTAGGTGTTTGCATATGAAAAAAGATAAAAGAATTTACCCTTTATATACGTTGACAAAGAAGTTTTAAAGAGGAACAATATGTTGCTTGAATGCTTGTTACGTGCACTTTTTTGTTCTTCTTGTTAATTTAATTGAATTCCTGACCTGTACTTCTGAATGGCTTAACCAGACATCAGGAGCCCCAGTATTCGAAAATTTGATTTTTCACAAAATTTCATTTTTGACGCCAGACTTTTTCAAATTAAAATCAATATTTTCTTGCTACTTTGAAATTGGAAAGATAAAGCCCTTTCATTAGTTAACCATCCAATTGTTAGATCGATAAAATCAGATATTTGGGGAAAAAATCAAATTTTTGGCGTACTGGGGAACTCCAAAAATTTGGTTAACTCCTTCAGGATACTTAGGTTGATTATCATATCGACATTTAATGCCCCCTTAAATATCAAACTTCTCCAAATGTATTTAACACCTGAGTGAAATTCTAGTTATGTGTGTCAAAATTGTGAAGCATTAATTGACAGTATTCATGAATAAAGAACAGTTTCTTAGATGAAGGATATACCTTCTTTTGGGGTCTTACACCAAGACTTGAAAGACGATTGATTGCTTTCGATTTAAGGAAGTTTTTTACATATAGATCAAACATATTTCCTTCTAGTCTTGGGATCTTGTTTTTGTTAAAATTTCCCTCTTCTATTGGCATATAATTAGGCTTTAAAAATTGTTAAATATAGACGTCTGGCAATAATCAATGTAGCCAAGCAGGGTCTCATTCACTAATTTAACAATGCTTGCTATTTACCAAGCATTTGTCGAAATAAAATACATGTATTTAGTGAAATAGGAAACATTTTGTAAAATTTCATCTGTCCTCGTGTATTCTTATATCCTCCTGTGTTCATGTGCTTGGTTAAATTCCATTTGTAGTTTTTCAGGAATGTATTTAATGATTAGTGAAGCATCTTGAATATTTAAATTCAAATTTTCACCCGAGGATTAAAATCTAACTGTAGATATATCATATAATGCTACTGCCAGTTTCACCGTATTATGTTGAACATGATACACTTCCCAGCTGTTCTGTTGATAGCATTGGCGCACTTTTAGTCTAGCATACTTAAACTGTTTAGTTTGTTTATGATATAGGTGAATCACCTGCCAACTGGGAAAAGGTGCTTGAGGGGATTCGCAAAATGAGGTGTTCTGAAGATGCGCCAGTAGACACTATGGGATGTGAGAAAGCTGGTAGTACACTCCCTCCTAAGGTATGACTCTGTATTCTGCTGCTTTTAATTTGATCTACCGGAAAAAGATAAGGATTTATAATATATTCATTGGTTTCTATTTTGGTGCTTTTAAGGAACAGTGATTACAGAATACATTTGAATAGAGTCAAGACTGCGAGCACTGTTGATTTGATAAACCAATGACTAATCATCAACTTGTATAGCCATTTCTCATTCAATTAGTTGATGATGATGACCATACTTGTCAATCCTCTATATATATTGTATTTAATTGGTTGTTGGCTTGTCATAGGGTCTTTCAGTCGGATAATTTTTTTTTATTTTTTATGTATTATTCTTTATGAATTGTTGTGATTATTAGAACATTGGAATTTTTTAAAATTCTATACCTTGTATGAAATGAAGAATGGTGTGAAGATATTTACCATATCTAAGTTTAAAATTCTTGTGTATAATTAGGAAAGAAGATTTGCTGTCCTGGTATCTTCTCTTTTATCAAGCCAAACCAAGGATCATGTAAACCATGGTGAGTACTGAGTACATATACCTTCTGAAGTTTATAGGAAAAATTTCGTTGATAAATTTCCTGGCTTTTCTACATAGATGCATTTAAGATAATAATGTTGTTTTGTCGTTTAGAATTTAGATCAAATACATTAAGGCACACTCTTGCCTCATCGAAGTATGAGATTGGACGCAGAAGCATTAAGCTGCATTAAGGAAACATGTGTTATCTCAGAGTACCAAAAGTTTATCATATTGACTTTTATTTAGATGAAATGGAAGACAAAGTAACAAACTGAAAAGTAACAACCTTGATTTTCATATGAGTAATGAGATTATTAGTGTATTGATATTGATAAATTATTGTTGCTTGTCTTGGTTAGTATAGAGGGAATCTTGGATTTTGGTAGCAACTAGCAAGCGAGAGCATAATAAGACAACATGCTAGTGTTTTAGGGCCTGTTTACTTTGTTTTCACTTTTGCGTTTTCATTTTTTATGTGTTTAGTTCAAAGAGTAGGGGGAATGAATCAAAAAGTAGTGTATTTGTGTTTAGTTTGTAAGGGGGGTGGAGGGATTTTACAAAACATTGAAAACAAATTACAGTTGTTTTGGTTGTTTTCAAAACTTTCTATATAGAATTTTAAAAACAGAAAATAAAATAAGGCCAAAGTGATAGTTTTGCATTACAATTACTCATAAAAATAGAAAATGAAAACACAAAACTGAAAACAAAGTAAACAGGCCTTAAGTTCTTAAGTTCCGAGAGAACTTCAAAGATTGGTAGGTTTGCCAAAAACACATTCACTACCATTCCTAGTTTGATGAAAGTGGATTTGTAAGTTATTTGCAAAACAAAGATTTTCAACAATCTAAGTAATTTAATCGAGTATTAGTAGATTGCGATGGTAGAATGGTGTTGCCCACCACCTTAAAGAAAGCAAAGCATCATAAGAAAAAAATGCTGGAAATTGGAGGTCAAACATATGTTTGTTATAAAGCATGACATAACAAGAAATATTAGATGGATGGAACTTGGAAGTAATTACTGGAGGAAGAATAAGAACAATTAGGGTAGTTTCTATAGATTGAAGAACTCTGAAACTGAATATATTTCAAGTTAATTGCCAAAGTAACAAAAAGTTATGCAGCCATTGTGCTCTTACCCCTGAGATTTTGTTTACTACTGTCTTGATGTTTGTGATTCACACTCAGTAGTTGCTAAAAAGTGTTGGATGAGGAACCTCTAAAGTGAGTGGACGTGTAAAGTGAGAAAGTAAGTATGCATCTATGGATCTACCTTTGATTTGAATTAAAGTGCCTCTTTGACCCCCTTTTAATCAATAGTAGATCTACCCTTACTTTCACCCACTCTTTTTGGAGGAGTCAAATCCAAAAATGTTTTCCATGCTTCAATTTATGAAATGGTTCCAGTTACAAGTTTCTTTTTAAGAATAGGAGCCATTCAACGCCTTCTTCAACGTGGTCTGCTTACTGCTGATGCAATCAACAACGCTGATGAAGAAACCATCAAAAAGTTGATTTATCCTGTATGTTCCTGGTTTCTTTTAAACTTATTACCTCTCCTGCGACTCGAATAATTTAGATTTACTTCTACCCTATATTGTGCCAATTCCTTTCAAGCGTGTGTTTGTTTTGTTGTGTTAATTGAACTGGATCTTGCACTTTTTGGTATTCTTTTTTCCAGGTCGGGTTTTATACAAGAAAAGCCACTAATTTGAAAAAAATTGCAAATATTTGTCTAACAAAGTATGATGGAGACATACCTAGCTCAATTGAGCAACTACTCTTGCTTCCAGGCATAGGTCCTAAGATGGCTCATTTGGTATGTGTGTAGCTTTTCTAATTCAAACAATTTTTTTCCATTTGTTTTCTGAAGTTAGCTTTGTTAGTGGCACAATAGGTTATGAATGTTGGATGGAACAATGTCCAAGGGATATGCGTAGATACTCACGTCCACCGCATTTGCAATCGGCTTGGATGGGTGACAAGATTGGGCACGAAACAGGTTCCTTTAGTGTGCCTTTGGATGGTGTGATTCAAAATTCTAGAGAACTTAGAATCTGACTCCAAATTCTAAGGAATTTTTAAAATTCTTGCTTTACTTATCCAAATAAATTATTTTGTAGAAAACTTCGACACCTGAAGAGACAAGGGAGGCACTGCAGCGGTGGCTTCCAAAGGAAGAATGGGTTCCGATAAATCCCCTGTTGGTATGTGCAACTCATTGTCCAATCCAAATGTTGTTTGAACTATTTACTGTTGTATTTTGGTATGAATGTTTGCCTTCTTAGTTTATTTACGTTCAAAAAATTTAACATAGTTATTTAGATATTTCAGAGCTAAGTGTAGGGACTCACTATTGAGCCCACCAAGGACATAATGGCCACGTGAAAAATTTCATTTTGGCTTCTTATTTCTAGAAAATAAAAACTTTGCAGCTTTAGCCTATAAGTAAGTTTCAACAAGAGGAGTGTGTTTGACAAAGATAGCTTAGAGCTTATTGGCCTTCAGAGATGTTTAGTTATTCCATGCTTATAGTTATAACTTATGAAAAGCTACTTGAAGACCGAACTAGCTTATAACTTATAAAAGCTAGCTTTCGATAACTACTTATTTGACCTCAAGTCATTTATTAATGTTTACTTTTATAAATCCATCATCTTTTTCATGTAATTATTACATATTACTATAAACTATTTTTGCCAAAACAAAAACATAATTATAAACTGTAAACAAAAAGTCATATACCATAAGCCATAAACTATAGACTAGTGTTACCAAACATAGTTGAGATAGTGCACAACTTTCCAATGATGGGAAAGAATATGTTAAGAGCAATGTTGAATTCATAGCGCTCTAGGTTTCTTTATCAATTTATCCAATAGCTATGATAAGAAAGTTTTACCATATCCCATGTTATACCGAACTTGGTCAATCCATGACGACGATCATGGCATTCTCTTTCTTGGTCTCATAACATATGTCGTATTGAATGAAAGCTTAAACAAACGGACAGTTAACCTTACCATAATAATCATGTTGTTCTCTTTTGTGGCTTGGATATAAACAGGTTGGATTTGGACAAACAATCTGTACACCTCTAAGACCTCGTTGTGGAGAATGTGCTATAACTGACTTATGCCCTTCCGCGTTCAAGGAAACATCAAACTCAACTCCACCTTCCAAGGCCAAAAAGTCCAGAGTCAACAAAAAGCGTTGACCAAATTAACTCTCTTGGATTTTGGTTCCTTGGTTTTTTTGCTCTGAGGTTTAAAATGAGTCATAATTCTCTATTTTCACATGTACATATGAATATGATATATTGTTTGAGTTATGTGGCTATGATCAAGTTACTATTAGGCTTAAGTTGAACTTACCACACATCTTGAGATGTATCTTTTGTAGAAGTATTCGTATCTAACCTTGGATTATTAAACTTGGTTTATTTTATGGAGACATATTTATCTTTATCTTTTTGGTTCTTTGGCTGATTATTAATTACTATAGAGAATGTAGGAGTTCAAGTATTTGCATCTGTTCATTTTCTTTGTCTAAATATAGTCGTTATTTGATAAAATAAGAAAAGAAAAAAAAAAAAAACAAGACAATTTCATTGTGATTGGAAAAAAAAAGGAGACGGCAATTTTCCCTTTTTTTTCTTTGTCAGAAAAATTGTGTAATGCTCCTCCAATTGTGCTAAAGAGAAGGAAAATAGATAATAAATAATAAACAAATATAAAACAGTGTCTAGAAACAAATTTAAATGTGGTATGGTGAATTTGTGTTAAGTTGTAGGTAGATAGTCTCTTGGCCCATAGAAGAATGGTTAATTTTCCCCCATTTTGATCTTAAAATGGCGTCAGTCTCATTAACAGTCAACTTGTCGTTATAAGGCAACTAATTAATTAGAGTAATAAGAGTACTAATTATTGATCTACGTAAAAAAAAAAATATTTTCTTTCTTCATTTTTCATTCTTCTCAAATGCCTAAAAACTTAAATCCCTAGCTTTTGAGTTTTGTTGATCCTTATTCTCCTTCGATTCACACGACTTCTTGTTGTATCTCTTTGTTACTTTATTGTTTTGGATTTAAAATTCGATAGTTTGTTCTATTTAGTTTGTAGAAACCTTTTGATAATTTTAACTTGAGGTAAATGTATTTACATCAACGCCGGTTTGTTTTTGTGGATTTTTAAATTTAAATATTAAATAGTAACGTTAATTTATAGTTATGGAAAATATGAAATTAAAAATTTTAAAGGTAAAAAATAATTGAAGTACAATTTATTTAACTAATATACTAGTAAAGGGTCTAGCTATGGATATTTAGGTATTTAGAGAGTATAGGGATGGTGATTGAAGTTGTTGTCCATGTGAGCACAAAGACTGGTGTGAAGATTTTTTTAGATGTAGGTACGGAGACGAGTACTATAGTATCCTACCAATACCCTAGTATCGGATGGCACTACTCCCACCGCACCATTTTTAAAGTACACTACACGTTAAAATTGCCCTTTAATCGGTTTTGTAAATCTGAGCGAAATCAAATTTACAAAAACAAAATTTACAAATCCGGTTGATATTATATTTGAAAATATGGTTGATATATGATTTACAAATATAGTGTTATTAAAAAATTGTGTTATAAAAAAAATTTACTTAAAAATAAGTTGTGTTTGTAAATAATGAATGTAATTAATAAAATCAGATTTAGAAATCTGGTTAAAAATAATATCGTTTTATTAATTATATTTATTATTTATAAATACAACTTATTTTTGAATAATTTTTTAACACTATTTTTTTTAATGATTACAACATAATTTTTATAAAAATATTGTATTTTAAATATGGTTCCCATTGAATTTAAAAATTCAGTTGCTCTCGAATTTATAAATCTGATTAGAAGGCAAATCGAATTTTAAATATGTGCATAGCTTTTTTTTTTTTCAGCATTCATAAATCTGGTTTTGCTAAAATTTATAAATCTAGTTAAAGGGTAATTTTTAAAAAAACAATAATAATATATGATGTACTTTAAAAATATAGGGTGGTGATAATAATAGTCTAGGGATTCCCATCCCTAAGTACAACCGTGCTCAGGGAAATGATGACCCGGTAGACGATTCGGATCCGGATTGGGTGACTCGGTACTGATGGCATGCTTTTGTGTCTCTAACTAATGGAGTAGCTGAGTAGAGAACGAGTTTGGGAAGAGAGACAGAGATCGCGATGACGGTAGCAGCAGGAATCGGTTACGCGCTGGTAGCGTTAGGACCCTCTCTCTCCCTCTTCGTCTCCGTCATTTCCAAAAAACCCTTCTTGATTCTCACTGTTCTCTCCAGGTTCGCTTCGATCTCTTCTAAACTCAAACGTTTTGCAATGTATAATCCACTATTGCTTTAATTTGTTTCAGTAATTCATAAGTCTGCAGTAGAATTTAGGGTTTTCTGATTACTCTTGTGACTTCGAATGACACTTTCTGCTTCATTTGATGCATTAGGTTCTTATGGAGTTCTGTTTTTCTGATTCAATTTGTTGATGCAGTACACTGTTGTGGCTTATAAGTTTGATTGTGCTGTCTGGAATATGGAGGGGTTTTTTGCCCCTGAATTCAGCAGCATGGTGGCCTTATGGAATACTTATACTCTCTTCTGTTGCTTTCCAAGAAGGGCTCAGACTTTTCTTCTGGAAAATATATCAGTAAGATTATACTGCTGTTTGCTATAAATTGTTGCATTCATTTCTTTCTGTATTCAGTTTGTGAGTGTGTGTATGGGATATGGGACATATCAATCAGAACCGTTCTCATTCTCACAAATTTTTGTGAGAACAGTTCTCACTTGATATATTGCTTGTGCTTTGTTATTTTTATGTCCTTAGGAACTCATTTACTATGTGATGAGGAAATTTTTGACCATTTTATAGAAACTTTTTAGCATTGCTATGAATTATGATATGCTGATGTCGCTTTTGTCTTTGAACTGATGTAGTTTTTTATTTCCCCTGTTGGTGTTGTATAGGAGGTTAGAAGATATGTTAGATGCTTTTGCTGACAGAGTATCAAAACCACATCTTCTCTTGACAGATAAAATGCTGATTGCTATGGGTAAGAAAATGGAGGCTTTCAGGCCTATTGCCCGATCCTTAAGAATGCATTATTTCCTCATGTATTTGTTTGACCGACCTTGAACCGATCACAGATGTATTATCTATTTACTTTTGTCAGCTTCTGGCGCAGCCTTGCTGATACTGCTAACTCTTTTTTCCCATCACTCCCATTGTTTTGGCAGTTACCTAGATCCTTGATTGGATTTAATTTTATGATCAAATGAATCATTTGTTAATATGCTATTGAGAAAAAGTATGGCTTTTTGGAATAAATTATTTGTCATTGACAATAACGTGTTTGCTCACAAAATATCTTTTGCTTATTTTTTCCACAGCTGGTGGTTTGGGTCATGGTGTGGCCCATGCTGTGTTTTTCTGCATCAGCCTATTAACTCCTGCATTTGGTCCAGCTACATATTTCATTGACAAGTGTTCAAAGGTTCCTTTTTTCCTTCTTTCTGGTGAGGTTTTTCTCCGCTACTGGTTTGTTATATACATGTATATGAATATATGAATATAGATGCAATGTGATTCTATGGCTTCAAACTTTTAGGTAGCTGTGTATCTGAAACTTAGGTGTATATTGTTTCTTTAATGTCAATCTGTAAAGGTGGATTAGAATTGAGTCAAGAGAATCTTGAAGTGGACTTGCCTATTTAGCCCCAGTTCTTGTGCATACTGCATAAATTAACGATGCTGGAATTTTTTATTTACTTATGGATATGGTATTTTTAATTTCTTTCTTCCAATCACGTCACCCTTATTTTTATATATATATATATTGCAGCAATTATTGCTCTTGCATTCATCACAATTCACACCTTTTCAATGGTTATTGCATTTAATGGGTATGCTGAGGGGAACAAAGTGGATCAGTATTTTGTTCCCATTGTTCACGTTGTTGCAGCAATGGTGGTAAAATCTCACTCTTTGCTAATTTATTTATGCCATATAATTTACTACTGGTACCGTAGTTTATTTTCTCTCTTGTTCTGTTACTGCTACCAACACCAACATATTAGCTGCTGTCCTGTTACTATATACAACATCAACCTATATTTAGAACATAAGGCCAGTTCCTAAGCCATAACCGAAAGGTCCAGCTACTGTCTTCTTGAATCCAGAGGTTTTTTTTTTGGAAAAATCAGTGGTCTCCAGTTTATTTCGTGACATGGTTTAAGTTAAATCAATTTGGAGCTTGTTGCTTTGATTAGCTGATGATTTAAAACCTATTTGACTAATGCATCCCTACAATATTAAAAATTGTATAAGCAAGATTGGAAACACCCAACTTATAAAATTAATGTGAAACGAGTTTCTATAGGCTGCAGCATAGGTGAATATCTTAAAATATTATATACTCCAGCTTGTATAAAATTTCTTTTTTTTTTTGGGAAAATGCTATATAGCCCAGCTAACGAGCATTGAAACTACTTCTACATTACTTTTATTTTAGTTTGTTGGTCCACAGGTTTCCTGATTTTGCTATAACTTAGCGTGGCCATGTGCTTTCTGGTATCTGATGGTGTTATGGCTTGTTGGGTCAAAAAACAGTGTAGTTCTCTTATCTTATTATGGGCAATTGGCAAACTTCATATATTGATCTGGTAGTGCCAACAAAATAGAAAAACCTCACACTGGCATTAGCAACTAGCAAAATTGATCTGATGTTGTCAAGATAATAGAACAAGCAAAACACTGACATTAGTATTGTTTTTAGGTCCATTTTTTGTTGTTTCGTAGATTTGGGAAGTTCTCGAGATGATGAGCACAGCAACTGCTGGATCTAGGAAAAGGATATAAATGAACTACTCACCGCTTTGGTTAAGCCATGCTTTAACCATGGAAAAAATTATTCATCTTTGTCATTGTGGTTATAAAATGAGCTCAGTGAATGCCTTATTTATTTGATATAACTAATTGAGCTAAACAAAGTATAGTGACTCAAGCCTGAATACCTTGCAAATGACTTGACTTCTGTACATGCCAATTCATTATGTTGAAAAGTTGATAATGTAGCATCCAGTGGTACCTGTCTGCTTGGATTTTGATAAGTTTCAGAAAACATTGAAACTGTAATAGGAAAGGCCTCCCTGGATATATTTTGAACTACTGTATTTATAGGAATTTCTTACAATTTCTTATTATATTTGTTTTTTTCCTTTGAATTAATGTTCAAAACTTATATTGGTTTTGTTGACTTGCTGTTTCCTTATCCAGACTCTGGTAAATATGGCACCTGGGGGTTGCACTGTTGGCATTCCCCTCCTTTATTTCGTTGCAATTTCAACCTTGATTCATTGTGGGAGGATGGTTTGGAGAAGACTGACAGAAAACCCAATCAGGCCGGGGCACTCATAGTAGGTAATAATCTTTGTAAAATTGCTTCATTTTTCATCATTCCAGTTTGAGTATGTAAGATTCAGGTAGTTAGTTATATGGCAAGAAAATGTGATTTCTTCATATTATGCTCCCATTTTCTTACAAGTTAATAAGTGCAATTTCAAGTCTACTTCATTTCGTATTTCGTTTAGGTTTGCTGAAGTCTGGGACTCTTGGTTGCAGAAGTGGTTTTGGGATTCAGTAAAAAATACCATAGTGGATTAAGAGATTCTTATATCCATGGGGCATATTATCCTTGAAAGGTTGAAATTTCATTTTAAGTCAAATGTTAGTCTTAGAATTCTAAAATCAACTAGGAAGTTCAAATTGTACCAGCATTTGTAAATATAGGTTTCAATTTAAATATGAACGTACAATTTAATATTTTGAAGCTTTTAATCGTGCAAAATTAATTTAATTAACAAATTCCATTTGAATGTTGATTTGTAAATATTTAGAAGTATTTAATATTGGCTAAAAGTGGATTATTGTTTAAAATTTAAAAAATTTTTATTGTATAATTGATTAAAGAAATCTTTATTCGATTTGATATAAAAATTATTTAGTAATATATTTAAAAATAAAATTAAAAGACATGACTGAAAATAAAAAGGCATGTAAAAATTAAATTGTTTTTATTGGTTGTATCTGAGTATTTATGTTGGTATTCACCCTTGATGTCTTTAAAAAAAAAAAAAGCAGTCTTATCCAAATAGGTGAAGTAAACTACATCTTCAAAATGTTAGCTCCATTTTATGGAGTCTTCATTGTTCTTATTAGTATCTAGATGAAAATGGATCGTCTCATGTACATAACAGATCACATGTGCAAATCCACTGATTCAAGAAATCCTCCTTGAAGAAGCTCATACTCATTCTAGGCATCATTTTCACAACATATGTTCTGCTGAGTTTTAGCATTTTGATTTTGAGAGTGCGTGCGGAAGCTCCCTGTGAAATAAATAAGGCAGAGTATGCCATTTCAATGGATAAATGAAGTTGAATGTACAGAATAAATTTATATTCTCCAAAAAAGAAAACAAAAAACTAGAGGTCTAAGATAGCACCCGTATGCAAATTTCAAACAAACAGGTATGCAAAAACATGCCAGATCAAAAAAGGTTGTGATATGCTGAAATCCACTTTATCTTAAGTACAAGAGAAGCAGACATAATAATTTTATGAGTTTAATTTATCAAGTGAGATTCACAAAATTGTTATGTTTATCTCTCTCTGATACTTGAAAAGTTTTTTTTATACAGGCCAAAGTGTGTCCATAGGAGTTTGAATTGAGGAGCTGTTATATTCTCCAACCATCCGATCAAACATGTTGGATGCTCATATTTGAAAAGTTAATTGCTACTCATATGTTTATTATCACTAACGGACCGATGACAATTGGGATTAAGTGGTCAGTCTAAAAGTCAATGACTATTTTATCTAATGGTGACAAAGTCAAGGACGATTATTTATTCCTTATTAAAAAAACTAGTTAAGTGTATTAAATTTTCTGAGTTGTGTGTAAAAATTAAAGTCGATTTACTAAAATACCCTTTAAAGCATTTAATATAGAGTAGTATTTTCTCTTAACTACTTCATTAAATGAAGAATATTTTAGTGATTGTGATATTAAATAACATAAAAATAATTGTGATTTGCTTATATTTTAGACTACCAAACATAGAAGTAAATCTTACATAGACACTCACCTAACATATCACTCTTACACACAACCAATCACAAATTTACAACTAATTAAAATTTAATTTAATTTAAAAACTTTATAATCTAATAAATTTGAGAGTGCTTATGCAATGCTATCTCATGGAATCAAAGCGCTCTACCCTGTAACAGATGGACTTATTCAAGTCACAAAGATGAAATGGTGGCGTATAGATTGGAGTTTTCATGTTTCCTTGCTTAAAAAACATCATGGTGATCAACCTGTGTACCTTTTCTTGTAAAGATCACCATACCTTATAAGAGAAAACATAAGGGTAAATTTTCTTGTGTATAAGGTAGTCTATAGATCATGTTGGTCCTCGAATTAGGGCAGTCAAATATAGAGAGAAGGAGTAAAATAAAGAGAATGAAAAGAAGATATAAAGGTGCTAAGTTAAAAGATTACCGGTAGTCTCTAATTCGAGAGAATCACCCTAACATTATCCTTAAGTAAATTAGACGAAGACAAGTTGAACAAACTAATTACAGACAATCAATTCAAATGATCAAGGGAGAAATTTATAATCCATTCAGAAGATGACTTTCTAGTAAATTTTAATTTTTACATATGAATTTTAATTTTATGAAAAAAAAAAACTATATAGAAGCTAAATTCACATAGCAAAACTCTACTACATATTCCTGCTTAGTTACATAAATGGCAGGAAAGAGAAGGTAGCCCTGTCATTGACTTAAAACGGTTAGAAGTTAAACCCAAAAGCCTTCCATTTTTTTATTTGTCTTATTGATTTATTTTTGGTAAACAAATATGTAAACTACTTAAATTGAATTATGGATAATTACCAAAAAAATGAACATTGTGCTCTATATTTAAAAAAAAAAGACCTCCAATCATGTCACATGTATTAAATAATATTTATATATTATTAATTTTATATATTAAATTACACAATTTACTCAACGAATCCCTTAAAAACTAATGGATATAAACAATAACACGCCCTTCCACTAAAATGGGTTGGAATACTTGTATGCCTAATTTATGTAAAGTAGACACAAACCAGAGATAATTTTTCGACGGAAAAAGATATCTTATATGCATTTATAATCACATGTATATTAAAGAAAACAAGGCAGAAGAAAAATTTTGTGATTGACATTTGCATTCATGGATGCAAGTCCTTAAAAAGTTAATGACCAAGAGGCCACAACATTGGTTGTGTGAAGAAGAAAAATAACAAAAAAACAAGTCCTAAGAAAATGGAGAGACCAACTATATGTTTCCAATGTTCCAGCTCAACAAAACACACATCTCTTAAACCAAATATAGCAATACATTCTCATTTTCATTCTCCTTCTCCTTCTCATTATCTCTCCGTCTTTGCAATTTAGATTTAGTTTAGTTCCCAATCTCCGAGGTTCCTCTGGCTTCCATGGAGATTGGGTAACTCACGAATTTCGAATTACAAAAAACACAAAACTCTTATTCCATTCGACCTTACAAGACATTCAAAGATACATACATACGTACATAGAATCCAAATCTAAAGAGAATTTGAATTAGGACATCATGGGAAGCTGCGTGTCATCACAGGGGAAATCCGTGGCGCGAAGGAGACTAAAGGAAAAGGAGATAATCAAGGCATCGACACCAAAGCATGAGGCAACAATAGCAACACCTAGGGCACGTCCGTCGAGCGTGACGGGCCGTGCGGTTAATGTGGTGGCGAATCCGAGTCCGGGGAACATTTTTGAGAAATATGAGATGGGGAGGGAACTAGGGAGAGGGGAATTTGGGGTAACACACCGTTGTGTAGAGATTGAGAGTGGAGTGGCATATGCATGTAAAAAGATAGCAAAGACAAAGCTAAGAACAGAGATAGATGTACAAGATGTGAGGAGGGAGGTTCAAATCATGAGACATTTGCCAAAACATCCTAACATTGTTTCTTTCAAAGAGGCTTATGAAGATAGAGATGCTGTTTATCTTGTAATGGAATTATGTGAAGGTGGTGAGCTTTTTGATAGAATTGTTGCTAAAGGTCATTACACAGAACGTGCTGCTGCTAATGTTATCAAAACCATCCTTGAAGTTTGCAAGGTTTGTTCTTTTCAATCAATTTCTCCATTTTCTATTTATTGAAAATTAAAATATTGAATTAAATATGTTTTTCGTCCTTGAAAAATAGGAAAATAAGGATTTAAGTCTCTAAAAAATATTTTTTAGGATTTAAGTCCTTAAACGGGTGATTTAAGTCCTTAAATCAGTATTTTTCAAGGACTCATATCCCCTATTTTTTAGTTTTTTAAAGACTTGAATCCTAAAAAATATTTTTCAATGACTTAAATCCTTATTTTTCTATTTTTCAGGGACGAAAACATATTTAAGCCTAAAATATTTATTACATTATACACATACATCTGACTGATTTAATAAAAGATTTCTAATTTAAATTTGATAACATTTGCAACTTCACAAAGACCAAAATGTAAAAAAAAAAAAAAAAAATCTTTTAAATACAATATAAATTTTAATACAATCATATTTCTATTCAAACATTAATAATATGTTATGGCTGGTTAGTCACGGTTCCCGATAATGAATATCTTGAAAAGAGACGTAAGAAAAAAATAGTATTGGTCATCTACATATTTGGGTATCCATTGATAGCGAATGAAATTAGCTATCGAAATGAATTGAGTTTGAAACCTTCTCCCATAAAAATGGGCTGATATTTATATTATAATTCAAATATTTAAACACGTCGTTAATAAAAAATATAAGTATATTTAATTAGTTTAACGGAAATTAAAACACACTTCATAGTTTATAGATATTATGTTCATGTAAGAAATGTTTTTAATTTTGTATTCAAACTTAATATTAGTATTTTTTTTTTCATTCAACTCTCATTTGTGTGAGTTATTATTTATTTTATTTTATTTTGACATTTTGTAGGTGTGCCATGAACATGGTGTGATGCATAGGGACTTAAAGCCTGAGAATTTCTTGTTTGCTGATACAAGTGAGACTTCTCAATTAAAGACCATTGATTTTGGTCTTTCCACCTTCTTTGAATCTGGTAATATTTTATAATTAAATTTCTCTTTAATATTATATTATTGGGTAACATTTATTTCATTCCAACGTGTTTTTTATGAAATAAAATAGCACTAAACTAAATCATCAAATTATTTGTCGAATATTTAATAATTTTTCATATTATTAGTATCCAAATTAATGAAGCTTTTGTATATTCGTGACATGTCAATTTATCAGACAGATCAATCTTTCAATTTACAATTTATATTTGTTGCATATAATTTCGAACTAATATGCCTAATAAATTACAAGTAGGCATGTTGACCAATATTAAAGAATTATAATAATTTAGGGACTAATGCGAATTTGAGATCTAAATTTATTATTTACTCTATCTTTATCATTTGATACAATAACGTTCCATTAGATAGGAACAAATTTGATAAATATAGATTTAAATAACCAATTTTTTTTTTGGACTGAAAAAGTAACTAAATAATTGAATTTTAAAATATGATTGTGACAGGGGAAAGATTCAGTGAAATTGTGGGAAGTCCTTATTACATGGCTCCTGAGGTTTTGAGACGTAACTATGGTCCAGAAGTTGATGTATGGAGCACCGGTGTAATTCTTTACATTTTACTTTGTGGGGTCCCACCCTTTTGGGCAGGTAATTAATTTAATTAAGTCTCATTTCATTCCTTTAATTAAAAAAGTTTCCTTTTTTAAGAAAATTAATTAAATTTGTTTAATTTATAATTAATACAGAAACAGAGGAAGGGATTGCACAGGCAATTATAAGGGGAAATGTAGATTTCACAAGAGATCCTTGGCCTAAAGTTTCAGAAGAAGCAAAAGATTTAGTTAAGCGTATGCTTGATCCAAATCCTTATACAAGAATTACAGTTCAAGAAGTCCTTGGTATGTGATCTTACATTTCATGAAAAAAATAAAAAAAAAATTCTTTATGACCTTATTTGCTTTTGCACTGATAACTTAAAATTGTACCAGGATTCAAATAATCTTTTATTCTTACTAACTTCTTTAGTAATCTTATAAAAATAAATTAAAAATAAGTTGAAGAGAAATATTCCGTTCATCCCTGGTTATAAGAAGAAAAAAAAACTAACTATCTTAACGTGAAATTAAACATGTCAATTAAATTTTTTTTCTTGTGTGAAGAACATACATGGATACAACATAGGGAGCATGGTAGAAACATTTCTCTTGGAGACCAAGTGAGGATGAGGATCAAGCAATTCTCCTTGATGAACAGATTCAAAAAGAAGGTTCTTAGAGTAAGTTTCACAATCACTTTTCATATAAGGTTTGGGAAATTGCTACCTTGTCCTTCCAATTTTCTTATATTAATTTTTTTTTTTCTGTTTAGGTGGTGGCTGATAACTTGCCAGATGAGCAAGTTGAAGGGCTTAAGAAAATGTTCCAAATGATGGACAAGGACAAAAATGGAAACTTATCATTTGAAGAGCTCAAAGATGGCCTTTCAATGATTGGACATGCTATTCCTGATACTGATGTCCAGTTGTTAATGGATGCTGTAAGTTAATGTTAATGTTAAATTACAAAGCATGCAATAAATTAGGAAAAATTAATGATAAGAGATAATTGTTTTTCAAAAAGAGCGATTTGTTCAAATGATATATGTTTGATGACTTTTTTTAAGTAAAACTTATGTTCGAGTTAGATTGAAAATCGATTATAAAGAAGGTTAATTCTATTATGACTTGATATTCTTGATTTGAGTATAGCTATGTAATGTTAAGAGACTCAAATGATATGTCTCGTAATAGTGTTTCATTTTCTGTCCCCACGAATAAGAAATTGACACATTATTGAACAAAAATAAACCGAAAAGAGAATATTACTTTTTAATTATGTGTCATCTTTTAATTGGAGACATGACATTTCTTATTTCCACAAATAAGAAATTGACACATCATTTAAAAGAAAAAGAAAATGTCAATTTTTAATTGTGTGTCATCTTTTAATTAAAGACTAAAGAGACACAAAACGAGACATGAGTAGGAGACACACCATTTCAATGAATAATTGTGTTATGTCAATTACAAAGTAGAAAATTATAATTGATACCAATAAAATGACCAAATATAAGTACATAACTTGTTATAAGAGTGAAATAATATTCAGTTACTCCCCAAATTTGCACATAACTTTCATATTAGTTCCTCAATAGGATGAAAGGAAGCTCAAGCAATTTTAAAACTCTTTGAAAGTTCATAACCCTAATTAACAAATTCTTTGAACTTTCTCTATGTGGCATTCATTATTATGATTATTATATATATATATTGAACATGAAATTGTTTTTTTTTTTAATGAGAACAGGCAGATATTGATGGAAATGGAACCCTAAATTGTGAAGAGTTCATAACAATGAGTGTTCATCTGAGAAAGATAGAAAGTGATGAGCATCTGACAGAAGCATTCCGTTACTTTGACAAGAATCAGAGTGGATATGTTGAGTTTGAAGAATTGAAAGATGCTTTATCTGATGATGATTCTGAAGCCATTAATGACCAAGTTATCAAAGACATTCTTAATGATGTAGATTTGGATAAGGTAACATTAACAATGACAAACATAATTTTCTTTAATTTCTTCTTAATTAATGTTTAATTTTGGCATATACCCTAATAATGTTGTTTTTGTTAATTTTTGTTAAATTAAAGGATGGAAGAATAAGTTTTGAGGAGTTTAAGGCAATGATGAAGACAGGAGGAGATTGGAAAATGGCTTCACGACAATATTCAAGAGCAATGCTAAGTGCATTAAGCTTCAAGATGTTCAAAGACAAATCTGTAGGTGTCACTAACAATAACAATCCTGTTTCATGAGATGTTAACCCAAATTCTCTGTTCTTGCTTCCAGAATTAAATTACAAAAAGGGTCAAAATCTCATAAGATATGAAGAAAAGAGAAAAAAAAAGTATACTTTAATATTTTGATGAGCTGTGTACAGTTTGGTTATTGAGAAAGCGAGGAGAAAATCTGTTAAGTTCATTCATTTTATTTTTATTTTTATTTTTTTTTTCATTTATTTCATTCATTGTTGTCATAATCATCTGATTGAGATTGAATTTGGTCTTGAAATTAGAATATTCCAAGAATTTATATATTTATGAGAAGTAGTGACATTTTGGTTAGTAGGTGATGTATAGTTTTTTTCTCCCCATTCATTGGTTTACATTGCAAAAATGCAAATGAAGAATAAGCATTTTGGGGGGAAGGAAGAAGGAACACCACTTTAAAATTTTATCTTTTTTCTTCAACATGTAACTTTGTGTTTTACATTGAAGAATAAGTTTTAAAAAAAAGAGAGTAGAAGGAACAAAATAAAATAATTATTTTAATCAGTTATAAAATAAATTACAACAGGAACAAATAAATTTCCTTATAATTTAAAGACTAAAATTTCAATTTAATCCTCAAAAGATTTGTTTGTTATTAATTTGATCTCTCAAAAAGATTTCACCAAACTTATCTATCATATATTATTATGTGTAATTTGAGAGACTAAATTGATAGTTTTAAATTTTTTAGGGACTAATTTATCAATGTCTTAAATTTTTAGAGACTAATTTAGTAATAAAAATATTTGAAAAACAAAATTGATAACATGTTAACTTTTGAAGGACGAAATTAATATTTATCTCTAATTTAAAAATGTTACTTGTGATATTCTTTAAGTATTTTTTTTCCAATAGTTTGAATTCAAAATGAGATATTAATTTCAAACCATTGACAGTTAATTTATGAGATCATACATATTTGAAATTTTAAATTACCTTTTCTTACCTTTGTTGTTTATTTAAATTTTATTCGGTTTATTCTAAAAATTTAAAAGAAAAAAAGGCAAAGAGCTAACCAACCCAAACCACTTCCCATTGGATTGATTGATTGAGATTTGAATTTAGAAAATAATCAATCAAGTGATATCCAATCAAAATAAAATAGATAAGATGAATTTTCTTTTTCAAATTGATTCAATTCAATTTATTAACAACAGTATTTTTTTTCCCAAAAAAATGTGCAATAACTTAAAATTAAAACTGAATACTCACACATATATTCTCGTGTGCTCACCAAACCTATATCTATTGTTGAATAGTGTAAGTGACATTATATCTGTTTAAGATTGTAGTTTAAATGGTTTATTATTCTAAAGTTAAGATTAATTATATACATATTTTAAAGCAATATTAATAAAAGTTAAAAAAAATTGTTTACAATGAAATTATTTTGCTTATAGTGAAATTCTAAACCAACATGCTCTAAACTACCGGTTGGCATACCCAAATGCAGTATATACCTTCTTTAGTTTTCACATTATGTTGTTTTGAAACTAAAAAGCATATGGTTTGTGTTACTCTTATGTTAATCATTGTTATTTTAGAATACATTATGGTTACCACTCATTTTATATATAGATAAACTACACACAATACACTTAAAATATAAAATCAAGAGAAAAGCAAAAAAGTATACATAATTTTCCGAACGGGTTGAAATACATTTAACACTAACCTAAACAGACAATACTCAACTAATCCTCTTTCCACAATATACATTGATATTCTGATCTCAATAAAATATCCATTTTCATTTCCATTCTGTTATTAAAGCATAAACGGCAAAAATAATTTGGGAAGTTATATCACCAAATTGATCCCTTAAAATTCATTTTATGCATTTTCAAAACTAATTTAGTAATGTTTGCATCTTTGTGAAACTAATTTTTAAATATTTGAAAGACTAAAACAAAAATATTTAAAAGGCCAATTTGATGACAAGTAAAAACCCGTAACTAATTTTTAAATATTTGAAAGACTAAAACAAAAATATTTAAAAGGCCAATTTGATGACAAGTAAAAACCCGTTTGTTTCAGATTATTTAGTAAACTATAAAAAATTTAGTCTGTCTAACTGTGGTTCTCAAAATAATTAGAAATAAAAAAAAATTGATTTTCCGCTTATTTTGAGAAGAGGTGCCAAGTTGCTTCTCAAAATAAACAAAAAATCTAATTATTCTTATTGGAAACAAATATACATAGCTTCTGTTTCTTATGATAATAAACTTATAAAAATAATTGATTATTTACTTATAAAAATAATCAATTATTTTTAAGTTTAAACAAACGGGCTCTAAATCTTGAAGAACTAAATAAATATTTATTTATCTCTGAAAAAGAAGACACAAGTCTCAACCAAATTATCAGGAAAGCCACCAAGTTCACAGGTGCCATAAATCTCAACAAAATATATTTGTCACTAATATATGATTTCTTCAAAAGTTGTGATTTCTTAGAAAGTAATAAACCCTGTGCTTATACACTCTACTATCCCTAGGTATTTCAGAAATAGACAATAACTGAAATAAACAGGAAACGAACGAGCACATTTGTGTTCATTCCCAGCATCTGTAGTGTTATGAACTTGTGATATTCAGTTACAAAAGCCAAACCCCATAAGTAAATATTAAGTTACAACCCTACTATATATACACCAAATTTGGTTGTGTTGAATAAGAAGGACTATAGGAGTGGCATCCTTTCTTTCCATGCCCTCTATCCAGTTTCACATATTTAATAGCCAAACAAAATGGAGCTAGCATATATTAAGACATATAGATAATAATAATTATAACTCCATTTTAGCTTTAGGCGTGATGAAGAACCTGAATTTTCATCTACGACGATTGCAAATCTGGCATGAGGTGGCAGATTTGGAATTTACAGTGGTACAATGATCACAACACCAATGAGTATCATCAGACGTTCTGGACGCGCTGGTTCGAAAAGTTTCCTTTCCTTTGCCAGATTTCCCCTTGCTGCTACCTCCGGCATTCTTTGAGCTCGTAGCTTTGCTGAAGGCGGCTACGTTACTATCCACATCAGATAGACCATTCTCTAATGCCCTCACCAAATTCTCGAAGTAGTTTTTAGTCACACTGCCAAAACATATGGATTAAAAAAAAGTCAATTCAATGCCAAACTCCAACCAGGAAACCCAGAAAATAAAAGACCATCATGGATAAATAAATACAAGACGAGTGAAATGCGCATTCTTAATGAAACACAAGCAATGTATATACCTAGTCAATCCAGCCAGCTTTGTACGGAAGTCATTGAAATCTCTCGATGGGCCATCAGCGGTGAGGAATGGCTGTAGTTCCTTTTCGGCACATTGATGAAGTCTCTCCAAACCAGATTCGGCTTCACCTGAAAAAGATTATAGTTTTAGTATTATTTATGCAAAAACCGCCGCTAACAACAAATTTCTAGTTGATTTCAAGCTGAAAAGGAAGACCTTGTAAGTACTCAAAGAACCGTTTCTTTGCATGCTCATGCTCCGGTAAATAGTACCCATATGCATACGTCCATTTCAGCACCCGCCTACACTCAACGATCTGCAAAATTGAAGAATTGATTAGGAAGCCTTTTATTTCACAATGGAATGAACTTTATGCGATTGTAGCTAGTGTCTTTGAAATGTCTGATAGTCACAAAAAATGTCGGTTAATAATAACTCATTACAAAACAAAAATAAAAAAATCATTCACCTGTAGCCAGGCCTCAGTTATGAACTTAAGCTGTGACTCAGGCTGGCACTGAGTGTCACTAAGCTTCTCAATCTGCCACCCAACCAAAGAAAAGGAGAATAAGCAAGCAATTACATGCTCCCAAGGAACATAAACAAAAGAGCACAAAGAAAATGTTTATCATTTATGATTTATGACAAGGAAAATCAAGGTACTATTTTAGAAATAATAAGACACAAGGCATAAGGCATGGCTGAACGCAACAATGTACGTGTAACCAACGTAGTCAAAATTGCAATTTAAATTGTGAAATCACATGATTTATGGTTTTGGGGTTTGTGCTTCGGATACGCATCTTGGTGGAATACGATGTAGAATCAGCAATTTCAAAGTGAAATCGTAGAATCACGATTCCTATTCAAGTTTTGTTGGTTTCAGGTTTCTGGGTCGGGTTATGCCACCCGTTTTTTATAAACCCTATTACACCCCATTCTTAGGTAGAAACACCAAAATTCCACCCTCTCCTGTCATTTATTCTCTGCGACTGGTTCTCCACAATTTTTTGGCCTCAAGTCATTGGCTGGGAGGTGGGCTTTTGTTGGGGTTTTGTCTCCCTCTGTTTGCGCATGGTTCTTCTCTGTTCTGGTTGTGGACACTTGGAGTTTCACGCAATTTTTGCTGCGATTCTCCCCTCTTCTGCTGCATTTTCTGTTGTTGGGATTTGCTTCACTTAAGCCTGCATTTTCAGGGGTGGGTTTGCCTCTCCTTTCTCAGTTTGGAGTTGTTTTGGTGTATTTTATTACAACTTATGACTTCTTATGGATAATTGGATTGGTAGCTTATGAATTTTCAGTTTCAATTTAGATATATGATGTGATTTAAGTGTTACATGGTAATTTTATGCAAATGTATAATGTATAATTTTACAATTTTTGTAGAATCATTCGATTCCAGTTACAATTCTACAAGTTATGATTTTTCACCCCCCACCCCTTCTGATTCCTGGTAAAATCTCGATTTTGGCAAAATTGTGTGTAACTTACATGAACAGCCTGCATCTGCTGAAGATCTGCAAGAGCTTTTTGCCTTGACTGTGAGACAAGAAAAAGTATATTGTACGTGTTATTTTGACATAAAATATGATCACATAAGCTTCAATGCATATAAACGGACAAGGTAATAACAACATAAAGCAAGTTTTGAAATAGATAATCAGCAACAATCAGCAACAAATTAAGATCCATAAAGAATTAAATCACTAAAAATTATCCTTCCACACTGCAGAAATTTTTAAAACACTGAAAATGTAAAACATAATAAAACATTGCTCATTAGTTCAGGCATTCAACATAGACAATGACTAACCCAATCATGCAATAGCAGCATAGACAATGCAGTGCACAAGCTCAATAGACCAACTTTCCTAAAAGCTATCAGGTGAAGGTGCACCTATGGTTTTTTATAATCTCTACCAAATATGAAGCAAATAAACATGAAGATTGCGACTGAAAACATTATTATTCAATGAAACAAAAAACTTAAAAATAGTCATTTATCTCTTAAATAGTGGACATATTTGAAAAATATGGATTGGTGCATACAGATTGATTGCTGGCCCACCGCTCATAATAATGTGTGTATCTCTCCAATGAATTCTTTGCCATTTCTCTTCTTCTTTCAGCATCATCATACTACATTCAACAAAATTTAGTTCATTCAGTTCATAAGAAAATAGTCTAGGTAGACCTAAAAGGACTCTAAGTGAACTTATTAAACAAGATTTTCAGATTAACATCATCACAATAGATATAGTTTTTGATAGAGCACAATGGCGTCGGGTGATCCATGTAGCCGACCACACATAGTGGGTTAAAGGCTTGTTGTTGTTATTGTTGTCAATAAGAAAATAAAAAACCCAATAGAAGATAGAAATTGTAAACCAAAACCTGAATCAAGAAAAGTTGACTATTGGTATATCCCTTACCACTCCCTCTTGTTTAGCTGATTCATAGCGATTGCAAGCATAAAAACCACCAGTTCTTTCACCATGGTCTGACCATGCTCCGAGGCATAGCCTATATCGATGAAATGTATTAAATTCTTATATATAGGCTCAAACTACTAAAGGTAATACATGTTGAGGTGCCAAAAATAAAAACAGCATTCATATTACTTTCGAAATAAAAGAAAACAAACTATTTGACATGATCCATCATTCGACAAAATATAATTTAAAAAAAAAAGGGGAAAAAAAAGTAAGGATGACGAATGGAACATTATTTTATTGAAGATTAAGAGGGGGCAGAAAAGAGAACACATACCAGCAAAATTCAAATTTGCACGGTGGAGTGCATGTCATGTGCATGCATCCTTGATTTTTTTCAATGGGTCGCTTACACTTTGGACATGGCTTTGAGTTAGCAAGTATCCTGAAAGTCACAAAATTAACAGTATACTCAGGCTCTCAAGTCTCAACTATAAAAAATAAAAAAAAGACAGTTTCTCCTCGACTTCTTAGAGAAATGCAATACATAAAGGCAATTCAAGGATCGTAAAGGGGATCAGGAGAAAGTAGAATCCTAATATTGAGTATTCCAAGAATTATGCATTGATCTGGTAAAATGGTAATACAACACTTCTGTGTGTTTTGTTTCTTTCATCCCTTCAAATGAAGCAAAAGATCGCATCCTTAAGCCTTTCACCACTCAGATACTATCAATTTAAAGTGTCCATTTATACATTAGCTATCTGCAATAGTGCAACTCTTGAGAGTAGCATTACTTAAACTATAAATGAAATGTTATATATGAGCAAAATTCTTCCTGAAATCTGTACCAGTTCATGTTTTCAGACTCCGCACTGTTCTTCAAAATCCACTTTGCTACAGTGCCACAGTCCACTGGACGATGAGCCTCCTCCGTGCACTGTAGGTCCAAAGACACATCAGTCAGCATAACAAACAAAACGATTATAACAAGCAATACTGTAACAATCTGAAACAATGCATACACAACTTACATTCCAACAAAAGCTATATGAACAGAGGCAAGAGACATCATAATTTCCACTACCAGCATCAAAGGTAACTGCATATTCACAACCAGGAGCAGGACACCACTTGGACTAAACAAAACAAAGGAAGTCAAAAAAATAAGATTATTATTACAGCCATACAGTAAGCATTACATTAATAATGATATAGAAAATTAGAATAAATTTTTCACATGTAATAAGTAGTAGTATCATGAAACATTAATCACGTAATTTAGGAATTAATATCCTTGTTTAGCCAGGATATCAAAGATAATTAAATGTAGCTAACATTTTATTCAACAACCAAAGAACTATGAAAGCATAATGAAAAATGAAATAAGGTCAGTTTATTATTACAGCGACAGCGAGGCATATTAATGACATGGAAAAGTAGAGCAGGTTATTTCACGCGTTATAACTTATACATTGTTAGAACAAATGAAAATAGTAAAATATCTTATCATATCTGAAAATAATCCTCTTGGATTAGTTTCCTTATTCAATATCTCTTATGATTAGTTTTCCTCTTTACTTGATTTTCTTGTTTCCTTACTATTAGGGGATAGTGCTTTATCATAAAACATCTCATTGTAATGCATCTTTGTCAACATCAATACAATATTTTATTCTCTTTCATCTCTTTCCCTCTCTTCATATTTCAACACAAATATTGAACAATTAATCAGATAATTTAGGAATTGATATCCTGGTTTAGCCAGGATATTAATTATAAGTAATTACAAATTATAAACAATTAAATGTTAAATATAGCTAACATTTGATTCAACATGCAAAGAACTATGAAAGCATACTGAAAACAAAATAAGGTCAGTCTGTAGTCAAATGGATTTCAATTGGCAATGTGAAAAGGAAAGAAACAGTTCCTCTCACTGCCATTATCAAAGTCATAATTCAATATCTAGTACATACCTTCTTATTGTCTTCAATATAAGATCTAATAAGGTAACGGTTATACTTATGTTTATCTTCATCAGATGCTAACAGATCAATCATATCTTGGCCAACAGCAGCACCACAAGTGGGATCAGGACATCTCAGCATCAAACACCCAGGACC
This sequence comes from Cyamopsis tetragonoloba, assembly GCA_037177725.1. Classification (NCBI taxonomy): domain Eukaryota; kingdom Viridiplantae; phylum Streptophyta; class Magnoliopsida; order Fabales; family Fabaceae; genus Cyamopsis; species Cyamopsis tetragonoloba. The sequence goes on along the minus strand of CM074122.1, from coordinate 46,825,589 downwards.
ATCATTAATGGATGTGCTGATATATCCTAGAATGTCAAAAGGAACAGAAAAAGATGATGTTGAAGAAAACGAAGAAATTGAGGGAAAAGGCACTAAACATAACATACAACATCTGAAGGATTACATGAAATTAAAAACATTGTTAAAAGCAAGTCACCTAAGCTATTGGACCCAAAAAAGAGATGGACAGTTGGTCATGGGAAACTTGCAACCAAAACCATAATGCATATAGTCCATCACCAGGGGAAAGGGGGCATATATTCAGCTTAATATCCAGATTATAACTGGGTAACAATGCACTAGCACACATGACATACCTTCCCAGCATGTGATACAGTAGGGATGACCACAGGAAGCCATTTCAATCATAGCACGAGGATAGTTATCAAAACAGATGCCGCAAGTAAGCTGCCACATAAGAAAGGAAGAGGGGGAAAAAATGCAAACAGCGTGTTAGCAACATGGAAAGAAAATCCAATTGTATAACTGACTAATTTTAAAAACCCAACCGTCTAAATCTCACCTCTCTAGCATTAGGATACTGGACAATTGGCATCTCCAACAAGCCAACTGATTTTCGGACTCGATCTTCATCAGCAAACCATGCATCATGCACTTTACTGACACTCCTGAAACACCAACTCTTCTCTTGCATGAGTATGCAATAAGCAGCTAAAATCTTAAATAACAAACAAACACAGCACACGAGACGAACTTTTTGGAACATTAACGATGCTATCATCAAGGTACGTGAAGGTTTTGGACGTCACCGAAACCGCATCCGACCGCGATTATGGTCCACAATGACCATATTTAGCCGCATTTGATGCGGTGCGATCGCGGCCGCAACCCGATCGTGGCCGCAACCGCAATTTAAAACCTTGGCTATCATTTTTTTTATCGGCCAAACACACACACTCCCACACTACACTACTCATTTACTCCTAAACCTACCCCACCGGAGATCGAACTCCTCTCCTTGAGCTCAAAGAGCTCCTCCTTATGCCACTTGAGCTACCTTGGCTATCATATGATCAGTGTCCTCAAACAGCGACGCTATAAAACATAACCAGTATGGTTTAAAACTTACCAATTGTAATGACGAAGTAGTATGCTTGCAGAAACTCTTGAAATGGAGAGAACAGTTGCTACTCTACTGATGTCATCTTCCTGCCTTTGCCGGATATCGGATTCCCTCAAGATGGTGAAATTTTGCTAAAATAAGAACAGGTTCCAGTAAGTTAGAGGACCATTCATGAATGGTTACAGAAAAAAAAAATGGAGCAACCCGCAACAGCACAGGAATTAAACTGGAAATTAAATAGCTCAATTGTGCTAAAATTTCTGCCGAATCACCACTAAACACTAAATAATTATAAAAAGCAAAAAACTTTTGCAGCATCAAAGTGATTCCGCGGAACGATTTCCACAGAGGCAACAACTAGAATCGGAAAAAGGATCAAACGAGAGAGATACCTCAGGACGACGAGAGACAATCCTGTCGGTGTCTTCGAAGTAATCATCGGCGTCGTCATCGTAATCGCTGTAGTAATCCATGGGAGCATCCTCGGTCTCGCCACTGTAGAAATCGTCGTCAAGGGACTCGATATCGTTGGCGTCGTGCATATCATCTTCGGAGTCCATGAAAAAAGGAAGGAAGGAACCCTAATTGAAGGAGAATTCAGAAATCAACGATCGAGATAGGGAGAAAATTCTAGGGCACCGAAATTGGGAATCAGAAGAATTAGAAGAAGAAAATGTGCGCCGCTTCGAAAATTCTACTACTTAATTTCCTTATCCCAAACAAGAGGTTTGGGAACAGGAAGAGAAAATTTATGAAGAAATTGATATTGATAGATATATATAAGGATAGAGAGATAGAGAGAGAGATTGAAGGAGGAATTATTAGGAGGCAAAGAGTGGAGGGGAAGGTAAAGGAAGAAGAGAGAGAAGAATGGAATGGAAAAAGTTGAGAGTAGAAAGAAAGAGAAAGTGAAGAATTAAACGTGAGCTGAGTTAATAGGAAAGGTTCAATAGTCAGCGACAAGAGAAGAGACTAGGGTAGAGCCAGGACAGTAATTCTATCATGGATCAAAAAAACAAGCTTATCTTTTTAGAAGGTTGAGTTGGATCTCTACTTACTTATATGTTTATGTTTGAATTGGCGTCGGATCACGTTAATTCACGTTAAGATAAATAAATTAATAGTTAAGATAAATTTGATATATAAGCTGAGACAGATCCAATGATGGCAACAAGAAGTAACGTTGAAGTGGATCACGTTAACGAGAATTTACTTCTATCCAAACAGGTACAAAGTTTGAAATTCTAAAATCGATTTTGAGTGATAAAATAGTTGTTTATTTTGGTGTTGGGTTGTCGTTGAACATGACTTTAATTCTTTAAAATTAATTCTGCAGAAAACAAGGTAGGACTTGCTTTTGTATTGATTGAAAAATTTATAATGTATTTTTACTTCTAAATTGCTTTTAAGAAAAAATTATCAAACGTAAATCACATTACTTTAAAATCAATTTCACAACAAATCAATTATATAAAATCATGTTAATGAAAAATCAATTCTACCAACACAAAACCAAACACACACTTTGAGATTGAGGACTAGTTTGATTTTTTCATGTAGGAAAGTAATATAACCGGAGATTGAATCTCGTATTCACAAACACATGTCCTCGTGCATTTATGAGATGTAGTATTGGTTTATATCTATTTAAATAACAAATATTAAAAATAAAAATTAAGAAAAATAATATATTTGTATTGAGCAATGTAAATTACTATAAAAAAATTTATATAAATTTATTATTTATTTTGGATGTATATTATAATGGAAACGAATAATTTTAACTATGATTTGAAAATGTTGAAATAAAAAAAGTAGAAAGCTTAGATTAAATAAAAAGTTAAATAGTTTTCATAATTATTGTTAAATTTAAATTATTTAAATAATTAAAAATAAATACTCAAGTATATCAAAATAATAAAAAACAACAACCGAATATAAATGATTAATGAAAATAGATTAATTGATAATCATAAAGAAAATTCTAAATCATCGAGGAAATTCCAAATAAAATTATTTTAGATAAATCAAATCATTATATATATTATTTCAAACAATCTTAAATTATTTTCAGATCTGTAAAAATCGAATGTGTAAATAAATGTTACTTTTGAACAAATAGTAATAGTTTACTAAATTAAGTTTTGGTGATCTTAATAATAAAATGTTGATGCTTTTCAAAACTCACCCGGATAATTTCTTTAGTACCAATTAGGACAAAATACCATTTTAAAAAGTAAAAGGTATCTAATCATAATTAAATAATAATAATTCTATAAATTTGTGAAATCATTAATTTAATTAAAAAATATATATTAAAATAAATTCAAAATTCTAAATCAATTCAAATTCAAACAATAAAAGTATTTCAAACCAAAACAAATCAATGCATATATCATTTCCAAAAATAACAAATTATTTTTAGATTTAAAAAAATTGAAATGTTTAAACAAATATAAATTTTTTTAAATAGTATCTTTAATTAAATTTTATTTTCCTTAGTAAAATTCTTATGCTTTTCAAAACTCACCCAAATAATTTACTTTTAGCAATTAGGACAAAACACCTTTTAAAAAGTAGAAGGTATATCTAATTTAGTATATATGTTGTGAATGTAGAGTTATGAATTCTTCTCTTTCTTAATAAATGTTACATTTTTACTCTTTGTTGAAGAGTTTAAGTCTTGAATAAGTCTTCTCTTTCTTAAGCGATGCTATATTTTCACCCTTTGTTGAAGAATATTGAGTTTCAATTGCATCGATAAAAGAAGTGAGACAAAACGAATTAGTATAGACAAAACAAATTAGCTACAGTAGAATGAGAGATAGACGCAAAGCAATGATATAAAATATAAAAACAATGGTACTATAAATGTGATGCATAAGATAGAAAAACCTAAATACAAAATGAAGCCGAAATTAAACATGCATAAGATAGAAAAACCTAAATACAAAATGAAAGAGACATTAAAGTTGCCTCTAATGACCATTTTATAATGGCAACACGCTCCAGATTAAATTTGGAAATGGAAGGAATAAAATTTTTTGGGAAAATTTGGTTTCCCTCCAAAATTGTGTTACTTTTATATATACTAGCCGTGAACCCGTGAGATGTGCGGAAGGAGTTATGATATGTATTATATGATAGGTATTTTTTTTTTAATTTAGAACATTATGTTAATCTTATTAAAAGACATAAATTTCTTTAGGACTAAGTTAACATTATATATATAAATATTTAAGTCTCAGCAATGTGTTGTTATCTACAATATAATATATTCAAATATCTCTAATTTTATGATTTAGAATTATAATTTCTCCATTCTAAAAAAACAACATTATGATACTTTGATTTGACAAAAAAAGAAAAAAAAAAGTGAATGTAAAATTTACAAATAATAGAAACCAAAAGTAATTTAAAGTAATGAAAATACTTTGACTTGCTTTAATTTTCTTATTTCTAGTGGTGTGACATGTGCAATGTAAGAGTATAAATTAGTTTTTAATTGATATTTAATTATTTTAAAATTTATTTTGTATTTAAAACATAAATTCACTATGTTTAACATTGAAAGAGTAGAAAATGTATTGGTTTATCTATTTAAATAACAGATATTAAAAATAAAAATAAAATCGTTGTTAAAAATTGAATATATAAGGTGAATATTAGTTTAAAAAGACTTTATTATGTATTCCTAATTTCCTATTATATATAAATCAATTAACTTCCTTAATTAAATATATCAATTATTTAAAAGAAGAAAAATTTAAAAGGATAATGAACATTTTAACTTTAATATTTAATTATGATTTTGAATAAATTACATGTCAATTTTAAATCATAATCACTGAACTATTTTATTTTTCTTTATTGGGTCCGTCAACCATAAAATAAAAATGTAATTATTAAGATCATATATACAAATAACAACCTCAATACTGATTCTTAATTATATTTAATTTAGAATATAGATAATCCAATATTTAATAATTACAAGAAATTGAATATGGAAAAGAGACTACGATATATTCAAAATGTATGTTTTGTTTATTTAATTCAAATATAGTTTGAGTAATTATTCAAATAATTAATTTTATGATGAATCAATTTATAATTCTCTATCAATTACCCTTCTATATTTAATTAATTTTTACTTATTTTAGACAAATAATTTCATAACAATATATGTGGAAGTTACAGGCGTGACAATCACAATCTGGATTTGGGGATCCCCATGGAAACTAACCCATTTGAGACCTCGCGATTGGGGAATTTTTGCTCGTAGGGACGGGAATGAGGATCAAAGTTCCCCTGCCACAGATTTGAGGACGAGGATGAGAACAGGGACCATGCTCTCCGCCTTGCATACTTTGCAGATGAACTTGGGCCTGACAAAATTAAGTCCATTTAAGATGCGGGCTTAAGCGGGTAGTCTGTTTAACCCGCAGACTTGTACGGGGTGGTCCTGAACCCCGCAGACCACCTGCATACTCAACTCTAGTAAGAATTGCTATTCTTGAGAGCTTGGTTTGACTTTCCCTAGGATCATCCCCCCCCTCCTTTTGTTTGAGGGGAGTGTAATAGAATAGGAAACAACAATCATAAATTGTAGCTGGTACAACTGGTAGGTAGTTAGAGTTAGTTGAGACAGTTAGATTAGCTCTCTCTATAAACACCAATAATTGTATTCAGAATATTTTTGAGTTAATAAAATATAGAATTATAGAATTCGATTCTCTCTATTCTCTATCATTTCTCTCTTTCTAAGACTCCAAAACAACGACTATGGATTGAAGAAAAAGAGATGTTAAGGTTTTGGGTTTGGTGAGAAAATAGGGAGTCAATTGAGTTTGTATTTTTTTAAGTCATATCATTCCTTTATTTAGTTTTAGTGTTATTAGGAAATATTTATTTAGGTTTTTATCTTATTAAACGCACCATGGGATATTGTTAGTTAATTGGTGCTTGTTTTCTTTCTTTTATTGAATTGTTATGAGCCTATTTAAAGGAAACTCTGTCATAGTTAACTGAGTGATTGAATTTAAACTTTATTGGTGAGAGTTATTCTCCAAGGTTCGTGATGAACCAAATTTAGAGGTTTATCAAGAGTCTAAACCATCTCTTGTGTGACGTCTCGATTAGTCTTATCTAGAGTTCTACCTAACTCTTGTGTGATGCCACCATCCCTTCCCTTTACATTCTTCGTCACGCCTTCCCCCCTCCCTTTACCCAAATTTCTTTTCTAAAATAACTTCCCATTAAATTTGAACCAAATCCCTTTCCTAATCTCCCAGGATTTATTTTGTTCTTCCCTAATGATAAAATAAATCAAAACACAATCTTCCTTTTACTTCCTATTATCATACCTCTTTCTTCCCAAAACCCTAATATTAGAATTGTTCTTTCTTTCCCCAAATTAAGATCCAAACCCTATGCCATCAATAGAAAAATCAAGACGGTCCCCTTCCATATTCATATCTGGGTTCCTCACACACACACATGCTTCTTTGGTTTCTTTCTTTGTTTTTACTAATTTTGAATCTGAAACACTGATGGGTTCATTGGCATTTTGGTCGCTGTAGAAAACTACATCGTTTTTAGGCACTTCTCCCAAAGATCCAAACGGCCAGTTTGGATCGCTTTACCGAATTTTCATGGTCAACCGACGTGGACATTCTACTAGTCAAGTTTTTATAACGAATAAATGACCAAAATGGTCCCTCACTTTGTCACCACAATTCAAAATAGTCATTGACTTATAAGAGTAAGCACATTGGTCCCTGACTTTATCTCCTGTCATTCAAAATAGTCTATGCTATTAACACACATTAATTGAGTCATGATGTGACATATTAAATATCACGATAGAACCCCAAAATGATATCATATTAGTAAATGAACAAAATTCAAGTGTTTTAGAACCAAAATGGTGGAAGACAATGGGTTGGGTGCCCAAAAATTGGGAGGAAGATGAGTGAGCATGGACAAAAATGACTGTTTTTTTAACTTTGTCGGCACCAATATGCTTGATTTTCGTTCACTTGCTTATATGACGTCGTTTTGGGTTTCCATTGTGGCACTTAATGTGTCATATCATGAGTTTGTTAGTGTGTTAATGACACAGACTATTTTAAATGATAGAAGATAAAGTCAGAGACCATTTTGCTTCTTCTTATAAGTTGGGGACCATTTTAAATGGTGGTGACAAAATCAGAGATTATGTTAATTATTTTTTCTTTTATAACCATGGTATTTTGAGAGACTGATTTGATGATGTTTTAAATTTTGGGGATATCAATTTAGTAATGTTTTAAATCTTTGAGAATTAATTTAGTATTGTTCTAAATATTTGAGAAAATAATTTAGAGATAAAATTCTTTGAAAGAAGAAATTAATAATAAACAAATCTTCAATGGACAAAATTAATGTTTAGAATAAAATATCAATTTGGTCCTCCAAATATTTACTTGTCATCAATTTATTTGTCACCGAATTAGTCTTTTAAATATTTAAAATACGACTCCCTCAAAGATTAAATTACTACTAAATTAGTCAATCAAATAGCACATAAAAACTTTTTGAAGTACCAATTTGATGATAAAACCGTCAAAACTCTTCGTAAACTAAATTGAAGACAAACGAATCTTTAGAACACCAAATTAATGTTTTAGTTAATTTAATGTTTATCTCTACTTTCTATCAGACAAATAAAAACATGTTCTTTGACAAGCTTGTCGTTATGATCTATTCTTTGTCTAGAGTAAGGCAGCATTTGTGAGCATTTCAATTTATTATTTGGCTTCATACAATGTGAAAGGAGATAGGATTAAATTTCAGTATGAACTATGAAGTCAGATATATAGACATGCTACATAAAATTAGAAAATTGAAAACAAAAGTTTCATGAATCATGAGCAAGATTAATGGCTTCTTAATGATTCGCATGATTCATAAAGTAATTTAATTACTCCATGATGTACGTGATGCCCAATTAATTTTGCTTTTTCACTTTAGTGCATGTTGTGTTTTAGCGTTTAAAAATCACGTTTAATCTATAATTATGTTCAGTGTGGATGTAACATGTTTGGCTAGACATCTGAATCTACGTTTGAGGTCATTTTTCACGTTCGAACGAGCTAAACGTAAAAACAACTTTTCATAGCTTCTAGATCCGATGGATCCACGTTCAGTTTGAATCTGCATTCAATTTAAACTTGATTTTTTAAACGTCAATCCAAAATACACACTTAGAATGGTGTGAATAATGTCCCTCTCCAACTTAATTCACATCCTTGTAGTTCATTAATTTAGACCGTGTTTAGAATATCTTATGTGTAACTTATAAAAGCATATTATAAGTTTTGATAAGTTACTTTTAACTTATTTTTATAAGGCTTTTGTAATAAGTTATTAAAATAATTTTTTTAGTGTTTATTCGAATAAATTTCATAATTTTATTTACAAATAAATTTATTTTAATAAAAGTTATTATTATTATATAAATACTTAATTAAATTATATTTCTAAATATATTCTTAATAGTCTGGACATTAAAAACAAGACTATTAAAGTGCAAAAAAGTACTTAAATAAATTATTTCTCTTCTAACAAAATACTTTTCATAAGTACGGCGTGATATAATACGTATGTACATCAATGACTTTAATTAGGATATCTTTAAGAGATAAACTATTTTTGAAGTTTCTTTTTATTTGTTTGTTCATTTTATGGGTTTTTGCATGTTATTATTAGAGTAGTAGGATACCTCTAACAATATAAAAAAACTTATCATCCAATGAGGCTTTGTTTTTTTTTTTTTATAAGCCAACAAAATTGTACTAGTATTGGTATAAGAGTACTACAAGTACTCAAAATGTACACAGTTAGAAAACAGAAAAATTACACAACTACTTCCAAAATCTCCAAACACCTAACATAGGATCTAATTGACAATAAAATTTAGAGGAGCTCAACACCAATTTGAAATGAAATAATGTAAGTCTCATTATTGAAAATAGTGTTATTATTTCTCTCCAAACAAAGAGACCACGTAGTAGTATGTCAAAATTATGAGATTTTGGTAAAAAAAATTGTATTCATTTTAGTAATTTTTCTGTCTCAAAAGAATTAGCCTTTGGTTGTTGATCGAGAATATCCTTAATGTATATAAAAAATATTAAGTTTTTTTTTTAAAAATTTTTAAAATGAAGAAAAAATAGAACAAGATAAAGTTTTTTATTTTAATTTTTAAAATTTGGCTCCAAATTGATTTTAGACCATTGCTTGAGTTAATCTAGACCATTGATTTCAAAGTATAATGGTATCTCGTATGATTTGTTAAATTTATTAACAGAACTAACAGTTGGGACCAAACGAAACATTTTCTATAGTTAAGGAACTAACATGAAACCTCAAAAAATTGAAGGACCAAAATAAAGCAAACATAAAAGTTAGAAAACCAAAAGTTGCATTTGCCCAAAATCTAATCTTTACATTTTAAATTAAGAAATCTCTTTACAATAAAAAATTAAAGCATTTTTTATTGATTATTTAATTTACTTTAGACAATTTTTTTTCCAATTTATATTATTAAGTAATCTTTTCAATTACAAAATTATAAAAATAAATTAAAGAATAACTTACACATAAAACATATAAGGCAAATGATATTTAGTGCCCTAAGAGCACTATTTAAGAGCTAAATATAGTAAAAAGGTATTGGAATGTGTAGCTTTTTATATTCCCGAGAAACGGAACAATGTGTTCTTATGATTGTTTTTCTACTTCTAGTAACTTTATCTAGTACTTTAAGAGCACTAGATATCAAGACCCAATATATATATATTATATGTATTCTTTTTTTAATAATTAACGGGGGGACTAATCCCCCTTCTTCTCTCTATTCTTGCATGCATCATCAATATTCTAATTTATGTACCAAAAAATATTGTTGTCTAATTTACACATCACAACCAATGAAAAGCAAAATCTTTACAAAATAATTAATCACAGTTTTATTCTATTCCATTGTCTATATGTTTAGTTGACGTGTCACTGTATATACACACGCGTGATATTGGGCTAGTGGACGCAATGTCTCAACAAAGTCTTAAAGTTGATATTCATTTCCAAATTTATTATTTATTTATTTATTATTATTTATCAAATGGGAAAAAGAGGTACTTTCATAATATTATTAGTGTGTTTTGCTTAGTTCCCAGGCTGGAATGGGGTAACTGTCATTATCAGCTTCATGACAATCTATTTAAGATATAATTAACAAGTTGAAAGTTTTTAACTTTTAATTATAAAATTAGTTAAAATATATGAGATTATGATTGTGACATTATAGTTATTTAGTTAGGTTGTAAAATAAAATGATTTGACAATACAAAATTTATATGTAGTTGAATTATGTTAAATGAAAAAAAGAGTGGGCAACTTGTCAATTTTTTTATTTTATAGGAAAGTAGTATAAATAGGAATCAAATCTTATATTCACACACATATGTTTTTCTATGCACTTACCAACTGAGCTACATAACTGAGACGAGTAACTTGTTATTTACAAAAATAAAAAAGAGCAATTTTGAAAATGAATTATTGACAGATAACTTTTGAAGGCTAAAAGTTATCTCACATGATTTTTTGAAAGTTAATTATAAAAGCTAAAATCTTAACATCAAAAACTTTAATTTCGTAATTATTAAATAATTATGCAAACTTTTTAAAAACTATAATTTCTTATTAAGACTATAATCTTATTTCACAAAACATACTAAAAAAAAAAAACCTTCATGTCAATTGAAGCTTTTGTTTCTCTTTTTATTTTTCTTTTTGATTTATAATGCTAGCTTTTATGCATACACAAGTCGCACTAAACAGTACTTCTGTCTTTTATTTCATGTCTTAACTTTTTTTTATGCGAATCAACACTGCAACAGAGAAATGTTGCTTAGGTAGCATATAGCTATAATTACAAAAAGAAAATAGCTATAATTACAATTAATTGAGTTTTTTTTTTTAATTTCGCGGATTGCATGAATATTTTCTAATAAAATATAAATTGAATCTATTCAAATTTAATTTTAAATATATTTAAATTTATAAATAATTAGATATATCTTGGATTTACACATGTATTTCTAGTTATGTTCTAGAACCTTTATGTTAATAAGCTATAAATGAAAAAAAAATTAAAATACACTTAAAGAATATAGTGTATTGGTTTCTAACCGACTAAAAGTCAAAAAAAAATCACAAAAAATAAAAAATTATTCGTAGTTGAAATTTGTGTGAAACAAATTTTAATCACATGAATTGTCACTTAAATTAAAAAAATAATATATAAAAAGTCTCAATATTAAGATAATTGCATGGATTTAGTCCCTTAAATATGAAAAATTAAGACCCTCATAAATTTTAAAAACTATTTTATAAAAATTATATGATATTCATTAGATTTTTTTTCGGGGGTTGCAACCCCTTTCCACTACAAAGAAGCTCCGCTACTCGATATATATTTTGGGTGACCATCAAAGATATCATAGTCAATAGCCAAAAATTAATTTCTTCAGTGTATGAAGATCACTTAAGTGAATTTTTTTTCTAACAAAATATTTTTTATGCGCATGACCAAAATTAAAACCCCTATCACATATCATATATAAAGACTAAGTTATCTATTAACTGTACTGAATTTTGTTGATATATTACTATATATGTTTAGGGTTTAGAGTTCGGAGTTTATGATTTATGTTTAGCATCTAACAGGTTAGTCAGATGGTTGGGGAGTGCTACTTTGAGTAGCAACTTCTTAGTTCGAATTTCTATAAATGCACTTTGACCTATCTAAAAAAATTAGTATGTGTTTGTACAAAAAAGATAAGGTCAAATGTATCTTTTGGTCCTTTAACTCTTATGTTTGTTTTATTTTTCTCCTTTAACTTTTTGAGGTTTCATATTAGTCCATTAACTATAAAAAATGTTTCATCTTGGTCCCAATCGTCAGTTCTGTTAGTAAATTTAACGGAACAGTGACGACGGCGTTAACTTTTTAAATGATTGGCTCTCCTGCGAGCTTGGTGATGGAGGCCTAAAGTTAATTTCGTCATCACTGTTCCATTAAATTTACTAACGGAGCTTAATGAAACGTTTTTGCGAGTTAAAGGACTAATATGAAACCTCAAAAAAGTAAAAAAACCAAAATAAAACAGACATAAGAATTAGAGGACCAAAATGTACAAACAGGCCAAAAGATAAAGAAGAAAGAAAACCGTTAACTAAAAAATTAATTGTTTCAGTGCTTGGGGATCGACAATGTAATAATAAATTAATTTAAATAGTAGTTAATTAATTTCTTAATAATAATAATAATAAAAAGAGATTATCGACAATCTCAAAACGGAACTACACGAGTATCTAACCAAGGAAATATTAAAACTTTAATAGGCATGTATGTTGACATGTTGTGTTGTTTTGGGGTTGAGATAGATGAAAAACAGTACTAGTACTAAAAAAAGTCACAAATAATAGAATTCAAAATATTCGTTCGTTTAAAGCAAAAGAATTCTCTTTAAACTAAAGATTAATAAAAAAATTATTTAATTTGTAATAAGAGAATGTCTCAAAATTTCAAGGATCAAGATATAGGTTTCTGGTTAATGGGAGACAGATGCGATGCACTAACTCTACATTTTGGAATTTGACATTGATGCCTCTTTCTCTTTGCGAAATAATCCACCCTAGCACTTAGTTGTACTCAAACAAACAATATACATATTTATACACTCTTGTTGAGATAAGGTTTTTTTTATTATCACTAACTTAATTTTGTAAAACGCCAATATGAATAAAAACACCTAAATAAATCAACTTAATTAGACTAATGTATATATATACCTCATTTTCTTCCACATTTGATGCTTGTTTGTTATTTATTAAAGTAATTTGTTGAAAATAAAATAATTGTAGTGTAAATAACTTGACTTTAGTACTAGTTTTAAGTCATTTTTTTTGGAATAATATCTTTAGATCGAATAAAAAATATCCATGAATATAAAAAAAGTCGATCCCGTGAGCCCAACAGAGTTATTGTGTGTGGCAGGGATACAAAAAAGCGGTCTGGGATTCGAATCCCAGAATTCGCATTCCCCCTCCCCTGCGGTAATTCTGCTCTTGTAGACCAAAAAAATAATAATAAAAAAAGTCGTTGCGTCAGAATTATAGAGTTAAAAGTAACAATAAATACCTAGATCTTTAGTGCTCATGAATCGACCGAATGCAGCAAAAGAATGTCGTTTATTCAAAAGCACTATCAAAGGAATCATAATCTACGGTCACAATCTGTCTAAAGGCTTCCCTTAAATCCATGAATAAATATAGACAATATCTAAAAAAACAAGGTTTCGGTTCTTTAATCTTCCAAATCTTTATGCATAATTGCTCCTTATTTTTCTATAGTGATGACATGCTATGAAGATGAATTGGTTCATATGACTAGGGGACCATAACTCTTTTATAATACTCCCTCCGTCCCAAATTGTTTGGCTTTTTAGGTCTTTGCACATGGATTAAGAAATATAATCATTAATTTAAATTTTAGTAAATTTTAGATTGAATTTTCTATTTTACCCATCAACTAATTTTATTGGAGTACTACTTTTTCAACCTGTAATTAATACTAGTAGTAGTTGCTTGAGTGTCAACTACTATAATTAATGCATCGAAAATGAAAAAATTTACTTGGGAGAGTAAAGCCTAAAAGTTAGTGGTTGGTGATAAAGTAGGAATATGTTTAATTAATTAAGGGTAAAATTGTAAAGAAAAAATTAATACTGCATTGCTATCTTAAAGGGACAATCAAATTGGGACAAATTTTTTTTCCTAAAAGGCCAAACAATTTGGGACGGAGGGAGTAGTAGTCAAGTATCATTTCATGAATTTGTAACATCCTCCTTAATAGCTTGTACAATTCATTTTTCTTTATAATATATATAGTATTTAATTTAAAGTTGTTTATCAGAAAAAGTGACAATTAGATAATAATTATTTCAAATAGTTAGATGTGGGTAAAATTTATAGTATTTTGGTTTTTGGTGGCAGAATATTATAATTAAGCTTTAATCAAAATAGTAGAATTTTCAAAGTTAGTTTGATATGTAAACTGAATTTAAATCTATTTCTAAACCTTAGCAAATAAATTATATATTATAAGCTGGTACAGAGACAATTAAAAAAAAAATGTGTTAAGGGCCTTAGAATGAATTATAGCTAATTATAGAATCATGTTTTATTGTTAAAAGATTCCTAGTTAGTTAAAAAATAATTTTAAGGCTTAGTCTTAGAGTAAATTAATAATTACTCTTAAAGACATATTTATACCTTAAAAATAGTTATAGATTTCCAAAAAATACTAGAAAAAATTACTATAGGCTAAGAATTATATTTAGAATTTATTAGTATAGTTAGATTGATTTAGATAATAATATGTGGTGAATAAAAAATTATGGTATAACAAAAATTAGAAATAGTATTATTACTATTATAATATTATATAATATAATATTATTATACTATTTAAAAAGTGACTTAAGTCACCTAAGCTCATTATTGAGCTTCTTCTTCTCCAGAGACGGAGAAAGAAGGAAACGAGAGAGAAAGAGTTATTTCTTGTGGCTGGATGGTGGCCTTAATGCGATCGGTTTGTGACGGAGTAGTTAGGAGAAATATTCTACGCGTCGAGATCTTTAATTCTACCAGTTCAGATTTTCAAATAGATAACTTTCAGTATTTGCTTTGGACTGAGGTAGGGGCTTTACTGTATTTTTTTTCTACTACTTTAAAAGTAGGATGTATATCTTTAAAACCTACTAGATGAATGAATTCTATTGGTAATTTATTTAAGTTAAATGGATAGTTTTTATTTTGTTAAGTAGTACAGATTTTTACTATCTAGTTAAAATTAAAATTTTAAAACTTGTCCTATATTATTTTTAAGCTTATTGAAATGTTCATTATTAGTGACTTAATGAAATTTGTGTAAGAATAAAAGTTGTGGTTCATTGACACTATTCATATGCGTATTTTACTATTCGTATGCGTATTTTACTATTCATACACGTAATTTACTATTTATATGCATATTTTACTATTCATACAGTATTTATACAATATTCTATTATGTTATTAGAGTTTATTAATACTTGTTATCTAAGTTGAAAAGTGTTAAAATCACTGGGGACGCCTAGTGATGAAGAGTTGTTTTGTGCACTGAGAATGATAATACGTAATACTCAATCACAATGATTTGAGAAATGTTGGGGTAAAAGTGCCACGAGGCTAGAATATAGGATGCCTAATGGAATGATATGTACCTATGCCAACCCCAAGGCTAGCATGTGTTAGTTGCATATGGCTTAACATATGGCAAGAAAACATGTCATTATCCAAGTAAATGTTCATTTGAGGAGATGGAGTGTAGAGAGACTCATTATCAGTTAGAGTCTGAGTGAAGTCCCCTTACACCAGGAATAGTTGTGTTTTGTGTTGGGCCGATCAGGACTTACCAATAGGGCTTGTACACCCCTGATTTTTTTCTCCAATAGAATGAAATTTGTAGAACATGCATCATGATAGAAATAGAATCTTGCATTATGTATTTGGTTATAGTTTGGATGAATTACGATGATGTTAGTTGTTTGTTTGAATTGATTGACAATTTGTGTTAAATTGTCTTGTGCTTGAAATCGCAAGTAATAATAATTAGGTTGATTGTGATTAGTACTGTGTTTGTACGTTGATGGTGATTATTATATGTGTATTTTCATATGAGGAAAATATTTTGGTTTCTGGATTATTTTATTTTATAATAAAAAGCAGTTTTGATTTCATATAACTCTGAAATCCTAAAATGCCATTAGTTATAAATGTGTTAGAAAATTACTGAGAAGTGAATTCTCACCCCGTTTATTTTCATGTGTATTCGTGGCTTTTAGATGGATAACTATTGAAGCAGAATGAAGAACTGAAAATGATAACTATTAGAAATTTACTGAATGGATGTATTATTTATGAGCTTTGTTTAGTATATCTTTTGAAGCAAATCGTGTATTAATTATCGACAATTGTATGTAAATTAGTTCTTTATAAAAAGAAGTTATAAGTTAGTATGATTTGAAGATTTGAAATCATGAATTGTTTTAAAATTATGGTATTTATATTATTTTCTTGAATAAGAAAGAAATTAAACATGTATAAAAGGAAGGTGTTTCACAATTGAATGGCAATGGATAATATCATTAACAATCAGATATTGACTAATTAATACACCTAGATGATAATTGATAATGCAAAACAAATTAATACACTAATATACCTTAAATTATTCGGATTCGAATAGATACAAACTAGAGAATCTAATCCTTGGTTTCTATTTTTAATTCGAATTGTAATTTTTCATTTTTTTAATCAAATGTTTATATTTTCGTTGATTAAATGGTTAATAAAATTTTTCAAGACAATTGGAGGTGAGAAAGAAAAAGACAAAGTTAAAGCAATATTATTTTGGCATTTTCGTGAACTATTTAATTAATAAAATTAATATAAAATTATCATATTGACCCTAAAAAATTACATAAATGATTAGTTTGAAGAAAAAATTGAAGGATCCAATTGAAATTTGGGTTATGTTATGGGACCAAAATACTACTAATTTAACCATAAAAAGAATCTTATCATATTATGCTATACAACTTTTTTCAAGTGAAAAATTATGAAATAACATAGAGTAAATTTTATCACAGATAAATTACAGATAACTCTAACTTAAATAATATAATTGTATTTTAGTTTTATGTTGATATTTATATAATTTCTAGTCAAAATTTTATTCAAGGAATATTATTTTAAATATAATTTAACTTTAATTTTGCTAGTGCTCGTTTGCACTCTATTATCATCCTTAAACCTAATATCAGTTACTTGTATCACGTTATGCTATTCCTATTGCTTTAGGTCCACCTATCAGTTACTTATGTCCTATTATTTCGGGTTTACCATTTACTTAAAGCCTAAATACCAATTATTTAAATCCTCTTCTTCTAGGTCCACTGTTTGTTTTAGGCTTAAGTATCAATTACTCATTAATTGGTGGTCTTGAAACAATTGATACTTGAGGAAATATACATGTTTCAATTGCCACACAATAATTTAAATCTATTGCTATTTTCTTCTAGGCCCATTGTTTGTTTTATGTCAAAGTATGAATTACTTAGTAAACAGTGTGCCAAAACAAGAGGATATAAGTAATTGATACTTTTGCCTGTGAAGCAAACATTGGGCTTAGAAGAAGATTACGTAAGTAATTGATACTTAGGCTTAATGCAAGTAGGCTCAAAATAAGAGGACGACATAAGATACTTGGGCTCAAAAGAACGTGGGTCAATTAAATGATAGTTGGTCTTAAAGCAAATGATATGTGGTGGGAGGAATTGACACCACCCAATTTTGGAAGTCCCACCATCCTTTTATATACAAGAGTTATGAATTTGTATGTTAAAAAGGATGGTGCCATCTCTAATAGAGGTGGTCTTAATCCCTTCTATCATGATATGTCCCGAAACAAGAGAACATAAGTAGTTAATACTTTGGTCTGAAACAAACATTGGACCTAGAAGAAGGAGACCTAAGTAATTAATACTTGGGCTTGATGCAGATGGTAGGCCAAAAACAAGCATACATAAGTAACTAGCATTTGGGTCTTAAGAAAGTGTTAGTCTCAAAAGAACGTACTTGGACTAGAAGTAAATCATAGACCTAAAAGAATAAGACCTAGGTAATTGATATTTGGGCTTGAAGCAAATGGTAGGCTCAAAACAATATGGATGTGATTAGCACCATCCTTATTGGGAGTGGCACCATCCTTTTTAGTATATAAATTTATGATTCTTACATATAAAAATGATGGTGCACTTCCAATAGAGATGGTGTTAATCCCATCCACCTTTGCTTGGGCTTATAAAAAGGATGGTGCCACTAGAAATAAATCATAGACATAAATAATTGATACTTGGGCCTAAAGTAAATGGTAGGACACAAAATAATGTGATACAAACATCTAATAATTGGGCCAACGGGTGATAATAAATTGCAGGCAAGTACTAGCCAATTATATTAAAATAATATTTAAAATTTTGATTGAAATTTATATAAATATCAATATAAAACTAAAATACAATTATATTATTTAAGTGGGTCTATATCATATTTATAAATTTATCCGTGACATATTTTACTCTATGTGTTTCATTATATTTCACTCATGAAAAATTCTAGAATAATGTGATCACATTTTTTTTATATCTAAAATAGTATTTTAGTAATTTAGATTTCTTTTTTTTTTGGGCCAATATAGTAATTTTTATTAACTTTTTTTTTAACTAAATAGCTCACTAAATATCAGAAACAATATTATTTTAGCCTAGTTCTTTTAGCTCCAACAACTATTTTGAAAATTTTATTAACCATTTAATAAACAAAAATGTAAGAAAATTTGTAAAAGAACCAAAGTGAACAAAAAATAATAAAAATGAAGCACCAAACTGAAATTCTGCGTAAGATTTATTGACAAAAAAAAAAAAATACTACTTTTACTTTATCTTATCTTATTTATAATAATATTTGTCTTTGATTTTTCTATTCTTTAATTAATAAAAGCTTGTAAAAAAAATAATAAAAGCTTTTTTTTTAATTTAATTAAAGTTCAAATATAATACACAAGCTTTTGATTAAAAAATAGAGTCATACACTTGAGATTTAAAATAAAAGCAATTGATTAGATTAAAAAATAAAACAAAATCAATCTCATATCTTTTCAAATCCAAATGATTTAATGGGATGCAAGATTTTATCAAATATCTTATTGTAACAAATCAAAATTTTAATTTAACAAGATAAGAGGATATTATAACATCAACTGTTACATAAACAAAAGTTAATTAATTAAAATAAATACTGACATATATAATTAATTGGTGAGGGATTTTTGTGATATTTCCTTGGTGAGATATTTTCTTTTACAAGAAGGTATTACAAGAGGGCTACTTTATAAATTTCACAAAATTAACAATAACCTTTTTATTTGATCGAGAAAAATGTATAAGATTTTTGCGTTGGATCATGGCAATCTAATAAAAAAATTAGACAATCGTAAAAGTCACCTTCTTATTTCTATTTTAGTCCATCATAAAATAGAATAAAACTTATATAGTATCTACACATTATTAGTTCACACTAATTGGGATATCCAATAACTTGATCTTCATAAAATTATTTCAATGGGGATTATTCTTTAACTAACTTTATAATGCACAACTAATGATATATGTAAGCTCATATATTAGATAAATACCTAAAATTTTAGCTCACTTTTGTTTTATCTTTTGTGTTTGGAATGAAATGGTGAAGAGTCCTTATCTTGCCTCTCTTTATTTGGATAGGAAGAATTCATTAATTAGCTTTGGAGATATCCAATATTGAATCATTAGAAATTTTTGAAAAGCAAAGAGTTCTTTGTTAGTTTGTCTCACTAACATGATTTTTGCGTTAGAACACAAAATTGTGTGACACACAATTCTGATATGTACATTTAATAAATAATGTACTCAGGGAGGTTAAGCAGGCTTCGAATGTGCCTCAAAAGGGAAAAAGCAATTTGAGACTGAGAAATAATAGTTGAAGATAATATCCACCACTGAACTCGAATAAATTTGAATCTCAAGTTTTTGCACTCCACAATCAAGTGCCAACTGCAAACCTTCCATGTGCTTTTGAGGAAGAAGAGTCTGGGTTCCAACCTTAATGGGTTGTTTAAGGTTTATCGTGTACTCCCTCCATTCCTTTTCATAAGTACCTAAACAAAAAAATTAGTGTTCCTTTTTATAAGTGTTAGGAAGACTAAATTTAGAAAGAGGAGAAAAACAACTGAACTTCATTAAACAAACCAGTTGGCTATATATCAGCCTTACACAACACAGTATAACAACAAAAAAGTAACTGTTGATAACTGCCGCCACTTACAGCACTATACATAGTGGGGAGATAAACATAAACTGCTATTTAATCTCCTAATAATAAACAACAAATAAAGCACTTTATAAAACCAACCTAACAATTCCTCCCTTAAACTGAATCATATCAAATATTCAGTTTATATCAATTCAACTTCAGAACAAACTCCTAAAAGTTTCCTAAGCTTCAAAAAAGCATCATGCTTGAGTGGCTTAGTCATTATATCTGCTAATTGTTCCTTTGTATCACAATACACAAGCTTCACAGCACCAGCTTTTGTAAGCTCACGAAGAAAATGAAAACGAACATCTATGTGCTTGCTGCGACCATGCATGACAGGATTCTTTGAAAGTTTAATTGCAGAACTACTATCACATTGAATGACAGTTGTCTTGCTCTGAGTTTGGTCTATTTTTCCTAACACTCGCTTCAACCAGGCTGCTTGGCAAGCACAAGAGGCTGCTACAATAAACTCTGCTTCTGTAGTTGAGAGACTAACTACTGGTTGCTTCTTTGAAGACCAACATACTGCTCCTGAAACCATTAGAAACACATAGCCTGAAGTGCTTTTTCTATCTTAAATCCCCAGCATAATCACTATCAGTATAAGCAACAATTTCAGAATCTCCTCCCTTCCTGTAGAAAATTCCAAAATCTGTTGTTCCTTTCAAATACCTAAGCACCCTTTTTGTTGCTTGTAAGTGAAGCTCAGTAGGTCTCTCCATATACCTACTAATAAGACTCACCGTGAACATTATATCAGGTCGAGTAGCTGTGAGGTACATGAGACTACCGACAATCTGTTTAAAGTAAGTCTTGTCCACCTTGACTCCATCTTCATCCTTTACAAGTTTTGTGCCAGGAACCATTGGATTTCTCACAAAATTGCTTTTTTCCATACCAAATCTTTGCAGCACTTCCAAAGCATACTTCTTTTGACTGAAAAAAATTCCATCAGGCCTCTGCATGACTTCAAGACCAAGAAAACACCTCATTTTACACAAATCTGTCATGTCAAACTCACATTTCATGGAATTTTTGAACTCTACAAACATCAACTCATCATTCCCTGTAAAAATGAGATCGTTAACGTACAAACTAACAATTAACATTTTCCCACCTTCTTTTGTCTTGATGAATAAAGTATGTTCATATTCACACTTCTCAAATCCTTCCTTCAGAAAATAACCTTCTATACGACTGTACCAGGCACGAGGTGCTTGTTTAAGGCCATAAAGTGCCTTCTTCAACTTATAAACCTTCTGTTCACTTCCCCTTTTCACATATCCACATGGCTGCTCCACAAAGACAGTTTCACTCAAGTTACCATGTAAAAATGCAGATTTTACGTCAAGCTAATATATGGTCCATCCTCGTTGAGCTGCTAATGCTATCACAAGACGAATAGTGTCTAGATGTGCCACTGGTGCAAAAATTTCTGTATAGTCTACCCCATATTTCTGTGCATAACCTTTTACCACAAGTTGAGCCTTATACTTACTCACTTCTCCATGTTCATCAAATTTAGTCTTATAAACCCATTTAACTCCCACTTTCTTTCCCCCTTTAGGCAAATCAGTCAATTTCCATGTGCCATTCTTTTTTATTGCTTCTATTTCAACATCCATGGCCCTTCTCCACTTTTCACTCTTGACAGCATCTTCAAAATAAATTGGATCAGTAGCTGCAGCAAACATGAGTAAATATGCTTCATTATCTTCACCTGAAAGACCTTCTCCAGTTTCATAATCTCTCATCCAAAATGGTTCTCTTCTATTCCTCCTTTCAATTGAGATCAAAGAGCCTTCTGGACCTTCTTCTACTTTCGTTGAAGAAGTGGATGGAGAATTTTCAGTATTAGCACCAGGATCATGTTCGCTTTCTCCACTTTCATTACTCTCAGTTTGCACTTCATCATCTTCACCCCATTCTAAATCACATAAAACTGCTGCATCAAACTTCTTATCCCAATTCCAATGCTTGTCTTCCTCAAATATAACATCCCTGCTAATTATAATTCTTCGTGAGATTGGATCATAAAGCCTATATAAGCCTTGGACTCTTCACTAATTCCCAACAGAACATAACTCAAGCTTTTATCATCTAGCTTAGTTCTCTTATTGTCAGGCACATGAACATGAGAAATACATCCAAAGACCCAAAAATACTCAACAGAAGGCTTGACTCCACTCCAGGCTTCCTCTGGGGTTTTATGTCTCATAACCAATGTTGGACTTCTATTTAAGATATGTATTGTCCAGTTGACAGCTTCTGGCAAAAAATTCTTAGGCATTTTCTTCTTTGACAGCATGCTACGAACCATGTACATGATAGTTCTATTTTTTCGTTAAGCAACCCCGTTCTACTGTGGTGTATATGTTGCTGTCAATTGTCTTTTTATACCATGCAGATCACAAAAATTAGTAAACTCATGTGACAGAAATTCTCCACCTCGGTCAGTGCGTAAGACTCTAATAAACAAATTGGTTTCCTTTTCAACATGAGCCTTAAATTTTTTGAAAGCATCAAATGCTTCTGACTTTTCTATCAAAAAATAAACCCAAGTTTTTCTACTAAAGTCATCCGTGAAAGTAAGCAAGTATCTTTTTTTGCTGTTAAACACAGGCTTAATGGGTTTACAAATATCAGCATGTACTAGTTGAAGAATTTGAGTAGCTCTCCACTTGCTCTTCTTTGGAAATGGATCTCTATGTTGTTTCCCCACTAAACAATCTTTGCAACTTTAAGGGTGACTTTAAGTGTGGTAAACCATTCACCATTTGTTTTTGATAAAGAGTCTGCAAGCCCTTGAAGCTTAAATGCCCATACCTACAATGCCAAAACTGCCCAACATCTTCTATAACTGTGTTAAAACAAGCCAATGTAGGTGTCTGAAATGTTGCGTGAAGTATGAACATTCTATTCGAAGACATCCTTGTTTCCACAATCAAACCTCGCTCGGGATGATACACCTTGCATTTTTCAAACACAATTACAAGTCCCTTTTCTTGTAATTGGCCAATACTCAATCAATTATTCTTCAACTCTGGCACAAAAAATACTCCTGTGATGATTTGAACAATTCCATCGGCAAGTAACTTCACATTTCATTTTCCTTTTACTTCCAAACTAGAATTGTCACCGAGTTTAACAAAATCTCTGAAATTCCCATCAAAATCTGAAAAATACTCTTTTCTCATATGATTACTACAGTCAAGAAACCATGTGCTCTCTTCATTTGTTTTGTGCATCTCCAAGTGGGCCATCAACAACATCTCTTCTTCAGCTTCTACACAATTAGCCTCTTTATCATTTTCCTTGCGTGGACATTCCCACTGATAATGGCCTAACCTATGACAATTGTAACACTCCACTGTGGCTCTATCAATATTTTGTCTTCCTCTTCCTCTTCCTCTGAAAGTACCACGACCTCGACCCCTTCCTCCGGGTTGATCTCCATGTGTAACTTTCAAAGCTTGTTCCTCTTCAACATGAGAATTTATACGTTGTTCATGAACAAGAAGGCTACTTTGCAACTCATCTATGGCTAGGACACTTGTATCTTTTGACTCTTCAATGGAACACACAACATAATCGTATTTGGATGTCATCGACCTCAAGATCTTTTCAACAGTTTCTACATCTATCTTTTTTTCTCCATTTGCTGCCATTTTGTTGGCTATTGTAAGAGTCCGAGCAAAATACTCATTCACAGACTCTTCTAGCTTCATATGAAGAACTTCAAACTCTTTGCGAAGAGCTTGTAGATATGCACGCTTGACTGTTGATGAACTTTGAAATTTCTGCTTCATGGAGTCCCAAATGTCTTTTGCTGTATCCTTCTTAAGGATTGTTTCTAGAACAGAACGATCTAGTGCTTGAAATAAGTAGTTCTTTACTTTTAAATCTTTCAACTTTATATCATCAATATTTTTCTTTTGTACATCTTTGATAGGAACACCCTTTGCTGCTGCAGGAACCCCATTTTCCACCAAACTCCAACACTCCTTTGAACGCAAGAAGTTTTCCATAAGCATTGCCCAATGATCATAGTGACCATCAAACTTTGGAATTGCTGGTTGTACAAAAGAGCTATCTGTCGCCATTTTTCAATCACTACACTCACAGATACTGTTGTTTCTAATTTCAATCAGGCACCGTAATGGAGCTTTGATACCAAATGCTAGGAAGACTAACCAATTGGCTATATATCAGCCTTACACAACACAGTATAACAACAGAAAAGTAACGGCTGATAACTGCTGCCACTTACAGCACTATACATAGTAGGGAGATAAACATAAACTGCTATTTAACCTCCTAATAATAAACAACAAATAAAGCACTTTATAAAACCAACCTAACAATAAGCACACACTATAAAAACGAGAAGTATTTATTACATTTTTTCAATTTTACCCTTAATTAATGAAGATAGTTGAATTTAGTTTTAAATGATATACATAGTGAGGTTTCACTTTTACAAGGTTAAACTTGTTAAGAGATTATTATTTGCTTAGAAACTAATGTTTTTTATTGATGTCAACACTTTTTTTAATATGTGCGATTTTTTTTAAATGACTTACAAATAGAAACGGAGCCAGTATTATTTAGTGGAAATGTTTGATACCTGTGGTCCAGTTTGTGAGTGGTTTCCAGGTTTTATCTGGTTCTTTGATTCTAATTTCTAAGCCTAGTTTGAAAAGAATAGAGTTATATACGTGGCTAGATTGAACTTGTTGGTGGTTCAGGTTGGACTGGTCTAGTCCAGTTTTCATGACACCAATAAATGAGTTTGAGTATCCTTTACATATATGCAAATGTTAGAAAAAATAAATATATATTTTTTTTTAAAAAAATGTAATATATAAGATTTATTTATAATGTGATAAAGGTGACATTTTTATTTTT
Organism: Cyamopsis tetragonoloba; assembly: GCA_037177725.1. NCBI lineage: Eukaryota > Viridiplantae > Streptophyta > Magnoliopsida > Fabales > Fabaceae > Cyamopsis > Cyamopsis tetragonoloba. The sequence goes on along the minus strand of CM074122.1, from coordinate 46,800,526 downwards.
TTTTTTTTAGTTTCTTAACATATATATCACATGTATAAGATAACTTTTCTCACCATTTCAATATACAGACACACTAAATCTCAAAATTTAAATTATCAATCAAATTATATATGTATAAAATAAAAGAGTTTAAAATCAATAAAACGTGTATGTATTATTTGATTTGTATTTTTATTTTTTTTTCTATTTCCCATATTTATTATGCTTTCTATTTTTTAAAATTTTATAAAAGAGTTGGAAACAAAAAAAATGTCTGTTTCTAGTATTTTTAGTTTTTTTTTTTGTAAAATTTTTAAAAGCTAAAAAAAATTAGAAGCGGAAAATAAAAAAAAAATCAAACTAAACCGAATTTTAATGGTTTATCCATGCTCTAACAAATGCTTTTTTGAAATCGAATTTTAATTCTTACAAGAGAACAATTTATGGCTCGTTTGATAAGATTTTGAGAGGAATTAATTTTTTTTTAGTGATAGTAAATATTTTTTTTTTGCTTTTTATAAAATTGTCTTGAACTATGTATTCAAATTAATTTTATTTTGTGTAAAATCTTATTCAATTGAGCCATTATTTATCATTATTAAGTCATAAGTTGTTGGTTACATTTGATATAGTTTATATCAATTATAATGTTGTTTTGTGTGTTGCAGATTCAAATTCTCTATAAATAAGTTCTCTACTTATAGAAATAAATTGTGCATTTTTATTTATTAATTTATTTGTGAATTGTGCATATTATCATCTATTTTCGTCAAACTCCAAAATGGAGAAGTTTCATGTACTGTTTTTTGTTTTTTAAGTTCTACCAAATTAAAGTGTTATTTCAACAAGTCTTTATTTCGTTGGTGATGTATATTACATGTTTATAATTTTTTTTAAAAAATATTATAAAATAATTTAATATTTTTAATAATTCTTAAATTATTAAGCTATGCATATCTATGCCCAAAGTAAAAACTCGTAACATTACTTGAATGAAATACAGCCTAAATTATTAATAATAAGTGTGTTCATTATTAATAATACAGCCTATGATTTTTTGATGAAATACCTACGATAAATTTAATTTTCATTTAATTATTGTATTATACTCTATTAATAATAAGTGTGTTTATTTTCTATGATTCAGATTTAAATCTTGGCCCTCGTTCATAGTCAATTTCTTCGTGGTTTGATTATCATTAAGACTATGTTTGAACTTTGATGTTTTAATGTAACGTTAAAAAAATTCAAATAAATCCCTAGAACAAGATGAAGAGTTAATCACTTATACAAAAATAAAATAAATAAATAACCTTCCAATAGCAATATAATACAAAATAAGCTAATCTATATTTTTTAAGGGAAAAAAAAAAACTCTTTTCAAGTAATCAAATTATAAATATAAGGCTCAAATATAACTTTTATTTTTTATTATTTAATGAATTTTATTTTGTCTTTTATCTTTTATTCGTGTCAATTTAGTTCGTATCTTTTAATTTTTACATCATTTTTTTATGTTAATACTATTGAGTACTTCTATTTTATACATTTTCTTCAACATCATTAATATTTTCACTAAAACACACAATGATATTAACATAAAAAAACAAATATTATGTGAAAAATGAAGATGCCAAATTTAAAAAAATGAAAAATTCACAAATAGATAAAAAAAACTGTATTTATATTTTAACCTAAATATAAAACTGGGGCTTCTTAAGCATAATCACTAGAGATGGTATTCCCCTAGAAAAAAAAAGATAATTACACCTATTTATGTGAGATTTCTCTTGATTATATTTATTCTCTTTTAAGTTTTGTAATTATATTTGTCTTTTAAGTGTAACGAATTTTAAATCTTAAGAGCTAAGTGTAATGTCGATAAATGTAATAAAATTTTAATTCTTAAAGAATTTGCGTAATTTTAAAAATTAAAAAAATACGTGTAATAAGCGAAAATCTCGTGAAAGAGAAGCTGGTGTAATTATTTTAAAAAATAAATCTCAAAAGAGATTAATTATGACTATTGGCCATGAATATTTAAGGAAAAAATAAATAAATATAAATAAAGAAATAATAAAATTGGATGCAGTTTAGCGAGTCACATATAGTAGAGAGGCAAATATCTTTATCTCTCTGTTTCATTTGGCTGGTTGTTGTTAGAAATAGAAGGCGCACTGTTTCTGTTACTGTGTTCATCCTCAACCTCAATTCCAAGCAATGTTTCTTCATCCAGGTAAGTAATTTTCTCTCATTTTTCTCTCAGATCGTACTTCACTTTCCCTGTTTTTCTTACTCTTTTCAACTTCAAATTTTCAAATCTTCTTCCTCTTCTTCTGTAATGACTATCGCTCTTTTCTTCTTCTTTTTAGGGATTTAGCAGATTCAATTCAATTCGCCTCATTCCGTAGATTCCAACAGAGTGGAGTTATCCTTCTTCATGTGGTTAGTATTTAACTTCTCTGTTTCTTTCCATTGAGCTTAATTCTGATTAGAATCTTCGCTTAGCTTTTCGATTTATAGGTTTTCGAAGCTTGAAGTGATTAATTGATTATTGATTTTCATTATCATCACTTTTTCTGTTCTTCTTCTTCTGGACTGCAGTGCTTTTTTTTTTTTTTTGCTGCTTTATTTAGATCTTTGGAAGGAACTGCGCGTTTAGACTTTGGCTTGAATTGGAAGCGTAGCTTATTTATTCTTGATTTATTGATTTACTTGTCTACGCCCTAATTTAATTTTCTCAAGAGTAGCAATATGAACCTCTGAACCTTGTTTCAGCTATTTTGAAAGCTGATCTAAGCTTCGATTCTGTTTTCTATAACTGAAAATTTGACATCAAAGCCTTAGATGGATCATTGGATTACTAGAAGTACAAGTACAATCGAGCTATTTTTAATTTTTTTTGTTTAGAAATGCTACAAAGTGATGTAATATTGTAATTTATTTATTTATTTTTTGTGTGGTTAAAGTAAAGTGATGTAATGCTTGAAAGAGCATTTGTAAATATCAGATAATGTGAAAAAAAGTTTATGTTAATCTGATATTTTTTATGTGGTTTTTTTGTGACAGAGGTACTGGTTTGCATGATTGGGTTTTATTTGGGATTTTAAGATTATGGGTAGAGGTAGGGGAAAGGGTAAAAAACTAAGTGTTTCCAATGATGAGGATGCTATCAGTGGCGAGGATGAAAAAATTCCTACCCGAAAGAGAAGAGGAAGGCCACAAAAACTGCTGAAGGATGACTTTGATGAAGAAGAAGTCGAGAAAATAGAAGACGACGATAGCGACAATGTTGATAATGGAGTCTCTAGTAAAGAGATGAGAAGTTCAAACACAACAAAACATGGAAGAAAAAGAAAAAGAAATTCAGAGCTAAAAGAGAAATTGGAACCAGTTGAGGATGAAAACAGCGTTAAGAATCGATCAAATGGCAACGACTTGGCTAAGGCGAATGGATTTCGGCATAATGGAAGTAGGCGTAAAAGCAAACCTCGTCGAGCTGCAGAAGCTGGTGTGCTATGCAAGTAAGAACATGGCTGGTTGTGACATAGATTTCTTCCTCATGTTCCCAGCTTTGTTATCAATTAGCAAATTGATTTCTTTCATTTTGTTTCTCTTTTCCTTTTACTGGTTTTGAGTGATTCATTTCGCAATCCCCTAACATTATTTTCACTTTTTATTTCAAGCATGAATCTGAAAATTAATTCATGATGCTTGTAGTTCCGTAATGTTATAATTTTAAATCATTTCTATTTTTGTATTATGGTCAATTTCAATTTTGATAGGTGTCTTTATCCTGATTTATGACCCTTTTATCATCTTTTATGATTTGCAGTTTTTTTCGGTTTTATTTGTGTTTTGCAGTTATTTCTTTTCGTTACTCTGTTATTATGCATAACTTCCTTGAATTGGATGGAGGAAGCATGTTAGTAATTGTTAAGTACACTAATAAATGTAAAATTTTCACATTGTTTTTCATAAGTGTGGTTGATAAGATTTTGCTAACTTCCTTACCAATATTGTTCAGGTTTTTGAAATAGCTATTTAGTTTTTTAAAAGAGCAATATAAGATTGCAGCGTTTATATCATGTTGTGGTAATGCTTATTTTATTTCTGTGTTTGATAAGATTTGGGTTTTCTCTATCAATATAGCATTCTTTAACCCATGGTATTTAAATTGATCATACAGTTTTACTTTATTGGTAAGTTTGTCACTTAATATGATAATTTCACTATAATATTTAGAATGTTTGCAATAATTTATTGTCACAAAGAAATCTTATAATCAGCATTTTCATTTCAAGAAAGTGTATGGCTGAAAAGTTGATTTTTTTTTTGTTTATTTAAAAATAAAATAAAATGATATAACATGCACCAAAAGCTGAGCAAGCAATGTGCACTATTTCTTTTTAGTGATAGCTACTGGCTAGAAATTAGTTTGTCATCTTATTGTGTATGAATTATTAATAAATGAAAATAAAAATACCCATACCATTATTATTCATCTCTAGTACTTTTTTTACCATTTTTTTTTTGAATTTTGTTTTCTTTCTTTTTTATCATATCACTATGGCCATCTTAACAAGGTCTTTGCTGGCATGAGCATGCATGAAGATGTAGTGTTGAATTTAGACATTTCCTGTCATAGTCAGACAGTGACTTTATTGACAATAGAGATGCAAATATGTGTGCCAACATGATGGCCTCCTTAGGGATGCCTCTCAAGTTTCTAAAATTTTCTATCCATCCCCTTCTAGACGGTATTTGATCCTCTCTAGCTTTAACCATCCTCCAGAATCCTTAGAAATTATCCTGACTATTGATTTTTTTGTTACACATATATTAAATAAGAAATAGAAAACAATGAATGATTTAGATCTCTCTACAAACTGCTAAATCATCATCTAGTAGTTGGAGAGGATCCAAATCCCTTTTAGACAGATTGATCCCACTCCCTCCATTTTATTTAAAAATAATAGTCATTTAACATTTTTGATGCATTATTAAATATTTTTTTCTCTTTGTTTTATTTCTATAAAAGAATTAATGCTAAACTAGAAACACTATTAAATTATTAATGTTTAAATCATTAATAAGAATATTTTAGTAAAATTGTTTTACTCATTATAATATTTATTTTATTTCTTAGTTGATGTGAAACAATTTTAAATGACTGACATTTTGAAATGAAAGAAATATCTTTGGTCCTATTTATAAGAAATAAAAAGTGATTTTTCTTTACTTATTATAAGAAACATAACTATTAGGGGTATTAATTAATGAGAAGAAGGGTGGGGTTATTATGGCTATTGATACTTTTTTAAAATATTTTTAATTTAAAAAATTTGATAATCAATCAAATCAAAGTATTAATATATAAATATATAAATATTATTAAAATAGTTAAATGGGAGTGACAATACTACAATAGCTATTTTAGATTGACTGTTGTTGAAGATTATGATACTTGATGAAAGCATCTTGGCGGTGATAGACCAGTAACAACTTTCCTTAGAGATATTTTTCATTTTCTCCCAAGTTCTGATCTTGTCTTTTGCATCTCTTCTGCGTTTTTGGTTTAGGTTTTTCCATCAAATCGATGCATGGTTCTGTAACTTGAGAGCAACTAGTTTAATCTTTTCTTCTTCTGTGTAGTACTTCAAGTCGAACAATCGTTCCACCTTTTGAATCCAATCGATGAATTCGTCTGGATTTAACTTCCCTTCGAATTCTGGAATTTCTGCTCTAATATCACTACTTTGGAATGATCTTCTTCTAGAGTATCGACTGTTTGTGGAAGAATAGTCGCTTTCAGAAGAATTATTGGTTTCTTCACCCTGATTAAGCATCTTATGTTGTGCTGCAATTGTCTCCAGTAATTCTCTAATTTTCCTTTTCATCTTTTCCCACTCAATAGCTTGAATGGTGATTTTCGATTGCTTTTTGGGAGGCATGATGAAAGGTATAAGTTTGTGAGTTTAGGGTTGATAATAAGTGTATAGTGGTTTAAGGGTAAAATGGTAATTGTATGTGACTAAGGATAAGGTTGTAACTTTAAGTGGTTAGGCTTAATTGGTAATTTTAGGTGATAAGGGTAAAAGGCTAATTTTAATAAAAGAAAGGTAAAATGGAAATTTATAGGAGAATTTGGGATAAAAAGGAATTTTAAGGAAATTATGGGGGTAAAAATGGTTTTTTGAGAGAAAATTGAGGTAAAAATGGAATTTTAAGGAGAAATTGGGGATAATGTAGGTATTTTAGGAGAAAAATTGAGGTAAAAATGAAATTTAGGCAATTTTTGAGCGAAAATGAAAATTTTGGGGTTAAGATGGAACTTTGGTAAATTTTTGGGGCTAAAAGTGGATTTTAGCAAATATTTAGGGTAAAAAGGTAATTTCAGGAAAATATGGGGTTAAATTGTAATTTTATGAAAGTTTAGGGGCCTTACTGCAATTACAGAACATTCAGGGACTAAATTACAATTTTAGTAAGTTTAGGGGCTTTTTTGAAATTTTAAAATCTTTTATGTGATTGTTGACTTTTGGTCAACCCTGACATGTGGCTAAACATGATTGGGCTTTGATTGGTCAACGAGACACGTGGCATAGAGTGATTGGAGTATCAACGCTGGCGTGGTGCTGACTGGCTCAACTGACCGTGACACGTTGTTGTTGTTATTATTTGTAGATAAATAAATAAATAATCACACCATTTTCTTTGTGGGGTTGAGGTGGAAAGGATAAGCAAAGTAAGAAAGCTATGGGACGCGTGCAAAATTATTTCCTTAAGCCCATGATCACATCCTAAGCCAATTTAATTAATACCCTATGAAATAGAAATAAATAATGTTGAATGGGAAATTACCATTAGTAAACTGAATGGGGTTATTCTAGTGATGGTGTGCGACGTCTACACAGGAAACAGAGCAATGTGCAACGTCGACGGGGAAGAAGAACGGTGGTGGTGCGTTTAGTCGATGGTGGAAGAAGGAAGTTCACGATGGAAGGAAGATGAACCATTGTTGGAAGATGGAGGTTAGGCAAGTTGAAGATGGAAGGAAGCGGAACGATTATGTCAAAGATGAGGTTTTTTTGGTGAAACGAAGATGAGGTTAAATGGTTAATGTTTGATTTGATTGTGGTTAAAGTGTAGTTAAAAGTATAAGAAAATTGACTTAATAACAATATTATAAAATTTAATATAAACTTAAGATGTGAAACCAAATATACAGATGGAACATTTTGAATGGTATAAGACGGAGTGGTAATTTTAGCACCTTTCCTTAAATTGTTCCTTATCAAGCACCATAAAAAATAAAGAGTTGTTATTCTTTTAGCTTTTGGTTAACCACACCAACCTTTGTTTTGGTCTTTTTTTTGGAATTTAATTTTTGGAAATAAAAACTAAATTCTTTTGAGAAATTAATTATCTACACTTTACTGAATTTCAGGCGCGACCCAACATATCTAGAGGTTAAAGATCCTTATTAAACTAAAATTATTAATAATTAACTAAAATTATTAAATGTAAAAATCAATATAAGCCCTTTTAAAATTATTAATATTAATTAACTAAAATTATTTCAATTTTATTTATAATGTATTTTAAATTTTTTTAACATGTAAAATTACTTATTAAACTATTATAATTAGTTTTACGTGATATTTCATTTCATTTAATTAATTAAGTGATAGTAAAGTTATTTTATTTAATATTTGTTAAGATATTGTTGACCTTAAAAAATATTCTAAATGATTTTAATCAAGAAAATGTTATTTACTATAACAGTGAAATTGTTAATATTATGCAAAATACGAGTAGAGAAATAAATTATTTACACCTCAATATTAACTATTCTCCAATCCTTTTTATAAGAGTTAAAAAGAAATACGCACGTTAACTATAGAATCAAGATAATTATGCAATAAAGGGCCAAAATGCAATTTTAGTCCTTAACTTATTTTTTATTTCAATTTAATTATCTAGCTAATAAATATGTCAGTTTGGTCTTCTAACTCCATCCCGTCAAACCATTTGTCTTTTTTAACGGAACGTGTTAATGGCTTTACATAGAGTTAAAGTGGCACCTAAAACTAAAAAAAATGAAGGTGGTAAAACATAAAATAAACTGCTTGAATATGAAAAAAACTTAAAATAGTTTTTATTAAAAAAACAATAAAATTTTATGAAGTCTTCCTAGCCCCACTACTCTACCTTCCCTCCGCCTACCCCTCTCACCTCCAGTGAACCAAAAAATTGGGAATGCTCTTCCTCCGTGTAAGGAACCCTTCATTAACCAACCAGATACTAGAATTAATTAATCAACCCCTTCCTAGCGAAACACGCAAAATCCCAAATCATGCACTTCCGTCACAGCTTGCTTTCATCATTATATTGTGTTCGGATGTGTCAACGACATCGTCTGAGACATAGTTGGCATGTAAGTAAGTTATTGAACTTCAAATCACTTACTATATCTTCATACTATTAATAACCTATACGTGTAGGTTACCGGAGCTATTAAAGTAAATTTAAAGCTTAGGAAAACATACACAAATTGACGGGTATAAAGGACCAAATATTTCTTATATATTAAGGACCAAATATTTCTTCCAGAAAGCGACTTATATACAGGACCGGAGAGAGTATATAGGAAGGCAATGGGGTGGGTTTTGCCTCCCTATCTCCGCTCCCGCTAAGAGCAGTTTGGGTCGGGTATAAAGAATGTGATCGTAAAAGTTTTTAACCTATTCTACTCTCGTGAGGGATCGTGAAACTCATAGGAAACTGGTCACTTTATTTTTTAAAAAAATACTTAGGGCGGGGTTGATTTCGTCGGTTGTCAAAAACAATTTAACCACATATTTATACACAGTATGATTTATATATAAATATAAATTTATAGTAATGATTATACTAAAATATGATATAAATTTATAGTAATGATTATACTTAGATTGTAAACTTTAAATAACTTACTTAAAATAAACCAAATACTAAAAGACCTTCGATGTGTTTTCAAGCATTTTTTTTGCAAGAGTCACATGAATGGCTAGTAGCTTTTTATGGATTATGAGCATGCATCTTTTATTGTGTAATGAGTTGTTGGGTCATGAAAAATAAGTGAACATGATAAAGGCACGAGGCTTTTCATTTTTTATTTGTGTTGTGTGTTATCACTTGACATAAAATAATATGGGTTAATGGTGAAGTCTCTAAATTATTTTAGGCAACATAGAGATAGATTTGGATAAAAAAGTCAAAATCATTGACTCGATTGTAAACTCGTGATTTATGTTTAAAAGAGGTTGTCATAATATACTTGAGCCTACCAAAAAATAATTGATTTTGAGTTGACTCGAGATTCGATAATGTAGTCCTAGTTAGGACCAATTTGCGGCTTCAGTCTCCTACTATCTTTTCATGTGAATTTGGTTTCAACTTTTCCTCATGCACAATTTTAGTAATTTTCTATCGTGTTTTACTCAATTTTTGATTCATCATACTAACATATATAGGGTTTTCTTAATGGAATTACAGCAAAAGAAATAAAAAAAATTTGCTTAATATAATCTTTTAACATCTAAAGTTAAAAGAAATATCCGTCTTAATACAAATAACTAAACAATCATTCAACCCCTCATCTTATACTCAACATAGGATAAATTAGGTTAAAATTGCGTGATGTTTTTACAAAATCTTAGTGGGGGCAATTTCCCCCACCGAGACATATTTGCATCTGTCCTTGAGTAGAAGTAACGTGGCATGTACAAGTGGACATGAAATGTATTAGGAGTTTAAATTTGTTCTTGTGTTCGTATCAAAAGTTCAAATCACTCCTTTATGGGGTAAAATGACGTTGTTTTTTTCATTTTTTGGTATGTGAACCCCTCACCCTTTTTTATTTTTTCTTTGTGCTAAAACAATATCATTTTGTCAATTCAACGTGGTATTTAATGTGCCGCATCAGACTTATGTAAATGAAGTGAAACAATTATTAACGTCAGGGACCTAAATGATAATTATTTTAGATTTAAATTTAAGAAGCATTAGATTTAGTCTTTTAGCCACCAGAGCATGTATTTACTTTCTTATTTGAGTTTCATTATTTATGTTTACCATTTCACCAACTAATCATAAAATATTTATATGGTTTATAATTTAGTAATGAAAAATCATTTCTAAAGAAAATCAATATTAATGCTAAAGAACTAATCACTAATCATAGTTAGTTGATGTAAGGCCAAACAATTTATATTATCATCCATGAGATGAGATGAAATTAGTAGATATGAATATCATTAACAATCGAATGTGTAACATCTCCTGAATTACTTAGTAATAATAGTCATAACTATTTTGACGGTTATGGTTATCAAGTACAAGTCTTAATGCCAACACTTGCTAATTGATGAAAGGGAAACACCCAAGGACCTTTCATAAACGTCCCTAATGAGTAGAGAAGGATCACTTTGCAATTTAATAAAAATTGTCCTTTTCTTCCTTTCATTAATTGGTTGGACAAGAGTGAGAAGGACAAAAATTGAGTAAACTCTCAAATTGGTCCCTGAGATTGTAGGCATCGTGCAGATTGGTCCCTGAGATTATGAAAACCTCAAATTAGTTCTTGACTTTGCAAAACGACATGCATTTTAGTCCTTTTATCTATTAAACGGCTTTAAAAAAACTAAGTAGAAAAGAACTAAAATGAATGATTTTTTGCAAAGTTAAGGACTAATATGCATGACCCCTACAATCTCAGGGATCAAATTGGAGGTTTACTCGACAAAAATTACAAAACCTTACCTATTCTCCTTCTCACTCACGCCTCCTGCCTCCTTCCTCCTTCTCCCTCTCAAAACATTTCTCTTTTTTTCTCTCACAAAAAATCACACACTTGCTTCATGGGATTTGGTTTGCATGTGTAGAATCTAACATCCTAGGTCTAATACCAACCTTGGGTAAGCTTCACCTTCCATTCTCCTCCTCATCCATTATTCTCTTGTTCTCATATTCTCTCATTATGCTCATTTGGGGACTCGGGTGGTGATTAGGGACACAAGAGGACAAGGCTCAAGAAAAGGGAAGGCCAAGGTGATGGTGGACTTGGGAGCCTAAACCCTAGATGTTGAAGGTTCAACATTAGAGACAAGAGAAGTTTTCTTTTGAGGTAACCCCAATCTTTAAAATACCCTAGACTAGAAATGGCTTTGGTTGAATTAGGGAGGAATTGAGTTGTTGCATGTGTTGATTGGTGATGATTGAATGGTATTGCACGTTCTTTGTTGTTTGATTGGGTTGTGGTTGATGAAATTTATGTTGTGAGACTTGATATGGTGATGGATTTGTGTACTTGATCATAAACATAGGTTAAATTAGGTTTTGGGGTGAGTTTTAGATGCTTAAGATTGGAGATTTCTGGGTTTTTGCGTGACTTAATCGATTAACATGTGTGAGTTAATCGATTAAGAACCAGCCTGAGATTCCTTTCCTGCAGATTTGCATGTCTTAATCATTTAGGAACTTCCCTTATTCGATTATTATCAAGGTGGAATGTTCTTAATAAATTAAGTTAATTGATTAAGAGCATCATGGAGCTGAATTTCTGAAATTTTGCACATATTAATCTATTAAGATTATTTCTTAATCGATTAATATGGTTTCTTAATCAAATAATTTATGCAAATAATACATTGAAAACTTAATAATTTGATTTCGAGGTCTTCTACTACATTGTAGAACTCGACGTTAGCTTTCTATGGGCATTGGTTTTACCTTATTCCGATGAATATAGCTCAAGTTAGCTATATGCAAAGTATATGTTGTATGATGTTAGAATTTGAATAAAAACTCTTGTGATTGACTTGGGATGCCAATGTATTGTATTGTGCACTTCAAATTATATTTGAATTTTATTGTTATTTAAAATTTTATATATTCAAGAATTTTTAATGTTAAATTATTATTTTGGTAAATTTATATTGTGTTTAGTTTTTTTAAAAAAAATATATAAATATTGAGTTTTATAAAAGAATCATTTTTTATTGCAACTTTCATTTTAAAAAATTTATATTGTTAATTTATTTTTTTTAATCAAAGAAATGTGATAATTAATGATAATTAACTTTAAAAAGTTGTCATATAATACTTTTATCAAACAAATAACTTTTTAGTCATAAATAGCTTATAAAGTACAAAATAATGAAACTATCAAACAACTTTCAACTTTTTATTAGAGCTCTTATTTTCAACTTTTACTTAAAAGCTGCTTATAAGCAAAAAATAAGCCGGGACAAACGAAGCCTAAATAAATTATTTTTAGTTTATTTTCATAAGTTTCATAGTATAGCTTCAAAAAAAATTAATTTTTAACTTATTAAAATAAATTTCATAATTATATTTATAAATAAACTTATTTTAATAAAATTTTATTGTATAAATATTTAATTAAGTTGTGATTCTAAACACACCCTTAATATTACTTAAATCACTAATAATTCACTTCAAATTAATTATATCTATTTCTCACATCCGGTCCCTTTAAATTTAAAAGTGTTAAATATGTTTTTGATTCCTGAACTTTAGCGAGAATCTATTTTTAGTCCTCGAACTTTAAAACGTTGGTTTTTAGTTACTGAACTTTAAAAAAGTTCACTTTTAGTCCCTTGTACAATTTTTGGTGATGTGGTAAACTGAGGGCCCTTCATCAAGTCCACATGTCAGCAGATCAACAAACTTTTTCAAAGTTTCAGGAACTAAAAACCGACGTTTTAAAGTTTAAAGACTAAAAGTAGATTTTCAAAAAAATTCAAAGATCAAAAACATATTTAACCCAATTTAAAATGATTTTATGGTCCACCTATGACCAGACCAAGATCACGAAGATTAAAGACCATAACATGAAATTAATATTTACATTGTAAATTTAAAATTAAAAAAATTCAAATGTTGAAACGAATGGTTTGTTTGTTTGTGACATATATAAAAACAGCCGCCATATATATTTCCATTTTGAGGGGAAAAAAGAAATAATTCAACATTCGATGGAAGAACAGAATCAAAGAGATCAAACTATAATTAATAATTTCCAACTTTGAACATCAATGTCCAAGGTGCTATTATTTATTTATTTATTTCTCTCACAGAAAATAATAATATTATATAAATATATTCTTATTGACTAATAAGTTAGTGTTCCTATATAAAAAGCCACAATTCAAAACCGAAACACTAAGCAATCGAGCATAATCATAAGTGATAGAATTAAAGCAAAAGAACAACAAAAGATTAATTAAGAATAATAATCAGAGTCTAATTATAATTAAACATGGCATTATTAAAGGTTTTTTTTCAATTTTGGTCTCATTGTTCTTATTCTTGTAACGGTTAGAACAAGAGTTTTGATGTTGAGCCAATTCTCGAATTTTCTTCAATGAATCGAAGCAGTTTTCCTCCTGGCTTCATTTTTGGTGCTAGATCCTCTTCTTACCAGGTATAATTATAATTATAAGAAATTTTTAATTAATATCAATAAAGTTGGAAACAATTGGTAGACAACTGTTTTTTAAGATTGAATTTTGGTTGTGTGTATGAAAAAACCTTTGTTAAGACAGACAATATTTACTTCAATGATCTCTCTGCTTTGAATGAATTAGTTTTCGATCGTTAATTGAGAGATGTCCTTACTAAAAAAGAAATATTTTTTTATTAATTTATACTTTAAAAAACTTTGTATTTCTGTTATGTTAGTTATATTGCTAAAGTCAGTTACTCCTTCTTTCAATTAATACAATATCATTATTCAGTTATCTTCATTCTATTCTCTCTCTATGATATGTTACAGCAGATTAGGACATATTTCTGATCCGATTCTACATTTAATGTGTAATAAAATGAAATTTTCAATTCATAGAAATTACAGTTCTGATTCTTGTACAGTTTGTGCTATGGCCAAACTTAAAAGACAACCTTTCAAAAGTTATAATAAATTTTTTTTATCATGCTTTTGACAATTTTAAATTTTGTTTGACATTTGTTGATGATCATACTCGTTTCACGTGCCTTTACATGTTAAACACTTCTATAACATAGTTAAAACTCAATTTCACTACACTATTAAATGCCTTAGATCTGATAATGCAAAAGAATTGTAATTGACTGAGTTTTTGAACCAACATGGTACTTTACATCAATTTTCATGTCTTTATAGACCAGAACGGAAAGGAAGCATTAGCATCTTCTCAATGTAGCAAGGTTCCTATGCTAGCGTTTGGCAGACGTGCTTGAACAGAGCAGAACAAGACACTGTGTATTGTTTCCTGTTTGGTGCATCAGTCAAGAGAAGACAATGAGGTCAATGAACGGGATATATTGGTTCCATTAAAAAAGGTAGAACGAAAGAGAACAGAATAGAACAACACACACAAGAATTATCATTATTTTCTTAAAGTCATTTTTTTTAACAAAATAATATATATTTAAATTTTTTAAACCTTATATTATTATTTTCCAACTAAAAATTTTTTTTTAAAATTTTTTTTAAAAGATTTACATAATAAAAATATATTTAATAATTGTATTTATGGAGAGAAGTTTGTATTTAATAATTTATTTTTTTATAAAATATTAATAAAAAATTAATATATTTTAAAATTATTATTTAGTCATACTCATAATTTTTTTTCAAAAAAAAAATAAAAAGTATACATTTTGTTTTTCCTTTAATTATATACTTTCTATCAAGTACAGTAAAATGTTATATGTACTATAAAAAAATATTTTTTATAATTTAATCCGCACTAAATATAAAATAATACATATGGTCCTGTTTTGTTTTATAGTCACCTATACGATTCTGTTCTGTTCTGTTCCGTTCCGTTCCGTTCCATTCTATTTTGTACCATTCCGTTTCATTCTATTTTGTACCGTTACCAAACACTACCTATGAGTTATTAGGGTGAATGTGTTCTAACAACCACTTATTTTAGGGATCTCAAGTATTTTCTATAGACATTTTAGAGTCTATCCAAACATGGCTAAGGTCCTCTATGATAATATCTTCCATTGCTCTAGCTTCAAATCCTATCTCTCATCAGAGATCAAAACATATAGATATTGACTTTCACTTTGTTACTGAGCATGTCAACTCGGGCTACATCAACCTTCTACACGTTGCTTCTCAACAACAACTTGCAGATATCTTCACTAAATTATTGCCTAAGGTTCAATTTCAACCGTTGATCAAAAAGTTAGGCTTGACAGATTGGGTTTATGTAGAATGGTCCATAAATGCGCAGAACAAAATTAGAGGCAGGAAGCGCTGGGCTTACGTTTCTGGCTCCAAGGCAGCACCGAAAGACACAAAATCTGAACAGTATGAGACATGAGAAGATGAAAACTGCATGGTGAAGTGATGTTTGTGATGTGTTCCATGTTTTTTATAAAATGGTCCTCACTCAATTTAACACATCTGTTAAAGTTGTTAGATCAGACAACGGAGGGAAATATTTTAAGAATGAATTAACAGATTTTATGAACACCGAAGGCATCCTACATCAAACTACATGTCCATATTCACCCCAACAAAATGGAGTGGCTGAACGGAAAAATAGACACATTCTAGAAGTCACTAGATCTCCCTTAATAGATAGTAGTGCCCCGTCTTATTTATGGGGTGAAGCTTTAAGCTCTGCAGTTTATTTAATTAACAGAACACCATCTAGTGTGCTAAACTTTAGAAGACCTTTAGATGCTCTCTCTGATCATTGTACTCTTCCTCCTATTGTTCATTTAAATCCTTGAATTTTTGGATGTGTTGTTTATGTTCACTTGCACCCACATCAACGTACTAAACTTGAAAAACGGGCTAATAAGTGTATGTTTGTGGGGTATGGTTCATCTCAAAAAGGCTACAAAGCTTATCACCCATCATCAAAAATTTTTTATACCTCTATTGATGTTACTTTTGATGAACAGGAATTTTTTTATCATACAGAGAATCATGATTCTCCACTTCAGGGGGAGAATAAAAGTGAAGTGCAGCACCATGATGTTAAACTGTTTGAAATTTCAAGTAAAACATTATCTTGTGATGATCACATTGCAGGAGTTGAACCAATCTTCAATGAGGGTTCAGTTGAGAGCCATGAACAAGATAATGCAATACCTTCAAATCACAATCCGCTAGTCCAATATTCTCCTGAGGTGTCTTCTGATCCTGCTTCTGTTGCCTTGAATGAAAATATACATGATTATAATCTTTGTGAAACAACCAACACACCTAACACTGATGAGTCCGCCACTGTCCAATACCATCTTCCACCTCGTTCCAACCGTGGTCAGCCCCCAGTTAGATATGAACTTAACCTTCGATCAAATGTGAAATACCCCATCAGTAATTATATGTCACTCACAAGTTATCATTGTCATATGCATCATATGTCTCAAAATTATCCTCTATCTCTATTCCTAGTAATGTGCAGGAAGCTTTGACAGATCCTAGATGGACCAAAGCTTTGGCTGAGGAAATGACACTTGGGATCTTGTGCAGTTACCACAAGGAAAGAAAACCGTGGGATGCAGATGGGTTTTCACAATTTAGCACAAGGCTGATGGAACGGTTGAGAGGTATAAAGCACGGCTAGTGGCTAAAGGTTATACTCAATCTTATGGTGTAGATTATCATGAGACGTTTGCACCCGTAGCCAAACTCAACACTGTGAGAATTCTTTTGTCACTAGATATTAAAAATGCCTTTCTACATGGAGATATATTAGAAGAAATTTACATGGACCCTCCACCAGGTATAACAAAATTCAGCTACAATGAAGGTATACAAATTAAAAAAAGCCTTGTATGGATTGAAACAATCCCCAAGAGCATGGTTTGGAAGGTTTACAAAGTCTGTCAAGGCATTTGGCTATAGACAAAGTAACTCTGACCTTATTCTTGAAGAAAAAGCGTGGAAAAATCACAGCTTTGATTATTTATGTTGACAATATGGTAGTAATGGGTAATGATCAAAATGAGATCTCTAATCTTCAGAAATATCTTTCATCTGAATTTGAGATGAAACAACTTGGTGATCTTAAATATTTTCTTGGGATTGAAGTAGCTAGATCAAAACATGGTATTTTTCTATCCCAATGAAAGTATGTTCTTGACTTACTATCTGAAACTGGGATGCTGGGGTGTAAACCAGTTGACACTCCCATTGAACAAAATCACAAGCTCTTTGAATGTTTTGACTCAACTAAAACAGACAAAGGGAGGTATCAAAGACTGGTGGGAAAGTTAATTTATCTATCTCATATGCGACCAGACATTGCTTATGCGGTGAATGTTGTAAGTCAATTTATGCATGACCTATGTAAGCCTCATATGGATGCCGTGGACAGGATATTGAGATATTTAAAGTCCACTCCGGGTAAAGGGATATTGTTCTCAAATCATGGACACTTAAAGGTAGAAGGTTATACCGATGCTGATTGGGCAGGTTTAGCAAATGATAGAAGGTTCGCCTCTGGATATTTCACCTTTGTAGGTGGAAATCTTGAAACTTGGAGGAGTAAAAAACAGAAAGTAGTAGCGAGATCAAGTGCTGAAGCAGAGTTTAGAGGTATGGCACTTGCTTTATGTGAACTTCTATGGGTGAAAAATGTATTGTCAGACTTGAGTTTCAAACCAAAAGAGACAATGAAATTGCATTGTGATAATAAATCAGCTATAAAGATTGCTCATAATCCTGTTCAACATGACCGAACAAAATATATCGAGATTGATAGACATTTCATCAAAGAAAAGCTTGAAGCTAGAACTATTATATTTCCTTTTGTAAGGTCTGAACAACAATTAGCATATATGCTCACAAAAGGAGTTGCAAACAGAGTGTTCAATGAGTCTTTATTCAAGTTGGTAATGTGTGATATCCATGCACCAGAGGGAGGGTGTTAAGATTAACTGAATATTTAGCTATAAATATTAGATAAGTTCTATATTAAAGGGATTTGTACAATTATTCTTTCCTGATCTTATGTTTATGTTGAAAGATTGTAGGAGAGATTATAGGAATCTCTTGTATATATACATATCTGTATATTGTAAATAATATATCTGAATTATATTCTCAATATTGAAACCCTATCTTTATACAGTTACATGAATTTGAATTGGAAAATTGTTCCTTAAAATTTCGCTTTCTAGTCACGACACCAATCTCTTTAGTGTATTGTTACTATTTATTGGTATAATTTACACCCATTTTGTTAAAAGAAATTTTTATTTTTTTATCAATAAACAATATTGATACATCAAACACTATCCATTAATATTTTGCATCAATTTTTTACACTAACAAATAAGCATACAATTTATAAATGAAAAAAATAAAACAATAGTTTGTAGCCAGAGACAGATGGAGAAATGCTTGGTGGGGAGGGGTGTGAAACTTAAAATGACGACAAATATAGAGAATTTATAAATAAATTAAAGAGAAGAAAAAAATATTAAATTTTGAGAGAAAAATAACACGAAACATTAAATCTAAAACGAATACTTATCGTCACGTGTATTAGATTTTTTATTTTTCAGATTTATAATTCTTATAAGAATGCAAATTTAATATTTTGTTCTTAAATACAAAAAATAATAAACTTTTAAAATATTAAAATAATAATAAAAAAAATTACAAAAATTACAAAAACATAACAATAATAATTTATTGTCAATTGTAGCATATAATTTCATTATTGAAATTCAAAGTGTATATATTAACATATTAAATATATCGAAAAAGTCTATACTAACTAAAGCTTCTCTAACAATTTTAAATTTAGTTCGTTATTATATGATTTTTTTGTGGTGCTTAAATAATTATGTAAATTTTAAAAAAAATTGTAGTATATATGACGAGTTCTGATTTTTGTACTCAAGGTTGTTTGTACTCAATGTATTCATGGTTACAGTGTTTTTTCAGATTTGGTGGTTACAGGTGTAGAAATATGTGGTTACAACGTAAAAATAAAAATTCAACAAAATCTTTACGTGTGTAATAAAATATTTTAACGTATATAATCATGAATATAAAATGAGAAAAAAAAAACGTGATTTTCATATATAAATAACTATTTTTCTCTTTTCATATATAAATAACTACTTTTCTCTTTTCTATCATCATTTATTTATTCAATTAGACGTCATTTCGTTAAAAGGTATAATAAAAAATAAATAACATTTTTTATGACAAAAGACTATATATTAAATATATTATTTTAGGAGTAATGATTATTGCACTGCTATATATTATTCACTACACTCAAACTCATTCTATCATTATTTTTTCTTTCTATTTCTATATCTCTCTTCTTGAACTATTACATCACCTCTAATACTTTTTCTTTCTTTCTTTTTATATTTATTTTTATTTTTTATATCCCTTTCTTCCTTCACTATTCTACACCCAAAAATTGAGATGTCAATGATAATTTATTTATTTTTTAATTCTTGTGCCAAAACACATTAGATATTGTTATAAAACTTCTAAATTAAAATTTAAATATGAAAATAAATAAACTAATAATTCAGAGAGAAAAAAATATCTTAATTTATTTTATATATTCAACATTACAATCATTTTTATTTATAGATGAACTTCCGTCACTATTTGGTATAGTAACCATCATTATTTGCTACAGTAATCATCATTATTTGCTATAGTAACAGACGCAATTTTTCATATTGCTATAGTAACCATTATTATTTGTTACAGTGATCAGTGGCTGTGCTACAGTAAATGGCTTCTTTTGCCGGTGTGTAGTGGTATAATTTAGTTTTATCATTTTTCAACCTAATGACATCAAGTGAAAACATAAAAATTTTAAATTAGTCATAATATACATGAGATATTAAAACAATAAATGTGAGCATCTCATAATACACTTTTAATGCCGGAATGAGGGTAGACATCCGCAAATAAATTTATTTATAATAATAGTGCCAGGGATTATACAAAAGTACACGCTTTCCATGATGGTATTGATTTAATTTGGAAACGAGTAACTTTAAGGCAAGTTGTAATATAATATTTAAAAGACACAACTTATTAAAATTTATATGTTAAAATATAGATTTAGTCCTTTATGTTTTGTCGAAATTTTATTTTAGATTTTTATGTTTATTTTGTCTCAATTTAGTCTTTTACTTTTATTTTTTGGACCAGGACTCTTCTTTGAATTCGATAGTCTAAGTTAACAGAACTGCGACACCTATATGGAATTAACGGTGTCGTTTTAGTCTGGGAATTTAGCGTGCCTCCGTTAGTCTAAGTTAACAGAACTAACTACATACACTTAAGAAAAAAATTATACACGGTGTCGTTTTAGTCTGGAAATGAATGACAACTAACGCCGTTAATGCCATGTAGGTGCTATGTATGCACTTCGGTTAACTAGACTAACAGATTCAAAGAAGAGTCTAATGTTGGTCCAAAAAACAAACGTAAGAGACTAAATTGGGACAAAATAAACATAAAGGACCTAAATAGGACTTCAGCAAAACATAAAGGACCAAATATTTATTTTAGCCAATTTTAAAAGATATGTAAAATATGAATCAAGTTTACTTTTGCAAAACCGTTTTATGTAAGGGTTAAACATTAGAAAAATCATATGATTCTTGTCTTTTAAAAATAGGAAACTAAAAGATTTATTTAACAAATAAATTTTCAAAAATAATTTTCAAAAATAGTTTTTATTTTTGATATTTAAAAACTAAAATTTGAAAACATCTAAAATTTATTTTTATTTTCAATTTTCAATTCTCTAAATTTATATTCAAATTTGTATTAAAAATTTCTTTAACTTTTTTTAAAAATTACTTTTAAAAACTATTTTATAATTTAATTTAAAATTAAAAATTAAAATTATTTCAAACAAACACTTAACCATTAGATAATTTAAAATGAGACCCAAAAAGTTGGTGATGATTATTGTTAGTCAACTATGAAAAGTTAGTACACGTATGATGCTGAGTTTTATTTACTATTTTTTTATTATTTATCATCATTATAGTATTATATATATGATGTTGTGTTTTACCTAAAGGCTAAAACGTGGTCAATTATATAGAGATAAGAATTGACTTGTTCAATAGTGTTAGCTTGTCCGTTATTCCAAAAATGTTAGCTTATTTGAAAAATATTTTTCTACCACTCTAAAATCTTATGTCTTTCTTATATTTATAATATAATAATAATGATTCAATTTAAATTAAAAAAAGGAAAAGAAAAAAAAAGTTAGAGAAAATCAAAAAATTATTAAAATATTAAAAGTGTAAACTGTGTATAAAAAAATTGGGTGTTAAAAAATCAGAGTTCTAGAACTATTATAAATAAATTTATTTGTGGATGTCCACCCCATTTTGGCATCAAAACTGTATTATGAGATACCCATATTTATTGTTTTTATATCTCAATAACATCATCACTAATTTAAAATTTTTATGCTTTCACCTGATGTTATTATATTTAAAAATGATCGAACTAAACGGTACCGCTACACACAGACACAGGAAATAGTGATTATTACGTAGTAAATAGTGACGGAAGTTCATAGAAGTTATTGTAATGTTGAAGATATATCAAAATTAAAATACTTCTTTTTCTCTAAATTATTAACTTATCTATTTTCATATTTAAGTTTTAATTTACAAGTTTTATAACAAGAAGATGTTTTTAATGAATTGCCAAGAAATTCAGCAAAATTAATTCTAATTTACTTATATAAAGTTTTTAATTTTTTTTTCTTAAATTGCTTGGTAGTTTACGTATTTAACAAAATTAGCTCACTTCATGAATTTATAATGTTAATAATCATCTTATGAATTCACAATTGTCATTTTTTTAATATAATTTATCATTCTAATTTAACACACCTGTTCAAATACGTATTCAAGTTAAAAAATAAAATAAAATTATGGCCTACTATTACAAGAGTATAGGCCACCCCTTCCCTCCACTACTTAGAGGGAATTTTAAAATACTTTTTATTTTTTGAAATTATAAATATTTATCATCTAATGGAATACGTATCCAAACAATATAATTTTTTTTAAAATATTTATTAGAATCTCTTCACAAAATAAATTGTTTTCTTCATTTTTTTTAATAGTTTTTTTTTAATTTTTCATTAGGACATAAAATAAGCTAATAAGTGATTATATTCTTCATGGATTTACCGATAATAAAGATAAATGTTAGACCAAATTCCTAACCAAAATAACAATATAGCTATTTTTATTTTTTTATTATTTTTTTGGTCACGAGGAAACAATTACGAAACAGAGCTAAAACACGTGTATTGGACCAAATTCATAATCAAAATTGATAAATTCTCCCTATCCACATTAAAATTGGACCAATAATGTTGACAACAAATTAATAGATAAATGTTAGACCATATTCCTAGTCATAAGAATAACTATTCAACCAATATTTATCTCATAAACTTCGAAATTCACACTAGGACATGATCTTTCAAAGTGTGGATTAACAAAGAAATAAAAAATAAAAAAAAATAAAAATTTAAGTTGAATATGTTTTTAATACTTAAATTTTTGAAAAATTTATTTTCAATCTCTTATTTTTAAAACGTATGATTTTAGCATCTTATTTTTAAAAATGTTATTCTTCTATTAAATAGATATTGTGGTAGATAAAATTAAAAGAGCTCGTCTCCAAAAATCCAAAAATGAGAGATTTTTTGTTTTATTTTTAAGTATCTATTGAGACGAATATGATAATAATTTTTTTATTCACAAGATTTGGGATCGAATTTCAATCACTTGTTTAAATATAATGACACAATTTTACATCAACTGTGTCAATCTCAATTGGTCCATAAATGAAAGATTAATACATTCAAAAAATATGAGAGAGTAAAAACATATTTATAAAAATAAAAAATAATTTTTTTTTTTAAAATTTTTGTCCCTTTCTTTAGATGGGTTACGAGTTACTCAAGGCCGGCCTTAGGGTATGGGCGGGTGGGCATCCGCCCAGGGCCTAATGTTCAAAGGGGCTCATAATATATATATATATATGGCTATTATTTGCGAAAAATAAAATTCTTTCCAGAAAAGCGAGCAATAGGAAAAAATGAAGAATCATATATAATATTAAAACTTTATTATAGCTTATTATTGTTAAGTTATACACTAAAAAATTATGATATATTAATAGAGTCGTATGTAATATCAAAACCTTATTACAGTTTAATAAAAAAAATTATTTTAAAGAAATCAATTTTGTTTACTTTACTCCAGGACCCATGAAAATTCAAGACCAACCTTGGAGTTATTACTATAACATAAGGGTTATTATGTAATTACCTATTTTCTTTTTAACACACGCTATTCAAATAATAAATAGCGGTCTCACAAGTGACATCTTATCAAAATGCGGCAAATCTATAAAAATATAAGGAGTATGATACGCACTAAGCAAGATATTATTAATTATTTATGAATTATGATTATATAATATACTTTTACATTTACATTCCAACAATAAAATAGTAGACACAAATGCGTGTCAATAACTTAATATACACGTGTGTTTTCAGACTAGGATTTGGTGAAGTTGTTTTAATTATGACTTTTTTCTATAATGATGATTTTCTTCATCATTTGTACTGTGTGGTTAATGTTGATCTTTAAAAATTTGATATAGGCATTATTATTATTATTATGGATTAAATTTAAGCACCGTTAAACTAAAACAATTGTTTGTTAGTTGATTTACATCACTTAAAAAATTATTATTATTATTTTGTATTAAATTTAAGCATTGGTTAAAGTAAAATAATTATGTCAAATTTTTTGGGTTAGTGTCAATCACATAGCACGAACGAAATTAATCATGTCCTAAAGATGGAAAACCCGTTATTATATCGAAAAAACTAAAATAATTGTATGTTAGTTGATCTACTTCACTTAAAAAATTATTATTATTATGATTATTATTTTGGATTAAATTTAAACACTGGTTAAACTAAAATAATTATATTTTATAGAAGAGATGATTCACTGCGGGAGGTCACATGTTCGAATCTCACCTATGTCAAATTTCGGGAGCCAGCGTCAGCTACACAGCACGAACGAGATTAATCTCATTTTAAGAGTGAGTAAACCCAATTTTATAAAAAAAAAAAACTAAAATAATTATATCTTAGTTGATCTACATCACTTAAAAAATTAGTATTATTATTATTATTATTATTTTGGATTAAATTTAAGCACAAGTTAAATTAAAATAAGTGTACGTGAGTTGATCTACATCACTTAAAAAATTATATTGTGATTTGTTTTCTTCCAAGTTAGCTCTCATTAATATAAATTAATTTGTTAGTATATGTAACAATATTTATACTAGCAAATAATTATATAATTATTAACGAATAAATATGTTAATATTCATGTTAATATACACCACTGATTTATATATTTTTATTAAAAAAATGTAATTATTAAATTAATTAATTAATAATTTTATTAGATAAAATCTATATTAATCATGATTAATTTAAATGATTTTTTTAATAAATGACAAAAGAAATTTGTAGTGCGTGCTTAATGGTAATCATGGTAAATATCATGATTATTAGGATATGAGAGTACTATTAGGATATCAGATAAAGATTCAAAGTTTAAATTTTGTTAAGTATAAAGCTTCCAAATCGCTTTTCTAAATCTTGATTTTTCTGTTTGTCTCTTCTAAGAATGTCCTCTACTGAAAGTGATGACTAATCCATTTTTTAAAGTCAAAGTTCTTATAAAATAGTTATTAAATTCTCACGAAATATCATTTTATTTTTATTGATGAGACATCAAAATCCTCACGCATATAATTAAAGGATACTAATGTAAACTACCACAATGTTATATTTCGTGATTAAAAACATCTTGATGTTTAAATACCATTTATTTCAACCAAATTATAAATTTAATTTATCTATAATTTTTTACCGGCTTTCTCTTATTTATTTATTTTTTTAATATAAGGAAGAAAACCGGCTTTGAGCGGCGCGAATTTATCTTGCCACATAAGGCCGTCTTATTTGAGTTTCTTTTTCGCGAAAAAAATAAAAACCATTTTTTTAAAAAAAAAAAAAAAAAAAATTCAAATTTCAAAGTCTACAGAAAAATGAGAAATAATGCGATTAAGCACAACAAGCACATTTCCCTATATAAGAAGCCACACATTTGCATAAAAAACATGAAATGCTTTCAATATAAATAATTAAGCACTTCAATAAACAGATAGATATTTTAATATGGCACTCAATACATATCTTCATCTTCTTCTTCATGTTCTTGCTCTGTTTTTCATTCCAATAATGTTGATTTCTTTCACTGAAGGTTTTATAATTGATCCTAACCCTAAATTACCTTTCTTAAATCGAAGTAATTTCCCAAATGATTTCATCTTTGGTACAGCTTCTTCAGCATACCAGGTATGAATTTATAGCTCTTAATTACAATTTAAATAATATTTACAACATTTTAAATTAATTAAGCTTGCATTGCTTTAATCTAATTTGAGAATTTAGCACTCAAATGTGTTCGTTGCGAATCATAATCACAACGAAAAAAGTTTTGGGGACGAAAAATACAATTAATTAAGAAAAAAATTAATGTGATGGTATATTTTTTAGTCTATTTAATTTATTTATTATTTTTCTGTTTTAATGATTGTGCATTTATGTAGTACGAAGGTGCAGCAAGTGAAGGTGGAAGAGGATCAAGTGTATGGGATACCTTTACACATAAATATCCAGGTAGTTATTATTAGGGAATTTAATTTAATTTTTTTTTTTTGCTAAAAACGACACCGTTTATATTTTCTAATAATATAAATTATAATTTCTTTTTGTGCAAATATAATTTATGAATTTGTTTATATCTACGCGAATTGACTTGCAGAAAAGATAAAGGATAGAGGAAATGGAGATGTAGCTATTGACTCATATCACCGATACAAGGTATTGAAAATTAATAAATAACTTAAAAAACAATAAAAATTAGAGAACAGAATAAAAACACTCATTTATAGGTATTAAAACATAAACCTAATTTTTTTTTTTGGCAAAATTAATAATGTAAACTATATATTATAGGAAGATGTCGCAATCATGGAAGATATGAATTTGGATGCTTATAGATTCTCCATATCTTGGTCAAGAATTCTCCCAAGTAAGTTAAGGGTAAATAAGTATGACTAGTTATATATTTTGTTGAATATTTCACATTAATTAATTAATTATGTAAATTTTCTTCTTCGTAAATTGCAGAAGGAAAGCTAAGTGGAGGAATAAATCTAGAAGGGATCGACTATTACAATAACCTCATTGATGAACTAATTGCAAAAGGTAAAAATTAAATTTAAATTTATTGAATATTTTTTTTTCTTTTTTGTATATAAGCTTATCATTTTAATTAGCATTTTCTCATGCAATTAGTGATAATTCTTATTGTGTAATGATTAATGAGTTAAGTACTTATCATCATTCATATTGAAACAATCGTAGGTTTACATCCTTTTGTAACGCTTTTTCACTGGGATCTTCCCCAATCTCTGGAAGACGAATATGGTGGCTTCTTAAACCCTCGCATTGTGTGAGTATTATCAAATTAAGAACTTGCAGATCAAAAGCATTAGTTCAAATGGTCATGTACCAAGTCGTTAACGTTTGAAAAAGGTGGAAGTTCAATATTCAAATTAAGAACTTGAATTTTTTCATACAGGGAAGATTTTCAAGACTACGCAGAACTTTGTTTTAAGGAATTCGGAAACAGAGTAAAGCACTGGATAACTTTAAACGAGCCATGGAGTTATAGTCAAAATGGGTATGCAAATGGGGCAATGGCACCAGGAAGATGTTCTGCTTGGTTCAATCCAAATTGCAATGGTGGTGATTCTGCAATAGAACCCTATTTGGTGACACATTACCAACTTCTTGCCCATGCAGCAGCTGTTCATGTGTATAAGACCAAGTATCAGGTACATTAATTAATACTTCATATATACCTAATTGTTTCAAAGCCTCTCAAACTCTAAAACATTGTTTTAAGAGTTTTGATTTTTTGTACTCAAAATTTTCCGTACTCAATGTACTTATTGGTTACGTACGTGAAAAAAATTGGTTAGATTAGTTATTTTTTTCTTTGCAGTGTACATTAGTTATGTATGTTGAAAAAAGTGGTTACATTAGTTATTTTTCTGGTTACAATGTCTTTTCGGATTTGGTGGTTACACGTGTAGAAATATGTGATTACAACGTAAAAAAAAAAAAATTCAACAAAACTTCTACGTGTGTAACCAGATATTTTAATGTATGTAACCATGAGTATAAAGTGAGTACAAAAACTATGAGTACAAAAATCTTTTTTCTTGTTTTAATTTGGATATTTGTCGGGGCATGGAGACTCGGCGAATAAAGGCTTAATTGTACTTTTAGTTCTTCAACTTTTTAAATTGTATGATTTTAGTTTCTTTACTTTCAATTGTGCGATTTTAATTCCCTAACTTTGTCGATTGTGTAATTTTGGTATCCTGACTTTGAATTGCGCAATTTTGGTTCTGAAACTTTTTTAATTGTATGATTTTGATAATTTTGACGGTGTCAAGTTAAGAAACTAATGGCCAAAGCGGTCAAACCTATATAATGAGTTTTCTTCGGTGCGATTTTAGTTTGAAACTTTTCTAATTGCATGATTTTGATGCTCTTACCAACTTTATTTTATTAGCTTGATTGTGTTAACTAGTAGCTTCTTAACGAAAGATAGATTAACTGAGCAAAATCTCACAAATTGCAAAAGTTGAGGAGGATTAAAATCGCACAATAGACAAAGTTAGAGGACAAAATCGCACAATTGAAAAAATTAAGAAACTAAAATCACTCAATTAAAATATGAGAGATCAAAATCGAATAATTAATAAAATTAAGGAATCACAACTGCAATTAAACTACATCAATAAAATGAAGTTATTTATACATTATAATTTGTTTTAGTGGCTAACAAAAAATAAAATGGTTGCAGACATCTCAAAATGGTTTGATAGGCATAGCTTTGCTTGTAAATTGGGTTGTGCCACTCTCAGATAACAAACTTGATCAAGAGGCTACTGAACGGGCCATCGACTTCAATT
Organism: Cyamopsis tetragonoloba; assembly: GCA_037177725.1. Lineage (NCBI taxonomy): Eukaryota > Viridiplantae > Streptophyta > Magnoliopsida > Fabales > Fabaceae > Cyamopsis > Cyamopsis tetragonoloba. Next base: position 46,772,346 of record CM074122.1, on the reverse strand, counting down.
ATGGATGGTTAGTTTTTTATGTCTATCCAAAATGTACAATTTTTTGTTAGCCTGAAAAATTTCATTAACCATGAAATGCATAGATCAATTGACAAATAGTCATGGGTTGAATTGCCCAAGTCTTGCAAAAATTTAATTTTAATCATTGAATTTTGAAATGTTGATATTTAGTCCTAAACTTTAAAAAAAGTTAACTTTTAGTTTCTTAGAACATTTGTTTGGTGATGTAGCAAACTGATCTGTTGACATGTAGACTTGACAAAAGATTTTTAGTTTGTCACGTCACCAAAACATGTACAGAGAGACTAAAAGTGGATTTTTTTAAAGTTTAGGGGCTAAAAATCGACAATTTAGAGCATGGATATGATTATTTCAAAACATACGTTGGACAGTTGTATTTTGCATTTAAAAAAACTTTTGATTATTCTTTTTACAAAGAAAAAAGCTTTTTATCCTTTAGTTAAAATTTGGACATTATTTGAAAAATTTTCAAAATCGTTTTTCACAGCTTAAAATTATCTTAAAAATCACTTCTAACAGCAAATATATTCAAACAAAATCGATTATGTCTCAGACAATTGATTCTTTTTCACAATTTATTTTCACAAATAATCACAATTAATCCAAACACACATATCATTGCTAAAGTTCAAGGTCCAAAAACATATTTTACCAAATTAAATAATTATATTTTAAATTAACCAAATGTATGTCTCGACTAACCCCAAAGGTTGGCTTAGCGATGTAAGGCCCCGTTAAGTTTATAGAGTTAAATACCAGTATACTGACTTTATTTATTGGTTTAGTTGTTGTTAATATTTCATTTATTTTTTCAATTGTAGGTTTATGGATCCATTAACAAGGGGAGATTATCCAAAAAGCATGCGATCCTTAGTGAAAGCAAGATTACCAAGGTTTACAAAAGAAGAAGCTAAGTTATTAAGTGGTTCATTTGATTTTATTGGCATAAACTACTACTCATCTAGCTATGGCTCTGATGCACCTCAATTAAGTAATACCAAAATCAGCTATCTAACTGATTCTCTTGTTGATTTGTCATGTAAGCTAAGAAACTTATCTATTTCTTTATGCATTAGTTATCTCTGTGCGTGTGTGTATATATATACACACGTTGTGTATATATACACACACGTGTTGGATTTCATCATTGTAGCTAATGGTGTGGTATTATTTTTTATGATTGCAGTTGCGCGTGATGGAAAACCTATTGGTCTAAATGTATGTGTGTCGCCACTTAAAATTATTATCACTTTACAACTTTAGAGTCATTTAATTTGTATTTTTATTTTCTATTTTCGACCTGTTTTTTGTTTTCTTTTATAAAATTTCAGAAAACAGAAAATGAAAGTGAAAACCATACCGTCCGTTTAGTATTTTTTTTTCTTAATAACAAATTTAGTTTGTATGATTATGTAGGTGGCTTCAAGTTGGTTGTATGTTTATCCAAGAGGAATTCGAGAGGTTTTGCTATACACTAAAGAAAAGTACAACAACCCTTTAATTTATATTACTGAAAACGGTAAGTGAAGTGTACATACTTATCATTTTTATTTTTCTTTCAATTTGAAAATCAATTGTAAAATTTTTTGTGAGAATATACGTACTAAAAAAATTAGTTGTACTCTCTCTCTTAATGTATAGGTATCAATGAGTATGATGATCCATCGTTATCACTTGAGGAATCTCTTCTCGATACTTATAGAGTTGACTATCATTATCGTCATCTCTTTTATCTTCAATCAGCAATCACGTGAGTAATTCATTTATATATCTAAAGGGTAGTCTCTTCCATTTTATTGAGTAGAATTTAACACTTTTTCTAATTTGATTTACTTAAATACAGGGCTGGTGTGAATGTTAAAGGATATTTTGCGTGGTCTTTGTTGGACAATTTTGAATGGCACCAGGGCTATTCAGTGCGGTTCGGAATGAATTTTGTGGATTATAAAAATGGCTTGAAAAGATATTCAAAGATGTCTGCAATGTGGTTCAAGGATTTTCTCGAACCAAGAATCAAACTTTACAAAGATTCTAGTTATTAACAATGTTATAAAAAATTTGTTAAACAATTGTATTTGTATGTACATATAATTATTTATTATTTGATTTATTTTATTGTAAATGTATTGTTCTGTAATTGGTCATACACTTGTTGATTTTATGTAACCTATAAATTTTTATTTTACACCTTGCTAGAAGGGGGTGAAAATAATAATTATTCTTTGTTTTCATTCTGTTTGATAAAGGAAAATAATACAAATTTGGAAAGGAGTTTTCGAAGTGCCAATAATACAATAATGCCCGAAGGAGTCTTATCTTTCCATGGAAGAAGAAGAAGAAAATGATATAAGAAAGGAGATGAAACTAAATTTTACATCAATTCATTGATAAAAAAAATACCAATAATACAATATATAAGTAGAAGGCTATATAAAGACAAGTATCGAGCAACTAGTTTCCAACCGAAAACAAACTAAGAGGTGCAGGTAAAATGATAGTCTCAAGAAGGAGAATTGTATTAAGACTATGAAAAAAATTGCTCTTTCAAAAATTTTAACGAACATGATGTGTTCCAATCCTATGGAGAGGTCATGATCTTAAAAGGATGGAGCTCCCAATGGAAGGTATTTTCCAGTCCCTCCTAGTACAATGTCGCTCCAGTGTGGCGGGGGTTGTACCTGCAGAGGACTTCAATGCTTAAGTAAGTGATTATTAGGATTTTGTATATAATTAGAATGTTACGTACCTTTGCATGATGTTCATGTAATGCATTTATGGTAGAGTTGTTAGGGTTTGGTGAACGCTTGGTTGGGCTTTGTGCTTATTGGGCTTGTGCCATAGGTCTAATAAGACTGTGCTCATCCAGGTACCTAGGCTCTATCTCGATGTCCAAAACCGAGATGTGGGCTCTTTATGAGGTAAATGACATGGTCTGTGGACTGAAATTCCGCTCCATAATTGTTAGCCTCCAAGTCAATGAGCTACCTCGAGAAGGTTATCATCTTTCAGTTGGCCATGTCGACTTTTGATGGATCTTAAGCATAGGAATAAAGAGCAAGTTCCTTATGTCGATTTTGTCCCTTCATCTAGTAGAAATGACCATCGTTATGCCATGTGTCAAAGTTTGGTTGGGCGCGTTGTCTTCAAATGTCGCATTTCATCATCACTGTGTTGGTGGGTTGCACTTAGTAAATGGGATGAGACAGTTTTTGAGAAATTCTTTAAAATTTCGCCTCCATTTCAATTTTTTGCCTCTATAAAAGCGCAGGGATTATTTATTCCATTTCTTCTTCTTCACGCTCTCTTTCTACAAATCCTACATCAAGTTTACAATTTTCTCAGCTCCTTCTCACTACTCTCTTTTGTGAGTTCTTGCACGTCTCTCTTTCGCTCTCTTCTTAAAGCTCTTGGTTTCCTCATTGTTCCTAAGTCTTCACTTCAATCCATCATCCTCAGGTATTTGATTCCTTGCACTTTTTTTTTTCAATTGCTTTGTTCTAGTTACTTTTCCTTCTCCAACTACAAGAGAAACACTTTTTAGCGACGACTTTTAGCTGTCGTTGGCATCAAAATGTCATTGCTTAGCAACAGTTAGTGACGGTCAAGTGATGGCCATCGGAGCCGTCGCTAAAAAATCTGTTGCTAATTATTTATGACAGTGAAAGGGCACTCGACAATTATGACCCCAATGTCATGGGAAAACAACAGAAAAAGTCATCGCTAAGTTTGGTGACGGTTATATCCGTCACAAAAGTAGCAACGATGCGGTTGTTGCAAATGTGGATTGGCGTCAAAAAAAGCTTTTTGTGCTTCCAAATTTGGATGCAGTAGCGACAGCTAGGCCATCGTAATTTTTTTTTTATATATTTCTCCTTCTTTAAATATTTCTATTCACATAATCATCTGGACATTTATTCTCATACATATTAATTCAATTTTAATAATTAATAATAAATTACATAAAAATTAAAGTAATCTATAATTAAATATATCCAACAAACATTAAAAAAACTGCTAAGATCCAAAAAAGTAAACTAAAAATAAAGCACAAAAAATCCAACAAATAAATAAAAAAATAAAGTAATCGAACAAATAAACTATTAAGATTGACGACGGCAAAGAGTAGTGGACATGAGGACGGTTGTCCACATCGTAGTATCATACTCGTCATAATCTGGATGTGAATGTGAGTGCCTGGATGATTCCTCGCCAGGAATACGAAGACTAGACTTCATGGTAGTAAGACATTGCATCATCATATCTACGCCCTCCTTCATCGCAAGTGCCATTTGTCTAACTTTCTTGGTGTTTGTGTCTGACCTTTGATGTGCCCCACGCATAAGACGTATATCATCATCACAAGCCTCACGCATACAACGCTCCTCTTCATGGGCGCGACACAACTCCTCTAGCTCCTCACGAAGCCTCAAAGCCTCAATGGAATCATGTGAAGTTGATCCGCCATATGTCACTTGAAGTGCTTGACTGGAGTAGAAGTTGGATGCTCTCCCGCGTGAAAAATGCAAAGCCATATCACCAATGTCATAAAGATGGCCACAGTTCTTCCCTCAAATAGTCTTGGCACAAGTGGAGAAGATAACGTCCCTATTTGCCTGTTGTGAGCTATCAGGAGTCAACGTATCAGACTTGGATGCTGCCTTCTTCTTCGTCTTACTATCAAACTTTTTCTAAGAAAATAAAAAACATAACACATGAGATAATAAAAAATTATTACAAACTTAAAATACTTAAAGGAACCCACTTGCATAAGTCACCTTATAGTGTTTATCTACCCATCTCTCCTCTGATGAATGGCAAGGAAGACCTTGTTATGATTTACTGAGCAAACAAACTTTTGACCCTATATATTAACAAAATATATCATGAGGAAGATTTAGTTATTAATTATATGGTAAATATCATTTAAAAGAGCAGAGTGAGAGACTCATCCAAAGGTGTGTGATACTCCATCTTTTTCATAGCGTCATTTCTTCTTGGTTTGGGCTGGGATCTTCTTATAGTCCTCCGTACTCCAATGTCTCAGGAGGGCATCCCATGTTGACTCCCCACATCACTTTGGCCTTGTATTGTATCATCCTTGGCGTATTTCTTCCTCGCGATGTTCATCAAATATTTAAGGCGGTTCGAACCTTTGTGCTCAAAATTATCCTGCATGGTGGCCAAATTATGTGGATTCCAAGTGCAATGATCCTGCAATATAAATATCAACTAAATGTGATTAGTGACAAAACATAAATGACATCAACAAAGGAATAAAAATTAGTTACTTGGAATTCCTTGCACCATTGTCCTCGGACCTCTAGAGGATTTTGTCCCCAAGTAGGTCATGGCTCCTTGACCTGTGACTTGATCGACGACATGAGCGCATCGAGTCCAAAATGAGCAGAATACCACCGACATAAAATTTCAATGATAAAAAAAAGTTATAAAATCATATGTTGAAATACTTATACAAAAATGTCTTACATACCTTTTACCATTGAGCTTAGGGACGGCCCTGGGGCATGGGTGAGTGGGCACCCGCCCATGACCCAATGTTCAAGGGGGCTCATAATATATATATATATATATATATATATATATATATATATATATATATATACGTGGCTGTTATTTGGAAAAAAAATCTCATTTCTTAAGTGTGGATGTTGTTAGTGCTGTTATTTTTAAGTTATGCCTTGAGAAATTGTGATGTATTGATAGGATCATATGTAATATCAAAACTTTATTATAGTTTAATAAAAAAAATACTTAAAAAAGATCTATTTTGTTTACTTCGCCTCAGGGCCTATAAAAGGCCAAGAACGGCCCTGATTGAGCTTAAAGATATACATCCCTTTGTCGTCCTACCGCACTTAGAACAAAAATGTCTTATATATTATATATTCTTTTAAGTCATTTCATATGATTTTAGCTCATCATAAGTTAGTTTTATTAAACACAACTTCTCAACAATAAGCTATAACCTATAAGTTATAAGCCATAAACAATAAGCAATAAGCCATAAGCAATAAGTCTTTTGGCCGCCCTAAACTCCGTTTTTCTAGCAGTGATAAGTTATAAGCTATAAGCTCCGCAAAAAGCTATAAACTTGTATTAGTAAACACAACCTATATTATAAAAGAGAAACCGAAAAAAATACCTCTCATCTCCTATTGAATTAACCAGGCTGTAACATATGTCAGGTAAAACATTTACTAAAAAAGTGGTACAAGCATTTATAAAAATGATGCTATAGAAGGCAAATATATTAGATAAAAGAAACAACTTAAAAAAGTAAAAGATATAAATATCCAAAAAAATTTTAAACAATTGTTTGTTTCCTTGAGTCCTTGCAGTAGTAAATTTAGACTTCAATAAATTTGGAGCCGTTTAGAATTTAAAAATCAATAATAATATCAACTATGACCAAATTATGCATACTAATGAATGCAATGATTATTCTTAATTTTATTAAAATATTTTTTGAACTATATATTATCTTTTATATCTTATTATTTTATTTGTTTAATAGTAGAACATTAATTAGTACTCAATTTAATATAAAGATATATTAAATAAAAGTATAATTAATATTATTATTTTTTAATAACTACGGGTTTCGGGTTTTCTCATCTTAGGATGAGACTAATTCCGTTCGTACTGCGTGGCTGGCGCTGCCTCCAGGAATTTGGCAAAGGTGGGATTCGAACACGGATTCTCCTGCGGTGGATCGTCCCTCCTATAAACTTAGCACGGCCTTAGCCCGCTAAACCAACCTTTAGGGTTAAATTATTAATACTATTTGAAAATATAAATAGATAGATAGATAGAAACAATTTTTTTTTTTGGATCTAGACAAATAAAAAGGACCAAAGAAGTAATAGAAATTTTAAAAATTTATTGACACAATATAATTCAATTCGTATAGTACTCTTAACTTAATTCAGTTAATGTTTATTTCAACATCTTATTTTATTTTCATAGATTTCTAACAACAAATAAAAGTGTTATGGGTATTTTTTAAATGTACAAGTCTTTTATTAAAGAGTATATTAAATGAAGTAAACTAATTTTTTTTAATATGTATAAATTAATACGTGTAAAGTAATTTATCGAATTAAATTGTGATACTATCTCTGGTACTAAGTATAAGTACAAATTTGCCAAATCACGTTTAGTAAGAAAAGTAATTAGCATCATTTAATTATCTTGATTTTATAAAAAAATTATTCTTTTAATCAATTAAAAATCAATTAATATCATTTTTTTAACTATTAAAACTAAATGATTTATTAGAAGTGAAGAATTTTATCATTGAATAGAATAAAATTAGTTGGCTTTGCTTTTATTTAGAAAAAGAAAATATGTTGATTTTTACTTATATTTTGAACCAAAGATAGTTGTATTTTTTCCTCCAAATCGCTAACATTCTATTTAATTATGACAAGTACAATTTGTAAAATACAAACCTATACTTCCCTATCATATAGATGCTAATATTGAATTTAATATCATCCATCAAGTTATATACATAACAAAAATAACTATTTTACCCTCTCAATTCCATAACTAATAATAACATAAAAGGGACGTTAATGCAACTCAATTTAGTTGATAGTTGCTCTCTAGAGTTCAACTTTAAGAATTTATATGGAATATAGATTCGGTCAACTTTAAAATTTACATGTCAATAATAGCATAATGTGTGTATTGATTGACATTCAGTAAACTTGGACCCATTCATAAGTTCAAAAAATTAGCATTGAGGTTTAGTATGTTTCACCACGTAAAATCGCTTTTAAACGGATTTTTATTTCAAGTCAGAATTTCAATGTGATCTTTTTTTGTTTGAACCTTTTTTAAAAATGGAAATCACATTTAAAATGTTAAAACAAATACATCCATATACAATTACATATAAACTAAATTAACCCTTTCTTTATTTTGGTTTTCTCTCTCCAAAAGATAACATTCAAATAAATTATATAACACAAATTTTTCAAATGTAAACTTATGTTTCCTAGTACTTAGAGTCTAACATTAAATTTATTGACAATGTTTCAACATAATAAATGAACATAAAATACATAATCAAAATTACCATTTCACCCTCCCAATTCCTAATGCAATTATAACATAAATGCATAACATAAATTACAATTTCACGTTTATTTCAACATCTCATTTTATTTTCATGGTTTTCTAACAACAAATATAGTGTTATGGGTAATTTTAAAATGTGCAATTCTTTTTAAAGAGTATTAAATAAAGTAAGCTAATTTTCTTAATATGTATAAATTAATACGTGTAAACTAATTTATCGAATTAAATTGTGATATTACCTCCGATATTAAATATAAATAAAAATTGACCAAATCATATTTACTATGAAAAGTAGTTAGCACCATTCAATTCTATTGATTTTATAAAAAGCCTACTGTTTTTATTAGTTAAAAACCCATTGTATGATTTTATAAACCACTAAAACTAAATGATTTATTAGAAATGAAGAATTTTATTATTTAATATAATAAAAGTAGTTGATTTTTTGCTTAGATTTAAAAACAAAAAATATGTTAACTTTTGCTTATATTTGAAATCAGAAGTAATAGTATTTTTCCCCTTCAAATCGTTAACATTCCATTTAATTATTGTTATTATTTTTTTGTGCTTTTCGTTTAAACATTTTTTAGAAACTGAAATCACGTAAAAAATTTTAAAACAAACACATACATAAACAATAACATATAAACTAAATTGAACCTTTTTTTTTTTGGTTTTTCTCTCCAAAAGTTAACATTCAAATAAATTATATAAAAACAATTTTTTTAAATGCAAGCCTATGTTTCCTAATACCTAGGTTTTAACATTAAATTTAATTCCTAGTACCTAAATTTTAACATTAAATTTAATGACAAAGTTTCAAGATAATAAATGACCATAAATAAATGCGAGTCTATGTTTCTTAGTACCTAGTGGCTAACATTATATTTAATAACAATGTTTCAACATAATAAATGAATATAAATGCATAATAAAAATTACTCCTACCATTTAACCATTCTATTTTTTAATGAAATTATATCGTAATAAGGTTACCTTGTAAATTAGTTTGATGAATAGTGTCCCTTGAGAGTTCATCTTTAAGAAGTTATATTGATTGATTTAGTTAAAGTATATAAATAAATGAAGTCATTAGGTGCTTATTTGGTAGACATGATAGAATAAGGCATGATATGATAAGAGGGTTGGATAACAACAAGATATGATAAGAGTTGGATAAGCCTTGATAAACTTTTTTCCTATCTAGTGTTTGGTGTGCCTATGAAATATGAGAAAGGATATTATTGTCATTGTTATTATTATTATTATTATTATTATTATTATTATTATTATTATTATTATTATTATTATTATTATTATTATGTGTTTTTAATATAAATAATTTTATTATTATTAACTATTTTTATTAATATTATTATTATTACTATTATTTAAATTTTAGTACTTTTATTATTATTATTTAATTTTATTATTAGTTTTATTTATTTTCATTATTATTTATTTTTATTACTATTTTTATATTAGTTATTTTTATTTATATTTATTATTATTATTTATTTTTATTATAATTACTATTATTATGATTTATTATTATTAATTTTTATTTTTATTACTATTATTATTGTTACTATCAATATTTATTATTATTTATTTTATTACTATTATTATTATTTTTATTATAAAAATAAATGTTAACTTAAGAATATGTATTATAAGCAAGGATAAATTAGAAAATAAAAATCATTATCTTATCCTGTCGTCGGCCTCTAACCCCAACCCCCCAGGATAACTTTTTATAGTAGAGAATAGGATATGATAAGCTAACAGGATAAGCTTATGATATCTGGCTGGCTCACCAAACTATGATAAATTATCTTATCCTGAGCTCCTTATCCTAGTCACCAGATAGACCCTAAAGAGAGATGGTTTTCTCCTCATTAACCAAAGGGAACATCATGACATAATTGTAATTTAAAATTAACAATTAACAATCTCTCATAATTTTTTCTTTCTTCATACTTTAGGATACAAATATGACGTCCACAAATTTTGATTGGAAGCCAATTATTAGTATGGAGCTTGAAAACAAAGAAGAAACATAGCAAATTTGGAGCGAATATGGTAAGAAAGTAGGTTTTGGAGTTAGAAAGGAATACTCTAACAAGAGAAAGGAAGATGGTGTCATAAGCTCTTTCAGATATGTTTGTGGTAAGAACGGATTGTCTTGCAATAATTGGAGTGTCTTTGAAAAAGAATAGAAAATACGCAATGCATGAGTTTGTAGAAAAGATAACCACCCATTACAACTTCCCAAGACAACACTCATGCTCTCTTCATAATGTAAGATGACGGAAGTCCAAACTTATTAGATTGATTTGGATGACGATGTTGGTTTATAACATAAGTTATCATTTCAACTTATGAGTACACATATGGGGCATAGAGCTAATGTTGACTTTACTTGATTGCATGCAAAAAATTAGCTTAAAGCAAAAAGGCAAAGATGTATGGTGCATGAAGAAGTTGGTTGTCTAATGCAATATTTTCAACAACAGTCATTAGAAAATCCTTCTTTTTTCCATGCATACCAAGTGGATGTTGATGAGCAATAACAAATATTTTTTGGGTTGATGCATAAATGGTGTTGGATTATGAGTATTTTAGTGACGTTGTCTCTTTAGACACTACGTATTGTACCAATCAAGCAAATAAGCCACTTGCATTATTTTCAGGTTTTAACCATTATAAGAGTGCAATCATCTTTGGAGCAGCTTTGTTGTATAATGAAACAATAAAATCTTTCAAATGGTTATTTGAGACATTCTAAGAAGTACTAAAAGAAGTCTCGAACTATTTTCACTGATCAGGACCAAGCAATGGCCAAGACTCTACCTACCGCAATTTTGCAAAGGAAGCTAGCTAGTTGTACACTTGTACATATTTTTCTTATATGTCATATGCACTACAAATATTATTTTTTTAAAAAAAAAACATATTTTATTTGATATTGAAATATTTTTCTTATATGTCATATGCACTACAAATATTATTTTTTTAAAAAAAAAACATATTTTATTTGATATTGAAAAAAAAATCGTATTATATATAGTATTACACAATGCTATTACCTAGTAGTTAATTAGGTAGAAGATGCTTAAAAAGTAAAAGCTTATATATAAAATATAAGCGAGTAACAATCAAATTTTTTTCTTACAAATTAGGTTGATACATTGATCTGATCCAAATATTTTAATTTTTTTTAATAAAAATAATAATATTTACACTAATTGTATCTTGAATAATTCTTAGTCATTAATACTAATGTCATTCTATTTATGAGGAATTTGATATAGTCAGTGATTTTTTGAAAATAAATCTTCTTTAAAATGGAAATCTTTTGAAAAGAAACAAATTAAATATGTTAAAAAAAATTAAAATTATATTATTTAATTAGAATATAATCATCATTAACATTTAACATATGCTAGTGAACTGGACATGCAACTTTTGAAAAATCTCATATTTAATAGTACAAAATTTATTTTTAGACAAACTTCTTTTCATTCTCTCACAATTTAACATTCATGTGTTGGTGTCATTGTGTAAAAAGAAAATTTCATACCCATTGCTAATAATTACAAGAAACACCACTAATAACACAAGTTTAACAAATCTGAAAACTAAATACTACCAATAATTAAACACAAGGTCTAGAGAAACTGAACTACCAGGTTCAACATACACATCAAATCACACATACAACAAATTAAAGTAAACACATAATAAGAATAATCTAAAAGATGATCAACGTGCCTAACAAATTATATATAATAAAAGACAATTAAGCTAGTTTATCTCTAATTTAATTAGCTAGCTAGCACTCTTCAACAAACACAATAATAATATTGATTGGTGATGATCAAGGGCACGGTGCATGTTTGTGGTTGCAATGCGAGTTGGACTTGTTGTTCGGATCGCGTCGAAACCCAAGACATAAATGGCAGTGATGAGAATAAGCACACATGCGTTGAAAATGGTTAGATGTCTCCATGGTTCCTAATATTCGCCAAAACTCCTCCTTTGCACGAGTTGCAATTGTAGCACAATTTTTCCGGCCTATCGTTCCACGTGCTACAATCAGAATTATTCGCCACCAATGAATCATTAGTATTTGGCGCTTCCCAAAATGTTGTGTTCTTCATCGTGAATCCACAATACACCAGTGACTTACAACACCATAACTGTTAAATTTTTTAATATAACATAACATTGTACGTACCTAATAATTTCTACATGTAGAATTATTAGAAATTCAAAAATATGCATGCAATTCTCACCATGTTATATGTCTTAATACTCTAATTATTAATTACTAAATTTCTTTCTTTCTCTTTATTTTTTTTCTAAAAAAAAATTATTAGTAACATACACGGTTATGGAAAATTAAACCTATACTCCCAAATATAAGTAAAAAGTCCTTAATTTATGCAAACTAAACCAATTAATTAATTTCATTTAACTTTCTCAATTCTATCTAAAACATAATTTTTTTTAAATTACCCTTCAATTCAACATAAGCTAATTCTTCATACAATTTAAAGAAAATAAAATTGAGGACCATTTAAAAGCTCGAAAAATATCTTCAACTCGTAATCCAATCTACAATTTTCACATGAGTTAATGTCTTCATCTTCATCATCCAGTAACAACCATACTCCTTTCTTCATTCTCTACCCTTGGCACGTGTTCTTGCAAGAACATAAAGGAATCATATTATTGTGCACCAAATTTTTATTATTATTATTATTTTTCCACATAAATTCTCCTAACTTTTTCACCTTATTTCTACACTTTATAATTGACCTAGTCTCCCTTAGAAATCGCATATACTTGAATCCTTGTTTTCTCAATTCTTCTTCATCAGAGCGCAAAAAAAACATGCCGCATACATATTTGGCTTCATTGTGACCCTTTTGCGCCACCATATTCAAATTCTCAAGACCGCCGATGCTTCTCTTTGGATAACTATTGAAGCATTCTTGCAACCCTTCTCTAAAGATTATCTCCAAGTTTCCACTTTCCCTACAACGTTTCAAGAAAGATATTGCATTTTCGTTGGGGGACCACTGGATCATCAGAAGCGTGTCAAATGTGACACATTTCAACACACGTTCATCTTTTGAAGCTTCAAGAAAATCTTTGCAACACACTTTCACGTAGTGAAAATCAACAATAGAATAAGAGGCTATCTTTGCAATCACCTCTATTAATATGTCTTTTGGGAGCGATTTTATGGTCGATGGTGGCCGATTGTGGTCGCTAGTATTACCTGTTGCAACCATAGTTGAATTCAATATTATTAACAAATAATAATGTTGAAACTTTAGAAATTGCATGTGTTGTAAGAAGAATTCCTCATGTCTCTATATATAGAGAAGTGTGCTTCCATTTATGGACGTAAAATTATTAGAATCGATCTCTTTTAGACCAATTAAAGATACATGTTGTTAACCTTCTTTTGAAAAATCATAGTTGTTGAATCTAACACATATTTGGAAAAATTGGCTGGGATCATGAAAATCTTATTGTTTATATATATACTCATTTAGTAGTAGTAGTATTTTTGTTAATTTGGTGATAAAATGAATTCGTTCAATTAATGACAAATAAAATTACTAAAAATACACCTATGACTATGATCATATTTATGATTTGACAAGATTTGATTGGGATTTTATTTATCACTTATGTATGAATATAAAAATGACTTTATCATTTTTGATTTAATGATAAAATAAGAAAAATATCACATTATATGTCATATCACATATTTTGGATAATTGGATTTGTCTCTAAAATATATAATTTGTATATCATAAATGTCATCGATTGAAAAAATTACTTATTAGATCGAGCAAATTTAGGAGTCTTCATAGGTTTTCTTGTCTTTTTCATGTTATAAGGTTCTATTTGGATAATTATATTTATTAAAAAAATATGTAATAAAATTAATTTGGATTTTTTTTCTTGTGTAATATTACACAGATTAAAAATATCTAATTTAAAAATATTTTATTGAAATTTAAAAAATTTAATATATGAATAACATAAAACATATTTAACTTTTATCTTTTTCAATATAAAATTTCTATTCCAAACATATTACCTTGTGCAATTCCCGGTGCAATGTTGCACAAGATAAAAAATCCAATTAATTAATATATTAAATTTTAAAAAATTTATATGATCTCCCAAACTTATAATTTTTCCCTTTCATCATTGTATTAATTGCCTACCATTATCTTTTTATAAAATCTTATTACTAATTATTACGAACAAACATGAAAAAAAAGTAATGAATGTTTCTAGCTAAAAAATTATATGAAGTCTTATATTATAAAACACTAGTATTGTTCGAAAAGGGTACAGAGGGAATATTATGTTAACATTTTTGTGTCTAATTTCTCTCTTCATTAATATCTATAAAGACCCACAAATTTAATATTTAATATGTATTTAATGCATACAAAGAAAAATAAACAAAAAAAAACTAACATAATACATCATGTTATTTTTGAATATAAAAGAACTCATTCATCTGTACTTTTAACCATTAGATTTGCTTTAAAAAGTGCATATTTGTGTGATAAAAGCTACCGTGTTCATATCATATGTTGTAACTCGCACAGGAAATAATTTATCTATTATCAATGCAAATACTGAATAACCATGTTAAAAAAATGTGAAATATTTTAAAGGAACAAATTTACTGTAAATTTCTAAACTGGTCAATCCAATGCAAATGCAAATAAAGCAATATATCAAACTGAAAATAAAAAACTGAATAAACTAAAAAGTAAATAGTTCAAAAAAAAATACTAGATTGGATAAGATTTCACATCCTATCTATAGCAAAGTCCAATCTAATCCAGATTGATTAAAAAATATAATACTATTTACTTTTACACTAATAAATATTTAATGCAATAATACCAAATTCTTTTGCTAGTTTTATAACCTAAATATTATCTTAATTTTGTATTTTTTATTTCATTATATATTTTATGTTTTACTTAATATGTAATTTCATATTATACAAACTTTTTTCATAATTAATATATATTTTTTATAGTTAATTGTTAATTAATATACATTTTTAAAAGGTAACAACGAGTCTAAATTGGATTCAATATTGATTTCCTAAAAAAACTAAATTGATTGGACCATATAAAACTTTTCTATAAAAACTAATTCTATCCAAACCAGGAACACTCTTATAATATCCACTAATTAATTATATCATTACTAGTATTTTTTTTTGGTAAGGATTGATGAAAAAACCTTTTAGTCAAAATATACTTATGACTATCACGTGTTTAATTAGGGTGTGTTTGGATTAGTTGTGAAAATAAGCTGTGAAACAAATTTATTGTATGAGACATAATCAATTTTTGTTTGGATATATTTGCGGTTAGAAGTGATTTTTAAGAGAATTTTAAACTGTGAAAAACGATTTTGAAGGTTTTTGAAATAATGTCCAAATTTTAGTTGAAATGACAAAAAAAACTTTTTTCTTAGTTAAAAGAATAATCAAAAGCTTTTTTAAGTGTAAAATATAACTATCCAATCTATATATTTAGAAATAATCATATCCAAACACACTCTAACCCAAGACACTTGTTGAAGTGATGCCTAAGACACACCATGGTTATGTTTATGCATGTGGCACTTGATGCAAAACGAAATCAAACACCTTGAGAATTTGATAAAAGGTGAAAGCCATTTTTTAAAAGATTTGAAGAAATGCATGTATGAATTTGTGTGTTTTATCTTGTTACTAATGCAAGATGTGGGTGATCCATAATTTTCTAGATATTGTTATACTGTTAAAATTATTATTGATCATACAAGATGGTGTTATATAGGAACCAAGAAGTTTGTTATTTTGATAGAGGTGACGTTTTTTTTATTTTATTTTACACTATTTGAGAAAAAAATGTCTATATTTTAATTAAGAACTCACTTAAAGGAGCATTCTGACATTAGGGTATGCTATTTTTCTTAAGAAAAATAAAAAAATCTCAATTAATCATAGATCAATGCCACTACCAATAGTTGAGGAGTTTGAACTATTGTTCATAGGTCACTAAAAAAATGATATAATGATAAAATAAAATAGGACTATTACTAATTTGTTCACTAAATGCTAGCGACTAAATAAATGTTTAAATTAATGATAAGGGATTCACATCTTGAAATTATTAAGAGTGTGTTTGTATTAACTTATTTTAAGAAATAATCGTTTATTTTTATAAGTTTTGTGAGAAATTTTTTAAAAAATAAACGATTATTTTTCTTAAAAAACGTTTTTAAACATGCACTATCATTCCTTCTTGGCTGCACTAAAAAATTGAGTAAATCCTCAAATTAGTTCCTGAGATCGTAAGGGTCATGCATATTAGTCTCTGAGATTATGAAAACTTTAAATTAGTCCATGATTTTGTAAAGAATCATTCATTTTAATCATTTTTTACTTAATTTTTTAAAGTCGTTTAATAAGTAAAAGGATTAAAATACATGTCGTTTTGCAAAATCAAGAACTAATTTAAGATTTTCACAATTTTAAGGATTAATCTGCATGACCGTTACGACTAATTTGAGACTTTACTCCTAAAAGTATCTATCTCATACACTACTAATTCAAGCATGCATAGTCTTAGTCAGAGTCATGGTCATGGTCATAGCCTTTTGCTTGGATTTAATAAAATCAAATGTTATTTTTTATCTAAGATGAATTATATTATTTTGAAAATTTATTTTTAAATAAAATAAACATCCAACCCTTTGAACAAGTTACGGTGGACACACCAAGACAAATATAATTATTCAAATGTTTTAGTTGTATCTAAATAACAAGATATATAGTAATTAAAAAACGCCGGCACCATGACTAAATAGAATGGTTTCATAAATAATTTTTAAAAAAATTGTTAGTGTCAAGAGTCTGTTTAGTTTAGATTTTAGTAAAATGAGTAGGAAAAAACACAAATAAAGACAAAAATCAACGATTAAGATTATTGATACACACAAAATTCAAGACAATCTAATAAAAATAAATAATTTTAGTTTTGATTAAAAGTGTCAAAATCCAAATCTTAAACAAACATATCCTAAATAGTTGTAACTACCAAACACAATTAGGTCAAATTATCAAGTGTAACTAACTCAACAAAGAAACATAAATAAGCTTAACTTTCTTGAACACTTGTTGAAATGTTCCATCATATATCATAAATATGCTTTTAAAATTTTTTTTATTCATGTAGCTCAGTTAATGAGTGGATAGACACATATGCGTGTGAATACGGAGTTCGATAATCGATTATATTACTTTCCTATAAAAAAAAATTGATTAAACATACAAGATACAACTTACTATTTACTTTTTATAATCTGGAACTCATTCAATTATTATTTTTTAAAGAAATTGTAGAGATTAGAAAGTGAATAATAATTGTATCTCAACCATTACTCCTAAAAATAACGATTAAGCTTTTCTTCCTTCACTTTTAGTGTTGCAGGTCAATTAAAATTCAATTAATTGGTCTAATGATTGGAGAGTGTTATTATAAGCAATAGCTCCTTAATTCGGATTTTAATAGATGTACTCTCACCTATAAAAAAATGGTATAGTTATAACGTTTTTTATAAGTAAAAAATTCATTAAACAAAGAGTATTACATAAACACTCTATCAATGTCACTTAACGTTAAAGACTAAAGTAATCTACGATTAATTTAGATATTTTATAAAAACATATACTAAAATATCTCGTAACCACAGAATTTAGAACCATTTTAATAAATTACTTTTTTTTTCAACTAAAAAACAGAAGTAGAAAAAAAAAATCACCCTGTAAATAAAAATCAGAACTTAAGCCAAGTTACCAGAGTTTGCGCTTTTCATATTAAAAATATGCCGCCATATTTGTTTTTCATACCTAACAAGTCAAAGTAGACCAATTTATAATATTTAATTATATATTATTTTCCCACTTTGAACATAAAAAATTCCTGTTCCTAATCCGAAAATAATATTATAATTGCTTGGTTAGTTACCTATATAAAGGAGCACACGTGTTCCAAATCATAATAAACCGATTCAACCAGAATCATCGTTAACATCGGAAACAAAAATTAAAAAAAATAAAGAAAAAAAGAACAATAACAAGAAAATTAAAATCATCAGAGATGGCATCCAATGGCTATTATTACATTCTCAGTTTCATTACATTTGTTCTTCTTTTTGGAAAATTGAACGTTAACTGTACACACACTGTTGATGTTGCTCCGATTCTTGACTTTGCGTCGTTGAATCGGAACAGGTTTCCTACCGATTTTATCTTTGGAGCGGGTTCTTCGTCGTACCAGGTATTTATATACTTGGGTTAAAAATGAGTTAATTAAGTCAAGTCAAATGTAAAATTTATTTTTAATTATTTTAAAATAAAAATAAAATTATTTCATCTAAATAGAAAAATAAACACTTAATTATTTTTTTATATATATATATGTATAATATATAGTTTGAAGGAGGAGAAATGGAAGATGGAAGAGGACCAAGTGTTTGGGATACCTTCACTCATGACTATCCTGGTATATATGCAATTGCTATCTCTGATCTCTGTTCTTTAATAACTTCCCTGTTCTTTTTTTTTTTTTAAATAAAATTAGTAAATATGAAAAAAAATAGCCAAATTAAGAAAAAAAGGCCAGGAAATAAATTAAACACCACTCTTAATATTGGCACATGAAGATTAAGCTACTAATAGATTAATATTAGAAAGGCTTAATTATAGTTCTAACTTTTCAAATTTTTACTTTTTGCGATTTTAATTCCTTAAGTGTTAATTTTATAATTTGGTCCCTTAAATTAGCATGCACTTTAAGAAAATACATAATAAAGAGATAATATTCGTAACTTTGAGAAAGTTAAAAGACCTGAATCGCAAAATTAAAATTTTAGACATTAAAATCATGAAAAATAGAAACTTGAGGGATCAAAATATAATTAAAACTATTATAAACACTTATTTTTCATTTTACACATTTTTTAAGGTCTAGAGAGTAAAATCCCAATTAAAAATAAACTATTTAAGATGTTCATAAATCATAGGTATAATTCACAACTTGTTTCTCTTGAATTGACTTGCAGACAAGATTAGAAATGGAAGCACAGGAGATATTGCCATTGATACATATCACCGCTACAAGGTTTGGTTAAAATTAAATGCTTCAAATTCCTCTATTGAATAATTCGTGATGTTTTTTTATTATTATTATTTTCTTTTTAGTGAAGTGTAATATATAAATGCTTTATTTTCTTTAATTTTATAGGAAGATGTTGGGATCATCAAAGATATGAATTTGGATTCATATAGATTCTCTATTTCTTGGACTAGAATACTACCAAGTAAGTCAAAAGTTCATCAATGACTATTTTGGACTAAATTAAATTATTTCACCTATTTGGATGTTTCTCATATTCTAACCTTTTGTTTTTTTCAATTGATATCCACCATAGATGGAAAGCTAAGTGGAGGTATAAATCAAGAAGGAATCAACTATTACAATAATCTCATCAACGAGCTAGTGGATAATGGTTAGTTCCAAAATCAATTGATGGTGCGTTTGTTTTGGCGTTTTCAACGTGATTTTAATATGAAAATCACATTGAAATATGTTTGGTTAAAAATTAAAATTACGTTTGTAAGTAATTTTTCAATTTTAAATGGAGCTAAATATGAAAGCAACTTTTTTTAATTTATGAATCCAATAAATCTACGTTCACTCAACGTCAATCCAAACACACACCGATACAAATTATTTTTTTATTGTACTTTTCCTTTAATCATATTTTCTTTTTTGTTGGTGATCACAATTAATTAATTAATTAATTTTATATAATTGTAGGTATACAACCACTTGTAACACTATTTCATTGGGATCTTCCCCAAGCTTTAGAAGACGAGTACGGCGGTTTCTTAAGTCCTCGCATAATGTGAGTTTCACTTCTAAACCATAGATTTTTGTCTTCTTAACAAATTCTATTATGTGTAAACATAAAAGAAATTCACGCTGCAACAGCTGCAATGCGCGTCGCAGTAGTCGCATTAACCGTAATCGTAGTAACCGTGACAGCAATCGCAACCGCAATCGCAATTTAAAACCTTGCTATATATGAATGTAATAAATTGAATTCTTGTATGAATCTTCAGAAAAGATTTTCGAGATTACGCGGAATTGTGCTTCAAGGAATTCGGTGACAGGGTGAAGCACTGGGTTACATTGAATGAGCCATGGAGTTATAGCAAGAATGGTTATGCAAATGGACAAATGGCACCAGGACGTTGTTCTGCTTGGTTGAATTCGAATTGCACTGGTGGTGATTCTTCCACATAACCTTATCTTGTTTCTCATTACCAACTTCTTGCTCATGCAGCAGCGGTTCACGTCTATAAGACGAAGTATCAGGTTTGTTACTTTGTTGGAAATGCCACGTCGGTTAGTGATATGACTATCATTGAGTTTATAAGAGTATGACAATCTTTGTCTTATATGGTGATTTTTGAGAGTGAGTTAAGCTCACACCTAAGTTATAAGAAAGGTTTTGTGAAGATGGTTTCTAATGGGAGTTGTTCAACTTTTTTTCAAAATTAAATAAAACAAGAATTTTTTTAACCTGTGCAATATTACACAGATCAGGTTAAGAAACTAAAGATAGAAGTATTTCTTGAAAACAACAAAAATTTAATGAGATTATGCTTAACATACAATTAATGATGTGTTTTATTTTCATATTTAGTTTATTAACCTGTGCAGTATTGCACATGTTAGAAAAATTATAAAATAATATACTATTTCGAGTCCTTTTTATAGGAATTTTTAACTAATTCACACAGATTAAGAAAACTACTAATAACCTTATTTAATGTCTTATTTTTAAAAAAATAGTATAATCTACCAAATTTACCCTTATTCACTGTCAAAATTTTCAGTAAGTGCATTAGTCGTACTCACTATCCCTTCATTTATTATAAGGATAGACAAAGAAAAAATCAATAATTGCTTCTTGAACCTTATAAGGAATCTTATATATAAAACCAACAAATTTTTTTTAAAAAATCTTATTTAGGACGAGAGGTAGTAATAAAATACTCTGATATTAACATTGCAGGTATATCAAAAGGGTTTGATAGGCATAACCTTGGTAGCTAATTGGTTTCTACCACTCTCAGATACCAAATCTAGTCTAGATGCTGCTGAAAGAGCAATTGACTTCATGTATGGATGGTAAGAGTCTCTCTTGCTTGACATTGATCATTATTTTACAAAAAGCATATATACTTTATAAAATTTAACTATTTATAGTAAAAAGTATGGTACACTCCTATAATTTGACATATGGCATTCTCATGTCATCAGGTTTATGGATCCGTTAACAACAGGAGACTATCCAAAAAGCATGAGGTCTCTCGTCGGTGCACGATTACCAAAGTTCACTAAAGAACAAGCCAAGTTACTCATTGGTTCATTTGACTTCATTTGACTAAACTATTACTCTTCAACTTATGCCTCTGATGCACCTCATTTAAGCAATGCTAGACCTAGCTATCTAACTGATTCTCTGGTTGATCCTGCATGTAAGAATCTGAATTTGTTATGTATTTTATTAGTTTAATTGATTATATGTTATGTTGAATTTAGTCAATGTTGAGAAATTTTTTCTTTATTGGCCAAACACACACCCCACATTACACTACTCATAAAATTTATCACACTAAGGATTGAATTCCTCCCCTTAAGCTGTAAGAACTTCTTCTTATGTCACTTGAGCTACAAACTCTTTGGCAGTCAATGTTAAGAATGTTTTAATTTATTTTTGTATTTGTAATTGTCTACAGTTGAGCGCAACGGAAAGCCCATGGGTATAAAGGTATGTTGCAATGCCACTATCTAAATTTGTATTTATCATATAAATTTAATCCGTTTTCATTAAAAAAAAAAAAAACTAATGCAACCCTCTCTTGATAATTGTACATATTGCTTCTGATTGGTTGTACGTTTATCCAAGAGGAATTCGTGACCTTTTGTTATACACAAAAGAAAAGTACAACAATCCTTTAATTTATATCACTGAAAATGGTAAATAAAATTATCTAGATTTATTGTTACAGTGTCTTATGTAGACCTTTTAAAAGAAAGATGTATAGATAATTTCTTCCAATGTGTGTATTTTACTTATAGGTATAAATGAATTCAATGATGCAACATTATCGGTAGAGGAATCTCTCATGGATACTTTTCGAATTGATTACCATTATCGCCATCTCTATTATATCCGATCTGCAATTAGGTATGTTGTATTTGTATATCCTTATAAAAGGTTTCTATATTTATTCGTTAAACAATTTGTCACCTTTTAATTGATTTTCTTATAATTATATATATGGCAGGCAAGGTGCTAATGTAATGGGATATTATGTATGGTCTTTGTTCGACAATTTTGAATGGTCCTCTGGCTATACCGTGTGATTTGGAATGACTTTTGTGGATTACAAAAATAATTTGAAAAGATACTAGAAACACTCTGCAATATGGTTCAAGAATTTTCTCAGAAAAGAGAATCAGCTTTATAGTTCTAGTATATAAGATATAAGATTGTTATGAGATTCATTTATTAAACAATTATAATTATAAATAATTGTTTGATTTTTCATTTCACTAATTTGTAAGAAGGTCCTAATGGACCTAAGAGAGAATAGGGAATTAAGATGCATATTGCATTTGATCATTATTATTGTTGACGCAAGAATGAAAGAAATTTTTAGCTATTATGATTAATATATAATTTATATTTCTCACATTTCATTCATTTATTGTGTTGATCTTCTCTTTCCCAATTTTTAGGTTTTTTTTTACACCTATTAAGAAGTTAGAGATAAACATCAGTTTAATTTTCCAATGAATTCATTTGTTATTAATTTCGCCTCTCAATGATTTTTGTCATCCAAATATTTTCTCAAAAATTTAAAACTTTATCAAACTAGTCCTCAAAAACTTAAAACACTTAGTCTTTCAAATATTTAAAATATTATCAAATTAGTTCTTCAAAACACATTTGTTATTTTCACGATTTTTTAAACTATATTTTACGTTAATTTTTTAGCATGTTAATGGAGTACTAAACGATCTTGGATTGATATGAATTTTTTTACACATGATCTATACAATAAGTAGTTTCAATCCAACGGTAAGTTTCGTGGGAAAAAATCCAATCGATCGTTATTGATTGGTGTAAGAATTGTATCAAATCAATTGGTGTCATTTTATCCTAATATATATATATATATATATATATATATATATATATATATATATAGTTGAGTTCAAATGACACCAAGGTGTCAAAGTTCTTAAATGACACCGCGCATAATTTTTTATAAAAAACGAATTTTGCCGATCCAACAAATCAATTGAAAGTTTATATAATGTAGATCAACTATGCAAAAATTTATACAATTTGAAAACTATTTGATACGTTATCGGAATGTTTTGCTTGAACGTCTAATAGAATATTTAAAATCAAAGTAAATTTCATTTGTTAGATTACATACCTACAAATTTTAAATAGTATGAAACACTAGTTGGTTGACTGGTGAAGTATGGATACTTAGGTATGTAGAGAGTGTGTGTTCAAATTTTAGTCGAAACATTTTCTATTTAGTTCCAAGTTAGACTAGTCCGAATAGAAAATTTGGTCCGGTTTCTAAAATATTGTTGACAATGATGGATAAAATATTATTTTAATTTGTCAAATGAAACATGATCATGAATAATAAAAAAAAACATGATTAAAAACATGAAAAATGAAACAACAAATATTATTATTACATATTTCTATGTTTTGTACATGAAAAAACAAGAGTACCACATCATCTAATCTAAATATAAATTATAATCACTTCAAAATTTTAGGTTCCTTTATGTTTACTATTCTTCAATTTTATCAAACCTATTTCTTTTTTTTTTGGTTCAAAGGAAAGTACATTAATTGGGATTTAAATCCGTATACCCACACATGCATTCCCATGTGTTAGGGTGATGGCAGAACTATAAGCAGGTTGGAACGCTCCTTGGTTTCAGATGGTTGGCTAGATGTGTGGGATGACTTGGTGCAATAGGGTACGAGCAAAGGCCTTTCGAATCATTGTGTTGTTTTTCTTAAGGTTAGTAACATGAATTAGGGTCCAAGTCTTTCAGATTTTAACATGGATGACACCTTCATGAGGGCCTCAGTTCTTTAGTCCGAGATTCTTGGTCTTCTTTGTTATTTTCTAGTTGGGGAGGATTTATCTTGAAAGAAAAACTTAAGATGTTGAAAGTTACTTTGAGAGTGGAACCATTAGTGGCTTAAGGAGGGTGACTGCAATTCTGGATTTTTCCCTTGTTGCATTTCTAGGAAGAGGTCTTTTCATACCATTCATTCTGTGTTGGTGGATGGTCAGCGGAAGGAGATGGTTGAGGATGCTAAAGAGGCGGCTAGATCTCATTTTGAGTCTTTGTTTTCCCGTTGAGATAGACCAGAGTGTGATCTTCATGATTTGGGTTTTAAATGTCTCTCTGAAGCCAATAATAACACACTCTTAATTGGGCCTTTCGAGGAGGATGACATTAAAAATGTTGTTTGGGATTGTGGTAGCGATAAAAGTCCAAGTCCGAATGGTGTTGTATTTCACTTCATCAAAGTTTTTTGGGAGGTTATGAAAGATGGCTTTTGTGCTTTTATTCATGACTTTCATGCCCATGGGAAGTTGGTGAAAGGCTCTAATAGCTCTTTTATAATTCTCATTCCTAAGAAGAGTTGTCCTCAACCTATGAGTGAGTATTGTCCTATAGCTTTGATAGGGTGTATGTACAAGATTCTGTCTAAGTTGTTGGCAACTCGTCTTCGGTGAAACATTTCTCATTTGATCTCCGAGGAACAATCAACTTTTTTTCATGGTCGCCAAATTCAATTTGGCTTTGCTTAGAAAATGGGCTTGGTGTCTCAAAAAGACAAGCGATGCGTTGTGGTTTCGAGTCTTGCAAGCCAAATACGGTTCTCATGTTTGTTTACTTCATTGCTCTGTTGGTTATTTTTCTATATGGTGGTGTGATATACGTCGTTTGTTTGAACACGAGTTAGACAGATGCGTTTGGTTTCGTGATAACATGGCTATTGAGGAAGGGGATAGTAGATCTACGAGGTTCTAGCAGGATAGGTGGTTCAATGGGTGTTGTTTAAGGGAATGTTATAATTGCTTATTTTCTATTGACTTAATGAAGGATTGTTCTATTTTTGAGAGGGGAGTTTGGGTTAATGGTTGTTGTCTTGTTGGACTAGGTGTTGGGATTGGCGGAGGTCTTTTCGTGTTTGGGAGGAGGATTCATTTAATGATTTGTGCCAAAATTTGGCTAGTGTGTCTTTTCTGTAGGCTCTTTTGACAGATGCAGGTGGCGATTATCGGATTTCGGTGTCTATTTAGTCAAAACCACCTATATGAGGCACCCACAAGTGGTACTGAGGATTCGCTTCTAGCGTCGATTTTGAAGGTTCATGTTTCATCTAAGATCACAGCATTTGCTTGGCATGTACTTCTTGATAAGATACCGACATTAGTTGGCTTGTGTCGAAGGGGAATCATTCCACAAGATGGTACTACATGCAAGCTTTGCGGTGCTTATGAAGAAACGTCTCAACATCTCTTCTTCCTTTGCGAGAGATCTTTGGAGGTGTGGAACATTATTTTACATTGGTTTAGTCTTACTTTGTCATCCCCGGTATCATTACAACCACTTTACGTGGTTATTTTATTCAAATAAGAGAAAGTCTAGCATTTGGAAAGCATTTTGCTTCTTTATTATTTGGGATATTTGGTTGACAATAAGATAATTTTTCATGATGCTATTTGGGATTTGCACGTGGTATTGGACTCTATTAGAACTTGGGTGTGGATATGGATGAAAGCGAATTTCAATAGCTTTGTTTATTCAGCAAGCCAATAACATTGCAATCATTTATCTTGTTTTAGCTTTTGGTTTGTATTTTTGTCGATTGTTTTCCTTGGCGCGGGGTTCAATCGTTTTTCTTTTGTAGCACGTGTATTCTATCTTGTTCTTTTTTGGGTACTTCTTGTCCTCCTAATAAAATCTCTTAATGTATCTAAAAAAAATGTCTTCATATATTCACCAACCACCAACTAGGACTATACACTTATTTCTAAGTGTTCATATACTTTAAAGTCTACTATAGTAAGTGTACATTACTAAATGTTCATGTTTTCACTATTATGAGTAAATTTTTTTTTTCTCCTATTTGCATTTAATTTATATTAAATTCATAAAGTTATAACCATTGGGTTATTTTTCATCAAATTGAATTACTATTTTAACCTTTCTAAATTTATATGATAGTTGTATTCATGAGGCATAATGGTTTTTTACCAATTTTTATTCAAGAAAAGTAGTAAGTATCCCTTATGAATTGCCATCGTTGTTCACACTATTTATATTTTTGCCATTACTCACATCAATTTTTTTTTTTAAATATATTGATTTCTCTTTCACTCAATTATCTTTCTTTTTTTAATTATTACACTTGCAATACATTAAATTCATCTTCTTAATTTTGTCACTAAGTTAGTTTCTCATGATTTTTTTTTTATTTGTGTATATAAATATAGAATTTACTAAACTGAAATTTTATTTTTATTAATTGACATTTTTATAAAATACAAGGATAAAATATTACTAATAAATATAAGTAAAGTTTTGAAATATTTTTAGTCCCATAAATTATTGTAACTTTTTGATTTTAGTTCCTACAATTTTTTCTTCTTATTTTGATCCAACTTAATTAAAATTTAAATTTTAGTTCCTAATAATTTTTTTTTGTATTTATCATTTTTTCAAGGTACACACCAAATAATTTAAAAATTTAATTTTTTTCTAAAATTCAAGACGATATTCTATATCATTGATATTTAAAAAAAATGAGTTCACCTATAAAGAAAACATCCATGTTCAGAAGAACATTACAAGAATTAACATACAAAACAAATGATCAAAAGTATTTTTTATTAATAATAATTTGATCAAATAAATTTATTGCATTATACTTTAAACAATTAAAAAAAAATACAACTATAAACCACGGGTTTATATAAAAATTTGAATACTTTCGGATAGCTAAATACTCACATACAAATACAACTATATATTGACATTTTTCTTACTAGATAGCTATAGCCTATAGCTAATGATGAATATATATAATTGCAATACCTTAATTTGATATTCATTTATAAGAAACTAATGTTTAAAGGAGTTTGCTGCTACAAATTTTGAGTGTATTTTAAAAAATCTAGTTATAACTTATTAATGCACTCTTTCTATAAAACAAGTGGGTGTATGTTAACAAACCCATATATGGCTTACTAACGTACACTCACTTGTTTTATAGAAGGAGTGCGTTAGCAAGCTACACCTTGTGGGTGTATTTTAAAATTTCAAGTTATAACTTGCTAACGCACCCCTTTTAAAAAACAAGTGGGTGTACGTTAGTAAACCGGTGTTTAAAAAAATCAAATGTTAACGAATAAAGAGAAACATACAAAAACATACAAACTCGTATAAAAATAATAAAGTTATAAATATATTTTTTTTAATAAAAATTACTTTTATCTCTAAAAAATTGAAACGTCGCTAAATTAGCCACCATTAATTTTAATTTTGAAGATTAAAATTGTGATACAAGTATAAAATAAATTTTTTGTCACTATTTTAACCATTAAAAAATTAAAATGTTATTAAATTTGTCTTTTATAAATTAAAATGTTATCAAATTCATCATCCCAATTGAATGACGACATTTTCAATTTTTAAAAATCTAAATTAATAACAAAAATCTTTCTAATACTAAGTTGATGATAATCTTAAGACCAATTTGAGTTTATCTCAAAATATATAAAAATATTCTTATAGAGTCCTGATTGTACTCAAAATTTTCTGTACTCAATGTACTTGTACGTGGAAAAAAGTGGTTACATTAGGTTTTTTGTTACAGTGTACCTTGGTTACGTTGAAAAAAGTGGTTACATTAATTATTTTTTTGTTACGATGTCTTTTCGGATTTGGTGGTTACATGTGTAGAAATATGTGGTTACAACGTAAATATAAAAATTCAACAAAACTTCTACATGTGTAACCAGATATTAATATATGTAACTATAAGTATGAAGTGAGTACAAAAAATGTGAGTACAAAAAATGTGAGTACAAAAATATTTTTTCATTCTTATATAACTTTGGAGTCATCTCCAAATAATAGCTCCATAATTTCTTCTGTTTCTTTCTTTTTTTAAATGCTTGCTGGATATCTATAATTTGCTCTCCTTGTCTTTTTTTTTTTTTTTAATACAATGCTTGTCAAGTTTAGCTGTTTCGCAGGCTTTGCTATGTTGTGTAATACTTCAGTCTTTATTTTTTTATTCCTGTGACCAAAAATTTACTAAGCGTGATATTTTCTTCTGCTTCATCATCTCCGGAAATGGTTTATTCCCTTAAAAGGGAGCTGAATACATGACCTCAAGGATTATTAGAGTTTATTTCTTGAAATTTGCTAAGCAGGATGGATACTACCCTCTTATGATTTATTTTTTGAAACTACTACTGATTACTCTCTTTGTTTCATATTATAAAGTCTCATTTAAATAATTATGTTTATTAAAAAATATGTAATGAACTTAATTAATATATTGACTTTTTAAAAAATTATTCAATCTTTTAAATATATCTTTATTCTCTTTCATCAAACATTAACTTTTTTTTTTATAAGTAAAAATGCGTCTGTTAAATTCGAAAGTAGTAGCACTCTCAGTCATTAGACCAACCAATAATATTAACTACATTTCAGTATCATTTGAAAAAGTCGTTAAACAAGTAAAAAATTATTGAATGCTCCTAAAACTTGTAAGGGATTTTATTTTTATTTATATTATAAAACATTAGCAATGCCTGAAAAGGTTCTTATAATATGAATCGAAGAGAGTAATATTTTTTATAAGGAAGTACAATAATAAGAACTCCAAATGTCTATACACACATTTCTATGTGCTTACTTACTGAGTTACATGACTAAGACTACTACCAATTAATATTTTTTTTTGTTTTACAAGAAAGTTACAACACCAGATATTGAACTATATATTGCACACCCACAAACATGTCATTATTAACTGTGTTGGTCTTATTGGACTACTACCAATTACTCCCTCTATTTCGTATTATAAGATATTTTTTTACAATATTATTGTTTCATAATATAACATCATATAATTTTTTAGGAGCATTCATTACTTTTTTCTATGTTTACCCATTATAATTAATGAAATTTTATAAAAAGATAGTAGGAAGTAATTAATGCAATGATAAAAGAGAAAATGGATAAATTAAGAAGATTATAAATTCTAAATAGAGTGATGTACCGTTTCAGTCCCTAACTTTACGAGAATAATTCACTTTAGTCCCTGACTTTGTGCAGATAAGTCACTTTAGTCCCTAACTTTATATTTTACAGGTCACTTTAATCCCTGAATTATATAATCATTCATTATACTTTTCAGGGACTAAAATGAATGATTATATAATTCAGGGATTAAAGTGACCTGTAAAATATAAAGTCAGGGACTAAAGTGACTTATCCGCACAAAGTCAGGGACTAAAGTGAATTATTTTCGCAAAGTTAGGGACTGAAACGGTACATCATTCTATTAATTAATTTTATTACATGTATTTTTTAATAAGTGTAATTACCGGAAAGAAGGAGAGAGTAATATAAACCAAAGAATAAATTATATATGTTAAATGAACTATTTAGTTTCTATACATGTATCTTATTTTCGTTTTTGTCACTATATCTAAAAAACATTTTTTTTTAATCCCTATATATGTGTCCATCAATTTTGGATTAGTCCTCATAGATGATTTCAATACTAACGATATTAACTTTATCTTATGTGCTAACAGAATCTCCATGTGTCAATAAGTGATATACACATAAAATGCTAACATGAAAATTAATTAATCTTTATATATGTACTTTTTTTCCGTATTAGTCATGTACTTATTTTTTATTTTAGTCTATGCACCTGTTTTTTTTTATTATTTTAGCAAAGATTAATAGTAAGATAACGGAAACACCAAAAGTACTAATAAAACCATGTATAAAAATTTAAAAAAACATTTATTTAAGTATTGAAACTAAAACAAAAAGGAAAGATGCCTATAAGATCTAAATAATTAATTTAACCAATTATATATTTATAGAATAAAAAATAAATGCATGATTACTAGAGATCTAACCCATACGTCACGTAGAGAGTATGGGATCCTAGTTATGCTATGCCCATTGCACTTGATTAGTAGCGAACGGAAAAAAGCCAAAGGATAAGAAAGTGATAGAGCATGATCAACTAGTTTAATTTCACAGCGTGAATGATGATAATGGCGTTCGATTTCAAAATGTTGCCGTTGCTTTTTCTTTTTGTTACTTCATCTATCACCATTACTGAAATCGAAGCTGTTGCACTTGCATCCATTCTCGACGTTTCTTCTCTCAATCGGAGCAGTTTTCCACCGGGTTTTATTTTCGGCGCAGCGTCCTCTGCATACCAGGTATTTGATAATATTTCATATTCTTAAGTGTTTTGTTTACGTATTCCAACTTAATTTTTGCGCTAATGCTCTAATATAGTGTTGTATATGTGTTATTAGAAGCTAGGAGATTGAATTTTGTGCTGTGTAGTGAGTTTCTGGATTCATGTGTTCTGAATTTGTAGTATGAAGGTGCAGCGAGGGAAGGTGGAAGAGGACCGAGTATTTGGGATACTTTCACTCATAAATACCCTGGTATCTCTCTTCTTCTCTTTTTACCCTCATTTTTTTAAAATGTTCTATTTTGATGTGATGTTCATTTGAAAATTTAAAAATCATTCAACTCTGTGTGTTTGTGTGACCTAGATGTCTATGTCTTTAGTACATGGAACTATGGATGAACAGAACTCATTGTGAAATTGAAAGAGGAACTGAGATTTCAGAAAACACAGTTACTTTACTTAATAGTTCACATGTCCAATTATCACTTAATTTGAGCATAAAGTAGCTGTTGATTTGCTCCAGTGTTGTAGAATTTTAGGTCTCTGGGTGCAATTCTTGGTCAAATTAAATAAGTTATTGTTTTGCTTTAGCTATAAGACCTAGTTACATGTGTAATTTCCAGCGATTTATCAATGAAATGGAATGCAGAAAAAATAAAGGATGGAAGTAATGGCGATGTAGCCGACGACTCATATCACCGGTATAAGGTATGGTCCAAATTGTAGTTTTACATTGGTAATTTTATATGCATGAAAATTACAAACACATATATTGAATCTTGATAAACTGGTAGTATAAATATTTCAGGAAGATATCAGAATCATGAAGTATATGAATTTGGATGCTTATAGGTTCTCCATTTCTTGGTCCAGATTACTGCCAAGTCAGCCAAATTTCTAATAAACTATTATCTTTTTCCCCTTTAGTTTCTGTATCATAGTAACTACTAACTAACATCCATTTCTTGTAAAATATTTGCAGAAGGAAAGCTTAGTGCAGGTGTAAACCGTGAAGGAATAGATTACTATAACAACCTTATCAACGAGCTAGTTGCTAATGGTTGTAATTTATTATAATATTTATGTACTAAGTGTTTACATTGTATCAGTATGACACATCTATTTAATTGGTAATCATAAATAATCATCAAGAATAATGCAGGTCTGCAACCATATGTGACCATTTTTCATTGGGACCTTCCTCAAGCTTTAGAGGATGAGTATGGCGGTTTCTTAAGCCCTCGCATTGTGTAAGTGACACCAATTTCCACCTTGAGATACATAGATACATACAAATTTTGAGGGAAGGTTCTGAGTAAATCTAATTAACTGATGAACAATATGATTCATATGAAAATGCAGAGATGATTTTAGGGACTATGCTGAACTTTGCTTCAAGGAATTTGGTGATAGGGTGAAACATTGGATCACTTTGAATGAACCAAGGAGTGTGAGCAAGAATGGCTATGCAAATGGGAGGTTTGCGCCGGGTCGGTGTTCGGCTTGGCTGAAACTGAATTGCACAGGCGGCCATTCGGGAAGAGAGCCATACTTGACTTCGCACTACCAACTTCTTGCTCATGCTGCTGCCGCCAAACTGTATAAGGCCAAGTATCAGGTGTTCTGTACTCTTGAGCCTTTTTTTTTAAAAAAAAAAAGTCAGGAAATGGTTTTTAAGCTCAGCAATGAATCTTATGTTCTGAAATTCAAATGACATGGACTTGAACTCTTCTAGTATAAGGGTCAAAGAATAGTAGAATACAAAAATAATGCATAGGACCAAGCTTTCTATTTCATGTGAACTTATTGAATACTGTTATAAATAACCAGAACATCTGAAAATGTGTATGCAGGCTTCTCAGAAAGGTTTAATAGGGATTACCTTAAATTCTGATTGGTTTGTGCCGGTCTCCAAAGAGAAATCTGATCGCAATGCTGCTCGACGAGCTCTTGACTTCATGTTTGGATGGTAAAGGTTATAATTAAGTTAATTATGAGTAGTTCTTATATGAGCACAAACCTAACATCTCATTCTTAGGTTCAACTAATAAGAAAGTTTTAATAACATTAAAACAATAATACAGTCTTAAGTTTTGATTGACTACGCCTATAAACAGTCTACTCACACAAGATTTGCTCCTTAACTATTCATTGCTTTGAGGGTAGAAGCACTGAAAGAGTTTATATTAGTTTTTGAAAATATGACTTCAACATGGTTGATGCTTTATCACTCCTTTTGTAAGAATTCTTTTGATTAACAACATTGTATATCTGTGAAGTTTCACGAACTTATTGACACCGTAAAGTATTCAGTATTCACCATCAGTCCACTATTAGTGGATAACACCACTATAATTTCTGTGTTTTTACTCTATTTTAATGTCGATTGATTTATGCTGCTTAGAGAAACTCTCTACTTCTGAATATATTTCCTCTCATAAACCTTTGTAAACTTCATGGTAAACTACAAACAACAGTTATCCTGTAATACATGCTCCATCTGCTAATAACTTGTTAAAAGTGGGTCCTAGTTACATTGTAT
The DNA here is from genome assembly GCA_037177725.1 of Cyamopsis tetragonoloba. Classification (NCBI taxonomy): domain Eukaryota; kingdom Viridiplantae; phylum Streptophyta; class Magnoliopsida; order Fabales; family Fabaceae; genus Cyamopsis; species Cyamopsis tetragonoloba. The sequence goes on along the minus strand of CM074122.1, from coordinate 46,738,961 downwards.
TGCTAAATCTTTGGTGAGACCATGTGAATTACATAAAGAAATGAGACACGTGTCGAAGGGTAAACCTATGTTGAACCGGGATTTTAATACTAACATTAACTTGGTTGACTCCACTTGAATTTTAAAGAAACATACTTAAGTCTAACAAGCTGAATTCAAATGTAGCAATGTGCCATTTGTGCAGTGTGTTAGGATATCAGGATAGAGTATTGTTGCAATATTTATTGATTGCATATGCATTTTGCATTTTGGTTTAGGTATATGGAGCCACTAACAGAAGGAAAGTATCCAAAAAGCATGCGATCTATGGTGGGAAACCGGCTACCGGAGTTTTCAAGAAAAGAAGCCAAGCAACTCAAAGGGTCATCTGATTTTCTTGGCCTAAACTACTACTCATCCTTTTATGCTGCATATGCACCTCACCTACGCGGAACCAGACCAGCCCTACAAACTGATTCTCTTGTGAATGTTACAAGTAATTTATCAAAGTTGATTATATGCTCACACTAGTTGCTTCAGTTCTAGTGAATGGCCAAACAGATTTGAAATATCAGTATGGTTTTTTATTTTTCAATGACAGATCAGCATGATGGCAAGCTCCTTGGTCCAATGGTACGTATTCCATCATTTTGTGTATGTTTCGATTTCCGTTCACCAAATTGAAGTTTGAATCAAATCCAACAGATTTAATCTAATAAGTTGGCTCAATGTTTGAAATGCTTTTTCTTTGAGCCAACTGATTTTCATCTGGTAACTCAAATATCATGACACATCATTATGTAAAGATAGAAGTCAGTTTAGTTGGTTCAACAGAAATCTAAATGCTAGACTACATAATAATGATTTTCACGTTTTACTTTTTCTGTATCTGAAAGATTGTATAAAAAAATATGCTGAACACTTTATTTTAAATTATATGCAGGCTGCTTCGAGCTGGTTATGCATTTATCCAAGAGGATTTCGAAAGCTATTGCTTTTCATCAAGAAGCATTACAACAACCCTGCAATTTTCATTACAGAAAATGGTAACACGTCAATTATATTTCTTTTTCTGTTTTTCCTCAGAAATTACAGCACATTGTAATATTGATAAATTTAATGATAATCTAAAAAAATATAATTGATAGGTTATGATGAGTTTAACGATCCAACACTGTCACTTGAAGAAGCCCTTATGGATACAAAAAGAGTTGATTACTTTCATCGGCATCTTTATTATCTTCAAACTGCAATCAGGTAAGTAATTTTTTATTAGAAGAAGAGCCTCTGTTCTATTTATTTATTGATTTGTGGGCTTTATGCATTTTTATTCTCATTAATACTATTTTTATGATTTGATAGTAGCATGAATAAATGCCAAAGTGACCCGTGATTGAAATATGTAAATAAATAAATTAAAGAAGGGCGTGACCTGCTAATGCTATTCCTAGTTACCGTTAAAATTAACTAACTCAAGATGGATTAACTAGACACTTGTTGTTTGGACACATGGAAAGAAAAACACAGATGATAATAATAATACAATTCCCTTTATTTGGTTTGAAAGGAAATAAAAGCAAAATGCAAGGAAAAGTTAACTGGTAGAAAAATTTAAACTTCTCCTTTCTGTCACTTTCCTTTTCTCTCGTTTCCCTTCATTCAAACATAAGTGCGTGTTTAGTTTCATGTCAATTTAGGTTTAACATTGACTTAAAATATGAAAACAACTCAAGTTGTGTCAAAATAAATCCATATTTACTTGTGAAATCAAACACATACACTCATCTTAAAGTTCACCTATTTTTCTATTTGGTTTTCCATATACTTCTTTTAACATTTACCTATTACGGTAAAGAGTGAGAGTGAGACAAGGGAAGGTTGGGTTTCTTTGTCCCTTTTCTAGTATAAGAAGTGTAAATGGAAATGTAGATAATGAACACCGGCTACTATTCGCATCATATATGTTTCTGAGTGCATCACACTTTGTTTAGATTTTAGAATTCGATAGTTAAAAAAAATGCTTAGCCAAGGTTCTAGAATCCGTTTGGAATGAACTATTGGATTCTAGAACCCAGGTGAAGTGTGGAGCGCCCAAAAAAGTTGTCTGGTGCAAATAGTGGCCTCCATAATTAATTTGTGTAGGAGCGATATTTTTGGTTAATTCTTTTGATTTTGTTGAATTTTTTTTTTTATTTTTGTGTGTGTTGAAGGGATGGTGTGAATGTAAAGGGATATTTTGCATGGTCATTGTTGGATAACTTGGAATGGGACTCTGGCTACACCGTGAGATTTGGACTAGTCTTTGTGGATTTTAAAGATGGCTTAAAAAGATACCCAAAACTCTCATCACATTGGTTCAAGAATTTCCTCGGTAAATCTTAGACATATTAGCTTGGTTCCAAGTATAATAAGATACACAAAATTCAAAATTTAAAGAAGTGATGTGTAAATTATACATTCATTCTTGGGAGAAATAAAAGAACATTATATATCCATTGTTTCTTATTTTAGTAAAGCAATTTTATGCGTGCTCTTTTGCCTCTATGAAATGAATTATTTATTATTGGTTATCACCATGGATCTGGCACACTACAAAAATACTTATAGAATAATTTCCTTATGACAGCTTTGTGAAACTGCCCAAAATGCTAAAAAATTGTCTGCAACTATTTTACTTCCTTTGTCTATAGGCATTTTTATTTTCCTTTTTAGTTGGTTTCCTCAAGGTCTATATATATGAGAGAGAGATTATGGTTAGAAGTATGAAGTATTAGCTGTGTTAGTAATTATAAATTAAGCTGCTAGAAATGTTGCTGATGAAAATAAAAAGCTACTGGAAATGTTATAAATTCCCTATTTTTACCGTGAATAGTTTGTCTTTAAAAAAGTGATCGAATTAAAAAAGTTAAATTGATCAAAATATGCACAACCTAATCTAAAGGCAGACAATAATATCTGACGGTAATTGAAAAAATTTGAATAAAAAATCTTTTTTTTTGGGTTTAATTAAGCAACACTTGATGCGAGTTAGTGCATGGATTATGATGAATCCTTCTTGTATATAATGTGAATTAGTAACTTCATAGTGGGGAAGCTCGTGTATCACGTTACATAAAAAATAAACAAACTGCAATAATTTAAATTTGTCAGCCCTTTTTGACAATAATAATAATATATATTATACTACACAAGGATAAACGAATTTCATGCAACTTGTTATATTAGTTAAGTATTGATTAATTTCTAATATATTTTCGCACAAAACAGCTTTACAAATTACAATCATGAAAAGGAAGAGATTAAGGAATCTTTTATAAACAAATTGTAACTTACCGTTGCAAACAGGGGTCCCATGGAAAAGTTGAATCATTATTTTTTTACATCTGCATCAAATTTTCAACCTATACACAATCTTCATCAAAACATAAAGCCACTTTCTCCTTTTTCTAGACGTGTGTTTAGATTTGAATTTCAGAATTAGTTCCGTAGATAATAAACTTGTGACACTGAATGTGATTTTATTTACTGTTTTAGAAAAGTAATAATTTATTGTTGCTTGCAAAACGCTACTTTAAGCTCACAAAGTCACATTTTCGTTGATGGATCAATAATTATATTCTCTTACCTCATTTTTCTTATATCAATTCTACACTTTATTTTTTGTTTGTATTTCTTTTTCTATCACATAGCTCGTTTTCTCTTTTTTCTCTCTATTTTTTTTTTCTCTCTCACGTTCTACACTTACCTTAGAGGTGTAGAAATATCACTACTCCATATAGATACAATAATCAACACAACTTTGTCAATGACTGTAATTTTGATAACTGCAACAAAATATCAAAACAACACCTTCATTGGGGAACAAAATCTCCCATGTCACTTTCATGTGTCAAATTCATATTCTACCAATTAGTTTTGTTCATGTTTTTAAAAAATTTGGGGTGTAATTTAAACAAAAAATCTTAACTATAATTTATAAATGATGTGGACAAATTTTATTAGTGTAACAAATTCACAAAAGTGACACAAGATTTTATTTCAAGATTTTTTGCTCTCTTTTGTAACTACAAACATCTCTATCCAAACAGTTCTTGCATTAATGAGCTAAGTTACACGTGAACTTGATGAATCAGTTATGACAAACAAAACTATCTCTATATATTACTATAACATCAAGTAATTAAACTGGAAAAACAATTTACTCAATCAGTTCTTTTTTCTCTTAAACTATATTAAATGCCAGCTTGTAACAGTAGATTTCACTCTCAAATATAATTTCATTTACAAGTTCTGTTTTTTTTTCCTTTTGTGTAAGAATATATATACTTCCTAGGAAACTATTTCAAACATATTAAACATCAAGTGGATTACTATAAGCAATTTGGTTCCCTTAAGATATGGAAAAGAGTCAAGCACACTCCAATTTTAAAATCTCTTTCTCTCTCTCCCTCTTCACTTTTTCTAATCTTGTCTCTTCTTTTGTTCAAGTGTATCTAATTTTTTTCTATCACCTTGATCTTGTTGAAGTATATAATAAAGTCTTATTTTCACTACCACTAATGTAAAAGAGCAGAATCAGAGTTATATGGGTATGGCATTCAACGGCTACCTATATCTTCTCTACTTTGGTGTCTTGGTTCTTGTTATTAGCTCCTCTGTTACGACCATAGAAGCTTTTGCGCCGATCGTGGATGTCGAGTCTCTGAATCGGAGCAGTTTTCCGGCCGGTTTCATCTTCGGTACGGCCTCCTCTGCCTATCAGGTGTGTATGAGTATGTCTATGTGTGTGACAGAGTTTTGCTTCACATTTTGAGAATTTTTAAGGTTTAAAATTGCAGTTGTGTCCGCTTGAAATGTGGTGAATGCAGTCAAATATGATTGATGTTACTAGGATTGCCACGCCTTTATATATTTTTTTATAATTATATTCCTAGTCTGTAACGAACTTAACATTTTAACACATCCTCATGATAAGGACTAGACATCAAGTTTGTAATGATAGCCCAAATTTAATATGGTATCAAGAGTTTGACTGGTGTTCATCTGGGTCATTCGTAGATGTGTTTGCCCTGCAAACTTCACGCACCAGATGTTGAGTCTAGGATGTGAGTTAAGATATTGAGTTAACTTCCACGTTGCCTGGGAATACGGTTACAATAGAACATATAAAGACATAAAAATTCCCTTCTTATGAGTTAGATTTTAAGATTAAGTCCAGAATTTCGGAGGTCACTGAAATGACAACAGCTAATCACAATTTAAAATCTTGATTGACATTATTATTGTAAGGCCTAATCTAAGAGGAATTAATTTGCTATGTGTAATTTTTTGAGTTGGTGATGTAGTATGAAGGTGCTGCAAATGAAGGTGGAAGAGGACCAAGTGTATGGGATACCCTTACTCATCAACATCCAGGTATTTCTATTTGTCATTTTCTTTCTTTAATTATAATCTCTTTATCTAAAATCGGTGAACAATGTTGAATAAGAAAGAATAAAGATGCTTGATTTACATGTTCTGTTTTTTATTTATTTATTTATTAAGTACATGTTCTGTTTTTATAATAATCATGTTGACTGTACAAAACTTTTGGATGTATTGATAAGTTCTGTAATTCAGGAATGTGATTATGTTTAAGAGTAGAAATGGATCAAGATGTACATTATTTACCTTCAAACAGGTGTTTCTTTTTTCCCTTAATTAAAGTAAAGCCTTGTACAACTTGTTTGACATAAATATTTTCAAAAGTTTCACTTAAACTGAAAATTTATTTTAGAACCTGTGTCCTTATGAGTTATGTTTGGATATTAAAAGAATTAAATTAAATGAAATAAAATAAATTAAGATGAAAGAAAATTGAATAGACTGGAATAAAATTTTAAAAAAAATATGTTAAATATTTTTATATATATCTTCTCAAATATTTACTATTTTAATACTTTTAAGTTTCATGATAGTGCAGAAAGATAATATTTTTCATTCCATGTCTGCAAATTAATGAAAAAAAAAGAAGGATGTTAGATGAAATGCAATGCCTTACCTCCATTCTATCCTATTTTTAACAACAATAAAACTAAGTGTACATCTCAAGGTTTTTTTAGTATTGGAAGTCTTTTTTTTATTTTTCTTTATGAAAATGATAAAAACAAAAAGTTGTATAAGTTGTAAATGTTCGAGGAACATTGTTATTTTAACAACAGTAGTAATGATTTACATACATCAAATTTTGAGAGTGTATAAATGGTAAAAGAAAATAGATAAAAAGAAAAAGAGAAAAAAAAATAAAAGATGTGATAAGTGATGTGATAGAAAAGGAAGAGAAATATAAGAAGAAAAGTGTGGTGAAAATAAGATGGAAAAAAAGTGGATTTAGAAAAATAATTATTGTTTAAACAATTGACTATAATGTTATTTTTTTTTATCTAATTTATAATATTCCCAATTATAATGCAAACATAGACAAAATGTAATAAATGAAAAGCTAAAATTTAATTTAAAATCTCAAGGGTGAAAAGTCATAACCAAACAAACTGGTGGTGAGGGGACCATACTTTTTGAATGGACAATATTTTATTGACTAAAAATGTGGAAACATAAAACATTACAGAATGGAGCCCCTCTATTTCTGAGCGGCACTATTGCTATCACACACTTCTCAATTTATATTATATATTCTTTTTTTTCAAATTTGTCCTTGATTCAAAAAATAATTTCTGGGCGCAATCGGATAATAATTTCCGGGTAAATCCGGATAAAAATTTTCGGTTGGTGTAAAAATGTAGGGTTTGGTATCCAACCGAATAATAATATTTGGTTCTAATCGGATAATAAAATTTGGTTTTAACCGGATAATAAAATTTGATTCCAATCGGATTCTCAAATCCGGTTAGAACAAAATCAGTATAATCAGCGTTTTTCTAATAGTTTAACTCTCCTACAGATAATCAAACCCGGATAATAATTTTCAATTGGAATCAAAAATTATTTTCCGGTTGCACCCGGAAATTATTTTTCGATTTCGCCCGAAAATTATTTTTCAGAACGAAGGCAAATTTAGAAAAAAAAATGGACGTATAGTGTTCTTTGAGATAAGTGTGGTGGCAATAATGCCACTCACTTTTTCTGTGTAAAAATGCACTGTCCATTCTATTTGTCATTTATAATATGGAAAATTCCTGAGAAACCATATGTAATTATATATCAAAGAACACAAACCACAAGCTTCAACCTACATAGTTAATTAAAAGAGTGTGTTTACTTTATATTCAATGAGATAAATGTGAATATATTTTATCATAACTTTTATATTTTGTATTAATTGTTTAGTCAAATTTTGAAGTGAAACCAAATATAGGAGAATCTATATATAGTTGAGGGGTTAATTTTAAAAAATTATGAATAATATTATGCTTTTTTTTTTATTATTTGCACCCCTTTCCTTATATTTTTGAAACCCCTTCACTTAAATTTTATATTGGTTTCTTATTTTTTTAGTTTTAAAATATAGACTAAAATTCATTTCAAACTTTTTTAATAGTATATATTTTTTCTTTGTCCTTTACTTATATTATTTTCTTAATTAAGTTGCACATACGATTCGAGGTCATAGATTCGTTGTGAACACAAACACACCTTAAAAGTATTTTATTTATAAATGAATTGAGGAGCGAGCAGCTGATAGTTGTTACTCAATGATTCATTCCCCAATTACTAGACCAATATGTTAGGTGGCATCTTTCACGTTTAAGCGATTTGATTTGTTTCCAAACAAATTCAGATTGTGTAAATGTTTTTAATATGTGGTAATTGGTGTAATTGTATTCAGAAAATATATTAGACAGAAGCAATGGAGATGTAGCTGTTGATCAGTATCATCGCTACAAGGTACGACCCAAATGAATTTGGAATTTGTACATCATTCTTTGAATCTTGTGAATTTTATTTCATTATATAATTTTTGTTTGCAGATTATTTGGTTTAATTATGGGACATAAATTTTTTATACAAAACTCAACCGAAAACATTTAAAATAATAATAAATTATATATTTTGTATCCACCACAGTTTAAAAGAAAAAAATAACAGAGGTATATATACATACAAAATACATAATTTATTATTATTTTAAACGTTTTCGGTTAAATTTTGTATACATTTTTTACGTGGTATACCATATACCACTTTATGTTAAAACTGTCCAATAATTTATCATACTAAAGTTTTCAAGAAAATAAATTTTGATAGAGTAACAATTAAGCCAACCATGGGTTGGTAATTATCCACACAAAAAAAAAAAAACCCTCAAAAATCCTTACATTGAGAAGCATGTGAGAGATATATATAATATCTCATTATTGAGCTTCACATATGTTTCTCACCTTGTGTAAGATAAATTTGTTCATAATTTTTTTTTCTCATTGTTCATAAACTTTTATTTAACTTCCTATGGTTAGTAGTTTAAAAAGAATTGATAATAATAAAGCAGGGAGAATTGATAAAGAATTGATAACAATTGTTCTTGAATCCAAATACCAAATTGATGATATGATTTAAATGGATATGCAATTGTTTTTTTTTTTTTTTTGATGATATGATTTACAGTTTAGCATCAAACATAAATCATGGAATTGCTTTGGAGCTCTAATTATTTTTTTCTCTCAATTTTTTCCAATCTAATATGTTAACCATTTACATGTTAACAGGAAGATGTTGAGATGATGAAGAATATGAATACAGATTCATACAGATTCTCCATCTCTTGGTCAAGGATTTTGCCAAGTAAGGGAATTTTTGATTTAGTTACATCCATAAAGCAAAGTTATATTTTAGCTTCTTATTTATTTATTTACATCAATCACTCTTATGAATATGCAGAGGGGAAAATAAGCGCAGGCATAAACCAAGAAGGAATAAAATATTACAACAATCTCATCAACGAGCTACTTGCTAATGGTCATACGTAATCCATTCTTTATTCTCACATCATATTCACATAATTTTCACAATCATAGTAAGAGCATGTTTACGAATAATTATTTCTAAACATACGATATATTTTACACTTAAAAAATTTTTAAAAAGTATTTGATTATTCTTTTAATAAAGAAAAAAGATTTTTGTCGTTTAGCTAAAATTTTGACATTATTTCAAAAAATTTTAAAATTATTTTTTACAGCTTAAAATTATCTTAAAAATCACTTCTAACAGTAAATATATCTAAACAAAAATTTATTATATCTCAGACAATCGATCCATTTTTACAGCTTATTTTCATAAATAATCACAATTAATCCAAACACACCCTAAATTCTGAGACTTATTATTTTAGGTCTTAAACCATTTGTGACTCTTTTTCATTGGGATCTTCCCCAACCTTTAGAAGACGAGTATGGCAGCTTCTTAAGCCCTTGTATTATGTAAGTGAAGGAAGTTAAATTTTTCATTCAAGATAGCTAGTACGAATTGAGTTTTAGCAATGTTAAACGCGGATTTATTACTTCTATTTGCAGAAATGATTTTCAGGATTATGCAGAGCTATGCTTTAAGGAATTTGGAGACAGAGTGAAGTATTGGGTTACTTTAAATGAACCATGGAGTTATAGTATGGGAACAGAGCCTTACATGTCATCACACTACCAACTTCTTGCTCATGCTGCTGCTGTTAAAATTTATAGATCCAATTATCAGGTGCATTATTGCATAACCTCAAACTTATAATTATTTTGGCTTAATTGCTTTTTTTGTCTCTTAATTTTGTATTTTATGCAATTTGGTCCCTTGACTTACAAGTGTTTAGTTTTGGTCTCCCAATTTTGTAAAATGAACGATTTTAGTCTATTCGTCGCTAATTTGGATAAAAACCGTCACTATTTCTAATAAATTATGTTGTTGATTTAGGTAAAAAAAAGCGTCGCTAATCTTTTTAAAAACTAACAAAAGGACTAAAACTACTCATTTTGTAAACTTGAGGGACCATGATAGCTCATTTGAGAGTCAGAGGACTGAATTTGCACAAAATGCAAAATTGAGGAACCAAAAGTACGATTAAGCTAATTATTTTATAATTCTCTAGGATTTTTTTTTTTTATAGGTTCACTACATATACACAGAAAATTTTCCCGTTGATCCTTAAAAGATTATAACAGCATTAAACTTTGAAAGATTGATGATTCAAAATCAGTCATAAAGATTTGGTGACATCAATCTTTCATGAACTAAGCTAAAGACACTATGCTCTTTGAAAGACTAGTTTATTGTAAACAAACTTTCAATGGCTAAATTGAAAACTCTATAACCTTAATGTGAAAGTTTTCACATAAAATATATGGTGCCATAGTGATCTGCCCTCTTTTTTTTTTCCTATACAAGATGTAATTTCTTAGTGATATAAATATTGTTCATTATGAGCAGGCTTCTCAAAAGGGTTTGATTGGCATCGCCTTAAATTGTCATTGGTTCATACCACTCACAAATAACACATTAGATCGTCGCGCTGCGCGACGAGCTCTTGATTTCATGTTTGGATGGTAAGATCTATATTTTTCCAGAACAATTTTACTATCTCTATGTGTATGATTATCAATTGAGCATCATGACTCACACAACACACAGCGGAAGACAAGAGGAAGAAAGGATTTTTTTCCACTCAATATTTCATACTCTCATTGATTGCATTCTATTGTACTTCCATGGCCTTTATATAGGCAATTTACAAGCATTAAAATACTATTAAAAATACAAAGACTTAAACACTAAGAACTTTCTAGGTTTATCTAAACTAACATCATGAGGCTTTTAAACACATCTTCAACTTTCAAGCTTCACAAATTCAATTTGAATTTCTCCTTTGACTTTTCAACGTAGTACTATCTTCTTCTATGTTCTAAATACTTCTAGTACTTAATACATATATTTTGTTGTGTATGGAAGTAGTATTTCAAAAATTGGGAGTCACACATTGCTTGATTTGAATTTCTTAAGAGAGTTTATAAACCAAAATAAGTGTCATGGTAATAAGATTGAGTAGAAAATGGGATGACCTTGCGCACATGAGATTGGGTCATTCTAGCCCAAATTAGGTTAAAATCTTTGATTTTCCTATGTGCGTGAATATTACAGGCCTTGGATCCTTTTTATCCTCTGAGTGTTTATTTGGGCTGAGTTTGTATTTTTTTGGTCTTACCTTGAGAACCTTATTTTTAATAAAGTTGAATTTGACCATCGTCCAAGTCCCTGTTTGTGCACGTCTTCCACCATTTGAGAAAACTGGTAAAACGCCTTATGAGCTTTGAAAAGGTTATAAACCCTCTAGATTGTTGTAAATAATATAGGAGAACAATGACGCGGCAGCTTGAGATGTGTTGAAAAACACGGTCCTCAAGGGTTTATCCGGCATGAATTCTGCAAACCTCCAGGATATAACAAGCTCTTTCGATATTAATCGAAATGCAGAAAGCGAGAAGTAATTGATAAATGTAACCCGGAATTTCTAGAAACATAACTCGATTTAGAAGAAGAAAGAATTTTGGTGTGTTGAGAAGTGGGGAGAGGCTTCTCTTATATAGGCTTGATATCCGTTAGGTCTTAAGCAAAACATTAATTACAAGGATTGAACTGCAGCTTTTGATTGATGTTCAATGTGGACGGAAAATAAATAGGGACAGTGGAAGGCGCGCATAAACAGGGACTTGCACAGTGGTCAAATTTAAACTTATTAAAAATAAGGTTCTCAAGGAAAGGCCCAAAAATACAAATCCAGCCTAAATAAAAATTCATAGGATAAAAAGGATTCAAGCCCAATATTATTCACACGCAGTGTAATCGGAGATTTTCAACTAATTTGGGCTAGAATGACCCAATCTCATGCGTGAGAGGCCATCCCATTTTCTACTCAATCTTACTACCATGACACTCATTTTGGTTTATAAACTTACTTATGAAATGCAAACCAAGCAATATGGGACTTCTAACTTTTGAAATACTACTTCAATACACAACAATCCCCTACATATTTCAAAAGATTGGATTTGAATAAGGATATAAGGAATTAATTTCTGAGTTACCTCATATGAGTTCAATTTTCGAATCTGGTGTCTTTTAGACTATGAACCAAACCTAGGTTGATAAGACTTAACACACAAGTAAATTGGTGAGAGCAAGCTCTATGAACCAAGACACTTGCGCGTGTGTTAAAGGTCTAACAACTAAGTTGCACCCCCAGAATTCTCGTTGCTGACGTTGTTATACGCAAAAAAGCCGTGTGTACACTAGGTATTCATGAGTGCTCCAGAGATTTTGACACGATCTCATGCAAGCAGCCCCACTTGACACTCATATAGGTGAATTCATCAAGTGTATATTGAAACTCATACACCACCCATAAGGGCTATGAAATTCACAAAAAGCTTTCAAACTTATCCTCACAATGATACAGTCTAGCATTTCTCACATCATAGGAATGGACAAATTTATAATGCTAGCAGAATTAACAAGTGACTTATTATTACCCATATGAACCTTTTTCATGGGGTCTCCAATCACAAAGGTTAGGTTATCATCATTAGTTTCAAATTGACTAAGTCACATTCCCTTTGATGTTTCAAATATATTTTTCCTACACAAAGATTAAGTTAGAGCATCCGCTAAATTTACTTCCGATTTCACATAATCTATGGATATTATTCCATCTTCCAGTAGCTGCTTAATAGTTTTATGTCTCAAACGAATATGCCTGCTTTTTCCATTGTACTCTTTATTCTTTGTGATCGCTATTGCCGGTTGGCAATCACTATGTAATGATACTGATGGCGTGGGTTTAATTCCTAATGGAGTTTCTGATAAGAGATTTTTCAACCACTAAGCCTCATGCCAGCCAATTCCAGAGCTATGAACTTGATTCCATTGTGAATTTTGCAAGAATAGTTTGTTTGGCTGGCCTCCAGGTAAAAGCACCACCACCAATTGTAAATACATTTTGTCTCATTTGATACTGAGATCCAATTTGCATGGCATAATTCATGGTACCCTTCAAGTATTTCATGACTCTAAAGAGAGCATCCCAGTGATTCTGATTGAGATTTTTAGTATATCGACTTAATCTCCCTACAACATAAGCAATTTCACGTCAGGAGAAATTCATTAAATACAACAAACTCTCAATTATCTGAACATACTCAGATTGCGCTATAGGATCACCTTTATTTTTCTTTAATTGAGAGTTATCATCATAAGGGGTATTCACAGTTTTACGTCAAAATGACCAAACTTTTTGAGCAATTTTTCAACATAGTGCTCTTGAGATAGTATTATACTATCATCCTTCCTTATTATTTTAACTCCCAATATTACACTTGCATCTCCCAAGTCCTTCGCATCAAGTTGTGACGCAATGAAGTTTTTTTTTTTGTTTCAAAATATTGTCACATATTCTAAATATAAGCATATTATCCACATATAAGTAAATTATAACACAATCATCATTCAAGGACTTAGTATAGACACATTTATCAACATTAGTATGAGAAAATTCATCACTAGTCAAAATTTGATTAAATTTTTTATGCCATTGTTTAGGAGCTTGCTTTAATTCATTTGAAGATTTAACTAGTTTGCATACTTTTGTTTCTTGTCCTTGAACTACACAACCCTCGGGTTGAGTCCGGTAAATTTCTTTCACTAAGTCTCCGTTTAAAAATTTGATGGATTACTAATTTATGGATAGATGTCAAAGCTATAAGAACACATATGGATGATATTCTAGTTACGGGAGCAAAAGTATTAAAGTAATCTATGTTTTCCTTTTGGGTACATCTCTTAGCCACTAATCTAGCCTTGTATTTATCCATATTTCCATCAGGATTATATTTTTTTCTAAAGATCCATTTACACCCAATAGGTTTTGCCTCGGGAGGTAAATCAACTAAAACCCAAGTATTATTTTTCATAATGGATTCTATTTATACTTGAATGGCTTCGTTCCATAAATTTGAGTCAGGGGAGTCAACAACTTCAGAAAAACTCAGGGGATCATTATTGATTAGGTAAGTATAAAAATCATCTCCAAAAGAAGTTTCTTTTCTTTGTCTTTTGCTCCTCCTTAGTTCCTCTATTGCATGTTCATCGCTATCTTCTAAGGAATTTTCAGAGTTATTCAGAGGTTGACTATGAGCATTTTCAGTTTTCAATGGAAAAATATATTCAAAAAATTCTGCATTTAGTTTCAATTATTGTATTGCAATCATGTACATCAATTTTAATCACAAGAAATACATATCCAATAAAAATACAATCAGAAGGTTCTTGAGCCTATGCAAATTGGATCTCAGGATCAAATGAGACAAAATCCACTAGTGGTTATGTCTTAACACTTGGTGATGGTGTTGTTACCTGGAGGTCAACCAAACAAACTATTCTTGCAAAATTCACAATGGAACCAGAGTTCATAGCTCTGGAATTGGCTGGCAATGAGGTTTAGTGGTTGAACAACCTCTTATCAGAAATTCCATTAGGAATTAAACCCACACCATCAATATCATTACATAGTGATTGCCGAGCGGCAATAGCGATCGCAAAGAATAAAGAGTACAATAGCAAAAAAACAAACATATTCGTCTTAGACACAAAATTGTTAAGCAGCTGTTGAAAGATGGAACAATATCCATTGACTATGTGAAATTAGAAGTGAATTTAGTGGATCTCTAACTAAACCTTTCGTAGGAAAAAAGATATTTGAAACATAGAGGGGAATGAGACTTGAGCCGATTTGAAATTAACAGTGATGATAACTCAACCTTTGTGATTTGAGATCCCATGAAGAAGGTTCATATGAGTAATAACAAGTTACTTGTTAATTTTGCTAGAACTATAAATTTGTCCCTTCCTATGATGTGAGAAGTGCTAGATTGCATCATTTTGAGGATAAGCTTAAAAGCTTTTAGTGAATTTCATAGCCCTTATGGGTGATGTATGAGTTGTAGCATACACTTGAATTCACCTATATGAGTGTCAAGTGGGGTCGCTTGCATGAGATTGTGGCAAAATCTCTAAAGTACTCATGAATACCGAGCGTGCGCACGGCCTATTTGCGCATAACATCGTCAACAACGAGAATTGTGCTATTGCAGCTTGGTTGGTAGACCTCTAACACATATCCAAGTGTCTTGGTACGTAGAGCTTGCTCACCAATTCACTTGTCT
The DNA here is from genome assembly GCA_037177725.1 of Cyamopsis tetragonoloba. NCBI lineage: Eukaryota > Viridiplantae > Streptophyta > Magnoliopsida > Fabales > Fabaceae > Cyamopsis > Cyamopsis tetragonoloba. The sequence goes on along the minus strand of CM074122.1, from coordinate 46,723,788 downwards.
GTTAAGTCATATTAACCTAGGTCTGGTTCATAGTTCAAAAAACACCAGATACAAAAAATTGCACTCATGAAGTAACCTTAAAATTAATTCCTTATATCCTTCTTCAAATCCAACATTTTGAAATATGTGGGGGATAATTGTGTAGTGAAGTAGTATTCCAAAATTTAGGAGTCCCACTTTGCTTGGTTTCCATTTCATAAGAGTTTATAAACCAAAATGAGTATCATGGTAGTCAGATTGAGTAGAAAATGGGATGACTTCGCGCGCATGAGATTGGGTCATTTTAGCTTAAATTAGTTGAAAATCTCTTATTCCCCCTATATGTGAATAATACGGGGCTTGGATCCTTTTTATCTTGTGAATTGTTATTTGGGCCTTACCTTAATAACCTTATTTTTAATAAGGTTGAATTTGTCCACCTTCCATGACACAGTCCATATTTATTTTCTGTCCACATTGAATACTAATCAGAAGCTGCCGCCCAATCCTTGCAATTAATGTTTTGCTTAGGAATTAACGGGGTGTCAAGCCTATATAAGGGCCTCTCCCCACTTCTCAACACACCAAAATTATTTCTTCTCTTTTCTCTCTAAATCGAGTTCTCTTTCTAGAAACTATGGGTTACATTTATGAACTACTTCTCGCTAGTTTCTGCATCCCGATTAATATCGAAAAAGCTTGTTATACCTAGAAATTTATGGAATTCACGTCGAATAAATCCTTTAGGACTGTTCTTCAATACATCTCAAGCTGTAGCGTCATTGTTCTCTTGTATTATTTACAACATATTTGACTTGATTTAATCTTCTAACAATGTGTATGTTAGTGTATTAATGCTTCATCTTCATAATTCATTTAATTTGCAGGTTTATGCAGCCAATGACAAAAGGAAACTATCCAAAATCCATGGTGTCTTTATTGGGAAAACAATTACCAAAATTCACTAAAGAGCAATCTAATTTACTTATTGGCTCATTTGATTTTATTGGATTAAATTACTACACTACCAATTATGCTGCTCATTTGCTCCATCGAAGTAATGACACAAGCCAATCTGATTATATTAAGGATACTCATGTCAATTTCACAAGTAAGAACACCCTAATTACAAGTTTAAATGAAAAATTATACTTCAAATGGGTTTTTTTTTTTTTAAATTAAGGGGTAAGCAAAACAGGGGCAACATAATGTATGACCAAGAAATTAGGAGTTAAAGATAAGGTTCTAAATTATTGTTAGAAGTGGTCAAATGTTGTCAATACTAATCACCATGTAAAAACTATGTGGTCATATATAATCTTGAAGCATTGATAGAAAAATTAATTTGTGATACTTCCTTTGAATTTTGCATTTCAAAAAAAAAAATGTTATCTTTGATGAAAAATGTTTCTTGCTTTCACTTATGACAGCCGAGTGTAACGGGAGACCAATTGGGCCCAGGGTACGTAAAACTTTTCTTCATTTACTGTCAATGTTATTATTATTTTAGTCTCTAAGATTATATAGATTTTTTAATTTTGTTCATGGCTTTTAAAAAATTTCAATGTTATGATGTATTTATTCATTTGATGAATAACAAAGAAATTAATTTTAATTCTATATAGGCTGCTTCACCATGGTTATTTGTTTATCCAAGGGGACTTCAAGAACTATTGTTATACATCAAGACAAAGTATAACAACCCTTTAATTTACATTACAGAAAATGGTAGTACTTCAATTTTGTTCTTTTAATTTTGCATATACTTCAATTTGTAAATGTATTAATTAGAATCTTGTTTTCTTCTTAATCAAATCAATTGTCTAATAAACAAAAATTTATTACTTTTAATTAAATTATAGGTATGGATGAGTTCAATGATCCAACACTAAAACTCGATGAGGCACTCATGGATACTTATAGAGTTGATTACTACTACCGTCATCTTTATTATATTTCAGCTGCAATTAGGTAAGTGACACCTTCTTTTCATATTAAGAGAGTATGCGTATCACACTCATTTCTTGTATCACTATACATTCGGTCGGAGATTAACTTTTGATAGTTAAAAAAATCAGCAAAACGAAAATTAATTGTTATCTTATTACTCATTTGGATATTAATTTTCATTTTGTATATGGTGTATTCAGAAATTAGTGTGGTACGCAAAATACTGTTCTCTCTTTGTTTATTTCATAATTTCATTTAATTTTAGGGTTAATTATAATTTACTCCTTATCTATTTTATCTCGTGCGGTTTACTAGCGATATTTTGAAAATGTGTAGTTTGCCTCCATATACTTTTTTAAGTGTGTAGTTTACTACAAAATTATCTCTAATTTAAACATAAACCGTCACTAATTTATACAAAAACCGTCACTATTTTTGGTTTTAGTACATTTCGAAAAATACATGAGACAAACTAGATATTTTTAAAGTAACAATAGTAAAATACAAAATATAATTAACCATTAATTTTTTTGGCTTTTGGTGCAAAGGGATGGTGTGAATGTACAAGGATATTTTGCATGGTCACTATTGGACAACTTTGAATGGGGTTCTGGCTACACTATGCGTTTTGGACTTTACTTTGTTGATTACAAAAATAATTTGAAAAGACACCCAAAGCTCTCTGCCCGTTGGTTTAGGAATTTTCTTAAAAAATAGTAAAATTATTGCATGATGTCATTATTATCCAAAATAATATGATGTAGACTTGGTCATTAATCTAGACCAACTCTAATTTTATAGTTTTTTTTATTAATTTATGAGTATTTATCCCTGTGTTCTCAATGATTCTAATTTTCATGCTGTTCTGTTTTTTTTTTTTGTTAACTGTAATATGAGATGTGATATTTTCACATATGACATATCTCGTTTTGGTCTAAAAGAGTTGTGAAAAGAGATATTGAAATAATATATTAAAAGAGAAAAAACGTGAGAGATGTAATAGGTGATTTGATAGAAAATTAAGAGAACGGTTTAAACAGAAATAAAAATATGTAAAGTAATATAAGAAAAATTATAGAAAGAATGATGTGTATGTAAAAGGATATTTTACTTTTAGACGTTGTTGAATAAGATTCTAGACGCACACCGTTGAGGTTGGCTTAGTATTAATTTCATCGTTTGTAAAAATAAAAAGATATTTAATACTTATTTTATATAATAATAGAAAGAGAATTACTCCAAAAGAAATCTTCTAATCAGTTCAAGAACATATCCAGAAACATGAAACATCAGTCATACATGTCAATAAAATTCTGAGTTGAGTCTCCAATTTATGTGACTGTGTCTATCTTATGTTCAATTTAAAACTGTTCTATCCAAGCTCAAGCATATATTAACATTAACTTAGTCTATTAAATGAGTAAAATACACCATTTGGCCAACAAACACAACACCATTTTTTTCTAATTCAAATAGATATGCTACAAGGAACTCCCATTCCTGTCACACCAGGTTTAGATACAGGCTTCAAAAGCTCATAAGGAACAATTCCAGCACCATTCCTATTCTTCAACTTAGTATTTTCATTCCTCTCATCAATCAAAGCCTCTAATTTCTTCAACCTTCCTCTAAACCTCTCAAAAGCCTCACTAATCACAGGATTTTCAGCCCAAGAAGGTTCCACTTTTTCTCCAATGTATTCTTCATCAGGTGAATGAGTTGAGAGAATATCCAAAACAGCCATAACCCTAGTTGCTTGAAGTTGTGAAGGAAAACACTCAAGAAGTGCCCTTTCTGGTTTTTCAACGAATTTCTTCCACTCTTCCTCTGTGGGGTCCTCTGAGGGCATTTTGGTCCTTGCAATTGTTGGCCTGTTGGGAAAATACCCTCCATATGCATATTGCCCAAAATTTACAGCTGCATGGTGCCCTGAAGTGACCCAAATTATTGTGGTTAGGATTGAAATTAGGTCTTTTGGGGTTTTGAGATTTGGCCACCAAGGTTCATCTTTTTTGTCTTCATGGCCTCTTGTTCTGATTTCATTCCACCATGATTGAAGCTCTTCATCTGATTGCACAAGATCTGATTCTGGATAATAGTGGTTGACATAATCTATTACCCATAGTTTTATGGCATCCCATAAAAGGAGTCCATCATTTGCAAAGGGATAGTCTTGAATTGCAAGTTTTAATCCATGTGGTGTAAATGGATCTTTCACTGCTATTCCCCTAATAATTGAGAAAAATATATTATATTCCTCTAATAATTGCAAGTTTTTTTCTTTCTAGTTGAACCTTAAAATATCTCATATTTGCAAACAAGTACATCATACTTAAATTTCTTCTTTATTAAACATGCACTCATTTGTAAACAGATACCTCATACTTTTCTTTACTGCTCAATCAAATTTAAAACTTGACGTATTTGTAGAATTAGTCATTTTGTTAAACCTACAAATATAAAAAGATTAAAGTATAATTGTTAATAAATGAAGAGCACGAGGTGTCAATTTGAAAACAAGAATATTTTCAAGTTTATTGAGGAAGAAATGAAAGTTTGAGGTATCTGATTTCAAACAAGTAAAAGTTTAAGGTTTAATTGCGAAGAAAAAAGAACCATAGTCTTTATTTGCAAATAGCCAAAAGTTTAGGACAGTAATGTCCCCTTTTGTCCCTTAAATAATTAAAACAAATTTTTTTCACACACCCTATCAATAGATAACACATCAATTGAAATGTTATGTGTTATAAGAGTACCTTCTAATTAGGTCTGCTGGTAGACCCTCCATGTCAAACCTCCAAACAAGATCATAGGCAGCAGAGGAAATCTCCATGGAATATTTTCCTGGTGAGAATGAGCTCTCAATTGTGCCATCAGCATTAATAAGTGCTTCCCTTGCTAAAGCATTAATCTCCATTGTGTACCTAAAATGAGGGTGTAACAATCTATATATTGGGTGCATCACACTCAATTTCCTGTTAGTTGCAATCACATATGGCTCTGTCACACAATGTGTTCTTAACCTGCACAACAAGACAAAATTTCATTAATATTATAAAATAATTTGGTCTTTTTTCTTACCCAAAGACTATGAAAATATAGAGTGAGGATAATTCTAATTAACAAAAATATGCAGTTGATATGGAATTGAAGGAGATAGATTTGAGTGTATGAATTTTCATTAAAGCAATCGAACTCACTTTTATCCTTAATTAACAATGCATCGTGATATTTAGATTATCAGATATATGTAACTCAAAAGAAGGGTTTCAGACCCGCGTTAAACAAAAACAACAATTCCAAATTAAACTCCACTAAACAGAAGTCAATTGACACAAACTTTTGTTTGTAAGTGAAAATCTTAACTCACTAAAATATAAGACAAACACAACTAGTCTTGATAAATTTTCCATCACCAATTGCAAGTACATATGTTTGGATTTTCATTGAAGTGATTAAAATGACTTTTATCTCTACATTATAATGTTATAATATTTGGTTTATCTATTGAAAGTCGGTTGGCCAACCAACATAGAAACAACACATCATTTTCATTTCATTGAGATCCAAAAATTCAACACACACACGCACACACTTAGTGTGTGTTGGTTTCACTATTTCCTTAATGTGAAACTATTTTAACTGGAAGTCTAGAAATTGTTACTTCAGTTAAATATGGTCTAAATTCGTGTACAAAAAAATTATAACTGTTTATATTTTTTTTGAAATGTGAGTCGTGTTAATAAAAAAAAACATGCACAACATTGTTAGCTTACATTAGAAGAGCATTCCCTAAATGGACAAAACTTAGGTAAAGTTTCATATATGTGATTGGTATTGTTCACCAATCAAAACTCTAGATTTACCTCATTAAAGTGCATCAATATCTCGTAACTTGAATGATAAACAAGAATGTTAAAGATCTCACATACTACGCTCAAGTTCTGATTGGTAAAAAGCACGAACCACATATATAAAATTTTATCTAAATTTTGTTCTTCCTATATGTGATACATACCAATGATTAACAAGTTGGTGATAGCCAGAGTCATGAGCAAGAACATGAGCCTTGGCAAATCTCCATAGCCAAACACTTGTTGAGTGCCAAGAAGGGGTGAAAACTTGCTTCCATTGACCTTTTCCATCCATTGGTGGTCTTGTCAACTCTATTGCAAGAGGCCTAAGTGTCCCCTCTGGATTTAGAAAAAACAAAGTTCTTGACCCATATAGTGTTGTTCCCTTTAATTTCCTTACTTTGCTAACATAAGGTAAAAGTATGTCATGGTAGTCTAAAATAAATAGTTTCCGTTCTTCAATTGCCTGCAAGAACATACATCTTCACATTAGAATTAATCCAGAATGAAAAGTAATATCAAGTTTAGGGATCAAAACAAAAAACATTTTCAAGTATTGGGATTAAACTAAAATGATATGAACTAATATATGAATTTTAGTACGCGTAGGGATCAAAATAAAGTATTTTTAAGTATAGGAATCAAAACAAAAATGAATGACAAGTATAAACACTAAATTGTTAATTTAGCTTGAATATTAATTCCAATTATGTTTAATTGAAGCAAACAATACTTTCATGCTGAGTCAATAGTAAAACAAAAACATAATTATTATTGTTGAAATTATAATAGTTAATACTAACTGCTTTTTAAATAAGCACCCAGAGAAAAATGTCCATCTTTCGTATTATCAGCACTTTTATATTTATTAATTTTTTTCAATTTTACTTTTACTTAAGAATAAAATTGTAATAAAGTTATTAATTTCTTCAAAATTAATACAATAATTATTTTTGTTAATATGTGAAAAGTGACTAAGTACTTATATTTTAAAACGAAAATAATAGCATTTTATGTACTTTATAGTAAAATGCCTCTAATCTTATCTTATGGGTATTAGTGTCTAGGAATTAGTCTCTACTAAGTCTTGTAAGTTGTAAGTACCTATATATGTGGATCATATTTAGAATCTAAGCATTAGACTTTCTACTGAATAATAATACAAGTCATTCCATTCATATTTTAATATTTATTTTTCTATTCATCTATCTCTCCTCTCTAAATTCAACAATTATATAGTCATTAGGTAAATTTGATTAGGAGTTTCAAACCTCCTCTACTGACATTATGCCTCCAATTTCTTTATTGATAATTTCTGAGGTAATTGCTGATTCTGCTGGACCATAGATAGCTGGGTCTAGTTTGCTCCTTAAAGGCCATTCCTGTCCAAGAAAGTAAATAACATTACTAAATTGGATATATACCTTGTTCAAGTCGGATACGACTATTATAAGAGACAAAGCTCTCACTCTGAATAGTTACATATCTAAACTTAAACTCAAAATTACTGGTTAAGACATTAAATTAGAACAACTCTATGCAAGTTAATCTATGCGCTCAATAATAGATTGAAACCTTCAAATTTAATTTGAGTTTAATTTTGTTTAAAAAGTGTGTTTAACAAAAAATCATTTTAACTTTTAAATGTAATACCATGTCTCAAACCATGGTTTGGATAAAAAGTGAGAAAAGTGTTACTTTCTCGCTAAGTCAAATCATGGTTTCGTGAACATAATTTTTTATTAGTTAGAAGAAAAAGAAAATCTCTGATTGGCTTACTAGGGAAGAATCAGAGTGAACTTGAACTTTCATCAGTAATTGGTTAATTTTGTTTTAATAATACAAAGAAATAGAAGGGTGTAAACAGTACATACTGTGACCAATTTTATGCTATAAGGGTTGAGACCAGCAACAGTCTGTCTAGCAAATTCCTCATCCCTAAACCAGAAAAACCTATCCCCTGCAAATCAAACATAGACAGATTTATAACTATATAATCAAAGGCTTTATACTATAATTAAAAATATAAGAGTCATTTTTTTATGGTCATAATAAGTATTAGTGTACCTATATAGTAAATATAAAAAGTAAATGGTCTAATTGACCTAAAAAAAATTTTGCCATTAAATAAGTCCTTCCAAAATTTAAATAGTTATCATGTTACCAAATGGATAGTCAATTGTAAAAATATCAAATACTATAGTTGTTTAAAGATTCAAATGTCACAATTTGATCCCATACACAAAGGATTTATTTAGTAATATTTTAATCTTTAGATGTTGTACTTGATGATATATGAATTTTTGGATGGCCTATTTGGCGTGTTTAACGGTGTTAATAGTGAAAAAAATCATGGGTATGTACCATTTAAATCTGTAGAGAACTTATTTGATAACTTCAACGTTTTATTGACAAACTTGATAACAACTCAATTTTGCAGTATTAGTTAGACTATTAGTTAGACTATTATTTACTATAAATATAAATCAAAGTAATAATGAAGAATTGAAATGAATCTCACGGATCATAGTCTCTGGGGTCTCAAAGCGAAGAATATTTCCACTGTCGCCAGAAATAGACTTGACGAGCCTAGGCAAGATGGCTCCGAGTAGCCCCTTCTCGGATTCATGCTCAGGAGGCAAGTCAAGTCCATTGCTGAAGAGCGAATCTATGTCATGGAAATATGAAAATGGAAGATCCTGTTCTTTTATAATTTTGCCAAGTGATGGAAGCAATATTAGCAAAACTGAGTGTAACATCTTTGTTGAGAATGTAAGTTCTTTCACCTCGGAAAAACACTCGTCCCTTGGAACATAAAATTTTCTACTCCTTTTCTCGGACCATGGATCTACATCACAAGTCAAACATACATTAGATGGTGCATGAAAGAATCTATGTGCAATTTATGAAAATATATTATAGGTTTCTGTATGTCTTGAGCTTATTTTCATCTAACATGGACCAAAAATCATCTTACTTTGTTTAGTTATTCCAATTTTGTATTTTAATATATAGCTAGATGATAATAGAAGAAGTAAATTTGTTGACTTCTTTTATGAAAAAAAAATAATTGTTAGAGATAACTAGTAAAGTTGAACTAGCTAGGTATAAATCTTATGGAATTTCTATTTGGATTATTTCCATTCCTCTCTTTTTAATTTGAAAGTACTTCTTGTACTTTTCATTTAATTTGAAGTCTTGATAAGCATCAATACCATATATATTTGAAATGATTTAAGTCTAACTTAACCCTAAACCTCGCCGAGGGTCACAAGGGTGAGGCTTGAGCTTGATAACATAAAATTAATTAAGCCTTAGGCATTCTTTTCGTGTTAGTTAGTTTTTGAGGTTGAGTTCTCATCATTTCTAAAAGCTAGCCCATGATTATTAAAGAATAACATGAATTACCTGCTTCACTCCGTGGACGACCCGTTCGACAACGTCTGGGATAAGGTAGTTCTATGCCTCCCAAAGGAGGTCTTTGTAGATCAAGGCTCTTATCAGGATCTCCAATGTCGTTGTATATATCGTAATCGTATATTCTTTCAAAGTTCTTGCGCTCTCCTTCCCCATTGCCTCGCAAATTACTCAATTCTTGTGCCCTTAGTCTTCTTAATCCACTTGGTGTCTCTTGTGGCAAATAACACTATACAAACAAAATAACATTAACATAATTAATTTGTCAATATAGTTGAAGGTATATTATAACAATTTTGATATTTTACACTAACAATACAATAATTGATCATTTACATTAATTCCTTATACTAACAACTAAACATATATAAATTTATTACTAACAAATAGTTTCACTAAATAAAGTCAAAACATTTATACTTATAGATTAATACTAACGAAAGCTAATCTAACTATCTATTATTTTTTTCATTGAAATATATAAAATACTTTTATATTAAAATGCGTCACGTTTATCCGACTAATAACTAAATTAAACATGTACACTAAATGTGTGGAATATACCTTATTGGTGAAGAACACTCTTTTGGTAGGACAATCAAACTTGGAGTGAACCCAAGAGGCACAATCAAAATGAATAGGACCTTCTTTGAAGCCATGGAGGAAAATGGTTTCAAGGAACATTTCCTTATGATGTTCATTTTCAACCAAAATTGCACCAATCTCCCCAAAATCATTTGGGACTTCAAAATCTGTTTCATACTTAACTGATTCTTCATCTTGCCCTGCTTTGTGTGCATATGCTTTAAGTGTTTCCTTCTTTAATCCAGTCTCTAATTAAATCCATAAATAAATATTAATTAATCCATTAACATTTATCATATCAAAATTATAAAATGTTCCAATCATGTAACTCAGTCGATGAATATATAGGAACATGCATGTGTGAGTATCCGAGTTCAATCTCTGATTATTATGCTTTCTTATAAAAAAAATCAAAACTATAAATTACACCCACACTGTATACTTAAATGCTTAATCATTATATTTCATCATATACTTATGAATTTTATGAAAGATTGGCATGTAAAATACAGCTTCTTTTGTATCCAAGTGTTTCATACTTATTGAATCTCATTTGTAATATTAAACTAGTGTAAAACATTGACTTTGTCCTTAAATTACGCCAATAAATCCATTTAGTCTCTAAAATTATAAAAAAAATAATAATTCCTAAAATTAGAGATAGATAGATTTGAGTTGAATTGATTCGACTTTAGTGTCCATAACTGTCTACAAGAGACATTTTTGTTTGAGTCAGTAACATTTACATTTGGGTGAAGCTGGCTCTTCTAGCCACGGTTTTTTAATTTAAATTCTATGTAATTTTTTTAAATCTAATATAATTTTGAAGAAAGGATTTTTGTTTTTTTATGAGAAAGGCTACTAAACATAAAGATTAACAATACAAGAAAAATTTCATATACTAGTAATTAAGAAAATTAATTTTTAATATTGTTTCCGTTACTAATGATTTTTTTTAATGAAATTATTTGTTAATAATTATAGGTTTATTTTTTCCTTAGAGAACTTAATTGAAAGAATTACGAGGAATACCACGAGCTCATGTACAACTATTCTAATTACATACTCATTCTGTTCTTTTTTATTTGTCTACTTTTAAAAAAAAGTTTTGTTTTTTTTTAATGTGTCCAATTAGAGTTTTAATGTGATATTAAATGTATTTTTATTAATTATATTTTTTATTTGATTGGAATACCAATTAATATTATACTTTTAAATCAATCAAAGAAGGAGAGATAAAGGGTATTATAAGAATTTAAAACATTATTTTGATAAAAATAAGAATAATAATTATATTTCTTAATATACATATTTTAGTTTAAAGTGGACAAATAATTTAAACGGAGGTAATACTAATAAACTTCGAGATGGACTAACTAGACACTTAAACTGACAAATCATATTTTAATTATTGAATTTACTAAAATATTGAAAATTTAAAAAAAAATCATTTAAAGAAACATGATATGTATTGTTAAATTTAAAATAATAATTAATGTTTATTTTTTACAACACTTTTAATTATTTATCAAAGTATATTTATTGCGTTTTAACTTTTTAGGTTTAATTGTAGTTTTGATCTCTAATTTTATTAATGGTGTAATTTTGGTCTTTTAACTTTTTTAATTGTGCGATTTTGGTTATCTAACTTTTAATTGTATGATTTTAGTCCCCAAACTTTGTTTATTGTGTGATTTTGGTGTCCTCCACTATTTCAATTTGTATGAATTTGCTCAATTAATCAATCTTTCATTAAGAAACTAACGGTTAACACAATCAAACCAATAAAATAAAGTGGGTAAGAACACCAAAATTATGCAATTAAAAAAGTTTCAAACCAAAATCGTACAAATGAAAACTCATTATATGATGAGTTTGACAGTGTTGACTATTAGCTTCCTAACGAGAGATAGTCAAAAGAATCAAAATCATACAATTGGAAAAGTTTTGGAATCACAATTGCGTAATTCAAAGTTAGAGGGGACCAAAATTGCAAAATTGATAAAGTTATGAACTAAAATCACACAATTGAAAGTACAGAACCTAAAATCTCACAATTAAAAAAGTTAAGAGATAAAAGTGCAATTAAACCAACATTTTACTATGTGTCCATAGGCAACTTATATTGGAAAATTGAAGTTATTATAATATGTTAGTATAAAATTTAAAGAAACTAGTGTATACTACCATTTATTATAATATATTATAATTATATTTGTATAAAAACTAAGTTATTAGTGTTAGAAAAATTGAAGTTTATACCAATATCTATTTTTTTTAATAAATATATCATTTTATTTAGGCTCAAGCTTCCACTATATTGAAAATTAGGCTTGTGACTAGCTATTCAAATAAAATCAAACTTATATAAATGAAAAAATTACCCGTTTAATTTTTAAATTTATAATAATAGTTCACATAGGTCTTTAAGTTATACCAAAATTCATTTAGATCTCTGAGTTTACAAGAATAGTTTACATAAGTTCTTGAGTTGCACGAAAATTCATCATTTAGGTTCTTAATATTGCCAAACATTTATTCATTTATGCCTCTTAAGTTTGATAATCTCAGTTACTTAAGTGAATTATTTTTATTAATGAATAACGTTTAATAATCTCAGAGACATTAATAAACTATTTTTTTAAACTAAGAGATTTAAATAAATTTTCATATAACTCAAAAACTTACGTAAATTACGATTATAAATTTTTTTTACAAAATTAAAGACTTATGTCATGCTTCCCTGGATATAATTTGTTCACAAGTTACATAAAACAACTCAGTGTGTAATGTGTAACTAGCTTATAACCCTTTATCCTTTCAAATTCGTGTGTGTTAAGGTTAAGAGAGAAGACAAAGAATTTTTTTTTTTTAAATATTAGTTGGAAGTTACTACACATGACACAAAATTACGAAAACTAAAAACTAAAGATTGTCAGTTTCACACACATGTATAATTATTGAATTTAATTTGTGGTAGATATTTTGTTATGCTTCAATTTAACCAGCTTTAATACCTGGTCCTAAACATGGTCCTTGACACTTTGCTTTTTTTTTTTTAAAGTCCTTGTCATTTTTTAATTCGACTTTTCAAAGTTCACACTTTAATATTTGTACCCTATACTTGTCCTTTGTGCACGTAATGAAACAAGGATAATCGTAACCAAATATTTTAATGTATGTATAAGTACAAAGTAAGTAGAAAAAATATGAGTACAAAATTCTTTTTCCATTTTAAAAATATGTGGCATTTGTTAAAATAGTATCCTCTCTAGCGCTGAACCATCTAGATGATAGAAAAAAAAACACTAGACTACATGTGGTCTACTTATTTTTAAGTGTTAGTTGAAATTTTTATTTTACAAGATATAAACTTCATGATTTTCAATTATGATCCTTATAAATTTTTTCTTGGTTTTAATATATTTCTAAAGAAACTAGGGAAAAAAATAGAAAATACAAAAAATATTAAGAATGAAAAAAATATGGGAATAGAAGAAATATGAAAAGCAAAACTAAACAACAAAAATTTACGAGGAGCAAACCTGAATAAAAAAATATAAATCAACTTAAGTATAGTATAATAATTTAACCACATAATTATATATATATACATTTAACCTAGTATATAAGATATACATAAGTAGCAGTGTACACAAATTATTTTTTTAATAGATGGCTTGGAATAAGTTTTATTTATCCACATATATAATATATGTGGATTGTTCCCTACCATATCTTACTCTGTATTTTGATGGCTTAAAATATTACTAAAATATTTTTGGACTGTCTATTCTTATCTTATTTTATTATTTTTTTATCAAGATGAATTGATTTTGTTGGTTCCAGAAAGGTCCCCTTCTCTTGTCTTGTCTTGTCTTGAATAGGATATACTGGTGGGTTTCCTGGAAACTTTCTGGAATACTATGTATCAAATAAATAAATAAATAAACTTTCTGGAATACTACTGGTGGGTCTATATTCTCTTTGACTACTCTTTAATTTGGATGAACAATTATTAAATTAATTTTCGTTAAAATTCAATTTCATTTGTAAAGTATTCCCTTTTAGATAATAATAGTGTTTTATAATATAAGATTTTATATAATTTTTTAAAAATATTTATTATATATTTTTATAAAAATAATTATTTAAATAAGACTTTATAAAAATATAATATATAATATATAAAATTGTGTGAACTCTTGGTGGTCCACTAGTTGGTCACTATCGGATATAATATATAATATTCAATATTGAGTGGTGTGGATTCATCGTTACCTCTCACGTGTTGAAAGTACTTTTTTTTTTTTTTCATTTTGTGTACTTTTTTATTATTTTAGAAAATGTCCTCTATAAAAAAAACATATTCAAGGATAGTGTTCCTTACATTGTTGGGTAATTGAAATTTTGACTTATATTTTAGTGATTCATTGATTGCTCCCCATATTGTTTGCTAATTAAAATTTTGACATACTCTTCTTTTTCTTGAGGTGTATTTTTCATGTATAAAATTGATTGAAGTAAAGAACAAATTTTGAATAGATAACTTTTAATTAAAGAATAATATATGTTAAATACTTTATATTTATCGTATATTAGAATGAATAGAAGAATAGTTGAGGGACTAAATTTGTTTAAAATATAAATTAAGAAGATTAAAAGTGCAATTAAACTTAAAAAAAATATATAAATGTATAATCAGACGAGTTAATTATATTAAACTCACGTGAAGTTATCTTAAAGTACACCATTACCTTATTGAGTACTCTTTCGGTTTTATATTATAAACTCATATTTGGACAATTATGTTCATAAAATAAACATGTAATAAAATTAATTAATGTATTTTAAAATAATGTACAGTATATATATAGGGTGCATTTGGATACACAGTTTAATTAAGCATTTATGCAATAAGCTATTTTTAAATGATAGATTTTTCATAGATAAATTTATAAAACTTACTTAAATAAGCTAAAAATAACTTATTCTGATAAGTTACTTCAAAAAACTTATGAAAATAAGTTGAAAACAGCTTATAGGAACCCATAAGCTATTTTCATAAGTTGCAGATAAGCTCATCCAAATAGAGTAATCTCCTTAACTTATCTATTTCCTTTTTTATTTTTGCATTAATTATTTATCATTATCTCTTTATAAAATCTTATTAATTATAATGAGCAAACATAAAAAAAATAAAGTAATGAATGCTCCTAAAAAAATTACATGAAATCTTATATTATAAAACACTAATATTGTAAAAAAAAAATGCAGAGAGTATTTTGAAAATTAATTAAACATACTTCATTTGCATAGTGTTGTTACACATTCATCATCATCCTTATTTATATGAACTATATGTACATAATACCCTAAAAAAATAACAAAGAAAAGAAGTGCACTGAAGACTACTTGTGTGTAAAAATTAACCCAATCAAAAAAGAAATGGATGATTATATTATACTATACTTTCAGAAATTACCTGATGAGTTTTTTTTCATTAAAAGTTAATGCATGATTGCTTTTAGCTAAATTGCACTTTAATATCTCAAATTTGAAGTATGTACTATCCTTGACTCTAAATTTTTTAATTACAACTATTATCCTTTAATTTTTTTTATAAAAAAAATGTGACAACTTTTTTCTTCCATCCAGGTTCACTAAAAGTAAAGTATATATGAATATATGAATTAGCACAGGAAATGTCCTGTTACTAATCTGGTTGTCAATCCATAGAGAAAAAAACACGAATAAATCACAGATTAGCTACCAATTAAATATGGTAATGTTATAACTAGATATGAGTCTCTTATATATTAGCCACAAAAATACTTCTATAGCTATTTTTCAAAAAATTTATAGCTATTTTGTAACTGATTTCTAACTTATTGTTTTTATTTTTCATAAATCTATATTTAATATCCTTCAAAATAAAATAATATTTTATTTAAATCAATAACAATTTAAGTATGAATTATTTATAAAAGTATTTTTGTTTCTATTTCTATATCTAATTTATAGCTATTTGCCTAATACATTAAAATATAATATCCATAAACATAAGCCTAATTAACAATAAAAAATATTTGTAACTAAAATTTGTCACGGATTATACACTACGCTATAACTGACCTTTTATAATATGATCTTTATACTATATTTAAAAGAAAACGGTGTAAATATAAAAAAATAACATTTTTTAAATAATTTTACAATATTTTTTGAAATGTTATTAAATTTTTTTAACAATGTGGCTTTTATCTTATATTTGTTAAAAATATTACAAATAAACAAAAACAACATCTTTGATGATATAGAAAACCTTTTCAATAATTTAATAACATTTAAAAAAATATTGTTTAAAGTTAGTTATGTTGTAGTGATAATTCTCTTATGAATTAAAAAAATTAATAAAACAAATAAGTTTATTTTTAAACACTCCTATAGTAATAATAAAGATATACTATGGCGCTAGTGATAAAATCTCGGTTCAAGCCCGAAAGAGAATCCAATTAGATTGATAAAGGCAAATTTATTAAACTTAAAAAATAATTTATTCTAAAGACAAATAGAGGATTGATTATTTTTTTAATTGATTATAGTAAAACTCAGAAGTTATTTATGTATGATTAAAAAAGAATAATTATTCTTTTAATCTTCTCTCTCTTCTTCCGTAATTAATCATTTTGAGAAGCAGTTCAAAGTTAATTCTAATTATTTTAAAAAGCGAAAACAAACCTATTAAAAATTTATAAAAATAATTTTTTATTAATACAAATACTTATTTTATAAAATAAACAAAAATAAAAAGGCTTCGATCTATCTATATTAAAAAAAAAAATTAGTCTTTTACTCTAATATTAAATAAACATACCAGGAAATTAAAAAAAAATCATTATACGGATTATTGTACTTTTAGTTAGTAGTTAATTAACAACATGCTATCCAATCGCTATCACTATCACTGTTTAATTAAAATTAATCATGCACGTCCCATAATAACAATAACTACTCTATCAAGAACACATAATAATAATAATAAACAGATACAAAATTAATTAATAATTAATTAATTAATCATAATATATATTTAATTAATTAATTAATTACGTACCGGGATGAAGGTGAGAACTAACAAGTTCCAAAAAAAGAGATTTTCCAAGCAAATCTGTTAAATCATCAGCAATAATTCCTCTGTTCAATCTCAAGCTTGAAAAAAAACCAGCCTCTGTTATTTTAACCTTAACAATGGCTTTAATCTTCACCACCACTTTTTCTGTACTTGTTGAAGTTTTAGGAACAGAGTTTGTACTTTGAGAAACGTTTCGTGGAACGAAGAAGAAACGTTTCGCGACGTTTCTTTGTCTCTGTAAATTGAAGAAGTTGTTCTTTCTGAACTTAGCATGATTGAAGAATAGTGGGTGTTGGTTAAGAGAGAAGAGGGTTTGGGTGGTGTGGTTTGATTGATGAGGTTTTATCATCTTTCTCTTTCTCTGTTTCTCATGTTCTATGCTTCAAATTATATATATATATATACTAAATAAACTTTGTCTTATAATATCTTCTTAAGGTTAATTATTAAGGTTAAATATGTTTTTTTTGTCTTTGAATTTGTGAGAATTTGTTTTTAATCTCTGAACTTTAGATTATCGATTTTTTATTTTTAAACTTTCAAAAAATGTATTTTTAGTTCTTATGTATATTTTTGGACGACGTGATAAACTAATGAGGGTCTTTCTTCGAGTCTACATGTCAATAGATCAATTTGTTACGTCACCAAAGGACTAAAATTGAACTTTTTTAAAGTTTTAGGGGCTGTTTAGTTTGTATTTTCATTTCATGTTTTCATTTTCTGTTTCCTGTTTTTTGAAATTTTACAAAGGAAAAACTGAAAATGCTGAGAACAGAAATTTTCTATTTTCAGCATTTTCAATTTTTTCTTTGTAAAATTTCAAAAAATAGGAAACAAACTAAAAACAGGAAATGAAAACAGAAAATAAAAATGCAAACCAAACAGCTTCTTAATGACTAAAAACTAACATTTTAAATTCAGAAACTAAAAAAAATTTTTGCTCAAGTTCAAAAATAAAAAAGCATAATTAACCCTTATTATTATTATTAGATAACACATATATCCTCTATAGAAAATAATCCCGTTCGAGCTGAGTATAAAATATATAGCACGTGCTATTATGTGTCAGTTAATTTATGCGCTCGATAATTTTTTTTATAGATAAATATTCATACACCCACTGCACACGGTAAACTAAACTATTTTTCTCTGTCAAGGTTCGAATGGTGGACCTCTTACTCTCAAGCCTTAAGACTTGGTATATATCATTTGAATTAAAGCTCTTCGTATTATCCGCTCGATAGTTATTATTTTGAATTAATTATTTGCTCAATTATACGTTCTTGGCCTTATGCTTCTTACATAATTCTGTTGTTGTGACCAGATGCTTCTGGTAATTATAAGTAATTATAGACCTTAGAAAAATCAAATTATTCATTTAGAAATTCAGATATTTTGTTCAATTGTCTTTTTGTTTTTAAAAAATATGTTCGAGTTGAGAATCATTTATATTATGATAGGGTTAGCTCTCGCAGTAGAGCTAAATCATAATTTTTTTGGCCAGATACCAAAAAACAAATAATTATATATAAATTAATATACTAAAAATTAATTAATAATCAAAATATATAGTATTTTTCTCTTGTTAAAATAAAATTAAAAGTGGACTTGCTAAAAGAAAAAGATACTCATCGTTTAATTTCAATAACAATAATAAGAATAAGAATAATAATAATAATAACTAGTATTTTAGTGTATTTACCTGTATGTTGAAAAATACTATGTTACTTGTATCAAAAAAAGAAATACTATGTTTCTGTGAATTGAGTGTTTCAACAATAATTGTTATAGAGACTGGAAGCTCTGACTAAGACAAATAATTATCAATCAAACACTTTTTAAGTGTTTATTAACTTTTTACTTATTTTAGAGACATTTGTTATCCCCTAAAAACTTTGACAGTGAGATATCAAACATAAAATGCAATATTTGTATTATATTATCTTAAAACAACATTATGAAATAATTAGAAAAAACTTTTATTTTAATTTGTTCTTCAAAAGATATTGCGTCAGCGTAATCTTTAAAGATTTTTTTTCCCAAATTCAGTTATCAGGAGATTTTGTCACCAATTCATTGCAATTTCTTTGTGTAATTGAAGGGTAAATAAGACATTATATGATGTATAATCAATTTAGATAGTGTTTGGTCTTTTTTTTTTTTTTCTTATAAGTAAAATTGGATTAAACATGATTTATAGTAAATCTCTTAAATTTAAGTTATTTTTTTTTGTACAAAATGCAAAAAAGTGATTTTTAAGCCCGAAATTAAAAATATGAGCTTTTCAAACAAAAAATTTGGCTTATTTTGTGGGTCCATTGTAATTAATACCTAAATATTCTAATTAATATGAAATCTTGAATACATTTTCCTTCTCTCTTTGTAAAAATATCAATTCGCAAAAACTTTCAAAAAGTCTTCTTCTGATTTATGAATTACTCATTTCACTTTAATATTTATGAATTTTATTTTTATTTAAAATTTTACATATTTAAAATTTTTTAATGTTAAATAATTATTATTTTGGTAAATTTATATTGTGTTTAGTTTTTTTAAAAAAAAATATTAAGTTTTATCAGAGAAATATTTTTCATTGCAACTTTCATTTTAAAAAATTTATATTGTTAATTTATTTTTTTTATATTAAAGAAATGTGACAATTAATGATAAATAACTTAAAATAGTTGACACAAAATACTTTAATCAAACAAATAGCTTTTTATCATCCTAAGTAGCTTATCAAATACAAAATAATGAAACTATCAAACAACTTTTAGTTTTTTTTTTTAAAAGCTTTTATTTTCAATTTTTACTTAAAAATCACTTATAAATTAAAAATAAGTCAAACGAAACTTTAAAATGCACACAAACATCACAAATCCAATTATCATTCTTATAAAACCATTGTTTTAATTACCTAGAAGTGATTTCAAATACACACTAAATTAGTGACACAAATATTTAAAGAATCAAAATAACCTTAATGTCAAAAAATTTGCAGGACAGAGAAATCTAAAAGTTAAAAATTTGAGGGGAGTATTTTTGATAAATTACATATATAGTATAAACAAAAGTTAAAAGTTAAAACTTTTGGGGGGTCATCAATCCACTACTCTCCACAATGGCAAGGAATAGCTCTTCCCATTAACTTCACTTCTTTTTGAAAAAAGAATCACAGCCACCATTCTCAAAGGCATAAGTTTTTATAAGCTTGTTTGAAACCGTTTTTAAAAATAGTTTTTATAAAAAATCAAAAGATTCATTATTACATTATATTAATATTTAGTAATATTAATTTTATAAAATATGTGTAAATTCATAGAATGTAACAAGTTTTACATGTTTTCAAATTTTGGTTTTAAATACTGAAAAACAAAAATAGTTTTCGAAAACTGTTTTTTGAAATCTCGTCGGCCTTGTTTAATTTCTGTTTTTGAAAACAGTTTTTTATTTTTAAAAATAGAAAACTTAGCGGACGAGTTTTCAAAAACAATTTTCTGGAACAATTTTTGTTTTTTAGTATTTAAAAACTAAAATTTGAAAACATCTAAAACTTGTTTCAATTTTCAGTTTTGTAAATTTACACACAAAATTTGTATTGAAAACTTCTCTCATTTTTTCTGAACACTATTTGATAATACAATTTTTAAAAGCTAAATATCAAAACTGTTACAAAAAAATCCTAATGGTTTCTTTCTTTATAAAACTTATGGTAACATTTAATGCAACAAAAGCTATTGAATATTTTTTTGTGATAATAACTCTTATTCTCTTATGTTCTATTTATATGACAATTTTTAACCGAATCACTAATACTATTAAAAGTAGTTAAATGTAATACATGTTAATTTGTCATAAAAATGATGTAATATGTTAAATTTATTCATCAAAAGTAAAAGTGAATACACGCATGCGCGCATATATATATATATATATATATATATATATATATATATATATATATATATATATATCAAATTTATAATGTAATAAAAAGTTAATATAAGTTAACTGATTTAATAAAGATAAAAAAACGATATTAGATATAGAAAGTTGTATCTTATATAAAAGACTATAAAAATCTTTTAAAATATGTGTCTTATAAATAGAACTAAAAGAGTACAGCAAAGCTAAGTGCAACATTATAAGTAGTAATAGGTAATTAAATAGGCGACCATTATAATTAATATTTATTTAATTTGCAATTATATTTATTTAATTTGCTATTGTAGGTCTCCGCCTCACTGGCTATCTAGCTGCTTTTGCCCTTAAATTATTGATCTAGCGTTATATCCTCGACTGTTTTTTTTTTTTTTTTAAAAAAATGAAATGCCATATATAATAAATCTTTAAAAACTTTTCAATAAAAAAAATTCATTTTACATCAAATTATTCTCTTGAAAAAAATATCAATTCAGGTCTTTATGACTTTACTAAAATCAAAATGTAAACAATTAGAGCATTAGTAGCTAATTCAAGAAGTTTCTCCAATTTTATATAGACCCAACATCTAATTTGAATCATGATTGATTGTTTAGTCACTTATAATATTTCTTGTAACACATAACTAAATGGCCATAAATAAGGTAATCAAATCTAAAATGTATTATTATCTTATATTATCTTCAACAAATAAGGGAGAAGCAATTTCTGACCTTGATTTTTCAATACCAAAAATGTATTGCACTGTGTGGCTTCCTATCATTAGCAACTGGCTAAGGTCATAGCTGTTTGTGGTCCTTAAATTAAACACAAATCTGAGTCACATGTGAGTGATAATTATTTATTTTGTTTTAATCTAACGATAAATTTCGTGAAAAACAACTTTGACGGAATGTTATAAAGAGGTACAAGAATTGGTGTAAGTCTAGTTGGTGTCACTGGATCCTAACCCATATATATATATATGCCAAATGTACTTTTTGGTCCAGTATCTCTTATGCGCATTTTATTTCAGTCCTATATTTTTTTTGGGTTATATTTTGATCATGTATCTCTTATAAACGTTCCATTTTGGTCCAGTCCGTCAACTTCATAACCTCGTTTTGATTTACTACAATAAAGTTCCTGTTTTGGATCTGTTTTTAGTTAATTATAATTAGGTTCATTTTTTTAATAATCACGAGAGACAAAGGCCCAATTATAATTAGGTTAATTAATTAGTTAAGGGAGGATGAGATTAACACCATCTCTATTGGAAGTGGCACCATCCTTTTTATATGTAAGAATCATAGATTTATATACTAAAAAACATGGTGTCACTCCCAATAAGGATGGTGCTAATCCCATCCACCTTAGTTAAGTTTGTTGTTTTTTTTTTTATTCTATATAACTGTACATTTTTTTCTAGTAAGTTAAAACAGATATATTACATAATTGAGTATAAGGAGTAAACAATCTAATACTCAAAAAAAGAGTCAGAGAGAAGAAAAACCATCTATCCAAAGATTAACCTTGGATACAAGCTAAGGGTTTTAAACACCAGTTACCAAAAGAAAAAGAGGTTTCCCCTATAGCATGACACCAAAACCATGATCTATATTTTATAAATCAAGGAAAGTCAACAAATCAACCTCTTGAGACTTAAAAATCACCGCATTTCTACCTAGTCAGGGGGTCCAGATGATAACATACCATACTAACAAACCACTTCTTTGTGCCTTTTTTCCATTATGTTAGAAGTCCCACATCGGCTAGTGATATGGTCATTGTTGAGTTTATAAGGATGTGACAAACATCATCCTACAAAGCTAGCTTTTGGGATTGAGTTAGGTCCAAACCCAAATTGTAAGACATTAAAAAGCTCCTTAAACTGAATAAACCATTCCCCTAATGAGGGAGCCATAGGAGGGTTAAAACCAAGCCAATTGAGGACCTTTCTCCAAAGAGCATTAGAAACATGACATCCCAAAAATAGATGAAAGATGTCTTTTATCTCCTCACTAACGAATGGACATATAGAAGATTCCCCTTCTCCCAATACACCTCTTTTGCGCACGTTAAGTTTGGTAGGAATTCTATCTCTAAAGAGTAACCATGAGAAGACTAGAATTTTTATAGACGCACAAGAAGACCACAAGCATTTACCTATTATGATAGAATCACTCGAAATAACAGGGGGTGAAATGGTAGTTGTTAAACCCCATTCATACATATATTTTGCATAGAAGCTAGTTGCGCCTCTTGGAGACCAACACCAAGAGTCTTGTCGAGATAAATCAAAAGAAATGGGCAGCAACAGATTCTGTAATTCAACCACAAACTCATCTTCCTAAACAAAGAGATTCATTCTCCAAGAGAAGGTCCAAGCCCACCTAGATCCAGATTGAGAGTAGAAGGTATCAATAGAACAATAATTATTAACAGACAGAGAGTATAACCCAGGAAAGGAAAGACACAACGGTTGATTGCCAAGCCAATGGTCTTCCCAAAAACAAGTGGATTCTCTGTTTCCCACCCTTTTACTTATTCCTTTAAAAAATCACCCAGTGTATTGGAAGTTACATACAAGACAAATATCTAACTATCAACGAGAACATGAATTATTTGGAGAAGAAAGGTTTAATGCATATGAGATAGAACCACCAATTAAACTTTTACTCTCATTGATATATCTCCATCCCCATTTAGAAATCAAAGTCATATTAAACTATTGCAGATCCTTAACTAGTCCTCCTTGATTTTTTGACTTACATACATCATTCCAACACACCCACGCAATTTTTTCCTCTCAGGACTGCCTCCCCCAAAGAAATCTACATTGCATTTGCTGAATCTCCTTTATCACACTTTTTGGAGCTCTATACATAGATTAAAAAAATAGGTAGGGAGGTTAGCCATTATAGAGTTGAGGAGGGTCACTCTTCCTCCCAATGATAGTCTTCTTCCTTTTCAAGATGTTAGTTTTTTTTGTCTTTAGTATAACCGATTCCCATGTTTTTCTCATCCTAGGAGTCTCTCCAATAAGTAAACCAAGGTATGAAAAATGGGAATTTCCCAATACTATAGTGAAGAAAATCAGAAGCTATAGCAAGAAAGTGGTCCTCCAAGTGGACTCCAAAAATATTGCTTTTTTGAAGTTTATTTTCAGACTTGATGCCATCTCAAAACACCTTAGGATAGACTTGACTGCTCATAGATTCTCCCACGTCGCTTCACCAATAATAATTGTATCGTTTGCATATTACAAAATTGAAACTTCCACACCTTTGTTTCCTACTAATAAACCTTTGAATTTGCCCAAACTCATAGCTTTCCTTATTAAGCCTGCCAAACCTTCAGCAACTAGCAGATAAAGGAAGGGAGGTAAGGGGTGTACCTGTTTCAAACCTTTTTTAATTTTAATTTCCTACGATGGGCTGCCATTCATGAGTACAGCGATGTCTCCTTAAAAAACCAATGCTTTAATCCAAGAAATGAATGTCTCTTAGAAACCACACCTTCTAATCATACACTCCAAAAAGGTCCATGAAACTTAATTGTATGCACGCTCGAAATCTACTTTTAGAATAAAGCAAGACTTACCAGACTCTTTTGCAAAATCAATAGCTTCAGTCAAGATAACCACACTACCCAAGATATATCTTTCTTTCAGAAAAGCAGATTGACACCAAAATATAATAGGAGGGAGGACTAACCGTATTCTATGCATTAGAATCTTGAAAATGATTTTATACAAACTTCCAAGGAGGAAAATTGGCCTGAAATGGTTTATCTTTTGGGGACAAGGCACTTTCATGATGAGAGTAACAAAGTAAGAAGAGAGCCCTTTTGGTAACTTAGCATTTGAATAAAATTCTGTGGCCAGTCCACAAAGGTCGTCCTTAAGAGTGTACCAGAACCACTTGAAGAAGTTGAAGTCAAATCCATTAGGTCCAGGATTTTTGTTGCTACCGGATAGAAACACCACATCCTTGACTTCATCTTTAGAAAATGGGGCAATTAGCATAGCAGCATCAGATTCAGACACTTGTTAAAAATCAATACCATCGAGACCAATACATAAGGAGTCATTTGTTAATAATCAATTATTATCTCAAGAATTTTCCAAACCAACTTTGAGAAGCAATGAAATATCTAGAATGATCATCAAGTGCTGAAGAAGCCGAGAAACCTCAAGCAATTTCCACTGGCTATGAATTGGACTAGAGAATTCTAGTATTAGCTAATTATTAAAGCTGAAAAACTGGAAACTTCATGAAGTTGCACAACCGACATTATAGTGCTATAAATAGAGATCTCAACATTCAATTGTAGGTGTGAGAGATCTAGTGCTTAAGTGAAAAATGTGAGCAAGTGAGTGTGAGGAATTAAGAAAGTGAATGAGTGACAGTGAGGTGTGTGCTTGGGTGTTGGACGTGAGAGAAAGTGAGGCAGCAAATAAAAATTAATTAGTTAAGTGTGTGAGAGAGTGAGTGTGAAAATAAATAGAAGAGTGTGAATGTAAAATTAGTAGAGGTGCTGGGCACCAAAATTATTGTACTCTCTCGTTTGTATAAATAATAGTTGTCTCCTTTATTCAACATTTGGCATTAGAGCTGGTACGGTCGGGGACCAGCGTGTTCGAGCTAATGCATCGGCGGAAGCTACGATCAGGGATCGTGCGTGGAGATTCTGCAGGAGCACAGTCTGGAACTGTGATAATTGTTGGTCTGGGACCAAGTTAAATTGGTTGAGTGTTGGGCGCTAACCAATCATAATGGCAGATCTCGCATCTTCAACTAGCTCAATAGAGAGGCTCAACAACAGCAATTATGATACATGGAGCATTCGTATAAAATATTATTTGCTCGGGCAAGATTTGTGGAGCATTGTTCGTGGTGCGGAGACGACCCCTCCAACAGAAGAAGACGAGCTAAGGAAGTGGAAGATTCGAGCCGGAAAAGCCCTATACGTGTTGTCTATCTCCGTGGAGGATGAGTTCTTGCAAAGGATTAAGAACTTGACAACACCAAAAGAGGCTTGGGACACCCTGGCGACACACTTCACAAGGAAGAATGACGCGAAGCTGCAGTTGCTGGAGAATGAGTTGATGTCACTTAGACAAGGTGACATGGCGGTAAGTCAATACTTTACTAAAGTAAAATCTATTTGCAATGAGATAGCAAAGTTGGATCCTCAGAATGCAATTTCGGAGACGAGAATGAGGAGAATAATCATTTATGGATTAAATCCAAAATACAATGGGATTATTACTGCCATTCGTGGTTGGGCTAAGGAACCCACTTTAACAGAGTTAGAAAGTATCTTGGCCAACCAAGAAGCTTTAGACAATCAAATGTCTAAGGTTTCTATTAATGAGGAAGACAAGGCTTTGTTTAGTAAAAAGGGAGGCTAGCAGAAAGGTCAGCGTGGAAGAGGTCCACAGCGAGGGGGAGCAACACAACCCCGATATAGAGACAAAGAAGAAGAAAAGAATTATCGTCATCAGAATGGACGATGCTATCAGTGTGGCAAGAAGGGCCACTTTGCTTGAGATTGTTGGGCCAAGAAAGAAGAAGGTAATATTGTCACACTCAATCAAAATGAAAGTGAAGAAGAATGGGACTTTCAAGTATCCTTCGCGGTAGAAGAGTCTAGTTCTGTTAATGAACTAGATTGTGGAAGGAAACTCCAGTGGGGTAAAGGCGAAGAAATTGTTGCATCATGCACAGATGAGCCTGTAGAAGAGTCGGCACTTGTCACGGTGAGTGAAGCTATCAACTATGAGGATGACTGGATCGTTGATTCTGGCTGCTCGAATCACATGACTGGAGACATAGGAAAACTTTCAAATATGACAGAGTATAAAGGAGAGAGAGTTGTTGTGACTGCAAAGAACTCAAGGATGTCGATCTCTCACGTTGGGAAGACTACCATAGTCCCCCGCTTTAGTCCACATAGAGTGCAGGTGGACAATGTATACCATGTACCTGGAATGAAAAAGAATCTATTGTCAGTTTCACAACTGACAGCGGCAGGTAACTACGTAGTGTTTGGGCCCATAGATGTAAAGGTGTATCGGAGTTTAAAGCCTACAAGTCCGCCAATTATGGAAGGAAGGAGACTAGAGTCTATCTACGTAATGTCAGCACAGGCGGCATATGTCGACAAGACAAGGAGGAATGAGACGGTAGACTTGTGGCATGCAAGGCTTGGGCATGTGGGCTACAATCGGTTGAAGGTAATGATGAAGAAGTCCATGTTAAAAGGCCTGCCCAACTTGGAGATACGAGATAACGTTATCTGTGCGGGATGTCAATATGGGAAAGCACACGAGCTACCATATGAGGAGTCGAATTATAGAGTAGAGAAACCGTTGGAGCTAGTGCACTCAGATGTCTTTGGACCGAAGAAGCAGTCATCAATCAGCGGAAATCGGTACATGATCACATTCATCGATGACTATTCCAGGTATGTCTGGGTAAACTTCATGAAGGAGAAGTCTGAAGCTTTGAAGAAGTTCATACACTTCAAAGAGAAGATCGAGAAGAAGGTCGGATACAAAATCAGATGCCTGCGTACTGACAACGGGGGAGAATACACTTCGAAGGAGTTCAACCAGTACCTTCAGGAGTATGGTATAAGAAGACAGTTGACATGCCCAAGTACCCCACAGCAGAATAGATTTGCAGAGAGAAAGAATCGGCACCTAGCAGAGACATGCAGGAGCATGTTGCACAATAAAAATGTTCCACCACGATTTTGGGCGGAGTGCATGAAGGCCGCTGCTTACATCATTAATAGGTTACCTCAAGCAAGACTTGGCTTTGTTTCACCGTATGAGAAGCTATGGGGTGTAAAACCCTCATTAAGTTACTTCCGTGTATTCGGATGTGTATGCTATGTGTTTGTGCCAAGTCAGGAGAGAAGCAAGTTTTACAAAAAGGCAATCCGGTGTATATTCGTCGGTTATGACAACCAGCGAAAGGGGTGGAAATGTTGCGATCCGACGAAAGGACGATGTTATGTATCTAGAAATTTGGTGTTTGATGAAGCATCGTCGTGGTGGTCTTCGCAAGCAGTACTACTGCCAGACTCGAAAGAAATTGAGGAACAAGTTCAAAAGCAGACAGAGGTACAACAACAAGATGTTGAAAGAGCGATTGATGTTGAATCCTCACGTGATCAAGTCAGAGAAAGGTCTTCGGAAAAAGAGAGAAGCCCATGGCAAACAGGAGTGTACACCAGGTATACAGAGGATGACAGCCAAGTCAGATAGAGGAATTTGAAGAGGAGGTTCCTCAGCCAGAAATCAGCAAGGCTGTGGAATCCAAATTCGAAGTATGCCAATGCAGCAATAATAGAAGATAATGTCCTAAAGGAGCCAAACACCTACGAGGAAGCTGCTCAGCATAAGGAGTGGAGAGATGAGATGGAAGAAGAAATCAAGGCACTAAAACAAAATGAAACATGGGAGTTAGTGCCAAAACCGACTAGTGTGCAACTCATTTCATGCAAATGGGTATACAAGGTGAAGACTCGCCCAGACGAGACGATAGAGAGATACAAGGCTCGACTAGTGGCTCGAGGATTTTCACAGAAGTATGGTTTGGACTATGATGAGACATTTAGTCCAGTTGCTAAAATAACTACTGTACGTGTCTTGTTAGCATTAGCGGCAAGTAAATCATGGAAGCTCTGGCAAATGGATGTCAAGAATGCATTTTTGCATGGAGAATTGGATCGAGAGATATACATGGAGCAGCCAAGGGGTTTCGAGATCAAAGATCATTTGAGATTTGTCTGCAAACTTAAGAAAGCACTATATGGTCTAAAACAGGCACCAAGAGCATGGTATGGGAAGATTGCAGAATTCTTATTACAGAATGGATACGCAGTGGCTCCAGCAGATTCAAGTTTATTCGTGAAAGAATCTAATGGCATTGTGCTAGTATACGTGGATGATTTCATAATCACAGGAGATGACAAAGAAGAGGTTTGTCAAATAAGAAGTAATCTGTCTGTACACTTCCAAATGAAAGAGCTTGGGGAGTTAAAACATTTTCTTGGACTAGAAGTTGAAAGCACAAATGATGGCATATTCCTATGTCAACAAAAGTATGCCCAAGACTTGTTGGAAAAATATGGTATGCTGGATTGTAAGCCAATCTCGACACCAATAGAGGTTAACGCCAGGCTATGTTCAGCTAAAGGTCAGGATTTGGAGAATGCTACGATGTACAGGCAGTTAATTGGAAGCCTAATACACCTGACACTGACTCGACCTGACATAGCTTATGCGGTAGGTGTGATGAGCCGATTTATGCAGAACCCGAAGAAGCCACATTTGGAAGCCGCACGACGAATATTGAGGTATGTCAAAAGTACGATAATGGAATATTTTACAAGAAAGGAGCATCTTGCGAAGTCATAGGACACTGTGATGCCGATTATGCTGGTGACCACTACACTCGGTGCTCAACGACCGGATATATGTTTAGTATGGGGTCTGGTGTTATATCTTGGTGCAGCAAGAGACAACCAACTGTATCTCTTTCAAGTACATAGAGCCTCGGCTATGGCAGCCCAGGAATGCACATGGCCATTGCAGCTATTACGAGACTTACGTCAACCCACTAATTATGGAGTTAAGTTATATTGTGACAATCAGTCAGTAATACGTTTGGCGGAGAATCGAGTGTTTCATGCCAGGACCAAGCATGTGGAGGTACACTGTCATTTTATTCGAGAAAAGGTATTGCGAGGAGACATTGAGATGGAGTATATCAATACCGAAGGCCAAGTTGCAGATATATTTACAAAGTAACTTAGTGCTCCGAAATTTGAAAATTTTAAAAGACAACTTGGCATAACTACGAGGTCTGCCATGAGAGGAAATAATAATTGAGGGGTAGTGTTAATAATCAATTATTATCTCCAGAATTTTCCAAACCAACTTTGAGAAGCAATGAAATATCTAGAATGATCATCAAGTGCTGAAGAAGCCGAGAAACCTCAAGCAATTTCCACTGGCTATGAATTGGACTAGAGAATTCTAGTATTAGCTAATTATTAAAGCTGAAAAACTGGAAACTTCATGAAGTTGCACAACCGACATTATAGTGCTATAAATAGAGATCTCAACATTCAATTGTAGGTGTGAGAGATCTAGTGCTTAAGTGAAAAATGTGAGCAAGTGAGTGTGAGGAATTAAGAAAGTGAATGAGTGACAGTGAGGTGTGTGCTTGGGTGTTGGACGTGAGAGAAAGTGAGGCAGCAAATAAAAATTAATTAGTTAAGTGTGTGAGAGAGTGAGTGTGAAAATAAATAGAAGAGTGTGAATGTAAAATTAGTAGAGGTGCTGGGCACCAAAATTATTGTACTCTCTCGTTTGTATAAATAATAGTTGTCTCCTTTATTCAACATCATTATCTGCAAAAATAGAAGAGAAATGGTTAGAGAAAAACTTCTTCAACGCCTTTCCTCCCACTATCCAATCTCATTTATCTTGAGCAGCAACAATATAATTTCTTTTGCGTTGCCTAGCTATACAGGCATGAAAGAAACTTGAATTTGCGTCTCCTTTTTTCACCCATTGAATCCCGCTCTTTTGTTTTAATAACCCTCTTTTTTATTCATTTTCCTCCGCAATTCAACCACTTTATGTGAACACAGATGAGGTAAAATTACTGTTCACTCATTGAAAAATTTACCAAAAACGTGTAAAATTTTTCAATGATGAACAATAATGAACTGTGAAAGCGCGTAAAATTGGTGAGTTGCCTATAAATAGCAACTCCCTCAATTCAGTTTATGCATCCCAGTTCTTAAGAGCATTCAATATTGAGAGGAAAAATACAGAAAGAAAATATAGTTTTTAGATTCTTCTCGTGAGTGTATTTTTCTATTTTATCAAGAGAGAGTATAATTGTTCTCTCCTTGTAATTTAGAGAGAGGGTGTAATTATTATTCCACTTAGTGAAAATTTTCTCGAGATTTTGCTCGTGATTTTTTTCTTATTTGTTGGGCGTTTTCCACTTAAAAATATTGTGTGTCAATTCCTATTTTCTCAACTCTATTTTAAGTGCGTGATACTATTTTTGTTACCCTGATATCCAACACTTTACACCTCCAGCAACTAATCTCAATTGAAATTAGATCCCTTTCCTTTGCAGCTACATAATTCATATTAATTTCCTCTTTTAACTGTATATAACTGTATAATTGGTCACTAATTAATCAATTAATAAGATATTTCAGTTTTTCTTTCTTCTCTCTTACTTTCTCATTGTTCCTTCTTCCTCTATCTGCATCCTGAGATGAAATTTGAATTTTCTTTCTCTTTCTATGTCCTAATAAGTACATTTAGACATTTCTTGTTTTAAAAATCATAGATACGTATTAATTCAGTTTTCTTGCTTCATTATCTTAATTAAGAGATGTGGTCGAAATATTACAAAATTAAGAGCGAATGATGAGTTTTTAAGTAATTCTTTTTTTTAATATTTGAAAATGAGAAAGCTATTTACAGATTTTAAAATGTGTAAACTATTGAAAATAAATATGATATGTATATTTATAGTACTTTTAATACTTTTAAATATTAAAATTATATATATGTATATATATATTTTGTTCTTACGGTTTAAAATTTCGGGATCTATCTATCACTGACGGTAAGGGGGAATGAATCCCCGTGATTAAAAATAACATGATGCATCATGTTAGTATTTTTGTGTCTATCTCTTTCCTAACATGTATTAAATACCTATTAAATTAATTGGTCCCCATAAGAGGAGAGAGATAAATACAAATACACTATGCATCATGTTATTTTTGAACATGAGGGGATCCATTCCCCGACAGTAATAATCATATTTTAAAAAAGGCAAATGATATTTAGTGCCCTAAGGGCACTATTTAAGAACCTAAATATAGTAAAAAGATATTGGAATGTATAGCTTTTTGTATTTTCGAGAGATAAAACAATGTGCTATTATGATTTTTTTTCTACTTCTAGTAACCTTAATTAGTGCCCTTAGAACACTGTATATCAAGACCCTTTAAAAAAATCACAAATTCTAGAAGAAATAAAAATGTATTTTTTTGAAATTTTATAGAAATATTATAAACACTTATATAAAAACAATTAGCTTTTCAATTATTGAAACACCAAAAATGGCATGTTAATCCTTCAATAATTGTACGACAGGCATGTTGAAGTTAAAATCTCTTCAGAATCTCAAACATGTTAAATTGTACAATTGTGTTGTGTGGTGTCATATTTTTTTTTGGTAATATGTGTTGTCATTTTCTTCACGTGAATCACGTGCTGCACAAATTCCACAAATACTACAAGTAGTATATTTTTTGCACACGCCACATTTTGAAGTCCTTTTATCAAACGTTAATATTATTATAATTTTGCATTTCTTATCTTATGAATGTTTTGAACTTTTTTGGTGTGTTTATGACCTTTGTTGGTGTTTTTATTTTCATTTTGTTTTTCTAAATGTGAATGTGAAAATTAAAGGATAAGATGTATAATTTCTATCTGTATTTGAATGCTTAAACTCTATAAAATCCGAATTATAAATTTAAATATTATTAAAAATATAAATAATTGAAAACATAATAAATACTCGCTCAGGTAGTAATTATAAGACATATTTCAATAATGGTCAATTTTATACGACATAGAAAAAAATTTTAAAAAAATTATTATAAATTTTGATGATATTCATTTGTCCTTTTGACTATTAATATTTTTTAATTATGTGATGTTGTGGTAAAAAAAATATTTTCAACAATTATCATGGGTCACATGAATGAATCGAATATATATCAAAATGAGAGGAATTCAAAGACTATATAAATATGGGACTATACAGTTGAGGATAGTTAAAAAAAATTGATTTGCACTATCTATAAAAAAACAAAATGCATCTACTTTTCGGTAGTTTATTACTTAAAAACTCCAAGGTTAAGCATACTTGACTTACAGCAATTGAGGGATGGATGACCTCCTGAGAAGTCATTCCTAAGAAGTGTGTGAGTGAGCATAAAGAACACCGAAAAATCTCGTGTTGGTCTATGGGAGCAGTCATCAATGCTAACGAGTGGCTGGAGCATTACATACGTGACCAACTAAGATTTATACATTTGGTATGAAGCTGTCACTTAAATTAGTAGTTAGGAGTTGGATTTCCAACTCTTGTGAATGTAAAAAATTTCAACTAGGAGGGTCACCTCTGAAAAAGGCCAAATAGTACCTGAAAAATTAGTCACCGTGTTTGCGTCGAAAGATACATTGAAAAACCAAAAGAAATGTTGTATGGGAATTATTGCCGATAATCAAGTACCCTTGTAGGATGGACATTAATTTGGCATTAATCGCAAACACAATACTACATAATTGACATTTAGGAATATAGCCCTAATAAAACATTTGTAAGACAACATTTTTTTAATAATTTAGCACAAGGAGAAATAAGGTGGAGCTCATCAAGGTGTGGAGTTCAATTCCCAATAGAGTAGATTTAAGAGGAGAGAAGGAGATTTAGTGTCATTTGTGTATGTGTTTAGCCTATTAAAAAATTAACCTGAAGAAGACATTAATACATCAAATCGGACAATTTAGCGCAATATTAATACTAGGCAAAATGACATTTTGGTCCCTTAACTTTTTTTTGATTTGTTTTAGTTCCTTAACTTTTATTTTGGATTCAATTTAGTCCTTTAACTTTTATTTTGAATTCAATTTAGTCCCTTCAGAAATGGTTTTTGATCCTTTAACATCCTTGACAAATGTAACGGTAGGGACCAAATTGAATCCAAAATAAAAGTTAAGGGACTAAAAGGGATCAAAAAAAATTAAGGGGCCAAAATGAATTGGTTCAAAGAGTTAAGGGACCAAAAATGTCATTTTGTCTTAATACTACTATCTTAAGTGTTTGATGTAGTTAAAATATTTTTTTTTAACCGGACAACCCGATGATTCAACTCAAATCAATCTGTTCTTATTCAAATTGGTTCAGTTTTAAGTGTTAAAATTAAGAGAATAGAAGGATTTAGCAGGAGAATTTAACATTTCTTTACATAAAGAAATGACAAAAAAAAAAATGTTACAATTTATTTGACTACTCAACCCAATGCCAAACAAAAGTATATTCTTTTAAAAGAAAAGTGACACGATACTCATATTGCAGTGGTGCGGCGATAGTGGTTGGTTTATCATTTGCGGTGGTGTGCTGTCGTTGGTGGGGTGGGAGGGGTTATTTGGGTCATCTGTGAAGGTAAAGGTGGGCATGTTTGTTGGCTTATTTTAAAATAAACACTTATTTTAATGAAAAAAATACTTTTATAAGTTTTTGGTATATTTGTTTGTGTTTTGAAAATATTCAAAAATAGGAAATAATTAGATTTCGACTTATTTTGAGAATTAACTTTAAATTGTTTCTCAAAATAATCAACTATAGAAGAAAAGAAAGAAGATTAAAAAGGTGATTATTCTTACTTCAACCGTTTGTTTCAGCTTATTTGGTAAAAGAGTTAACTATCAATTTGGTCCTTCAAAGATGATCTTGTCACCAATTTAGTCCTTCAATGAATTTTGTCACCAAATTAGTCCTCAAAATACTAACTTTGTCACCAATTTGGTCTTTTAAAAAACTTTGTCACCAAATTAGTCCTCAAAATACTAACTTTGTCACCAATTTGGTGTTTCAAAAAACTTTGTCACCAAATTAGTCCTCCAAAGATGTGTAAGTATACCAAATTAGTCCTTCAAAGATTTAAATATATCAAATTGGTCCATGATGAGGACTAATTTTAAGACTAATTTGGTAGACTTTTAAATCTTTGGAGGACTAATTTGGTGACAAAGTACTTTAGGGGATCAAATTGGTGATAAGATAATCTTTGGAGGACTAATTTGGTGGCAAAATTCTTTGGAGGACCAAATTGGTGACATGATAATCTTTGGAGGACTAAATTGATAGTTAACTCTTTGGTAAAATAAGTACTTATTTCAATAAAAAGAATACTTATAAAATTTTTAGTCTGTTTGTTTGTGCTTCTAAAAATAATCCGAATGAGAAAATAATCAAATTTTCTGTTTATTTTGAGAAGCAGGTTCCAAGTTGCTTCTCAAAATAAGTAGAAAATCTGATTATTCTTATTGTAGCCAAACATACATAGCTTTTGATTCTTATAATAATCACTTAAAAAATTAATTATTTACCTATAAAAATAATCAATTATTTTTAAGTTTAAACAAACAAAACAACATCTTCTGAATCTATTATTTTCTGCAAAATCTCTATCTATGTATTACCTCTATTCTAAAACTACAATTTTTAAGGTTTTTTTTCTCATATATTAAAAAGTTATAATTATAAGAAAATTTTATATAAAATTAACTAAATTATCCTTTTTTTTTATCGACACAAAAAAATATGTATATTGTTGATATAGAAGAGAGCTGCAGCACAAGAAGTGCTCACAATTACAGATGTAGAAAAGAAAAAAAAAAACAAGGATATATTTCATAAGCATCACATATAAGAGAAAACAAAACAGGGCACCCAAAGCAAAAATGTGACAATTTACAAATATAGATATCAAAATCATGTTTGAAGTCAATTTTCATATTTAAGCATGATAAAATATGAATGTAACCTTTTTTAATTTATGAATTTAATAGCCTATGTTCTATGAACGCCAATCAAAACATACTAATTATTGGGATATATGATTAGATAACTTTTTTCATAATGTTAAAAGGAAAATAGATAATCGAAGTAGATACTATTTTTTTCTAACAAAATCTTTTCTTTGTAAAATTATGAACAGTTATAATTCGAATTTCTCTCAACATCAACATGCTTAAAAATTTAACTACTACCTCTGGACTCGAATATAAGAAAAAAAAACCTTTTATGTTTTTTAGTCCAAAATATAAACAAATTTTAACTACTTTTCTCTTATTTAATGTTATTATCCTTAATTTACCCTTTATTTATTGTTATAACTTTAATTTTGTAATAAATATTATGAAGGTCATTTTAGTAATTAACTTTATTTTTTACCTAAAATTAAGAAAATAAATACAACTAACTAACTTTCTTAATATGGGTAAATTAAATAAATTTTGCTTATATATGAAGGGTTTTTCTAACCTAGGTTAAGAAACTCTAAGTAGAAAGAAAACATAGTATTAATTACATGTCAAACTTAATCATATTAAAATTTCATTTTCTTTCAATAATATTTTTCTACTTATAGTTTTTTAACCTGTACAATATTGCATAATAATAGAAAGAAAAACAGGAAAAGTAATTTTCAGTATACAAAACTAAGAATATATACAAAAGGATAGAAACTGAAGTGGGCCAAAGAAAACTACAAACGCGGCCCAAGAGAGGAAAACATAAAAAACAATAAAGGGCCTAAATAGAAAGCCTAATCTGTAGTAATATTCCTCAATACCCCCCGCAAGCTAAGGAGTAAAGATTGTGGACTCCTAGCTTGGAGAGGTTACTGGAAAAATGGGCAGGTTCCAGCACCTTGGTGAATATATCAGCAGCTTGGTTGGCAGAGGAGACAGAAACCAAGTTAATGAGGCCACGCAGCAACTTCTCTCGAACTATATGACAATCGATCTCTATATGTTTGTTCGCTCGTGAAACACAGCGTTACGAGCAATGAGGACAGCGGAAGCATTGTCGCAATGAAGATCAACAGGTTTAGGAATCTTAATACCCAAGTCACGAAGTAAATACCAGAGCCACTGGATTTCACAAGTCGTGGCAGCCAATGCACAATATTCTGCTTCAGAGGAGGACTTGGAAACTGTTCCTTGTTTCTTAGATTTTCAGGAAATGAGGGATTTCCCCCGAAAAACACAGAAACCAGTCACAGATTTCCTAGTCTCTTTGCAAGAAGCCCAATCTGAATCACTGAAGGCAGAGAGATGAAGGGGTGAATCAGTAGGGTAGAAGATACCTTGATCTGGATTGTTTTTGATGTACCGTAAAATACGAAGAGAAGCTTGATAATATTTAATTCTGGGTTTGTGTAGATATTGACTAAGTTACTGCACAGGGTACTGGATATCAGGCCTGGTGGTCGTCAAATATAGCAATCGGCCAATAATCCTACGGTAGCCAGCAACGTCCTCGTAGAGATCATCAGTCAGTGCCTCCTTAAGAACACCTTTGACCATAGGTGTAGGTGCTGGTTTACCTGCAAGAAGGCCAGCATATTCAAGTAAGTCTAAGGCATATTTTCGCTGGGAAATGGAAATGCCCAGATGAGAATGAGCAATTTCTAGTCCCAGAAAATACTTCAAATGTCCCATATTCTTAATTTTGAATTTCATGTCCAGCTTGGTTTTAACAGATTCAATTTCATGTGAGTTATTGCCAGCAATAATCAAGTCATCAACATATACTAAGATCGCAGTAATTGAAGTACCAGAGAGCTTAATAAACAGAGAATAATCATGCTTAGAATGCTTATATCCAATAGAAATAAGAAAACTTAAAAGCTTAGCATACCACATGCGACTGGATTGTTTCAAACCATAAAGGGATTTTTTGAGTTTACAAACAAGACCAAATTTGGAAACAGTCAAACCTTGGGGAACATGCATGTAAACGTTTTCTTTTAAATCACAATGTAAAAAAGCGTTATTGATATCAAGTTGATGTAATTCCCAATTTTTAACAGAGGAAATAGCTAACAAAAGACGAACCATAGTCAATTTTGCCACAGGGGAAAAGGTGTCAAAGTAATCTATACCTTCAACCTGCTTGTAACCTTTGGCTACAAGCCGAGCCTTATAATGTTCAATTTCACCATTGGCTCTGTATTTAATTTTGTACACCCATTTTAAGCCAATGGCTTTCTTACCTTTAGGCAAGGGAACCAAATCCCAAGTCCTATTGTTAGAAAGAGCAGTAAGCTCATCATTCATTGCCTGGACCCATTGGGGGTGGTGATAGGCAACATTATAAGATTTGGGCTCATCATGAACACCATAGATAAACTAAAGCAAGCAAAAGATTTGGACAAGTTATCGTAGCTAAGATAAGAAGAAATAGGATATTTGACAGTTGATGTGGAAGCAGGAGATTTACCTTGAAGAAGATAACAATGGTAGAAATGTTAACAGAAGCAGTACGAGTATCAACAGCGGAAACAGAAGCAGTATTCTCAACAGAAACTTGGGAGGTAGGTTTCTTAGGTTTGAATTTGAAGTTATCAGGAAAACCATTCTTAAAATAGCAAACATCAATAGTATGGTTTTCCCGTTGACAAAATTCACAAATCTTACCCTACATAGAAGGACCACGAGAAGAAGATGGTTGAGTTTTACCTGTCCTTTGGTTAGGGTTTTTGGAATTCTGACCTTTCCAATTGACAGCAGCAACAGAGGGTTGGGGTTTGACATCCAAAAAGGGATTAATGGAATCTTGGTGTTCATGCTGTTGGATCTGTGCAAAAATGGAAGCAATCAGGGGAAGAGGGTC
The DNA here is from genome assembly GCA_037177725.1 of Cyamopsis tetragonoloba. Classification (NCBI taxonomy): domain Eukaryota; kingdom Viridiplantae; phylum Streptophyta; class Magnoliopsida; order Fabales; family Fabaceae; genus Cyamopsis; species Cyamopsis tetragonoloba. The sequence continues at coordinate 46,685,413 of CM074122.1, read as the reverse complement.
CAAATGCATAATTTGTCTGCGAATAGAATCATATGGGTCATTCAATCCTTTTAAAAAAATAGATCACATACTCATTCTCATGAGCCCTAGTAACGTTCCTTGCCAAATCACAAGTACACGAAGTAGGGCAAGTGCATTGAAAAACAGGCCGTAAAGCATCAAGTTCTTGCCATAAGGACTATAAATGAAGAAAATAGTCAGAGACAGAACGTTCTCCCTGTTTAATGGAGTGGACGACGTGAAGAAGATCTGAGACCCAATAGTGATCGCCCTTGGAGTAACGGTCACGAAGTTCATTCCATAGCTTCTAAGAGGAGTCAAAGAAAGCGATGCTCCGAGCGATCTGAGGGGTCACCGCCTTCATGAGCCAAAACATGACCATATTGTCACACTTGATCCAAGAATTGTAAAGAGGTTCATCAGGCTTGGGCTGCTTGAGGTCACCAGTGAGAAACCCTACTTTCTCCTTGCAGATGAGTGCAATACGAAAATTACAAGCCCAAAGCAAGTAATTCGAGGCGCCTTCAAGAATCGGTGTAGAGATGACGGAGTTAGGGTTTTCACTCGGGTGTAGGTAGTAGGGAGAGGAGGGATTTTGAGATTCATGAAGAGAGATGGCTGGAGTGGCCATGTCGAGGGAAAAGACTCAGGAAAAAGGGATCGAGAAAACAAATCAACAATAAGCCATGGAAGAAAGAAAGATGAATGAGGAGAGGAACAAACGGAGGCACGGCGACGCAAGAAACCGTAGCGTGGGAGATGGTGAACGTGAAGCGTTCATGAAACCCTAGCAGAGTAAAAGGGAAAAAACGAGAGGTCGCGAACCGAAGAGGCTCATTGATACCATAATGGAAAGAAAAACATGAAAAGTAATTTTTATTATACAAAACTAAGAATATATACAAAAAGATAGAAACTGAAGTGGGCCAAAGAAAACTCCAAACGTGGCCGAAGAGAGGAAAACATAAAAAACAATAAAGGACCTAAACAAAAAGCCTAATATGTAGTAATATACCTCAATAGACAGAATAAAAAAATCCATATATGAATCCGGACTTCGGAGGTAGTATCTATTCACTGGGTGCTCCATTTTGTTAGTCACGCAAACACTATTTACAAATATAATATGCAATTTTTTCAATAATTTTTTTTTAGTTAAAATAATACTCCCTATGTTTTTTTAAAGTGATTTTAGCTTTTTTATCATGTTCACTTTTTTTAGTTGTTTTAAGAAACCAAGACAAAAGCCCTGTTTGGTAAAATTAGCTTATAGCTTATGACTTATAACTTATAGCTCGTAGCTTGTAGCTTATAGCTTATGACTTGTGACTTATAATTGAATAGAGATGTTTGGTAAAATTAGCTTATTAGGTAGCTTATATTTGTTAAATGACTTAAGACAAATAATAATTACATGTAATAAATTATTTGATAAAGTAAACATGTAATAAATGACTATAGTGTAAAACAGGAAAGAATTCTGAAAAGCTACTTTTCATAAGCTAGCTTATGAAAGCTCATAAGCTAGCTTATAGCTTATATAAGCTATAAGCTAGCTTATAGCTTATATAAGCTATAAGCTTGTTGTCATCAAACGCCTCTATTTGACAATAAACTACAAGCTATAAGCTCCTAAATAAACTATAAGCTAAAGTTAATATTTTTTTCTAATATTACCTATATTTACTAACATTCTCACTCCACCTACATAGATTAATTATCTATCTATCAAAAATTGTTGTCCCAACTAAGTCTAATTACTGTGCATCATTTTTAGTTGTAACTTGAGATATTAATTGAAAAAAGATTTTATGTAAATACATATTAAGAAATCTAATAATATATTTTTATAAATTTTAAAAGACTTAATTATTTGCTTACCGGGTATAACCTTAAATGATTAATAATGATTGCTAAAATACAGCAGAATAATTGCTTTTGTCCTATATGATAATGGAATCTCTTTGGGTCAATGCGTGGTAGGCGAGGAAATATTATATGGGAAATGATGTTCTGCACGAAAAGTTTTTCATGAAAATCTATGTACTTTCTTCAAATTAAATGTTAAAATATTACTTCCTCCTTTTGAAAATATAAAAATTTAGTCATTTTTTTCTATGTTCTATAATATAAATACTTGTACAGAATACAATATTTATTAAGTTTTTTAAATTTATTCTTATTTACTCATCTATCTACTGAAAATATTTATAATTTTCACATTTTATCGTTAAAGCAGAAATTTATTCCTGCCGGCAAGTCTAATCAATAAGAGTTTGATTAATTACTTTTTAGCTTGAATTTTTATAGTGGAGTAATTAATAATCAGTTTAATATTACAACATGATATCCTTAATTAGGAGAAAGTGGATTTACATTTATTCAAGGGTAAGCATGAAATAAAATAACAATTTTTTTTTTAAAAATCTATAAAATAACTATTCCCTCCGTTCATATTTAACTGTCTGGAGAAAAAAAAAATCTTGTTTCTATTTATCTGTCCACTCATATTTTCAATGTAACATTAATGATACTTTTATCAATTTTAACCTTATGTTTAATTGGAGGTTAATCAATGTCTCATTATCCAACCAATCAAACAATGAGAGATAAAGGGTATTATGGAGAGTTCAAATTTATTTTGAAAAAAACTATAACAATTATTACATTTCTTAATATGTGTGATTTTCTCTCTCCGGACAGTTAAATAGGAATGGAGGGAGTACTTTTCTTACACTGTATGAAATAGGACTAGGTTCTTATATTTTGGAACGGAGGGAATACTAATTATTAAATTAAAATATTATTATAATTTTCTTGATTGTATTTTTTTATTTTGGGGATCAATGACAATATAGTTATTTATCCACGTGACTTTTTCTTTAATTAATATAATATAAATAATGTAAATAATATAATATTGATTTAAGGAATAAGTGATCATTGATGTGTGTTAAATTAATTTTTAAATCTAACAAGTCAATTTAATTTATATAAAATATTATATTCATAAGCTTTATGTCAATTTAATTTATATAGGTTAGAGTTATGTGGTGTTAATCGATTGATATTATTATACACTACAAGATGAATTTTGTCCTTTTTAACAATTTATATAAATCACAGTTATGACAAGATTAATTACTTGAGATATTAATTTTGTCACACACTTCGGTTCACATTAGGGGACAATTCTTTATTAATTTAAATGAGTTTTTTTTAATCTGTGCAATAAATCAAAAATAGAAAGAAAATACAGTATTTATTATATGTTATACACTATTTTATTAAAGTTTTGTTTTTTCAAACAAAATTTTTCTCTCTTTGGTTCTTTAACCTGTGTATTGCACAGGTTAAAAAAAAATCTAATTAAATCTACAACTTGAGTTTAATCATGTTTCATAGCTACCTTCACGGTTCATTATTATAATAATTTATTGGCAAATGATATTTAGTGCCTTAAAAGCACTATTTAAGAACCCAAATATAATCAAAAGATATTGGAATGTGTAGTTTTTTTATTCCCGAAAAACAGAACAACGTGTTCTTGTGATTATTTTTTTACGTAACCTTAACTAATGCCTTTAGGACACTGCATATCAAGATACTAATTTATTTACTCATTTCAAATAGAGGTGTTATGTAAGTAAGGTTGCCGTGAATATGTGAGAAAGATTTTTTTTTTTTTTGACTGATTTATATAAAATGGATGGGTTGTTGCGTAGTAAGGAATGACTTCAGTTTGGATTCTTGCACTTTCTTCTCTCTTCCTTTTTGTGAAGATGGATGAATTGGTGTGTAAAATGTGTGTTAATATTGTTGGTTTTATTTTTAAAATGAATAACTTATTATCTTTGATTTTTCTTAATAGGATTATCGTGTTGAAATAGTATTGATGGATAAACAGATGGGTAAAGTGTGACGTTCAAATTTTGTTGATTTTATTTTTTGTCAAGCTATAATAAGGATGTGCTGAAATATATTAAAAATGAAGTGAGAAAGGTGGAGATATGCAATCACCTCATATGAACGGATTTAAATCAGGTGTCCTCAAATCATGTCCCCAATCATATTCTACCAATAAAATATCACTACGTCATTAAAATATTTTCTTTAATTTTAATCTTTAATTTCTTAATTTTTTTTTAATGATGTACCGATATTTTATTGGTGGGACATAATTTGAGACATGATTTTGAGACACTCTTAAGTAGAAAACAAAAAATGCTCGGAGAAAAATATGAGAACTATTAAAAGAAAACGATAAAGATAATGAAAGAAAGAGAGACTGAACTGACTATTTTCAGTAACAACAATCAATGTTTAGTCTCTAATGAGAGTTCTTAAGTGAATTCTTAGTGGTTCCAAATCATCTTGAGTCAATGTGAGAAAATGAGAGAGAATATAATAAACATATTGAAAATAATTGAGAGGAAAAGAAAAGTAACCGTGGGGAGAGAAGGTTTTCTGAAAATAAGAAAAACAAAAAACAAAAAAGGTTAGTTTTATGAGAGACAGAAAATTTTCTGGTGTAAAAATAAACTGAATTTTACATTAATAATTTTGGTCAAATCAATTTTTTTTCCGGCACTAGTCAAATTATTTGAATCTATTTTTCTTTAAGATCAATTGAATTAATTCAATATAACATTTACATATAAAAAAATCAATATAAAGTATAAAGTATATTTTAAAAATATTAACGTAACGTTTTTTTTTCAAAAAACCTGTACCAAATATTTGTTGGTTTATTCTGTACCAAATATTTGATCCTGAATTTCTAAAAAATTAAAATAAAATGAGATATGGCTGATCTGCATGTGATTTGAGCATAAAAAATACACAACAGATAAAAAAAAGTACACAACAGATAAAAAAATCCACGTCCAGATTCCCTAAAAATTCCAGAAATTAGAAAAATACACAAAAAATTCCATAAAAATATCAACACATTTTAGAAATTAAAAAAAAACACAAAATCAATGTCCAGATTAACTAAAATATGAAGATCATAAAAATAATAATAAAAAAGTTTGAAAAATAAATAAGACATCATATTTACTACATGTAACGCTTAATTAATGCTTATTGTTTATCCTTCGTTGATTCGAGACAGAGAACGACAAAAAAGGAAAGTGAGAGATGAGGGAAGGGAAGAATGTTAGAAGTCTCACATCGGCTACTGATATAGCCATTGTTGAGTGTATAAGGGTGTGACAATTATCATCCTATAAGCTAGCTTTTGGGATTGAGTTATACCTAAACTCAAATTATAAAAAAGAAAGAGAAGGAAATCAAGGAATGCATAGAAAGAAGGATGAGAGGAATTTGGGAAGTTAATGAGTGAAGGATTTGTGGAGAAGGAAGCTACTAGAATAATGATGCTATCCACACCAAACAAAATTTGAAATATAAAACATTAAAATCAAAACATAAAATAACTAAAATACACCTATTAAAAAAAGTAGTTAACCTCGTTTAATGCCTTTGATTTCACAAAAATGAAATTGTCTTTTCTAAATTTCTCCTTTGTTATATTTATTTTAAAAAAATAATTAATGAGTTATGTGGAGTAGTGCTTTAAACTTAATTCTAGTGTTTTGCTAACCACTACAATTAAATGAGTTATGAAAAATAAACAAACAATTAAGGTCAATGTAATAAGGGAATTTTAACATTAAATAGAGCAAAAGTAGGTGGCTTTAGCTTATACTCCTTCCGTCCCAAATTGTTTGGCCTTTTAGGAAAAAAAATTTGTCCCAATTTGATTGTCCCTTTAAGATACCAATGCAGTATTAATTTTTTCTTTACAATTTTACCCTTAACTAATTAAACATATTCCTACTTTATCACCAACCACTAACCTTTAGGCTTTACTCTCCCAAGTAAATTTTTTCATTTCCGATACATTAATTATAGTAATTGACACTCAAGAGACTACTACTAGTATTAATTATTGGTTGAAAAAGTAGTACTCCAATAAAATTAGTTGATGGGCAAAATAGGAAATTCAATTTAAAATTTACTAAAATTTAAATTAATGATTATATTCTTTAATCCATGTGCAAATACCTAAAAGGCCAAACAATTTGGGACGGAGGGAGTATTACATTTGGAACAAAAAAAGAGAGGCAATATTTGGAACCGGAGAGATTAATATGTAAGACCCTCTAAGAGATTTTTTCTTATCCCATTTTATAAGACCACCGTATTTGAAATTTAGTGTACATTTAATTTTTTTACTAGACTATCCTTATTTAGTCAACCACTTTTGTATAGTTCCAAGTTAATAAATTTATTAAGTTAATGAGAGAGAAATTTCCTCTCTTATGATAATTGGAGAAGACTAGTTAGAAAAGACACTACAAGAAAATTCATAATTAGCTACAAAATTTAGCCAGCAAATATTTTTAGTAGTTAATTCATAGTTAAGTTGCTACGGATTAGCCACCGAATAAAATTTTCGAGCTAATTTAATAGCCACGGATTCACTACTGAATTAGGTATCAATTAGCTACGAAATATAGCTACAAATTATTATTTTTTAGCTAATTTATATCTAAACAACTACTGATTAGCTACCAAATATAATTTCGTAGCTAATTTTAATAGCTACTTATTAGCTATTAAATTAGCTACTAATTAGCTATGAGTGTAGCTACTAAAAATATATACTAGTTCAAATAGTTGATGAGACCTACTTTAAGTAGCAGGTTCTCATTTCGAACCACTGTGGACGAACTTTAACCTATAAAAAAAAGCTATGAGTGTAGCAACAAAAAAAATTTCATAGCTAGTTTGTATCTAAATAAGTAGTGATTAACTATAGAATGTAGTTACAAAATGTTCCTAACTAATTTGTATCTAAATAGCTACCAATTAGCCATCAAATAAAATTTCATACCTAAAATTTTTAGTTATTGTTTAGCTTATTAATTAGTTATGAAATGCAGCTACAAAATAAAATTTTTTAACTAAATTTAGTAAAGTCTTGAAAGTACTTTTATTAGATTATAAGATAAATTTCAAAACATTTTTATCTAAATAATATATAATTGTTGAAGTCTTATTATTAATAAGGGTCATGCTAGTAACTATTTTAAATGCATTAATTAAAGTGTAACAACTACATGTTATAAATGATACTTTAAAAAATATGCATCTAATGAGTTATCAATTTTTAAAGCAATAAACTCTTTAATTTGTATAAAATATTTCTACAGTTAAAATTATAGTTATTAAAATCGACTCGGTCATTAACTCGACCGATCATTGGTCCATTCCATTTATCGAAGGAGGTAATCAAAACTAAATTTTAGAATTTATAAATAAACAACAAAAAAATAATAAAAATAGTATAAAATAATCTTAATTGTTAAAGTAGATATGCAATTCTTTTGGATATGCAGTTTTAAAAAAATGAAACTAAATTGTAATATATATTTTTGATATATTTATTTTGAAATTATATTTTATACAACTAATATATATTATATGTGGCACATGTAAACTAAAAGTGTTATTGTGGTTTAGTGGTTGTGAGGTTGATTAAGAGCAATAGGGTTTAGGTTTTAAGGTATGGTGAGTGTATTTATATATATTTTTTGAAATAAAATGTGGTTTTCTTGTGAACAAGTCATAGCTAATTAGCTATGGAAATAATTTTATGTTTATAAAAATCTAAATTTTTAGCTATAAATTCACTACGAATTAGCTACTAATTTTTAAAACTTTGCTTCGGATTAGCTAAGAAAAATTTTCATAGCTAATTAGCTACCTAAAATTAGCTTGAGAAAATTTTCTAAGAGAAAATGCAGAACATGAACAAATTATGAAGAAGCTATTTCATTAGATTCAATACTGAGCCAATAAGCAGTGCAGTATTTATAGTATAAGAGAGAAAAATAAAAGGAGAAAGGGAAAACCCCGAAAAGAAGGGAAACCAGAAAAGGGGTCTAACTAACCCATAACAACCGTATAGCATACGGTGTATACATTATCCCAAATACACTAATACCCCCCCTCAAGCTTGTGACTGATATAAGTCTAGCATCCCAAGCTTGGAAACAAAACGAGTAAAGGCAAGAGGAGCTAAGGACTTAGTGAACCCATCAGTAATTTGCGAAGCAGCAGGAACTGGGAGCAATTTCATGAGGCCTTTCTTGCACTTTTCCCTTACAATATGACAATCTATCTCTAGATGTTTAGTCCTCTCATGGAATATGGGATTAGCAGCTATGTAAAGTGAACTTTGATTATCGCAGAAAACAACAGATTGATGGAAAATGATAAGATGAAGATCTGACAGCAAGTAAGAAAGCCATTGCAATTCACACGTTGCAGATGCTAGAGCCCGATATTCAGCTTCCGACGATGACTTAGACATTGTGGCTTGTTTCTTAGCTCTCCAACAGATCAGAGATTCACCTAAGAAAAAGAAATAACCAGAAATAGAAAGCCTTGTGTCAGGACACCCTCCTCAATCTGCAACACTGTATCCCATGATCCGGATTTCTGATGAGCGAGGAAAGAAAATGCCTCTCCTTGGTGCACCTTTTAGATAGCGTAAGACACGCATAGCTGCTTGGTAATGTGTAACCGTGGGATTAGCCATGAATTGGCTAAGCTGCTGCGTTGCAAAAGCAATATCAGGCCGTGTAGTTTTTAGATATAACAATCTTCCAACTATACGACGATACTATGCTGCATCAGGGTACAAAGGCCCATCATCCTGCTGAAGACGAAAATGATGATCTGAAGGTTTCGCACAGGCTTGCATTCCAACATCTTAGCATCCTCTAGGAGACGAAGACAATATTGTCGCTGACACAGAGAGATGCCTTTGGATGAATGCGCTGCTTCCAGTCCCAAGAAGTACTTCAACACTCCCAGATTCTTAATTCCAAAGGCTTTGTCCAGAACCATCTTCAGAGCATCAAATTCTTCCATTGAGTTCCCTACCAGTATAATGTCATCAACATATACTAGAAGAGCCATGAAAGAATCCTTAGACACTTTAGTGAACAATGTATGATCACCATGTGCTTGGGTGAAGCCCAGTGAAATCAACAAAGTAGACAGCTTCTCATACCATTTCCTAGAAGCCTGCTTTAAGCCATATAGCGACTTGTGCAGTTTGCATACCTTGTTGTGTCAAGCATTAGAGATTCCAGCAGGTAGCTCCATATACACATCCTCCCCAAGATCACCATGGAGGAAGGCGTTGTTCACATCAAGTTGATGTATCAACCAATTCTTTGCTGAAGCTATTGCCAATAATAAACGCACTGTGGTCAGTTTTGCTACTGGAGAGAATGTATCAAAATAATCTACACCTTCAACTTGATTGTACCCCTTTGCTACCAAACGGGCCTTGAAGCGTTCAATGGAGCCATCAGATTTGAGTTTGACTTTGTACACCCATTTGGAGCCAATAGGTGTGATCCATGGAGGTTTGTCTACAATGGACCAAGTCTTGTTTAGTTCCAGTGCCTCTAGTTCCAACTGCATTGCCTTGATCCACTCTAGATACTGATAAGCTTCTTGGTAAGTAGCTGGTTCATGCTGATTTGAAACAGCCAAAGTAAAAGCTCTGTGTTTAGCTGTCAAGTTATCATATGTGATCATGTTGGTAATAGGATGTCTAATGGAATGATTTGGTAAGGTAGTACAATGATAGTCTTTGAGATGAGCTGGTAGTTGGGTGGTTCTATTGGATCTTCTAGGTACAAAGAGTGTGATTTGTGGTTCAGGTGTGGTTGGTTGGGTTTCCTCAGTATCCAAGCACTTACTACAATTAGAAGCTGCTGAACCTGAACTTGCTTCAGATGCAATACGCGTTGATGATTTCTGTGATATAGGTGAGGATGAATTTGTATGAGGAAAAGATGGTGGAGATGAGTTGAGAGAAGCTGGTAAAGGAAGGCTAGGAGAAGGTGGTAGAGCTGTATCATTTGTGAGTGAGGTTGGGTTTTGTAAATCCAAGGGCTGCGACAAGTAGCTCTAATTCTGTGAATGTTCTGTAGCATAAGGAAACACATTCTCATGGAATTTTACATTTCTAGAGACCACAATGGATCCAGTGTGCACTTCATAACCAACATATCCTTTTACTACAGGCATGTAACCAAGAAAAGCACATTTCTGTGCTCTTGCATCAAAGTTCTTTCTATGAGCAGTGTTTGTGGCAACGTAACAACGTGAACCAAAGACTTTTAGCATGTTGTAATATGGTGGTTTATCAAATAGCAGCTCATAAGGCACCTTGTTTTCAATGACAGGTGACGACACTCGATTGATAATGAAAACTGCATAGGATATTGCATAATTCCACAATTTCTTAGGCAGTTTAGAATGCATAAGTATGGCTCTTGCAACACTCAAAATGTGCTGATGTTTCCGTTCAACACGCCCATTTTGTTGGGGAGATTCCACACAACTTCATTGATGAACAATCCCCTTTGCTGCCAAATAATCATCCATGTCAAACTCTACTCCATTATCACTTCTAATTGTTTTAATCTCAGCTCCAAACTGTCTTTCAGTAGTAGCAATAAAATTTTTTACATGAGTCTGTACTTGGGACTTATTTTTCAGCATTAAAACCCATGTGAATCTGCTATAGTCGTCCACAATTGTGAGAAAAAAATTATGATTATGAATGGAGGCTACACCAAAAGGACCCCATATGTCAAGATGTAAAAGTTCAAAACACTTTATTGCTCTTGAATTACTAATGGGAAATGGTACATGTTTCTATCTAGAAAAATGACATATATCACATATTTCTTCTTTGTTCACTATAATTTCAGGAATTAATCTCTTCAAATCTCCCATTCTGGCTGATGAAACATGACTAAGCGGAAAGTGCCACAGTGCCTTGTCTGGAATGCTGATTCTGCAGCTGCCACTATTGCTACTTTATTTGCTTGCTTCCTAACTTTCATCCGCAGGTAATAAAGCTCCTTCAATACCTCACCTGAACCAATCATCTGCAATTGTGAATCACTTGTCATGTGAGAACAGAAAAGTACATCGTGCTGCGTGTATGAGTTTTGAAACAGTTACTAAGTTGAAGTTGAATTGTGGTAGGAATAAAACATTCTCTAGAACCAGTTTATCTGTTAAATGAACAGTGCATTTGTATTCTGCAATAACTATCTCTCCATTAGGCAGTTTAACATGTATAGGTGCAATGCATGTTTAATTTGTGAATAATTCTGGTGAACAACAGATGTGATCTGTTGCACCAGAGTCAAGTATCCACATAACTTCATCACCTGCCTTGGTTAACAGCAGAATACTACCTGAATCTCCTTCAGCAAGGGGCTTTGGTTGTGTAATGGTTCTGATCTGATTAGCTGCATGAGAGGAGGAGGTTTCCTGATTCTTGTTGCTTCGCAGGAGAGCCAAAAGACTCTTATACTCTTCCTTTGTAAACCTTGGTGTTTCTTCTCTGCAGGATTCATCATCACTATCATCATCCTCCTGACCAGAGTTCATTGTATTAGCAACAGTTCCAGTTCTCTACTGTGAACCTCCTTAAGGATAGCCATACTTTTTATAGCAGACATCTTCAGTATGTCCTTGCTTATGGCAGTAAGTGCAGATTCTATCCTTGTATCCCTTGCCTTTGTTAAAAGACTTCTTAGAATTATCCATATTAACAAACACCTGGCTGTCATCATCAGGTTGCAACCCATTCCGCCTCTCATATTGCAGAATTAATGAGAAAACACGAGTCAGAGGGGGTAACCTGTCCTTCACCAAGATTTGCGACTTAATTACAGAATAATTATCATTCAGACCATGCAGAAATCTAATGATGTAATCCTGTTCACGATACATTTTCATCTCCCTGAAAGCAGGGCAAGTACATTTGATTCTACAAGGACATTGAGGTAATGGACGATAATTCTACAATTCCTCCCATAGGCTCTTTAATTTTGTGAAATAATCAATAACACTAGAATTTCCTTGTCTATGAGCATACACTTCTTGCTGTAACTAAGAAATCCTTACCAGATCTGCCTCTGCAAACCTCTCTCTGAGGTCAATCCAAGAACCGTAGGCGCTCTCCATGCAGCTCACACTTTCTGCGATGGACGGCGACACAGAACTCAAGATCCATGAATGGACCAAATTGTTGCAGCGAATTCAGGCTTTGAACAGTGGATCGAATTCATCAGGCATCAGAATGCTTCCATCAACAAATTCATACTTATTCTTAGAAATCAACGATCTCTTCATCCGACGCGCCCAACTATGGTAATTTCTTCCAATCAGCGGATCAGAGACGAGACTGGAGTTAGGGTTCTCATTTGGATGCACATAATATGTACTAGATTGATTTTGAGGATCAAGCGGATCAAGAACGACAACACGATTCTGTGAAGAATTGTTGTTATTGTTCATATTGTTATTGTAATTAGAGCTAGAACCAGAATTATTGTTTTTCCCCATGAGTAGCGCAGCAGAGCTCCAAGATGGAGCTCTGATACCATCTAAGAGAAAATGCAGAACATGAAGAAATTATGAAGAAGCTATTTCATTAGATTCAATACTGAGCCAATAAGCAGTGCAATATTTATAGTACAAGAGAGAAAAATAAAAGGAGAAAGGGAAAATCCCGAAAAAGAAGGGAAACCAGAAAAGGGGTCTAACTAACCCATAACAACCGTATAGCATACGGTGTATACAATATCCCTAATACACTAATAAATTTCGTAGATAATCGGTAGCAAATCCGTAACTAATTAATTTGGTTCGCTACTAATAAGCTTCAAATTAGCTACAAAATTTTTCTAAGCAAATATGTGAAATTCTTGTATTGAGAGAATAATATTATTAGTTTTAATAATTGAATGGTAACTTTAGAAATTGATACAAGTTGTTAGACAAATTTATTGGTTTTACCTAAATTATCCAACTTTCTTAATTCTTGTGATTTTTATCTAAAGGATCTTACATATTAAGATTGAAGTAGCATATAGTTAATCTTACCTTCTTATTTCCGTTTGATGTTTTTTTTCTAGTTTTTTATTTATTTATTTATTTCCTTATTACTAGAATAGAGTTGTAAATTAAGTGTAATGTATTTCAGATAAGAATAAGAAAGTTTCTTATTAGGTCTAAGTTTCTTTTTCTGTCCACTTTGCAATAGGTACAATAGCACAAAAAAACTTATCAAACTAAAAAATATCAAAATTATGAACACAAAGAATATTTAAAAAAAAAAAAAAAACACACCAAGACAATTTATTGATAAGCCCAAATAGTATGCTAGGAATTACAATTTAAGGACAAATTATTGATAGCAAACTGTGACTGAAGGCTAAAGTAAGAAAACACTTAGCGAAACTAGAATAATTAAGAAAACAGCAACATAGAACATAATCCCAACTATCATACTTTGCTATTAGATTTAGATTTTTCTCTTTGCTTATTTATTGTAACTCAGAAGAGAGTTGGATCTTTACTAAAATTCTTTCGCGTATTTCTCTTTCTAGATATTCTTACTTTTAGGAATGGGCTGATTGTATTTGAGGAATGGTATGTGTGTACCGTAGATAGATCCCGTAAATTCTTTAACATACTTCTTTTCTTTTTCGACATTCTCGCTTCCCAGAGCGTAATTAGTATAAAAGAGAAGAGCATTAGATCCCGGCACAAGTTCTTTAACGTACTTCTTTTCTTTGACATCCTCACTTACAGGAATGAGCCGATTGTATATTGGTACGTATGTACTGTAGACGGATCTCACAAATTCTTTACCGTACTTTTTCTCTTTCTCGGCATTCTCGCTTCCTGGAGCGTAATTAGTGTAAAAGAGAAGAGCATTAGATCCCGGCACAAGCTCTTTAACGTACTTCTTTTCCTCTTGGGGGACTTGAGTTTTTGGGTTGATATCAGATTGGATCTTAGACTTAGATTCAAATAGAGATTCAATTACTTCCGGTATCTGGTCATCTTTCATGACCAATTTCCAATATTCTGCTCCATCTTTTCTGGATTCTATTTCCACAGCAAACTTTTCAAAAAAGAAAAAAAAAAGACTTGTTAGGCTATTATCCACTAAAAAAATACTTGCACCGACCCAAAAACACATGCAACATATATACTTTACTTAGCATATTTAATTATTTTGTTAGCATTAATAATTTGAATCTATACTAACAATTTAATTGTCTATATTAATAATATAATAATAACAAAATGCATTAATTCATAAATTAAATAACAAATAAATATGTAATTGTTAACAAATAATTTTATCAACAAAAGTATTAGTATAGTTTAAAATTTCATTTTGATATATTTGATGTTATTCAATCCAAAATATTTTATTATGGATTTATATTAAAACACAATATAATATAATCCATCTAAATCACTTACATGCTGAAAAGGAAATAACTCAATGAATGATAAGAATAAATAAATGGAAAAATAATAGAAATTATGATAGAAAAACCATACAAAGAAGATGAAGAGTAAAGGAACCAAAGAAAGAAGAAACCTCATCTTGGATATGAGAAAGGAAGTAGCTTGGTATGTAGGACAACCTTTCATCATATCCTCTATTTATAGCTTGTAATATTAAAGAGTGATGGATAGAGAACACTGAGAGAAGTTGAAGTGAATAGATTTGTCAGAATTGAGATTGACTTTAGTAAATGTTTAATGTTAAAAACAAGAAATTTTAAAACATGAAGATACTTTAATTAGTTATTTGGTTTAGATAATGTTTGACTCTTTTTTTTTTTAAACTTAAAATTAAAAACATACTTGAAAAATAAAAATTTTAAGGTAAATATGATCTAGTATTCTTAACGCACTTTTTAAGAAGTTAAGATTCTGTTTACTTTGTTTTTATTTTTATGTTTTAATTTTTTATGAGTTTAATTCAGAGAGTAGGGGAATGCATTAAAAAGTAATGTATTTGTGTTTAGTTTGTAAGGGGAGGTGAAGGGACTTTACAAAACATTGAAAACAAATTACAATTGCTTTGATTGTTTTCAAAATTTTCTATGCAAAATTTTAAAAACGGATAATAAAATGAGGTCAAGGTGATAGTTTTGCATTACAATTACTCATAAAAATAGAAAATGAAAACACAAAACTAAAAACAACGTAAAGAGGCCTTAAGAGTCTTATTTTGTTTTTACTTTTGTGTTTTTATTTTTATCATTCTTATCTCTTTAGTTCAAAGAGTAGGAGAGGAGGAATTAAAAAGTCGTGTATTTGTATTTAGTTTGTAAGGAGGGGTAGAGGGGTTTTAAAAAACATCGAAAACAAATTAGAGTTGTTTTGGTTGTTTTCAAAATTTTCTATACAAATTTCAAAAACATAAAATAAAATGAAACCAGGGTGATAGTTTTGTACATAAATTTAAAAAATGAAAACAGAAAAGTGAAAACAAAGTAAACATGCCCTAAATATAGTAAAAAATTGTTAAAAAATATAGTTTTTTATGTTTTTAAAAAATGAAATAATGTGCACTTATGATTATTTTTTTAATTCTAATAATCGTAACAAGTGCTTTAAGGGCATTGTTTAACAACACCGCAAACTTTAAAAGTGAAATTAAAAATTGCTTAATAATTTTCTTTTTTTTTATAAGAAAGTAGTACAACTGAGGATTAAAACCTGTACCCACACACATGTTCTTATGCGCTCACCAACTGACATACATGACTGGAACATAATTTTTTTATTTTTAAAATATAAGAACTATTTTTAACTTATAATTAATTTTATTCATGTATATTTACTGTATTAAAAAAATCATATATATTTACTATCACTTTTTTTTTTTTGGGTAAATCCACTATCACATTTAAGTGGTTTTAATAAAAGTAAAAACTTTAAATTCTAACTCATGAAAAGTCGGTCCATGAATGCAATTTTTTTTTTTTAATTTATGAATTTAATAACCTATATTCTATTAACCTCAATTCAAATACACACTAATTATTAGGATATATGATCAAATCATTTTTTTCATAATGTTAAAAGGCAAACAGATAATTGAAGTAGATACAATTTTTTGTTAACAAAATAATTTCTATGTAAAATTGTGAAGGGTTATGATTGCTTTTGTCCTATATGGTAATGGAATCTATTTGGGTGAATGCGTGGTACACGAGGATATATATTATATATTATATATTTTTACTCTTCAGTTTTCATCCACACATAAATGCTGTGGTGCATGTTTGGAAAAATATTAAATTAAATTAGAATTAATTTTAAAGAGTCAAAATTAATTTTGATGGTTAAATTAGTTATTTATTTTTGCATTGAGAAAAAGTTAAAATGATTTTGGGTGGTCAAAATCGATTTTTGCTAAAACAAGGTGAGACTTGCTTTCATGTTGGGTTGAAAAATTTATACTATATTTTTATTCTAAAGAGAAAAAAATCCCTAAACATAAATCACGTTGCTTTAAAATCAATTTTACATAAAATTAATTCTATAAAATCACGTTAATTCAAAATCAATTTTACTAACACTAAATGAAACACGCACATATTGGTAGAGAGTGGGTGATTTTGAACTTGATATTATAGTCTTGTTGTGTTTTCAACCTTATCATTATTGATTTAATTTGGATTTGAATGATTTGTTCTCATCATTTAATACAAGTATACATTATCCACGTGTTAATTGATTTTTGTTTCATTTCTCTGAAAACGAAATCTGTTAGTAATATCTCTCTCTTGTGTCCTACATTTTTTTATATGTCCAAAATGAATCTTCATATATCATTTAGAATAGAGTTGCTTAAAACTATTAT
Organism: Cyamopsis tetragonoloba; assembly: GCA_037177725.1. Classification (NCBI taxonomy): domain Eukaryota; kingdom Viridiplantae; phylum Streptophyta; class Magnoliopsida; order Fabales; family Fabaceae; genus Cyamopsis; species Cyamopsis tetragonoloba. The sequence goes on along the minus strand of CM074122.1, from coordinate 46,668,615 downwards.
TTGTGCTAAGTAATTCAATTTAATAAATAATTTTTTATTTGCAGTTTATTAACGTAGTTTGAGTTACTAACGTGAATTGTTTAAATAAATAAAAAAAGATTAAGCGTCGTTTGAAAGAGAAGTGAGACTAAGCAAACAGAATTTTAGTGAAAGAACCTTACATTATGTGGTATGCATGAGACTCATTTGAATTACTTAATAAAAGTAAAAATTACTTAAATTAATAGAATAATATATACAGGCAAAACCTACCAAACATATTAATAAAATATAGACTAACTACACTTGTTGAGTCCCAACAAATTGCCCATAAAAAAAATTATCGTCACCAAATTATTTAATATTGAATACATTAATTTCTTAAAAAAAACAAAATAGTATCATGTATTAATTTTACCTTTATTTAAAGAAAAACTTTAATATAAAAATAATACTTTTAACTAATAAATTAATTTTATTTCACCGCTTTTAAGAAAGTTCATCAACTGCAAATATGAAAAAAAAGTAAAATATATTTTTAATCCTTATAAAATAGAATATTTTTGCTTTAATTTTAGTCTCTATAAAATTATTTTTTATATTTTGATCCTCAAAAGTAAAAAAATTATTGCTTTCAGTCATTAACATTAAGAAATTTTCATTACGTGACAAAATGCCACATGTCAACCCCACATAAATCTGAATAATTTTGTATCAAATATTAATATTAATTTTAAACTAAGTGATGTACCATTTCGGTCCCTAACTTTGTGAGAATAATTCACTTTAGTCCCTGACTTTATGCGGATAAGTCACTTTAGTCCTTGACCTTGCATTTTGCAGGTCACTTTAGTCCCTAAATTATATGAACATTCATTTTAGTCTCTGACTTTCAGGGACTACAATGACTGATGTAGTGAAAGTCATGGACTAAAATGACTAATAATAGTTAAAGTCAGGGACTAAAATGACTGATTTAGTGAGAGACTAAACTGACTTATAAAATACAAAGTCAGGGATTATTTTAGTATATAATTTATTTTGAACTATTTTATTAATAATAAGAAAGAATAATAACAAAAAGAATCTTTGTTTGAAGAAGGTCACACGGACAACACTAACATAGATTAGGAAGGAAGAGCGAGAAGACAATCTATGCTTTATTTTAATTTTTCTCATTATTATCCTTTTTTACTATTAATAAAATAATTAATATTAATATAAAGTATAAATTTATTTAAATCTGATGTGATATTAACACATGACACTTTGTCATTTTAGTTGACATTTAACAAAGATTTCTTAATGGTATAAAATTATTATTTTATAGAAATTAAAAATAAAAACATTCTATTTTATAAAGACTAAAAATATTTTACCTAATAAAATGCTTTTTAAATTTTACAAAAGTGTCTTATATAGGGACATATACAATTTCTCTAAGAAGTTCTATAATAGCAACTGGAGTTAATTAATTGTAACAAAAAATAACTGGAGTTAATTAACATTAAAATTTTACGTTTATATTAAAATAATTATTTTTCAGTATTTAATGCATTATAAAACACTGTCATTTATTAACCTTTTATTATGAGGTTAGTCCCTCCTCAGCAATATAGACACATGGATTTAATCATTTTATACATGATATTAATAAATAAATATCACACCAACAAAACTCAATATAATTGGTAGATAATTAAGTCTTTTAATATTCTAATAGGGTTGAGGTTCAAATTTTGACCGTATACATATAAAAAAGACTTTATTAAAAAATATATATTATACTCACTTTGATGATTTATCCATCTCAAAAAAATTAGTCTTTAATTGTTGCCTAGAGGATACACTTAGGTAAAAAAAATATCATTGATGTGTCATTTACTCCTTTTATTAAATTTTTAAAAAAAGCTAAAATCTCCTCATCCTTCTTCTATTAAAAAAAAACTACTCATCCTTCTATTAAAAAAAGAACTTCTCATTCCTCTATCAAAAAAAACTTCATCCTCCTGTTAAAAAATAAAAACCCTTTACAAACTTTATAAAATATTTTCATGTCGTCAAGCTGAAAAATTATTTTTATCTCAAAAGAAATATATTGAAAGAGTACTTGAAAGGTTTAATATGAACAAATATAAACATGTTTCTACTCCGCTTGCTGCACATTTCAAGCTATCTACATACCTTTGCCCATAGATAGATGAGGAGAAAAAGCATGTGTCACACATTCCTTATGCTAGTGCGATTGGTAGCCTTACGTATGCAATGGTGTGCACTAGACCTGATTTAGCATATGCTGTTAGCATGGTCAGTCGATATATGCATAATCCAGGCAAGGATCATTAGAATGCTGTTAAATGGATTTTTTGGTATCTAAAAGGTACTTATGATATTGGCTTAGTGTTTGACAGAAGCAAGACTACAACTAATGATGTTGCAGGTTTTGTTGATTTAGACTATGATGGTGATCTTGACTGAAGAAGATCTCTTTCTAGTTATATTTTTGCTCTCTGTAATGGTGCTATCAGTTGGAAAGCGACTCTTCAGTCTATTCATGCACTATCTACAACTGAAGCAGAATATGTTTCGGCTACAAATGGTGTGAAAGAGGCTCTTTGGCTTTGTGGTTTTGTAAATGAACTTGGTCTCGCAAAAGATACTTTGTTGTCTTTTATGATAGCCAGAGTGCTATTCACTTAACCAAGAATAACCGTTATCACGACAAGACCAAACACATTAATGTGAGATATCATTTTATACGAGAAATTGTTTTTGTTGGTAAAGTTGTGGTAGAAAAGATTCATACGTATGAGAATCCGGCATACATGCTCACTAAGCCTCTACCAAATGCCAAGTTTCAACATTGTTTGGATTTGGTTGGACTCTACGGTGTTTGAATACATGGTTATCAATAACTAGTCAATATAGAGCCAAGGTGGAGATTGTTGAGCAAGTAATGCTCCTTCTGGTGGCTCTAATTTTTGTTGTCCTATTTTTACTCAAAAACAAATAATTTTTATTGTATTTTAATATTAGCCATTACTTTAGTTATTGGTTTAAAATTATTCTCTGTGGCCTATATAAGCATGTCCTTCTCATGTACCAAATCATCTCATTCTTACAGAAACAAATTCCATCTCATCTAGCTTTATTGCTTTATCTCTTTGTTAAGAGATTATATATTTTGCTTCTCATAATTCTTAATTATTCTTCAATCTCGTGCTTCCATAACGCTTATACCGTAACAAAAATTTATTTTAATTTTTAATTTATAAATTTCTATACTTATTTATATTAAAGACTTATTTCTCTTTTCTTCAAAAAAGTTTTAAAAAATTATTTTATAACATAATTTTAAAAAACTAAAAAATAAAATTCAATCAAACAAGCTCTCATTTTCACTATTATTGTGTGGATGTTTCCAGCTCTTAACTCTCAGATGGATACTTACGTGGCAACCGGCAATATTACAACGCACAAATAGTGTATAAGATAAAAAAAAAAAAATTAAAAAAAGAAAAAAAAATGTATAAGATAATGAGATAAGGTGGTCACCATTGATAGTTTGGTACGATGTTTTTTTTTCTCATCAAACATTGTTATTATTTTCTGAAAATACTCTTTTTTCGAAAATTAGTTCCGAACAATTAAATAATCACATCACAAATATTTTATTTTTGATTTTGTGCTTTCGTGTGTCTAGTTAAAAAAACATATTCTAGTTTTTACTTTTTTTATATAGTGTGATTATTTTTTTCTTAGAAATTAGTTTTTATTTATATCAGAAATTATTTTCCATTTTCTGGCCTAATTTGTAAGCTCAAAATGTCGTTTAAAAACTAATTTTAAACAAAAGATATCTTTAAAAAAAAACTAACAAGTGTGGTGGCAATTCAAATTTGGCCCAGAGTCACGAATAATGCATTCGCTATTTCAAACTCTCACCCTTCTAATGGAATCTCACAGTAAAATGGAATGCATAAAAAAATAAAACCCAGCAACTCGCTTTAATTTAAATTACGATTTAAAGTTTTAAATCTCGATTACCAAATTAAAGAAACAGTTGAATTTACATACAAAATCATGATTTAAGACTGTTTTTGGGATTAAACTAGTTATAATAAGGTACTAAGTCTTAAGGTTTGAGAGGAGTAGAATTTCAAGGTTCAAATCTTGGTAAAGGAGAATAGTGTAGATTATAGGAAATTTAATTTCAGTTGTGTGCGTGTGTATTTGTCGATCAAAACCGTTTGATCCAGCTTATTTTTCTTTTAAAAGTCACTTTTAAGCTAAAACTACAAATAAGAGGTTTAAAAAAATGTCATAAGCTATTTGGCAAATTTATTTTTTAAAAAAAAAAACAAATTTGACCGGCGGCGGCGGTCCGTCAGCGGCGGGTGGTGGAGGGTGGCCGCGGGTGGCGGTGGGTGACGGTTGGTGGATGTTTAATGAAAATAAGAGGTTGAAAAATAAGCAAAAACTCCTATTTGTAAATAGATCTACTCGTGTTCAAAATCAATATAATGTACTACCTCCGGTACTAGTTATAAGCCAAATAATTTGAAACTTGTTGGTCTAAAATATAAGCAAATCTTAACTCCTCTCTCCTTATTTAATGCTAATTTTAAGCACTTTTCTCATTTTCAATGTCATTTGACCTATCCAAATCGGAGAGAGGGTACTTTTTTGTAATTAACACTTATGTTTTTGAATGAAATCAAGAGAATTAAACACAAATAACCAACTTTCTTAATAATTTTCGCAAATAATCTTAACTCCTCTCTCCTTATTCGCAAATAATGTTTTTTTTCTTATAACCAGGACCAGAGGTAGTATTATGTTAATATTTTTATGTTTGTCTCTCTCTCCATTAATATTAATATAACCCATATATTTAATGAATATTTAATACTTATGAGAAGAGAGATAGATACGGAAATATCAACATGATACATCAGGCTAAACCCACGTAATTTTAAAGTTTTTTTTTATTAAAACACTTAAATGTGATAGTAGATTTACCAAAACAAAAAGGTGATAGTAAATATATATATGATTAAAATTAATTATAAGTTAAAAATAGTTCATATATTTTAAAAATAAGAAAATTTTATTAAACAATTTTTAACTTCACTTTTAAAGTTTGCAGTGTTGTTAAAAAATGCCTTTAGATGTATTCAAAAAAAAAATTGTCTTTAGAAACTCCAAAGGTTGATTAGCGGTGTAAGGACTGATTAAGTTTATAAAAGGGATGATCCACCGCAAGAGAACCCGTGTTCGAATCTCAAAATTAAAATTTTGCTTGTCCCCAAGCATACACAAGATCAAACACACACAAGGGACAAAGCAATTGGCACAATATCAACTCATATCTTTTCAAGATCCCTCATATGAAAAAACATCTCAAGATCATGCATAACTCATCATTGAAAATTGGACCTACTCTCTAATGTCTTCAAGATGCAAGAGGGAAGAAGACAAATGCAAGGCAATCAACCAAAATGTGGCACACTCAATGTCAATTAGTAATGCTCAAACATTCCTCACAAATAAAAGTGTATCCCTCACACCCAAGTGTCTATGGTTTAACAATCTACTCAAGCCAATCATGAGAAGAATGCAACCATAGGTTTGAAAATTCCCTCAAAGTCTTCACCACTTGTTTTGCATGTTTTGGAAGAATCAAGAGGTCGTTTGAGAGTGGTTATGGGGCTTGGGTTAGGGTAGATTAAATGAAAAAGGTAAACTAAGCGAAGTTAGGGGTGGCAATGCGGGCCAGCCCGCCCCGCAATGGCCCGTCCCGCAGCTGGCCTGCAAAAAATGGGACAGGATGGGCCAGCCCGCTGAGAAAAACGGGCTCATTTCTTCAGCCCAGCCCGCACTATGAAGGGTTATGCGGGTTGCGGGCTAGCCCGCATAGCCCACCAATTAAATTAAAAAAAATCTAAAAATCCTAAAAATTTATAAATCTCATGATTTTTTTAAAAAAACTTAAAAAGTATTTTAAAAAAACTTCAAAAAATCATATTAATTTCAACACTATATAAATAAGCAATATTAATTCTTCAAAATATCTAAAACTTTCCCAATATATTATTTTCATAACAAAAAAATTTAAAAGACTTAATAATTTTAAATTAAGAAAAACATATAAAAGTTAACTATTAGTCTATTACTCTATTAGTCTATTACATACTTCACTGAACCACAAATTCTACCAATAAAATATAGTTCAAAAACTAAACTAAAATTTAACTCAAATACACAACCATAATAAACAAACCTTACAGAACTAAAATTAGCAACAAGATTGCAGCAATTAATAGTATTACAACAAGACCACAAAACTAGCAATTAAAATTACACAACTAATAGTCCACAATCAAAAACCAAAATATAAGTCCGCAGCAAAAAATACATAAAAGTGATAAGTCCACAAGACCACAACAACTAAAATATAAGTCCACGACAAGACAAGACCACAAAACACAAGTCCACATCTAAAAATCCATAAATCCACAACCATAAGTCCATAACAATGATCAAAATAAAAAACAATATCAATCATCATCAACATCAATAGTATTAGATGCTGCATTAGAACTAGCTCGTAGCTCAACTCTTTCCTTGCCATCATCATCACCCTTATCATCATCATCATCATCATCATCATCTCCGTCTATATCAAATTTGAAAAAAAAAAAACTCAAGTAACAAATGGTAACCAAACATCAAACAATAACACAAAAAAAAAAAAGAAAATTAATGCATTCAATTGAAAATAACTTACCATCCTCAAAACCATTCATCCAGTTACGTGAACAAATTAAAGCTTCCACATTTTCTGGCAAAAGAGACTCCGGTACTTATTAAGAACATGAGATCCAATGCTAAATGCAGATTTAGAAGCAACCGTGGTGATTGGAATGCTTGACAAGTCACGTGCCTTTAGGGAAAGATTAGGAAATCGATGTCTATTATTCTTCCACCATTGTAATACATCCATTTGCTCCATCAAATCAATGTCCAAGGAAGGCTCTTCTAAATAAGTATCTAGTTGAGACTTTCCAATCCTAGTAGAAGCTTGGTATTTACGCACTTGCAATTCCTAATGTAATAATATATAACAAGTTAGTCAATTACAAATATACACAACAAAAATAAAAAGATTAGAAAGTAATTAATACATGAATTTGAATATTTATAAGTCAACTTACATCAAATAAGGTTGGAAAGTGTAGGACTCCTTTGATACACCACGAGATGAGCTTTGACTAGTCCTTAGATTTGGAACATCGGAAGTGGAGGTGGAACTTGAGGTAGAATAATGTGAGAAAAGCACATAAACTTTATGTTTATCACCTCCAACTTTTTTTCCCAACTACATGGATAGACTTTTTCATAACAAAAAACCCAATGTTTCCAACTTCACATGAGGGTCAAGAACCACACCAAAAGCAAGCACAACACTATACTCATCCCAATATTTCTCAAATTTCTCCATCATCTTCACACCCATTATTCTCAAAGCTTCATCTTCATCATTCAAAATTTCCATTAAAAGACATTGAATTTTCCAAACTTGCAAAAAATACAAGTTAGAAGTAGGGTATGTTGTTCCAGAAATCATGGTGGTAATATCATAAAATGGCTATAGAAACCTACACATTTTCTCTGCTCTTTTCCACTCTTCCATTGAAGGATTATAGAGATATGTTTCATCCACTAAATGTAGATTTGCAAATACTTGTTGATATTTACATTCAACTTTTTATATAACTCAAAACCGGTGTGAGGAGGAGGCATGTGAAAAAAATTAATTATTTTACTTTGCAACTTCCAACTAGAATCAACATAATGAGCAGTCAAGGCCAAAAATCCTTCCGTGTTAATAGACGTCCATAAATCTGAAGTTAAACATATCCTACCAGGAATTGTCTTCATCTCTTCTTTAATCTTTGTTTTCTCTCTCGTGAAAATTCTCAAAACATCACGCTTAATAGTATTTCTAGTAAAAGAAGAAACATCAAGATTCAAATAATTCACCCAAACCCAAAGATGCTTATTGTCAGCAAATTTGAAGGGTAAATCACTATTAATGATTAAATTAGCACACATTTCACGAGATACCCTCTGATCTATCTTCATAGACTTCAATTTTCCTTGCATGTCTATCATCATTTGACCAACATCTTCAAACTTAATTTGACTACACTTTTGAATATGACGTTTTAAATGTGAAGTTCCATGGCTTCTACCACCTATTACATACTCTTGTTTACAAGCATCACACCTCGCTCTTTGCTTCCTATCATCTCCAACACCAATCTTAGTGAAAAACTTTCAAACATCAGAAGTGTTTGATTTAGCCTTCTTTTTAGTAGGTTCAACTGATTGAGATTCTTGTTCAATAGTCAAGTCAATATCTTGCTCAATTTCATCAATGGGAGAAAGTGGGTTACTAGTTGTATTTGTATCTATTGCAAATTAGCCTACCAACAAATTTATTTATAAACCATAAAATTAAATCAACAATTGCATTATATTTTTATACTTAATTTGTGCATCTAAACATCTGAATAATAAAGCATATAAGAGTCTGGAAACATCTGTAGTTGATGATAACTTTCAAACTTTAATTTGATGTTTTATAATAAAGTCAGTAACGCATGGATTTAATTTAGAGGGCTAAAAGCCTAGATAAAATAAAAATAATTTAGAAACAAAATAAATCAGAAAAATAAATGAAAAAATACATCATAGAAAATAAATAAGAAACAAAAATAAATCAGAAAAAAATAAATACGAAAAATAAATAAAAAAATTGGAAAAACAAAACAGCTAGAAGTCTAGAACTCACCTTGACGGAGATGGAGGAACGCCAGTCACCGGAAACACCAAACAAAGAAGGCGGCAGAGATGGAGGAAGGCGGCGGCGCACAATGGTGTGGTGAGCAGGTGAGGCGCGCTGCTGTCTTCTCCTGTGTCTTGCGAGGTTGCTGTTGGGCTGGCTGCGACGGCGCAGTTCACTTCACTTCTCACGTTGGAGACGGGCTGCTGGCCGCTGGGTTGCTGATGTCTTCTCAGTTTTATTGCTGCTGGGTTTCTGAAAGTGAAAACTAACCCTAATGGAAAGGAAAAACTTTGTGTCTCTGTGTGCCTCTTTAGTCTTTAGTATTTTGTGAGCTTTTTTTTGTTTTTTTCAATGAAAGAAAACAGGCCTAGCACCAAAAAGGCCTGATTCTGGTATTTTTTTTTACAACTTATTCAAGAAAACAAAATTTTAAATCTTTAAAAAAATAGTGTATTAACCCGCGGGCCAGCCTGCCCCACACAGTTGTTGGCCCGTCGGAGTTGCGGGTTATGCAGGCCGGGTTAAACGGGCTGGTAGGCTGCTACTATAGAGTCCGCCCTGCGTAAAAATGGCGGGTTATGCGGGCCGGCCCGCCATGCCGAGCCCGTTTTGCCACCCCTAAGCGAAGTCAAAAGACAAAAGAGAACAAGCGCATGAAACCTACATGCCACATGAAGAATGAATGGATGGAGGGTAAAGAAAAGAAAAGAACAAAAATACAAAAGATAAAAAGAGATAAGAAAGAAAAGAAAACAAATTAGAAAGGCCAACTTTTATTTCAATTTTTTTTTTCTTTGACATATTTTTCATATGTATGGCATTTGTGCCTTTTCTTTCTTTCCAACGCTCTTTTGAGCCCTTTATTTTTCTTTCCTTGATTTTTCTTCACAATTTTTTTCATTTTTTTCACACATATTTTTCTTTCATTTCATTTTCATGTTTTAGTTGGCATATCTAATTTTTTCAAAAGAATAAGAAAGAGGGTGCTACAATGGAGATGGAAATGACAAATGCTAAGTGAATGCATGAGTGTGTTTGACTATCCAAACCTAAGCACAAGTGTGCTCTACCCCAAACTTAGAAAAATGGCTTGTCCTTGAGACATAAACCACAAACACAACCCCAAACTTAGAGATTTTGCCCATTGTTCTCAAATGTCCTTGAAAGGACAAATTGGTTTTTCATTTTAAAGGCTTGCAATGAGCTTATAATTATGAAGAATAAGATTAATTAGGCACAAAGGGGCTAGCAAAGGAAAATGAAAAGGGACAATGCTAATTTTACTTAAAGTTTCAAAGAAAGAATGTGCCTCTATCATTTTCAACCAAGCACATAATAAGCAATCTCAACCAAAGGTATAGACAAATTCTAGAGCATAAACTTCCACCTGATAGCACACATTCAACAAGAGAACTAAGTTGAAGGCTCAAATCCTCACTAGGTTCTATGATTGTTAATACATTGCTGAAACACATGAAGCACGCCATAATCCTAACATTTTTGACCTATGCACATATTCTCAATCAAGCACCAGTTAGACAATTCAAAAGCACACAATTTTGCAATAAAAATCATGACCAATCCTAAGTGTCTAATGCACATGCATCATCTCTACTTGGATATAGAATCAACACCATGCCACAACTAATTACAAAGACAAGTAACAAACTAAAAAGTTCCAATCAACAATCAACTAATCAAGATTAGCAAAGGAGGGTTGAGAAAGTACTCCCCTTTGAAGACAAATCCTCATGCTTTGAAGTTTCAACAAGTACCAAATATTTTATGCTCCAAGAGTAACCTACAAAACAAGAAAACATAAAAAAAGACTACATATATTTTTTTCTTTTTTTTTATAGTTTTCAAGAAAGTGTGACTACATATATTTTTTTCTATTTTTTTTCAAATTCTCACACATGTAATTAAGGAATAGGACGCCACATATTATGAAAGTTTATTCAAACATCTATTAATGAAATAATAATCTATTAATGAAATAATAGTCTTACTCAATTTGATTTTTAAAAGAAAATGCCAATTCACATGCACATGATGTAAAATAGGATGACATTATTGTTACCACATTTTTCTCAAATAGCATAATACGCTGATTTTTTTTAAAAAATTATCCTCCAACCAAATTTATAAATTTGGGTGAAACCGGATTTAAAAATCCGGTTGATACCAAATTTAAAAATACAATGTTATTAAAAAATTGTGTTATAAAATCTTTTATATTTTGAATAATTCTAACACAATTTTTTAATAACATTGTATTTAAAATCTAGTTTCAACTCAATTTTGAAATCTACTTCCAATCGGATTTTCAAATCCAGTTGCACCCAAGTTTATAAATTCGATTGGATTTTTTGTGTGATGCGTGGAAGCAAACTGAATTTGTGAATTCGGTTGTGTTCAAATTTATAAATCTGATTGGAGGACAATTTTTTTTTTTCTGAAAAAAAAAAGAGCGTGTAGTGCCGTTTGAGAAGAGTGTGGTGGCAGTACCACCCCATAAAATAATGTAATTAATTCAAATAAGTTCCGACATATAATTTGCAATACGTGAAGGTAGAGTAACCTTCACAACAAAATTGTAAATCAAACTTAAAAGGAAAAGAAATCCGAAAAAAAAAATAAAAATTAAACAACCAATTGAAAAAAAAGATAGTTTTATAACGATGATAATAATAATGCAATAACTAAACAAATGAGCAAATGGCATATCACTGTAGTTTTTTATTTGGTGTTTTTTTTATAATTATTTTGTGTTATTGTTATCTTAATTTATTCATTAATATTTAATTTTTTATCTATTAATTTTTTGAAATTGTCATGGTTTTTTTGGTCAATAACTTTTCAGTGTTTTTTGGGTCTACTTTTCAGTGTTAATTATTACCCTAAAAGTTTACTTTTTTCGATACCACAGGCCCAAAAATAATAACAAATACAGACATCAATTTTTGTAAATTTTTTTTTTTAAATCTGGCCTCTTTCTAGTACTGTAGTTTGCCTGTAGTGGTTCTAATTACTTTTATAGTGTCCAAAAAAACATATTGGGCCTTAGATGTTAACCAAACAAAAAGACAGAAATGGATGCCAACCCATGCCCTCTTCTCACCTTGTATCCGGTGATCGATAGCCGTGTCATCCTTTTTGCGGTAGAGACACTACTCTTACCGGAATAGTTCTTCCTAAAATGAAAAAACAAAGTTCAGAATATCTTTTCTAAGAAAATGTACTTCCGAAAGATATTTTCTAGAAGGTTAAGCGCGTGTTTCATTTTGTGATAGTACAATTAATTTTAAATTAATGTAATTTTCTAGAATTAATTTTAAATAAATTTAAGATTATATTTCTTTGGTCTTAAGTTCGAATTCACGGGAGATCTCAAACATATATATATATATATAGGGTTAGAATTAAATGACATAAATTGGTTTGACATCAATTTTTACACCAATTAATAACGATAGATCAAAGTTCTTTTTTTTTCACGAAATCTACCGTTGGATTGAAACTACTTATCATATAGATCATGTGTATAAAATTTGACATAAATCCGAGATCGTTTAGTACTTCATCAAAATACTAAAAACAATTAACGTAAAATAAAGTTTTAAAAATCATGAAAATAAAAAGTGTGTTGATGAAGTACTAAACGATCTCGGATTTATGTCAAATTTTGTACACATGATCTATATGATAAGTAGTTTCAATCCAACGGTAGGTTTCGTAAAAAAAAAAACTTCGATCTACCATTATTGCATAGTATAAAAATTGATGTCAAACCAATTAGTGTCTGATCCTAACTCATATATATATATATATTTGTAGGGAATATACCATTTAAAGGGTGGCAAAAGCTCTGGTAACATTGAGGGATAGTAGTAGCATTCTACCCAGGATGTTAAATTATGCATCAATGAAGGAATACTAAACCAATGTAAAACACTATAACTAACAAAGTCTAGTATAGTTGGTAGATAGCTGGGTCTTTTAAACATACTAATAAGGGTTCAAATCCTGGTAAAACTTATTTTGGTGATCTCTATACCTTAAAAAGATTAGTCTTTAGCTGTCGACAAGAAAAATACCGTTAATAAAAAAAAAACCATAAGAAACCTCCACCGAGCACTTGTGTGCAAAGAAAAAAAATGGTGTTAGGCTATCTCGTCGTATTTACCACAAAGTTTACACGAAGGGGAAAAAGAAATACATATCACATTTACTAGTTTCACATATTGTGGTGTTGGAAAAATAAATTCAAAATCAAGCTACACATGTTCAAGTGATATTACTACTTTCTAAATCAAGGATTTAGAATCACTATTGTTATCAATTAGTAGAAAAAAAAAACTTTTTTTATAAGTTAAAATGCATTAAATTAAAAAAAAAGTACTAGATACATTCGAAAATAAAAATTACACATAGGCAAATTCCGAGATAAGTTTAATATCAACATAAATACAAGAGATCGAAGTAAAAGCTAAAATCTACAAATCTCCCGAATACCATTTCACCAAATCACCATTCAACATAAAAGAGAAAGGAAACATAAACACAATGCATGATATGTCTGTCAATCTAAAAAAGAAAAATTGAAATGACTGACAAGAGATTTAATCCAAAATTATGATCACAACTCGCAAGATAATTAAATCGAAAATAAGATCAACATCTCATTATGAACCTTGAAAGGCAACTTTGTTTCTTGCAAGCCAAACCGACCAAACTACTACAAACCAAATAACTTGCCGAACAACTCTATTTTTGAATGAGCGAAATGGAATGCAATGAAAAAAATAGAAATGAGTTTGTGCATTATTGTTAAAAGAATAATAAATTTTTTTTATAAATATAAAATATAACTATCTAACGTACGTTGAAAAATAATCTTATCGAAACACACCCTAAATCAGGTAAAAATAATTTGATCGTTAAATAATTTTCTTTTCATTTTCTGATTTAATTTTAAAATGAGTATTAGATCAAGAGAAACATGTAGTATTATTCTACTAAGAGACTTTAATGTTTTTTTTTTTTTGGGTCAAAATGTATATCTATGGTGGCATTTTCCACTTGACTTGAGTTCAATTGACGCAACCTTGTGAATTCTGACGACAAAAATATTTTCCCTAACGAAGTGGCACAACCGACCAAAATCCTCGCACGTGCGCCTCGGGTTCATGTCTTGAAAAAAATTGTAAATTATCGTACAGTGACATAGCTGATCTAGGTCCATTTTGTTTTATTTTATGTTAATGCTAATGTTTTTTTTAATGTTAATGTTATGTTATGTTATTTTATTGTAGGTGTACTAGCGTCTAGCGACTATTAGTCCATTATATAGAAGAAAAAAAATGTTAAATTTTTTTACCTATTTAATTTTGACAATTATAATTTATTTTTTATTAAATATTTATTTTATAAAAGATAGATAAAAAATGTTAAAATTGAGTGAATAAAAAAATTTGTAAAAAAATTTAGTAGAAAAAATTAATCATAGAAGAATCCGAGTGTTCTTGAACATTGGTTGAAGCAACTATTTCTTTTATATATTTATGGTTATGAATTATGAAATGTAACACTAAATGAACATAAAGCAGCTACAATATTTCAAGCTCACGTTGATTTCAAACAATTACGACACAAAAGTGTGTGTTTGTTGGTTTTTTTAAGATGAACGTAAATTTGGTATTCCAAAAATAATATAAAATTAATTTAGTTTTGGGCTTAGCTTTTAGCCCCTTTTTTTAATAAAGAAAAATGATATCAAGTGCTTTCACAAAATCAATTGGTAATATAAGGAGTAGTCAAACAGATATTTAAACCTCATCGTGAAGAGTGACATATTTTCAACATCCCTCCTCCAATAGAGCCGGCTAGAACAGGCTCATCAAAGACCAATACAAACCGGAGAGAAGTTGGGCTCTGACTCTAATACCTTGTTAAGTTTCCATTATAAAACTAATTGGCAAGATGAGAAAAAGGTATTTAGTGCAATTTCAATTCCGTGCAAGAAGAGCCTTTAAATAGAAGTCTGAGTGGATTTTCTCGTTACATCACCATTTTTTTGGCTCCAACGAGAAGAAAACTTCAATTTGAAGAAAGCTCTCTCGCTCGATCAAGAGGAGAAAGTGTTGATAGGTTGTTCTGCGCGTGTTGTCTCTTGCTCAAGTAAGGGAATTCTCGCTGTAGCGAGACACTTGACAGAACGCTCATCTCTCTATTATCCGCCTCACTCAAGCAAGGAGACTCTCCATAGTGACCTGGCTTGTTTTATAACTTATAATCTTTTCTCCATTTCTTCCATTTAAGCCGTTTTTCTCTTCATGTAATCTACCTATAAAATGCACATTTAAGATCAAATTCATTTCATTTTTATTCAAAACACACAAATAAAATATGCATTTAATTACTCCAAAATTAAAGGAATTTAAACTCTTAAATTCATACTTTCGAGTATAATAAGTGCCTAAATTCATATCTACTTCTCCCTAAAAATTAGCACTTATCATTAGCTCGGGTTGAAACTATTTTTTTAGTTTTCATATTAAAAAAAATAGAAAATATAAGTGAAAAAACTAAAAAAAGCTAAATATATTTTAGGTTTTTCAAGAATCTGATTATTTTTTTTATTTTTATGATTGTTATTTTTATTTTTATTTTTTACATTTTTAATTTCGACTATTTTTTAGAATTTATTTTTCTTAAAATAAAAAACACATAGCATTTTTCCTTTTTTTTGAGCACTACCTTTTTTAACGAATTTTTCACTTTCTAAAGTTTTTGGTGACTCAATCCGTATAACTGGCAAACCATGTTGGGTGGAAGAAATAATGGCTTGCAATTCGATTGAGCCTGCCCAAATGGGTTGAAAAATTCTCAATCTGTGGTGAGCCAATAAGAAAGAGAATAGGTTAGTGTTATAAATAGAAGTAAGGAAGGGCTAGTTTGCAATAATGTATGAAATTGGTAAGTGTTTAATATTGCAGAATAGTCCTTAGTTTGCAATTAAATCCTTGTATCTAGGCGTGAAGGGTAGTTATATTCTGTTATGAAAATGTATATATGTGAACTCTGTAATTCGATTGATCATCATCCAATAATAACATTGATTTATTCTTCGGAATTGGCACACCTGTGTTGTGTGTGTGTGGCCCACTTTGGTGGTGTAATTGCCGCGGTTGTCCGGTGGAGACAGCGGAGTCTGGTGATCGGAGGAACTATCCTAACAATTAGACTGCTCCACATCAGTTCAAGGGATTATTTATGTTTAAGGGGTTATAACACTAATTCTATAAATGGACCTAGATTTGCTAAAATTCTTTAAAATAGACTATTTTGAAAGGGAGTTCACATTAGTCCCTAAGGATTTAGACGGTACAAATAGATCATTAAATTTGTGATCTATGATGCAATTTATTTCTTAGTGTTAATTTGGAATTAACACCGATAACATAATTCTAAATTGCATGTTAAATACCATTTTAATGTGAATTGTTACAATACTAAAGGATTAAGGGTTGGTTTATTAAGATTTTGCAATACTATTATACACAAATTAATGAGCTAGAATAAAAACTTACGATTTGTCTCTTTCTCAAAATATACTCCAATTTATATATTATTTTACTTCTCATTCTACTAAAATCTAAAATAAATCTAAAATAAATACACACTAAACTATCTATTTTCTCAAAAACAAAAAACTAAGCACTCAGTCTTCCTTGGATCTCATTCTATTTTCTTTTCTTTTTAAATTTTTCTTCCTTTGTTCGTATCCATAAATAACTAAAATAATCTAAGTACTCAATGTCTTGATAAATAAAAGAACAAATAATGTCACCTGTAACATTTTCTTTTTATAATTTTTCCGTATATAGCTGTTGAAGAGACTCCAGTCCATTACTCTGCTTCTTGCACCTTGAGGAAGAAAGAAAGACAGACACACTCTCTGACGCTTGAGGTAAGTGAAACCTCTCTCACTCTAACGTTACAGCGCGTGAACTTCAAAGATCACACGCGCCAACTATTTCTTCACTCATTTCCTTTCACGCTTTACAAATTGCATTTTCATTTTCATTTTCATTTTCAAGTGTTTGGTTTGAGTGGTTGTAACTACAAATTCCGTCTCTCTGATTGTGGTAGTTGAAGCTGTTGAAGAATGCCCATTTGTTTCTTCCACTTTCTTTGCTTCAAGTTTTGAACTTTTTGCTGTTTTCTTGTGTTTCTGGTTTTTGTTTTCTTCTGAATTTCTTGATCTCCATTTTCTGCGTTAGATGCTTAGATCTCTTCACAATGCAAGCTTATGGGTCTCTTTAACTTCACCCAAATTATCAATTTTTGAACCAAAGGGCTCTTAAGGTTCAACTTCTGCTTCTTATTTATGTAAATTTTTTTTATGTATTTTTGGATGAATTTATATTTTTCTATGAGCTGTTGAGAACTAAAATACAATAGTGACATGGGGTTTTGAATTGTGTGGTTCTTTAACTCAGCAGGTTATTGTGCATTTCCACAGTTCCACTTGCAAGTACTCTTTTCTCATTTTCTGCTCTAATATCACTTCCAGGTGAGGCCCCTTTTTATGATTTTATTATTGATCTTTTTATTTTTTTGCTACTTCCATTGTTTCATTCTGTAATCTGGTTGAGTTGAGATGATTGTGTTGGAATCACAACACCAAGTGTAAAAGTGGTTAACATGTGTTTGGTTTCACAATGAGATATGCCAAATGTGGATTCAAAACTTGAAAGATTCTTTTAAGTGTGTTGAAAACTTGAAATAGATCCATATTTACCCATCCTAACGTGAAACCAGGGACACACTCGTCGTAGTCTAACTACCTAACTGTGATTCCAATACCCTGGCCAAGCTAGCATGTGACAGCAATTTAAAATCATTTCCATTCTTATCACCTTTAGAAAGAACTGAAGTACTGAACATAAAAAAAATGAATGATTGATTTGTTCATAATTTCTGTGTTTCCATAACTTATGATGATTTACTGTTTCCCTTTTCTGAATTCCAAATTGATCTATGCAGGTTAAATTGTTAGCTTTCTTAGTAGAAGAAAATGCAGAAGCCACCGGTTTCCCATGAATTTGCGCTGAAGGAGACCTCGCCGAACATCGGAGCAGGGGCAATCGCAACGGACAAGCTAGCCTGCACCTATGACTTGGTTGAACAGATGCAATACCTCTATGTTCGCGTTGTCAAAGCCAAGGATTTACCTTCAAAAGATGTCACCGGTAGTCTTGATCCTTATGTTGAAGTGAAGCTTGGAAACTACAAGGGACTCACCAAGCATTTTGAGAAGAAGTCCAATCCTGAATGGAACCAGGTCTTTGCCTTTTCTAAAGAACGGATTCAAGCTTCGGTTTTGGAGGTTGTTGTCAAAGATAAGGATGTTATTGCAGATGACTTTGTAGGGAGGGTTTGGTTTGATCTCAACGAGATTCCGAAACGTGTTCCTCCAGATTCCCCCTTGGCTCCACAATGGTATAGGCTCGAAGATCGCAAGGGCGAAAAAGTCAAGGGGGAACTAATGCTGGCAGTTTGGATGGGAACTCAAGCAGATGAGGCATTTCCTGATTCTTGGCATTCTGATGCAGCAACTGTTGGTTCTGAGGCGGTTTATAACATCCGGTCGAAAGTTTACCTCTCTCCGAAGCTTTGGTATGTCAGGGTGAATGTGATTGAAGCTCAGGACTTGGTACCGAGTGATAAAACTCGGTATCCGGAGGTTTTCGTGAAGGCTCATCTAGGTAACCAGATTTTAAGAACTAGAGTGTCTCAAAGCAAGACCTTAAATCCTATGTGGAATGAGGACCTGATGTTTGTTGCTGCCGAGCCGTTTGAGGAGCCGTTAGTTCTGACCGTGGATGACAGGATTGGACCGAACAAAGAGGAATCCTTGGGAAGGTGTATGATTCCCTTACAGATGGTGCAAAGGAGGCTAGACCATAAGCCTGTGAACACAAGGTGGTATAATCTTGAGAAGCATGTGATTGTTGAAGGGGAGAAAAAGGAAACAAAATTTGCAAGCAGGATACACTTAAGGGTCTGTTTGGATGGAGGGTATCATGTGTTGGATGAATCAACTCATTACAGCAGCGATCTTCGGCCAACGGCGAAGCAGCTATGGAAGCCAAGCATTGGAATTCTAGAAGTTGGGATCATTAGTGCGCACGGGCTAATGCCAATGAAAACAAGAGACGGCCGAGGAACCACGGATGCGTATTGTGTTGCTAAATACGGGCAAAAGTGGATCCGAACCAGGACGATCGTAGATAGCTTTATGCCAAAGTGGAATGAGCAATACACTTGGGAAGTGTTTGATCCTTGTACTGTCATAACAGTAGGAGTGTTTGATAATGGTCATTTACATGGAGGAGACAAATCTGGTGGATCAAAGGATTCAAGAATTGGGAAAGTGAGAATTAGGCTTTCAACTCTTGAAGCTGATAGGGTTTACACACACTCATATCCTCTTCTAGTTTTGCATACTTCTGGTGTGAAGAAAACTGGTGAAGTTCAATTGGCTGTGAGGTTCACTAGTTCATCTTTTATCAATATGATGTATTTGTATTCTCAACCATTATTGCCAAAAATGCATTACATCCATCCTCTATCTGTGATTCAGCTCGACAGTCTAAGGCATCAAGCGATGCAAATTGTATCAATGAGGCTAGGTCGTGCCGAGCCGCCACTAAGGAAAGAGGTTGTGGAGTACATGCTTGATGTGGATTCACACATGTGGAGTATGAGAAGGAGCAAAGCCAATTTCTTCCGAATAATGAAAGTTCTCGGCGGTTTGATTGCGTTCGGGAGGTGGTTCGATCAGATCTGCAATTGGAAAAACCCTATCACATCCATACTAATCCATGTCCTTTTCATAATATTGGTTCTTTACCCGGAACTAATCCTTCCCACGATTTTCCTTTACCTGTTCTTGATAGGTATTTGGAACTTCCGATGGAGGCCGAGACACCCTCCACACATGGACACTCGGCTGTCTCACGCCGACGCTGCTCACCCTGACGAGTTAGACGAAGAGTTCGACACGTTCCCTACTTCGCGATCTTCGGATATTGTTCGGATGAGGTACGACCGGTTGAGAAGCATAGCGGGGAGAGTGCAAACTGTTGTAGGTGACTTAGGAACTCAAGGAGAAAGGTTTCAAAGTCTGTTAAGTTGGAGAGATCCAAGAGCTACAACTCTGTTTGTGACATTCTGTTTAACTGCTGCTTTAGTTCTCTATGTTACTCCTTTTCAAGTTGTGTGCCTTCTCACCGGCTTCTACGTGCTGCGGCATCCGAGGTTTCGCCAGAAACTTCCGTCGGTTCCTCTCAACTTCTTTAGGAGATTGCCTGCTAGATCAGACAGCATGTTATAAGCATGGATGAACATTGAACTCCACTCATCTTGCTCCTTTCTCATAGACATTGTTATGTTCATTTACTTTCTGTCATTAATGGATCTTTATTAGTACTGTGTTTCATTTTTTTTTTTTATCATTATATACAATTCTCATAAATGTGACTGTGTCACCTTGTGTAAGATAGAGCTGGTTGCTAGATTTCCCTTTGCAAACCAAGAAAACTTTTTCTTTTCCAAGTAACCTTTCATTTTTCATTTTTTCTTTGTTTCTGTGATGATATCTGGCATTTTAGATAATTTTACTATTAATTCTACTGAGTTTGCTGTAGAATAGATCTGATTCACTTACAGATTCCAAATATGGGAAGCTGTTTTTGACAAACCATTGGCAAGTTGAACTTGTGATCACTATCACAATTTTTTATTTTTATTTTTCTCCCCATCCAATTTACTTCATTTCTAGGTCTTAAAATTAATGTCAGAGTTGTGTTATGGTGGGATGAGGCCTAATCCATTATGATGTGGCTATTGCGGTCCACGGTTATGTTTGGTTAGTTTTTAGTTATTGAAAGTAAAAGTATTTTTATTAGAAGTTGAAAATTGTCCAATCCGTCACCGTGATTGAAATTTGTGTTTAAACAAATTATAACGGTTAATATCCTATAATTGAAGTGCTTTCACGTTTAACCAAAAACATACAATTTGCCATCAAAGATCAAACCAGATGATGCAAACTGCAATTTAAAATTAGGTCTTTGTATAGATTGTTTTGTAATGAGTGACCTAAGCATGAAATTTTATTTTTATTTTTTAGTTGTCATTTTCATCAAAAAGCTGATGATTGTAAGTGATTTAATGAAGTCATGAGATCACAATCACATGATCAAATTTTTGGGACCCCTACCCATTTAATCATCAACTAATTTACTTGACAACAAGCTTTCATCGGTGATTTTGGAAAGTCATTTTCATTATCATTACAAAAAGTGTGATCGCTTTTTTTTTTTTTTTCCTGTATATGTGCATTTGGATTTTACAATAGCATGCCAACAATTTAAAATGCTTTGGCGGCTAAACTCTATCCCATTTATAGGTTTTTTATGTTTTAAAATTTTCATTTTCAAAGGATGTATTTTATTAAAGTATTGGGATGAATTACAAAGTGTGATGTGATAACAGTTCATTTTATCTTCTAACTATGTGGTGAGGTTTGGACAACTATTTCATGCAAAGAAAAGATATTGGGAATTAACACCCACAATATTTTGTTTTGCCATGTTTTACCACTCTAATATGATTTCTTTATTTAGAAACTTTCTTTTCAAAATTACGCATTTTTTAGATAAATAAACCATGTAAACATATTTTGTCTGTCAGTACAATTTCGTTTTCTGTCCTTAATTTTTAAAATGTATACTTTTAGTTTCTCAACTTTATAAACAAGCTATTCTAGTATATAAGATAAGACTAAAATATACGATTGAAATTAGGGATTATAACCAGATTTTCGAAATTAAAATATACGATAAGACAGATTTTTGAGAGACTAAAATATACGATAAGAGAGACTAAAGTGAGTATCATATTATTGCATTATATCATACTAGTATGAGAAAAAAAAAAAACGAAAATTTGAGGGAAAATTTACAAATCTCATGCCAAATACTCACTTTCCGCTCACTACTCAGAGCTTTAGTTTCTTTTTTCTTTTCTTTTCTTTTTTTTTTTTCTAATTTTCCAGTAACATGCTCACTAATCAACTAATATTTTTCATCTCCCATAAATTTCTACACATTTAAACTTAATTTCCTAATTGAGCATGTTTGGGTACTAAGAAAAGCTGTTGCTTTTTAAAAAAAGCTTTTGGATGCTTTGCAAGATTGTTTGAATGAAATTGATTAAATTTTTAAAATTTTTTGTTATAACTATATACACTTTTTATTTTTAAATAAGTAAGAATTTGGAGCTTATTGAAAAAACTTTTAATTTTAATCTATTTTCTTCTTTTACAATTCAAATTTCTATTATAAAAAACATTTTTTTATATCATCTAAACATAAAAGCTTCAAAGTTACTTTTTGATGCGTTAGGCCCAAAGGCTGGACGAATCATAGCCTTCTTTGTTCTCTAGCGGGTTGGTGCAAGGACTCCGACGAGCTCACCTCACGGTAGTGGTGGTGTACCTGCAAACATTCTAACGATCAAATCAATATCTTCTCAAGGTGAGTGGATAATAGAGAATGATAACATACCATTTTCTCTCTTAGCATCATGTAAATATAGCACTTCATTTGTACGCACAAGTCGGCCTTCCGCAAAGTATGGTGCAATCCTCGGATCTATAACTGTCAGGTAACTACCCACGTGCATCCTTAGCGTGATGTCAACTCTGCTGCAATCCCGACATAGCACGTGACATTGAACATATAGCCTCGACATCAGCCAATGGTTTTATCCCGTGATGATATCACAAGATAAGTCAAGGGATGCGTCCATAACACTTTTCTAACATACCCAAACAAAAAATTGACTATGTTTAATAGAAGAGTAGCCCAATAAGGCTCATATCAACACTTGCACAGCTACAAAATTACACATTTTAGAACAGGCACAAATTTTAAATATTAGCTAGAATTACACACGACATTCTTAAAATACAATGAGCCATAAATAGGACTACATGGTGAGATGTATATAGTGCATTCTCTATATTGCTCCTTGTTCTTATCCTATAAGATTATTCCTTTTATATGTTGTAATATGAATTACATCCATACACGGTGAATATTATTGTCTTAATTATTTCTCTGAGTCCCTTTCTAAGCCTTGTTTTTATTCCCTTTTATGGCATCAGAGCTCCACCTAGAGCTTTGCTAATTTCTTCTCTTTTCTGCCATGTTAGGCGCTAATTCTAATGCTACCATCCCTCATCCTACCTTTGGTTCTCAAACCAGCACTGCCCCTTCCGATCCTAGTCTTAATCCCTCTAGTCTATACCACATCCATCTCAGTAAAGGCCCGAGATCTATTTCTATCACCCTATTTCTCATTGGAACCAACTATCATTCATGGTGCAAGTCTATACGTATGGCTTTGATAACTAAAAAAAAGATAGGATTTTTAACTGGTTCCAGGCCAGTTCTTTCTCCTATAGATCCTCTGTATCCTTCCTACAAATGTTGCAACACTTTGATCATATCTTGGCTCATACACTCTTTGTCTCCCCAATTACTCAAAGTGTCATTTTTTTTTATCGTACTATTGACCTTTGACCTTCACGAACGCTCCTCACAGAGCGATTCGCTTCAGATTGAAGAGCTCCAGGAAGAAATCTATGGACTAAAACAAGGGACTTACAATGTCTATAACTACTATACGAAACGAAAGTCTCTTTGGGAAGAATTGGACAATTTCCATCCCTTCCCTGTTTGCTCTTGCTCTGCCAAGTTATACCATCAACAAGACTTCACAAATCACTTCCTCAAAGGGCTTGAAGATTGTTTCTCTGTTATGTGTTCTCAGATTTTGTTGATGGATCCTCTTCCTTAGGCCAACTGTGTTTTCTCTATGGTCATCCAACAAGAGAGCCAACACACACCTTCATCGTACACTACAAAGGATTATAATACCTTCATTAATGCTGCTGCTGGTTCATCCTATGGCAAAGGCGATATGTTTCTTCCCAAAATAACTTTCCAAAAGGGCAGCTCAAACAAGAAAAGCACCTATTATGGTCAAACCGACCATAAGAAAAATGTTTGTTATAACTTACATGGGTACTGCTTAGTCACTCTCGCTACCCCAGACGACCTCGCATCCACAACCGTGAGTCTTCTTCTTCCTCTATCAACAGCGCTGCATAGGAGATGCTAGGTTTTCCTGAAGCTACCAACGCCTCCAAGGAGAGTCTCTCACATGGATTAGGTTTCAACTTGACCTAAGTCCAACATTAGCGCCTAATGGATCTTATTCAACAACTTACTTTATCTTCCGATGGTGCAGGCTCAACTAATTGTGACCAACCAATTCAAGTCAACTTTTTCCAAGTGACACAAAAAGGCCCAACACGTTTTTATGACTCTGTCGAGGTATTTCTTTTGCTTTTTGCACCACAAGTCACATTTTTAGCACTAAAAATATTGTTTTCATAAGCTCTCAATATACATCACCTTGGATCAATGAATCAGGGGCTATTGATCACATTAGTTCGTCTTTGAATTATTTTTTGACTTATTAAAAGTTAAAGCCAATTAATATTAATTTACCTAATGGAGCCATTGTCACATCCTATTCCTTAGGATCTGTTCAATTCTCTCCACAATTTTGTTATTCATGATGTGCTCTATGTTCTTGAATTCAATCTCAATCTTCTTTCTATATCAAAATTCATTTCCAATCTTAAATATTAGGTTATTTTTTTAGTTCTTTTTGCAAAATACAGGAAATGAGCACATTGAAGATGATTGGTTTGGCTAAGTTGAGGCAAGGGCTTTATCCCTAGGAAGTCAACAAGGAAGCACAATTTTCCACCCCCAACATTTCTTTTGTCAATAGTTCTATCAACCCATCTGTAACTGCTTCCAACCTTTGGCATTTTAGATTAGGACATCTTTTTAGAAATTTCTCAATGCTTTATACAATCAATTTTCTTTTATTTCAAAGAATGCTAATGAAAATTGTGATATTTATTATCTTGCTAAATAAAGAAAATTGTCATACTTTCCCTGTAATAATAGAGCTTCAATTTTTTTTTTTTTTAATTTAGTCCATATGAATATTTGGGATCCTTTCTTACACAATTCTATTCATGGTCACAAATATTTCTTAACAATTCTTGATGATTATCGTAGGTACACTTGGGTTGTTTTATTGAAATCAAAAGATGAAATTAAACCAAATATTTACAACTTCATCGCCTTTGTTAAAAATAAATATGAAATCAAAATTAAATGCATTCATTTTGATAATGTTCGAAATTCTTTCTTAAAGATTAATTCACCTCTAAAGGCATAATTCATCATACTAATTGTGTTTAAACTCCTCAACAAAATGGATGAGTTGAACCAAAACACTAACACATTCTTGATGCTGAATAGACACTTATGTTTCAATCTCAACTTCCCAAACTTTTTAGTCTTATGCCATTCAACACGCTGTTTACCTAATCAATCGCTTTCCATCCCTTCTCATAAAAAAGCACACACCCTTTGAACTTTTGCATAAACAAACACTTGATTTTTCAATGCTAAATTTTTTTTATTGTTTATGTTATGCGTCAACGCATGCCCCACGTCATAAGTTTGGTGCTCGTTCTCGCAGAGAGGTGCTTTTGGGTTTTCAAATTGGTACTAAGGGATACATTATACTTGATTTAAATACCAAAGAAATTTTTGTCTCAAGAAGTGTTTTTTTCTATAAATTAAATTTTCCAATTACACCAAATAATCTTTCTCAAGACATTACTTTTTCTACTATCCCACACATAGCAAATAGCACTCCACCCACATATGAGATCAATTCCAGCCAAATTCATCCCATTTGTGCATCTAACTCAAATTTACCAACAACCTCTTAAGAGCCCAAATCCCCTACCACAAGTCCTCAATCATTTTTTTTCTCGTCACACCACCCCCGAGCCCAATTTGGATCCTATCCTCTGTCAACCACAAACCCTAACCAAGCCTCGCACATCCAATTCTCCTCTTCAATTATCTTCCTTCTCTCCCTTACACAATAGCCCAATATCGTAACCACCACCACCCCGACGCTCTAACCGCGTTTCTCATTCTTCTGCTCGTTTTGCTGATTATGTCTGCAACACTTGCCCAACGACGACTCCTCAGTCCTCAATCATCTTAAAAGTTCCTATATCCTATTCAATATATTGTCATTTGTCTCGTCTCTCTTATTCGCACCATCACTTCCTCATGTATTTGTCCTTTGAAGTTGAACCCTGTAGTTATCATGAAGCTATTTTTCACCGTGGCTGGCAAGATGCCATGGAAGCGGAGATAGACGCCTTGGTTCAAAACAAACCTGGGACATTGTAGCTACTCCTCCTCACATTAAACTCATTGGTTGCAAGTCAGTTACAAAATTAAACAAAGACTTGATGGCTCTATTTAACGTTACAAGGCTTGCTTGTCGCAATGAGTTTTGCTCAGATTGAGAGGATTGTCTATTTTGAGACGTTTTTGTCAAAATGGACACTATCAGAGTTGTTCTTGCTCTAGTCTCAGTTCATTATTGGCATCTCCGGCAACTTGACGTCAATAATGCATTCCTCCATAGGGATCTTACTGAAGAGGTGTTCATGATAATCCCTCCTGAAGCCACTGTGCCTGCCTCACAGTGCTACAAGCTCATAAAATTGTTTTATGGCCTTAAACAAGCTAGTCGCAAATAGTATGGAAAGCTGTCCCTCTTGCTAGTTTCTTGTGGTTACAAACAAGCTCATGTAGATCACAGTTTGTTTATTAAGGCTAACATTGCCAACTTGTTGACGAGTCTTATCTTTTTAGTTATTATCTTATTTTAATTTAGAATATCTTTTAAGTTATTATCTTGTTTTAATTTAGAATCCTGTCTTTTCATATTTTATCTTTTGTTTTAGATTCTATCTTTATTCGATTGCATGGAGGTGTATATATAATATCACCAATAAAATACTTCAATAACAAATATATTTTCAGTTTTTCAATTCAACTTCACTACTTTAATCATTTACGTTGACAATATTGTGTTAACTGAAAAGTTAGTCTAAAAAGTTACTCACATAAAGCATGTTCTTCAATCCAAATTTCTTATTTAAGATCTCTAAAAAATGTGGGTGTCAACATTATCACAATGTCTCTAAAAAAGACTGAGATAAAGAAATTCAAACACAATAATCCCATTGTCGACGGAGTATAATGTATGAAAATTATTAAATAATAATTAGCTTAAAATTTAAACAATAATGAACTTAAGAATTAAATCGTTTAAGTTGTTTTATCATTGAAAAAAAAATTAATTTTATATTTTTAATAATTTAAAGATTATATTATCATAATATTATTATTTGTATATGAGTATATAAATAAGTGTATGCAGTATAATGGCCTAGTGGATTTTAGACAAGGTTAAGGTGAATAGCTAAATCGTTAAATCCTAGCAAAAATTTGGTCAAAAACGAGTTTTATAGTTAAAAACAGGGTTGGTCAATAGAGTATATATTGGCAAATTTGATTTTTATTGTTATATCTAATTTTACGTTAAATAATGTTTCATTTTTTTTATCGAGTAATTTAACGTTTTAGTTTCTTACTTTGTAACTATCATGTAGTTTAATCTCTCACTTTTAAAAATAACTGATTTAGTCCCTCTATTTGTAGGTCATCATTCACTTTAATCCCTACCGTTAACTCACACTAACAATGCAGTTAAGTGCTTATGTGGCCGTTAAGTGACACTTAAGCATTCACGTATGGTTAAAACGACGTCGTTTTAATAGAGGAAAAAATCTTCAGTTCCTAATTTTAAAATTTCAATTTCACTCTCAAATAATTTATTTTAGTCCTTGATTTGATTGAAACTCTAACTTTGTTCTTATTTCTAACCTAGAATCCCTAATCTTAGTACAGTGAAATTTTAGATTGATCAAAGAAGAATATGTTTATTGAGTTCACAATATTGAAGCTTTCACAAGGTACATAGTTTATTTTGCTACTTTGACCATTGTGCAAGTGAAGTTCAATTGAACAAAAAAGAAGGGGGATGAGGGAGAACAACGAACAAAGGAGAAATGACAAACAAAGCAAGACGATGAACAAAGTAAAATGATGGTGGCGCAAGAAGGACGATGAACGGAGGAGAACGATGGTGGAACTAGAAGGACAATGAACAAAAGAGAACGACAATAGACAATGAACGAAAGAGAACGGCGGTGGACGATGAACGAAGGAGAACGCTGGTGGACAATGAACGAAGGAGCACGACGGCAACGCAAGGTGACTCTGCTTCTTTGCATGACGGCGCAAGAAGGTCACTTTGCTCCTTTGCACGGCGGGTCAAGAAGGTGAAGTAAGGAAAGAAGGTTAAGGGCCTTCAACACAGTAAAATGAATTGCTTTGAGTAAATTTTGAGTTTTTACTGAATAATTCTTTTTTATCTAGAGACTAAAATGAATAATTTTGAAGTGAAATTTAAATTTTAAAATGAGGGAATAATGTGAATAAATTTTTCCTCTACTAAAACGATATCATTTTAATCCTGCATAAATGAATATGTGTCACTTAACAGCCACATAAACACTTAATAGTACACGTCATCATTCCATCCGTGTAAGTTAACTATAAGGACTAAAGTGAATGACGACTTACAAAGTGAGGGACTAAATCAATTATTTTTAAAAATGAGACATTAAACCGCCTGATAATTATAAACTTAGGGACTAAAACAGTAAATTTTTTTTACCATTGTAAAATAATAAAGATAAAAAAGAAAAGGTGAGAATAGTCATGGGAACTTCCGCCGTTAACCGACCACGGTTGCTTAAGAGAAAAGCAGCAATTTGCGGAGATTCGTATCTTGAAAAGCATAATCCCACTTTCTACAACTGTTTCTCTTTGATGTCATGTTATGTGAAAACATGGTAATGTAATTATTCCTGTGTCTATTTCTGAACCCATCATTATGCAAATTCTGACCTAGTTACTTAATTAATAGTACTACCATTCTTGAAGAATGAGTAAGTTAATTTGTCACCATGCACTTGTTTCAAGTGATTCATGGTTTATACATTTCGGCAAGTGGTAAATAATGACTCAGGGCTTTAAAAAAAAAATATGTTCATGCAAATTCAGAAAAATTAAAAATTGAAATAAGTTTAAGATGTTTTAAAATTTTAGTTTTTAAAAATTAAAAAACATATATGGACTTGTTTAATTTTTGTTTCTGAAAACAGTTTTATATTTTTAAAAATAGAAAACTAAAAATTAATCTGTATGGCACACAAGTTTTGGGAAATAGTTTTTGTTTTTCAATATTTAAAAATCAAAATTTGTAAACATGTAAAACTTATTTTAATTTTCAGTTTTTTGAATTTACACATAATTTTTTTTATTGAAAACTCACATTTTTTTTAAAACTAAAATTTAAAACTAGTTCAAACAAGTTCACAGTGTTTTTGAAAACTTGTTTCCCAAATAGATTTTTTAGGGTTTGTTTGATTCAATTTTGTTTTTTATTTTTTTTAAAATTATATTATAAAATAGTTTTTAGAAACTACTTTTTAAAAAAAACGAAATGAGTTTTCATTGCAATTTTGTATGCAAATTCTGAAAATTAACAAATAAAAACAAAAGGTTCTCACAAGCTGTTTTTGCAAACTCATGTGCTAAATAGGTCTTTTACTTTTTCTGTTTTTAAAACCAGATAACTGTTCTAGAAAACAAAATCAAACAAGTCTAATTTTTTATTTTTAAAAACAGAAAACCGTCTTCAGAAACCGTTATCAAACAAGCCATTAGCCTCTATAAAGTTAAAGATAAATGC
Source organism: Cyamopsis tetragonoloba (assembly GCA_037177725.1). Lineage (NCBI taxonomy): Eukaryota > Viridiplantae > Streptophyta > Magnoliopsida > Fabales > Fabaceae > Cyamopsis > Cyamopsis tetragonoloba. The sequence continues at coordinate 46,638,860 of CM074122.1, read as the reverse complement.
TATTGAACTAGTGTTCTTATGCTACTTTTTAAGGAGTCAAATGTAGTAAAAAAATGTTTAAAAATATAGTTTTTTTAATTTTCGAGAGACAGAATAATATACACTTGTGATTATTTTTCTAAATCCAGTAACATTAATTAGTGCTCTAAAGACATTGTCTAGTAAAATCCAAAGTTAAATTACAATTTAAATTCTAAAAAGTGCACTTATTGAGAAGAAAAATAATTATAAATACTCTATTATATAGAATTGTGAGTGAAATATCTCACATTTTTGTTAAAAAATTGATTAGTGGTCTATTTGTTTTTAGAGTAGAACATTATCTCTTGATCTCAAAAAAATACACGTGTCATCAACTTAATTCTCGAAAATTTTGTCACCATCTTAATTATTCGAAGAAGCTGTGTTTTCTTTTATGCTAAAAAATGTTGAAAAAATCACTAAATTTCATCGCTATTTTTGAAAGACTAAGTTAATTAATAAAAGATAAATTTATTGACGTTTTCAATCTTTCATACACTAAAATAGTAATAAAATATTTTCAATAATAAAATTGGTAACATGAACATATTTAAAGGATTGGAATGACGTTTTACTCATATTTTTAAGTAAGAAGGTATGGGATTTTATTTTATGGATAATGGAAAAATTCCAGCTATCAGAGAGGATTCATGAGCCTTGACCCAAAAAAATGATTACACTTTTGCATTTTAAGTTATGGATGATGAATAATGTGCAATTTAAATTTTTGTTTTTCTTTTAGCACTTTTAATTCTCATTTTATAATATTCAACCCTAGTCTTTCTTCTAATATTTTCCCCAAATTCTAGCTCATCATACTAACGCATAACGCTAATTAGATTACAAAAAAAATAATGTAAAAATAATGTTAAGCTATTAGAAACCAACAAAGTTCGGCATAGTTGGCAGATAGCTAAGTCCTTTAAGCATTCTGACAGGGGTTCGAATCCTGGCAGTGCGTGTAGAGAAGGTTTTGTTGGGAGAGACAATGTTCACTTCGGTGATCTCTACACCTCGAAGGGATTAGTCTTTGATTATCGGTCGGGGATACCCTTGGTTCACCCAAAAAAGCTGTTAGAATTTGAAAAAAATACCAATAAATAATCAAAATTGAATGTTACAATATTTTAAGAGACTAATTGGTTGATCTACCGGTTATGGAGTGCTACTTTGAACAGTAACTCCTCTATTTGAACCCTAATAAATGCACTTACATCTATAGAAAAACCATAAGAGATTGAAAGCGCCTAAAAAATTATTAGTAGGATTGAAATCACACATTATCCATATCTAAAATACAGAAAATGCAAAGTAATTAAGAAAAAAAAAAGGCATTGTCAGCATGCAGACGGATTCTTCAAACGTGTAACTGTTAACATGCATGAAGGAGAAGAATCTGAATGAGAATATTTCCTACTGATTCCATGAATGTCACATAACATAATCCTTTAGAGACGGTGATGATATTCTAGGACTCATCGAAGCATGCCAAGAAAAACACCATCATCCAAATTGTCTCTTTTCTTTGGACATTGAATTTGAAAGCAAGCAAACTTGGCCTTTGACCCTTCTCTCTTTTATATATATATATATCGATCGGATCAACTCACACCGGTATAAATTGACGTCAACTCTGTGCAAATAACTCTTTAATCAATAATTTTCTTACAAAACTGATTAATAGATTAAAAGTTCATGTCGATCCGAAATCGTTTACTATTAAACAATTTCGAATCGACGTGAAACTTAGTAAATATGATCTATATAATAATAACTTTTAAAATATCATTCGGTTTTGTAAGAAAATTGACGTCAACTTACACCGGTGTGAATTGATCCCTCCCTATATATATCAACAAACAACACTTGAAATTAAAAGCAAAATAGACACGTACGCAGTACTCACTACTCTTGTGTATGTGTGTGTCTGTGTTTTCTGTTTTCTCACACTTTTTCACTTTTCTCACTTGCCATCTGTCATCCACTTGGCATTAACAATCAAACGTGTATGTTAAATCGTCACTCTGCTATGTATGTGTACTTTTTCATTCTCATTCATTCATTCATTACAATTTCTTTCTGCTTAATTATTTTTCCTTCCTTGATTTTGATCACCACTTAATTTGACACTTCAAAAACACAGAAAACTATCATAATTAAGCATTATGCTCTATAAGAGTGTTTCATCACTTAATGCAATATCTAAGTTTTTGAGTTTGTGACATATATCAATGGTGTTCCAATTACAGCAAGTGCAATGTGCTAGGGAAGATTGATCAGGAATTGCATATTTCTCAACTGAGGTATGTTGACTTTACTCCTTTCTATGTTTTCTTGGTACTAGATGAATGAAAGTATTAAAAAAATTGTCTTTTTTTTTTTCTGTGAATTTTGCAACATTCATTACTCTAGCATATCATTTAGAATGTGTTTAAAATTTCGTTGAAGTGATCAAACTTACTTTATCTCCATGTAACGACCTGCTTTGATATTCAAGTTATCATATGAAAATCAGATACCTCAAGGAAAAATGAGTTTAAACTTTAAACTGGTACGAATGAAAGCCAATTTGACACAAACTCAGTTTTTTCGACGGACTTGTATATCACTACAACTCACTTCATATTATGATGTTAAAATAATTTCAAGTTATCTTGTGTGCTAAGTCATAATTCATAACTACACTTTTCTGTATCAAGCTAGAAAGCTTTAATCATTAAGTTATGAAATTTATCTCTCTGAAAATGTTGGATTAGGTTTAGGTACCTTTCTCCAAAAAGTTGGGAGATGTATATATTCATAAAAACAACCAAAGTTGAAGGAAATTGGATTAAGTTTGACAATTGAACTCAACAAGTTCTCACAAATTTCTGGTTTGAAATTCAGACAAGATGGATCCAGAAAGATCAATAGAGGACCAGTTCTCCAAACTACATCCTTCCTTGCCAGAAAACACAAGAATTGGAATAATCGGAGCCGGTCCAAGCGGCTTATCGGCCGCTTATGCACTAGCCAGGCTTGGTTACAAAAATGTCACAGTTTTAGAAAAACACCAAACTGTTGGTGGCATGTGTGAATCAGTAGAAATTGACGGTATACATACTATCACTGTTCCTATTTATCTATTCACTTTGAGGATAAAACACTCATAATAAGGAATGCAATTATTGTTCTTGATTTCATTAAAATAATTTTTGAACTTCTTCTTATACCTTTTATTATATTATCTATGCTTATTTATCTTACCAATGTAATAGTGTAGCGTTTATTATTATTTGAATTAAACGTAAATATAGAATTGACAAAATATAATTAATGTTATCTTGAAACTGTAAGTGGTCAGATAATTAGAAACTATTTTTCTCGCTAAATAGATAGATAAAAAGGAACGAGGTAAAATCGAGTTTCGCTCTTCTCTACCTAATTCAAGCGATATTTTGACTGTATATCAATATCTGTATAGGAAAAGTTTATGATCTTGGTGGGCAAGTTCTTGCGGCGAGCAGCGCTCCGGTCATCTTTCACTTGGCAAAAGAGACAGGATCTGCACTAGAAGAATTGGACTCTCACAAGCTTTCTGTTATTGACCCTTCCTCTGGAGAATATCAAGATATTAAAGTTGCTGATGATTATGTATCTGTTATGTCACTTACATTGGAAATCCAAGTTAGTCTCTACTTTCTTTTCTAGACTTTGATCTCTACTGTCAATTTGTTACATACACATAAAAGATTGAGTAAACTTTCACTTTAGTCATTTAAATCGTACGTGTCAATTTCCATCTAAAGAAGCTCGAATTTGGCTGTTGACTTTTTTTACAAGCATCACTTCGTGAATGGTTTTCAAAGTCAGTGACCAAAATGAAATTCCAGAAAGCAAGGACTTAGATGACTCCAGCATACAATCTAAAGGACTAACCTAGAGATTACTCCATAAGGATTATTTAATAGCTCTATGACTTGAAATTTGAATTTGGTTATTTCTTGTGGTAATACTGACAGGAAAAAGTGAAGAATTGTGCTCGAATTGGCGTCCATGCTGTGAGTGATGTTGCTTCAGACTTAACACCAGAGTATCTTGAGCGTCACGGACTCAAATCAGTTCCTAAATCTGTGGCTTATGGTTACACAGCTTCAGGATATGGATTTACTCAAGACATGCCTTATGCCTACCTTCATGAATTTACAAGAACATCCATGGCTGGAAAAATTCGACGATTCAAAGATGGATATACTAGCCTTTGGCAGAAGATTGCCGAATCACTTCCTTTGGAACTTCGCTGTAACACCGAAGTATTGGCGATTAGGCGAAACTCTGACTGTGTCACGGTTAATCTCAAGAGCTTAAATGAAATTGAAACTTTGGAATTTGATAAGATCATAATTTCGGGTTCTTTTCCATTAACATATGGAAGAACTTACCGGTCATTGCCTTCAGCTTACATAGGTTTGTAGACTTTTCATTTCTCCATATTTATGTAATCTCTTGGTTTGTTTCTTTAAAATGATACCTAATTGAATAAGTCTTGTAGCAGAATGCGAGAGCGAGACAGAAGTAATGGATGCAAGTGATCTTGAAAAGGAATTGTTTAGCAAAGTAGAGACAAATGACTACTACACCACTGTTGTAAAGATCAAAGGGCTAGAAAATTTTCCTGTTGGATTTTATTATTTTAGTGAATACATGGAAGATCCTAGCACAATTGGAAATCCAGTTGCAATGCAGAAATTCTATGCTGACACTAACATATTCTTGTTCTGGTCTTATGGCAATTCTGTTGACATTAAGGGACAAACTGTCACAGAGCTTGTAATAAAGGCAGTGGAAGCCATAGGGGGAGAAGTTGAGAATGTCATTCTTCAACGCCGGTTTAAGTATTTTCCTCATGTTACCAGCCAAGGTAGTTCATCTTTTTTTTAAAGAGAAAAACAAAAATCCATTATTCTTTGCAAAGTAAGAACTCTAAATTCTGAAGCTTTGATGCAGATATGAAAGATGGGTTCTATGAAAAATTGGAATCGAAGCTTCAAGGTTCGAGGAATACTTATTATGTAGGCGGCCTTATTGCGTTTGAGCTTACAGAGAGAAATGCATCTTATGCCATGGCTCTAATCTGCAAAAACTTTGCAAATAGCAATGAATTGCCAATATTTCCTTACACTAAGGTAACTTGACATTTACATATGTTTCTACAAATCCAAATTGGAAAAGTCTGTGGCTCTTGTGGATTTCAAACAATCTTCAAATAAACTTGCACTTAAATGAAGCATGCTTATGCAGAACTTGTTTCCCTTGCAAACTGAGTGCCAGAGAAAGAACCCTAAAGAATTAAGTGAATTGCCAGAAGTGCAGTTTCCTGATTTGCCTACTTTGAATAGCTTCTTAAAGCACTGGGGAACTCATCCAATCACTAAGAAAAGGACTCTTTATACTTGGATTAATGAAGAAGGAACTCCGGTATGCCAAAGGACCTATGAAGAACAACTTTCTAATTCTTCTTGCATTGCTCACAAGCTCTTGACAAGTCAAAAGCCAGTTATCAAGCCTGGTGACAAGGTTCTCCTAGTCTATGTCCCCGGTTTGGATTTCATTGACGCTTTCTTCGGATGCCTTATAGCTAAAGTCATACCAGTCCCGGTTCTTCCCCCGGATCCCATGCAAAGAAGTGTCCAAGCACTAACAAAAATTGAAAATATTGCCAAGTCATGCGGTATAGTGGCAATTCTATCAACAGTAGCATACCACACAGCAGTTCGTGCAGGTTCATTAAAAAATTTAATCTCATTAACTGGAAAAAATGGGAAATCCTCAGCTAGATGGCCGAATCTTCCATGGTTTCACACTGACACTTTGGTCAAGAACTCTAGAAGTTTGAATTTGGGACATCTTGATCAACGTGAACCTCAACCGGATGATTTATGTTTCTTGCAATTTACGTCAGGTTCAACTGGCGATGCCAAAGGAGTCATGATTACTCACGGCGGGCTTATCCACAATGTTAAGTTGATGCGGCGAAGATACAAGAGCTCCTCGAGGACAGTGCTAGTAAGCTGGCTTCCTCAGTATCATGACATGGGGCTAATTGGAGGACTTTTCACATCTCTTGTTAGTGGTGGATCTGCAGTTTTATTTTCGCCAATGACTTTTATCAAGAAACCATTGTTATGGCTTGAAACTATTAGTAAGTATCAAGCAACTCATAGTGCTGGTCCTAACTTCGCCTTCGAGTTAGTGATTCGAAAATTGGAGTCTAACATGGATAAGCTTCAGAATTTGGACCTTTCATCCTTGACTTTTCTTATGGTTGCTGCTGAGCCAGTGAGACAAAAGACCTTGAAAAGATTCATTGAGCTAACTAGTCCTTTAGGCTTATCTCAAAAGGTGATGGCTCCCGGATACGGCTTGGCAGAAAATTGCGTGTTTGTTAGTTGTGCTTTCGGAGAAGGTAAGCCTATCATTGTTGATTGGCAGGGAAGAGTTTGTTGTGGCTATGTTCATCCAGAGGATAAGGATGTTGACATAAGAATAGTTGATCCAGAGACTTGTGAAGAGCTTCGTGGAGACGGAAAAGAGGGAGAAATTTGGATTAGTTGTCCAAGTGCGGGAATAGGATACTGGGGTAGGGAAGAACTGAGTCAAAAAACTTTCAGGAATGAACTACGAAATCATCCCGGATGTAACTATACAAGAACCGGAGACTTAGGACGAATAATAGATCAGAAGCTATTCATCACTGGAAGAATCAAGGATCTTATCATTGTTGCTGGAAGAAATATTTACTCTGCAGATGTTGAGAAGACAGTGGAGACTTCAAGTGAATTTCTTCGCCCCGGTTGCTGCGCTGTCATTGGTGTTCCTGAGGAAATCCTAAAAGGAAAGGGTATTTCCATTCCAGATGACTCTGATCAGGTTGGCTTAGTTGTGGTTGCAGAAGTAAGAGATGGTAAAACGGTTAGCAAAGATCTGATCGAGAAAATCAAGACTCGTGTGGCGGAAGAACACGGAGTCAGTGTTGCTTCTGTGAAGCTGGTCAAGCCTAGAACCATCAGCAAAACAACATCAGGAAAAATCAAGAGATTTGAATGTATCAAGCAGTTCACAAATGAAACACTGAACTCGGTGCCACTAGGTGAAAAGCCAATTTTGACAAAGAAATCTTTGTTAAGCTCATTTTTCGCAGGATCATGCAGAGAAGAAAAATCACTCAAGTTCCAGCTGGTGAGAAATTTGCCTGTTCCTAATAAAAGAATTAGTAAAAATGAAATTGTGGATTTCTTGAAAGGGCTTATCTCTGAGCAAACTGGAATCCCAATCAACAGCATCTCAATCACAGACAACCTGACTTCCTATGGAATTGACTCTATTGGTGTGGTTAAAGCAACTCAAAAGCTCTCGGATTTCCTTGGAACGCCAGTCGCAGCTATTGATGTTTTTACTGCATCCTGTATTCTAGAATTGGCTAGCTTCTCTGAGGATCTTCTATCAAAGTCTCAGCCTCAACTTTCAAGCAGTCCACCTAATGTCTCAGAGGCTAAGATTGATTCTTCTGAATCCGTCGTGGAGGTACACAAGTCTCGCCATATCCGTTTACTTCAACTCCTGGCACTTATTTATGTTTCCACCATGTTCTCCTCTCCAGCTTATCTATCCATCAATGCTTATTCAAATTTCATCCTAAGTTCCAGTAAGTCAGAAGTTGGAGTTCCAATTCCCTGGTTAAACTATTTAACTTCCTTGACTTTTGCACCTCTTGCTTGGATTCTTTGCATTGCTTTGACTTGCATATGCATTTCATTATTTGGAAATTCTTTCATAGGGCTAAACTATGCCCTTATCTCTGAAATTTCCATTTATTCAATGGATTTTGTTAAGTGGTGGGCACTATATAAGACCCAAGAGATTTCTTCTAAAGTTCTGGCAATACACCTAAGAGGAACAGAGTTTCTGAGATATTGGTTTGAGATGCTTGGTGCTAGAATTGGATCCTCAGTTTTGCTAGATACAGTTGATATCACAGACCCATCTTTGGTGTCAATTGGGGATGGAGTCGTCATCGCGGAAGGTGCTTTGGTTCACAGCCATGAGGTAAAGAATGGAGTTTTAAGTTTCAATCCTATTAGGATTGGAAGTTGTTCTTCTATTGGACCTTATGCTGTTATTCAAAAAGGAAGTATTATTGGAGATGGTGTTGAAGTACAGGCCTTGCAAAAGGTTGGAGAAGGCCAACATATGCTCAAACCTACTAAGCTTAATGGTGTTGATAAGGTATGTTTAGAAAGAGTAGTTTCTATAATTGAGATTTTCTCTCTTTTTCAGATCATGTAGTTTGTTTATTGTTGAAGTTCCATTAAATTACCATACTAATGGCCTAATGGGTCATATTCATCCTTTGTTTCTCTAAACTTCATCCATAAAAATCTCTACTGCTGTCAGTTTGTCTTTTTTGCCTCAAACTCTTAACTTCATTATTCCATAGAAATAAACACTTCCTTTCTGTAAAATTTCATCTTTCATTGCCTGAACATTTGCTCATAGTGTTGGAATTTATACTTTTTTTTGTTTTTTGGGCTTCTACTAATTAAATGCCACAGTCATGTCTATATCTTTACAACATAATTAAAACCAAATAACAGTTGAAACTTGTACTATTAATTAATACTAATACCTTTCCCTTTTTATTTCAGAATGCAGAGGTTCATGTTATTACCAGCAAAATTCAACATGATATTATCTACCAGTTCATGGGGATCTATCTTGTTGGCTTTCTTAGCTCCCTTGCCGCTGCGATTGCCTACTTCTTTTATATCATCTTCTCAAAACAACTTCCATCTCTCCAACAGTTTTCATTTGTTTGCATATGTGGAGCCTTCCATTGGATCCCTTTTACCATCATTGCATATGTCACCATGTTTGCTGATGTCCCTTCAAACCCCATCACTTTCGCCATTTCATTCACCGGTGCTTACTTGCTTCACGGTCTCATACTCATTGCTCTCACTAGCGCTATTACTCGTCTCCTCATATCTTCTCAAAAGCCAACCCAATTCAAAACCTGGCTTCGAAATCAAATGATATTATCCTGTCACCTTAGATGTGCAAAACTTCTCTCAGGAACTGAAGCCTTCTGTGTGTATTTACGCCTTTTGGGTGCGAAAATTGGCAAGCATTGTTCTATTAGAGCCATCAACCCGGTTTCAAATCCAGAGTTAATGTCAATTGGTGCTGGCGTCCATCTCGGAGACTTCAGCCGCATAATCACGGGTTTTCATTCATCCAATGGATATGCTTCTGGAAAAATTGAAGTTCAGGATAATTCAGTTACAGGGAGTCAAAGCCTAATCCTCCCTGGTTCTCTTATCCAAAAGAATGTCATTTTGGGTGCCCTTTCAGTTGCTCCAATGAATTCTACCCTCCAAGAAGGTGGAGTCTACATAGGATCACAATCCCATGTTGTTATCAAGAACACAATAAATGGTTCAAATGAATCTACAGAGGAAATGGACAAGGAAAGCAAGAAAAAAGTGATCTTGACCAGAACATGGTTTCAGACTTTATCATCACTCTTCACTCAGCCATTTCTACAAACAGCTTTACCTCATTTTCTGGTGGGTCTATCAATTTCTTCTCCCTTGAACTTGGTTCTCTACCTAAACAACACCAAGAAACTTCCAATCCCAATATATTGGTTATTTCCCATGTTTTGGATTCTCTCAGGTGCTCTAACTGCATTTTCATGTGTTATAGCCAAAAGGGTCCTTGTAGGAAGGAGAAAACCATGTGAAAAAGTTCCTATTTGGAGCAAAAGCATCACTTTTGATAGCACATGGCAAGCCATTAGAACATTAATTGGAGATTATTTCATGGACATGACAAAAGGGTCATTTCTGTTTGTGTTGTGGATGAAGATGATGGGTGCTGATGTGGACATGGAAGATGAAGTTTATGTTGATAGCATGGGAGCTTTGTTGAACCCTGAAATGGTGAAGATTGAAAGAGGAGGTTGTGTGGGAAGAGAAGCATTGCTCTTTGGACACATATATGAAGGTCAAGAAGATGGAATGGTGAAATTTGGAGAGATCAAAATTGGAGAAGATGGTTTTGTTGGAAGTAGAGCTGTGGTTATGCCAGGTGTGGAAGTGGAGAATGATGGCTATCTTAGTGCTCTTTCACTAGCCATGAAAGAAGAAACCATAAGGTCTAGATAAAAAAAAATAAAAAATTAACATAAATATGTTAGCGTTGATCAAAATTCTCTTGTACTATGCACTAAGTTCTTATTTCACGTGTCTGATTTGTTCACGTCATTTAAAATTTTAAAATTTTTAACTGTGATTTAAATAAAATCTGTTATATTTTGAATGACGAGGACAAATTCGATAAATAATAAAGGAACTTAGCACATAAATAAATTACTAGTGTTACCTTGTGCTTTGAAATTATATACATGAATGTACTATTGTAACATGTACATGAATGTACTATTGTAACATGTAGAAATTTATGGCTAGATAAGTAGAAACTGAGTCATCATAACTGTGACTTAGGATCTTGCATAATTAAATAATGTGCTTCATATATATGTGAAAGTCCATGTGAATTCCACATGTGTACTAAAGTTTTAAGAATTTTACTGTAAAATAGTTATTTATTATATACTCATTTGAATGGAATCTCATACAGGCTTTTTTTCTCCAAAATCTGTTGATTCTATGTGACTTGCATTCTATATATTGAACTAGATTATTACTAGAATTAATCTAACATCAGATTATAAAAATTTAAAAGGCCAATGGAAGAATGGAAGAACTTTGTGAAGTGTAAAGCTTTTCAAATTTAGGAAATAGATGTGTTTTTACGTGTTCTTAGTGAGTAGAAGTGAGTAATTCTTACAGTAGCACAAACTTAACAGATCTAGATTTTCTTCTGTTCTTACTCTCTTCAGTCACCAATAAATAGTTACAGATCTAGATTTTCTTCTGTTTTTACTCTCTTCAGTCACCAATAAATAGTATATTAACTATTCATTTATTTTTGCACGAAAATTGAGAAAGAGAGAATGTGATGTAAGCAAAATAAACGGTCTAAATTATGCGGAAGAGAGCAGAAGCTAGAGGAATCCATTCTGCAAACGTAACACCTTATTTTCATATGTAACTAATGAGAAAATCATAATAATATTAAAATAATAATAAAATAGAGTTTGTTAGTTATTATTATTTTAAAATCTTATAATATAATAATTTTTTTTTCATATTTATTGAATCAGTGGGGTTTTTGTTTTTCAATTTTTGTAAATATACTTCTAAAAAAATACATTCAAAACTTTATATAATAATTAACATCTTATCTTATGAAAATCCAATAATTAGAAGATGCATCCCTCATAAGGGATAAGCATATATTTCTACATCGGTAGATAATATAATTACTACATTTAATCAATCTTGTACCTCAAATATAATTTAATCAATCAATTTTAATTTTAAAAATTTCTTTTAGCATGATTATGACCGTTACAAATAGTATTAATAATATTTGATGAACAATATATACACTTATAAAATAACTCAAGATAGTTTAATATTAAGCAACACATAATCTTTATAGAGATTGAGATGGTGAAAGAATAAAAAAAAAGATATAAAAAGATTTTTTTTTTATCGGCAAAAAGATATAAAAAGATTAAAATACATTCTTTGTAAAATTTTGGGGCCTTGTATAATATTAAAAATTAATAAAAAAATTTAATAGTATATATTAATAATATTATTAAAAAAATTGCGATCCCGTGAAATATGGAGTCTTAATTATAGGTATGTCCTTGTGAAAAGTGAAGAGTGAAAGTGTGTTTTACTACAATATAATTGAATTTTAGTAGCATTTGCAAAAATATTATTAAATTACTAAAAAATGTTACTAAATCATTAAAAATATTGTCTTTTGGATTTACAACATTTTTAGCAAATTATTGGAATTGTGAATAGGGGTGGATGAAGAAAAATCCAAAGAATCATTACTAGTACTACATCAATACCAAATCTCCTTCAATGGAGTGAGTCTCCTCATTAGTAGTACCTAGATCACTAGAAGAAGAAGAAGAGTGAGTAAGTAGATGAAGAAGAATCTAAAGAATCATACTCACCATTATTCAAAATCGTAGTCCTTTTAGAGGGACATTGAGAGGCAATATGATCCCTACCAAGACACTTGAAGCATTTAGTGGAACATTGCTTTACCTTATCATCTTTGCCCACTTTTTCTTTACCTTCATAAGAAGAATTAATATTGAAATAAAACTTCTTATTTTCCTTGGAAGAATCATCTTTATCATCCTTGGAGTACTCTTTCTTTTGTTTATTCTTCCAATAATAAGGGTTAGAAGATTTAAAATAAGTAGAATTATAAGAATTGAAAAATTTACCTCTTCTTTGAAATTGTGCCTTAACCTTGAGGGCTTGATGTAGTAAATCCTCCATAAATGCATGATCATGTAACTCTACTATATCCCTAATATGAGAATTCAACCATTGTGAAATCTATCTATGGTGGCGTCTTCACTCTCTTGGATATAAGCTCTAGTGAGAGCTATCTCCATATCCCTATATTAGTCTTCCACATGCAATTTGCCTTGAGTAAGTGAAGATCCTTCACATAGGAATCCACCTCAATCTAAACCTAGCCTTTAACTCATTCTAACTTCTAATTAGATGCCAAGGAAAATTTGTTTTCTTTGGTCAAGTGTAAAGTGGCCAATGCAATTTTTTTATCTTCATCAAATCTTTGATCAAAGATTTGATCAAGTTTCATTTCTCATTCTAAGTACTTTTTTAGATTGACATTACCGTCAAAGGATGTGATTTTCAATTTAACACCAATATGCCTATTTTCAAGCCTAGGATCACCATACAAGGGAATGTAATCTTAAATATTGTCATGCCTCCTAGGTGACCTATTTCTTCTAGCTCTAGGCATATAATCATAGTTATCCTCCTCACTAGAATGATGCGAAGACCTTACATGTCTACCATGCCGATGCAATGGATCATGTCTATGTGCATCATGCACATTATGTTTAGGATCAACATCATTTTGAGCATGCAAGAAGGGACTAGGAATACCTTCACTTGGTCTTGAATTGTGGTGTCTAGGTTGGCGTCTATGAGGAACATCATCATGATTGGACTTGTGCAATCTCTCTATTTCATTGTAGACAACTTCCATCTTCCTATCAAGCATCTTCTCTAAATGGGAGGTCAAAGCTTCAATTTACAAGCTATTCAAGTCTTGATTTGTAGACCTTGTTGGAATCTCCATTGCTTTTACATTTTTTTCAAAAATATACAAAGAAAGAACTTTAAGTGTAGTTAAAAGCCCAAAATATCAAGAGAAAACCTATATAGCTTGAATGTGCAACGGGCGCCCTAGAACCAATGCCTATGCTCAAAAACCTAGCGCTCAAACGCCCTAAAACCAATGCTTGAGCGCTCATACGCCCTAAAACCAATGCTTGAGCGCTCATACGTGGAACATTTTAATGATTCTAAAACATCACTAACACATGCCTAAGCTACAATAAACCTTATGAACTAGGTTTTGGAACAAAGTGCACGAATTTTGATCTTATTATTACAAGACAAATCATTTCTAACTACAATAGTCTTCAACAAAGACTTAATGACTACTTCAAGCTTCTTTTAGGATCTAGTGAGAGGTCCATCTATGATCTTGATATCTTCAAAGATCCTTAGAAGCCTCCCCTTCTTCATGCTCTTCAAATCCCTCCTCTTCATTATCCATGATCATATCACTCATGATGAAAATCCTTATATGGTAGTAATTCAATTGCTAACTTGACATGTATGTTTAATTTGGCTTAATGCAATTATGTACATATAAAGTTTATTGTTCCGTTAATTTCTCAATTGTATTTATGTTTGAAAATTTGTTGCGAAATGTTCTTCAAGTTCAACTTATAACTATGATCATCTCTATTTAGAGTTTGATAATTGAATTACCTTCAGGTCTTAAGTTCAATGATAAAAGTACACTATTAAAACGTGATTGTAAGTGTTAAAGTGAAGGTTGAGCATAAGCTCTTAATATATCTATAAGCATTTATTTGTTGGAGTGCCTGTCATGGTGGTACTCTTCATAGAGTCTACCTATATGACGGTGAAGTGAGGCTGATTCTAGGAGTCTCAGGCCTTCACTCTTAAGGCTCTCATGAAATTAAAAGGATACACGACACAAGGTCATAATAATCAAACAAAATGGCATACAGTGGTCCGAGATCTTATGCATAAGGTATGCACACCTATTCAAATGAGATAACTGGTTCAAAGCTTGTTTACCACATTATTTCAAAAGGATAAGACCATGTCTTACTAGATGTAGGTTCAAGCCATTAAGACATCTATAACTGAAAACATGAGATTTCTGAAGTGATAAGAATTTAAAGATATTTTGTAAATTATGAGGGATTGTGAGAAAATTTACAAAATTTGAAAAGTCGTCCCTTTTCATTTAAGATTAAGAGTTATCTTGCTTGAAATTAATTTAATGTGACTCTATAATTGAAGTGATGTGATTCTTGAATGATTAGACATCAATTAGAATGAGACGATATTTTATGAATAGACATGAGATGTCTATAAATAAGAAGTTCATTTGATACACAAAAAAAGATGTCGATCATGGAAGAGAAAAATATGATGAGCACTTAAAGTTCTCTCAATTCCTTCTCCATTTGCTCAAAATATCCTCATATTTGTTTGCTTATATCTTTGGTGTACATGAGATATAAGCAAAATATCATTTTATAAAAGTCATTTTTGTCACAGCTTAAATTTTGCAACTGGGAAACATACTGAAGAAATCTTGATTGTATTCTGCAAGAAATTTACCATACAACTCATTTTACATCAAGAGCTGAAATTGGCGAGGCAAATAATGTCAATCAGAAAGTTCTAAAACACGCCTTAAAAGACATGTGCACACTTTTTATCTTTTTGTTTCTTCTTCTCCTTTACGTATACATGAAATTTTAATTGTAGATATCTTGCCAATGAACTAGCTTAATTAATTAGTTATTATGTTACCTCATTCTAAACATTGACTTCAACAACAAAATAGAGATTATCACTTTAGTTTTTAATTTTATAGAATTATTTTACTTTAATCTTTGTTTATTCATATTCATCTTTTTAACTTTGTATAAATAATATTCACATTAATCTCTTACTTTATACCAAAATCAATTCACATTAGTCCCAGTCATGTAGTTTAGTTGGTAAATGCATGAGAATATGCATGTGTAGATACGTGGTTCGATTCTCGGTTGTACTACTTTTTTATGAAAAAAAAAAAATCAATTCACATTAGTCTTAGCAAAAACCAAAATGAAATTAGCATTTTAGAAACTAAAGTGAACCTTTGCAAATAATAAAGACTAAAAGTAAAATAATTTCATAAAGTTTTAGATCAAAATGATAATAAACTCTTGAGACTTGAGAGAATATGTAATGTGGAGGATCTATGCCCTTATGAACTTGGAAAATACAAGTAGAGAGCTAAACTAGTAAGTTAGCTTCCCACTGCCCCCACAGGTTGAACATGATCGAGCAGAAGAGCACTTGGTACAATAGCTCCACTTCTTTGGAAGCCTGATGTAAGAAATTGAATTGAATGTAACTAAAAAATTAAATAGGTTAATTAACTTTTTTTTCTTTATACTTGCACTTAATTTTCATTTTAGTCTCTATTTAAAAAAATGTTTCTTTTAATTTCTATACACGTTCTTCATTTTCGTTTTAGTCTCTGCCGCCATTTTCCGTTGGTTTCTGTTGTAAATCCTATAGTTCCACCAATGTAGCTACCACGGCCACATACAAAGTTATAAAGAGGAGGACAGTAAGACGAGATCATTGACTGTTAGAGCTACTAGATAACCGTCATCACGTGGTCATCCACGTTGGAAACCATTGCGGTGCTGAGTAGTGCTGCGAGAAGGAAGCGGTATGTGGCAACGCGTCTCTAGTTCCATAGGCCCATCTCGATGAGACACAACCAATGCAAGCATTGGTAATGAGAGAAACCACATTAGGCCCATCAGAATGGCGGTGGCCGTAGTGGTGGAGCTTCGGGATTTATTAGAAGGAACAATGAAAAATGACAACAGACACTAAAACGAAATGGGTACAAACTAAAATGAACTTTTTGTATAGGGACTAAAATAAAAATGAGATGAGAAAAAGAATCAAAAGATTAATTTAACTAATTAAATATTAGAAGAAAATTAAAGATGAATGAGAAAATAGTGTACCCTGCCGTGAATCGAGTGGCCATGTTCTTAGCTAGAGATCTTGCCCTCTCAGCATTTTCCTCAGAACGTTTTCTAAGCACGAATCCTTCGCCTTTGCATTCTGAACATACGCCAGAACCATCACAATCTTCACATACTTTGAATTGAATCTTAAGTTACAAGAAAAGTAACACCAAAAATAGTAATTTAGCACACAATTATTTAATCACATTATTGAAAAGATTATTCAATTCTTTCTTTTAACACTAATAATAATAATAAAGATGAGTTACTAACTGACCTCCGTTGACTCAGAAGTTTTGGTTCTTTTTACAAGAAGAGTGGCTGCTGCACCAACAAGAGTTGCAGCTACTGCCACTGAAGCTGCAGTTTCTGGCAGAGCAAAGGAAACTGTGGATAATCTTCTTCCTTGAAATTGTGGCTTCACATCTAGTAATGCAAGAAATGGAATTAAATCAATGGAAAAGGATCACAAGCCGAAACAGGGTTTTAAATTGCAGTTGTGGTGGTATTGCGGTTACGATCGCGTTTAAATGCTGCTAAATGCAGTTATTGTACACCACAATCACGGTCTAATGCAGTTTCGGTGACCTCAAAATCTTTACATTTCGACTCATCGTTGCGTTTTAGACCTAAATTTAAAACCCTGCAGAAATACACCTTAATTCTCTGATAAAATTTTAGATTTCTTTAGAATTAACACTTGACACTAATCCTTTTGATCACATAATTGGTGGGTATGCTAACCAGTACTCAGTACGTCACTTTTTATCTCAATTTTTTTCAAATTTCTTTAGCAGAATTGGTATGTGAGTAGGGGGAAATGGGGAATTATACAATTGTGGCTATTCCTCCATATATAAAGATAGCAATGAATCGCCATGGAGATTCCAATGAGTATAAACATATAATTCAGGAAGTGAAACAAGGATTGATGAGGAACAGATAAAGAATTTTCATGTACAATTAGCTGTTTTAATTTGTTGCGAAGAAAATAAGAAGAAAAAGTTGAAGTTACCTTGAGAGAAGCAGGGGAATGAGATAGGGTTGTGATACAGAGTAAGGTCCATTCAGATAACTGCCCTGTTTTGTCCACCAATTAGTATTACTCTTTTTGAACCTTATCACGTTCCTTGCTCGCCTTTCAAAAAATAAAAAATGAGTTGTTGCTGACAGCAAAATATAAAGCAATACGAGAAAGACAAAGAAATTAAAATGATAATAGATTAATAATGCCAAAATATTAGCGTTTAACTAAAGAAAATATTCAAAATTAGTATTTGATGCTCTTTTAATAGGTTGAATTGATAATGAGTAATGTTGTTTATAGTGTCTATCGTTTGTGTTTGGCGTAATAAATGTTACCTATTTGTCATTGGTGTGAAAAAAGGAATGAATAATTTCACAAAATTGTGCATTTTGAATGTGTCTTGAAGCCAATTTATTAAGGGAATTGATATTGCCACTCCTATATTGATATTGCCACTCCCATTTAAAAATTTTCATTCAATCTTGCTTTGTTTTTTTACAAAGGAAAAGAGAAAAAAGGAGTGGCAATATCAATTATTGGAGTGACAATATCACTCCTCATTTATTAAATGCTCTCTATACTATTGATAATTTAAAATATATATCAATCATAACAAGGACGGGGCTATTGTCACTCCCAAATATCTATTGTCACTCCCATTTGATAATTTTAATAATATTTGTATATCAACATTCCAATTTTAATGGTTAAAAAATATATTTAAAATTTTTAAAAAAATTCAAAAGAAGTGGCAATAGACACTTTTGGAGTGGCAATAGACACTTTTGGAGTGGCAATAGCCACTCCCTCGTAATAAATAAAAGTCATTGTTTCTAAGGTGATATGATTCATTTATTTTCGTCCCCTTCAACGACCTCTCGTCGCTGGAAATTGTCGCACCCAGTCACCATAGATAGTGTCGCAGTAGGTTACGTGGACCATGTGCTTGTCGTAGTCAAACAGAAGTAACATATTTTCCAAAATTTTAAGAATATAGATTCAAAGAAATTATTTTATAAATATTTACTTTTAGATAAAAATTAAATCAAAATTAATAATAGTTGATCAATTTGGTTCAAGATACTATGAAAAATGCATTTCAGTCCCTAATATTAGCAATTGACGATAAATTTAGTCCCTAAAATTCAACATAGAAAAAATATTTACTATTCAAAATTAATCGTCGTTAATCAATTTAGAATGCCAAACTAAAAAATATACGTCAACTTAATCATTAAATTTGATTATCAACGTAATAAAAATTAATATAGTATATTTAAGTATTAGTTGTGAGTGACAAAGCAACAACTAACCCTTGTATTCTACTATTCAACACTTAATTCCAAACTCATAAAGACACGCAAAAATATTATAAGAATTATTTATCATTGTATTGTAAAATTCAAAATTCAATATAAAACGTAGTTTAGCTACATGTGATAAAATAACTTATCCCTATAACAACATCAAAATAGTGTGGTAGATAATAAAATAATTTTAAAATTTAGTGAATGATTTACCTCTATATTGAGGCCCAATACTCAGTAACTTAGTTATTTTCTGTGTTTCATCTTCTATGTATTAAGCCCATTAACTCTCAAAATGGGTTTGTTTTTGTGTTTGTCCATTCTGTTTTAGGTTCTTTATTTTCAGACTATATATTTTGTATTCCTTTCCTTTATTCCGATGAGAAATACAATTTTACATTTCCAAAATATCCTTTATGGTATCATATGCCTAAGGATTCAGTAGTGTTGCTAGGGTTTGCTCTCTTCTTTGTCTTCCTTGCGTCGCGACTCTAGGGTTCTTATGCAAACCTAGGGTTCTTGCACCACAACCCTTATCAACCTGCTTAATCAATCTCTCCTTCCTTCTATAATGGCTGAAGCACAAATCAATCAAACCATCCCAACCAAATCGGATCCTTACTTCGTCCATCTGGCAAACAACCTAGGTTTCGTCGTTGCCACTCCAACATTAGAAGGTTGCAGCAACTACCTCATTTGGTCTCGAAACATGATGTGAGCCTTAATTTGTAGAGACAGATTAGGGTTTGTTGATGGCTCTCTCTCCCTAGAGAGCCATCTGATAATCCTCACTACTATGCCTGGGTCAAATGCGACTCCATGATTACATCTTGGATAGCAAAATCGGTTTTTCCTTCAATTGGACATAGCATCGCCTTTTTCAATACAACCCATGATTTATGGCAAGACTTGAAGGTACCCTACTCCAAAGGGGACTACTTTCATTTCTCACATCTTCTACAAGCAGTGCACTCCATCAGACAAGGAGATTGCAATATTTCAGAGTACTTCATCTAGCTCAAAGTCCTCTGGCAAGAACTGGATGCACTACACCTAGTTTTTTAGTGCATTTGCCCTACAAAGTGTTCATGTGCCTTCAATGTGCGCAAGTCTTATGAATCTGAATACAAGATTGTTTCTTGAAGGGTCTCAACGACACCTATGACAACGTTTGTTGGCAGATCCTGTGTATGACACCTTTTCCACCCATGTATCACATATATGCCCAGATTTTCCAACAAGAGCGTCAAGAATCGATAAATCCTTTTTTAGACAATAAAGAAAATCCCAAAACAACAATTGTTGCTGCAAATTGGAAAAACCCTAACAATCCATCTACATCCAATTACAAAGGGAAAGGTAAATTCACCAAACCACAATAAGGTAACTAAGGTAAAATATGTACCTTATGTGGCAAAGAAAACAACATTGTTGGGACTTGTCATTTTAAACATGGTTTTCCTTCAAACATTAAATTCAAGAACAAATCAACTGTGAATACTGTCAATGCAACACAACCCACTACTGTTAGTAGACAGTCTTCTGATTCTGCTAATAGACCTAATGTGAGCCTAAATAGAGAGGATTATACTCGCTTAATGGATATGTTGCAATGTATAGAACCTAGTAATTCTGCTGTTAATCAATTCACACGCTCTACTCACACAACCTCACAACCTACACACACCACAAAATCTATAGGTAAATGTTTGACTAAGAGCATCTCCAATAGGGTTTCTTCCCATGGTTGCTTGTAGGAAGTGACTCTCCTCCAGAAACTCTTGCCTATTGGAGAAAATGACATGGCAAGTTGCTTAAGGAGAGAAGAGAGAGAGAGAGAGAGTTGCTCGAGGAAGTAACTCTGTTTGGAACCCATGTTAGGACCCATTTCAGTTGATTTTGGTGACATTTAGCGGGTGGGAATGAGAGAAAAGGGATTTCAGTTATAAAAAATGAACCAAAGAAAGAAAAAATAACACAGAAATAAACACAAAAGTTAAAAATTCAAGAATAGAAAAACAAAATTCAGAGATAAGAGTGAACAAAAACAATCATAAAAGAGATTACATACTAGATCAGAAGGAATTAAAGGAAAAAAAAAAAACCCTTAAATGCTGGTGGTGTTGGCGTAGAAGTGGTGGAGGAGCATTGGCTTCGGCGGCGGATTTATGATGGTGAAGAAATCTGACAGATCCTTCGGCGTTGACTTTCATGCATGCGTCGGATTAGAGGTGGAGGTGGAAAGGAGAGGCGGAGGTGTGTGGTGGCGATGAATGGAAGAAGAAGAAGATGAAGAAGAGGGGAAACACAGAGAAATGATGAGGGGAGTGGCGACAGATTGATGAGGTGGAGAGAAACGTCGGGGCATGAGGAGGAAAGGGGCGGCGGAGCATGAGAAGGAGAGGAGCGGCGAGTTTATGGAGAAGCAGAGAGGGGCTGCGTTTTTTTTTCTGGAGTGGAGGAGAGGCAATGCTTTTTTCTTTCTTCAGTAGGGTTTGTGAAAAAATGAAATGAGAGTTAAGATGTGTGGTTTTGGGAAAGATGTGTGGTTGAGATTGTATAAAAATTAAGTAAATTGAGCTAGAAATTTTAAAGTGAACAATATATTATTTTAAAAAAATTTAGAAGAAGTTAGGTAATTTAAAATCACCTCATTTATTTTTATTACGAAAAATACCCTAATCTTCAAATGTATATGGTACATGATATTTAAAAAAACTGTTGCAACTTTAAAAGTATAAAAAATTAAGTTAATTAAGCTTAAAATTTCAAAGTGAAAAATACATTACTTTTAAAAAGCTTCAAATTCATAGTTTAGGTAATTTAAAAAATGCAATTTTGATTTTTATTTCGGAAAACGCCATAATTATTCAAGTGTATGGTACACAATCTCTAAAAAAAACTAATGCAATTTTTAAAATATATAAAATTATGAAAATTGAGTTAGAAACTTCAAAGTGCATAATACATTGTTTTAGAAAGCTTCATATAATTTAGGTATTTTAAAAACACCCTATTAATTTTTATTTAAAAAACACTCTAATTTTCAAGTGTATAGTACACGATCTATAAAAAAGTTGTTGCAACTTTCAAAATATAAAAAATTAAGTAAGAAATTTCAAAGCCAATAATACATTATTTTCATAAAGCTTCAAGTGTATAGTACACGATCTATAAAAAAATTGTTGCACCTTTCAAAATATAAAAAATTAAGTAAATTAAGTAAAAAACTTCAAAGCGAATAATACAGTGTTTTCATAAAGCTTCAAGTGTACCGTATATGTTCTCTAAAAAAACTATTGCATATTTAGAAATATAAAAAATTATGTAAATTGAGCTAGAAACTTTAAATTGGATAATAGATTTTTTCTAAAAGCTTCAAATAATTTAGTAATTTTGAAAACACTCTATTCTCTTTTATTTTGAAAAGCATTCTATTCTATAAGTGTATAGTACATGGTATCTAAATTAACTGTTGTAATTTTAAAAATATAAAAAATATGTATATTTATCTAGAAACTTCAAAGTGAATCATACATTGTTTCCAAAAAACTTCCAATAACTTAGGTAATTTAAAAATATCCTATTCATTTTTATTTAAAAAAGCATCCTATTCTACGAGTGTATAGTACATAATCTATAAATTAGTGGTTGCACTTTTGAAAATATAAAAAATTATGTAAATTGGGCCACAAACTTCAAAGTGAATGATACATTATTTTTAAAAAGCTTCAAATAATTTAGGTAATTTAAAAATACCTTATTATTTTTTAATTTGAAAAACACTGTATTCTTCAAGTATAGTACACGAATTCTAAAAATTTTTTGCACTTTTAAAAGTACAAAAAATTATGTAAATCAAGCTAAAAACTTCAAAGAGAATAATACATCATTTTCAGAAACATTCAATTAATTTAGGTAATTTAAAAAATACATTTTTATTTTTATTTGAAAAAATACCCTATTCTTCGTGTGTATAATACTCTATCTCTAAAAAACTAAAAACTTCAAAGAGAATAATACATCATTTTCAGAAACATTCAATTAATTTAGGTAATTTAAAAAATACATTTTTATTTTTATTTGAAAAAATACCCTATTCTTCGTGTGTATAATACTCTATCTCTAAAAAACTACTGTAATTTTAAAAATTAAAAATATGTAAATGGAGCTATAAACTTCAAAGTGAATAATATATTGTTTTCAGAAATTAAGGTAATTTAAAAAAACCTATTCATTTTTGTTTAGAAAAAAATAATATAATTTAAGTGCATAGTACACAATCTCTAAAAATATTGTTGCAATCTTAAAAATATAAAAAAGTTTTTGTAAATTGAGCCAAAAATTTGAAAGTGAATAATATATTATTTCCAAAAAAGTTTCCAACAAGTTATGTAATTTTAAAATACCTCATTCATTTTTATTTCGGAAAACATCCTAATCTACACGTGTATAGAACACGATCTATAAAAAAAAGCTACAACTTTAAAAATATAAAAAATTAAGTTAATTAAGCTATAAACATCAAAGTGAATAATATATTTTTTCAGATAGCTTCAAATAGCTTAAGTAATTTAAAAAACACAATTTGAATTTTTATTTTGAAAAACGTCATATTCTTCAGGTATATGGTACACATTCTATAAAAAAAAACTATTGCAATTTTTAAAATATAAAAATTTATGTAAATTGAGCTAGAAACTTTAAACTGGATTCAGAAAGCTTCAAATAACTTAGATAATTTAAAAATACCCTATTGGATTTTTTTGAAAGACATCAAACTTTTAAAATGTATAGAACTCGATATCTAAATTAAGTGTTGCAATTTAAAAATATAAAAAATTATGTAAATTGAACTAGAAAGAATCGTACATTGTTTTTTAAAAAATTCTAATAATTTAGAAAATTTAAAAATACGCTATTAGATTTTATTTCGAAAAATGCCCTATTCTATAAGTGTATGGTACAAGTTCTCTAAAATAACTCTTGTAATTTTTAAAATATATAAAAAATTTATGTAAATTGAGCTAGATTCTTCAAAGTGAATAAAACATTGGTTTCAAAAAGCTTTAAATAATTTAGGTATTTTAAAAATGTCCTATTCATTTTTATTTCGAGAATACCCTATTCTTCAAGTTTATACTACACGATCTCTAAAAAACAACTATAATTTAAAAAATATAAAAATTATGTAAATTAAGCTTGAAACTTCAAAGTAAATAATACATTGTATTTAGAAAGCTTCTAATAATTTAGGTCACTT
The DNA here is from genome assembly GCA_037177725.1 of Cyamopsis tetragonoloba. Taxonomy (NCBI): domain Eukaryota; kingdom Viridiplantae; phylum Streptophyta; class Magnoliopsida; order Fabales; family Fabaceae; genus Cyamopsis; species Cyamopsis tetragonoloba. The sequence continues at coordinate 46,614,918 of CM074122.1, read as the reverse complement.
TAAAACACCCAATTTATTTTTATTTCGAAAAACACTCTATCCTTCAAAGGTATAGTACACGATCTCTAAAAAAGTTATTGCAATAATAAAAATCTAAACAATTAAGTAAATTTAGCTAAAAACTTCAAATTGAATCATATATATTGTTTACAAAAAGCTTCTAACAAGTTAGGTAATTTAAAAACACACCATTTATTTTTATACAAAAGAACACCCTAATCACCAAGTGTACATAATCTATGAAAAACTATTGCAAGTTTAAAATATAAAAAAAATTGAGTAAATTAATCTATAAAATTCAAAGTGAATAATACATTATTTTTAGAAAGCTTCAAATAAATTAGGCAAATTAAAAAATACATTTTTAATTTTTATTTCGAAAAACCTCCTATTCTTCAAGTGTATGGTACAAGTTCTTTAAAAAAGTTGTAATTTTAAAAATATAAAAAATTATGTAAATTAAGCTAGAAACTTCAAACTGAAAAATATATTGTATTCAGAAAGCTTCAAACAACTTAAGTAATTTAAAAACACCCTATTCACTTTTATTACAAAGAAAATCTTAATCTCTTTAAGTGTATAGTACACGATATCTAGACCGTGGGCTTTAGCTCACTTGGTCATCTACCAAGTCTTTAGGCTTGGAGATTGGAGATCCAAGGTTTGAACCATGACAGTGGGAATTTAGGAGATTTAGTTTAGAATATGTGTGTGTGCGTGTGTATTTGCCTCTAAATTAATTGTTGCAATTTTAAAAATATAAAAAATTATGAAAATTGAGCTAAAAACTTCAAAGTAAATCATATTTGTTTTCAAAAAGCTGCTAATAATTTAGGTAATCTAAAAACACGCTATCAGTTTTTATTTCGACAAATGCCTATTCTTCAAGTGTAAAGGACATGTTCTCTAAAAAAACTATTGCAATTTTAAAAATATAAAAAAAAGGGTCTTGATATACAGTGCCCTGAGGGCATTAGTTAAGGTTACTAGAAGTAGAAAGATAATCATAAAAGCACATTATTCCGTCTCTCGAGAATACAAAAAACAACAGATTTCAATAATTTTTTACTGGGTTCTTAAATAATGCCCTTAGGCACTAAATATCATTTCCCTATAAAAAAAAATATGTAAATTGTGCTAGATAGAAACTTCAAAATAAATTATACATTGGTTTCAAAAAGATTCAAATGATTTTGGTATTTTAAAACACCCTATTTATTTTTATTTCAGAAAACACCTTATTCTTTTACACATCTCTAAACAAACTGTTATAGTTTAATATATACTCCCTCTGTCCCTAAATGTAAGACCCTTTACAAAAAATACACAGAAATTAAGGAATATGATTAAACTCATTAATTATGTCTAAAATTTTGTATTAGCTTTCAAAAATACTCTCTCCGTCCCAAATTGTTTGGCCTTTTAAGTCTTTTGCACATGGATTAAGGAATATAATCATTAATTTAAATTTTAGTAAATTTTAGATTGCATTTCTTATTTTGCCCATCAACTAACTTTATTGGAGTATTACTTTTTCAACCAGTAATTAATACTAGTAGTAGTCTCTTGAGTGTCAACTACTATAATTAATGCATCGAAAATGAAAAAATTTACTTGGGAGAGTAAAGCCTAAAGGTTAGTGGTTGGTGATAAAGTAGGAATATGTTTAATTAGTTAAGGGTAAAATTGTAAAGAAAAAATTAATACTGCATTGATATCTTAAAGGGACAATCAAATTGGGACAAATTTTTTTTTCTAAAAGGCCAAACAATTTAGGACGGAGGGAGTACCCCTTTTATTTTATTGAAACTCATAACTCCACTCTCTCTCCACCTAATGTTAAGGGTATTTAGGTAAAAAAACCTTTAATTTGGCACAAAATTTGTAAGAGGGACAGAGGGAGTATAAAATTATGTAAATTAAGCTTGAAACTTCAAAGTGCATAATACAATATACTCAAAAAGCTTCAAATAATTTAGAAAATTTAAAAATATCCTATTCATTTTTATATATGTAAATTGTGACAGTTAATTTTGATATTGTGTACTTTACACTAAAAGTAATAGAATACGGTGTTTTTCAAAATAAAAGTGAATAGGGTATTTTTAAATTACCTAAGTTATTTGAATCTTTCTAAAAACAATGTATTATTCAGTCTATATCAATTTACATCATTTTTATATTTTTAAAATTGTATTAGTTTTTTTAGAGAACTTGTACCATATAGTAGAAGAATATGGTGTTTTTCGAAATAAAAACTAAAAATTCATTTTTAAATTACCTAATTTATTTAAAATTTTATAAAAATAATATATTATTCACTTTGAAGTTTTTAGCTTAATTTAATTAGTTTTTTTATATTTTTAAAGTTGCAATAGTTTTTTTATAGATCGTGTAACTTGAAGACTATGGTGTTTTTTGAAATAAAAATGAATGAGGTTTTTTTAAAAAAAATTGCCTAACTTGTTGAAAGCTTTTTAAAACCAATGTATTATTCACTTACAATTTTCTAGTTTAATTTACTTAATTTTTTATATTTTTAAAGTTGCAATTATTTTTTTGAGATAATTTATTATACACTTAAAGATTACAATGTTTTTCAAAATAACAATGAATGGGTTCTTTTAAATTACCTAACTTGTTGGAAGCTTTTTGAAAATAATGTATGTATCACTTTGATGTTTCTAGCTAAATTTACATAATTTTATAGATTTTTACGACTATTATACCTTTGAAAAATAAGGTGTTTTTCGAAATAAAAATAAATAGAGTGTTTTTAAATTACCTGAATTATTTGATGCTTTCTGAATACAATGTATTATTCACTTTGAAGTTTCAAGCTTAATTTACATAATATTATTTTTTTTTTAAATTACAACAGTTATTTTAGATATTGTGTAGTATACACTTGATGAATAAAGTGTTTTTAAAATAGCAACGGTAAATTTAAAATGACAATGTATTATTTAGTTTGAAATTTCTAGCTCAATTTATATAATTTTTTATATTTTTAAAATAGCAACAATTAATTTAGATATTGTGTACTATACACTTGAAGAATATGATGTTTTTCGAAATAAAAGTGAATAGGGCGTTTTTAAATTACTTAAGTTATTTAAAGCTTTATGAAAATAATGTATTATTCAGTTTGAAATTTCTAGCTCAATTTATATAGTTTTATATATTTTTAAAATAGCGATAGTTAATTTAGATATTGTGTGAAGTGAAGTTTCTAGCATAAGTTTCTATCAATCATGCAAATGATGTTGAGGCTTGGAAGCAATTTGACCGTACCCACCCAGTATTTGCACAAGAGCCAAGGAATGTTAGTCTCATGCTTTGTACAGATGGTTATAATCCATTTTCTAATTCTGCAACCCCATACTCGTTTTTGGCCTATTTTCATCACGCCACATAATCTTCCTCTAAGTATGTGCATGAAAGGGGAATATATATTTCTTAGTCTTGTGATTCTTGGACCAAAGTTGCCTAATAAGAATTTGGATGTCTATCTTAGGCCTTTAATTGATGAGCTAAAGATATTGTAAGACACTTGGATTAAAAATTTTGATGCGTGGAAAAAGCAAAATTTCATTATGAGAGCAGCCTTTTTATGGACAATAAGTGATTTTCTAGGTTTGAGAATGTTGTCTGGCTGGAGCACTCATGTAAGACATGCTTTTCCATATTGTATGGAATGATATTGATTCATTTTCATTGCCATGTGGTAGAAAGTGCTGTTGGTTTGATTGTCATCGGCTATTTTTACTGAATGATCATTGATTTCACGTGATCAAAACTATTTTAGGAAGTCAAAAGTGGTAAACTCTTTTCCACCACAACAAATTAGTGGAATAAATGTCCTAAGTAAAGTGAATGAACTTCAAGAACAACCTAGATTCGGTACTAGGAACAATTGGGGTGAAGAAGAGCTTATTTTGGGAATTGCCTTATTGGTCCACTAATCTGGTATGACATAATTTGGATGTTATGCATATTGAGAAGAATGTGTTTGACAATGTGTTCAACACTGATATGGACATAAAATGCAAGACAAAAGACAATCCAAATTTTAGAGCTAATATGCAAGAGTTTTGTAGATGTCTCGATTTAGACCTAATATTTGAGAATGGTAAGTACCAAAAATCAATGGAACATATGTTTTGAGTGTCAACCAAAAGAGGACAGTGTGTGGAAGGATAAAGCAGCTGGAATTTTTAGATGGGTATGCAACGAATATTTTACATTGCATTAATTTAGAAGTTGGCAAGATATATGTATATGAACTTTAATATTAATTGTGATATTTTTATATTGATTGTAAGCTTTTTATAGAGTAATTTAAAAATATTGGTTGTAATATTAGAGAATGGAATTAGGTAGATACAAATTTTGAACGATGATTAGAAAGAAACTGGGGGGTCTTTGTTCAACCATTTGTGAGGGAATTTCGAGCAATTGCTACGGAATAGCGAGGGACTAGGGAATTATTAGCAGGGGGAAAGTGAGAGGATCACTAGCGAGGGACTAGAAATGGAATTGTTAGCAAGGCCATTGCGAGGGACACATTAGCGAAAGAATAGTGGGGAAATAGTGAGGGAAACATTAGTGATGGAATGGCGAGGGAATAGCGACAAAGTATCCATGCTAATTAGCAAGGGATGCAACAAGAAGGTGAGAAAATAATTGCAAGGGAATGACGACGACATTTTGCGAGGGAATTGCGATGGATTTCTTGCACCACTGATTAGCAACTACAGCTTGTGAGAGACTAGTCCCTCATAAATCTGTCTCAAATTCATTTAGCGAGGGATTTGTGAGGGATTTTTCCCTCGCAATTCCCAACATATTCATATTGTAGTGACGGTATTATTTTTTATTCTAATTGTTATCTATTAGAATATATAGAAATTAGAGTCTTAGTGATGTAGCTGAGTTAGTGTGAACATAGAGATATGCGTGGGGGTATTAGGTTCAATCGCCAATTTTTGTTTATCAACAAAGAAAATAGTTATTATTAATAACAAAGATGAAAGGCACCAGGGGTGCCAAATTTATAATGGTATAAGAAGGCCCCTACTTATAAATGGGACAATCAACTGGATAGCTTTCAAAGCAATATAAAAATAAAGAACTACTACATAGAAAATCATCTGAAAGAACAAAAGCAAATAGAAACAACTTATAAATTGCTATTTCTTAGACAGACAAATTAAGTAACCAATCTGCAACAGGATGTATAAAGCCCCTGTGATAAGCTTTCAGCCATGACCAAGTATTTATTTGTATTTTGTCCAGGACATCATCCCAAGATGTTGATGAATTTTGAAAGACAATATTGTTCCTTCAAAGCTAAATAGTCCTGAATACTAAGAACCATATGGCATACCAAAATTTTTCAAGTCTATGCTCTCCCACAAGGGACCATGTTGTATGAAGTGATTTTTAAAGGAGTAATGCATGACAACTTTAATGTCAAACCATCAATAAAGAGCAATCCAGATCTGATGTGATTCCCTTTTGAACAAAGCTTTATAACATCAGCTTCTAGTCGCATATAGGATTGGTTTAAGCGTGAAATCAGATTAGAAGTCCAATCATAAACAAAAAAAAAAAAAATCCTCTCAGATGAAGCTTTTAACCATTGCCAACTCATCATTTGGATCAATTCACCCACCTCTTCAACTTTTTTTAATTCTTTGTTAAATACAAGTTCATTATGCCACTTCCAAATACTCCAAATAATAACAAACCATATACTACTCCAAATCACTATAGTTTTTTATTATGGTAGAGACCTAAATGTTGGAGAAAGTGACCCTTGCAAGAATTTGAGGGAGATCTCCAGATCAAACCACTTGTAACAAAAGCACCATAGCTTGTATGAGTACTTACGAGTGAAAAACAAGTGGTTAGTTGTTTCATCTTCTTCCTTTCACAGCACACGTTTCATATCATCATCACTAAGTTGAATTCCTCTAGCAATCGAGTTTGATTTAGAGGCTATTCTATTTAAGAGAACTCTCCCGCCACACAATGGTACTTTTAGGGGCGCCAAGTTTTTTCATAAAGATTTAAAAAAAAATGCAAATAAGCCAAGTCAACTTCTTCTTCGTAATAAAGCGAAGCCAGCATATTATACGCAGATTTTTTTATAGAATAAACAGATGATTTATCATGAACCCATGCCCAATTGTCTCTAAAATCTGTTTTTAAATTAGCACTCCCAACCAAACCCTCTAGGACATTAAATGACTCTTTTTCCCATTGAAGAAACTTCCTCCTCCACACAAAATGCCACTTCTAATTACCTTCATTTCAACTTTCCAACTCAGATATTATAGCAGTTTTGTTTTCAGCCAAGGATTAAAGTTGGCTGAATTCCTCTTTTAAAACCAATCCCCCTAGCCACTTATCAAACTATAATTTTGTTTTACACCCATCACCTACCTCTCTAACTTGCCCCTCCATCAACCAATTTCTATTGCTACCTTTTATCTTTTGGCATCTTTGTTTAGATCTTTCCACCAACTTGAACATTGGTGACTCAATCTAAATGAAGATGTAAGACCCTACACCAAAGTAAGACCCTACACCAAAGTCTATTAGGTTCACTCAACATCCTCCATTTCTATTTTCCTAACGGTGTAGCATTAAAGATATCTAAGTCGCTAACGCCAACACCCCAAATAATTTGGTTTACAAATTAAATTTTGTGCTAGCTTAACCATGCAATTTTCCTCCCTTCATTTAGTCCCCTCACAAGAAAATTCTTTGAATTTTTACAAAGAGTTTTTAAGACTGAATTGGGGATTTTAAAGAAAGACAGAAAATAAAGAGAAATGGAAGAAAGTATCGATTTAATAAGAACAATCCTTCCACCAAAAGAAAGATGCTTCATTTTTCAAGACGATAACTTTCTAAGAAGTCTGTCCACAATAGAATTTCAAGTAGAGCTCACTCTAGTATTAGCCCTAATAGGGATACCTAAGTAAATAAGACGAAGCTTTCCAACAATGCAATTTAGATAAGAAGTCATTCCCTCAAGACAGGTATTTTTAACATTTAAACCAAATAATATGCTTTTAAAGAAATTAACTTTTAACTCAGAAATCATTTCAAAACGTCTCGAGATAGATTTTATAACTCTACATTTTTCCAAGTAGGATTGCATATGATAAGAGTATCATCCGCAAATTGCAAATGGAAAATTTCAACCCACCCCTTCCTATTTTAAAGCTAGAAAACAAAATTGATTATTAACTACATTTTTAAACAAACCCTATGCAATTATAAAAAAAAGAAACGGTCCCATAGAGTTGCCTTGCCTCAACCCCTTTCTCATGGAAAACTTAGTTGTTGGACATACATTAACTAAAACAGAAACTAAAGCCGTTTTACCAACAACCCTTTACCCTGCCCACCCATTTTTGCCCACAACCCATACTCCTCAACATGTACTCCAGGAACTCCCATTTAACATGTAAGTCTTTTCGATTCTTGTTAAATTGGCATGAATTTTTACCCTCATGAACAATGTTATCTAATGAATTTTCTAAACTTTGTATGTTTTGAATTCCTGCAAATCCTACAAAAGCAAATTTTTTTCCCCCATTTTATGAACAGGAATGAAAACTTGTTTTACTGAACTCTATTTTTAAAAAGCTTCCATAAATCTACCTTACCATTTTTTTCCTAAAAAATTGATATGAAAAAAATAATAGTATCCTTAGTCATCCTCCTTAATGATGATCCTTTCTCAATAGGCTTTGAATTGTCATAATCAGAAGGTGAGGAAAAGGACCAAAATGAAACGGCTGAGGGAAACGACAGGTGGCGGTGGAACAGGAATGGGAGGCCTACAAATGTACTACATTTAAAAAAAAATATAGACCAAATGCACCTTTTGATTATGTATCTATTATGTGCATTTCATTTCGGTCCTATATCATTTTTAGGTTATATTTTGGTTGTCTATCTCTTATAAACGTTTCATTTTGGTCCAATCTGTCAATTCCGTCACCTCCGTTAACAGAATTGACCTAATAAGAACAGAGTCAAATTAGCTATTTATCTTCAAACCCATAAAAACCATAACATATACATGAACCTTAATAAGAACGGAGTCAAATTATCTTGTAACGGGGTGACGAAGTTGATGGACTAGACCAAAATAAAACATTTATAAGAAATACAGTACCAAAATGTACCCAAAAAAGATATAGGACCGAAATGAAATGCGCATCAAAGATACATATCAAAAGATACATTTGACCAAAAATATATATACGTTTTAAATTAAAAATTTTAGTATATTTTTGTTGTATAATGTCGATCTCCTTATATATAAGGAACTGCCTAAAAAGAATAATTATCGGATACATTTTAAATGGAAAATTAAAAATTGATAAATGCATGGTATAAAAATATTTAACTCAACATTATATTAGCTGTTTATAGATAAAATATGCATAATTTTAATTTAATTAAAAAAAATTACTCACATTTGATAGCTTTTTTGCATTTCTTAGTATATTTTTATTATTAGATTGGACCTATAAAAAAAGAAAATGGTCATTTATTAATAGAAAACAAAATTAATTTTTTTTGGAGTTTTCTTTTTTTTTTTTGTAATTTTCTTTAAAAAAACTACTATTTTTTATCTTTTTTATTTTTGTTTTTATTTTTTTCACATTTTAAGGAAAAAATAGAGACAAAATACAGTGTTCACAAGGTATAATAGCAAAAAATAAAAGTATATCCAAATTAATAAAGAGCCATTATTTTGAGCAAAACAAACCCAATAATTACTAACACACAAAGACACATAGAATTTATTCATGAGCCGAAATGGTGCAAAAATGTACCAGAGATGTCTAAGGACACATCATAGCTAGCAAATTAAGATGGGGCTAAAACAAGACAATACTTATTATTGAACTGCATACAGACAATAATAGTGAAGTTGGAATAATTAAGGAAACAAGAACATAATCCCAGCTATTAGGCTTCACTATTAGGCTTCGATTTTCTTCCCTTCCTTTGTATAATCGTACCTATAAAGAGCATTGGATCCTGAATCAAACCCTTTCACATATTTTCTTTCTTCCTTTGCATCATCATTTTTCGCGTAAGGATTGTATGAGATAAAAATGTTGGATTCCGGTTCAAATTCTTTCGCATATGCCTTGTCTTCCTTTGAGTCACCATCTTTAATGTAAGCTTTGCGTAAGATACCCCCTTCATTTGTACAATCGTACCTATAAAGAGCATTGGATCCTGAATCGAACCCTTTCACATATTTTCTTTCTTCCTTTGCATCGTCATTTTTCGCGTAAGGATTGTATGAGATAAAAATGTTGGATTCCGGTTCAAATTCTTTCGCATATGCCTTGTCTTCCTTTGAGTCACCATCTTTAACGTAAGCATTGCGTAAGATACCCCCTTCCTTTGTATAGTCGTACCTAAAAAGAGCGTTGGATCTCGAATCGAACCCTTTCAGATATTTCCTCTCTTCCTTCGCATTGTCATTTTTCTCGTAAGCTTGATATAAGAGAAGAGCGTTAGATCCAGGTTCAAATTCTTTCATGTATTTTGAATACTCTCCTGCATCTTTTCTTGATTCTATTTGTGCAACAAACTTCTTAAAAGAAAAAAAAAGTATGTGTTAGATTATTACTCACTACAAAAAGAATGCATATATACCAGAAAATAAATCATGCAATATGTTAAAACAGATAAGAAAGGCAATATATTTAACTACAAATACTAATTATATTATATTATATTACATTATAAATTCGTTTTGTGTATTTGCAAGACCGATTACAACAGATTTTAATCATTTAGAAGAAGGGGAAAAAACTACTGTATGAAGCATGAAATTTAATTCAATAATTTTTTTTCCCTATATGTCTTGAAGCTAAGTTTGTTTACTTGATTTTACTCAATCAAAATTATTTTAATATTGATAATTGATATTAAAACACATGCAATATAATCCATGCTATCTAATTTACTTAGAAAATATGTGGATGGAGACAGAAATAACTCAATTAATTATGATATGAACAAATTAATTAATGAAAAATTAATAGAAATTGTGACAGGAAAACATACAAGGAAGAGGAAGAGTGCCAAAGGAAGTAAAGAAAGAGAAAGCTTCATGTTGGATATGAGAAAGGAAGTATCTATTGATTGATAGTTTTTTGGTGTGAGATACAATGACGTTTCATCCTCTATTTATAGCTTCAAGAATAGTGGCAATTAAAGAGAAGAGATAGAAAATAAATGACAAGTGTAATGAGTAAATAAAATTAGTGAAGCTAGGGTTTTCTTTCAACACTTTAATAAATTAAGCTAGTAAATTTTATTTTATAACTACAATTCGTAGCTAATTAATAAGCTAAACAATAACTAAAATTTTTAGCTATGAAATTTTATTCGAAGGGTAATTAATAATTATTTAGATACAAATTAGTTAGGAATATTTTGTAATTATATTTTATAGTTAATCTATCACTATTTATTTAGATACAAATTAACTACGAAAATATTTTGTAGCTATACTTATAGTCAATCAGTAGATAATTTAATAACTAATAAATAACTATTAAATTAGCTGAAAAAATAATTTGTAACTATATTTCGTAGTTAATTAATAGTTAATTCACTCATGAATACGTAGCTATTAAGTTAGTTAAGAAATTTTATTCAGTAGCTAATGAGTAACAATTTAACCGTAAATTAGCCAATAAAGATATTTGTTATTTAAATTTTGTAACTAATCATAAATTTTGTTGTAGTGTTTGAAGACATATGAGTATATCACTATCGATTATATTTGGAAGGTTCTGCCAATTTTTGAGTTGTCTCTTTTCATCTTCATTCCTCAATAATTTAAATTCAATATTTATTATTTTATACTATGAATAGTAGTAACAAATTAAAATGAGAGATGTATCCAAAAAAAAAATAACATGAGAGAGACAACTTTATGTGGAATCCTACTAAATTTAATGCATTGTTATGGCGTTTTTGTTGAAAAATCAAAATTTCTTATTTAAGTAACATAAGTACATAACCGTATTAATCTCATATGATAGATATCATACCATTTTGGAGCATTTGCGTGGTAAGCGAGGTCATATATATTAATATAATAATGAAAGATAGTAATTGGACTTTTTGTCATTCGATAAACTTATATTTTGTTTTCTAAAATTTAAATCATATTTAATTTCAGGCAAATGATATTTAGTATTTTAAGGGCACTATTTAAGAACCAAATGTAATAAAAAGATATTGGAATGCGTACTTTTTTATATTTCAGAGAGACGAAATAATGTACTCTTATAATTATTTTTCTATTTCTAATAACCGTAATTAAACCGTAATTAATTTGTAGTTAAACCATAGTTAATTTGTAGCTATTTTCTTACAAATATGACTAACTAATTCGTAGCTAACATATTTCAATTTTGTATCTATTCCACAACTATTTATCTTAAACACATCATTAGCTGATCTGTGGCAAATTAAAGCATTAATAAAAACGATGAATCCCAATACATTGTAGATCAAACTTAAAGAACTACGTAAAGTTCAACAAAGTTACAAACTGATATGGTCCGGGATTAGTGAAACCTAGTATTTATACAGGTGTCGTCTGAGTCATACCAACCTTAATCCGCCGTGTGGTAAACAAGGCACCAGGCGGGATACACGTTACAATATGGACTCATCGGTGGGCCTCCATCAGGATAACTAGGCCCAGAACGACACAGGTTTAACCCTAATCGCTCAATATAAATACCCACATGCATACTCCATGCAAGGTACGTTCTCATCTAATTCACATATAACCTAGATCCCATATTGACTTGGGCGTTGGAGTGTTTGCAGGTGGCCACACTACCGTCGAGGAGTCATTACACCCTATCAGGCTTCATCCCAGATTCCTCAGGTACGATCACAACATGGCGCCGTCTGTGGGGAACGTGACAAAAAGTTGTGTTCTCTTCATTATCAGCGATGGTATATTCAACACTTAACAGAGACTATAACAATCCAGAACTTGAAGATTTGGGAGATGGCCAGCAAGGCGAAGGATCTAATCAGCAACCAGAGCAGCAACCATCCTTTAACTTAGAAGCAGAGTTCCTTAAGCTATAGAAACTGGTGCAAGCGCAGGCAAAGGAGATTGAAACTCTAAAGAAACGAGAACAGGTTCAGCAGGGAAAGGAAAAGGTAGTGGAAGCAGACCCTGCGCAGGAAATTGAGAAACAGCCGCAACGCGCCAGGAGAAACGGCGGAGAGGGGCAACAGAATAACCCTGATAATCCGGAGATTAATGGCAATCCGGATCCGCGTAACGCGGAGCGATAGTTGGAGATCAGGGTAAACCACCAAAAAGAAGATGCGGCTCATCAAGATTTACGGGCGGCATCACGAATAGGGGGTGCCAACTCGCCACCAGCACACCCGGTAGGGCCACAAGAACACATAGTGGAGAACATCCCAGAGTTTGGCTACATTGACAACCCGTTCACCCTATGGATCATGTCTCATGCATTACCCCATGGTTTTCAGTTCGCAATAACAGCTGAAAGAGTATGACGGAACTAAAGACCCGACCCTGCATGTGAGCACTTTCGAAAGAGCCATGTATTTCCAAGGGGTCAACGAGGCTATTGTATGCCGGGCTTTCCCTTTGACTTTGTCAGAAGCAGCAAGCCGTTGGTTTTCTGACCTGCCACCACAATCTATCAACAACTGGAAGACTCTTAAAGATAAGTTTGTTTTACATTTTACCAGTAGTAAAAGACAGTTTAAGTCTGAATTTCATTTAGAAACAATTAAACAAATGAAAGACGAGTCTTTAAGAGAATACATCACCCGATTTAATAATGAGGTACTGGAAGTTAGGAATGTTGAACCTAACTTAGTGTTGTATTTCTTTGTCAAAGGTCTGAAACTAGGCGCTTTTGCCAAAGCCTTAGCCGGCGAGAAGCCAACGTCCATGGACGATTTGAAGGCCAGAGCCGAAAAATGGATCAGAATTAAAGAATGGAAAAGGGCTCAGGCAGCTCAAGCCGCCAAGAAAGATGACAAAGGAAAGAATCAGCAAAACCCTCAAGCACAGGAAAAGGAGGACAAGCCCAAGACAAGCCGTCAAAGGGCCCCCGAGGAATGTTCAATAGTTACACTCCGCTGACCGTATCTCCAGCCACGGTGTACAAGGAGGTGATGAATTCAGAGATCAGAGATAGGCTTCCCCCTCAGGAACCCAAGGCGGTTTCAGAACCAATATTTCATTATCACAGAGGAAAAGGGCGTTCGACGAACGAGTGCGTTCAGTTAAGAGATGCCATTGAAAAGCTATTTCACCAGGGAAGGCTGGGGAATTATACTCAAGAGTCCAACAATAGAAGAGGCCACAGGCAAAGTCCCAATCCCCGGGAGCGTCGGCCGAGATCACCACAAGCCAACCGACATACGGTGCCCAAAACCCGGAGTAGATCCCGGAGTCCAAGGCGCAACCAGGGATCCCCACAAAGGGGAGTGATACAAGTTATAACAGGGGGAACCAGCTGGAAGGGATTAGAAGACAAAAAACAAACTCGTGATACCAGGGACTCATGTTCACAGATAACCCAGGTAAAAAATCCAGTTTTATCTTTTTCTGACAGTGATTTGCCACAGGAGCAGGTCAGAGATAATGAGCCTTTGGTGATAGCCACAAATTTGGCGGGATTCTAAGTCAACCGTATCTTCGTAGACCAAGGAAGTTCAGCGGACATTATGTTCTGGAGCTTGTTCGACAAGCTAGGCCTGGGTACCAAAGACCTAACCCCCCATAAAGGTAGCTTGATCGGTTTCACTAGAGACACTATCATGCCGAAGGGATATGTCGATCTGAAAGTCTCGTTCGGGCAAAAGTTGGACATCAAGGCGGTAATGATCAGATTCATTGTCGTAGATTGCCCCTCGGCCTATAACGCCATACTGGGTCGCCCGACTCTGAATCACTTGGGCGCGATTGTCTCAACCGTACAATTGGCTATGAAGTTTCCTACAGAAAAGGGATCCGTCATTACAGTAAGGGGAAAGGGCAGTGACGCCAGGCGATGTTACCAGGAAAGCCTGAAAATCATGAAGACACCCATACAATCCTCTGAGATTCCTGAGGGACAAGGTAAGAAGAAGATGGAGCGCCGGGACTCAACTCAAGGGGCGGGGGTAATGATGACCAATCTTGATCCCCGCGCAGATTTCGAAGAACAGAGGCCTCAACCAGAGGGAGAACAGATTTTGGTCCAAATCGGCCAGAATACAGATCAAACAGTGAAGGTAGGAGCAAATTTGCCCCCACTCATCAGGGGGCGACTTATTGAGCTTCTCAAAATAAATGTCGATTTATTTTCTTGGGTCTCATCCGACATGCTGGGAGTAAAGCCATAACTAGCATGCCATCGCTTGTCTATCAAACCGGGATGCAAATCGGTAGCTCAGAAAAAACGAAAGATGGGGCCTGAAAGGACAGAAGCCATCGAGAAACAGGTGAAGGAGCTCCTAGAAGCCGGGTTTATCCGAGAAATACGCTACGCGGAATGACTTTCAAATGTCGTAATGGTGAAAAAGGCCAATGGGAAGTGGCGAATGCGTACAGATTACACGGACCTGAATAAAGCTTGCCCGAAAAACCCCTTCCCGTTACCATGCATTGATAAGTTGGTAGACAATTCGGCAGGATATAGGTATCTCTCCTTTATAGACGCCTACTCGGGGTACAATCAAATACCAATGTATCCCGATGATCAGGAGAAAACCGCCTTCATCACCGACATGGGAGTATACTGTTACAACATGATGCCATTCGGTCTGAAGAATGCTAGCGCGACTTACCAAAGAATGATGAGTAAAGTCTTTAAAGAACAAATTGGCCGGATCTTGGAAGTCTACATTGACGATATGATAGTCAAAACTCCAGAACTTGGGGACCCAGTGACGGATTTGAAGGAAACCTTCGGCCAGATACGCAGGTATGATCTCAGATTAAATCCAAATAAATGTACTTTTGGCGTGAAAGCCGATAATTTTTTGGGATTTATGTTAACTAACCGGGGGATTGAGGTCAATCCGGACAAGTGTAGTGCTGTTCTAAAAATGCAGAGTCCAAGAACTATAAAAGAAGTTCAGCAGTTGACGGGAAGAATAGCGGCGTTAACCCGTTTCTTGCCGGCCTCCGCCAAAAGATGCTTGCCTTTCTTCAAGACGCTTCGTAGAAAGAAGAACTTTGAGTGGAATGCAAATTGTGAGCAAGCTTTTCAAGAGCTAAAGGAAGTTTTAACCTCGCCTCCAGTGTTATCAAAACCAGATCCGGCCAAAACTTGTATGTATACTTGGCGGTATCTGATGAAGCAGTGAGTGCCGTTCTGATCAAGGAGGATTCCCGGTCTCAGAGTCCGATATACTTCGTCTCCAAAGCCTTGCAAGGATTGGAGGTAAATTATCAAAGGCTAGAAAAAGTGGCGTACTCTTTATTGTTAGCATCAAGACGCTTGCGTCCATATTTCCAGTGCCACCCTATCACGGTTCACACTAATCAAACCAGATCTCGCTGGAAGAATGATGGCTTGGGAAATTGAGCTTTCACAATATGACATCACTTATAAGCCAAGGCAAGCAATAAAAGCTCAGGTCTTAGCAGAATTCGTAGCTGAAATGACTCATCCTGGGGACCTGAATCAAGGATCTTGGATGATATATGTAGATGGTTCCTCAAATGTTAAAGGATCCGGAGCCGGGATACTAATTGAAAATGATTAGGGAGTAGTGATTGAATATTCCCTTAAATTCGAATTCCTGACTTCAAACAATCAAGCAGAATACGAAGCATGCCTGGCGGGAATAAGAGCAGCCAAGGACTTGGGAGCCACAGCAGTGACACTGTGTTCAGATTCTCAGTTGGTGGTATCCCAAATCAGAGGAGATTACCAGGCAAAAGAACCATTGATGCAGAAGTATCTTGCCTTGGTCAGAGAGAACTTAGTGGGGTTCTCAAGATTTGAGATCAAACATGTCCCACGTTCAAAAAACAGTATGACAGATTTGTTATCTAAACTGGCAAGTACAAAGTCGGCTTCAGTCCTGCGTTCAGTAATAGAAGAGGTCATCTCGGCACCGGGGGCAATTCTCCAAGTAGAAAGCGAAGATTAGAGAACTCCGTTGAAGAGTTATATCGCCAAAGGGATACTGCCCCAAGATCAGAAGGAAGCCAAACAGATCGTCCAGAAGTCAACCAGATATGCCGTGATTGAAGGTCATCTCTTCAGAAAGGGGTTGTCCACCCCGTTACTCAAATGCATTGGACCTTCTGAAGTCTGGTACATATTAGCAGAAGTACATGAAGGGAGCTGCGGACACCATATTGGCGGAAAATCGTTAGCAAGAAAGTCTTTGCGGGCGGGATATTTTTGGCCCACAATGAACTCAGACTCGGTGGAATATGTTAAGAAATGTCAGAAGTGTCAAGAACACAGTCCCCTCACTCACATTCCCGCCGAAAATCTGCACAGCATTTCAACACCTTGGCCCTTTCATACTTGGGGCTTGGATCTCCTGGGACCATTCACACTCGCGGCAGGAATCATGGTAAACCCGCTATTAACATCCCGGGAGACACAATGACATTAAACGGCTTATCAAGCCGAAGGCCAAGGTCCCTTCAAAGAAGGCGATAAAGGCCACTACGACATTAAACGACTTATCAAGCCGAAGACCAAGGTCTCTTCAAAGAAGGCGATAAAGGTCACTACGACATAAAACGGCTTATAAAGCCGAAGGTCAAGGTCCCTTCAAAGAAGGTGATAAAGGCCACGATAACGTTTAACGGCTTACAGCGCCGAAGGGCAAGACCCCCTTTAAATAAGCGACAAAGACCATACTGGCAAATGGCGAAACGTCGGCATTTGAATTAAAAGCTACTTGAAAGGTGAACAATAAAGGACTAATTCAAGTAAAAATCCGAAATATCTAATTGACAAACAGCAATAGTTACAAGTCAAAAGGGACTACAAGTCAGAGGCATAAACAAAAAGTAAATATAAAAATATTACAAAGTCAAAACAAGCACTAAACTTCCACGCCATGTGCAATCATAGGAGCAGCATCTGCACCATCTTCCTAGGGAGGTGGAGAATCGCAATTAAAGGGATCCATGGAGGCGGGATCCAAAAGAACGGGATTCTGGTGATCATGAAAATCCCAGAATTGCCCGTCTTTTACCCCATGAAAAGGGTCCAAGCCATGAAGATTGAGTTCCACGTTGGGATTTAAAACTTAATTGACTTAACCGCCTCACGATAGGCATCGTATCCAGCTTCTTTCAGATCATCCAGTATTTCATCATATTTGGCTTCTAGGGCGCTATTGAGCTCGGCAGCTTGAGCTTTCAGTTGAGCGATTTCTATCTCGGTTGCCTTCAGCTTGGCAGCACTAAATTCCACCTTCTTCTTTTCGGTCGACAAAAGCTCATCGCGCTCAGCCAAGATCCTATCTTTTTTGGCGACCTCCTCCTTGAAAGCACCTAACTGACCCTCCAGGAGGCCGACCTTTTCCTTAGAACTCTTGAGTAAAGTTTCCTTCAGCTCAAGGTCGTCCTGCGCATCTCGGAGCTCCCCCTTTAACCGGGACACTTCTTCTGAATGGTCAACCTCCTCTTGGGCGGCTTGGAGCAGGATTAAACCCATGGACATCCAGCCCATAAGGGATTGTATTTGTCCCTGCAGAGGATAAGAATAGAAAAGCAATGATAATTATTCACCGTTCCAAGGCTTATATAACCAGTCATCCACCTCGTGAAGGAAATTACCTTTCGGGTGTCGGCGTTTCCCATCTGAAAGAAGTCGCCATGTCTAAATTGGATTCTGGGGGGTTGAAAGCCTTCCCAAACTTGAGTTTGAGAGCATACTGTCGGGATGATGGCCAGGGAAAAGCCACCTTCAGCCGCCTTAGGACCCACTGCACACGACAGTTCAAAAGGATGAGATAAAAGTAAACGGAAACACAGGAAATGACAAAATAGAAAGAATAAAAGGCAAATTTCACCTTGGGAGGTGCGAGCTCTTTTGTTCTGACGAGTGTCTCTGCCGGCTTGAGCTCCCCTCACCACGGGATTCTTGCTCCCCTGGGGAGAACCACGGGCGGGGGAGACCGCCATTGTGCTAACACCGGGATTACGTCTCGTTGTGGTCGCAGCCCCGCCTTGAGATGGAGCAGCTGGCGAATCAACCTTACCTTTGCCTTTGGCATCCTTGGCCACCTTGGCATCAAATCTCCCGGAGAATTTGGTCATGATCTCAGCTGCGAAGTTAGAAAACGTTAGCTCACCAAATAAGATATTCAACATTTGTAGTTAAAAAGGTTAAGAGACAAAAGTAATACATAAACATTCGGCGGGACTAGCACGAGAGGTCCCAAGTACATCCCGGCAGTGGATCGCCATTCCTTGACTCGTGACAAAGTCATGCAAATTATTAAAAGTTTTCGCATTGAGCTCGTCGCAGGTAAGTGACTTGGAATAATGCTTAGCTGACCAGTACAAAGGGAAGAGCAGTTCATGATTAGCCGTCTCCCAAAAAGTTACGAAGTCTCCATCCTGGGCTGTCACTTTCACGAACGAATCCCGACGAACTTTGACAGAGTTATCCCACGGAATAAACATCTATGTAACGTTCTTCTGATGTCGGAGGGACACCCAGGACCAGACAGAAGATCCCCGATAGGGACCAAATAAATATAAAAATAAGTTGGAGGAATATTTCCACTCGTTGGCCCAACAAAAAACTTCGAAGGCTTGCAAAAAGGCCCAGTCGTTAGGATGAAGTTGGGAGGGGGCGAGATGAAGATGATGAAGGACTTCTATTTGCAGATCGGAGAAGGGAAAGTGAATTTGAAGCTGATCGAATAAGGCGGTATATGCCATAAAGAAAGGTCTAATCCCATTAGCGGCATAAGAGTAGATCCGCTCATCTTCTCCCGGGATCTCAAGTTGATAATCTACGGAAGGATCAGAAGTATAAGAGTTGTCGGACGAGTTGGGCCCATGGTGAATACATTTTTTCCATTCCTTCTCCACGAGTTCTAGCTGCTCTGAAGACGAGATAGAACAAGCTTGGCTAAGCCAGGTGGTTGGAACCCATAGCAAATTTTGGATGCCCCTAATGCCATACCATTTTGTCCTCATTGGTTGCAAATTTAAGTTAGTCCCAAAAGGACCGGCTTGTCCCCCATCATCTTTTCCACCTTTGGCAGCAACGACTTTTGTAGTTCGACGGCGAGTTCTCTTTGGCGCCATATCTAAAGGTTAGAAGAATAGTTAGAGTCCGGAAATGGCGGACTGGGGGTAGGAGAGGAAGAAGGTTGGTATGCCGGATCCGACTCAAAATCTAAAGAATTTGTCATAGACGATGACAACTCTCCCATATTTTTTGGATTACTTCCGAGAGTGGGCTCAAGAAACTAGTTCCTCATCAACTTACGCCCGGGATCTGGCTCTGTCTTGGGCGAATCTAGGGGATTTTCCTGAGATTTCCTAACCATTTCTACATACATTGGAGGTTCAGGATTCAAAATTTTAGAAGGATCATTCACAGATTGGGTAATGGACTCTCCACTCTCAGAACTCTAAGGTGAATAAGCCCAAATGAAATCAAGCTCTGAGAAATGAGGATTATTGACGGAACACATACCTCTCACGAGGTCATAATTAGGAGGTTTGGAAGGATTCTTGAGTCCTTTCGCATAAGCCATAATGACTTCAGTGTCACAAGAATCAGATGAAGAAGAGCTGTTGGTAATGACAATGATTCGCTCATCCATGGAAAGAAACAACTTATCGACCACACTAGACAAAACAACGAAAGCACCTAAGAAAAACCCTAAGAATGGTCTATACCCCCACCGTAGAAGAGAATAGACAAAAGGAAGCAAAAAAGGGTCAGGGCGAAGGAGAGAAATACCTGAATGTAGCAGAAGAGGTAAACGAAGAAGGTTCGAGAGCAATTTCTTCTTCACAGAGAAGGAGACTTCGAAGGAGGGAAAAACAACAATGAAAGTAAGAGACCTTACGAAACTTTCCTTTCTTTTGAATTGAAAAAGAGAAAGGGAGAAGCACAACAAATGACAGAAGTGATGAAACAAAGAGAAGGGAGGAACAGTAACCGTCTCATCACTTTAATAAGGCGAGTGGCTCAAGAAAACCCCTCAATCATAACGCACGATACCCCATAATGGCGCGTGGACACACGTCCCTCGAGGAAGATCAACTGTGCGCACAAAATGGCGAATTCAGAACACAGAACTAAGACGACACATGCTGAGTATAATTCGCCGACTTCACAACAAGGGAAGTCGACGACTTGGGGGGCAACCGTTATGGCCCGGGATTAGCGAAACTCGGTATTTATACAGGTGTCATCTGAGTCATACCAACCTTAATCCGCCGTGTGGTAAACAAGGCACCAGGCGGGATACACGTTACAATATGGACTCATCGATGGGCCTCCATTAGGATAACCAGGCCCAGAACGACACAGGTTTAACCCTAATCGCTCAATATAAATACCCACATGCATACTCCATGCAAGGTACGTTCTCATCTAATTCACATATAACCTATATCCCATATTGACTAGGGCGTTGGAGTGTTTGCAGGTGGCCACACCGCCGTCGAGGAGTCATTACACCCTATCAGGCTTCATCCCAGATTCCTCAGGTACGATCACAACACAAACTAAATAATTTTTTTATAAGCAAAAGCAATAGCATTGATATAGACAAAGAGTACAAGAAGTGCTCAGAGGAGTCTATACATATGAAAGAGAAGAAACTAGAAAGAGTGGAAGAGGGAAGAGTAGGGAGGAACAGAACCACATTGAGAGTTCCTTAAACAAAATAAAGGAGACACACACCAATCAAAAAAACTACAGACTCCTAATTTGATGGGTGGTAAAACCAATTCCAAGCACGGATTTTAACCAAGTCGATCACCTCCATCACATCCACCGTAGATGTAGGAATTGCCAAATAATCAAATGGACCAAGAAACAACTTGCCAAATAACCATCCCTTTCTTTTTAACCACTTTTTCATAAAGTATCCCTTTAAATTAAAGAAACCAATCTTTTAGTGATGTAGGAATTGCACATTGTAGTCCCAACCCAACCAAAAATTTTCTCCAAACCATTGCAGTAATCCTGCATTGTAAGGAGATGCAGTGCATTCTCTTCCACTTCTCCACACAAGGGGCACTATCTCGAAAAGTCATCCCTCAATGCTCCTCTTTGAAATAAATTAACCTGAGTTGGCAATCTATCTCTCAATAATAACCACGAAAAAATATTGATCTTTGGTGGAGCGAAACCAAACCATAACTTAGCGAACACCTGAGTCATCTTTGCCGGCATCAATGATCATGGGAGGCATTGAGATACAACCCAGGAATACGCAGATTTGACTGAAAATCCATCTAAGCCACCTGGAGTCCATGCCCAAAAATCACTTCTTGTCAGCTAAAGAACCATCTACGGTAGTAAAACCATCAAATCTTCAACTAAATTATTTTTTTATCCGAACATAGCTCTTATCCAATTAAGGGATCAATTCCAAGAGGATCCTTCTCGAGAGACAAGCTCATCAATATAAGTGATTTTGTTGTCTGATATTTGGTATAATCGAGGGAAAGAGAGACGTAGAGGTTGATTCCTAACCCAATTATCTTCCCAAAATAGAGTTTCAGCGCCATCACCAACCATCCTTTTAATAACCTCCTAAGAATCATCGGAAGTTTTTGTAATTGCAAGCTTCACAAACATCCTTCCACCATTGAGAACAAGAATTCAAAATCTTTGCTTGTAGCAACGCGATTAGGGGACTTGTGTGACCAATCCTATGACGAATGATTTTTGCCCATAAACTATTGGGTTCATTGAGCAACCTCCACACCCATTTTGAAAGCAAGATAGAGTTAAACCATCGCAGCAAGGAGATTGGGAAAAAGTCCTTTACCTTCTAAGGGCAAGAAATCTTGGGGATAACTGCCATGAAATATGATGAAACTCACGTACCAGACTAGAAATGTCGTCTTTCAACACATTTCATAACCTTTTGATGAAGTCAAAGTTGAAGCCATCCAGTCCCGGGTGCTTATTATTACCACAACCAAAACCTGCAAACTTTATTTTGTTCTATGACAAATCTACAGTAAGAGAGGAGTTATTACTTGCTTCTATTTGCTTAAAAAGAATTCCATCAAGACAAGGTTTCAGATGAACATGTTTTGCAAAAAGAGAAAAATAATGGTTAGCTAAATAATCCTTTATCTCTATTACCCCCTCCATCTTCCTGTTTTTTATCGACAAATACACACGCACACAACTGAAATTAAATCTCTAATAATCTGTACTATTCTCGTTTGTCAAGGTTTGAACATTGGACTTCCACCCATCTTAAGCCTTAAAAGCTTGGTACATGACCATTTGGGCTAATGAAGTAATGCCCTTGGTCAACCTCCACCCCTCTTGATTGCTGCAATATAGTTTTTCTTTCTCCTCGATGTAATACACATGGAAAAATCTTGTGTTAACATCCCCATCGTTTGCCCATCTTACCCTAGATTTCTGCCTAAGGTGGTTCTCCTTTTGCCACAATTTGTTCCACATATCCATAACAGCCTCCTTACTACTTTCCACCGCTTCCACAATCAATCTCCTAACCTCCGCCTCCTCATCCACTTTATTTATCTTTTATATCAGCAAGCTAATAGAACGATCTACTTGTCCAAACACTTCCTTATTCCAAGCTTTAATTCCAGTGTCTAGCAATTTCAATTTCTCCTTTACCACAACTGCCTTCCAACAATGAATATTACAAGACGCCCATAAAGTTTCAACAAGCTTTTGAAAATTGAATTCCTCTAGCCAACAATTGTTAATCTTAAAGGGAATTGGACCTCAGTTGTCTTCACCCAACTTTAGAATCATCGGACAATGATTAGATATATCGCGGTCTAGAATCCACTGTAAACTATGACTCCATTCCAAAGGCCAATCAATAGAAATCAAAATTATATCTAAGCGACTCACATCAACCTAAGAATCTAAATCTGTATCGTCATCAAACTCATAAGCATCCCTATCTGATCTATCATCCATTGCCTTCCTTGCTACTTCTAGTACTGGTTCTAGCATAGGAACCAACAGTGTTTGAATAAAGTAAGTCATGGTAGCATTTGCAGCTTCCTTTATTCCTTCCAGTAGAAATTATGTATCACTTGTGAGCAGCTCAGTGGATGATGATGAGGTAGTATGCAAAAGTCCAGAATTGTTGATCCTTAAATTACCTCCTCCAAGAAATCGTCCCTTTTTATTTGGACTCGATACCTTTGCCCATGACTCAAAATCAACCATAGGATGCTTTCAACGATCTTCAGTATACTTCTTTAACATTTCAGCATCATATGACTCCTAGAATAAATTCAAATTGTTGCATCATATTAAATTGAGAGA
This sequence comes from Cyamopsis tetragonoloba, assembly GCA_037177725.1. NCBI lineage: Eukaryota > Viridiplantae > Streptophyta > Magnoliopsida > Fabales > Fabaceae > Cyamopsis > Cyamopsis tetragonoloba. The sequence continues at coordinate 46,591,348 of CM074122.1, read as the reverse complement.
CCTAATGAATAATATCATTTTACACAATTCTAAAAACTGAAGTTACATGAAAGATGTTAGAGAGAGAAGCGGTGAGAGCTGGGAAGAGGGTCTAGTGTGAGAAGGACGAGAGGTGTGAGGTGAGAGTTAGGGAGAGGGCTGATTCAAATGGGTGGGTTTTAGTGGAGAATAGGAGGTGGAAGGGTGCTGGTAGGTTTAATCGTAACAATCTCAGAGAGACCAATAAAGCAAAACTTGGTAGTTTTGTGAAGAACTTGGAGGAAAATTGTGTGTCCTTCTTCTTCTCAAATTTTCCTGAAGACCGATGTGCGAAAGATATGTGGTTCTTATTCCAGAAATGGGGTAAAGTGAAGGAGGTGTTTATTACAAATAAAAGGAATAAATTTGGTAAGAAATTTGGCTTTGTTAGGTTTGAAAAGATGGTGAATCCTAAGGGGCTGGAGGAGAAACTTGATAATATTTATATTGGAGGAATGAAGCTACATGTTAAGACTCCAAGATTGAACAGAGAAAGAGAAGTGTTGATCTAGGAGAAGACAAGGAATAGAAGGGTCTTGGAGGAAAAAAGATGGAAAGGTGTAGGTAACATAAGAAGTGGTCGCTCATATGCTCAAGCAGTTGTAGGGAGTTCTCATGTGCCGAAAGATTTTCCAATTACAAGAGAAAAGCCTTTCGCTGATAGCTTTCATCGTTCGTATACAGCGATGAAGGAAAATATGGACAGAGCTCTAAAATGTTTTGTTGGCAAGGTCAAGGGGACTTTAAATCCTCTGGAAGTGCAGGAAAAAGTACATGAAGCAGGGTATTTTAATATAAAATTTGTGTCGTTGGGAGGTGATTTGGTGTTACTTGATTCTGATAGTCCTCAGGAGACAGTTGAGTTTGTTGAAGGTGCAAAGGATAGTTGGTGTTCATTTTTGTCTGGGGTAAAACAATGGAGTTCCAGAACATCAAGTAAAGATCGGTTTGCATGGATAAAACGTTTTGGTATTCCTATCCATGTTTGGGAAGATAAATTTTTCAGGTTCTTATTTTTTGGAAGAGGTTCAATTGTCGAAGTTCATGAGGCTACTAGAAATAGAAGAAGATTCGATGTATCGAGGTTTCGGATCAGAACTGTTATGCCAGATTGGTGTAACAGAACAGTTAGGGTCAAAATAAATGATGTCATTCATGAAATCAGAATGGTTGAAGAAGTGTTTGGGGATCATGAGTCCAGAGACTTCCTTAATCAAAGGAAGGTGTTTCTTGAAGAAAGAATTGATTCAGATTCAGAATTACTGGATTGGAGGTCGATAATTCCAGAGACAAAGGAAGAAGAGACAAATTCCTTCGATAACGTGGAAGGCGAAAGGTTTCGAAAGGGCACTTTTGGTAATTATCACAAGAACAATTGCGTTGACAAATGTACGGTGCAGACATCCTCAGCAGAGAGGAGTAATGAAGAACCCGAAAAGGTGAAGGAAAAAGACAAATTTGGGGATATTTTGGAAAGTGAAGGAGCCGCCGATAAGAGGAAAGTTGGCAGGGTATCTCAGTCTCAAAATGGTTTCAAAAATCAGGGTAGAAAGGAAGGGTTGGAGGGGGTAATAGTGGGGAATGATGAGATTGGGCCGGAAGAAGTTACTAGGCCCAATTCTTCTTTTTGTGAAGAAAATGAATCCATAGTGGGTCCAACTCTTGATCTCGGGGGCAGGTTGGATTCAGCTGGGCCCTGTGATGGAGGTGGACATCTTTCTAATCGGGTCGGATCTGATCCATTGGGAGAAGGATATCCAGGCTGTAGCTCTGACACATTTTCGTTGGAAGGGTTGATAGTTGAAGCGCAGCGTGGTAAAGGGCAGGGAGAAGATACTGTTAAAGAAAAATCTAGAAGGGATAAGAAAAAAAGGAATCCTATATTCCTCAGTTCCCTTAGCAGAACCTTGCTTTGGAATGAGAAAGGGACTAAGTTTAAAAAGGTGAAATTTGACAAAAGAAAAGATAGGGTTTCAAAGTTAGGGGTGGTTCTTGGTGATGGATCTTCCTCTCGATCTCTAGAAGCAAGCGAAGAGCAGCAAGGCTCGCCCTCATCAGAGTGTCGTTTTTCCATTTCAGATTCTGATATAAGAAGATGTAACATAATTCTTGAAGGAAAGGAGAATAACTTTAGGCCTGAAGCAATTTGGAAGTCCTGTCAAGAGTTGGTTCAGAGGTTAGCAGATTTAGACAAAAGGGATCAGTTGGCTTTTGAAATTAATGGTGGTGTATTAGGTATTCAATGAATTTTCTTTCTTTTAATGTTCGAGGTTTGGGTGGGAGGGTAAAGAGGAGGAAGGTTAGGGAATTGATTAATGCGGAGAAGGTTGTTTTTCGGCTATTCAAGAAACAAAATTAGGAGGTTTGGATGCTAATTTCTGTAAAGGTTTTCTAGGTGACGATGTTTTCGGGTATTTGTCTAAAGTTGCTAGTGGTAATGCAGGGGGTTTCTTAAGTTGTTGGAGTCTGAATAATTTTTCATTTATTTCTTCCTTTGAGGGATAAGGTTTTCTTGGGGTAGTATTGTTATGTAAAAAATTGTCAGTTGAATGTGTGGTGGTTAATGTTTATTCCCCCTGCGAGATTCTGAAAAAAAGGAAATTATGGGAGGATTTATTAGAACAAAAGGATAGGTTCATGCAAGTGGATTTGTGGTGCATACTTGGAGACTTTAATGCGGTTGTGGATAGGAAAGAGAGGAAAGGAGTTTCTGGTTATCTAGGTAGTGCAGAAGCTGGAGAGTTTAAGCAATTTGTGGATGACATAAATCTGGTTGATCTACCAATTTTAGCATAAAGGTTCACTTGGTTTAAGGCAGATGGATCTGCTATGAGCAGGATTGACAGAGTCTTAGTATCTCAACAGTGGCTTATTCAACGGAGTAACTCAAGTTTATGGGCTTTAAATAGAGATGTGTCAGATCATACACCTCTTGTTCTAAGAAGCAATAATTTGGATTGGGGTCCAAAGCCATTTAAATTTCAGAACTGGTGGCTCAAGGAGAATGGGTTCAAAGAAATGGTGGTAAAGTGTTGGGAAAAGTATGATTTTATTGGATGGAAAGCGTTTGTATTTCAGAAAAAGCTGAAACAATTAAAGGGGGATATCAAAAGGTGGGTGGAAGAGAATGCAGGAGATTTAGAAAGGAATATTAAAAGCCTAACTGAGAAAGTAGCAGAGTCTGATATGAGAATGGAAGAGAGAGGGCTATCATCAAAAGAAAAGATTGAAAGGAAAGGGTGTGTGCGGGAATTAGTTAAGCACTTGAAAATGAAGGATAATTTGCGGTTTCAACAGTCATGAGTTAAATGGTTGGCAGAAGGGGATGCCAATTCCAAGTATTTTCATGCAAGAGTCAATCTAAGGAAAAAGAGGAACAAGATTTTAGCTTTGAAGGAAGTGAAAATGTGGGTGGAACAAGTGGAGGAATTAAAAGATCTAGTATTGAAACATTTTGAGAATCATTTCAAGGAGGAATTTGAATCAAGACCTTTTCTTCAAGGTTTAAGGTTCAAAAGAATTTCTGTTGTAGATCAGAGTAGACTTGTTGATAGATTTACAATGGAAGAGATAGAGGAAGCGCTTGATGATTGTGAAGGTAACAAAGCCCCAGGACCGGATGGTTACAATTTTGTCTTTATCAAATAGTTTTGGAGTATTATGAAGCAGGAGGTGTTTAATACGATAAATGAGTTTTATTCAAATGCTTTTTTGCCGGGTGGTTTAACAACAACTTTTATTACTTTGATACCGAAGATAGATAGTCCTCATATGCTTAAAGACTTTAGGCCTATTTCTTTGGTAGGATGTTTGTATAAATTGGTTGCTAAGGTCCTAGCAAGGAGGTTGAAAGGTGTTTTGAAAGGGTTCATTGGAGATACTCAATCGGCCTTTTTGTCTGAGAGGTGTATTCTGGATGGAATTGTAGCTTTAAATGAAGTGGTGGACGAGGTGAAAAGGAAGAAGGTTGGCTGTTTAATTTTCAAAGCTGATTTTGAAAAGGCGTATGACTCAGTCAGTTGGGGTTATTTGGATTTTATGTTGGATAAGATGGGCTTCCCTCTAGGGTGGAGGAAGTGGATGGCTGCTTGTGTATTTTCAGGGTCCTGTTCTGTGTTGGTAAACGGGAGTCCAACTCGTTTGCTAAGTATGTCTAAGGGGTTGAAGCAAGGGGACCCGTTAGCTCCTTTTTTATTTCTAATAGCTGCGGAAGGATTAAAGGGTCTTATGGACGCTGCTATTGAGACCAAGAAATTCGAACCTTTAAAAATTGAAAAGGACGAGGTAGAAATGTCTTTGCTCCAATATGTTGATGATACTGCTTTTTGTTGGTGTTCCATGTTTGGAAAATATTAGAACCTTAAAGATTATTTTGAGGGGCTTTGAACTGGTTTCTGGGCTTAAAGTCAATTTCTTCAAAAGCAGTTTAATTGGGATATATCATGATTCCTACTTCATGGACTCTGCATGCAAGTTACTTAAGTGTAGGCGCGGGCTGCTGCCTTTCTCTTACTTGGGGATCCCTATTGGTGCGAAGATGAGGTTGGTTGCTTCTTGGAAGTCGATTTTTGATATCTACAGAAAGAAGTTGAGTGGTTGGAAAAGGAGGAATCTCACTACGGGAGGTAAAGTGTTGTTAATAAATTCTGTTTAAAACAGTTTGGCGTTATATTTCTTCTATGTTTTTAAAGCTCCTAAAAAGGTGTTGAAGACGTTAGTAGGTCTACAAAGGAACTTTCTGTGGGGCGGTTGTGGTGAAAGAAGAAAGATTGCATGGGTGGCTTGGAGTTCAGTATGTAAACCAAAGGATAGGGGAGGTCTGGGTCTAAAGGATCTTGAGTTGTTTAATACTGTTCTTTTTGGGAAATGGAGATGGAATCTGCTGAGTGATGGCTCTATGCTGTGGTGTAAAATTGTAAAATCCAAGTATGGGGTTTCTTCGACTTATGGGACAATGGCTAGTGTGGAGCTTAGTAGTAGGAAAACCTCAGTATGGTGGAGAGATATCCTATCAATTGATCAGAGGAGGGATGGTATGAATAATTGGTTTAAAGATGGAGTAGTACATAAAGTGGGGAATGGGAAATCTATCGATTTTTTGAATGAGAATTGGTTGGGAAATTTGATGCTGAAGGAGTCCTTCAGAGATTTATATTCTGTGGTTCTTAATAAAACTGCCAAACTTGCTGAAGTGGTCTCTAAATCAAACGATGATTGGGTTTGGGGGTTTGAGTGGAGAAGGACCTTATGTAGTTGGGAAGAGAGTGATCTAGCTAACTTGAAAAATACTATTATTTCTATTCTGTTTTTGCAGGATTGCGAGGATTCTTGGCGTTGGAAGATGGATACGTTACAAGGATATAGCGTTAAATCGACTTATCAGATGCTGACATCAAAAAAATGGGAGAGAGATATCAGCCTAAATGAAGAAGAGGCAAGGTCTTTGAAGGTGCTGTGGTCAATGAAAGCTCCATTCAGAGTACAAATCTTGGTATGGCAACTTCTTCAAAATAGATTGCCTACTAAGGTTAATTTATCAGCAAGGAATATTATTCAGGATTCAAATGGGATTAGATGTGTTTTGTGCAATGATGGTGTTGAGACTGAAAAACATCTCTTTTTTGGTTGTAAGTTCGCGTATTCAATCTGGATGAAAGTTATGTCCTGGTTGGGTGTTCAATCTGTCATGTTAGAATCGTGTTGGGATAACCTGTTATCTTTTAAATTTTGCTTACCTAAGATGAAAAACAGAGGGATTAGAGGAACGTTAATATGGTTTGCAACATTGTGGCATTTGTGGCTGAACAGGAATAATGTAATTTTTAGATCTGAGGGTGTTGATGTTGAATCTGTGTTTGAAAGTATAAAAAAAAAGTTCCTGGGAATGGTTCCTATGTTATGCTGGAAATAGTGCGGTTGGATTATGCTATTCTTCGTGGTGCTTGGGTCCAAAAGCATTTCTTTCTCAGTGGGGCTAAAGAGTCTGTTGCAGGAGTAAGTTTGTTGTTTCTGTGGTTGGCTGGTGGCGTGTTTCAATCCAGAGGAAATCTGATAGTTTGGGGAGGATTTTCTGTGTTTTTTGCGTTTGTATTTTCTGTGGTGGTGCTATGATGAGTTTTCGGTTTGTTTTATATAGGTTCCCTGGTTGTTCTTTTCTTAGTTCTGTGTTTGGCTTTTGTGGCGTTGTAATTATGAAGTATGGACCCTGTTGTAAAGCTTTGCTTGTACTTCTTGTGCGGCTTGAAGTAATACAATTTCTCTGTTCAAAAAAAAAAAACACATACCACATCCAGAGAGTGAATATTTGGGGTACATATAGTAGAAACACAATCATTCCCTGCATAGCAATTCATTGCCGTGCAAAAAAAAATTCTAATGCAGAACAGAACATAGTTTTTTATATATATATATATATATATATACAAAAAGAGCTCACTTGTTTTAGTTTTCTTATCTATTTAATTTGAAAAGGCTATATTAAAATTGTTGGAAACAGAAGCAGACCAGCCAAAAGAAATGATATAAGTCACCCATGAATTCTTTTGTTTCTGTTTTACAATTCATTACATTAAGAATTTGAAATAAGCTTTTATTTTATTAAAAAAAAACTTATGAGAAATTTTTGAATGTTCATGCTTTTAGAAATAATATAAGGTAGTGTTTGACTCAGCTTTTTTTGGCTTCTCTTCCTCTTATACGTAAAAGCTGGGCCAAACAGGATTTCTGACAAACTTCTTAAATTTAAGCTAGCTTTTTTCTGTGTAAAATGCAAAAAGCTGGCTTTTAAGCCAGAAGCTAGAAATATGAGTTTTTCGACAAAAAAGTTGGCTTATTTTGTGAGCTCATCGTAATTAATACTCAAATATTCTAATTAACACTTGAAATCTTCACTATCTTTTCTTTCTCTCTTTGTAAAAATAGCAATTTACTAAAACCTTCAAAAAAATTTCTTCTCATTTATCGATTATTTATTTCACTTTAATATTTATAAATTTTATTTTTATTTAAAATATTTACGTATTTAAAAATTTTAATGTTAAATAATTTTTTTAATAAATTTATATTGTGTTTAGTTTTTTTAAAAAAAAACAAATATTGAGTTTTAACAAAAAAATTATTTTTTATTGTAAATTTCATTTTAAAAATAATTATATTGATAATTTATTTTCTTATATCAAAGATATGTGACAGTTAATGATAAATAACTTACAAAAGTTGACACAAATATTTTATCAAAAAAATAGCTTTTTACTCATAAATAGCTTATAAAGTATCAAATAATGAAATTGTCAAACAGCTTTCAGCTTTTTATTTAAAGCTCTTATTTCCAGCTTTTACTTAAAAATGGCTTATAAGCCAAAAATAAGCCGGGCCAAACGTTTTGAGTTGCATAAAAAAAAAATCAGTTGTATACAGAAGACAAAATTAAAAATAATCACTTATTACTTACAGTAATAACCAAATACAAATAGCTTTTATTTTCTAATGTACCAAATAAGAGTAATCTTGAAAAGTCAACATAAATTTTGTTAAACACAATATCATTAACAAATTTTAACTATTTTTTTAAGATGTGTGAATTAATTAAAAATAACTTTTTTGAGTATAAGAGTCATTTTAGATTTTTATTTTTTAAAAAAATAAGAGTCGTTTTACACTCTTATTGTTATCTCCCTATTTATTAGGCCACAATTTCTCATAAATTTTCTCTCTCTTTTTTTTGATTTTTTTTATCAATGAGAGAAAATAAATGCATTAACTTGCACCAGAGGTGCTCAACAGTACACCAGGGACTGAAAAAACAAATAAACAAAATAGAGAAAAAGACATGGTCGGCTAAAGAGATTAGAAGCAAGCTACAGGACCCACCAACACTAGAAAACCTTGATACCCATACAGACACAGGGATCTAATTCCCAACATGAAAAACTATACAAGAAACCTCTCAAGTTAGCTTTTAACCAGAACCGTGTAGATATTTTGACTTGCTGCATGACAGATTGAGTACAAAAATTCTTTTGTTCAAATGTCTTTTTATTTCTCCCCATCCAGATGTTCCAAACAGCTGCTTACCAAATTGTTTGCCAAATGAGTTCCGTTGCTTCATTGCCCTGTGCTAGGCCTCGAAACTGCATGAAGTGAACTTTGCCGTTTTTATGCAGAGCAGTCGCGACACCCAACCAAGATGCTATACTGTTCCATAGTTGTTGCGATTTCTTACATGAAAACAGAAGGTGATCCGTTGTTTCTACTTCCTCATCACATAACACACAAGCTGTAACTCCTTGTTGAATTGCTCCACGTCTCCACAGATTGAATTTTGAGGGTATCCTATCCAAAATAGCCTTCCAGGCAAAGGTATTGATCTTTGACGGCACAAGCCTGTTCCAAAATTTTTTGAAGAAATAATCCGGTTGAGCTGCCACCGCCACACCATAAGCTGAACGTACAGAATAGCCGCCGTCGTCACGCTTGATCCATCTCAATGTATCCTTTATGAACTGTCGAACCTGAACCTGTCTTAATTCACACAACAAATTGTTAACGAGATGCTTCTCCCACCGCCACAATGGACGCCTCCAACCAAGAAGCCAGACCCACCCTGCGCTATCCCAAGCCCCCATGTCACCACCCGAGCTAGCTTATTAGCAGCAGTTCTGTATAAGCGAGCATATCACACGCATAAGGCACCTTCACCCACCCAATTATCATGCCAAAAAGACGTATTTTGTCCGTCTCCAATTTTAGAAGAAACGTTCTTTTGAAACCATTGGCAGTCCCTTTGTCTTAGTGAAAACATTTTAAACAAATCCTGCCACCACAAAGAGCCCTTGACTAAACTCCCTCCCATACCCACCCCCTCCTCCCCATATTTAGATAACAGCACCCGACACCAAAGAGAAGATCGTTCACATTTCATACGCCACACCCATTTCCCTAGTGCCTCATTGAAAATTTTTAAATTCTTGACACCTAACCCACTCTCCTCAGAATCTTTACAGATTATTTCCCAGGCTACCCAACTAATTTTCCTACTCTCCTCGCTACCCCCCATAAGAATAAACGAAAGAGAGATTCAAGTTTATTATTGATACCTTTCGGAGCCTTGAAGAAGGAAATAAAGTAAATTGGGAGAGACGTGAGGACAGATTTAAGTAGAACCACCTTACCACCGAGGGAGATGTTCGTTCCAGACCATGAAGCCAATCTATTACTTACACGCTCAATAACTCGAGACCAAAACACCTTTTTTCGATGATCACCTCCGATGGGCAGCCCCAGATAGGTGAATGGGCAACAACAAGTCAACCCAACAGTCTGGATTATTGAATGATATAAGATGACTTTTATGGAAATTGACGTGCAGTCCAGATAGCAATTCAAACAAATTGAAAATAGCTTTTATTGCCCAAATGTTAGACCATGAGGATTCGCCGATAATAAGCGTATCATCTGCGAACTGTGAATGAGACACCTCAATTCCTTGATAACCAACTCGGATAGCCTTAAACAATCCGGTCGCCTTTGCTTTTTCGAACAATTTGCTGAGACCTTCAGCAGCCAATAAGAATAAGAACGGGGAAAGAGGATCTCCTTGTCTCAACCCTCTCTTTGGAATGCACTCGTCCGTCAAGCTCCCATTAACAAGAACAGAGATTGTCGATGACCCAAGACACCCTTCGATCCACCTTCTCCAAATACCATAAAAGCCCATAAGTTCCATGACATATTAAATATAATCCCAGCTTACCGAGTCGTAATCTTTCTCGAAATCCACTTTGAACATAAAGGCCCTAGTTCTCTTATCTTTCAGCTCTGCTGCTACTTCATTAGCTACAAGGATACTGTCGAGAATATGCCTTACTTGAATGAAGGTTGATTGGTTATTCGAAATTAGCGGATCAAGAACCAACCTCAGCCTGTTGCATAAAACCTTGGCAAGGATCTTGTAAACACATCCTATTAATGAGATAGGACGGTACTCCTCTACTCTTTGAGGGTTATCCTTCTTAGGAACAAAGACAATGAATGATGAGTTACCCCCCTTCACCAAACGTCCCGTAGCATGGAAGTGAGCAAAACAATTCAGAAAATCAACCTGCATCACCTCCCAAAACTGTTTAACAAAGCCAAAGTTCATACCATCTGGACCTGGGCTTTTATCACTGTCACACTCCCACACTGCTTTCTGGATTTCCTCCATACTAAAAGGGGCAACCAGCTTTGCGTTTTCTTCCTCGCCAATCACATTGAAGCCCATACCTTCGAGGCCTATTCTCAAGTTAGGTCTAGTGTCAAAGAGTTTCACGAAATGATTTTTAATTGCACCTTTAATGCCATCCACATCACTAACCAAATCCTCCTCCACAAGGATACCGTGGATGAAGTTTTTGCGTTTCCTTCTTGAAATACACGTATGAAAAAATCTCAAGTTGCAATCCCCCTCCTTCAACCAAGTCATCCTTGATTGTTGATATCTCAATTATTCTTCATACGCTCACATTTACATAGCGTAAACAAGGACTCTTTTCTTCTTAATACCTCTTGATGATTCAGCCCTTCGGCGTCCTCTTTAACATCCAGCTCGTTTAGAATCTCCTTAGCCTGAAGAATGCGATTATCAATGTCGCCAAAAACATTACTGTTCTAAACCTGCAACCTTCGTTTTAGCTCTTTTAGTTTTTCTTTCAATTTAAACGAAGCATTTCCTACAACATGTAAAGCTTCCCATTCTTGTTTGACAAACTCCACGAATCCCTCTTGCAACCGCCAAGCATTGAGGAATCGGAAAGGTCGAGGTCCCCAATCCAACACCTCGTCTTTTAATAAGATTGGAACATGGTCAGAGAAACCTCTTGGAAGACCCCACTAGACAGAATTGGGACATAAATTAATCCACCCCTGCGAAACTAGGAAGCGATCCAATCTGCTCATGGTGATTCCATCGCCCCTAAACCAGGTGAATTTACGACCCACCAATTGAAGATCTTCAAGGTTCGCAGCTGTAATGAAGTTATTAAACTCAAGCATTTCTTCCAGTCGATTATTACGCAGAGCCCCTCTTCGTTTCGTTCAATTTCTGATCACGTTAATATCCCCAAGAATACATAAATTAGGACAGTCACAGCTTGAGATTAGAGAGCATAATTTCGCCCAAAGGTCCCTTCTACGAATTGCTTCGCATGGAACATAAATGTTAATGATCACTACATCTTCATCTTTTCCCCTCCATCTCGCTTTCACCCCAATGAAATGGCTCCCTTCAAAAGAATTTGATACAGAGACAATATTAGAGTTCCAACTCATAAGAACACCTCTGACGCCCCTTCAAAAGCCTTAAAAACAAAAGAATTCCCAACCTTTCCCCACAACAAATTACAAAGCCGAGAGTCCACAATACCAAGTTTGGTTTCCTGGATGCAAACCAACTCAAACTTTTCCTTTTGAATCATACACTTAACCTCCGTCTTCTTGGAAGCACCCCCAACCCACGAATATTATAACTCACTATCTTCATGACAACAAAACCACCACCCCACACCCAACCTCAAAAGACTAAATCAATGCCCAGCAACCCTCTTCTCTTTACCCACCTTCTTGTCCCCAATCTGATTCTCCATAGCCAATAATTCCTGCTGTTGAATCTATTTCATCACCTCATCCTCATTACCCTCGCACACCATACCTAAAGTCCTCCCAAAATCCCAAATTTCCTTTGCGCTTTCAATTGAAGCCTTTTTTGTAATCATCAGATCTCTCCAAGTAGAGCCGGAAAAAGAATTTGACGTACCTTGACAGGAAGAAGTTGCTGAAGATGACACTATTCCATCAATCTTCTTGTTTGATTCTGCTGTCTCGCCCTTACCCGAACACTCCTTTGATGGAGCCATTTGGTTTTTTTCCCCTTGCAACTGATTGACTGCGATTGGGTTTGAGATTGGGTCGTTGTTGACGCTCTCCATAGGCCCAACCTCGTGGCCAAGACTAACCAGCGGTGTAGGAATTGAAACAGATGCATTTTGGCCACACAAATCCTTATTGGGCCCATCCAAATTACCAAGCCCAATAATTGATTGGGAGGAATTTTGCACCGTCCCTGTGGGCCCTCCAAATACCTCAAACAAGATCCTCTTTAATATGATTTCATTATTTTCACCATCCTCTAGTTCCTCACTGGCATTACTAGCATGATTCGGTTCTGATTCACCAATTCCTTCTTCGTAACTAAGCTTCGTCAATTCCGAAATTGCATTAATTAGTTTTTTTGGAAATTGATTAGAGTCCAGATACACACCATGACTTCCCATGATGTCAGTGCTTTTCTTAACTCCTTGATTAATGTTCCCGGACCCGTGTCTTTCATCGCCGTCCACTGCCCAAGGATCCATTCCCGGCAATGATTCCGACGAAAAATTGTCAGAATTAATGGACTCATCCTGCGCACAGTATTTTGACTGCAGCGCCTCCACTGACGCTAGCCAAGGTTCCTCAACTAATTTTATCTCAAACAACATATTATCAATTCTAATCTTGAACGTTCTGTTGATGAAGCATCCCGCTTTTGTTCGAATTTTCAATCTCGCAGCGTCCAACTTGGACAGGTTCTCCGTGTCTGGGTGAATCGCAATCAGCTGACCTAAAGCCTCACAAATTAATGAAAAGAAATCCATATCCCATGCATGAATAGGGACCCTTTCCAACTTAATCCAAGTTACCCGTTCACGATCAATCGTTGCCAGGGACCAACGTTCAATCTTTTCAAACCAGAGACTCAAGGCTTGATTTTCGTCCTTCACCATCTGTTCCAGATTTTCACCTTTCTCCCCCTCTAATAGTACTTTTTTACCACCTAAGGGAGTAGCTTTTATAAGGTGGAGCCCTTCATCCCAGATGAGATCTTGAACTTCAAACGAATCGAAATTTTCTCTCTCTTAATGTTATGAGTAAGAGAGGAAAGAGATTTTTTTTTTCAGATTTCTCTTTTTTTTATCTCCGGTAATTGCCTTGGAATTTTGTATCTATTGTCATTATGACTCCCTATAATCATGGGTGTCAGCTTAACCATGCAATTTTCCTCCCTTCATTTAGTCCCCTCACAAGAAAATTCTTTGAAATTTTACAAGAGTTTTTAAGACTGAATTGGGGATTTTATAGAAAGACAGAAAATAAAGAGGAATAGAAGAAAGTATCAATTTAATAAGTACAATCTTTCCACCAAAAGAAAGATGCTTCCTTTTTTAAGAGGATAACTTTCCACAATAGAATTCACGTAGAGCTAACTCTAGAATTAGCTCCAATGGGGATACCTAAGTAAATAAGACGAATCTTTAAGACAATGCAGTTCAGATAAGAAGTCATTCCCTCAAGACATATATTTTTAACATTTAAACCAAGGGTGCGGATATCATGGTCATGTACAATTTTTGACCATTGATGATCCGCGTTGTGTGACTGGCTAGAGCCTGTTTTCCAGGTTCATTAAAGTTTTCCCCATTTGCCATTCAGTCATTTGGTTCCAAGGAAATTGGCGTTTAGTCCTTATGGCAAAATCCTTGCAACACGTCTACTGCAACATCCTCACTGTTGAAGATTCAACCAAATCAAAACAAGTGCCTTATTTTGGTCTTCAATTTTTACTGTATTCCTATCTCAATAATGAGCCTGTTTTTTAATTCATTTATTTAAAAAAAAAAAGAAGCCTCATTTTTATAGTCTAAATTAAAGCATTTTTTGTGTGATTTTTATTGAAAAACCATATAAATCCCTCAAAAACATGAATCTTAGTTTATTTTTGTAAATATATATATATTTTAGTTAAATTACATATACTTTGATCCTTTTTATAGTTGTTTTGAAGGTTAAAAGAAAAGAGAAAGCAAGTAAAGAAGAAATTCAAAAGCAAGTCCACAAGTAAAGAAAAAATATGGAACAGGACATTTTCGGTGCAATAGTCAATCAATTTAATCCTTTAATTTAGAAAAAAAATAATATTCTACTATATATCCAAACAAAACTAAAGAACCAATAATCAATTTAGATAAGTGTGACGAATAATAAAATTTTATTTTAAATTTTAGTGAAAGATTTATCTTTGTACCCAATCTTGTCTTAATAATTTTATTTTAGATTTAATATATTTTTTGTTCTTGAACTTCCATGATATTTCGTTTTTATTATGTGAACTTTGAAAATATTCACTTTTAATCATTTTAAAAAGTTTTTGCTAACGTAGTAAACAAAACTATTAATACGCAGACTTGTTGAAGCACCCTCCATTTGTCACTTGACAAAAAAACCTTTGCAGACAGACTAAAAGAGAATTTTTTCCAAAGTTTATGAAGCAAAAAATGACAATTGAAAATCTAATTACTAAACACATATTCTTTTTTAAATTTAGGGATCACATAAACGTACTCCTAAAACTCATAGTTCATAAAAAAAAATAGCTATTAGTTAGAAATAACTTGTTCTCATATCTCACTCGCGTAGTTACATTACATGGACACTATACAAATTATAAATGATTTTTTTTTTTGTAGAATTAGAATAAGTTATTATAATAAATAAATAAAAATTTTAATTAGAATATTATTTTTCATGTTAATGTTTTTATTTTTGTATTTCAATTCAATTAATTTAGTACTTATAAAAAATATAATTATAAATATAAGAAAGGTTTTGTTATCCATTTCGTGCTATCCATTGCCTTTAAGGCAATAGATAAGTAACCCATGAATGAAAACTTAGTGTTGAAAAGTGTAGATTATTTAATACTACAAAATTATTTTCAATTTATTTTAAATGTAAAGTTTCCATTCATGGGTTGCTTAATCATTACCCTTAGAGCAATTGCCCTTAAGATAATGGTTAGCAAAACCCATATAAGAAACACTTCTAAGATAAATAAGATGTTTAAGTCGCCATTAAGTTGACCTAGGCTCTGTTTGATAAAACTAACTTATAGCTTGTAGCTTATGACTTGTAGCTTATGGTTTATGGCTTATAACTTATGACTTGTGACTTATAATTGAGTAGAGGTGTTTGGTAAAATTAGCTTATTAGGTAGCTTATATTTGTTAAATGACTTAAAAGGAAAAGTAATAATTACATGTAATAAATTATTTGATAGAGTAAACATGTAGTAAATGACTAGAGGGTAAAATAGGAAAGAATTATTAAAAGCTACTTTTCATAAGCTATAAGCTACTTAAATAGCTTTTCATAAGCTAGCTTATGAAAACTAGCTTATAGCTTATAGCTTATATAAGCTATAAGCTAGTTGTTATCAAACACCTCTACTTACTTATAAGTTATAAGCTATAAGCTCCTAAATAAGCTACAAGCTAATTGTGCCAAACACACACCTAGTAGCAAAGGATTTAGGTAATTTATATAAAATTTTATGTTGAAATCTAATTTACTTTCATTTTCTAAAACAAAAAAGATAAATAAGATATGTAGAAAAGGATGTATTTTTAAAACGAAAATAAAAAAGAATAAGGAAAAAGTGTGAAAATAAATTTTGAAGGATTTTTTTTTAATCAAATGATTGTAGTAGGTCAAGATTTTTTTTTCTAAGAATGATAAGATGAGATCATAAATATTAAAGTATAATTACTTTGATAAATTTAAAATTTTTGAAGGTATATCGTGATGATATAAATATATTTTGAAGATTATAATGAAAGTTTTTGCTATTATTTTATTCTTCAAGACATTTAAAATTTATCCTTTTAAAAGATCAATTATTTAGCATTTTAAATGACTATAATAAATCTTTTTTGTCAAAGAATCTCATGGAAAAAAAAAATTGTCAGACCCAATACACATTTTTTGTCTTGAAACCCGCACATTTTGAATTTCAGCAAAATCTGTGGCCAATTTAGAATTTTTTAAAAGTTCCAACATTATGCTCAAAGTTGACTTATGGTTCTAATTACAGGTAAAAAATCCAAACCACTTATTATTTTATATTAAATCAAATGGCTATAAATGGGTGCTCCATCAATGGTCCAAAATTGCACTGGTCCATCGTATAAAAATTCTTAAACCAAATAATATACTTTTAAAGAAATTAACTTTTAACCCAAAAATCATTTCAAAACGTTTCAAGATAAATTTTATAACTCTACATTTTCTCAAGTAGGATTGCATATGATAAAAGTATCATCCGCAAATTGCAAATGAAAACTTTCAACCCCACCCCTTCCTATTTTAAAGTTAGAAAACAAAATTGATCACTAACTGCATTTTTAAACAAACCTAACAACCCCTATGCAATTATCAAAAAAAGAAACAGTCCCATAAAGTCTTCTTTCCTTAACCCCTTTTCATTGAAAACTTAATTGTTGGACAGGCATTAACTAAAACAGAAACTGCAACAGTTTCCAAACAGCCCACCCATTTTAGCCCAAAACCTATACACCTCAACATGTATTCCAAGAACTCCCATTTAACATGTAAGTCTTTTCAATTCTTGCTAAATTAGTATGAATTTTTTACCCTTATGAACAATATTATCTAACGAATTTTCTAAACTTTTTTTATGTTTTGAATTCTTGCAAATCTTACAAAAGAAATTTTTTTTCCCCATTTTATGAACAGGAATGAAAACTTATTTTACCAAACTCTATTTTTTAAAAAGTTTCCATAAATCTACTTACCACTTCTTTCCGTAAAAAAATTGGTATGAAAAAAATAATAGTATCCTTAGTCATCCTCCTTAGTTATCCTTTCTCATTAGGCTTCGAATTGTCATGAGGAGATTGATTAATGAGAGTGTGAGGAAAAGGAATAGAATGAAGCGGAATTAAATTAGGTGTCTCTAAATTGTGTCTTTAAATTATGTCTTCAATCATGTTCTATTAATAAAATATATTAATCTTTAATTTCCTAATAGAATTTTTTTATAACGTAGCGATATTTTATTGATGGGACATGATTGGAAACATGATTTGGAGACACCTAATTTGAATGCTAATGAAGCGGCTGAGGGAAAAGACAGGTGGCGGTGGTACAGCAACGGGAGGCCTACAAATGTACTACATTGACAATATATATATATATATATTCTAAATTAAAAATTTTAGTATATTTTTGTTGTATAATGTGGATCTCCTTTTATATAAGGAACTGCCTAAAAAGAATAATTATCGGATACATTTTAAATGGAAAATTAAAAATTGATAAATGCATGGTATAAAAATATTTAACTCAACATTATATTAGCTGTTTATAGATAAAATATGTATAATTTTAATTTAATTAAAAAAATTACTCACATTTAATTTGATAGCTTCTTTGCATTTCTTAGTATATTTTTATTATTAGATTGGACCTATAAAAAAAAGAAAATGGTCATTTATTAATAGAAAATGAAATTAATTTTTTTTGGAGTTTTCTTGTTTTATTTTTTGTAATTTTCTTCAAAAGAAAACTACTATTTTTTTTATCTTTTTTATTTTTTTATTTTTTATTTTTATTTTGTCACATTTTAAGAAAAAAAATAGACAAAATACAGTGTTCACAACGTATAATAACAAAAAAAAAATCCAAATTAATAAAGAGCCATTATTTTGAGCAAAATAAACACAATAATTACTAACACACAGACACATCGAATTTATTCATAAGCCCAAATGGTGCTAAGATATACCAGAGATGTTTAAGGACACATCATAGCTAGCAAATTAAGATGGGGCTAAAACAAGACAATACTTATTATGAACAACATACGGACAATAATAGTGAAGCTGGAATAGTTAAGCACACAACAACATAATCCCAGCTATTAGGTTTCGATTTTCTTTCCTTCCTTTGTATAATCGTACCTATAAAGAGCGTTGGATCCTGAATCAAACCCTTTCACATATTTTCTTTCTTCCTTTGCATCGTTATTTTTCGCATAAAGATTATATATGAGAAGAATGTTGGATGCCGGTTCAAATTCTTTCACATATGTCTTGTCTTCCTTTGAGTCATCATCTTTAGCGTAAGCATTGCGTAAGATACCTCCTTCCTTTGTATAGTCATACCTAAAAAGAGCGTTGGATCTCGAATCGAACCCTTTTAGATATTTCCTCTCTTCCTTTGCATCGTCATTTTTCTCGTAAGCTTGGTATAAGATAAGAGCGTTAGATTCAGGTTCAAATTCTTTCACGTATTTTGAATACTCTCCTGCATCTTTTCTTGATTCTATTTTTGCAACAAACTTCTCAAAAAAAAAAAAGAAGGTATGTGTTAGATTATTATTCACTACCAAAAAAAATGCATATATACCAGAAAATAAATCATGCAATATGTTAAAACAGATAAAAAAGGCAATACATTTAACTACAAATACTAATTATATTATATTATATTACATTATAAATTCGTTTTATGTATTTGCAAGACCGATTTCAACAGATTTTAATCATTTAGTAGAAGGGGAAAAAACTACTGTATGAAGCATGAAATTTAATTCAATAAATTTTTTTCCCTATATGTCTTGAAGCTAAGTTTGTATACTTGATTTTACTCAATCAAAATTATTTTAATATTGATAATTGATATTAAAACACATGCAATATAATCCATGCTATCTAATTTACTTAGAAAATATGTGGATGGAGACAGAAATAACTCAATTAATTATGATATGAACAAATTAATTAATGAAAAATTAATAGAAATTGTGAAAGGAAAACATACAAGGAAGAGGAAGAGTGCCAAAGGAAGTAAAGAAAGAGAAAGCTTCATGTTGGATATGAGAAAGGAAGTATCTATTGATTGATAGTGTTTTTGGTGTGTGAGATACAATGGCGTTTCTTCCTCTATTTATAGCTTCAAGAGTAGTGCCAATTAAAGAGAAGAGATAGAAAATAAATGACAAGTGTAATGAGTAAAATTAGTGAAGGTAAGGTTTTCATTCAAGACTTTAATAAATTAACCTAGTATAAATTTTATTTTATGATTATATTTCGTAGCTAATTAGTAAGTTAAACAAAAATTAAAAATTTTAGCTATGAAATTTTATTTAATGGGTGATCGGCAGTTATTTAGATACAAATTAGTTAGAAACATTTTGTAACTATATTCTATAGTTAATCATTAGTTATTTAGATACAAATGAGCTACGAAAATATTTTATTAGTTAATAAGTAGATAATTCAATAACTAATAAGTAACTAGCAAGGAAAATAATTCGTAGCTATATTTCGTAGCTAATTAATAACTAATTCAGTTTCGAATTATAGCTATTAAATTAACTAAAAAAATTTGTTCAGTAGCTAATCAAATCAACAGGGCCAGCCCAACAAATTTTGAGGCCTAAAGCGAATTATCATAATGGGTCTTTTTTAAATTAATAATAATAAATATTTTTTGAAATTATTCATATTATTGGATAAATATCATATGCATTTTATTTAGGAGAAAGAAATATTTTATTAAAAAGAATAATAGCTTTGTATACTATAAAGTATTTGATATTTTAAAAATTAAAAATATATTAAAATGGGGCCTAAATATATTAATAATTTTTTTCATTTTTTGGGGTCTAAAGTAAGGACTTGACTGGCCTTACCCTTGGACCGGCCAACTAATCAATAACATGCAATTTAACTATAAATTAGCTAATAAAAATATTTGTTAGCTAAATTTGGTAACTAATTATGAATTTTCTTATAGTGTGTTAAGACATATGAGTATATCACTATCGATTATATTTGGATGGTTGCTGCCAATTTTTGAATTGTCTCTTTTCATCCTCATTCCTCAATAATTTAAATTCAATATTTATTATTTTATACTATGAATAGTACTCCTTCTAGTCCTTATTATAAGTCACATTTTGAAAGAATTTTGTGATCCTTTTTATAAGGAATTGCACAAATCCCATAAAGTATTTATGGTTATTTTCCTTATTTGCCCCTATTAAATGCCTTAACTTTATTATACCAACCACTAAACAATATTTAAGGAAGGGTAAAATTGATATATCATCTCACTTTTTAAGAAAATTCATGCAACTAGCTATGTTTATTGGTATACGTAATTTAGGTATTTATGCCTTATAATAAGGAAATAGTAACAAATTAACATGAGAGAGACAACTTTATGTGGAATCCTACTAAATTTAATGCATTATTATTCTTATTTAAGTAACATAAGTACATAACCGTATTTATCTCATGATATCATACCATTTTGGAGCATTTGCGTGGTAAGCGAGGTCACATATATTAATAATTTAATAGTAGGGTATTGTTAAACAATGTCTTAAAGGCACTTGTTAAAATTATTAGAAGTAAAAAAATAATCATAAGTTCACATTATTTTGTGTCTCAGAAATGCAAAAAACTACATTTTTCAACAATTTCTTACTATATTTGATTACTTAAAAAATGTCCTTAGGATATTGTTTACCATTCTCCTTTAATATAATAATAAAAGATAGTAATTGGACTTCTTGTCATTCGATGAACTTACATTTTGTTTTCTAAAATTCAAATCATATTTAATTGTAGCTAACTTGAACAATATAAATTTGTAGTTAAATCATAGTTAATTTCTTACAAATATGACTAACTAATTCGTAGCTAACATATTTTCAATTTTGTGTATCTATTCCACAACTATTTATCTTATACAAATTAACAGTTAAACACATCATTAGCTAATCTGTAGCTAATTAAAGCATTAATAAAAACGATGAATCCCAACACATTGTAGATCAAACCTAAAGAACTACGTAAAGTTCAACAAAGTCACAAACTAAATAATTTTTTTATAAGAAAATGTAATATTATTGATATGGACATAGAGTATAAAAAGTGTTCAGAAGAGTCTATACATATGCAAGAGAAGAAAACAGAAATAGTGGAAGAGGGAAGAGTAGGGAGGAACAGAACTACATTGAGAGTTCCTTACAAAATAAAGGAGACACACACCAATCAAAAAAAAAAAAAAAAACTACAAACTCCTAATTTGATGGGGTAAAACCAATTCTAAGCACGAACTTTAACCAAATCGATCACCTCCATCACATCTACCGTAGATGATTTTTTTTACAGGCAACAGAAAAATCAATAAAGAGAGTATAAGGGATACTCCAAACCCATTACAAAAACAACAAGTCAAAAAAACAACCTAGGGGAATTCTTAAAATTATTACAAAGTCTAGGCAGCAAATTTAAAAATACACCTCTGAGGCTCATTCAACCACCAACTGAACGGCAATAAATGGTCGCCTATCTGAATTGCCAGCCACTTCCAAGACCGAAAATAAATATTATCCAGTAACTCCTTCGGGTCAAAAGATCCATTTTTAAAAATAATATTATTTCTCATCAACCAGACAGACCACAAAAAAGCTAACCAAACAATAGAAAGTCACCTACTATATTTTTTCCCTCCATAAACCCCATACCAATCAACCAAAACAACATCAAGGTTATTAGGCAGAACAGAAGAAAAATCCAGTCACTCAACAACTTTATACCAGACAAAATTTATCTTTGGACAACGCAGGAAAAGATGTTCAGTATCCTCCTCTTCAACACCACAAAACACACAATGCACACTTTCCATATTGACTCCACGACACCGTAGATTGACCCGAACAGGTACAGCCTTCATAAGAGCTTGTCACGCAAACACTTGACATTTATGGGGACCTTTGTTTTTCCATACCTTTCGCAAAGCAGCTTGAGTAACCAGATCTAGCTCGAAAATAGAATCAGAATTGTCAACCAAAAAACTATACGCAGATATCACAGAAAAACCATAAGATGGATTAATAGCCCAACACCAACTATCAGAGATTCCTAGACAATTTAATAGAGTTTAAGGAGTCCAACAACAAATTAAATTGCCCAATCTCACGCCCAAAGAGCTCCCTCCGCCAAGAATAGGACCATACCCAACCTTGGCTATTAAGAACGTGAAAACCAACCCATCGCAATTATTAGACAAAGAAAATAAACGGGGAAAGGCTGTTTGTAGACTAGTTCCACCCACCCATACATCAAGCCAGAACTGCGTTCCACCACCATCTCCAATAATCTTTCTAACATTATTAATAAACCAGTTTCCATTCTCCTGAATAACACTCAATGGATCAGGCCACTATATAGATGAACGATTATCAGCCACCAAGCCAGAAAAAAGGTGAAACAGAAGGACCATACCTTGCTCGCAGGATTTGCATCCAGATATGATCCTTAACAAACGCCAAAACCATTTGCTTAGCAAAGCCCAATTAAACCAGCGAACATCCCTCACACCCATAGACGATTTAAAATGACCGCGTTGCTATATAATCAAATGGACCAAGAAACGGCTTGCCAAATAACCACCACTTTCTTTTTAACCCATTTTCCATAAAGTAAATTGAAGAAACCAATCTTTTAGTGATGTAGGAATTGTACATTGTAATCCCAACCCAACCGAAATTTTCTCCAAACCATTGCAGTAATCCTACATTGTTAGGAGATGCAATGCATTCTCTTCCACTTCTCCACACAAGGGACATTGTCTCGAAAATTCATCCCTCAATGCTCCTCTTTGAAATAAATTAACCAGAGTTGGAAATCTATCTCTAAATAATAACCACGAAAAAATATTGATCTTTGGTGGAGCAAAACCAAACCATAACTTAGCGAATACCTGAGTCATCTTTGCCGGCATCAATAATGTAGGGAGGCGTTGAGATACAACCCACGAATACACAGATTTGACAGAAAATCCATCTGAGCCACCTGGAGTCCATGCCCAAAAACTCTTTTTTGTCTGCTGAAGAACCATCTACGGTAGTAAAACCATCAAACCTTCAACCAAATTTTTTTCCTAGAGAACATTCTAACAAAGCTCTTATCCAATTAAGGAACCAATTCCAAGAGGATTCTTCTCTAGAGACAAGCTCATCAATAGAAGCCATTTAGTTGTCTGATATTTGGTACAATCGAGGGAAAGAGAGACTGAGAGGTTGATTCCCAACCCAATTATCTTCCCAAAACAGAGTTTCCGCGCCATCACCAACCATCCTTTTAATAACCTCCTAAGAATCATCAGGAGTTTTTGTAATTGCAAGCTTCACAAAGATCCTTCCACCATTGAGAACAAGAATTCAACACATTCTTATGAAACTCACGTACCAAACCAGAAATGTCGTCTTTCAACACATTCCATAACCTTTTGATGAAGTCAAAGTTGAAGCCATCCAGTCCTGGGTGCTTAACATTATCACAACGAAAACCTGCAAACTTAATTTTGTCCTCTGAGAAATCAACAGTGAGAGAGGAGTTATTACTTGCTTCTATTTGCTTAAAAAGAATTCCTACAAGACAAGGTCTAAGATGAACAGGTTCTGCAAAAAGAGAAAAATAATGGTTAGCTAAATAATCCTATTTCTGCGTTGCTTTGAAATTGTTTCGGGCTTAAAGGTAAATTTCCTGAAAAGTCAGCTATTTGGTTTAAATGTTAGTAATGAATTTCAGTGCTTTGCCTCTTCTTTCCCTTCATGTTCTACTGGCTCCTTCCCTTTTCACTATTTGGGTTTACCAATTGAGGCAAACAATTGAAGGAAATCATTTTGGAAACCTGTTATTGAAGCCGTTAGAAATCGTCTTGCTTCTTGGAAAGGTCGTTATCTTTCTTTTGGGGAAGATTAGTCTTGATAAACTCTGTTATGACTAATATACCTATCTATTTCCTTTCCTGTTTCAAGATGCCAAAAGGTGTGATTAAGGAGTTACAAAGTATCCAGTGTCATTTTTTTTATGGGGAGAGGTGGATGAGAATTATAAGATTGCGTGGGTGAATTGGAAACTAATTTGTCACTTGAAAGAGCAAGGTGGACTTAGGGTGAAAGATTTAGAATGGTTCAAATCGGTTCTACTCTCAAAATGTGGATGGCGACGTCTAAATGAACTAGAAAACTTGTGGGTTAAAGTACTCAATGTTAAGTTTCATGTTATCTCTCCAATTTTGGAGCAATTCTCATTGAATAGGAGAGTTGCTTCAAATTGGTGGTACAATATATGTTCATGCTGTAATTTTCGAGATTCCAATTGGTTTCAAAATGGAATTGTCAAGTCTCCTGGGGATGGTAACAATACTCGTTTTTGGGATGATCCTTGGGTGGGTTTTATCCCTATGAAAATTTTGTTCTCGCGGCTGTTTCAAAGAGCTTCTAATTCTTCTTGTACTGTGGCGGAAATGGGGTTTTGGAAGGAGACAGGTTGGAGATGGAATTTACAATGGAGGCGCAATTTGTTTGAGTGGGAAATTCCTCTTATGCAAGACTAACTTATGACTCTGTTCCAGTCTACTATTTCTCAAAATTCTCCTGGAGAGTGGAAGTGGAACCAAGGAGGTACCTCAGAATTCACTACAAAAAATACATATCAATGGGGAGCTCAAATTTTCCTTCCTAGAACGGCATGGTCTCCTATTATGTCTTCTATATTTAAGAGGATTTGGGTTTCTAATTGGATTCTCTTGGCTTATTTTTCTGGATAGATTTCCATCTAGAGTCAACCTTCATAAGCTAGGTATTATTCTTGATAACTCTGATATTTCTTGGGTCATCTGTTCTGGGGGATCGGAAGAGGTAAATCATTTATTTCTTACTTGCCCGATTGTGGTTATTTTATGGAATTCTGTTATGAATTTGGTTTCGAATTGATACTGCTATTCCTCAATCCATCTAAGAATGGTACCTGGAGTTTAGAGGCTTCTTTAACGGAAAAAAAAAGCTAAGAAATATGGAATGGCCGTTTGGCATGGTGTGGTGTGGACAATTTGGCTTGCTAGGAATGCTTGCATTTTTAAAAGGGCAAATTTTGATTTCGCAGAGGCGTTTGATTTAATTAAGGTCAGGTCATGGAGCTGGTTTTCTTTTGCTGAGCAGACTTCTCTTCCCTTTGCTGTTTGGTGTAATTCCCCTTTGAAATTTTATTTCCTCTTGTAATTGATCTGATCTGTTTCTAGTTTTTTGGTTGTACCTTACTTGTGTTGTATTTGTAATTGTTCTATGTGAGCACTCCCTGTGCTCATGTTATTAATATATTTTCTTTTAGCTGATAAAAAAAATTATTCATTTTGAAGTTTTTAGCTCAATTTGGCTTGCAAGGAATGCTTGCATTTTTAAAGGGGCAAATTTTGATTTCGCAGAGGCGTTTGATTTAATTAAGGTCAGGTCATGGAGCTTGTTTTCTTCTGCTGAGCAGACTTCTCTTCCCTTAGTTGTTTGGTGTAATTCCCCTTTGAAATGTTATTTCCTCTTGTAATTGATCTGATCTGTTTCTTTGGTTGTACCTGACTTGTGTTGTATTTGTAATTGTTCTATGTGAGCACTCCCTGTGCTCATGTTATTAATATATTTTCTTTTGGCTGATAAAAAAAATTATTATTCATTTTAAAATTTCTAGCTCAATTTACATTTTTTATATTTTTAAAATTTGATAAGTGCCAAAATGCAGTAATTTTCATAGTACAAATTAGGTCACTTTTGTGTGATTTGTATTAAAAAACCATAGCAAAATCCTTTAAATCATGAATCCTAGCTTATTTTATAAATATATATATATTAGTTGTAAATTACATATAGTTTAATCCTTTTTATGGTGTTTTGAAGGTTAAAAGAAAGAAGAAAGAAAGCAAAGAGGGAATCCAAAAGAAAGTCCACAAATTCAAAGAAGAATCTGGAACTGGGCATTTTCGCTGCAGCCAAAATCCTTTTGCTACAGCGAAAATGACCCTTACTTAAGGGTGAAGTAAGGACTGTTTCGCTACAACGAGACATTTCAAGGAAAGAGGGAAATTACCTTCGATTCGCTACAGCGGAGGAATTTCGTTGTAGTGAAACTTCCCATGAGTGGATTTCAAGCTTTGCTACCAAATTTTGCTGGAATCAAATGACCTTTCTTCATGGGGAAGCAAAGATTCGCTACAGCGAGACTATTTTCGGCAAAAATACCCTGCCTCAGAACTTTATAAAAGGGGACCTAAGGCGTATAGTTTAGATATCTTGGTTTAGTTTGAGAGTACATAAGAGGGAGAAACAGAAGAGAGTGAAGAAGAGGGAGGAATCGTCTTTGGAGCTTGTTTTCAAGGGTTTGTAACATTGTAAGGTTGCCATGAGCAACTAATCTCTCCAAGCTAGGAATTGAATGTAATTTCTCGACCCTTGTACTTGTTTATTTCATATATATAGATTCACCAGTTTATTTTAGGATCATTGTAATGTGTTAATCTTTGCTTAATGCTTGAAACCAACTAGCCATTGAAATCGCGATCCTAGAAACTAAGTGTATACTGGAAAGGTGCCCTTAGATTCTGATCTGATTAGTGTTACTCGTGTTTTTAATCTAGGAATGGATAACAGGTGACGATTGCAATAGCACTTGTACAAAATTGTCGTAATGCTGGATAAGTCTGTTGGGCATTTTGAAAGTTTATCGGTGTTCAATTGACAGAATTGTTATAAATGTTTTACAGTGTGCATCAAGAATCATATCTCAAAACATCTATACATATGCAAATTAAGCAAGTATTAAGGTGTTGATTAATGAAGTTCATTCCCAGCTGCTCTCATATCTGAATCACAGATCACTTTTATTGCTTTTGTTTTATTTATTTTTGTATGAACAAATCAGTTTATTTCTTTTGTATAGAAATACTCTAATTGTTTATATCTTCAATATTCTGTACAATTCAATATGTTCCCTATGGACGATATCCCGGTACTCACCGAATTTTTGCTACTTGAACGATACGGTACACTTGCCATGTTTGAGGTTAAGGAGAAACCCCATCAAAATTTCATTAGTTTTTTAGAGAACTTGTCTACAATACACTTGAAGAATATGAATTTTTTCGAAATAAAAACAAATACTGTGTTTTTAAATTACCTCCAATATTGGAAGTTTTTTGAAAATAATGTATTATGTACTTTTAAGTTTCTAGTTTTGGTTTACATATTTTTTTTTAGTTATAAAATTGCAATAGTTAATTTAAATATCGTGTTCTATACACTTAAAGAATATGATGTTTTTCAAAACAAAAGTGATGTTTTTCAA
The DNA here is from genome assembly GCA_037177725.1 of Cyamopsis tetragonoloba. Taxonomy (NCBI): domain Eukaryota; kingdom Viridiplantae; phylum Streptophyta; class Magnoliopsida; order Fabales; family Fabaceae; genus Cyamopsis; species Cyamopsis tetragonoloba. The sequence goes on along the minus strand of CM074122.1, from coordinate 46,564,265 downwards.
AACAAAAGTGAATAGGTTGTTTTTAAATTACCTAAGTTATTTGAAGCTTTCTAAAAATGATGTATTCTTTAGTTAGTAGTTTCTAGCAAAATTTACATAATTATTTAAATTTTTAAAATAGTAACAGTTTATTTAGATATTTTGTACTATACAATACGGTGTTTTTTGAAATAAAAGTTAATAGGGCATTTTTAAATGACCTAAGTTATTTGAAGCTTTCTGAAAATAATGTATTATTTAGTTTGAAGTTTATCGCTCAATTTACATAATATTTTATATTTTTAAATTTGCAATAGTTTTTTTAGAGAGCCTTTACCATACATTTGGAAAACAGGACATTTTTCGAAATAAAAATTAAAAATTCCTTTTTTAAATTATCTAATTTATTTGAAATTTTTTGAAAATAATGTATTATTCACTTTAAAGTTTCTAGCTTGATTTACTCCATACTTTTATATTTTTAAAGTTGCAACATTTTTTATAGATGGTGTACTTTATTCACTTGAAGATTAGGGTGTTTTTCGAAATAAAAATGAATGGGGTGTTTTTAAATTACATAACTTGTTGGAAGCGTTTTCAAAACAATATATTATTCACTTTGAAGTTTCGTTTACTTGATTTTTTATATTTTTAAAGTTGAAATAATATTTTTTAGAGATCATGTACACTTGAAGATTAAGGTGTTTTTATATTTTTTTTAAGTTGAAATAGTTTTCAAAACAATATATTATACACCTGAAGATTAAAGTGTTTTTCGAAATAAAAATTAATGGGGAGATTTTAAATTACCTAACTTGTTGGAAGCTTTTTGAAAACAAAGTATGATTAACTTTGAATTATCTAGCTAAATTTACATAATTTTTTAGATTTTTAAAATTGCAAAAGTTCATTTAGATAACCTGTATTATACCCTTGAAGAATATGGTGTTTTTTCGAAATAAAAGTGCATAGGGTGTTTTAAAAGTTTTAAAATTACTTCAAGCATTTGAAGCTTTCTTAATACAATGTATTACTCACTTTTAAGTTTCTAGCTCAACTTATATAATTTTTATATTTTTAAATTACAACAGTCTTTTTAAAGATCGTGTAGTATACACCTGAATAATAGAGTGTTTTTTGGAATAAAAATTAATAGGCAGTTTTTAAAATACCTAAATTATTTGGAGCTTTTTGAAACCGATATATTATTTACCTTAAAAATTCTTGCTCAATTTACATAATTTTTTATATTTTTAAGATTGCAATAGTTTTATTCGAGAACTTATACCATACACTTGATGAATAGGGTGTTTTTCAAAATATAAACTTATAGCGTGTTTGTAAATTACCTAAATTATTGAAAGCTTTATGAAAATAATATATGATTCACTTTGAAGTTTTTAGCTCAATTTACATAATTTTTTATATCTTTAAAATTGCGACAGTTAATTTAGATATCGTATACTATACACTTCAAGAATAGGATGTTTTTCGAAATAAAAGTTAATACGGTGTTTTTAAATTACCGAAGTTATTTGTAACTTTCTGAAAACAAAGTATTATAAATTTACATAAATTTTATATTTTTAAAATTGCAATATATTTTTGTTAGAGAACTTGTATCGTACACTTGAAGAATGGGGCATTTTTCGAAATAAAAATGAATATGGAGTTTTTAAAATACCTAAATTATTTGAAGGTTTTTGAAACCAATGTATTATTCACTTTGAAGTTTCTAGCTCAATTTACTTAATTTTTTATATTTTAAGATTGCAATAGTTTTTTTAGAGAACTTGTACGATACACTTGATGAATAAGGTGCTTTTCGAAATGAAAACTAAAAGTGTTTTTAAATTACCTAAATTATTGAAAGCTTTTTGAAAATAATGTATGATTCACTTTGAAGTTACTAGCTCAATTTATATAATTTTTTATATTTTTAAAATTGCAATAGTTAATTTAGATATCGTGTATTGTACCCTTCAAGAATAGGTGTTTATCGAAATAAAAGCTAATATGGTGTTTTTAAATTACCTAAGTTATTTGAAGCTTTTTGAAAAAATTGTAATATCAATTTCTATAAATTTTTATATTTTTAAAATTGTTATAGTTTCTTTTAGAGAACTTGTACCATACACTTGAAGAATATAATGTTTTTCGAAATAAAAATTAATAATGCATTTTTTAAATTACCTAATTTATGTGAAGATTTTTGAAAATAATGTTTTGTTTACTTTGAAGTTTTCAGCTCAATTTACATAAGTTTTTATATTTTTAAAATTGTAATAGTAGTTTTAGAGAACTTGTACCATTATACACTTGAAGAATATGTTGTTTTTCGAAATAAAAATGAAGAGAGTGTTTTTAAAATACTTATTTTATTTGAAGCTTCCTAAAAATAATGTATTATTATCTTTGAAGTTTCTAGCTCAAATTACATAATTTTTTATATTTTAAAATTCCAATAGTTTTTTTAGGGAATTTGTACCATACACGTGAAGAATAGTGCATCTTTCGAAATAAAAACTAATACCGTGCTTTTGAATTACCTAAAAATATTGGAAGCTTTTTGAAAACAATGTATGATTCACTTTGAAGTTTCTAGCTTAGGGCATGTTTGGGTATTTTTGTTTCTAACATATGTTGGATTTGATTTTACACTTACAAAAGCTTTTGATTATTCTTTTAACAAAGGAAAAAACTTTTGGTCCTTCAACTAAAATTTGGACATTGTTTTAAAAAATTTCAAAATCGCTTCTCATGGATAAAAATTATCTTTAAAATTGCTTGTCACAACAAATATACCCAAACAAAAATTAATTATGTTTTAGAGCATCGATTCTTTTTCACAGTTAATCCAAACACTCCCTTAGATTACATAATTTTTTATAGTTTGAAAATTGCAACAGTTAATTTAGATATTGTGTACTATACAATTGAAGAATAAAATAATTTTTGAAATAAAAGCGAATAGGGTGTTTTTAAATTATCAAAGTTATTTGAAGCCTTTTGAAAACAATATATTATTCAGTTAGAAGTTTCTTGCTCAATTTACATAGTTTTTTTTTTATATTTTTAAAATTGCAATAGTTTTTTTAGAGAACTTGTGTCATACACTTGAAGAATAAGACGTTTTTCGAAATTAAAATTAATAATTCATTTTTTAGATTACCTAATTTATTTGAAGATTTCTGAAAACAATGTATTATTCACTTTGCAATTTCTAGCTTACTTTACTTAGTTTTTTTATATATAATTTTAAAGTTGCAATAGTTTTTTATAGATCGTGTACTATACACTTTAAAATTAGAGTGTTTTTTGAAATAAAAATAAATGAGATGTTTTTAAATTACCCAAATTATTTAAAGTTTCTTGAAAATTTTTATTTGGAAGAGTCGATGAAATTTAGTTTAGATTTCCTTTCTAAAAAAATAGAAAAAAGGAAATTAATTATAGTTAAGGTTTGAGGATATCAGAATAATATTTAAAAAGTTTAAAGAGTGATTAAGTAAGGGCACTGGAGCAAATCTTAAAAAACTAGTATTTCTCTTATTTATATAAAAATATTTAAAACACTATATCCACATGGATACATTTGAGTGGAACAACATGGCATTTATACCGGTACATACCATTTGAAGTTTTCACCGAAGTCATAGCCTAATTAACAACTGAGAAAATACTAGAACAATATAATGAAGTATGAAAATAAAAGTATGATGGAGCATTATGGTGTTGACAAACCATTTTTTTTTTCATAGGAAAGTATATTATGCAGCATTTGAACTCGGATAACTACATATACATGTTTTTATGTGCTCACCAATTAAGCTACATGATTCGGACACGACAAGTTGTTTGCTACTTTGCTTTTATATTTAGATTTGAGAGATTAGAAGTTTAAGATTCGAATCTTGACCTTGAAGATTTAAGGTAGGTTGTTGAAATTTAGTTAATTAAATGTGTGTGTATTTGCCAATAAAAAAATTTTGGTGTTTAATTGGTATTGAATGATAATATTAAATTTATTATTAACCGATTATTTTACTATGTATTTTTCTATTTTATTTTATTTTATTTTTTAATTGTTTTAATATTACTTGGTGTAAAAAATTCAAAATTTGAAATTATAATAAAAATTGTGACGATAAATATGCACCCAAAGAAATACTCCCTCCGTCCCAATATGTAAGACCCTCTAAGAGATTTTTCCTTGTCCCATTTTATAAGACCTTATTTGAAACTTAGTGCATATTTAATTTTTTTACTAGGTTACCCTTATTTAGTCAATCACTTTTGTATAGTTCCAAGTTAATAAATATATTAAGTTAATGAGAGAGAAATTCTCTCCGTTATGATCAGGGACGGATCTAGAAAGTCCTGGGGGGCATTTTTTTATTAAAAAGTGAAATTTTAAATGATAATAATGAGAATTATTAAGCATATAGAAAATTCATAAATAAAGAGAAAAATATTTAAAAAATTGAGAGAAAAACAAAACGAAAATCATCAAGTATAAAAAGAATATCGATTGTTATTTGCATCATTTTTTTTTCAAATTTATAATTATGAACATTAAAATAATAATATTAATTGTTATAAAAATTATTAAAACACAACAATAATAACTTTTGTGAAAATTAAATACTAGCTCTCTAAAACAACATAACTTTTTCAAATAAAAAAGAAAAAATATATTTAGTAGCATAGAAAAGAGAATCAATGCTAAAAGAATTTAAAACTAACAAAAAAATAATATAGGAATTAAACAGAGAAATTAATAGAAAAAAATAATAGAGAAAAAAAGAAAGGAAAAATATTAGAAAGAAAAAAGAAGAATGAGGGAAACAATAGAAAAAAATGAAGATTTGCGCCCTAAAAGATGCCAAATGCCGTTTTGCTACACATGCCTAATGGTCTATGTGCTAACTATATGATATATAACTACTATTACGTGGGGAGGGGAGGGGGCAAGGCCCCCCTTAGATCTGTCCCTGGTTATCATAATTGGAGAAAACTAGTTAGGTGGAAAGACACTACAAGAAAATTCATGATAAGCTACAAAATTAAACCAGCAAATATTTTTAGTAGTTAATTTATAGTTAAATTGCTACTGATTAGCTACCGAATAAAGTTTTCTACCTAATTTAATAGCTGCGAATTTACTACTGAATTAGCTATTAATTAGTTATGAAATATAGTTATAAACTATTTTTGTAGCTAATTTATATCTAAACAAGTACTGATTAGCTACCAAATATAATTTTGTAGCTAATTTTAATAGTTATTTATTAGCTATTTATTAGCTATTAAATTTGATACCGGTTAGCTATGAGTGTAGCTACAAAAAAGTTTCGTAGCTAATTTGTATCTAAATAGATAGTGATTAACTATAAAATGTAGTTACAAAATGTTCCTAACTAATTTGTATCTAAATAGCTACTAATTAGCTATCGAATAAAATTTCATAGCTAAAATTTTTAGTTATTGTTTAGCTTATTAATTAGCTATGAAATGTACCTACAAAATAAAATTTTCTAGCTAAATTTATAAAAGTCTTGAAAGTATTTTTATTAGATTATATAGATAAATTTCAAAATATTTTTATCTAAATAATATATAATTTTAACAAAAATATATAATTGTTTAAGCCTTATTTTTAATAAGGGTCACGCTAGTAAGTATCTTAAATGCATCAATTAAAGTGTAACAACTACATCTCATTTAATGTTTTAAATCATACTTTAAAAAATATGCATCCAATGAGTTTTTAATTTTTAAAGTAATAAATTCTTTAATTTGTATAAAATATTTCTATCATTACAACAATAGTTATTAAACTCGACTCAGTGATTTATCGAAGGAGGTAATCAAAACTAAATTTTAGAATTTATAAATAAACAATAAAAAATTAATAATAACAGTATAAAATAATCTTAATTGTTAAACTATATATGCAATTTTTTTGGATATGAAATTTTTAAAATGAAACTAAATTAAAACATATATTTATTGATATATTTATTTTGAAATTATATTTTATACTACTAATATATATTATATGTGGCACATGTAATAAACTAAAAGTGCTGTTGTGGTTTAGTGGTTGTGGAGTTGATTAGGAGCTATAGTTTTTAGGTTTCAAGGTATGGTGAGAGTATTTATATATATATTTTTTGAAATAAAATGTGGTTTTCTTGTGAACAAATCTAGCTTATTTAGTTTGCTACTAATTAGCTTTGAATTAGCTTCAAAATTTTTTTAAGCAAATTTGTGAAATTATATTCTTGTAGTAAAAGAATAATATTATTAGTTTTAATAATTGAAGGGTAACTTTAAAAATTAATACAAATTATTGAATAAATTTATTAATTTTACCTAAATTAACTAACTTTCTTAATTCTTGTGATTTTTTTTTAAAGAATCTTACATATCGGGATTGAGGGAATATATAGTTAATCTTACCTTCTTAATTTCGTTTGATGCTTTTTTTTTCTTTTTTTTTTATTTTTATTTCCTTATTACTCTTGTAGTAAAAGAATAATATTATTAGTTTTAATAATTGAAGGGTAACTTTAAAAATTAATACAAATTATTGAATAAATTTAGGTTTCAAGGTATGGTGAGAGTATTTATATATATATTTTTTGAAATAAAATGTGGTTTTCTTGTGAACAAATCTAGCTTATTTAGTTTGCTACTAATTAGCTTTGAATTAGCTTCAAAATTTTTTTAAGCAAATTTGTGAAATTATATTCTTGTAGTAAAAGAATAATATTATTAGTTTTAATAATTGAAGGGTAACTTTAAAAATTAATACAAATTATTGAATAAATTTATTAATTTTACCTAAATTAACTAACTTTCTTAATTCTTGTGATTTTTTTTTAAAGAATCTTACATATCGGGATTGAGGGAATATATAGTTAATCTTACCTTCTTAATTTCGTTTGATGCTTTTTTTTTCTTTTTTTTTTTATTTTTATTTCCTTATTACTCTTGTAGTAAAAGAATAATATTATTAGTTTTAATAATTGAAGGGTAACTTTAAAAATTAATACAAATTATTGAATAAATTTATTAATTTTACCTAAATTAATTAACTTTCTTAATTCTTGTGATTTTTTTTAAAGAATCTTACATATCGGGATTGAGGGAATATATAGTTAATCTTACCTTCTTAATTTCGTTTGATGCTTTTTTTTTCTTTTTTTTTTTATTTTTATTTCCTTATTACTCTTGTAGTAAAAGAATAATATTATTAGTTTTAATAATTGAAGGGTAACTTTAAAAATTAATACAAATTATTAAATAAATTTATTAATTTTACTTAAATTAACTAACTTTCTTAATTCTTGTGATTTTTTTTTAAAGAATCTTATATATTTGGATTGAGGGAGTATATAGTTAATCTTACCTTCTTAATTTCGTTTGATGCTTTTTTTTTCTTTCTTTTTATTTTTATTTTTATTTCCTTATTACTAGAATCGAGTTGTAAATTAAGTGTAATGTATGTCATATAAGAATAAGAAAGTTTCTTATTAGGTCTAAGTTTTTTTTCTTGTCCACTTTGCAATAGGTACAATAGCAAAAAAAAACAAAAAACTTATCAAACTAAAAAAAATCAAAATTATGAACACAAAGAATATATATAAAAAAATATTAACACACTAGGACAATTTATTGATAAGCCCAAATAGTATGCTAGGAATTACAATCAGGACAAATTATTGATAACAAACTCCGACGGGAGGCTAAAGTAAGACAACACTTAGCCAAACTAGAATAATTAAGAAAACATACATAGAGCATAATCCCAGTTATCATATTTTTCTATTCGGGTTATATTTTTCTCTTCGCTTATTTATTATAGATGTGAAGAGTGCTGGATTTTGACTAAAATTCTTTAGTGTACTTCTCTTGCTCGACATTTTCACTTATAGGAGTGGGCTTCTCGTAGATAATAAAAGGATAGTATGGTACGTAGTCAAGAAGTGTCAAGGATCCAGACTCAAATTCTTTAGTGTACTTCTTCTCTTTCTTTGTATTCTCGCTTCCTGGAGCGTAATTAGTATAAAAAAGAAGAGCATTAGATCCTGGCACAAGCACTTTCTCGTACTTCTTTTCCTCTTTGGAGACTTGAGTTTTTGGGTTGATATCGGATTGGAACTCAGACCTAGATTCAAATAGAGATTCAATTACTTCTGGCATCTCCACATCTTTCATGACCACTTTCCAATATTCTGCTCCATCTTTTCTTGATTCTATTTTCATAGTAAACTTTTTTTAAAAAAAAAAAAAAGATTTGTTAGGTTATTATCCACTAAAAAAAATACATGCACTGACGAAAAAACAAGCAACATCTTGGGACACAATCATTGATTCATTGATAATATGATAATAACACATTTAATATATTTTGTTAGCATTAATAATTCGAGTCTATACTAACAATTCAATTGTCTATATTAATAATATCATAATAGAAATATACATTAATTTCATAAATTAAATAACAAATAAATATTTAAATAACTATTAATAAATAATTTTTATTAATAAAAGTCGGTCAAAATGTATATACTAATTAATATGTTACCAAAAAAACATGTATATACTAACAAAAAAAAACTACTTTAACAATTAAAAAATTGGATTAACTAGTATATGCTTTATTTAGGGATCCAAATCCGAAGAGCCAATTATATTCAAGAAGACAGCCAAATTGTAATTTTAACACCAGTACTACAGTATCACATAATTAGTTTGATGTTATGTTAATACTTTTTTTTTTTCTAATTGTTAAAGTAGTTTTGGCATTAGTATTATGGATTAGTATGGTTTAAAATTTCATTTTGATATATTTGATGCTATTCAATCCAAAATATTTTATAATGGATTTATATTAAAACACAATATAATATAATCCATCTAATTAAATCACTTACATGCTGAAAAGGAAATAAATCAATCAATGATAAGAATAAATTAATAGAAATTATGAGAGAAAAAGCATACAAAGAAGATAAAGAGTAAAGGAAGGAAAGAAAGAAGCCTCATCTTGGATATGAGAAAGGAAGTATATAGAGATTTGGGATGTAGGATAACGTTTCATCATATCCTCTATTTATAGCTTGATATAAATGGTTGTAATATTTTTTTTTTATTTTTGAGAAGTAAATGGTTGTAATATTAAATAATGTTGACATACAGAGTTTGAGACAATTATGAATGCAAGACTGTTGCATTGGCTACTTATTTTAATATTTTATTACATTGTAAACTCGTTTTAATTTGTGTATTTGCAAGACCGATTTCAACAGATTTTAATCAATGAAAGGAAAACATACAAGGAAGAGGAAGAGTGCCAAAGGAAGTAAAGAAAGAGAAAGCTTCATGTTGGATATGAGAAAGGAAATATATATTGCCTTCCTCGTAGCTCAAATAGCATAAGAAGAAGCTTGGAGTTAGATTTAGTAGGGGTTCAATCTCCAGTGGAAAGATTTAGGGGTTACATTTAGGAGTAGGGTAGTGTGGGAGTGTGTGTGTTTGGCCAATAAAAAAAAACTTCTAATACCGGTTCTAGCATAGGAACCAACAGTGTTTGAATAAAGTAAGCCGTAGTAGCATTTACAGTTTCCTTTATTCCTTTCGGTAGAAATTATGTATGACTTGTGAGCAGTTCAATGGATGATGATGAGATAGTATCCAAAAGTCAAGAATTGTTGATGCTTAAATTACCTCCTCCAACAAGGAATCATCTCTTTTTATAGAACATACTTGTTTTTTTTTATATATATACAAAAAGAGCTTACTTGTTTTAGTTTTCTTATCTGTTTAATTTGAAAAGGATATATTAAAATTGTTGGAAACAGAAGCAGACCAGCCAAAAGAAATGCTATAAGTCACCCATCAATTCTTTTATTTCTGTTTTACAATTCATTACATTACGAATTTGAAATAAGCATTTATTTTATTAACAAAAACAATTATGAAATTTATTTGAATGTTTATGCTTTTAGAATTAATATAAGTAGAGAATAATCACTTATACTTATTTTAATAAACAGTTTTGAGTTGCATAAAAAAAAATCAGTTGTATACAGAAGACAAAATTAAAAATAAGCACTTATTACTTAGTGTAATAACCAAATACAAATAGCTTTTATTTTTTAATGTACCAAATAAGGGTAATTTTGAAAAGTCAATATATATTTTGTTAAACACAATATCATTAACAAATTTTAACTATTTATTTTAAGATGTGTGAATTAATTAAAAATAACTTTTTTGAGTATAAGAGTCATTTTAGACTCTTTTATTTTTTGAAAAATAAGAGCCCTTCTAAACTCATATTGTTATCCCCCCTATTTATTGGATTCAAATCATGTGTCCTCAAATTATGTTTTCAATCATATCCTATCAATAGAATATTGCCACGTCATTAAAAAAATTTATTAGAAAATTAAACATTAAAATTAAAGGAAATATTTTCAATGACGTGACGATATTCAATTGGTGGAACATGATTGGAGACATGATTTTGGAACACATGATTTAAATCCTTTTTATTAGGCAACAATTTCTCATAATTTTTCTCTCTCTTATTGTTATCCATAAGAGAGGAGAGAGATATTTTTTTTCACATTCCTCTTCTTTTTTATCTCGAGAAATTGCCTTGGTTGGAATTGTCTATCTATTGTCATTATGACTCCCTATAATCATGGGTGCCATCTTTACCATGCAATTTTCCTCTTTCATTTAGTCTCCTCACAAGAAAATTCTTTGAATTTTTACAAGAGTTTTTAAGACTGAATTGAGGATTTTAAAGAAAGACAGAAAATAAAGAGGAATAAAAGAAAATATTAATTTAATAAGAATAATCCTTCCATCGAAAGAAAGATGTTTCCTTTTTTAAGAGGATAACTTTTCAAGAAGTTTGTCTACAATAGAATTTCACGTAGAGCTAACTCTAGGATTAGCTCCAATGGGGATACCTAAGTAAATAAGACGAAGTTTACAATAATGCAGTTCAGATAAGAAGTCATTCCCTCAAGATAGGTATTTTTAACATTTAAACCAAATAATATGCTTTTAAAGAATTTAACTTTTAACCTAGAAATCATTTCAAAACATCTAGAGATAGATTTTTATAACTCTACATTTTCCCAAGTAGAATTGCACACGATAAGAATATCATCCGCAAATTGCAAATGAGAAATTTCAACCCACCCCTTCCGATTTTAAAGCTAGAAAACAAAATTGATTATTAATTGCATTTTTAAACCAACCTAACAACCCCTATGCAATTATCCAAAAAAGAAAAGGTCCCACAAGGTCATCTTGCCTTAACCCCTTTCTCATCGAAAACTTAGTTATTAGACTAGCATTAACTAAAACTGAAACTACAACAGTTTACCAACAACCCTTTACCCAGCCCACCCATTTTTGCCCACAACCCATACTCTTCCACATGTACTTCAGGAACTCCCATTTAACATGTAAGCCTTTTCGATTCTTGTTAAATTGGCATGAATTTTTACCCTCATGAACAATGTTATCTAATGAATTTTCTAAACTTTGTATGTTTTGAATTCCTGCAATCCTACAAAAGTAAATTTTTTTCCCCATTTTATGAACGGGAATGAAAACTTGTTTTACTAAACTGTATTTTTAAAAAGCTTCCATAAATTTACCTTACCACTTTTTTCCTAAAAAAATGATATGAAAAAAATAATAGTATCCTACATAACTCTAGCTTCTGATCCCCTGTTATTTAAGGCTTCTATTTGGAACGTGTTAAATAAAAGGTTGACGCTTGACACTAATAATCTATTCATTTTAACTCTGGTTGCAAACAAGAATTTCTTGTGTGTAAAATGTTGGTAGCAGAGGTTGTTAAATGGTTTTTTTGTATGGTGTCTCTAGGGGCAATTGCTTTGATCCAACTGAAGGAAGATATGAAAAAGAAACTCAGTTCTGAAGGAAACTATACTGAAGAAGAGCTTGAAGAATACATGCAATCTCACAAGAAATTAATGATTGACTCTTTGTGGAAGCTTAATGTAGCTGATATTGAAATTGAAGCCACTCTATGTATGTGTTAATAATATGTGTTCCTGTTGAGTTTGGTGGAGGCCCCAAGAGGTTTGACATTTCAAGGGTTCACTTGGAAGAGAATGCAGGTAAGCTCCTTCATACAAATGATGAAAATTTCTTTTACGTAGTTTTTTCTTCATGCCTTTCTTATGTGTGAAAATAGTATTCTTATTTATTTTGTATCTATTATTCTGAAATGAATTAGTTTTGGGTGCCATTTAAAATCATGGATCATTGCACGTTGTATTTGTTCACTGATTCATTTATATTTAATTGAACAAATCTTTGTACTGGTGAAGGTTTCGATATCTAAAGAGAAACCACCGTATTTCCCCAAATTTTGTTGTTTCATAATTGAACATGATTCTACTGGTGAAGGTTTCGATATTGAGGTTGTTGATGCGTCTGGTCTCATTGGAAGGTTTCTTTTTCACTGTTCTAGCTTTAAACTTTAGAACCTTAGGGCTGTTTGATTTACATTTTCATTTTCTGTTTTCAGTTTATTTCCAGTTTGTTAAGATCAAGTCCTACATCGACTAGAAAGAGGGCCACCATAGAATATATAAGTGGTGTGGCAATTCACCTCCTATGAGCTTAGCTTTTGGGAGTGAGTTAGGCCCAAACCCAAATTCTAATATGGTATCAAGAGCCAGTTAGTCGTGGGCAAGGAGGGTGTGTGATCATGATTAAACCCATTTTTGCTTAAATAATAGTACTTGGTTATGTGATTATGCTTAATTAATTAACCTATTTGTTGAGTATATTGCACTAATATATCTCTGCATTGCAATGCGTAGAATTGGAAATTTGCTGCAAAGCAGCTTTTGAGAAGGTATCCAGATGATGCTATTGTACATGTAAGTCGTCAAAATCCTGAGAGCTTCCTTAATTCTTTTTTTGTCTGTTGTACTTTCTCACTATTTTAATTTTAAGGAATATGTGATTTTAATTTATTTTCATTTCAGTTGTGCTTCTAAAATGGCTGATATTGTTCTTTCAATAGCTGACATCATTGCACAATCTGAACGACATTTATCTAAGGAAAAACCACCGTAGATGAATGTGATCAACAAATTAGAGAAAAAGAGCAAGAGCGATAACAATGAATTTTCTTGTAGGAGGAGGATTGTCACACCCTTATAAAGCCCAACAAATAGATCTAGGATAGGCTGTGATACCATCTTACAATTTGGGTTTGAGCCTAACTCAATCCCAAAAGCTAGCTTGTAGGAGGAGGATTGCCACACCCTTATAAACTCAATAATAGCCATATCACTCGCCGATGTGGGACTTCTAACAGAACAAAACGAATGCCAGTGAGCAATGAAAATGAGATGAAGTTTGAATTTTGCTACAGTTGGGCCCATGGATAGATTCCATAAAAACCAAAAATTAAAGAAATAAAATGTTGTCAATTCTTTGGTTTCATGTATGAATTCATATGCTTGAACATATTGTGGTTATTTTTACATTTTTCTATTGCCTACGGATAGAGGGAATACACATTATTGCTATAGTCATCAGCATAATTTATGCAGTTATGTCTTTCGAAAATGAGGTAATTTGTTGTTAGTCTTGGTTTATGTTATTGCTATGTAATTTCATCTTTTCGGTACTCTTAATGAATTTAGTGTTTTGATTTTGCCAATAAAAAAAAACCCCAAATTGAATGACAAGTATTGTGCATTTCTCCAAAATTTTTCGCTTGTACTGTTATTTTTTTTCTACCATGTTCATGTAAAATAAATTGTACTAATATAATGGAGTACTTTCAATCTATCAAATCCAACTAATTAAGCAAGTTGAAGGAATTTCAGATTAACAATTCATTATAAAATTATTTTTAATTTGTAATTAAATAATAATTAACCATTCAAATTAATTAATGATAATGCACTAAACATTTTTTAAATGAGTTCAAGTTATCATATCAGTACATTACTAATAATTAAACGGTAACACATATTTTTATATTATTTAAATAAAGAGAGCCATAATAAATTTGTTTTTAAACCATCACAAATAATACTGCACATTTGAGTATAATTTTGGTCTAGAACATTGTGCCCAAGCATTTACATCTTGACTACATTACAATACATGGGTGCAGATTCATTAATTGCATAGAAAATATAGAAAATTTTTTTGTGTACACTCTATTCTGTTATATTGTTATGCATGCAATGTCACTTTATTTTGATTTTTTCTTCATCAAATCTATTTCATCTTGCCAAATCAAGAAAATGTTTGTTAGATTTATTTTAAATTACATGCTTAATTATCTTATTTTGTTTAATTATTATTTTTAATTATTATTCAATTCAATTAAGTTATTTAATCATTTTTATACTATTTTTTTCTTCTTTCACGCACAACATACACTTTTAGTCTCAACCATTAAATAAATATGATAGATATTGAAAAAAATGATTGTTTCATTGTAATATATCTCAATTTATATAATTCTTATATTTTTATTCTTATATTTTATAATTATTAAAAATAATTGATAGTTTTTTTATAGTCGAAGTTATTTTTCTGTTATCAATCCATGAGTGAGATTTTAGTTTTGTATGAATTTGAAACTATATGCTTAATACTCATATATTAAGAAATAATTAATTATGATAACAGTTTATCATAAAAAGATAATTAGACTCAATTAAATTGTAATAGTTTAGTGGTTGATTTAGTATGGTATAATATATAAAGAGAGATAAACATAGTAATATGATTGGTGAAAAAAAGGATGATGAATGAAAAAATAATTATTTAGTCTGGGTTAGAATTGAAAAGCAAAATGTTAATTGATACCTTGAAATTTTAAAATTGTAATGGTTTCGAAGCAAAATTCAAAGTCTAAAAAAGCAAAAGAAAAAAAGTGGAGGGAATATCTTGGTAATAACCATATAATTAATTAAACATGCGTAAGTTAGTCTATTAAGGAGTTATTCATACACGGACAGAAAAATTTAAAAGAAAAAAACTAATTTTTTGTTTAATAATTTATGTTATTTTACTCTATTTAAAAAATTTATGCTAAAATATAAAGAAGTTGTCATGTGCTCACTATGAAAAAAATAATAATTGACTGCGACTTTTTATAATTTGCTCACCATGCAATTGTAATAACTGATCTGTTAGTTTACTTCAGCTAATGTTTTGTATCTATTTAAAATGGTTACAAATAAGTAATTTATAATATACGGGGAGGCAAATTTTGTATTTAATATTAAGTCACTTTAATGTAATTTTATTAGTATACAAAATTAAGGATTATTAATGCAATAAATTTAACACGTAATAATTTTTAAATTGGGGATTTTAATGAATAAAATTAATTTGATAACTTTTACAAATTCTGTTTGAAAATCTTAGACTTGAATATGTTTCTAATAAACGAATTTAGTTGTGTAATTAACAAGAATATAAAGATTGAGAGATATCAGACTTTGAAGAGCATATTATATTTGCTTTTAAAGTTGTTGTTTCTAGATATTAAGTGTTGATTTCCAAATTTATTTTACAATGATTTTATTTTGAAGTTTAAATTTTAGAGTGTTTTATTTTACAAAATTTCAATAGAATTTATGTTATTTTACTCTATTTAAATTTTGTATGCTAGAAAATTAACTAGAAATTCCAAGGAATTTTTAAATATTTCTTTAAATGATGCATTTCTCAATTTCATTTAATTTTTTTTATAATATATTCATATTATTGATACTCACAGGGAGGAAAAAGTTGTTAAAAAATAAATAGAATAAGGTGTTTTTTGTTGGGTGTTTAATCAATTGAGGAAAAATATATTTCTTGCAATTGTAGTAACTGCTCTGTTGGTTTATTCTATGAATATCATGTTTTGTTTGGTTTTGTACTTCAAGTAATAATTGTAATTGTCTATTTCAATAAATGAAGTGTATATAGAGTTTTGGAACAATTTAATGCACCATCAAATACTTCTAATTTTGTATCTGTTTATAATGATCGCTGACAAGTAATTTATAATGCACGGGGGAGACAAATTTTGCATTTAGTATTTAAGTAACTTTAACATAATTTTATTAGTATACATAATTAGGAATTATCAATTCAACAAATTTTAACATGTAATAACTCCAAAATTGAGGTTTTCATATTTCAAACGAAAAAAATTAACTTGATAACTTTTACAAGTTTCATTTGAAAATCTTAGACCTGAATATGTTTCTCATAAGTGACTTTGGTTGTGTAATTAAGAAGAATGTAAATATTGATAGATATTAGGCTTTGAGGAGGATATTATGTTTGCTTCTCAAGTTGTTGTTTTTGGATATTAAGTGTTGGTTTTTGGAGTTATTGCAAGTAATTTTTAAATATTTCTTTAAATGATGCATTTCTCAGTTTCATTTGATTTTTTATAGTATATTCATATAATTTATGCTCACGGTGAGGAAAAAGTTGTTAAAAAATAATTCACTTTTTAATTTTTGTTTGGCTTTTAATCAATTGAGGGAAAAATATAATTCTTGCAACTGTAGTAACGGGTTGTAATATTGGACACAAAGTCTTGATTTCTAGAATGAATTTTATTTAATCACATACAAGGTTGCCTTTCAAATTTCAAAGAACACAATTTCTATTGACTCTTTGTTTTGCCATGACCATAAATAAAGCCATAGGCAACTTTAGGTTATTATCTTCAGAGTTAAATCAAAGAAAGAATTAAACATGTTGATTCTAAATGACGATGACAATCCAACTTCTACTACCAAAAATATAATTTTTAACAAGATTTTTCAAAATATTTAAATAGGTAATTCAGCATTAAGTTTTGAATTATAATGATTTTATAATTATTACTTACTATTTATATTTATTTAAACATTTGTGGGTTCGTGTTTGTTTATTACATAGAAAAAATTGTTATTATTGTTTATGTCAGATTAATAAATTTGTTATTTCTATGATATTTGTACCCGTGCGTTGCACGTGTTTTCGATACTAATAAATGTACTACATTGACAAAAAATATATGTATGTTCTAAATTAAAAATTTTAGGGTATTTTTGTTGTATAATGTCCATCTCCTTATATATAAAAGGAACTGCCTAAAAAGAGATTAATTATTAGTTACATTTTAAATGGAAAATTAAAAATTGATAAATGCATCGTATAAAAAATATTTAATTCATCAATTATATTAGTTGTTTATAGACAAAATGTGTATACTTTTAATTTAATTAAAAAAAATTACTCACATTTGATAGCTTTTTTCCATTTCTTAGTATATTTTATTATTAGATTGGACCTATTAAAAAAGAAAATGGTCATTTATTAATAGAAAACAAAATTAATTTTTTTGGAGTTTTCTTGTTTTTTTTTTGTAATTTTCGTAAAAAAACTACTATTTTTTTTATCATTTTTACTTTTTTTATTTTTTCACATTTTAAGAAAAAAAATAGAGACAAAATATAATGTTCACAAGGTATAATAGAAAAACAAATATCAAAATTAATAAAGAGCCATTATTTTGAGCAAAACAAACACAATAATTACTAACACACAAAGACACAGATAATTTATTCATAAGCCAGGCTAAAACAAGAGATGTACCAGAGATGTCTAAGAACATATCTTAGCTAGCAAATGTGCTAAGATGTACCAGAGATGTCTAAGGAAACATCATAGCTAGCAAATTAAGGTGGGGCTAAAACAAGACAATACTTATTATTGAACCGCATACAGACAATAATAGTGAAGCTGGAATAATTAAGGAAACAAGAACATAATCCTAGCTATTAGGCTTCACTATTAGGCTTCGATTTTCTTTCCTTCCTTTGTATAATCGTACCTATAAAGAGCGTTGGATCCTGAATCAAACCCTTTCACATATTTTCTTTCTTCCTTTGCATCGTCATTTTTCGCGTAATGAATGTATGTGAGAAGAATGTTGGATGCAGGTTCAAATTCTTTCACATATGTCTTGTCTTCCTTTGAGTCACCATCTTTAGCGTAAACATTGTGTAAGATACCCCCTTCCTTTGTATAGTCGTACCTAAAAAGAGCGTTGGATCTCAAATCGAACCCTTTCACATATTTTCTTTCTTCCTTTGCATCGTCATTTTTCGCGTAAGGAGCGTATGTGAGAAGAATGTTGGATGCAGGTTCAAATTCTTTCACATATGCCTTGTCTTCCTTTGAGTCACCATCTTTAGCGTAAGCATTGCGTAAGATACCTCCTTCCTTTGTATAGTCATACCTAAAAAGAGCATTGGATCTCGAATCGAACCCTTTCAGATATTTCCTCTCTTCCTTTGCATCGTCATTTTTCTCGTAAGCTTGATATAAGAGAAGAGCGTTAGATCCAAGTTCAAATTCTTTCACGTATTTTGAATACTCTCCTGCATCTTTCCTTGATTCCATTTCTGCAACAAACTTCTCAAAAAAAAGGTATGTGTTAGATTATTATTCACTACAAAAAAAAAAATACATATATACCAGAAAATAAATCATGCAATATGTTAAAACAGATAAGAAAGGCAATATATTTAACTACAATATACTAATTATATTATGTTATATTACATTATAAATTCGTTTTGTGTATTTGCAAGACCGATTTCAACAGATTTTAATCATTTAGAAGAAGGGGAAAAAACTACTGTATGAAGCATGAAATTTAATTCAATAATTTTTTTTCCCTATATGTCTTGAAGCTAAGTTTGTATACTTGATTTTACTCAATCAAAATTATTTTAATATTGATAATTGATATTAAAACACATGCAATATAATCCATGCTATCTAATTTACTTAGAAAATATGTGGATGGAGACAGAAATAACTCAATTAATTATGATATGAACAAATTAATTAATGAAAAATTAATAGAAATTGTGAAAGGAAAACATACGAGGAAGAGGAAGAGTGCCAAAGGAAGTAAAGAAAGAGAAAGCTTCATGTTGGATATGAGAAAGGAAGTATATATTGATAGTGTTTTTGGTGTGTGAGATACAATGGCGTTTCATCCTCTATTTATAGCTTCATGAGTGCCAATTAAAGAGAAGAGATAGAAAATAAATGACAAGTGTAATGAGTAAAATTAGTGAAGCTAGAGTTTTCTTTCAACACTTTCATAAATTAGCTAGTATGAAAATATTTTGTACCTACACACAAAGCTAATGAGTAGATAATTTAATAGCTAATAAGTAACTATTAAATTAGTCTGGAAAATAATTTGTAGCTATAATTCGTAGTTAATTAATAGCTAATTCAGTAGTGAATATGTGGCTATTAAATTAGCTAAGAAGTTTTATTCGATAGTTAATAAGTAACAATTTAATTATAAATTGGATGATTGCTAACTAAATTTTGTAGTTAATCATAAATTTTGTTGTAGTGTTATTGAGATCGTACCTGAGGAAGATATCGAGATGATGGAGGTGGGAGGGTTCTAGTAATGAATGAAGAATACTGCGTCCAAGCTCCAATGTGGTGGTGTGGCATCTACAAAGACTCCAACGCTCAAGTCAGGACAAGAATTAGGTTTTATGTGATATATTAGAATAGTACGTACTTTGCATGTGTATTTATAATGAATGCATTAGGGTTGAGTGTATGTTATTATGGGTTTGACAGGTGTTATCTTGGCCCAGTCCAAAGCCTATATTGTATCCTGTACGTCGTCTTGTGTCTCGTCTGATAATCGGGATGATAGGCGGGTTGTGCCACGTTATACCTACGACGACATGTGATTGCGGACTGGGTTATTATAAATCGGGTCCAAGTGTTTAAGACATATGAGAATATCACTATTGATTTGGATGGTTGTGCCAATTTGGACCATTTGCGTGGTAGGCGAGGTGATATATATTAATATAATAATGAAAGATAGTAATTGGACTTTTTGTCATTTCATCATAAACTTACATTTTGTTTTCTAAAATTTAATTTGCTATAAAAAATCATTTTCTCTTCTGAAAAATGATATGCTTCTTAAAAATAAATTGTTATTTTATTAAATAAAAATAATAATTTCGCATAATTTAATTGGTAAATTGCAAAATTGAGCGTAAAGTCTATTCTATGTAAGAGTACACACGTATAACAATCATTACAATATAATTGACTTTAATTATATTTGTAAAAAATATTGCAAATAGAAAAGACAATATT
This sequence comes from Cyamopsis tetragonoloba, assembly GCA_037177725.1. Classification (NCBI taxonomy): domain Eukaryota; kingdom Viridiplantae; phylum Streptophyta; class Magnoliopsida; order Fabales; family Fabaceae; genus Cyamopsis; species Cyamopsis tetragonoloba. The sequence goes on along the minus strand of CM074122.1, from coordinate 46,544,030 downwards.
TTTTAACAATTTGACAATATTTTTTAAGTGTTACTAAAATCTTTTAGTAACATATTCTTTATACTACATTTGTCAAAAATGTTGCAAATGTAAGAAGATAATTTTTTAACAATATGAAAACATTTTTTTAACACTTTAGCAATATTTTTTGAATGTGACTAAAGATCAATTATGTTGTAGTGAACTAAATTAATTTAAAGTTCAAAATATAGAAATGCAACATCCCTATAAAAATCCCTAAGTTGGGAATTAATGTTTTGAAATTGTCAATTTGGTTCCTATGGGTCTCTCTTTGGAAGGGACTTTGGATCTATATGGGTTTTGTTGCAATTCTATACAAATAAAGAAGAAGGGTTAAGTAGCAAAACTTAAAACTCCCAAAGAGGGACTACTTAGCAAATAACAGAATTTGCAAAATGGGACAAAAGACCCTTACTCCCCTCTTCCTCTTCATTCTCGCCCCCTTCTCACTTTCTCTCTGCATCTTCAAACTTTCATCTTTTCTCCTTCTTCTCTCCACCATCAATCCTCACAAGGCCAAGCTAAGCAAATTCCATCTCCAAGATCTCTTTCTCTTCTCCAAGGGTGTGAGCATCTCAAGGACCCCTAGGTAAGCACATGCACAACCCCATGTTCCTCCTTAGTTCACATAGAGGCTCTTGGGGCAAATGGGTCTCCAACCCATCTAACCCACATGAAAACCATGATTTAGATCATAGAGGGCTTCTAATAAGCTTGTGTGTGGAAATTTTAGGGATCCAAGAGGAAAATCTGAAGACTTGGGGATTTGAGTCTTGAAGCTTGAATGAGTTGGGGACAAGGGTGATTATTGGAGCTCAAACTAAGAAGATAACCCCCTAGAATCCCAATTAGAAGAGTTTGTAGTTAGAAGAAGCATGTGGTTAGGAACTGTTAACAACAAATTTGATAGATTATGAGTTTAGGTCCATATGTGTTATTGTCCAAATGTATATTGTGGCTTGTGTTTGCTATGATTTGTTCTTGCATGTAAGAACTAATGTGATGCATGTCCTTGAATTGATGAATTAATGCCTTGTTGTTTGGTGAAATGTGGGTATTTGATTAGAAATTGCCATTGAATGCTTGTGTTGAGGATCCTTTGCATGTTGGAGTGTGTGTGTAGAGTAAGTGATAACTTAGGGAAATGATTATGCATGTACAAATTGGTGATGAAATGCTGGTTTTGGGTGTAATTAGTAGAGATTTTGAGGTCCCAAAAGAGTTGTGTTTGAGTTTGGAAAGTTGGTAAAAATAGGGCAAATGTTGTTCTGAATCGCGACATTTTCGCTGCAACGAAATGTATTTTGCTACAGCAAAAATGGCCCCATTGAAAGGCCCTTATAGCGAATTGGCTTCCTACAACGAAAATTCAAATTTTGCTGCAGCGAAAATGGCTTCAGCACGCAGGGTAGATATTGGATCAATTTCGCTGTAGGGAAGAAGACTTTGCTACAGCGAAAAATAATTTAGAAAAAAGGGTGTTTCGCTGCAACGAATGATTTTCGCTACATGAAAATATGAGGAATCAGAATTTCGCTAAAGCAAATGTAGTTTTGCTTCAGTGAAAACTTGATTATCCTAACTTGTAAAGTTTCATGTTTTTGAGACTTTCAAGCCTCCAACTCCTTTCCAAATACCTTCTTCTTAATCATCACTAAGATTGTTAAAAGAAATTTACATAATTTTTTTATTTTTAAAATTACAATAGTTTTTTTAGAGAACTTGTACCCTACACTTGAAGAGTAAGACATTTTTAAAAATAAAAATTAAAACGTGATTTTAAATCTCCAAAATTATTCGAAGCTTTCTAAAAATAATGTATTATTCACATTGAATTTTATTACTCAATTTACATAACTTTATATATTTTTAAAATCACAAAAAATTTTTAGAGATCCTGGACTACACGGTTGAAGAATAGGGTAGTGTTTTTTGAAATGAAAATGAATAGGGTATTTTTAAACTATTTAAAATATTTTATGCTTTCCGAAGAGAATGTATTAATTTTATGATGTTTTTAACTCAATTTACATAATTTCTTTTATATATTCTTAAAATTGCTAACAGTTTTCTTAAAGACGGTGTGTTATACACTTGAAGAATGTGATGTTTTTCAAAATAAAAATGAAAATATTATTTTAAATTACCTAAAATATTTGATAATTTTGAAAATAAGGTCTTACTCACATTTATGTTTCTAACCCAATTTACATAATTTTTTACATTTTAAAAATTACGACTATTTTTTTAGAGATCGTGTACTATGCATTTGAGGAATGTGATATTTTTTGAAACAAAAATGAAAATACAATTTTTAAATTATCCAAATTATTTAAAGCTCACTTAAAAAAAATTATTATTCAATTTGAAGTTTCTAACTAAATTTACATAATTTTTAATATTTTAAAAATTGCAACTAGTTTTTTTAGAGATCTTGTACTATATACGTGAAGAATATGATTGTTTTTCGACATAAAAATAAATAGGGTATTTTAAAATTATCAAAAAATTTTAAATCATTTTGAAAACAATGTATTATTCACTTTGATGTTTCTAGCTCAATTTACATAATTTTTTATAATTTAGATATGGTGTACAATACACTTAAAGGCTTGGGTGTTTTTCGAAATAAAAGTGAATATGGTACTTTAAAATTACCTAAGTTATTTGTAGCTTTCTGTAAACAATGTATTATCAGTTTACATAATTTTTTATATTTTAAAATTGCAATAGCTTTTTTAGAACTTGTACCATACATTTGAAAAATAAGGCATTTTTTGAAATAAAAATGAATAGGGAGTTTTTAAAATACCTACATTATTTGAAGCTTTTTGGAACCAATGTATCATACATTTTGAAATTTCTAGCTCAATTTACATATTTTTTATATTTTTAAGATAGCAATAGTTTTTTTTAGAGAGCTTGTAACATACACTTGATGAATATGGTGTTTTTCGAAATAAAAACTAATAGCATGTTTTTAAATTTCCTAAATTATTAAAAGCTTTTTGAAAACAATGTATGACGCACTTTGAAGTTTCTAGCTCAATTTAGATGATTTTTTATATTTATAAAATTGCTACAATTAATTTAGATATCGTATACTACACTTGAAGAATATGATGTTTTTTGAAATAAAAATAAATAGGATATTTTTCGAAATAAAAATGAATAGGGTGTTTTTAAATTAACTAAGTTATTTGAAGCTTTCCGAAAAAGTGTATTATCAATTTAAATAATTTTTTATTTTTTTAAAATTGCAACAGTTTTTCTAGAGAATCTGTACCATAAACGTGAAGAATATGATTTTTTTTAAATAAAAATAAATAGGATATTTTTAAATTAAATAAATTACTTGAAGCTTTTTGATATTATTGTATTATTCACTTTGAAGTTTTTTTCTCAATTTACATAGTTTTTAATATTTTTAAAATTGCAATAGTTACTTTAGAGAATTTATATCATACACTTGAAGAATATGGTATTTTTGGAAATAAAAATAAATAGGGTTTTTTTAATCGGCCAAACATACACACACCTCATACTACACTACCCCTAAATCTACACATAAATCTACCCTATCGGGGATCGAACCTCTCTCCTTGAGCTCCAAGATCAAAAAATGAATAGGGTATTTTTAAAATACTTCATTTATTTGAAGCTTTTTGAAAATAATATATTATTCACTTTGAAGTTCTGGCTCAATATACATAATTTTTATATTTTTAAAATGGCAATTTTTTTAGAATTTGTGCACTATACACTTGAAGAATGTAGTGTTTTTTGAAAAAAAAAAACTAATACCGTATTTTTAAATTACCTAAGTTATTGGAAGTTTTTTCAAAATAATGTATGATTCACTTTGAAAATCCAAGCTCAATTTACATAATTATTAATATTTTCAAAATTGCGATAGTGAATTTAGATATCGTGTACTTTACACTTGAAAAATATTATGTTTTTCGCAATAAAAGTAAATAGGGTGTTTTTAAATTACCTAAGTTATTTGAAGCTTTCTGAAAATAATGTATATTTAGTTTGACGTTTCTAGCTCAATTTACATAATTTTTTATATTTTTAAAATTGCAATAGTTTTTTTAAAGAATGTACATCATACACTTGAAGAATATAAAAAATTACATAAATTGAGTTAGAAACTTCAAACGGAATAATTTATTGTTTTCAGAAAGCTTCAAATAACTTAGGTAATTTAAAAACACTTTACTCACTTTTTATTTCGAAAAACATCACATTCTTCAAGTGTATAGTACACAATATCTAAATTAACTGTTTCAGTTTTAAAAAATTTAAAAATTATGTACATTGATCTAGAATTTTCAAAGTAAAACATACATTATTTTCAAAAAGCTTAAGATAATTTAGGTAATTTAAAAATACTCATTAGTTTTTAGGGTAAAATATGTAACATCCCCCAACTAGCTATTGATAATGTTTAAGATTATTTAATTGTGGTATATGTTTAATTCAAGTACCAAGTTCCAATAATTGGGAGTTAATGTGAATTAAGGGGCTAAAAAGAAGGGGAAGGACTTGCAATTTTGACAAAATTGCTAAGTAGTCCCTCCTCAACTTGTTAGAAGGGACAAGCTCACAAAATTTACTCACCCTCTTCTCTTCCTCTCATGCGCCCAATCCTTTTCTCGCACTAAAACTTCACATTCTCCAACTTCTCTCTAAGACCAAGCTCTTCCAATCTCTACACCCATGACGACTTGCATGTGGGATTCGTTGTACATCTCAGCCTAATCCCTCTCAAATTTAAGCTTTGGGTAAGTAAACTTCTCACTCTCTTCTCTATTCATGAATTTCCTTCCAATTTCTCATTAGGGTTTGTGTGGTTAGATGATATTTTAGGCACTCAACAATCTAAAGACCATGCTAAAGGAAAAGGTAAGGAGGTTGTGGATGTTGGTGCTAAACCCTAGTGGTTGGAAGCATCAAGCTTAAAAACAAGATGAAAGTATCAAAGGTAACCCCAATCTCTAAAATCCCCTTAGACTAGAAATGACTATGAATGAATTAGGGAGAAATTGAGTAGTATCATGTGTTGATTGACTATGATTGAGTGGATTGCATGTTATTAGTTGTTTGATGGAGTTGTGATTGATGAAATTTCAGTTGTGGTACTTGATTTGGTTATGGATTTGTGTACCTGATGATGAATATATGTTAAATTAGGTTTCGGGTGAGTTTTAGATGCTTGGGATAGGAGATTTCTGGGTTTTCATAGGACTTAATTGATTAACATATATGAGTTAATTGATTAATAACCATCTTGGGGTCCCCTTCCTATAGATTTGCATGTCTTAATCGATTAAGAACTTCCCCTATTTGATTAATATTAAGGCAGAATGTTCTTAATCGATTAAGTTAATCGATTAAGAGCTTCCTAGAGCTGAATTTCTAAAATTCTACACATATTAATCGATTAAGACTATTTCTTAATCGATTAACATGGCTTCTTAATCGAATAAGTTTTGAAAAAAGCCATGGAAAACTTTTGAATTTGACTTCGAGATCTTCTTGTGCATTGTAGTATTCGATGTTAGCTTTCTAAAGGAACCGGTTTCACCTGATTCCAATGAGTATAGCTTCAGTTAGCTATATGCAAAGTATATGTTGTATGATGTTAGAAATTGAATGGAAACTCTTATGATTGACTTGGGATGCCAATGTTTTGTGTTGTGCACTCCTAATTATGTTTGAAAAGATTAAATGATACACCTTTGGTGTAAGACCGGGCAGATTGAGGGTTCAAGGAGGGATGTTTCCTTGGACAATAGAGATCTCCAAAGAGGGTGAGGGTTGCTGGCACAAAAGATTAAAAAGGAAATAAGAACTACATGATTAGAAGTGTTCACATTGTTTTTGATTGATGTTTGAGGATTGTATGTTTTATGTATGTGTTTTCTCTAGTCTTAGGGGGAAGTTTTGCAACCCAGTTGCCTGTAACACTATAAAATGTTCTATAACTGGGGGGTTACTCAGGAATATGCAAGTCCATATATCTCACGGTTACAATATTGTAGGTAGTACAAAGAGGAGACAAGAGGAAGCAAGGAAATGAAGACTTTATGCTTAGTTTATATTTTTTTTGAAGATGTCTATCTTGAAGCTATCAATATATATATTTACCATGAATATGCTTTTATCCTTCTTTTTTTTTTGGGACTTGTATTTTGGACACTAGATTTGCTAATGCATAAAACTCTCTCTAGGACAACGTGATGCTTATGTATAATTGTTTGGATAACAAGACGGTTCATGTATTCACTGATAATTTCCTTTATAGATAATTTGGCATGTGTTGCATGTGATAAGCCGACACGGCTTTCAATTAGGGTGTTACATTTGGTATCAAAGCGGATCGACCCATTCGGACTATGAGAGTTATAGTAGAATAATTGGCTTAGTGTCTTGAGTCCTATTCCACTTCTTCCTAAACATATAATTTGAATTACAAAGCCACTAATATTGAGACTAATCAACTCAATATTGTGTATTTGTACGCAAGAGTTATGCCACCCAGGAAGCCAAGGAGAATACCAAGGGTGAATTAGACAGATCAAAACTAGGGTCCCGAAGCTCAAAATACCCAAATGCCAACGGATACCCCATTGATGCAACAGATGGCCCAAGCAATGACAAGTATGATGGAGGCCCAAGCACTGGATGACCACTATGAGAAGTTTAAGTCTCATGACCCTCCGGCATTCTTGGGAGATCTGGACCCTATGGCTGCGAGAAGATGACTTCAACATATGGAGTGTATCTTTAGGGTAATGAGGTGTACGGATCAACAGAAAATGGATTTGGCCTCATAGAAGCTTCACAGGGAACCTGAACATTGGTGGCACGAGTATCGATAGCACATGGAGGAAATACGTACCCCAATTACATGGGACCACTTATGATCCACATTCTTAGAGAATTACTTCCACTCAAACTTAAAGGATCAAAAGGAATTGGCCCGATATTCCAATAACTTACGAAACCAACCCGATGAGGCATGGAAGTCTATGAGGTTTGAGCAGGGGTTGAGGCCAGAAATCCAAAACCAGGTGGTAACTCTAAAGATCCGGCAATACCAAACTCTCATTCGCAAGTGTTGGTTGGCCGAGCAGTCTCTCGGTGAGATCAATGCGAGTAAGCAAGCAGCGTGGAAGCGAAAGCGGGAAGAGTCCAACTCCCAGGAGACTAGGCAAAAAGGGAAAGACACCAAGGAAAAGCAAATAGCAAAGGCTACCTCAGGTCTCGCCCCATTATGTAAGAGCTGTGGGAAAACGCACCATGGGGAATGGTTGAAGGACTCTGGAACGTGTTACTTTTGTAAGAAGAAGGGTCATATGGCATTTCAATGCCTAGTCAGGAAGAGTAGAGATACCACTTGGCCACAACCACCAACTGATCATGGATAATTATTAAACTATTTTGTGGAAATTTTGAATATATTTTAAATGATATTATATTTATCTTTTAATTAAATTTCCCTGAATTTTGTAAATTCAACACCTATCTTAATTTGAGAGAGAGTTGGTTGATTATTTGAGTTTGATCCTTATCTTGTGGATTAATTTAGATAAGATTTGATTCCTAACTTGGATTACGGGTAATTAGATAAAGGCATAGAAGATAAGGGTGAGAAAAAAAGGAGAAAATCCCAAGAAATATTATCTTATATTTTTTTATCTTATCTTGAGAAAAATAAACCACTTGGGATCTCTTTAAAAATCCTCATTCACTTAGAACTAAGGATGGAGGCCGCATATTTAAGGTTTTAGAGAGAGTTTTAGTGAGAGAAAGAGCATAGAGCGTCGATTCTAGCGAGAGCATAGGATTCACAATTGAAGCGACGCCTTTTCACCTTGCTTTGTATCGTTAGCTACCATGAGTAGCTAATTTTCTACGTTGGGGATTGAATGTAATTAGTCAAACTCTCACTCTCTATTAATCTTTTATATAGTTATTGTTTATTCAATCGATTTGGGTTTTCATCTCTTTTCCTAATGCTTGTTTTATCTTGATCACCTATTGCATGATTTTAGATTTTAAAAACTACTTTGAGAGAAGTTTTCTTAGATCCGAATCAAATGAAAATCTCAACTCCCCGCTATTCTAGAGATAGATAGTGATCGACTTGGTTGTCGTTTTTGAACTAACACTTTTTCTTAAAGCTGGAGTGTTTTTATTTAATTCTAAGAGATTGCGTTTTATGAACAACTACTCTTAGGATCATTAAATTGAGAGATCGTTTAATGTGATTTTAGTGTGTGCATCAAATCGTGGTTTATTCAATAATTATCCTTAATTGATTGTATAGTGTGAGAGAGATTGATGAAGTTCAATCCCAAACCCCTCAAATATTGTTGTCTCAACTCTCAATTTACTTTTTTGAACTGACCGTTTCCACCCCCGCTAAAGGAAAAATGTCCACTTCACTTGTATGTACTCCTTGTTTTCTAGTTTATCAAGGTAGAACCTTCTGTGTAGACTTGTTTTGTTTACCTAGCTATGAGTAACATTAATGTAGTCTTAGGTATGGATTAGATGTCTTATCATAATGTTTTTCTTTTTTGTGGAAACAAGAATGTATTCATTCTCCTCTTACTGATGACTGTATATTATGTTCGAATTCTCCCATTTTTTATTCTATTCAAACTCCACCTTAGAATTGGTTGAGGTGAAGAAACAAATAGAAGGCCTCTAAGAGAAGTAGTTCATTATGACAATGTCTCTTCATGGGGAGCCTTCGTCTTGTTGGTTAAGAAGAAGGATGATAATCTTAGATTGTGTGTGGATTACAAGGAGTTAAATAAGTTAATTGTGAAGAACTAATACCCCCTACCAATTGGGAGGAGCCTCGGTCTTCTCTAAAATAGACTTGAGTTTGGGGTATCATCATATTAGGATTAGGAGAGATGATGTCTTGAAGACCGCTTTCCGAACAATGTACGGACACTATGAATACCTGGTTGTACCTTTTGGGTTGACAAATGCTCTGACAGTTTTAATGGAATATATGAACAAGATTTTGGATTGTACCTTGACAAGTTTGTAGTAGTATCCATAGACGACATCTTGATCTATTCCAAAACTCTCAAGGAACATGAAGAGCAGTTGATAATTGTGTTGCAAACTCTAAAGGAGAAGCAAATGTTTGCGAGGCTAGATAAGTGTGAGTTTTGGTTGGAAGAAATTAAATTTCTAGGGCATGTGGTGAACTAAGAAGGGGTAGCGGTAGATACGAGCAAGGTTGAGGTTATGTGAGGAAAGTTGACGGGCTCTTAAAGAGAAATTAACCACCACACTAGTGTTAGCTATCCCTGATGTGTCAAAAGATTTTCAAGTGTACTTTGACGCCTCTAAATTTGGATCGGGTTGTGTGTTGATTCAAAGTAGAGGGGTAGTGGCTTATGCCTCTAATAATTAAGACCTCATGAAGGTAATTACCCCACTCATTACCTTGAATTCGCCGTAATTGTCTTCGCACTAAAGATATGGAGGCATTACCTCTATGGGGTTAAATTTGAAATCTTTAGTGATCATAAAAGTCTCAAATACCTTTTTGACCAAAAAGAGCTAAATATGAGACAAAGAAGGTGGATTGAATGTCTTAAAGATTACGACTGAGTTGAAATACCACCCCGATAGAGCCAATGTGGTAGTTGATGCTTTAAGTCAAAAATCCTTACATGTGTCCACCATAATGATGCATGAATGACATTTAATTACTAGAGAGGTTTAGGGATCTCAATCTCGAAGTTGCAATAAATCCCATGAGTTTGTCTTTGACCAGGCTTGAAATAAGAAATGAGCTTAGGGAGAGGATTAGGATAGCCTAAGCTAAAGATATCGAAATTATGTGGAAGAGGAGCCAACCGGGTTTCTCCGAAGCAAGAGATGAGGTTATTCTTTTTCAAGAAAGGATCGTTGTTCCTGACGATGAAGGCCGTAAACAAATGTTATTAGAGGAAAGCCACAAGAGCGAATATTTTTTTCATCCAGGCATCACCAAGATTTGAGGAAAATGTTTTGGTGGCCGAGTATGAAAAAGGATATTGCTCTCTTTGTAGCCAAATGCCTTACTTGTTAGTGGATAAAGATCGAACATCAAAAACCCTCAGGAGAGTTGCAACCCCTTGAGATTCCGGAGTAGAAATGGGAAAGTGTGGCAATGGATTTTGTGACCGGGTTACCTAGGACTCAATCTGGTTTTGATTCCATTTGGCTTATCATTGATAGACCCACCAAGTCCACCCACTTTTTACCCGTAAGAGCCAACTACCTTGTAGATAAGTGTGCTCGATTGTATGTGAGGGAAATAGTTAGGCTTCATGGGGCACCGTTGGGCATAGTGTCGGATATGGACCCAAAGTTTACCTCTCGATTCTGGGGAGCGTTACAGATGACTTTTGGAACTAGGTTGAATAACACATTATTTTCAAATATTTTTAAACAAATTTGGAATTTTAAAAATTTTGTATTTTAAAAAAGGAATTTTTAGTTTTTATTTCGAAAAATGCCCTATTTTTTAAGTGTATGGTACACGTTCTCTAAAACAAACTATTGCAATTTTAAAAATATAAAAAAATTATGTAAATTGAACTAGATACTTTAAACTGAATAATACATTGTTTTCAAAATGCTTCAAATAACGTAGGTAATTTAAAAACACCCTATTCACTTTTATTTCGAAAAACATCATATCCTTTCCATGTATAGTACACGATGTCTAAATTAAGTATTGCATTTTTAAAAGTATAAAAAATTATGTAAACTAAGCTAGAAACTTCAAAGTGCATCATACATTGTTTTTAAAAAACTTCCAATATTTTAGGTAATTTAAAAACACGGTATTAGTTTTATTTCGAAAAAGACCCTATTATTCAAGTCTATGGTACAAGTTCTTCAAAAAAAAACTAATGCAGTTTTAAAAATACAAAAAATTATGTAAATCGTGCTAAAAAATTCAAAATGAATAATACATTCTTTTCAGATAGCTTCAAATAAATTATGTATTTAAAAATACTCTATTTATTTTTATTTCGAAAAACGCCCTATTCTTCCATAGTATGGTATAAGTTCTCTAAAAAAACTATTGCAAATTTTAAAATATAAAATTTACATAAATTGAGTTAGAATCTTTAAAGTAAATAATACATTGTATTCATAAAGCTTCGAATAATTTACGTAATTTAAAAACACCCTGTTTATTTTTATTTCAAAAAACATCATATTTTTCAAGGGTGCGATTTCTAAAAAAACTATTGCAATTTTTAAAATGTAAATAATTAAGTAAATTTAGCTAGAAATTTTGGAGTGAATCATACTTTGTAATCATAAACCTTTCAAAAAGTTAGGTAATTTAAAAATACCCCATTTATTTTTATTTAAAAAATATCATAATCTTCAAGTGTCTAGTGTTGAAAAAATGAGTTGAGAAGAAGATTATAAGTTGTGCCGTGATAAAAATCACTGCCCTGAAAACAAATTTCGGCAAACCTTCAGTGCAATTCGATACACGAAAATACTCCCCAAAATTAACACTAGTGTCTAAACACGTACACTCGAGGCCAAAACACTTAAAACTTCACAAAAGAAGAAAAATGATATGAACAACAAGGACAATTGATTTTTCTATCTCTCAAAACTAACACTACATCCTCTTTATATAGATGCAATTGGATATTAAAACAAAATTAAGATGAGAACAATCTCTCATAAAGGCTACTGAATAACGTCATTATTTGCCGTTAGAAGGAACAATTGATAGACAATCATAATGTATCATAATTTACTAATCAAAACTAACAATCATTAATATGATATTATGATGTAGCCGAAAATAATAAGGCTGAGTGAATGAAACAAACGAGTTTGAATTCCATTATTCTAACAATTCCCCACTAATTGCAAGCAAATGCTAAGGAATTTTTCCGGACAAAAGAAATGATGAATTTTGTGGTTAAGTGTTAATGTTATTAGGAATGAATTAACACATAGTGAAATTAAGCAACACTTTCGATCCAAGAAGTGAATTACTCTTGAACTAAGTGAACTCTAGATGAGACCCTCACAACACATACTTCATCTTTAAAATTGTGAAAGCTCTACAATAATATATTCTAATAATCATTTTAGATCTTAAACATACCTTGAGTTACTCATGAGTGCTCTAAAAAGCTTGCTAAAGACTTTCATAGAAGGCGGCCTAGTCCTCCACACCCACGTAGGTAAATATATTAAGTGTCTCTATAGCACCACCAGATAAAAAGCTAAATATCTATTAAGAGCTATTATTAAAAACACCAACTGTGTCTCAATAGCACCACCGAAATGAAGGACTAGTGTAATAACACTATCAATTATTAGGTACCAGAGTATATATATAAAATAAATATTCATAACTAAAATGGAGTTGAGAAAATGAAAATAAACTTTTAATTAATTAATAAAAGAATAGTACAACTCCTATATTATTACAAAGAGAAAAATAATATAAAGAAAAATTCTAGTTTTATGTTTTTTGTTTTTTTTTCTTTGTTTAGGTAAACTCTCGCTGAAGGGATCATATGAAGCAGAAACATATCCTGTATTTATAGTGAAATTAATAATTTCTATCCTCTCAAACTCTCGTTAAACATAAGAGTACTAGAAAACTTCTTCTGTCACATTTTCTACTGTAACAACAAAATAGGGAGTTGTATTATTAATTTATTTCTTGACTTTTTCCTAAGCCATCAAAAAGTGACTTTACTAGTTTTAACACCAATCATCTAAGCATATTCAAATTGGAATATATAAATGGCCATTATTTTCTAGAGAAAATCATTTGGACCATCCGACGTTCCACTAGGTAAATGTTTTACTCAAACTTCAAAAGAAGTTAATCAATAAATAAAAGCACATTTGTCTCATTGATATGATCCAAAGAAGCTTCCAAAAATTAGCATATATATTATTCAAGTATAAACACACAAAATCCTTCCGTTTTAAACAAACCCTTATACATGCATCTTAACCTCAATTTAACTTTATATGTCCTGGGAGTGGTTCAAATTCAGTGCAAAAGGAGGAATTGCAGGTTTGTCTTACGCGAGTTGGTGTATATGTCCACTGGAATGTGTTTTTTGTTTGTTTGTAGAATCTGAGATTACAAAGCTGGGTCTATTAGGCATTTTTTCTCTTGATCTTGTTCTTTGTAGGTGTTGATGGGTATGGTACGTTTAATGTCTTGTAGCAGGTGCTGATTCACTCTGTTTTTAGTTTTGAGATTTGGAAACATGCTGGATTGTGGCAGCATAACATGCTGAATTATTCTGTATGCATAGCACATCTAGTGCTCTGCTACATTAATGAATAAAATTACTTTTACCTTTCGAAAAAATAAAAACTTCAATTTAACTTATGCAAGAAATAGGCAAGTACAAGCTTCCACATTGATTTGTTTCATGGATTTTTATATCATGATCATGTGCAGTTTTAGATCTTTGTTATTTATGGCATTCAATAACATTTAATAAATTATTATTGGATAAATGCAATAGATTTTTATTTGGTTAAATATAAAATAATTAAAAAGGTATATATATTAGCCTATTTAATGGCTTGTTAGCTTATTTAAGATAGAATTATTGGCCTTTTTAGAATCTTAAGACAAAGTAAGCCTATGAATAGTCTTTCAAGCTTTATAGACTTGTTGTTTTTATTGGTAAGTAATGTTTTAATTTTGCAAAATTTTTTCTAATTCGTCTTTATTTAAATATTGCAGAATATAGAACATTTTTTATTTGCAATTTATGTTTTTTTATTTTTGTTGTTTTTCAACTATGATTGTATTATTTGATGTACATGAATTATTATGTTTGTAACTATTTTAGTTATCATTGTGATATTTTTTTAAATTGTTAACGTAAATCGTAATTTATAAAAAGTAAATATGTTTGATTATTTTTGTATTTAGTTAATTAAATTCTAAAATATCAATCGCTAATTATGGACATATATTTTGGTTATTTCAATTCTAAATTAATTATTTTTTTATACTTAGTTAATTAAATTTCATTTTGGTATTTGACTTAAAAAAAGGGTAATATTTTGCTCTGTTTTTTCACGTCGTCTCCTTTGAATGTGTGTTTTAATCTTTAATCAAAAAACTTTTTTAAATGAGTACGGCCGTAAATAATATTTATACAAGATTTAGATAGGAGTTAAATAGTAAATAGCAATAATTTGAGTAAGAATCATAAACTAAATAGCAAAACAAAATAATACATGAATAATAACTAGAGAAACCTACAACTATACTTATAAAAATAAGAATTATTGATGATCTAAATCTGCTCATAACCATCATATATACACCCTTGTTTAATTCATATTTTCCATAAGCTAGAAACTCAAACTTGAAAAAGAAACCTCAACACAATTCTATAACATGGTCAATTATCACTTATAATAATTTTATGCATACACGCATTGCAATTTGTACATAAGTCTATAAATAACAAACACCCCCACACTTGTTAATAATTCGGTTTAAATATGACATTTTCATATTTCATTGGGTGTTTAGAAATTTAACAGGGCTAGAAACTTCAAAGTGAATAATACATTGTATTTAGAAAGCTTTAAATAATTTAGATAATTTAAAAACATCATATTTATTTTTATTCAAAAAATATCATATTCTTCAAGGGTATATAGTACACGATTTCTAAAAATATTAAGTAAATTTTGCTGGAAACTCCGATGTGAATCATACATTGTATTCAAAAAGCTTCCAAAAGTTAGGTAATTTAAAAACACCCTATTCATTTATATTTCGAAAAACACCATAATCTTCAAGTAAATTAAGTGAATTAAGTAAGAAACTTCAAAGTCAAGAATATAGTTTTTTCAAAAAGCTTTCAACAAATAGGGCATTTTAAAAACATCCCATTAGTTTTTATTTCAAAAGAGTTGCAACCCTAATCTTCAAGTATATAGTACACGATATATAAAAAAATAGTTGCAACTTTAAAAATATAAAAAAAATAGTAAATTAAGCTAAAAACTTCAAAGTGAATAATAGGTTGTTTTCACAATTTGATACAGAAGTTCAACACCCACATGCTCCATTTCAAGGTCAGAAACATCAAGCTAAGGACGGTAGAAAAACAGAGTCTCTATTGTTGACAAAATGAATCCTTCACATGCACAATTCGCTGCTCCCATTTCTAACTCTGTTCCAATTCATTGCCAACTAATAATTGCCATTATTTTATATATTCATGAGTAGTATAAATAGGTGTGTGTTTGCGTGATTTAGGGAGAGGGAGTGTATTGGGAGAGTGTTTTGAGAATGAATTAAATTATTCATTTGAGTATTTTGTCTCTTTGAGACTACTCCTTGTTTTTCTGTGCCAGAATTCTCTAAACAAAATAGGTAATTTAAAAAATGCATTTTTTATTTTATTTTCGAAAAACGCACTTTCTTGAAGTATATAGTACAAGTTCTCTAAAAAAACTATTACAATTTTAAAAATATAAAAAAAATATGTTAATTGAAGTAGAACTTCAAACTGATTAATACATTGTTTTAAGAAAACATTAAATAACTTAGGTAATTTGAAAACGCCATATTAAGAAAGCATTAAATAACTTAGGTAATTTGAAATGCCATATTCATTTTTATTTCAAAAAACATAATATTCTTCAAGTGTATAGTACATGATATTTAAATTAACTGTTGCTATTTAAAAATATAAAAAATTATGTGTTAATTGAGCTAGAAACTTCAAAGTGAATACAACATTATTTTCAGAAAGCTTCAAATAATTTAGGTAATTTAAAAACACTCTATTCACTTTTATTTCGAAAAATATCATATTCTTCAATTGTATAGTACACGATATCTAAATTAACCGTTGCAATTTTAAAAATATAAAAATTAAATAAATTGAGCTAAAAACTTCAAAGTGAATAATACATTGGTTCAACATTGCTTCAAATAACTTGGGTATTTTAAAAACATCATATTCATTTTTATTTCGAATAGCACTTTATTCTTCAACTGTGTCCTACACGATCTCTAAAAAAACTTTTGTAATTTAAAAATTATTTAAATTAAGTTTGAAACTTCAAAGTGAATACTCCCTCCGATCCTATTTAAAAGATGTTTTCAACCAAATTACACATATCAAGAAAAGTAGTTGAATATAGTTAACTTTATTGATTTTCTCAAAAGTATATGAGATACCGTTTTTATCCTTCATTGAATAATGTGTTAGCCAATTACAATTAAGGAGTAGAAATAGTCAATACATTTAATATGGGTAAAAAAAGAAAAGAAGTAATAAATGCATTATGGAAACTATAGAATGTTTTATAAAAAAGACCATGATAACCTTTTGGATGGTGTCTTATAAAAAAAAATAGAGAGAGTAATACATTGTATTCAGAAAGCTTAAAATAATTCAAGTGATTTAGAAACACCCTATTTATTTTTATTTCACAAAACACTCTATTCTTCAAGCGTATAACGTACACGTAAAAATCTAAAAAAATTATGTAAATTTAGCTAGAAACTTCAAAGTGATTCATACATTGGTTTCAAAAAGCTTCCATCAAGTTAGGTAATTTAAAAACACCCATTCATTTTTATCTCAAAAAACACCTTAATCTTTAAGTTTATGATTTATAAAAAGAACTGTTACAACTTTAAAAATATAAAAAAAGAAAAACTAAGTTAAGCTAGACATTTCATGAGACCCTGAATTCCAAAATCAAACTTCATGTGAGAGTCGCTTGGTGATGTAAGGAAGAAAGGAGAACAGGTGAATGTATCTAGAGCTTGTGGATAAAATATTGTAAAGTTGCCCTTGAGGGAGAGAGTGTGGTGTGGAGAGCTTGAGGAAGAGGTGAAGGTGTGACTCTCCTTGCCTTTGGTGATGTTGATTTGAGAGGTGGCTTGATGAAGGTGAGGAAGAGTAGGGGGTTTTGGGTGTGAGAGGGTGTTTTTAAATTATCTAAATTATTTAAAGTTTTTTGAAAATAATGTTTTATTTACTTCGAAGTTTCTAGTTCAATTTACAAAAAAAAATTATATTTTTAAAATTGCAATAACGTTTTTAGAGATAGTGTAATTTACATAATTATTTATATTTTTAAAACTCCGACAATACTTTAGAGATCGAGAATAGGGTATCTTTCGAAATAAAAATTAAAACACAATCTTTAAATTAACTTAGTTATCTAAAGCTCTCTAAAAACAATATATTATTCACTTTCAAGTTTCTAACTCAATTTACATAATTTTTAATATTTTTAAAATTGCTACAGTTTTTTTTAAAGACTATGTATTATACACTTCAAGAATAGCATATTTTTCGAGAAGAAAAGGAATGTGATGTTTTAAAATTACCTAAATTATTTATGCTTTCTGAAAATCATGTATTGTTGACTTTGATATTTTGAACTTAATTTACATAACTTTTAATAATTTTAAAATTGCAACAGTTTTTAGAGATCGTGTACTACACAAATATGATGTTTTTCTAAATAAAAATGATTAGGATATTTTTAAATTACCTTGAAACCTCCCTACTCTTCCTCACCTTTATCAAGCCACCTCCCAAATCAATATCACCATAGGCAAGGAGAGTCACACCTTCACCTCTTCCTCAAGCTCTCCACACCACACCCTCTCCCTCAAGGACAAGTTTACAATATTTTATCTACAAGCTCTAGATGCATTCATCTGTTCTCCTTTCTTCCTTGCATCACCAAGCCACCCTCACTTGAAGTTTGATTTTGGAATTTAGGGTCACAAGAAACTAAAAGGAAAGAGACGAAAAAAGGTAAGGAAGTCTTTGAATCATGATTTCAAAGAATTGGAGCAATAGGAGCATTTTGGAGAAGGTAACCTCAATCTAGCTAAAACCCCACATGGATTTGATTAATGTATAAGGCTCTTTTGGTTGATTGCTTGTGAAATGGAAGATGTTGATGACTTATTTGGTGTTTTGATGCTTGACTTGATGAATTTAAGACCATACATGTGACATGTTGTGTTGAAACTTGCATGTTGATGTGTAGAGTTTGGAATTGAGTTTTTTTTTTTATAGGCTAAACACACATCTCTACATATTGAGTTACAAGAGCTCCTCCTTATGCCACTTGAGCTACAAGCTCTTGGCGAAAAGAAAAATAAAACTTCTAAATGTCAAAAGAATGGAAAAAAAAACTTGGCATCAAAATTAAAATTAAAATTAAAATTCAATATTAAAGTTTGGAATTGAGTTGATTATACATGATATTGAATCCTCAAAATTAAAATTGAAAAAAATACTAAATTTTCCTACAAATCTTCCTACCTACTTAATTTTGACAAGTGTCTTCTATCTTCCATTAAGCATTTATTTTTGAAAGATAGATCACTACAAAAAAAATCCAATATTAGCTACAAAATATAGCTACAGATTTCTATTCAGTGTTATTTTATATCTAAACAGCTACAGATTAGCTAATAAAAAAATTTTCTAGCTAATATTAATTAGCTACAAAATATAGCTACCAAAGAATATCATAGCTATTATTAAAAAAAAGAATATCATAGCTAACTTGTATATAAATAGCTATCAATTAGCAACAAAATAAAATTTCCTAGCTAATTTTCTTCGTCACTAATTAGCTACTAAAATAGCTACTAATTAGCTACGAAATATAGCTATCAAACTTTTCTCATAGCTAATTTGAATCTAAATAGCTACTAATTAGGTACCAAAAAAATTTCTACCTAATTTTCTTATCTATTGATTAACTACTAAATTAGCTACTAATTAAATATGAAGTCAATAATGAATTAAAGTCTCATATTGGATATTTAGGAACATGTTAGAGAGTTTATAAGTGGATGGACTCATGTACGTACTGTCTTAAGGAATTTAGTCACAATGTTTTAGCTACGAATTGGTTACGAGAATTTTTCGCTAATAATTAGCGACCTAATATTGGCTCTCAAAAATTCGATAGCTAATTGGTAACTAATCTACAGCTAGACATGGCAATGGGGCGGGATGGGGCGGGGCGGGGTGTACACTCCCGCTCCCCATCCCTGCTCCTCAGTTTCCTCCCTGTCCCCATCCCCGCTCCCTACGACGGAGATGTTTTCTCCCTCATCCCCATTCCCTGCCTCCCCACAGGGACTATGGTGATCTCCGCAGATATTCAAAAATCTATAAAAATTCTAAAAGTATAAAAACCCGAAACATAATTAATAAAAGAAAGAACCAAGGTAAGAGTCCGAACAAACAACGCAAGAGCATGAGTGATGGTATAGCAATAATGAGCAAGAACGGCATGTAGGGATAAACGAACGAATAGCACACTAATTGATGTAAGCATGGACAATAACTAAGATCAAGGATAATAATAAATGATAGTTAATCATATTATTTTTTTTATGTAAATGAATACATTAACCCTTTTAGTAATATATATATTTATTATATTAATTAGATTAAATGAGAGTATTTATATAATTTTATATATATATTCGTGTATGCGGGGACCCCACACGACGGGGAGTATGGTCCCCGTCCCCATCCCCAAATCTATTGTGGAGGAACTTTTGCCCCCGTCCCTATTCCCACACGGAAAAATTTCCCAACCACGGGCCCAAATGGGGCAGTCCCCGCAGGGATCCCTAAATTCGAGTGGTGATTGTCATGCCTATCCACAGCTATTCTATTTTTACTACTGAATTGTTACAAATTAACTACAATTTTTTGCATAGCTAATATGTAAAATTCTTGTAGTGGATGACACTTGTCAAAATTAAATAGACAGAAGGATTTGTAAGAGAATTTAATAGGAAAATTTAGCATTACTCTTAAAATTGTACATTTGATGAATATGGTTACAAAAATTCAGAGTTTGAATGTATTTGAGGTGTTAAAGAGGATAGGAAAATGTTTGGATCAAGTTTTGTTTTTTTTTTTGTTGCCAACGGATCAAGTTTTGTTTGACTATGGAAAGGAAACTCGTGAAAATTGGATTCTGTCCAACTAGCGCTCAAGCCCAAATAGTATTTATAATTTACCGTAAATCCTAAAATTAAATCTTAAACCCTAAATTTTTAAATCATAATAATCGAATAGATCAATAACAAATTTAAAAGTTAATAATTTTTTGGTGCAGTTAGATATATAAATAAATAATATCATTGAACAAATAAAAAAGCAAATTTGAACATTAAAATTATTCGTTATAACAATACGTGGATAATGCTAATCTAAATAATTGAATAAATAAAAATCAAATTTAGAAATATGTTATTGAAACCAAATTTTGACTAAATCATAAACTGTACACTAAAAATTCCAAATCCTAAACCCAAATAATTGAATGGATGAAAAACACATTTAAAAATTTTTCGTTTTTAGTTGTTGGTAGATATATTATAGAAACCTATTGACTAATAAATTTTATTCAATAAATAAAAAGCAAGTCAAAAAATTAAAATATTCTTTATACTAATAGATATATAATGTTAATCCCAATAATTGATGAATATGCAAAAATTAAATTTAAAAATATATGAGTATATGACTAAAACAAACCGACTAAACCATAAACTAAACTCTATAACTAGACCATAAAACCCAAACTCTACACTCCTAAACTCTAATAATTGAATTAATAAATAACATATTTAAAAGTTTCTAGTTTTTAACAACGCTTAGATATATAATTGAATAAATATCATTAAATAAATAAAAAGTAAATTTAAAAATTAAAAATATCCTTTAAACTAATAGATTGATAATGTTAATCATAATAGCTGGAAAGATAAAAGTTAAATTTAAAAATGTATTATTGAAATCTAATCCTAATTCTTTTGAATAGATTAAACTCAAATTTAATCCTCTGGTGTCTATATCTAATGAGTCTAGAAAGATCTTAAAGAGGATGTGGAAATGTTGGGCACCTTTAAAAGTGCAAGTCTTTTTATGGCAGGTCTTTCTAGATTGTTTCCCTTCAAAGGCTAATCTGTCTAAGAGGGGTTTGTCGAGTACTATTGGGTCTGATGTGTGTTGTTTTTGCAATAGTGCTGCAGAAAATGCTCATCATTTGTTTTTAAATTGTAGTTTTTCTGAGCAGGTGTGGGAAGGAGTTTTAACGTGGCTTAATTCCTAATTAGGAGTCCGTATTTTTTTTATTGGTGTGTGTCTCCTTTATAAAGTTTAAGGAGCTCTGAATGTGGTTCTGTTCCTCCCTACTGTTTCCTCTTCCACTCTTTCTGTTTTCTTCTCTTTCATATGAATAGACTCTTCTGAGTAAGGTGAATGAAGTCTTCATTCCTAATAAGAGGAATAAATTTGGGAAGAAGTACGGTTTTGTCAGGTTTGAAAGAGTCGGAAACCCTAAGGATTTGGAGATGAAGCTGGATAATGTCTTTGTTAGAGAGATGAAGTTGCACGTCAACATCCCGAGGTTCAACAGAGAAAAGATAGATATGCTAGCAAATGGGCAAGGTCATCATAGAGCACCTGGGTTTAGGAGATGTGAGTATGCTGCCAACGTAACAAGTGGTATTTCTTTTGCACAAGCTATTGTTGGAGGGGGCAGAAATCAAAAAGAATTTCCGATGACGGGTGAAAAGCCTTTTGAGGAAAGTTTTCATCGTTCATACAAAGTCCAGCATGACATTATAGACAGAGCTCGGAAATGCTTTGTTGGAAAGGTGCATGGGTCTGTAAATCCCTTCTTTGTCAGAGTCAAGGTGAACGAGGTTATCTATAACATTAGATTGGTGGAGGAGACGTATGGGGATCATATTATCAGAACAGTAGGCGAATCTGAGAAAAAAGCATTTGAAGATGAGGATGATTCTGGTTCTGAAGCTTCTGGGTGGGGTTCTTTTGTTCCTAAGACTGAGGGCCTTGACGAAGATGTGGCAAGGTTGTATGATATTTTCGATCAGGAAGGAGGGTCTAAGGGCATTTTTGGAAATAAGGAAAACAATCAAAGAGTAGTCCAAAGGGTTGTGGTGGACTCTGATGCAAATTTTTTTAACCTGCAGAATGATAATTTAGAAAGCAAAAGAATTGATGTTGCTGCGATGGAATCAGTGCCAGTTGCCAACAAAGAATTTAATAGCCAGCTGATATTATTTCAAAAAGAGAAGGAAGTTACGTGTAGTACAGAATAGGTTGGACGTGAATTGGTTATGGGCGAAGTTGAGCCTTTACATGAAGATAGGCCCATTTTGGTGTCAAAAGCAGAGAATGTGGATTTAGTGGGCTCTTCATTTGGCATTGACTCTAGTAAGGTGGAAGTTAGGTAATGTCTAAGTAATGGCTTGCATATGTCCATTGCAAGCGTTGGGCCTTTAGAGGAGAGGGAAAAAAGTTTGAGTCCAGACCCTTTTTCGTTGAGAAGGTATTTGGCTGAGGTGCAAAAGCAAGTTGACCCTATCTGTAAGAACCCTAAAGAAAAGAAAAAATGAATCCTCTCTATCTCATCTCCCTCAGTAGAACTTTGATTTGGAATGACAGAGGAACGATTTTTTTTTTTAAAAAAAGAAGATCAAGAAGAGCGAGTTGAAATCGGGGGTAGGGGTGAATTTGGAAGAGAGACTCATTTTGCAGTCCTCTGAGGAAGATATGGGACAGCAAGCATCATCTTCTTCTGTGTGCCATTTTTCCATCTCTGACTCAGATATTAGAAGATGCAATAATACTCATTCAGAGAAAGATTAGAGCTTTGGACCGGAGGCCATTTGGAGAACTTGTGTAGAGTGGGGGTTAGTTCGAACATGAATGACCAAGAGATGGTCCAACGTTTGAAGGATTTAGATCAAAGGGATCATGAAGCTTTTGATCTAAATGGTGGTGTCACAGGTATGTCATGACTTTGTTGTTCTTCAATGTCCGTGGGTTGGGTGGGAGAGTGAAGAGGAAGAAGGTTAGAGATTTAATTCGGGCTGAGAAGATGGAATTTTTGGCATTGTAAGAAACTAAATTAAGTAGGTTGGATTTGAAATTTTGTAAAGGGTTGTGGGGTAGTGATGATTTTGAGTTTGTGTCTAGTGATGTGTTAGGAAATTCCGGGGGTTTACTTAGCTGTTGGAACTCTGACGAAGTTTCTTTGTTATCGTCTTTTGAGGGTGAAGGATTCTTTGGTGTGGTTTTGTTTTGGAAGACATTTCTGCTGAATATGTTATTATCAATGTATATTTTGCCTATGAAATTCACAAGAAAAGGAAATAGTGGGAAGAGCTTCTTGGGGTTAAGGCAAATCTTGCTCAAGTGAATTTGTGGTGCATCCTTGGAGACTTTAATGTTGTTCTGGAAAAGAAAGAAAGAAAAGGAGTGACTGCTATGCAGAGAAATGTAGAGATGAGAGGCTTTAAACATTTTCTGAATAATATAAATCTAATATATCTTCCTTTATTAGGAAGAATATTTACTTGGTATAAATTTGATGGTTCTGCGATGAGCAAAATGATAGAATGCTTGTCTCTCAAGATTGATTGTCCCTGTGGAATAATTAAAGTCTTAGGGCCTTACATAGGGATGTTTTAGATCACACACCTTTGATTTTGAGAAATAACAATGCAGATTGGAAGGCAAAACCTTTTAGATTCCAGAATTGGTGGTTGAAAGAAAAATGATTCAAAGATATGGTTATTAAAAGTTAGGAAAGTTTTGATTTTCGAGGTTGGCAAGCCTTTGTGTTTCAAAAAAAAATTGAAGTAGCTAAAAGGGGCCATTAAACAGTGGATGGCAAAGAATTTGGGGGATTTGGAGTAGAAGATAAGTAGTCTTTGTACTGCGATGATAGATTCTGACTTGGCTATGAAAGAATGAGAGCTGTCTCTTGTGGAACAAAATGAAAGGAAAAATATTGTGGCTGATCTTGGTATTTTCTTGAGAAGGAAGGACAATCTGCGCTTTCAACAATCTAGAGTTAAATGGATAGCAGAAGGGGATGCTAATTCGAAGTTTTTTCATGCCAAAATTAATCTTAGAAAGAAAAGAAATTCGATTTCAGTGCTAAAAGATAGGAATGTATGGGTAGAACAAGTTCAGGAAATTAAATCTTTGGTGCAGAGACATTTTGAGTCACATTTCAAGGAAGCCCTTTAAGGCCACTGTTAGAAGGGATTAGCATTAGAAGAATCTCTGCAGCCGATCAACATAGTCTTGATGAAAGAGAGTGCCAGGTAGTTTCACTGTAGCTTTTATAACGTTTGTTCCTAGAGTAGATTGTCCGCAAAAGCTAAAAGATTATAGACCCATTTCTTTAGTTGGTAGTTTGTATAACATTGTAGCAAAGATTCTAGCTAGGATACTCAAAAAATTCCTTAATGGGGTCTTTGGAGATACACAATCGGCCTTCTTTCCGGGAAGAAGTATTCTTGATGGGATTGTGGCTCTGAATGAAGAGGTGGATGAGGAAAAAAGAGAGAAACTAGGATGCTTAATTTTCGAAGCCGATTTTGAAAAGGCTTATGATTCTGTTAGTTGGGGATATCTCGATTTTTTTATGGGAAAAATGGGGTTCACTCTCAGATAGAGGAAATGGATGGCAGCGTGCGTTTTCTCAGGTTCGTTCTTAGTCCTTTTAAATGGGAGCCCCACTGAGTTGATAAAGATGCATAAGGGATTGAAACAGGGAGACCCTTTAGCTCCTTTTCTTTTTCTTATTGCTACAGAAGGGTTGAAGGGTCTTATGGAGAATGCTTTGGTACATAAGAAATTTGAACCAATGAGAATAAGCGTAGAAGAGGTGGATTTTTCTTTGCTTCAATATGCGGATGATACTGTTTTCGTGAGTAGACCGTCTTTTCAGAACATTAGAGTCTTAAAAGCCATTTTGAGGGATTCGAGTTAGTGTTGGGCCTCAAGGTTAATTTCTTTAAAAGTAGTCTTATTGGAATTATCACTGATTCTTTCTTCATGAACTCGGCATGTAGGCGGTTAAAGTGCAGAATTGGTAAAATTCCATTTAAATACTTGGGAATTCCTATTGGAGCAAGTCCAAGGTTAGTAGAGACTTGGAGACCGATCATTGAATCTTTCAAAAAGAAACTGAGTGGTTGGAAGAAGAAGAACCTCACTTCGGGTGGTAAGGTTGTGCTTATTAACTCGGTTTTGACAAGTCTTCCACGGTACTTTTTCTTAGTTTTTAAAACACCGAAATTTTTTTTGAAGATCTTAACAAGCCTACAAAGGGATTTTCTTTGGGTTAGTAGTGACGATAGGAGGAGGACAGCCTAGGTTGCGTGGAAGTCTATCTGTAAACCGAAGTCTATGGGGGGTTGGGGATTGAAAGATCTAGGGTTATTCAATTTGGGTCTTCTGGGGAAGTGGAGATGGAAACTATTAGGTGGATGTTCACAGCTTTGGGCGAGAATAGTAAAGTCGAGATATGGAGGTTACTGTTTGAATGGAGAATAGGAGCCTATGAGAAGGGAGAAAATCTCTATTTGGTGGAGGGATATTCAAAGCATTGATCAGAGAAGTGATAAGCTGAGAAATTGGTTTAATGATGGGTTGAGTCTTAAAGTGGGTAATGGGAGATCAATTTCTTTTTGGATTGAAAATTGGATGGGAAATCAGAAATTGAAGGAGACATTTAGAAGCTTGTACTTTGTGGTTCTTAATAAAACTGCCAAAATTGCTAAGTTGATTTCTTACTCTGGTTGTGTTAGGTGTGGGGTTTTGAGTGGAGAAGAACTTTATACAATTGGGAGGAGAGTGAACTTTCTAACTTGAAAAATTCAATTATTTCTTCTCTTTGTTTGGAGGATCACGATGATTATTGGTGCTAGTCAAAGGATCACATGCAAGGGTATAGCTCAAACTCAGCTTACCAATGTCTAATTATGAAGAGTTGGGAAGGTGAAGTATGTTTTGTGGAAGTGGAATTTAAAATTCTGAAAATGCTGTGGAAATTGAAAGCACCTTTTAGAGTGCAAATATTGGTGTGGCAACTCCTTCACGAGAGACTACCTACAAATGATAACTTATTGTCTAGAAAGATTATTCATGCCTCTCAAGGAAGTTTGTGTATTCTCTGTGCATCTTCTGTTGAATCAGCAAAGCACCTTTTTTCGGCTGTAGCTTCGCTTATTTCGTTTGGATGAAAACAATGTCTTGGCTGAGATTTCAATGGGTTTTTTCAGAGTCATGTCATGTAAACTTGATGGCATTTAAGCTTTGTCGGCCTAAAAGGAAAAATGGTGCAAATAGAGGCTGTGTTATTTGGTTAGGAGTCTTGTGGCAAATTTGGTTGACAAGGAACAATGTTATTTTTAGAAATGAGACAACAAATATAAAGACTGCGTTTGAATTAATTAAAAGAACTTCTTGGAAATGGCTCAAGTGTTTTTCTGGAAGCAGGGTGGTGGGGCTTTCTTCTCCTCTTGGTGTCTAGATCCTTTTTCATGCTTATTACGATGTTGATAAATGTTTATGAAGGGGATAGATTCTAATTTTGATATTTGCTTGTTAATTTCCCTTGTAGTTGGTTAGTTTCGATGGGAGTTTTTACTTCTGCATATACTGTTATTGGCATCTGTACTGCGATATAGTTATTAATGTACTACTTTACTGTTAAAAAAAATACTTTTTATACAATGCATTTATCAATTTATAATTTTCCTTTTAAAATGTAACCAATAATTAATCTCTTTTTAGGCAGTTACTTATATATAAGGGGATCGACATTATACAACAAAAATATACTAAAACTTTTAATTTAGAATAACATATATAGTGTGTAAAGAAAAACATAGTCAATTACGATTCTTAGAGCAAATTTCTAATTTGATCTTTCAACTACTCAAGCTAGACATTAAAGATTTTAATATGTTTACTAAAAATATTTACATTTAATTTATACGAGAAAAAGTATTGTATGAATGCATGCAATTAAATCAATAGGAACAAATATATATGCTTGCAAGAAAATAGAGACATTGGGATTAGCACCACCCATTTATCATCATCCTAATGACATGAAATGGACGTTGTTATCCTCTCAATTTCGGATGGTAGCATTCGAAAAATTTTCGGACACTGAGATCCTAAAATTAGATGGTGTGTAACTTTTAGTTTCATAAAGAAAAATAATGAAAATTCCGGACAGAACATCCGAGATTGAGATGGTGGAGATGGTACTGCCATCGAGTTAAAATCCGAATGTTGTGCCCAAAAATGACAATTTTATCAAAAATGTTTGTGGAATGGTGCCTAATGCAACTTCGGTAGAGCATATCAGTCTACGAAAATATAGTGATGTATAATCCAGAGCTATATTTGACAAACAAACAAAAATTACAAGAAAAATTCCAGTTATTTTTCATTAAAAATGTGAGCACAAAGTTGATCAACTTAGTACATCAGCAGAAATACCAACAAATGTAATCTTATCCGGTATTAAATTTTGGGTAACAAATCAACAACTTACCTTTGTAGCCATGTGTGAGAAATAACGTATCTCTACAACTATGTTAAATGAATAAGGTAAATAATAAAATTAAAATTTTAAAATTTAGTGAATAATTTATTCTCGTATATAATCTTGTCTCAATAATTTTATTTTAAATTGATTTAGTTATAAAAAATAAAGGGTAAATTACATTTATCACCCTTGAGGTTTAGCTAAATTGCACTTCACCCAATTCTTTAGATAAAATTGCACTTCATCCTATTTCATTAACTATGGTTAGTTTAATTTCATTTTTTTATTTTTTACATGATTAATTGATTATTTTTTATATTAAAATAGTTAGTTTTTAAGTTTGAAATAAGTTTTTAGTCCCAACAATTTTTGTGTTTCATTTTAATCTAACTTAACTCAAAATTTTTATTTTTAGTTCTGAATAATGTTAAATTTTGTCATGACATTTTTTAGGGGACCAAAAGAAAATTAAATAATAGGATTAAATTTAAAAAATTTAAATTTTTTATTGAAAAATAAATTAAAAAATTCAAGGGACTAAAAATAAAATTTTTGAATTAATTTAGTTCTTAATTGATTTTTTTGGTACATTAAAAATAGTTAGTTTTTAAATTTAAATAAAATTTTAGTCCCAACAATTTTTTTTCCTTTTAATAAAACTTAATTAAAAACTTTTATTTTTAGTCTTTAATAATGTTAAATTTTTGCATCACATTTTTTCAAGGACCAAAAGAAAAATAAATCAAATAACAGGATTAAAGTAAGAAAAAAAGGACCAAATATAAAAATTAGTAATTAAAAGGACTAAAAAATATATATTTATTATGAAATAAAATTTTATATGGATTAAAAACAAATATTTAGAATTAACCAAAAGATAGTTCGCCCTATAATTTTCTTTTTTAATTTTTGACAAAATTAATTCAAAAATTTGAGGTTTTGTAAAGAAGCAACTAGCTCCAAGACACGGACCAGCAACAGCTACTAGATCGAAAACTCTTGATTGACTCGAACCACGGCTTGCCGAAGAAGAGGGTGATTTAGCACTCTTTGTTGTAGTGAGTGATTCGGGTAACGATATGCCTCTGGGCTAAGTCCATCTTAATTAAATAGAATATCCTTGCTCAGCTCGCGGCTTTCTCCGGGCTTTATAGCGCCTGTAGCTGAAGCTAGGGCCACTCACGTTTAAGAATGGATTAGTAGTGGGAATCCGTGATTCGGTTGACTATCCGCATGAATGGGCGCTGTTGGACTGGACCTAGTTACGGCTCCATGGGCTTCCATTTTTGCCTCTTCATAAGTTGTATTGAGATTGGGTTGGTATATATAAAAAGTAGAAGAGGTTTCTTTCCCCTACTTTTTTTCCTTTGAGTGACTTGGGCCCTTCGATCAGATGCTTGCTCTTGTATTGTTGCCTTTTTGGTGTCTCTGTCATGTCGTAGCCTATTGTTAAGTACTCTGTCGTTAAGAGTTTTAGAAGAAGTGCAGGATATCTATAACCTTGGGTTCACTTAGGGTAACCGATGCTATGCTGTCTTTTTCTGTGATAGTTATTATTGTGGGTTTAGATTGATCTTTTCCGGTGCTCTCTTTTCTCTTTCTTGTAGTCCTCTCTTTAAGCAGCAATCCAATTGAGCAAGGAAACTAAATTATGAATTTTTTTATTTTAGTTTTCAATAAATTTTTAAAATTTTTTAACTTTAATCCTATTATTAATTTTCTTTTGATCCCCTAAAAAATGTTATGAAAAAATTTAATATTATTAAGAACTGAAAATAAAATTTTGAATTAAGCTGGATTAAAATGAAAAACAAAAATTGCTTGGATTAAAAACTTATTCAAACCTAAAAGCTAACCATTTTATTGTATAAAATAATCAATTAACCATCATAAAAAAATTTGAAACTAACTATAGTTAATGAAATGGGGTGAAGTGCAATTTTACCTCAGAAATAGGGTGAAGTGCAATTTAGCCAAACCTCAAGGGTGGTGAGTGCAATTTACCCAAAAATAAATAATTATTTACCCTCATATCATAAAATTTATTGTTAAAAAAATAGTTATTTGTTAAAAATGACTCATTTCTATACCCCGTAGCCATATAAAATGCATACTATAAAATAATTTTTATCATTCTATCCTAAAATTCAAAACATTATATGTTAAAAATAATTTAATCACGGGTGAGAAATGATTTATCCATGTAACCTTGTAAGATGGGGGTGAGAAATAAAAATTGTTTATTAAAATATCAATGAATGATTTACCTTGTCTTAGTAATTTCATTTTAAATTCATATATTGATAAAAAATAAAAATTCAGTCCCGTATTTCAAAATTTATTGTTCAACGAAAAAAATTTAACAATTGGTTATAACTCATTCTTATATTCTTGAAGCAATATCACATAAATACTATAAAAAATTTATAAATTAATAATTTTCTTTAAAAAAAATTGTAATTAAATTTTTTATACTAATTTTTTTTTATATTTAAATTCAATTTATTTTTTACTTATAAAAAATATAATGTATAAATATCGAAAACACTTCTTAGATAAATAAGACGTGTAATTTATATGAAATCTTAACTTTAAATCTCTTATGCTTTCATTATACTTAAAATAAATAAATAAATAAAATGTGTAATAAAGGACATATTTAGGTCTAAAACAGGGTGCTTTTGGCGGTGGTCCGCCAGTAACTGTGACCACGTCTGCTTGTTAGTTATGTTCAAGGTTTTAAATTGTTATTGTGATTTTGTTATAATTACGACTATGTTATATTAAATATGATTAAATGTGATCATTGTAGATACAATTGCAATCAAATGCAGTTTTGGTAACCTTCAAAACCTTTACCTCTCGACACATCATCGCATTTCGGACCCAAATTTAAAATCCAGCGTTTTAAGTTTTCATCTTACCATATTAGTGCTAAATTCTCTGCTATATTGATTTTCAATGGTTTTTATTAAAAAAATTATCCATATATTTATGGAGGCCATGGTGAAATTTTCCCTTTGCAATTCTGGAAGCAGTTGGAATCCTCTCTTTACAAAAGGATTGACATAAGCAAGATTTGATGAATGCTAAGATAAAATTACAAATTAAAGAGCAAATGACATGTGGTTTGGAAAACACCAAGATAAAAAGGAAATGTAGCAGATACAATAATACTAAGTGTTAAAAATGTTTAATATAAGGTGGTTTCTCCGGTGTTCCTTTAAAATAAGGAACAAATTTGTTTCTCTACGTGGCTCTATTTAAGTAGTGACATTTGTTATTATTTATTCATGTCATCTAATTTAATATAACTTTATAATATTACAAACACATCCTCTCTTTTAA
This sequence comes from Cyamopsis tetragonoloba, assembly GCA_037177725.1. Lineage (NCBI taxonomy): Eukaryota > Viridiplantae > Streptophyta > Magnoliopsida > Fabales > Fabaceae > Cyamopsis > Cyamopsis tetragonoloba. Next base: position 46,513,184 of record CM074122.1, on the reverse strand, counting down.
TAACATTTACCCTAGTTTAAACACAATATTTCTTAAAAAAATTTTATCTTTTTTCTTTTAACAAATTTAAATACAACATTCACGACTAAATTAAAATTAAACGCAAGTGATCATAAAAAAATAATTGAAGAAGGGTGAATAACAAGTATTAAAATATACTAATAGTGTATGACTACTTTTGATGTATTTATCCGCAACACAATAATACTATACATCATAAAAGACAAGTATTCATTAAGAATACATTATACACAATTTTAGTGCAAGTTTCGATAGTTTTTTGGGTTTAGTATGTGATTTGTGATTTTTTATGTTGTTTCGATGTTATTATATTTAAATTCTTAATGTCAATTTGATGTAAAATATGTGTTAGGTGTCCAAGTTTTGCTATAATGTTCATAGCAATTCTTAATTGTTCTTGCTATTTCTTGATAAATATTTCTATGGTGTCTATGATGTCATTTCTATGAAGATACATGATCTCTTATCAAATCAAATAAAAAATTTGATATGAGACAATAAGAAATGCAATAAAGTTTTATTCTCTATTAAATCATTTAGATTTGGTAGATACTAACTTGATTTTATTTTTTAATCTAATATTTAGTTTTTATTTATGTCTCACTTTTTTTAATCAAAATATCAAATACTTAGATTTTGGTTACATTATTAAAGGTGTATTTGAGCTTTAGTTAATTAAAAAAATGACTTTTTATTAGTTGAAGAATAAATAAATTAATGGAGAATATTATAATAAATAAAATAAGGTAAAAGTAGTATTTTAGTCCTTAAACTTTACATTAAATTTTAGTTTGAATCTTTTTTTTTTTTTGTTCATATTGACTTCTTTACTTATTCTTTTTCCGTGTTATTTCATTAAATAATTAATAAAAAAATCTAAAATAGTCGCAAGATGTGAGAAAGAAGAAGACCATGATAAAAAATATTATCATGGGCATTTTTGTTGATTATTTATCAACAAAAATTAATAGAAAATAATTATATTATATTGAAAATATAAATTAAGATTATGAAGAAAAAATAAAATGATCAAATTAAAATTTGAGATAAAGTTATGGGCCTAAAATATAAATTTAGCCATAAAAAATATGATGCTATTATTCTATAAATTGTAAAATAATATTATCATATTTTAGGCCCATAACTTTATCTCAAATTTTAATTTGGTCCTTTTATTTTTTCTTCATAATCTTAATTTATATTTTCAATATAATATAATTATTCTCTATTAATTTTTTATTGATAAATAATTAACAAAAATGCCCATGATAATATTTTTTATCATTGTCTTCTTCTTTCTCACATCTTGCGACTATTTTAGTTTTTTATTAATTATTTAATGAAATAACACGAAAAAAAAAGTAAAGAAGTCAATATGAACAAAAAAAAAAGAGATTCAAACTAAAATTTAATGTAAAGTTTAGAGACCAAAATACTACTTTTACCTTATTTTATTTATTATAATATTCTCCATTAATTTATTTATTCTTCAACTAATAAAAAGTCATTTTTTTAATTAACTAAAGCTCAAATACACCTTTAATAATGTAATCAAAATCTAAGTATTTAATATTTTGATTAAAAAAATTGAGACATAAATAAAAACTAAATATTAGATTAAAAAATAAAATCAAGCTAGTATCTACCAAATCTAAATGATTTAATAGAGAATAAAACTTTATTGCATTTCTTATTGTCTCATATCAAATTTTTGATTTGATTGGATAAGAGATCATGTTGCCATTTTCATAGAGATGACACCATAGACACCATAGAAATATCTATCAAGAAATAGCAAGAACAATTAAGAATAGCTATGAACATTATAGCAAAACTTGGACACCTAACACATATTTTACATCAAATTGTAATAAAGAATTTAAATATAATAAGATCGAAACAACATAAAAAATCACAAATCACATACTAAACCCAAAAAACTATCAAAACTTGCACTAAAATTGTGTATAATGTATTCTTAATGAATACTTGTCTTTTATGATGATAGTATTATTGTGTCGTGGATGAATACATCAAAAGTAGTCATACACTATTAGTATGTTTTAATACTTGTTATTCACCCTTCTTCAATTATTTTTTTATGATCACTTGCGTTTAATTTTAATTTAGTCGTAAATGTTGTATTTAAATTTGTTAAAGGAAAAAAGATAAAGAAATTTTAAGAAATATTGTGTTTAAAGTAGGGTAAATGTTATTAAAAGAGAGGATGTGTTTGCAATATTATAAAGTTATATTAAATTAGATGACATAGATAAGTAATAACAAGTGTCACTACTCAAATGAAGCCATATAAAAGAATAAATTTATTCCTTATTTTAAAGAAACACCGGAGAAACCACCAACATGTTCTTGTATTCTGCATCCAGTTAACGCTTTCAAGGATTTCGCATTAAAGTTTCTTGCTTATTCTGCAAGAGACATGAAAATGTGGAGCTAAAATACCGAAAGGGATTGTGAAAACTATATGAAACTAAATTTTATAATAAGATAGGTGATCTAATTAATATGATCATTTTTATTTGAAACTCACTACATGTACTCTAAATTATAGTGTGAGCCATCTCTCATATATTTTAGGATTAAGCCTAACTCGCTTTTAAAAATTAATTCAGAAAGATAATTATCTCATTATTTCACGGTAGTTATGTACTTAATTGATGTGAAACTTCTAATTGTCTCACCTATAAATTAAACATAGTAACTAACAACAATTTTGCCAAAAGCTTGTAGGTCAAATAGCATAAGGAGAAGCTCTTGGAGCTTGAGGGGAGGGGTTCAATCCCCGATGAGGAGATCTATGAGTAGTGTGGGGGTGTGTGTTTGGCCAATAAAAAAAAACTAACAACAATTCTATTTTCAGATTTTTTAAGTGACTTATTCTCTAAAGATCCATTGCCAAGACCTTGTAGCTCAAATGGCACTAGGAGAAGCTTTTGGAGTTTGAGGGATGGGGTTCAATTCCGGGTAAGGAGATTTAGGAGTAGTGTAGTGTGGGTGTGTATGTTTAGCCGATAAAAAAAAATTCTCTAAAAATCCATTAAAATGGAAAATAAAATAACAGTAACCAATTACCTAAAGAAAAAATAGTAAACAAAACTAAGTAGAACAAATAACAGAAGTTGTGCAATACAACCTCCGTTCCTAATTAACTGTTCATTAAGAGAAAATCATACATATTAAGGAGTGTAATAATTGTTATAATTTTTTTTAAAATAAATTTTAAACCCTCCATAATACCGTTTATCTCTCATTGATTGATGGTTGGACAGTGGAGATTAATTAACATCCAATTAAATATAAGGTTAGAATTGACAAAAGTATAATTAATGTTATATTAATAATATAAGTGGACAGATAAATAAAAATAAGAAGATTTTCTTTAATTTCTTTAGACTGATAAAACGGAACGGAGAGAGTAATACCATAAAATATCTATCTATATATATATATTGAATAGTCACAGGTTCCTCTAAACTTGCTGCATACACACCTACTTGTTTGACAACCTCATATATACAACTTGCTAATCTAATTCTTTTGGGGTGGTATGAAATATCCATATGCTCGTAAGAAAATATAAACCTATATGGGTTTTGTACTATCAACCTAAGTCTTTATAAGTGGATTTCCAAGGTGCTTACAAATGGGCTGAAATATGTTATGGACAAGATGTTCTTTAGGTGTCAATATGCTTTTATTCCAAGAAGGTTTATTGTAAATGGTGTGGTGGTTCTAAACGAGATGTTGGATTTTGCGAAGAAACTTTTAGATTAATGTCTTGTCTTTAAAATAGATTTGGCAAAAGTTTAGGCACTACAACAAAATTAATTTTTAGTAATATTGTTAAATATAATATTTGTAAAAAACAATGTTGCAAATATTAAATGACAACACTTTTTAACAATTTAGCAACATATTTTAAATGAAACTAAAACTTTTTTGCATCATCGTCAGATACAACATTTGTCAAAAATGTCGTAAATGCAGAAAGACAACATTTTTAATGATTTAACAACACTTTTTAACAATTTAGCACTATTTTTTTAAATTTTACTAAAAGTCAAACATGTAGTAGCAACGACTCAATGAATTGGAATTTCTTAGATTATATGTTGTGACTTGTGACGCTTAGGATTTTTTGTATGTGTGCTAGTGATCTATCAATCTTGGTTAATGAGAGTCCTTCAGCTAAAGTTAAGATTCAAAAAGGATTGAAATAAGGTGATTAACTCACTTGTTCCTTACTTATATCTTATATGGTTGCTGAAGGTCTGGCAGATTTGATGTGCGAAGTGTAATCTCCTTGGGTATGTTAAAGGGCCTTTTTATTGGAGATGTTGAAGTGACTTTGCTTCAATATGCCAAGAATATATTTTTTGTGATTGAAGCATCTTCGGAACCTCCATGGGCATGAAAGGTCATCCTACCATGTCTTCAGCCTGTCACAGGTCCCCAAATTAATTTCTCAAAAAGCAGTTTATATGGCATTAATGTTTCGGAGTAATTTCTAGAAGCTTCATTTAATTTATGTTCTTGAATTGTAAGGTTATCTCTCTACCTTTCGTGTTTTTAGGGTTCCTTATTAGGGCAGACACTAAAAGGATTAGTACTTAGTTTCCTATTATATCAAAAATTGAGAAACGACTCTCTTCTTGGAAATATCATTATGTGTCTTTTGGTGGTAAGATTGTTCTTCTCAATTTGGTTTTAAATGCAACACCGTTAGATATGTTATCATTTCTTAAGATGCCTAAAAAGGTCTCTAATAGGATTGTTCAAATTCAACAACGGTTTCAACAAGAGGTATGGTTACCAAAGGAGAATGGAGGCCTAGGTACGATAGATATTTCCATGCTTAATAAAAGTTTGTTAAAATGGTGTTGGCGGTGTTTCAAGGGGTCACTAGAGGAGTTGTCGATTTAAGTGGTGAGATTGTGTTATGGTAATCTGACTTTATGACTATATCGTATTGCTAACCATCATTTGAGGTTGTCCCAATGGTAGAGGGTAATATGGGATTTGAGGGAATGGTTTGGATCAAATATGGTTAACAAAGTTGGTAGTGGAGTGGATACTCTATTTTGGGAAGAGAAATGATTTGGTCTTGACTCTTTTAAGTATATTTTTCCTCAATTTTATGCGATTTCAGACTAGCAAAGGTGTACAATTAACCAAATGGGTTCGGTGGAGGGTGGGGAATGGTGTTGGACTCTAAAATGGAATAAAACCCTCACTAATTTGAAACTTGTTTTTACTAATCAATTTATGGAAATTCTTCGTGATATTCCCTTGAATTTTTCATCTAATGATTCGTGGTCTTGGTTGAGTGTGTCATCTGGTTTAATTTTTGCAAAATATGTGTTTAAACAACTGCAACAACAAATTGTTTTATAGAATTAGAGCACAAAATAATTGCAATTGTTGTGGAAGTCTCTTGGCGTGGGTATGCTCCGCATAAGATGGTGGCTTTTGCATGGCTCTGTACACAGGATAGACTTGCTACTAGGTCAAACCTAGCAAGAATGAGCGTTTTGTAGCTTGAAAATTCTTTGTGCCCTTTATGTTCTTCCGTTGTAGAATGTGGTGATCATCTATTTTTCTCATGTTGGATTTGTTGAAGGTATATGGGCAGCAGTAACTTCTTGGTTTAATCTCTCCACATCATTCAATGGTTCAATTATCTCTCATTTAATGTACTTGAGGGGCTTGGTTAATTCTACCACCAAAAGAAATTTGATATAGGATCCGTTTGATTTAGATTTTAGTAAAATGAAAAGTGAAAAACCCAAATCGAGATAAAAATCAATAATTGCGATTACTGGTACAAAAACAAGACAATCCAATAGAAGTAAATAATCTATTTAGTTTTATAGTCTATTTGACTCTCTCGTAATAAACTTGTGTTTCGAGAGACAATGTGAGATAGTATACATATTATGGATTCTATTAAAATTTGTTCTTATAGCGAGTGAAAGCCTTACTTGAGTCACATCATTTTTTATTTTCAGATTGATGTGCTTGTTCATTGGGATATAGTTCTTCTAACTAGTATATAACTCTTGGCAAGCTCGTAGGTACAAGGTGAATTTGTTAGCGCATAAAGCAAGAAAGAAGTAGGCCTTGGATGGGGATATGAACTCAAAGTATTTTCATTCCTGCATTCGCACTACAAAAAAATTGTATTTGCAACCAACAAAATCGGTAGCAAAACTCACTTTTCCGGTCACAAAATATTTCTACGACTGAATTTGTGACCAAAATGACTTGCGATCCAATGTTTTGCGACCAACAAGGTGGCAAATTCGGTCGCTAAATCAATCTTTTTTGTAGTGTCATTGTCAAAAAAGTCGTAATCATATTTTAGCTTTACATGTTGATGGGCAATGGCTTGAGGAAGTTGTTGAGATAAAGAGCCATATTATAAATTATTTCCAAGATCATTTTTTATCAAGACACTGGTTACGACCTACTATTGATAATTTGGAAATGTCTGTGTTATCTGCTGGGAGTGTGGTAGAATTAGAGAGGCCGTTTTCTATGGAGGAAGTAACAAGGGTAATTCTTGATTCTGACGGTGACAAAAGTAGGGTCCAGACGGTTTTAACTTTGCATTTCTAAAATCGTTTTGGAGTCTGGTGCAAAATGATGTATTGCTAATGCTTCAGGAGTTCCATGACAATGCATCGATACCGAAAGGTTTGTTATCCTATTTTAGTGCACTTGTTCCAAAATCAAAGAGTCCACAAGGAATGGGAGATTTTAGGCCTATTTCATTACTTGGATGTCTTTACAAAATTATTTCCAAAGTGTTGGCCAATAGAATTAGAGAGGTGGTGGAGGAGATACATTGTTGAATGCGGTTTTGAATAGCTTGCCTTTACATTATCTTTCATTTTGGAAAATGCCTCCGAGTGTTATTAAAGAGGTGGTGAAGATTCAAAAACGATTCTTGTGGAGTGGAGTAAAAAACAATTTTAAGATTTGTTGGGTCAAATGGAACTAAATTTGTAGGCCAGAGCCAAACAATGAAAGGGGCTTGGGGGTTAAATATATTGAATGGTTCAATTTAAGCTTGCTACGAAAATGAGTGTAACGGGGTTTAAAGAGTCCTAATTCTTTGTGGATGCAAGTTATACGAGCCATTCAATTTTACACCCTCAATTTGTGGTTGACTTAAGGGCTTCAATTTGGTGGAAGGATATGGGGAAACCTTGTAAGCAAACTGGTAATTGGATAGATAATAATATGGCAGTGGTGGTGGAAGATGGCCTTTCTTTAAGGTTTTGGTTGGATAAATGGGTGGCTAATGCTAGATTGACAGAATTATTCCCTCGTTTATATTCTTTGGTTGTTAATAAAGAATCTAAACTTGGTGACAATGGTTATTTTGAGAATGGAGCTTGGGTCTGGCAAATTCCTTGGCATCGTTATTACTGGTTTCAATAGGAAAAAGATTTAATGATTGAGTTGCAGGATCTATTACAGCCAATGACATTGCGTCTTAATTTTTCAAATATTTAGCTATGGAATCTAGATTCATAAAAGGCATTCACTGAAAAATATGCATATTCATATTTGCATTTGGTTTTCTCTGCCGAATTAACTTTGTCAAATGTTGTGGTTTTTGCATTGAGGAAAATTTGGAAATCAAAAGCTCTGTGTAAGGTCTTAGTTTTTACGATGCAGTTGGGGTTAAATTCACTCCCAGTTCAAAAAATTTAGCTTATATGTAAACTAGAAATGGATTATTGTGGGATTGAAAGGAGTTTTTTTGTTATATGTAAATTGGATTAACAATAATTTCCAGTGTCTTAGGCTTTTCACTTAATATGTAAATAGGTTGAAATATCTCTTATACTCACATTTATTAATAATATATTTTGTTTATTAAAAAAAAAACTAGTATATAACTCCTCGTATATTTTCTTGACTATTTCTTATCCTGTTATTAAATAAAATCATATTGCTTTAAACAAAAACAAAAAAAAAAAATTACCAAAAAAAAAAACACTATCAACTGAACCTCGTAGTGGACTAGTGGAGTATGGAGTAATCATTAAAAATAATTCAGTCAAAAAATTATTTTATTTTACTCAATCAGCCCACTGTAAGGTGAATAGGCGCGATGCAGGGGATGTTTCTCCATCTTCTTTCTCTCTCTAAAATTGATTCCTCTCTCCTCATTGGATTTGTAGCCATTTGGGCTTTTCTTCTACCTTTTCTTCGATTCGCTTTTCTCCGGAACAATCGTCTTCGTCTTCAATTCAACAGCAGCGATAAAACAACAACTACGTGCCGTAAATCTTCAATTTTCGCGTTTCGTCTGTTTCTTCCTCCCTTATCATTTGATGGGTGAAATCGATGAAATTGGCGTTGATGTTTGGTATGTCTCTCCAGCTTTTCTTATGCCCTTAACTTCAAATTCGTTATCTAGTTTTTTTTTTCTCTTTCAGAATCTCTTTAATTTTTCAAAAAAAAAAAAATTTTTGTATTTTGTGTCTCTTCTCTGTGTCTATGCTGTGTGTGGAACAGTTTTAACTCTGCTCTGTACAATTTTAGATTGTTTTTATCAATCGTGAGTTTTTTTATCATTGAAAACGTTTCTGAGTTTGTTAAGATTATTTCTTTAGAAACATGGAACTTTGTGTGAATTTTAATTATGATATTTTTTAACGGTTGTAGAGTGATTTCACCAGAAGGAGTTATGAGAAGTGTTGTTTAAGATGTCTGTTATTGTGTCTGGTTTGAGTAATTATAAGGAAAACTGAAAAGTAAATTGAATGAAATTTTGGCTGTTGATGCGGAGTTATAGGGAAAAGTAAAAGGCACAGTCATTGGTTTTTTCTGTTAAGGAATTACAAATATCAGAAAAGTTTGCTGTTTGCATGTTTTAGTTTGTATTTTCCAGTGATAATTTGGCATATGAAAGCTTGGTTATAGATATAATTTGGAGAGACCAGCTTAACTTTTTTCATGTGTCATTTTTTTGTTTCAACTAATTTTCTGAGCAACCAAACTAAGAGATTTTGTTATTTAAATCCAATGGAGCATCTTCTGATAAAGGGTAATGCATTGAACTACAGTTCGGACATAGAAGTTGATGATATCAGATGTCAAAATATTGCTGAAAAAGATGTCAGCGATGAAGAGATTGACGCAGAAGAGTTGGAGAGGCGGATGTGGAAGGATAGTATCAAACTCAAAAGGATCAAGGAAAGACAGAAGCGTGCGGCGCAGCAAGCTGCAGAGAAGCAAAAGCCTCGGCAGACCACCGATCAAGCTCGTAGGAAGAAAATGGCGAGAGCACAAGATGGGATCCTTAAATATATGCTGAAGCTTATGGAAGTTTGCCAAGCTCGTGGATTCGTGTATGGAATCATTCCCGAGAAAGGGAAGCCGGTTAGTGGTTCTTCTGATAACCTTAGAGCTTGGTGGAAAGAGAAGGTTAAGTTTGATAAGAATGGACCTGCAGCCATAGCCAAGTATGAAGCAGAGTGTCTTGCAATTAGCGAGGCGGATAATAACAAAAAGAATGGGAATTCTCAGAACACTCTTCAAGACCTGCAAGATGCAACACTTGGGTCGCTATTGTCTGCTCTGATGCAACATTGCGATCCTCCTCAGAGGAAGTATCCATTAGAAAAGGGTAATCCACCACCTTGGTGGCCAACCGGGACAGAAGATTGGTGGATTCAACTTAATTTACCTTATGGTCAGAGTCCTCCTTATAAGAAGCCGCACGATTTGAAGAAGATGTGGAAAGTGGGAGTGTTAACTGCTGTTATAAAGCACATGTCACCTGATATTGCGAAAATAAGGCGGCATGTTCGTCAGTCGAAGTGCTTGCAGGACAAGATGACAGCTAAGGAGAGTGGTATTTGGTTGGGGGTTTTAAGTAGAGAAGAAGCTCTCATTAGGCAGCCTAGTAGCGATAATGGTACCTCTGGATTAAGCGAAACGCCGCCTCGAGTTCTTGTTGAAAACAAGCAAGCTGGTGCTAGTAGGGATAGTGATTATGATGTTGAAGGTGCCGATGAAGGTGCTGATGAAGGTGTTGGTTCTGTTTCTTCCGAAGAAGGTAGGAGAAATCAGTTGATGGATACTTTACCACCAGATAATTTGCAAAATATTAGTGTCCAAGATAAAGACAAAACTGAGAAGCCAAACAAGAGAAAAAGAAACCGTATGAGCTCAAGCTCCAACAATGAACTACCCACGCCATCTCAGAATAAAACTTCACGCGTGTCAAGAGGCGCTCTGCCTGACATGAATCAGACGGAATCACCTGGAGTTGGGCTCCGGATGCATGAAAATGAACTGGAAAATGTGACCGATTCTACTTTGAGACCAACAGAAAAAGTAGTCGAGGTGCCGGATCGATTACCAGTACCTGAATTTGATCATTACTCGTTTTTGCATTCAAACAACTTAATTTCCTCAGAAGCCATGTGTATGAGTGGAAGGCCGTTACACCGTGCAGCGGTGGAAAACCCCGATATGCATCATGAAACTTATAATCTCAATAATTCAGTGGCATTATATAGGCCTAGTCAAGACGGACAGCGGCTGCAATCGAGAAACGGTGAACCAGTTAGGCTAGAGAATAATGCAGTACATATAAAAGCAGGCGAAATTCCTGGAGGAGAACTGCAATATTATGGAAAAGACACATTCCATAATGAGCTTGATAGGTCTATAGATCAGACTTTCTATGCATCACCATTGAATGACATGTCACTAGGTTTCGGAGGAATTGGAAGTCCATTTCATTTGGAAGATTTCTTGTGTGATGATGAAATTATCCAGTACTTTGGAGCATAGATTCTTAGAAATTCAGAACCGGTGGCTCAAATCTCTGATATTGTAAGTGTCATTCTTCTCTTGAACTTGGCTTAAATTTTTGCACCTTTCATGAATTTAGTATTTGCTTCATTCTTTTACCAGGAACTGCAGAGATACCAGCAATTCAATCTTCAACTAGGTGAAAATTTCCAGATTTGTGTACTAAGTAGTAAAAATCATCAATTTGCAGGACATAACATAACAATTAGAAAACAGAAGGGTGGATTTTGTTCTATAGATTACCCCATTTGCATATGAATATATATGGTTGGGGTTTCATGTAAAAAATTGTCATTTATTGGACTGGCTACTCTTAAGGATCTATGATTATTCAGGTGAATTCCTTTGGAAGTGGAATACCTCTTAATTTCCTAAACAATCATGGCCTCTAGCATTATATTTTGGAAGAGTAATGATCCTCCAACAACTACTATTTACAATACAATCTACAACCACATTCAATATTTAATAAAAAAAAATAAAAAAAAAATTGGTTGAATGGGGTTGTAGGTTGTATAGGAGAATAATTTTTTATTTTGGAATTAGAAAAGTATGTGACATGTGCTTGTTCATTTGGGAGGTGATTAAGATTAACCATATGTGATTTCATTGTTTTGGAGACTGTTTGATCATCCTGCAGTTTTCAATGATTTGCAGTCTTCAAGGATGAGCTTTTAGTTACAATGAATATTTTAGTGAGTGCATAAAGAATAAAAAGTAAGAGCGTATTTACTTTTCATTTAAAAGTGAATTTAATTTTGATACGTTTTAAATCAAAGATGAAAATACTTTTATTTTGCTATGTTATATCACTCATTTTACGGGAGTTAAATCCAACAATAACTCAGTTGATTAACTGTCTTGTTGATGATGATGACTCAGGTGAGAAAGGCTAAAATAGAGTTTTGTTTTTTTGTTTTTGAAAGATTTACTGTTATTGTCTTTCAGCAGCATTTTTCAATAGGATAAAATTTTAATACAGTACTTGTGGTTAGTACGATTCTCTAATCAAAATTTAAGTTTTATGTTACTAATATGCGTCAGTTTCAACTCATTTGTCATGGGGATTCAATGTGTTAGTGCATGTTACATTGGAGAACAACATCTATCGCATTTAAGAAAGGTGGATAGGATTAGCACATCCCTATTAAAAGTGACATCATCTTTTTTAGTATATAAATTTATGATTCTTACATACAAAAAGGATGATGTCACTACCAATAGAAATGATGTTAATCCCATCCTCCTTTAAGAAAATGCATTTAAGTACGTTCCTTTTAAATAATTTTTAGATATCCATGTACAAACTAAGACATCATCAAATGAAAAAGCAAGTCTTATTCGCAATTTGCTGAATACCTGTTATTCTCAACAACAAAGATGGAATATATATTAAATGAGTTTTTTCTTTATATTAACAAAAAAAAAAAGTGGAGTTAGAATATATGCCTTTACTATGCTATTTTATTTTCCCTTCTACTCTTTTACATGTTATTGTTTTACATTTTATTAAGATTATTATTTTTTTTCCTTCACTTGGACGTAAACCTTAATTTGAAATTGGGTGGCTGCTAATATTGCCACACCACTTCCTGGGGTTCACTAAAGTGGAGTTAGAATATATGCCTTTACTATGCTATTTTATTTTCCCTTCTACTCTTTTACATGTTATTGTTTTACATTTTATTAAGATTATTATTTTTTTTCCTTCACTTGGACCTAAACCTTAATTTGAAATTGGGTGGCTGCTAATATTGCCACACCACTTCCTGGGGTTCACTACAGTTTTTTTCCTTAAAAGAAGGTTACTCCTTGCTCAGATTCTAGAAAAATACAATTATGGTCGTGTGATGAACCAAGAAAACAGTGTAATATGTATAATAGCAAGCTCGAAATTGAAGTGTCTGGTAGGCTTATACCCGTTTAATCCAGTTATGAAAATCTGTTAAATACGCTCTGTCCATATTAAGGAAATTGAAAAATAAAAATAAAAGGTATACCCCCAAAATTGCTTGGGAATGTATCTCAGGTTTTCCGAAATGACAAAAATAATGTCAAAACAAATTAATTTCATAAATAAAGAAACTATTTACCTCAATAAACAAAATTTGATTATTCAAAGAGTTAAATGGCAAATTGAATTTGAGATTGTATTTTGTTCCCTTGCATCCCAACAAGATGGGATGTATGCAAAAAACTAAATACTACCTCTTTCAAAATATAAGCACATAGTTGGTTTTCACAATCTTTAAAAACTATAGTTGTTGCATTGATTTTGAAAAATAATTACTTTATTACAATTTTACTTTTAAATAAATGTAACTCACCATCTTTAAAATTAATCATACTAATAATGGGTTAATTTAATAAATAAAGATAAAATTGAAAAAAAGTTAATAAATGCACTTTATATTTTGTGTAAGTGCTTATAATCCGAAACACGAACACAAACCTAGTTTTGTGATTTCCATAAGTCAAAAAGTGGCTTGAATAATTAGTTGTGTCTTGATATACAGTGCTGTCTCTCAGAAATATAAAAGGCTACACATTCTAATATTTTTTTACTACACTTAAGTTCTTAAATGATGTCCTTAAGACACTAAATATCATTTGCCTAATTAGTTATTCACCTTGAGAATGAGCTGACAAGAAAGCAAAACCTAATTTCCAATCACCAACAATTAAAAAGCAGCCTAAATCGTTGATTACTTTGGGAATAAACTGACAGAAAAAGCAAATCCAATCCAGTTTGTGATTAAAGCAAATTACATTCGTTGATTTAATTTATCTAGTACGTGTTTGGATTAGTTTATTTTTAAAAAATATTTGGCTTATTTTTATAAATTTTAAGATAATTTTTAAAAAATAAGCGATTATTTTTTCTGAAATAATTGTTTCCAAACATGTTTTAATAGTATGATTCAATCATTGTTGTCTCAAGCCTTAATTATATTTTTAATCCTCTTAGTTTGAGATATGTTAATTTTGGTTATCATAGTTTTAATTATTTTATGTAATCCCCCTTCAAAATGTTTAAATTGGGTCCTTAAACTTATTTTTTCGGCAAATCCCACACCGAAATGTTGATGTGACAAAAAAACAAATTAAAATATCATTATCTTAATTTTTTTAAATATTATAAAATATAATAAATCAACAAAATCAAAATTAACAAAAAAAAAAAACTAAAAGTTTCTCCCTTTCTTTTTTCTCCTTTCCCTCTCCTCAACCACCACCACCAACATCACCTCTATAGATTGTAATGAAACTGGCATAGAAGTGGAATAGGAGAAAGGAGAAAACGACAATTCTCAATCTTTAACATTCGTGTAATCATTATTCAACCTCACGATTGGGTTGAATCTCACACTCGCTTATCGCAAGAGATTAGTGGTGGTGTGCCTTTTCCAGACGCCGTCAAAGGTGGAGCCAGTAGGATTCATTGATGATGTTGATTGCACTGCTTCTGTCGAAAACGCAACCGCAAGTGTGGAGATGCCGTCTTTGGAAGCGAAGGCTTGCTTCGGAGAGTCGTAGTCGTCACCCGGCATTCTGGAGGGTGTTCAAGAACCCTTCTTGGGATATCAAATTGGGTTCCCTGCACGATGCCTCCTCGTTAAAGTAACAAAATGCACAAAGCGTGGGACAACATCACCACCAAGGTTTTAAATTATGGTTGTGTTGCGATCAATCGCATTGCACTAAATGCTACTAAACGCAGTCAGATGCGGCTTTGGTGACCTCCGAAACATTTACGCATAGTCACATAATTCGCTTACACCCTGTGAATTGGTTCATGGGTATCAATTCGCGATACTTTGGGAAATTGGTACGGTCCAAATCGTTTTGGAATTCCCCTACAATGGCGTACCTAGTTGAAGTTCAGATATTATCAAGATCGACAATGCTTCACATCCTTCTTCCTCGTACTATCTCCATCCCGGCGACAACCCTGGATCCGTCGTCACACAGCCTATTCTCCAAGGCACCAGCAACTACCTCATATGGTCAAGAAACATGATGAAGGCGCTCTCATATGTAAGGATAAGTCCTTCTTTGTCACTGGTGAGCTTCCTCGCCCTCCTGTTGGCGATCCTCTCTTCCACACATGGGTAAAGTGCGATGCTATGGTAACTTCTTAGATATCTTGTTCTGTTAGCCCGGATATTACTTTTAGTATACCGTTTTTTTACACTGCCAAAGACCTTTGGCAAGATCCGAAAGATAGATACCCTAAGGGTGATTTTTTTCGAATTTCTGATTTACTGCAAGCTATTCATTCTATCAAACAAATAGATCGTGACAACTCCCAATATTTGATCAATCTAAAATTTTTATGGCAAGAGCTTGAAGCTATGCGCCCTAGCCTTAACTACACATGCACCATCAAATGCACTTGTCCTCTCTCCACGAACACTTGTGAGTATAGAGAGGCTAGATATGTAATCTTCTTTCTTAAGGATTAAATGATCAATATGATACTGTTAGGCGACAAATTCTATGTTTAGATCCTTTGCCTCCTATTTCACGTGTTTATTTCCAATTTTTTTGCAGCAAGAAAGGCATATTAACAACAATCCTTTCTTGGACACTGCTCATTCCTCATTGGTGGCTGCTTCCTAGAAGCCACAACCACAACAAGGTAACGGTAAGCCTAATACAAATTCAATCTGAGTATAAGAAGATCTGTGACTTTTTTGGAAAATTAAATCACATTGTTTAAACATGTTACTTTAAACATGGGTTTCTAGCCAATTACAAATTCAAGAATAAAACGAATACTCAGTCACAATTTGTTGTAAACACTACACCCACTGCTGAGTCCACTGCCTCTGTTTCTGGTATTAACAATAACATTTCTAAGGAGGAATATGATATCCTAATTGATTTACTAAGGAAAACGCATACTCAATCCATTGATGCCACTATCAATCAAGTCTCACACACTACACCTTCTACACAGAAACACAACATTAACACTGCCACAGGTATTTTCTTAGGTAACAACTATTGGCTTATTGATAGTAGCACCATAGATCATGTTTGTTCTAATCTTTCTTTGTATGCCAGCTATTTTGATATCTCTCCTATTTCAATTAAACTGCCCAATGGTGCTTTTTCTATAGCTAACATTGCTAGAATTGTAAAGCTTTCTGATAGCATAATCTTGAAAGATGTTTTATACATTTCTGATTCTTCTTTCAATCTCATAGTTGTTTACAAACTTGCATTCGATTCTGATTTAACATTTATCCTTAACAAATTTGTTGGTGTGATACAAGAGACTCATACCAAGAAGGCAATTGGACTTGCTAATGTGACCAATCGGTTATAGACCTTAAGGCACACACACACCAACTCTGCTACTGTGAATACAAACTCTAATAGCATGATCGGTTAGGGCAGCCTTCCAAGTCTGTTCTTGACAGTATTCGCAAATATTTTCCATATGTTGTTCATAATTCGGATTTGCCTTGTGACTTATGTCATTTCTCTAAACAAGCAAAATTACGTTTTCATAATCTAAATAATCATACTGATAGTCCCTTTTCTTTAGTTCATATGGATATTTGGGGACCATTAAACATTGATTGTGTGCATGGTCAACATTATTTTTTAACTATTGTTGACGATTTCTCTAGACACATTGGATTCATCTCATGCATAATAAAACGGAAACTAGATCTTTAGTTAGGAACTTTATGGAATATGTGCAGAATCAATTCAATTGTTCTATGAAAGCCATAAGGACTGATAATGGGATTGAATTTAATATGACTGATTTTTACGCTTCTAAAGATATTTTGCATCAAACTTCTTACATAGAAACCTCTCAACAAAATTTTGTTGTGGAACGTAAGCATAGGCATATTTTAAAAGTAACTCGAAACTTGCACTCTTTCATTCCAAATTGCCTTCCTATTATTAGTGTTTTGCTGTTTCGCTCTCTATTCACTTAATTAATCGTTTACCCACCCATGTTTTAGGCAACAAGAGTCCTTTTGAGATGTTTCAAAAATCCCCCACTTATCTTGATTTAAAGGTTTTTGGTTGTCTTTGCTTTGATAGTACTACTACTCGCAATCGTACTAAAATTGATCAACGTACTGCAAAATGTGTTTTTCTTGGTTTTAAACATAGCACTAAGGGATTCATCATTTTAGATTTTGAAACATGTGCCATACATGTTTCTCAAAATGTGGTTTTTTATGAATCTTTCTTTTCCTTTTGGATCAGTCCAACCTCATCATGTTGCACCTAATCTGCCTTCTTCCTCAAATGAATCCCTTTCTTCTGTTTTATGAAAACACCCCTTTGGACATTGTTCCTAAAAAACTCGCCCACTACAACGGTGGCTGACACATTTCCCATTTCTAATAATAAACAGAATGTTTTACAGAATTGCAATTATAATACTGTTTATTCTAATACTGATATTAGTCCAAATAATGATGCTATTGATGACTCTTCTAATACTGTAACTCTTAGAAAATTCAATCGTGTTTCTTATCCTCCTAATTACCTACGACATTATCACTGTGATATTTTACAAGGTAAATTCCCAGCTTAGAATTTTGTTGTACGGTATCCCATTTCCTCCTCTATTGATTACAGTAGATTGTTTGCTTCTTTTGCTTCATATGCTTTACATATATCTGTGAATAGTGAACCCGAATATTAAAAAACTACTTGCATGCATGATCACTGGATTTCTGCCATGAATGATGAGTTAAAGCACTTGCTTCTAATAATACATGGACTTTAACAAAACTTCCTCCAAACAAAAAATCTATAGGTTGTAAATGGTCTATAGGATTAAATATAATTCAAATAGTAGTATAGAAAGGTACAAGGCTAGGCTTGTAGCAAAAGGTTATAAACAAGTAGAAGGTATCGATTATTTTGAAACATTTGCCCCTATTGTGAAACTCACCACTATTAGGCTGATCCTTGCTATCTCTGCTATAAAACTTTGGTCTCTACATCAACTTGATATAAACAATGTATTCTTATATGGTGATTTGTTTGAAGATGTTTACATGTCTATTCCCCTGGATTTAAATGTTTCTAATAAGAACCTTGTATGCAAATTAAGCAAGTCTTTGTATGGCTTAAAGCAGGTAAACCGCATGTGGTATGTGAAACTGTCTTCCTTTTTAATTAGACTAGGCTATGTTCATTCACAGCATGATCACACATTTTTCAAACATTATAAACAGTGCACTACTGTCATTGTTGTGTATGTGGATGATTTAATTGTGGCTAGTAACAATGATTCTGAAATTGAATCTGTTAAAAAACAATTACATAAAGCTTTTCAAATAAAAAATCTTGGAAAATTGAGATATTTGCTTGGCTTGGAAATCCCAAGTTCCAAACTTGGGATTACCATTTCTCAATGGAAATATACTCTGGACTTATTGGAACATTATGGTTTGCTTGCAGGGAAGGCTGTTGACACACCCATGGTGAAAGATGCCTTAAAGGTTGTTGATACTAATGTCTTCTATGAAGATGTAACGGGGTATAGGAAATTGATTGGCCAGCTCCTATATCTCACCACCACAAGGCCAGAAATCCAATTTGTTGTCAAGCAGCTTAGCCAAGAAATGAAGCGTCCAAAGCAGAAGCACTTTCAAGGAGCAATCAGGATACTATGCTACTTGCGAAAAAGTCTTGGACAAGGGCCTCTGCTTTCCAGAACTTTGCCAATGCATTTGAAGGCATACACTGATTCTGATTGGGCTACATGCCCTGTTACAAGATGTCTAATCACAGGTTTATGTACTTTCCTTGGAAACTCTCTCATTTCCTGGAAAAGCAAAAACAAAGCACTATCTCGCGCTCCTCATCTGAGGCTGAATATCGCGCCATGGCTTCCACGACATGTGAAGTCTAATGGCTTACATATCTCTTACAAGACTTAAAGGACCTTTTGTTTTGCGACAATGATTCTACCATCCACATTGCGCACAAATCTGTCTTCCACGAAAGGACCAAGCACATTGAAATCGACTTGTCATGTGGTCAGAGAAAAACTACGACGAGGTCTGATCAAGCTTCTTCCTATACACACCTCTCAGCAATTAGAAGACATATTCACCAAACCATTGGAGCCTGCTTTGTTTACTGATTTACTATCCAAGCTAGGGACTATAGATATCTACTCCCTAGCTTGAGGGGGATATTAAAATATATTAGCAAAATTATTGTTTTAGGTCTTTTTATTTGTCTGTTATTTTCTGTATTGGGCTTGCTATCTCTACAGGTCCATTATTCATCAGATTATGTTTAGGTTTTTTGTGTATATAATCTGTACTCTCTTCCTTTTTCATACACGAGATGTTATTTTCTCTCTTTTCCAATACGCTGCAGTGGGCAGTTGAAGTGCCGGAAGTTTGACACTTTTCAAAGCTGATTTTTTGCAGAGTGCAAAGCAATAGAGAAAGATGAATTTTGTACGCTGTCATTCTTGAATAGAAATGTAAAGTTATTAAACGGTATCGATAGTTGTAGAGAGAAAGCTACACTCCGTGGAAAAGGGAGTTCAGAGAGTCACACTCTAGACTCTTCTAAGTACTAAATTCCACCATTCTCACTTTGTTTTCTTTTCTTTTCTTTTTTGTTTTAAAATTTTCTACAGTTAGATTTATCTTATGTGGGCTGCAATCAATTGTCATTTGTTTGTCAAAAACAGGTTAGTATTATGATCCACTAGAAGACACTAAGCCCGCTAATATATGTGATCAATTGATTGGGCTTCGGACACTTGGTTCAGATCGGTGTGGGGAAAGTGTGGGCCAAAACCACTAGGCCCGTGATGGGTGGTGCCTATGGTTTTATAAATAAGTGAGGCTAAGTCCCCTTTGCCGTCACCAGAAAATATTGCTCTCTAGGTTTGTCCGATTGAGAACCTAGATACAGAGAGAGTGTGAATAGGCAAAGGAAGACTCCGCTTCTCAGCTATACGTGCAGAGCCAATTTGAATCACGATATCTTCAACGGGTATGTTCATTTATCAATTTTATTGGCATTCTAAGATTCATATAATTGATCCTTGTACATTAAATTATTGCTTACATCTACTTCTTGAAAATTGTGAGTACTAATTAATAATTACAACTATCATTACAATCGAAATGTGATGCATACCTAGGATCCAGATACAGATGCTGCGAGGTCCTGTGAATCCGACAGAGCTCCGGGATGCTCCGTTATGGAGCAAGTGGTACCTGCAAAGACTCCGACGCTCAAGTCAGTGTTGGCCTGGGAATGGAGTATATTAGGGTTAGATCATCATACCTGGATCTCCTATCATTCCCTGTATTTATACCTTTCGTATAGGTATCGTTTAATGGTATGGGCCGACATGATGGGTCGCCTATTGGACCTTTTGTAGGTTTGAGCAGGAAAACCGGGATATAGGTTCACAACAAAATGTCAAAAGTTACTCTTAGTATTCAACACAACCTTTGAAATTTAATTAATTTACCATAAAAAATGATAAATTAATACTAGTACTAGTATCTTTATTTCTATTGCATACATAAATATATTCATATTTATTTCAATTGCATTGGAATTTTCATTTAAATGATATCTTGTTTCTATTTTTTAAAACTAATTTTTACTATATATGTATTATATATTTTTTACTTATCAATTTTTTTATAGTAACGAATCAATTAAGTTTGCACTTGGGTTCTTAAACGGGATTAATCTCGTTCGCGCTGTGTGGCTGGCGCTGGCCCTCAAAGAATTTAGCATAGGTGAGATTCAAACACGGGATCTTTTGCTGTGGATCGTCCTTCCTATGAACTTAGCGGGGCCTCACAGCGCTAAATCAACCCTTAGGATTAATATTTATTTATTTAAAGAAATTATAAAAGATTATAAAAAAGAAAAGAAAATACTAGGGATGTGACACGAGAAAGGCAAAAATCCACGGCTAGCAATGATAGAAATCGCTGAAAATGCAGCAAGGTGCTCCTGTTGAGTATGATGTTGATGATAGTAACTCTCTGATGTAGATGGTCAATATATAGTGGCTGATTAACCAAATTATTATTTAGTTGAATATCAGATAGTTGGTGGGTTTTGGAGTTTGGATGACTCAGATGTCCACCATTCTATTTGTTTATAACTTTTGGGCATCATTTATTTATTTATTTATTTATTTATTTATTTATTTATTTGTGATTTTTGGGCATGATTTATTGGTATATAGTAATAATGACTATATTTTTACTCTCTTTTCATTCATCTTATTTATGTTTTATATTTCTTTTTTCTTTTTTTATTATATCACTAATTATTAATTTATCATATCTCTTTTTTATGTTTTTTTATTTCAATTTCTCTTTACATACTCTATCTTATTTCCCAAAATGAAGTGTAAAAGAATCATTACTCGTCTATATATATGTGTGTTTGAGATCACTTGAGATGGTTTGTTCTATTTGAATCATTCCCCACATACAGTTAGTACCATTACCATATACGACTTTTTTATTATTATGACTTTTGAAAAAAATACCAAACTATCTTTAACTAGACACTTTAAACTCATTATTTTTTCTCAATTGACCCTTAAACTTCTTGACTTATAATCAAATAAATCATTCTGTTTGTGAATGTTAAATTATTAACTGTAAAATCATCATATTCCTTAATTGATTCTTAACCATTGATTTATTTTCTCCAAATTAACGGAAGAAAACTATGATTGTAGGACTCAAATATAACTTTTGGTTAAATTAATTTTTTTGTCTTTATACTTACATTTTATTTTTGTTTTAGTTCTATACAAAAAGAATGTTCTTTTTAGTTCTTATATATGTTTTTCGTTTACGTTTTAGTTCTTTCCGTCATTTTCGGTGGGTCCCTGCCGTTAAATCTCGCAACTCCACCTGCAACTGCCACGGTCATCGCCATTGCACAAGGTTAGAAGACAATAAGACGAGATCGACGACGCCAATAGCTACTAGAGAACCCACATCACGCGCTCACCCGCATCAAAAACAGTTGTGGCGCTAGGTGAGTGCTGAGAGGAAGAAGCGGCGCGTCTCTAGTTCGATGGCTGTCAAACTTCGAGGATAGTCCCGTCTCAATGACGTAGCCGATGCAGGTGGTGTTGGTCAGAGAAACCACCAATGGCAAGGACCGTAGTGGTGCCTGTGGTGGTTGCGATGGTGGAGTTGCAGGATTTAACGGAAGGGTCCAACAGAAATTGATAGTAAGAACTAAAACAAAAACGAAGACCATGAGTAAGGACTAAAATGAACGTTTTTTCATATAAAAACTAAAATGAAAATGAAATGCAAGTATAGAAATCAAAAGCCTAATTTAACATATAATTTTTCAGCTAAGATTATGTATAGCGTGCCTTCACTACTGCGTCAATATCATTATTGGTAATTTTTGTGTAGCTGAATGATTAATCTATCCCCGAGACCAAATAAAATTTCTCAACAAGTTTTTTTAAAAAAAAAAAACCAACAAATTATATTACTTTATCATCAAAAGTGCCATAAAGAAAAGAGTTACAACAAGTTTCAAACATAAAGGATTAAGACACCATGAACAAAAAGGAACATACAATCCCCTCAAAGCTTCAAGTCACTGCCAAGATCTCAATTTCACATACTCAAACACTAAAGAAGCAAAAAAAGAGCCATCGTGCCATTAAATATTATATCATTTCTTTGGATCCATTTTAACACTCTTAAAACACATTTAGGGGCTTTATGAAAGGACAATAAGTATAACGGAAGGGATTGGAAAATAAAATAGGGTAAACTCAATCATCAATTGATAAATATTTATCTCTTTACGAAGCCAATCTCTCTTTAAAAATAGAGACTATTGGACTCCATATATAAGCATGCTTAGAATCACTTCAAAAATGTTGCAATTTAGCATCAGAATATTAGCGAGGGTTACAACATCGTTGCTATTTGTGAAGGCAAGCCCATCGCTAACGTGTCGCTAAAAAAGAGGGGTATAGAGAAGTGAAGTTGCTACCAATTTGCGACGGTGAAGTCATCGCTAAAATTAGCAAGGGTCAACACTACCACTACATGGCTACACTATTACCATGTTCCAAGAATCAAGCGAGGGCCACATCGTTACTAATTTGAATTCAGTTAGTAAAGGCTAGTAGCAAGGGCGACACCGTCGCTATCATATTGCACCATTACACACTACACCACGCGTCACGAATATTGTGAGGGCCATCGTCGCTAAGTTGACTTTAATTAGCGACAACTTTTAGCGAGGGTGTAGTCGTTGCTACCCCTTTAAAAGATGCACCCAAAACACTTTCTACTTTCTCTTTCTCTGCCACGACGCCATGTCTCTCCACCACTTTCAAGCTTTCTTCGGAGACATTGCTCCACACAACACCATTGTTGTTCTCTTCTCCAATGACCCAAACATCACCATCTCTCATTCTATTATCCTCTTTTTTCCTCTCTCTCTCACTCTTGTCTCTCTCACACCTTCGACCTCTCTCTACTATCGTACCACCACCGCAACTACACCGCCACTACCGCCATCATGCCACTAAAAAAATGTGGGAAAGTAGCCACATGAAATTACCGACGGCCCAAGGCCATCGCTAAATAGTGATAGTATTAAGGAATTGGCGACAATCTAGGCTGTCACTAACCCCACTCCAATTTCTTTTTTTAAAAAAAAAAAAATTTGTATGCTTGCGACGATCAAGGCCATCGCTAACTACCCCAAATCTTTTTGTTTAGAATTTCCCTATTTTCTGATGGTCCTTGTCGTCACTATTTTGCGACAGTCAAGGCCGTCGCTAATATTATTTATTTTTTTTAACACGCTTTTTTTTATCGTCACTATAGTGCTGCGAGTGGACAAACAAAATTTAAGAGAACACCTTATTTCTCTAAACTATTTCTCTACCACAAACCTTATCTTCTCCAAATCCATTTTCTCTCCAATCTCATTTCTTCCCCATCTCTAAATCTTCCAACTTAAACCCTCTCCACCTCCACCACAAAACTCATTCCTTCTCCAAACCCATTTCTTCTAACCTCTCCACCTCAAACCCTCTCTCTCACCACCACACCCCCACCAATCTCCACCACAGCCTCCACCACTCTCCACCACGCCCTCCACCTCTCTTCATCACAAATCCTCTCTCTCGCTACCACTCCCTCCACCACAATCCACCAACTTAGCTAATTTATTATTAATTTTTAAAGTTTGATTAATTAATTTTATATAAAGTTAAGAATTTAATAACTACAATATGTGTATGTGATTGACTTAGAAAATTTAAAATTAATAGTAGTATATTAATTAGGAATTTCAAAATAAGTAGAGAAGTATTATTAGAAATTATGAAAATAGAGTTGTAGTAGCAATAGAAGTTGCAAAAGTAGAGTAGTAGTAATAGTAGAAATTGCAATTGCAAAGTATGTTTGTAAAATTCAAATTGTTAAATTGGACTTGCAATTTGTATATCATTGTGAAATCGCATTTACTTTGAGATTGTCGAAGTATATATAGAAATTACAATTGTAATGTGTATGTGAAATTGCAAAAGTAGACTAGTAGTGTTAGAAATTGAAATTGTAATGTGTATGTGAAATTTCAAAATAAAGAGAATAGTGTAAATACAAAATGCAAAAATAGTGAACTAGTAATAAAAATTTCAAAAGTAGGATAGTAGTATTAGAAATTGCATTTACTTTAAAGAGGGTATTTTTAAATAAGTAGAAGAAACAAATATAGGAAGTTTACATCATCATTAAATATGTAATCTTTATTTGAATTATTGATAGTAGAAGTTGAAAATATTGTTCTAAGCATGCTCTTTTTATGATTTACAATGTTGAGATAGTTCTCTTTTTTGCTTGAATTGAAGGTTGCGTGTTAGTGCATTTACATATTGCTTGGAGCTTACTATTAATGTTGAACTTACTAACATATAGGATTTTAACCCTGTATTGAATTTGTGGATTGTTGAATGCTGGATTTTTTGTATTTTGATTTGTTGGTTTCTGAATTTTTGATTTTTGAATTTTGGGAAATGTCCATGTTATATTGTATGTGATTGTGAACCCCTAGTAATTGCAAAAATAAATAATTTTCGTTAAGAAAATATAATTAGTGTATACCCACGCAAGTTAGTGTTGGCTTTTTTTTCAATTAGCATCAAACAAATTTGCATTAGTATCGGCTATCCAATATTCACGCTTGTATGTTATGCACTACAAGAAATTCTCTTTATAGCAATAGGCCAAAAGCCGACACTAATAGTCAAAAATGGATACTAAATTCGTAATTAGCATTGACTTTGCATCAGAGTTGTGGCCAACGCTAAAAGGCCATATATAAACTTTTTTTGCAGCCAATTTAAGCCTAACACTAATTTGCGTCATCTAAAAGCGAACACAAATTTAATGGCCAATGCTATTTTAATACGTAGTTTAATGATCCAACATGTTACAAGAAACTTATTCTATCATACTTCTTTGTAAAAAATATTATTCTTAGGGGGGAATTGGATTATGAGTAAGCAAGATATGATAGAGAATTTGTTTTCTATTTCACACCCACTCAAGTCATGATACTTATTTTTAGCTTAACATTTGTTTCTAAAAATTTAGAGAGAAAATTTTGAAAAATGAAAAATGATAGAGTTGAAAATTTTAAGAGAGTGAAATTTTAGAAAGAGATATTTTAAAGAGGAAATTAAAAAAGAAACCATGGAGAAAAATTAGAGAAAATAATTTAAGGGGACAATGCATAGAGTGAGAAATTTGAAAGAAAAAATTAACAGAAAGAATTTTTTTATAAATTCAGAATGCAATCTCAGAGACAGAGAGTATTAAGGGTTTGTTTGATTTCTCTTTTTAAAAACAGTTTTCTGTTTTTAAAAATAGAAAATAAAAAAAATCGTTTGCCAGTCGAGTTTTCAAAAACAGTTTTCGGGAACGGTTTTTGTTTTTCAATACTTAAAAACCAAAATATGAAAACATCTAAAACATGTTTTGGTTTTCAGTTTTCAGTTTTCTAAATTTACACACAAATTTATATTGAAAACTCCTCTAACTTTTTTTAAAAACTGTTTTTGAGAACTATTTTATAATACAATTTTTAAAAACTAAAAACAAAAAATGTTTTAAACAAGCCCTAAGCTATGACCTTTTGTGATTTCTTGTACCATAATACGGTTTATTTAAGTTATATATTTATCTGTATTATATCGATCTTTATGTAATTCTTTTTAATTTTTTCTAAATTCAACTAATATATAAAATAGCATAAATAATATGTAAATTAAAATTAAAAATTATGTAATTAAGTTATTAAATTTTTTTGTTTATATAAATTTATAAGATTTTTTTGTGAATAGCATTTATTTATATTTTTTATTATAATATGATGTAATTAAAACATGTTATATAATAATATAGATCGAGCCTATTGTCACTTTATTTTATCTACTATCAATTTCAATCAATTATTTTAATTATATTTATATATTAACACTTTAATTTTATTTGTTAAAAAATATATTTTCAATTAAAAAATTTAAAAAAAGAATGACAAAAACCTTCAATAATATATTAATTTAGAGGTGTTAATTTGTGTCGGTCTAACCTATTCTAATTGGCATGCAGCATGCTCGTGAATTTCGTAAGTTCAACTTAGTGTGTGTTTGATAACACTAGTTTATAGCTTATTTAGGAGCTTATAGCTTATAGCTTATTGTCAAGTGGAAGTGTTTGGTAACAACTAGCTTATATAAGCTATAAGCTAGCTTTCAACTTCAAGTAGCTTATAGCTTATGAAAAGTAGCTTTTAATAATTTTTTCTTATTTTACCCTCTACTCATTTATTATGTTTATTTTATCAAATAATTTATTACATGTCCTTTTAAGTTATTTAACAAATATAAACTACCTAATAAACTAATTTTACCAAACACCTCTACTCAATTATAAGTCACAAGTCATAAGCTATAAGCTACACAAGCTATAAGTTACAAGCTATAAACTATAAGTCATAAACTATAAGCTATAAGCTAATTTTACCAAACAGAGCCTTAGCCGGCCAAATTGAATGGCCCACTAGTGCCTTTTTCTTATAAACTAATTTAAATTATATTTATGATTTTAGTTGACAAATCAAAAATTAGGTTGGATTGTAATACACTAAATTAGATCGAACTTAAATATTTAAAACCTAATCTACACTATTTATGAAGTTATTCGATTCATCAAAATTTAATTCCTTTTGACGGCTTAACTCTCTCTGACGTGTTATTTAGACATCATTAAACAATAAATAGGGTAAAAATTTATCTAAATGTTATTCTCTCCATTTTTTATTATAAAACGTTTTTAACTAATACTCCCTCCGTCCCAAAATGTAAGATCCTTTAAAGAGTTTTTATTTGTCTCATTTTATAGGACCCTTTGAGAATTTTAGTGCAAATTTAATTTTTTTTACTATTATACCCTTGTTACTCAACTAATTTTGATGAATATTAATTAAGAGAGTGAGGTAATAGAAAGAGGTTGAAAGGGTAAATTTGGAAACTAATACTTTTTGTTAGACAAATTTAATGTATTTAACTAAATTAATCACTTTTCTTAATTCCCGCAATATTGGTCTAAGGGGTCTTACATTTTGGGAAGAAGGGAGTATTACACGTATAAATAAAAGTAGTTAAGTTTAGTTAATTTTATTGGTTTTCTAAAAAATTATATAACATACTACCTCTAGTCCTGATTATAAGCAAAAAAACATAATTTGCGCCTATTAAGAAAGTTGGTTACTTATGTTTAATTCTCTTGATTTCATTTAAAAACATAAGTTTTAATTACAAAAAAGTATTCCCTCTCTCATTTGGATTGGTCAAATGACATTGAATATGGAAAAAGTGTTTGAAATTAACATTAAATAAAAAAAATGTTAAGATTTGCTTATTTTTTTAGACCAAGAAATATCAAATTTTTTGCTCATAACTAGGACCGGAGGCAGTACCAATTTTATCTCTCATTAAATATTATGTTAACCAATTATAATTAAAGAGTACAAATAGTCAATGCATTTAATAGGGATAAACAAGAAAACAAGTAATAAATGTTCCATAAAAATTATAAAATATTTCAAAAAAAAACATTAAAATTTTTTAAAAGACACCCTATAAATAGAGAGAGAGAGTATTTTATTTTACTCTTGCCTAATGCCCTAATTCTCTAATCATATAGTAGTATGTGAGTTTGTGAGTGTGTTTGTATTTTATGTGACTTTTGTATTTATTTATTTATTTATTTTGTTAAGAATGAAGAATTTGTGAGCGCTTTGCAATGGCGATTACTCATTAGGCGGTTGCAATGGTACGAGTGTGATATTTGTGGGCCCCACCCATAATCATTGGTGGTGGGGTCATCTTTTACCTCACCGGTACAAACCATCTTTTTCTGCTCCCCACCAATCCCATGTCGCCACGTGTCCGATCATTCACGCCGCCAACAATTCTACGAGGATGTCGTCCTGACACGTGCCAGACTGTCAAACGTCTCGTTACCTCGGAACAGTGTCCTTCCGCGTGACAAATTATTTTTCCTCCGCAATTCCAATTTTGCCCCTCCCGCGTCCACTCCTCTACCCAGTACTTTTCTCAATAGCATGAGGGTAATTTTGTCAACTAAAATTAATTTAAAAAATCTCAAAGCAATTTTCATTTCACTGACATTTTTCTCTCACTCAGCCATCAATCACCATTTCCCTTGGAGCGGTTTTCAAAAAGCTTCTTCATTTCTGGCCAGAAACAGAGGAAAAACAAAAAAAATTGGAACTTTCTCAGGAAACAGAGAAAGAAAGAACATTCTTCTTCCTTTACGCTCTGTTCTGTTCTGTTCTGTCTCTGCATTTTCAAAACAATGACGATGAAGAAAGCTTTCTCAAACATTTTGATCCTCACTTTCTTGGTTTTGCTGCCATTTGTTCAATCCTCTGGTTCAAGTGAGTTCATCAAAATCACTCTCCATTAATTTCTTTTTTTTTTTTACTTCTTTTTATCTTTTGATTGCAGTAAAAAGTAAAAATCATTGCTTTTTAATGCAGATCGTTTTATATATGGAGCAAACATGGCAACAAGAAGACCCTTAGCAACAAACACACAGGTATATGTTCAAATCAAAAGAGGGAAAACTTTTTTTTTTTTTGTTATTATTATTCACTTTTCTTACTATCAACACTCCTTGCTCTCTGTATTAATTATTAATAACTAGGGTCATTTTGTTCTGTTTTGTTTTTTCTTTTGTTAATTATTGATTTGGGGTTTTTTTTTTTCCCTTAAGGTTGCAATATTTATTTATTTGTTTATTTATTTATTTATTTATTTTTGGTTGGTTGAAGGTTGGAATAATAGGGAATGAAGCTGGTGTTTCTGTTGGAGTAGTAGAAGATTCAGCAAGAAGAGTTCCAACTGGACCTGACCCTCTTCATCACAACAACAACCCTACTATTGATCCTTGAATTGTTT
This sequence comes from Cyamopsis tetragonoloba, assembly GCA_037177725.1. Taxonomy (NCBI): domain Eukaryota; kingdom Viridiplantae; phylum Streptophyta; class Magnoliopsida; order Fabales; family Fabaceae; genus Cyamopsis; species Cyamopsis tetragonoloba. Next base: position 46,483,765 of record CM074122.1, on the reverse strand, counting down.
TTATTCCGAATTTGAAAAAAAAAAAACAATTATATTTATATTTATGTAATTAAATGCCTTAAGTCTAGTTTCAATGTTTTAATATGGTAGATCACTAGATCTTGATCATTGACCTCACTAATTTTGTTAATTTTTCTACTTGTTGGGTATATATCCCCTGTTTCAGCACATTATAATTTCCATCAATGGCAATTTATGAGCCATATATCTTTATGCAAATTGATAGGTTTTTGTAAATTATCAGAAACATTTAATTATATTTGGGAATATATGTATTTATTTTAAATCTTGCTTGCTTTCTTCATCATTTTATATAATCTCCCTCTGCCTTGTTATCTTTCTGGTTTTGCATTTCAAGAGTATTTAAGACATTGTACATTAGTGTAATCTATTTGTTGCTATTGTCAGCAAACAGTAGAAATTAAAGGACACCTGCAAATTGGTACATTAGAAAATTTTCTGTTTTTTTTTTTCTTTTCAGTTTATTAATCTTAAGTTCAGCATTCAGCAATTACATCCACCTTATGAGAAATTAACTAAGGATATTGGTTTGGCTTTGCAGAATTCGATTTGCTACAAAATAATTAGGCTGTGTTCTTTCTTAAAAATATGTTTCATACTCCATCCGTTTGAAGAGTAAAAATGTTCGTGTTTTATATTATAAACAAATATATAAAATATAAAGTGTACTATTTATTAATTTTTTTCGAACTTTAGTTTTAAATTTATTAACACAACATACTATTAGTATTAGTATTGTTGGTTGAATAGTGGTTTACATTCATTTTTAACGGGTTTTTGTTTTAAGGATTAGAAAAATATTTTTGTTGTTTTTTCGGTGTTCCTTTAAAATAAGGAACAAATTTGTTCCTTCACGTGTTTCATTTAAGTATGACACTTGTTATAACCTATCTATGTCATCTAATTTAATATAACTTTATAATATTGCAAACACATCATCTCTTATAATAACATTTACCTTAGTTTAAGCACAATATTTCTTAAAATTTCTTTTTCTTTTAACAAATTAAAATGCAACGTTTACTATTAAAATTGAAATTAAACGCAGGTGGTCATGAAAACATAATCGAAAAAGTGTGAAGAACAATAAAACTTAATAGTCTATTGCTACCTTCGATATATTCATGCATAACACAATAATACTATCCATTATAAGATAGAAGTATTTATTAGGAATACATTATACACAATTCTAGCACAAGTTTTGATCGGTTTTTGGGTTTAATATGTGATTTGTAATTTTTATTTTATGTTGTTTAGATGTTATATTTAAATTCTTCAAGTCAAATTGATGTAAAATATGTGTTAGTTGTCCAAGTTCTGCGATAATGTTCATAGTTATTCTTAACTGTTCTTGCTATTTCTTGATAGGTATTTTTATGGTGTCTATGGTGTTATCTCTATGAAGATGATATCATTGTCTCTTATCCAATCAAATAAAAAATTTGATATGAGCAATGAGAATTCAATAAAGTTATATTCTCTATTAAAACATTTAGATTTGATAGATATTAACTTGATTTTGTTTTTTAATCTAATATTTAGTTTTTATTGTGGTTATATTATTAAAGGTATATTTGAGCTTTAATGAATAAAAAAAATTTAGCTTTTATTAGTTGAAGAATAAATAAATTAATGGTAAATATTATAATAAATAAAATAAGGTAAAAATGGTATTTTGGTCCCTAAACTTTAGACTAAATTTCAGTTTTTATCTCTCTTTTTTTTTTTTGTTCATATTGATTCTTTACTTATTTTTGCTTTATTTTATTTCATTAAATAATTAATAAAAATGTCTAAAATAGTTGCTGGATATGAGAAAGAAGAAGACAATGATAAAAAGTTTTATTATTGGCATTCTTGTTAGTTATTATTTACCAACAAAAATTAATAGAAAACGATTAAATTATATTGAAAATATAAATTAAGATTACGAAGAAAAAAAATAAAAGGACCAAATTAAAATTTGAGATAAAGTTACGAGACTAAAATATAAATTTAGCCATAAAAAATATGATGCTATTATTCTATAAATTTTCTCTAGTGAAAATTCATAAAACAACACAAAAAGAAAAAATCATTCCTATATAAATTTTAATTTATAAATCTGACACGAATAAAGCATATTTAAATTATATAATATATTTAAATAATATTATTTTCATATAAATAATCCGTACACGCCTAATTACGTTATCATCCCTATGCTCAAGTATTATTTATTTGTATTAAGTTCTTCTAAGTCTCATAATTTATTTCAGACACAATTATGAATTATTTACGTTATATTATTTTTGAAATACAATTTATTTCAAGTTAAAGTTTTCATTAATTATGTCTTTTTCTTCTAGGCCGCTTCAGATTGAAATATAAGTTATCTAAATCATGTACTATTCGGCTTAATGTTTGCTTAAGACTCAATTATTAGTTACTTATATCTATAGTTATAAAACTCATACTAGACTAAGTCAAGGTCCAGGATCACTGATCAAATCGCTAACTTACTGGTTGAACCGATTTAATCCGATGTATAATAATATTTTATAGTTTATACTGATATTTACAAATGTAATATATATTTTACCATAAAATTTAATATACTAAAGAATTTTTGTGTACTAATCATACATTAGTACTAATGTTAATGTTTATACAAAATTAAAATATATAAATATTGATAACTGTAGATTGATATATAAAATTATAACTTAGATAATGTTTTTTATTTAAAAAAATAAATGTGAATACATTTAAAAACTAAATTCATAAATATATTATAATAAAAATTTTATAAATATATTTATATTATTATATTAAAATGTTTTAGAATATAAATATATTTAACATATAGTAAAATATGTGTTAGTTGTCAAATATAAAAAATTTCATAAGTATGTTTATTATTATAATAGAAAATTTTATTACAATATATTTATGAATTTAGTTTTTTAATGTATTTGCATTTTTTTTAAAAAAATATTATCTCACTTATAATCTTATATATAAATCTAAATTTATCAATATTTATATATTTTAATTTTACATAAACTTTAATTAACATTAATACTAATATATGATTAGTACACAAAAATTCTTTAATATATTAAATTTTACTGCAAAATATATATTATATTTGTAAATATTAGTATAAATTATAAAATATTATCATATATCAAGTTAAATCGGTTCATTCAATGACCTACTAATTCGACCAGTGATCCAAGACTTTGACCGAGTCGATGACTAGTATGAGTTTTATAACTATAAATATAATAAGCAAACATTTGACTGAATAGAACGTGACTTGGGTAACTTATACTCTAATCTGAAGCGACAATGAATACTTTAAAAGAAAATTATATTTAAAAAATAACATAACATAAATAATTCATAATTGAGCCTGAAATAAATGATAAGACTTAGAAGAACCTGATACAAATAATTGGTACTTGAGCATAACAATGACAACGTAATGATGCGTATAATAGTTATTTGTATGAAAATAATATTATTTAAATACATTATTTGTTTAAGTGTGCTTTATTCATGTCAAATTTATAAATTAAAATTTATATGTGAATATGTTTTTCTTTTCGTGTTATTTTATGAATTTTAACTAGAAAAAATTTGTAAAATAATATTATCATATTTTAGGCCCATAACTTTATCTCAAATTTTAATTTGGTCCTTTTATTTTTTCTTCGTAATCTTAATTTATATTTTCAATATAATATAATTATTTTCTATTAATTTTTTTTGATAAATAATTAACAAAAATGCTCATGATAATATTTTTTATCATTGTCTTCTTCTTTCTCACATATTGCGACTATTTTAGATTTTTTTATTAATTATTTAGTGAAATAACACGAAAAAAAATAAGTAAAGAAGTCAATATGAACAAAAAAAAGATCCAAACTAAAATTTAATGTAAAGTTTAGGGACAAAAATACTACTTTTACCTTATTTTATTTATTATAATATTCTCCATTAATTTATTTATTCTTCAACTAATAAAAACTCATTTTTTTTTAATTAACTAAAGCTCAAAATACACCTTTAATAATTTAACCAAAATTTAAGTATTTGATATTTTGATTAAAAAAATTGAAGTTAGTATCTACCAAATCTAAATGATTTAATAGAGAATAAAACTTTATTGCATTTCTTATTGTCTCATATCAAATTTTTGATTTGATTGGATAAGAGATCATGTTGTCATCTTCATAGAGATGACACTATAGACACCATAGAAATATCTAACAAGAAATAGCAAGAACAATTAAGAATAGCTATGAACATTATAGCAAAACTTGGATACTGAACACATATTTTACATCAAATTCACATGAAGAATTTAAATATAATAACATCGAAACAACATAAAAAATCACAAATCACATACTAAACCCAAAAAACTATTGAAACTTGCACTAAAATTGTGTATAATGTATTCTTAATGAATACTTGTCTTTTATGATGAATAATATTATTGTGTTGTGGATGAATACATCAAAAGTAGTCATACACTATTAGTATTAGTATGTTTTAATACTTGTTATTCACCCTTCTTCAATTATTTTTTTTATGATCACTTGCGTTTAATTTTAATTTAGTTGTGAATGTTGTATTTAAATTTGTTAAAAGAAAAAAGATAAAGAAATTTTAAGAAATATTGTGCTTAAACTAGGGTAAATGTTATTAAAAGAGAAGATGTATTTGCAATATTATAAAGTTATATTAAATTAGATGACATGAATAAGTTATAACAAGTGTCGCTACTTAAATGGAACCACGGAGGAACAAATTTGTTCCTTATTTTGAAGGAACACCGGAGAAACCATCAAATATTTTTGAGAATGTATATTTGGGAATGTGAGATTCCCATTTTGTTTCAAGATTTAAAAAAAGATTCTAGGGCATCATTTATTTGTTTAAAATTTTTTTTTTATATTTTCTATAATCTTCATTTCCATGATGAAAGGTGAGTAAGTTGCTCTCTCATGAGAATATAAATAGTTATTTTCTATTTAATTTGTTACCTTAATTTTTTTTATTTCTCTTTTTTAGAGTTTTTATTTAAAATTCAAAAAGTATTCCTGATGATATTAATTTATATCAAACACTCTTTTATAAAATGCTCAAAAATAGTATTACTCTCTTTCCACTCAGTTAGTCTAACAATTTATATTTATTTCCTTACTTACTCTTCAATTATTAAAAACAATAGTATTACTCATTTTCCACTCAATTAGTCTTGTCCAATTATCATAAGAGGGAGAATTTATCTTCCATCAACTTATTATATTTATTGGCTTTGAATCACACAAAAATAGTTGAGTAATTAAGAATAATTTAGTAAAAAAAAATTGAATATGCACAAAGTTTCAAATAAAGTCTTATAAAAAGGGACAAATAATTTTTTTTGTAGAGAGTCTTATAAATAGAGACAGAGGAAGTATGTTTCTTTCATAATTATAATCTCTTTACATTTTCAATACATTATTAAATGCTCGTCTCTCTTTTTTATCTTTATAAAATAATTAATGCTCAACAAGAAATAATACTAAATAATTAATGTTTCTATCATTAATAGGGGTATCTTACTAAAATTATTTTACTTGTTATGAAATACTCCCTCTGTTTATTATTATAAGAAAAAATTTGGAGATTCCTATGAAGAGATTAAAAATAAATAAAGATTAAGAAGTCAACTAAGTTATTTCTCATATATATTTTAATTTTTTGGCATCAAAATATAAAGTATTATTAGAATGTTATTTGTGAACATAAATAGCTCAAATATATTGTAAAGAAATTGTTTATGTTTTCAAACATTCTTTTGTTTCCTTTGTTTTTTTCTCATTCACGCATAGAATATCAACGTTTTCCCAAATGATCTATGTCCACTACTCAAAGTGTAGTTCATTGTCTTTTTTGTTCCATGCTACCTCATCAACCTTTCTCCATCTTTGATTTAATGCTTCTCCACCATCATCATCAAGTGAAGCAAAGATGTTAAATGGATTTAGAGTTATATTGATTTTTGGTTGTAAGTGATGACCAACAATAACTGTAATTTCAATGTAAAAACTCTATGCTATGTCTTTTGTCAATGCAATAATGCAATTTTAAGACCCTTTGTTAAATGAAAGTGAGTTTATTAATGTGATGAAATTGTCTCACAGTTTTGTTGTAAAATTTCTTTTGTGTTGGAATAGGAATGAATTTGTAATTTTCGTGTTTTAAATGTTGACTCATTATTATTGTGTCTCATAGATTTTGTTGTGACATTATTGTCATAACATTTTGAATGGAATGAAACAGAGAACACATAAAACTAAAACCAAATTCTAGAAATGGATGGACTTTGACATGTTCATTGATTAGAAATGACGAATGTGCAAATTTGGTTATAACATACGGTTTGAAAGGCTAGAATACACACTCAATACTCTGATGAAGCAACAATCTAATACTGTCATGGTCTCATGGGTCCTGTTGTTGATACCCAGACTTCACAATCATTTGATGTGCTTAATGTTAAGTTGGATTTTCCCCAATTTGATGGTTCTGATATCTTTCAATGGATCTTTAAATCAGAGCAATTTTTCATTTACGATAAAATACAAGATGATCACCGTCTTACTATTGATGCTATTCATTTAGACAAGGAAGTTGTTCTTTGGTTCCATATGATGATGAGGAATGATCCATTTCACTCTTGGGTTGGGTTTACCCGAGCTCTTGAGCTAGAATTTGGACCATCTCCTTATGAGTTTCCGAGAGCTAATATGTTTAAACTGTCACAAATTGGTAATGTGCATGATTATTATGTTCACTTTACTGTGCTGGCAAATCGTGTAACTGGTGTGACTACTGATGCTTTATTTGACTGTTTTATTGGTGGTCTTAAACCTGACATTCGTCGGATGTGCTTGCCCATGCTCCCACTACCGTGTTGCATTTTATTTCCCTAGCAGCCAAACTATATAAAGAAAAATATACTTCCAAACCAAGAACCTTTTCCAATAGCCAATACACAAAACCACAACACTCAAACACTACCCAACCATTAGCCCAAACACTAAAATCCACCAGCCTTCCACCCTTGTTACCTACCCCACCCAGCCATACCAAGCTTACCAATGTTAAGAAAACGTCACTTGTTGAGATGATGCTAAGCATAGAAAAAGGGCTCTGTTACACATGTGATGAGCAATTCTCTCCTAGTCACTGTTGTCCTAACAAGCAATTTCTCTGGTTGCAAATGGAAGAGGATGAGTTGATTGACCCAGGTTGATGTGAGCTTGGATTGGAGGCCTAAAAAGACTCTAAGTTTTGAATAATTTCTTTAGTGTTGAATGATCTTTCTTTTGTAATTTGATTTCTAAGAGTTGTAATAGGTTTGTAGAGACTTGTATTTGAGTTGTAGGACTTAATTGAGGGTGTACATAGTAGTTTTGGAAGTGTCCACGCCCAAGCCAGCGTGCCCACGCGCTCCTCTTGCTTAAACCAGCGTGCTCACGCCTACTTCCAGCGTGCCCACGCGCCAGGAGCAGAGGGGGGAAATTACTGGGCACGTGCCCACGCCCAAGACCTGATGTGAGGATGTTTTTGGAGCGTTTAAGTGACTTGGAACACCTATAAATACTTTGGTGACTTGTAAGTTGATTAACTTTTGATGAAATAAATTGAGTTTTTGAATTAGTTTCTCTTAGGGTTCTTAGCCTTGGGACTTCAAGGACTTGATGATTCTTATCATTGGTTTCCACACCAATGTGGCGAATTACTCAAGGTCTTATCTCTAATCCTTGATTAGAGTGGCGATCTTTGATTCTTATCATTGATCTTAGAATCTTTGTGGCGAATCGTCATCATCTTATCTTGAATTCCTTGAATTGGAGTGGCGATCCATCTTCTTAGTTTTCCGCTTGCTTCTTCTTCTCTTGATTTTGGTTTTAAATCCTCTATTGAAACTAGATCAACAATCTCTTCATATCACATGTTCAGGCCCCCTGCGGAAAGTATTGTTGTTGATATGGTTCCACAGAATCAAGAGCATCATTTGTCATTTAATGCACTTAAAGGCTCTTTTGGAATTGGTACCATGAAATTCAAAGGGTCCCTTAATGGCATGACTATCCAAATTTTATTGGATAGTGGAAGCTGAGACAACTCTTACAACTAAGATTATCTTACTCCCTCAAATTTCTTATTAGCCGATTCCTAATTTCCAATTGCTAGTTTGTAATAGAAATGCATTGGTTGTTGAAGTTTAGTCAAAAATTTGGAAGCACAAATTCAAGGACACTATCTCAAACTTCCTAAGTACTTACTACAAGTTACAAGTGCTGATTTGGTTCTTGGCGCAGCATGGCTAGCTACTCTAGGACCACATATTTCTAACTATGGTAATCTCTCTAAATGCCATTAAAATCAAGGACAATTTTCCACTTTTGATAGTATGTGAGCTTAATGATGAATTGTTTGGAGCTACCTATTTTTCTAAATTGGACTTGCGATAAGGCTATCATCAAATATTGGTTAACCCTGCTATACAAAACTGCCTTCTAGACTCATCAAGGCCACTATGAATGGCTTGTGATGCCATTTGGGCTTACTAATGCCCTAGCTACTTTCCAAAGTTGATGAATCAAGTCTTTCTGGGACTCTTCCGAAAACGTGTGTTGCTCTTTTTTGATGATATATTAGTCTACAGTCCAACTTGGTCTTCTCATTTCCTTCACTTAGAGATGGTGTTGCAATTATTGAAGAAACATCAGCTGTATGCTAGACTATCTAAATAATCATTTGGACTGCAGTAGGTAGACTATTTGGGACATACTGTTTCAGGTTCCGGGTCGCTATAGACAAAGGAAGGTACAAGTAGTAATGGACTGGCTGATACTAACCACTATTAAACAGTTGAGGGGGTTTCTTGGACTCAATGTTATTACAAGAGGTTCATAAAGGGTTATGCCTCTATTGCAGCACCACTTACGAATCTGTTAAAAAAAGATAATTTCCATTGGGATATGGTCACTTCTCATGCCTTCCGATTATTGAAAGAAGCCATCACCAAGGCACCAGTACTTGCTCTTCCAAAGTTATCCCAATCATTCATATTAGAGACTGAAGCATCTAGATGTGGTATAGGAGAAATGCTCAGCAACATCATCTAGTGGCCTTTTCTCCAAGAAATTGACTCAAGGTTATAAAAACAATATGCTTATGTGTGAGAGTTTTATGTCATTACTAAAGTCGTAGCTAAGTTTAGACACTATTTACTTGGCCATAAGTTTATCATCCAAACTTACCAAAAAAGCATGAGAATTTTAACTGAACAAACTATTCAGATGCACATATATCTTGGTGGGGGCAATTGCCCCCACCTACATTTTCATTTTTATTAATATTATATATATATATATATATATATATATATCTTTGTAAAAATTGTTTCAGTAATTTTAAGTTAACACTTATTTTGTGCCTATGTCAAGCTTTAGATAAGTGGTTGAATGGTTGTTTAGTTACTTATACTAAAAGCTACATTTTTTAATAAAGTTAAATGTAGAAAAATTATTCTAAGTTTTTAAAAGTATCCCAAATATAGCCGATGCACGATTTTAGTCCATTTATTATTTTAACACTTTCAATCTCTTATTTATTGTACTGTGCAATTTTCATAATTTATTTAATATTTTAATTTACTCAAAATTTAAAGGATCGTGTTAAAGTTTTTTTTTTGCAATTTCTTTTGCTATAATATCATTAAGAAAATCACACACACACACACACATATATATATATATATATATATATATTAGTATTAGTATGATGAATAAAAAATTGAGTAAAACACTAGAGAAAATGACTAAAATTGTATATTATTTTAGAAGCTTTAACCAAATTTACAGGAAAAAAAAATCAGGGGACTGAAGCTACACATTGGTACTAACTAGTGCTACGTTGCCAAATTCTCAAGTCAACTCATAAAATCATAGAGTTTATAGGTGTAGGTAAGCGGAACAAGTTAACTGTGTTTACAATCGAGTCAACGGTTTTGACGTTTGTATTTAAACCTATATGTATGTTGCCTAAAATAATATACTTACTTCACCATCAACACATATTGTCAAGTAGTAACACGCAACACTAATAAAAAAATTAAAACCTCCATACCTTTACTATGTTCACTTATTTTTCATGACCCAACAAACTTATTATACAATCAAATATGCATGCTCATGGTGCATAAATGGCTAGTTTGTTACCTAGCCATCGAAGTTGTGACTCTTGAATTTAGTTGCATATTCAAATTATTTTGTGTAAATTATATGTTCTAAGTGGTAACTACGCATCATTATATATATGATTTATGCTCTATATTATATGCTATGTTTGAAAATTCATTCAGGAAAGCTCTTTGACTCAATTATTTTTATACTATTTTAGTTTATTGTGTTAGTTTTCATATTTATATGAAATATTGGGGAGTTGACATTTTATTTATAAGCTAATATAATTTTAGTTATTTAACTAAGTTATTTACGAGAGTTTCATGAGTTCACGGGACGAAACAACAATTAAACCATACTTTTAGTACAATAATATATTATCTTTTAATTCTTATAAATTTATATATCACTCCGATGATTTAAAACTTTTGGATTCATCACTGAGTATAAACCTAGTAGGGAGAATTTGGCTGCAAATTCACTGTCTCAGTCCTTTTTTGGTCTTGTTACAAGCTCACGCTGATATCTTACCAACATTGAAAGAAGCTCTATTGGAATATTCTACTTTGAATTCTATCACTCAAACCAAACAAATTTCGGAGGATGTTGCTATGGATTTTATTATGGGGTTGCCTCATCCTCATGGATATACTGTCATTATGGTGTTATTGACGGATTATCCAAATAGGCCCACTTTGCTTCCCACTGTAAACTATGCTTCATGTTTTCCGAAGAGTGCTTGTTCACAAGTAACTTTTGCAGCATTTATTCAAACTAAGTGGTATGAGCATAGCTAATCTGAAGCATGTGTTTGGAGATGTATTTGAGATATTTTACGATTTTACGATTCTCCTAAAATTCCTTTTCTTGGTAGAGTATTAGTAATACTTGTTGTATAACACATTTATGGCATGGCATGCAACCTGCTTATTTGGCCATATATACCTGACACCGATTATCCTCCTTCTATTCAAGAACTATGGAAAGAAAAGATGCTGTTGAATTCTAATTTGTACAGAGGTATCAACATGTCCGGTGGAATTTCAAATTGGTGATTTGGTATGGGTCAAACTTAATCTGGTAGGTGTGAAACTGCATCTAAAGCATTGAGTAACTACAAGAAAATCCAATAGTAGCTACGAAATATAGTTACAGATTTCTATTATAGTTAACTTGTATCTAAACCACTATAGATTAACTATTAAAAAAATTTCCTAGCTAATACTAATTAGCTACCAAATTAACTTCTAATTAACTACGAAATATAGCAACAAAGAATATCATAGTTAACTTGTATTTAAATAGCTAGCAATTAGCTACCAAATAAAACTTTCTAGCTAATTTTCTTAGTTGAGCTACTAAATTAGCTACAACATATGGCTATCAAATTTTTTCATAGCTGCATCGAGCTACTAATTAGGCTACCAAAAAAAATTTCCTTAGCTACTAAATTATCTACTAATTAGATTTGAAGTCAAGAATAAATAAAGTCTCACATTCGATAGTTAGGAGCAAGTTAGAGGATTTTTAAATGGATGAACTCGTACACCTATTGTCTTAAGGGAATTGGATTTACCAAGGTATTGAATTGTATTGCGGTGTCATCTATAGCTATATGATAATTGATTTCCTATCCAAATTAGAGAACATGGTAAAATCCAAAATGTAAGGGGAGTGAACTAGAAACAAAATAATAAAACAACACTAAGAATAAGGGGTAACAAAGAGCCCAAATGAATAGGTTACAAAACAAAAATAAAGCTAAGCTAGGACCAACTAATTGCCTCTTTCATAGCATGAATCAAATAATCCAAGTAGATAGATAAGCCTTCCACCAAATTTGGATTCTGGCCGTAACAACACTAAATGAACGAGCAACTAGGCTTCGGAGGATATGAACAAGGTAATGATTGCCTTCCAGTATAATCCCATTGTTTTAGCTCCCATCATACAACTTTTCCTCTTAACTAGATAGATAGCAAAAAAAAAAAAATGCTTCGAACCAAAATTTACAAATTTTTAAGGACTAAAATAGATGTATGTACCAGATTTCTAAATGGACAACGCTCACCAAACCAAAAAATATGAGTATGATACTATAATCATTTAGGCCATGAAAAAAGCTCTATCTTTCTATTAATGATCATTGATTAAGCAAAATTATATCCCTAATTTGGAAAATGATCATGTTGCACAGAAAATGCTATTGGTTTATAATCTCATTAAACTATAGCCCATTAAAATTGTTGACAAGTCCAGTTACAGAGAGACTTAAGATGAAGAGTAAGGGGAAGTACCTAAAACAAAGGATGATGCAGTTGTGTAGTGTTTTCTTCCAGGTAGTAGCACAACGTCGTCTTCCAACTCGAATAGATAGCTAAGAGAGACGGGTGAGTGAGAGAAAGAGCACGAGAAGGAAGGGTAAACCGTAAATGGGGCGTGATGTTCAAATGAGAGGGAAAAAGAAAGACAGTAGGGTTGGAAAGTAAGTCAATGTGTGGGATAATTTGGTACATCCATTTCAATGTGTACATCACTTTTAAAATTTTTGATCTTAATCATTAAAATGATCTAATGGTGGATATTGTTTCTAGAGAGAGTTGGAGACAATAAGTGATGGAGAGGATCCTTGGCCCCTTCTCCTTCTCACTTGAGAACATCTCTTAACAACTGCACATTCTTCTTCAATTCGGTAGTTTTTGCTATTATTACATTCCTCCATTAAAAGTTCAATTTCAAAATCTCAAAATTTCAATGTTATGACTTATGAGATATGAAACAAAATCATATGCTCTAATAGTTTATCCTTCCATCGCAAGCTGGAACCCTAACCTACTCTAATCTCAATCTCTAATGTCTTGTTTAGCTCTTTATTTACAATCATAGATGGATCCAATATTCTTATCCAGGCCCATGAGTGACTCCCTATAATGAACCTACATGCTAAGATGGGACAATTAGTTGCAAAATATTGGACATGTCATTTGGTGAGATTTCATGTGAGCAATCAAGCAGGCATAGAGGCAAAAGATTAATGTATTGAGGGTGTAAAATTTGTGGAATGTTTCTTTCTTCTTTATTGACCCTTTCTTAGCAATTTCTTCTTATTCATCTTCTCTAGTTTCTCTCTTGGTTCCATCTTCCTCTCCTCTAATTGAGACTCCCTTCGCCAGCCTCTTAATTATTATTTCTAGGTTTTTGTACTTTTTCACCCACTTTGCCCATTGTAATAATTCATTCCCCTCCCTCACATGACAATGCTAACTTGATGAGAACCTCCTTTTCGTAATCGTGTCATCGCCGCCAAGGCTTAACATAAGTGTCCGTTTGCCATCATACCTCTATTTCGTATTCATGTCCGTTTGCTTGGCACTTTGTAGGTACTAGTGGGCTTTTCACTTTCTTCCTTTTTGGATTTGTAATTGTTTATCCGCCATCGTATTCTGTAACTTAGTGCCCTTTCTGCCTTCCATCAGACTTGTTGAGCCTTTATCACCAACGAGAACCAAGCTCCAACGACGCCTACGCTTATGAATCCATTGGTGACGATTCATTCGCCACCTTTAGCGACCAAGCCATCATTGGCGTCGATAGCATCGTGGCTCTCCCTTTTTTTACTTGTAGGTTTGTTGTTGATATGTTGTTACTAGAACCCTAAACCCTAATTTCTAAACCCTAAAAAAATAAAAATGAAGTGGTTTAGGACAAATTATCCACGTATAACTCACTTGAAAATGATCCTCAATGGATTAGGTGAAGTGGAGTTTAGAAAATATCCTCCACCTTTACTTTTACTTGATGTGAGACTTTTGGTTTGGTCTCAACAAATCACATTCAATAGTGTCAACAAATTTTGGGATCACTATTTATCTTTGCTTTAAAGTTAGATTACTTTTTTGCCATTCATTTCATTTTATGTTGTTTCAAGGTGGAACTACTTTGTAAAAATTTAGTCATTTCCTTTTCATCATTATTGTATTGTTTCCCTAGTCAAATTCGGGATGAGATCAATCGAGTACTCGCATATTCAATTTTTTATACCATTCCTATTTCTACATCATTTTTCTTTCTATCTCTTTGTTCTTTTCTTATCATATCTCTTACTATTAATCTCTAATGATTTATCAATACATGTGTCCATCATTTTTCTTACATTTAAGTTCATACTAAATAGGACTACTCTTAGGCTATGTTTGGATTGATGGTACATAATAAAGCGGATTCCACTCCATTGTTTAGACATTTTAAGAACGAAATATTATTTCAATTCCATTGTTTAGAAATTGAATGAAGTGGAATGTATTATAATAATTTTTTTTCTAATATTACCTTTTATTTTATTTTAATTACCTCTTGGATTTTTTTCTCATTTTTTACTCTTTATAACCCTTTTATGGTATAATTTACACATTTTAATAAAACCAAGATAATTATTCCCTTGTTAATTCCAGTTTTAATTTTAATAAAATGTTTATATTGGTGCTTTTTTTAATAAATGAATGAAAATATATAGTAAGGTTGTTACTTGTTAAAAAGATATCGCATATTAAAAATAACTTTTACATAAATATTCTATATAAATTATATCATGTATTAGAAGAAGACAGAATCAAACCACCCTTGTATCTCTCCCAAATAGTTTAACTAAAGATAAAAGTGCTAAGTTATCTAATTAAGTTAAAGAGTAGGAAATATAAAAGCTTGAAAATTCTTCAACCAACAAAAATAGCTTGTAACTAATAAAGTACAGTTCTTACTAGCAACTTGTGAGGCCCAAGACTGGGTCTATGTTAGGCCAATAATGCAATCGCCTAAGGCCCCAAATTTTATAAGGTCGGAAAAATTTATTTAATAGTATTGTTAGTGTAAATTTTAAAAAATTTTCTATAAATTTTTAATATTATTATAACATGAATAAATACTTTTTTATTTGCACAACAATACTATATTGAAAGAAGTATTGAACGGGTGAAGTTAATATTTTATTAAAATATTAAACTATATAAAAGATTGAGTTCATTTTCAAATAAAAGTTATTTATAAAATGCCTATGACAACAACTATTTTATAAGATAGGTTGATTAATTAGTCATATTATCTATTAAGACAAACATGTTAACTTGTTTGTATTGAAATTCTTGATAAATAAATAGGACGCCAGAAAAATATCTTGATATATATAATTCGATATATTCAAATAGGCCATTGTCATACATTTCGCTTTAAGCCTCAAGATTTCTTGATCAACATGGTTTTGTATTTAATAAAACACGAAAGAGCTTATGATTTATTTTCCAGAAAGAACACCCAAGAAAACTTAGAGTAAACATATAAAAACATGATGTAATATCGATAGCCATTACAAGAAGCAGAAGGAGAAGGATCCCATATATCAGAATAGACTAGTGCAGAGGTTCAGTAAAGACAGTGTCACGGCTTGTAAAAGGCAGTTTGTGAGACTTACCTAAACAACAAGATGTACAAACATTAGCAGATTTATTGATATGAGAAGAAATATTACATTATTATAGTATATGTTCGGCAATTTTAAAAGAAAATGGTCTAGCCTAGCATGCCATAAGAACAGATCACCAGTATGCACACAATTATTGTAAACAGAAACACATTTACAAAGATTAGGATGTTGCAGATTAATCTTGTCAAACACATAGGGGCGATCCTTAAGGGTTTCTTGAAGCAGCACCTTCTTGGTTTCCTGACATTTAACAAGACACTTCTTAGGATGAAATTCAAAAAAGACAGAATTATCATTTGCAAATTGCAAAACACTAATGAGATTCTTGGTAATGTAGGGCACATGCAAAAGATTTTTTAGACAAAAGTTAAATGATGATGAAGGGCTAGAAAAATGATAGGTTCCAATGTGTGTAATAGGAATACTATGTCCATTTCCAACATGGACCCTCTCTTTACGAGTGTATTTAGACTTGATGGCCAGGTTGTTGAGATCATTAGTGAGATGTTTGGTCGCTTCGGTGTCTGGGTACCACATATCATCTTGAACTAAATTGGGGTTGGAGGCCTAGTTTGCTTGACACAAGCCCTAGTTTGCAATGCAATGTAGGTCTTCAATATCTCCCAAATCTGATAAGACCAAGCGCATCCTACTACGTGGATCTTGAACTGAGAATCATAGATTCCAGGAGCCATGACTTGAGGATATTATCCTATTGTTCGTAGTTCTCAAATTCAGGAATTGAATCCTTACCAAGAATGTGTTTCTTCAATCGGTAGCCTTTATTTGTTGACTCTGCATGTTGCATCTATGTGGGGAAATTGTCCTCTGTGAGTTTGGATGAAATTGTAGAGGTGAAGGTCTAAGGAACGAACACTGGCATCGCGGAAGCCATGGAAGCGATCGTCGTAGCTCAAACTGATACCATGTCAGAGTTATTCTTTGTTGAGAGAAAGAAGGAAACTGAAGTAAACTAATTTCATTAATTTATTATTTCTCAATCAATGCAGATACAGAGAGAGTCTTTTATACAAGAACACTTGATAGATAAACTTATCAACTCATATAACAACTCTAAACATATCCTACTTATCATAATTAACTTAGATAAGAAGCTAATATTGAACTTAAACATAACAGAATAGGTTGGGCTTAAGTGGGCTTAATTTCTCTAATCAGGTTGCTAGAGGCACAATCCTTAACATGCCCTAGTGGGGCCAATGACAAACCCATACCTTGTAAAAAAAAAGCACATGAACGTATATTAGTAACTAACACAATAACGGTAAATTTACAACATTCATAATCGCCAAACTTGATAATAGTAGTACCAAATTTATAGAATTCTTACAAACATAACTTCAAATTAAATTCAAATCAAATTTAAGATTAACAAATGAAGTGAAACAGAATTAAAAACAATCAAATGCGTAGAGTAAATCCAAGAGTCTACAGAAATTGAAATAGCAGTGAGTGTGTTATGGTTGAAATGTTGGAAATGATACAATTGCATTCCATTAATGCATAAACATTTTCCTAACAAGAGGCCACTCCAAACCAAAAAACTGTTTGCTATACGAACACTTCAATAACCATAGTTGGTATAGATTTATTTTCTGTTTTGAAGGTTTGATATGTTAGTAGAAAGAATAAAATAAATAATATTTTCATATAGACCTCAACTTTTATACGGAAAAATTAATATCAGAAGTAATTTATACTTATAGATGCATGCAACTTCTGAAAAATGTTATTTGATTTTAGAGCGAGAATTGATTAGTATAGAAATTTTAACGAAAAAAGATAATTTTTTAATTATTTAATAAAATAGAAATGTAATTCTAACATTATTTCAGTTGGGAGGAAAAGAAATAAAAAAAGTAACGGAATAGAAGGTAATGAGCTCCATCTAATGTATGCCACTCCATAAGTATTTTAAGTACACAAACAATAAAATTAAAAGAAATTCTACTCCACTTCGTCCATTTCATCGATCCAAACAAAATCTTAATTTTTTTATTAGTTACCTTATCAATTTTTATACATAATATCCTTATCAAATTATGGCACGTATCACCAATTTATGACCTTCATAACTTTATTAAAATGTTGATTTTTGGGGTTATAATTCTAACATTGTGTGATGTTTTGCTGAAAAACGTGTCTTCATATCTGCCTGTAAGTAGAATCTAGAAGCTTCACATCTGAAGGTGCTTAAAAATCGTATGTGTCTGTGCAAAATAAATTCCAAAAACCAAAAATGAAAAGCAAAAAAACGAAAACGCCATAATATAAAGACAAAAAAATATCATAAAAGAAAGACAAAAATATCTCCATTTCCAAGTGGAAAGCGAAGAGAAAAATATCTCTCTACCACCTTATAAATATAACATTGATTAGTAACAATGATTATTTACATTTGAGTCCTAAGATACTTCGAAAATATCTCTCAAGTGCTTCAAATATCAAACACTTTTTTTGTACACGCAGACATTGATTTCGCTTTTCACTTGACTCGCTGGAGCTCGTTCTCTCCACTCCGCCGTCGCAGAGCATGTCGACAACCACCGTATCCGGCGGCGACTCTCCCTCTCGTCACCTTGACACGCCGACACTAGACAGAGAGTCCTCGGCTCTCCTCCACTCCATTTCCGAGCACGGTGGCTACGCCTACGTCAGCATGGCGGCGCTGGCGGCTTCCGGCGACTTTCGCGCGGCGGAGGCGGCTCGGGAGATGGCGTGGGAGCAGCTGCACTCGGGTCCGTGGCACTCGGTGCTGCCGGTGTGGCGCGACGCTTACTCGATGGCGTGCCTCCACGTGGCGAAGCACCATTTCGTCAACGGCGAGTTCAAGGAGGCGCTTAGGGTTTTAGATTTGGGGATCATCATGGGAGGGACGCTTCTCAGAAAGGACTTGGACTCTGCCATTGAGAAAGTATCGGAACAAGCAAGGAGCGTTAGGGTTTCTGAAATTAACCATCAAGGTTTGGGAAATTCCGACCATAGACTCGTTGATCACGACTTTGATGTGGCCAAGGTGAGGTCCGTTCCTCTTTTTTGATCAAGTCATAGCTGAAACTACATAAGATGAGCATTTTTATCACAATGATTAATAATTAATACCTAAAATCTAAATGGTGAAGTTTCAGTTATTATTGATTTATGTAGTTTTTTTTTTTTTTGGAATGGGAATCTCAGTATCCAAACTATGTTCCCGAACTGAATATGCAGTATCGCAGTCAAATTCTGATACCAGATTGACCATTCCTTAGTTTTCAAATTTGCAAGTTTGGTTTCTCTTAGGGTCTGTTTGGTTCAACTGAGGGGAGGGGAGGGGAGGGGAGGGAAAATAAAAAATTTGGTAGTGTGTTTGGTTCAAATGGAGGGAAAGGAAGGGGAGGGGAGGGAAAGTAGTGTTTTTGTGTTTGGATGGAGGAAAGGGAAGGGATTTTATGTGTTAAAAATCCCTCCCCTCCAAATCCCTCCACTTTTGGAGGGATTCTAAAACACCCCAAAATCCCTCCCCTCCCCTCCCCTCCCCTCCCCTTCCCTCCCCTCCTATTATTTCCCAACCAAACACAAAAACTTACTCCCCTCCCCTCCTAAAACCCCCAACCAAACAGACCCTTAGGTAACTCTATTATGGAGTTGGACATGTCTATGAAGTTGATAATGTTATGGTTACGTTTAAGGTTTTGAATTGTGGCCCACTTCACAACATTATGCCGCAATATCATGGTTTCGACTGCTACCTAAACTGCATCATTCTGTGCTTGCGGTCTGACCAACCAATTTGGCCACATTCAACGCAACTCTTGACTGCAACTGCGATTTAAAACTTAGGTTACATTTATTACATTGCCTCTCTAACGTTTATGTTATAGCTTTTTACACTATAGGTGCTCAAACTTTTACCTGTCAAGTCTCTTTCTTCTAAGCTTGTGGTAAAGAGGTCTGCGCTGTCGTTGGAAAAATTCCTGAAAGATCATTACCTGTCTGGTTCCCCAGTTATTATCTGTGATTGTATGGCTCACTGGCCAGCCAAGATGAAATGGAATAACATTGATTACTTGCTAAGAGTTGCTGGTGACCGCACTGTTCCAGTTGAGGTAATTACTCTAAGCACCTATTCTTTCTTTGATGAACAAATGCAGAGAGATAAAGGTTTCAAGATTCACTGGATGCATTTGTTCAGTTCTTCCACTTACAGAGCAAATATGGATAGCTGGTTGACAATTTTAATTTTTTCAACCTGAAACTCATATCCTTTGCATTCATCTTAACTCAATAATTAACAGTTAACAAACTGTAACTTAACTCCCATTGTTATGTCATGTAGCTGCTAGATCAAAAAGTATAGCATGAAATTCATGTTGTTTGCTAGTAATCTTTCTTGAGCAAATTTCTTACCAGTAGTTCAGGAAATCTATCAGGCAGTTTAGTTAGTACACAAAGTCAAGGCGTGCGTGTGTCAACTGGAGAAAAAAGTATTGATGGTGAAGTATAAGTCTACCGTGGGTCATTATTGACATACATAAACTTGGTGCGGGTTATATTAGCTATTGAATTGTCTTCTCATTCTAGCATGTCTCTCTTTGTAAATTATATAATCCTAAATACATTCCTACAAGCAACAAAAATTGGTAATCAGGAAAGGGTTTTGCTAACAAATGACTTAAAGGCAATTGTTAAAGATACAAAATTAGAAAGTTTTCATTAGAATACTAGGCCTTTATTACATTATAAACACAACACCTATTAAATTCTTGTTTTTACCCTTAAAAACTTTCTTATTTTTTCATTTTTATCACTTAACCATTGGCCTTAGGACAATGGATAGCAAAACCCATAAGGAAATTATTATCTGGAGTATAGTTCAATGCAATTAATGTATTTACAGCACATACTAATCCCTTCATAGATATCTGACTTTTTGAGCTTAAAATGTTCTATGTAGAAATCCTAGAACTTGTTCCTCGCCATGCACCTGACGAGTGACAATTGAGTATTTTTTTTTGTTTTTTAGTTGCCAATAATTTGTGAGTTTCTGAGTGAAGGCTCATTTCTCTTTGCAAGCCCCCTGTTCTGTGACATTCGGTAGTAGATTCTTTCTTAGCCACTAAGTGTGTGTTTGGTTAGGATTTGTTTCAACTAGACACACCTAAGATTTGATCAATGATTGAGATGTATTGAGGAACAAAAACCGAGACCATCCAATGGAATGAACTATTTCTAGCTTTGGCCAAAAGATTTTGACCAAAGAAAAATCCTACAAAAACAGACCCTAAGTTGGTAAATTTAACTAGGAAACAGATAATGAGATAAAAGTTGAAGTTTATGGTTTGTGCGATGTGAATTTTCATTGCAGTACTTCATGTCTTCACTTTGTAACATATATGTTACTTCTAGCATTTCTTGTATTTATGTTCCATTCACCTCATGACCTTTGCCTTAATGGAAAGGTTTTTGAAATTGTTTTGCTGTTTACAGGAAACACACACACTCACACACCTAAAATGGAGAACAGGGTGGAGTGGATCTTTCACTTATATTACATTTTTTCTTCTTTTAAAATAAATATTGCAAGAAAAGAGTAAGTTTAGGATTCTTTGCAGGTTGGGAAGAACTATTTATGTTCAGAGTGGAAGCAAGAGCTAATTACATTTTCAGAGTTTCTTCAGCGTTTAAAGTCCGATGGCTGCTCTCCCGGTGGTCCTACATACCTTGCTCAGCATCCATTATTTGATCAGGTATTTACAGTTAAGATTTATGTTGTCTCCGTTTCCAACTTTTACAGTTTTAGTATGCGAGTGCAAGACTTATACCACTTCTATCAGTTACTGATGTTGTTGAATTTTTCAGATCAATGAGCTTCGGAAAGATATCTTTATTCCTGACTATTGTTTTGCTGGTGGTGGTGAGCTAAGATCTCTCAATGCTTGGTTCGGTCCAGCTGGAACTGTAACCCCATTACACCATGATCCACATCATAATATACTAGCTCAGGTAAGACTTGTATTGAACAATTACAATTTTGAGCAAAAGTATTGCTCAGCCAGCTCTTCATGGTTCTTTGCTAGCTACAATTGTACGATGATTCTAATTTTACACTTACATATAGCTGCAATGGCATAGTTGATGTACACCCAGCTAGACAAAATACGAAGCGCAGATTTACTATGACCTGTTTTAGTGGTGAGATTGTGGTTTATATGATATGATATCCTTGTTATTTAAATTGTTCAGAAAATTCTGCTTGTGTTACTGGTGAGAAAATTGAGTTTGTGAAATGTACTTATAGCCATATGCAGCGGAGGATCACCATGCACCATGAAATACTTTATTTGACTGAAACTATTATTGTGTTGCATATTTCCAGGTTGTTGGGAAAAAATATATTAGGCTTTATCCTCCATCTTTGTCCGAGGAACTTTTCCCCCACTCTGGCACCATGCTTAGCAATTCCAGCCAGGTATTTACTGTTTTGAACTGTATAATTGAATAACTTCATGTGCCTTCTATTAATGCTTTGCTTTTGATGCATATCACAGTCACTGCATCCCATCTGAACAGCCAAAGAATCTAGAAGTATTCTAATAGGAACAAAGCTATATTAATAGAATGAAATAGGGAAGAAATCCCCTGTGATTACGCTGAGAAACAGTAACAGCAATGAAACAGTAGAGGAAACAAGAAAGAATATACTAAGAGCAAGGCCAACCCTAAGCTCTCCCTTGTGGCTAAGCCACCCTTTCAATCCCAAGCAATTTCCTCCCCTCTCCCACATTCATCTCTTCCCTTTATGCCTCTGCACTGCTCATTTCAGCTTCTCTCTCTATTATGCTCTTCGACACCTGTCCAAGTGGTCCTAGCAAATTCATCATTCAAGGAATTCCCTTTTTACTCTTGCCATGCCTTTTCCCTCCCCTGGGATATCACTAATAACGGATTACCTATCATATTCCATTAATGTTACATTTATTCTTGATGCCTTATCTTCTCTTTTTGTCCTCTTTTACTCTCTAAGTGCATGTTTAGACTTTTATCCTTATACACAGGTTGCCCTGGCGGAAAAGTAATGAAGTGTTTAAACTTTTATCAAAAAGATTCCATCTAAGGTCTGTTAAGTGAATAGATTTGTCGTGACTAAATTGTTTCTTCTGCGCATTTAATGCTTATTATTGTCTAGACTAGCTCACAGGATGTAATTCAGAAGAATTTTATTATAGTGAACAATTTTTCCAGTTTACTTGAGCCCACAAATCTGTTATGCTGCCAAGTATTGAGTGTTGATTGTGGTTGGATTTCCTACAATTTCGTTCATCCAGAATAACCCATGCTATCGACTTTGTTCATTTAACTTTCGCATAGATCTTCCTTCGATGAAGGTTTATGTTTTATTTGTATTTAATATTGTTGATATTTTGAAACCTGTGTCTCCATATTGATCGAAAATTCTTTTTGTTTGAAGGTTGATTTAGATGACATAGATGAAATGAAGTTTCCTAAGGTGCAAGACTTGGAATTCGTCGACTGTATTTTAGAGGAAGGCGAAATGTTATATATCCCGCCAAAGTGGTGGCACTATGTGCGGTCTCTAACTACCAGTTTTTCGGTTAGCTTTTGGTGGAGCGAGGGTGAAAGTTCAGCTACATCCTAGCGTCCCTTCACTTTGATGTTACATTTCATTCTCTCTTAATGGAGAGAACTTAGCATGTTCTGAGTAGCGTTGCTAATATCTGTGTGACCCGTCATTATGTCCCTCTGATAGTAGAATCCTCGTGCATAAATATTTTTGGCACTTGGTATCATCATTATAAATAAAAATATATATAAAAAAGGAAAAAGATGTGCAATAGAGTTGCTGAGACAAAGATCTGCTTATTTGATTCTGATACTCTTGTGCTTTTCAATACTGATGTTACGGGTTTGTGAAACGCAGTTCCCAACACTGTAAAATACACATGGATTTCAAAATGTGAAGATGCGTTCAAATGATTTCACGTTTACTTTGTCTTTTACGTGAAATCAAATAATATTATATAAGTTAATTCTGGTGGGGAACTTGACTATGATATGTTTGTACTTTGTATCAACATCTCTCTACTTCTGGAGTTCTCTGGTTGTCCTTATAATTTTATATATTTGATTTGATATATTTAATTGACACCACCATGCTATAAAGTAATATAGGAGAAGTGGTAGTGGTATGCTCCACTCCGTAATTGCTCTGAGTTTAAGGATTTTTATATTCAATCTGTTATAATACTTGAAAAATAATTTCCTTAATTAGATTATAGTAGATAAAACAAATTTTAAGGGCTACTATCTATCACAAACATTTGGCTAGTTACTTACTTCCAAATGTTAGAGACTAAGAAAAAGTGAAAGAAAATGGACAGTGGAATAAAACTTACTTCCCAGATTTACTTAAACTGCAGATTTGTACCTGCAGAGAACTTTACACCTCAAGACCCTATCCTGAACATAAAAACCTGGCATCACCATGATCTTAACTTTGCTTGGACCTTGTGACCTTGGACACATATCTTCCATGTAATGAGGATCAAAGGTTCTGTTTTCTTCAACCCTCAAAATTCCCAATGGAGGGTTGAAAGAAAAAGCAAGCAAATGCAGCAGCCACATGCATTTTGCCGCGACGAAGAATGCCTGAAGGAGCTGTTCTGGCCATGGCCTTGTCCAGTTCAGACTAATGTTGATGCAACTCATTTTCTGGTCACAGAACTTGCTGAACTCTTCGCTGTAATATTTTGTTCCCTTTCTCAGCACCTCGTTCCAGCTCAAATTTCTGAGGGCGACGAACGACGAGAATTGAGCTTGGCGATTCTGCTGCGGGTCGAGGAATTTTGAGCATCCGTTCTTTTGGAACACGCGATTCTCGAAGTCTTGGTAGAAAGACTGATTTATGAAAGCTTCAAAATGGTATAGAACTGCCTTTGAGTGCTTGGAATTCAGAGACAGCTTATATGGTTGGAGAAGCAAGTTCAAATTTTCTGTCAAAGAATGATCAGTTTCTTCAATGTGGTTTATAAGGGTCTTACAGAACTGCTTCACTGATAATCTTGACTCTGATACTATCTGCAAGAACCCCTCTACCATTACTTCCTCACTCACAGGCATCGAATTGTCGCCACTTCCATCAACTTGAGGAAGATTGCTAAGTTGTTCACAAACCCGAGGATTCTTTGTCTGCATGGCTTGCTTCAAAGCTTTCTTCAGCTCTTCACAGTAACCCTCCAAGTACTCCAGTTTCTGTTTCAGCTCTCCTAATGAAGATTTCATCTCAGAAACTTCCATTAAGGCCACGTCTCTCGTCTCATTCGCTTCCACCAGCTCCTTCTTCAACGACTCGATCGACATGATTCCAAAGTCCTTAAGAACCTGAGAGACATCCTCAGATTCTGCTCTATTTGGGGAATTCTCATTCTTTTGCTTCTTCTTTAACCGCGGAAACAACCACGAAATCACCCCCTTGCTTTTCGGTTGGGATTGAAAAGACGAGTGGGAATCCGCGACCGGGACGACAATGTTCGAGCTTTTGCTGTTCCTTGCATTCTCAGATTCACTAGTTATTATTGCAGGGTTACATTTGTTGCATGAAGATATGGATTTGAAATCATCCATACTGTTTCTCCTTCTACAGTTGAAGAAATCATTTGCAGGTGATGTTTGAAGAACAGTAATATGATTTGTACAAGAGCCAGTTACAGATTTGGTATCATCAATTGAACATACGTGAGATTCAAGATTGGGAAAAACAGAAGGTAATCCCTTTCTTGAGATTGATTTCTCCTTGTAATCTGGTTCAATGGTTTCTATGCTGTTTTCACCTTCTCCATTTTCATCCCAACATTCTGATACTGTTAGACTTTTCATCAGATTTTGACTGTACCCCACTACAGGGTCATCTTCATAGCTCTGTCAATAATTTTCACATTTAGAAACCCATTATCCATCAAATTTTAAAACAAAAAAATTAAAGGTACGTTTGGTTTGCATTTTTATTTTCTGTTTTTATTCTGTTTTTAGCCACAAATATTCATGAAAATCTGGAAATAATGAAAGAGTATGGGAGATAAAAAAATCTATTACAATTCTAATGGAAAGAACTAATCAAAATCTCAAATAATTTGCAGAATTCGCCACAGGATAAAGTTCACTTGACTTGTTCAATAACCCTATTCGTATTGTGTATCGAATTTATCATACCACATCAATTCTTTTAAAGGAGGTCTTATAAAACTAATGTAAAAAGTGATGAACTGAGTACCAACATAACTACGTACCCCTGTAACCATGGTTGAATCTTTTGCAGAGCATGGAAATTAAAGCAAGAATCATAGAAAGTTTAAAACTTTAAATTCCTGGTTTTGTACTTAATCAAGATTAATTAATATAAAGAAAGTGGGGCAACGATTAAGGATACAAGTAACCGCAACAACAATGACACCTTACCTATCTAGCTATAAAGGAAGTAACAGTTTCATAATTAAATCAATCAACAATCATAGGTAGCAGGGTTCAAAGGGTAGAAGAATAATACAATTATTTAAAGCAGGCCAAGAATTATTGCATATTCCATAAATTCAAGTGTCTCTATTTAGTCACTATCATGATGAACAGAACAATCACATTCCATGTATAATCCAGCAAAATTACTCTGTTACTTTGAACAAAGCAACTATTTTTCTTATGAATTAGGAAGATTCTGGAATACCCAGTTCATAAATACAAGTAAAAATCAAATTTTGAAGCCAAAATTCAAGAAAAAAAGTTATATACTTACAGGGGTGAAAACAGGGTAATCTTGGGCAGAGAAGTGAGAAACAGGGCGTGAAGCAGGGGAAGCAGAAGGGAATTTAGCAACTGAAGCGCTATTTCCTCTTATTAAAGCAGCATGAAGAGCTCTTAGCTCCACAGCTTTGGCTATGGCGGTTTGAATTTCCTGTCTGGAAATTTCAGAATTGCCATTGTTGCTTTGGTCTTTGAAAATCTGTGCTGTAGTAGCAGTTGCAGCCATGAAACAGAACAGAGGAAAGAACAGAGCAGAACATGTAAAATTGGACAGTTGGAGAAGATAATATGGGAATTAGATTATAAACTCATAATTTTTTTTCATGGGGGAGAAGAACAGAGTGGGTGAACAAGTGGTGTTCTATGGTTGGATTTGATTTGGAAAGCTATATCTAAAGTTAGAACCTTGGAGAACCAGAAAATGGAATGAGAGATAGAGGAGGGCACCCAAAGTCTAACCATTTTTGTTGTTATTCAAATTGGAAATTTAATGGAATGAGAGCATGTGATGATGTGAATAGAAGAAAGTAAAGAGAGTGGAATTTTTACTTTTACATTTGTACACATCAGCAATGGTTTGCTAAATCATTTTACCAATTTGCCCACATCTTCCAACAGCAATAATTATATGCTTACATTTTTGTTTTTTATTTTTTTTTTATCACATCATTTTCCTTCTCTTTTTATTTTCCTTTCTTTCTCCATCACCTTACAAATCGACGAAGGAGATTGTTGCTGGAAATGATCCAAGCAAAATACTAATTCGAAACACCTCGTCATTTAGCAAATAGAATCCTCTCCAATTAATATCTAAGTCGTTCATCTTGCATACTTCTCTCGGTTGTTCTTTTGGTTGGTGTGCAACAACAATCGACGAAAGAAATTATTGCTAGACTCTCCAACAGCTAGAGAGAATCCGAGCACCTTGCACATGATCGAGATCCTCTCGAGAAAAAACCTCTCCAGCTATTCTCTCATCTTGCATAGTTCTCTCCTTATTTGTTCATTGGTCAACTTGTAACAACAAATCGACGAAAAAATCGTTTCATATCTCTTCAGTAACTAGAGAGGATCCGAATACTATTGCGAGTAAGAACAATAACCATTCTTCCAACAATGATGAGAACTGAGCATTAGGTGGTGGTACCACTGTTTCACATGATTGCTTTAGTACCAACACTAGGAGTTCCATCTTCCATACCACTATTTTCCACATTCATGAATGTGGTCAACTAATTTGGCTTTCAATTTTGGGATATTTTCAACCAGATGTTGCTAATCATCATACTTCATAGCACGAGTAAATTGCCATGATTTTCTTTTTCATAATGATAACATGTTCCCATGTTGAGTGGTTAAGGTATAGTAGGTTTTAATTTGAGATCAGTCAGGTTCAATGTTTTTATAGAGAAAGACATATTTTAAACTAAACATTCAATATCTTATATTAAATCCCTAATTTTAAACTTTTGAATCATGGAACTTTCAACCTCTTAAACTTTAAGTACAGAATCAAATGGGTTAATGTTCACGATTAGATCACCCACGTTTAGAGAACTAATCAGTTCAATTTAATAAATTAAACTAATAAATATCAAGATTATTTTATTTATGTAATGTGAGATTTTGGATAGAATGCATTTATGGTTATTTCAAAACCACAGTAATTAATGTACTCATATTAGTGAATACATTTTATTTACAACTCACTTAATATTAATTAAATTATGCTTTATATTTTATTTTTAAATTTTTTTACATTAAAAAAATAATTATATATATAAAAATAAATGAGTCATATGTAAATAATGAGTATTCAAGACTTTTTCTATTTAAAACCTCAAAAGGACTACTATGTTATCACTGATAGTTTAGAATCCATCATGATGCTTTTATCTACCTTTTCTATCTTTGTATGACCATCAATTACTTCCTCACTTGGTAGGCCATTCTTGGATCCAAGCCTAAAGGGTAAAGCCTTTAAGAGTGGGGAAGGTTTCTTTTTCTTTCCAAAAATCACGGTATGTAGTATGGTGGTAGTTTATCTTATTTTTTAATTACATGTGTGAGGGTTCAATCTTATAGGAAAGCTATGCAAAAGAAGAGAAAACGTTTTGTATTATTTGTGTATTCAGTGTTGTACAGAAGGAGCGAGAGAAGGAGAGATATATACAAGATGAAACCCTAGAACCAGATGGACCTACGTAGAGGCCCAGTACCTAGCAAAAGTGGGCCAAGGAACACAAAGGCCCAAAGAAGATAAAAACGGAAAAGAGGAAATACAGCGCGGCTATGGAACAAGGAAAGAAGGATATGGGACAACGTAGCAAAGTACTGAAGGACCGAGGGAGAGAGTAAGAAGAGGAGGAGCTCCGGCGGCGCAACCTCTCTCAAACCCTAACCCTAGGGCTCTTAGATACCATATAGGAAAGCTACGCAAAAGAAGAGAAACGTTTTGTATTATTTGTGTATTCAGTGTTGTACAGAAGGAGCGAGAGAAGGAGAGATATATACAAGATGGAACCCTAGAACCAGATGGATCTGCGCAGAGGCCCAGTACCTAGCGAAAGTGGGCCAAGGAACACAAAGGCCCAAAGAAGATAAAAACGGAAAAGAGGAAAACTAATGTTTTTATGTTAATAAATCTAATGTTAATGTGAATAGAGTGATATTTCATGACAATCTGAAATCTCTTTGTGCGATCTCAACTTGGAAGAAGGTATTAGTCACAGTTTTCAACAATAAATATCCTAAAAAGACACAATAAAAAATATCTAACCCTATATAACAAATATATATATATATATATATATATATATGGTTGAGATCAAATGACACTAATTGGTTTGACACCAATTCTTACACCAATCAATAACGATAGATCGAATTATTTTTTATCGAAACCTACCGTTAGATTGAAACTACTTATCGTATAGATCATTTGTACAAAATTTGATATCAATCCGAGATCGTTTAATACTCCATCAACGCACTAAAAAATTAACGTAAAATATAGTTTTAAAAATCGTGAAAAAAACAAGCGTGTTGATGGAGTATTAAATGATATTGGATTTATGTGAATTTTTGTACACATGATCTATACAATAAATAGTTTCAATCTAACGGTATGTTTCAGAAAATAAAAGCTTCGGTCTATCGTTATTGATTGGTGTAAGAATTGGTGTCAAACCAACTGGTGTCATTTGATCCTAACCCATATATATATATATCAAGGTTTTTTTAACCTGTGCAACTGTGTTTAAAATACGATTAATGTTAAATTTTCTTTTTATATTTAGTTTCTTAACCTGTGCAATAATGCACAGGTTAGAAAACTCCATATATATCAAATGTGTAACGTTCAAATTTTAGCACTAATGGCTCACTAACCTCGTTGCTTTTATAATACACAAAAACAAAACTTTAGCATTAATACTTGATGGTAGCTTAAGAGTCCATTCAGGTCTATTATAGGAAAATTCACAAGGGAAACCCAGAATAAATTCAATGATTTGAGATCAAAATTGAGATTTTTGAAAGCATTTTACGTACTCCAATTGGATATTAGTTTTTTGTTTTTTTTCCTTGCAAATCCTAAAATACAATTATGTTGGTTATTTGGTTGAGGTTAGCATTCTTCAAATAAAAAATAAAAATAAAAAATTGAAGATCAAATAATAATACAAAGGTGTGAAAGGTGCAGATTCTTTTGGTGAAAAGAGGGAAGAAAAATAACAAAAAGCTTGACACTTAACAGAAATTGACTCATATATAGGAGACAGAGTGTCACAGTGGGGATCAAGTGCTCAAGTGGGCATACATACAGCAATTTAAATTACAAAAATACCCTTTGCATGTCATATTTTAACACTAGTTCCCAAAGGGTATTTTCGGAAATGGACAAATCTTCAACGTTCAGTCTGGTATCGCTTTTAGAACTATACCTGTAATATCTTGTTCAAAAGTGGGCACGGTTGGAAGGAAAGAAATGAGAAAACAAAAATATGAATAACGATATAATTTTTTTATCTGATTTAAAAGAAATAAAAAAATAAATAAATTAACTTTTAAAAAAAAAAAATTCAAAAACTTTTTTCTTATTTATTTATCTCGCTTTATAATTTTTTTTTCTACCGTATTTCTCTTCATCTCATTTCTAATCATCCAAATGCAAAGTAAAAATATTTTTATCGACATTTAACCAATTACTTTCGAGATAAAGTAATCATCAAAGAAACAAGCATACATATAACTTAATTACAAAAATACTCTTCATGTGCCATATTTGGACACCATTTTTTTAAGGGTATTTTTGAAAACGGACAAATCTTCAGTGTTCGGTCCGATATTCTTTTATGACTACAACTATAACGTCTTGATCCAAATTGGACATTAAGAATATCTCTCAACTAATTACTTTTGAGGTAAAATGAACATTGGAGGGAGTATGGTTTTCTTAAAGAGACTCAACTATCTTGATAACTATTTCAGATATCATACCAAGGTATATAAATAATGTTTTCACTGTTTTTTTTTTTTCGAAAATATTTTCATATTTTATTTGAGTGTCCATATACCATAAAAATAGCAGTGTCTCTAATAAGTGCATCGACTAAATAATGAAAATATGGTGAAATGTTAGTTGAAAAATGGGGTAGAGCTAAATAGCAATATATATATATATATATATATATATATATATATATATATATATATATATATATATATATATGGGTAGCTAAAAAATGAGAAAAGTCCAAATTAAAATGGCAATTGCGTTTCCAAAAAGAAATCTCAAATAAAGGAACATAAAAAGTTTCACGAGACAAGACCTTATATAAGTAGCATTAATACGGATTGTGATATTCATTTCATAAGAAGTTCCTTTAATTTGTACGGGTAACTACTCTTTTTCATGTAGAAAGTAGAAATTGAGTAAAAATATTGTGAAAAGAATAATTTTACATCCTTTTATCAAATATTTTAAAAATACTTTAAAACGAAAATTTAAGATGTTGACTCAGTCTAGTTTCATTTGTAACTGGGTAGTCAGTTTAAGACCGGATTACGATGGTTTGACCGATCCACAATTGATCCAATAACACAATCGATCCACACTGTCAATCGGAGTTCGGTTCACAGACTAACCGGTTCGACCGGATGGGTCAAATTGGTTTTATATCGATGATGAAAACGAAAACAAAAACTAATAAAATATAAAAAAATTATGTACAATAAAAATAATGAAATTTAATTTTAAGACTTTTTTTAAATTACTTAAATTGTTTCGTGCTAGACCTATCGTGGTGGGTAAGTAAAATATCAATTCAATTCTTTAAAACATAATTATTAAGTAATTAATTTAAGCTGCGTTCACCAAAATTAACTTATAGTTTATAATTTATAATCTATGGCTTATAGCTTATGGCTTATAGCACATACTTGTATATAGATATTTAGTAAAACTAGCTTATAAAAAGCTAAATATATGTTAAATGACCTAAAATGACATCTAATAGTATATTATTATGATATCAATATATTTTAATATTATTTATATAATTGCACTAATACTTTACTAAAATTCACATAAAATTTATTTATGATTATTTCTTTATGATGTATAATTTATAATTTTTTAACATTTTTATTTAATATTTTATATTTAAAAAGTAATAAAAAATAAAATATCAGGGATAAAAGATGTCATTACCTAAAAAAATAAAAATAAAATTGGAATGAATTGTTGAAAATGACTTTTCATAAGCCATAAGTTACTTCAAATAGTTTTTCATAAGTAGCTTATAAAAGTTATTTTTCATAAGCTATAAGTTATAAGTTTGTCATACTAAACGAAGCTTTTTGACAAAAAGTTATAAGTTATAAGCTTGTCAAAAAACTATAAATTCGTGTTGGTAAACACACTCTTAGTCATGAAGATTAAAACATAAATTATCCCTAAAAAATTAATCACTCTCAATCAATTGAGTTATTATATTTAATATTTTTTTTATATTATATTATTTAAAGTCAAATTAATTTAGTTTTCAAATTATTAAAATATAGATTAATTTATTCTTTAAATTATAATTAAGGTCTAAGTTGATTGATAGATGTTAATTTAGATATTTTAAAAACTAAAATGATTGACATTTGTAATTTGAGACAGTGTAAAAGGTGTCTTTTTTTACTTGATGAAATATATTGGCACACATTACTGAATTAAATTATGCTATTATTATTATCTAAATATCAAAAGCATGGAGCTCAAGCATGTGTCAAAAGAACTTCATTAATTAGGTGGTTTAGCCAACTCACTATGACAGAATATACGTATCTTCTTTTTCATTTTTTGTAAAAGGAGAAACTTGATATTCTTTATAAGATGATGATGATGATGATGAGAGAAAATTACAAAAAACGAGGATTAGGAATCATCTTAAACTAAAGAATAGAACAAATAATAGCTAAATAAATAAGAGACATTAATCACTTAAAATATATTGCTGCTTTATAGTATCTCTCTGGACTCGAATAAAAAAAAAAAAGAAACTCATGTTTCTTAATCTAAAATTTAAAAAGCTTTAATTATTTTTCATTTATTTAATGTTATTATTCTTAATGTCCCTTTCATTTAATGCTATAATTTTTACTTTATAATAAATATCAAGAAGATTATTTTAATAATTTAAATTTATCTTTTACTTAAAACTAAAAATATTAAATACTATTAACTAATTTCTTAATATACATAAATTAGTTAATTTTTACTTATATATGAGTGTGGAGGTAGAACCACCAAATAAACATTAAGACTCAAGTACCAATTTTTTTAAGGGATTTGCTAATGTACATCAAGTTATTATTTAAAAATAGTACGTTAGCATTTTACACCTTTTGACTGTATTTTAAAAAATTAAGTTATAATTTACTAACATATTCCTTCAATAAAATAAGTACTTTTGAAAGTTATATCTGGTGGGTGTATTTTAAAAAATGAAATTATATATTACTAACATATATGCTCCTTCTAAAAAATAACTGGGTGTTTATTAACAATCTTTTTATTTTAATATCATAATCTTTTATTTATTTCTTTTTTTTACAAAAGAGAGGCTAATGCCCCTAATCTTTTACTCCCTTTATCCCTATTTATAAGACCGATTACAAAAAATTTGTTTGTTCCTTTTTATAAGATCCTCTTTAAAATTTTGTGCAAATTCAAATTTGTTTTTACTAAATTATCTTTATTTACTCAACCACTTTTATATGGTTCAAAGCCAATAAATA
The DNA here is from genome assembly GCA_037177725.1 of Cyamopsis tetragonoloba. Lineage (NCBI taxonomy): Eukaryota > Viridiplantae > Streptophyta > Magnoliopsida > Fabales > Fabaceae > Cyamopsis > Cyamopsis tetragonoloba. Next base: position 46,449,919 of record CM074122.1, on the reverse strand, counting down.
TAGTAAATTGAGAGAAAATTTTTTCTTGTGATAATTGGAGAAAACTAATTGAGTGAAAAGAGAATAATTCTATTGGTTTTAATAATTGAATGCTAAGTATGGAATTAAAGTTAAATTACTAGACAAATTTAATAATTTCTTTTAGATTTATTAACCTTTTAAAATTTTGTATTTTTTTTTTTGAGAACCTCTTATATATATATATATATGAACGGAGAGAATATTTATTTGTGTACTAAGTACTCATTTTTTTATTTGTCTAAGGCAAATGATATTTAGTGTCCTAAGGGCACTATTTAAGAATCTAAATATACTAAAAAGATATTGAAATGTGTAGTTTTTTGTATTTCCGAGAAACAGAACAATATGCTTTTATAATTATTTTTCTACTTCTACTAACCTTAACTAATGCCCTTAGGGCACTAGAAATCAAGACCCTTTGTCTAATTATAACCGTGAATCATTTAATGCTATTAACTTTTAGTCACTACTAGCTCACATAGTCATCGTAAGTAATGATTTTGATAAGACAAATGTTATTTAGTATTTTTAAGATAAATTTTAAGGAGCTATATAGTAAAAAGTAGTTAGAAAATATAATTTTTGTATTCTCAAAAATTAAAATAATATATTTATAATTATTTTCTAATTTTAATAGTTTTAACAAATTTCTAAAGATATTGTTTAACAAGACTTTTTTGTGGGAGCCGTCAGATGTGGGACAAATCAAAGGTCTTCCCAATAATTAGTGGTATTAAAACCAATTAAAAATACCAAATCAAATTTGCTAATTAAATCGAACTCCACCATTTTAAAAGTCAATGTTGGAACTAGGTTATTGTGATATATCATAGTGTTACGTACCTTGCATAGTATGTTTTGGTATGTATTTAAATCAGGTGCATTAGGGTTGACCGTGGGTCATATTGGACCTGGAGTGTCATGTCCTGGCCCAACCCATAGTCTTTGTCGTATCTCGTAGGTTGCTTTGTATCCCGTCTGATTGGTAGGATGTTAGGTGGGTAGTACCTTGTCATGCCTATGGCAGCGCGTGACTCATGGCCAGGTTATCATAAATCTGATTCATAACAGAACCATTTTTTAAAATTGATTCCGAACTGGTTCAGGTAAAATTAAAGTTCATGTTCGATTTTAGCTAAAAACAAGTGTGGACCGATTCAAGGTACAATAAAATTGTTTTAATGAGAAATACGATCTAAAATCACTTTGAAATAAAAACGGCCCAGATCATGTTAAACAAAACCAATTCGGTTCAGTCGTGCCTTGTCGGAACTTATTCGGTTCAATTTGAGTTTGATTTATCACTAAACATGATCCATATGAATAACTATATTAAGGTATCGTTTGACCCAACTTATTTTATTCTTAAAAATCACTTTTCAATTAAAGTTATAAATAAGAGGCTTAAAAAAGACATACACTGTTTGACAATTTCATTTTTTTAATATAATAATAAAAATTAATATATATATATATATATTATAATATTTTAAAAAAAAATTGTTGACCGAAGGCCATCCGGCGGCGGCAGATGTTGATATGGCCTTTGCTATGGTGGTTAGTGAATGTTCAACGAAAATAAGAGGTTAAAAAAATAAATAAAAACTCTTATTTGTAGCTTATTTTAAATTCTTTTTTTTCTCTTTCCTTCATTAAAAGAAACATTTAAAATTTTAATAACTTATTAATATTTTTGTTTAGTCCGTTTTTTACTTAGAACTTCTATAGTTTAAACTCTGAACTTAAGAATTCAAACATCTACGACTTGTTAACTCATAGAGTATATGAGTATCCTAAATGATTATTTATTCAACTTATTAGAATCATAGAATGAAATAACAGAAACACTCCAATTAATGAGAATAAATAGAAAATATTGAGAAATTGTACACCTCTTTTTCTATCAAATAGGAACAAAATAAGTTTCATCTCAAGAGTACGTAGGGATTAATTATGATGTGAGATTTCTTTCAATAATTTTTTTCATCATCAACATTTCTTTCAATAATTGATTTCATTGGCAAGGTGATGAGAAGGGGGCAACAAAGGTCTAATAATGTCTTGGATGAGGTTTGCCAGCACATGCTCTTAACTTATGTGGGTAGATTATAGGGTGAGAAGTTATATAAACTTTATGAAAATATATAACTTGTATTTTTATATATTTTAGTTAATTTTAATTAGTTTAATTTTCAAAAAATTATTCATAATGAAATAAACTAAATATATAGGCCAGCCATCACAACTGAACCCTAACCATATGGGTCGGAGCCAAAAAAACCTACAAATTCAAAAGTCTCTAGGGTTAAACTCAGAATACCAAGAGGGTTATAGAGTTACGGTATGTTTGGATTAATTTTTGTCACCACAAAATTATAATTTTATTTGGAATATAATTAGTTTTGATCTAAAAATCACATTTGGCAATCTTGAGTCAAAATTGGTTCTGGATACAAAATTTAAATTTTGTGAGAAATATTTTTTTTTTTTGCTTTTACCACTCCGTAATCAATTATACATTATATTTACACTACAAAACCTAGATTTTAATAAAAGTATTAAAATATGATTTCTCTCTTAAAATTAATTTTCTAATCCTAATTTTCTAAACATAAATTAATTAGAGTCCAAATCAATTTGATTCAAAATCAATTAACAGAATTCATTGTGCTCACAATCAATTCTTCCAAACTCGTCAACCAATTTGACATGTTTTAATAATTAAAATTGATTGATGTGAGGGTTACATTATGGCTAAGAGTCTGTTTGTTTGTGCTTATTTTGTAAAATAAGTACTTTTATAAATTTTTAGTGTGTTTGTTTGTACTTCTCAAAATAATCAGAAGCAGAAAAAATTAGATTGAATCAACAGTAGTAGAATAGAGAAGATTAAAAAAGTGATTATTCTTATTTTAATCAAATTAATTAACATAAATCATTTCTGATTTTCATCACAATTAATTAAAAAGATAATTATTTCTCTACTTATATCAATTATTTTTAAGTTAAACAAACTGACCCTAAATTACTAGCCTCACATTAATCTAATTATATTATTGAAAAAATATATCAAATTAGTTCATGGGTTGGCCATGTGAGCTTTTAATTAAGTTCGTTAGTTTTTTTTACTTTATGAACTTTTTGGCCTTGACTCCTGGCTGGGCAAGAAACTAAAGCCATATTCATAACTCTTTTCATAATCAAGTCCAAAAAAAAAAAAAAACTCTTTCCATAATCATGCATATATAAATAAACTCATTTAAAAAGTGTTTCTTGTATAAATACTCAATTATAGTGTGTACTTAAAAGTAAGTACCCTAATGCAAGCCACTACTCTTTGGAAAATCATAGACAACAAGGAAGTATGGGACCCCTAATTAAGGTCATCTTCTTTTTCTTTTCTTTTTTTTTTTTCCAAAGGCTCACAACCATTAAAATAACAAATGTCACTTTGCATGCACCTAGGAATAATGGTCATTTAGCATTATAGTAGAACAAACAATCTCCACAAAAATCTTCTTGCAACTTAAAATCTCTTTTGTTTCCTAGTACTCAGTCCCTTACAAATTTCAGAACATGGGCATGCATATATGTACCTATGTTGTAGATTTTTTTTTAAAAAAAAAAATTAAAACTTTGGAGAGAAACTTAAACTTCATATATAGTCTTAAAAGTTAGTGTGATATTCGTAAACTTTCTCTTAAAAAAAATGTTTTTTTTGCATGAATTGAGGCAACGACTTCTTTGTGAAGTATTTCTGTATACACTCTCATCAAATCATGCAGACCTAACACGCTTATATTAGGTCAAACCTCGCTGAGTACCACTGTTCTAGATTTGTGTGCATGTGGATTACTTCTATTTCATTTTCATTCTCAGCTTGAAAGAAACAAGTCATATGAATTTCGTGTCTTTTTCTGGGTATCCCCAAAGGAATAATTAAAAAGAGGGAATTGCAAAGAAAATGAAACCAAACCAAGTACATGCAATTCACTACAACAAGCATGGTTCTCTTTATTTAATTTATAAAATAAAATGACAAAACCACCTCACCTCAACTTTTTAAACGAGGGATATACACTTTAACATTTGTTCATCTTGTCCTTTTCAATTTTTTTTTAGTGTTTTTACTTTTTTCTTCTTCAAATGTACATAATTTTAAGAATAAACTATATTTTTAGTCTCGGTAAAATAAGATATTTTTATTTTTAGTTCTTATATTTATTTATTTATTTATTGTAATTTGGTCTCTATAAAATAGAAAAATTGTTGTTTTTAATTCTTACTGTTAAGAAATTTTCGTTAAGTATGGATATACCACATGTAAACGTTACATCAGATCTAAATCATTTTTATTTAATATTAACATTAATTAATTATTTTATTAATAATTAAAAAATAATAAGAAAACAAAATTTTTCATCTTTTTCTCCACCCTTCTCCCTTCTGTGACTAAAGTACACACATAATCAGGCTCAAACTTCATTCCCACCGAGCTAACTCCTTTCTTTCTTTTATAAAAGTTCAACCACTCACCTCTCACTTCCTCTTTTAGATGTATTCTCATTTTTCAAAATCAATGAGTACCAGGTGAATCAAGCGATGTTGCACAATGAAAAAGGCAAGGCTCAACTCTCTCTAAGAGGTCGTTGTAAAAATTTCCTCTAAATGCCATTCGTCGATAAGAGCTTCGATAAGAAGACACTACTTAATCTTCTTATTATTATTTTTTTTATTATTAACAAAATAATTGATTAATATTAACCAAAAAACTATTTATATTTCATATAGCATTGACACATGACACTCTGTTATCTTAGTCAAAACACTTAACGGAAATTTAGAGACAAATATTTTTTTTATTTGATAGGGATCAAAAATACAAAAAATAATTTTATAAGGACTAAAAATAAAATTATTTTATTTTTGAAAAATTTAAAATATATTTTACCCTAAATTTAAAATGTTAAATATATTATTAATTGTGTTAAAATAGATACATACATATTTATCACGCATCAGCGTGAAACTAAACACACTTATTGTCCATGAATAATCAAATCTAAGATGTTTCCGATGAAAAAAAAATCAAATGTAAGAAAGAAATAACCATTGAGTAGTCTCACTAAAAGGATGTAAGAATATTCATAAGATCCAAAATATAAAACTCAATAATAAAGTGTCTGGCTTTATTAATGCAATGCTCAGATGAACTTACCCTCACATGGGTTAGTTAAAGGTGACGATTAGAAACATATGAAATAAATTTTCCATGGCCATAAACATGATATGATGTGGTAATATGTCTTTACAAGTTGGTTATACGATATAGAAAGTTCCTTTTTTGTTTTTTTTTCTCTTTCTAATATTTAAATAGATTTTTTTTAAAAAAAAATTGACAGATAAATTAATTGCGGTTTTTATCTGCAATGATTAATGTGCAAATTTGGTCTCTATGGGCTGGAATACAAACAGATAATGTCGAATTTTGACTAAACAGATCGATTTATTTTAAAACTACTATTATAGTCTTTTTTTTTTTTTTTCTGGTTAAATGTAGTCAAGTCTATAAAACTTAAAAGTTTATTTATGAGTCTACTTTATATTAAGACTTTTAAAAAGATCAATAATTATATTCTAAATAAGCCAACAAGTCACTAAATAGGATAATAGACCTTTTTAACATGCCTCTAAATATGTCTATTTTAATTATTTGACATTCAACCAAATGAAAATCTATCGCATTTACCCAATAATAATTTATTAAATGTTATTACATGTCATACACAACAAAAGTCACAAATATATATTATTTTTTAATAACCAAACAATATTAAACCATATACTACCCATAAAACAACATATATTTTGATAAGCCCCTAAAACAACATATAATTTACAATTTGATATGTTTAAGTGGCTTATCAACCTTTAAAACAATGAAAAATTATTATTGAAATATAACAGTGATTAAAAAATTAGAAGACTTAAATGGAACGATGGATTATATTATTTATTTTTTACACTTAAACCTTCTTTGCGAGCGCAATTATCTTTATTTTATATATTTGTCCCTTAAATAATTTAACGTATATGATTAATATTAATAAAGAGATTAAATATTTTTTTCTTCATCATATTGGATATATTATCTACCAAATGGATATCATAAAATTTATTGTATTTATATTTATAAAATTTATTATATATATAATATTAAAATTAAATAGGCCAACCTATTAAGCTTAATAGACTTTTCTAAAGGTATGTACCTGGCTTTTTTATTTAAATAAAATTTTTAAAAAGTTGAACCTGGCATTTTTATTAAATAAATCAAACCATACCAGACTTTAAATAGGTTAAGCCATAAACTCGTGTCAGGCGGACTCGCCTTTTTTCACCCGTATCTATAGGTTTTCGATTGAATTTAACATCTAAAAATTTTAAAAAGTTATGATTAACTTGTGTTAGTTTTTTATCTACCTGAAACCTTCAAATCTTTATTTCATACAAAAAAAAAATGAAAAAGTTTTTATTTGGTACATAATATATAATTAAAAAGTTTAAGACAAAATTAGGATTAAAAGTTATTTAAAATGTTTACAGGTTAGAATTGCAAGAAAAGTTTAAAAAGCACAACAGTATCTTTTGTGTATCCATGCACAAAAGATACCTTTTCATTAATAACCGCCAATATATGTATATAAATTTTTCAATGGTTTAGATGTTTTACTTTGATAATTTTTGGTTTATTGCAAAATAATCCTTTTATTTTTCAACCGAAAATGAAAACTAGGTTAATGGCGGAATTGAGTTAAAATCAAACAAAAAGAGGCTGAAAGTGGTGAATCTGGGGTAGAAAATCACATATTTGGGGTTGAAATCAAAGAATAAAGGGTTGGAAGTAACATATTTGCTGTTGGAGGATGGGGTTGGAGTTCGACGATTGTTGATGTTCTTTGCCTCCCATTTTTTGTTCTAGTTTTAGTTTTTTGGGTTAGGAAGAAGGAAGACCAGAAAGAGAAAGGAACTAGAGAAAAGAAGTCAATGTGATAGAGCCTAATTGCCGGAAAAAAATGGAGGAAAGGAGGAGAAATGGATGGCTGAAACAAAGAGCCTTATCGAATTTATGATTTATTAGGGACTAATCAGCAAATATGTCACATTTGAAAATTCCTTGTGCATCGCTGCACAAAATCTTACCTTGTGCACAATAAAAGCGTCCTAGAAGAATTTGAGGATATTTTAGAGTAATAGATTTCAAGTGTAAGGATGTTTCAAACACTTAAATGAGGATTAACCTTAGAGGAAAATGTGAATTTAAAAATCTTATGTTGCGCAGTGTTTGACAGGAGGGTACCCTGGTAATTAGATAAGAGATGCTAAGAAAAATAAATAAACATACTAGTTGCTGTTTTAGATTTTTTTCCGGTCACAAATATAAGAATCCATTTATCCATTTATAAGGATAAAAATACATAGGTGGATACTATTGTCACCATCCATTCTACTACTTACACTTCCCGTTTCATTTAATCACTCAACAAAAAATGTCTAACACTAACGGTAAATAAAATACTTACCACGTTAAATATACAGCAGTTATATTCCTAAATAAATAAATAAATAAAACTCTTACCAAGAGAACAGCGAATTTCGTATTGTAACACACCTGATTAATCATTTTTTATTTCCTAAAATTCGTACCTAAATTTTTCATGCCAATTAACAATACTGTTTACAAAATACTGGACAATTGAGTAACACTTTTTTTACAAAAAATGAAACAGTAATATCATACAACAGATTTGGCTCTGCGTGAATCTGGCAAAGCAATTGTACAGCAGAGTGTGCAAAATCGGTTTTTCTTCTTTTCCATTGTGAACAAGAGACTCAATACAACTTATGTACTTATGTACAAGCATACCGAAATGTGATGATAAAGGGCATAGGACGTTAACAATAACATTGCCTCTACACTACAAAAATTCGTCAATGCCTGCGTTGGGACTACTCTTCACCACTGCGTGACTCGCGTTTTTGGGAAATCACGACCAAAGATGATTGCTGAAACCAATGATTTTGAAGAAAAAAAATGACGCACAAAATTTGACAGTGAAGATAAAGCCATCAGTTGAACGTCATTTTGGTTACTACCAAACAGAACAAGGAAAATTAAGATTGTATCAATGGCAGCATGGTCATATCAGTAAAAAAATTCAGTCTAGCTTAAAAAATAAAGGTTCACGCTTAAAAACAAGGGTATTTAATTTGTTCCTACTAATGAAGAAACTTGAATCATAAAGATTTGTGATTTGTCAGATAAGGATGTCATAAGGCTAACCATCTATTACTTTCTATAACACAAAACACGTAAAGTTCAAACACAAAATGGAGATAACAGAACTTTCTAATTCACAAACCTTTGTTCCAGCTATGATGGCATGATATAAAGGGTGAGCAGCACATGATATAACACCTTCAGATGCAGTAATAGATCTGTTCCGATTGATTCGCTTGTTCTTCTTGGCATTTTCTTGTGTTTCGTCCCTATAAAGGACAATCGTAGAACTATTGAGGAAAAAAGAAAACTTTGAAATACAGTTCAGTAAGTAAATTTAGGCATATGAAGTTATGAACACTTGGCTGTATAAATTGAGTATTGTGGATTTCACGGTAATGTGCTTTCTCAACTAGTACAAGGAAATAGGGAATTAGGGGCCAATTAAAGCATGTCTCACTGTTAGAGTGCCTTACTTGTAATCCACGTGGCTCGGTGAACTGGTGCTGGGATGGAAATCCAAGAGATGAATGCCACAAGCAGCTGGTGACCCAACCAAATAGATCTGTACAATATTTCAACATCAATAATTATTTGTGTATGAATGAAAAAGGAATCATGCTTACAGTATGAAATCATACTTAAGATGTACATAGGATTGAGTTAAAAACACAAGGGTTGAATAAGAGTTTCTTAATAGTTTTCATACTTTCAGGTCTGAATCCCTATCTTTTGTTCTTCCATATATATATACGACGACTAAGGTGAGAAAGGTGGTTTTATATCGGAGTGGGAGGAGTGAATCTAAGCCTTTTTATCATGAATGGTTAGGATTGAATGTTTTTAAAAGCATTTGAAAGTCACGTGACTTTTTAAAAAAACTCATGACTTTATAAAAATTTCTATGTTTTAATGTCAATCATTCATGATAGGATCCAAAAGCCTAAATTCACTCTTCTCACTCTCATAGAATCACATCACTCACCCGAGTCGTCCCCTATACACCTTTTAAATAAGTATAAAAAAGAATATATGGAACCATGCCAAAATAAGTATAAAAAAGGAAACACTATCTGATTTTATTTTCGCAAGCGCTAGTAGAAACTGTTGATCAACAATAACTTGCAAACATGACTAGAAGGTCAAACTTTTGTACAGAATTACTCATCAGAAGTAAAGATCAATTAGGTGCATCACATTTATGAAAATATCTTACCGAACATGTTGACAACCATGAAGGTTTTCTTATGTATAATTGATCACGAGGAACTAAGCTTTCATCCCTAACAAAAAAGATCAGCGAACAGAATAATTAGAAATATTTTGTAAAGCCTTTTCACAGAAATCGACAACGCAGCCCTAGAAGTGACAACTGACATACAACCAAGCTGAGGGTGGGCAATGAATATGTGTCACTTGCAAACTATTGGTATCCAAAACGCCCGACCTACATGAAAACATTAAAGGGGAAAATTTATCGGAATGGGATAACAAATGTGAAGCACTTGTAAAATTCAATAAAAAGCAGACAGCTATATCAGATGAACATAACCACTATTGACATCAAAGACCAGAAAGCATTGTGAATTAGACATTAAATAGAAACAAATTACTTCCAAATTCAATTTTGAAATAGATCCAGAAAAATGAGGCCATCCAGAAAGAACAGCACATTAGCCGGTCATGTGATTAGCAATGAAGTCGTATCTTCAGATTATAGTCAAATGACAGAAACTTCTAGCACATAGAATTACAGAATTCATGGAAATTCTGTTTATTAACAATGGCAGCAGAAACAAAATTTCTCCTTATTAATCAGGCATGCAGGAACAACAATAAACATAGCCTCAAAATTTTGTCGTGCATCATGGAAGGGGAAGAAATCAATACATTTGGCAACCTACCAGCCATTATCAAGATGGAATGCTAACTGATACGGGCAGGATGGGTTAAAATCAATAGAGTGAATCGGCCTGGAAGTAATATATGCTTGCGCCTGCATTAACAATAACAATGGCTTAGCATATAAACAACTAGTATGCGAAAGACAATTGCCACATGGTGGTACCCCAACTCAGTATTGCAAAACCTTTCACAAATATGAGACTTTCACAGGAACAGGCACCAAAAGCCTTTTCACAAGTATGATAAACGCCTAGTTGGAATAAGAAATCTAACAAAATAATCTGAAGATGATAAGACAGTTAGCAACTTCTAATCCGTGGCAAAAATTTTGGGCTCAACACTAAATACAGTCAACATTTGTATTTATGGTTATATAATCACTTAGCTTGCATCACTTCATAATATGTTAAAGTCACAGATATTAGCAAGAAGGATAACGAAACCTTCAAAGATTCAATCTTGTCTAGCAACGTCGCCAGCTTCACTGATGATACAGGGGGGTGGCATATCTAGAAAGCCAAATAAATCAGAACAAGATCACTAACAGTATTGCAAAATATATCACACAATAACATTGACAGAGGAAGTAATGCTTTATTAAACAGAAGCATTCTACAAGCAAATGTGCCCTCTTCCGTAAAAATTTGGATGCAAGGGTTTAAACAACATAAGTTTAAGTTGACAGGCATTCATAGGTCATATCTTCTGCATCAATGAACAGAATGGTCTTTGCATAGGCATCTACCTCGAGGTTCAACCTATCTTGGTCTTCTACTAGAAAGCATGAAACCGAATGAAAAATACAAGTTGATTGAGTGGTGAAAACGATGGATTTTACAGTGCAGGAAACTAATGTGCTCTACCCTGTAAATACCAGATGAGATGCTCTAGCCATCTCTCAAGCTCTCTATGAAAACTTGAAAATTATTGTGCGGAACGAGTTGATAATAGATAAATCAAGAACAGAACGATATTTTAACTTTATTGATTGCAATAGTAGCAAATGAAACTCAGAACTTAATTGGCATCATTGGGTCACCAGATATTAATAATATCCAATGTCTGATTCTTTCTTTACCCAACCACCAACTCACCCTACCAAGGTTCTAGCAACTCCATTGTACCCAAAAAAAATGTAATATCCAATCCAACGCATGACATTTGATTGATAATTTGTCACATAAAACTAACTTTTATCATGGACAGAATTATTTTTGGCCAACTGTTATATTTATATAGTTCAAGAAAATCCCAACAATCAAAAACATAATTATTACATCATAAAATCAAATTACTTAATGCTAAGCTTCAAACTTCTAAACAAGCAAAGAATAAGCCAACTAACAAGGAAACAGGTTGAATGCAATTGACCTAGCCACAAGGCTTGATCCTTGATTGGCTTGCCAAGGTAAAAGCAGATGCATTACAGAGATTGTATCCGACTAGCCTTGACGTCTTATTTTTAGATGCATCTTTTTCATAAGAAGCTAGCAATAACAACCACTAAGTATGGATATGACCTCTTGGTGACTTTGAAAAGTAGCAGATGCTCTTCCACCTCGAATATCCCAGGCATACATGAAACCACGCTCCCCAGCACCATAAATAAGCTGGAAAGGATAAAATAACCAATCTACATAAACAATGTGTTTCGCAAAACTCATTTAAAAAAACTAATGCAACAGTATCTGTGTTATTAAATCCACAGCAGTTTTATGAGGTTAAGTGGACCAGGAGAAGTGTAACTTTACATTAAAAATTAAAATTAGGCCTAAGTTTTGAGGTTGGAACAATGGTTTCTAGTGCCTAAGCTAAAACCTGTGTATCCATCAGTCATGGTTACTACACAAACTACTTTAAGATTTTTAGTTCATGTTTGAGAATAACTAATTTTGAGAAATATTGTTTTCAAAATACTCTTAAGAAGCTGACAAAAAAATACCTAGAATATGCCAAGTCAAATACACACTAATTCAAAATATGATTTATAATGTTGGAAGTCTCACATCGGCTAATGATATGGCCATCATTGAGTTTATAAGGGTGTGGCAATCCTCATCCTACAAGCTAGCTTTTGGGAGTGAGTTAGGCCCAAACCCAAGTAAGATATACATTTGGTCAACTGAAGTGCCTGTTTGAATATCAAACTATGATTTAAATCTAAAACTAAGCTTGGATCACCTTGACCGTCTGCTTTAGACTAATAAATATTGTCATATATCACCTGGACCCTCAAATGATGAACACAACAGAAACACTGAAAACCAACTACTACAGACTAGGATGAAACACTGGCAGGTAACCTTCAACCGCATACGTACACTCCCCACAAGCTGTACCTGATCTTAAAATTACTCCCTCTGTTTTTAATTTGTCTGAAAGTAATTTTCAATTTGTAAAACCAAAAAAGATCTAATAGCTTCTCTCCCGAGAATCACAAAATCACTTAATAGGTATACACAATTCCTGACCTGATTTCCTGCATCAACTTGGACGCTGTTAAGGGTTTCGCTGGGAGAAGATATAAACTCAAGGCAAGGTAGAGTTTTTACTCTTCTATCCCAAACATTAATCCCGCCAAGTGTATCAGAAGCAAGTACCCTGTTAAAGTTCACTAATTGAGAAAAACATAAGGAAATAATTATACATTCATGAAATGACAATCATTATTTTTGGTCGTTATTCAAAATCAACTAACTGATGCGGTTATAATCAATGAGTAATACAAATAGCATCCAAGCCCTACTTGTGCCACTGCCATTTAGCTAGCTTACATATTTACTTATTTAGACATCATCACTATGACGAGTGACATTGTATTTGGAATTTATTATTCCTGTCAGGCAAAGGCAGTTACCCTAAATTAAGGTCCACTCACCACTTTGAGTCATTTGAGGTAAAAGCAACTTCAGAAAGACCTTTGTTTGTGCTGAATCCATGAACTGTGGCTGTATTTCTTGTTCTTAACTCCTGTATAATTCAAGGGAAAAAAATAGATAGCCAATGTTAAATAAAACCTGTACAGCTGTTCATGACAAATATCACACATAAGAAGAAAAATAAAATGAACCAAAGTAATTAACTCCGAAAATAGCAATCACTTGGCATACCCCTCAGAATGGCAAGGCAGGAGCAACACATGACTTCGTAAATGTATGGCTGTACTGTAATGTACATCAATTTATGAGGGGGTTTATTTTCTATTTTGTGTTTCCTGGTTCGTTTATTAAGGTCAAGCCCAAAAATCGATTGCATGATTTCGTTCCAACCGGCCTTTTGAAAGTAACTATTTGATCAAAGGTTGGAAAAGGTGTTACTTTTGATACTAGCAACAAATAAGTAGACAGAAATTTCAGAACTCAGGATAACACTGACCAAAATGGCACAGTGCAATAACAAACAGACATCAAGTGAATTTGGTTGTGCATCAAGTATCGACAGTGGAAGCACATTATGATTTTCGAAAGAAAAGAGCTGACAACATAATGTCAATGTAACAAAGATTTGACAAGAACATTGATAGATGAGAGTGGAAACTTACTTCAACTGGTTCTGATGAGATATAGCCAACATTAAATATGAGTAGTTTATTACTTTTTACAGATGCACATACAACCTGAAAAGAAAAAAGCAAGAAAGCAATAGTAGGGCAAATAGATTTTTGAATCATTTGGACAACAAAGCTATTATTAATGTGTTAGATCAATCACTCATCTCATAAAGTTCACCGGCATTTGTAAATGTGAAAATTTCATTCAAACAGAAAAGGAGAAAAATTATCAAAAGACTGTCCTTTGACATAAAACAAATGCGATACGACATACAAAACTAAAATGATAAAACTAAAGCAATTAACACAGTAAGTATGGAAGATACTATTTTGAAATAATCATAAACTCATAAATTTCATAGAAAAATGGTGAGTAAGAAGGTAATTTAATGTAGTAGAAACCTCATCCTGGTCAAGAGGATTCCATCGGACAGCGTCAAGTTGCTGATTTAGTGACAGGTGCAGTAAATGCTTGCTTTTATCTTCCATACAGCCTACCGTCACAATTAACACAAAACCATGTTTAAAAGATCATTACCAGTTCATTTGAAATTTCACCCTATTCAAGAAAAAGCTGAAGTCACAATACAAGTATACAACACTATGAACTCATACCGGAGCCTGTTGAACACTGTACATTAGTCTCTCAAAGGCACAACACACTAAAAAAACGAAGAAAAAAATCCGAATTGATAACTTGTCTCCACTTGTAAAAAAACAAAAGAATATAATGATTGCTAGAGAAGAAACATATTGGACTACTTTGGAGGAAACTCAGAAAAGATATTTCTGTTAGTTGAAGCCTCAAATAAAACTAACGGCTTTAACGGAGCTGGTTTCTGAAGGGGGGAAAAAGTAGAAAACTAGAAAACTCATCAGGGTGTATTCAAAAAGCAGATCAACCGGCAAGAAAGTCTACAGAATGTATGCTAATAATTCTCATTACTTCATATTTAATAGGTTAAATATTAATTAAATTCTAAAAGGCCCGTATCTTTTTTCTGCTTATATGCTGATCGCTGCATAAAGGTACAAAGAGAATGCAATAGAGTGTGTGTGTGTGTGTGTGTGTATGGATTATGGAGGTCGGAGAAAAACCTTTTCATTGGCAGCAGAATGAGCACTAAGCCACTAACTAGTACAAGTATTCGCCAAGATTAACAGATGCAGCGACAACCATTATTGCACTAGTCTAACAAATTTGATAAACGTAGCAGCATTCAAAAGTATTAAAAACACACACACACACACATAAAAACCAAAGGCGAGCTTACGATTTCTTCCATGAGCCTTGCAATAAAGTGCTTCAAAGTCATGAACCGTTAAGCAACCTGATCTTGTCACAGACACCATGTATATTCCCTAGAATACAGTTCAAAAACAGACAATTTCAAATACTAGGTTTTAAAAGATAATATAAAACAAAAAATGATGATCAACAGCTTAATCAAATACGTGTACTTCTCACAACAGACAAAAAGATACTGGAATCACTATAGTGAATTGACTTGGAGACAGAGGCATGCAATACACGCATCCATTTAAAAAAGTGATACATAAATAACAAAAAAATAATGGGTGAGAACGTCCTCAAACATGTGAAATTAATATCACAACCATTAGGTAGTCAAGCCCAAGTGCACCTTGGAATAGATTATTTTAGGGATAACAGATTTTTGATCTAAGAATTCTCTTAATGTTTGCAAATAAAAATTACATTGGCTTAAGCTAAGCCAAACATGCAACAAAACTTTTAGGATTTTTATAAGAATAAAACTTTCATTTTTAGCATAAGAAAAACTTAGCAACTCCAATATCAACTCAAATATTAGCTCTATTAAACTTCGATACATTTTAAAGTGAATCTTTTCTTATTTTAGTACTTGTGAATTATTATTTACTTTGGAAACATCACAGTGACATTTACTAAAGTAGGTTCTCTTTTCAAACATATAGTCTTTCAATGTCAATATGTATTTACCTTTTTGTCAAAGTCTACTGCAGAGACACCTAGCCTGTGAACGAACAAATGTAAGTGGATTGTAGGAATCACCAACACAATGAAGAGCAACACAACAATAGTTCGGGCCAGTGCAAAACTGCTAACAAAATTCTATTCTAATACAGCAAAAGCAACTTTTAATTACACATCAAAGAACTAAAGGGACATAGAAAAATTCAAATAGAATGCATACATACTAATAAAGAAGCTTAAAATCAAAGCATCTTACAATGAAGATCACATTGATGACAAAAAGATTATACACAAAAAGATCATGACAAGTTGTATAAACTAAAAGTGCCAAAACAATTTGACATAAACATATGTTTGGCATTATCATTAGAACCATTCAAGATTTCCAACAACAATGAACATAGCTTCACATATCTAGAAGTAGAAGAATCAGTAGCAGACCTTCACGAGCAAAATGGGAATCCATAGAAGATATGAGATAAATATATAATTCAAGGGGAATTATATTCAAGGCTAAAATAAGATGTAGAAACTATGTACAAGTACTTTGTTACCATAATTCATAAAAATTAGGATGGAAAGTAGCAAAAACAGAGTGGATTTAACTGTAACTAAAGGAATTACAATTCATAATCTTAATTCATTTTATCAAGCAAAAGTGAAAATACTGACTTTCTAAATGGAAGATGGCGATCACCGTTTGCCTCATTAACAACTCGATATAGCTGTACATCAAGGCCAACAAAACTTTCATGAAATCAACTTACAGCATAAGGAAAATCAAGTGACCTTTACAAATAGTTAGATACTAATACATACATGAGTTTGGCAAGGTCGTCCATCCACTTCATACAAGTGCGGAAATGCTCGAATCTTCACAAAAGTTCAACACAAAGTAGAAAACACAGTTAGTCTGCAAGATCAAAACCTAAAAAACCAAAAAGCCAAACGCACCTCGGTATAGGAACGAGAAAGCAAATCCATCATCTCATGCCGATAGTTCGGTTCGAATCTCCCGTTCAGTTCAACGCAGCTCCTTTTCCAAGAAACTCTTCAATCGCAACAGAAGAAAATCTCAATACACATAGCTACAAACAGAAATTGAAATTAAGAAAAGCAAATTTACCTCCGAAGGGGATGAACCTCTTCATTCGGGGGTTGAAGAGGGACCAAGAATTTCTCCATTTTCCCGCGCTTTCTCTGCAGAGATACTGGAAGTGTTTATCTCACAACCCAGGTTAGAAATTGATTGTAGACGTACAACTGTTTTATCTTTCAGGTACAAATTATTATAAATTATAAATTATAAATGTCACAGAAAATTCTTTCCCGTCAACAACAAAAACAAAATATGTAAAGAAAATTCTTTCCCGCTACAAAAAGTTGAGCCCACAAAAACTAATAGACCATAAAACCAAGCCCAGCCCACGAAACTCCCTTTCTTCGGTTAGCCTTGTTTTATAATAATATCAATTTTTCTAACCTATACAGTATTGTACAAGTTAAACATCTTAAAAGAGAAGATTTTTATAGAAAAGACAAGAGTTAATTGGGTTTTATATTTAACATACATTTATTACTTATATTTTTTTTTTATTTTAGAATTCTTATTATGTGCAATAGTTGTACAGGTTAAAAACCCTAATAATATAATAATAATTACTTTCTCGGTTCCTATTTATAAGATGTCTTTTACAAAATTTTGATATTCTTTTTATAAGATGTTTTATAGTTTCTATGGAGCATTTATTATTTGTTTTCTTATTTACCCCTATTAAATGTATTGAGTATTTGTACTATTTAATTGTGATTGGTTAGCATAATGTTTAATGAAGGATAAAATTGGTATGTTATATAATTTTTTATAAAACTAATAAAATAAACTTAACTTAACTACTTTTATGGGTACGTGTAATATTAGTTAAAAACGTCTTATAATAAACAACTGTGGGAGTAGCTTTAATTGCATTGTTGTCTCTCGACTTTATTAATTGTGCGATTTAATCCCCTTACTTTTAATTATGTGATTTAAGTTCCCCAACTTCACCAATTATGTCCCATAAATTTTAATTGTACAATTTTAGTCCTTTAAATTTTTTTAATTGCACGATTTCAGTCATTTCATTCATGTTTCTTTAAAAATCTAATGGTTAACGCATCCATACCAATATAATTACATGAGGCACCTAAATCACACAGTTGAAAATTGAGACCAAATGGCACAAATGAAAACTTGGTTGTATAAGTTTGACCATTAGACCATGTATAATGAGATTGCTTAGAGCCATTACTTGTATTAAGCAACTCAACTTAGCAAGTAACTCCTCATTGCAACTTACTAACATGGCTTGAGTTGCTTAAATAAGCAACCAAGACCAAGGGTTGCTTGAAGGAGAAGTGGGGCCAAAGAAATAGAATTTTAGTGTAAGAACCTTGTATTGTATGGTACGCGTGAGACCCATTTGAGTTGTTTAATAAGAACCTTGCATTGTAGTGTAAGAGTTTTCATGGTGCTTTTTATAAGACACCATCTAAAAAGTTTTCATAGTGCTTTTTATAAGACATTTTATAGTTTTCATATTTATTGCTTCTTTTCTTTTTTACCCCCATAAAATTCATTGACTATTTCAATTATTTAATTATAATTGGCAAACACATTATTCAATGAAAGATAAAATGGTATTTCATACACTTTGTGAAAAAACCAATAAAGTTAACGAAACTCAACTACTTTTCTTGGTCTATGTAATTCGGTTTAAAACGTCTTATAAATAGGTCTGGAGGGAGTATTAATAAAATATAACCTAAGCACACTTATTGAGTTGCTTGCCTTGTACATGGTCTTAAGTTCTTGATAGGAGATGCTCAATCATATAATTAAGAAAGTTCGAAAACTAACATTGCACAATTAAAAGTTAAGAGAGTAAAATCACACAATTGACAAAGTTAAGAAACTAAAATCACTTAATTAAAAGTTAAAAGGCTAAAATTACATAATTAACTAAATTACAAGACTAAAAATACAATTAAATCTAATAAGTGTAAAATTCATACCTTGCATCAATAATAACATTATTAGGTGCCATAAATTTTTTATTTGTCAAATCAACATTAAAATCTAAAATTATTGCTAATAAAACTAATACTCAAATATGCACTTATTTCTCCTAACAAAATCACATATCAAGCTGTGATGAAGAGTCTCATTGCATCCTTGTCCATATTAGTAGCCTGGTTTATAAACCAAAAAGCAAAAGGAAGTTCCTCAAATCCTTGGGTTCATATAGCCAAGTTGGAAAGCAAACCAAATAAGCACCACTTAAGGACAATATCTAAAGGCCAATTGTTTCACTTGCTTCCCCACACATAGGACACAAACTTTCCTACAACAGAAATCTTTGTTCAAGCTTTTGTTTAATTGGTAGCATGTTATGGCAAATTCTCCAAAAAGAATCAGGTAGAGAAATTACCCATTTATTATCCCAAATGTAAATATAGTTACTACTGCCGACTTTACTGTAGGAATGATAGGAAGCAAAATTTCTACCAAGAATACTATGCTATTCTACTTCTAAGAATTAAAGATAAAAGATATAAAATTTATAATTTTCTTCTCTATTGATTCATGAAGAGGAATTACATACTTATAGTAGAGGGAAGGGGAAACCCCAAATCTAAATTAGGCTAGGCCCATTACATGGAAAGTACTAGAATATAAACATTAATATAGAAATATAAAATCTTAATATAAATTCTAAATATAAAATACTAATTAACTATATAATATTCTTTGTCTAATATTACTTCCTATCATTCCAATCCCCTTCACTTTGACCTTGTCCTCAAGGTCAGCAATTGAACTCTTTGATATTTTTTTTTTCCAATCTCGTGTAATCTTCATATTAGGTGCATTTTCGTCTTCAAGGAGCACCCTTTCAAAATTTTGCGTTAAAACAAGAACCATAGAGCAAGAGGTCTTGAACATTGTTGAAATTGAAAAAGTTGAAATGAGAGTCATGTGTGTAGGCTGCTCATAAGCCTTGGAAAATGTACTAATTAAGAGAGAATGACAAGCAAGGGAAAATATGAAGAGTGTGGGGCATGTGGGGACCATGTTAGAGAGAGAGTGAGTGGAAAAGCTATGTGGGAATTGACGTGTGGGACCCACGAAAGAGAGAGGAGTGTGCATGCTTGGCTTGTTGCTAAAACCAAGGGGCTGGGTGCTTTCCTTGATTAGAATGGGGCCCACTAGTTCGTGTCATGCAATAGCAAAAAATGCGTTCAATGAAAGAGAATTAAAGATTGAGTAGCGATTATGTGCAGACAAAGCACAAGTGGTAATTGGCACTGACGGTGAGGATGAGACTGCTAACTGATGCTCATGATCTAACAGTTGAGATGAAGACTGAAATTTTAAATGAATAGGAGAGATCAGCTTGTTGTGTGATGCACTGGAAACAAGCCGTATGGGAACAGAGCCAGGCTGGTTTATAGAGACACTACGCGTGACTTGTGAGACTGATAAAGACGGTCCGTACCTAGCCTTGGGTATAGCGATCACATCAGACGAATGAGGGAGCACTGAGATGCGTGCCAGCGTCAAGCTGGTGCCCAACACAAAAGTTGGGTTTACAGTGGCAATGAGAATTTGATAAGAGGGTGTAGCACAGGGAGTAAACTCATTCCGCAAATTTTCTTTAGGCAAAATTTCAGATGGTGTGGGCAAAATGGGAGAGTGAATAATAGTGGGTTGTTTGTGGGTATTCAGTGAGGACAAGATATGGTAATTAAGTGGTCTATAGGTTTGGGAAAATGGTATGGTTTGCACCTTTGTAATAGGTTGCTGGGAAAGGGAAAACAAAATTGGTTGTTGGTTCTCAGAAAATATGAAGGTTGACACAAGAGGGTGGAGGATGGTGAATCTTTCATTTCCACTATGGTTATGTAGCGCTCTCGGCGGCCGATTGTATGGCCTTGTTCGGGTTTTCTAAAGAGAACGTTTTCGGAGCTTGCGGGATCTGGTTTGTACGGTTATGGTAGGTTGAGGAGTGAGTGGCTGTTGAGCAAAGATGGATGGCAAAGCACTATAGCCATGGTGAGCACCATGAAGACCGTTGAATCCACCATAACCAAGTTGAGAACCGGTAGTGTTGAGCCTATGAGCAGAATCAGAAAGAGGCCCCTTGCTCCAATCGAGCATCCTCTTCGTATTTTCGATTGCAGCGTGTACCATTTTGGCAGCCACGCGGTTTGTGTACTGAACAGGGATGTATGGTTGATGGCGGTCATGTAGAATTGGAGGTTGAAATGTGGGTAACAGGAAAATGATTGAGGCTTCCGTTTCTGGTAGTAATCAAGTGGCCTTGTTTGGGTCATAGGAGTGGAAGAGAGCGGTGGAGGGTGGTTGTGGGAAAATGAAGGTTGTGTATAGGTATAATGAGGCTGGTGTGGAAGTGTATGGCTAGGTTGTTGGTGAGAGTGGTGATAGCCAAAGGTTAGAGATGAAGGGTAGTGATGGGGTTGGTGATGGTTTCCATAAGAATATGAATTTGCAGAATTTGAGTAGCCATAACATCATGTACTACTATAAACGTATGAAATGGAGGAATGGTTGAGGTGGCGGTGGTAACCATATTCAGTGGGAGGGTAGGTGCTCATGATGAAAGCACCAATTGATAGGAAGCAAAATTCCTACCAAGAATACTATGCTATTCTACTTCTAAGAATTAAAGATAAAAGATATAAAATTTATAATTTTCTTCTCTATTGATTCTTGAAGAGGGGTTACATACTTATAGTAGAGGGAAGGGAAAACCCTAATCTAAATTGGGCTAGGCCCATTACATGGGAAGTACAAGAATATAAACATTAATATAAAAATATAAAATTTTAATATAAATTCTAAGTATAAAATACTAATTAACTATATAATATTCTTTGTCTAATATTACTTCCTATCAAGGAACCACAATCCAATTGGATTAATGGATGCTTAAAGGTGTGAGACTATGAGTACTTCACGAAAATAAAAAAAAATAAATTGGAACGCCAAACACTTCGCTACTCTATACAGTGAAACAAAATGATGATTTAAACATGAAATTGGAATAAAATTCTAATAACGCAAGATTAATTTTCCAACCTTTTATATGGAAACAGGGAACTTCACCAACTATTAAAGATAAAATGTTTGATGGCAAAATAGTTAAAAATCCTAAAATGGTGAAAAGGTTTTATACATGGCAAGAAAAAATCCTAAGCTCTCTCGCCCCTAATTCTACGAGCAAGCTAAATATCCTTAGGCACAATAGTGATTCTCTTGGCATGAATCGCATAGAGATTTGTATCTTCGAACAATCCGACAAGAAAGGCTTCGGCGGCTTCTTGTAAAGCTGAAACGACGCTGCTCTGGAATCGAAGATCAGTTTTGAAATCTTGAGCAACTTCTCTGACCAATCTTTGGAATGGAAGCTTTCTGATGAGAAGCTCTGTGCTCTTATGATACTTTCGGATCTCCCTCAGAGCCACCATTTCTGGCCTAAAACGATGAGGCTTCTCCATGCCGCCGGTGGCCGGAGCCGACTTACGAGCTGCCTTTGTCGCCAATTGCTTCCTTGGAGCCTTTCCTCCGGTGGATTTCCTTGTGGTTTGCTTTGTACGAGCCATTACAATGAGTGTCTCTTACTCGCTAATTGAAATGCTTGATCTTTCTTAGGCCTGAGAACTGAGATGTTGAATCAACTGTGTGTTAATGAATGTGAAGGGAGAGTATTTATACGGTGGAAATTGTGAAAAGGTGATAGCAGAAATTTTGAAAGGAATTCTTTTGGTTAGTGAAGATTTTAGAGAGCCGAAAGAGTGACCGTTGACGAGTTTCCTAATCAACGGATGTAGTGGTTCATAAGCTGAAGCCACGGATGGTGATCTCCAACTGTGAGAAAGCCTCAAATAACCACGTGCCACGTGTTGGTAACAATGTGACTTTCACACGGATTAGAGAAAATATATCAAAAAGAATAAGGGTGTATTTTCATATTATTTTCTAATATACTTACAAAAGTTTTTGTACTTACAAAATTTTTTTATTATTCTTTTAATAAAAGAAATAGTTTTTTATCCTTTAGCTAAAAATTGAAAATTGTTTTAAAGAACTTCAAAATCACTTTTCATAATTTAAAATTATTTTAAGAATTGCTTCTAACAACAAATATATCCACACAAAAATTCATTATATCTCAGACAATCAATTTTTCTTCACAACCTATTTTCACAATTAATCATAGCTAACTCAAACATAATCTAACTATAACTTTAGGATAATGATTAATGACACGAAAAATCTTCCTCCAAATATCACAAAAGCAGCAATTATGTTGAGGAAGTTGGGAAGTATGGTTGTCGGCAATTATGCTGGCAGTGATGAGTGGGTGGAGGTGGTTGCCGGTTGATGGGTTGGGAGTAGAGGCGTTAGGGTCTTAGGAAGAAAATGACCCAGGATTTTTTATCTTTTATAAAATGAAAAAGTTATATTTATTTTAAATATATATTATTATTATAATAATTTAAATAATGGATCACTGATAATGTGACACGTGGTCATGTTTAACGTCGTTAATATTCTTTAATTAGTTTTAATGTGTTTTTGACGTCGAGGACTAACACATGAATCAAAATTAGCAAATAGAGAATCAAATTGAATAAAAAATAAGATAGAGAACTGAATTGAATCAACTCTAAAAATAGAGGACCAAAAGTGTAATTTTTCCTTATTATTTTTATTGTTGTTATAATAGATTATGATATAACTCCTTTTTATTTTGAGATATTTGATGTGCACCAAGGGTATTCCAAGCCAACAGTAGAAGACTAAACTCTTTGAGGCGGCTAGACAACTGAAGTGGATACAGTCTCTACCAATAAAGTCTTTCCTACGTGCATGGTCAGGATTCGAACCTCTGTTAGTATACTTGAAGGACCCAAACTATCTACAAGTATATCAGATTTTGTTGGTGCATATATTTGTTGGAAAGTGATTTTTAAGATAAGAATTTATGCTTAGATGATATAAAAAAATTCTTTTAATCATAAATTATATAAAAAAAAAGAAATTATTTTGTGAAGGTTATTTGAGAAAATTTCTTTGATTGCAAATGAATTGTTAATTTCAATATAAAAAATATAGCTTATGTATCAAAAATTATACTCATCATCTAAGGTTTGAATAGAAGGCCTTGAGTAGCCTACAAGAAACCATGTAGGCATGTGTCAATAGGTGGGGGGTCAAGCTTCCCACCCAATTTTTGGCCTCTTCGACCTTTTGTATAAAAAACAAAAGGGAAAAAAGGAAGATAGATTGCTACCGCGCAAAAGTTCATTTTCTCTTTCTTAAAAAAAATTAAAAACCATAAATAAGTATAAGGAAAACAGAAACAGAGAGAAAACTACTTACAGAAAAATGAGAAAAAGAAATATTATTGATTAACCGCGTTCAATGTATCTGGACATTGTTTATATACATACTTCAACTAATACTAGTTAGTTACAACTAACCATGACACTAGGATAAGGCTGATGCTTAATCAACAGATTATTTTGTTTATTAAAATAAAATAAGATTTTATTTATATATACTCTAACATTCCCCCCGCAAACTCAAGGTGAGTGAGCTGAAAGCGAAGCGACATTGAGTTTGCTTCTGATGTCAAGGAACCGAGCAGGAGTGAGTGCCTTTGTTAGTGCATCAGCTAGTTGGTCCTTGGAAGGAATGTGGGAGACTATGAGGGCCTTGTTGATGACCCTTTCTCGAACAAAATAGAGATCTAGCTCCATGTGCTTAATTCTGGCGTGAAGAACAGGATTGTGGGAGAGTGCCACTGTGCTTTGATTGTCACATAGACCTAGAGGAATTTTGAAGTTTATTTTCAGCTCCTTGAGTAAAGATTCTATCCACAGAACTTCAGAGGTGGCCTAGGCAAGACTCCTGTACTCTGCCTCAGTGCTTGACTTGGCTACAAGAACCTGATTCTTAGACCACCAAGACACCAGATTGGGACCCAGAAAAATGCAAGCACCAGAAGTAGACCTTCTGTCATCTGGATCTGCTGCCCAATCTGCATCACAAAAGGCAATGATGCGCAAAGCCGTGTTGGTTCGAGCTGGTTTTAGAAGAAGACCATGACTAATGGTTCCCTTTAAGTAACGAAGTATGCGTTTAACAGCTTTCCAATGTTCTTCCATTGGTGAGGCCATGAACTGACACACTTTGTTGACAGAGTAACTCAATTCTGGTCTTGTGATGGTTGCATACTGCAGTGCCCTAACAATTGAGCGATATAACGTGGGATCATCAAAGCACGAGGTTTTCTGTTTTGACAGTTTTAAACCACCAACCATAGGAGTAGAAATGGCTTTGGATTCTTCCATTTTGACTCGAGTGAGAAGATCAGATATATATACTTCGATTGTGAAAGTAGAATAGCACCATGAGGTTGATGTTTAACTTCTATACCTAGAAAGTAGTCAAGTTTTCCCAGCTGCTTCAAGGAGAAGGCTCTGTCTAGTTTGTTTATTAGCTGCTGTATTAAGGAAGTAGAGCTTCCTGTAATGATGATGTCATCCACATAAACAAGAATGTAGATGATATGACCAGCAGTGGACAGAATATACAGACTAGGATCACATTTACTGGGCAAGAAACCAAGAGTAATAAGAGTAGAAGAAAGTCTTTCAAACCATGCTCTAGGGGCCTGTTTGAGGCCATAGAGGGCTTTGTGAAGCTTGCAAACAAGTCCCTTTGATTGTTCAAAGCCGAGAGGTTGTTACATGTACACCTCTTCTTCAAGATATCCATTTAGGAACGCGTTGTTGACATCAAGTTGTTAAATGTCCTAGTGAAAAGAAACTGCAAGAGATAGGACGATACGAATAGTTACAGGCTTAACTACAGGAGAGAAAGTTTCAGAGAAGTCAAACCCAGCCTTCTGATGAAAACCCTTGGCGACGAGTCTTGCTTTGTACTTGTTGATAGTGCCATCCGGATTTTCTTTTACCCGAAAAATCCACTTACAACCGATTGGATGTCTATTTGGAGGTAGAGGAACTAGACTCCATGTGTTGTTGTCTTGAAGGGCCTTCATTTCAGCATGCATTGCAGTAGACCAGTTGGCATCTTGTAGAGCTGTTTTAGCAGTTTTTGGAATGTAGTGAGCGAGTAGGAGAGTTGAAGGTTGTTTTGGTTTGGTGATTCCATTCTTGGACCTTGTCTGCATAGGATGACTGTTGGTGACTACTGCTTGTTCCTGTGGACGTGAGGCAGGTATGCTGGCGTTTGGGTTAATATCAGTGGGAACAGGCTACTATGTTTCAATAACAGGGACGTTGGTAGAAGGTGAGGAAGAGTTTGGTTCCCTGTTGGGTGATGTTTGGTTGTGTTGGGAAGGCATGAGAGGGTTAGCTCCTATTTGAGAAGGTGGTTGAAGTGTGAGACAAGTGGTTTTTGAGGTATTTGGTAGGAGAAGAAGAGGTGGGTTATGTGTTGGTAGAGTACTTGTGTTGGAGGGTGTGGGTTTGCTGAACATGGATTTGTAAGGAAAGGTATATTCGTTGAATATGACATCTTTGGAGATGTATATTTTACCATCTTTGGACATACACTTGTAACCCTTGTGGTTTTGAGAGTATCCCAAAAATATGCATTGCTGTGACCTTGGTTCAAGTTTTGTTTGATTGTAGGGTCTGAGGAAAGGAAAGCATGCACACCCAAATACCTTGAGGATGTTGTAATCTGGATCCTTGTTGTATAGAAGTTTGTATGGAACTTGTCCTCCTATAGCAGAGGAAGGTAGTCTATTGATAAGGAAGGTAGAGGTTAGGCACGCATGATCCCAGAACTGCAGTGGAAGTGAGGCATGATCAAGGAGAGCTAGTCCTAGCTCTATTATCTGTCTATGTTTTCTTTCAACTATGCCGTTTTGATGATGTGTGTGAGGGCAAGTGACCCTGTGAATTATGCCTTCTTGCTGTAGGATGCTAGTGAGTGGTCTGAATTCGCCACCCCAATCAGATTGGATTGATTTGAGCTTGAAATTGAACTACTTTTCAGCCATGCTTTTAAACAACTGAAACTTGGTTACAACATCAGACTTTCTTTGAACTGGGAAAATCCAGGTATATCTGCTAAAAGCATCCACACAGGTTAGGAAATACAAAAATCTACATGATGATCTACCGAAGAAGGTCCCCACACATCAAGAAAAACAAGTTCAAGGGGTGAGTTATAAACAGTAGTAGAGGGAAATGAAGGTATTCTATGTGATTTGGCAATGCAGTAAGAATTACAGAAGTTAGAATTGGTTTTATTTGAAACAGAAATATTGCAGTTTTTCATTACAGTTGAGAGGGCATTATGATTGGGATGCCCCAACCTTTGGTGCCACAAAGTCTAGCTACTATCTGCATTATTACAATGTTGTTTGGTGAGCATATTACAATTTTTGGCTAAAGTAATTGAGGAAGAATTGCTCTCAGGAACTGAGTGCTTCTTTTGTATATTTGGGAAGAGTCTGTATAAGCCATCAAAGCCAACAACTCCTTGTAGAAGAACATCATTCGAAACCTGGGATTTCACAAAACAAGATTCAGGGTAAAACTCAAAATATGCTTTTTATCTTTGGCAAATTTGCTTACACTGATGAGGTTTTTAGTTAGAGAAGGCACAACTAGCAATTTGTTTAGGTAAAGTAAAGAGTTGGGATGGGAAGGGAACCTGAAAACAGTAGAACCAACATGAGAAATTTTTGTACCTTGACCATTGGCCATCATGATATGTTCATTCCCAGCTGCTTGTGCACTCTGGATCAAGTTTTGTGGATCATTTGTGGCATGATGAGATGCTCCAGAATCAGGGAACCACGCAGCAGCTATGTTGGCCGAAGGATTGTTCTGGTGTTGTTGTTGAAGACTGCCGCCTCCAGAGTTCAGTTGCTGAGGTAACATCTGAGGCATTGCAGTGAAAGGATTCATAGCAAAACCAGGGATATTTTGAGGATGATGCTGTGCAGTTGGCCATGTGTTTGGGAAAGGCATGGGATTGAACATGTTTTGTGCAGGCATTGGTAAAGGTTGTGCAGCAAACATACTTGGATGTGGTAGTACTGGTGAGGGAGCTGCTAATGCAAAGGGATTGAAGAACTGAGGGTAAGTTGTTCCAAAGTTCATAAATGGACTAGTGTTCTGTCCACATTGAGCTGTATTGAGCCTGTGATAGCACACAGATGCATCATGCCCCTTTTTATTGCAGATTTGGCACTGAACAAACTTACCACAACCTTGTCCACGCCCTTTTCCTCTTCCAAAATTTCTGTTACCACCATCACCTTGCTGGTTAAAGGTATTTGGATTTTGGTTTTGGTTTGTGTATTGTTGAGTTGAGACAAAATTTGCAGTTGACTGAGTTGAGGAGGCTGTCTCGGTAATATTAACAGTGAGTGGTTCCTGTAGAACAGCCTGCTTAACCTGCTCAACACGGGCCTCATGAGCCAACAACATAGTTTCAACTTCTGCAACATTCAAGGTGTCATCTCTGCTCAAGAAAGCTGTAATGGTTGAGATCAGAGCATCATATTCGGTAGGTAGTCCTCCAAGAACAGCATCAAGATGCTCTCAATTTGAGATCGGATCTCCAATTGCAGCCAGGGTATGAACAATTGCTTGAATTCTTTGAAGATATTCGCTGCAAGAACGGTTGCCTTTCTTCGTTGTTCGCAGTTCTAACCGAAGTTGAGTTGTTCTTGCACGAGTTAAAGAATGAAAGTGAGAATGAATAGCTTCCCAAACCTGAAATGAGTGACGACAGGTTACGACTCGACTTAGCAGAGATTCAGATAGTGTGGACAGTATCCAGGACATGATGAGAGAGTCCTGACGATCCCATTCAGCAAAATCAGGGTTCACAGATCCTTGCTCACGATCTGCTTCGGACAGAAATTTCAAAGGTACTCTTGGATTTACTACGAAGGTCTCTAATTGATGGGCTCTTAGAATAGCATTCACTTGTTGTTTCCATTGCAGATAGTTCTTCTCGTCCAGTTTAACAGCGACAGACTGAGAGAACGTGTTGGAAGGCGTGGCCATGGATGCAGCTTCAAGCTTCAGTTATTGAGGAAGAAGAAGCTCCTGGCTCGCTGATACCATATAAGGAAAACAGAAACGGAGAGAAAACTACTTACAGAAAAATGAGAAAAAGAAATATTATTGATTAATCGCATTCAATGTATCTAGACATTGTTTATATACATACTTCAGCTAATACTAGTTAGTTACAACTAACCATGACACTAGGATAAGGCTGATGCTTAATCAACAGATTATTTTGTTTATTAAAATAAAATAAGATTTTATTTATATATACTCTAACAATAAGAAAGGGAAAAGTCTTAGGACCCCATTCTTTTATTTTACTCTCTTCTTCCTCCCTCTTCTTCTTTCCTGCCCTCTTCTTTCATATCCTTCTATTTGACCCTCCTCTTTCCATTTTTGAAGTTGATTTCAAAGCCTTTTATTCTTGCTGCTACAGTATTTAACACAGGTAATATAACACCCTTCATTCCATTTACTGTTGAAAAGTGGTTGATTTCCCTAGGTTTTGTTGGCTCCATTTTCTTCTTCTCCTCCTCTACTTTCATATTTATGGCCGTATTGAACGGTGGAGTGGGGTAGCGATTCTAACAAACCTTGAGGCTTGGGTTTGGAATTGATGAGGAAGATGAAAAAGGGGTTGCTCCATGGAAGGCTGTATCTCCTCGTTATTGCTTTTTTATACCATCTCTCTATTAAAAGATAATATGTTTTTCACTTTTTTTCATAGATGGGAAATTTTTATTTTGGGTTTCATAGATCTAGATTTTCCTTAATGAAAGGTAACGTCTATGCTGGTAATCTGGGGAAGAGAGCAAATTATAATAAAAGTCATTTTACAATGCAGCTACACTTTGGTAATTGCAACTTTTCAACGGGGAAAACAAATGTCATGAAGATTGTGTTTTTACAAAGGTATTTTTTATTTCGAAATTGGTAGAAGAAAGTTGGACGCTAGACTCTCTAATTAATAAGTAGATCAATTTTTGACTTTTGTGTAAGATACATTTTTTTGCTGGATACTTTTGTTTCCTTGCATTTATGTACATGTTTCCTTGCATTTTGGTCTCCCATTCTTCATTACTTGCATTTTTGTCTCTCATTTTCTATTATTGATGATGTTCTTTATTTTGTGCTTTTTGTGCAAGCCATTAAATAAATTGGGGGTTATTTTTGGTTTTAGGAAAGCCTAGAGGATAAAGATTTTAAATTTTTGATATAAATCTTTTGAATTTATGTGTTCTATTTTCTTTCCATTCTAAAAATGTAAAGGAATTTTTACTTTGCTATGTATCCATTTTGATTCATGTTTTGTTTATACTTCTCTTTGCTGATGTCATGTTTGTGTCTATTTTGATTCACGTGTTTTTAATTTCTTTGTTATTAATTTGTAATGTTAACGACTTTGTTGGTCGGACTAATCTTCTCTTCTACTATTGGAAAATCAACATCAAGTACCTTGGCGGTAGAGATAGATAAATGCCACGTGTCAACATGTGATTGAGTTTTTTCTAACAAAAAATATGGAGTGAGGTCCACTTTTGTTTTTCTTTAAAGATTTTGAACTTTGAAATGAAAATTTTAGATTGAAATTTGAAGGAAATTTCTTTGAATTGTGAGAATGGAAAACAGTTACAAAAGTAAGCTAGTTTAGTCAATGAGAAAACATAAGTATTAGATTCACGGATGTGGAATACACCTGAAGATTAGATTATAACAACAAAGAGAGAGAATGTTTAGGGTTAATGTTACCATGCTTTGATGAGAACCACCACTGAGACCACCGGAGAGGGGCATGTCAAGAGCGTAAGGTAGGTTTCAAAGAGAAAATTATGGGTGTCAAAGAGGTAAATCTAAGAGAATTAATGAATCTAGTCACTCATGGGTTAATGAAAATGGAACTCATAGATGGTAACAGACTATTTCCAAACTTTGCAATTGATGATGTTGAATATGGTTTTCTATGTCAACCTTGGAAACATTGTCTAGTAATCAAGTTGTTGGGCAAGTAAATTGGTTACTTAATGATGAGGAAAACGCTCAAACCTATGTGGAAAACAACAGGTGAATTTAAGCTAATAGACATAAACTATAGTTATTATCATGTGAAGTTTGATATTCGAGAGGATAGGGAGAGGGCTATGATGGGGGCTCCGTGGCTTATTTTTTTATCATTATCTTCTAGCAAAGCCATGGACACCGGATTTTGTTGCTGCAAACTTTAATATTAACACTACAATGGTGTGGATTCGGATACCGAGATTTGACATGCACTTCTACAACAAAAGTCATCTCTTAACACTTGCCATATGTATTGGTAGACCAATCAAAGTGGATATGCATACCCTTAGGCATGCATCATCGCAGGCTCACTCTGATTTATGTGGAAATTGATCTTGGCAAGCCGGTCGTTGGGAAAGTTTGTTTGTCAAATAGTGGTATAATGTCGAATATGATGGTTTTCATCTTTTGTGTTCATGTGGATGTTATGGCCATATTTCACATAGGTGTGAGGCCTCCCCAATTTTGACTGCGCAGAGGTTACAAAGAATCTAGTTGAAAAAATTTATTGGAGAAGACGGCGGCAGAAAACCCTAATTCTAAGGAAGTGTCATTACATAACACTAGCATATTTGTTATTCGTGGTACTCCTGCTTCAAACATGGTCGTGAATCAAGAGAGAATTAATGAAATTACGCATGGTGAGTGGTTTAAGAAAAATAGAAGGAAATCCAAAGCAAATCTTGTGAAACAAAATCCGCTTGTGAAAATTGGCAATAAATGTGTAATGCTATTTAGGCGATGGTATGAAGAAGAGTGGCATGAAGGCTAAAACAAACTCTTCTTTTGCTACACTGGGGAAGAAAACACATTCATAGAAATCTATTTCTTCACTATCTGGCATAATTAAAATAAATCTAATTATAATAGGATAAGCTAGTTTTAAGTTAGTAGCTATATAGATTCTTTGTTAATATTGTTTCTTTGTTGTTTAGTTGGTTGAAGGGAACTGAAGCCACTGGCATATTTGGCTAAAGCCAATCTGGATAAGGCTTGTTCCAAGTTATTTTTTCTCTGTATATTGTTAGAATTTCCTTCATTCATGTACAGGGCCAGAATAGTTACTAAAGTTCAGAAAATGGGAGGGTATTTTTGACTTTTCATAACTCTTGTGCTGAGATCAAGAGAGTTGTGCAATGGTTTCCCAAGGGACAAAAAATAGAGGTTTTGTGCCGTCATGTATCTCCACTTTTGTGATGTCCTATTTTTATTTTTTAAATCAAACAATGCACACATAATTTTGTACGGTACCATCCCTTAAAATTTTACAAATCAAACGCACCTTTAGGGTTGATTCAATTTAGTCATTTATCTTATTTTTATTCAATTTAGTCCTTTATTTGCTAATTTTGATTCGCGTTAGCCCTCAACGTTAGTATCCTTTAAAGACTACTAGAGAATTATTAACAACAATAAACCTACCCACGTGTCACATTATGAGTGGTCATTTATTTAAATTATTATAACAATATATTTAAAATAAAAAATATTTTAAAAAATATTGGGTCATCTTCTTTCCTAAGAACCTTGCACATCTACTTCCAACTCAATAGCCGGCGACAACCTCCACCCACCCATCAGTGGCAGCGACCAAGCACATTTCCAGAGAAGATGTGATGGGGTGATTGTTTCTTAAGTCAACATTCTCAGCCCTCCATCGATTCGCCATGTTGATCTAACAAATTAAATTTCCATAGTCAAGTCGCTTCATCAATTAAAACTGAATTCTCAAAATTCTAACATTTATACAAACTCAATAATAAATACTAGCACATCTTATTCAATAATCTTATCAATAGCATCTAGTAAGCATCAAGCTAGCACATGAACATGGTTTTTTTTATGTAAACCCTAACCACAAATTTGGTAGATACCCCCAATTATGAGGGAACTCGCCCCCAAACAAAGAGAAATTTAAAGGTACTAATACAATTAGTGTGCATGGGTTAAGTAGTCCAAAATAATATTTTTTTTATTTGTCGATAGCAGATGGTGGGAGAAGAAAGGGGTTTTGTTGGAGAAGAGAAAGAGAAAGAAAAATATTTGGATGTTGTGTACCTCACAAAACTCAATAATCTATGCCACTGAAGGAGATTGGGTGCCTGGCCGCTGGCGGTGATGAGTGGGTGGAGGTGGTTGCCGATTGTTGGGTTGGGAGAGGCGGTGGGGTTCTTGAGGAAGAAAAATGACCCATGATTTTTTTATCTTTTATAAAATAGAAAATATTTTATTGATAATAATTTAAATAATGGACCACTCATAATGTGACATGTGACTAGATTTAATGTTTTTAATATTCTTTAGTTAGTTTTTAACGGATCTTTCACGTTGAGGACTACGTGAATCAAAAGTAATAGATAGAGGACTAAATTGAATAAAAAATAGGGATAATTACACCAACTTCCCCTGAGGTTTGCCTATATTACACTTACGCCCCTCTAGTTTTCAAAATTACATTTACCCACTGAAATTTCAACTTTCATTACACAAACCCCCCTAATGTTAATTTTTTTAATGGTATTATTGTGCAAATTTTTCATTTTTCTAAGAAAAATTAATTTTACTATTTATTACTTTTTTTATTTTACCATTTTTCTAATAAAAGTATAAATTTCAGGGGGGGTAAATGTAATTTTGAAAACTGGAGGGGGGTATATGTAATATCAGTAAACCTCAGGGGAGGTTGGTGTAATTATCCCTAAAAAATAAGATAGATAATTGAATTGAATCAACGTTAAAAGATAGAAGACCAAAAGTGTAATTTTCCCTTATTATTTTTATTATTATTATAATAAATTATGAATTAACTCCTTTTTATTTTGAGATATTTGGTGTGCACTAACGGTATTCTAAGCCAACAATAGAAGACTAATCTCTTTGAGGTGGCTCGACAACTGAAGTGAATACGGTCTCTTCCAACAAAGTTTTATCTATGCGCGTGGTCAGGATTCGAACCTCTGTTAGTATACTTAAAGACTCAACTATCTATAAATTATATCGGATTTTTTTGGTACATATATTTGTTGGAAAGTGATTTTTAAGAGAAGATTTTATGCTTAGATTATATAATAAATTATTTTAATCATAAATTATATATAAAGAAAGAAAATTAATTTATTTGTGAAGATTATTTAATAAAAATTCTTTGAGTGCGAATGAATTATTAATTTCAATGTCCAAAAGATAGCTTATGTATCAAAAGTTATACACATCATCTAAGGTTGGAATAGAAGGCCTTGAGTAGGCTACAAGAAACCATCTAAGCATGTGTCAATAGGTGGGGAGTCAAGCTTCCTGCCCAACTGCAGGCCTCTTTGACCTAATGTATAAAAAACAAAAGGGAAAAAAGGGAAGTGAGATTGCTACAACACAAAAGCTCCTTTTCTCGTTCCTGAAAAAATTAAAAATGATGAATAAGAAAGAGAAAAGTCTTATGTCCCCATTATTTTATTTCACTCTCTTGTTCCTCCCTCTTCTTCTTTTCTACCCACTTCTTCCATATCCTTCGGTATTGCCCTCCTTTTCCCTTTTTCGAAGTTGATTTCAAAGCCTATATCCTTGCTTTTGCAATATTTAACATAGGTAATGTAACACCCTTCATCCCCTTCGTACCATTTACTCTTGACCAAAGTGATTGATTTCCATAGGTTCAGTTGGCTCCGCTTTCTTCCTCTTCTCCTCTACTTTCATATTTATGGTTGTTTTGAACAGTGGAGTAGGGTAGCGATTCTGACAAAACTTGAGGCTTGGGTTTGGGATTGATGAGAAATGGATTGCTCCATGGAAGGTTGTATTTCCTCATTGTTGCTCTGTTATACCATCCCTCTATTAAAAGGTAACAACTTTTCCTTTTTTTCTCACAGATTGAAAATTTTTGTTGTGGGTTTCATGGATCTAAATTTTCCTTAATGAAAGGTAGCGTCTTTGCTAGTAATCTTGGGAAGAGGGAAAATTGGAAAAAAAAAGTCATTTACAATGTAACTATTGTATCGTATATTTGCAACTTTTCATCCAGAAGAACAAAGGTCATGAAGAATGTGTTTTCAAGAAGGTATTTTTTATTTTAAAATTGGTAGAAGAAGGTTGGATATTGGACCCTCCGAATAATAAGTAGATCAGTTTTTAGCTTTTGTGCAAGATGCATTTTTTTGCTCCCATGATTTGCATCTATGTACATGTTTCCCTGTGTAAGCAAATATCAGAATATTAGATTTTGTATTCTATGAATTGAATTGTGTACATAGATGTGATTATTTGAAGATGAGACTTATTTAAAAACATCTAATTGTAACTGCTAACAGAAGTTACTAATCCTATGGGAAGTTATTTCCCTCATCCTATGGAAGTTATTTCCCTTTATCCTTAACATCCTTTGCAAACTGATTGTGGGTAGCATATGCACATTTAGTTTGGGTTTGAGACTTAGAAAAGTATCACTTGAGGGAGCCTTGGTGAGAAGATCAGCGACTTGGAATTGAGAAGGGATGTGGTTGACAACTATTTCGCCATTAGCGGCCTTCTCGCGAACAAACCAGATGTCCAATTCAAAATGCTTGAATTTGGAATGTAGAACCGGATTAGCTATTATCGCACCACAGTAAGGGAGGCTTTGTTTGTTTGACATGGAGTTGAGTAAGAAGGGACTGTATCCATTTGATTTCAACAACTAAAGCAGCCAAACTTCTGAATATTGCTTCTGGACCTCGAGACCGAATGTTGTTTCTTCACGAGCCACGAAATAAGGTTGTTTCTAAGATAAACACAGAAACCCGAGGTGGAGCGCATATCAGAGGGGTCACAAGCCCAATCCGAATCATTGTATCCAATGATGAATAGATTCTGAGAGGGATAAAATGTTAACCCATGATCAACTGTGCCATTGACATACCGCACAACACGCTTTGTAGCCTTTCAATGACTTTCAAGCGGACGATGAATAAACTGATAGAGATTTTTAACCGCATAGGCAATTTTCAGACGAGTTATAGTGGCATATTGCAAAGCACCAACCACAGCTCTGTATAAAGACGGGTCAGAAAATGGAGCAGTGCCTTCCATGTGTAGTTTTAGACTAGGAGCCAGAGGAGTCTTTCTGGGTTTGGCATTGCGCATGTTGACTTTGGATAAAAGGTCATGTATATATTTGGATTGAGACAAGATAAGAGCACCAATGGAAGTGTAGTTGGTTTCAATGCCCAAGAAAAAATGTAATGGACCAAGATCCTTGAGAGGGAAAAAGGAGTTGAGTTTGGATATCACAGATTGAATTGCAGAGTGGGAGCTACCTGTAATGATGATATCATCAACACACACTAGAATCTAAGTAATGAAGCTGGATGTAGCATGGACAAAGAGAGAGATATCACATCTAGTAGGCTTATAACAAAAAGAAATGAGGTTGGATGCAAGCTTGAAAAACCAAGTTCTCGGCGCCTGCTTGAGCCCGTAGAGAGCTTTCTTTAACTTGTAGACTAG
This sequence comes from Cyamopsis tetragonoloba, assembly GCA_037177725.1. Taxonomy (NCBI): domain Eukaryota; kingdom Viridiplantae; phylum Streptophyta; class Magnoliopsida; order Fabales; family Fabaceae; genus Cyamopsis; species Cyamopsis tetragonoloba. The sequence continues at coordinate 46,413,517 of CM074122.1, read as the reverse complement.
ATGAGGATTAGCAGAAGTGAAACCTTCGAGTTTCCACATATAGCCTTCCTCTTGAATTGAATCATTTAGAAAAGTGTTGTTAATATCCACATGTCGTATATTCCATTTCCGTGTGATAGCAATGCTCAGAACAGTGTGACTTGTTGATGGTTTGATGACGGGACTAAATGTTTCATTGAAATCATGACCTGATTGTTGAGAATACCCTTGAGCAACCAAGCGGGCTTTATGTCTAGCAACAGAGCCATCAAGATTGTATTTCAACCAGTAAATCCATTTTGAACCAATGGCTTTCCTGTGAGGAGGCAAAGGGACAAGATCCCATGTGTTATTTCTCATGAGGAACATGTATTCGTCCTTCATCGTTGCGAACCATTTAGGATCTTGCATTGCATCCTTAGTACACCTTGGAGTGATCTCAGTTAAAAATGCTCCGGGTTTAAAGACACCAACCTTAGCCCGAGTAGTCATAGGGTGAGTATTTATGGTGGGGGTAGGTTGAGGAGGTTGTTCAAGTGCTGAGTGGTGAGGAGATGAAGGAGGAATATTATTAGGTAAGGGAGCTGTGATTTTGGTTGGTGGAGGAAGGGGAGGGGTAAGAAGAGGTATTGTTGGTATAGAGGGAGGAAATGTAGGTATAGTGGAGGTAATTGAAGCAGGTGGATATTGAGTAAAGAAAGATGGATTTGTTACCATAGGATATTGATTTTCATCAAATATGATGTGTCGGGTAATATACTCCTTCCTAGAGCTTGTGATGCATTTAAAACCTTTGTACTTTGTGTTATAGCCAAGGAGGATGCAAGGAGTGGAGCGATAGTCCAATTTTGTTTTGTTGTAAGGCCACAAAAGCGGATAGCAAAGATACCCAAAAGACTTGAAAATAGAGTAGTCAGGCGTCTTGTGAAACAGAATCTCAAAAGGAGACTTGAGACCAATTACCGGTGAGGGTATTCTATTGATGATGAAGGTTGCAGTGCTGAATTCCTCGACCCAGAAATTTGATCGAAGAGAGGAAGCAGCTAGCAATGTGAGGCCTGTCTCAGTCACATGCCTATGTTTCCTTTCTAGCACCCCATTCTGCTCATGTGTATGAGGACATGAGATACGATGTTGTATGCCATGATCCGCAAGATACTTAGTCAAGGCAAGATACTCCTTGGCATCATCAGTTTGGAAAGCCTTGATCTTCCGATTTAGTTGGAGTTCCACCATCGTTTTGAATTGATGAAAAATTGAAGGGACTTCAAACCTGTTTTAGAGAAAATAAAGCCAAGTAAATTTAGTGTGAGCATCAAAAATTGGACATAATATCGGTAACCTTCTTTGGAAGGTGTGGGAGATGGATCCCAGTCATCAATATAAACCAGATTAAGAGGATAGTGATAAATAAATCAGAAATAGGAAATGGCAACTTGTGAGACTTCCCAAGACAACGGGTCTGGCAAACAGTTTTATTATTCTCAAAAAAGAGATATTACAACGATTCAAGATACATTTGACAATTTTATGAGAACAATGACCTAGTCTCCTATGCCAAGTGTCTATTTGTCCTAACAAAAGAATTAAAAATGAAAATAGGAAACTTTGAACTTGGTGGAATGAACTGCAGTTCTTCAAAGACATCGAGGTTATCTTTAAGTTGGCCTTTGAGAATAACCTTCTGGGTTTCCTTACATTTAACAGTACACGTGTTAGGATGGAATCAAAGAAAACTCTATTGTCCCTTGCAAATTGGGAAACACTTATGAGATTTTTGGTGATAGCAGGAACATGTAAGAGATTAGTCAGTGTAAAATGATGATTTGGATTTTTAGAATAAAAGGAAGAATGTCCAGCATGAGAAATGCGTTTGCGTACACTGTTACCATCACCCACATGCACACGATCACCTCCATTATAATCATTTTTGATCATGAGATTGCCAAGATCATGAGTCAGGTGGTTGGTGGCACTGGTGTCCGGATACCAGGAATCATCCTGTTGATTTAAGGAGGCTGTAAGCAAGGCTTGAACAAAAGTGTTGGAGGAGTCACCACAGGGACTTTGAGTCATAAAGAATGTTGGTTCAGTGAGATTCTAATCAAAGCGATACCAGCAGTGGAACACAGAATGTCCAACATGACCACAAAGTTGACACTGAAGTTTTGGACCACAGCCTTGGGTAGAGGAAGCAGAATTGAAACGACCACCGCGTCCTCTGCCACAATTTCCAGAGCGACCAGCTCGATTGTAGGATTGAAAACCTTTCCTGGGTTGAAGCTGACTACGAGCAATATTGGCTTGAATTGAAGTTGTGTCCTTATGTTTGTGACGCTCCAATCGTTCTTCTTGGTGCATGAGAAGCGCGTCAATTTGAGAAAGAGTGAAGGGTTTAGGTCTGGTGAGATACGAAGTTATAAATCCATCGTACTAATCAGAGAAACCGTCAAAGATGGCATCAATATGTTCTTCATCCGTCAAGGGAGAGCCAATTGCACCTAGGGTTTCAACAATCTGCTTAATCTGGACCAAATAGTCACTGATTGATCCTTGTTTCTTGATATTTCGAAGCTGAATGCGAAGTTGCTTAATACGAGCCTTCGTTTGAGAAGAGAAGTACATTTTTAAGATTCTCCAAATTTCATGCGACCAAATGCAGCCAACAACGCGCACACTAAATTGATTGTCCATCGATTCCAAAAGCTAGGATTGGAGAAGATTATCTTGTTGTTCCAAAATCTCATATGCAGGATTAAAAGAACCCATCGCCTCATCCTCTTTGATGAGAAATTTCGAGGGAATCGTGTCACAATGTATGTAGAATTCAAATAATGCTAAGAATAATAATTAATCAATAGATATAGATTATAGATTGTAGAATTATATCTTATAGATAGATGATAAATTAGAGATTTATAAATTTTAGATATAGATATAGATAATATATAAATAGAGTAGTTATAACTACTACATATAACGTATTTTGCAACACTTAGGCAGTAACACTCACTTAAATGTTAGCTAAAGCGCACTCAAATTACATTTTTCTAACATTTCTTAATCTAAATGTTGTCATTCCATTTATTTATGATTTTATTTGCATCTTGTTTTTGAGAGTCACCTTACGTTTAAAGATTATAGATAAAGGAAAGATTATAGATTTGTATATGTATAGATTTATAGATTTTAGATAAAGATATAGATTATGGATTTATAGAAATAGATAGGTTATTTTTTCTCTGTATTCAAAAAAAGATATAGATAGGTTGTTGCTCCATTTTTAGAATTTTCCACCTATATATTGTTTCAGTGCTTTCTCAGAGTCTACACTCTACACTAAAACACTCAGTTTTTATCCATAAAAAAAAGAAAGAATACTCTGGTTTTTTCATTCACACCCAATACCTACCCAAGGATCATATAAATATATGGATGTTTGAAAATTAAAAATGAATCTTAAAAAAGTGATATATATCCGGAAGCTAAATTAAATTTAAAATTCTAAACTAACACAATTATCTATCTAATTCTTCCTCAAAATAAATCTAGTTTTCATGTCTCATTTCTTATCTGATCTTCTCATGACTCGGTTGTTTCTAGAACTTTTCCAGTGCTTCCTTTCTCCCTTCAAATTTTCAAATTCAAAGTAGAAGGCTCATTGATTCGGTTTATATATCACTCACCATGCACCACCACTACACTACAACAACAACATAACACTCTATTTTAATAATCCACTGACAAAAAGAATTATATATTATTTTCAATCATGGATGCTAGGGATTTCTACAAAATTCTCATGGTGAACCGTGATGCTTCAGATGAAGAGCTGAAGAAGGCATATAGAAAATTGGCAATGAAATGACACCTAGATAAGAACAATGAGAAACAAGAGTCTGAGACCAAGTTCAAGTAGATTTCTGAGGCTTATAATGTGTGTTACGTAAATGCAGAAAGATGAAATAAACAAAGAACAAAATGAATCATCTCATTAATTAATATTTGAATTAAACGGAAAGCTGCTATATATAGCAGAAGAAAATGAAAATAGCAAATAGTGCGGAAAAACGGTTACAAGTGGTTATAGAAATAAGTTATCAAAATGAGGGAAATTTTTTACACTTAACACCCCCCAGCTGGTAATGGCTTAAAAGGATTAAGCATGTCCAGCTTGGACACAAAGGCAAAGAAATAGCGAGGATGAAGAGCCTTGAGAGCCTTGGTGAATAAGTCTGCAACCTGGTTCACAGTAAAGATGGGAAGAAGCTTCATAACGCCAAGTTGGAGTCGTTCCCGCACAATATGACAATCAATATCAAGATGCTTGGTGCACTCATGAAAAACGGAATTAGAAGCAATGTGGAGAGTACTATCATTATCACAATACAAGACGGGTAATCTAGAACAAGTGGTGCGCAAATCATGAAGCATATAGAGTAGCCATTGCAATTCGCATGTAGCATAGGCCAAACAGCGATACTCCACCTCGGACGAGGAGCGAAATACAATAGTCTATTTCTTCGATTTCCAGCAGATAAGGGAGTGACTAAGATAGACACAATATCCAGAAATGGAACGACAGGTAACTGCACAAGTGGCCCAATGACAATCAGTGTATCCTTGGAGCTGAAGAGGAGAATCTGCAGCCATGAGAACGCCAGAACCTGGGGACTGCTTGAGATAACGTAAAACGCGCAAAGCAGCATGAAAATGCTTAAGGCGAGGCTTCTACATATGTTCACTAAGCTGCTGAACAACAAATGTGATATCAGGACGCGTGGAATTAAGATAAATGAGGCGTCCAACAAGTTTGTGATAGGCAGGAATGTCAGAATAAAAATCACCTGAATCAGCAGAGCGGGAGACAACAGGGTCAATTGGAGTAGAGGCAGCTTTGCAACCCAATAACCCAGCGTCAGCAAGAAAGTCTAGACAGTACTTGCGTTGGCAGAGAAATATACCTTTGGAAGATCTAGCAACTTCTAGTCCAAGGAAAGACTTGAGGGGGCAAGATCCTTAATGCCATATAGGTCATTAAGGATGTGTTTTACTCGAGTAATTTCAGGGAGATCATTGCCTACCAAAATAACATCATCCACATAAATGGTTAAGGCAGTGAAAGAAGTACCATGAAACCGAAGAAACAAGGAGGGATCAGAGTGAGCGGGCTTGTAATCACATGAACACAGTGTCTGAGAAAGAGTGGAAAACCAAGATCTACTGGCCTGTTTCAGGCCATATAAAAACTTCAACAATTCACATACTTGGTTAGGCTTAGAAGAAGTAACACCATCAAGGAGCTGCATGTAGATAGTCTCATGTAGTGTGCCATAAAGAAAAGCATTATCAATATCCAATTGATGTAAATGCCAACCATGAGAAGCAGCAAGAGCCAAGATCATGCGAATGGTGGTCATCTTAGCCACAGGAGAAAATGTATCAAAATAGTCAAGCCCCTCGATTTGGTTGTATCCCTTAGCAACCAACCGCGCCTTGTAGCGAGCAATAGAGCCATTAGCATTGCGTTTGATCTGAAAAACCTGTTTACTGCCGATGGGAAGAACACCAGTAAGAAGATCAACAACTGTCCAAGTACCATTGCGGTTGAGAGCCGCAAGTTCTTCTTCCATGGTCTGAACCCATTTAGGATTAGAAGAAGCTGCTGAGTATGTCTTTGGTTCAACATCAGTAACGAGGGACATGGCATAGGCTTGATGGGAAGGAGAAAGGTGAATGTAAGAATAAGAAGAGGAAAGGGGATGAGCAGTGGAGAATGCAGAGGAGATAGTGGGGCAATGATAGTCAGCCAAATAGGGAGGGGGTTTAGAAATGCGTGAGGATTTGCGAAGAGGAGGTGGGGATGGAGTATGGGAAGGCTCAGGGAGAGAAGGAGGAGGCAAAGGTGGGGAGCGTGAAGGAGGATCCTCCACAGAGGGGGAAGAGGGAGGAAGGTCATCAGAGGAAGGAGAAGGAGAAAGGGAAAGGTCAGGATAGGTGACAAGGGTAGAGGAAACAAAGGGTAAAATCCTCTCATGAAAGTAGACATCACGGGAAATAGAAACTGTGTGATGATGGAGGTCATAAACAACAAACCCCTTCTTACCAAATTTGAAGCCAAGAAAGACGCACTTCCTTGCGCGAGGATCAAACTTAAAACGATTAGCTTGAAGTGTGGATGCAAAGCATAGTGAACCAAAGACACATAATTGCTGGAGATTTGGCATGGAATAAGAACTCAAAAGGTGAGAGACCAACAAGAAAATGCGTAGGAATCCTGTTAATCTAGAAAGCAGCATGTAGAACAGCGTAATTCCATAAGGTTTTAGGAGCATTGGAATGAAACATCAATGCTCGAGCAATATTGAGCAAGTGATGATGGCGTCGTTCAACCCTGCCATTTTGCTGGGGAGTTTGAACGCAACTTCGTTGATGAACAATACCTTTGCCACTATAAAATTGAGGTATGTGAAATTCCAATCCGTTATTAGAGCGAAGCACCTTAACATTGGCCCCAAACTGATTGGCAACCAGTTCAATAAAGCTTCTAAGAGTAGGCGCAGCCTCAGATTTTGTCTTCATCGTAATCAACCAGATGAATCTTGTGTGATCATCAAGTATTGTTAAGAATTATTTATGATGATGAATGGAGGGCTGAGAAAATGGCCCCCAAATGTCAACATGAACAAGATCAAAAGCAGCAGAGGCACGACTAGAACTATTCGAGAATGGTAGTCTCCTTTGCCGAGAAGTATGGCAAGCATCACAAATCAAGTGTTTATTAATAGAAATAAACGGATAATCCTTTATTAAACTCAGTACACGAGTGTAGGACAAATGGCCTAATCTAAAATGCCATAAGGTAGAATCAGGAATAGAAACATCAACATGTATAGAAGAATCAACATGAGAAACAAATGAATCAGGAGAGACATCCACCTTCAATCTATAGAGTCCACAAGAGGCACTAACCGAACCAATCGTCTTCTGTGATTGCTGCTTCTGAATTAGACATGAATGGTTTTCAAAAATCAAATGCAGAGGCAATTGAGAAGTCAACTTAGAAATGGAAATCAAGTTAAATTTAAAGTATGGTAGATAAAGAACTTCATCCAAAGTTAAAGAAGCAGAGAGATGCACAATGCAGAGTGAGTTGCAGTGAGTTGTACACCATTAGGCAGATGAATAACCATAGGAGGAATAGCAGTAAATGCAGAGAACAAATGCTGGTGAGCATAGATATGATCTGTCGCACCAGAATCCAGAATCCAATAAGCAGAACCATCCGTAGCATATAGAGCAAAACCAGTACCTGAAGTTGAGGAATCCGGGGGAACAGCAGAAACAACATGATTAGCAGATTCTGAGGAGGAATAGAGGGCCTGCTAGATCAACTGAAGCAAACCCTTCTATTAAAACTAACTCATTCATTACTAATTTACTAATTATAACATCAAGAAATTATTTTATAAATTTACCCATAATTAATTTAGTCCTTATGTTAGTTTTGTCATGAAATTAATCCCCTCCAAACATTAATGAATTTATAAATTAGTTCCTCAGTAATCACTCATCTATTTATTCAATCATTATGTTATAAAAATTCACTAACAAACCAATTTAGTCCTTATAGTTTCGATATCAAATTAGTCTCCAAACGATTTAAAAGACTTTAATTTAGATTTTAACGAATTAAACTAATAGAGAACTTGTCCATCAAATATTAATCATGTTGCAAATTACTCATTCGTTTTTAGTCTAATCCTCGATAGATTGTTGTCATCAAATTAGTCCTTTTAAAAATTATAACATCAAAAATTTACTTTATAAATTCACTCATTACTTATTTAGTTTCCGTATTATTTTTTTTATTGAATTATTCTCCAAGACATTTATAAGACTAAAAAATTAGTTCTTAAAGCTTTAAATTAATACCAAATTAGTCTATTGAAAATTAAAATTTAATCACGTTAGAAATTGCTCATATAATTATTTAATTATTATGTTATAAAAATTTACTAATAATCAATTTACTTTTTGTTATAGTTTTGATATCAAATTAGTTCGCAAAAGATTTCGAAGACTTAAAAATTAATTTATAACAATTTAAATTAACACTAAAATAGTCATTCAAAAATTAACTAGGGTAAAATGCACAAAGTATCCTGGAGGTTTCATAATATTGCACAAAACACCAAACTTTAACAAAATGAGCACTTTCCACCAAATAATCTAATAACAACTACAATGTGAGAATATTATGTTAAAAATCTTAACTATGGTTAACTCTATTTTTTTTTAACTCTTTTATTTTTCTTGCAAGACTTTTTTTTTTAATTCTCCTTTTTATTTTTTTAGTCATTTTTTCCCTTAAATCACGAGGAACAAAGAAAGATGGCATCAAGAGAAGACCTAGCCCTAAGCCAAAGAAAGAGAAACCAAGGGACAAGGATTTTAACGAATAATGAATCAAGAGAAAATGGTTTTAAAAATGAAGAACCAAGGAGAAAGATTTTGTTTTTTCACTAATTAATCCAAAATAATTTGTGATCATAGTTACCTTGCATATTTTGTTCAAGTTTGGTGTTTTGCGTAATATTATGAAACATCGAGGGTACTTTGTCATTTTACTCAATTAACTATGCTGAAAATTACTCATTCTATACTAATTTTCTCCTCTCTATATTTTTGTCATTAAATTAGTTCCCCTCGAAATTATAACATCAAAAAATTACTTTATAATTTACACATAATCAATTTAGTTTTTTTACTTTAAAAAGAAAAAAAAACTAAATTGTTAGTCATTATTAATTTTGACCTGGAATTAGTCTCCCAAAATATTAATAAATTTATAAAACTAGTTCTTAAAAATTCTTAAACCATTTTATGTAGTAGTAATATTCAAATCACTCTCATAGTCTCATTAACCGGACTCAAAATTATAATAAAAAACACAAAACAGGGGCCATAATTTCAAGTTTCAATTAAGCAACTCTAGAAAAGTTTTATTGTGCTTTTCTACAGACTAGCTAACGAAGCAATACAAACTCTAACCATACAAAAGGCTGAAAACATAAGCAATATATACTTTGTATGTACAACAAGGTAGAAAAAAGGGGTGAATTGTCCATTGACTTTGAAAACTTGATGATATGGATGCTTGATATTGTGTGTAAGTCACCGTTTTCATAATACATACATTTTTCAATAATTTTAAGTGTTAAGAATAGAGGAGATATAAGAAAAATATTTTCTATGAAACTTAGTGGTTCTAAACCTTAAGAAAGATTTCATTCCTTAGCAACTATAACGAAGAAACATTATGAAAAACTCTTTTAAAGTGGTTCTAATATAAAACCATTAAAAAATGTAAAAAATTTTCGGCGCTGTTTAATTTGTATTTTTATTTTCTATTTTTATTTTTTGTTTTATGATTTTTTGAAATTTTATAATAGAAATATTGAAAAATGCTGAAAAAAGAAATTTACTACTGTTAGCATTTTCAATTTTTCCTTTATAAATTTCAAAAAACAAAAAATAAAAATGCAAACCAAACTACCCCAGGATTCCCACTTACACACGTTATCAAAGCACTTGTGCCGCCAAATTTTCAAAAACGCACCAAACAATTCACCCAAAAAAGAGAAAGAAAGAAAGAAACATATATATAAATATGTCTAAATGATGTTATGTCATATGTCAAACCCAATTACTAGACAAAGAAAAGTCATGGAATCTAAAAGAGAGATCCCCAGCAGTGTCTCTTCTCTCAAGCAGTGAGCTATCACTAGAATTTTCCTCTTCACTTACCGACGGTTGTAACTGTTGTGTTGGCAAAACAGAGTTAGAAAAACTCCTCACTCTTGTGCTCTCTCCACTAGAAGAAGCCATTGTTCTATCCCAGAGGAACACGTGAAGGAGAATAGGGACTTTCGTGTGTCTATGCAAGGAGAGTTTCTGGCTCAACGAAACTGTGTCGAAACACCGGATTGCGCCGGTAGAAGACACCATCCATGGGAGCACTTTTTGGTTTGAGAGTCTTGAAACTACTAACAACCTTGAAGTGTCTGTTGCTGCTTTGTAGAGATTGCTTAGACCTGAACGTGTTGCTGGTGAGTTTTCTTGATTTTCATCAGTTACTGATGAGATGAAAATGAAACCCTGTTGATAAAAACCAGTGAAATTGGTAGAAACAAGTTGATTAGAGAGAAGTTTAATAGCATGTTTGGTCCCTACATATATTAACATGTACGTTTTAGTCTCTACCTTTTGAGTTTGAGTTTGAGTTTGGTCCCTACGCTTGACAACTTTTTCATTTTTTATTCTCTAAATGAAAATGAATGTTTGGTCACATCTTATACAGAATCTAAATGAAAAGCAATGCTTACTTTTTGGACCTAAAATAAATAGGGACCAAAACAAAAAAATTGGCAAGTTTAAAGGCCAAAATAAAACATTTTTCAATATAAAGATCAAAATTAAAATAAATAACATCAAATCGAGACAAAATTCTTAACCTAAAAGATTTAATTCTAGTTAACAATGGCCAATTAAATTGTCTGTAGGACCAATTTAATCACTTAAAATAATAAAAATATATCAATTTAATCTTAAATGCGAATGGACTAAATTGATGTTAACAGAATTGACTTTTGTTGTAACAATATGTCATGATGTAAAGTGAGTTCACTCAAACAAAAAAATATCAAATTGATGCTAACCCAATAAGCCAATTTATCAGAATTTTGACTTAAACTCCAGTTTGATTAACTGAAATCCAAGCATACATTAAATTTATTGTGAGGTTGTAATTCCAGGGCCTCATTGATGTTTTATACTCTAGCAAAACGGTTCAACTAACAATCAATATAAGAGGATGAACAAGATGCACAAAGAGAGAGAGAGAAGAACCTCTTCTGTACGACTAATGGCAAAACCAAGCTTTGTGTCATCTTCTTTTAATTTGATCTCAATTGAGAACTCTCCTCCAATTGGAGCATACCAGAGCCGAATTGCTCTAACCACACCAATGTCTACACCATGATAATCTTCAAACCCATAAAGGCTTGCATTTGCAAGGTTTGATAAGTCTGATAATGACCCTGCATTCACTGTTGCTGATGCTGTCTCTCCTGAGATCTGTCACACAAATACATAGAAGAGAAACCCCATTTACCTTACAATCCTCAAAAACCATTAAAACTAGCCAATAATAGAGAAACTAATCTATCAAACTAAGGTAAAAGATGATGAAATTCTAAACAATGTCTTTTCTAGTACGAGTTACGACACAAAAAGTGTACTACTGTACTCTAATTCCACAAAATCCACTATATTATGATCAGATAGATATCAAACTATGTCCAAACTTGAAGAAATAATAACAACTCAACTTTAAGGTTTAGACATTATCTCAAACAAATTATTCATTTTATGGACTACTAAGGATGACCTTCCTTTCCACTGAAGTGGTAACTTTAAATTCTATTCATGGGAAAGGTAAAATTCAGTTGGGAATCAGAAAAAATGGAAGGAATTCACACAAGTTCAGTAATGTTTTTTGACTACTCTTCCTTAAATAGTACTACTCATAGTTACATATTTCACGGGTATGCATATCCGCTACACTGGTATATTAATATTCGGTACATCACATTTTATCTCAATTTTACAAGATCTCTTAAGGAGAATTGGTACTAAGTAATGGAAATTTGATACGTGATAAGATGGATGATTGGAGAATTATGTTACTAAGGCACTACTATGAAAATATTCTAAGATTTATGCTTAAGTCAACCTGAAAAACTAGCATATAGAGAAAGTATAGTCCATGATATATATTCAACTTCTTAAGTGGCCCCAAAAGGTAGCATACAGGGGAAGAATTGTTCAAGAAATATATTTAAGTTTTACCGTATTTTTTACTCTAACACACTCCCTCATTTGTGTACGAGTGGCCTGAATTTAAAAACTCAATAGGCTCTAATACCAAATTAACTTAAGTATAACTCAACCCTAAAAGCTAACTTATAAAGGGAGATTTCAAGACTTACTTTGAGGTGGGACTCTAACAAACATAAGAAGGGACCAAGTGGAAAAAATATCATAAAGGACATGAAACTGTGCTGAATGGACATGAAACTTATAACTAAACCCACAAAGCATTGTGATTGAAATGAACATTTTACCTTAGTAAGAAGGGACTCAGTTTGAATGTTCATAAAGACAATAGGGACCCCAGAAGCTTGTGCTGAGTTGAGCCATGCATTTGCCCTGGCTAGAGTGTCTTCAACATCATTGTAACGTGAAGCGTTTCTATCTGAGGCTTTTGGAAGAAGTAATATGGAAAGAAAATTGCTTGAATTTGGAACTGATAGCAACTCCTGCATCCTCTTCTCCCATGGATATGACACATATCCGTCCTGTAACCGAGTCCTTGTTAGCGCATTTACCATCCTTGTGGTCCTTGAAGCTGCATAATTATGAACTCAGTTATTGTTGTACAGAATTAGATGAAGTTATCAGAAACTAAGAGTGAAAAAGAAAATACTGCAGTTTATTTTTTACAAGGGAAACTTCATAGTCCCAGAAGTTAAAGCGACATGATAAACTTCTTCTAGATAATATTTTTAGCAGAAATTGAACTGAGGATCATTTTAATTTATGAAATATTCTTATACAAGTTCTTAAACCATGCGAACCTAACACATTTTCACTAGGCCAAAACTCATTTTGAGTAAAAGACTATAATTTTGTAGTTTTATTTCTTGCTGATTGTGAAAAGTAGCATACAATTACTTATAGAAAAAAGATTTTCGTACTCACATTTTTTGTACTCACTTATACTCATGGTTACATACATTAAAATATCTGGTTACACACGTAGAATTTTTGTTGAATTTTTAATTTTACGTTGTAACCACATATTTCTACATGTGTAACCATCAAATCCGAAAAAACACTGTAACAAAAAAATAAGTAACATAACTACTTTTTTCAACTTACGTAACCAATGTACACGGTAACAAAAAAAACTAATATAACTACTTTTTTTTCACGTACGTAACTAATAAGTACATTAAGTACAAAAAATTTTGAGTAAAAAAATCAGGACTCTTACTTATAAGACGTATGGAGATGTTGAAATTTGAAAACCAAATAGGCGTTTTAAGGCAGAAGTGTCACCAAGTAGGTTATCTGACCACGTGAATGAGAGCTTATGCCGCAATTAGGTCCACCATTAAATATTTTCAAGTAGGTTTTTTATTTCATGTGGTATTTATGGTACACAAAGTGAGCATTTTAGAGGTAAATTTAACTATTTATAATATACAATGTGATATTTAAAATAACATTTTTTATATTTTAATATTAAATAAAGGTTATAAATTCATTTGTACATTAATATATAAAAAATGTATCAAGTGAGAGGTGAGAGTGTAAGAGGAGTTAATACTAATCATCCAATTATAATTAATGGTTGAGATTTGATTTATAGAAAGTAATCACAATCATTTATTTAAGATTGTGTGGTCAAGATTAACTCATTTTATCTCTCATGCTCTCATTGGATATGTACCCATATATGATCCATAACGAAAAGAAGAAAAGTAAGATAATGGAAATTGTGGGAAACAAATGTCGACATCAGAAGTAAGTCATGAGTGTTCATCAACAAAAAAAAAAAATGTCATGAGTGTCACGCAACTTGATGCCTAAATCTAGCGAAAGCTTGCAGCTTTCACATGAGAAATTAATGCCTCTAATAAATATCATCGTATTTTGAATGGATATTCATTCCATCAAATAACGCAAATAATCAGTTACAGTATAATCCGAAACGAATAGAAATGAACGAATGAATTTGAATTTTCTCTAATAAAAGTAAGAAGACGTGTCACCTTCACCTAGTAACATTTTTTTGGTGTGCACACAAGTCACATTTTTGTGAGGTTGTAAATACTAGTGCTCCCATCCTAAATGTAAGTAAAAATAAATTAATTCATGCATACTAAGAAACTCAGTTAAGTGTATTTAATTTTTATAGTTGCATGCAAAAGAAAAAAATATTTACTAAAATATTTTTTATAATACTTAATATAAAATAGTATTATCTCTCAACAAATTTATTAAATAGTAAAAAATAGTTTAGTAATAATAACATTATATGACATAACAAAAGTTTGAATTTACTTATATTTGAGTAGTATTACCTACCTTAGTTTTTAAATATAAGTCCATAGTCACATATTTTCATGCATTCAAAAAAAATTAATTAATAACTTAATTTTTTTTGGATACGAATTAATAACTTAATTTTAGTAGTATTAATTAAATAATTCTAACTCTATCTCTAATTAAAGTCAAATTCTACTTTATTTAATTAATAATGCTGTTTTAAAAGTATATTAAATTAAATATGCAATGGTATAATTAGAAAATAATTTCCTCAAAAAAAAAATTAGAAAATAATGATAAATATTCTTAGTGTAAAAGCTTATATTTTAAAACGCCTAAAATATCATGTAAGAGCTTATATTCAAAAATAAAGACAGTAATAACTCTAGAGACAGCTAAGTAAAAAATCCAAACCAAAAAAATTTAAGAGCTACTAGTATTGATATTTTTCAATTTTATAAAATTATAAAAGAGCCGTGTATGTTTGAGTTTTAATTGACAGAAAATAAAAATATTTTTATTATAAGTTAAAATTATTTTATTATTAAAAATAATTAAAATTTATGTTCAAACAAACGATCACTATTAATACTTCGAATGAAAATACAAAAATGCTTATCAGCGTGAAAGTATTTTCACGAATTGTTACAATATGATTTGGTACGTTAGATAAAAGCATAACTGCCCTAATCTGTATTGCTTGCTATAAACACATCTGACAGCCGTTTTTATTTTCGTAGGAATTCGTGACGTATTTTTTTCGTGATAAATAGCATCCCTCATGAAAATATTATCACTTGTAATTGTAATCGATTAAAAATCAAAGATATCGTGTCCTAGATACAAATGCCAAAGTAACCGGAAACATAATGCTATTAATAAAAATGAGAAAGTCAGGAAACATACCTTATCTGTATGCTATTAATAAAATGATATTTTTAACGTGTGCAATAAATTAAAGATAAAAAATATTTTTTGAAAAAAACAAAATATTAATGAGATTATGTTGAACATACTATTAATGATATATGTTATATTCATCTTTAGTTTCTTAACCTGTGCAATATTGCACAGGTTAAAAATATTCTTAATAAAAATAAGGTTAAAATATACATTTGGTTGTTTATGTTTGGTTGAAGTCTTATTTTAGTTTTTTATGTTTATTTTATCTCAATTTGGTCCCTTACGTTTGTTTTTTTACTAACGTTAGACTCTTCTTTGAATTTATTAGTCTAGTTAACCGAACTCCATACGTGACACCTACATGGCATTAAGGCGTCAATTGTCATCCTTTTCCAGACTAAAATAACACTGTATTGAACTTTTTCTTAAGCGTATGCAGTTCGGTTAATTATACTAATAACAGATTCAAAAAAGAGTCAAACGTTAGTAAAAAAACAAACGTATGAGACTAAATTGAGACAAAATAAATATAAAAGACCAAAATAAAACTTTAACCAAACATAAAAGACCAAAGGTATATTTTAACCTAAAAAAATAAAATTTAAACTTAAAATTTCATCTAAATTATTAAAACATCCTCCACTATTAAGTCGACCAATTAAAACAACGTTTAAGAGGCAGTAGTAAAATTGTATAAAAAACAATTATTGAGAAATTTTAGTAGTCCCTTCGATTCATTTTATAAAAAATATTGGATATATTTTATATATACTAATAAAATATAATAAGTGATATTTTATTTAATTAATGATATAAAAAAATTATTAAAATATTCATATAATTATTACATTTATTTGTATGAAAAATTGTGATTACTCATAATAAATTAAGAGTAACAAAATATTTTTAACTTTTTCTTAACAATTAATATGATTAGAAAAATACTAAAGTCTAAAGTCTGTTATAAAAAAAAAACAAAAATTTTTTTTTTCCTCTCTTATAAAAAAAAAAAGTAGTTTTTATGGTTACGTACGGACACGTTTTGATGGTGATTTTTAATAATAAAAAGACTTTTTTATTAAAAAGAATAAAAAAGCCTTTTATTTATTGATTTCTCAACGGCCATGGATAGAATAATGACAAACAAAAATACAGAACATGAATGAAGGAACTAATCTTCATTCTTCATTAATTTCGTGTAACTTCTGTTGCAAACAGACCAACCATATTTGTCAGCTACTAATTAATTGACTAAAACAACAAAATAGTAGCACTAGTATTATCAGCAATTGATATGGCTTCCTAATTTCGGAAAGTAATTTTTTTTTAGGGGTAATTACATTAATTTTTTATAATTATGTTTATTATTATTTTTTTAATTTTTAAAATTATACTTATTTTTTATAGAAAGCGATAAGTGTAATGAATTTTAAATTTCAGAAAGTTAATTGTAATGTCTTTGGAAATAAATGTTAAAAAATTTAAAACGCTAGAAAAATTTGTATAATTTCAAAATTTGGGAGAAAATAAATGAAAACTTCAAGGAAGTTAGTTTAATTATCTTTTTTAATTTTTTCTGCATATTCATTCATCTAATTAAGAGATGGCATGTCATTATTTAAAAATAATTAATTTTGAAGGTCGGTGAAAAAATAATTATTTTTAATTATTTATTAAAAAATTTAAAAATTATTTATGTTTGGTTATAATAATTATTTTTTAATTTCTCTCTTCTATTATTAGAGTTTTCTATTTTGAGAAATAACTCAAAAGAGTTTTTTTAAAAAAAAACAAAAATCTGATTAATTTATACTTTTGATTATTTTTTAAAGCATAAAAAAAATCTTAAAAATCTGATTAGTTTATACTTTTAATTATTGTCTAGTTTCAAGGTTTTGTTCCAGTCAAATTACATTTGTTTTTAATCAACAATGGAATTGAATTTATTAGCATAAAAAACAGCATAGGGAGTATTCTATTCTACCCAAAATACATCATGGAGAATTATAACGATAAAGTACAAGCAATTGGATTAAAAAACCTCGACCCAACAAAAATAAATAAATAAATAAATAAAATTGCACTTGAACATGTTTACACTTACACGAGACAAAAGTGATGAAGTGTGCCTAGTCATGGTTTGTCAGCAAATAAGACTAATTATTTTTTAACACTTATTTTGTTCAAGTATTTAAATTATCGTACTACGTTGAATTTCGTTGATAGAAAACATTTGAGAGAGAAAAATCAATTTACACCAATTTTAAAATAAATTTTAGACAATTACTTTTCTTATTCTAGTTCCCTAAATAAAAATAATAATCACGTTAATCAATAGTTAATTCACTTAATTAATCTTAAAATTAATTTTACCTAACTCTGTAACTCACATCATCGAAAATTAATTTTACCCCAGACACAACCAAAGTAATTTTTACAGAACTGCAATTGCAAGAAACTTGCATAATGGAATTGAAATTGAAAGGTAAGCGATGAGTAGTACCTTGTAACTGGAAGCATTCCGCTTCAGTCCGATCCAAAAACCCGACGACATAATTCGGATCCGCGATCGATCGGAGAACGTACTGCTTCTTCCCGCCGCCGCCGCCGCCGTCGTTCGGTACGATACACGCCTGCAACTCCGCGAACTCGTCGTGTCCACGGCGAACGCGAACGACGATGGAGGTTTCCTTCTTCTTGTACGAATCCTGAAGGATCTTGTTAACGCCGCTTCTTCCGTTCTTAAACGGCGATTTGAATCGGATCAGAGAATTCGGCGAACCTCCGATTCGAAGCTCTTCGACGATATCCCCTGTTTGGAGCATGTCGCCGGTCCACTCGTCGGCTTTCGAGCTTCCTCTCAAGCATTCGATCGATAATACCTTCGGGTCTCGCGTCGGTGAATCTGAACTGCTCTGTGACAATCGATCCATGGTCATGATTTTTAATCTTCTTTCTGTTCAATTCAATTCCTCTGTTTCGTCTTCTACACAGCGATTTTCCTTTTCTTGTAAGCAGTTAGGTATTCTGTTCTCTGGCCGAAGGTTGGACTAATTTCTTCCAGACGGAGAATATCAGAGCCAATTTCAACTCTTCTAACTAATATCCTTCAGCCAAATAATTTCTTTTATAGAAAGATATCACTAAAGTGAATTTTGTATCTTCGAACAAAATATTTTTTATACACACTACGAGATTTGAACATTTCACTTTATTTCATACACACGACAGCCTTTGTGACTGAGGCATAATTGAAAAAACAGCTGTAATTGGGAAGATGCTGGAGTTCAATTTCAGAGAGAGGAAGGTTTTGAGTTTGATTATGGTTTATTTGAAATGAAAATGGAAATGGAGAATGGAGATGGAAGGAGTGGAAAGAAAATGAGATGGAGAAATTAGGCAAGGGTTGAAAGAGGGTGTTTTTTAATGACGGAGGTGTTGAAAGTTGTAGAGAGGTGTATGTGTGTGGCTTCCTGTCCGGAAGAAATCGAAGAAAAAGTAAAGAAAGGACAAAGATGTAATTGTAAATTAAAAATAAAGTGTAATATCGAGAATTTAAAATAAGAGTAATAATTATATTTTTTAATAAGTGTGTTTTATGTTTAAGATTAAACATGTCATTTGTCATATACAATATAAATTAAAAAAATTTATGTAGTATAAATTTATTTATTAATTTAAAGTGTGATATTAATTTTTTATTTTTATTAATAGATTAATGGTTATCAAGTCACTTATACATTGTGCACAAATTTTTACTTGTATACCACTAGTAAAATCAAGATTGAACGCCAAAACTTCTATGCTTCTGAATAAAAATAGTTTAAAATATGTTTGAGTATGTATTATAAAAAAATATTAATAAATAATAAATATTTTAAAATTATTAACATCAGACAATATATAAGAGTAGTATTTTATTTGAGATATAAAAATATGAAAAAAAATATATTTGAAGTAAAGCATAAATATATTAAAAATATGTTATTTTTATGGACATAAAAGCTAAAGCTCAAATTTGGCCCACTTACTCTTGGGCCGGCGCTGAGTAAATGTGAACGCAACTTCTGTGATTGTGTAAAAATATAAGAGAGAATAATGAATTGAATGATTAATCCACGGGCACTCAAGTGCTAGAAGAAAAAGACTGAGTGGTTTTGGCTGGGTGGTTACCATTAATGTTACATCATCTTTTCATTTAGTTACTATTTTTTATATTTAACTTTGGTCTAAATTTTAAAATTTGGGCAAACAAGGATTATAGAAATTGATTGGAAACAAATTTTAAACTTATTAATGATATATTCCCTCCTATATTTTTATTTTTTTATAAGAAAAAAAAGTGATTTTTTTGTCCTAATTATAAGAAATTGAGCATATTTTTTAGACGTATTAATTGTTAAAAAAATATAAAAATATTTTGTTATCCTCAATTTATTATGAACAACTTATTCATTTCTTATGTAAGTGAGTGCATTAATTACATGGACAACTTAGGAATAAAGTTCAAATTCACCATTTTATTAATTGATAAAAATATCATTAAATATGTTTTATGGGTATATGTAAAATTAGTTTTATGTTTCTTAATAGGGTTTTTTTAACTTGTGCAATATTGCACGGGTTAACAAATCATAAGTAAAAAGAAAACCCATTATTAATTGCATGTCAAACTCAATTACTTTAAATTTTGTTTTTTCCAATAGCTTTTTTCTACTTTTATTGTACAGGTTAGAAAAATCATTTATATAAAAAGGACCGAAGGGAGTATTTCATAAATTAGTATGATCAGATTAAAAATCTGAACAAAAACGAATTTTAGAGTCTAATAGTGGTATTTTGCCAACAAACTCCTTAGCCAATCAGCTTTTTGACATGCTAAATCAAGAATAATGAACTCAAATTCCATAGTGGAGTGTGATTTTCAAGTTTGTTTTGAGGATTTCCATGATATCGCACCACCACCAAGTGTAAAAAATAAGCGCTAGTGGAACTTACCTCATCAATGTCAAAAACCCAATTTGCATCACAAAATCCTTCTAATACGAAAGGAAATTTTCAGACATATAAACTCTAATCCATAGTGCCTTTTAAATATTTTAAAAGACGGTTTAATGCATTCCAACGCTCACTACAAGGATTGTGAGTATAACGGCTTAATCTACTAACAACATATGCAATATTAGATCTAATATAATTGATGAGAAACATAACATTACCAATAATTTTAGCATACTCAAATTAAGGAATACTCAAGTTGCTTTTATTCTTTTTCAGATTAACGCTAGCATCATATGGAGTTTTTGCAGGCACAACATCATAACTTTTAAAATTTTTTTGATAGTTTCTCAATGTATGATTTAAAGAAAAGCCATGTTCAGTTTTCTTAATCTTTATACCCAATATCACATCAGCTTCTCCTAAATTCTTCGTCTCAAATTTGGTACACAGAAAATGTTTGGTTTCCATTACTGTATGTAATTTTGTTTAAAAAATTAACATGTCATCTACATATAGACAAATAATAACACATTCATTAACAAACATTTTAGAATACACACATGTGTCAAAATAATCAAACTCTAACAAAGCACTATTGAATTTTTCATACCATTGTTTTGGAGTCTGTTTTAATCCATACAGAGATTTTCTAAGTTTGCCCACTTTGTGTTCTTGGCCAATGACAACACACCCTTCTCGTTGATTCATGTAAATCTCTTCATTTACGTCGCCATTCAAAAAGTTGTTTTTACACCCATTTGATGAATTACAAGGTTATGAATAGCAGATAAAGCAATTAAAGCTCTTATCGTGGATATCTTAGTAACAGGAGAATGTGTCAAATAAATTTATTATATTCATTGTTTTCTAGTAAAACCTTTAATTACTAATCTCACCTTGAATTTTTCTATAGAACTATTAGTTCTAAATTTCTTCTTGAATATCCACCTGGTTTACTATCTTTTGGCAAATCAATTAATTCCCAAGTGTGATTACTCATAAGTAAATTTAGTTCACTTTTAGGCTCTTCTTTCCAAAAAATTGAGTCAATAGATTTTATTGCCTCATCGTATGCTTTCAGATCATCTTCTAAAACATAAGAATAAATTAATTTTTTTGATAAATAATTGCAATCGCCATTCTCAATTAAAAATGAAGTGACAAAACCCAGTCCAAAAGATGTTTAATTTTTTTGTCTTTTACTCCTCCTAAGTTTAGTTATTGGAAAAATGTTAGAACTAATCGTAACAAGAGTATTTTTGACAAACATACTAGCATTTTAGAATTTGCCATATCACTTACTATAGTGCTTATTCAATTCTTGAATGGAAAAATATCTTTAAAAATGGTATCTCTTGATTCAATAATGGAATTATCATCAAGACATAAAAATCTATATGGCACTATCATGAGCATAAACAATAGAAGTCGCGTCTAACAGTTTTTTATCCTATATTAATTCTTTTAAAAACTGGTTTCCCTACTTTAGCCAAACACCCCCCCCACTTTTAAAATTTTAAGGTTAAGAAGATGACCTTTCCACAACTCATAAGAAATTTTATCTAATTTTGTATGTGGTAGTTTATTAAGAATATAACGTGTTTTCAATATAACTTTCCCTCATAAGTTATCGGGCATATCGAAATTTAATAGCATAATATTCATGCTATCTTTTAAGATTCTATTTTTCCTTTCAACTATTCTATTCTCAAGTGAATAATGTGTTGTCAATTCATGCAAAATTCCATTTTTCTCACAAAATGTTCAAAACTATTTATATTGTATTCACCTCCTCCATCCGATTTCAAAACTTATGGATATTCTTCAATCACAAATAGCATTCGAAGCAAACTCTGTTAGAAGTCCCACATCGGCTAGTGATATGGCCATTGTTGAGTTTATAAGGGTGTGACAAACCTCATTCTATAAGCTAGCTTTTGGGAGTGAGTTAGGCCCAAACCCAAATTGTAAAATGGTATCAGAGCCTATCCTAGATCCGTTTGTTGGGCCCCCCATGTTATTGAGTGTTTGTTAGTCCCGTATTGTTGGGCCATCCATTTGTTTGTCCACGCTCCAGCTGTGTAGTGCTGGGCGTGAGGGGGCGTGTTAGAAGTCTCACATCGACTAGTAATATGACCATTGTTGAGTTTATAAAAGTGTGACAAATCTCATCCTATAAGCTAGCTTTTGGGAGTGAGTTAGGCACAAACCCAAATTATAAGACACCCCACTGTATTCACATGGCTTGAATCCTATGATTGTTCATTATATATACATTTACTAAAATACTTTTACATTATTATTAATAAATATCTATAAATTTTGGAATACCCGTAATAATAGCAAATGAATATGAATATGTTAAAGTGATGTATGGTGAGTATACGAGGACATGTGACATGGTTCGATCTCCGATTAATGTATTTTTTTATGAGCCAAAAAAGAAAAAAATAAATATGAATATACTCCATATTTTTTGTCTGTTCTACCCAAAAAAACCCTATACCATTCCCTATTATATCATTTGATAAAAAAATTGATTCAAGATTCTATTCCTCCATATAAAGATAAAATCAAGATTTACGAGAAAATCATCACATGTAAGAAAAATGACTTTAGACATTAGTTCACTTGGTCATGTACCAAAATTTAAAATTTAGGAGATTAGAGGTTCAAATTTCAATCCTTAACGTGAGATATTTAGTATAGATATTAATAATTTAGTTTAAATTGTGTGTGAATATTTGCCTATAAAAAAAATAGAGTAGAAAAAATAAAATAAAATCTTTGTTATGCAAACAAATTGACATTTTCTTTCCTTTTTTTTTTTGTGTGTCTTTTTTCCTTTTCTTCAGGAGCAAGTAATATTACATATTATTCACCTCACTCATCTTTATTCATTAATTTCACTCTAGTTATTTAGGACTTGTTTGATTTCTCTTTTTGAAAATAGTTTTTTTTTGTTTTTAAAAACAAAAAATTAAAAAACTTGTTTGACAGTCAAGTTTTTAAAAACAGTTTTCGGAAACAGTTTTTGTTTTTTACACACAAATTGGATTGAAAACTCCTCTCACTTTTTTAAAAACTTTTTCTGAAAACTGTTTTATAATACAATTTTTAAAAACTAAAAAACAAACAAAAATTTAATTTGATTGAGTTTGACATGCAATTAATATTGTGCTTTTTTTTCTACTTATAATTTCTTAACTTGTGCAACATTGCATAGGTTAAAAAGTTCCTTCTTACATTTCTCTAATATTTTCTTGGGTCTTGCTAATCAGTGCCCTAAGGGCACTTGTTAAAGTTACCACTATTGAAAAAGTAATTATAGATGTACATCTTTTCATGTCACGAAAATTCTGAAAGGTACATTTTCCAATAAATTTTTACTATATTAGACTCCTTAATTAGTGTCGTTTGAACACTATTTAGCATTTTCTTATTTTCTTCGGTATTTATACCACCCTAGAAGTCTTAGCCACCACACTCTCATTCTTTTCTTTTCACTAGAGCATGACCCGTTCGTTCGCACGGGTTATCGTTTAGGTATTTGCGAGTTTGAGTCATTATTTTGCAAGTGGCATAGTAACACACATTAACATATTTGACATTATTTAATAAAATTAAGCGTAATATTAAAATTGTATTACTCTATTAAAAAAGTTGCTAAATAGTAATATAAAATATTTCCAAATCAACTAAATATAGGAGGGAGAAAAACAAACAATCATATTGATTTTGAAATTTAAAATTTAAAATAAAAATGTAAACTTTCACCTCTTCATCACTTTGAGGTGGGACTCATCTAAGCAAAGCAAAATAAAAGGAGAGAAAATGAAAGCATGAGAAAGAGACAAGTGGCACAATAGAAGAAAAAAATGCAACCAAGGCCTTCTTTTTCCTTTTGTATTTTTCTTTTTGTACATATATATATATATATATATATATATATATATATATATATATGACATGTGTGTGAACTCACACGCACACGTAGAACATGGTGTGAACACACGGGTCGAATGTGACGTGGTTGATAAGACGTCATATTTTGTGGTTTAAAAGTTTATCATGTTTTGAAAATATGTCAAAATATATATAAATATATATATATATATATATAATCATCTCAATTACATTTTTTATTATATATACAATAAATGTGTTACTTTTATTTAACACAGTTACAATGTATTGCATGTATTAATGCATAACAATCAGATATGGAATCAACATAAAATGGTAAGTTGAAAGCTTAGAACATTGTCTTTATTGTGATTTCAAAAGAGCACCTCTCACATAAATATAGTTAGAATAAGTAAACAATTTTTTTTGAAAAAAATAGCTATCCACTACATTTGGACTTACCTCCTTAAGATATACAATAAAATTTTAAATTATTAATTTCATTTGGATTGACGTTGACTTACTTTATCCATAATTGACTAATCTCATCTTGATAAACTAACCATGATTAACATTGTATTATGTAATAGGGAAAAATTAATTGTAAATACACCATATTGATAACTTTTAATAAAAACATTGATTATAATATTTATTTTTCTATGACCATGGCCCCGTAGGACTATGGTAGCAACACCTTATTTTCTAATTCAATTACAAACATTAAAATAATTTAATTTATTTAAATCTCATTTAATAAGACTTTTTATTTTAATTATTAATTACTTTTATAAAAAATATTAAATTTAATTTGACATAAAACAAAATAGAGAAAGAGAAGAAGCAACGAGGGAATATGATCCTTTTTATTTCTAATCGGAAATGGATACAATTGTAGCCATTGAATTTTAAAAGTGAGAGTAGGTGATAATAAAAAAATAATAATATAAAGGAAGGATAACTCATTGGATGAAAAAAATGGATGAAATAAAGACATAAAACAAAATTTTTTATTATCCAACGATTAATACTCAATAACACAATTGTTACTCATAAGATTATGTGCTTAATAGAGTGAAAGAAAAAAATGAGAAGAAAAACAAATTCATGAGAAAATGTCATGTCTTTAACAAATGTCTTAGCTAGCAAATAAGACATTTTTTTCATATTACGTATGATTATTCATTTTTCAATTCCCAAATCCCTTGTTCTCAACATACACTCCACTCATATTCACACAGAACACACACTCTCACTCTTCTCACCCTCCTTCATTTCCTTGTCACTTTCCACTTCTTCCCCACACACCTCCACGCACACACACACTTCTTCCCAGCTTCTTTCGTTCCTTTTTTCTTTTCTTTTAGTTTTTTTTTTTGTTTAACTTTTTTGTTTGCTTCCTTTGGTGTTGTTTTTGTTGTTCTCATCTGTTCGATTTCTGCTCTGTCCTTCCAGCACTTGTTCTTGCTTCGCCGTCGTCGGAAAATGCAGCTCTGTCAGCCGCCATCACCACCGCCAATAACTTGCAATGTTCCTCCCCACCCCGTCTCCTGATTGCGCCAAAAATCAGCCACCGTGTGCGCCACCGTAAAGCACCCGGCGTCCTTGCGGCGCCGAAAACTGTTGACCGTCGCTATCCTCGAGCCATAAAGTGGCCGTTCTTCACCGCCACTGCACAAGCTGCTGCGATGTTGGAGGAAGGAAGAAGATCTTCCTGCTTCTTAGATTGGGCTCATCAGCCCCTTTCCCACCTATTATTTATTTTCTTGCTTTTTATTAACCGTTAGATAATAGGAAATTTTGTTTTAAATAAAATAAGGATGTAATAAATAAAATAAATCCATCCCCTTAATCAATTTAATTTTTTTAAAAAATAATTGGGATAATTTGTTTGCATTGTCTATTTATCTCAGTTCTCCCGAAAAACTTGGGGCGTTTAAAATATTATTTTAACACTTAAAATCAATTTCAGTACACAAATATTTTTTTATCTAAGGAATACATATCTAAGCTGGAGATACGTAGGAGTGGATACAAGCTATCTGTCTATAATTTTATTGCAAAATGTCAACAAGTGTTAAGGAACTAAGTATGGTAAAATGTCATTAGAATGTGTAGTTTTTTATATTTCTAAAGACACAGAGCAATGCGCATTTATAATTAATTTTCCTATTCTAATAACCTTAACAAGTGTTAGGACACTTGTTAGCAAGACTCAATCTTTCGTAAATTTCGTTGTTTTTTTTAATTTTATCTTTTTTATTTATTAGGGTTAAAATAAATATTTTCAAAGTTATTTAACTTGGGGTAATTATATTTTCAGATGAATGTTTCGGGGTGTAGGGGGTTTAGTTTCTTTTCAAAATAAAAGGGTTTTCAATTTTTTCTCCTAAAAAATTGGTGACTGACCAGGTTACATGTTTCCATTTCATTCGTGGTGATGAAAATGGCCCTTCTCCTTTGTTCTCCCCTAGGCTTCTTTGAAGTCTGTCACGATCTCCTTCACTCCATCATCTTTAATTCCACCATTTGAGCTTTGTCTCCCTGCATTTGGCTTTAATTTTTCAAATTAAAAAACTATAAGGTTGTTAGAGTGGATTGGATTGAAGGCAATCAATATAACATGAGCTCCTCTGTTCTCGTTACTGACATTTTCTTTTTCACTCAGTGGTATTGAGTTATCTTCCTCCCAAGTTCCTTACGATAATGTGTTTGTCGTTAAAGGTTTCAATGCTTTTGTCAATGGATTTGTTCACTAGTGTGTTAGGCACAGAGAAAAAAATAGACTTATTGTTTCTCAGCCTTGATTTTGAAATCAAGGTGTTTGGTGAGATTGCTATGCTGGAGACCATTGTTTTTTTGCTAGTCGTCATTGTGTTTTTGTAAATGTTAGAGGCGGCGAGGGTAAGAATAACAATGAAATGAGCAAACAGCCTCCGACATAGCAATCTCACCAAATACTTCATTTTCAATATCAAAGTTAGAAATAAAGAAATGGTAAGGTTGCCTCCTTTGTTATCATCGGGCTTATAACACACTAGTGAAAAAGTATAAGTCCATTTACAAAAGTACGAGAACCTTCAAATCCAAATGAGCGAGGATCATAGTTGTAATTTTTACCTCTAACTCTATTCCTCTCTTTCAAATAGTAATTGATGTCGAGTTTATAGGGTTAATTTGGTGTTATAATATCATACCCTTAGCATATATGGTACCTTTTTATTGATGTGTGTATAATTAATCATTATATTTGGATAAGAATTTGTGTATATCTACGGACTATCATCCCATCATATATATTTGATCTAACAAAAAAATTATTATTTTTTAAATAATGGTAGTCTAGTAGGTGGTAAATTATAAATAATAATAATACATTTAACATTTATGATTATATTTATAACAAGTTAATAAAATAAAAATAAAAAAACTTATTCTGAGATTTTCTCTATAGTCATGGTAGCTCCTTGCAACCTCTTTCCATTACTATCTTGACAAAACACCTCATGTTTGGTCTAAATCACTTGCTTCCCTAACCGTGTTCTATTTAAGTATTTGGATCATAGCCATAATATATAGCACTAAATTTAGCAAAACATGAGTAGATCGTGGGATGTAAGGCTGAGTAGATCATCGCCACATTTCCGTTAATCGTCTTCGAGAACTTTCTAATTCTTCACGCATGTTCTTCTAATGGACGTTGTTGTCGCTGCCATTGTTCCTGCCTCACGTCATTGCCGCCGCATCACAGAAGAAGAACAACTGCAAGCCAGGGAAAAGTAGTGTGTTTTACTTGGAGGGAAGAATAAGTAAAGGAGTAACAATTTTTAATAAAGAAAAGAAACAATTCTATAGAGAAAGATGAAATAAGTGAGGAAAAAGGAACAACTCTAAAGACGAAGAATCACTGATCGGAACACCATGACCGCACCGGCTTCAACTGCCATAGAGAAATCATTGGCTTCAGGGTAAAGGAGAAGAAGAGAGGAAGCATAAGGATGAATCTAAGACAAATGCAAAATGAAAGACCACATGAAGAAGAAACAATTAAGAAAGAGAAAGATAAAAGGTCTATATAATGAACGCATACAATGAATGATAAAGTTGAATACTGCTCTCTTTTCAGCATTGGAGAGTGGAATTTTTGTTCAGCTCTCATTAGAAAAGCAAAAGTCATTTAATGTCCATGTGGAAAAAATAGTTGGTAGGTAGAGGAATACAAATCTGAAAGGTTTTCAAATTATATCCCAATTAGTTAATTAAATATGTCCAATATAAACATGCAAACCCTACGTTTTGGAGCCTTGAATACTTTTTAGTGATGCATGAAAATAAAAAATCCATGCAGCTTGGGCGCCATTTTTCACGTGTATCGGGTGTTTTATAAGCTTTGGGGAGTGAAGAAAAACGATTTTTAGATTTTTGCACTTTAGCGACCGAAACTGCTACCACCAGTGACCAATTCTTATATTTAGAGACCAAATTAGAGACTAATTTGGAGTTAAAATGCCTATTTAGCGACTAAAATTACGACAAATAGCAACCGACTTACATATTGTTGGCAACTGCGTCATCATTAGCAGCGACCGATTATTCAATCTCAAAAATGACTATGGTACCGATTCAACAAAAGCGTACGACGATCAAAAGTGTATGTTCTACGACTGAAATTTTCTGACACTGACCTAGCGACTAAATGAATAATCAGTCGCCGATGTGCAACGACCAAGCTGATAGTTACGGATAAAACCGGTCTCTAAGTCGGTCGTTAGTCATTCCAGCGACCATTTTTAGGCTTTCGGCAACCGTTTTCTTTGGTTGCTAAATATGATTTTTCTTGTAGTGTTTCACCACTGACCAAGTTCCAGAGTGGTTGAGGTTGGACCTGTGAAGACTACAATGCCCAAGTTAATAACCAGTTAGGATTTCTTCGTATTAATCAAAAGTTACTTAAGTTGTATGGTATGCATGCTATTTATTTATGGTAGAGTCACTAGGGCTTGGAATGTACACTTTGGGTCTTAACAAGGCTATTGGTACTTATCCCTTGATCTAGATGGATGTTAGTATGCGTGGTGCTTTCTTGACGCATCTCGGTCATTAACCGAGATGGGTTTATCATGCCAAAATCCAACATGATCTCTATGACTATGATATCATAAAAATATTAGTCCGCATCACTTTGAAAATTCTAAAGGATTAATTATGGTGTCAAAACCATCGTTTTGTGTCCGTGTAAGCATTTATTCTCTCAGTTCATTTTTATTTGTACACTGAAAAAAATTTTTTATTTATCTATTAATTTATATTTTTAAGATAATATTAAATGTAATTTTATCAATTCTATCATTTACTTAATTGGTGTATTAATTAATATTTTATTTTTAAAGTAATAAAAAAATGAGAGATAAAAAGTACTATAAAGACGCTAAATATTACTCTATTTTATTAAAAATAAAAATAATAATTATATTTTTTAATATAAGTATTTTTGCATCAAATGCATAGATAAATAAAAATTTAAGAAGTAATTAATAAGCGACATTTTTGTTATTGGCAACATAGAACTGCAGAACCATTCAATAATAAATACGTATTATGAGTCTCAGTCATGTAGCTTAGTTGGTGAGCGCATGAAAACATCCGTATGTGAATATGAAATTATTCGATCCCTAATTATACTACTTTTCTATGAAAAAAAATACTTACTATGAATATTAATTAGCTAGTAAGATTTTGAGTAGAAAATAATTCAATTCAGTTCAAGTTTAATTTGTAGCCGTTTTCTATTTCAAGGGTTGTTGGGTTCCACAACCAACCATTTTAAAACTTGACTCAGAATATTTTTCACTTCCTGATTTTGGTCCCATGTAAGAATTATTTTTGTAATACTTAATACTTTTTATTATAATTTATTCCACTCGTAAATAAAGAAACTATTTTTTTTTTATGTTTAACAACTGATTGTATTTTTAAATAAATAAGCGACCCCACCACCATCACTCACCATTTAGACGTCACAGGCGAAGCCAATCTCTTCCTCTTTCTATGCATGTCCAACTTGTAATTTAAGTTTTGTTTTAAGATTGAGAAGAGAAATAGAAAAATGTTGAGTGATGGTGGTGGGGTCGTTGGCGGTGGCGGTGGTCGCCGTCGTCGGAAGGGGATGGGTTGAGGGTAGAGGAGTCGAGGAAGAAGAAGGGTTATGAGTTTTTTTATTTTTTTAAAATAAAAATCTGCTTTTCTATTTTTAATTATATGTTATAGGTGAGTTAGTCGCAAAATTTAAAAAAATTGTATCAAAAGAAGAGTTGTCTTAGTAATGTAATGTGTCTATTGATGAGTGGTACAAGTTGGACATGCATTTAAATTTAATTCTAGTGTATTTAACTTGAGATGGTTTAATAAAGATACAATAGTTTAATATTTTATTTTCCCCTTTTGTAGACAATAACGATGTAATTTCTCGCTAAAATCTTATATTATAGCTATGGAAATACCTATTTATCCTTGCTATAGTTGACACTTTCCTTTTTACTTTATATTTTATAATAATAATTTTTTTTCTTTTCCTTTGTCCATTGTCATTTTTAGATGTTTTTGGAAACTAAGACGATTACAGTAGTGGGATCATAATCAAAGTAAAAAGTACTTTTCTGCTTTAACAGTAAAAATGAGAAGTAAGTCCAAGTAGCTTTTCCCAAAATAGATTTTGGATAAATGAAAATTAATTTACTATAGTAATATTTTATAGCCAAACAAAAATGATTTTTAGGGAATGAATTCTTCTAAATCAAAATAGATTTTAAAGCTTCTAGTGGTGATTTTAGATGGTGAAGGGGATTTCGAGAGAGGGAAGGGGGAAGGGTAGTGTTGTAGTGTGGTGTACTATTGAGTCAAGCATATCACTCTTGTGGAGGTTCAAATTACTCTTGTGGAGATTCAAATTAGCAATGGATTTTCTTTCGAACAAAAATTATTTTGGGATTACAAATTACTTACATCACGTTGTTATAATCAAGTTGGATATGATTGAGTTGAGGTAGGACAAGATATGGTTCACACAAGTTCTCGAAGTCTCAAAATTTTTGAAATACTAGGTTTAGCTTAGTAACGATATGACACATATACTTTTATATTATGAATATTTTATTTTTCAATTAATTATTTTCTTAACTTCTTATATTTCCTCAGCCAAAGAAAACCCTTGTTATTGTTATTAAAGTCTTAATTAATAAATCAAACAAACCCGTGAATTTGTTTTTTTTTTTTTTTGGTTTTTTACTTTAATTTGGATCAAAGGTTTCTTTCATCGTCGAAAGCTTTATGGATTAAACTTAGACTTTTACTTTTGTCACCATACACATACTAGGTTCTTAGGGCACTATACTTTCTTTAGAAAAAATTATTTCTCATTCGAATTTTGAGAATGTGTGAACTACGAATAAGATCTTAACTATAATGTGGTGGGATTGCTCAGATTTTTAGAACCTGTGGTTAAGATCTTTTATTCAATTGGATTTTCAGAATCCGACAAAAATAAGGACGTGTGACCCCTAGAGAAAAATGCATGGTGGCAAAAATAGCAACCTCAAACTTAAGCTCTCATTCATGTGTTCTTTAAAACAAAAAAAAAAAAAAAACATTCACATGTATGTAGATCAAAAGCGCTCTAAGCCCAACTCCATAATGAGAAACCCATTTTTTTTTCTTTTGTTTACAAGATTGCCAACATTGGACGGGGTTATTTTTTCTAATCATTAGTTTATTTTCTTCAAATTTAGGTTATTAAAAAATTGGACAAAAAAATATTACCAATGCTAAATATTGTCTTCTAATAACTTGTTTGTTAACTGTTTTTAAAAATAAAAACGTGAAAATTTTAAACTAGTTTTCAAAAATAATTTTTGTGAACAATATATGTTTTTTAATTTTTAAAAATTAAAATTTAAAAATATCTAAAAATTTATTTTAATTTTTTTAGTTTGCAGTGAAAATTTATTTATGTTTTTATATAAAGAGTTTTATAAAAAAAAACTATTTTATAATACAATTATGAAAAGTTAATTAAAAAATAAAACTAAATCAAACGTATCCTAAATTCAATTTCTCAATGTTAATCAAGGAACCTAACTAGTATTTCAAAAAGAAAAGTCAAAGAACCTAACTTTGACAAAAAGAAAACCTAATAGTTGTCAAAAAAAACAAGGAATCTAATAATAAATGAAAAAAGAAAAAAAATGCAAGCTCCAGTTGAAACGAATTTTGTTTCGGAAGTAAAAAAATAGTAATAATAATAATAATAAAATAAAAATATTAATAAAAAAAATCTAAGTTAAACGACACTTGATCAAATCATCAAATCATAATACTACCTCTGATCCTTTTTATAAGATTCTTTAATCAATTTACACGGATTAAAAAAATTACTAACAACCTTATTTAATATCTTGTCTTATAAAAAAATAGTACAATATACTAAATTCACCTTGGTTTAAAGTCAAAATTTGTAACAAATGTATTAATTGTACCCACTATCCCTTCATTTATTACAAGGGTAGACAAAAAAATAATAATAATTATTTTTTTGAACTATATAAAAGGTTTTATATTTAGGACCAAAAATTTTTCTCCAAAGAATCTTATATTTAGAATCAGAAGTAGTAGAACTTTGTGGGAAAGCGGCCATCTCCTCAACTAAGTGAGAAAGAAAGTACAGATTATTTAAATTTGGTGTCCCTAAATCATGTCCTCTGTCTCACAAATAAAATATCATCACGTCATTAAAAACATTTCCTTTAATTTTAATATTTAATTTCTTAATAAAATTTTATAATAACATGATAATATTTTATTCGTGAAATATGATTAAAAACATAATTTAGTAACACTATATTTAAATCCCCAAAGTACTAGCTTCCTTGTCAACCCATCTTTCTCATTAAAGTAGTTATTTTTCTTATCTCCTGAATCATTATAAAATAATAAATAACTAAGCTTAATTTCCAACAACTTCCTGGGAATAGCTTGAACGTAATTCCTTCAATCAAATCAAAACGTTGTGTTTAGTTCTGTGATGATAGAAATAATTTTAAATAATATTACTTTATTAAATTAATTTTAAAATAAGGTGATTTAAAGTAAGTTTATGATAAAAATTCAGAGTAAAATTTTTCACTCAACATAAAAGTAAGAAATTGTTGGTATAGACTTATCTAATAGAATTAATCTATTAGTATAGATATACAATATTTATAGTAATAGATAAATATATAATTATTATCATATAAATATGTTAGTATAAGTAATTGATAAATATTATGGATTTACCTACTGTTAGTGAAGGTTTTTTATGGCTATCTTGATAAATAAATTCATTAAACAAAATCTATATCAACGGTAATTAATATAACAAAAATTAAAAAAATGTGTTAATAAATGATAATTTATTTATAGTAAAAAATTGATTTTAACTTTTTAAAATCAACCTAACGTACAACTAAACTAGGTATGACAATGGAGCAGGGTGGGGACAGGGAGTACTCTCCCACTTCTCAGTTTCCTCCCCGTCCCCATCCCAGTTCCTTGCGACACGGATGTTTTCTTCTTCATTTCTATTCCTCGCCTCCTTATGAGGATTGTGAAGATCCCCGCAGATATTCAAAAATCTAAGAAAATTAAAAAGGTATAAAAATCTGGAATATATAAGTAATAAAAGAAAGAACTAATGTAAGAGCCAGAACAAACAACCCAAGAGCAGGAATGACGGTATAGCAATAATGAACATGATGAGCAAGAACAACATGTAGGAATGAACGAACGAATAGCTTAACAATTGATGTAAGCAGGAATAAAAACTAAGAGTAGGGATAATAATAAATAAAAGTTAATCATTTTTTTTTAAATGACTACATTAACCCTTTTAATTATATCTTATATGTATATTTATTATATTAATTATATTAAATGGAATAATTTATATAGTTTTATATATATATATATATTCAGGGATGCGGAGACCCTACGGAATAAGGAGCATGGTCTCCGTTCCCATCCCCAAATCTATCGCAGAGGAAATTTTGTCTCTGTCTCTGTCTTCACGAAAAAATAATTCCCTAACTATAATTCTCACAACGATGCCAAATTTAAATAATGATTGTCATGCTTAAATTAAACAACTAAAATTTTACCGAAAATCAATTATGTAAATCTCGACTCAACGTTTGGGTTCCAACGCATTTCCAAACTCATTGGAAGGTAAGTCAGCAATAATGGCAGCTTGACATTAACGTATAATTATTAAATTAAGGCTTAATTATCCCAATGAACACTCGACCTGGTAAGTATTCTATTAAAAATCTTTCGGTTGATTTAAAAAAAAAAAAAATAAATATAAAATCTTTTGCTTGAATAAGACAGAAAGAGAATCAAAAGTGGTAATTCAAGGTTAACTTACGGTGGATTCTGGCCAACTTTGCATGATATGCCAACGACCATACATGTAAATCTTTAACTTGGTAACAAGCAAGAAGCTTTTGAGAGGAACTTGGCAATTTCAATTTGAAAAATGATCATTGTACACTCAATTTTGATGTGTATACTATATAGTGGTATAAAAAGAGAGGTAAAAATAATAAATAGAAAAGAGAGAAAAAAATTAAAAATATTAAAAAAATATGATAGATAAAGAAGAGAGATAAAAAGAAAAAAAAATATTAAACAATATTCTTAGGATATTTGTTAAGAATATGAAAATAAAAATATTTTTTCAGAATTGAAAATATTTATTATTGTTTCGAAGATTGAAAACCAATTCAATATATATTATTAAAGGAAATTCAAAATTTTAATAAAGGTGTATTATTTTAACAAGTATCTTTCAGAATATTATTTAACTAGATCAAAGAAAAATAAGAGGTAGAATGAGTGTAGAAATAATAATGGTGCGAAAATTATTACTCCTTCAATTCTTGATACATATATATATATCCACGTGGTTTTTTTATTCAATTGCTTTTATAGAAAATCAAAACACATGAACATACTTTGAAGACGTAAATTATTTTCATTGTTCATGAATGGATGAGTAAGGAATCCATTGGAGACAGAAAAGTAGAAAATTAAGGGAGCTTTTATTTCCAGGTTTAAAAATACATTTCTGGGTATTTTATCGTCAAAAATATATTTTCATTTATTCCAGACATTAAACAAGATGTTTGGTTTTTAGTTTTTGTTCCTATGAATCTTTTCAAAAAATTTCAATAAAATTTAAAATCTATTTGATTTATAATAATGTTACATGTAATAATATGAAAATATTTTTATTGTATATAATATTATTTATTTATTTTAATTATTTAATCAATGAAAAAGACAATGATGTAATGCACATTAGTTTCGAGGAATAAAAAATATTTTCAGTTATCTTATTTTTAATAATTTATATATTGCTAACAATGTATATTTTTAAGCATTTTATAAGAGAG
The DNA here is from genome assembly GCA_037177725.1 of Cyamopsis tetragonoloba. Taxonomy (NCBI): domain Eukaryota; kingdom Viridiplantae; phylum Streptophyta; class Magnoliopsida; order Fabales; family Fabaceae; genus Cyamopsis; species Cyamopsis tetragonoloba. Next base: position 46,378,064 of record CM074122.1, on the reverse strand, counting down.
TTTTCTTTGGTAAACCAAATCATATATTAGAATAAAAGGAGTGAGCATAAGACATGCCCAAACGAGAAACTACATTTTATAAGAGAGTGTTTGATTAAATTAATATCATTAGGAATATTTTTTGAATTTCAAATGAAAAATCTAAAAAAGAAAAATAAAAAAGTGGTAGTTACAAGTAAAATATAAAATAATTACCTATATTCTCGTGAGAAAATAACTTACCCACCTTTCACCATGGGAATGAAGATTCCAAAAAAATAAAAAGAAAAAATATTTCCAAGAATAAATAATGTTCAAAAATCTTTTTTAAATCTTAAAATAAACATGAAAATCTTACATTTTCAAAAATATTTTTTCTAAACCTATAAACGTAACAAACGCCCCCTGAATAATGAGTACATTCAAAATGTTGAATGCAAAGTATATCTTTCTTGTGTTATTTAAAAAAAACACACACACTCTTGGAGATTTATTTTGTATCCAACATTTTGAATGATGAGAATCAATAATGATCTCTATATATATATATAACTTACATGTGCTACATTTATGTACAAAGTATAGCAAATTGATTATAAACTTCATTCTAGCATTGGCCATGCTTGTGCAACAAGAGTTGTGAGTCTTCTTTTGGTTTGGTATTCTTCAACAGCTCTGAATTTTATTTTTTGGGTATATTTATCCAATTACTTTTAAGTTGCTAGTTTCTTCTATCATACACCATATCTTAAGTGTGGTGTATAGTACACCATATAAAAAAATGTATAATAAACTTAATTGAAAACGTTTAATATAATAATAAATTATGTATTTTATATGTATGGATACCTGATTTTTTTTTCTCTTAAACGGGCTATAATCAATTAAATAATTTCATGACTTGTGTATGATACACCACTTTAAAATTGATGAATGTTAAAATCCTCTTATAACGAATTAAAAAAACTTAAAAAATAACAAATATAAATAAAAAAAAGGTGTATACATTTAATTTATAACCACATATAATCCATATTTTTTTCATTTATGACTTTTTCTCCCGTATCCCCTACTCTATTATATTATTAGGTATGTAATAGAAGACTAATAATCATATCAATGTAAACAAGTTTGCTCACTTAAATGATATTTTCTTCAAGGCTAGAATCTACATTTCCCCCATTGGGCTTGTAGTGTCATATTATCACTCTGCTAACAATCTTGTCTGTATTTTCTAATTATTTTTTTAAAAATAAAAAAATATTTATGGTTTATCTTAATAGGAGTGTTAGCATATATAAATACAACTACAAAAGTGTTGGTGTAGTAGAAAACAGATATTATACTATCACACTAAATAAATTATTATCTTTAATGTTTTTTTTTTGTTAACTTCGTTTAGATTAACAATTGTTGGTATATATTTTGGCTAACAAAATTAATCTGTTATAGTATACACATAACATTTATACTAACAAGTAAATATGTTAGTACGTAATTAATATATATTATCAACTTACATTTCATTAGTAAAAATCTTTAATGTTTATATTAACAGACAAATCTGTTAGACAATATCTATACATATAATAATTAATCTAATAAAAATCAAGAATAAAACGTTAATAAATGTTGTTATGAATAAGTTATAAAATGGATGTCCACCTTCAAGTTCACCAAGGGATCCTATGCTACAAAGGGATCCTAAGCATTTTTTATAACTCCTAATGTTATTACCCATTATGTGTATTGACTCCTCATTATGTGTATTGTCTCCTAAGGTGTGTGATACATGCCTATAAAGAGGACTCTATTGTAATGATGAAAATATAATGAACAATATTCTCTCTTCCTCTCTACTTTTGTCTTCTCTTTACTTTATTTTATATTCTCTTTAGTTTGTGTTAGTTCACAACATAGTTCACAACACGTTATCAGCACGAAAGCTCTGGTGAAAAGGTATGTTGGGATCTAGAGTAAGAACGGCTTAACTTCTAAACTTTTAATTTCTAGAATCTAACCTTAACTCTCTCTTCCTTCTCAAGCGGTCCTGACTAGTCTACCGCGCTCCGGCTTTTCTTTTTACTTCTACTTTTTGTCTCTAACATTTATATTCTAGCAAATTTGTTTTATGTTTCTAACTATTTAAAATATGCTATACTTGTCTCCGAACTGGCCGTTAGAATTGCCTCAGTGGAAGACTAATAAAATTGAATGGTAAATTTATGATTAGTTGTTGAATATTTAAATATGTTATTCCAATTATATTTATGTTTGGTTTATTATTCAAATTCTAAATTCTATTAAATGATATTATTTCAATTATTTCATTTAAAATATATTTTGGTTATAAATTTCTTTCAATACTAATTAAAAGTGAAAATATCACTATCGTATTTAATATTTGAAGAATATATGTTATATATTCATAATAATTTTCTAAACTTGTTTTTTTTTAATACTCAGAATGTCAAATCTTACCAATCTTGAGTTTGTGGCACTTGACATCTCTGGAAAGAATTATTTGTCATGGATACTAGATGCAGAAATTCATCAAGATGCAAAAGGTCTTGGTGACACAATCAAAGAAGAAAACAAAACATCTAGTCAAGATAAAGCTAAAGCCATGATCTTCCTTTGTCACCACCTCCATGAAGGACTCAAAAATGAGTACCTTACTGTGAAAGATCCTTCGGTTCTTTGGAAAAATTTGAAGGAAAGGTATGACCACCAAAAGACCGTAATTCTTCCAACAGCTCGATATGAATGGATGCACTTACGCTTACAAGATTTTAAGAATGTAAGCGATTATAACTCTGCACTATTTAGAATCACTTCTAAATTGCAATTATGCGGAGAAACGGTCACAAAAAGTGATATGTTAGAGAAGACATTCTCTACTTTTCATGCATCCAATGTGCTCTTGCATCAACAATATCGTGAAAAAGGTTTTAAAAAATATTCTGAATTAATTTCTTGCCTTCTTGTTGCTGAACAAAATAATGAGCTATTGATGAAAAATCATGAGTCTCGTCCAACTGGAACTGCTCCATTCTCAGAAGTGAATGTTGCATCACATGACCAAGGACAAAATAATGGTCGTGGTCGCGGCCGAAATAATGGCCGTGGACGTGGACGTGGGCGTGGTTATGGTCGTGGTAATAATTCTAAATTTTCCCACCAGAAGTGGAAAAATAGTGGAAAGAATGAAAAGGCAAAGGGTGTGAAAAGCGAGCATACAAAAAATGTTTGTCATCGTTGTGGTAGCCAAGGCCATTGGGCTCGTCTTTGCCGTACACCAAAGCATCTTATTGATCTATACCAAGAGTCCCTTAAAAATAAAGGGAAAGGAATAGAGACTAATTTTGCTGGTATAGATGATGATGATTTTGATGATGATCAAATGGATGTTACTCACTTGGAAATTGGTGATTTCTTTGCTCATCCAGAAGGAAAAATTGACCACCTAATTGGAGATGGAAGTGTCCAAAAATAAAATGCTTTTATTTTCATGTTAGTGAATTTTTATGTATTTCCAGTTTTTTTTTAATTTTTTCTTTGATGTATTTCTCAATTTCTATGGAAGCAATAAAATTTTGGGTTTTAATTTCAGTTTATTATTTATTGTTATTTTTAGTTGTGTTCACTCGTTAATTCAATCTTATTTTATTTTATGAAGAATGAGTGACCGCATCCATAATGGAGATATATGTCTTGCAGACAGCGCAACAACGCATACTATTCTTAAAAATAAGAAGTATTTTTATAATTTAATGATGCAAGACGCCAATGTTAGTACTATATCTGGTAGTGCAAATATAATTGAAGGCTCCGGAAGAGCTAATATTTTGTTACCTGGAGGAACAAAATTGCACATTCAGAGTGCCTTATATTCTCCAAAGTCTCAAAGAAATCTATTGAGTTTTAAGGATATTCGCAAAAATGGATATCATATTGAGACAACAAATGAAGGAAATATTGAGTGTCTTTACATCACTCGGAACATTTCAAATAAGAAATGTATATTGGAAAAATTACCTTCATTTTCCTCCGGTTTGTACTACACAAAAATTAGTACAATAGAAACAAATGCTATAGTAAACCAGAAGTTTACGGAAAAAAGTGCATTTGTTACTTGGCATGAACGATTAGGCCATCCTGGATCAATTATGATGCGAAAAATAATTAAAAACTCTTGTGGGCACAATTTGAAGAGCCAGCAGATTCTTCAATCGAATAATTTCCTATGTGCTGCTTGTTCTCAAGGAAAATTAATTATTCGACGATCACCTACAAAATTTGGAAGTGAATCTCTCAATTTTTTAGAACGCATTCAAGGTGATATTTGTGGACCTATACATCCATCATGTGGACCATTTAGATACTTTTTGGTTTTGATTGATGCGTCAACTAGATGGCCACATGTTTGCTTATTGTCCACTCGCAACCAGGCGTTTGCAAGATTACTAGCTCAACTAATTCGTTTGAGAGCACATTTTTCTGATTATCCAATTAAGAAAATTCGCCTTGATAATGCTGGTGAATTTACATCTCAAGCTTTCAATGACTATTGTATGTCAATTGGAATTGATGTTGAACATCCTGTAGCACATGTTCATACTCAAAATGGGCTTGCAGAATCATTCATCAAGCGTCTAAAATTAATTGCAAGACCATTGCTAATGAGATCAAAACTTCCCGTTTCTGCTTGGGGACATGCAATCTTGCATGCAGCAGCACTTGTTCGCATCAGGCCTACAAGTTATCATGAGTACTCCCCTTTACAATTGGTTTTTGGTCAGGAACCAAATATTTCCCATCTAAGAATATTTGGAAGTGCGGTATATGTTCCAATTGCTCCACCACAACGCACAAAGATGGGTCCTCAAAGGAGGTTGGGAATATATATTGGCTATGAATCTCCGTCCATAATAAAATATCTTGAGCCATTGACGGGAGATTTATTCACAGCTCGTTTTGCTGATTGCCATTTTGATGAATCTATTTTCCCAACATTAGGGGGAGAAACTAAGCAGTTGGATAAAAAGATAAGTTAGCATGAATTATCTTTATCTCATCTTGATCCTCGTACAAAACAATGTGAACTAGAAGTTCAAAAGATAATTCATTTGCAAAGTTTGGCTAACAAATTACCAAATGCATTTACTGACCCAAAAGGAGTAACTAAATCATATGTGCCAGCTGCTAATACTCCAATAAAGATTGATGTCTCTGTTGGGCAATCTAAAGTTGCAAATGAGTCTGAAGCCAAAATGAAACGCGACAGACCCATTGGTTCCAAAGATAAAAATCCTCGGAAAAGAAAAAGAAAGAAGAAAGAAGATGGTCGAATTGAGGACATAGAGGTTCCTGAAGGATCCTCGGACATAATTGATATTTCAATTTAAAAGAAACTCAGGTACCTGAAATTATTGAAAATACTAAGATCTCAATAAATTATGTCATGGATGGAATACAATGGAATCGACATGAAATTGAAGTCAATGATATTTTTGCATTCAAAATATCGCTTGAATCAATAAATGATGATGAGGATCAAGAACCGAAATCTGTTAAAGAATGTGCACAAAGAAATGATTGGCCAAAGTGGAAAGATGCCATGAAAGCAGAACTGAACTCGCTTGAAAAACGCGAAGTTTTTGGTCCCGTGGTACGCACACCCGAAGGCGTAAAGCCGGTTGGATACAAATGGGTTTTTGTGCGGAAAAGGAATGAAAAAGGTGAAATTGTGAGATACAAAGCACGACTTGTTGCTCAAAGACCTGGTATTGATTTTGAGCAAACATACTCGCCTATGGTGGATGCAACTACTTTTCGGTACTTAATTAGTTTAGCAGTACGCGAAAAGCTTGATTTACGCCTAATGGATGTTGTTACGGCGTATTTGTATGGCTCACTTGAAAATGATATTTATATGAAACTCCCTGAAGGATTTCATTTGCCTGAAGCATATAAGTCAAGTTCTCGAGAGAATTATTCAATTAAATTGAATAAATCTCTTCATGGACAAAAGCAATCTAGACGTATGTGGTATAATCGCCTTAATCAATATCTATTGAAGAAAGGATATAAGAATGACCCAGTTTATAAAAAGATCTGGCAAAGAATTTGTCATAATTGCTGTATATGTTTATGATATAAATATTATTGTGACTCCTGAAGAGGTTCCAAAAGCTGTAAATTGCTTAAAGGATGAATTTAAGATGAAGGATTTGGGAAAGACAAAGTTTTGTGTTGGATTACAGCTTGAACATTTGAATGATGGAATTTTAATGCATCAAAAGGCTTATACAGCAAAGGTATTAAAACGGTTTTATATGGACAAATCACATCCATTGAGCAGCCCAATGGTTGTAAGGTCACTTGATGTGAACAAAGATCCTTTTAGACCTCGAGAAAATGATGAAGAACTACTTGGTCCTGAAGTACCTTATCTTAGTGCAATTGGGGCACTAATGTACCTTGCTAGTCATACTCGACCTGATATAGCATTTGCTGTTAATTTACTAGCAAGATATAGTTCTTGTCCTATAAGAAGGCATTGGAATGGTGTTAAGCACATACTTCGCTACCTTAAAGGTACAATGGATATGGGCTTATTTTTCTCGAATAAGTCTAAGTCAGACTTAATTGGCTATGCAGATGCTGGATATAAGTCTGACCCTCATCAAGGTCGTTCACAAACAGGATACTTGTTTACACATGGTGGTACAACCATTTCATGGCGATCCACGAAACAAACTGAAGGATCCACATCTTCCAATCATGCGGAACTTATAGCATTACATGAAGCGAGTCGAGAATGTGTTTGGTTGAGATCTGTGATTCAACATGTGCAAGACACTTGTGGTTTGTCTTCCGGAATATTGACTCCAACGATCTTATACGAAGATAATGCTGCATGTATTTCCCAGATGAAAGAAGGTTATATCAAGAGAAATAGAACAAAACACATTTCACCAAAATTCTTTTATTCTCATGATCTTATAAAGGATGGTGAAATAAAGGTTGAGAAAATTCGCTCATGTGACAACTTGGCAGACCTCTTTACAAAGTCGTTGCCAACTAAAGTTTTTGAACCACTAGTAAGAAAGATTGGACTTCGTTGTCTTAGAAATGAAGGTCTAAATGAGGGGGAGAAATAAATATTGACTGTACTCTTTTTCCCTTCGCTAAGGTTTTTTTTATCCCAATGGGTTTTTCCTTGCAAGGTTTTTAATGAGACTGTATTTGATGACATTTTAAAAGAATGATGTACTCTTTTCCTTCACTAAGGTTTTTCCCACTGGGTTTTTTTTAGTAAGGTTTTAACGAGACACATTCTAAAGTCATGGACATCCAAGGGGGAGTGTTATGAATAAGTTATAAAATGGATGTCCACCTTCAAGTTCACCAAGGGATCCTATGCTACAAAGGGATCCTAAGCATTTCTTATAACTCCTAATGTTATTACCCATTATGTGTATTGACTCCTCATTATGTGTATTGTCTCCTAAGGTGTGTGATACATGCCTATAAATAGGACTCTATTGTAATGATGAAAATATAATGAACAATATTCTCTCTTCCTCTCTACTCTTGTCTTCTCTTTACTTTATTTTATATTCTCTTTAGTTTGTGTTAGTTCACAACATAGTTCACAACAAATGTCAATTTGTTTAATTTATAGTGTATCCAACGGAATAACTATGTTTAATTTCAAGCCACGGAGAGGATGCCAGTTGAGAAAGTAAATTTTACTATATGTAAAATATTAGTCTTCTATCCTAATAATAAAGTAAAAAGAAAATCAAGAATGAAGAGAAAGAGCATATATACGTTCCAATTAATATTTAACTATCCTAGAAACATGTTAGATGGAGTGGTAATAGCAAACGAAATAATTAATTTTGCTAAAAGGAATAAGAAACCGAGTATACTCTTCAAAGTGGATTTTGAGAAAACATACGATTCAGTTAATTGTGCTTTTCTGGATTATATGTTGGGGAGATTTGGTTTTTATGGGAAACGGAAGAAGTGGATTAAATGTTGCCCGGAGTCCTCCTCGTCCTCAATTCTGGTGAATGGTTGTCCAACAGATAAGTTTAGCATGAGTAGGGGCTTAAGGCAAGGTGACCCATTGGCCCCTTTCCTTTTTTTGTTGGTAGCTTAGGGGTTAGGAGGGCTTATGAAAAAATCTTCTTTGTTAGGATTGTATTTAGGGATTTCAATAGGTAGGGATAATATAGAAGTGTCACAATTACAATTTGCTGATGACACATTATTGTTTAGGGAAGCTTCTTGAGATAATATCTTAATTATTAAAGCTATTTTGAGAAATTTTGAAATTATCTCAAGTCTTAAGATTAATTTTCATAAGAGTAGGTTGGTGGGGATTCACTGCCCTAATGAATTGGTGGCTCTGTTCTTGAACGGCTTTTCTGGTTCTACTCCGTTTACATTTTTGGAAATTCTTGTGGGAGCAAATCCGAGAAGAAGTAGTAGTTGGAAACCGATTATTGATAAACTGAATGGGAAACTTTCTTCTTGGAAGCGTATGTTCCTTTCTTTTGGAGGACGTATTACACTTATCAAATCGGTACTTTCCTCTATACCTATCTTTTTTTAAGTTACTTGTTTCTATTGCTAATATTTTAAATAGAATTTTAAAAAAAAAAATTGTGGGGAGGACATAGGGATGGAAGGACTACAGCTTGGGTTGGGTGAGATAAAATTTGTTTACCAAAAATTAATGGGGGTTGGGGTTAAGGGACTTGGAGTTGTTTAATGCAAATCTTATTACAAAATGGAGGTGGAGGTTGCTATCAAATCCAGGTGGCTTGTGGTGTAAAATTCTGAAGTCCAGATATGGAGAATTATCGTTTTTCAATCCTGATCTTGATTCGGGTGGGTGGAAGAAGTGCTCTTTATGGTGGAAAGATCTTTAGAAAGTCAGTAACAATATTAAAGGAGAATCAGTGAAGTGGTTTGATTAGGGTGTAAGGAAGATAGTGGGAAATGGTCAAAATACCTCATTCTGGATAGAGCCTTGGATTGGAAACAGAATATAAAAAATGGAAGTTGGGTTTGGAATCTTGAGTGGAGAAGAGAGTTATTTGAATGGGAAAAACAACATAAGAAGGAATTAATTTCTTTGATTCAGCAATTTCCCATTACTGCATCATCAAAAGATAAATGGGTATGTGATTGGGGAAATATGGAGTGTACAATGAAAAAGATACTTACAGTTTTCTTGTGGGATCTTCACCTTCTGAAGAGAAGTTATTGTTTGATAAAATATGGTCTAAGTTTGTCCCTCATAAAGTTGCATCCTTTGCATGGAAACTTGTTCTTAACAGTTGTCCAACGAAGTCCAACCTCATTAGAAGAGGTATAGAGATGTCTTCTACAGAGGCGCTTTGCCCTTTGTGTCATGAAGAGGAGGAATCAACAGACCATTTGTTTGTTACCTGCAGAATTTCATATAATATATGGATGAGGGTCTACTATTGGTTGGGAGTGAAGACTATTTTACCTGCAACTTGTAAACAGCATTTTCTGCAGCATGGTTTTTTGATGGGTTCACAGAAAAAACAAAAATAGTGGTATGTTATTTGGTTTGCAATAACTTGGAATATTTGGTGGTGTAGAAATCAGTCAGTATTTAAAGAGACTAATATCTAGTGGGATAACATCATAGACTTAATTCAACTTAAAGCTTGGCACGGGTTAAAATCTCTTTACTCTGGCTTTTCGGCTTAAGTGATTGGTATCAAGTTCCTTGGTCATGCTTATAATAAGATTTTTTATAGTCCTGTTCTATTATAATAGGTCGCTTGAAGAATTATTTCATGAAGTTTGCACTGTGGTGTGCGATGGGTTGGATCAAGTAGATTGCTTAAAATCTGTTATCTTCCTTTTTTTGTGTTATTTAAGCTATCTTTTCTGTTGTTTTGTTATTATATGTTAGTGTTTGTTTTTCCTGTGTGTTGTATACGCATTCTTTCTGTTAGAAGGACAAAGCATATCCTGGTATATAAGTGAAAGTAATCAGGTCAAAGATAGTATTTTAATTTCTGTTCTTTTTTATTTGATTTGTAATGATAAAGGTTATCCATTGTACTCTGCACTTCTGGTGCAATCTTTTTTAATATATTATCTTTTTTTGCTGATAAAAAAAACGAATATCTTAATTATAATCATGCCAAAACACTATTAAAGAATTTGGATTCTCTTATGTTCTTTTTTTTTTATCATGTTCTTCATAAGAGAGATAGAGATAATGAGAAGTTCTAATGAATGATAGCGGGTTCTATTATTATTTAGTTGTGTCTATCTCTTTCATAACATGAGAAACATGACCAGAAAAAAAGATGAGAATCCAAATATATGATTGAATAGGTAAAATGGGATAATCATCATCCGAAGATAAACTAGAGTATTAGGTCTACAAATAAAACTCAAATTCGAACTTAAAGTTTAAAATAAGAGTCTTAATTTGTGTACATCTAAATGGAAAGAGTATATAATTGAATTATTACAATTTTAGCATAATGTTAATTTCTCATATTTATTTTTTTATAAAAATAAAAGAATATATGATTAAATTATTAAATAATAATTAATTAAACTATATAATAATTTAACCACATAATTTTTTACATTTATACATAAAAGCATGTGGTACAAAGTGTATATGTACAATAATAGTATTCATGTAAGTGTGTGTTTGGACTTGTGATAGTAGAATTGATTTTGAATCAACGGAATTTCATAGAATTGATTTAGTTTAAAATTAATTTTAAAGGAAGGTGATTTATGTTTGAAATTTTTTTCCTCAAAACTAAGTTTGTAATAAAAATCCAGTGTAAAATTTTCAACACAACGTAAAAATAAGGCTAGACTTACTTCTACCATAATTTTCAAAATCAAGTTGAAAACTAACCCACCAACAGAAAATCAAACGATTAAAATTTTATTGAAAATTAATTCTACGACTCTCAACCCACTTTTAAAAGACTCCAACATTTTTTCAAACACACTCTGTTAGAAGTCCCACATCGGCTAGTGATATGGCCATTGTTGAGTTTATAAAGGTGTGACAAACCATCCTACAAGCTAACTTTTGGAATTGAGTTAGGCACAAACTTAAATGATAAGACACTAACATTTTAGGGTTAGCTCGACTCAAATATCTTGGGCCATGTTCGGTTAGAGGAGATAGGTCTTGAACCTCAGTCTACAACTAAAAACAATGTATATCTTGTCTTTTTCTTTTTTTCCCAACTGAAAATGCATATTATCTGATTATGGACAGCGACACTAACCTCTTTTCTTGGTATAATTCAATATTTTTAATGTTTATCTTATATTTCTTTTATCATAGTTCATACTACATATACATATAAAAATAAAGGGTAAATGGTACAAACAAACCTTATGATTTGCATAAAATGTAGTTAATTCCATTTTTGTCTCAATATTACACACTATTTCACATTAAGCAATTCTATTGCGTTGCATTTAACAGATTGATCTAATAATTAAAAAGTAAAATTTAGAGTAACAATTCTTCGATTTGAATTCTTATAAATATACTTTTACCTATAAAAAACACATTTTATTAACTTTAACCTGTAATATGCTACCAAAATATTCCTTGCAACCCTAATATGTAAACTCATGGTTTTCTTTTTCTATTTTATCTATATATATCTCATTCATCAAATACTCTATATTTTAGTAACCGAAACATTCTTATTTATAATTATTATTATAATAATTTAATGTATCACCATAACAATTCTATTATTTTTGGTTTGCATCAAGAATATTCTAAACTAATATATTTTGTTGTCAACTAGAATTAAGAGATATCCGATCGTGAATACTATGTCGGGTCCAATATCTCAGCCAACAAGATCCTCAAGGCCCGAAATATAACCTGCAAACCCTAATACCTCCTTATAAATACAATGTTATTATTATTACTCAGGTATGTTATAATTACGCTGTCGTGGAGCGTCACCGGAGCATCTAGAGACCGGAATTCTTCCCGTGATCCTGTCATCATCACCTCCTATCCAAGTACCTATATTCTATGTCGTTCCCATATTTTTAGAACGCAACATATTTGAACTAATTTCTTCGAGACATAAAGATCATCGAAATGAGACTATTTTCAATGAAATATTTTTTTATAGACGCAATAAGTAATTCCAGTCATGTAACTCAGTTGGTGAGTGTATGGGACATGCATGTGTGGCAGGGATAGAGCCACTCATGGCTCAAGGTGTGCACATGCACCAACTGAATTTTCAAATATTTTAAGTACCAGTATTGGGCTCTTCATATCTTGCACCCACTATATATATATATATGGATTTGTCTATCCTGTGTAATATTGCACAGGTTAATAAACTTAAAGTAGAAAGTTGTTATTGGAAAACATAAAAAATTAATGTAATTTAGTTTAACATATAATTAATGTTATGATTTATTTCTATCTTGAGTTTCTTAACCTGTGCAATATTGCACAGGTTAGAAAAACCCTATATATATATATATATATATTTGAACCCACAAAAGTGAAGAGTTAATTATTTTTGTCTCATACTCTTAAAATTTTACACCTATTAAATCATTAAGCCCAAACTCAAATAAAAGTAAGGAGTTGTACCCTGATACAAAAATTATCTTTTATTATATTTTATTTTCTTAAATTATAAACTTGTTGGACATGCTGCTACATTGCAACTTGCAAGATCAGTTTGTTTTCTCTCTAGTGTTTACGCTACTCAATGTCACAACTCACCTCTTGGAAAAACTACTTCAAAATTCAATTCTCTTTCTTTGGTTCTTTCTTCCACGCAAGTTACGTTTAGGTTGGAAAAATCAAATACTTGTTTCTCTTCTATCTTATTTTATTCATCTAATCATCTAATACTTGTTGGCATTTTTTTTTCTGTCATCTAATACTTGTTGGCTACTTAATTTGTTGCTGGTTTTGAATCTGTTTCATTGAGTAACATTTTTTTCCTTAGTAGTTCAAATTGTAGTATTTTTTAGTTAGATTCAATATACTTCTATTGATTGTTATTCTTATCGGATACCTTTAATTAATTGTTCTTTTTTATATATATAATATTTATATAGGCAATGGATGAATGATTGCCTAGTGATTTATATTGAAAAAGATTTATTCAATGATGTTGATAGTGAGTTGATCATTCAACGATTCCAAAGCATGATTACGTAGGGGACAATAGTAAGGTTTGTAATTTTTTATGATCTCTTATAATTTTTAATGTTTTTACATTTATATATCTATCATTGATAGTGACATTTTAAATTTCTGTATTTTTTTAAAAAAAATTATATTGCCCCCACTCATTTAGGGCCCTAGATCTGCCACTGGTGTGGGTACAAGGTTCTCGATTGTACTACTTTTCTATAAAAAAATATTCAGAATTTTATTATTTGTTCATAAATAAATATAACCGATGCATAGGTAAAATAGTTATTTTTAAAATAACAAAACAAATTACATATTTCGAAATATCCACTCTTTTTTTTTTTATCAAACAATATATTATATCCAGGTCTTTGTAGCAAGGTGTGTGATAGAAAAAATTCCATGTGAATCCAATGCATTGAAAGAGACGGAATAATAGTGTACGATGGTAGGTTGCAGGTCCAGTGAGGTCCCCACCGTGAAAAGGTAACCACCACGTCCTCCCTCGCTGTGGATTCAAACCATGTATCCTCAAATTATGTTTTTAATCATATCCTATCAATAGAATATCGTCACGTCATTAAAAATATTTTTTTTAATTTGTTAATAAAATCTTTTAATGACATGACAATATTCTATTAGTGAAACATAATTAATTAAAGACATGATTTGGAAATATTTTATTTGAATCCCTCCCTCCCTGCACTCGGAGCACACTATTCCTGCAAATCTCTTTCTTCCTTCTTCTCTTACTTTCTATTTAGATTTAGATATTTTAATTTTATGAATCAATTCTTCTCATCTCAACATGAACCCACCCAAATAATTTATCTAATAAAATTCAAAATTCATTAAAATATCTAAACATATATTCGAAATTAATTATCCAATTACGCTGGATGTACGATTTTAGATCTTTTTATGCTGAATAGATCTTTTAAACTTAATGTGTATTTATATATGTCTTTATTTATTTTAAATAAGAATAAAATAAAAACAATTGAAAAATTGTTTTTTCTATGGTGACATGACTAACAAGATGGTATTCTTGCCCTCTTATTCTATCAAATTTAAAATTTAACATGTTGCAATCAGATATTTAATCAAGTTTTTATCTCTACAAATGAACTTATTTTTGTTTTCAAATTTAATCATTGAATTTACTTTTTATCTAAAGTATATGACTTTATTTTTCAATCAAATGTTTATATTTTGGTTACACTATTAAAAGAATAGATAAATTAATTATTAATATATTATAATAAATAAAATAAGACAAAAGTAGTATTTTTTATCTCTAAATTTTACACTAAATTTTAGTTTGGCCTTTTAATTTTTTTCTTTATTTAAGTTTTACTTTTTTGTCATTCATTAAATTTTACACTAAATTTTCACTTTACTTAATTTTTGGACCTAATTAATAAATAATTAAGCTTAAAGCAAATGGTAGATATAAAATTACAAGACATATATAAAGTAACTGATACTTAAACCTAAAACAAACTTAAAAAATTGAAGAACATGATACAAGTAAATAATACAAAGGCATGGCCATGAAAACGGAGTCAGGAAAAGGTACTAGCAAATTTTATTAAAATAATATTCTTAAAATTTTGACTAAAAATTATGTAACTAGCAGCATAAAACTAAAATACAATTCTAGTTATTAACATTACTTCAAGTTTCAACTTTGTTCTTTAATTTTTTCTTTTCACATTAGTTATTTATTTTCCTTTTTATCAATATTGTCATTTTTTATTAGTTTTATTAATTAAATGGTCAACGAAAATGTCCAAAAAATATTGTTTTAACCATGTCTTCTTCTTTCTCACTTATAGCGACTATTTTAACCATTCTTATTAATTATTTAATGAATTAAAGTGAAGCAAAATTTATATAGAGGAACAAAAAGAATAAAACCAACTATAGGATCAAACTAAATATAGAGACCAAAAATACTACTTTGTCTCATTTTATTTATTATAATATTCATCATTAATTTATAATCTAATCTTCAACTAATAAAAATTCAAATACACTTTTGACGGTGAAAAAAAAATATAAGCATTTGATTGAAAAATAAAGTCATCCACTTTGAATTAAAAATAAATGTCAAAGACTATATTTGAAAACAAAAATAATTTCATAGTATCTATTCAGATCCAAATGATTAATGGAGAGAAAGACTCAATTAAATTTCACATTGTCACATGTCAATTTTTTATTTTGATAAAATAAGAGGACATAAATATCATCTTCGTAGAAATAACACCATAAAAAACACCTTAAATAACTCTTTTAAAAAAAATATTTAATTGAGTTAAGTGATTTTCGACGTTTATTTAATTAAATGATAAGTTTATTAAAGCAAATCAACTATTGATGAATTTAATTTTATAAAATATCTCTAAACACAACTTTTTATAAAAAAAATAATATTTTAATTATTTCTTAATTTTTGATGTGTTAATTTTATACGTAATTCTAATTTTAATTTTTATATTGAACCCCTCAAAAGTTTTTTATTCAGCTTAGCCCTTGAACCCATCTAATTCTAATTATTTAAGGGCTAACTTCAAGGAAAATATAAAGTGAGAGTAAATTCAGGGCATGTTTGGGAAAAATTTTAACATTGGATAGTTATATTTTGCACTTAAAAAAGATTATTCTTTTAACAAAGAGAAAAGCTTTAAAATTACTTTTTACAGTTTAAAATTATCGTAAAAATCACTTCTGATAGCAAATATATCCAAATAAAAATCGATTATATCTTAGACAATTAATTTTTTCCACAGCTTATTTTCACAATTAATTTCCGCTAATCCAAACACGCTCTCACACATTTTCTTAAATAATAAAAGTGTGTTTGGATTAGCTTAAATTAATTGTGAAAATAAGCTATGAAAAAAATCGATTGTCTGGGACATAAACATTTTTTGTTTGAATATATTTGTCGTCAGAAATGATTTTTAAAATAATTTTAAGTTGTGAAAAGTAATTTTGAAACTTTTTAAAATAAAGTTCAACTTTTAGCTTAAGAACATAAAGTTTTATTTTGTTAAAAGAATAATCAAAAGTTTTTTTAAGTGCAAAATATAACTATGCAACGTATGTTGGAAAATAATTTTTCCCAAACATGCCCTAAACTTATAATTTATCTGTAATTTTTAAAAAAAAAATTAAAATAGTTTGTAATTATTCAACTGATTATGTCATCAAGAAACGTAATTCAAAATTAATTCAACATGGCAATTTAAAGCAACCCTAATTTCCAGTGCAGAGAATGATAGTGCTTTTTATTGTCAAAAATAAATGCATATATATAGTGTGAATACTCAGTGTTACTGTTCAGTATTGACACCTAATAATAGTAGCATCTGTGTGTACCTTATGAAGCAAACCACTCATTTACTTAACGTTTAGGGTAACCCTTATATGTGTGACATCATGTGTGACATGGTCTTCACTAAAATGGATTTGGCCTTTGGGATTGGGCCCATTATTTAAGATAGTGACTCTTCCATTGCCTCCAGCTGTTCCATTCCATATCCACCTTCCTCTTTCCTTAAACAAAAGGTTTAAGCTTGTTGGTTTTTCTCGATTTTAAAAGTAGGTAGATATTCGGTATGTAATTTAATTAGTAAACACATAAGAATATGTGTGTAAATATAGGGTTCGATTTTTTATTATATTACTTTTTTTATGGAAAAAAATATAAGTAATTATTTTTTAAAGTAATTATAATCAAAAATAAAAGTTATTTATATTTTATTATTAGGGTTTTGTTAACCATTAACTTAATTTAATTTAAAGATAATTTTTTTTAACTAAAAGTTAAAAAAAAGGAAGTATAGTAATAAGTGGTTATTTTAAATTCTCACTTCTAGTAAGTGTCCATTTGTTGTCACTTATTTTGTAAAATAATTACTTTCTTAATTAAAAAAAATTATTCTAAAATTTTTTGAGATGTTTGAATGTGTTTTTAAAATTAATCAGAAATAGAAAATAACTAAATTTTTGCTTGTTTTAGAAGTTACTTTTAACTACTTCTCAAAATAATCAACTATAATAGAAGAGAGAAGATTAAAAAAATGTAATTATTGTCGTTGTTACTAAACATAAATAGATTATGATTTTCATCGTAAATAATTAAAAAATAATCAATTCTCTACCTACCTTCAAAATTAATTATTTTTAAGTAATAACAAACTGACCCTAAATAGGCCCTGATTGATTATTTTCTGTTTTTAATTTTTTTGAAGGGTAAAATAAATTCTAAAATTTGCCCAAAGGGTATTTTTGAATAACATGAGTGCTTATTTCATAAAATAAACAATAACAAAAAAGCTTTTAATTTACACTACCACTCTTGAGATTAGCATTATACATTTAAACCCTTCTTGTTTTAAAAAAAATACATATACGTCCCCTCCACCTATATTGCTTTGTCACTTTAAGAATACCAA
Organism: Cyamopsis tetragonoloba; assembly: GCA_037177725.1. Lineage (NCBI taxonomy): Eukaryota > Viridiplantae > Streptophyta > Magnoliopsida > Fabales > Fabaceae > Cyamopsis > Cyamopsis tetragonoloba. The sequence continues at coordinate 46,360,385 of CM074122.1, read as the reverse complement.
GTGTATGATCCGCACAAAATTAAGATTGTCATGTTTTAAATTACTAGGGTCCACATGTAATAATAAGAGTAATGCTAAATTTTATTACTAAATTTTTTTATAAATTTTTTTACTTATTTAATTTTAACAAGTATCAACTATCTTTTAAAAAATAAATGCTTAGTAAAAAATGAAAAATACTTGTCAAAATTAATAGGAGAATTTAGTGGAATGATTTAGCATTTTTCTTAATGATAAGTCAATATAGTTAACCCGAAAAAAACAAGTGAAAGAGTCAAGAGCTTCTAACTTAGATGGCACTACCCTCTTAGGGACACATGAAGAGCACAGAATTGAATCCCAGTTGTGCGCCCAACCCCCATCCCCTCTTAGGGTAGGTAAGGTCCGCTCTAGTGTAACCAAAAAAAAAATAAAAGAAATTAACATCACAAATTTAAAAAAGTACATTATTCTTATTTTTAAGGCAAATGCTATCTAATATCCTTATGACACATTTTACGGAATTAAATATAATAAAAAATTGTTAAAAAATATAAATTTTTACATTTTCGAAAGTGTACTTATAATTTTTTTTTTAATTTTAGTAATCTTAATAAATATCCTAAAAGCATTATTTAGTAGGATATTTTTTTTTAATTATCAATCAGGAAGTTAAAAGATGTTTCATATTCAAAGCTTGGAAGAAAAAAAAAGAAGAAGAATACATTTACCAAATTATACTGTGCCAATCCCATAAAAAAAATAAAAAAATAAAAAAAATCATATTTTCTACCAATGCAAAGGCCCTATATACCTTTTATGGCCTCCTATACGGAACCTTTAATTTGTTTTTTACCCACAAAATGTTCATTATTGCAATGGTAAATTGGCAATGAAGTCACATAGGACGAATTAGCTGTAGGAGTAAATGATCTCAATTCTTAAAAGAATTTTTTTTTTTTTTATCAAATTCTGAAAAGAAAATTGAAGAAAGACATTAGTTCAAAGAGACTAGACACACAAAGAATCCACGTCATGTTGAATTGTAAAGCTCATATAGTCGAATCTAAATTGGTGATAATTAGCAACCAAGAAAAAGAATGAAAAAGTAAAGTCACCATTCGTACAAATTGAATCCTGTACAAATTGAATCCTATCTAATTGTGCCGATAGAGAGAGAGAAATAGTATTCAACATGTCTAAGCATAAGACATGTTGCGTATATCTCTCTCCAACTACATAATACATTTATGAAAAAAACATGATACAACCCAAAAGACTAGGAATGGAAAGAGATTAGGCTAGTTTTTTTGTAAACATTATCCTAATTTATTTTCAAAATAGTAAAAAAAAATAATTGTCAACCAAAATAATAAATCTAAATTTAGCTTATTCACTAGATATATATTTTTCAAGAGACCAAAAGCTCAACAAATTTTACCAAATAAGCTTTTTGAAACCTAAACCTAAAGTTAACCAAGTTCACTATGCTTTTAATGGGCTAACAACGCTATAGACTCTTCTGAGCAGCTCGCCTATTTCCATGCCTAAAAATAATCCCCAGTCGTATATAACCACCCACCCAAATCGCACGTAACCACCATTGATGCTTTACGAGACACACTTTCAAGATTCAACACCACCATAAACAACAAAAGTCTTGTGATGGTATTGAATCTTAACGAATTAAGTGAAGTCGGCTCCATAAATCACACAACAAAATTATGCTCAATCCACTCTTTCAAGATTTATTAAAGAAAACAAGCCAATTCTCCTTTTTTTTTTTTAGCAAAACACACTATAAACATAGGCATATAATAATACTAAGTATAACAACAAAAATGTGTCGGTTTTGGTCCCCACATGTTTCCCATGTCATTCAATCAATGTGAAAACCAATCCCAAACATATCAACCCTTTTGACATTCCTGCATAACCAACTTCAATTTTCACCCCACCCCATCTTTCCATGCTCTAAAATTTAGGGGCCCCTTTTGTAATAAAGGCATAATAAATAACCTTTGTACACCATGCTTTGCATATTATGTGGCTTCAAATCAAATTCAATTTTGATCTTAAAAGGGTAAACTTTTTATAAGCCCCCACCCACCACTCTCCCACACAACCCTTCTTGAAGTAAGTGGCTACATCAATAATAATATGAGAAGAAAGAAAGCTGCTCTAGTTTTCTAGACCAAATTATTATTACAAATGTCTGTACAATCATTACTGACTCTCCAGTAGTAGTTTCCTCCTCGTTTTCCGTTATTGCTGCGGCTGGTGCGAACACGTACACTTGGCGCGACACTCCGAAAGAGTCTATAACAGAACGGAATGGGCAATGCTTCATAAATAATTCATTATGTCATAACAGAACGGAATCATGGTATGCATTGTCATTTTTTGTTTTCGTAAAATAAGTACGAAAACGACCTCGTTTTGTTTCCTGTTTTCTGAAGTTTGTGATAGAAACACGAGAAACAGACAATCGTGTTTTTTTAGTTGTTGTTTCCCGTGTTTCGTGAACATATTCAGAAAATAGAATACAATATAAAAAACAAGGTGACAGTTTTGCGATTACTTAAGCAAACAAGGAATGGAAACAGGAACTGAGAACGCAACCCGAACATGTCTTTAATGTTTAGAAGCAAGTTTTTGACATACCTCAACTTGCTTTTGAAGGTCTTTAATGTAATCAACAGCCAAGTCCAACATGTCTGCTGTGTTTGTTTGCTGCAAAAGGGATAGAAACAAAAACAAACAACATTTGATGGGTCAAAGTAACTAACCTCATAATCCACAACATCAAAATTGTGATGTCATAAACTTACCTTATCCATGTTAGGGACTAGATCTTGTAATTTCCTCATTCTCTCACTAATTTTAGTTCTTCTAACCTGAAGGGATTTGACATGAACATAATTGGCATATGGTAAATACTTACAACATGTCAAAAAGAAATGTTTGATGCTTTCTAGGTAAAGAAAAAAATGATTGAGAACAAAAAAAGGTTGTTTTTTTAGAGTCATGAAACAAGGTACAAGTGAAACATACCCTCTCTGCAATGCTTCTTGGGTGAGTGGCACAGCCGCGCTTGGCGCGAATTTTGCACGGGACAGAATCTGATAACTGCAGAAACTTCTCGATGGCTGCCATTTCCGCTTGAGTATTCGGCAAACTTAATTGATGATTCAAAGGAGCCGAAGACTGGCCCCCTGTTTCATTCTGATCAATGCAACAAAATCACGTCAAATGACATTGCAACGACAAATTACACATCATGAGCGAGTCTAGTTGAACTTATCTTAAAGAAATAATCGCTTATTTTAAAAAAAAAAAAATCACTGACGAAACTCTAAGTATTGCGAGAGTCCAACAGTATTCTACCTGACTTTCAGCTGCATTTAAACCAGAAAATGGTTTTACATCCTCTTCTCTGTATCGTTTTAGGCCAGTTATGTTGTCGGACATGATTGTGGAATCATCCCATGGCGCGGCCGCAACGGGGAAACCTGGGATAAAATCATTGCCCTGGCTTTCAGCAAAAGATTCAGTTTCTGGATTACTTTGTGTGATGGTTTTGCTCCCGATTTCAGCTCTCGGTGACATGAGCCCTGACGAGTAGTTTGGCGCGTTCTTCAACCTCGCTGACGGAGAAAAGGTTGCTTCTTCAACTTTAGTGCTTTTGCCGGCTCCCAAAGTTCCCATGCCTCTTAATCCAGCATAGCCTGCCAATCAAGCTTGCAAAGTGTCATTATGTGACAACCTATTAACTGATTAAGAAGATGAAGATTCACATAAATATGATCTAGAATTCTACCAAGACCAAATACTATGTTTGACCTAAGTTCTTTGAGTGAATTCGGATTTCCGTTATAGCAACCAAAACTACTTTAATCTCTATGCAAGGACATGATGTTCGGAGTACCAGATGAAAGTCAATCGGCTCAAATGAAAAGGGCTTTGAACAAAATCACTTTCATCTTGTTAGACATAAAGCTAGTTTTTGACAAGAATCAACTTTGTCAACGAAGATCTAAACACACACTTTTTAATCTACCAGTTACACTCTTAAATTCAAAGTGTCTCTAGAATGACAAATCTGAATATACTTATGCTACCTAAAGAGGCAAGAATTAATGTTGATATTTTTCCATTTTTTTATTGGGAAATCAAAAAAAGAAAAGGAAACAGGGATGGATACAAAGAGAATCACTAAAAAAAGAGAGAATTTTTTTTTCTCCTGATGCAAAGAAAAAGGTGACATTAGAAATACCATAATAATACCAAAAAAAAGGAAAAGAAAATAGACATACCACTATCTATGTTAATATTTGCAAACAATCCAGCAGGTGAGCTACCATGCCTAATAAGATTGGAATTACTTCCACGACCAGTTTTCATTTGATTTGGCAAAGGTGGTCTTCCAGAACTTTGGTAAAAATTCTGAGGAACAGCAGAAGAAGAACCATAATCATTCATATTAACATTACTTTGTTGCTGTGGCTGTTGCTGTGGCTGTTGTTGTTGCTGAAGAAACATGGATTCATCATTCATAGCCGGAATCGTTTGTGATTGATTATTATTAACCTCTTCTTTCACCACAGAAACTTGCTGAGGTTGCTGAACATTTGAAAGATTCTGAGAAACAGAATCCTCTGCATCACCTTCGCCGCTGCCGAGACTATTCATAAACCGCGCGAAAATTCGCTCTGTTTCGGGGCTAGAGGGGCGGTTGAAGAGGTTCTCGTAGAATTCGCGGTCGATGATGTTCGAAAAATAGGAACTTGGTGCTGATCGGTACCGCGTCAAGCCGGAATTCATCTGCTGCTGGTGATCCAGAAACATGGTAGGGTGTTGCTGAAGATCTGATTCCATTTTCTCCAACCAACTCTTCACTTCTTTTTCCACTGTCTTCGAATTTCAACAACAAAATCACCAAAGTTTTGTTCTTTAATCCTTTTTTCAGCTGATTAACTTCCAGAACCTCTTATCAGATCACACCCACTTCACGAAATTCTCTGTTTTCTGCAAAAAATTGTTCTTTATCTAACAGTTCAGCTAAACAATTCCAGAGATCTAAAAGCAATAAAGCAAACCCCAAAATCCAATTGATTTCACTCACAACTCTAAACTACGAAACTGGATTCACCTCAAGCAAAAACTAGATCAAATCAAACAGGGGAACCAATAAAGGATTAAAAAACTCGACAAAAAAAATAAAAATACAGAGGAAAAAATAAAAACAGGGGATAAAAACTAAGAGTTGCAGTTTCTACTTGCTATCACATAAATAAACATGGAAAATCATAGAAACTAACGAAAACCCATTTCTCTGTTCCTGAAAGTGAATCACTCAGTTCAACAATACAAGACAAAAAAAAAAAAAAGCATACAAAAGGGTAACTAGAATGAAGTGTGAAGAGAAGAGGAAGAAAGAATTTTACCTCTTAGTTTCTGCAAAGTTTGAAACTTTTTTTTGTTTCATGTAAGTGAGGGAGGTTGAAGAGAAAGGGTTGGAGTATTAAGAGTGTGTGAAGAGGTGGAGCCAATGAGAAGTGAAGAGAGACATAAATGGAGGTGTGAGATTTGGGGGTGTAATGGGGATGGGAAAGAGAGGGGTGTTGGGTTGAATTTACGAAAATGCCCTGAGGAATTGAGAAGAAACGTGGCAGTTCCGAAGGGAGAAAGAACAGAAGATAAAGCTATATTAAGAAGTGAAGGTAGGTTTTGATAAAATGGGAAGGATACGAGGTGAAATGACTTTATTGCCTTCTTCTTCTTCTCTCCACCGCCGCACTTCATCACTCATTTTATTTTAGTGAATGTATAGATAAAAATAGATTCACGTTAACGTGGATCCACTTTAACGCTATTTTTTATTGTATTCATTAGATTTGTTTCGGTTTATATGTCAAATTTATCTTAACTATTGATTTATCTGTCTTAACGTGATTTGACGTGATTCGACACCAATTTAAACACACACTTATTTATCCAAACCAGTAGTAGTATTATTTTTATTCTTTTCTTACATTCAATTCAATTAATTGACTTCACATTTAATTCTCTTTTTTTTTCTTTCTATTAACAATAGAGAAATATTAGATCTTCCTAATAAATTATCATTTAAATTTTCTTACATATTTAATAATTATTATTTAATATTTTAAAAAGTAAATATTTAATAAAATTAAATGAAAATTATCAATATTAAATGTGTATGAAAATTTAGAAAAAAATTAAGTAAGAGGATTTAGTATTTTTTTAATGGATATTCATGGCTATAAATAATAATTAATTCTCTGTTCAAAGTTGTAGTCGCATGATACGATTATCGGATAAACATGAAATATCGTTTCATTTTCATCCGTAGAAGATTAAAACTCTCATGTAATTAAAGATAAGATAAGTTACTACCACGTCACATTTTATAATTTTTTCCTTGATGAAAAGTACTCCCTTTGTTTTCTTAAAAATGCTGATCAATGTCCTTAGGGCACATTTTAAGGAACTAAATAGTAAAAAATATTGAAAGTTGTAGTTTTTTGTATTTTCGAGATACGAAATGTTATGCACGTATGATTAATTTTCTTAATCTAGTAACCTTAACAAATGTCTTTAGGGTATTGTTTAGCAAGACCCTTATTTTTTTAGTTATTTTGAGTTAATGCACAATAATTATAAAAATTGTTAAGTGTTTTAGTTTTTATGAATATTTGTTGTATAATTTTATATCATTCATTTATAGTTGGTGACATAAATATTAAATGCAAATATACATTAATTATACAAACTAAAAAAAGTAACATTAAATGTTCATTTATTTTTTAGTAATGTTATATCCTCCTAATAATCTTTCTAATTATCTTCCTAATATCATATAAAGTATGGAATTAAATGCACTTTCAATCTTGAAAATATAAAAAAAGCATTGAAAACATTTTATAATAAGTAATTAAAAAGATTTTTAGAAACATGAATTAGGAGGATTTAGCATTATTCTTTATTTTTTCAAGTGATTACAAAAGATTGACATAACCAAAAAGCTAAATAGACTAACATAAAAAAAAATGAGAGAGTAATGAGTTAAATTAATACTTTTTCTGCTCTCTGTAAACATTTAAAATAAAAATGACATATTAAAAAAAGTATTAACATAAATAAAATGCGTTGGTTCTAGCCAACTAATTATCTCTTAACAAATTTATTCTTACTTAAGTCAAACTCTGCTATTTATATCATTTAAATTAAAATCAATCATCATCATTAATTAAAGGTAAAATTAAAAAATATGTATAATAAATGCATCTAATTTTTGTAGTTTGTGCTTATAAAAAGTATTCTCTCGTGTCATTTTGTTATGTCGTTTAAGCATTGAAATTCTGGCCAACAAATGTTGTTTTGTATTTTCAAGACTCATTTAATCTCTCTTTTTTTCATCATTGCCCTAATTTAATGTAAGTGATAGCGGATGCTAAACAATACTTCTTCTAGTCCTATTTATAAGACACATTTTAGAGGGTTTTAGTGGTCCTTTTTACTCCCTTTGCCCAATATTGAGTATCGTTTAAAGTTGTTACACACAGTTTAAGAAATATTATTAATTTTCTTGTTTTAATATAAATAGTTGTCTAACTTCCTATTATACCTCTTATCACTCTTATTAATTAGTGGGTCACATCCCTCAAAATATTTATTCAAAACTTAACTACTTAGGAGTATATTTGATAAAACATAATTAATGCTTCATTGAAACTTCAAAGTGATAAATAAAATAGGACAACTTTTTTCTCTAAAACGACACTAAATATGAGACGGAGATAGTATAAGACACTCACAACTTTTTATAAAGCATTTAATATGTTTTTCCTTCCTTACCCTTATTAAATAACTCAATTTATATCTACTTTTCACATTATAAACTTAAATTCATTAATACACTTTTATATTTGAAGGATAAAATTGAGATGTCATATAATTTTTATGACAACTAACTATATTTAACTAATTTTATTGGTATTAGTGATTCAGTTAAAAATATCTTAAAATATCTTTTAATTGGTATTAAAATTAAAGTATTTATTATTTTAAAAGTTAACAAATCGTTAAATACATACTTTTTTAAAGTAATTTAAGAAATAAAGTACATTAATTAGTAAGATATGTAGCTGTTAAAACAAGCCAACTCAACGAGCTAACTCGACTCGACTCTTTTTCTTTTGCAAACTAAAAAATTTGCAACTTAACTCTTGCAAGTTAGCAGATTAAAGGAGTTAGCATGCTTAAATATTAAAAAATAAAAATTCCAAAAATATCTTTAAAATTCCATAAAGATATGAAAATTTAGTAGAAACAACAAAAAAAAAGAAAAATATGATGTCACCGCAATTATAAAACTATTTTCCATAAAAATTCACATAATTCACTAATGACCGCGGCTACACCCCTATCACAATTGAAGTGTTTTATGGGAATATACAATGAATGTATTAAAATTAATGCTCAGAATATGATTTAATTTAATTGTGACAAATTAGGATTAAAATTTATACTATGAATGAGAAATTAAATAGAAATAGAAATATAATATGAGAAATTGAATTAGATTTATATGACTTAGATCAATTGTTGCAATGTAGACAGATGATAATTACGAGTTTAAATACAATGGGTCGACAACCCATTATAGAATGGGACGTCGGCGCGTAATAGAACGTCACATCGTGCATAAAACAGTTTTTTCAATCCTAATTTTTATTTAGGTTTGATTCATTTTTTCAAATCAGTTAATAAAACTGTCTTATGCATGATATGACGTTCTATTACGCGCCGACGTCCAATTCTACAATGGATCGTCGATCCATTGTATTTAAATTCGATAATTATTCAAGGTCTATTCGTTGTTGATTGCATTTGTTTTTTTTTTTGGAGCTTACAATGCGTGTGTTGGTATTTTTTTGAGCTTATGGTGCATACCTTTGATATTTGCTTGAAGTTTACAGTTTTGGAGTTCGAGGTAAATACTAACATTGATTATGCTCGAATTGAAATTGAATACTAGAATTAAAATTGGGTATTTGAATTAGAATTGGGCACTTGAATTAGCGTTGGTGAATTTTTTTTAGTAATGTTAAATTTTTTAACTAAATCTTGTTACAAATTTTGTTACTAATTAATTTTTGACTAGTGTCATCTTTCTTTCAAAAAAATAAATATTTAGTAGAAAATAAAAGACACATATCAAAATTAAATGGGCAGGAAAATTTAATAAGAGTACTTAATATTTTTTTTGGTAAAGCTTTGGTGGATGTTCCTATTAAATAAAGTTGGTTATTTAATTTCCGGAGAATAAAAAATAGTAATAATATCAATAATCCAAAAAATAAGAATAAAAAGTAAAGTCAATGATACCTCGTCACCTTTACAGCAGAAGGAAAATATGAAGTCACGGGCATGTTCATGCTAGTAATAATAATACATGTGATTTCCTTTTGGGGTAAATTCTCATTCTTCAAATTTATTTTTTTTATAAAAAAAAAACTAATTACATCTTCTCATTTGTATCTATATATCCACATGAAATAATTCACCTTAAAAACTCAGATCGATAAACAATTGCAAGAGAAAGCAATTATTTTTCAGTAATGCATAATTATTCAGACTCGAGAATATTGCGAATTTGAAATCAGGATGTGTTAGAAGTTGATTGAAAAATAAAAAACACTTTAGTAAACTCTTTTAATGTATCTTTATTTAAAAAATTAAAATTGAAGTATGATTGATGACCAAATTTTGTTATTTTTCATATTGAAGTAATTTTGATTTTTTGTTTAATTAATATTACTAATTATGTTTAATAATATGTTGTGTTGTTAGCGTTACTTTGACAAATAATATATAAAATAGACAATGATTAAAAAAATAATATAAGAGGTATATGTAGTTGGGAGATTGGTGGTGGAGTAAGCAGAATAGGTAAGGAAATATTTCTATGTTGTGCAGGAGGGGACCACTGATGCCACGTGCACGATCGTGCACGGAAGAACATGCGTTCTAAATTATTTTATATTCTCGTTCCCAACTCCAATTTTTTATGACTAATAGTCTCACCGTTTCTATTAATAAGTCATTTTTAATTAATTCACACATATTAAAAAAAAGTAGTTAAAAATAGTGGGTGATATTAAATTTAGCAAAATTCATGTTGACTTTTTAATATTACCCTTATTTAATCTTTTGGTTTTTTAAATCTCTCTCATCACATTTTCTATCTACTTTAAATTGAGTTATTTTATTGGTTGACATTGTTGTAAATTATAAATTCATTAAATACAACAAAGGTTTATAAGGAAAAAATTATTTAATACTTCACATACTTTAGAAAATGACTTATAAATAAAAACACTAAATATTTCTAGGAGATGACTTATAAATAGGAACGAATGGAGTAGTACTAGTATTTTTTATTGGCAAATACTACTACTTATCTAACAATCACGTATTAATAAAAATAATTAAGTTTAATTAATTTTATTAATTTTAAAATAAAAAATTTCTCTATTTTTTTTATTTGTCCCAATTCTGAAAAAAATTATTTTTTTATCTGTTTTTTTAAAATTTTATAAGCACATTTATTATTTTTTCCCTAATATATCCTTGTACTTGAAATGTATAATTAATTTTCACAAATTTTAAAAATTCAACAAACAATTACTCTCAGTCCTCTAATTTGTGGTTCTCATGTATACTCTTAATGCTAATCGTATTTTCTTTTATCGTGAATGGCTATTGTAATTAATGTTAATCACCACTAATTTTCACATTATTGTGTAAATCAAAATTAATTTAGAAAATAGTATAAAGATAAATTACGAAAGTAGGTGTTAAAATGTTATGATCCAAGAATATTAATTAATTTATTTAATCTATTTGATTTTTTCTTAGAGGACAGATAAAAAAACGGAGGGTGTATATAATATCTTAATTTTATCCTTTATTAAATAATGTGAAAATCAATTAAAAAGTACAAATAATAAATGCATTTAATAGAAACATATAAGAAAATAAATAATAAATACTTCACAAAAACTATAAAATATCTTATAAAAAAATATTAAAACTATTTTTTGAAGATGTCTTATAAGTACAGTTTTAAAATGTTTTTAAAAAACAGAATAATATGCTTTTATTATTATTTTTTAAATTCTAGTAATTTAGTAAGTGTCTTATGGACATTATTTATCAAGACACTTGCTTATTTCTTACTCCCTCTGTTTTTATTTATAAGATATCTTTTAAAAAATTTAGATGTTCCTTTTTATAAGAGGTTTTATAGTTTCTATGGAGCATTTATAATTTGTTTTCTTATTTACACTTATTAAATACATTGATTATTTATACTCTTCAATTGTGATCGGTAAGCATAATATTTAATGAGAGATAAAATTAGTATGTTATATAATTTTTTAGAAAATCAATAAAATTAACTAAACTTAACTACTTTTATTAGTATGTGTAATATTAGTTAAAAATGTCTAATAATAAGGAACGGATGGAGTATTTCTTACTAGTTACTTCCTATGTTCTTATACGTAAAATAAAAAAAAAATTAATATTTCTTTTTATAAGTTTTCACTATAAAAATTAGAAGTATTTATTTTGTCATTTTAATTTTACCCTTAATTAATTAGGATGGTTAGATTGTATTTAAATGATAAAAAATATATAATTAAATTCAATAAACATAATAGTAAATAGACATCAAATTTGATTAAAGGTCAATACATTTTTTACATAGAATCGGTAGGAAGGCAGGTAGTACAAAGGAGTAGTATTCTTATGTAGTAGTAGGAGTAATGAATAAACAAGTTTTAACAAAAGAAAAAAAAACAAAACAAAACAAAATAATAATTACTGCAGTAAACAGTGAAAGTTGACCCCGTTAAGAGCCCGGAGATACTGTAACTCACAAGAGACACAACAGAAAATAATGTTTGAAACTATGGATAACCAAACACAATTTAAGACCATGTATTCTCTCCGACTTTTAATTGAATTAATAAAATTAAAAAATGGTAGTTAATTTATTAAATTTGTTTAAAAAATGAGAGTTTTTTTAACTATATTCTCAATTTAAATATACTAGTAAATACTATGAAAATTAATATATCTTTTTCTTTTTTATTCCACTTTTTTTTCTCACTCTATCATTAATTAAATTTTTGAAAATTGTAGAAGGGGTAAAAAGGGAAAACTCATTAATGAGTTAGTTAATGACTTATACTTAGGACCAAAGATTTCTTGTAGAAGGTGACCAATATATAGGACCGGAAGGAGTATAATACAAGGATGTTAGTCAAGTTGCTTAATAAATATTTTATAATATTTTGGTAGGTCTCGTATGTACACATTACTCATTTAATTTAAGCAACTCTTACACTACAATGCAAGATTCTTATTAAGCAACTCACATTGGTTCTGCGCGTACCCACAATACAAAGTTCTTATATTACAATTATATTTTTTTAGTCACACTTCTCCTTCAATCAACCCTTAGTCTTGGTTGCTTATTTAAACAACTCAACTAAGCAACCTAAATCACGTCAACAAGCTGCAATGAGAAGTTGCTAGCTAAGAATGGTTGCTTAGCACAAGCACACCATCTAAGCAATCCCACTGTACATGGTCTAATTAGTTAATTCTCCTTCTTTAATTTCGGTGATTTGATTATGGACCACTTTTTTTAAAAAAAAAATTGAAAAAGTATTATAACCGGAGATCGAACTCTGTACCCACACATGTATGTCCCTATGCGCTCACCAACTGAGCTACATAATTGGGACATTATGGACCACTTTGTTTAATTAGTTCTAAAAATAGTTAAAAAAATTATTATTTTTTAATTGATTATAATAAATATCAAAAGTAGTTTATTTAAAATTAGAATAATCACTTTTAAAACATTCTTTCTTTTTTTATTGTAGTTGATTATTTTCCACTTCTAATTATTTTGTGAAGCACGAACAACATACTAGAAACTTATAAAAGTGTATTTTTTTTTATTAAAATAAGTGTTTATTTTAACAAACAGGCTCTAAAAGTGACTTTTATATAGAATCAAAATAAAAACCTTATTTTTTAAGGATTTTATTTTATTTTAAGTCTTTTTAATTACTATTGTATCTGTTACTTCATTTACAATAATGATTCGTATACACCCATTAGGGTGTACAATCTACAATTTACTTAACATTAGTCAAATCAAGTTTTTCATTCAACTTTTCAATTTTTTAACATTAAAAAATTAGTAAGTCAAGAGATTAAATGGGTTATACACCCTAATAAGTGTACACAAAATATTTTTCCTATTTAAACACCTAAAATTATTGGGGTGTTTCTCACAAACTCTCTCAAATTATGACATGTAAGATTAATGAATTATAAAGTTAATCAATTTTTTTATAAATAAATTAGTATCAATCATAATAAATTGTAAATTAGTAAATTAGTATCTATTTTTATAAAATTGTATATTAATCATATTTCTTATTTATAAAAAATTATAAAATAATTATGTTCTTTAATATCTCTTTTTTATTTTTAAATATATCTTTTAATTTGTCATTTTTGAAGGCAAATTTACCAAAATAATGATATTGTTAAAAATATTTTTCAAATTGGTCTAAAAAAATGATCAAATTGAGTTTATTCATTGATCAAGTCGAATTTTCTTAAATATAAAAATAATATAAAGGATTAAAAAGTTACCAAAATGGTGTGCTTTCTTTCTATATCTTTAGTTTTTTAACATGTGTAATATTGCACAAAGTTAGACAAATCCTTTTAAATATAAGCAAAAAATAATTACATCCCTTAAGAAAGTTAGTTGACCTCATTTAATTTATGTAAACCTATCTAAAAAGTAATTAATTTTTTTAAAGTACTCCTAATAGTGTTAGAGGATATTTTATGTAAAACTACTATAATAAATGAGTGAATTAATTTATTAGAGGATATTTTAGATAAATTTTTATTAAATGTAAGTTGAGGTAGTTAAATTTTCTTATATTTAAAACATAGTATATTTAAAAAAAAACTGCTTATATTAAAAAATAGAAAGAGTAACAGAAATATATAAATGATAGTTAGGATTGGTTATTGTTTGTTAGGAATTAGTTAGCTCTATTAGTTAGTATGATTGGCTATATAAGCTACTTATTCTCATTGTAATCAACCTCTTTTATCAATCTAATTTAATGAGTGTTAATCTCAATCATGAGGTTTTTGCCTTATCTCCTTTCTTTAACTATAGCTATAGCTATTACTATGACTATGAAAACTACTACTCTGATTTTCCTATTAAAGAGTAAAAAATTATGTAATAAATATTCTAGTGAATAAAATTGCTTATATTAAAAACAGAGAAAATAAAAAATTATGTAATAAATATTTTTAAAATTATAATATTCAATTTTTTTTTAATTCTTATGTATAACTTTGAACTACTAAAAAAAATTGAATGTGTACTTCTTTAGTAGACATTCTGATTTGACACCAATTTAAAATAAACTTTCACTGCTTTTTTTTATTAATTATGTCACTTTAGAAGTCCCATCTTTGATAATTGGATATTAATTTTTTAATGTTCATTTTAACATACAATAAAATAAAACTTTAATTTTAAAATATCTATATAATTAACATATGCACATAAAATGTGAGTGTTACATAATACAAAGTGAGTATTGAAAATAAATTGATGGTAAAATATTCATCTTTTCATAATAATTACTAGTATAACTAAAAATTATAATACCATGTTTCCTTTTTCGCTATTAATACCATGTTTCTTTTAATTACCAAAAAATCACCCTCTTTAATTTCTTTTACGTAAAAAACAAAAGAGAATTATCAGTCTTACTTACCATTTTCTTTTGTATAACCATGGGTTTTTTCAGTCTTAGTATTAGACTAATTCCGTTCGCGTTCCGTAGTCGATACTGTCCCTTATAAATTTGGCATAGGTGAGATTAAAACATGAGACCTCTTACTGTTGATCGTCCTCCTATGAACTTAGTGGGACCTTACAACAGTAAGCTAACTTTTGAGTTACTCTAACTTACCATTTGTTAAAAAAAAAAAAAAAAAAGTCTAACTTACCATTTTAAAAGTACTTTTTTAATAATCTCATAATTAGAATTATTAAGTTGATCAAACTTGTTTGACCCACAAAGCCGCAAGATATTGTGGCACATTTCTGAAAATATCCCTTAGATCGATAACTACAGATACTATTTTTCTTTTGTTGTAACTTGTAGTATTGACTAATTGTCACCTAAATTAAAGAATGCGTCCTGTCGCCATAAATTTTCATTTTTGTAAATTAATATTATAATGTATTTTTATTTTATTATTATTATTAGCTGAGATAAGGAAATAATTGATTGAATTTTAATCCCTTGGGCGTATGTATGACAATGACTACTCGAAAGCAAAAAGTTCATCCACATTCCCAACAATCTCAATATCAAAATTTTAGGATATATCTGAATTAATCTATTTTAAGTAATAATTTTATTCTAAAAATTTTATAAGTTTATTTGGATTTAATAACACTTGGACAAAGAAAAAATCATTGGAGTGTGGGAACAAGGAGGAAGAGGGAACGGTACGGTGAGAAGGAAGAGGGAAGGACGATGGTGTTTTGGGAATTACTTGAGCCGGGTGTTGAGTGAATCGACGTCGTTCTTCTTCAAAAATATTTCGGAGAATCAAGAAGTGTCTGCGCTTTGGAAACTCTTCCAATGCTGGGGTAAGGTGGTGGATATTTTCCTTCCTCAGAAGAGGGATAGGGAGGGGCGTCGCTTTAGGGTTGGTCCGTTTTTCTGGTGTGCATGATGTTGCAGAAATGAAGAGAAGTTTGGGGTCGATCATTATCAGGACGAAGTGGTTGAAGGTAAACCTTTCACGTCATGCACGTTCAGATGGTGAATATGATACTCCGAAAAAAGAGGGGACGCTAGAAGAGAGGAAGGTGACGATGGCGATGAAAGGGTCAACATACGCGGACGCCCTTAAATGTTAAACAGGTCCCACAATGTCAAGAAAGAAGGAAGGGGGTATGAAGAAAGAACCATGGTGCAACTTACATTTTGCGGTGGATAGCTTTGTAATTGAGGACTATCAACGGGATTTGGTTGGTCGACTTTATCATCATCAAGACTTAGTATCAGTAAGGAAGGATTTGATCTAGGAAGTTTTACTAGATGTTATTACTACTACGATGGGTGGTAACATGGTGCTGGTGGAATCGGATGCGGGGGTGAACCTAGAGGATACGGTGGCTCTGAATCCGCAGCTATGGGAGAAGTGGTTTTACGACCTACGTGAATGGCACCCACGAACTCTTTGTGTGGAAAGAGAAACTTGGGTGAGGTGCTATGGTGTTCCTATCCATGCATGGTCTGAAGCTTTGCTGGTTTGGTCTCTTGGAGAGTTCCTCCAAATTGATGACACAACCAGAGATAGAAAGAGGTTGGATTATGGTCATGTGCAACTTCGCACGATCGATAAGAATCTTATTAATGAACAAATTCGCGTTTTGATCAATGATCTGACCTTTGATATTAGGATGATTAAGGAGAATAGTGGACAGTTTTTATCGGAGTGGCCAAAGGATTGTGTTCAATCATTATGCTCTGATCAGGTAGATGATTCGTTGGATCTAGACGAGGTTGAGAATTATTCTTCTGAGGAAGAAAGGGGAAAGGGTGAGAGTTTGGGTGTTAAGCAGTGCGATCTGGTGGTGGTTGCTTCTGGTTCCGGTGGAGGGACGGTGGTTGAGACGACATATCAAGAGGTAAATTAGATGGCCGATCTTGTGGCAACAAATGTGGGGCAGCAATTAATTTTTAAACGTTAGGGTATTTTGAAATTACCATTGATCGGGCCTTCTGGTTTGGAGGCATTTCCGGAGAAGAGTGGTGAGGTTATAGGGGTTGGGTGTGAGGGTGGTTTGAACAATTTCAGTATTTAGGGTGGTGTGGGTAGCGCTGAGGCTAGTGGCCCAATAATGTGCCCATTGGTGGATGAAAACGAGGGGGTGTGGATAGTAATGATGGGGTGAATACGAACACTCATAATATGAAGGTTTTGGGGAAAACATGTGGTGAGTTTAGTAGAAAATCTATGGAGGGAGGAGGTGTGGTTAAAGCAAATGACAAGGAGAGTGGTGAGACTAGTAAAAAAACGCTGGGGGAAGGAGGTGTACGTGATGATTTGGAGTTTTTGGATCAAGGGTGGTAAGATTATAACCTTGGGTTGGACAGTCTTTTATGGCCTGATAATGTGGTAGGTCCCCAGGGTAAAGACTCCCTTCAATCCAACGCACCTGCTCCAGTTGAAAGGGTGAACCTTCGTCATACCCTTAAGAAGGCAAGGAATAAAGATCGCCGTCTACGTGTTGTCGAAATTGAGCTCAAATCATGGTGGGAAGAACTACAGGGATCACTTGCATGAAGGATCGATGCTTTCATGGCAGCGGCTTCATCGTCGAGATTCGGTCTCAAATGATAGCGAGATTGGTTAGCGAGAGTTGGAGAGGCCGGCGACTGGCAGAGAAAACGACGATGTTGGGGAGGACGATTCGGAGTGTCTCGCTGTTGAGGCGTTAGCTAATCGTGTGCTGGTTTTTTGTAAAGAGGATAAGGTCTGGGAAAAATTTATCGCTATAAAGGTCCAAAGATCGCAAAATAGCAGACAACCAAGGAGTGCAGGATGGTCGAAAATGAAGATCGCTTCATTTAATTGCAGATGACTAGGAGGGGTTGTAAAACAGCGGCGGGTCTCTAAATTGATAGGTCTAGACTTCACAGCATTACAAGAAACTAAAATGGAGGTATGTGATCGTAATTTTTATGCAAAATTATGGGGCTATTCTAAGTTTGATTGGGTAGCGTTACCTGTTGAAGGGCGTAGTGGTGGCCTTATTTCTATCTGGAACTTTGAGAAAGGGTCTTTGTTATTCTCTTTTTGTGGTACTGGCTTTCAGGAGGTGTGTTTGGAGTGGAGTGTTGGTAGGGAGCGTTGCATTTTGGTCAACATCTATTCCTCTTGTCGTATAGGGGATAAAAGATGTTTATAGTTTGAGCTGTTAATGTCTAAAAGAGGTTTTGGTTCCTATTTGTGGTGTATAGTTGGCGGTGGTGGTGTCCGTCTGATTGAGGATGTTCAAGGAATTGAGGTGGTGGTGTCCTATTTTGAAGAGCATTTCTCGGGCAGGCATTGGCTTAGGCCTCGACTGTCACAACAGTTTTTTCCTCATGTTACCTAAAGCTCTTTTATCTTTCTTTGTGGCTCTGGTGCCTAAGATATCCTGTCCTCAAAGCATTTCTAATTTTAGGCCAATTTTGTTATTGGGTCGTATTTATAAGATTATTTCGAAGGTGCTGGCTAATAGGCTGAGGGAAGTTCTCACTTCTGTTGTTTTGGAATGCCAGTATGCTTTTGTCCCATGCTGAAATATGGTGGATAGTTTCTTAATTGCTAATGAATCTTTGAATTATGCTCGGAGATATAAGAAGAAGGTGTTTATGTTAAAGAAAGATTATGAAAAGGCATATGACTGAGTTATCGGTTTATAAGAAAATATCCTATTTTATAAGATACAAAAAATAATTTTATAAAAACTAATTAAAAGAAAAAAATTCCTATTTTATAAGGACTTAAAAACATATTTTATCTTTTTTTATAATACAAATACAACCACCATATTCTAATAAATAGATGGTATTTTCAATTACGTACGTTATACTAATAATTTTATTTTGAGAGAAACATCAATTTCTTCTTTTAAATATTCTTTTCTCTTTAATTTTATTTATTGAAGAATTATGCCACTAAGTTATTGGTTTCTTATTTGTATTTTTACATACTACTTTAAGAGTATTTTAATTTTTTAAAAAGTAATTTAATCTTTTTTTTTATTGACTATTTAACGCTAACTTTTTTTAAGAATTAATTAATTATATTAACGAAAAATAAGTCTTTAGATTTAGAATAACAAATTAATATTTTTCTCTTTTATTTTATTATTTTCTTACACCCATTGATTTTGAAAACTAAATCCAAACAATATCACTGCTGATTGTGGGCTCCATCATAGATTGAGTCATTGAGACCCACTTCTAAATCATGCAGCATGAAATGAGACATAAATAATGTTAATAAATAAACTTTATAATAAATCGTGATAAGCCTCTATCTAATGATTGTTTTATAAGCCAAATAAAACATCACACTATAAATTTAAGTTAAAGAGCTGTAATTTAGAGACAACTAGTTTAACTTTCTAGGTATTACTCCATTAGTTAACATTTAGCTGGTCACTTAAATTTAAATTTCACATATTAAATAATATAATAATTTTTTTTTGTTAAAATACTTTTTGAACTTCATATATTATTTTTTATCTTTTTATTGGATTAATAACAAAACATTAATTACTACTCAGTTAAACATAAAGATAAAATTGATAAAAGTATTATTATTATTTTTTTTTGTGGACCTATCTCATGTCACATATGAGATATGATCCCTTATCGATCCCAATTACTAATTCTGGCATCAGGGAAAAAACTCATCTCGTGTTATTTGCACGAGATAGATGCATTAGAAAATAGTTAGAGCGACCACGTGAGGTTGTTACGAATCAGTTGGAGATCTGAGGTTTGCGCCGAATCTTATGGAGCTGATGTGTCCACTTACGAGAGAAGCTATAAATAAGGAGGTCTATGTGAAAATTAGGTACAATACTTAACTAATAACTACTAAAGAACGACTATTTCTCTAGCTTGAGCCATTAGAGCACGACTACTTAAGGAGCACCACCATTGGAGCCATTAAGCTAGAGTAGGAGCATTGATGGAGATGAAGATTGTGATTCGTTTAGATTAGTCGTACGCTAAACACATCAACTTTCTTAAAAATATAAGTAAACAATTATATAAAAACAAATTTTTATTCTTTAAGTGGACCTTAAAAAAATAAATAAAATATTTAATAATTTTGAACGGATTGAAATACTATTTTCTCACCCTAATTAAGTTTTTGAAACCATATTTTTGAGGAACATTCCCATTAGCTATTGAAACTCTACTAATTACAAGAGAAAATTAATACTAAAAATTTACTGGTATTTAGTTTAGGAATGTTGTGAATTTAATTGAATGTCTCCACAGGAAAAGTTTATGTTTGTTATCAATGAGTTATTTATTTAAGTGATACATATTTAATTTTATTGTCTTTAATTAGTTATGCAATATCTCTTACTCTCTTATTTTATTCTTTTTTTTCATTCTATTGTTAATTGAATCTTTAAAAATTGTAGAAAAATAAAAGAAAAAAATATCAATTAATGAATTAGTTAATAATTTATATCATAGACTTTTTCTAAAAAGATAATCTATATATAAGATCGGAAGGTGTATATATTTTTGGAAAATACAGTAACTTTGAGATCCCTTATCTAGCAAGGTTAAATAAAGTGGAAGTGTGCAACTTAAAAAGTTTTTGCAAGTCTTTTAAATGATTAACCCTATCTCTGAGGAAGGGTTAAATTGTTTTAAATTTTGACTCAAAGAAATGTGGCGCACGTGCCTCTCCCACAAAACTGTGCTGGAGTGTGGAAAACTAGGAAAATTTGGTGGACAGGTGGAGCTTGATTTATTTATTTATTTATTTATTTTATAGGCAAAAATGCATCTACAAGATTTGAATAGATGATCTGTTACTCAAAATAGGTCTCATCAATCATTCGACTAACTTGTTAAAAGCATTTTTATTTTCTTTTACATTCAAAATCCCAATCATTGATGACAATCTCTATTTGTTTAATTTAAGTGTAATGATGATTAATACAAAAAAAATCCGTTTAGCGACAAATAAAATTGGTCGTTAAACATATTTTTCTATCGCTACATATTTTAGTAATCAAATTAGTGACTAAAATAACCTGCGATCCAATATTTTATGATCAATAAGCCTGTTAATTTAGTCACTAAATTAATCTTTTATTATAACGATTAAGGGTTATAATATTTTGTTAAATGACTAGACTTAATTAGAGATGAACCAATATCTTATAATAAAGCCTTAAATATCTTTCACATTTTTAGAAATAAAGTGTCTTTTATTTTTAGTGCCTAAAATTATTTGTTTTATTGATTACATCTTTTAATGTTTAAAAATTTTGATTCAAGTCCTTAATTATTTTAAAATTCAAAATAAAAATATTGAAAAAAATATATTGTTGACACGGATTTTTTTAATCTAATTCAGCAATACTCAATTTATATGATATATATGTATGTGTTATTCTATCTATTATATTACCACTTAATAAAGAAATTTTAGGAAAAAACCTAAATTAAAATTTTTAAATTTTAAAAGATACAATCGGTAACATAATTTTTTTAAAAAATAAAATAAAAAAACCTGAAGAAGGTAAAACATATTCAAAAAACTTAAAACTTAAAAATTGCAATTAAAATAATTCAGGAACCAAAATCACAAGGTCAAAATTGTAATAAAACATCTCTTTTAACTGGAGTTATGTCTTCATTGTTTCTCTTAGAATTATATTAAAAATAACACTTCAAATAATGTGCTGTTGCTGCCCAATATAGTATAATGTATGCTTTTGAACTAGTAATTAATTAATTAATGACAGCATGATTCCCATATCTTTTTTGCAGAATGGTTGCACTGTTGCTAAAAGACAAAATCTCTTTGAGTGAGACTAAAGAAGTTCTGTAGCAGATTTTGATGCAAATAAATTGTTTAAACAGAGTGCCACTGTCTCCAACTGTATATTAACATTTGTTAATTTGTTACTCCATACATCTCCATGTGCCACTGTCATCAGGTAAAAAGGAAACCATAAAGGAATACCCTTTACTAGTATATATATATTTTTTATCTGTTATATTTAATTAATTAATTATGCAGAATGGGTGAAATAAATGTACTTGCTACTTAGTTACGTGTCACAAGGTTGCATATGTTGTCATATTGTCATCCAAATTATTTATAGTGTTAAATTTATAATTAATGAACATGATTCAATAAGAATGAACATGATAAGATTGTTAGATAAGAGTATGATAGGATATGAGTTATAAAAGTTCAGATAAGTTTTTATCATATTTAATGTTTGGTGTGTCTATAAGATATCAAAATGGATAGTTATTATTATTATTATTATTATTATTATTATTATTATTATTATTATATTTATCATTGTTATTATTATTACTATTAAATGTTAATTTTAGAAAATGTATTGCAAGTGAGGGTAAAATAGGAAATAAACTTCTTATTCTATCTTATTGGCTTCTAACCCAACTCCTCTCTCAGAATAACTATTTGCACTAAGAGAGTAGTATATGATAAGCTAAAAGGATAAGCTATCATATCCTGTTAGCCAGGGCCTTATATTCAATAAGGCAACTAAGGCCATGACATAGAGCCCCCAAATTTATAAGGCCCCCAATTTATTTATTTTTAATAGCAATATCATTGATATAAATTTTATTTTCAAAAAATAATGTTTGGGATAGGGCTGAATATTTTTATAAGACTCATATCTTATTTTTATAGTTTTTTTTCCTATTTTTTATACTACTTAAATGTCCACAGTCAATTTTTAAGTTTTTTCAAATGAAAAATCATACAACAGTGACTCAGTGTGTTTCCTTGGATTGCTGAGCACATGAATCTATGATCTATTGGCTACTTGTTAGGTTGTTACATTAATACAATTTACTTTTCTTTGACAAAGAAAAAATGCCACTTTCTTGAAGAAAATTGTTAACTTCACATTTTCCTCACTATTCTCCGCCTTTCTTATTCTCTCTATTCTCACTTCAGAACTCTTCTTTATATTACATGCATTGAAGTAATTTACAATTACATACACTACATGTTGCTAGTGTCTCAAATTTTCAACAAGTTTGACCATTCACCATTTCACTCATTTGTTTTGCTTTTAAAATTTTAAAGCAATTGATTAAATTGAAATTAAATGATCATTTACTAATTATAATTGTTACATCTCATTTTTTTATTGTTTATCATTATAGGTGCAAGTAAAGTGATTATCACTATGGTTTGAATTTTGGATACTCGTAGATGTGACCATGCATAGCCATAGCTTAAAAAAAAATTCATTCACAGTTATACGGGGAAGATGAATTGAAAAAAATATTGTATTAATCTTGAAAATATTTTGAGTTTTGAGGACAATTCTGATATTGATTGTCTTGATTTATTTTCAGAACTAAAGTTATTAAAGAAATTCTAATAAATGAAATTAAGACACTATTAAAAATATTGAACTATATAAAAAAAATTAGGTTCTGCTTATAGGATACTATTAACATTACCTGTAACTGTCACGACCGCTAAAAAGAAGCTTTTCAAAATTAAAATTAATTAAATCATATTTGAAATCAACTATGCTACAAGATAGATTGAATGTATTAGCTATATTATCTATTAAGAGTGAGATGTTAGAATTATTTGATTATAAAACTTTAATAAATAATTTTGCTGCTCAAAAAGCCAGAAAAATAACATAAAAATTATTAGTTTATATTAACATAGACCACTGTCTTAATTTTTGCCTAAGGCCCTGAAATTGCTAAATACAGCCCTGTTGTTAACTCACTAAACTACAGATAATAATAGGATATGATAAGTTATCCTATCTTAAGCTCTTTATCCTGGTCACCAAACGGGTCCTAAGAGTAACAATGAGGAAATCTTTGCGAAAAGTATTTTTTTAGGAGGAGATTTATCTAAGTCGCTCTAATCTCCGGACTGTGAGGTTTCCCCTTCACAATTTTTTTTATATATAAAAAAAGGAGTGACAATGAGGACACAACTCAAGTTAAAAGAATAAGCGAAGCATCACATAGATCTTTGCATTTGTAAGGGTAGTTCACACAGATATCTGAATTTGCCAGAATAGTTCACATAAGCTTTTGAGTTGCACGAAGTGTTCACTCAGATCCTTGAATTTGCAATAATAATTCACTCATGTCCCTAAAATTATCAAACATTATTTATTAAGTCTTTTAAGTTTGTAAGTAATACTTAATTTGTTGATTTTTTTCTGGCTTAGATTATATGATCATATAGCTCTTATACTTTTACTAATTTGAAATAGCACATTTTATCAATTCTAATATTTTGTGTTCGATACTTATATATTTGATAGCTTATTAAATTTTCCTTAAGAGACAAAAAGTACTATTAAGCTAAACTAAAACTGACACTATATAGATGTTGAAGCAACTTCAGTGATATAATAAATAAAAACAATTGAAAATATAAAATATTTTATGACAGTGTCTTTTTCAATGCAATTTTCCTTGACCACGTATTTCTTACATTATGTCATCTTTTTAGAAAAATATTAAAAGAACATACCAGAGACTATATATGATTTTTTTTTTTGGAATACAGAGACTAAATATTAATAACTATTTCCCCTGTTTCTTTTTTTTATTGGGCCATAATTGTTTCAGGTTTTTTTAGAAAAAAACAAGAAATACTGTTGGCACCATCCTATATTTGGGCTTGAGCCTCGGGCCCAATTACTAATAGGTTGTTGACCCAAAAAAACCGAATGACCAAACAAAGAGTCTGCATCCGGTTCTTGAAGAAAAGGCCTTGGTCCCATTCTAACATGATTGGGCCTATTATAAAATTAATGAGTGGGGTTTATACAAAATCTTCTGTTTTGATTTTTGGTACACAACCTTATTTTAATAATTTTATAATGTCACAAAAGAGGGGCTTTTTGAAAGAGGACCTTATGAAAACATAAGAAAAAATTTAAGAAAAATTGTCTTTCAAGAGAGGACTTTTCAAAAATTTTCCGAAAGAGGACCTTCTATAAACTTCCCATAATAGGGCCTTCCAAAAACTTCCCAAAATAGGGCCTTATAGAAATTTCGTGAAAGAGAGCCTTCCAGATATTTTTTTTTTTGGTAAACCCTTCCAGATATTTAAAACTTGGGATGGTGAGTCTCAAGGGTATTGAGGTAATTTTTTTATCCAAAAGGTTGTTGGAGATGTTGTCAAAAAAAAAAAAAAGGTTGTTGGAGATGATGGGAAACATATGAAGTCGTGTCATTATAAATGACCTAAAAGTATGTATCTAAAAAAGAAATTGTGGCTGACCATAAAATAGAAAAAAGGAAAAAATAATCATGTTTATATACTATGAGAGAAATCATAAAAATGTATCTAAAATTTTTGTTTTCAAGTAGTAAAGAGAAATAAGAGAGCTATATCAAAATGTCACTTCGGTGATCTCTCTGTTTTGAAGAGATTAATGTTCACTTGTTAGTTAAAAAATACTGTGGGTACATACAAAAAATTGTGATTTTGCTTGTGGGTTTGAGTACTAATTTAGAAATACCGTTGTCCATGTGGTTAAAGATCCTGATTTAGAAAATTTTTTATTGAAAACTAAAAGAGGTAGAGCCCAACAATTCGGCCCATTACAACAATATAGGCAACAACACCATTTCATAAACAAAAAAATAAATTATAGGTGGTAAGTACTTAGATGATTCTAAGATAATGTGAGCTATACATTTTGGCATTATCTTTATTGTTATTCATTTGTTTTGTCCTATTTATTTGTTCTTATCTAGAGAGCACATGCTCATTATATAATGTAATGATTGGATCAATGGATATACACAGAAATTCATTCACAAGTATTCCTTTTCTATCTTCTGTCTCATTTCCTTCTATGGTATCAGAGCTCCTCCCTGAAGCTCTGCTGATACTAGTTTCTCATCATGTCCTCTGCCCCTTCTAATACAATCAATGACCATCCCTCTGGACCCACTCCACCTGCTAGTGACCCAAGGCAAAATCCTTCTAGTCCATTTTACATCCACCCTAGTGAGAGCCCATTATTTGTTATCGTTACTTATGCTCTTGCCAATTGAAATTATCACTCTTGGTGTCGATCGTTTCGCATGGTTTTGGTCTCTAAAAACAAATTAACGTTTCTTAACGGCGCCATCCCTGTCCCAAACGCCATAAATCCTTCATTCTCCTCTTGGGTGCGCTGCAACACACTTCTAATGTCCTGGTTGCTCAACTCTCTGTCCTAGTCCTTTGCTATCGATATCTAGGTAGACTTGAAATAATGCTTCTATCTAAGCGACCTATTGTGCATTGCAGAGCTCCAAGAGGGAGTGTGTAGTCTCAACCAAGGAAATCATTCCGTCACTGATTATTTTACCAATCTCAGAGCCGTTTGGGAGGAACTTGATAATTTTCGTCCCCTATCCACTTGTGCTTGTCTTGCACGGTCTTAGCATCAACATGATTTTATAATCTATTTCCTCAAAGGACTTGATGACCGTTTTAGTGTTGTTCGCTCCTAGGTTCTACTTATGGAGCCACTTCTAAGTGTAAATCGCGTTTTTCCATGGTTATACAACACGAAGGACGGATCTCTTCTCTTTCCCTTCCTCTGAAAGAATAAACAAAGCCCAAAAATTTTGCTAATGTGGCTTGTTCTCATTTTTCCAGCAAAGGACATCATTTTGGTGGTAGTTATGGTGGCTCTTGCACTTCTCAACCTAGCACTGGCAGAGGAAATGAAAAATATTGTGTCTATTCCAAACGCAAAACACAAACCAAGTGAGCTACGACAAGTATGGGTTTCCACTCGACCACCCTCGGTATCGTGATCGTTTGAAATTTGATAAACTCTCTGCTTCATTTGCAAACAAGGCTACCACCTCTCGAGAAGGGTTTCACGAAGAAGACCAAGTCTCCAAGGGTTTTTCATTTGATGGGCCAAGTGTCACTATTATACCATGTCAATATCAATGCTTAATGGAACTCCTTTAATAATCCAATGTTGCAACAACAAGCCTAAATGACACTCCTGTGCCCACTTGCTCAAATCTGATTCATATGGACCCAAATTCCGTTTCTGGTCCAACTAGCAGTAGATTTGTTTTTTGAACTGTCTATGCCACACAAGCACATCTAATTAATTCTCCACACACCACCCACTAGATAATTGACTCTGGAGTCACTGATCATATTGCATTTTCTTTAGAATTTTTCCATACTTATTCTCAAATTAACCCAATCATTATTCACTTAGCAAATGACTCTACTGTCACAACACAATTTTCAAGAATTGTCTATTTTACACTAACTTTTATCTTGCATGATGTGCTTTATATCCCATATTTTAAATTTAATCTCCTTTCTATTTCACAATTAATTTTACTTTGCCTTATTACCTAATTTTTTCTCAACAAAATTGTCAAATACAAGATGCAAGCTCGTTAAGAATTATTGGGTTGGCTAAGTTGAAGTAAGATCTCTACCGTCTAGTAATCAACAATGAAAGACATTTTCCCACACCAACCATTTTTTCCTTCGCCAACAACCTCACCACCACCAACATCAACAACAAAAATATTTGGCATTTTAGACTAGGATATTTGTCTGGATCTCATCTTAATTTACCACATGAACAATTTCCTTTTATTTTAAAGCATATTAATGAAACATGTGACATTTGTCACTTAACTAAACAAAAGAAGTTGCCATATTCTCTTAGTAGTAGTAGAGCTTCCAAAATTTTTGAATTGGTAAACATGGATATTTGGAGTCCTTTTTCAAAACAATCTATTCATGGTCATAAATATTTTCTTACTATTTTTGATGATTTTAGTAAATACACGTAGGTCGTCTTGTTAAAATCAAAAGCAGAAGGTAGAGGTTCCATACATAAAATTTGTCTTCGGACAGTATCGTAAGAGTCATTCAACCCTTTCAGAAAAAAAAACACATACTCATTCTCATGGTAACGTTTGATACTAGGTAAAAGAGTGCAAGAACACCTCTGTGTGCATACGCAGTCAAAGGCAAAACGTAGAGCTTCAAGTTCTTGCCATAAGATCTTTAGGTTTGTAAAATAAGTGGCAAGATCTTGATGTCCTTGTCTTGTAGAGTGAATTTCTTCAAGAAGATCACATAATCAAAAGTAATCACCATCAGAATACTTGACCCTTTGATCCTTCCAAATATTGGATGCTTTGTCAAAGTATGTGGTGCTAGTGGCAATTTTTGCGGAAACAGAGTGAGAAAGCCATGATATCACCATCATGTTGCATTTTCGCCATGCTGTGTGAAGAGGAATAGAGAGCTTTGGCTCCAAGATGGAGCCATCCATGAATCTGAGTTTATATTTGCAAATCAACGCATTTGACATATTTTTGCACCAGGTTTGATAATTCTTCGTGCCTTCAAGAATTGGAATTATCTCCAGGATGGAGGAAGAAAGGACTACTAGGATTGTGAGGATCCTCGATGATGACAGCGACAAGGGAATTGGAATTGACGGTAATGACCATGGTTGTTGTTGACGAAACCCTAGCAAAGCTTGTGAGAAACCATAAGGACTTATGATATCATAAAGGTAATTTGGAACATTATGTGTATTATCACAGAATGAATGAACGAATGATTTGATACAAACACTAAAGAGTACGGGCCCAGTATGAAATAAAACAAGGAAGGACGAAACTATACAAAAAGGCCCAAAGTAGAGAAAAATAACTATGTATTTATTTGTCCAATAAAGAACACTTCTCTCCAATTGATCTTGACCAGGTTTAAAACTTTCTTTTCTTCATAAAATATTGTTATTTATTAATTGGAATTGCTTCTTCTTTGTATGGTTAGGCTTATTTTGATTAGTTTTGATTTGTTAAAAGGGTGACTCCATTGCCACTCTCTTTTGTCTATTATCACTCTCTTATTAATATTTTTAAATTTAAATTTTTTTTTCAACCAATAAAATCACAATGTTAACAAATGGATATTATTAAAATAATAAAAAAGAGTAGCAATAAATAAAAGAGAGTGACAATAGATCTATCCTTCTTGAAATAGAAAGTTCCTCACTTTAATATGTGGGATGGGGAAAAGGGTGAGCTTGAGAGTAAATAAGCATATGATAAATAAGCAATGCTGCTAAATTGTAATTGCTTTTCAATATAGGTTCTCTAATAGCATATGTTTAAATATGGGTTGTGATAACCATGTAAAAAATTGTTTGTGTCTTAAAAGGTTCTAATTGTTTTGCATCTCGGATAAAAATATGTATTATAAATGGGTTTCTTTATTTCTAACTTTATTGACTCACTCAATGCTTGATTCAAAATTTTAAATTTGTTTTATATTTGTAATTTAGTTTGTGTATGATTTTTTTCTTTGGGTTGATTTTTATTAAACTCACTGTTACAGTAATTTGGTGTAATATTTGAAAGTTCTGATATCTTAGTTATTTTTAAATTTTATCTGTTAAAATTTATTTACTTTACAAGTTATGCTTTAAAAGTGTTATTCACCTACATATATACTTAAAATATAATTACTATATTGAGGGGAATACTATGGCAAGAGGTTAGAGATTTTAAATTAAAGACATCTTTTTAATTATCACTCACGAGATAATATGGATGACAAATTCTTCAAAAAATATTATATATTGATTATTCATAGGATAACATGGATGACAATTTCATATCAACTAATGATTTTAAATCATGTCATAAATTACTAATAAGTGGTTAAAATTATTTCACTATATTATTAATTTTTGCATTCATAAAAATATAATAATTTATAAATATACAATTAATTTTCAAAGAACAAATTTATTCTATGTATTACACAGGTAAAATTCTAATAGTATTATGTATATGTATGTAGGAGTAGGATGTTTCTCACATCGTTCAGGAAGTAATTATTATGCACAAAATATTGCGTGACAGAAATTATTAGTAAGTGATCATATTATATATAGAGTTGAGTTGAAATAATATCATGGTCAAATTTAGTAAAATGACATATTTTATAACTTTTTATAAATAATAGGTTTCATAAATTCAATTATTGAATTGAAAATTTACATGAATAGATTAACCATGTAAAAATTTAGATGATTTAAAAGTTTGTAGGTATGCAATCTAATGGAAGTAGTTCACTTATATTTTGAATAATGTATTATACGTTTTAAATAAAGTATTACCATGAAGTATCGAACAATTTTTTATTTGTATGATTTTTTATATCATTGATCTACGTCATTAAACTTTCAATTAAACGGTTTGATTTATGAAATTCGTTATTTATAAAAAAATAATAAAAAAAGTCATTTTACTAAATTTACACTTAATGTCATTTTAACCTTAAATAATTAGATTCATCGAAAATGAATATAAAAAGGTAGGATAAAATATGTTTTTAATTCCTATAAAATAAGATATTTTTTTAGTTCTTATAAAATTATTTTTTGCATTTTAGTCCCTATAAAATTAAAAATTGTTGCTTTTAGTCTCTACTATTAAGAAATTTCCGTTAAGTGCTAAATAGGATGATATAATCTCACGTGTCAAAGTCACTTCAGACCTAAATAATTTTTATTTATTACTAATTTAATATTAATATCAATTTATTATTTCATTAATAATAATAATAATAAAGAATAATAGCTAAAAAAATTTCATCTTCTTTTCTATCCTTCTCCTTTTCTCGTGACTAAAGCACACACATAATTAGGCTTCATTTCGCTTGCATGAAACTAGCTCCCTTCTTTCTTTTATAATAGTACAACCACCCACCTCTTGCTTCTTCTTTTAGACCCATTCTCATTTTACCGCAAATAATGGCCAATTGACATGTAGAAGAATGTGATAATATATTGTCCCTTTGTTTTCAAAATCAATGAGTACTCGGTGAATCGAGTGAGATTTCACAACAAGAAGGTATGGCTCGACTCTCTCTAAGAGGTTGTGTGCGAGAATTTCCTCCAGATGTCGTTCACCGATAACAGCTTCGACGACGCGTACTCCCTCAAGGCTATGTGTCGAAGTTGGATGAGGTGTACACGGAAATCTTGCGGATTCTAAAGGCTGGGTCTCTCAACGTTTCATACGAGTGAGTAACGACATACAAGTACAACAACAATAACGCCAAGCACATGAAAATTATTCAAGCGATTGAGAGAGGGGACATGTTACCGGGGCCTTGGAGCTAAGTTGACATAGCCGAAATGGCTTGAAAAGTAGGGTTCGATGTGATGAAGGAGAAAAATCTGGCTAATTATTTTGAATTTAACCTATTATTATTATTTTTAAATTAGAGATTATAAAAAAAATCTTTGTTTTGTTTTGCTTCTAATTAATATTAATATTGTAGAAAATTTTATTTAGATCTGGCATGGTGTTGACAGGTGGCATTAGGTCATCTTAGTCCGCACTTAATGGTAATTTCTTAACTATGAAACTAAAAACAATAATTTTTTGTTTTATAAGGATCAAAATACAAAAAATAATTTTATAAAAATTAAAAACAAAAAAATCTTATTTTATAATAACTAAAAATATATTTAAATAAAAAAAAAGTATATAACCCTTGTTCAATGGCATGTAGGAAGCAGTTGATATCAATAATAAGCCTTTCTACCTGGCATGCCCCGTGATATTGTTTATTTATTTATCTATTTTTATACATCTCGTGTATTGTGTTTAAAGTAGTAATTTATTCAGCGAAATCTGGTGTGATGATAGCCTTCGGTTTTTTATTATAGAAGTTTAATTTTTGTTAATAGAAATGAATTGATATTTTATGACAATTCGATAACTATATAATGTGAGTTCAATTTTAAAAAAGTGATTAATTACTGTATCTGACATAATACCAAGAGACCAAAAAATAATAACATGTATATATAAATAAAAATATTATTAATTAAATAAAATATGCAAACCTTGCATGTGTTTGCATTACAAATCCATGAAATTTAGGAGCTGTTCTTTGTTATCTTTTAGATTCTTTAATTATCATGAAAGAATAAGATGATTCCCACGTAATGTTCATACCAATTACATTTACTTCGGATGCTTGTGAATTTTAAGACGTAACTTTCTTTTTAGAAAAATGTTTTTTTAGTGTTATAAATAATATTATTTTTGTATTTTAAAAAATAAAATAATATATAATTATAATTATTTTTAAAATTCTAACAGTCTTAATAAGTGTCTTTCAGAATATTGTTCAACAAAAATCTTTTTTTCTTTAAAAAAAAGACAGAGAGAGAAATTAAGCATTTTATAGAGTATTTTGACTATTACAATGAAACATAATGGTTGGAAGTCATGACTGTATTTTGCACATGTAGACACATGCTTATCGGCGATCATCAGACTGGCCTTCAGTAATGGCACGATCTTAATTGCTTTCAAGATTATATTAATTATATAATATTATATATTTGTCAATCCAAATTAAAAGTCAAACTTCAGAGGCTATCCTGTGAAATCTGCTTTCTAATTGTTGAAATAAATAAATAAATGGGGAAAGAAAGGGTTTGCATATCGTACTAGACGTTTACTTGGTTTTTTTTTTTTACTTGGGGTCTTATATATATTATATAGGCAAAGTAATCCTTGACATAATAAATGAATATATTACTAAAATAATTTTTATTTTTATTATCATGGTTCAAATGTTTTTTAATTTTATTCTCTTTTATTTAAAATGGATTAGTTGTCATTAACACGCACTAATAAAATAGTTATGATATATATGATATATTATATATATATATATATATGACGATAGAACTTCAAAACGACGTCGTATAAATGAAAATCAAGTGTATTAGTTCTTGAAAAATTGAAAAATAGTCAATTTTCTTCATTTTTATTATTAAAAAAATGGAGGAAGAGGAGTGATCTTTTTTTCAATTTCTTAAAAATCAAAACGCTTGATTTTGGTTCACTTATTAATATGATGTCGTTTTGAGATTTCACATTTGACACCTAATGTGCCATATTATGACTCTGTTAGGATTTGTTAACAATAAGAACTACTTTGAATGACAGGACACATAGGCAAGAATCATTTTACATATTCTTATAAGTCAGAAATAATTTTAAATGACGATAAAAATGTTGGTCTAATCGACTTTAAGTTATTACTAATGCTATTGTGGATCTTATAGCTTGTTAGGCCATTCATTCTTCCATCTTTGGTGCCCCTCTCATATAATTCCATAGTTTCCTCTTCCCAAAGGTGGTCACATGCTAAACATGGATGGTATTGTTAAAACTGGATATACGCGCCAACACGGACCCGGTTTGCACGGGCTCGCGGGTTAAACGGATTGGCTTGTGAAGCCCATTTTTTAAATGATTCAATATTTTAACAACTCGATTGGACATGACATATAGCTTAATGAAGTTGGGCTTCCTCAGATAATTCTAGATATTCCTGATAGTGGATGCAAACTTATGGACCCGGTTGTAATCTTTGCATCCATCTCAAACAGTAATGCCAGCAGCTCAGCCTTGACCGAGGAATCACGCCCTAAGTTGTTTTCAAAACCTATCACAAAATCCCTATTCAAATTCTCAAAGGCTCCACTGCAAGCCTCCATGTTTCTAGGTTTTTAGCATGAGCCATCTACGTTGAGCTTTAAAATGCCACTAGGAGGATGGGACCAGTGGAGGAGGGATTTGGATTTTGATGATATGTGTAGGGAATTCATCTTCTAATCTACATTTGATAGGTCAATTTCAGCGAATATGGTGGACCTTTGTACGATTTCCAACGGAGAAGAAAATGTATGATGGATGACACGATCATTGTGCGCCTTCTATAGATTCCAAGCTACAATGTCGAAGATGAGACTGATCCAATGCGGATGGAGGGAACAAACATCTTCACACAAGTTAAGAAAGAGCCAATTATAGAAATCAAGATTTAAAAAATGAGCCTAGCAATTTGTCTCCAATCACCCAGAGATAATAGTCTTTTATCTTTCAACGTACATAATTTTACTTAAAAAAATAGTGGGGATCCAATTACTTTAACATGTGTTGTGTGAATTAATCCTCTTAATAACTCTACATAAATTGTTTTTTTCAATAAATTAGTAACCTAAAAGCCTAAAAGATTTTAGCATACAAATTAGCCATACAAAATTTCAAATTATTTGAAAAGTTATTGATACTTAATCAATCAACCTCAATTTGATGAATAATTGACATTTTAAAATACAAAGTAATGTCACCTATATGATTGGTGACATACCTAGATATGTTTAATTTTTCAAAAATTTGTGTAAATGTTCATCGTGATAATGCCTTAGCCCTAATGATGTAATAATGGTTGAAACGAAAAAATTTAATGTCTAAAATGAGTTATTAAGTGAAATAAGTGTCAAAGATATGTTCTAAAAATAAATGGATATATATCTCTACTCTTTTAAAAACAGAAAGATAAAAGTGAAAACCAAAATTATTAATAATACAATTTTTTAGAGTTTAAAGTAAGGACTTGCTTGTTGATATTTTAATTGGCCATGTAAAGAGATCAAAGATATAAATCATCTTAGTAAATTATATTCTTTTTGCTTTTTATGTTAGTCTCTTTAGTATTTTTTAGTAATTCTATTTTTATAGTCATTTTATCATACTAATAATTAAGTAATAATGTTATTTTTTTATTTACACCCTTATAATAATAAACGTATGTTTCTATTAAATATTTATAATCTATTATCTATATATAAATAAGGATATAATAGAAAATTATTAAGTAATAAGTATTATAAAACTTTTAATTAACATTTAATCATTTTTTTAATCTATGTATATAACCTTAAATGACTAAAAAAACAAAGGAAGTAAGGGTTTGTTCGAAACAGTTTTTGTTTTTAATTTTCAAAAATTATATTATAAAACAGTTTTCAGAAACAGTTCTTAAAAAAATGAGAGGAGATTTCAATATAAATTTGTGTAAACTCAGAAAACTGAAAACTGAAAACCAAAACATGTTTTAGATGTTTTCATATTTTGGTTTTTAGGTACTAAAATACAAAAACTATTCCCGAAAACTATATTTTAAAATTCGACTGCCAAACGAATTTCTTGATTTTCTGTTTTTAAAAACAAAAAACTAATTTTATATATAGAAATCAAACAAGCCCTAATTTATTTCTCTTTTCCTTAGGATTTAGGAATTATTGAATCTCGAGATAAGGTTTACTACAACGTAAAAATTTAAATGGCCTGTACTACTGATTGTTCCTATAAAAATGCAAAACTGAGAGATAAAATAAGCCACTATGAACATACTTATAAAGGTGTTTGACCTTAATATATTTTTAGTCTTTATATTTTATGAATTTTATAATTTTGGTTTTTATAGTTTTAAATTGGTCATGAAATAAAATTTTTGTTTAATTTAAATAATTTGTCACTGTTTGTTACTAATTATAAATTAAAAATTAATTATAATTCTTACCATAATCTTAAGTAACACAAGTAATAAACTGTTTAATTAATAACATAAAAAAATTATACTCAACCAAATTTTCACATTAAAATTTCATAGGACCAAAATTATATTATTCAATTAAAACTATAAAAACTAAAATTATATAATTATCAAACTATAAGTACAAAACAAATAAACTTGAAAAAATAAAAATACATTTTCCACGTAACATGAAATGAGACATATGCAGATATGCTGTCTCCCATGTTCATCTATTCCATCTAATACGAACTGCTCGCTTCTATTTCTCAAAGAGAAGAGGAAAATAAATAAATAAATAAATAAATAAATAAATAAATAAATAAATAAAGAACTAGTTGACTAAACAAGTGCAAGACTCTCTCCTAGATGAAGATGTGTGAGTATTCAGGTTCAAATCCCGACTAATATATTTTTCTATAAAAAAAAAAGTGCAAGACTCTCTAATACCAAGTTTTAAGGCTTAGAAGATTGAAGGTTCAAGGTTCAAACCTTGATAATCGATATTTAACTTAGGATATTATTGTGTGAATGTGTATTTTTTTATAATTTTTTTTTACAACATAACATTTGTAAAAAATGTTGTAAATACAAAAATATAATAATTTTTTAATAAGAATATGACAATATTTTTTAAATATTGCTAAATGTTTTTTTATCAATATAGTCTTTTGTATTTATTTGTCAAAAAATGTTGTAAACACACAAAGATAATATTTCTTATGACTTGATTTTTTAATAACGTAACAATATTTTTTTCAAATATGGTAAAGGTCAATAATATTTTTTTGGATGAACAAAAAAATATTATTAATTAGAGTATAAGATGTACCAAAACAAATAATACAATATAACTTCGTGCGAAATACTCACAAAACAAGGGAAAACAATGTTAAAACAATCACATACTAACCCCACGACATATGTCCTAGAATATGTGTGTTAATAAATAAATAAATTCAAAAAATTCAAAGAAGCCATTGGATTTTGAATCTATTCCCACGAAGAAAAAATATATTTCGAATTTATCATTTTTAGTCATAACCTGTACCGGCCTGCATTATATTTAAGTTTGTTTTGGCTACTTCTCTTGTATATTGTGCTTCTTTGAAGACAATTATAATTATGCTAAATATAAATTTAAATATGAAAGTTAATTTTAGTGAGAGTTTGATTTCATATTGAGATGTAATATAAATGTAATTTTATTTTAATGCAACTAAAAATAATTTGTATGTTTTGTATTCATCAGTAGTGGTGGATCTTGACTTCGTGATCCATCAGGGAGTGTAACTTAATCAAAATAAAAGTAAAGAAAAATATATACTTTTAAATATATTTAGAATGAATTTTAGTAGTATATATTAATTAATAATATAGTAAACTACTAAAAATTATATAATTAATAAGTTAAATTACGTAATTCAAAAGTATTAAAATAAAAAATACAAACACAAAAAAATTCATAATATTGTTCATAAATTTATGTGTACAACTCCACTCATAATAAATTCGCATTTGTTTGTTAATGTGAGTTCTAACCTTAAATCAAAGACACACTTGATATTTTTGAATTATTAATTATTTTTATTAATATTATTATTTATAAACTGTGAAAAGGGGCAAAATAGTCAGAATACTGAAATAAGCAGTATAAATCACTGTGTGACCCAAACTCTCATGCATGCACGCAGCTCGCGTTTCCAGTTTCTACATTTTCAGTTTCTCCCTCCCTTCAAAACCCAACCACAATGGTTGTGATTTGTTATACTTATCCTTTAACACTGTTGTTATTACTCGCCGTTAGTGCCGTCGTGGTCCACTCGTGCCCACCGTCGGATCTGGCGGCGCTACACGCTATCAAATCAGCTCTCCGGGAGCCTCACGACGGAATACTCAACTCATGGACCGGCACCGACTGTTGCCGCAACTGGTTCGGCATCACCTGCGACCAGAACACCCGTCAAGTCGCCGACATCAACCTCCGCGCCGGCTCCGTCTACAACACCTTCGAGAAAGCCCACCGCCCTGCCTACATGGCCGGACACATCTCGCCGGAGATCTGCAAATTAACTCGTCTCTCAAGCCTCATCATCACCGACTGGCAGGGGATCTCCGGAGAAATCCCCCGCTGTATCTCCTCCTTGTCATTCCTTCGTATCATCGACCTCACCGGAAACCACATCTCCGGCTCGATCCCAGCTGACATTGGCCGGCTTCGCCAGCTCACCATACTCGGCGCTTCCGATAATCTCATCACCGGTCAAATCCCGTCATCGCTGACGAATTTGACCGGCTTGACACATCTCGACCTCAGAAACAACAAGATCTCCGGCCCAATCCCAAGAACACTAGGCCGACTTCAGATCCTGAGCCGGGTCTTACTGAGCGGGAACCAGCTCAGCGGACCCATCCCAGGGTCAATTTCCCGTTTAAACCGTGTCTCAGATTTGGATCTATCAAATAACCGTTTATCCGGACCCATCCCAGAGTCCATGGGTCGGATGGCGGTTCTTGCAACGCTGAAGCTTGACAATAACAAACTTTCAGGAAGGATACCATCAAGCCTTTTGAGCTCAGGAGTGAGTGACTTGAATTTGAGTCACAACAATTTGGAGGGCACTATACCCGACGCATTTGGGGATAGGTCTTATTTTACGTCACTTGATTTATCGTATAATAATCTCAAGGGTTCAATACCGAAATCTGTATCGTCAGCTTCGTATATTGGGTTTTTGGATCTGAGCTATAACCATCTCTGCGGCCCAATTCCCAATGTCTTAGAACGTCAGGATACGACGTCGTTTGCTTCCAACGATTGTCTCTGTGGAAAGCCACTCAAAGCTTGTTAATTACTAATTAGTAGTGATGCATCAACAATGTTTATTAACTACATTTACATTTAATTTTGGATGATTACACCGACATCAAGTTTGTGTTTATTACACTTATCCTTTTTTAATTTTAAAAATAATATTTATTTTTTGAAGGAAATAAGAGTAATAGAATTTTAAACCCTCAAAGAAAATTGATGTAATTATGGCTTTAATTTTTATAATGCTCAATGTGTTGGTGTGATCGTGGTCATATTAATTCTGATTTTTGAAGCCATATTTTCTGTATTATTTTATTTAGTGAAATAAAATAGTAGTAGAAGGTTCCTTTCATTAATTCATGCACATGCACGTTGTCCTAAGATTCTCATGAAGTTGAATTACCACCAGCTCCCAATAATATATAATTAGATCGAAGTGGTTTATTAACTTAAATTTGATCCATAAATAAAAAATAATTAAAATAAAAAAGAAATTATTAAACCATGTATGGTTAAGTTGATTTATGAACATGATTGTCACGTGATCTCTTACAGAAGAGGAAGCACGAAACGCGTTGCTTCGAGGTTGACCTAGCGCTAGTTTCAAAACTGAAATCAGGATGTCTGACAGAGGGAGTAAGACTTAAAAATATAGAAAACGATGGTAATTATAACTCTAAATATATAGGGTTTGTTTGATAGTAATTTAGTAAAATAAAGTTTCTTAAAATAAAGTTTGATAGAATAAAATTTTTAATATAATAAAGTTTGGTGGAATGAATTTACGTTTGGGAATGATATTGTAAAAGTGAGTTTGATACAATAAAATTTGTTTGGATAGATAAAGATAAAAATACTTTTGCATATAAAGTTATCAAAAAAGACATGATTTTTAATTAAAAAAAGGACATGAAAGAATTGTAAATGGCCATTTTACTTTTGCAAAATAAAGTTTGAAAAGTAGGTAACATTTGCTTCTCCCAAACAACCAAACTTCATTTTCCCAAACTAAAAACAAAAATTTCCCAAATGAAGAAATTATCCAAACATACTTTCATTTTGACAAACTTCATTTTGGGCCTCCAAACTCTCTTTTGACAAAATAAACTTGCTATCCAAACTATCTCAATTCTTTTTTATCTGTCTATATATATAAAAAAGTTAACTATCAATTTGGTCCTGCAAAGATTATCTTGTTACCAATTTAGTCCGTCAAAGAACTTTCACCATATTAGTCCTTTAAAGATCATCTTTGTCACCAATTTAGTCCACGAAAGAACTTTGTCACCAAATTAGTCCTCAAAAGATGTGTAAATATACCAAATTAATCCTTCAAAGATTTAAATATATCAAATTGGTCCATGATAGAAGACTACTTTGAGGACTAATTTGGTAGACTTTTAAATCTTTGGAGGACTAATTTGGTAACAAAGTTCTTTAGGGGATCAAATTGGTGTCAAGGTAATCTTTGGAGGACTAATTTGGTGGCAAAATTTTTTGGAGGACCAAATTGGTGACATGATAATCTTTGAAAGACCAAATTGATAGTTAACTCTGTAAAAAAAATATTCTTATTTATTTATTCACTTATATTTGTAATAAAATATCAATTGCTCTTTTATTAATTTTACCTCATATCTTTAATTAGAGAAGTAATTAATGCTTTAGTATTCAATCAATAAAACTAAAAGAGATAAAGAGTAGGGTCTTGCTAAACAATGCTCTAAGAGCACTTGTTAAAATTACTAGAAATGAAAAGATAATCATCATTGCACATCAATCCATCTCTTGAAAATCTAAAAGAATGCATTTTCCAATAGTTTTTTTACTATATTTAATTGGCAAATGATATTTAGTGCCCTAAGGGCACTATTTAATAACCCAAATGTAGTAAAAAGATATTGGAATGTGTAGTTTTTTATATTCCCGAGAGACGGAACAATATGCTTTTGTGATTATTTTTCTATTTCTAGTAACTTTAAGTAGTGCCCTTAGGGCACTGGATATCAGA
Organism: Cyamopsis tetragonoloba; assembly: GCA_037177725.1. Lineage (NCBI taxonomy): Eukaryota > Viridiplantae > Streptophyta > Magnoliopsida > Fabales > Fabaceae > Cyamopsis > Cyamopsis tetragonoloba. The sequence continues at coordinate 46,320,135 of CM074122.1, read as the reverse complement.
CCCTATTTAATTACTTAAAAAATGCTATAAAAATACTGTTTAACATTTTTCTAAAAAGTACTATAGGGATATCAAAGAATATTTTGATAAAAAGAAGACTAGTAATTACCTTTTTTAATATACCTATGTGGATAGATATATAAGAACGGAGAGAGTATTGTTTTTCTTTTTTGAGTATCTTTCTATGGTCCTATGGAGGATGGAACAATAATCTTTTGAACATTTTAATACAAAATTACTTATTAGGGTGGTTTTTTTTTATGTTCTCTCAAAATAAAGAGTAAATTTATTTTTTTATGGTGTTTCACTCAATGATTAACATGTGATTTAAATTATGTTATTCATCTCATCTAATATAAGTGAAGTTTAAAATATTGTAAACCTATTTTAACTTAGAATTCTAAACGTAATTTTTCTTAACTCTCTCACCTCTTTTAACATAGAACACTAACTAATGTAACATAGAAACCATTCAAGCAGCCCCCATCTCATGCTACCACCTTGTGTATCAACCAAATTCATTTTTTCATTTAATTCTTTTATATATATATATATATATATATATATATATATATATATACACTCATTAACAACCAAAAGCCACGCTTTACACTGGATAGCCTGTGCACCATCATTTGTGCTCAATGTACGATCAAAAAAAACTCATCAGTAACTACAGGTGCATCTAATTCATCCGCCCAAATAATGGTCTGCCCTTGAGACAAATGCGTCATACACAGTATTGTCAACTGCCGAACTAGAATTTTACATATAAGAGCTATAACTTGTTCTTAATAGATGTTAAATAAGAGATTTTTTTTAATAAAATGGGCAACCTGTGTTACTCTTGAACTCCTAATGCTACAATACAAAGGCACCATATATAAAGTTAGGAATGAACTTTTAAAGTTTTAAAATTGAATGTGTTTAAATTGTTACAATCAAGAATGAACAATGAAGCTCTCTAATTTGAAAAGTGATAAGTGCTTTCCATTGATGTTTTTTAAGTTGTTTTAAGCACTTATCACTCTTAAAGTCTTGGAATTTGTAGTTTAAATTTCCTCCTAACTAGAATTTTTGTGGAAATTCAAGCAATTTAGAGAATTGAGTAAGGTTTGAGCACTTTTAATTCCATGTTCTTGAAATGTAGGCAATGATTTAGTAAAGGCAAGCTTGGATTGATGAAGTTGGAATCAAAGTCCCAGCTCCCATGTGTCATATCCAGCGCCTAGGCGCCAAGCTGAGTGGAATAGAGCTTATTCACTGCCCAGGACATAGAGCCAGTGCCCAGGCACCCATCTCAGCGCCCGAGCGACAGAGGTTCAGCTGCAGAGACTCCATACTGTACTTGGAGTAGAGACCAGCGCCTAGGCGCCCATTCCAACGCCTAGGTGGCAGAGGAAAATTTTAGGAGTCGCATTACAACGCCAGGGCGCCCATTTGAAGGCCCGGGCGACAGAATTATGATAAGTTGCCTTTAAATAGTTATTTTAGGCTCATTTTGATGGAGTTCTTATTTCTAGAGAGAGAATTGTATCTTTTGCAGAGAAAGGAAAGTTCTTAGAACTGACTTCTAGAGAGCTAGGGTTCTTAAGGTTTATGATTTTCTTCTCATCTCCTTTTGCTTGTAACTCCTAGAATGAGGAGCTAATCTCCTTTAAGGCTTGGGATTGAATGTAACTCCTACTTTTTTACTCTCTAAACTCTTGTAATTTTTCTTTAATTTAGTTAAATTGGATTTCTTTTCTGTCTTATTTGTTTGTTTGAGTTTGATCATGTTGAACATTTACTTATGTTTTTGTATTAATAAGAATTGGTATGAAATCTAGAGTACGAAAATGAACCTCAATGGTATGCTGATTTAAAGATAGTTACCATGTCATTGATTATATTTGGTTAGGCTTGTTCTTCATGTATGTAGTTTGTAAGAATTTGTATGTTTAAGAGATTGATGTATGATTTCTTCATCTATGGAACTTGTTATTGAGATATCATAACTTATGATGTTTGTGAAATTTGGTTAATTTCAAACCCCCGAGCAACAAAAATGGGCTACGAAATTACAAGGCTTTAGTTTTGAAATTTTTTACCACCTGGGTCCGTACAGCAAAGTCGTTGATGCACTCTCTCAAAAATACACTAACGAGCAGTTCACCTTCATGGCTATGTCCTCACCGGTCCCTGAATTGCTGAACTTGTTATGTTGTTATTATGCCTCTAACCCCGCTAGCATTGAGTGCTTCCGCAAAGGGACACCTTCCCCCTGCTCTACTTGTAATTTTCACACTGCCAATGGGCTATTGTATTTCTGTCGCAAGCTTTTTATCCCAGATATTGATGATCTTTGTTGCAAGCTGCTCATTGAATACCATTCTTCTCCAACCACCGAGCATTTCGGGGTCAACTCCTGGCTGGGGCTTTACAGGGATGATAAACTCTTTATCAAACACTGCTGCATCTACTAGTCTTCTAAGTACTTGCCCACAAAAAAAGAAGGGGTTACCTCAGCCTCTACCAATACCAGATAAAGTCTGAGATGAGCTCACTATAAATTTGATACCCCACTTACCATCCTCTTTTGGCAACTCCACCATCTAGGTTATCTGTGACCACCTCACCAAGTATGCTCATTTTATTGCGCTTCCAACTCGCTTCACTACCCCAGATCTGGCAAAACGTTTTTCGACTGAAGTGTGTCGCCTCTATGACCTCCCTAAGTCCATCATCTCAGACAGAAATCCCTTGTTTGTTAGCTCATTTTGGAAACAATTGTTTAGGGTGAAAGGAACAACACTTAAATATAATTCAGCTTACCATCTTGAATCTGATGGCCAGACCGAAGTGCTCAATCGAACCCTCGAAGCCTATTTGCGGCGTTTCTGTGATAATTTGCCTCGGAAATGTTACAAGTTCCTCCACCTTGCAGAGTATTGGTATCACTCTTCCCTTCACTCCGCCATCGGCATGTCTCCTTTTCAGGCCCTTTACGGTCGACCGCCACCGGCACTCTTGGATTATGTCCTAAGTACCTCTTAAATCGGTTCTGCGGATGTCTCCCTTCAACAACGTGACCAGATCCTCAGTCGAATCTGTGATAACTTGAAGTGGACCTGCTAGAGCATGGCTACCTAGGTCAATAAACACAACCAAGGGAGCTCCTTCGGATGCCAACTCAAACTTAAATGGAGTTAATTCTCCACTTCCCACTCCTAGTACAACAACCTTGACACACACTATAAGGACTTCAGATTTTCCCACTCTCCCTAAACCTTTGGATGCCATAAAAGCCAAATCCAACGCTTCGTCTGCCCCCGATGCACCCCGAGAGATAGACCCACCACATGCTTTGTCAGACCTTCAACTTCCCAATGTTTACCTTATTCACTTGAGTTCTCTACAAGACTCATCCCTACAGTCCAATTCCTTACATTCATCTGTGAGCCAATCTGATCCGTTCATTCAACCTGCGATGCTAAACTCAGACCTTGAGGAGAAGGTCTTATTGGACCCCGGGAGTAATGTTAGCAGCCCAATACTATTTAGGCCCAAAAGAAACATTCAGCAGCCCAAACGCTTTGAAGACTATATTTTGTGATGGAAGCCCAACAGAAAAACTGCTCTATTTTATTATGATGTTTTATTTTTCCCCAAACTACTTGTATTTAAGGTACTAAGTCCTATCTTGGTTAATTAATAAAGAATGAATTTTCCTTTTTAGCTTTCTCTTATCGTAGTTTTATCCCTAGCAGCCCCTTTTCTACCTTTAGTCTTAAAATAGTGTGGGAGCCTATCAATTTAATGTGGCACATTCTCATTCACTATTGACATATTTTATAACACATTGAGAAAAAAAAAATTATACATAAATTCTTTAAATAAATAACAAAAAATATAGCGAGTAATTCTTTTTTTTTAAAAATATAGCATTAATTGTTATGCTTAGGTGCGATGTTCCACCAAATGGTGGTGCAAAGTCAATATTGAAGAATCTATTGAAGGGGTATAGTTGGCCCATTTGGTCCATAACAGACAATTATATGTTGTAATTCTTCCTAATGCATGTATACACTTGTTATATTATAATAGTAGGGAGTATTCTTTTGAGGCTTTGACCCTCCATTATAAAATAAAATAAAATTGTAATATCGGTACTATATTTTTAGCAACAAGTGTTACTTTATTCACCGCACATATTTTAAAATGTACCACATATTATCTCGTTTAAGAATTAGAATCTGTGTCAATTAATATTTTACAAAACCAAGCAAAGGCAATTAGTTTAGAGTTTTATTAATTTAAGGAAATTTTAGTATGATGTTGAAAGCTTCACGAGAAGCCTGTAGTCAACATTAGGGACTATAAGTATAGGTCCTAGGATTGCAATTGATTGCTTGGATAATAAGTATAGGTCCTAGGATTGCAATTGATTGCTTGGAAGGAAGTGTGAGGTGTGTGTGCAAGCAAAGTGTCGTGTGTGAGTGTGAGAAATTAATTAATTTGATAGTGAAAAATTAATTAGAAGTGTGAGTCTAAAATTCTTAGAGACGTTGGATACCAAAATTATTAATTATACTCTTTTGTTTTTTATTATTGATAATAACTGTCTTTTTTACTTCAATTTCTTGAAATGAATAAAAAAATTCCAGGACCAAAACACTTGCTAAAGGATAGAAAGGTTATGTTGCTGCAACTATTTCCAATTCAATAATTCTTTAGATCAGAGCACCAAACACAAGAAGAAATTCATCAACACTTCTTTCAATAACTGAATAATATTATTTATTTAAACATTTTATAAAGGAAACTTGCATATACAGAGTTTATTTTCTACTTGCATTAACCATGAATGTTGAAATAAACCGTATAAAACTCATCTCTGAAATTTAGCAATGGCTCCAAAAGAAAATTCCTATTTGTCCCTTTAGCCACAAAGCTGATAGGATGGTATTCCTTCAATCCATACCCAGCAACAAAACTTGCAGACTGTTTAAGAGTAGAATCAATTCTGCAACTGAGCTTAACTCCACCACTAGAACTCACATCACTATACACATAACAACCCTTTCCGCTCTGAGATTCTAAAGATATGGTTTCATTTGTTCCATCCAATCCTTTTACCAAAACAAAAACAGAAGATGGCCCACCACTGGAAGAATCTGAAATTGCAAGAGTTTGGTTTTCTCCTTGTTCGATCACGCTCATTCCGGGTTGATCAATCGGTTCTAGCATCACTGGTTTACCAATGGCATCTTTCCATGTTGAAATTTTTGAGGAAGATTCCTTTGGGATGAGTCTAAAGGTTGCACTCAGAGCGAAATCGGTGCCAGATTGAGGTAGATTTTGCATGGTGAGTGAATGGTTTGAGATTGATATGACAAGAGTTGAGTTTACAGAGTTTTGGGAGAAAGAAACTAGTTGAGAATTGTAACTTGCAGGAATTGGAGTAATCCAATCTGTAGTTTTAGCATCAGCTTTAATGTCATTATCATTTGTGGTATGGCCAGCAAGAAGATATGGACCATAAAGTATTGCTTGAAGGGATGAATACTCAGGTCTGTCATCTGAATTTAATTCAGAAACACCATCAGTAATTAATGCAATCAAATTTTTTGGTTAAATTAAGAATTTGGTCTCCATAAAAAAATTAATCTATTTTGGCCCTTATATGTGAATTGATATCATTTAGGGTTCTTGCAGTTATTATAAGAGTGTTAGATGTTGCTGTACTATATGTTGTTTTTGCTTAGATGGCATGTCTAGTAGAATAACAAGTTAGTCAACTCAGCAAAATCTAATACCGTTATAACAACAAGTATTAATTCGTAAAGTTTTTTGTTTCATGTAGTTATAACAGCGGAAACTAATTCGTAAAGGTTTTTTCATGCAATTATAACATTGTTAGATGTTGCTGAGCTGTCTACCGTTTTTCTGAGGTGGCATGATCCCACGTAGTATAAAAGGTTAGTCAAATCAGCAAAATCTAACAAACTTCCTAAAAATTTTTCATATAGAGACCAAAAATTCTTTCAAATTTGTTCATTAGAAATATAAAAGCTCTGACAGAAGAATACTGGTAATTAACACATATGGATCAATTATCTTGTGAAGTTACCTTTTATGGCTTCTGTTCTGAGGATCATGGGAAGCTGAAGTGTCAGCTTGTCACCAGCACTCCATTTTCGATTTATTGACAAGTAAGTTCCTAACAGATCAACAAAGAAAATAAAATGCTACTTTCAGAGAGGTTCACACATGCTTTTCAATATTAAAAGGAAAGCAGAGAGAGATTCATTCATACCTGGAGATGGCAGAGCAACAGTATCTGCATTTAATGTCCCCTTGGCACCATTTGCTTGAGTCCAAGATGGTATTCTAAAGTTCAATGTAGACGCAGCACTCTACAGAAGTAAAGATTTGAAATTTCAAGTGGTGGAATATGTATAATTAAGATTATTTTGAAGAATTAATAGCTTATTTTACCTCATCAGGAGTAATAGTAAATGTCACTCGTAGGTAAGGATCCCATGAAGCAGCAGGAACAACATCCTGGTTCAGCAAAATCTTCCCTGTTTTCCATTTAAATGAACTTGATATGTACTGAATTATGTAAAGAGAAGGATTTTCCCCTTCCTCTTCAAAATAGATAGAATCCCCCAGCTTCGAGAATGATTCAATTCCTAATGAACGAAAAAAAAGAAGTTGAAAACTCGCATTCTGATAATATATAAATGGTTAAAATTTACTTGACACAAAATTGCTGCCACGTTCAATAGAAGTAACAAGTTCTTGCTTATATCACTGCAATCATTGCAGTCAGCCGACGCCAGTAAATCTAAGCCCTATCAAATCTGAGGTGTTCAATCTTAATCAGACGGCTCTGATGGCAGTAAATCCAAATCCTACTGATAAAGAATAATGGCAAGAGTTTGATGCAGACCTGTTCCATAGCAGCACCAGAAAGAGTCAAATGGATTTCCCCAACCATGATAAGATTTAGCCTTGGAAACCCCAAGACCTAAAGGAAGCATATAAATCATCACTCCAGGATCTGTTCCTCTTTGAATGCTAAGCACACCATTTGTTAGGGCACGCTCATAATAATCTGCATAAGACACTTCTTTGGTCCATCTAAGCAAGTGGCGTGAAACCTGAAATCATTTCAATTTTGAGTACTAAGATAATGGAAACAAACATTATACTGCCACAAAAACGTGATGCGGCCACAACGTAATGTTTTTAGCATTCCAACGCAATGCAATCGTGACCACAACCGCAATTTAAAACAACCATGTACACATACAAACACACGTACAGACATAAATTGTGAACATGTACTAAAGAATTACCATGTGTAATAATGTGTTTAGTTTAAGACAGCTTTTGAAAAAAATAACCTCCAAGCATTACACTATTACACCATGAGTTAATAAAATGATGAATAATGATTTTGGCTGTGGCTGTACCTTCAACATGTTATAAGTTGTGCATGATTCTTCATTCTCAGTTGATCTTAAGTTATCTGCTATTCTCTTGGGATCTTGCCTGTGCAAAAATTGAAGAAAATGAGTTAAGAAAGAAATCTAGAACTGATGATCAACAAATAACACAGAGCAGAAAACATTCTACAAGATGCAAATATAGAGAGAAATTATGAACAATGATTTATATATGAAGAAACTGAAATTAAAAATGCAGAAATCTTAACATACCACCACTCGCCGGATGATGTCCCTCCAGTTGCATAGCTGTGAGAAGAGTTTATAAGACCCATAAAGTATGTCCCAATTTCCTAACACACCAACAAAAGAAGAACAAATCTTAGGAAGTTGAATTTAAGAAGAGAGAATACCAAAAGTAAAAGGACACAAATGTTACAAATAGAAATTTAAAATTTGAAGTATGAACCATGTAGTTACAAAATTTTAAATGTGATATGGAAGAGAACATAATGCAAATCACCTTATAAAGTGGATCTCCTGTGACCTCATACCGCATTTGAGATCCAATAACAATTGGAATATGTGTATTAGAATGCAAATTAGCTATGTCATTAGCCTGCATGAAAAAAAGAGAACTTCAAAATATACCACTTTGTTTGAATGGAGAAACTGAAAAATTCTAAAGAATTTGAAGTTTCAGACAATGTGAATTGATGAATATTGTTAGTTACTAGTACTACCTGCACTGCAAGCAACCCTAAAAAGCAAGGCTTGTCAAAAAGGTGAGCCAACAGTAGATGCTTTGTATCTCCCTGCACAGAGTAACATAAAATTGAAGCATATAGTATCTTCACTCAAATCAACAAAACCTTAAACTCAAGAACATCATAAAGAGTTAAGAAAATTACAATAAAGAAGTTAACTTACTGTCATGCTGTATAATCTGTAAAGGACATCATTCATTCCTCCGAATTCCTCATTCAATGTCTGATAGTGTCTATTTATGGTGTACTTTGTGATAATATTCATAATCCGATTGTAATGGTAATCAACCATCCATGTTACCATTTTCAAAGTTTGAGTGTTTCCAGCATAAGTATGTTGATCCAACAAACCAGCCAGGATCTGTCAAAGATTAAAATCTCACAGTATTATTAAGGCCAAGGTTTCAAATTTTGGCCAGCCATAATCCGCAACATCATGTTACAGTATTATGGTTTCAACCGTCACTGAAATTGGGTCGGTCTGATTTTGACCACATTTTAGCTGTGTGGACTTTAACCATAATTTAAAACCTTGATTAAGGACAAGAACACTTGCATAATCAAAATTAACATTTGATTGTACCTTATGAATGGTGTAGTAGGGAGCCCACACAGGTATCATATTTTCCAATTTATCGAAATTCAGGGTAGGAAATGCAGAGAGATACCCTGTTCCGATTTTCTGCTGACAGGCATACAAACCAGAAACAACAGCTAACATTTTCTCCTTCAGGGTATCATTCTGTGTGCTCGCCCACAATTTAGCTGATGCACTCAGGAAATGCCCTTCACAGTGTAAAAAACCAAGAATTTATCAATTAACCTTGAAAGGAGAATTGCAGCCACATGAAATGTGCTTGCTAAATGGCAGAGATACACGTTCTGATAATACATAAACTGTTATGAATACATTAAACAATAATTTCATGTTGAGCCACTGACAAATCAAACACACTAAATTCTCAGGAAGAACTAAACATGAATTTCTGTGTACACTCATCACATTAGGATGAAAAAGGATAATTCATGAGTTATAAACAAACCTCAAACCAAGAGTAAATTCACTGCTTGAAATACAGAAAAATGCAAGCTTTACAACAGTTGAGAACACTTTTTCTGTTTAAATGGATAAAGAGAAAAACATCAACCACAATATTCTCCAAGTAAAACTGCATTTTTTTTATTCAAAAAAGAATTTTAGAAAAAGTACTGAGGGAAAAAGTTCAAAAAGCACTACAAGAAAATGTGACTTACAATACACCCTTTTGAATCTTAGAATGAAAAAAAGTAATTTCACTTTTCAAGTCCTTCTCCGTTATTCCCTTAAAACAAAGTACTTTTAAGAAGAATCCTACAAAAGAGCTGAGTATAAATAAAGAATATGAAACTGAGAGACAAGTTAGATGTGTTAAACAACATTTTAAATGACAGTCGCAATATCATAGTTTCAACAATCACTAAAAATGCATTCCAATGCGACAAAACGGTAACACAACCACAATTGGAATTTGAAATCTTAAACCATAAAAGGCAGAAAGAAATCCTAAAAGGATATTAATGAAATAAACTAACCAACAAAATGTCCCCTGAGGTCACTGTTTGGACCTTCCCAACCTCCATAAGGATTCCCAGGAGTAGGCAAACCAGCAGTTCTCCTAAAACTCCAGAGCAACCTGTCAACATCCAACATCAAAAGATACTCCAAATTCGTCTGCTGCGCACGTCCATGTATCGAATCCTCCTTCAACCTCACATCCTGAAGAGGCACTTCTTTGAGAAATCCATTTTGTACCTCAAACACACCCATGTTCTTAATCTCCCTATACATCACTGCCCAATCATTCTTCTGTTTCTCTGTCAAGAACTTCCTTGGCAGCAAATCAGCCCAAGCAGAATCATCTGTTGGTGTCAAATGGTAGTGAGACATCACCTCTTCTTTCCATGTCTCGTTCTTCGATGACAAAAGCGCGTACCGGAATGTGTGTGATTGGGCTGGAGAGTTTGTGCATTCTTTCAGAGAAGCAACAGAATTGCACAGCAGAAGGGCCACCACCATGAACAGCAAAGCCTCCATGTTCCTGAGATTTTCAGTTCAAAGTCATGGATAGAATATGAGAAGATAAATAAATAAAATAACATAAAATAAAAAAGAAGCATAAAATGTTACCCAACAGACAACCTCAGAAAAGTAAAGCTATAAGTCTACAACCAAACCCCATAATATATAGCATTTTTTCTTCCACGTAAGACAATTCTGCTCAAACTGATAAGATCAACGGCAAATCTCTCTTTCCGAGTATTTAAATTATTTGAACTTAGAACCCAACCCCTGAAATTAATAACTTTCTTCATTTATATCAGCATGGATAGGATCACTGTAGGCACCAAAACTCTTTTTGTTACTACTTTAAGCGATTCGACTTAGAGCCTAACCCCAAAATTAACATCATTTCTACACACTAAACTCCACTAGACAATTCTACTAGAATTGACGAAATCACTATATGCTACAAAACTCTCTTGAGACAATTCTGCTCGAGTAGATAGGAACACTACAGGTGACAAAGCTATAATAACATAATCCAACTGCATAATTAATAACATTGACAAACATGAATAGAGAAAACAAAGAAAAATAACAATAACAATAATAATAAAGGAAAAGGAATTACTTTGGGGTTTCCCAACTGTAAAGTAAAAGAATGGAGAAAATAGCATGCACAAGGAGAAGCAGAGGAGGACAAAGAGGGAAAAATACTTAATTATGGGGAATTGGAAATGGAAATGGGAAAACGCTACTATATATAGCGCTCATAAATTTTTTATTAAGAAAAAAAATAGAGAGAGAATATATAGATATAGAGGATAGGCACTAGGAAACAAACCAAGTTGGAGTGAAGTGAAGGTGCAGCCAACAGAATCACACATAAACTCATCTCGTGAAAGGAAAGATTTGAAATTGAATCATTATCCAGAATTCAAGTACGGTAGCTGCAAATTCTAGGGAGGGATAAGAAGAGAAAATGATTCTTCATTCATCCATGAATAATTGAACAGAAAATTAAAAAATAAATAAATAAAAAATAAAATTGGTATCGAAGTTAATACAAGACTGACTGGGAAATCAAAATGTGAGAATGGAGATTGAAGGATGTATTCAGAGATTGCAGGCAGAGGTAGTTGATAAGTCACGAACCCTTTTTTCCGTCGTTGATGCAATTAACTTATTATTTTTTAGATTAGTTATTAATTTATTATTATTTTATCATTATGGTTCTTTTTTAATAATGTTTGGTGTAGTAAGAGTACCTCTTTATGTATAACTTTTATTTGTGTAAAACTTGTAATGAGATATGTGGTTAAATTATTACACTATTGAGTTAATTTTTATACAATAATTTAATCACATATTTTTTAATTTTTAATTATAAAAAATTAATATGGAAAATATTTTCAAGTTAATACTAATTAAAATTAATCAAAGTATACAATGATTTAATTATGTATTTCTTTAGAGTAATGTTAAATCCTTCTATCAAATTTTTTTACAAATCCTCTTATTCAGTTAATTTTAACAAGTGTCTTTTATCTTCTACTAAGTGTCAAAATTAAGTGGATAAAAAGATTTATAAAAAAATTTAGTAAAAAAATTTAGTATTTTTCATTTTTTGGTATTTAACCAGTTGTATACATATCATTATGATAATTTAATATGTACTCCCTCCTTTCATTTAATAAGTATTATATTTTGTACTTTCATTTTATCCATATTTTCGTTCAATTACATTTTTATGAAGTTGGATAATTTATCATATCATGTTATTATTTATAGTTTGGTGAGCGTACCATATCCTACTCTCTAGTATAAAAAGTTATCCTAAGAAGAGAGTTGTGTCAGAGACCGGCAAGATAGGATAAGGATTTTTATTTGCTATTTTACCCTTGCTTATAATACATATTCTTAAATTAACATTTACTTTATAATAAAAAATTAAAATTAATAACAAATAATAATAATAATTATTATTAATAATAATAATAGTAATAAAAATAATAATAGTAATAATAATAAAAAATAATAATTATAATGATATTGATAATAAACATAAATAATAAAAATAAAAATAGTAATAAAAATAAATAATAATGAAAATGAATAATAAACGACGACGACGACAACGACGACTACGACGACGACGACGACTATTACAATTATCCAATAGGATAAAAGTTTATCCAACTCATATTCTATCATATTCTTATCTAACACTCTTATTTTATTGATTCTTATCCATTCCTATTCTATAAATAGACCTTACTTTATACAATTATATGATGTCATTACAAAAAAATAATGTATTTAATATGAGTAGCAATTAACAAAAGTAGTGACAATTATTACTCTGAAAGTTAATAAAAAATATAAATGGTTACAAGTATTAGTTTTATATTAGCCATATGTATTATGCAAATAGTACATAAGAAAATAAAAAAATCATAATCATAACAAAATTATATCACAATCATAATCATAATATACCTAAAGTGTAATTAAAATGGGCACTACTCATTAGGTGATTTTATCAAATGAATATGATGTTATTGTTTATGTGTATAGAAACTAGGTGATTAAAATTGTATTTATACATGATGGAGTTGCTTTTGAAAATTAATTTTATTTTGTGTAATTAATGCATAAAGTTACGGTTATTTTACCAAATAGAAATGATGTTTTTAATAGTTGTGGGACTACTAATAAGGTGATTTTACCAAATGAATATGAAGCTTTATTTATATTTGTAGCAACTATATGTGGATAAAACGTCTTATTATTACCGGACAATTTGGTTTAACATTGGTTATTTTTTGTTTTACCCGCAGTTAAAACCTCCACTAAAGGATTCACTGGCGGTTTGCACAATCGTAGCCACCTAGGTCTTGAACCATGGTCCCAAGGAATCAAATAGCACTCTCCTATCACTACACGGCCGTTGTTTTTCTGATATTACTATGCATTAATTAGTTTATATTATAATATGTTTAAGCATCTGCGATTTTGATCACCACTAAAAAACATCTATCTCTATTATTGCGATTTTTTTGTAGTGTATCACATAATGTTAAAAGCAATTTATCGATGACGTTTTTCTAATAGTAGAGACCACTGTTTATAAGGTTATTTTAATAAATGAAGATGATGCTTTGATTATGATGGTCTTATCATAATATTTTGTTAAAATTGTTAATACTTTTTATAATGTATAATCAATATGTGAAAATAAAAAGAATCATAATCAAAATTATATCATAAGCATAATCATAATATACTTAAAGTGGAATCTGTTAACTTTCCTTTAATGAGGGTGGCGGAAGCTCCATGAAAAACGTCGAAGGAGATGTAGTAGAGAACAGAGATGAACAGAGATAAAGCTAAGAGCGAATTGAAAAGAAAATAATGTGTTTCATTGATTTGAATTGAATGAGTTACAAGAAAACATAGATCCTTATATATAGAGAAAACTGTAAACTTAATTGCTAGGGAAAACAGAAAAAATGATAACTAACTAACACTATTACGTAGGGACCAAAAGAAAACAAAAAGGGGTTACTTAGCAATACTTATAACTTGCTCACTCTATTAGATATTTGTTAACTGGTCCTTATTTATTTCCTGATTGTTAACTGTTGTTTCAAGTTCTCTTCCTCGATCTCTTTCTTCCTTGATTGAGCTATCAATGGTGGTTTTTCTCTGGGTGTCTAACAGTCCCTACAAGCTGGAATGTATATGTCTATCATTCCAAGCTTGGATTCTGCTGCTTCAAAAGGTCATTAGGCAAGGCCTTCAGTGAAAATATCTGCTACCTGAGAACTGCTTCGAATTGCCATGAGTTGGACAATCCCTTTCTCCACCGCATCCTTTACAATATGACAATTTAACTCTGTGTTTAGTCCTTTCATGGAAGACTAGGTTCTTTCCAATGTAAACTGAAGATTGGTTGTCACAAAATAAAGGAATTGGCAGGTTTGGTGTGATGTAAAAATCTCTGAATAGCTTTAGCAACCATTTGACCTCACAAGTTCCATGAGCGGGAGCTCTATATTCTGCTTCTGATGATGATTTAGATGGGGTCTTCTGCTTCTTGCTCTTCCATGATACGAGTGATGATCCAACAAAAAATCAATAACCTGTGGTGGACTTCCTTGAATCTTTGGATCCTCCCCAATCTGCATCACTAAAGCCTCTCAGGGACAGGCCTGGGTCTGCTGAGAAAAAACAAACCTTTCCCTGGTTCCTTCTTGATGAACATGAGTATCTTCATTGCTCCCTTGTAGTGGATGTCTGTTGGCTTTTGCATAAATTGGCTTAAGTGATTGACAGCAAAATATATATCTGGGCGGCTGTGTGTTAGATAGAGAAGTCTTCCAATGAGTCTTCTAAAGCTTTCTAGATCAGATAAGGGTTCTTCTTGGTCTTTGCTGTACTTTACTTTGTTGTCAATAGGTGTATTGCAAGGTTTAGCATCCATGAGTCCAGCATCCTTCAAAATGTCCATAGCATATTTTCTTTGACTGAAATTGATCCCTTTGTTTGTTCTGGCCAGCTCCATTCCTAGGAAATACTTAGCATTTCCCAGGTCCTTGATGCTAAATTCCTTATCCAGCTGCTCCTTAATGTTCTGTATTTCTTCATCATCATTTCTAGCTAGCAACAAATCATCTACATAAATAAGAATAATGTCAGTGCTTGACATGTTCTTTTTGAGAAAAGGGAATAATCAGATTTGGATTGAATATATCCAAACTGAATTAAAAAAGTAACAAAGTTTATGATTCCACTCTCTGCTTGCTTGCTTTAGTCCATATAAGACTTTCTGAGTTGGCATACGATTGCTAGATCCTCCACTTGTAGCCCTTGTGAAATTTCCATGTAAACTTCTTTAAGTTCTCCATGTAGGAATGTTGTGTTGACACCAAGTTGCTTGAGTGTCCATCCCTTTGTAGCAACAAGAGTGAGAAGAATTCTTACCATTGACATTCCACTGGGCTAAATGTTTCTGAATAGTCAAGCCCTTGGGGTTGAGTGAATCCTCTTGCCTTGTTCCTTTCTAAGCTGCCATCTGCTTTTTTTTTTGTTTTAAAAACCCATTTGCATGTAACAGCTTTTTTCCCTGAAGGAAGTTTGGTCAATTCCCAAGTTCAGTTTCTCTCATGAGCCTGCAGCTCATTTTTGATGGCCTCTCTCCAATGACTATGTTGAACAGCTTGTTTATATGAAGTAGGATCAATATCAGAAGAGATGCTTAGACATAAGTTTTTGAATTCCTTAGACAGATTGATGTTTCCCACATAGTTGTCCATATGATACTTGACTTTTTCAGTCTTTGATTTTGTCTGATTATCAACTTGAAGACTATTTACTGAGTTGTTTTGATATGAAACATCTCTTCCAATAATGCTCCATTCATAGTCTTTTATATGCTCGGGAGGTTTGCTTTCTTTGAGAGATCTCCTCCTTGCTTCTGCTTCATTTGGATTTGTGACTCTTTGCTCTTCAGCATTAGGTTCTTCTATGATATCCATGTACTGAGATCTCAGTCCTGCTAAGGGATCTATTGCAAAGTTGTGTGATTCAGCCACATCTTCCACCTGCTTATCTATATAGGGAAAAATAGATTCATAGAATTTCACATTACTACTTAGGAAAATTTCTCTGTTGGCTAAGTCAAATAGAATAGCTCCTTTGACTCCTTGTTTCTAACCCAGAAATATGCATTTCCGGGCCCTACTATCCAACTTGTTTCTATTTCTGGACAAAGTAGAAGCATAGCAAAGGCAACCAAAGCATTTCAGATTACTCATATTAGCTATTTTATTATGAAGGATATGAAAGGGAGACATATTCTGAGTTTGTTTGCTAGGAAGCCTGTTAATGATAAAGACAACATGAGATATAGCATAAGTCCAGAAAACCTTTCGAATATTAGATTGATGCAAGAGAGCTCTAGCCACAGATAAGATATGTTGATGTTTTCTTTCAACCCTGCCATTTTGCTCAGGGCATTCAACACGGGAAGTTTGGTGAATGATACCTTTGGATTCATAAAAAGATTTGAACAGAAATTCGGGTCCATTATCACTTATTATGCATTTAATGGTTGTTTTATGTTGATTTTCAATCAGATTAACAAAAGACCTTACAAGATCGGAAGCTTCAGATTTGGTTTTCATAAAAAAAATCCATGAATGCCTACTATGATCATCAACAATAGACCGAAAATATTTATGCCCAAAACCGAGAGAATAGACATTGGTCCCCAAATATCTATATGGATAAGATCAAAAACAGCAGAAGCAATGCTATTACTCTTTTTATAATGATTTCTTTTATGTCTAGAAGAATGACATACATCACATGGCATGATATTTTTATTAGAATCTATGTAAGGATAGTATTGTTTCAATTTCTTCATCCTACAATGGAGGATGCCCAAACCTAACATGCCAAACATTATCTTTGTTCACCCTTACAGAATTAACAACAGAAGCAGTAACCATATTTTTAGAACCATCTATGGCATATAATCCATCTCTAACACTAGCAGCACCAATCTTCCTCAAGGTAAGTTGGTCCTGCACAAGACAATCACGTTTAGTAAAAACTAATTGGCATAAGAGATCAGCAGTTAATTTAGAAAAAGCAATGAGATTAAACTCAAATGTTGGAATAAATAAAACATCATTGAGATAGAAGTCCCTGGAGAAGAAAACAGTTCCAGCCATGGAAGCTTTTTCATAATCTCCATTTGGTAATTTAACAGACAAAGGTCTGATTTTCTTGATGGATTGAAAGCTTTTGAGGGAGTGACAAACATGGTTAGTGGCTCTCGTGTCAATTATCCATCTAGAGGCTTTATAAATAGGAAACAAGGCATTAGAACTACCTTGATCATCTTTGGCTTGTTGAGAATTTTTGTTTTGAACCTGTTTGGATTCATTGGACTTGGTTCTCATTTGGTTTATGTTGTGACTTGTGTTGTTCCTAGCTTGCTGCGGGATGGCCATAATGTCTTTCTTCTGCTCAATGAAAAATCGAAAATAGTTTCTTCACTTGTGGTTGCTCCTTCCTGTGAATCTGTATCACCTTCACTGATTTCTGAGCTTTCTTCATCAGCTATGCAATTGTTAACCGAGCCATTCTTCTTTAAGTGTGCAAGGAAACCAAATTTCTTGAAACAAGTCTCTGCAGTGTGGTCATTTTTCTTACAATGAGTGCATACTTTGTTTGAATAACCTCCTCCTTTCGAGCCTTTGAACTTGTTCTTTCCTTTGAATTTCTTCTTCTCCGGAAAACTAGTGTTAAAGAAGACTTTTGGCTCCTCAACACTATGATTCATTTGTCTTTCTTGCTGACACAGGAGGTTGAAAACCTTCTCAACATCTAGTAACGGGGTCATCATCATAATCTGTGATCTCACATTGCTGAAAGACACATTGAGTCCCCTCAAGAGCAGATGACATAGTCATTTTCTTTCCGAGCCAAGATAGTTTGAATGAGTGTACAAGAACATGTAACTTGGCACAAGCATTGAGGGACAGGTCTAAAATTATCAAGTTCAAGACAAAGCTTCTCCATTGTGGTGAAATACTCGGCAATGGTTTGTTCTCCTTGATGGAGATTGTATAGCTCTCCTTGAATAGCGGCTATCCTAAACGCATATGCTTGGTGAAATTTCTTCCTCAGATTCTCCTAAATCTCCTTCGATGTATCCATCCAGATTACACTTTCTGAGATGGAAGGGCTCAAGGTTTGATTGATCTAGGAAATAACCAAAGAATTTCATCTATCCAAAGATTCAAAAGATGGGTCATCATCCTTCGGTTTGGGTAGACTTCCATTGATGATATGAAGTCTGTTCTTGATTTTAAGAGCAACGCACATGGCTCTTGATCAAGCATGGTAATTTGGCCCATTGAGAACAACCGCAATTAAAGGCGTCCCTGGGTTCTTTTTCGGATGAACAATAGCGGACTTGAAGCATCAATGGTGGTTTTTACCATAACTAAAACACAGACGAATAACACAGCCCAAGAACGAAAAGAGATAACAAGAAAGAAGGGAGAAAACACAAAAAAAGGGGGAAGAAATAACCAGATGAAACCAAGGATCGTTAGACAACCAGGGGTTTAAGATACCATGTTAACTTTCCTTCAATGAGGGTGGTGGAAGCTCCATGAAAAATGCCCAAGGAGATGTAGCAGAGAACAAAGATGAACAGAGATAAAGCTAAGAGCAAATTGAAGATGATACTTTTCTAATAGTAGAGATCACTATTTATAAGGCTATTTTAATAAATGAAGATGGTGCTTTGATTATGTTAGTCTGATCAATTTTTAATATCTTTTATAATGTGTAATCAATGTGAAAAGCTTATATATGGTCATGTTTTTTTTCTTAAAAAATAATTTTTGTATTATTTTCATAAGGTGATATTACCAAATTCTACAAGAATATTGTATATTAGTTAGGTAAAAAAATTTATAGCTAATTTATAATAATTCGGTAGCAAAAATAGAATAGTTGTGGATTAGTTACCAATTAGCTATCGAATTTTTGAGAGCTAATATTAGGTCACTAATTGGTAGCGGGAAATTTCCGTAGCCAATTCATAGCTAAAACGTTGTGACAATTCGTAGCTAATCACTATCTAAACCGTAGCTAATATATATATCTAAATTAAATATTTTTAATTGTTAAATCCGGTCACCGTACCGGATCAACGAGGCTTGACTACCACTATTCGGACGGAGAGAGCAGAGCCAATTTCACAAGCCAGGAGAATGGACCACAAATATAGGACACCACAATACAACCAATACCTTAATACAACTCAATTCCTTAAGATAATATTTGTATGAGTCAATCCACTTATAAACCCTCTAACTTGCTCCTAGCTGTCCAATGCGGGACTTTGATTCATTATTGACTTCATATCTAATTAGTAGCTAATTTAGTAGTTAATCAGTAGCTAAGAAAATTAGCTAGAAATTTTTTTGGCAGCTAATTAGTAGCTATTTAGATACAAATTACCTATGAAAAAAATTTGGTAGCTATATTTTGTAGCAAATTGGTAGCTAGTTTAGTAGCTAATTAGTGACCAAGAAAATTAGCTAGGAAATTTTATTTTGTAGCTAATTGGTAGCTATTTAGATACAAATTAGCTATGATATTCTTTGGTAGCTATATTTCGCACCTAATTAGAAGCTAATTTGGTAGCTAATTAGTATTAGCTAGAAAATTTTTTAGTAACTAATCTATAACTGTTTAGATATAAATTAGCTATGAATAGAAATCCGTAGCTATATTTTGTAGTTAATATTAGATTTTCTTGCAGGAAAATCAAGATGTTGTTTTGCTTATATGTGTGCAAACTATAGTGGTGAGTTGGTCTTATCGCATACTACTCCTTTTTTATTATAAAAAAATATCTATCTTTATGATAAATAAGAAAGTTAATTATTTTATTTAATTTTTTTAATTTTAATAAAAAAATCAATTTTCTAAATTGCTATTGCAATGAATGAATTTTTTTAAAATAAAAAGTGCTTTAAATTATAGCGATATTTTAAATACTTTCATTGAAAATTGTAAGATAGTTTTTTACTAAGAAAATGTGTTAAACCCAAACGACAAAATAACAACAAAACCCATATCAACTCATCTCGTGAGATGAAAGATTTGAGATTAAATTCAAGTATCGCTAGAAAATACAATAGCTGCAAATTTCAGGGAGAGATAAGAAAAGAAAGTTATTCTTCACACATCAACGAACTATTGAACAGATAATTAAAAAAATAAAAATAAATAAAAATATTTATATCGAAGTTGGTATATTGGAGAATCAAGAAATGATTGATTATTGATCGAAGAGCAATGATGTATGCAGAGATTGCTAGGGGAGATACAACACTTGATACGTTAAGGACCATTTTTTCTGTCGTCGTCGATGCAGTTATTAACTTATTATGTTTGGTTTACTAATAGTAATCGTTTATGCACAACTTTTATTCGTGTATAATTTGGGAAGGAATATGTGATTAAATTATTACATTATTTTGTTAATTTTTATCTAACAATTTAATCTCGTATTCTTTAATTTTTAACCCTAAAAAATTAATATCGAAAATATTTTCAACGTAATACTAACATTAAAATTAACCGAAATATACCATGATTTAACCATGTATTTTTTTGTATTTAATTAGTTGTACACGTATCATTATTAATAATTTAATATGTACTCCCTCCTTTGATTTAATATGTATTATATTCCATCCTTTCATTTTATCCTTATTTTTGTTTACTTACATTTTAGGGTAATATTAAGTATACGTTTTTTTAAATTTTATTGTTTATTTAATAGGATTACTGATTAATAAAAGAATTAGAGATAAGTAGTATATAAGGAATTTGTAAAAAAAAATTAGGAGTTCAATATTATTTTGATAAAAATAATAATAATTAAATTTTTTAATATATATTTTTTTGCTTCAAGTAAACAAATAAATAAAAACAAGAGTAAGAATAATTTAACTGTAGGTTGGATAAGAGGAGGGAGACAAAAACAAATTAAAAATAAAAACTGAGAAAATAAAAAATATTAAAAGTATTAGATAGCCTAAAAAGAGGAGAAAGAAAAAAAATAATTATAAAGTAGGTGGACACCAACGATAATGATATATGTACTATTCTTTTTTCCTATTTGAAAGATATATCCAACCTAATCTTTTCCGGATGTAGAGATTAACATAGTGATACAATCTTTTCTAACAAAAGCCCTTTTTTAAGATTGATACTCATGTGAGCATGAAAGACTCAACTATCTACTTATCATTTTGTGTTTTGTTGGTAACTATACATGCATCATTATGTAGTCTCTTAAAAGTAACTAATTTTTTGCTTAAAAAATTAGTAAAATTATTTTTTTCATTCTATTTAAAATCTATTTTTTTTCTTAAATTATTGCTTATTATATTTATTATAAGGTTATTCATTTTTTGAAGTTTACTTGGACATTTTCTTATCATTGCTTGGAATGTGATCTGACAGTATGTCTCACTCTTTTTTTTCTATCTAGTTCGTGAATCAAAGTTACTCTTTTTATTGGGGGTTATATATCATTTGCTTTGTTTAATTTGGGTGGGTAGTACCTGATGTGTTTGGCAATTGATGATTTTTTAGATGATTCAATAGTTGTGTGGTTGATTGTTTGGAGGGTGGTGCTTCTGCACACTTTGTGTGTGTTCTCTTGGGTTTATGTGTATAGAAACTATGTGGCTATAAAATCAATTTTCTAAATTGCTATTGCAATAAATGAGTTTTTTTAAGGGATAATTTCACCAATTTCCCCTGAGATTTGCCTATATTACAGTTATTCCCCTCAAAATTTTAAAACTACACCTACCCCTAAAGTTTCAACTTTTATACAAACTCTCCCTATTGTTATTTTTTTTCTAACGATGTTATTGTGCACGTTTTCATTTTTAAAAGTAGTTTTTATTTCATCATTTTACCCTCATTTATTACTTTTATTTGAGTTATTACACTTTTCCCCCTACAACTCATATTTATTACACTTCCTCCCCAATGATTTAAAGCAATTTGTGCTTATGAAAATAAAAGAAAAAAACATGCAGAGTAAAACTATTAAAAAAAATTAACGACATGAGGTAAGTGCAATTTTGAAAACTGGAGGGAGTAAGTGTAATAAGGACAAACCTCAACGGAGGTTGCTGTAATTATCTCATTTCTTAAAATAAGAAGTGTCGTAAATTGTAGGGATATTATAAATATCTTTTCATTGAAAGTATTTAAGATAGTTTTTTTATGAAGAAAAGGTGCTAAACCCCAAAAGACAAAGCAACAACAAAACTAAACACGCTTTCTCATAAAGATGGAGGAAGCACTATCATACATAAAACAAATCATACCACAAACCGACAAAACATCAAAAACTCTATTAAAGATAGTTTTTTTTTTAAATAGTTAAAGTTAACCGAAATAAAAAACAAGAAAGCTAATAGAATACCAAACTACATGAGACAAAAATTAGGATTCGAACACCAATCCAAAAAGCGGAAAGAACACCCGGGGACTGAATTAGTTTCCACGACCGAAATTTATGGAATCCAACAACTCTTTACGATCTACCATACCTTGGTTGAAGATAATATAATTATGCTGTAACCATAGAGACCACACAACACCTACCCAAACAATAGCAAAGCACTGCATGCACTTTTATAGCAACCCAGACCATGCCAACAAAGGAAATGCGATTCCAGAAAAATTAGGAAGAACAACAACAACCCCAACCCAAAGCGCCAAATCATCCATGTTCCAAACACCACTGGACAATGTAAAAATAAATGAAATAATTACCACATAGGTCCCCAACTTTACAACGAAATTTCACCTAGGTCCTTGACTTTTATGAGAGTTCACTTAGGTCCCTGACTTTGTCCAACGTTGTTCACCTAAGTCCCTAATGTTAACCACCATTTTAACACCATTAACAGAAATAACATAGGGTCTGATTAGAACTTTTAATAATAAATATAGGGACTTATTTGAACTTTTGATACATAACACAAGGACTGATTTGAAGTCTTATTAATAAACATAGAGACTAATTTGAACTTTTGATTCAAATACAGGGATGATTTAAACTTCTATTAAGTGTATTAAAATGGTATTTAACGTTAGGGACCTAACTAAACAACGTTGGACAAAGTCAGGGACCTGAGTGAACTCTTGCAAAGTTAGAGGTCTATATGAACTTTTCTGGTAAAGTTGGAGACCTTTGTGATGCTTTACTAAAAAATAAATGCACATCTTTCTCATCATAGGCAGAACAATATGTGCAAGTCAAGGATTCCAACGCAACTTCAAGCCTATGAAGCAAAACTTTACCGGGAAAGGAGTTTAGAAATACTTGCGAACAAAAAACCAAACATTTAATAGAGACTCTACACTTCCAAAATTTCCGCATAACCTCATAAAAATCAACACCTCCTCCATGACGGCCTCCTCCCCTTAGACGATACAACCACACATTAGCACTTTTAACCAAATAAGTAGAGTATTCATTGCACAACCACCTCTATGAATCATCCTTCCCCAAGTGAATTCGCAGCCCTTTAACCAAATCCAACAAACTAGCAACAAGCAAGACCTCATGCTCGAATGGTCTTCTACGCCAGGTAATATCCCAACACCATTGAGGCCCACCCCCCCCCCCCCCCCCACCCATTTTGAGCAACAAGTGAAAGATGGTCCAGAGCAAAAGAATACAATCTAGGAATACATCTCTCAGCTTCACTTTCAAATTTTCCAAGCCATGACCAATTAAAGAGCTTCACATTCTTAATACCAAGATCACCCAAGACCGACATATGGTATCCCATTTAACCCATGGAATCTTAGAGCCATTCTTCACCCCTTTCTAAAGGAAGTCAAGTTGAATAGCAATTATTTCCTTCACCACCGATAGATGAGCCTTAAAAAATGATAGGAAATGAATAGGGATAGAATTCAAAACCAACTTAATCAAAGTTACTCTCCCTTTGGTCGACACATATCTATGCTTCCAAGAGGAAAGATGTTTACGTAACTTATCAACAAGGGATTTCCAAGAAGCAAACTTCCTTGAGTTCATACCAAGAGGGAAATTAAACCCCAGAATTTAAACTGAACTTGGCCAATCTTACTGTAAAGGAAATCAGCCGCCAAGGAAACAAAGTCCTCCCCGGCATGAATACCCACAATGTAGCTCTTATGGAAATTAATCTTCATTCCAAAGATTAATTCAAAGCAGTGCAAAACAAACTTCACAGCCCATAAGTTCTGCACCGTCACTTTCCTAATGATTAAGGTATCATATGTAGAAGGGATATAATAAGGCCTCCGTCACCCACAGTTAAGCTAGTAAATAAGTTTTGATCCAGAGCCCTCCTCATCAACACTCTTAATCCCTCCGCAGAAACTAAAAATAAGAACGGCGCAAGAGGGTCCTCTTGCTTCAAGCCTCTCCCAATAAAAACTTCAAAGATGGGCTATCCTTCACCCAAGCTGATAACCTACCACCACAAACACACCCCTCATTCCACCGGATCCACCTGTCATCAAATCCAGGGCTGGCTTAAGGGCCAAGCAGCCCAAGCAAGGGCTTTAGGCCCCCAAAAAAAAAGGCCCCCAAATTTTTTTTTATTACTAATATACTCTACAAAATTTATTATATAAATAAATAAATAAATAAATAAATTCTAATTATATATAATATATTATAAGTAACTGTTATCTTTTGTATTGGTATGGTAAGTACGTAATTAATGAGCAACAATTATGATAATTTTAATAAACTATTTTTATTACTGAACAAAAGGTCTCATTTGTTAAGTTTGCTTTAGGCCTCACTAGTGCTTGAGCTGCCCCTGATCAAATCCAAAACATCTGAGCGTAAGGAGAAGGTAATCTCACTCCACAGAATCATATGCCTTCTCATAGTCAATCTTTAACACAAAGACCTTGCGTTTATATTTCTATGCATAATCAATTGACTCATTAGCCACCATAAAACTATACAACGTGTTTCTTCCTGGATACGTTTATTTTTTTATACAAATAAATTTGGGTTATTAGTCGCTCAACTCCAGTTAGCCACTAGGCACTCAAACATCAATTATATAAGGAAAACGAAGTAACTAAATCCCTTTGTCATGTCCAAACGTCATGCTGTAAATGTCAAGTTGGTATAATCTATGCAAATAAATTAAATATGACCTTCAAATTTCCCAAAAGTTTAGATTTATCCCTAATTTTACCCAATTAAAGAAAATTAAATATGTCTTTAGTAACTTTTTTTAAATGTATATGTCTTTAGTACTAATAAGGGTGTTAGTGTAATGGCAGAGACACATTACTACAATTTCGGAAGAGAAATTATGGTTTAAACTCGGAAGAAAGCACCAGTTTGAAGTAGGGATGGAAATGAGCCGAGTTATTCGTGTCAACTCATTATATTCTTGTTAAAGCTCTTTCATTTAACTAAACAAACGAGCTCAAGTTTTATGTTGAGCTCAAATATCTTAATAAGCCAATGCAAGCCCAAGTTTTATAAACTTGATAACAAGCCAAGTTCAAACTTCTTTTTTTCTTATCAAACCAAGTTCAAGTTTATAATTTGGCTCGTTTAAATAAATGAGTTTGAGCCTTCTATTTTTTTCACAAACTAAACTTAAATTTTAGATGCTGAACTGGACTCGACTGGTTTCCAACCTTGGTTAGAATTACAAGTTTAAGTACACCCTAAATATTAGCCTTCTATCCTAGTAATATAGTGGAAAGATACTCGAAAAAGAAAAAAAAAATCCTTGTGTCTTTTTTCTGCAGAAAACCTCTAATCCTCTATTAGTTATCCTCTATTTGCTAAAGTATGTTGTGAATTTTGCAAGAACTAAAATTTTTTGAGTCTTTAGACATGGGCGTTAGAAGGATTAAAAGTTGCTTGAAATGGGTGTGATGTGCATATGATCAAATTACTGCAAATTAGATGAGATAAAAGATGACTATACATATTAATGCTCTGATTTTACTATTTATTTACTTATTTAATAAAAATAAAGCTATATTTTAATATCTCACTATTTTATTTTTATTTATTTGTATCAGGTATATATACATAACTTGCACTTTTTTTTTTGTAGATGTAAGTTAAATAAAATTAATCGGAACTAGAGTTTTTTATTAGGCTAACTAATATGTTACAGTTATGTTATCTAATATTCTATGAATATTTAATATTTTGCCTTTGTAATGAAATATATTATTGAAATGTTTAGATTTGTGGCATGATTTATGTAATGGACTTAAATGAAAAACTAAAAAAATCCTTGGACCAGAAAGACATCTCCTTAGCAATGCCACGTTTGACCCGTACGAACACACGAGTCACGAATTAGTTATATAATAAATTATATATTATGTAATATCTTATATTTATATAATTGTAGTTTATAATATAAATACTATTTAAGAAGATTATTTAATTAATAAACATTATAAATATTTTTTAATTATCCATTTATCATTAATTTTATTTATTTAAAGTTTAATATAATTTATTTCATATTAATGAGAATTTAGAATTTGGCTTACCTCTTAATCAGGCTCTCCTTAACACCTCCTAAGCAACCAATAACAACATTGTTTTGTTGTTTCTTTAGTTTTTACTGAATCAAACAATCGAGATCATAAATAAATCATTATCTCATGTGACTCATAAGGAGGAATGCTTTTCTAAAATTAAATTTATACCCACCATTAATATTTTATCATGACAATTTGATTTAGTAAAAGCTAAAAAAACTACAAAACAGTGCTGTTATTGATTGCTTAGAAGACATTAAAGAGAGCCTGATTATAAGGTAAGCCAAATCTAAAGATTTAAAAGAATTCATATACGTCTAAACTAAATGGATTCTTAAAATCCGATTGATCCCGGATTCTTAAAATCCAAGCACATTGCATTTGAATTATAAAAATACTACTATGGATTCTTAAAATCCGAAGCACTCTTAAAATCCGAAGCACTCTGGATTCTTAAACTCTATGTTACATTAGATTCTTAGAATTCGAGTAGTGTGTAATATTTTGAATTCTTAAAAGTACAACTACGAATTCTTAAAATCCGAAGCATCTCGGATTCTTAAAATTCGAAGGATTATTCATCATCCCTAACCTCGTGACCTTCTCAATTCACTTTCCATCCAACGATGCGTCATTTCTAGAAAAATTAACCAATGAAACCCTAAGGGGCTGTTTGGCTTGTATTTTCATTTCCTGTTTTCAATTTTCTAAAATTTTACAATGAAAAAACTGAAAATGCGAACTGTTTTCAGCATTTTCAGTTTTTCCTTTGTAAAATTTCAGAAAACAGAAAACAAACTGAAAACAGAAAATGAAAACAGAAAATGAAAATGTAAACCAAACAGTCCTTAAGTTTTCCATCATTTTCCATAAGCAAATCATCATCTAACCTAGGATTTCGATTGTATGAGGTAAAATTTGAAATCCCAACTAATTTCCAAGTAATTTATTTGAGGTAGAGTTTGAAACCTAACCTTAGTTGAAGGAAAAACTGAACAACAACGTGATGAAAGGATCCTCACAGGTTTCTCCGGCGTCAATTTCATCAGCTAATCACAAAAGACTCAATGATGGCAGTAATCGGCAAAGACGAGAGAGAGAGACGTGTGACAGAGATGACGGATGAAAGAGAACCATCGTATAGTGTATTCACAATTTCCACGAATTCTATAAGAATCTGAATGAGACACTTGATTTTGGTCGGATTTTGAAAATATAATGGTTTTTTTATTGTCTCATTTGAATTCTGAGAATTCGAGTGAAGGTTAATTTTGGACAAAAAAATAGCGATATGTGATGCCCCGAACAATAAATATGGTGACAAGAATTTGAGCTTGTGACAAGCTATCCCATTTTAACAACTCTAGGGATTAGGTTGTATGTCCAATCCAAAACAAGTATATTAATTTTTACAAACTTCAGTTTTTATAACTTTAACAACGATTTTGGTTATCAATTTATATTTATTTTTGGTTTATGTTAAAAGTATCACTTAATCAATAGAAAGATTGATTCATTCGAAGTGCAGATATTATTAAAATAATTTTTTTTCCTCTTAATTAAAATTTTTTATACACATAATATAATAATAATTTAAATATCTATAAAATGTGTTTAAAATACCGAACTATTTACTAAGTGAGTTGTTATCAATTGGCCTTAAGAATATATATGTATGGGATGATTAAGGTTCCCCCACCTAAGTAATTAGTTACCCTTGCCTATCAGCATATAGGCAATGCAAAAAATATTTATAAACATAAAATATAAATATATAATTATTAATTAAATATAACTTGTTGAAAAGAAGGCCAAATGATCAGAGAAAAACAAATATCACGTGAACCAATAGTAGTTATAAAAAGACACATACAAAGAACACGGGTCCCCAATGTTAACTCTTCACTTTGGAATCTTCGCTAGGAAAGTATAGTTAATTTAATTTGTGCTCATAAATTCACATGCATAACCATTTAAACTCAAAACGTGACCAATGATATGAATTTTTTTGCTGCCATCTTGATTCTTGTTTTTCTACATTTATGGCAGGTTGATTGAACTCTATCCCCTTTGGTTCGTAGATTCCCTGACGCACGTGACAAATTAGAAAATTTTTGTGATGAGTAGGTACCTAGAAAATAACAATGATTGGTATATAATTATTAGTGTATATAAGCTATTTATAAATTTATTTAATATCAGTGAAATCAAAATTTTTATTATATTTTTTAATTTTTTTATATTAAAGAAATAGTTAAACATGAAAGTAAATGGGTTGTATGTGAATAGTGGGTATACAAAACTTTATCCAATAGAAAATTAGAAATAGTTTGTTGGGATTTAATTTTAGAAAAAATTACTAAAATCGTTTTTGATTTTGTCATTATCATTCAAAATAGTCCTCGACTTATAAGAATAACCAAAATAGTTCCTGACTTTATCTTTCATCATTCAAAATTGTCCCTGCCATTAACATGCACATACTAACAAACTCATGATGTGTCACATTAATTAAGTGTCACAATCGAAGCCCAAAACGGCATTATATAAGCAAGTGAACGAAAATCAAACGTACTGATCTTGACAAAGGTGAAAAAACACTTATTTTTTTCCATGCTCACTCCTCTTCCTCAATTTTTTTGCGCAACCAACTCACTCCTCTTCCTTAATTTTTGTTCTAAAACGCCTAATTTCCGTTCATTTATTGATATCACGCCGTTTTGGGCATCTATTGTGGCACTTAACGTGTCATATCACGACTCCATTAGTGTGTGTTAACAGTTGTGACCATTTTGAATTACAAAAAATAAAGTCAAGGCCCAATTTACTTATTCTTAAAAGTCATGGACCATTTTGAATGGTGGTGACAAAGATAAGGATTATTTTGGCCATTTATTCTTTAACTTTATATATAAGATAAATCTCATAACGAACGGAGAATCACAGCGATAGAACTATAGAGCATAACAACAATAAGAGCATTACATAGATATGTGGATCTCATGAACTAACCGGAAGCAACAGAAGAATAGGGTGTTCACGAGCACCTTCACAAAACAAGTAATTAAGTTGGAGAGGTTAGTGGAGGGTGGTGATATGGTTTTCCACAGCCAAAAACTTGTTGCCAAACTCCGAATAACAAGGAGTAAGTGGCTATATGGAGATTTGGTGTGTTGGGGTTAATAGGTCTATTTATAGAAAATCGCCTACTAGGGTTCACATCATGTTCATCGCAGGTGAGACCCAGATTTCCAATCATATGAAGCAACGTCTTTATCTTATTGTAATCTAAAAATATTTTTGTCATGGTGTCTCAACTGATTGTGTTGATCACTTGGCGATTAAATCCAAGTAATTCAAATAGCTAATAAAATCTTATCTAATTAATATTTAGACCATACCAAATAATTATTTGAAATTAAGATAATTCCAACAATCTCTCACTTGTGATTAATATCATTTTGAATGTTTATATCACAAGAAATCTTTAAGCACGCATCTGTATGGTATTCAATTTAGATTACCCTTATAATCTAGTTCATCTTATGCACCAACTACGAGCCATAGTAGCTTTCATCACATGTGTATTTGTGGCTAAACCCCAATTATCTCAATAGCTATCACTCAATGACATAAATCAAACGTAGATTAATATAATGGATATTTCATATTACGTGGTCTAATACGTGCCTATTTCTAACTAGAATGGACTTTATTTTATCTTTATAAGATTAATAGTTCAGAGTAATTGTAGTATATACTGAAGTGTCACGATGAGGTAATTAGCTTCAAAATATATTACAATATACTCCCACTTTTCCCAAGCATGCGAAGGACAACGATGCCAATTGCACAATTGTAATGACCCTAATGGTGTCAATGCCTTTGTTGGCAGATCCATATCTTTGGAGTTTATTTCTTAACAACAAATACTTACAAAAAATTAACACTTTGAACTTATTACGATCCTCAACGTGAAGGAATTCTGTATTCGTAATTTTGCATATGAAAAAACTCTTATTACGGTAAGGTTGCACCTTCATTGTCCATGAATGTCTCAAGTGTCTTAGGGAATATTTGGGTGAATACACTATTTATCCAAAAGTATTTTTATTTGTAGTAATTTCGGATTCCAACGCAAATTTGACGAAAGTAAGAAATTCTTGCTTCTACAAAAGTACTTTTTCGCGTAGTCAAAGTATAAACAAGTGGGCCCTTATTAGACCTCATTGACAACTTGCAGTCCTTTAACAAAATCATGTAGATTTTATGGTCAAAGAGTCAACAAGTAATCACTTGGTACTCTATAAAATATTGCTCTCTTTAGACAAACAAAGAGGGCCTCTCAAAAGTCGACTTGTTACTAACCCAAAATTTATCGAAATCAGAACCAAACACCTTATTATCTCATATTCATATGACTTCATGTATTTGAGCATACAATATCTTTTGTCTTCTGAAAATAATAGCAGACTCATATGGTTATAACCCGAAATTCTCTCCTAGATAGCTCTGGTATCAACGTTTTATTTTCACCATGAAAGCAAGATATAGACAGATGATGGCTTATATACACGTGAGGTACCCTTTTTCCGAAGCATAGGAAATTTATTTTATGAAGTTAGGATATAAATCCATTGGAAATTATGGTCGAGATTAAATATATCATCTTAATTTTCTCATTGCAATAATCAGTCCCACTGAACCAAAGGTACGTAAAATTCTTCACATCATTTCCTCAAAGCTTAACGAGGTAATGTCACTATTAATCCTAAAGTACCACTGGTGAGAAATTTTAACTGAGCCCATAATAGTTTCCTTAAGTTTGTAAATCATTTGACTATCTTCTTCTGAAGTATGTCCCTACTGTTGTTCTATACAAACGTCTTCCTCAAGATCCTTATTGAGAGAAGTCGTCTTGACTTCCCTTTGTGTAACTTTACACTTAAACTTGCAATGAGTATCTTAATGGTCCTTTAGTGAGTTATTCAACCAATGTCCATTTAGCTAAGTCCTTTCACAATATGGTACATCTTGTACCTCTTGATGTTACCTTGTGGATCCAGATTGGTTTTACTTTTCCAAGTAACTATAAAATGCCATGAATGTCATTTTCTTTATGGATTGGAGTTAACCTAATGGCCGTCATTCACTTATGAGAGCTAGAACTACTAAAACATTCTTCGAAGATGAGCTAGTCATCTCTGAAGAATCGATAATGTCCTCATGTGCAATGTAAACATCCAGATTCGCACAATTCAATTCTCTCGTATACCTTCTTGATACAACCTGATAAGGCTGTTGAGCTTGATCTCATTGTTCCTCCAAAACTATAAGAAGAACTTGGAGTCCCAAATGATCTATAGATATGACCTATTGATGTAATTAGAAATAGGAGGCATGTCCTTATGAAGAGGTACACTTGAATCTTCTTCAAGAACAATGTCTGTCAACATCCCCCCCCCAACAAACTCAACATCCTCGAAGAACAAGATACTCCTAAAAGAAACACTTTACATTTGTGGGATAATATTCGTATATTCCCGTGGCATTTCGAATAACTAACTATATTGTAAAAAATTATTCTTAACTCCAACCTTTCTTCATCAGGACCATATGACTCCACTCAATTGGATATACCATAAACTCTGCATGGTTTACACAGGTCTTCTTCTTGTTTCAAGCCCTTAATGGGTTTTGTTCATTGTCATTGTTGGCATTCGCTTGAAAAATATAAACTATGATCTCATGGTATTCCTTGTATTGGTTTTGGACAAATGAGTATTTGATAATCAAACACTTCCTACCCTATCTTAAAGGGTAAAGTTCCTTCATTTATCCACATCTTTATGTTTGGTGAACCTTGCATTGTGTACTAATGGAACTGCACCACACTCATGAGGATTTTGCATAAATGGCTTATAGCGCCAATCACTAGATCAATCGCACCTTATCGTTATCCATCATCACGATTAGATCTAGTGATCTTAACAGTGTTACCAAGTTAACTTTCAACTTTGGTCCTGAAAGACTTAACAATGTCAATGCTTTAAATTATTTACTTAACATGTAAGATAACCTTATCGAGAGAAGTCACTTTCTAACGCGACACAACACTGTCATACTTTGCCAGGGAACCATATGGAATAGTTCACAAATGGCAGCATGTATTGGCTCAAGAATATTCTTAGACTCTCGGTATTCACCCTTTTTGTAGTCTGACATACTTTACCCTTTGAAGGGCTTCGAGAAGAACTTGACATGATTATGAGGCATTCTTTATATAAATAAAAAAACCACCTATCCACAAAGGTTTGTGTCTTCATATCAACACCTTTATCCAAATTGTCGAGAAGACAGAGCTTCACACGTACCATAACATAATTCAAGTCTTGGAATTCGATGACCACCTTCTTTTACTAAATCCTAAATTCTTTAGGTGTCATAATGGGAAAATTATCTGAGTTGACAAAAATATGCGATGCAATTTACATTATTGAACCTTGAGAATTTCGCTCACTACCTCAAAACTTTATGAAAGCAATTAAACAAACAACAACAACAACCCGTCAAAAATTTTTTGCGCGACATTATGTAACCAACCTTATGTAGTAACCAAAAAACACCTTTAGAAGTCCTATATCAATAATGTTCACAGAAGAGATCACATTGGGAACCATACTACATTTATAAGTCAAGAAGAGAATTCAGGCTAGTCTTGAGGCTATCCTCAAGTTGCTATTCAATCTAAAATTATTTTCCAAATCATTGTTTAATCTTATTCCTATTCCCTAAGACGTAGAAGACTAAGATCATCTATTAACATGACTGCAATCGAAGGATACACATTTGTGTCATATTTACTTCGTAGCATTATACTCCAATAAAAAGAACATAGAACCAACAACTACTTGGTCGTGCTAAGGCGAAAGACACAAAAAAAAAATAGTTAAACTCACCCAAAAGTATCAATATGACCGTGCCTGAGCACCACATGGTCGTGTCGGATATTACAGCGTCAAGATGGTCCCCATATAGGGTGGTCGCCAAACCTTAGTACTGTATAGTCGATATGCAACAGGGCTCTAATACCACTTTTTGAGATTTAATCTCATATCAAAAGATAAAACCCATAATGAAAGGAGAATCGAAGCAATAGAACTACGTAGCATAAACAACAAAAGGATTACCTGGATTAATCGATCTCATGAACAAACTAGAAGCAGTGGAAGACTATGTTGTTCACGAGCACCTTCACAAAACAAGTAAGCATGAGTGTTAGTATAGGATGATATTGTGGTTTTTCTCAACCAAACTTATTCAATCCGAAATTGGATTCCAAACTCTGAATGGGGGGAGTATGTAGCTATATGAAGATCTGATGTGTTTGAGATCATCAACTCTTAACGGTCTATATATAAAAAAAATCATCTATTAGAGTTCTCAATTCTCTTCAAGCCCATCGCAGACTAGACACAAATTTCCTTTCATATATATGAAGCACACATCTTTATCTTATTGTAATCTAAAAAGATTTTTATCACGGTATCACAATTGATTGTGTTGATTATTTGACAGTTAAATCCAATTAATTTAAATTTAAATAGCTAATAAAATTGTATCTAATTTATATCCCGCTCATTCCAAATAACTGTTTGAAATTAAGATAATTCTAAATATAATATCCGAAAATTGCAAAATTATACGAATCTGAGTCTTTATTAATAGAATTAAGAAAAATCAAAAGGTTATAGATCATGAAATTTTATTACATTTTCCTCCTTGAAATAACATCTCGATAAAAAAATATCCAATGGTGAGGTTTTAGCTTAGCAACCTTTCTTGGTTATGTTATGTTAGTTGATTCGTGGCCCAAAGTATATCAATAACGCCAACTTCAAGTTAATAAAGTTTCTTTAAAAAAAAAAAAAAAAGGTTAATATACTAAACTACTAGGGTATACGTATGTAGCACAATGAAAAATTGCGTATTAATTCAGAGAATATATATAATAAAAGTAAATCTCCATATATATGTATAAAAAAAATAAAAAAAAAAACTCCATACAAATAATGAGGTTGCGTGAAAAATTATGCTTCATTACTTAGGGATTCTGGGGTAGGTAAATTCTCAAAAAAAAAAAAAAAAAACTTTATGCTTGTACATAGAGTTGAAAATAAGTCGAATCGAATTGAATTTATCTCGATTCGATTCGACTCAATTTTTTTTACGAACTAACTTTTCAACTCAAGTTTAGCTGGTTTAGTTAATTATTTTATATATTTAGTTAATTATTTTATATAAAGAGAATTTGAATTCGAGTCTTTATGATCTTAAAAAAAATCACTAAGTGAGTTAGGGTGTGTTTGGATTATTTGTGTGATTATTTGTGAAAATAAGCTGTTAAAAATAATCGATTGTCTGAGACATAATTGATTTTTGTTTAGATATATTTGCTGTCATGAGTGATTTTTAAAATAATTTTAAGCTGTGAAAAATTATTTTGAAGGTTTTTGAAATAATGCTCAAATTTTAGATGAAGGACAAAAGCTTCGAGCATATTTGTATATGATTATTTCCAAACATACATTGGACAGTGATATTTTGCGCTTAAAAAAGCTTTTGGTTATTATTTTAATAAAGAAAAAAACTTTTTGTCCTTCAGCTAAAATTTGGACATTATTTCATAAACCTTCAAATTTGTTTTTCACGGCTTAAAATTATCTTAAAAATCACTTCTCACAGCAAATATATCACAATAAAAATCAATTATGTCTCACACAATCGATATTTTTTTACAATTTATTTTCACAAATAATCACATCTAATCTAAACACACCATTTTTTCTTTATTAAAAGAATAATTAAAAACTTTTTAAAATTTTTTTAAATATAAAATACAGTTATCCAACATATATTTAAAAATAATCATATCCTAACCAACTTAGTCTTGCTATACTTGAATAAGATTACTTCATGTAAAAAATGCAGGTGCCTAGACGGAAAGAAAGTTAAGTTAAATAGGTAATTTAACATGTCATGTAAATAAATGGAGTATGGTACAAAATTAATTTCTTGGTAGAAAGCAGCTTTATCTTTATTATAAATGAATTTCAATTGAAGAAAATGATGAAAGCTAAGCGAATATGACAATTGAGGTTATTATATAGGTTTCTAAATTACTAGAAATGATGCAAACTTCACTTAGACCTAACTTTACAAGGACATACCCTTATGCATGAAACAGATAAGGACTTGCCCCAAAAACTTCCTTTTGTCTAATTGCATAGTTCATTGTCTTAAGTTTAATAAGTTTGCTTATGTTTGGGAAAATTTGAATTTTGAGAAATAAATTTTTAATTGTTAAAAGTTCTCTCACAAAAATTTATACCATTATCTCTTTAAAATTAGCTAATCTAAACACCTACTTAGTCTAGTTTTTTTTTTTAATCAGCCAAAGCAAAGTAATATATATAAAGGAATTAAATGACACTGGTGTAACTTACACCAACTCTTATATTGATTAATAACTATTCGTCGAAGATTTTTTTTTACGAATCCTACTGTTGGATTAAAACTACTTATCGTATAGATTATATCTACAAAATTTCACATTATTCCGAAACCGTTTAATACTCCATCAAAATACTAAAAAAAACCTAAAATATAGTTTTAAACTAGGCTAAAATACATTTTTGGTCTTTCACGTTGTCAAAAAGTTTTAGTTTATTTGGTTCCTTATGTTTTAAAAGTTTTAATTTAGTCCCTTATGTTTTAAAAGTTTTACTTTGATTCCTTATGTTGTGTTTTTCGAATCACTTTGATCCCTTATATTGTATTTTTTATTCATTTTGGTCTCTCATTTTAGGCCCTTACTTGGTAAAAAAAAAATATAATATAAGGAACGAAAGTAATTCATAAATACAATATAAGAGACTAAACTGAAAAATTTAAAACGTGAGAGACCAAAATAAAACTTTTAAAACATAAAGGGCTAAATTGAGTCTTTTAAAATATAAAGGACTAAATTGAGACTTTTCCCAAGGGATAAAAATATATTTTAGCCTTTAAATTATGCATAATTACAATTCAATTGTTAGTACAAAAAATTTGTTGCATTTTGATTGATTCGATCATGATTATTATATATATATATGGTCTCTAATAATAATAGTATAATAAATAAACCCAATAGCTAACCATAAGTTTAAAGAAAGACTAACCAAAAAGGAAAAAAAAAAAAAAAAGACTTCTAGTTAATTATTATCATTGGATTATTGCCAACCATATAGGTAGCAATAAATTGTTCTTTTTTTTTTTTTTGTTAAAGCAAAGTGTTCATTTTGCTTAATATAGCTGGTGGTTGAAATGCAAATGATCTCTCTCTTTTCTTAAATAATATACTTTTGATCTTTGTACGTAAAAGTTACGAGTTAAGAATGCAGTCTTTTGAAAAAAAAAATGTTGATTTTTCTTCCTCGATTTTTCTGAAATTATTTTCTTACTCCTTTATCACACAAAAATTAGAGACGAAAATA
Source organism: Cyamopsis tetragonoloba (assembly GCA_037177725.1). Lineage (NCBI taxonomy): Eukaryota > Viridiplantae > Streptophyta > Magnoliopsida > Fabales > Fabaceae > Cyamopsis > Cyamopsis tetragonoloba. Next base: position 46,283,189 of record CM074122.1, on the reverse strand, counting down.
ATTTTTTAAAAAAAATAAAAAAATAGGAATGAAATTAAAAGAATTTTAAAAAAAATTATATTTTTAACTCTCAAAATTAAAGCTACAATCATAAGAAAAGAATCACTTATATATTTTAAAACTATATTTTACGTTAATTTTTTAGTATGTTGTATTAAACGATCTCGGATTGATGTCAAATTTTGTACACGTGATCTATACGATAAGTAGTTTCAATCTAACGGTAGGTTTCATCAAAAAAAACTTCGATCTATCGTTATTGATTGTGTAAGAATTGGTGTCAAACCAATTAGTGTAATTTAATCCTAACCTCTATATATATATATATATATGAGCTAGTTAGTGTTGTATATTCCATGAAATAAAAAAAAAGTTACTCCTTATAGTAACTACCTTGTGTAAGTGTAGGAGTGAGGAGATGTAGTTAAAGTTTTATGAGATAATGGATGTGAGTGGTAGTGTTTTTGTATTTAACCATATTGTATCATGGGATAACTTCTTGTCCTTTAGGATAGTGAGTAACAAAAATCTCCTATTTTATTCTGTGTTGTGCCTCAAATTTGTGCTGTGACATGTCTGTTTTTACCATCAAACGTGGAATAAAGTTTTTGTGCTGTCCAGTGCCGTATATTTTAGCAAATCAAACGCAATTTTAACTGATCTAGGACTTTTTAATTTCTTAACATTATATATGAATCATTGAAGTATAACAAAAAATAATTTATTAGGGACCAAAATTAAAATTTGCAAATTTTAAAATACAATAAATATATTTAACCAGTATTTTTTTCTACATTTTTGAAAAATGATCAAATTCTAATGTAGTATGTGTTGGAAGGAATGTGAAAGTGGAATCATTTGAGAAAATGATGGATAACTACTAAAGTATTATAAGCCACACACACATATTTCATGCCTTTGGGATTGCTTTCATTTCTTGGCCTTAAATTATTGATTGAACGAATAAAAACAAAATGCTTGTTCTGCCCATTGTGTGACAACAGGTGGTTACATATGACATAATTTAATTCCTTGTTTGGGAAAAAAATTAGATAATAGCTAGGGTTTAGGTTTAAGTTTTGGGTTTGCACCACATTGCTTTGCATGATAAGGTTTTGAAAGTTATTGAAATTGTAACATACTGTGATTACAGTTGGCTGCATATATATACCACCATATTATTTTGGATAAAGAAAGGAAAAATATTATAAGCCTCTTATTATAATAGACTCACAAGAATTTAAACTAAGACTAACAAAAGCAAAATCGAGCTCAAAATCATAAACTCGTGTCTCATATGGGATATCTTGTTCATGTTTGGCAAACGCATCAACAACGCTATTGCTCTCCATCATCACATGACAACATTCCATCTTCAACAATAATCTTTGAAGTCTCGAGATCTCCTTCACCAAAGAAGCACATGGGTGAGTGCGATGTCACCCAAGTTGAACAAATCAAATAGCTACTTGAAAATTTGACTTAAGAATAGTCTTACAGAATCTCTTCGCAATAGTAAGCTATTTAGCCCTTTAATCATTTCCTAGAGTTCAGCATGTGTTATGAAACAATTTCTTAACTGAATTGAAAAATCAACTATAAAATAACTATTGTGGTCACATATGATACCCATAAATCGTAGATTAAAATTTCCAAACAACTAATTCATCACAATTAATTTATGACACAAAGAACACAACTGTAATTACAATTTAAAATCTTAAATTACCTTATCCAAAATATTCTTGAAAATGAGATAAGATAAGCCTCTTTGTATTGCTTTCACATAATTATTATCAAGAAATTGATGTGCAAGTGGACTTACATTGAGACAAAAAAAAAAATTAATTTGTTGACACATTTTTGAGCGAACACGTGCCACACTATTAACGTTACATCATAAACCATTTCAAGCACGCAAATTCCCCTCACACACACTACTCTATACAAAACAGAGTTTTGCTAGGTCTTGTTCATAAATTGAAAAAAAAAATGATTTAGCAGCTAAACATGTAAGATTTTTGGTTGTCATTATCATGTTTTTAATAATTTTGATAGTTATTTTTCTTAGCAAAACAAAGCAGAATATATTAATTTAAAAGCAAAGTTTACAAGTACCAAAGGTGCTACTAACAAAAGAATAGGTAACAATAGCCAGCAAACAATTGCAGAACAAAGAAAAAAATTTAGCCATTAATTTTTTTTATTGCTAAAGAGTGTTTTACTTGTAATGATAAAAGTATGGCTTTTATTTTTTCTTAAAGGAGGCAATTCTATTACAATTGCATATTCAACCACTCGGTAGATTGGTCATACTTTAATATTTTTGAATCTCTATAACTTAAATTTTTATATTTTACTTCTTAATTTTTATAATTTTACTCTATTACATCATTAAATGTATACTAAAATTCATTTTAAACTCTCTTAAAAATATTTATTTTTTATATTTGACTTCTTAATTTTTATAATTTTACTCTACTATATTACTAAATATATACTAAAATTCATTTTAAACTCTTTTGAAAAATCTATTTTTTATTTAATTAAATTGTACTCCTAGTTTGGGTTTAAGGTCCGTCACGGATAGTAACCCCTTGATTCGAAGTTTCGAACACATGTAAGTGCAATTTCACTTATTAAAAAAGCTATTAGATATTTAGAACTTAATTATTCAAAATCAATAGTTGAAGTTAAAACAACTTTGTACCAACTAAATATAGTGAGATCATTATCTTAATAGATATTTCTTTTTCATATACAAAATTTAAACTCACAACTTATTAAAGAATAAAAAGTGCATTACTTGAATAATTTTAACCTTTGACAAAAAAATCAATTATATTGTTGCATTCTAAAAATACGGGAACGACATAGAATATAGGTATCTGGCTAGGAGGTGCTGATGACGGGATCACGGGAAGAACTACGGTCTCTAGGTGCTCCGGCGGCGCTCCACGACAGCGGGTGGGAGACTTGCAAGGACTCCGACGCTCAAGTCAGTGATTGTATGGGTCAGAGTAATTATTAGTAGATTAGTCGCATACCAGAATAATTATGATGTATTGTATTTATAAAGAGTTATTTAGGGTTTGCAAGCTATATTTTAGGCCTCGTGGGCCTTGTCTTTGGGTCTAGCCTAACTCCAATAATATCTATGATATTGTGTCCGACATGGTATTCACGACCGGGATATCTCCTAATTCTGGTCCACAATAGAAGCCCCTCAAGCCGGCGAGTTGCTGCAAGCAAGTCGACGACTTTAAATATCCATGTCGGATTGTTGTTGATCCCGCAATTTGGGGAATTTCAAGTTATTCAGCTCTATCGCTCTTTATTCATTAAAAGTTCATTTATAGAATTTCAAGCATTCTCCTTTGCCTTGTTGGCTTAATTTAGTTTCTTGGCTTCAATATTCGAAGCTTCGTATTCTCGGTTCATATGCCGGGTTGGATGTTGAATGTCGAACTTCTCGTGCTCAGACTCGATGAATTGCCCTCCATTTGTGAGTAGGAGAATTATTTTCATGGCTGATCACTCTGATGATTTCTTTGTTGAAGCCCCACATGATGGTGTTCTACCTGGAGTAGCATTCTGACTCAAGTGACATCACATGTTGTTCTAATTTCATCTTGTAAGATGAATTTTTTATTCTTTTAGTTCTTGTAGTTCCTCAGAGTTTGGTGGTCCTTTTACGGTCTTTCATGCATTCTATCATCGTAGATCTCAGAGTTTGGTAAAATTCACACCACTTGGAAAGTTATGTCCTTTGTAGCCAACTTGCTACATATCAACTGTAGTGGTAAGCTCCAAGTCGATATTCTATTGAAAGTGAAACTGTTCACCATATTATAACTGTCCTTGAGTCTATGTTCCATTGAAGGTAAAATTTCAACTTTATTATAGTTGGCCGACATGAATGTCATGTCGGATAAAACATTTTGTCTCTGATCGTTATGCCGGGACTTTACGTAATTTTCTCTTGAGGTTGTTCGCCCTTTATGAGCACATGATTTTCAACTGAAAGTTTCAGTCATTTTCTCCTTGGCATGGGGCCTATGACCCTCCACATCACTGATATGGATATGGGATTATGATCCCCAAGTTAAGGTTGCTGCCATCCACTTTTTAGCGGAATCATTTAGATGATTTGATTCACTAACTCTACCGACACCGGTATTGTTAGGTGCGATCTGATAAACTAGGAGGTGTTTTACCACCTTGGTGATTTTAAATTTATGACGACTCTTATTGCTGAAGCTATCCCGGATACCGATGGCATCTCATGCTCTTGCAACCGTATCTCGTTCGATGTCGTCTTGAATATCAGTTTATCTCAAAAATTTCCAAAGATTAGCATCATCCCGGAATTTCTGCCTGGATTTGATGTATATATTTTTTACTCTCTACTAATAATGAGTAAGCTTTGTTGGCATTTGTATTTGTATTTTCAAGCCTATCTCGGTTTCTTTCTGGAATTCTCTAGCAATATTCTTTTCGAAGATGTGTATCTCCACTATGAAAATGGGCTCTTCGGCCTAGTTATCCCCTTTTAATTAGGGAACCATAGACATTTGCTTTTGATTCGGATTATGACTGCTGAATTTATAACCCTCACATTGAGGTTGAGCTGACGTATCTTGCTCTTTATTTATTTGCTCGCATGTCGAGTCTGGTTCTTTAAACCTTTTTATCTTAGGACTTTGTGACCATTGGCTAATGGTTCAGGATTCCCGCTGGTTATCAATTTCTTCTAATCCTTCAACATAGGAGTTGAATAACCTTTTTGTTTAAGGCTTTCGGTTGATGATGGTCGTTAACCTTGAACCCTTTGTTTTGGGTCGACATGAACTTCATTGTCTAAGAATCCGACGAAAGTTATGTTGAGATCAACGGTCTTGCCGAGGTTATCTTCTTCGAATTAGGGACTTGGTCCCTATTGGAATCATCATGGCCTTGTAGCCAAGTTAGGTCAGTTATCGAGATGTACTTCGCTGAGCAGTGTTAATCAAAATAGTTTTACCGAAATAGACTGTTGTATGCCTGAAGTCGGATCTGTGACACTATAGTCTCCCAAGTTGACAAGTTTCTTTGAGCAAGCTATCATCTTTAGATTATTCATGCTGGATCTATTGAATCCTAGTCTTTATGTGCTTGCGGATTTGTATTTTCGTATAACGTCTTGAACCCAAATTTGGGACTTGTCTTGTGAATGAGCTTAAGGTCTCTTCAGGTCTCCTCGAAGGAAGAGGTCCTGATGCCTTCAGGGATTGTGTTAAGATATTTCAATTTTTGAATCTCGGTATTCACCTAAGTTTGGCAGGTGTTTGCTTCTTTTGATCTTTACATCTTCCAGAAGATCATGACGCTGATGTCGATGAAGCCGAAGCCTCTTAACTTACTTTTCTAATTACTTAACATTTCCTCCGTGATGAACCCTTGTGCTTCTTTCACGTTTTGGTTACTAACCAATTCTTTCGTTTATTTTCCGGGAAACTCTTTTCCCGGTATGGCATATAGCCTCCTCATACTATATCGGCAAATTTTTATCCCGAAGCGGCTTGTAGTCTCATTGATATTATTTTGGGATACTTTTATCCTGGGATGGCCATCGGCCTTATTATGGGATATCCCGGGAGATTGTCATCCCGAGATGGCTATAGCCTCGTCGAATTAGGTCCAAGTACTTTGTCTTGGAATGACCCGTAGGCCTTTTTAGTATCCCGTAGGATTGTCTTCTTGAAAAGGTCGTAGCCTTTTTGACTTTGACTCAAGTATTTTTCTTGGATTGGCCCGTAGGCATTTTGTCCACTTCTATCTCAAAAATAATGTTCTGATTTATGTTGAACTTGGAAATTTATGCGTTTTGCACTTTACCCTTTAATGAATTTGGGCTTATTTGTTGTTTTCTCCTTTAGGATCGATTTGGCTATGATGATGACAACCATCTTCTTGCTTGTGTTTATTTGGCGCATTTAGCCGGGATCGTTGTCCTTGTGATTTTTCGTAATGTAGAACCGGGTTGGCCCTAGTTAATGCCCTTTGATTTTGTTGATGTGTGTTAACCTTGGCGGCATCCCGTTCTGGTGTCGTTTACATAGGTTACCTGTGGCGGCATCCCTTTGTTGATCTTGTTGTTGAGGATTAGTCTTAAAGTCGTCCCGTGTTGATAGCTTTTTGTTTCGAACTTTTAACCTTGAAACAATATTTTGTATGCATTGTAGAATACTTGTTGCTTTAATCTCACCACATTTTGTCATCTCGGGCTTTTGCCTTTAATTTGTTGCTTGATAGCTGTAGATTTACATCTTGGTGCTTTATGTAGAGCTTATATTTCTACATTGCATTTTTCGGCCGACTTTGATATGTCGTTTTGTAAGCAGTGTTGATCTCGTTTTGTAGAGTTTACTTGCAGTCGTAGCTATTTTCTTAGCTTTTGACTTGTTGTTCTTGAATGGCCTAAAAAGGCATATCTGTTTATCATCATTTATGGATAGCCTTAAGAGGCATATCGCTTTGTAGATGGCCTTAAGAGGCCTGGATCATCATTGTTTTATAGGTGGCCTTAAGAGGCCTTGATCAGCATCGTTTGTAGATGGCCTTAAGAGGCCTTGATCATCTTATCATCCTCGTTTGTCGTTGTTGTGGGTTAACCTCGAAAGGCATCCCGGTCTCGATCTAGGCTTGTCTTTATGCTTTCTGTAGAGATTGTATCTCTATGTCGTAGCCTTGTAGCCTCAGAGGCGTCTTTTCTTTCAATTTTTGTCACTAAGGTTTAACCGTAGTGGCACCTCGTTCTTTTTAACGAGGGTCGGCCTTGAAGGCGTCCCTCCTAATTTTTGTCGCTGAGGTTTAACCGTAGTGGCACCTCGTTCTTTTTGACGAAGGTTGGCCTTGAAGGCGTCCCTCCTGATTTTTGTCGCTGAGGTTTAACCGCAGTGGCACCTCGTTCCTTCTGGCCAGGGTTAACCCCACAGGGGCCCCTTTTGATTTTTGTCGCTGAGGTTTAACCGTAATGACACCTCGTTCTCTTTGGCCAGGGTTTTTGTTGGTGGTCTGGTCTGAGCCATCATTTTTGACGACACTTGTATCCTGGCTTGTCTTGTTGAGATGTATCCCGATTCTAATTTTTTCGTGAAATCTCGTTCTATTTGTTAACAGATTCTCCAGGATATCTCTGTCGCCTTTATTAACTTCCTATATCTCAAAATCTTATAAACAAAATATGCATGATTTGGATAATGCCTTCGCCTAGTGTACCCCGGGATAAGCCCAGGATTCCTTTGAGGTCCTTGTTTCGGCATGGCTGAACGTTACCGGGATATCGTGATTCTGGTCCACAATAGTGTTGCCCCTCGAGTCGTTGAGCTTCTCCTTTTGGGTTTTCATCATGATCTGACTTCTCCTGTTTACAAATAAAAACAAGGCTCCACTACTAGAGTATAGTTGACCGACATGATATTCATGTGGTCTTGCTCCCTATCCTCCATACGTGTTAGTCATTGAGCATGTAATATTATAAGCATAATATTAATTATGCATGTAACAATGAATATTGATTTTAATATTGTTGTACAAATATTAATCATGGAGTATTGTACTAACAATGTTCGTTTGATGCTAGCATATATGGAGCAAATATAAACGATATCGTATGTGCATATATTTAAACGGTTTGATGTTGAATAAATAATATTGTGAATGCTAGTATGCGAATTATGAAGCATCTATTTAGCTGGATATATCGCACAAATGATGTAGTGGGTGCTAGCTTACCGTATTAAAATAATTGTAATGTCAAACATGACTATGATATATAAATATTGATCATGGAGCATATAAACTGAAATAGATTATACCGTGCACCATGATTCCATTCATATTGCATAGTAGGTCGTGTCTTAGAAAGCTCCACACGTCCATGCTTCCGCCTCGTTAGCCTGACACAGACTTTGAAACAAGTATGGTTTCTGAACTGAAAATATATATGTAACCGAGATGGTTTGTCGCTCGACAAGATCTTTTTGAACCTAGTGCTTTTTCCACCTTTGGTTGTTGTGACTAAGCTCTTCATTTTTTGTCTAACTGCGTCACCTCTTGTTTTTAAAACCGAGATGATATGTTTTGTTAAATACAACATCATTTTTGTATGTTGCTTGCTAGGCAGGTTTACTACCTCTGCCTTTGTCTTCTTTCATAAAATAAAGGGGATGTCTATTTTGCTATGTACACCACCCCTTTTTTGCTGTCTGCACAATTTTGTAGAACCTGGTCATTTTACAATTTTGCTAAAGGCACCATTCGGCCTTTTAATGGGTGACCTTTTTTTGGCCAGAATCATCTCTGAGAAACAGACCTAGGATCAGCAAAGAATCATCAGAATCATTTCTTTCTTTCTGTAGTGGGCCTTTTTTCTAGACGCACCACCCATCTTCTTTTCGGACTGTTTCATTTTTACTAGCTGCACCACTTTTTCGTTTGATGTATCCTGTATGAGCCTCATTCCTTCTTTTATTTTATTTTGCTGACTTGGTTTTTACTGATTGCACCATTTCTTCTTTTTTTTACTTACCAAGTCTTTTTTTTTCTAATCAACTCTGCTCTTTTTTTTTCTGACCAAGTCTGCTTTTTTTTTTTTGCTGACCAAGTCTGTTTTATTTTTTTTTGTGATCAACTCTATTTTTTTTTGCAATCAACTCTGTTGTTTTTTTGCAGGTGGGCCTATCCCACTTGCTATTCGCACTACCCCCATCTTCTTCAACCTTGCGTGAACGCAGCGCTGCAAGCTCCTTCCTTCGTTGATGCGCATAGGAAACAGCCGCCACCGCAGAGGTCTCAACGGTTGATCAAGAACGGGTTTGGAAGCTTATCAAGTCTTCCAACAATCAAAGCCTTAAGCAGCGACTCTTTTGGTTCCCCGTCGATGACGATAACGGCGTTGGATTAAAGCTTCGAATCGGAGGAAAACGACGGTGTTCACGGTGTGAGTGAGTGATTTCCATGTGTAACGTTGCTGTAGAAACCGACCGCGGTGGTGTTAGTTTTTCGACGAAGATCGTTGGTTCTAATATGGTGGTTCTGGGGCTGCGCAAACTACAGGGTGAGTTTTTACCCATGTTATCATTTTGATTTGTTGGATTTACGTTTCTTACCAACATCATCCCCTAAATTTTTCATTTTGATTTGTAGTATGGAGACCCTTGTAACTGCTTCATTTGGGTTGATAATGATGATGAAGGGGATGATACATCAATTCTGCTAGGAATGCAAAGGAGAAGGATATCAGACTTGTTAAGCAGTGTTAAGCGTGCATCAAGAACAATAAGGATGTTGTCTGTGTGTTTGTTTTTTAGTGTTATTCTGAACTTGTTGTTTATGGTGTTTCTTTGGTATGTAGTTAGTGGAAGAAAATTCTCAAGGTTTTTGTATTAAGTGGCCTTAAGAACATCCTTTCGTTGTTAGTTGTTGTTGTCTGTTTAAATCTATGTAATTCCAACAAGTTTGTAATGTTAACATGTTGAATTATGTGATTAAGAATGACAAAATATATTGGTCTGAGGAATCACTCACATTTTGATATGAAAATAAAGATATATAATGATAAAATATTTGTCCAAACATAAGTCTTGTTTCTAAAACCAGTTAAGTGACTTAATTACATCTCCAAAGCACTTACATATCCAAAACAATAATAACAAAAGTTGAGACTGAATTACAACCAAATGTGAACATCAAATTCTAAACAAAATGAAAGTCAAAAGAGGCATTCTTTCAGCCTAAACCAGGTTCTGTCAGTCTCCCAAAACATTAGCCAAACATTCACTTCTTTTTTGGTGCTCTCCTTGGCTGAAGCTTTTTCTTTAATGCTTGTGGAACTTGTTTGGCTGCTGGTGGAACTTGGGTGGCTGCTGGTGGAACTTGTGTGGCTGCTGATGGACTTGGGGTGGCTGTGGGTGGAGCTGTAGTGGTTGTTGCTGCCTGGGTTTCAACTGGGACAGATTGTGATGCAGCTGCTACTTGTGATTCAATTGCAGGTTGTGATTGACTCTGTTCAGGGTCCTCTCTTGGAGGAGCTAGTGGACAAGAGCCCCTGTTATGTCCAGCTACCCCACACACCCTACATTTGATAATAACCCCCTTCCTTATCACGGTCCCCTGTGATGACCTCCTTTCTTGTTGCTCATCTTGATCCTTCCTTCTGTTCTTCTTAGGTCTTCCGGGCTGTCTTCTGATTGGTGGTGGTGAGACATCATCATAGGGTGTTTTGACCCACAAATTGTAACAATTTGTTGGATAAATCAAAGATTCATATACTAATACATAAAGTTGCTTCCTGTAGTAAATTGGGATGTACTCTTCAGGGTTAATGTTCATGTGATTCAGACAAGAAATTGCATGCGCACAAGGAATCCCAGTTAGCATCCAGACCCTACAGGAGCATTCCTTTTTCTCAATATCTACCACAAATTTGTCCCCAAGAGTATTGATGTGCTTAACCTCAAATATGTTCTCTCCAGACAACCTGTAGATCCAGAAACATAAGAAAGTTTGAGGACGAAATTGAATAATTATCAAAAGTTTGAGGACTTAAATGAATCACTTAAAAGAAGTTTGAGGACTTAAATAAATCACTTAAAAGAGTTTGAGGACTTAAATGAAACATTTTGAAAGGTAAAAAAAGTAACATACCTAACCCTCCACCACTTTGTTTCTCCTCTAAGCTTCTTCAACTTTTGCATGATTCTTGGCATAATATTTTTTTCATACAAGTCAACCTTCCTCCTATTCTCTGCCCACCTCTCCATTAGGTACACCCTTAATTCTTCTAACATTGTAACAATTGGCTTAGTTCTAGGTCCTATGATGACACTATTAAATGTTTCACTCATGTTGTTAACAAGGACATCACACTTGGGGTTAAAAGAGAACCTAGATCTACTCCAAAACCTGGGTGGGATCTTTATCAGATGCCTAAATGCTTCCTCATTCACCTTCCTTAGTTCTTGCATGTATCTCTCCCACTGTTGTGGATAAGTGGCTTTTGCAGCCTTCCACATCAAGTCCTTCAGTTGTTTACCTGGGAATTTTTTCCTGAAGTTTGCATAAAGGTGCCTGACACAGTACCTTTGATCCACCCCTGGGAGTAGCTCATCAATAGCTGATAGCAGACCCTGTGACAGAAACATGGTTGCATGAATACATTTGTTATTTACTTTATGTTAAGCAAAAAAAAATAAAAAAGGAAGGTCTCATGTACCTTTTGTTGATCACTAATAAATGTATATGCCTTTGATGCATTCGAACCTCCAAGATCATCAATTAAAAATTGTAGGAACCAAGTCCAGGATTGCTTTGTCTCACCTTCTACCACAGCAAATGCAATTGGCAGCATTTGCTCATTGGGGTCCCTACCAACTGCAACCAACAGTTGCCCCCCATATGGTCCTTTCAGGAAACAACCATCTAAGCCAATTATGGGCCTACACCTCAGAAAGCCCTGCCTACACCCTTTATAACAGATGTATAATCTCTGAAATATGTGTTTTGCAGGATCTCCTTCTTCAGCTCCATCAATTGTATCCACTTGCAATCTCACTGTTGATCCAGGGTTAGACCTCATCAATTCATGGCAGTAATCATGTATCCTAGTGGACTGCTCTGAATATGAACCATCAACCTTATCAAGTGCTTGTCTTCTTGCTCTTTGGGCTTTGGACTTTGAAATACGAATATTCCACTTCGTATGAGCTCTTTCTTTGACATCTTCCACCTTCATTGATGGATTTTCCCTAACACCGTCTTGAATCTTTTCACTAAGCCATTTGGAACTCAACAACTTCACCTTGTAATCTCTACTACAAGTATGCTCATCATGAATCTTTCTTAGTTGTCATGTTTCTTCATCTCTTAATTTCGCACAGTAAAGCATCCAATCACATCGAGGCTTGCAAACTACTCTGACCCTTTTGTTATCATTTTTTTGAATTTTCACGTTTATCCCAGATTGTATGGCATATTTCTTCACTGCCTCTTTAAACTGCTCTCTAAAAGCAAAATATGTACCTAGTTCCCATCTATGATCCTCCATCTTTTTAGGCATCTTAAAAACGGGGTACTTTTTCCTTGAAATCTTATCACCATCTTCATCAGTAGAGCTGGCTGATTCTAGTTCTTCAGATGAATACTCATATTCAAAGTCTAACACATTAGGAACTGCAGGTTGCTTTCCCTTATCTTGTGATGAAGTTCTCCCCTACTTCCCCCTTCCCCTGCTTGAAGTTGCAGGCTTATTTCCCCTACCCCTACTTGAAGTTGCAGGCTTCTTACCACTCCCTACTTGTTGACTCTTCCCTGCTTTCTTCGTCGAACTCCTTTTCCTTTTACCCCCTGTTGGTGTTGCATTCTCATCTTCACTCCTACTAGTCACAACATTGACATTGTCAAACAAATCAACATCATTAACCTCATCTGCAGAGTCACCAAACTCTATATCTATCCTACTCTTACTGCTTCCATCAGGCTCAACTCCTTCATATGCTCCATGTCCCACTCCCTCATTCACTATCTCTTCCACTCCCTGATTTACACCATGTCCCACTCTATTAGTTACTTTCTCCCCTTCATCAAAAACCAAATTTTCACTCGGATACAACTCTACCATAACTTCAGCTAGTATCTCTGCAATTTCAGCATCATCACCTTTACCACCCTCAACACCTTCATTGTTACCACAATCACCATCACCTTTAACAGCATCACCACAATCATCATGTTGAACACCATCTCCTTTACCATGATCTTCATAGCCAACCCTTGCTTCATCATTAACCAGTACCTCCTCCCTTGTTGCATCACCCATATCAACCTCTACTTCCACACCTTCCCCTGTTTTATCACCTATGACAGTTTCTTTTTGTATATCCCCAGCTTCTAACAATTGGATGTCAACAACTTCAGCCTGAGATATGGGGTGCTCCAAATACAATTCTACTTTCCCAAAAACCTTAGCCACTGCCATCATCTCACTTGCACCCTTATCATCTTTAAACTCTTTCATGCCATAATCCAAAGAGTCACCCCCAATACTATACCACATCCTACTAACTGTAGGGTACCCTAATTTTCCCAACTGTTTTTGACAGTCAAAGAAGGACCAATAGTCTTCATCAAAATCCCATTCCTCAACTTCACCATCGACATATTTGGTTACTTTGTCTTTTACAAACCTTCCTCGGTGGTGTAAAACAATGGGTATTCTTGGCATTTTTGGTTAACCTAGGAATAAAAAACGAATTTATCATCTAAATGAAAGCAAACAAGAAAGGGCCCACCATGTGAGGACCACCATTACAACACCAAAAACTAATACTTTACTCTAATAAGAAATAGGCGAAAAAAATTAGTCAATGATTTTGCAAAAAAAAATTTGGGGAAAATCTGTATCTACCTTCAATGTGTCAACGGTTGTTCAAAAGAACGATCTCCTTTCCTTCGATTGCTGTTGAATCACTCAATCTCTGTTTCTCGGTCTTCAACGTCGCCTCTTTTAGGTCTCTCCTCCAAGCAACCGCCGTGAGTTCTTCGCAGAAGGCAAAACGTCTTTTGTTTTAGGATCAACACAAGGGCACTTGCAAAACGCTATCGTTTTGCATTGCCCCCCACCCTCAGCAACAAGTTTGCGCGGTTAGGTACACATTGGATCCACGAAAGCAACATTTGACAGTGTTAAGTGCCAACTAGGATGCTTCTATTAGTTTCTAACAGTACAGTGACGATGAGGGTAAATGTGAATCTGTTATAGAAATTTGAGGACGAAAATGAATCAAATACTAAGAGGACTAACTTGAACCAAACCCCATAATTTGAGGACGAAAATAGTAATTTTGCCTAAAAAAAAACTATACCATGTAAGTGCCATTTTCCAACTCTAATTCTGAGTTATAAACTCCTAAATAATTTATAAGCAAGTGTTGGAATTGCTATTTGCACCCTTCTTTTTTTATCATCTTATCTAACTTTTCGAGAATCTATTTTGAATTATTTTTTTATAGTTTGAAAAAAAAATAGATTCCGAGCATGCATGAAAATTGATTTTTCATAACTTAATGGAGAGTGTAAATAGAAAAAAAATGAGAATACAAAAGAAACAAAGAACTAAAGCCCAAACCGAAATATAGAATTTATTGGGCTTCTTTGTCTAAGTTAATCTTCAGTTTGTTTCTTTTTGGGCTAAGTTGATCTTCCTATGGATGAGCAAAAAATACTTCCTAACTAGCAATTCTTTATTTATTTTATTTATTTATATATAATTGGATTAAATATCATCAAAAAACTAATTTATTATATTATCAAAATATAAAAAAAAAGAAAATAAATATCTTTATATATTAAATCTAATCATAATTCTCCAAATAAAATAACAATTAATTATTAAGAAATATTATTTCATATTATTTTCTATTATCCTATTTTCATAATTTTATACATACATAAACGTATAATACATAAATGATAAATGTCTACATACCCAACTCGTAAAATATCTAGAACTACATTTTTTTCCCCTAGTTTTGGTTGTACCTATAACTTGTGCAAACTTAATAACAATTCAATCATATACTCTTCCAAGTTAGCTACAATGCAAGATTTATTATGTGTACTAATTCCTATAGTGATGTGTCCATAAAAAGACACGAGGAAATGTGAAAAAATTTCCTCATATTAAAAAATAATATAATATATTATATGATTTTTTAATCTTTTTTATAAGTATTAAATACATATTAAATTAATATCTTATATTTAATATCAAAGCAGTACTATAACAAACATAATAGTAAAGCTAGAAGACAATAATATATCGTTGTGATTCTTCATTTAATAAACTTGGTTAAATATGATTTTTTATTTTTAAACTTTAGTGAAAATTCGTTTTTTAGTCCATGGAAAATTGAACAAAGAAGCTAAAAGAGAACATTTTTCAAAGTTTGAAACTAAAAATCGATGATTTGAAGTTTATGAACTAAAAGTGTATTCTCTCTAAAGTTTCAGTGTCCAAAATATATTTAACCCTAACAAATTTTGTGTTTCCACTTAACACAACTCGCTTCTTTTATGTAGATTTGACACTAACTATAGGATAGTAAATTATGTAACACTAACACTTCTCTCAATTAGTGTGTCATGTGTTAGACACATGTTCGACACCCGACACTCGACACTCTTCCAACACCTCTATACATATGTCCAATAAAAGAATTTTTTTTATCGACTTGACATTTTTAAAATAACACTTATCATATATATTTTTTTCAAAGTTTTTTTGGTGATAAACCTTACATTATAACTATGCCTTTTTTGGGCTAGGTATATTATTATAGTTATCAGGAAAAATGTGAAGTTTACATGATAGAATATATAAAATGTTTAACTTTTAGAAGATATCTCCTCATAATTTTTGTTGCGAGACTCGTATATCAAGTAAAGTTATAAAATTTAACAAGTTATTTTGAAAAAATAAATAAACATATCTTGTTTCTCAATTTAATTTTTTTCATATTGTTTATAATTTTTTATTCTTTTAATAGATACATATGGTGTACTGTTACCATATTTTTTCGATGTCATCATGTTTGTGCCATAGATATATAGTGTATAATATAGATATTAAAATAAAGCTAGAAGCCAAAGAGAAATTAAAAAAAAAAAAAAAAACCAATTTAGTAGCGTTTGGATTGGTGAGAGAAACCTAAGGTGGATGAGATTAACACCATCCTTATCGAGAGTGGCACCATCCTTTTTAGTATATAAATTTATGATTCGTACATATAAAAAAAAAAGTGTCACTTCCAATAGAGATAGTGCTAATCTCATCCTCCGAAACCTAATCCAAAACCATATGGGCCTCATTGTCACTTAGTTCTTCCGAATCGCTATCCAAAATCCAAATGTAACCCAGTGTTGGGAAGGACATATCTTATCCTATTAAGGACAACAAGATTATTCTATCGTCTTTTTAAAAAAAAAATTATTTTTTTTATTTTCCTATTTTTTGGTTTATAATAAAGTACAATAATTGAAGATTGAATTCGGATACCAACACACACGCACGTCTTAATATGCTCACCAACTGATCTACATAATTGAAACTTTTATTTTTCTCTTTATAAATTCAAGAAAATATTTATTACTTATTTTTATTATACCTGACTTAATTCTAATGGTTGTTTTTCGGTTGATTCAAAACTTCACGTTAACCAATTTAGTGGATACTAGAGACAGTTATAGTGATGGCAACGAGGGAGAACGGGACAGGTTTTACCATCCACATCCTTGCCTTCGCTAAGCGCAGGCAGGGTCAGATTTAAAGATAAATAAGGTGAGGACGAAAATTTCGAACCTAAATCTCCGTTGGGTATTCGGGAAATCCACAAGAAACTCATGGGGTTCTCACACTCAAATTATTTAGTTTAAAAATAATTTATTAATACGGTTTTTTTACAAATTAAATACTTCCAAATATTTTTTTTAAAAAAAAATATCACTTTAATTTACATTATATATAAAAACTATTAAAAATAGAGTAAATTCTAACTTTTTTATTATTAATATTATTAATAATAGTAGTAGTATTATGTGTATATAAATATGTACATATAAGTATAAATATATAAAATTACAGCTGTTGAGCAGGAAGTTAGATCTCCAAACTCAACCCTATCAAAAGCTAAAGGGTGAGGAAACCAGAACCCGTAAACATATCGGTCAAAGTGGGAATTCTTAGTCAAAGTTGAGGGCAAATAAATAAGATACTTGCTGGTTCAATTTTTATTGTCATACCTATAAAAAAAGTTCATTAGAGAAAAGTGGCTTTACCAAAAAAAAAATCTAGAGAAAAATGGTACATTATTTTATTTGCATCTATATGGATCATATGGAAGTGGAGGAATAATATTATCAAGTCTAAAGCTCCGTTTGGACCGGCTTATTTTTTGTTTATAATCCGCTTTTAAGTAAAAGATGGAAGTAAGAGCTTTAAATAAAAAATTGAAAACTGTTTGACAATTTCATTATTTGATACTTTATAAGCTACTTATGAGTAAAAAGCTATTTGTTTTATAAAATATATGTGTCAACTTTTTTAAGTTATTTATCATTAACTGTCACATATCTTTGATATAAGAAAATAAATTATCAATATAATTATTTTTAAAATGAAATTTACAATAAAAAATATTTTTTTGATAAAACTCAATACTTTATTTTTTAAAAAAAAAACTAAACACAATATAAGTTTATCAAAATAATTATTTAACATTAAAATTTTTTAAATATGTAAACTTTTTAAATAACAATAAAATTCATAAATATTAAAGTGAAATAAATAATAAATAAATGAGAAGAAATTTTTTTGAAGGTTTTAGTAAATTGCTATTTTTACAAAGAGAAAAGGAAAAAATGTTTAAGATTTCAAGTGTTAATTAGAATATTTGAGTATTAATTACGATGAGCCCACAAAATAAGCCAATTTTTTGTCGAAAAACTCATTTCTAGCTTCTGACTTAAAAGTCAGCTTTTTGCATTTTGTACACAGAAAAAAAAGCCAGCTTAAATTTAAGAGATTTGTCACAAATTCTGTTTGACCTAGTTTTTACTTATAAGAGGAAGAGAAGCCAAAAAAAACTGAGTCAAACACTATCTAAGTCTAATTTAGATGGGAACTTTGACTTTTTGCAAATAAGGTCTTGGCAATGGCCAAAAACAAAGTGTTGTTTAATTTGTTCTCTCTTTGTGTTTGGAGCTCAAATTAAATCCGCAATTGTGCTTGGATTGATCATAATGATTCCAATCCATGCTTTGTTTTTTTTTTTTATTTTTTTTGGTGAAGAAGACTTAGTCCCTGTAAAGACAAAAAGGGGAGATTTGGACTACAATAGGGCCATGGGTCCTAAGAAAAGTCATTTTCTCAAACCAACTTCATGAACAATCAATCCTAAAATTGTCCGACAATATTTGCATATGTTCATGTTACTACCAGTCACAGAATCTATTCCCTTCTTTTAGTCACCTATACACTTCATCTATCTATATATCAGACTTTTCATGGATTATGTTCTATTAAGAACTAAACTTAAGTCACTTTTGTTTTACTCATTCCAAATCATATCTTAAAACTGGTTTTGGAACCGTTGTGATTTGATTTTTAAATGGTGCAGTTTGATTTGATTAGCAATATATTCAATTTTGATTCTTTTAATTTTCTTAAACACTCCGTTTGTTTTTATGAGAGAAGCAAGCTTAAACAACTTGTTTTTCAAAGGTTAATTATAAAACAAAGGGTTAATTATAATTTGTTTCTATGTATGCTGTTTATTATAAAAACTTTGTGTCGTTTTTTTCCTGTAATTTTCAAATTTGTTGGTTTCTAAAAAAACCAACATTAATTTGGACAAAATTTCATTAATTACACCTTTAAAAAAGCGTAGGTGGAAGAGATTAACACCATTTTTATTGGGAGTGGCATCATCCTTTTTAATGTATAGATTTATGATTCTTATATATAAAGGAATGGTGGAATTTCTAAACTTGGGTGGTCCAAATCCCTCCCACCAAAAGTGTAAAGAACAAATCATACACTTTAACAATTTTTGTTGTAAATCGCGTGTGAGATAAAGTGCACACAAACAAATTACGTTTAACCTCAATTATTATTATTTTTTATGAAAATTAAGATCAAATTAATTCTTCAAAGATTTATTGGTCATTAATTTGACTCTTAAAAACTTTTTGTCACTAAATTAGTCTTTTAAAAATTTAAAATTCTATTAATTAGTTCATAAAAGATTAAGCTATTATGAAATTATAGTCTCTCAATTTACGCATAAAAAAAATTTTAAAAATTAATTTAATAATAAAAATATTTGAGTGACCAAAATTTGGGTACAAGAGAAGGTGGACCATATTTGGTTTGGCGTGAAAGATATGTTTGTGTATATAGTCATCAAAATCATTAAAGTTTGTATTTAGAAGTTGGCTGTAACGTTAAGTTCTCTAATTACTAATATGGTGACATTGAAACCAATCAGTTACCTAAGTTGTGTCTCATTGGAAGCAAAATTGTCCCAGAGGTACTTCCACAGTAAAAATTAAGTGCAAGCTACTCCCCTTTTCTTCGAAGGAATAAAAATTGATCACCCCTTTTTTATTTCTTATATCTATATTCATAGATATAGAATTCTTATCATAACTCAGAAACTGCTATGTATACTGTAATCGAAAACGATGGGGTTATTGAGAATTCTAAAAGAGTATTTTATTGAAGAATTCAATTATTACTCAACAAATTCAAATTTGAATTTTTAAGGGATGAGATGAATTCAGAAGTATCTTTTGTGTCTTTTATTAAAATAAAATGGATTTCTCTTTATTATGAAATTTTTTATTAGAATAGACAGACAAAATTCAATTTATCTAATTTAGAACCGTTTGATAAATTTGAATCTTATCTATCTTATCAATTTGAAAGAGTGAAAAAGCTAAAAGGAAGCATGGTCTTATGAGTACAACATTGTGTCCCTAAAGGCAAAATTAGTTGATTTCTCCTCCTTTAGGCCTTACACTTTTCAGTATTTCATTTTTCTTTATTGAGCCTTATCCAAAAACTTATTTTTTTTTTATGAGTTAAAAGTGAGCATAGACCAACGTTGGTTTTTCTATCACTTTCTATTGGCTACACCATCCAAGCCTTGTAGTCTCTCCCCCCGTCCAAGCTTATTCGTTGCACTCATAGTTATAAAATTTAGCTCGGCCATTCACTCAACTAAAGTACTGGGTCACTCGCAAAACCTGACATATAATTTATATATAATTATATATATACATATAAAAAAAATAATAAAAATTCAAAAAAATATAAAAAATCGACTTATTCATACTTTTAATTTTAAAAAAATATTATGAATAATGAAAAACATATAATAACACTATAATATTATAATATTCAACTACCAATTGATAATATTAAAAATATTATGTAATTAAATAATTTTGACAAAAATAAAAATATAAATTTTTAAAATAATTGTAAGTTGTGACTGAATGATATCAAATGCTTTGATTTTATTAAAGAATATTGTAATTCTTTTGTTAAAAATAATATATTTATATGCTTTAAAAGGACATTTGTGATGTATTATATTATACTCCCTCCGTCCCTATATATAAGACTCTCTACAAAAAAAGGCACAAGAATTAAGGAAATTAGTAAATCTAGGAAAATTCATTAAATTTGTGTAGCAACTTGTCATTCTTTCCCTATTTACCCTTAATTGTTAAAATCAATAGTATTACTCTCTTCCCACTAAATTAGTCTTCTCCAATTATCATAAGAGAGAGAATTTCCCTCTCATCAATTTCTTATATTTATTGACTTTGAATCGCATAAAAGTGGTTGATTAAATAAGGGTAATATAGTAAAAATAATTTGAATGTGCACAAAGTTTTAAATAAGTTCTTATAAAAAGGGACAACCAATTTTTCTGTAAAGGTTCTTATAAATAGGAACGGAGGGAGTATATATAACACTTACCTCTTAATCAATAAAAAGCTAGCCTAGCTCAGTGGTTAGGTGTATGTGGCTATCACCTTGCTACCCTAGTGTCCAAGCTTCGAATATGCTAGGGCACAATTCTATTGGCCGATTTTGGAGACAGAGTCACCGGGTTTTGAGAAAGACAATCCGCAGCACTTACTTTGGCTCACCCTCATCTATATATACTCATTTCCTTCATTTGGCTCAGTGCAGCTCAATCTCTTTTCTACATTCTTCTTTGAATTCCTGGGTTACGAGTAGTAGTCCTAGGTAATTATGGAGGAATTTTGGATTGTGCTCAAATAATTTTTTGAGGCTAATGTGCTGCTACACAACTCAGAATACTTTGGGATCATACAATGACGTTATTCTAACATAATTAACTTTGTAGATTGGTGTTATTGTAACTTCCTATATAATTTTTGGTGTCTCTCCATCAAATTTCATTATGTTTGTCTTTGATTGTTGCACAGTGCAAGACATCAAGATTGTCAACGGACTAGACCATACTTGGTACTCCACTCTTTTTTGATTGTTTTAAGACTGAGTGTTGGTTGTTAAGTTTGAGAAACATGGTTCATAGAAAATAGTAGAAATTAAGGTCTCGTGAGTATAACATTATGCCTCTAAAGGCAAAATTAGTTGATTTATCCTCCTTTAGGCCCCACACTTTTTAGTATTTCATTTTTCTTTATTGGGCCTTATCCAATAATATAATATAAATAGCATGTTATACTATTACAATATTTTTTATCTTTTATTTATATATAAATTTATTTTTAATATATATACCGGTTTAATTAGTAACTTTCAAGTTGACCTATTAATCCATGACTTTGGTTGAGTCAATGGTCGAGTCGAGTCTGATAACACTGATTTTAGCATCTTCTTGATTCTCATATGTAAGCTTTGTAGCTTTGTTGTTTGCACGAATTTGTGTCTTTGATAAGACTCTCTTGTACTCTTATTTGATCATAGTGGAGCTTGATTGGCTAACATGTGCCTCTGAATTTTTACTTTACACACTAAAAGAGTTTTCACATATTAAAAATTGTTGTGTTTTTTATGTGATTGCTGCAATTTATTGTTATTGTTACTCTTAGCTGATTCTTGCAAGTTTGGTGAATTTATTTTGCTGCATACTTTAATACTCTTTTTGTGTTTATTGTTATTTTTCCCATCAAAGATAGCACTATTAACTACAATTTTGGAGTATTATATTTCATAGGCTTTAATAAATTTTGTTTTCTCTTACTTTAAATTTTTTTTATCTCTCTCTTCATTTATCATCAGTGATGGATTCAGAAATTTTAATGTGTGGAGGAAATTACTCCTAATGCTTATCACTTTCATTCATCGGTAAATCATATCTTTTATAATATTTTTTAAAAGCTGAACTATTTGAGCATGTATATTTGGTACAAGAATAATTAATGCTTTATTGAAATTATAGAATGACAAGTAAAATAGGATAAAAATTTTTCTCTAAAAGGACAAGTACTACCGAATAAGAGAGTAATATTATAGCGTTAATAAAATCATATACTATTATTAAAAGAATTTTGTTAATCATTATTTCAACGACAATAAATAAAAACTCATAGATAGATTTTTTTTTAATAAAAAATCACAATGAAATATTTGTTACATTAAATGCTATACTTATTTTGGAAATTTTTTTGTCTTTAATCATTACTTTAAGAGTAATTATTAATGAAACCTTTAAAAAAATATCTATTAAAATATAAATAGCTAAACAATCACTCAAAGTAGACATTAAATCTATATAAAATTGGTATGATAAAACCTATATTTTTTTTTTGTGAAAGGTATGATAAAACCTATATAAAATTAATTAAATAGAAGAAATTAGAGGAACTTTTCATATTAACTATTAGTGACCAATTAAAAAATTTAAGATTAGTGACCAATTTTAGAAAATAAATTTAGACTGCATTTGAAAGAATTTATATGCAATTTATAAAAATAATTTATAAGTTACTATAAACTATTTTCATCTTATTTTCATAAACTTCTTAGAATAGCTTATCAAAATAAATTATTTTAAATTTATTTAAATATATTTTATAATTTCATTTATAAATAAACTTATTTTAATAATAATTTATTATATAAATATTCAATTAAGTTGTGTTTCAAACACACTCTTAAACTGTACGTGAGGTCTCTCTGTAGCTATAAAGTGCGTGTGCACTTGTTTATAATTTTATATATCTCAATTTATTTTTGTTTCATAGAAAAACACAATAATCAGTGATTAAATCCCGTATCCACACACGTATATTTTTACATGCTCATCAACTAAACTATATGAGTGTTACTTATATCTCAAATTTGAGATGTCCAATGATAATTTTTTAAGGTAAAAATAATCACAACCTCTATTTTTATGTGAATGTTGATGATTTATACTAGAATTGCGAAATCTATTCCTCTTTGGCTCCTTAATTATTATACTTTTTTATCTGTTAACCTTGTGAAAGTTTTTTAACAACTAGTCCCTTATCAGATATCATCATATCATGCATAAAAAAGCTAAAAATATTAATAGACAACAATAAATTAAATCACGACAGCGGATTCACAGTGTTGATTGTCATCATACTCATCTTTATTTCAATAAGACGTTCTTTTGAAAAGGGAGATGCCCACAGTGCTTTTCAATTGTAACAATAATGTACTAATATTCTACTAATAATGAGCCAATTGGGCATCAAAGAGTACCCTCAATGTAATTATGCTATCTGAGTATGAAAAAAAAATGGAGCAATTGAAAAAATTGTAAATAATTGGAAAATTAGGGTAACATAAAGTTTACACGAGGAAAATTTGTTAACAGCCATGATTTCGAATAATTCGCAATCAATACACCTTGAAGATCGCAGTTAAACTCTTTAATTTATGACCACTTTCTTTCCGTCCAAAACTATGATAATCATTTCAATTTTGAACAAGTTGATTCATTGATCTTTTGAAAAAAAAAAAAAGAAACCAATAAACACATAAATTAAAAAGAAAAAAATAACAAAAACAAATTATCAAAAAAAAGCTTTCGCTTATCGCAGTCTCATAAAGAACTCTATTTTACAGCTGGTACACCTATATTATATATTCGTAGTTTACAGCAACTAATTTCGTTAATCCCGTTTTTCACGATCTACCGTTATTCTATGTGCAAGGAAATTACAATTACAATTACAATATTGCTAAAAAAAGAATAACTAACTCTTGCACGTGCAAGCTAGCACTCACACGTGCGTTTAGAATTCTGTTAGCGAAACATTCCTCTTTAGCTTGCAAGACGGTGACGGTAACGGCGAAGCCGGCAACGACGCCGGCGATTTCAACGTCTGGAAGTATTCCCTAATGTCAACCCCACCGCTCCGGGCGGAGATCATCTCGGGCGATTCACTGGCGGAGTCTTCTCTTGACGGAATGAACGGCGGCCGCACCACTTTTGTTAATAAGTCCCACTTTACTCCTCTGAAGAATTCATGCTCTTTGATCTCCGCAGCGCCACGCGCGTAACCCAACCGGCGCGTGGGATCCTTTTCAAGCAACTTCTCAATGAGGTCCGTTAACGCCGACCGTTTCCCTACAAACTCCGGCGGTTTCGTCAGCACATTCCGGAACGTTTCCTTGCGATTCTTCCCCTTAAACGGCGTCGTACCGTACATCATTTCGTAGGTGAGAATTCCGAGCGCCCACCAGTCAACGGCGAACTCGTGGCCCTCGCCGCGGACGATCTCCGGCGAGACGTACTCCTCCGTGCCGACAAACGAATTAGACCGTTCGCCGTTGGAGAAGCTCAGTTTCCGTCGACTCACCGGGCTGACTCGAGCGGACTTAGCCTTCTTCAATCCGTTGTTGCTCGGCTGTTTTTTATCCGGCGGGAGGAGGGGGATCCACCGGGAGAAATTCCGGCGGTGTTTCCGGCGAGGCTCCGGCAGTTTAGAATCCGGCAATTGAGCTGCGGAAGAAACTAGAGTTTTAACACTTTTGTGCTTGAGTTTTCTTGAGAGATCGAAATCGGTGAGGGTGACGTGGCCGGAACGTTGAATCAAGACATTTTCCGGTTTCAAGTCGCGGTAAGCGATGCCTATGGAATGAAGGTGGTCGAGAGCGCAGAGGATTTCGGCAAGGTAGAAGCGGATAACAGCGGAGGAGAAAACGCGGTCGTTTTGGCGGTAACGGAGGACGTTGAGGTCGCCACCAGGGCAGTAAGGTAGGCCCCACGCGAGAAACTGATGGTTCTCGAATGTTCCGAGAATGGAAGGGAGAAAAGGATGGGAGAGGGAGGAGAGGACTTGAATTTCCCACCGGGCGCGACGTTCGACGTCGACCTTGGCGTGAATGGAGGTTTTGTCCACGACTTTGAGGGCGAAGGTGGTGGCGGTGGTCGCGGTGGTGTCGTGGACAAGGAAGACGGTGCCCATGGCACCTTTTCCAAGGACTTTTATGGCTTTGAGATTGTCGAGTTCCAGCACCGGCAACGGCGGAGCTGCGGTGGTGGAATCCATTTGGATGGAAGCAACAGAGATTATGGTTTTCTTGGCTTGAATTGGGTTGCGGCTTTTTATAGCCTTTACATTTTCTTTTGGTTTTTGCTTTTTTATTTTTTATTTTATTTTATTTTATTTTCTCTCTCCTTGTGTTTAGGCTTTTTACTTGTTTAGTGACTGTCTTGTTGAATTTCTATCTTATCCTGTGTGTTTAGGAATATATTGTATGATTTTGGTCTAAGACACTTGGAATATTTGACTTCAGACAATTGATTAGAGTTAAAGACATTCACAGTTTGGTAAAATTAATTTTTTATAGCATTTTTTTTATATTTTTATTTTATATATATATATATAAATCTTACATGTAAGGCGTTTTGGTATAGCGATATTGGAATATTATTTTTCAATGTTTTGAAAATTGGATTAATCAATAAATCAGTTAAGGTGCTGTTTTTATGGTTTAATAGTCAGACCGTAATTAAATTGTAGTTGAATTGGTAATATAAAAGATATCTTTTCTTAAATTTTATACAATATGATAAATAATAAATTAACACAATAATTTAGTAATATATATTTCATAATTAAAAATATGACATAAAATATTCAAATCTTATTATAATACTATATTAATCAACAATTTAATAAAATTAATATGGTACAATATATTATCATCTAAGATAAGAAAAGAAGGCTTTGTTTGACCTTAAAGTTATAATGTGGGACACATGTCATGCTCACATTCATTTTGTTTTTCTTTTATTTTTTTGGGTTCTTCTTTCCTTACCGATGGTGACACATGTCATGCTCAAATTCATTTGATTTTTTCTTTCTATGTCTCATATTCTCTCTCTTTCTTTCTCATTTTCTTCTTTTCTATTTTTCTTTCATTTCCTATATTATTTATTTCGGAATAATAATAATAATCTTATTATAAAAATTATAACATCAATATTCATAAAAATAACAATATCAATTTTTTTTTCTCATGGGACATAAAAATTTATTGCCCACTCAATTTTCATAATGAGTCACTTAAAATATAATAATGAGAATTTTCACGATTTGACAGATTTTCTTGCCCAATTTTTTTTTATTCACATGAGATATGGAGATTTATTGTCCAGCTCACTTTTTCACAATCAAACACTTAAAATATGCTCGTGAGAATTTTTATGGCTCTGTTGTGAAAGATTTTGTTGTCCACTTTTTTTTTTTTTATCAACGGGACATCATCTGAGACAAGAAAAGAAGATCTTGCTTGGCCTAAAAGTCACCATCTGGAACACATGTCATATTCACATTCATTTTGTTTTCCTCCCAATATTTTGGTTTTCTCTCTTTATAGATGGTGACACATGTCATGCTCATATTCATTTGATTTTCTCTATCTATGTCTCACATTCTGTCTTTTTCTTCCACATTTTCTTCCTTTATATTTTTTTTTCATTTCCTCTATTATTTATTTCGAATGATGATAATAATAATAATCTTATTATAAAAATAATAATATGAATATTCATATGAATTAGAATAGTCATAAAAATAATAATATCTATTTTTCTGATGGGATATGAAAATTTATTATACACTCTCTATTTATAATTAATGAATCACTTAAAATATAGTCATGAGAATTTTCATAATTCCTACAGATTTTCTTGTCCACTTTTTTTATTATTATTCATGGGATATTGAGATCTATTGCCTAACTCACTTTTTCACAATCAAACACTTCAAATATATTCAAGAGAATTTTTATAACTCTATTATGAAAGAGCATTGCTATATATTTTAAGTATTTCAAAATCAATGAAAATGAAATATATTTTAATAAAGAGCATTGCTATATATTACGAAAAAGCAAGTCAAGAATTTTTCACAAAATGGCGCGACCTTAATTAATTGAAACTAGCACAAATAAACAAATGACCTTAAGAAAATGCTATATGAAATAAACGGTGAGAATTCTTCATATAGAATTCGTGTGAAGTATTTTCGTAACAATTAGCTTTTCCTTGAATAAATCGGTTGGGATTTAATTGTGCAAAAAATAATTTATTTTAATATCTTTTGCTTCTTCTCTTTTGTAAAGGGTTTTGTTACTTCAAGCCTCTATTTCTAATAACATGTTTTTGAAGACATAGACTCAATTTTTTTATTTTTTTTTATGACAGATTTCGTGCAATCAGAGAAAGAAATCAAATTAATTTTTTTTAATACAAAACGGGGTGTTGGATTCTCTTAAAACATTTTAGGATGGCACTGGCATCTAAGTTACACAATTTCCTCTTTTATTTTATTGTTACTATTTAATACGTATGTGTGTAACTGCGTATATCATTGAATTTATATATTTATCATATCTCGTTTGGAACTTATAATATAGCTACTGTATGCAATAATTAACTAGTGCCTTGTTTTTTTATTATTCGATATAATTTGATATTTGTGCTTCTCAATTAGAAATCAATACTTTGGTTAAGGTTTGTTGGAAATGTTCTAAAAAGAAGAATGAGGTAAGATCCGGGCTAGTCCGTCCATCTTCCAGTTTTTTTTTTTTCTTATTTATTTATTTTAGTTCACGCACGGTATCTTTTTAAGATAAGCAAGAAATTTTATTAGAAAAATAAAAAACAAAAATACTCTATAACAATTACAACCTACAGACCATCAATAAAAGTACCCGGCCTAACACCTCCCAAAATCAAGACGATAATACACCAAGATAAACAATTGGACATCGTTGCTGATCAAACAAAGAATGAAGACAATTTTTCAGTGGTTTGATTTTCATGGTGAGGTGCCTAAAGATATGATGAGCCTTAATTCTTTGTTTGAATCTGTAGTGCATGGAAAGAATGCGAAAAGAGCAATTAACCTTATTTGGGTTTCGGTGATTTGGGTCATTTGGAAACAGTGTAATGAGATCATTTTTAACCGGCCAGTGTATGACGTCCCCAAGGTCATTGCTGATTTAAAATTGCTAACATGGCAATGATTCTGTGCACATTTATCTGACAACCAATTGATCTTTTCAGATTGGTGTTTATGTCCACTAAGTTGTATGGAGGTGGTACAGTAAGTTTCTGACGAGTCTTTGATGGTGGGCGTCTCTTTTCGTATCTATGATGGTGTGATGGTGCTCTGAGGGTGTATTAAGTTGGAAGATGGAGGTCAATGAGGTCAGGTAGTTTTCAGAGTGGCTGGAGGTGAAGATGGGATGAGGATCTTTTACTCTAACGTTTGCAAATTTTGCAGGTTGTTTGGGTGGATTATTTTCCTTGATAGGTTTTTGCTTTCCCAACAATAATGTTGGTGACCTGCTAGAGCTTTTGAGCTAAGAGATTGGGTTCTTTTTCGTTCTTTAAGGAAATGAGTAATGGTTGGTACCTGTTCTAGCTAATTTTCGATTTTAAAGGGTGGTTCTTTAACTGGTTTGTGACTTTCTTCGAGGCTTTTTTTCAGCTTGGAGTTCCTCATGTGCGGATTCTGTGTCATGGAGTTAGTGTTGTTTCGCGGAAGCTGACTTTTTCTTTTTGGTGGAATTTGAACTTATGATGGAAGACTAGATGTTTGAAAGCACTCTGTTCTGTATGCTGCTGTATCTGTGGTCGCAGAGTATAAGAGCTTGATTTTTCTGTATTATGTTGCATAGCAATTTGTCCTATCTGGTTTGAGATAGGTGTTTTTTTTTCTGGTTTATAAGGTGTCAGTGGTACTGATTATGGTTGTCTTGTGACTTTGGTGGTTGTGGCTCTGCTTTTTTCCTTTGTTTGCTGGCTTTTATTACGTTCCATGTTTTGTAACTTAGCACTTCTTGTGCTGTTTATAATAAAATATTTTTGTTTGCTGATCAAAAAAAAAAAAAAAACAAAGAATGAAGACACATTGACTTTTTATTTTGGTAAACAACACATTAAATTTGAGCTACAATCAAGAATGCAGCAACACCATATCAACTATATGCTCTGAATCCCATGCTAGAACACAATATTATTACGCCCAATACATATACCCCAAACACATGAGAGGCAAATGACTATCCACAATGATCGAGAACGGAAGGACCATGAAAGATGCTAGTAAATTGTAAAAATGATGTCGAACACAAGACCGCCAATGCCATCTTAACTTCGAGCCATAGCAGAATTGTATACCATATTCTTGAAGAAAAATGACAAGTAAAAAACAAATGGTCGGAACTCTCTACTACCTCTCGACAAAGGCCGCAACTTGTGTTATCGATAGCTACCCCTCTTTGAACTAAATTGACCTTACAAGGAACATGATTTAAAGATACTTCCACGCAAATGTGTTTTCTTTCAATTGTACAATGTTGTTCCAAAACTAATTATAGAACGAATCTGCACACCAATAGCTCACAACCTTATATTCTGATTTTCCCGAATAACGATCCAAAGGGCATGCTTTCCAACACCACGAATCTTCCTACTCATAAGGTAAAAACAACTTAACCAAGTTCTTGCAAAAGGTTATCATATAACTCCCCTCCCCAAACCATAAAAGGCGGCCACCTCCAATCCCATCTCCAAACCGTCGACCCTTTAGACCATGTTCTTGCCTCACTAACCGTACTATTTTTGTTGGTTGCCAATGTGAACAACCTACTATATCTAATGCGAAGAGAGACACCATGTAACCATGGATCACTCCAAAAAGAGGTGTTACGACCATTCCCCACTCTCTTCTTCACAATGTCAACAAACCAACCACACGTAGGATATGAACCTCCAAACAATAAACAAACATCACGCCACCACATAGAACACTGCTCACCCCTTCTCACCATATTTTGAAGCTAAAATCCTAACCCAAAGAGAACCGCTCTCCGTCCTCGACCTCCACGCCCATTTACCCAACAAAGATAAATGAAAAAACTCTAAGTTCTTAATTCCCAACCCCCTTCCTCCATACTTTTACACACCAGCCCCCATTTCACGCAAAGAAATTTGCTTATTAACCTTAGACCCTCCCTGAAGAAATTACGAAGTAAAGAGTTCAAGGAAAGAATGATACTTTTGGGAGTCTTGATAAAAGAAAGATAGTAGACTGATATAGATAAGAGGACAGATTTGAGAAGGACCAACCTATCCTCTATAGAAAACGATTTAGAGGACCATGAAGACAACTTCCTCCTAATATTATTCAACTTCGGTTGCCACAAAGATTGTCTAACATGATTACCACCAATTAGCATCCCCAAATAAATGAAAGGACATGTGCTTGTCTTACATTGAAGCTAAGTCGCTGCCTCAACAAGCCAATTATTAGGAGCATTAAAAGCAAATAATTTGCTCTTATTAGAGTTGACTTTGAGGCCTGGCGCCAATTCAAACAAAGCAAACATCGATTTAATAGTATAAACGTTCAACGAAGTAGCGTACCTAAACAACATAGTAAAGTTGGCAAACTAAAGGTGAGAGACTTTGACACTAAGATTACCAAACTGAATACCATTAAACACCCCCAACTTCTTCCCCCCTTGCAAAAGTCTTGATAAGCCTTTAAATCAATTTGATAATCTCATCCACCTTTATGGAAAATATGAAAGATAAATAAAAATGTGAATTACCATTACAAATTTAAGGACTAAAGTGATAATTATTTCACAGAAGAATAATTAATATAACTATAAAAGTTGAAAATGAAAGATAAATAAAAATAAAAAAATTAAATACGAGTTACGACACTTAAAAAGAAATAGAAGTAGTTATTAACAAGATAAATTTAAATACTTACATGCATAAAAATATTTTTGAATATCTGGTTTTAATTAAGTTGAAAGCGAAATGAGTCTCCTAAAATAAATATTTTCATTACAATATGTTTAATTTCTTTACAAGAAGCTAATTAGAGTTCCAAATAATGATGATAAAAAACCTTTTGTATTTTAAAAAAGATACAAATTAAAAAATAACTGTTTGATTTATGAGGAATCATGAGGAGAGGGATTGATTTTGATTTGGAGAAAGCAAAGGAATATAATGAATTAGGGGCACACCGCACACGTGCAAGACAAAAAAGAAAAAGACGCATAGAGCCAAACAAAATGACAAAATAAAACAAATTGTTTCTACTATTCTTAATTTTTCTTTTTTCTTTTTTCTTTTTTCTTTTTTCTTTTTTTATTTTTTTGGTAATAATTGTTTCTATATTAATATATATTTCATTCACATGGGGCTCCCCTAATCTAAGGCGAGCGTGAACATACATGCTACTTCTTAGAACCTTGTCGTTTCCTTATATACTATACTAAAAACACTATATTTATTTCATATTCATGTCCTCATCACTCCACTTTTAAGAGGCTGTTCGTTATTGTTTAATTTCAAAAATAATTATCTTTTTTAATAAAAAATAATTCTAAAATCTTTTAAAATGTTTGTCTTTATTATTAAAATTTACAAAAAATAAAAAATAATAGTATTTTTTATTTTTTTAAAAGATTGTCAAAATAATCAATTGTAATAAAAAAATTAAAAAAATATTCCCACCAGAACTAAACAGAAATAATTTCTGATTTTTATTTTAATCTATTAAAAAATAATTAATTATTTATAAATTCTCAATATTAGTTTGTTGGTGTTGCCAACCAGCATAACAATACTTATTACTACCTCTCTAATCTTTTTTATAGGATTTTTTAACTAACTTACACGGATTAAGAAAATTACCCATAATCTTATTTAATATCTTATTTTTTTTAAAAATTTACTCTTATTTAAAGTCAAAATTTTTAATAAATGCATTATTGTATTCATTATCCATTCATTTATTATAATAATAACAAAGAAAAAATTAATAATCATCTTTTAAAATTTATAAAAAATCTAATATATAAAACCAATAAATTTTCTTTAAAACATCTTATATTTAAGATGGAGGTAGTATTGAATTGGCTTAAGAAATATATATGGATTCAATTATATGAACGGCGCGGCCACGTGTATTGCATTAACATAGGAGTATTAATTAAAGTAGCACATACATTTGTCCATTAATTAATTGGTGATAATCTACGTACTTCAATTCGAATCATTTTGATGAAATATAGATTTCATACTTGTTTGTTATATTTGGTTTTGGTGCAATCATTTTCGGATTTTGCTAAGATGAATACGAATATAAAAAGTACTATAGCGTCTATAGTAGTAGCTTCAGCTTCTTTGTAATTACGATAAAATGGGTGGGAATCAATTGTTTTGTCTTTATATTAGTTGTCGTTTTTAATCTTAATACAATACAATAATTTAATTTTATGTAATGTATACACTTTGTCCGTTTTCTATTTGATTAATTTGGATTTGTTAATCATATACGAAATGCATATTCTTTTTGGACAAAATAAAATTCCCATATTTCTTAGACTTTGAATATGTTTATATTAGTTGTGATTAATTGTAAAAATAAATTGTGAAAAAGAATTAATTGTTTTAGATATAATCAATTTTTGTTTGGATATATTTGCTGTCAACAACGATTTTTAAGATAATTTTAAGCCATGAAAAACGATTTTGAAGCTTTTTGAAACAATGTCCAATTTTAAGTTGAAGGATAAAAAACTTTATTCTTTGTTAAAAAAATAATGAAAAGCTTTCATATGTGCAAAATATAACTATCCAACAACATATTAAAAAAAATATAATCCAAATACACCATAAAAATATAAGTAACTCTCAACTACTTTAAAGTTATTTAATGCTATAATTTTTTAAATACCCTTCATTTAATTAATGAACCACTTTTAATAGAAATAGCACTTCACTTTAGAATAAATGAAATAGAGATCATTTTAGATATCGTCTGACCTGACTTATTTTGAGTTTATCTTTTATTTATAAATAAAAGTCGGGCCAAACAGAAATATTAATAAGCACTTAAAATTTTAAGTGATTTTTTTTATGAATAAAAGAGAGAAAAAAAAAGCTTTAAAATAAGTCACACATAAGAGCTTTTGTTTATTTTTCAACCTCTTATTTTCATTAAACATCCACTAACCACCATAACCAAGACTCAACCGTCACCCACCGTCACCCGTCACCGCCCGCGGCCACCCTCCACCACCTTCCGCCGCCCGCCGCCGCTAGTCAATCTTTTTTTTTAAAAAAAAAAAATGAAATTGCCAAACAGCTTATGATTTTATTTTAAGCCTTTTTTTTTTGTAACTTTAACTTAAAAGTGGCTTTTAAGAGGAAAATAAACTGGGCCAAAACAGTATCTTAGTAAATAAGGTTTAACTATTACATCAAATCAATAAAACTAAATGAAATCAACTAACTTCTTAAATTCGTGTAAGTATTATTAGTTTTTTTCCTTATATATGAGTTCAGAGGGAGTATCTTTGCTAATTTGTATCCCAACTAATTATCATGATAAATTTAGAAATTAAATATGCTGATAACCAAATTTCATTGTTTGTTTTTTTTTTCTAAATGATGCTGAATACTTATTGTACTAACATATTTTGAGCTCGGGGCCTACCTCATAAACACGGCCTATAAATACCATGTTTGGATTATCGACATTTGTACACTAACTCGACCACGTGAGAACTCACACAATTTGACCACAAACAATTGCAATTCTCATCCTAGGTAACTACCTATCTAGCACGTTCTCATTCTACGTAACTACCTAACACGTTCTTAGCTTAAGTAACTACTTAGGATACCGCGAGTGGTTAAGGACTTCCTAAGATAAAACTACTAGAGAGAAGAGAAAAGACTCACTTCTTAGGATACTGCGAGTTGATAATATGACCTTTAATCCTATAAAACAGGGTAGAGGGAGAACTAAAATGACTCTAGGATAACTCACTAAACATCATCTCCTGATTAATAATATTTCTGAAATTTTGGTTTTTGACTTAGCACAATGGTGTCATGTGATCCATGTAGCCGACTTTACCTAGTGGGATAAGGCTTGTTGTTGTTGTTGTATGCACAAGCTGAGTGATTCAAGATTACTTAGGGCCGGTTTAGTTTGCATTTTCATTTTTTGTTTTCATTTTATTTTTATTTTCTGTAACTTGTAAAGTAAAAGCTCATCATGTTAGAAATAAGACAATCATGTTTTCAGTCATTTCTAGTTTTTCCTATACAAATTTCACAAAAACCAGAAATAGAATGAAAACAATAAATAGAAATGCAAACCAAATAGGCCCTCAACTTGTCTATGTCGACGTAGTCCTGGGTTTTGGCGATTTGAAACTTCGGTTCCTACCGCTATCATAGATTTGTGTCTAAAGTAGTTTTTCGAGAAGCTTAGGCAAATTTTGATTTTCTGGTCGAGTTGAACTTCTTTTGTCAACCTTGATTGTGAGGTTAAGTTGAACACTTGAGTTTCCATATTATTTGTTTATAATTTGATAGGGAAAATGAATAATTGTGATGTTTTGTAAAGTATATGTGTCACTTTTTAATTTGTCGTTTTGATTCTAACATTTAGCAGCACGGTGCAATTCACACAAAGTGATTACATTTAGTTCGTCATGTTGTTTATTATGTCTTATGATGGCAATCTAAAATGTCGTGGCAATATTGAAACAACAAGGTTCTCCCTATAAATAGGGTTTCCTTTCTCGCTTTCCGTGCATCCCTTTTTTTAATTATCTTTTCTATTTTTAACGAATAGTCTCTCCTCTTATGTTCGCTACTCTTGTGCTTCGCCGACAAGCTTTGAATCTTCCGAGGTTTTTTCTTCACCTTTCTCTTCACTCTCTTCATGTATTATCTTACTTAAGTAGAAAATGGTTCGGTTGTGGAAGTTTAATCTTTGTGAGGATGATGATGAATATCAATGGGTTAAAGATGAGGTATTGCATGTCGTCTCATTCTTCAGTGAAGGTGATAAGATAGATGTGTTCACCTCTCAACATGCTATCATGCTTCGTGGTGGCTATGCCGATAAAGTGGTGGCAAGATTTTGTAAGTATTTTGAAAGAGTTTGCATAGGGCCAAATGAAGGTTGCCACCCCTTCTATTATTTCTATGAGTGCCTCTTTCGAGAGTTGGGTGTTCGACTTTTGTTAACCGAGTTTGAAGGGCATGTTTTAACAGTGCTTGATGTTGCCTCATCACAACTTCATCCTAATAGTTGGGCCTTTGTTTGTGCATTCCAAATTCTTTGCACGTTCTTGGGCTTCACTTCTACTCCGGGTAAAATTTTCTTTTTCTTGCAATGGAAAGATAAAGCTGCTAAGGGTAATAAGCAAGAAACATGGGTTTCCTTAATTTGTAAACAATGGATCTATCTCCTTGACTTATTCAAAGAGTCCAACAAGGGTTTCAAGACAATTTTTTTCCTGAAGTATAAGTACTCTTCCTCTAGGTGAGGAGAGTGTGTTTTAGTTTTCTTTTGGTTGAGAAAGGTTTCCCTTGTATTGGATGAGGACAACCAAGTCAATGGCACCTTAGTTGTTGGAGTCTTTTGCCTCAATTGAATAGATTAAAGTCAACGTGATAGAGGGTTTACAAGTTAACTCCAAAAGGTTAATTCGGCTTGAGTTCAAATTTCTCGGGATACACAATTATATAAGTAGGTTAGAGTTGAGTTTTTCCTTTGTACACTTTGCTTTGCATGAAAATTCTTGTTTTTCTTTTTGATTGCAAAAAGCATGATGAGACTTAGGGCTATCAACCTCACTAGGATCAAGCGACATCGACGAGAGCGACTTTCTCAACTTGCCATGCAGCCCCTAGCTACGTATAGCCTCCCCTTGTTCAGGTTGTTCTATCTCCAATTTAGCTCATTCTACCTTAGCCGCCAACTCCACCCATCGAGGTAGCTTCTAAACCTTCTTCTGTTTCCTTGGACACTGGTATCGAGGTGGCTGAGACAATTTAGGAAGAGTTCAGGCCTTCAAATTTTGATCAGGATTGTCTTACTTCTCTCTCCAATGTTGTTGAGATCGATCCTCCAATTAATCTTGTTATTGATGATGCCTATTCGGTGAACAACCTGATTGCCAATGTCATTGTGGATTGCGTAGCTCTTGGAAAGCAAGTTGTGGGGGAATCATTTGGTGTCAAGAGGAGGATGAGCTCTCAAACCTTGAGGGAGAGGAAGAGAGTTCTCATGGAGAGAAGCGTGCTAGGGAGTCAACATCAATCCTTGACGAGGTCACACCTTGAGCCTCACTATCCTTATTGGACAAGGAGTTTGGACATGAGGAGTTTCATTGATGCTCAACTTCACAGTGAGCGCGATGTGAAGTCGACAAAGAAGTTTATTGCTTGTATGCTGCTAGTATGTTGTTTGTTGTGTCTTTCGTAACCCTTCAGTTAGAGCTATTATGACACATCTATGATTAGAGTGAAGTATTAATTTTGATGTAGTTTGATATTTAGTTTAATTTAATATCGTAGGTCGTTATTATAATTTACCCTTTAAATTTAGTATGATGTTATATATATATATATATATATATATATATATATATATATATATATATATATATATGAGTTGGGTTCAAATGACACCAAGGTGTCAAAGTTACGAAATAACACCGCGCATAACTTTTTCTAGACAACGAGTTTCATCGATCCAATTGTTCAATTGAATGTCTACATGATGTAGATCAACCATGCAAAAATTCATACAATTTAAAATTTTGTAGGTATGTAATCTAACAAATGAGATTTTCTTGTATTTTAAATAATATATTAGACGTTCAAGCAAAACATTCCGATAACGTATCAAATAGTTTTTAAATGGTATAAATTTTTGCATAGTTGATCTATATTATATAAACTTTCAATTGATTGGTTGGAACAACAAAAATTGTTTTTTATAAAAAGTTATGTAGTGTGATTTAAGAATTTTGACATTTTGATGTGATTTGAACCCAACTATATATATAAAAGTAAATTCCAACTAATTGTAGTTATATAATACAACTATTTCCAAAATACCCTTCATTAGTATGTAGTAGTGTCAATCACGTGTAAATCTTCTTGTAAATCTTGTGGAATTGATGAATCTATTATTATAATGCTAATGACATGTGTCACGAATCTTTGGTAACAACTGATTAATGATTTAGTGCATTATAATAGTATTAGGTATTTAGGCAGCACTATTTTATTATTAGGATAGGCTCGTAGCATTACTTTCTAAAGTTTCTAGCTTATATTAATTAATTGCATTTTTTATCTTCTTGAAAAAATTCAATTAATGATTAATCACCCAGATCTCTGTATATATATATAGTTAACTGAATTATCCTTCCCCACATATAAAATATAGCAAATTTAGAGCATGTTTGATATTCCTTAAAATTAAGTAATTTTTTAGGTGAATAATGAAGTAATTAATCTTTTAAGTGATTATAATAAAAACCATTAGAAGTTATTTATATTTAATTATAATTATAATAAGTTTTTTTTTAATATTTTTTCTTCTGTTACAAATTATTGTTTTGAGAATTAATTTAAATTATTTTCTCAAAATATAAGAAAAATTGATTATTTTTAACTTTTAATTTGATTATTTTTAAAATATAAACAAATATCTTTAAAAAAAATTATAAGTGCTTTTTTTTAAAAAATGCTTATTTTACAAAATAAGCAACAACAAACAAAGGAATTCTTATCACTAAATCAATGCAATAGTTTTATAATTGAACAATCTATCCATGAGATGTTCAATAAAAGATTACTAACACTCTCACATAAAAATGTAAAAGGAATATTTTATAATATTTTAGTTATTTATTTATTTATGATATTAAGGTAATAAGATGTCTTTAAATTAACTTAATTAACAACATAAATGGGATAAATTTAGATGTTTATAATTAAATTAATCTATAGACATTTTACTGCCTTAATACCATAAATAAATAAATTTTATATATGATATTATCAATTGCTTATTTTTTAATCAGCATAAATACACATATTAGTTATCACTAAAGCACCTCTGGTGCTAATTACAGAATAGGAAATCGAAAATGAAACTCCAAAACATCTTAACAAAAAAAAAAAAAAAACCACAAAATCAACAAAGGACCACAGGAAAACAATGCCCCAAGGAACAAAAGATACAAGCCAATATACAAGAATAATGGAAAAAATGAAAGAAAAAACAGATAACAATAACTAAAGAATCTTTTTTTATATACTCCCTCCGGTCTTTTTATAAGGATCCAACGTGACAATTGCGATTATTAAAAAAATATGTAATTAAGTTAGTTAATGTTTTGAGATTTTGAAAAATTATATACTTTTCCATGTTTACCCATATTTAATGTATTGGGAAGTAGTAAAAGATATTAATTCTTCTTGTAATCAAATTTTGGAATTAAAAAAAGTTGACCCATTATGAAGGCCAAACATGGAAAAGGATAATTAATGTTTGTAAATTTTGATGGAGGGTCTTATAAAAAGAACCACTAACATTGTCTGAAAAGGGTCTTATAAAAAGGACCAGAGGAAGTATATATTAATTACTACGTCCACCCTCCGTTTCATATTATAAGGTCCTATTTGCATAATTACGATTATTAAAAAAATACATCATAACTTAATTAATTTATTATTAATTTAAAAAAAAAATACACAATCTTCCAAATGTATCCTTATTCTCTCATTAAACATTAATTACATTATAATCTATCAAAATACATAAAGTTGCTAATCATTCTAAATAGAAAAATATAAATATTAATCTAAATAAATTCTAATTACTATTATTCTAAATACTAACATACTATCAGGTAGACATTAAAAGAATTATTATATGCTCTAAAAACTTATAAAAAATCTTATATTATAAAACATCTATAATATTTTTAAATTATGAAACAGATGGAGTAATTACTATAGTATCCTAACAGATGCATGCAGCAAATCTTTATATATATATATATATCAATTGTTTGTTTAACTATAAAGCGTATGAAATGACAACATTTATTATTGTAAAAAGTGACAGTAATAAATCTTGATCATTAGATCCGATCATTAGATCCTATCGTAAATGACAAAAATTAAAACATAAAGAATTTTAAAAAGTTATGTAAATTTTTAAAAATAATGTCACATAACTTTTTAATATTTAATCTAAATCATTCATAATAAGATTCAATGGTTAAGATTGACCCATCTCACCTCTCATGATAATAACTACTCTCACTTAATATATGCCTATTGTTTAACTAATTAATTAATTGCAAATATATATAACTGGATATAGGTTTAAGGAAAATGCTGAAA
This sequence comes from Cyamopsis tetragonoloba, assembly GCA_037177725.1. Classification (NCBI taxonomy): domain Eukaryota; kingdom Viridiplantae; phylum Streptophyta; class Magnoliopsida; order Fabales; family Fabaceae; genus Cyamopsis; species Cyamopsis tetragonoloba. The sequence goes on along the minus strand of CM074122.1, from coordinate 46,243,833 downwards.
ATCACGGAAAAAAAAAAAGAAGAAATAGCACCTCTTTTTTTTTTTTTTTATGAGAAGCTACACTAATGGGAAAAATTAAAGTAAAACACCTTTGATTAGTTTTTTTTTTATTGAAAAGCTAACCAAGTTGTCATGTGATACTGATCAAGGAAAATTTATCCAATTAGCCAAGTGCCAAGTGGTAATTTATTGCTCAAAACCAATGAACACAATACAAGAAAGAACATAAAGCAAATAAAATAAATAAATAAGAGTCACAAATTAAATACTATATGCACAACCAAGGGAAAAAGCTCTTTGGAAAAGAACCTAACATCTAAAACCCATATAATACAACTTTAGGTTACATGGGATTTTTGTCTACTATTTTTCTTTTTGGCCTCTCTTTTGAGCTTATATATGTTGGAGACATACTAACCCCACTCCCAATTTTTAAACACATGACTTTACATTACTTCTTTTTTTTTTAATTAAAGACTTTACATTACTTTGAAGTTCACCATATGTGTTCCTGTCGTTCATCATTTGCTTGGAGAAAATATAGCTTCCACCTAAGCTCAACTAAAGGGGAAATAAAAGAAAAAAGAAAGTGCACTAATAGTAATTATGTTCAACAATAAATTGAGTGAGTCATCTAAACAAAAAGTTCGAATTCTAACTATGCATATATAAACAATGTTAAGAAAAATAAAATTTATTTTAATAATCTATGTATCTTGAAACGATCGGTATTATCATCAACTGAAAAATATATTACAAAATTTTTAATTTATAACAACGCCTGAAAGTATTAAAACTCAAAAAGTTATTGCACTTAAGTTAGCGGTCATTTTTAAAATACGGTGATTTAAGGCATCGTCAAAAGTGATAAATAATATTGCTTAATATACTTTAAGATAACGATTGAAGAATTATTAAAATTATAATCATTAATTAAAAATAAAAATATTTTTACTATAAACTAGCAATCATGCAATGCGTTAAATATAATTAATTAAAATTTATGTACAATAAATTATTACTATTAATTTTTCGAATAAAAATATTTTTACGTTTAATGAATTGAACAGAAAATTAAACATGCATAAATATTATTATACTGTTAAAAATATTGTAATGATAGGTTTTGATAGACACTTGGAAAGTAGTAATTATATTCCTCCGCGCCCATGTCAAAGTTTGGAACATATTTGTACTTTAAAGAGAAAAGAGAAAAGAGAAAAGCTCTTTAAACTTTGTGGATGCTCTTGTCGGCCATGATCCCACCTTCCAAAAGAATCATATTTCTTTAGGAGTATAAATTCTTTTTGGATCAAGTTAACATGAAATCCATTTGAATTGAAAATTCTTGTTCACAATTAGAAAAAATAGAAAATAATATTTCTTCGGTCCTATGCATTAATTATTTTTAATTGAATTATCGGAACTAAGGAATAATAGTTATCTTAAAAAATTTAGTTATCCTAACATAAATATGTTAATAAATATTTGGGTTAAATATGTTTTTCGTCCCTAAATTATCTTAAAAAGTTTGTTTTTAGACTCTAAACTAAAAGAAGTTCGTTTTTGGTCCCTAAATTATTCGATATGACTGTTTTTAGTCCTTCTCTTAAATTTCATCTAACTCTGTTAAATCCACGTCATCAATTTTCAGGACCCAATAAAATTTTAATTTTTTTAATTAATTAAATTCCCCAAATTTAAAGTAAAAAAAAAAAACACAAACCCAGAAACCTCCACCTTCACCGCCGTCCAGCCATGGTACTGTTCATCTTCCTCCGTTTATGAACCACCGTTCGTCTCCCTCCGTTCTGTCCCCGTGGCTTCATCGATTCCAGAAACTCAAAAATCACATTCCAAAAATCGTTCGTCTCCCTCCGTTACATCCTCGTGACAATCCATTTTTTTTAAAAAAAAAAAACAGAAACCATGAAGTTGTTCATCTATTCTTCAAAACCCAGAAATGTTGAAACCCAGAAACCCACTTTAATCTTCATCACCCATAAACGCTCTTCTTGTTCTTCTCAAAATCGTTGTTCTTCCTGTTCATCGTGATCTCCTTCCCAACATCACTCTAAGCACCATCACCAACCAAATCCAAATCTAGAAACCCAAACCCAAAAGTCCAAAACCAGAAACCCAGATCGAATGTCACATTTTCCTGCTTCCTCTTCTCCCTTTCCCCTCACTTAAAACCCTAATCCCAAAAACCCATAATCCAAACCCTAGGAGAAAAAAGAAGAAAAAAGAAGAAAGAAGAAGAAGAAAGAAGACTTTCAATTCATGAACAGATTCAAAATCAGTCTGTGACCACCACCACGAGGTTAGCGTTTTAGCAAGAAGACCACAGTGCATTTATTGGTTCTAATGAAAGCATAAATTGGTGGAGAAAAAAAACCTAGAAACCCATAATCCAAACCCTAGGAGAAAAAAAAAAGAAGAAAGAAAAAAGAAGAAGAAGACAGAAGAAGAGAAAAAAAAAAGAAAAAAGACAGAATGAACAAAGCGAGAGGGAAGAAGAAATAAGCGAATGAAGAAGAAAGAAAATGCCAGTGGAGAAGAACAAAGAACATTTGGGATTTTTTTTTTCTTTTTTAAATTTTTTTTCTTTCTTTTTTTAATTTATTTTTTTTCTTTTTTAAAATTTTTCAATTTAAATAACTAAATCATTAAAAAAGTGACACGTGGACCCCACAATTAACGGAAGGGGATGGAACTTAACAGAAGGATTAGAAACAATCATATCGAATAGTTTAGGGACCAAAAACATATTTAACCCTAAATATTTTAAGTCAATTGATATTTTATTCTTTCTTATTTTATTATCTCTCTTACTCCTTTATTAGACTTCGTTGGACCCGACCTTTTTTTTGAACTTTAAATAAAAGCTACTTTTAAGTAAAAGCCATAAATAAGAGCATAATAATAAAAGCTAAAAGGTGTTGGCAATTTTATTAGTTAACTTATTTTTAATAGTTTTTTTCCACTAAAAATAAGGTAAAAGCAAAGCACACGTTTGGATATTATTACGTGGAATATATGTTGAATTATTTGATTTTGTACTTATAAAAGTTTTTTATTTTTCTTTAAATAAAGGAAAAAAAATTTTGATTCTTCAGAGCTAAAAATTGGACATTGTTTCAAAAAGCTTAAAAATCGCTTCTCATACTTAAAAATTATCTTAAAAAATGTTTTTCGCAACAAATATACCCAAACAAAAACTTATTATATTTCAGACAATCGATTTTTTTTTCATAGCTAATCCAAACACGCCCTAAAAGTAGAAGAAGCTCAAATTTTTTACTTATTTTTAAGAGCTTTTCTTCACCAAAAAAGAAGCTTTTTTATTTTATTTTAAGAGTTTCTACTAAAAATTTTTTGGCCCAACTTCTCCTTATGAGGAGAATACAAGTCAAAAAGTTAGGTCAATCGTGCACTTAATTGAATCTTTGAAATCGAGTGATGTACCGTTTCAGTCCCTAACTTTGCGAGAATAATTCACTTTAATCCTTGACTTTGTGCAGATAGGTCATTTTAGTCCCTAGCTTTATATTTTACAGGTCACTTTAGTCCTTGAATTATATGATCATTCATTTTAGTCCCTGAAAATCAGGGACTAAAATGAATGATGTAATGGAAGTCAGGGACTAAAATGACCAATAATAGTGAAAGTCAGGGACTAAAATGACTAATTTCGCGAGGGACTAAACTGAATGATAAAATACAAAGTTATGGACTATTTTAGTATATAATTCCTTTGAAAATTGTAGAAGGGATATAAGTGAAAATTATTCAGATAGAGTTAGTTAGTGTTTTGGGGTAAACATACAACATGAAAGGTACTTGATCGCGTCCTGGGTCTTTAGGTTAGAAGGCAAGCTCTAGATAGTGATGGCACAATTCATAGGGGGGGGGGGGTAGCTGCAAAAGGGACTCCGATGCTAAAGTGAGTATGGTGACCATAGAGATAAATGCAGCAAATAATGAATGCTTACCTTATTTGATCACTTGTTATTCTATTTATAGTGGAGTCATTAGATTTAGGCTTATTTGATTTATTGGATTTGGGCCTTGGGCATAGATCTTTTAGTTACCCATATTTTGTCAAGGGTGGTCCCCACTAGTGACAACTATCCATAGAGGGTTGTTAATCCGTGATGGGTCTTTAGTACGACCCCAATTGTCTAGGGGCGACAAACTCACTATATTATCATGTCGCTAGCCCATCATATCACTATACCCATATATCATTATATCTTCGGGTTGATTCTCTTTATCCTTATGACCGAGATTATGGTTCATAATAGTTGCCCCTAAGTTGATACTTCTGTATACTAAACTATCGAGTTTCTGACACATGTCACTTTAGGGTCACAGGTGCCAACTACGGTCTTTGTGTTTCCCATCATGGCCTATATTGTGGGGCCCTGCTCATAAATGTGGTTATGTGTTATTTCAAGTTTTTGATAACTATCAAATACAATTTCCTTCTTTCTCTCAAATTTTAAAAGTCTTGTACACTTAGGGTAAAAACATTTCTTCTTCTACCCTCTTTTCACGTATCCTTTCTCACCCCAAAACCTTTTGCCTTCCTCTCTTCCCGCTTCTCCCATTCTTGAACCCATCTTCGCTGCTTTGAATGCCTTTCAAAAGGCTTTTATACCTTTAGAGATTGTGAGAAATAATGTGAAGGAAAATCTCCCACAAAACCTACACAACAACCGATACTAAATTATGTTATCATTCCTCCAACTTCGAAGGAAAGAATTTGCTCATTCCCTTATCGTGATGAGCAACCTTTCATCATGATGTATGAAGTGGTTTTTAAGATAATGAACATTTGATTTTCCTTTTCCACTTTTCAAATGGGAATTCTAAAACATATGAATGTAGCTCCCTCTAAAATTCATCCTAACATTTGGGGGTTTATACAAGCTATGAAAACTTTTTGTTGAGCCAATAACTAGAATCCTTCCTTTGAACTATTTGGTGCCATTTTCTCCTCTTATCGCTGTGAAGTTGGGCATTCGATCTCTTCTCTGCAACATGAGTAATAATTATTTAAGTCGTGTTCTGACTGTAATAAGTTTAAGAAAGACTATATCAAGGTATATGCTCATTCAGAAGCTTCTCCATTCTAGTTGGGAAATAACGGTCTCTCGCTATTCTCTTTGTGGTGGAATAAAAAACATTATACTAACAATTCCTACAAATACCGAATTACTTGGGAATTTCTTGCCAAAAATCAACGATTTATCTATAACGAGATACATAAATTTGTACAAAGATATGACACAATCTCCTACCACGTGGAGTTAAAAGATCCTCGAGATGATAGGAAGGATTGTCTTGGCATCTTAATCATCTTCTCTTTTGGTATTGCCATAATTTTCTTCTTTCATTAAATACATGACTATTTTCTTTATGTTTTCTCTGCAGGTTATATTATGGCTTCATTCATTGCAGAAGCTAGCAAGGGGAAACAAAATTTTGCAACATCATCCCGATGCTCCTGCTAGGAGGGATTCAGGTCGTGCAGCTATTGAGCTTATTGGTGGCTACAACATTGCTGTTTTCAAACCTATTCCTTATACTGCCCCACTCGCTCCTCACAATGTCAGTGCTGATGATAACAATCATTAACCACTCACTAGTGATGATGGATAATTATTAAACTATTTTGTGGTTAATTTGAATATATTTTAAATGATATTATGTTTATCTTTTAATTAAATTCCCCTAAATTTATTAAATTCAATACTTATCTTAATTTGAGAGAGAATTTGTTGATTTGAGTTTCATCCTTATCTTGTGAATTGATTTAGATAAGATTTGATCCCTAAATTATTTGATTGTAGATAAATAGATAAAAGCACAGAAGATAAGGCTGAACAAAAGGAAAAAAGATCTGAAGAAACCTTATCTGATATTATTTTATCTTATCTTGAGCAAAGATAAATCACTTGGGATCTCTTTAAAAAGCCTCATTCACTAGGAGCTATGGGAGCCATCTCTACAGGAAATTTAGGGTTTTAGGGAGAGAAAGTGAGAAATTGAGAGATGGTAGCTTAAAACCCTTAACTTGGGATTGGATGTAACTTGTTGTGTGAATTCTCAAACTCAGGTTTTTATTTATGTTAAATTGATTGATTTTCTTTTCTCTGTTTAATTTAGAGTTGAAAGTTTGATCACCTTCCTTCTCTCCTTCTAACTTTTCTTATTGAATGAGAATTTAATTTGAAAAGAGGTTCTGTGAAAAGGAATTTCATCAATGAAAGTCTAGGGATAGTTTTCATTTATGAACCACTTTTAAAAAGGGAATTCTTAATGCGTGGCAACACTTTTACCGTTTAAAGGGATTTAATCGATATAGTTTTGCCATAGAATCTAGCAAATGATGGATCTTTGTCAGTGATTTTTATCCTTGGCCATTCAATTAACATAATAAGTTCTTAAGTTTTGGGAATAAACATAAGTACAGTGAAATCCAAGTATTCTTATAAATTGTTTTTACCACTTTTTATGTTACGAACACTTATTTTATAATTCAAACCCAAGTTTTCTAATTGAACTAAATTGTTCTAGAGTTGCTCCATGAGGACGATAACTTGTTTTCCACTATATTGAAATGAGTTAGTATTTTAGTTCTCTAAAATACTTAACAAATTTCTGGCGCCGTTGCCGGGGAGTACGGTGATCAATTTAGTCTCGGTTGGATATTTGGCTTGTAAATAGTTTTTTTTGTACATATAATTTTAGTTTTACTTTTATCTAATATCTTCTTTTTATTTTTCTTTTTTTCTTTTTCTGTTTTCTTAACCCTTACCTATTTTTTGTTATTTTTATCTTTTTTTTACTCTCTACACTAATCCATGTTCTAATGATCTAAGCAAGACACCATGTATTTCAATACCGTGCCTCACGAGTAGGTAGTGCCGTATTGGAATACTCAGCATTGGCAAGGTAATTGTTCTAACCCATCTTTTCAATTCAATTTAACTAATAATTCTTCTTTGGGTTGGAGTAGTTATCAAAATACAGGTGTGTGGAGTCCTTCATTCTCTCATTCGTATGGGCATACTTCTAAACTTGATGAAACTTTGGCAAAGTTCTTGCAAGCATCGTCGAGTTATCAAGATCAATACGCTTTAGAGCCTCAAATCACTACATGGCCTGAATCAACTACAAAACTTGAGGCTACCTTGGAAAAGTTTCATCAATCATCTTTGGATCATGAGACATCAATGGAAACTTCTCAGAAGAATATTGAATCTTCTTTGCGTAATATTGAGACTCACATTGGGCAAGTGGCTAAACAAATATCGAAATTAAGCGCTAGTCCCTTCTCAGGCAATAATCAAAGAATGTCCGAGGAGCAATGCAAAGCTATTTTCACATGGAGTGGTGATACAATTGATGATGAGATTGGTGATAATTTGATGATAGAAGAGGAAGAATTTGAGAGAGATGAAAAGGAGGAAGAGAAAAAAGAGAGTGAAGAGATTGAGGTGGAAAAAGAGGTAGGAGTTGAAAATTCAGAGAGTTTTGTAAATATAGAAAATCAGGAAATTGAAAAGAAAGATATTGTGAGAGAGGATGCGGACTTGAGGGTGAGAGTTGAAGTTTTTAAAGGTGATGATCCATTTCACCCTCCGGTCCTTATAAAGAATAATGAGCACGAACATTGTGAAGAAGTGTGTGGGAAGTTGGTTCTCGCACCAATGCCTACTCTTCATACTGATGTGAGGAGTCAAGAGATGAAGAAGAATGGAAAAGTGCATCTCAATGTATTTCTAACACCATTTGATGATGGAAAGCCTAAGGTGAAGATGCGTGATGTGACAACGGACAGGGATTCTACTCTGTATGTTTATCATCCTAAGCCACCTTGGCCTCATGGAAGAATTGTATTGGAGAAGTACTTTGGAGGTGGACTCAAATTGGAAGGGAGGAGATATTCTTCTCTTGCATGCCTCAAGCCACCTTGAACTTTAAAGTTATAGGCGTCGAGCTTACGACGTTAAACAAGCGCTTGTTGAGAGGCAACTCAATATTTATTGCTTTTATTATAAATTATTATTAGGATTGAGTCTTAGGAGTTTATAATTGAGTCTTGTAATCTTGATGTGTTATGCGTTTACTAACTATTGCTCTTACTTAGGTTTTACCTCCTATTATTTTTTGAATTATTTCTTGCAGGACACCCCGACGATTCTTATCGTTATCAATGATGGCCTAGGGTCAGACCTAATTTTCAGGGGGAGGCAAGACCAATTGGAACTAATAGTGCAGTTGGAGCAAGGTTAGAGGGAATAGTTTAGCATCAGGTTGTATTGCTCTTTTCTTTACTCTTAGCTTATTTATTTTTTTCTTTTTAATTAGGATTGGTAATTAGGACTTAAGATTTAGGAAATAAAATTACCTGAGGTTGGTTTTTGAGGAATTTGATTGCATGTCTTGAGTGTGAGTTTTAAAAAGATTTTGAAATGAGTTATATGATGTGTTTCAAATGCTTGATTGAATTCTTGATTTCTTGATTGAATTCTTGATTTCTTGCATGATTTGTATGATTGAATAAGGGGGGAAATTAATTGACTTGGTTAAGGGATTTGTATGGCTAAAAGCCTTGTGAGTGTGTGTGATCCTAAATGCATTATATGTTTTGAGAGTCTTCACTTGGTTTATCTCCTCTAATTTTGTATGAATTTCTAAAATTGTCATTAAGCATGTTAAAACTTAAAAATGATAGAGGCATAGTTTCGATTGTTGATATAGAGCTAAGCCAAAAAGCCTACCCTTGTTATTTTGATTGAATATCCTATTTTTGGTATCCACTTTGAGCCTTAAAGTTAATGAATCTTTCAAAATTTATACCTTAAACCATCATGACATTATTATTTCCTACCTTTACTAAGATGAATCATTAATGTATGCATACTAAGTGAGGTACATTGGTTTACTTGTGGTTAGAATTAAAAGAAAAGCTCATGGTTTTCCTTACTTGAAAGAAAGAAAAATTTAAGCATGCCTTGTGAAAAATAAAGATGCTCTCGTGTATATAAAAATGTTAATGAAAAGAGTTGGAAAGAAAAAAAAGTTGAGCAAGGATGCCAAAATAATAGAAAAACAAAAAAGAATAAAAGTGTGTCATGAAGAGTGAGAAAATCCTAAAGTTGTGGTGTAACTCCAATTTGATTGTGCATATGGTATATGAGTGAGAGTGTTAGTATGCTTGCATTAATGCTCTATCTTATTTTGTTGACTAGAAAAACCAAATTTTCTTGTAGCCAAACCACGTTATAACCTTAATAAAAAGACCTCTTGATTTTTGTTTTACATGTGTACATGGTTTGATTGTGAAATGAATTGCAAAATCTAAGTTGGGGAGACTTAGTGAGGAGTTGAGCGAAACGCATACCTTGTGAGAATTGAGAGTCTATTCCCTTGGCTAATTGATTGTTATTCCTTCCAATTTGTTGTACTTTGAGTGCTTAAGAATCTTATTTTCAATTGAGGGTTTGGGGCCATCATATATACTCATCTATTCATCTCTTTTTATGCTATAATGATTGATGAATGTTAGATTTTTCTTGAACCAAACTCAAGTCTGTAGCTAGGATTTTTAGTTAGGTGTTGATTGGTTGTCTTGCTTGAGGACAAGCAAGAATCTAAGTTCGGGGGAGTTTGATGACGGATAATTATTAAACTATTTTGTGGTTAATTTGAATATATTTTAAATGATATTATGTTTATCTTTTAATTAAATTCCCCTAAATTTATTAAATTCAATACTTATCTTAATTTGAGAGAGAATTTGTTGATTTGAGTTTCATCCTTATCTTGTGAATTGATTTAGATAAGATTTGATCCCTAAATCATTTGATTGCAGGTAAATAGATAAAAGCACAGAAGATAAGGGTGAACAAAAAGGAAAAAAGATCTGAAGAAACCTTATCTGATATTATTTTATCTTATCTTCAGCAAAGATAAATCACTTGGGATCTCTTTAAAAAGCCTCATTCACTAGGAGCTATGGGAGCCATCTCTACACGAAAGTTAGGGTTTTAGGGAGAGAAAGTGAGAAATTGAGAGATGGTAGCTTAAAACCCTTAACTTGGGATTGGATGTAACTTGTTGTGTGAATTCTCAAACTCAGGTTTTTATTTATGTTAAATTGATTGGTTTTCTTTTCTCTGTTTAATTTAGAGTTGAAAGTTTGATCACCTTCCTTCTCTCCTTCTAACTTTTCTTATTGAATGGGAATTTAATTTGAAAAGAGGTTCTGGTGAAAATGAATTTCATCAATGAAAGTCTAGGGATAGTTTTCATTTATGAACCACTTTTAAAAAGGGAATTCTTAATGCGTGGCAACACTTTTACCGTTTAAAGGGATTTAATCGATATATTTTTTTCATAGAATCTGGCAAATGAGGGATCTTTGTCAGTGATCTTTATCCTTGGTCATTCAATTAACATAATAAGTTCTTAAGTTTTGGGAATAAACATAAGTACAGTAAAATCCAAGTCCAAGTATTCTTATAAATTATTTTTACCACTTTTTATATTACGAACACTTATTTTATAATTCAAACTCAAGTTTTCTAATTGAACTAAATTGTTGTAGAGTTTCTCTCCGAGGATGATAACTTGTTTTCCACTATATTGAAATGAGTTAGTATTTTAGTTCTCTAAAATACTTAACAACTAGCCCGCGGGAACAAGAAACGTCTATGTGCTGACACTGGAGGTTGTATATAATTTATATTGTTACTTTATGTCGGTACAATTTGCCATTAAATTTCTTTTACCGTATCCCTCAATTTACAAACTCAGACTTTTACTTATATGAGAGGATATTCGAAGTGATCAACCTCCAATGCACAATCAATTTTTCAAGCTAAACAAGCGCGAAGAGCTTGTTGAGAAGGCTAAGGAATACAAGAAAAAGGCCGATGAAAATGCATAGTTGCTTCAGAACCTCAACAAAAACTATTCAAGGCTAACAGTAAGCTTAAAAGACTGACTGCAGGAAGAAGTTGAAAAAGCAGATACTAGGTTTGTTGATGTAGTTGATCAGGCTTTTCGGAGTTGCCTTCAACAATTTTTTATTTTCTGCATCCTGATTTGTGGGTAAGGTCATTCTTACCGGGATCGGTTCTACTCATGAGGTTTGCGGATATCATATGGTATGCTACGATCTTGAAGGCATCACTTTTTGTGTTGATTTATTTGATCCCGCTCTTCTTCCCTTCGATTGAGATAAAAAAAATAACTCCATAGTCCATACCTCTAAGGAAAATATACACTAATTAAAGAGTAGAGATAATTCTTTAAGACATAATAAAGTGGGAATTACGCATGTACATTATTACAATTGAGAGTTGACACTAGTGTAGCTTGGTACATTATCAAATTCTCAAGTTAACTTAAAATCTTAGGATTTACGAATCTAAGTGGTGAAAAGAGTTGTCTCTCTCTAACAAGCTCATAAATTCATAAATTATTGTGAGTTTAACTTTTCTTTTTATAAAAATCCATCTTCAATTCGTTAAAATAACTATGCATTGACCATCCTAAATGAAGACATATTGTTGTTCAAGTAAAAATATATAACACACATCAAATTCCTGGATTTAAATTAAGTGTCCCCAAATTATGTCCTTAATCATGTCATACTAATAGAATATCGCCACGTCATTAAAAATATTTTCTTTAATTTTAATCTTTAATTTCCTAATAGAATTTTTTAATGACGTGGCAATATTCTATAGTAGGACATAATTAAGAACATAATTTGAGACACCTGATTTAAATCCCAAATCCCCATACATTCACTGATTTTAAGAATTATCTGAAAAACCAAGAAACATTTCATATGTATGCAATTCAAGATGAGATGTCAGAGACTTGACGTTTTGTATGTAGGTTAAGCTAGCGTAGTAGATTAATTGATTTGTAGTTGCATAAACAATTCAAATAACTATTAATTGAATATTATTTTCTTTAATTTGATATTTAAAATATCATTTTCACATATACTCTTATGAGTTTACAAGTCAGTTTATGAGTCAAGTCTATGAATACTTCATGAGTTTATGAAGATTACAACTTTGATGTTAGATACATCCCACACAAGGATTTATTGTTCTTTTGTTTAAACTTAAAAATAGGTTATTAAAATGTTAAAAAAGACTATTAACTTGTTTGTTTAGGCCTAAAACATCAAATAGGAATTTATTTATTTTTTTTAAAAAAAAGTAATTTTCACAATTTTTAAAATATTTGTTTATTTTGTTGGAAATAATTAGAATAAAAAAATAATACTTTTTTTTATTTATTTAAAAATCTACTTTAAATTGTTTCTCAAAATAATTAAATGCATTAAAAGAGAAAGTATTTAATTATATTTACGATTTAGTTTGTCTCTGACCATCACTTTTTAACAAGCCTATTTATAAAACTATCGATAATAGATTAGAACTAGGTTTCCCAAACATATAAAACCTACATCAACATTTCACTGTATTCTAAATGAATTTTCGTCATGGTATCTCAACCGATTGTATTGATGACTTGCACTTCAATCTAACTAATGCAAAATAATAATAACAATAATAATATTTAATTTCTTCCGTTTCTTTTTATTTGTCTCTTAAGGTTAATTTACACTTATTAAGAAAATTAATTAGTGTTCTTGTTATTATAAAAATTATGAGGTAATTATCTATATTACTCTTATTGGAACTTGAAAATCAATAATTCTTCACTTTATGTAAATATACAAAATAATAAATGAAAAGGATATATTAGGAAAAATAGCTACAAATGTTTTTTTGAATTCCTAAAGATACACATAAAAAGAAATAATTTTTTTTTCAAAACGAAGACAGATAAAAATGAACGAAGAGAGTAATATTTATCAATTAATATATAGCTCACACAAATAATTACTAAAAATAGAGTATTTTCTATCAAAATAAACACTTAATACTATTGTAACAAAATAAGTGATGTCCTAGTCATGTAACTCAATTGATAAGCACATAGAGTCATGCGTGTTTGAGTATCCGAATTCAATCCTCAGTTATTGTACTTTTCTATAAATTAAAAAAATAAATAACTTCTTATTTACACGATAATAATCACTATTTTCAAAAATCACTTATTTTTAAGTTTGTATGAAAGACCTTTAATTTTTTAGTGGTAATATAGTAATAAATATTATTTAACATTCTTTCTTTTACTGCAGTTGAAAAATTAAGTATACCTCTTTAAATAAATAAAAAATTAATTATTTTATATTTCTAATTAGTTTTATAAGAAAAAAAACAAAGATCTTAAAAAAATAGAATTACTTTTTTTTTCACTAAATTTAGTGTTTATTTAAGTATAACCCACACGGGCTCAAATATATGATATATTATGTATTAGTATATCATTATTACTCTGTTATTATTATTTTCATATTTTCATGAGGGAATGCACACGGGTTATTATCATTGAACCTTTATTCCATATAAACTTTTTTTTTTATTTTTTATTTTTTATTATTATTATAAAGCTACCACGCCCCTAAGTTTTCATCACAACCTTTAATGATGGCCTTTGGATCAAATTCTGAATTAAGAGGACTATTATTTATTTAGTGGGCCTTTTCTGTATCACATGTCAGAAAAAGAAAAAGGCCATGAACTCACTTATTTTATCACCATAATATGCATTTTTATTAGTGATTTTTTTTTCTTTTATGAGTTATGGTTGCATCCACCTGGAAGCCTCATCAGCTGAATTTCATGATGAAAAAAATATAAACCAAGATACCTTGCTTTATATCTTGCCAGTGCACTATTAATAAGGGTAAAATATAACCTAGATTTTTTATTTTTTAATCAATTTTTACTTTAATTTTTTATTTTTTATTATTGTTAATTTGATCTCTATCTTTATTTCTCACATCATATTATTTATTTTCCGTTAATGTCATTTTAGTGGAAATGTCACGATGACGTTGAGGAAGATGTAGATAGAAACAATCAATGATATTAACGCAAAAGGATCAATGAAAAAAAAGATAAAGAATCAAATTTACAAAAATTAAAAATAAAAAACTAAAATAAAAATTCAATAAAAAATAAAAGGTAACCCTATCTAAAATGGTAAGCGTTATAAATTTCTCATTTTGTTATTAGTTTAGTTTTGGCAACTAGGGTTTGATTAAAATGATTCTCGGAACATAATGGTTCTCTTATGGGAACCGTCTAATAAAAAAATTATAAAATAAAAAGAGAAAAATAAGTGTGATTTAATGACAACAAATTATACATGTCATATAGACATATCATCTATAATCTCAAAATAAAATAACCATAAAATAACAATTTTGGTACCAATTATGTTTGTTGATGGTTAAAGAACATACTATTTAGTAATTTCTTAATTTAATTTGAATTCATGTGTACTCATTTGATTTATTAAAAAAAATGTGTTCAGCTTTTATTCTTCAAAGTGAGGCTATTAATTATTATTATTGTTGGCATTGATGGCACAACAAATTAAATTTCAAGTATACTATCATTGCAAAGTGGTTGAGATTGCTAATTGGAAGAAGCATAATGAGGCTACATGTATATTTTATATAGTACTAGTAATAGTAATGAACATTATTATGTAATTTTTAATTTCCTTTTCTTTTTAATTTGCCTATTATCAATAGAAGTTATTGATTTGACAATAATAAGTTTTAAATTATTGTACCAAAAAAAAAAGTTTTAAATTATTTAGAGTAAGTCTCCTTTAATTTGAAGCTTAGCAATTGCATAGAGTGGAAGCAAAGGAGCTAGATCTTCTCTAGTTTTCTTTTCTGGTTATAATAATGGGTCTTGCATTTACTGTAAATAATTATAGTTATAAAATCATTCTTTAGGCCAAAGTATAGTGATTTTTAATGTGACAATTTAAAAAATGAAACCCTTAAAATTATCAAAAAAAAAAATTCATTTTTGTAGGTTTACTACCACATATTCAATTTTTTTTATTCATATTCAAATATTTTGAAATGTATTAAATAAATTTAAGAGTAAACTCTCATTTAAATTCCTTAAAAAAATATATCATTTATAGATTCTTGAAATATTCCTATCATTAAATAATTCCCTAAAAAATTAATATGTCACCAAATATATTCTTCAAAGATTTTATTTTGACATTAAATAAGTCCCTAAAAAATTGTATGTGTCACCAAATAGATCTCTAAAAGATATTTATCATGAAATAAATTTTTGAAATATTACTTTTGTTACTAAATCGATCACTATGTTACTCTCCGTCTGACAACAATTAAATTTGTATATTTTTAGCTCTAAAAGTATTAGTTGAAATAAATAGGCCCTTCTATCAACTATCTCGGATAGAGGTTAATGAAAGGGTCTATTTAATGATGCATCTAATTTTTTAAGGATCTATTTAATGATAAAGATCTTTTAACGATCTATTTAGTATACGCATAATCTTTCATAAACTTATTTAGTGATAGATTTTTCAAGAGTTTATTTGATAACACATCTAATTTTTTAGAGACTTGTTTAATTATAGAAATCTTTTAAGAACTTATTTAATGACACTTATATCTTTCAGACACCTAAGTCATGAGCACCTAAGTCATGATTTATCTTATGAGAGTGTCTATTGTTATCTCATTTTTATCTATTGTCACACTAAATAGATTATTTTATTAATAATATTTATCTTTCATTATTTTAATTTTATTAATTAAAAAATATTTTTAATTAAAAAATTAAAAAAAATGACAATGGACAAAAAATAAAGTGAAAATAATCTCGCTCAAATTTAAATATATAAATATGTGAAAGATTACACAATGCTTTCTACAATATTTTTTTAGAAAAACACATGCATTTAATTATTTATTTATTAATCCAAAAAGATTGTAAGGTCATGTCGAACAAATCGTGGACATGACTGATCAGATGGGCGTTTTATAATCCTTTTCCTATCTATTTTGTGAGACAACATTGTACAGAATGATTAGATAAAATTTGAGGAAGAATTAGCAATATTTTTTATAATTTTTTAGTAGGGAAAGAAAAAAGTAAAAGAATAACAAAAAAGAAAATAATAAGATGCAAAAAGTGAAAAGAAAGATTGTTAGGCCCATTGGACCTCTTGGGCTTCCTGAAGTGATACTGAGCGCAATTATCTTATTATGTTTGAATATTAGGTTTTTCTTTTTTTGGTATTGCAAAAAAAATATTAGTTTTTCTTAAAAAAAAAAGGTTGAATTATTTCTTATAAGCAAAAATGAATTAAAATCAGATCATTACTAGTGGAGGCAAATGCCCTCAGATCACAAAATTTTCAATTTCTATTTCAAGTTACAAGTGTAACATGTATAAAACTGTTATCAACCCATATTATTTATATCCTAAGTAATTACACATAGGTCCTCAACTTTACAACGAAAGTTTACCTAAGTTCCTAAGATCCTAACTTTCACGAGAGTTGACTTAGGTCCCTAACTTTGTCCAACGCTATTCACCTAGGTCCTGACGTTAACTACCGTTTTAACACCGTTAACAGAAATAACATAGGAACTGATTTGAACTTTTAATAATAAATATATGGACTTATTTGAACTTTTGATACATAACACAATGACTAATTTGAACTTTTATTAATAAACATAAGGACTGATTTAAACTTTTGATTCAAATACAAGGATTGATTTGAACTTCTGTTAACGGTGTTAAAACGATGGTTAACGTTAGGGACCTAACTGTACAACGTTGAATAAAGTCAAGAACCTAAGTGAACTCCCGCGAAAGTCAATGACTTATATGAACTTTTCTAGTAAAGTTGAGAACTTATGTGGTGTTTTACTCTTTATATTCATATCTTGTCCTCACATTTCAATATTTTAAGATACACATTCAATTAGAAAGTAGTGACTTTTTGCTATTAAAATAAATTTTCAATACTAGAAATTTTATAAGTGTGTTTTATCTTTACTATGGGGTGACAAAACGAGTCTGACCTAGCGGGTCGGCTTGTATAACCCGTCATTTATACGTGGGGTGGGCTATATAAAAGCAGCCCACTGCCCGCATAACCTGCACTTTTGACGGGCCAATAGTTGTGCAGGGCGAGCTGGCCCTCGGGCTCATTTGTAAAAAAAAATTGAAATTTTGAATAAGTTGTAAAAAAGAAAAATTGAATCAAGCATTTTTTGCTTTTTGGTGTTAAGCCTGCTTTGTTCCATTAAAAAATAAATAAACACAAAAAGACAAAGAGGCAGATTGAGGCATCCAACTCTACATTTGTTTACTATGAAGTTAACATAAATTTCTATATTATTGTAAAAAAAAATACATTATAAAATTTTTAGATCTTTTGAATAATTAATATTATTATTTTTATACAGTGTTGGAATTAATATGATTTTTTTAAGTATCTTTTAGAATATTTTTTTATGCTTTTTTAAAGAGATAATGAGATTTATGAAATTTTAATATTTTTAGATTTTTAAAAATTTAATTGGTGGGTTATGGGGGCTAGTCCGCAACCCGCATAACCCTTCATAAAGCGGGCTGTGCTGAAAAAATGGACATGTTTTGCTCCGCGGGCTGGCCTGTCCTGCCCGCATTTTTTACAGGCCAGCCGCGGGACGGGCCGCTGCGGGGCGGGCTGGCCCGCATTGCCACCCCTACTTTACTATATAAAAATTTTAGATCTATCACTAAATAACACGATGTTAGGAGCTTTACGCTGAATAAAATTAGAAATTCAATGTAATGATACTTAAATTATAAAGTTAGGTTATTTAATGAACTAGTCTTTTGAATTGGATTGTCTTCGTATGCTTAAGTCCATGAGTGTACAATAGCCCTATCAAAAAATAGAGCTTTATTATATTATGACATAAATACCCTTATTCATATTTTAAAATTTTAACCATTACATTTATTGTAACTCACCTACATAAAATGAAAAATAATAAAAAAAATTAAAAATATAAAATAACAACATTTTTAGGAGAAAATTAAAATAACTAAAATAAGAAAATAAAAAGACAAGATGGAGAAATATAATTAGCATGTGATGATAAAATGCACGAATGTATTGAAATTTCACTTTTTTTAAAGAACTTGTCCAGCAAAAAAATTAAAATAATTCATATTATGATGCTTTAGTATTTAGAATGTCAACTTATTAAGAGATTTTATGTTGGATAAAATCGTCATTTAATTCTATTGAGAACTATCCTTCTGATAAAGAAATAAGATAAAACAAAACATAACCATACACATGAATTTACTGTAAATAAACACTAAAATCGGAGAAAAAATCATGATCGTAGTCTAACGACAACCAAAGAATAATACTATATGAAAGTTTTTACAATACAAACTAATATCCAAAACGGGTTAGGCCGGGCCGTCAAAAATATGCGGGCTAGGCCAAAAATTTGGGCTTGTCAACTTATATGGCTCGCTAGGTTAGTGTCTCTTTTTATAAAAAAAATTAATGGTTGGAGTTGAAGTTTTTTTTAAAAAAAATTCTAATAAGGCCTAACAAAAAAAAATCCAAACTAAACTAAAAAACAAAAACATATAAAAAAAACTTAGATTTATAGTTAAAAATAAAAAAAATAAATTTATTTAATATAAAAAAGCAAAAAGCAAAAAAAACACCAGATTTTCTTTTAAAAAAATTGATATTCTTGGTAATTTTTTTATGAAAAAAATCTTCATGGTGTAGAAAGTAAAACAAAAAAATAAAACTGTTCGAATTTTTTTTAAAATTAGTATGGCATGCTGGCTCATACCCACCTCTTTAGTTTACACAATTTTTTTTAAAAGAATGAAGGATTAAAATAAGTGTAATTAGGGGCTAAAGTATGTGCATATCCGAAAATGAAGGCTACATGCATATTAAAAAAAATGAGTGATTAAAAATAATTTTTGTCAAAAAATAAAAGATAAAAGAATATTTAAATCCTGACAACGGTATAAAATGTCTAATGGAAACATCATAATGGCCATTGATTACCTAGTAATTACCTTAAAGAAATTAAATATAATATATAGATATTATCTTACCTTGTTAGGAAATTCTAAAATAATGAGATTTAATCATATAATAAAAGTAAGAAATAAATATCCGTTATCGTAAATATTAATTCTGCGGACTACATTACCAAAAAAAAAGATTTTGTTGAGTACAATGAATATAATATAAATATTATATAATAAATATATACTTAAACACAAATACTTATTTATTAGGAAATTATTAAATAATTTAACTCAATAATATAATATAATATAATATTAGCAACACATGAAATAGCAAATATCTCCATTAAGATTATTAAATTCAATTTTAATATATTTTCACTTTAATATGCAATAATGTGGTGGACATGAGTCAAGATGGCCCATTAATAAAACAATATTTGGATATTTAGTTGAACTAGGTAATAACTAAAAAGTAAAATACATTAAATGGAATACAATGAAACAGTGTGCAATGTAATGAAAAGAATAAATAATAAATAGTACAAATTAACGTTTTCCCTACTCTTTGTTTCGATATCGATAAACCTACCTAAATATATTGCCCTTTGTTTAATTTGGTTTCAGACCTTGTTGTATGTAATGCATGCAAAATTAAAGTTATATTTGTTTTTATTTTTATTTTTTATGTGAGTATGTATTGCATGTATGCATGCACCGATATATATACTATCTATAATATTTAATTTTGATTTATCTATATATGGATATGAATTTAACATAAACTTGCTGGAAAGATACAATGAAATGTTTTATGTTATGTTATATACTAATTATTGATCGATGAAGTGATGTGCCCTGATTCCTGCCCAGTCGTTATCAGTTTAGCCAGTTAAACTAAAATTGTTTTTTGTCTCATAAAAGATTCCAAAGTTCTTTGTTCTTTTAACATACCTTAGGATCTTTTTTTTTGCTTCTAATAAGAAGTAAGCTTCGTTTGGATCACTCATGAATCTTAAAACGTGATTAATCTGACCTTGTGTTTGTCAAGCAAATTAGTGACCCTACAAGCGTTCTAAATGTTGTTTCATCTAAATTTTTATCTCCATAATACTTGGATACCTTCTCAATTATAGCCATAGAAGTTACTAGTGGCTTGCAATCTTTCACTCCAAACTCTTTGTGTAGATCATCTGCATACTTTTCTTGTGAGACAAAAATTCTTCCGGATTCTTGTTTAATTTGCATGCCAAGGAAGTATCCCATCCATGAGATCAAGGTCGGTGATTTCGTACTCTTTGCATCATGGTTTTCTTGAATTCTTCTATCATCTTAATATTTTTTTTTGAAAGGCTAAAGTGCACTCACAGGGGTTCGACCCAAGACCTACTACTCAAAGCAGGTCTCATCAGCCATCCGACCAACATGTTGGATCTATCATCTTCATATTGTTGCTTATGTAGATTAAATCATCCACAATAGGCAAAATATATATTAGAAAATTATTTCCTTGCCTTTTCACAAAAGTGATGTCTCATATATGAACTTTTGATGAAGTCATACTCGATAAGATATCAGTCGATCTTGCTATTCCATGCTCATGGCTCTTGTTTAAGTTCTCACAATGCCTTTTTCAGCCTATAAACTCCGTCTTCTACACAATAAATATCCAAGCTAAACTTAAATCGGGTAGTAATAGTGCAATATTGCAGTAAACGAACATTTAAGACTTTGACAAAAACCAATATGCTTGCTCAAACATAGAGCAAACCCATGATTTGGCTAGTACAAAGAAACTCAGAAGACATACGAATACTTATCTTCAGAGTGTGCTCACATCATAAAGCAACTAAATGAAAACTAATAACTATCATCATTCCTCAAACAAAAGTATCACCGGCAAACCAGAGGAAGGATGTTGTTGTCACCACCGTCATAGACACAACAAAAGCACAAAACATAACTTTTGTATGCTTCATTAGTAGATCTACTTTATTTTGTTAGTTTGCAACCCAAACATGCAATGAAATCTCTAGATCCATAGGCACAATATTTAGAAGCTTTTTTTTATGAACTCGGTTGCCATGATAGCCCAAAAATTTGAATAGATTATAACAAATAACCCCCTTTGTTTTGAGCAAAGAACAGATCTAGAGCTAGAGCGGTCATACATGAGCAAAACGCGACGAGTGGAGGTCAAAAACAAGAATATTTACATATTTACATTAATAATTAAACTCTCATATTCATATAGATCGAATTTGGACTTTGGTCCTTTCTGTTGTGTTAATGAAGTGAAGGATTCCCAAAAAAAATAAAGAATTCATATGGACCAATAAATGATGCTTAGTTGAAAAAAAATAAAAATCAATTCATAAAACAACACGATTGATAAAAAATTTCCAATTTTTTTCACTTGACGTTTGACGTACAACCTAATTTTAAGTAGTAGGATTGTATAAGTAGAAAGAGATAGAATAAAAATAAAAAACAAAGAGAGATAAAATTAAAAAACATTAAATATAATGTGATGGAAAGAGGAGATAGAAAAACAAAATGAGTTATATAACTCTTCATCATTTGGGTAGAATTTTCTGTTTCATCACCGATTCTCCTAATTGGTCACGCCAACAACCATCAACAAGAGGTGCAAGGAAAAAGAAGAAAATCAAATTAAGGAAACGATCATCCAGGCACAAGCGGCCAGTGAAGCAAACAACCGTGGAATCTGAGGCTCCGAAATAGGTTTTTCCCTCTTCGCATGATGCAAATTCCATCCCTCCATCCCATCATTCTCAAAGCAGGAATACAAACTACAAGGCAGGGGACCTCTGGGACATTGGGGAAAAAATAGGAGTCACTTACTTAGGAAAGGAAGAGTACATTATTAAGCAATTAGTGGACATGGAGGTTAGTGACTCCAAAGAGCATAGAGGTAGGATTAATTAGGGGGTCCAAAATCTTATTAATGTTTATCCTATCATATAATATCTGTGGCCTGGGTGGCAAGGCAAAGATGGAAGCCATAAAAAAAACTAGTAAAACAACACAACCTGGATATGCTCTACATTCAAGAAACAAAACTAGAATTCGTTGATAGCAATTTGTGCCCTACACTTTGGGGTTCGGATGACGTAGAGGGGGTCTTTAAGCCATCAGAAGAAAATTCAGGGGGACTTATAACTTCATGGAAAAAAAGGGCCTTCAAGGCATCAAAGTATTCGATGATGTGGGGTTCTTAGGAGTCTTTAGCTTATGGGGAGGCAAAGAAATTCCATGCTGTGTAGTAGATATATACTCCCCGTGTATATTAACAGAAAAGAAGATCTTCTGGGAAGCGTTAGTCTTAGAAAAAAGAAATTTTACGGTGCAGAATTGGTGCTTTGTGGGGGATTTTAATGCTATAAGACACCCAAGGGAAAAGAAAGGTGTGTCTTCACCCACTTCCTCTGCAGAAATCACAATATTTAACCAGTTTCTGGAAGTTCACTTGGGTTAGTCCAAATGAGGTGTCTATGAGTAGGTTAGAGCGATTCATGTTCTCAATAGGTTGGCTGATTGAATTGTCCAATCTCTATCAATCTGTGCTGGACAGAGATGTACCTGACCATAAACCAATTCTTCTTAAAGTCTCAAATATTGATTGGGGACCAAAACTGTTCAGGATTCTAAACTGCTGGCTAGATGAACTGTCTTTCATTGCATTAGTCGGTAAAGTATGCAATGAAAGTCATATGGTTGGATGGGGGGCCTATGTTTTCAAGGAAAAACTTAACACTCTGAAAAGTCATATCAAGATATGGAACCATAGTGTATTTGGAAATGTTGATAACCAGATAAAGTGTATTGTTGAGTCCATTAATGCAATCGAAAAAGAGGGGAAAGCCAATAGTCTAAGCAATCAACAACTGCAGCAGAGAAAGGAAATTAATTCAGAATTCTAGAAATTGAAAAAAAGGAAGGAGTCAATACTAAGCCAAAAGTCAAGGTTGAAATGGCTTCGGGAAGGAGATGTGAATTCAAGATTCTTTCACATGTCTATAGATAGCAGAAGAGGGAGAAATCACATTAATGGCCTAAACATTGAAGGACAATGGTGTGAGGACCCAATCATAGTGAAGCAAGAAGTGAAGTCCTTCTTCCAATTAAAGTTCCAAGAATAACCAAGGCTAATACCATCCATTGATGGCGTCAGCTTCCCTCAATTGTCACAAACTAGCAATTCTATCTTGCTGGCACCCTTCTCAGAGGATGAAATTAGGCAAGTGGTATGGGACTGTGATGGAAATAAGAGTCTGGGGTCGGACGGGTTCAATTTCAATTTTATTAAGAAGTTCTAGAATATCTTGAAACCAGAGATTATTAGAATCCTGCAAGAATTCCACCAAAATGGGAAACTTTCTAATGGCTGTAGTCTGTCATTTATCACCTTGATCCCAAAAAATGAAACACCACAAAACCTGGGAGAGTACCGCCCAATCTCACTCATAGGATGTTTGTACAAGATCATAGAAAAGTGCCTAGCAAGTAGGCTCAAGGAAGTTATTAGATCCATTGTCGCAGATACACAATCTGCTTTCGTAGGATCTAAGTACATACTGGACAAGGTAGTGGCGGCTAATGAGACAATAGACTTTGTGAGAAAATAGTCCCTACCAAGTCTTCTCCTTAAGGTGGATTTTGAAAAGGCATATGACACAGTCTCCTGGAACTTCCAAGACTATATGATGGGGAGGTTTGGATTTACAGAAAAGTGGAGAGGTTGGATTAGGTCATGTCTTGTGTCTTCCTCAGTTTCCGTTTTAGTTAATGGGTGTCCTTCCAAACAATTCATAATGAAAAGGGGCCTAAGACAAGGAGATCCTCTGGCCCCTTTCCTCTTCCTCTTAGTAGCCGAGGGGCTAGGTGGAATGGTAAAGAATGCTATATCACAAAGCCTGATCTAAGGTGTCAAGGTAGGTGAGAATAACATCGAGGTGGGCCACATGCAATTTGCATAAAATACTCTCTTGGTAGCTGAAGGGGCCTGGGAAAATGTCATAACCTTAAAAGCTATTCTTAGGTGCTTTGAGTTAGCTTCGGGTCTTAAGGTCAACTTCCATAAGAGTAGGTTGTTAGGATTTCATATCCCGGACATTGTATTATATGAGATTGCATCTTTTTTTATCTGTTCCATTGGCTCTCTCCCTCTTCTTTTCCTTGGTATACCTATAGGGGCAAACCCAAAACGATCTAGTACGTGGAGGACTGTCATGGATAAAATCCAGCGAAAGCTATCTTCTTGGAAACGTCAGTTCCTATCCTTTGTTGGTAGAATAACTCTTCTAAAATCGGTACTTAATTCTTTACCCATCTATTTTTTGTCTTTCTTTAAATTGCCTACTATTATATCTAACCTCATTACAAAAATTCAAAGGAAATTCTTATGGGGAGGGAACAAGGAAGGTAGGTGTATCTCATGGATTGGATGGAAAGAAGTATGTCTACCAAAAGATAGGGGGGTCTGGGGGTTAGGGACTTAAATCTTTTCAATGCAGGTCTTCTTGCAAAGTGGAGGTGGAGACTTCTGCAGAACCAAGATAGTCTCTGGTGTAGAATCCTCACCTCAAGATATGGAGCCCATGTTGTTCTCAATCCGCAAATGAATGATATTCAGTGGAAGAAGTCTTCATCCTAGTGGAGGGGCATTTGGCTCAATTCTGAATCAATTAACAGGAGTCACAGGGAATGGTTCAGAGAAGGTACTCTTAGGAAAATAGGAAATGGAAACAACACCAAATTCTGGACAGATTTATGGCTTGATCAGTCTTGTCTTAGGGACACTTTCAACAGGTTATTCTCTGTATCAACTCAAAAAGATGCAAATATCAGTCAATTTTATTCTTGGGAACATGGTTCAGTAGTGTGGAAGTTTGAATGGAGAAGGGGACTCTTCCAATAGGAACAAGAACTCCTCTCCTCCCTAGTTCAGACCCTCAGCAATGTCGCAATCTGCCCAGATCTTGATGATAGCTGGTGGTGGAAAGGTGGGGTGGCAGGGGTGTTCACACTCAAGTCAGCATACAAGGCGCTGATAGGAGAAAATCATCCTCACGACCCTCTATCTAAGCCCATCCACACAAGGTCTCAGCTTTTGCCTGGTAATTAATGACAAACGGCATCCCATGCAGGGGAAATCTGGCTCTGAGAGGTATACCAATAGTAGACCATCTTTGTCCTATCTGCCAGGATGATCTAGAAACCATAGAACATCTCTTCTTCTTGTGTAAAGAATCCTACAACCTATGGATGTCTGTTTATTCCTGGTTTGTGATAAAAACTACAATGTCAAATTCACCAAAGCTTCACTTCGTACAACATGGGTTCCTGTGGAAGTGGAAATCGAAAAAAGCTTGGCGATGGAGTTATGCAAGGTAAGGAATCACCTCTAAGCAAGGGAACAAAGTTCACATACAAGCAGAGTATTAGCTTTTGTCTTTTGATTCTGTTGGGCCAAGGGATTCCGTAATTTTCTTTTTTCTTTCTTAAATTAAACCACAGCGCACTTCTTGTGCTGCTGCTTGTACATGACTTCTTTCTTTAATATATGCTTTCCTTTGCTGATAAAAAAAAAAACTAAACTTTAGGTTCTAACTTTGGTTAGATCTAAAACTCCATTTAAATTAACTTATTCTTTCCACTTCAAACTGCCTAAATTATCTTTTATTTCGAAAAAACGAAACTAAACCACACATTTAATAAAATTGAACATCATTCAATAAAATTGTTGAACATAAAAAAATAATAATAATACTTCAATAATTGTTTACAAAATGTTTACATGATCAGAGAATCAGAATAGCAGGTAATTTACCATAATGAAAAAAACAAACAAGTAATCAAATCAAATAACATACAATAATACAATCCAAATAATCTCCATCTCCTTCATAGATCAAGAAATTTACTGCAAGTAAAATGCAAAGAAAGAAATTAATGAAGCACCAATGAAGGAACCAAAAACAGGGATGATTGTGCTTGAGCCACTAGATGGCCCAGGAGCTGCTGTTGGGCCCTCTTGGGCTGTAGCCAAAGCCCAAAACATGAAGGCAACAACAAGAAATAAAGCCCAAGAATTTTTCTTCATTTCCATAATTTTTCTTTTGTGGAAGTAATTGATATGAAATTAAAACCAAAATTTGAGAAGAGACTTGCCTAGATTATAATCCTGTGGAAGATGATGTTCTGTTTGGTGTGGAGGATAATATATAGAGAATGAGTGTAGAAGGCGTACATTCATTTCCAGCAATTTTTTTGCTGTTTAGTATAATGATTGGGTGAGTCACAATGATTTTATGCCAAGTTGTCATTATACTGGTGTTCCTATTATTAGTATCATATTTTAATTTAAATTATTTATCAAAATTATTGCTCTAAATAAAATATTCTTATTATAATATTATCAATTAATTACTCTACAATCAATGGGAGGTTTGTTACAAGTTTGTTTCTCTATTAAAAAGATATCTCGGGTTTCAATCTTTTTTGATAAAAACTATCTTCTCTGCTTGATGAATTAACTCGCTAGGATGTGAATATTGTCAACTCAAACAAAATTATTTTATGTGAAAGATACATGTGGTTACACTAAAAATTTATTATTAAGAAAACTGACGGTACAAATAAATTTTTATTTATTAATGTTTTTTTAGCTTTTGTTATATAGATTAATTACCGTTAATATAGTCTTTATCTAATCAATTTATCCGTTAGTAACTTAGTGTAATCCTTAAAGACTTTTATTAACCGTTTGTAAATCGATAATATATATCAATTAGTTAACTAACATATTAATCTGTTAGTAACTATATATTTATTCATTAGATTAAATATTATATGTCTATACTAACAGATTAATTTGGTTAGACACAATGTATATCAATCATAGCTATTCTAATTAAAACTAAAAAAAATGTTAATAAATAACAATGTTTTTTTAATTTAAAATTAAGTATTTTCATAATGTATATATACCATATCTTTAAAAAATCTTATCTAAAGATTTCATTAATCGGAGGAGCCAGCAGGAAATAAACAAGAAAGACAGAAAGAAAGATTCTGATGCTTCTGCCGAATGCCAATAATAATTTTTTCTGCTTGAGAATATTTATTAACAAAAATTATTCTTTTTACAGTTGTCACTTTTTTTTTTTAAAAGAGGAGAGATTTACTTACATTATATCGGGTGCAAGTTAACATTATAGATTGTTTTACTTCTTAATAATTTTTCAGGGAATAATTTTTTTTTTCAAAATCTACTGGCTAGATTGAAAAATTGGATAATTTCAAAACTGCATTTAGATTTTTCACCCAGCATCTTAGAATTTGCAATATGTCAATTATTATTTGTCTTTGTAGTTTACATTTTGTCTTGTACAAAGTGTCAAGTAAAAGTAATTTCATCATAATTATCTTATATGAAAAATACTTATGATTAGATTAAAGAAAGAGTGTCAAGCAAGCTAATAATATGTTTGTTTTAGTTTTTACTACAAAACAAAATAAAAATTTATTGAAAAGAAGTAAAAAAATTTAGTTTTATCTGGATATGAAAATTTGGTAAACCAAACAAGTTATAAAATGTCAAGCAAACTGAAAGCCATCATAAGGTTTAAGTCTATATATATAAAGTCAAGATTAAATGACATTAAGCGTAAAACTTAATAAAATGATATATTTCATAATATTGTATAAACATCAAATTTTAACAATATAACCATTGAATTTAAAGTTTAGATGTAGTAAATAATTTAAATAAAATTTCATATAATTGAAAAACATATTAGTGATTCATCGATTTAATTACTTAAACGTATTATATGTTATAAAAAGGTTTAAATATGTTTTTGGTCCCTGAAAAATAAGAAAATAAGGATTTAAGTCCTTAAACAGGTGATTTGAGTCCTTAAATTAGTATTTTTCAAGGACTCATATCTTCTACTTTTGAGTTTTTAAGGACTTAAATCTTAAAAAATATTTTTCAAGAACTTAAATCCTTATTTTTCTATTTTTCAAAGACGAAAAACATATTTAAACCTTATAAAACTTATAAGAAAATTTTCACTAATTAAATTACATTCCTACAAGTATCCATAGTTATAAAGTTTTATAAAATTAATTTATTTCATATAAATTTTTGATTTAACGGTTAAATTATTAAACACATCTTCTACGTAAGATGAGGCTAATTTATCTACATACAATCAAATTACAAAAAAAAAAAACCTTGTAAGATATGTAACTTCATTTTTTGCTAATTTAAAGTTTATAACATTGGTCACCCTTCTTCCTAATTTGATCATGAGAAATGAAAGATCCCAAAACATATTTTGAAGAAGCACACACTGTATCTTTCTGACACTTGTCTGTATAGCCGTTTGATTTTTAATTTTTTTATTTTCTAAAAAAGAAAAGAAAAGCATAGCCGTTTGAAGCCAGCAAGATGGGCCCACAAAAGAAGAACAGATGACCTATCTGTCTGGTTTGTCTGCGGGTCCAACGCCAACCATAAAAAGATTCAATGCAGAGAGACGTTGCTGTCTTAACCCCAATATACTATTAATATTCAAATTACAATTATTAACAGAAAATATTATTTATTTATTTATTACCTCATAATAATAACATGAAATGCAGCCTATAAATATGAGAGTCTTATTTGTTTCTTTCCAACAAACACAAGATACACTCACACATCAATCTTTATTCTTTAACCTTAATAAGCTGTCAAAACACATTGTCTTTTCTTCTCTTTGAATCTTTCTTGTGTTTGAGGAAAATGGCATGCATTGGCAAGAGCAGAGGAGTGTTCTTCTTCTTCATGGTCTTCCTTGTGGTGGCGGCGCAGGCTGGTGGGCTCTCTGAAGCACCGGCTCCAGCGCCGACAATGGACGCCGGCGCTGGATCTCCGATGACTTATTCCGGGGCATTTGTTTGCTCTTCACTTCTGCTTTCTCTCATTGCACTTCTACGGCATTGAATTGAATTTTGCTAATTCAAGGAGATGGAGGCATATCTATTTTACTAAGTTCTTTTTCAGATTCTGTTCTTTATTTGTTCATTTGAATATGTTGTTTGGGGTTACCGGTGAGTGTATTTGTTCCTCTGTTGATGGCATTATTTTGGTTGTATAATATATTCTTTTTCCCTAATTATTTTTAGGGTGTGATTTATTACAAGAGCTCCTGCTTGTAGAAAATGAGATAAATATAAATCAGTTACATGGTGTTCTTATAAAGAAGTGTAATAAACCAAATAAGTATGTAGAAGAGAATAAAAAAGGGGATAAAATCATGTTAAGACAGCAGAAAAACATAGCTTTGAGTCTGAGTTCACAAACCAGTGACTGTTTATTTGGTGCCTGTGAAAGGAAAAGAATGAAGAAGTGCATGGAATTTTAAGTTGCCAACATATAAATGAGAAAAAATCAGCATAGGCCATGCAAGATACTAGCAATTGCACAATTTTTATCGGTTTTTTTAGGCCAAATGAGCCCACATCACTACATCAATTTGAACCGAAGAACTATTACTCAAAACTTTGCTACCCTAGTCAGGGAAGACATGTTGGTGCACAATGCTTATAATTTTAAGCAACACCTTTTTAGGCTAGTGACATGCTTACCATTTCACACATGATAAACTGGTTAATGCATTGTTCTCAAGTCTGGTCAACCAGAACTAATAGTGATCAAGACTAAAATCAGGTTAAGATTACAAAACTTGAAATTCTGTCCTCAAAGGTCGGATTGCTAATTGTCATCAAATAAAAAATGGGGGAAAACGGGAAATTAATCCAATTGAATGTGACAATGTGTATCCAAAACATTAATCTGCATAAAGATGATTCTTGTTTGAAACTACAACGAAATACAAATTAGGAACTTTATCTGCTATCTTCCAACCATAGTAGAAAAGAACTTACCATCCTTCTAATATTTGACCACTAAAACTATATGCACAGGAAAAAAAAAGAATTTAATTCAAACAGGAAGAAATAAAAATAACCGCACAAAGTAGCCAAGTTCATTCATTCTTTTGATGAATGTTTGAAACACACAAAAGCTGGAAGTCTGGAACTACTAACGTTACATATATTAACCAAATAATGGTATTTAGTTTTATATGAGGGGGAGGGGGAGAAGAAGACTAGCAAATGCTGCCACAGGTGAGCTATTGCTTTGCTTTTTTCCTAATGGTTTTCTGTAGGTGTGGAAAGGGGAAGCAGATTCATGTTTCAGGGAAGATAAAGACATAGAGAGTGAAGCTGATGAAGCTCTGGAAGTGAAATGTAGAAGAGTCTGTACCAGTGACCACACATGGCTCTAGACTATTACATCCATGTCAAGGAAGCAAGGAGACATACAAGGGACAAAGCACTGACATGTAGATATGGCAAATTTTGAAAATTATAGGCGCCATTAAATTTTAAATTATAGTATATAAAATTAAATTTATAATATATTAGCATAATAGAAAATACGGAAAATTAAAACAAGAAACAGAGATATAAATGTTTCAAAAGCTAGCATAAGTCATTACAGATTACAGATAAAATACAATGCCAATGTTTGTCTAATCATTGTGGTATCTCATTTGCATAGGCATAAACAGAAATAAATAAAAATAAATAAAATAAAATAAACCAAAAAATCTAGGTTTGAAGCAACTTAGTTAACAACTTTACCAGATTTTTCTATTCATATATATAAAATAACATAAATTTCAATCACTACAAATATGTCATAAACTCATAATAAGTCACGTATTAACAACTTAAAACATAAATTAATATAAAACAAGTTCTTAAACTTAACAATTCCAAACTTAAAAGTCTTAAACAACACCAGGGAGGGAGAAGAAGCAGCGAAGGAGAAGAACGATAGAGCAGTGGCATCCTAATTGGAGAAGAAGAACGATAGAGCAGGAAGAGAGAACCGGAGAAGAAGAACGATAGAGCGGGGAAGAGAAGGGAGTGGCCGTGCAGGGAGGAGAAGAAGAAGAAAGTCGAAGGAGTTAGGGTTTGAGACAGTTTTGGGGAAATTAGGGTTTTTTACAACCAAACGGGTAGAATCCAGGGCGAACCCATCCCGAATTGATCAATTCTTTTATAAAGAGAAACGAAAACAAAGTCGTTGGTCCTGCAATCCCAAAATATGACTTTAGTCTGTGACCTTACTGATTTTACCCTATTTGCGACTTTACATGGAGTCTAAGTCGCATAAAGGCGGTAAAATTAGACTTTACGACTAAAGTCTAAACTTTAACTACAAGAATAAAAAACAATTTTTCTCAATCCTCCATTAACCCTCCTCTTATAAACTCCTTTAACTACTTTACCAAAGTTAGTTATTTAGTCTATATTGAATTATCTCCTTCGGGGCTTTGATCCCATGTTACGTCTCATTTCTTTCTTATATAACCTTTTTAATCAGAGTCTCCAATCAAAAACCAAAATAATATGACAATCAAAAACCAAAATAATATGACAGTACATCTTAAATTAATTCTCTGAAATATCTACCAAAGTTATATTCCAACATCCCCTCCCCTTTCTATTGCCCAACTTGCCTGCCTTGTACACTAGATGCTACATGTTCCAGTGACAGCAAAAAACTGGACCCTAGAAAGTAGAAGTATATTTTCTGGAATTACATCCTAAGAGCTGCAAAATTGAACTCAGGCCTTTCCCCATAAATGAACTTCGTCATAAATCATAAACCTTGCATAGATTTAGCTCCAAAATTACTAAATTACTACAGTAAAATGACAGCTAAGTTTAAGGTCCATGCAACACTGACTTCTGTAACTAGGTACTCTGTAATTTTCCCTTTTAAACATCATTACAAGTAAATAACATAATGATACAAAACATTATACATTCTTCAGTTCAGTGATCAAAGATTGCTTGAAATAGAAACTCCAATACTACATTCAGAATCAAAGGAACTTCTGAGAAAACACCATAACAGGTAAGGCTTGAGAATTCAAACCCATTGTCAGTTTCAACAATGCAGGCTCAACAAGACTACCAAAGCAAACTAGAAGCATAAATGTAAACCTAATTCCACCAGAAACAATAAACATATTTCCTTTTTGACTACTGTAGCAATTTGCCCAAATTGTGCCAGAATGACAAAACTAACATCTTTTGAGAACAAAGTATAAAATGGCTACATTATCAATCGGTTTAACCAAGTAAATGATTATTAAGAACTCATTACAACAACAAGACATAACTGCCTCATAAATAATCAAAATTTGTCACTCTCTAGTATCCTTCCTTCCTCTATAACAATGTGTGAATGTGTTCATCCTAATTATTAAGAGAAAAAATCTCAGCCTATTGTGAAATATTCATTACATCCCTCCAAAAATCATAACATTGTAATACAGTCCAAAAATTTAATAAAAATTCAAAATTGGCAATACCATCCATCTAGGAGGTGTTGGATCCTTCCCCATTGAGGCTGGCAGCTTCAATAATCTTCTTGTTCTTCTCAATAGCTGCGGCAACTTCTTTGGGCATATATTTCTCGTCGTGCTTAGCGAGAACCTCTGTGGCCGAAAAGTAACAGTCTATACTTCTAGCCTTCTCAGACACATTCTTCGCCGACGTTTCTTTCCTGATCTCCTCCGGGAAAGGCTTCACAAACCCTTCCACCACCACCGAATGACCCTCCCTGAACAAATCCGGCAACGACCCTTGGTACCGAACCACAATATCAGTGATCAAATCGGTGATAACGAATTCCACTTCGGGAGAAGAAGCAGGATAAACCACGCTTCCTTCTAGGACCAAACCGCCCAATCGGAATTTCGTCTTCGAAGGATTGTTAGCGTATTTTTCGAGCGCATCGGTTGGAGTCACGTAGAACACCAACTGGTCTTGGAAATTGTTGAGCACGATCACAATGAATCCCGCGATGCACCCGAACGTTAGCGCGTAGGTCCATAGTCGCCGGTTCTGGAGCTGCCGAGCTCGCGCGCCAATATCCACCATCTTCTTCGACCTCGGCAGCTGGCGGCGCGCCGTGGAGAGGAAGCGGTGGCCGGAGAGAGAGAACGAGGAAGAGGGATCGCGGAGGATGGAAGCGAGCGGCGGCGGCGGCGAGGGTTTGAAGGGAGGTTGGCGGAGGGAAGAGTGGAAGAGTGAGGCGGAGCGGCGTAGATGGGATCTGAATCTGAGGGCGAGTCCAGTGGCCATTTGAATTTTCTCGGGAAAATGAGGAAAAGGAAAATTGGGGATTGGGTTTAGGGTTTTGAATTGAACTATGCTACTACGCCGCCATAACTGAAAAACGGGTGGGACGGGGAAGGTTTTGGCGTTTGTGAATGGACGGAAAAGGAAAAGATCGGAGGGTGGCAAACTGGAATAAAACATCAATTTGGTAAATTAATTAATCGCTAAAATTTATAAGTTATTAATCAATTACTAATTGTCAAAATAACTAAAAATAAATCATTTGTTTGAATTGATGGAATGAGATGAAGCTGAGCGGAATTTTTTTTTTCCTGAAATATAAGTATTTAGAGCTTTTTTATACCGTTTAAAAAAATAGTTATTATATAAAATTAGTTAGTTTATTTTAACTTTACTCTTAAATAAATGTAAAGTCACTCTTTTTAATTTTAGTGAGATAATTTAGTAAATATGAGTAAATTTTAAAAAATTTTAATAAATTTAGTAATATATTCTCTTCAGAATGATTTATAAGAAAAAAAAAACATCAAGTTTGTTGTCTTAAAATAAGCAAATTTCAACTATTTTTATCTCATTTAATGTTTTTATTCATTATGTATCATTATTTGATTGACTATTTGACTTTTTAAGTAGAAAAAGAATAAATATAATATGTTTATTTCTTAAATAAAGTTAAACATTTGTTTGAAAACAAGAAAATTAAATGTGCTTAACTAATTTTCTTAGTATGTGTAAGTTAGTTTTTTTTCTTATAAATTATTTCGGAGGGAGTAGACCAAAGCAAAAAAGCTCTAGATGCTTATATTTTGAAATGAGCTAGTATTGTTTGAGTACTTAAAATGATGATAGAGTGGAATGACGATGGATGAAGCTCATTTCATTCCATTCCATTATTTCTCTCCATTTTTCGTTCCCTCCTAATTTAGGCGTGAGTTTGTCATTACCCTCAAGAGTTACTAGTCAAAAGTATTTCTAAGTTGTTTTTTTGTTGGTTAAAGAATTTTCAAGCGGTTAATATCTCTTACTCTCTAACTCTTTTATGGAACTTAACAATTTTATCTTGAGTTAAACTATTTGGGAAAGACACAAAGGTGACTTGGTTTTGTCTCCTTCTAATACATGACATAATTTATATAAAATATCTATGTTAAAGTTATTTTTTATATGAAATGTTTTTTAACAAGTAACAATATTATTATACATTTTCTTTCATTTATTAAAAAAAGTACTAATATAATTTTTTTGTTAAAATTAAAATCAGAATTAACAACGAAAAAATTATCTTGATTTCATTCAAATGTGTAAATTATACAAGAGTAAAAAATGAGAAAGAAAGCCAAGAGGTAGTTAAAATAAAATAAAAAGTAACATTGAAAAAATTATTATAATATATTCCACTCCATTCTATTTTCAAACAATATAATAGAAAAAAAAATATTCTGTTCTATCTTAAAATATCTAAATAATAGAGTAGTTTTTTTTTCATTCTGTTTCGTCCCACTCTTTTCCATTCCTTTATGTTCGGCTGCTCCATTACCATCAATTCAAACATAGCTGGGATCTTGATAAACCATGCCCTAAGGGCACGTGTTAAAGTTACTAAAATTAAAAAAATATTCATAAGTGCACATATTTCTATCTCACTTGAATAAAAAAACTATATTTTTCAACAACTTTTTACTATATTTAACTCTTTAAAGAGTGCTCTTAGAGTACTAAATATCATTTGACCTTTTTTTAAATAATGGAAGAAAAATTATAAGCCACCAATACAAGAGACTCACAAGAATTTAAACTAAGACTAACAAAAACAAAATCGAGCACAACATCATAAACTCTAGCATCATATTGAATGTCATGTATATGAATGGCAAACACATCAACAACACTATTGCGCTCTCTCACCACATGATATCATTTTTCACCTCCATTAATAATCCTTCAAGTTTCGAAATCTCCTTCATTGAAGACATGGATGAATGCGATGGAAATTATATTTAATAAATTATTTAAAATATATCAATTTAATCCTTAAATATCTTTTTTGAAAAATTAATTATAATTTTAGGGCCTAAACTAATTCATATTCATTAATTTTAGGAACTTTTTTCGGTAATTTGAGAGAGTGGTGGTAATTTTAATTACTAGAATAAGTTTTGCTCATATAAATTGCACAATGAAGAAGTCCTTAACTTATATCGACATTGATCCTCTAACTTATATTCTATAAAGCCACTGGAACAATGATTATTCCTTATCACATATTGCTGCTCTGTCTTCTTCTACACATGATTTTATTATCCTCTTTTTTTGTTTTTGTATCATTAATCCTTCATGTTGCATGGAATTATTCTATCTCGACATCAAATATATACTTAACGTCCTTCAAGCTCTATTTTTTATTTCATGTTCATGTTTTTGTTGTAGCATACCATGAATACTCACTTGTTCCCTATCTTTCCTCACCATTATGTTTCAATTCTATTTATTTGTTTTCTTTTTCTTCTAATAATCTATTTAATGACTTATTAGCCTATTATTTAAGATAGAGTTGTTTGTCCTTTTAGAGGCCTTAGGGCGAAGTAGGTGATAAGTACAAATTAGTGTGTTTATATAATAAGGAATTTGCATTTTTTCTCATGAAATAACATATCCTTGTGTAAATTTTACTTCTAATCCATGCTTTATAAGTTCAAAAGTAAAGAGGGTGAAATAATCATTTTCTAATTCTAGAAATGTATTTTCAGGTATTTTGGAAGCCAAATAAGAAGGAAAATGTGTTGGAATATGTAAGAAGACAATGCTCAAACACTGTGAGGAGGCTCGAGCGCTAGAAATGGGCGAACATAGGATACTCATTGCTAGCATAAATGCCCTGGCGCTTGAGCGCCACACTAGAGCTCAAGCGCAGGTGGCATTAACCAGCACATTAACCAGGCATTAAAGACAGCGCTCAAGCGCTAAAATTGGCGCTTGAGCGCCAGCCTCCTGTCGAGAACACTTATAAATACAGCTCTGTTAAGTGAGGAAGGAAGTAGCGAAGTTCAAAGAGAAAGTTTCAAAAAAATAACATACTTTTGAGAGTTCTTATATTCTAGGCATTTCTCTTTGAGGCTTATGGCCATTCTTGGCTAAGCTCTTTATCCGGGATATTTGAATGTAATTATTTTTCTTCTTTGTTCATCTTTTTTTGCATAGATATTTCTTATATATAAATTGGAATTTCAATTCTATTCTTCATGTTTGTTTTGCTTGATCATCTCTTTCATGTTCTTATGTTTGTGGTAAAGTTAAGAAACTTGTTTACAAAATGATTTTAAATGAAATTCTCATGACATTTCTAGTCTAGAGATAGATGGAAATTGCTATGAAAGTGTTAGATACTCTGCTTAAAGCAACACTTAGTTCTTAAAGCTTCAAGATATTGAGCTCTAGAAATTAGTGTTTAAGAATCAAGTGCAAAGATATATGTACTTGTGAACTTGAGTATGCATCTTTTTATATATAATATTTGACTATTTTCGAAATGAACAAAGTTAAGTAATGAAATTTAATCCTAGATAATTCTTTATTTTATTTATTTAACATTTTCTAAACGTTCTCTTTCTTGCAAACAAATTCACAGCTCGGTATGTCTTTAAACCATTTGACTCAATTCTTAAATAAACAAGTTTAGTGCTTCTTGTAGACGATACACGTTTAACCACTATACTTCAAACGAGTTAATCATTTGAAGTTTTATAAAATGGTTAATAGTAGGCCTATAAATAGGGTTTCAAGTTTTATAGGCTTTTAAATATATTAATTTTAGCCTGAAAAATAAGTCTATGATAGGTCAATAAGTCAGACATAGCTCTAATAATTATAAAATATACCTAATGTGTTTAGTCAAAGTTTCCACTCTTAATAACATCCTTGAAAAGTAAGGTTAGAGGTGGATAATTTTATAGTTAATTATATTTTTGGTTCTATAATTTATTGATTGTGTAATTTATATCTCATAATTTTCATTAAGCTATTTTAATTTTTTTAAAATTTAAAACGTGAAAATAGGTTAGTGCGCGTCATTATACGTTAGTGATATTGTTGATTCTAAAAAAGAAACTAATCATAATTCTTACCATAATTTTTAGTGACACCCGTAATAAATCATTTAATTTAGACAAAAATTGAACCTTGAATCTAATTTTCACGTTCTAAATTTTATAGAGACCAAAATTATTTAATTGGAAGAATAGTAAACTAAAATTATATAAATAATAAGCTATTGGAAGAAAAACGTAATTAAGCCTAATTTTATAAATGATACACTTGCACTCTCCTTCTTTTGCATCACTCTTACGCTTTTATATTTCTCCACTTTTATTCAATCTCATCATTCACTTTTTTTTTTCCGTCTTTTCTGTCTTTGAATTTCATCTGTTGACCAATCTAATAAGATCTAGCAAATAAGAAATTAAGAGGTTGTTTGGTTTGCATTTTTATTTTCTGTTTTCAGTCTATTTTTTGTTTTTCGAAATTTTACTAAGGAAAAACTGAAAACGCTGAAAACAGAAAATTTTTTGTTTTCAGCATTTTCAGTTTTTCCTTTGTAAAATTTCAGAAAACAGGAAACAAAAAAATGAAAATGCAAACTAAACAGCCTCTAAATTTTAAAATAAAGGAAAAAAAAATTGACGTTTCAAAATAGATTTGCAAAGAATTGGGTGGTTCATACTTAGTAATTTTGTTTTATACTTCAAATTATAAAAGTAAGAAATAAAATAAAAAACTTGATTAAAAAGTACAAAGATAAAGAGTAAAAGAAAATAATAATAATTACTTTTTATATTTCTTAAGTTAAGATAATATATTTGTCCACATTTCACTCAGATCCAAATAGGTTAGCTGACCAATCATCTCATTCTAAATTTCCAATCTAAATAACTACTACTTGTGTTGTTACTTATTATATGTACATTTAAGAATAAAATACACATTAAATAATTCATCATTATTATTTTTTTTCAGAATAATTTCTGAAGTT
Source organism: Cyamopsis tetragonoloba (assembly GCA_037177725.1). NCBI lineage: Eukaryota > Viridiplantae > Streptophyta > Magnoliopsida > Fabales > Fabaceae > Cyamopsis > Cyamopsis tetragonoloba. The sequence continues at coordinate 46,205,535 of CM074122.1, read as the reverse complement.
CATGTGATATTATTTATCTCTATTATTTGTTTTAATAATTGGACATTAATTAGTATTAGTATTCTAATAAAATACTTCTTCGGTTCTTATTTAACTGTCCGGAGAGAGAAAATCACACATATTAAGAAATGTAATAATTATTATAGTCTTTCTCAAAATAAATTTTGAACTTTCCATAATACCCTTTATTTCGCATTGTTTAATTGGTTGGATAGTGAGTATTGATTAGCTTCCAATTAAACATAAGGTTAAAATTAATAAAAGTACCATTAATATTATATTAAAAATATGAGTGGACAAATAAATAGAAATTTTTTTTTCCGGACAATTAAATAAGAACGGAGGGTGTATAAGAATAGAATTAATAGAAAAGATGCAATTAATGTTATTTTAAAAGTATAACTAAAATATAACTTCGGATCCCATCAAGAGAATTTTCCAAGAAACTCCAAATTTAAAAGCAAAAGTGAAGTGAAGGAGACTAGGAAATAGTAGCAAGGGACTTGAAGAAGGCATATTACAAAGATAAGGAAAATTACAAAAAAGAAGAGCCAGGATTGCACCTTCCAAGAAGGTGCCATTGAACTTTGTTGTTTACCAAAGTCATTCGAGACAAACAAAACACTTGAAACCGGGTAAAATTTAGTAAAATTTATCAACCAAAATAAGGGATTTAAATGGGTAATATACACTCACACGCATGCTAAATTAAGAGTTTGTTTGAAGTAGTTTTTGTTTAGTTTTTAAAAATTGTATTATAAAATAGTTTTCAGAAATAGTTAAAAAAAATGATAGGAGTTTTCAATACAAATTTATATGTAAATTCATAAAACTAAAATAAGTTTTAGATGTTTCCAAATTTTTATTTTTAAATACTAAAAAACAAAAATTATTCCAGAATTGTTTTAAAAAAACTCATCTGTCAAACTGTTTTAGTGTTTTCTGAAACAGAAATCTAACAAGTCCTAAATCTCCACCGTCAATGATGGAAGCTTACCTTCAATCTTTCAAGTTTTAAAAATTTTGGTACATAATCAAGTAGACTAATGGCTAATGTCTGCACCAACAAAATCTTATCTAAAGGCTTAATTGCATTTTTGTCCTCTACTTTAAATTTTGTGCGAAATTAATCCTCCGAATTTCAAATGTGCGGTTGTGGTCCCTCAAGTTTGCAAAATAGACGTTTTAATCATTTTGTTAGTTTTTTTATAATTGAGTGATGTACCGTTTCAATCCCTAACTTTGCGAGAATAATTCACTTTAGTCACTGACTTTGTGCGGATAAGTCATTTTAGTCCTGACTTTATATTTTACAAGTCACTTTAGTCCCTCAATTATATAATCATTTATTTTAGTCCCTGACTTTCAGGGACTAAAATGAATGATGTAGTGAAAGTCAGAGACTAAAATGACCAATAATAGTGAAATTCAAGGACTAAAATGACTAATTTCGCGAGGGACTAAACTGACTTGTAAAATACAAAGCCATGGATTATTTTAAAGGTTAGGATCAAATGACACCAATTAGTTTGACACCAATTCTTACACCAATCAATAACGATAGATCGAAGATTTTTTTCACGAAGCCTACTGTTGGATTAAAACTACTTATCATATAGATCATGTGTATAAAATTTGACATCAATCCGAGATCGTTTACTACTACATCAATGTACTAAAAAATTAACGTAAAATATAGTTTTAAAAATTGTGAAAATAAAAAGTGTGTTGATAGAGTATTAAAAGATCTTTGATTGGTGTGAATTTTTGTACACATGATCTATACAATAAGTAGTTTCAATCCAACGGTAGGTTTCATGAAATTTTTTTTCGATATATCGTTATTGATTGGTGTAAGAATTGGTGTCAAACCAATTGGTGTCATTTGATCCTAACCCCTATTTTAATATATAATTCTTTTATAATTGTTTATTTTTGCAAATTTGAGAGACCAAAACTCCATTTGAAAATTGAATAACTAAATTTGCATAAAATACAAAATTATCAGACCAAGACCGCAATTAAGCGCCAAATTAAAAAAAAATATTTTAACTAATAATTTTTTTTAAAAAAATCATTTTTACTTGTGGTGAACCTAAAATGTAGTGTGAAACATTTAATTACAGCACCTAATAAAAGTGAAAAGAATTGGATAAAATTAACAAAAGCTGGACGAAATCTTCACAAGATTCCACTTTCTGTTTCCTTGCTGTTTGGCTATATGCTTTCCAGCTCCATGTAGGCCCATTTGAGAAATTCACACGAAACAGAGTATAATAGTTATCACATTATATAATTCTATTTTACTTCACTTTCTATTGTGACATAAATTTTCTTCCAATCAGACCTTCTTCTTCATCATCATCAAACAATCTAATGGCGGATAGCGTGGTTTCTTTCCTTTTAGAGAAACTGTCACAGATGCTAGCTAACGAAGCTAAGTTGCTATGTGGCGTGGAGGACAGAGTTAGGTCCCTCCACAACGAGCTCGAAATAATAAATGTCTTCCTCAAAATCTCCGAGGGGGAGAAGAACAAGGAGGAGATAGAGCAGAAAGTGGTTGACCAAATAAGAGACGAAGCTCACGTGGCGGAGGATGTCATCGACACCTTCGTCGCCAACGTCGCCATCCGTAGACGGAGAAGCAAGCTGGGAAAGATGCTCCACGGCGTCAAGCATAGGAAGTTAATCCATGACGTGTCCGAGAAGATAGACAAGATCAAAAGCAATCTCAACGAGATACGCGAGAATAAGATGAAATATGACTTCAACGAGAGGAACCAGTCCAGGTCACCAAGAGATGATGACAGGGAGAGGGCAGAGTCGTCATTGCACCGGAGAAGGAGAAACGTGGAGGAGGAAGATGTGGTGGGCTTTGTTCGTGACTCCAAGGTGATCATTAAGCAGCTCTTGGAAGGTGGTTCACAGCGTAACGTTGTTTCCATCATCGGTATGGGTGGGTTGGGAAAGACCACACTTGCTCGAATGGTTTATAACAGCAACGAGGTGAAACGACATTTTAGTTGTCGCGCGTGGGTTTACGTGTCGAACGAGTGTAGAGCCAAGGAGCTTTTGCTTGTCCTTCTCAAGGATTTGATGCCAAACCTTGAATATGAATGTGGAAAGAGAAAGAAGGGAAGGAAACACAAGGAAGCGGATAAGCCTCGAGATGTTACTAGTTTGAGTGAGGATGAGATGAAGAAAATGGTGCAAGAATGCTTGAAGAAGAAAAGGTATTTGTTGGTCCTAGACGATCTATGGAAAGTGCAAGATTGGGATGAGGTACAAGATGCTTTTCCCGATGATAACAGAGGTAGCAAGATACTGATTACTAGTCGTTTGAAAGAGGTGGCTTTACATACTGGTGGAGATCTTCCTTACTACCTTCAATTTCTCAATGAAGAAGAAAGTTGGGAGCTTTTTTGCAAGAAAGTGTTTAGAGGAGGAGATAAAGATTACCTATCTGATTTAGAGCCTCTTGGTAAACAAATAGTTCAAAGTTGTCGCGGTTTACCACTTTCTATTGTCGTGCTGGCAGGGCTTCTAGCAAACAAGGAAAAATCTCATAGAGAATGGTCCAAAGTGGTGGGTCATGTTAATTGGTATCTTACTCAGGATGAGACTCAAGTGAAGGACATAGTACTAAAACTCAGCTACGATGACTTGCCCAGAAGATTGAAGCCATGTTTTTTATACCTTGGGATATACCCTGAAGACTTTGAAATCCCTGTTAGGCCATTGCTTGAAAGATGGGTTGCTGAAGGGTTTATTCAAGATACAGGGAGTAGAGACCCAGATGATGTTGCCGAAGACTACTTGTACGAGCTCATTGATCGTAGTTTGATACAAGTAGCGCGCGTGAAGACGAGTGGAGGAGCTAAAACGTGTCGCATTCATGACCTTCTTCGGGATCTCTGCATTTCTGAGAGCAAAGTGGACAAGGTTTTCCAAGTTTGCACGGACAACAACATTCTAATCCCAAAAAGACCTCGCAGACTATCAATCCTTTGCAGCATGTCACGCTATATTTCTTCAGGTAACAATGACCATTCATGTGTCCGTTCTTTGTTCTGCTTTGGCCCTTTTTACTATTTTACTTCCCGTGAGTGGAAATGGCTTTTCAAAGGGTTCAAATTGGTTCGAGTGTTAGAACTTGGAAAGAATTGCTGTGGAGATATCCCTTCTAATTTGGGGAACTTTATCCACTTAAGGTACTTGAGAATAGACTCAGAGTACATTTATACAATTCCAACTTCTATATGTACTCTTACTAATCTACAAACCTTAGACTTGGGTAATTGGCTTATGGTTACCCCAATTTCCTTCCCGGATGGAATCTGTAAGCTCAAACTTTTAAGACATTTGTATGCAAAAGGGCCTATCATGTTATGTGGTAACCGTTATGATGAAGTTATGTGGAATCTCCAAACCATCTCTTGCATTTTACTTAATAGTCAATCAGCTTCTCTGATACAAAAAGGAATGTTCCCAAAACTAAGAAAATTGGGGTTGGAAATCTCTGCAGACCACAAGCCAAATGGTCAATTGCCAAAACTTTTGCTAAGCCTACAACAATTAAGTCATCTGAGTAAGTTAGAAATTCATCTAGGGTCGAAAAATTTTACTGGTATCGTTCCCCCAGAAGCCGCTACCATGGAATGGAACATCGGGGTTAAACCACAAGAATTGTTACGAAGCTTGAATAAGTTGACTCAACTGAGTGAGTTAAAAATAATGAACGCCATGGACCTTCCAACATGTGCAGCAACATTCCCTCAAAACATTACCAAAATAACATTAGAAGGCATTAGTTGCTTGAATGATGGAGGGATGAAAGCTTTGGGGGATCTCACCAAACTCAGAATTTTGAAAATCTCCGGAAGAGGATTTTGGTATTCAGATTCCATTGACCTTGTTAATTGCATTGAAGGTGGGTTTCCACAGCTACATGTGTTTCATATGAGTCGATTGAAAGTTCAAAAGTGGAAATTAGATAATGGTGCAATGTCATGCCTAGAGAGCCTTGTCATTGATGAGTGTAATAGTTTGGGTGATATCCCAAATGAAGTGTGGTCTTTGAATACCTTGAGAAAAGTGTTGGTTAGGACATCCTCAAAAGCTATGGCACACAAGCTACAAAATTTGGAAATTAAGAATGGGTTGGATTGTCAATTCATATTTGTAAATCAAGAATGGGAATGATTGTGAATTTATAGTGGCATAGTTATAACAATATCTTGTTTAGGTCAACACATGTATTGAAAAGTATTTTATTATTTAATAACAAAGGAATTCATCAATTTTATTAGTTTTAATTTTCACATGGCATCTTATCTTATTACTATACAAAAGGAGCGATTCGTCTTACCTCCTTAATCTTCCCTCCTCAGCACCTTTTTAGCCTTACAAATCAGCCATATTTTTTCAATTTTTTAATTTAACTACGGTTGATAAACCATCGGTGATGTGTTATTTCGCCTCGGTTAAATGGTAACTGCTGGAAAATTACACGATGTTACTCACGGTTTGAACAATAACCACAAGCACTCTAAATTTAGGCACGATTGATAAATTGTCGGTAATATGTCATTTCATCACGGTTTCTTCATAACCGCGGGTATTTTTTTAAAAAAAAAAGTTAAAGTGAACCAGGTATATAAATGATAAATTAAAAAAAAAATGAAAAACATAGCCGTTTTGTAAGGATAAGGAGGTGCTAAGGAGAGAAAAGCTAAGGAGGGAAAAGCTAAGGAGGTAAGCCGGATCGATAAAAGGAGTGGAATTTGGCTCCAGAATCATAGGTAGTTTTGGGCCTGTGCAAGGTGCCCAACCACACATGTCCTAAAAAATATGGGCATCAAATATTAAATTATGTACTTTACATACGTCAAATATTATGATGCATTTTACAATTAGTGTTATAAAGTAAAGTAAATGATAAGGGGTTTTGACTTTTAACATCACCTCTTGGGTTCGAGTCCTATAATTAGCATTTTAGAGTTTTATTAAACCTTTGTTGTGCCCTTGTCGAGAACAATGACTTACCAAAATCCAAAAGTCGCTAAAAAATATAACTTCATACTAAAAAAATGTAATGAGCTTGACGGTCTTTAAGGGTGGTTAGATGGACAAGATATGATAAGAATTGATAAGATAAGGATGTTGGATAAGAGTAGGATAGGATAAGAATCAGATAAGTTCTTATCATATCTAATGTTTGGTGGCTATCAAATAATAGACCGGACAGAATTGTATTATCACATTATATTTTAGTTAAATAATATTTTAGTAAATATTTTTGTTATTCAGTGTATTATAGTAACTATTATATTAATTATAAAATTATAAATAAATAATAACTCTAGATATCTTAATTATACTTAATTTTTTATTTTAAATTTTCATATTCAAAATTAAAAAATGATATCACATATAATATACCCATAAAAGAATTAAGCCAAACTATTTTGTATTATGCAAATACTATTATTTTTTTAAACAATTTACATAATAATTAATATAGTACTCATAAATGCATTTCAAAAAAATATATAGTGCTCATAAATTATATTATATTATTTCACAAACAATCATTTTTTAATTCTCTTTAAAATTTTGTTCTCTAATTTTTTTCATGAAATTTTCTTTTAAAATTTCTCAAGCTATTGTTTTAAATACTTTTTTGTTTTCAATTTATCTCTCTTGACAATGTATCTCTAAATTTTTTTTCTCTCTACAATTAAAAAAATAGTGATGTTCTTGGTTTATATTTTAATTTCTTTTATCAATATTTTAAAATTTACAATTTATCCCTCTCAATGTTTTCATCTATTCAAATTTTAAAAGTTGAAAATTAAGTTAAAATAAATATCACGAATGAGGGTGAAACAGAACAAAAATTCCTTATCCTGCTTGTTTCAATCTTGACATCTTCCTCATGATAACATTTGAACTAGAGAGTATGAAAAGATAACCTGACAAGATAACCTTATCATATTCTGCTGACATATAATACTACAAATAATAACAGAATATGATAATTTATCCTATCTTATTCAACTTATGTTGTGCATCAAACGGGCAATAAAAAAGCCACCTATTTAGTAGGATAAGTTACCATTACCCAATAAATTGCCACCTATTTAAATGGACTAACGTTTGCAAAGTTTAGTATGTGAGCATGCAGAATTAATTTTGAGTAAACATAAATTTAAAATAATGTGATTTTTGTTGAATATCATGTATGAAAACATAATTTTATAGAAAAAAATAATGTTTGAATTTTTTACATTATATTTGATTTTGAATGTTGCAATTACCAAAATAAACATCAAATGAATACTTCTTATCATAAAGGAAAAAAAAAAAAAAGACTTTGACCATAATAATATAAGTTTTATTTTTATTTACTTAGAAAATATAGAAAAATAACTATTTACTAAAGTAGGTATGTATTGTCTTTTAGTCAAAGCCTCAAATTCTCTTTGAGTTTTTCTGACGCATTTTTATAATTTCGTCTTTTCTCATTTGTCTTTTTCTGAATAAAATTAATTTTTTATTTAGTTTGTTCAAAATGAGTTCTAGTTCTCTAGCAAGGAGTAGTTCCCTCAGAAGCTCAACTATGAATAACAGGGATGTTATCAGACCTTACAGTGTATATAAGAAAGTAGAAAATATATTTCGAAAACGCAAGCCCATGGAAATGGTACAGCTTGTTAACCCGGAACAACAGCTAGAACGTGCAAGGCATGGAAAAGCAGAAATACTTCCCGCTGAAGTATTATATTCTCACAAATTTTTTGAGAATAAACAAAAATATTATCAACATTATGGTGAAGAAGCTATATTGTGTGTTGGTAATGAACAGAAGAATCTAAGTCTAATAAACTTAGAATCAAAAAGAAAGCTGATGGCAACAGGTTACAAAATTATCCATCTAGGAGCCGTTCTTTTAGGAATCTACGGATTACACAGAGAACATATAGGAGCTAAGGTCTTAGTCACCCTAATAGATACAAGGTTTGGTGACGATCTTACAAAAGCAGTCATAGGGACAATGGAAGTCGACATGCATGAAGATCATGAATTAGTTTACATTATTCCTAAGAATTATAGGGTTTCATTATTTGATTTTTGTAATCATGTAATGATCACAGTAAAAACCAAAGGTTATGAAAGCATGACAGCTGGAGAAGCAAACTTAATTCTCATTAAAGCTGTAACGGCAGGACTAAGCAATTTTGTTGCCCCAAATTTCAAGGTCCAAACAGACCACAGCTGAATTTCTAGGATCTAAAGGGATAAGAGCTATCCCAGGAAAGAATTTTGATCCAAATCTTCTTAATGAAGAGGAATGGACAATAACTATGCCAAAGAAGGAAATTGTGAAGGCTCCAACCAAGGTAGTATCTTGTATGAGGCGAAATAGCTTCAGCATTCGATTCTGCGACTACGAGTCTCGACTTCAGATAGAATCAGATGAAGATGATGAAGAGATTGAAAGAATCTCGACAGCACTGGTAATTACTACAAATTTGGATGAAGGAATATCCCATGAGGAGTTTATGGAAACTCAACCATGGTATTTCCAAGAATATAGATGCGAATCAATAAGTGAGCCAGTAGACTATAGTAAACACCCTAGATTTGATGAAGGGGATGAATTTTGTAATCCATTCTCTGAACAGCAAGAAGTAGGTCTTATTTTAGAAGTAGAGGATGATTATCTACCATATCCCAAGAGGAAACCTACTAAGCATGAATACTTGTTTATGGAAGGAGAAAGTAGTAACTCAGTCCCCCAAACAAGAACCACAGGACAACCCACTTCTGGGCCAGGAGCAGGAAAAACAATAGCAATCCCTCCAATAAACCAGTGGACCACTAACACAGCAACACCTATAGGAAGACCCTTAGATCTTAATCCTATAAAATTACCATCTGCAAAATCTAGAGGAGCTGTACTGGTTTTACCAGTAAACATTGCAAAATGGGAAGACACCATCAGGACATGGGAATCTGCCACTATAACCCATTTAGCATCCCTACAGTTTGCAGAAAATTCTGACAAGGTTCTATACTTTGAAAACCTTTTAGGACCAACAGAAAAATTAACTTTCCAATCATGGAGAGCTGCTTACCCTGATGAGTATCAACCGTTAGTAAATCTAGCCAATGATACTGTCAACCTGACTACACAAGTAAGGCAAATGATCCTTGGATATGATGAATACAGAGGACACACCCAAATGCAAGATCAAGCATTACTACAGCTGGAACAACTGACGATTAATGATATGAAGGATTTTACTGAATACGCAACACAGTATGAGGAATTAGCAGCTAAGACAGGTAGGATATACCTACAGCCAGAGATTTCTGAGAAGTTTTTTAGAAAACTTCCCCCGCCTTTTGGTTCTAAAATGATAGAATTATGGAATCAAGCATATCCTAACCAAACAGTTGGGATAGCACCAAGAAAAAAGTTCGTATTCGACGTACTTCAACAGCTTTGTCAACAAAATGAAATCAATAGACAAGCAAAGAATTTTTCATTTTGTAAGAACATAGATGTGCCAGGAGTTTATAGAAGTCATTATCGCCCCAAAAGACCACTTAGGAGAGCGAATAACTATAAAGGAACTCCTCACAAGAATAATGTCCGTAAATTCAAAACTAAAAAGCCAGGAAACACTAAATGCAAGTGTTACATTTGCGGAGAAGCAGGACATTTTGCAAATCAATGTAGATCAGGAAGAGTCAACAGAGAACGTCTTGCGGTTTACCAAGAACTTGAGTTACCTCAAGATTGGGACATAGTGAGTGTTGATGAAGATGAGGATCCAACAGATTCAGACATCTGTTCATATGAAGATCCTGAAGAAGAACAAGCTCGAAAAGATTTCATAAACCTTTTCGAAGACCATTCATCCTTTATGATGATGGTAACACAGCCAGCGTGGAGAACACCATCTGTGCTCTCTAAAGAACAACAAGATTGTTCACATCAATGGCAATTTTATCTAAAACTAGATGAAATGCATAGAAAATGCTACATCTGTCGTCTCTTGACTCCAGACAGTAACAATGCGCATTGTGATACATGCAGTCTAACAGTATGTATCCCAGACGCTCAGCGAATTCTAAACTTATCCATCCCGATTAAACCTAAGATGGAAATTCCAAAGAACAAAACAGACCTTTCTATTTTAGTTCAAGAACAAGCCAAGTATATACTTGACTTACAGCAACAAATACAGATTTTACAAGATAGAGTGTTTGCCCTTGAAGCAGCCTTACAAGAGCAACAGAGCCCAAATTTCACAAAAAACCCCGGGAAGGAGAAGATGTATCCCAAAAACATAGAACCCGTTTTGGAAGATTGTGATGACGAAATTTGTGCTTCAATACAAAGACACGCAGCTCTACAGAATAATCTCTTGAACTGTAGTGTTATAGTAACAACAGAGGGAGAAAAGAGAGTGTTACAAGCAATAATTGACACGGGAGCAAGCCGTTGTTTCATAGACACTGAAGCGTTTCTTAAGAAGTGTTGGAAACAAACAGACAAACCTATGATAGTAAATGGTCTAGGAGGAGCATAAACAACTAATCATAGATTAAGCAATGCTAAGATAATCTTCAACAAAGAAGAATATCTCATGCCCTACACTTACATTATCCCCTTAAGGATAGGAGAATTTGCAGAAAGAAAAATCCAATTAATTATTGGAATGTCTTTCATCTATAACTTCAAAGGAGGTATACAGATAGAAGGAGGAATTGTAAAACTTTACAAAAAGGCTGATACAATCCAAGCATTCCCCTATGCTTCTTGTAATGTCTCAGAAGCAATAACAGAAGAATTAGAACTAGTACCCACAAGTGAGGAAATTGAGGTACTAAACAGAGAATTGTGCTTGTATGACCTAGGATCAATGACACATTTTGAACAACAAATTATGCTGGTCCTGAATAGGTTAGAACAATTACAGTATATAGGTGAAAACCCAGTAAAACACTGGCAGAAAAATAAGATCCTTTGTAAGTTAGAAATTATCAACCCAGACTTGATAATACAAGACAAGCCCATCATCCCATCACCAGAACAGCAAAAGGAGTATAGGACTCACATCCAAAACCTCCTTAACCTAGGTGTTATTAGAAAATCGAATTCTAGACATCGAACAACAGCTTTTATTGTTCTATCAGGGACAGAAGTCATTGACGGAAAAGAAAGAAGGGGTAAATCAAGAATGGTTTATAATTACAAGAGACTCAATGACAACACTCATAAGGATCAATATTCTCTTCCAGGTATTGATTACTTGCTATTAAAAATCCGCGATAAAAGGGTATATTCCAAATTCAATTTAAAATCTGGATTCCATCAAGTAGCAATGGAAGAAGAGTCCATTCCTTGAACCGCATTCTTTTGCCCAGAAGGACACTTTGAATGGTTTGTTATGTCATTTGGCTTAAAGAATGCACCAGCAGTATTTCAAAGAAAAATGGACAACATTTTTCACAAGCATGATGATTTCATAATAGCATACATGGATGATATCCTTGTATTTTCTGAAGACATCTCACAACACCTTAAACACCTTTCAATATTTTTTGAAATATGTGAAAAAGAAGGACTTGTTCTATCAAAAAATAAGTTAAAAATCGGTGTTACAAGAATTGAATTCTTAGGACTACAAATTGGAAATGGAAAGGTTGAACTTCAACCCCATATTGTCAAGAAAATCCTAGAGTTTAAAGAACAAAACCTTGAAACACTGAAAGGTTTACAGCAATTCTTAGGGATCTTAAATTATGCAAGAAATTATATCTAACTTAAGCAAACTCACTGGTAGTTTGTACAATAAATATTCTCTACATGGTGAGAGAAGATTTAACAGTCAGGATTGGAAAATCATCAGGAAAATTAAAGATTCTATTAAGAGTCTTCCTCCTCTTGATTTCCCTCCTAAGGATAGTTACATTATTATCCAAACAGACGGATCCTTACAAGGATGGGGTGCCATCCTTAAATGGAAACCTAATAAGGATTCAAGAATATCTGAAGAAAAGATAGCCAGGTATGCATCAAGAACTTATAAAACCAATATATCCACCATTGATGCTGAGATAATGGCCTGTATATTTGCTTTCGAAAAATTCAGAATCTTTCTCTTAGATAAAAAAGAATTTACATTAAGAACTGATTGTCAAGCCATAGTAAAATTTTATCATAACATGAACACCAACAGACTTTCTAAAAACAGATGGGTAAATTTTATTGATAATGTTTGCAGAACAGGTGTTGATGTAAAAATTGAACATATTTCTAGTAAAGATAATCATGCAGCAGATTTGTTGTCTAGATTAATCCTAACCAATCCCATTTTTTAAATATGGTAGGACAAGACAAAGGCAAGAAACCAGCCTCAGCAACTGAAGGATATCCAACGCTTCAGTTTGGTTCACAGTAACTCCTTATTTTACCTGAGGATCATCCTCAACAGTTTAAACCATTACATGGATGCCCTATTCTAAAAGAGCAGCAGGTGTTGTTAACTGCTCTTCGTCGAGCAAGTACACCAACAGCAAAATTAAATGCTCTGAATGCACTTAATTATTATTTCTCAAAAATGAGCCCCAATGATTTGGAAAAACCACAGAAAAAGGCTTATGTTCTTTTTCAAGGAGAAAAACTGGGACTCTACAGAAGCTATGGTTCTCTCATAAAAGCTATAGGAAAATCTCCAAAACTAGTCTTTAAAGGTTTCTTTTCTTTAGAAGATGTCATTAAAGAAGCAAAAGATTATTTCCTAAAATCTTCAACAGAAACGCTTTCTAAACAGGAAGCAGATTTTTTCATTGAAACTTTGAAACGAGGACCAGAACAAGAGTTTGAACAAATTTCAAATCTAGTCTTTAGAAAGAATCTAGACCATGAAAGGAGAATGTGTTCCAGAATGAGAGCAGGCAGAGAAAGAGAAGTTAGACAATTCTCACAAAAAATTAGAGAATTGGAAGAAGATCTTAACAGAGCGGAATATATGATCGATGCGATGTAAGAAGTTGAGACCATTCCCTTTGAAAAGTGGAGCTGGATGATGAACCTAGATTCAAGATTTAGAAGAAGTTTTCTACAAGATCTTCCTCTAGAAGTCCAACAGGACATCTTTCAAAAGGCTGAGTCTAGCTTAGATGCAGACCTCATTGGGATGCAAATGTTTCTGCAGCAAAGTAGGAAAGAAGCTCGTCTACCCTATCCTCATTTTACCTTTGCTCAATACTCAGAATATTTCGACAACGAATACCCTCTACAACCCTCACCAGTGCTACTCAGGGTGACTAGTGCGGATAGAATTGATGAAGCCATAATTTCAGAATGCTTTCATTATGGTTTTATTCATTATCTAACCTTTCGCTCAGCACCAGATTTTCTTGGTCCAAAGGCACAGAAGATTATTAATTCCTATTGTAATCAAACAGACCTAAGGCTAAGGCCCCCATATAGACTTGGAGTTTACTCATCATCTCCAAAGATGATACAAGGAAAATTTATTCCTGCACAGCATCATTTGGTTATTGGAATGTTCACAGAATTCTCAAGTATGTTCTTTACGGATTCAATTCTATATTATCAACCAGATAATCAAGATGTTCGAGAAGAAAGAATCTATAACAACTTTCCTCATGATCTCGGAAATAAATTCCAACTACTTGGAGAAACATCAACAATGAAGATTTGGGCACCTCTCAAGCGACCACATCCAGATCTTAACAGCGTTTGGGATCTACTTTCAACATCTGAAGCACCTAATCTGAATGAAGAAGAAGACCTGATGGCTGAGCTGGAAGACCTCATGGAAAGCTGAGTCATCAATGACGTAAGCAATGACGTCAAACAGCACTGTCGGCAGAAGACGACACACAACAAAGCTTTCAGATAAGGAAGGAATCCTCATCTCCTTATCTTTTTACTGTTTTCTTTCTACGTGTATGGTTTTTGTTTAAAGTTTGTACAAGTGTGGCCTTCAATCACTACTGAAAGCATCTACTTTCAGAAAAGTTGTGCCCCACTTACCTCAATTATTGTATTTTTATTTTTAGTTTCAAATCCGGATTTCAAGTCCGTATGTCTATGTTTGCCTATAAAAGGAGTGCAATGGTTAGTCTGAAAACACACCTTGTTCAGTACAACCACTTACTTCCCTAAATAAATCCTTTCTATTTGATCCTTGCGCCTTCTATCTTCCGCTACTATCTTTATCTTGCGCTATTCTGAGTACAGGAAGTTTAGAGAAGAGAAAGGTATGAATTCATTTTCCTCTGCACTTACCTATTTTTGGTATCAGAGCAAACTTGGTATGACGAACTAAACTTATTATGTTGAGAGTACTGTTAGTATGAGCTATATTTGATCTTATTTTTTGTTATCATAAAATCATGATATTATTAATATGATAAGTGGTTCCATATTTATTTCTTTTGAATCATTAAAACCAATTTCAAGCATTATGAGTCCTGTATAGCCGAAGGCTAGGGAAGGCAATCTTAGTACCATGGCAAGAAGATAAGACCATGCTGGAAACGATGTTTGCACCTGATAGATAGGTAACTACAGGATAAATAATGACTGAAAGAGGTAGACTTGATTATTTAGATTTAGAATTCCCAAGAAATATAAGAGGAGGAACTACTGATCATGTTAATCTAGTATGTTTTCATGATAATAAAAAAGATTTCAAACATACGTATCATACTGCAGGAAATCAACATAACTCTTTGTCATCTGTGTTTGCTCAACTTAATTGTATTTCGGATATTTCATACACTATTTTATATAATCTGCAATCTGAAAAAGATAATAATTCTTCAGTCTTTAAATCTTTGCTCAACGTGTACCAAAAACAGAAAGAGAAAATCTCTGTAGTTGAATCATCTTTACAAGGCTTAGAACCTCTAAGCAGAAAAATCACTTTTTGTAAAACAGCAATTAAAGAGTTAACCAACAAAGTTGATTCTTTAATATTTAAATCTAATAAGTCATATCTTTCTAAGTTGCCAACAAAGAAAGATATAGAGGATCTATTAATAAGAATAGATCAAGAACCCAGAAAGATTGAACAAGAAACTGTTCAACTAGCAAAAGAATTAGAGAAAAGAGTGCAGACTCTTGAATCTCTAATACAGCGCGTAGATATTAAAATATCTACATTCTTGACCGAACAAAATCAAGACTATCAAAGAGCACTTGATAGTACCACTCAGATTTTGTCACCAGCAGAAGGATTTATTAAAAGTTCTACAAATATTGCTATAAGTTCTATAGCAAAACAGAATAACACTATTATTGAGTTATTAATTGGGTTGCATGAAAAACTTAATTTAATAGTTGCAAAGCAATAGTCTTCAGATCTTGCAGTTGCGTTTGAAGAGATAAACGCTAAACTGAAAAATCTAAAGATTGACACAGCGACTAAAAATCAAGTTATTCCTGCACGGGAAAGGGTTATTGCAGTGTGGAAAGACCCAAAACAGAGAATTGCAGAATTCAAGAAGGAAAAGGACGAAAAATAAAAAGACGGAAAGGAAAAAGACGAAAAACAAAAAGAGACGAAAAGCAAAAAGACGAAAAACAAAAAAGGACAAAAGGCAAAAAGACAAAGTTTGACTATTTTTTTTGGTCAAAATACCCATTTTGGTAGATTGTTTATTTTCTACGTTATTTTAATAAATAAAATAAAAAATTACATTATTGTGGTCAAGAAGTCAAAAAAAAAAAAGATAAATTAATAAATTAAATATAATAAACAATAAAAACTTCAAAAATATCGAAAAAATGGCAGACCATAGTGCAGAGTACACTCATAGCTTCCTCTAGTCTACTAGTCTAGAACCTTCAATTGTTAAATAATAAAAGAAAAAAAGAAAAAAAAAAAAAAGCATAAACGATCCTTCTAAATTTCTGAAGAAAGAGAGAAAGAAACCCGAAAAAGATTCTAACTTTTATGAGAAGATACCTGTCATGGTGGAAGGCATTTTTATCAAATAAATGTTTTTTTAAAAAATATTTATTGAATGATGTCATTATAAAAAAAATATTTATTAAAATGAATCTTTTTACTGTTCTTTGCACTGTCTTCTTTTTTAAAAAAAAAATGCCACGTGACAATGTCAAATTTTTTAAAAAAGAACAATAAAAAAAAGTTGAAAGTAGTAAAAAAAAACTATGATCAATAAGGGTGGATGGGATTAGCACCATTTTTATTGGAAGAGATACCATTCTTTTTAATATATAGATTTATAATTCTTATATACAAAAGAATGGTGGAATTTCTAAAATTGGGTGGTCTCAATCTCTCTTACCATCAATGAGAAAGCATCACGTGATAGGTGTTGGTGAGTTGTGCATGCCACTAGACACAATACCTTTTAAAAAATTATAAGCCAATAGAATGACATCATGTGGCACACCTCAGCATTGCACCTTCCACTAGGCGCAATAATACAAAAAGTAATACTAAAACAATATTTTTTAAAAGTATTTTTTTTTAGTATTTTGCCTAGTAGAAGGCCCAGCATCGAGGGGCGTGTCATACCATCGGCCCCTGGTGTTTGCTTTTGTTTTAAAAAAGCCTTGTGTCTAGTGGCTGGTGCAACTCACCCGCTTGACCATGTGTCAGTCCCTTATTGGCCACCATTTTTTACTGCTTTTGTCAATTTTTTTAAAAAAAAATCTGATGCTAGCACGTGACAGCATTTTACTGGATGACTCCTTTCAGGAGGCGTCACTCAATAGAGGTTTTGTAGCACTAAGATTTTTTTTTTATAAAACAAATTGCACAATGAACCATAAAATGACCGATTTTGATAAATATTTTTTATGGAGATGCAATTTAGTAATGATTTTTTTTTAAAACAAAAAAGCATTTATTTGGTAAAAATGCCAATGGTGGAAACTCTTTCATCTACATCATTATATAAGGGAAAAACAAAGTATCAATAAGGGCAAAACTGGAACCAGAAAAAAAACGAGTTGAACATGCATCAAATCAGATTAATAAGTTAAAAAAAGTTGCATCAACAAAACATATGTATAGCGATCTCGAACGCACTTAGAAAATCTACCCAAATAAGTCGGTCTCCTACTGACTCATGTTTTCCCAAACTAGATGCATGTAAATAGGGATGGATTTTGGGTTGGACCAACCGATAATCCGACTAAACTGGCCTAATCCAAATATTATTTTGACCCAACCCAAACCGAACCAACAATATTACAATACCGATGAAATTGGTGTGCTTTGCTTCGGTTATTGGTTTAGCCATTTTTGAATGAAATGCACCATATAATTTTATTTAACTAAAAATAGAAATAATATAAGGAATGCCACGTATAGAAGCATACCACTAGAGGATTAGCGTGAAGGAAGCATTGCCCATTCAGATTTTTAGCTAAGAATTTATACCCACAGTTTCTGTGTTACGACTTACAAATCATATCCCATACCCTAATTCTGTGGATGCTCAGTCCTTCTAGGTGGGGTAAAATTAAAATCACTCTTCAATTAATACAACTTTCTTATTTTCATTCTGGAGCTGCTACAGTGCCAAATAGTTGAAAACCAAGCGCTCAGCACATTGCACTGGTTGATATCTAGTAGGTAGTATTAACTAACCTCCTTTGTACATATTAAAAACAGTGAGTGGAAATTAGAGTTGAGATAAAGTTAGGTCAAGATTAAAGAGGGGATAGTGCTACCATAACATGAAAATTCAAGTACCATGAAAAGGCAAATAGGCATAGGCATTTCAATAAATTTTACTATTAGCACTTCAACAAGGAAGTTATGAGAGTTGATCTTAAATAGGCTTAGTTCATTTACATACGTACATTTCAAATCCAGTACCATGAGAGCACTGGAAAATAGCAAGAGTTTCCATACATTCAAAATTCAGTTACCAATCTTAGAGAATGTAGTAGCATTTTCTAGAGTACCTATATACTTATCCTGCAACACATTCTATCGCAGCAAAAGGGAACTCTTCCTACGATGTATTCTTCAAAAAAAAAAAAAACTTTCTAACAGATGTCATACATCATCTCCCACAATTTTGGTGTCAAATACAAAGAAATCTCTAGATCCCAAGTCATTTGGTTTAGTGAGTTTGTGAGTAAAGAGACAAACCCACGCCCATGGCGGATTTCTTGCCGCATTATCATCACATTCAGTTTTTCCAAGTAATGCCTTCAGCTTTTTTGTTGTCTCGCCAATGCCTGGATAACCACCAAAAAGGGTCTCCTATTAAACATATCATGAAAAAACAAACGATAAGCCACACAGATCATTGCCAATCATGGATGTTAAAAACAATAAAATAATTAGAGCCAAGTGTTCTAAAATCAATGGAGAAAGGTAACAAGCAATCCTGACCCCTTCCTCGTCAATCACGAGAGCATGGATTCTAGCTGTTGGATCCTCCAGAATCAATCGCATTCTGTACATCCCATCAGGATTACGAATATTTTCAGCCTTGAATGGCACTGCTGCTACCACTCGAACAATACACTTAAATTTAGCTAGCACCTTCAATGTACGAACAATGAATTTACTAAGAAAACTTCAGTTGTAATATTGACAGTTGAAAAAGAGACGGATATCATCAATCAATACCGAATGTGAACTTAAAAGAGTAGGAAAAACGCAAAGAAAATGCACAGTATGGTACCTCTGAATGAGTAAGGACTTCCATTAAAGTAACACACGGCACACGATCATGTTTAACCACTGTAAGATAAAGCATAGTGTTGTTCCATAAGAAAAGCTCTAATATATAACTCAAGTCATAACTATTTAGAATCAGACACTTGTATTAGTGCAACACATTAATTACCAGTAATGAATGAAGACATAGGAAAGCAGAAAGAAGAAATTATTCCAGAATTCAGAGACATCCGCTCATCATACAACCTAGCTCAAGATGGAAATAATGAATATAAAGAGTTTCAGTTCACTGACCTAATATGCCAAAGCCACATATTATGAGTCAACTAATTTAGCTACCACCTTTTTCGTTTTACAACGAGACAGTCCTCATTTGGTGTATATCGAAGCTTTGTAAAAGGCGTAAAAACACCACACCATAGTCCTGCATGCACCTCGAGACGTAAATTGACAAACTTGACCCATTTACCAATGTTATCAAGGAGATGATTCTCCCCAACTCCTAGACCAACAGCTTCCTTCTCAACAATTATCCTCAAGATGGATCCAACAGTGGGAAAAGTACATAATAACTCTCTTGGCAAAGGCAAAGGTTCAAGCCGTAACGGTAGTGGAGAATTCCATTCATCTTCTAGCCTGCAATTCATAAACAAGCATTCAGCTTTTTTCTTTTTACTTTTTACTTTCAAGATCATGAAAGAAATTAATACATTTTACACAAAATATAAACTAGTGATCTGTTGGTATCTAGCAAAGATAAAATTAAGCCCATACTAAGCAAAGGATCAAACAGGTTTTTTTTATCAGCCCAGTATAAAAAGAAAAGGGGATAGAGATAGAGACAGATAACATTAGAGAAAAAAATTATCATTATTCTTCCTGAATAGATATAAATAAAACACAATAACCAATACAAATTCTACTTGCCTTTGTAAAGATAAAATATACAGAATACTAGGAAACTAATGCTACTTAAGTTATAAGAATAAATTGCCAGCAAAAGACTGTCACATTACCACAATGCATCAAAAACTCAGCATGTACCTTTTTTTTGGGGGGGGGAGGGGGGGGTGCGGGAAGTAGTTGAACTTAAAGTGGCAATCTAAAAGTGAACTTGTATTAACTCACCTTGAACATATGGCTGTCAGTGGGGCATCAGTACCATCCCAAGCAAAGATAAACCATTTATCTTTTTCAGCTTCACAGCAATGAAGTATCTTATTGTGGACAACAAAACAAGTACAAAGGATCAGCAACTTCAAATGGTAACCACTTAAACAAAAAATTCAAAATCCTTGTGAAGAACTTACATAAATTAAAGTATTATATTCCCACAAGGGTCTTTAAAACTCATTCAAAAATCAGAACTAAAATACAACTTACTTTGCATGCCAAATTAATGTGGCCTTCCTTGATTTCTCTGAACATAGGGAAATAACTTGAAACTGCACAGAATATAAAAACTTAAATATTCACACATCAAAATTTAGCATCAAAGTATAAGACTAAACATGAAGTCCCCAATAAATCAAAAACCTTCAGAACCACTTGACAAGAAAATCTTCAGACATATACTATTTTCATTGGAGATAATTCCTGATTGAGTTAAAACAAAATCACAAACACATCTTACAGCCGATATTTGAACAGAAGCACCAACTTACTCTAGATAGAAGCAACCGAACCCAATATGCCATTGCCTGATAAGCAATACATTATCAAACCAAAACTACAGGCCAAGGAGCAACTGACCTCAAACAACTTTTCATCTTATGGTCAGTTCTTTGTTCATACCAAGGATTTCAATTCAATTAACAAGCACTTTAGGCAATGTCTAAGTTTGAGTTTCTTTCTAATGCAACCAGGAAAATTGTGCTTCGTGATGCATTTTTTCCAACAAGAAAAAGTTTTAGAGTTGAGGAAACACCATTTGTACCCAAAAACACACACCAAGCAATTTTAGTCAACAGATAATGCCACAATAAATGTAGTGCTAACACGATTACTCACATAAGGAATTATTCCTACCATAAATAACAAGCACCTGCGTATAAGCATGCATGTGCATATTAACTTCAGATTAGACTACAGAAAATAAAGATAGAAAAATTGAACTCAATATTAAGAGTTTAAAAACAGAAGTAATTATTTAATTATTTAGAAAAGAAAAGAAAAGAAAAGAAAAACCAAACTGTAAAGTAAGATTTTGAATTAAACTTAATTTTAAAAATAGTATGTTTCTGGATATTTTTTGCAAGCTGATGCAAATAGATATAAATAGCTTTTTGAAACAATCCATTATATATAACAGAGAAGAGAGAATATAAGTTTTCAAAATGAAATTCCTGTTTATAATTATATTTATAATTTATAATTATTTATAATTATATAATTATAAACAAACATAAAATAGCATCTGCTTTACATAAAATTTAATTATGCCAATCTTCAAATGACTTTCTTAAAAGCTTAAACATACTAGGCCTCAATACTATAATCATAGTATACCTTCATGTAGCTGAAAATTGATCAGCCACTTTCTAAGCTTGGCCACAAACATTTTATCCTCATCTGTGGGGTGAAATTTTGAAGAAACTTGACAAGGGATAAAATCATAATCAAAGTATGCTTTATATAGAGCAAAAGAGGAAAATCTTTTGTCGAATACAGCATTTACTTCTCCACCATGGGCTTCTACCTAAAAAAATAAAAGAAACAAAATTAAAGGAAATAGCCATGAGCTTATCTATACTTGAAAAGGTTTATTTGCATTTAAAACTGCAACAGGAGGCAAACGAGCATAGAGTTCACTCTCAACGTAATTTCAGTTTTAAAAATCTGCAATGTTAAATAATGAAACAGCATAACTTCTTAGGAAAGCATACACATAACACATAAATACATGTGTGTGTGGTGATCAGTAATGCCTCTTTGACATCTACAGGACCTAATGACAATGACAATATTATAGAAAACTTAATCTTCTAATCTAAATCTAATTTAAAACTAAATGTGTATATAAAAGCAAAGACAATTCTAAGCAAAATCACAGAAAAATATCTCTAAAATCAACCTACAGAGATTACTATCAGGGAATACCGTAACATGAGCAAGCTGAACTATGTCTCCGATGGCACCAACGTGAGGAAGACTTTCTGCCTTTTCAGCGAAAAAGTTAACAGACAAACCGGTTTCATTATAGGTTTCATCAATTATCCTTAGGGTACAGCAGAAATCTGCAGAAGATATTAATGCAGAATAAGCAATAGTAGTAGTATCAGAAGATAAATTCAAAGAACTGAAGCCTAAAGCAAAAACAAATTAAGATCGAAAGTGAAATGTTAAAAAACAAATATGAAAATGGAAAATCGGGAGGGAAACTGGCTCAGAAAACACAGTCTCAGAAAACGCTTCATCAATCTACTACCAAGGAAATCAATGGCAGCCGTAAGCCCGGCCTTTTGATCATCATTGCCAGTGTAACAAAGAAGAAAGATTGAAATGCTGAGAAATTTACCAGTGCCGTTAGTTGTTTTGGGGAGGTTGAACTCAAGAACATTGGCGATGATGTTCACTTTCTGATTGATGCAATAACAAGCATCTCGTATTGGCAAATAGAAGTAGTCATCGCTCGTTCCCATTGTCACTCTCGCTCTCACTCAGGTAGGGTTTTGTTTTTGGTAAGAAGTAAAAAAGTAAAAAACTTTGATGTAAGTATTCCAATTTATACTGAAGGAGTGAAGGGACTCTCGGCGGAAACACTACATTTTTATAGTATGGATCTTGAAAAATAATTACAAAAGCAAATTATTCCGTATCTCGAGAATAAAAAAAATTATATATTTTAATATTTTTTTATTATATTTAGATTTTTAAATACTTCTTCTGTTATAAAATATAAGCAAATTTTTAGAAAGTTCTATATTATTTTTTATAAGCAAATATAACTATTTTGACCACATTAAATTAAATTATACCTAAAATGTCCTTATTTATTTCATTTCTTATTTCTTATAATTCATTAATTTGGCCGAAGAAAGAAGAGACTTTCTACTTCTTCATAGTGTTGTTAAATTCCTAGTGGTTGAAAGTTGAAACCAACACTAAGAGAGAAATTAATAGTTAAGGGTAAATTAGGAAACAAACATATTTTTTACTTGATTTTAACAAAATTAATAAGTTTAGCTAATTTTCTTAAGGGGTGTGCAATAGACATTTTTTGCATTTTGTAACAGAAGGAATAGTGCTCTTAAGGTACTAAATATCATATATCTTAAAGTATTCTGAAATACCTCGCGTCCCTTCAACTTGTGTTTTTACTTTATCCCTAGTAATACTAATTTTTTATGAAAGAAAAATAATCATCATCATAAAAAAGTAGTACAAGTGTTATCAGACTCGAGTCACTGATTGGCTCGATCGAGATACTGAGTCATTAGGTCGATTCGGGTTGACTTGGGTGTCACTGTTCATTCGGATATTTATATATAAATTAAAATTAAAATATATATAAAAAATCTCATGTTTATACTTTAAATTTTACATGTTCAAATCAAACATCAACAAAATTTTTAAAATAAATATATTAACCAACAAATTAATTTTATGTCTATACATAATAAGTCAAATTTAAAGAGCATAAAAAAAATATCATATTAAATTTTGTAACTTTAAACAAAATTTACAAACCAAATTTCATATTATTGATTAAAACATATCAATATTTTAAAATTGAATCACATATATAAAAGATTTTTAAATAGTATATGAATATTAGTATTAGTATTTATGATATAAATATAAAAAAAATTTAAATTTAAAAATTTCGTTATTATATAATATAATTATTAATTATTAAACTTTATGTCACTACTTGATTTATAGTCTACTAGTATGTCACTACTATTATTTTTGTTAGGGGTGTAGTTAGGAAGGGTTTGGCTCTAAGTTTTGGTTTTGTCTTTTTCTAAATAACCTATTTAAAACCTTTTTTTAATATAATATATGTAAACGTAATGTTTATAAATTAGTTTTTAACGAGGCCGAGTTAGCCCGACTTGAGCTCGATTTTTGGAAAGTCCTACCTGATTGGGCCAATAAACCAAATCCCAATTTTTTATTTTTTCAAGCCCTGCACTTTTTCGAAAAGTCGAAGGTGTTTTTGCTATTTTAAACAACCAAAAATTTAGGGGTAACACTATACCGAATTGGTGTGGTGCATTTAACGGCGCCCATTTGCTACTTGCACCAAACTTTTTATTCTGTGATAATTATTTTAAGAACTACTATTAATCCAGAATGCATTTTTTTGGAGTCTAAAAATAGTGTAAATGTCAATAAATGTAAAAATATAAAGGATGGGGCGAATATATAGTATCATTCTCAAAAAACTTGTCCAAAAACATATTTCATCCCGAAATATAAAAAATCCAGTTTTAATTGTGAAAAAAAAAACAAATTATATGAAAAGTGTTAACAAATGTTTTAAAGGCACATTTAATTAAGGACCCCTACTATAGTAATTTAATAAGAGTGTTACTAAGTTACCAGATGAAGATATAGGGTTCAAATCCTGCCACGTGTAAAAACTCACCTTCTCTCCCTCCTAACAAAATGAAAAAAAAAAACTTATATAAAAAAAAATCCACAAATAATAAGATAATTTGTCATGATTACATTTTTTTTATGTCTCGTTTAAGATTTCAATCATCGAAAATAGTAATTATTTTTTTAAAAAAATTGAGCTCACACAGAGCAAATCAAATGATGAAATATTAAAATTAAAATTATAAAGCGTGTTTGGATTAGCTGAAATTAATTGTTAAAATAAGCTGTGAAAAAAATCAATTTTGTGAAACCTAATCAATTTTTGTTTAGATATATTTGCTGTCAGAAGCGATTTTTAAGATAATTTTAAGTTGTGAAAAATAATTTTAAAATTTTTTGAAATAATATCTAATTTTTAACTGAAGGACGAAAATATTTTTTCTTTATTAAAAGAATAATCAAAAACTTTTTTTAATACAAAATATAACTATACAACATATATTAAAAAATAATTTTTTCAAACATGCCCTTGAATAAGAAAAGAAAGATAACGTACGAGGAATCAAGTATTAAGGAGGAAATGTGAAGCAAGCTTAAAAATGAGAGAAAGAAATTAAAGTACTTTTCGTGGACCAATAAGACAATTAATCTCTTTCTTAATTTCAAATGTTCCACTCTGGAATATTCAAACTCCCTCTGCTACCCTGTTCTTCAATTCTTCAATAATAATAAAAAATAAACTTAAATTGATAATTTAGTTTTTATATATGTTATACATTTTTGCTTTTGTGCCTACATTCAAAAAATATTTTGTTTTAATTTATGCACATACTAATATTTATGTTTTAATCTCTACGGTTTAATTTTGGTCTTTTTATTTATCAATATTTTTTTTATTTTGTCACTTATTTTTTAGTTTTAGTTCTTAAATATAAGAATATATAACTAGACATTTGTCCTCGTTTAAAAATTAAAATAATTAAAAAAGAATTAAGTATAAGAATCAAATTTAAATGACAAGGATTAAGGCTCTGTTTGGTAAAATTAGCTTATAACTTATAGTTTTTAGCTTGTAGCTTATGACTTGTGACTTATAATTGAGTAGAGGTGTTTGGTAAAATTAGCTTATAAGGTAGCTTATATTTGTTAAATGACTTAAAAGGACAAGTAATAATTATATATAATAAATTATTTGATAAAGTAAACAGAATAAATGACTAGAGGGTAAAATAAGAAATAATTATTGAAAGCTACTTTTCATAAGCTATAAGCTACTTGAAGTAGCTTTTCATAAGCTAGCTTATAGCTTATATAAGTTATAAGTTAGTTATTACCAAATACCTCCACTTGACAATGAGCTACAAGCTATAAGCTCTTAAATAAGCTATAAGCTAGTGTTACCAAACACACACTAAAGCGTAGGTATTATTAATGTGTATAGATTAAAACAGAATATTCTTGTTTATGAATTAAAACGAAAATAAATAACATGTATAAAATCTAATTTGTTAATTTTTAAAAAAAAAAAATTATTTTTCTGTTTATAAATAGACTCAAGGGACCTCTCATAGTTTTCATTACCTTCAACTCAAAGCCATGGATTCTCATACCATGCTTGGAATTGCTTTTTCATCCATTGGTGGCTTCAGCACTTCCATTGGTCTCTTCTCTATCTCTTTCATCATCATTTCTTACTTATATTTTCATTAATATAATTAAAATTTTAAATTGTGATATACTCTACAAAATTATGCTTCAATACTATGGTTTATTTTTACCACAATCAAAATTATGTTAGATCGTGATTATGGTCTACAATATTAATACAAGTTATATTTCATCATATTTGATTGTATTTAACACAATTATATTATTATCACATTGTAATTATAACCATAATTTAAAATCTTAATTTATGCTGTTAATTCGGTCTCCACTTTCTTGTTGGACTAAAATTTCACATTGTGAATAGGTGCACTCTTTGTAATAATGAGTCAAGCGCCAAGTTTGAATATGCTTGGATTATTACAGGTGATTTTTTGTCTTTTATCTATTAATTATTATATTTTAACAAATACTTTAAGAATATTATTCAACAATGTCCTTATTAAAAATAGTATAACGAGCCATTTCAAATAACTATTTTTTCACTTTTATCTTGTAAAGTGAGAAGGACTCGTAGTATAAAATTATAATTTTTTATAATGATGATTTCAAAGCAAAGTTCTTATTTGAAATTATGATTTTTTTTTTAATTTTAAAGTAAGACGTTGTCATTTAAAATAGACTTGTAATTATTTAATACGTATTGGTTATAATAGTTAAAAGTGGCTGTTTAAACTTTTAATTTAAGAGTTTGAATCTTAAGAACCACATACTTGGAAAGATTGATCTTTATGATACTCAAATTAGAATTATGACCAATTGTTCACACAATTTTAATTTCCCATGATATTAGACTTGTAAATTAAAAAAGAATGAAAAATTTATGATTATATTCATTGACTTGCTTCCATTGTTAACATTTTTATTTTTTTCGTATAAAGGGTTTTGGTGCTGGTTTAATGTTGAGCATATCATTCTTTGATTTGGCTCATAATGCCTTGAATTCACTTGGCTTCTTGAGAGGCAACCTTTGGGTAGGCTTTAATATGCTCTTCACTCTTAAGCATAATTCAATTTTGTTTTTTTTTTTTTTTAAAAAAATGTTATTTTTAGACCCATAATTTTGTTCTAAGTTTTACTCTGGTCCAATAACTTATTATTTTATTATTATTATTTTGGTCTTTATCTTTTATTTTTAGATTAAATTGGTCTATTTTTCGTTAACCACATTAAATAGTTAATCTGAAGCGAGGTTGTTTTCACGAAGTTAACGAAAAAAAGACCAATTTTATCAAAAAGAAAAAAAAAACCATAATAAATAAATAAAAGTTACAGGACCAAAGTAAAATTAAAGGTAAAATTAAGAGATCAAAAATAACATTTTTCAATTTTCTTATATTTGTTATTCTGACCATGAAGTTTCATCTTATTTTTCTTTCTAGTTTTTTGGTGGTGTCATATTCTTTGCCATTGTTGCCAAGTTTATTCCAGAACCAGCAGTTGCTCCTCCCACTTCAAATGTGATAAATAGAAAGGTTTTAATCAATTTTTTTTTCCAGCCAAATCACGGCTTAATTCCTCTGTTTTTGTCCATTTTCAAAATGTCATTCAGTTATTATGTCATTTTATATTGCGGTTACTATCACGGTCACATTCTATTAAATGTAGTTAAAGTGAACTACGATCATAATCAAGGTTTTAAATTGCAATTGAGATCGTGGTCGCGTTCTAGTTTTTATCACATTACATTAAATATGATTGGATGTGGCCGCAATTATGGTCGGATACACTTTCAGTGACCTCTAAAACCTTAAAGTTTCAATGCATTACAACATTTCGGACCAAAATTTAAAACCTTGATCACAATCAGCTCCTAATAGATACTTGGTTAGAAAGCTAGATAAGCGTCACTTTAAGTGTATGTTTGGATTGGCGTCGGATCACGTCAAATCACGTTAAGATAGATAAATCAATGGTTGAGATAAATTTAACACATAAGCCGAGGCGGATTCAATGAATACAACAAAAAGTAGCGTTGAAGTGGATCCACATTAACGTGAATCCACTTCTATCCAAACAGGCACTAAATATCAATTCATCGGCTCAAATTCTCCTTTAACACAATTTTACATAAAAAATTGTGACGTGACCGCAATTTAAAACTTTTTTACGTGGATACAAATTCTAATAATATGATGGCATGTTTAGAAATAAAAATTAAATTTGGGCAGGAAGCTGGAAACAAGGACCTAATGAAAAAACGACGTCGTCAAGTTTTATTCAGTGGAATTATTACAGCCATAGGTATTATATGTTTTACTGTTTGAGCATTTTTAAATTAAGATGGAGCAAATTCAGAAACTTGTTTCTTATCATAATTATATATATACTTTTTCTTTTGTTGAATAATGAATATTTCTTCAAGTTTTATTTGAAAACTTTAATTTTGATTATCCTAGGTATAAGTTTACATAATTTTCCAGAAGGAATGGCTGTGTACCTTGGATCCATGAAGGTAGGTACCACTTTCCTTTCTATCAAATTTTTAGTTGGTAATATGTAGAATTTTTAAGACTTAATTATATATTTTGTGTTTATAGTTTGATAATCCTGTAATTTTGGTTCTAGTGATTTTAATTGAGCGATTTTTTTTTATAGAAATTATTAAAATATGAAATTTGGTACTTAAATTAAACTTTTATCCAATATTAAACGTTTGTTACTTGCGTTACTCAAAGTTATGATAAGAATTGTAATTAATTTCTTATAGGTAAGTCAATACCAAATGATAATGAACAGTTTAAATTAAATCTAAATTCAACCTCAAAATTCAGTTTTCTTATTTTAAATTTTATAAGAAATTTTATAAGGACTAAATATATGGAACAAAAATACAATTAAATTTTTAATTGAAAAATTAGTTAATAACTAGTATATAGTTAATTGAATGATAACTAAATGGTTGTTAATTTGTTGATTATATTGTGTAATGCTTGTTTTTAATATATATAGGGTCTTCGAGTTGGTCTTAACCTTGCATTGGCCATTGCTCTCCACAATATTCCAGAGGTACAAAATTCTATCATTTAATTAATTAATAGACTCCCTTTATATTGAATGCTATAAATTGACCAATAAGAAGGAAAAAAAAAAGTTAAATATAATCATTTAGGATTTATTTGATTTCTTTTCAAAAATAACTTTCTATTTTTAAAAACAGAAAACTAAAAAACTCTTTTGGCAATCGAGTTTTCAAAAATAATTTTCAGGAACAATTTTTGTTTTTCAGTATTTAAAAACAAAAATATGAAAACATCTAAAACACGTTTTGGTTTTTGGTTTTCTGAATTTACACACAAATTTGTATTGAAAACTCCTCTCTCTTTTTTTAAAAATTGTCTCTAAAAACTGTTTCATAATATAATTTTTAAAAACTAAAAACCAAAACTATTTCAAACAAGCCCTTAATTTTTATATGTGTTTTTATTTTTGTTTTAGTTTCTATACGTAAAAACATTTCTTTTAGTCACAATGTCTGTCGTTTTCGAATTAGTTCCTATAATCAATTTCAATAGTAACGGTGTTAACTTCATCCTACGTAGCAATGGAACTTCTGTAAGCCAATGAATGACATACACATGGATTGGACTACTAAAATGAAAATTAATTAATCTTTATATACATGCATTATATTTTTTTTTTAGTTTATATACATGTACTTGTTTTTCGGTTTAGTTCCAATACATGTATTTACTTTTTGTTTTAATTTCTATACTTGTTTTTTCGTTTTAACCTGGATTAACTAACAGTAAAATAACAGAAGTAATAACGAAGGCACGTATAAGGAAAAAAAAAACTTTTTTATGTATAAAAATTTAAAAAAAAAATTAGGGGCACATATTGAATTAATTTAGTGTAAATAGTAATGTGGAAAACCATCATCACTTATTGAATTAATGTCCTCTCTCAAAATTCTAACATTTAACTAATAGAGTCCCTTAACCAAAAAAAGGAAAAGAGACTGGATTTTAAATTAATGTAATTAGCAATGAAGAAAACCATCACTTATTGAATTAATGTCTTCTCTCAATATTTTACTTTTTTTATTTTCCTTCACATCAAATTTGGAATATTCTTCTCCTTTCCAGGGTGTTGCTGTTGCACTTCCTGTCTATTTTGCTACACAAAGGTAAGAATCATCACCTCTTGTTGCTTTTGCCTTTATGCATGTTGGTGTGAGTGATGGTGCCTTTTAGTATCTACGTTTTTGAGTTTCAGAAAATCATGTGTTATAAATTTAACAATTCATTTAATATATGATGTAAATATTTTAATTTTTTAATAATAAATTAATAGTTATTGATGATGTTGTGCACTCATCACTTGATATTAATTAAGATTATATTGTTTATTTTAGTCTTTAACTTTGACAAAAATTCAGTTTAGTTTATAAGATTACATTTAATTATTTAAAGTAAAATTCCCTTAAAATTAAGGATTAAAGTGAACAAATTTAACAATTTCAAGTACTTAAAAATGTATTGGTGTAGTACAAAACTACAAATAAAATTAGTACAGGATCTTTGTAAATTTGCAAATTTGACATTTACTCCACTTTATGTCATCCTGTTGTCATAAAATAACATCAGGAATTATTGATTAATCTTTAATCTATGTTTGAAGTTGCTATTTGTACCTTTTTTTTTATTCACCAAAAAAAAAATTGCTATGTTTACGTTACACAATTTACACCATATATATAACTATAAATGTCAATTATAACTCATAATATTTTTTTTTTTTTGGATGTGTCGTAGTAAATGGCAGGCATTCAAATTGGCATCACTTTCTGGCTTTGCTGAGCCACTTGGTGTTATAGTTGTAGGTATATATCATATGCTTTTTTTTTTTTTTATTACTTCTCATCACATTAACTTTTTTTTTCTTTTCAAACAATCAGAAATCAAGAATTGGAATTAATTGATATAATAACAATAATGAAGTGTAGTATTAATGAGGACATGCTTTAATAATAATTCATATGAAATTATAAGACACGTTTATCTCACTCAATCCAAAAAGTTAGTTTAGGATAAAAGTAGAATGTAGTGTTCCACCATTCATTATTATAATTATAAGAGGTATTCGCAAAACTTTTGGTGGCTTATATCAAGATAAGTTTAGGTTTGAATAAATTCAAAAAGCTAACTCAAAAGAATCATTACAACAAAGATTAATTCAGCATTGAATTAACAAGATTGTTGGTCATTAAACATAATGTTGTTAATCTTTTAGTCTCTAATTTGATTGTTAAAATATTTAGTGACAAAAAAATAAGTTTAGTGACCAATTACTTTAGTCGCTAAACAGATTTTTTTAATGAATTTACTAACCATATATAATTTATTATAATCATATTCTCAGCCGCCAATGTAAAATTAAACATTTTAAAAGAATCTCTTTCTCAATTTTAGAGTTGGTATTCACGCATAAAGATGCAATTTTTTTATCAGCCTCTAGTGATGTTGATTTACTATTATGATTTCTTTTTTTTTTTTTTTTTTTTGTAGCAAGTTTATTCCCTAGGAGCCTAAGTCCTGAGATTCTTGAGGGTCTACTTGGATCAGGTTAATTTGCACTCATAAATTTCTTATTAAAGTCACAATTTATTTTTGGATACTTAGGGCTTGTTTGGAACAATTTTGATTTTTAGTTTTTAAAAATTGTATTATAAAACAGTTTTCAGAAACAGTTTTTAAAAAAGTGAAAGGAGTTTTCAATACAAGTTTGTGTGTAAATTCAGAAAACTGAAAACCAAAACATGTTTTAGATGTTTTCATATTTTAGTTTTTAAATACTGAAAAACAAAAACTATTCCCGAAAACTGTTTTTGAAAACTAGACTGCCAAACGAGTTTTTTAGTTTTGTGTTTTTAAAAACAGTTTTAAAAAAGAGATATGAAACATGCCCTTAATCTGTAATTAAATTTCAATATTTTATGATTATATAGTTGGTGGAGTAATGGCTTTTATAACACTTCATGAAATGCTACCATTGGCTTTTGAGTATGCTGGGCACAAGCAATCTGTTAAAGCTGTATTTTTTGGCATGGCTTTCATGTCTACAAGGTGATCTATCTCATTTTCTAATTTTTATTTTTTTTTAGAAAAAAAAAAACCATCTAATGACCACTTCTATTCTTTGCTTAATTGATTTTAGGTTTAATTGCAGTTTTGATCCTCATGATAAGTTAAACTGAATTACCAAAAATGAACGTTATAAAAAGAATGAAAATCTATAAGTGCTCGAAATTAAATACAAGAGGAATGAAATTGCAAATTACCATAATTGGAGGACTAAAGTGCAATTAACTCAAATCTCAATATATAAATATTAATAGGTTCTCCTATTAAATTATTGTTGTTGGATATGCAGCCTCTATTTTCTACGTATGAGCTTACCTGAGGCAGAGGAAGTATAAGAAAGAAACAGTTAGTGGAGAATTTGAATCTGTTTCACCTTCAATAATTATGGTTTCCCCTGCAACCGGATGTACATACAATAAGAAAGAAACAATGTTAATTAGTTATCTTCAAATTTCATTATTTTTTATTTATTTATTTATTTATTTATGACATGAGGTAAAAGAAAAAAAGGGTTAAATATCTCTTTTAAGTACTTAAACTTCTCCGAAAATTCGTTTTTAGTCCTTTAAATTAAAAAGCACATAGATTTAATTTGTCATCTTTAAATATATTTGTTTTTAGTTCATAATTATAACTACGGTTAAACATGTTTGTTTTCTTTGGACTTTAGAGAGAAACTATTTTCAGTCTATAAACTTTAAAATATTGATTTTTAGTCCATAACTTTGAAAAAAATTGTTTTTTAGTCTCTTCCTACAATTTTTGCTATGTGGCAAATAGATTCGCTGAGACGTGGACCTACGAAAGTGTCTTCCATTTGCCATGTCAACAAAAGTTGTATAGATGGGTTAAAAATCAAACTTCTTCAAAATCTAAGAACTAAAAATTAATCTTTTAAAGTTTATGGACTAAACATATTCTCACTATTAGAACAAGAGAGAAAATGAGAAATATTTGTATATTTCTAAGGTGTGTAATCTGTACAATAAGTTACCTATTTATAGGTGAGCCAGCCTACACTAATAAGAAAAATATAATCTGAGGAATGAATAAAATAATCCTAACCAAACAAATCGTATCCTATCAAATTAGATTCCTAATCATTTACAATATTACAAATCAATTACAATATCTCAACATCTCCTCCTCAAACTCAAGAGCGTGTGGAAGAGACCAACTTGAGTTTGGAAACTAGGGCTGCAAACTGTTTAGGTGAATGAGACTCGGTGAACAGGTCAGCAGGTTGATCAAGAGTTTCGATAGGGAGGAGGTGAATAGTGCCACGAACAAGGTGTTGAGGAGTAAAGTGGCAGTCAACCTCTATGTGTTTTGTGCGCTCATCGAAGACATCATTGTGAGCTATTTGAATTGTGCTTTGATTATCACAATGAAGATTAGTAGGAGAAGGTTGGGGAGCACCTATATCAGCTAGAAGCCAACGAAGCCAGAGAACCTGAACAATGGTGTCAGCAAGAGCATGATATTTAGATTCAGTACTAGAGCGAGAAGGCAGAGTTTGTTTCTTACTTCGCCAAGAGATGAAGGAGTCGCTAAGGAAGATGCAATAACCAGTAGTGGAAAGATGAGGATCAGGATCCCCCAATCAGCATCAAAATAGGCTTGGAGGACCAAAGGGAGCGTGAAGAAAAGTGAAGTACTCGAAATAAAGTGCCTTTGATGTAGCGGATGATACAAAGTACAGCAGAATAATGAGTGGAGCTTGGACGCACATGAATTGACTGACTTTGTGAATAGCATATAAGATATCTGGGCGAGTTACAGTTAAGTAGATTATACTTCCCACCAATTGCCAAAAGTGAGTAGGGTTATCAAGCACAGTCCCATCGGTGGCAGAAAAGTAGATATTAGTCTCAAGAGGTGTAACCTCGGTGCGATTATCAATAAGGACAGCTTTAGCAATGTGGCTTGGGATAGAGGTAATTCATCTATAGACGACATTTCAAAGTTATGGCTCAAGAAGTCCCTTAGGTTAAAAATCCCTGTCATATCATCACTTGTAATGATCATATCATCAACATAAAGAAGTAAAAGTATGATACCTTTTTTGTTCGATGAGCAAAGAGTACAGAGTCCTAGGGACTTGAAAAGAAACCAAGTTTGCCAATACTAGAGCTGAATTTGGAAAACCAAGCTCAAGGAGCCTGCTTGAGACCATACAGAGCTTTATGAAGATGACAAACTTTTTTTTATGGACAATGGTATCCTAGGGGTGGTCGCATATATACTTCATGTTACAAGTCTCCATTTAAGAAAGCATGCTTGACATCCATTTGGTAAAACTTCCAATAGCGTGAGACAGTAATGGCAAGAAAAGTGCAAACAGAAGTGAAGCGGGCGACATGAGCAAGCTTTTCTTCATAATCAATGCCATACTCTTGAGTGAGCCCTTTTGCCACGTATGTAACGGTAAATGGATCAATCAGAACGGGTTTTCATTTTATAAACCTATTTACAGCCTACCAGTGCTTTATCAACGGGACAATCAACCAATTTCTAGGTTCCAGAAATTTCCAAGGATTTAAATTATTCTTGCATTGCTTGTTTACAAAGGGGATCAGTGCATACCTCGTGATAAGATTGTAGTTCATAGAGGTTGAGGATAATGGAGAAATAATGATAATCCCGAAGATATGAAGGAGGATTTCTATCCGAGATGGGTGAGTGTAAGTGTCATGGGAAGACTCGTCAGGTTGATCAGAGTTAATAGATGGAGTTGGTGGTTGAATGATGGTTGTGGGTTCAGTAGATTTTTCAAGAAGATCAGAGTGACTAGACGGAGCTAGGGCTTCAACGATTTTTGTGGGTGCACCAGAGGATTCTACATGGACATTGCTTGTGGCAGGTGTCCCTAAAAAAATAGTATCACACTTATGTTGAAAAAGATCAATGAAAGTGTTAGTAAAAAAAGAGTAGAAGTAGGAGAAATGCTTGTGAATTTTAATAAAGAAGAAAACATAATATCCTCCCCAAAGACGACATGACAAGAGATCCAGATGCGTTGAAAGTAGGATTGCAACAGCAATAACCTTTGTGTTCAATTCCATATCCTAAAAAATAGCAACATCCAAAGACTTTGACGGAAGTATAGTCTGGAGATGCTTGATGAAGACGTTCAAAAGGGGATATGTTGTCAAGAATTGGAGAAGGAAACCGATTAATAGTATATGCAGCAGCGAGAGCAGCTTCTCCCCATGTTCGTTCTGGGCAAGAGGATGAAAGAAGCATGACACAAACAATATTTAGAATGTGACGACGCTTTGTTTCAACCCTACCATTTTGTTAAGAGGGGCCAGGACAGAAAAACTCAGAGATAGTACCTTGTTCAACAAGAAACTTCAGAATTTATGAGTCACGATATTCCATGGCATTATCACAACAAAAGACCTTAATAGTTTTGAAAACTGAGTTTTGATCATGCTAGCAAAGTTAATATAAATTTGACAAAGCTCAGAGCGTTGTTTCATTAAAAAAAAGTCCAAGTAACCCTAGAATAATCATCAATGAATATCACATAATATCGGCACTTGCCCATGGTGGGTGTAGGAGCAAGGCCTCAAATATCAGAGAGTGCACAAGATCAAAAGGTGAAGCAGAAAAAGAGGTACTATTCTTAAAAATAAACTAGGTTGTTTAGTAGTTTCACAAGAAACACAATGAATGGGTTTCTCTTTAACGGAACTTAACTTCCCGCGATATATAAATTGTTGTAGATTGTGAATAGAGCTATGACTAAGGCGTTGGAGCCACAACTAAAGGGAAGAGGTGGAAGCAGCACAAAGGTTCGCCGAAGTTGGTTGAGGCGTATGAAGACTGATGAGCTCGAAAAGTCTGCCAATTTCAAGACCAGTCCTGATTATCTGCCCCGTTTGTGGGTTCTGCAGGAGACACCCAAAAAAAGTAAATTAGAATATAACCTAAGTCAAAAAGTTGACCTAAAGAAATAAGATTAAAGTTTAATTTAGGGACAATATAAGTGTTAGATAAAATGAGAGAGGGTAAAGAGATTGAACCGTCTGATTGACCTCTATCAAAGAACACTAGTAACACTAGTATGTATATAAAGAATAGTATTTTTAGATGAGAGACGAGAGAAAGCACTGGGTAATGATGTCATAGGATGAGATTATCTGGTGTTGTTGCTAAAGTAGTAAGAGCACTATTAGATTGAGAAAAAAAAATTGAAAAACTAATATAAAAAGGATATTTATAAAATACTTGGCAAATAAAAAAAATTGAAGATAAAATAATTGAAATTAAAAAATAGAAAAACTAAAATAATTAAATAATTGAATGGAAAAAATAATTTAAAATAATTGAACAACAGAGTAGGTGTTAAAAAAAAAAAAACTGAACACATAAAATAAAAAACTTAAATGAATAAGATAATGATATCTCCCAACCATAATCTAACGAATGGGTTATATTATTAACACTAACATAAGACTATGATTACAATAAAAACATTATAAAACTTATTATACGAAAATTTAAAAAATATAAAAGATAAAAATAAAAAATTTAAATATTTAAACTAAACCAAACATCAAAATCTTAAAATGAATATATTAAATGTTTTTAAATTTGTATCGTTAAGTGTTTGGAATTTATTTAACTTTATGGCATTGGTATTATATTATGTTCTAAATTTGTAGTATTTGAATTTTGACTTTATTTTTATTAGATTTAAAATTTTAAATGTTTAATTATTATATATCATGTACGAATTATTTGGTCTTTAATAGGACAATCTAATAATTCAACTCAATATTTTATTATTTTAAATGTTCACTCGTATTTGGACCGTATTGGATTGGAATTTTTAATAAGTTAACTTAATTTATGGTAAACCAAAAATGCATTTTAATATAATTTCATGTACGAATTTTGCTGACTCTACGATTTAGCCTCCCGAATAAATAAATCAAGTCATTTAGCGTATTTGTTTTTAGAAAGAAAAAAAAAATCCACTTGAATTTTACAAATATTTTTACAAAATACTAAGCATTATTTATTGTACATTTTGTCTTTTTATTGTTTGACCCTTTTTTCCAAGCTGCAGCGCTCAATCCACGTCAAGTAGCTACAAATCTAAATAAATTACACAACATGGGTTCCTTAACAATAATCAATAATAATAGCCCCAAAACTGGTTACACAGGTAACCCTTCCTTATCCTAACCGTTGAATATAAAAATAGTATATCTAGTGGCTAATATTGAATTTGGATCTGGAAGGAAGGAGTAGCAATTTTGCTGAATCATGGATTGAAATAGGCCAAATGCACTTTTTAGTCTTCTAATTTTTATATTTATTTTATTTTGGTTCTTCAGCTTTTTAAGGTTACATATTAGTTCTTTAACTCTAAAAATATTTCATTTTGGTCCTAGCCGTCAGCTCCGTTAATAAATTTAACAGAATAGTGATGACAACGTTAACTTTATGCCTCTATCACCAAGCTCGCAGGAGAGCATTCATTTTAAAAGTTAACACTATTATCACTATTCCATTAAATTTCTAACGGAACTGACGATTAGGACCAAAATGAAACGCTTCTGAGAGTTATGGAACTAATATAAAATCTTAAAGAGTTAAAGGATCAAAATAAAATAAATGTAAGAGTTAGAGGACCAAAAGGTGCATTTGACCTCAGAAATAATAAGGAGATAGAATCAAGATCGCAATTAAATTTAAAATCTCAATAACTCAAGACAACTAACTATTTTAAAATTGAAGTTTATCTTTTAAAATAAAAATTTAAATTTATAATTTGCTAAAAATAGTTATAGTAGTACATATGAAAAAGTTTCTCCAACAAGCGATTAATGAAGTGACCTTACAAAAAATTTCTAATTCTCAATGGTAAATTATTAAGATTAAGACAGGATACGATTAAAATTAAAATTGAGTTAAAAATGAGTAACAAAATCTAATTGAAACCATAAAAGATTGGATTGGATAGGTTAAGATTTTATTTGCAAAACAAATAAATCTAAACCAAACTAAAATTATAGAATTAGATCGATAAAATAATTTAGACAAGATATTTTTCGTTCAAATTAAAACGAATCCAATCCAATTCACAGCAGTATAATTAAACACCACCCCTATATATATAATTGAATGAAAGAGCTTAATTAATGAATTTGGTTGGTTTTTGAATTGAAAGTGTTGGGAATTAGTAATTAATTAATTAAGTAACTAGTGGTGTGTTCTGTTTTTGGAGAACATGGTGACAAAAAAGAACAAGACGAAAAAGATGATGTCGATTCAGAAGCTGTATGAGATTGTTGATGATCAAGAAACTAATTCAATTATTTCTTGGGGCCAAAATAAAGACACTTTCATTATTTGGAAAAAATTTGAGTTTCAGAAAAAGATGTTGCAAATTCGATTCAGCAGCTTCAGAAGTGCCTTATTTCGTTACGTAAGTACTCTCTCTTTTTCTTTTCTTTTCAGATTTTTTAATTTTAAGATTTATTTTCGTCAATTTCGTTTCTCAAATATTTTTGTCATTAAATTAATTTTTTAAAGATTTAAAATACTATCAAAT
This sequence comes from Cyamopsis tetragonoloba, assembly GCA_037177725.1. Taxonomy (NCBI): domain Eukaryota; kingdom Viridiplantae; phylum Streptophyta; class Magnoliopsida; order Fabales; family Fabaceae; genus Cyamopsis; species Cyamopsis tetragonoloba. The sequence goes on along the minus strand of CM074122.1, from coordinate 46,166,938 downwards.
ACAAAAAAAAAAAATAAAAGTTAATAGACTAAATTGGTGACGAACAAGTAAACAACCCAGTAAAAAATCTAATTTTTAATAACATATTAGAAACATATTTATTGTGTATTTGAAACTGTACAAATGAATCATGGAAAGGGGATAGGCGAATAAGGCTAAAATTAATTTAAGGTCGTATGTAGTAATTTTGGGGCTCAGGCGAAAATTAAGTCATAGACTTATATTTTGAAAAGTTTAATTCAACCGTTACAATAGTAATTATAGATACTGTTAATTTTAAAAAGAATATAGTAATTTTTTTTAGGGCCTTATAAAACTTGGGACCTTGGACAATGGCCTCATTGATATACGATCCTAATTAATCCTAATATCACTAAAATATCAATTACAATTTATCAGATACTACAATCAATTATAAACAGTTATAATCTAAATAAAATATTACAATCAATTACCATTCTAATCAAATCATAAAAATATGTTTCAAAAACCGGGTAAACGCAATTAATCTTGATAAAACTATGTTTTAATTTATTTATTTTTTTACGAATATATTAATTAATCTTCTATTTTTATATGTAGGGTTTTAGAAGTGCTCATGGTATTACTCGCAATGGTGATCCGTTTGAATATAAACATAAAGATGGAATATTTAAAAAGGGTCATTTGGAATTGTTGAAGAATATTAAAAGAAAATATAATTCTAAACCAAAATTTAAGGGCATTATAAATCAGGATGATCAAGAAGATGATGATCACGATGATGAAGAGGAAATTTATGTTGATGAAGATGATCAAGAAGAGGAAAATAATGTAAATGAGGATAAGAATAATCAGGAAAAGAAAAATATGAAAAATATTTTGGATGAGAATAATCAACAAAAAGAAAAAGAAAAAGAAAATAGAGATGATGAAGATCAAAGAGAGCGTTCTTATGAAAGTGATATGGATGAGTGGACATATTTTCTTCATTTATGGCACAAAAAAATATGAACAACAACATCAGATTGAATTTTTCATATGATATATATCAAATATCAATGTCAAGTTTGTCATTAGCATTCTCATTTTTAAATTCAATAATGTGTTCTCTATGTACAGATACAAAGAAAAAAAAAGTAATAAGGCTCAACATAATTGAAAATATCTTTGTTTTACTTTCTTTCTCATTTAATATGGGGTCAAAATCCAAGATCCAAGTAATTTCTATGTGCTTGCATTTTTATTTTTATTTTTTTGTGATTTTTAACATTACTTTTCCTATATCCAAGTATGTATATTATGTGTGTGTAAGCTTATTGCTCTGTTTTGAGGAAGACCCCCCAAAAGCTCATCTTCAATTTAGGAATCAAAATACCCTTTATATTTTAGTTGGACTCTAAATCCATAGAGGTTGAACATTTAACAAGATAAATAAAGTTATTTTTTAAGCTCCAAATTTTATTGTTAATAATATTATTGATATAAATTACTTTAAAAAAATAAATAATGTTTGAAATATGGTTTAATATTTTATCTAAGGCCCATATCTTATATTTTTTATATTTTTCTTTTTCCTATCATTTAAACTACTTAAATGTCTACCATCCATTTCCTGAAATCGAATCCTCTCTAGTGCTGGATCATACAGCTGATGGAAAAAAAAAACACTAAGGCTCTGTTTGGTAAAACTAGCTTATAACTTATAGTTTATAGCTTATAGCTTATGACTTATAGTTTATGACTTGTGACTTATAATTAAGTAGAGGTGTTTGGTAAAATTAACTTATTAGGTAGCTTATATTTGTTAAATGACTTAAAAGGACAAGTAATAATTACATGTAATAAATTATTTGATAAAGTAAACATCTAGTAAATGACTAGAGGGTAAAATAGGAAAAAATTATTGAAAGAGTTGTTACCAAACACCTCTACTTACTCATAAACTATAAGCTATAAGCTCCTAAATAAGCTATAAGCTAGTTGTGCCAAACACACATTAAACCGCATGCGGTCTAGTTGTTTTTGAGTGTTAGTTGAAATTTTTGTTCTGCAAGACATAAAACAACTAGACCGCATGAGGTCTAATGTTTTTTTTATCGGCTGGACGGTCTAGCGGTGAAAAGGATCCAAACCCCCCATTTCCTAACTTTTACAAATTAAAAGTTACTCAAAAGTTACTTTTGTATTTTACTAATTAGATCTTCAACCTCTCTGTTTCCTCTCTAGTCTCTCTATTCTCTATTTCAATATTCAAGCAATTATTTGAATATTTGGTATGATATAGTTTTTTGCAATTAGTTCCACCAAATTATTCATGACCTCAAATATTTTCAAATAAGGTTATTTAAAGGCAAACTAAAAGAATGAACTTTATTTTTTAAACTTAAGCTTAAGCCAAAAATAAGTTGTCCAAACATACGGAGAATCACAAACTACGTACAAGTCCTAGACACAAGTTTTAAAATCTTACGAATTATTACAAATTAAATTCACAAAATTAAAATCAAATTCTTGCTGAGAGCTTGTAACTCAAGTAGCATAAAGAGAAATTCTTAAAAGCTTAGAGGTTTAATCTTCAATAAAATAGATTTAAAAGTAATATTGAGTAGGATTTGTTTAAAGTTCTCTTTGATTTTTTAGCCTTACTTCTAAGTTCTAATTGACCTTCTAACATGTCATAGAGGCTTGTGAGTCTATGACAGTCAGATTGGTGCGTACTCCTTCCTACCTTTTAATTCAAAAAAATTAATTAATTTTTTAATTTAAAATTATCTAAGGAAAAACAGAATTGAATATAAGAAAAAAAAAGGGAAAAAGTGAATTTATTTTTGAACTTACTCAGTAATTTTGATCTTCTATTTTTATGTTGAAAATTTTTTGTACACTACAAGAATTTTGCATATTAGTTAAGCAAAAATTTGTAGTTAATTTGTAACAATTCGATAGCAAAAATAGAATAGTTGCGGATTAACTATCAATTAGCCATCAAATTTTTTTAGAGCTAATATTAGGTCGCTAATTGGTAGCGGAAAATTTTCGTAGCCAATTCGTAACTAATCACTATATAAACCGTTGTTAATATATTGCTAAATTTAATATTTTTAATTCTAAAGCTGGTCTTCGTACCGAATCAACCGGGCTCCGATACCACTATTCGAACAGAGATAGTAGAGCCAAAGACACAAGCCAAGAGAATGGACTACAATTGAAGAATACAACTAACACCTTAATAAAACTCAATTCCTCAAGACAATATGTGTATGAGTTCACCCACTTATAAACCCTCTAACTTGCTCCTATCTATCGGACTTTGATTCATTATTCATTTCATATCTAATTAGTAGCTAATTTAGTAGTGAATCAGTAGCTCAGAAACTTAGCTAGAAATTTCTTTTTGGTAGCTAATTAGTAGCTATTTAGATACAAATTAGCTACGAAAAAGATTTGGTAGCTATATTTCGTAGCTAATTAGTTACCAAGAAAATTAGCTATCTAGAAAATTTTATTTAGTAGCTAATCGGTAACTATTTTAGCTACTTGATAACTATTTAGATACAAGTTAACTATGATATTGTTTGGTAGCTATATTTCGTAGCTAATTAAAAACTGATTTGGTAGCTAATTAGTATTAACTATAAAATTTTACTATATTTTATAGTTAATATTGAATTTTCTTGCGGTGATATTGGTTGAAATTTTCATGTGTCTTCGTACCTTATTTTTTTTATTATTATCTTCTTACCTTATTACTTGTATGGTTTGAAATTAATTACATCAATTTCGTTTTTAATTTTTGAATTCATGTTTATCAAACTTAATTTATATATTATGATTTATTTTTCTCAACTATCTTAACTTGTCACGAGACATGAACTTTATGTTCATCAACTTCGTTTTTAATTTTTGTTAAATTACGAAATTCCATTTCTCACATGTCTTGCTCTTTAAGAATGGATTCTTTCGTATTCAAAATCAACATGAACATATTTTATTGTCTATTTCTCTTTTTGTTAGTATTAATTAAATGTGTGATCCATATAAACATGAATGATGAGAGGTGAACATTTTGGAGGAAAATTTGGCGCTTCTTTTATAGAAACTTCGTAATTCACCATGCAACCAGTTAGAAACCAGTATTTCTCAGTCATTTTAAGGGTATTTTTGATATTTCATGTGTTTCAATCAAAAGATAAATTTAAATTCCTTAGCTGAAATACAATGTGATGACTACTCGACAGTTGATGCACATTGATATACTACCCTCTCATATTACCAATTTTGTAATTTATTCATCATACTTTTCTACAATTTTCATTTTTCTCTCTCTTCATAATATCTCTGTTCATTGTCTTTTTTTCTTCCTCTCTCCTAATCTTCATCATTTTCAGTTTGAGTGGCATCTTTTATGTCTCCAACCCTCAAATCCATTCTTAGACTCACCAAAAAAATTATGATTCTTTAAATGGCAAAGTCCTCTAGCTTGGAAATTGGAACGAAATGAAGTTTCACCCAAATTTCTGAAGTTAGAAATGAGTTTTGGATGAAGTTGTTTTTGTTAGGGTTGAAAGAAGAACCAACTGTGGAAGAAGATGATACACAATCTTTTGGCAGAGCTTCTATTCTTTCTCTGTGTTAGAGAGGGAGCATAGGGTATGAGTAACGAAGGCAGATGAGAGGGTAATGAGGAAGTGGCGTAAGAAGGAGTTGAGATTGGACTCCATGGAGTAGGTACCGTCAAGGAGGGAGAGGATTTGGAGGAGCCAGGGGAGGGTTGGGGACCAGAAACGACATCGAAGAGACCGATGAAGTCGTAAGCTTTTCTCATTCCAACCTGATCTCTTAATTTTTAAAGATTGTTGCTCAAAAAAAGATTTATACAGATTCATCATCATCAGATGATGATGAAGTGGTATCCTTTTTATACAAGTCCTTTTAAACACTTAGAAACTAAATAAATCAGATTTGGGGTGAAGTGGTAGCCGATGAATTTGGCTCCAAAGACAAATCAGATTTGCGGTTGGAGGTGTGAGACTGGCCTTAAAAATTTCAGTGGCCTTCTTACTATGAGTGGAGGAAGTGAAAAAAAAAAGCTTGGTGTTATAGTCGCTTGGTTCTCCTTTCATCGCCTCCTTCTCTGCCATTGGATAGGTAATGATTTTCTTCTTTGTTGCTTCCCACTCTATGGTTTCATTTTTGCGAGTACACTTTTCTCTCAAGGGTTTATTGCGAAATATGTTTCCTCAATTTGTGTTTGTGATTATTTATGCATGAATTATAGGCTTTGTTTGAAGTTGTTTTAGTTTGGGCCTAATTCTCATTGAGCGCCTCGTCTTCGCGTTGGTTTGATCCTCATTCAACTAGTTTCTTGATGAGTATCTTTATATATGGATTGTCTTGGTATTTTTTTTTCAGATTAAAGTTGAATGATTCATGGAAAACAAATTTGATATCTTACACTTTTGGATGTTGACGCCTTTTTTATTCTTCTTTGCCCTGTTTGGATGATTTTTAATAAGGTCTTCTTAAAGTTTTTCCTTTACTCTTTTTATAAGAAAAAATCTTCAATTTGAGACTTTATTCTTTCTGTGACTCATTCTATTAAATTTACGCATTCAAAGATTTGATAAATACACCCCATTTCATTTTACCTTATAAATAATTTTGATTTTATTACATATAGAGATCATAGATATATCTTCCATTCATCGTTACTTTGTTGGACATAATTTTTTCTTATAAAAAAAAATAAAAGGACTCCTTTTAAATTGATCCAAAAAAATCTCGGTCCTCATGGCATGTCGGTAATTGACAATGTCGAGTATCTTGGCACCAAAAATCACAAGAAGTACAACCAATAGGGGGTGAAGGAATTAGCACCATCCCATTTGGAAATGACACCACAATTTTTAGACAGTAGTGTCCAAAATTCATAAAATAGTAGAAATGAAAAGTAAATCACCCTTGTTTTTCCGGACAGCAGTATCCGGAAACATATTTTCGGACATTGATGTCCGAAAATGGATGGTGTCGTTTTCAAGTGGGGTGGTGCCAATCCCTTCAACCCCGTTAGTTGCACATCTAGTAATTTCTGATGCCAAGATACTCGTCATTGTCAATTACCGACATGCCATGGGAACGAGGATTTGTTTGGGTCAATTTAAAAGGAGTCCTTTTATTTTATTTTTTCAAAAATTTTTTGGTCAAAATTTAAAACAAGTGTTGAGAAGGAGCTTAGTATGTAAACAAATTTTTGTACAACTCTATTTGTTTTCAGACGAGTACCTAGCTTTTTCCTTTGAGCTTGTGTCTTTCAGTTGACGAAATATTGGATGAATACTTTTGGCACCACATTATTATCTTAGGTCATTACACGTTTGCTTAGATTCTGATCAAAGCGAATATTTTGTGAAACAGATTTTCAAAATCTAGTAGTACAATGTGTGATACTATAAAAAATATATGTGATGCCAAAAGTGCTGGACAAAATATTGAAGTATAAAAAAAAACTTAAACAGAAAACTGAGTTGCTTATTTAATTTTTCATTGGCTATTAATATAATGATGTTTATTAACTAATTAACTATTAAGGTGATGAGAAAACTGAATGAGGAAGAACGAGGAAGTAGTATCTCCTGGCTTATATGATTATTTTCTATTCAAAAAATCAAAATGTTTTTCTTTGTTTACTGATTTTGTAACATTATTGTTTTGAATGATATTTGACAGGTCATGGCATTAGAATTGGGGGTGTACAAAATATGAGTGAATTCCACATCACCTGTGCTTTTCAAATCTGAAATCACAGAGAAATTAATGCACAAAGATTGGTTAAAAAATGTGGTTATGAAAATAGTACCCTTGAGAGATTTTGGAACTTCTGATCCAACATTAACATCACTAAAAGCATGTTTGGATATCTAATAAGAAACTTTAAAAGTATTTTTATTTGTAGTAATTTTAAATTTTAATATAAATCTGACAAAAATAAAAAATTCTTGATTCTTTTAAAAAGCACTTTTACCTAACTAATATGAGATTTCTTAACACTGAAATCATGCATTTATGCACATTGTATAAGATGATGATCGATGATGGATTGTTAAAGAACAAAATGTAAAATGGTCAATGATATTTATTTCAGTCAATTATTTTACTTGCAAGAGTAACAAAGTTTAGATACCAAAAGAAAAGAGTGCCTTATCTTCTAACAGTTGCTCCTTTTTGAAGTAAACTAGTTCTTATAATTTACAAATCTTTATTTGCGAGATGCTAGATGAGCTTTTGATGTGTATCGATATAACTTGTACGCTAATTCATTTCTAATTTATTCACAAAAAATAATATAGATCCAGGTTTTGTTTAAGTGAATAAAAACCTATACAGATCGGTTTTTATTAACATATTATATAGAAAACGGAAAATAAAACCGTTCTTAAATTATTCGAGTACGGTTTTCTACCATTGCCTTATTTTGAACTTTAGGCAACAGTATTAAAATGTTACTTTTTTTTTTTTTTACATAAAAGTTAAGGGGTAGCCTACTCCATTCAAGGTCAGAGCATACTATCAATCTCAGTGAAGATTTATAGTAGAATTTACAGATCGCCTACCAATGAGGGTTAAATTTAACAAAATAGGACTCGAACCCAAGACTTTGTGGTCGTTGGACCTAAGGACACACTATTCGGGCCAACTCCGTTAGCAATGTTACCTATTTTTTATTACAATGATTTTGAATTGTTGCATTAAAAAAATAATTTCTTTCTTATACTAAACCAACAAAAGAAAAAACTGTTGTTTATTGTAAAAAAGGACAATGATGTTTTAACCATTATAGAGAAAGGCGTTGCCATAGCTCTAAAATGTTGTAATGAATCTTGCATGAATATAGCTACTTAAATGCATAATTTGTTATTGAAAAATGATATTTAGTGTCCTATTTAATAATCCAAATATAGTAAAAACATATTGGAGTGTGTAGTTTTTTGTATTTCCAAAAGACAGAATAATATCCTCTTATGATTATTTTTCTACTCTTAGTTACCTTAACTAGTGCCCTTAGGGCACTATATATCAAGACCCTTTGTTATTTTGTAACTATATTTTACCCTTATTTTATTCAACATCACCACATGTATGATTAACAATTGAATTAACTATCAATTTAGTCCTCTCAAGATTATTTCGTCACCAATTTAGTCCCTCAAAGAATTTTGTCATTAAATTAGTCCTCTAAAGATCATCTTTGTCACCAATTTGGTCCACCAAAGAACTTTGTCACCAAATTAGTCCTCCAAAGATGTGTAAATATACTAAATTAATTCTTCAAAGATTTAAATATATCAAATTGGACCATGATGGAGGACTAATTTGGTAGACTTTTAAATCTTTAGAAGACTAATTTGGTGACAAAATTTTTTAGGGATTAAATTGGTGACAAGGTAACCTTTAGAAAATTAATTTAGTGACAAAATTTTTTAAAGGACCAAATTAATTACATGATAATTTTTAGATGATTAAATTGATAGTTAACTGAATCACAATTGTACTCATTCATTCCGTTAGTGAAATTCATTCATTCAATAAAAGAGTTCGTTCACTATGTTTCTCTTCCTAAGAGAATGCTTCATACATTTTCTCCCAATATATTAATAGAAAAATTTAATGCGTTTTTTTAACCATTAAAGCTATACACATCTCTTAGACCAAAATGACATTTATTTATTTTTCTTTTGCTAAATTAGGAAATTTTCTTTGATAAAGGATCACGAGCCACTAATAATGTGCATTTTTTTTTTCTGGTCTAGAATAATGTACATTTATGTCAGGCTGTTTTCTATTTAAATGTCGTTTCACATGTGATGTGCCATGTCAATGTAAACCACATTATGAAGCCTCATCCCCTTTTCTGAACAAGCGGTGGCCCTTTGGAGTTTTGGTATAATTGTATTTTTTCTAATTACAGTTTTGGCATTTTTTACTGTGCAGTTTTACTTTATAAATTTAAATATATTTTTTATCCTTGCAAAATTTTATGGTAATTTACTTTTTATCCTTTCAAAAATTTTTGTAAATAAAATATCCAAACTTTTCTTAAAATTTTTATTTTTAGTCTATGTGGTTAGTTTAATCAGTTAACTGTTGACATAGCTACTATTTTTATCCTGTCAAGCTATCACATTAGCATTATAAATAGTTTTTAATGATAATATAAGGTCTAAACTTGCAAATGTGACAGATTGACATGACAGAAACGTCAATAGTTAACTAATGTTTTTATTTCGTTAGAATGTTATATCAACATTAAATATAATTTTTAATGTTAATAGATGGACAAATTTACATATGTGGTAGACTGACATAATAGAAATATTAGTATGTTAGCGGTTAACCAAACTAACCACCGGAACTAAAAATAAAGTTTTTTAGAAAGTTTAGACTTTTTATCAACAAAATTTTATATAGGAACAAAACATAAATTATCTTAATTTTGCAGGAATAAAAAATATATTTAATCATACTTTATATAATTTTATTAGAATAGAATTTAAAATATAAAAAATAAGTCATAACGTTAAATTCTTATCTAATTTAAGTGATTTATTATTAAAAATTATGATAAGAATTATGATAATTTTTTATTTTTTATGTGTGATCAATAATAATAGTGAGTCATGTAATTCAGTTTGTGAGCATTTAGGGACATACATGTGTGGATATATGATTCCATTTTCGATTAATGTACTTTTCTATAAAAAAATAACAACAGTAACAAATCAGTTAAGATTTAATTTTATATTTTACTCAAATAAAAATGATTTAAAATTATGAGAATAAAATTATAGGATTGAAAAACTACAGGAATTAAAGCTAGTGCAATTAAGTTTTTTTTTTTTTTTCATTTATTGTGTGTTCTTTAGCGATGGAGACAAAAGGAATGTGAAGTGGCTCTTATAATTATAATGATATACTACTTTTTTGGTTCTTCTTCACTTCACTTGCACGCCAGGTTTTTGTATCCTTTCGCTTCTCAATTATGTTTATGCTCTGATTCTTGCACATGCGTGACAGTCTTTTCCATTTGTTTCTTCTCACAATTTTGTACTCGTTAATTTAGAAATTATTTAAAACAGTGTATTTTTCCTTAGTTACATTCTCTATCATTTTGAGCGTGTTTGATAAGGTATTTTATCTACTCAAAAAGATAATTGGTTTAAATATGTTTTTAGTCTTTAAATTCTTTTGATAATTCAATTTTAGTTCGTGAAATTTAAAACGTTAATTTTTAGTCTTAAATTTTTGTTGTGAATCAATACTCCGGTACTAGCACAAATCCATTCATGACAGGACAGCTCCATACCGGAATTAACTATTGGACTCCAGCACGATGAAATGGGCTTGACAGACCGTTTCCACGGGAGGCCCACTAGGAGACACCCAACTCTAGATGGGATAGTATAAATCTCCCGATAATATGTCAGGTCAAGGTACATACTATTCTCAGTTACTTCACACAAACCCTAGCCTATACTGACTAATCATCGGAATCCTTGCAAGTACCTACATTGTCATCGAGGAACACGGAGGAGCAGTCTATCACCTACAATGGAGTCATACCCCTAGAATTCAGGTGCGCAACAACTTTCAAAAAGTTCACTTTTAGTTTCTCCGTTTATTTTTTTGGTGACATACAAATTTAGAGACCTTCGTCAGGTCTACATGTTAGTAGATCAGTTTGCCACATTATAGGAACTAAAAATAGATTTTTGCAAAAGTCCATAGCCAAAAACATAAATGATTTTACTCGTTATCAACATTTTATCAGCATTTTTTAAAACGCTACTCTAACTAGTGTTTTACAATTTCAACTTCTCACATTTTTATTTTTCCAATGATGCAGTATAAGCACCCCAAACGAAAACAAACAAATCTAATATGGTCGCAGAAAGCCACCATAACACAGTTTTTCAGCAACTGCCTATATAACCGCACACAAATTAAAATAGGAAAAACACAACACAAGTGTGTAGCACCTAAGATAACAGAACACACATCACACCAAAACACTGTCAACTACCAAAACATGGAAACAACATGAGCCACCAGTCATAAGCTACTCTCCCACAAGCCCAAATAAGAAGCAACACACTCATACCAATCGATAGATAATTTCTTTTTTATTTTATCATTTTATATTTACCAGCTACTTTAACCATTAGTATATCAAACATTTTCAATTATATTAATTACTTTATCATCTTTCAAATTTTAATTCTGAGCTACTAGCTTTTTAATACATCTAGTTTGAAATATAAACAATAACTAACAACATTTTTTTGTGTTTTAAATATATATAAACAACAATTACTAAATATGACTCGTATATTCAATTCAACTGCTTTTTTGGATTATGCAAATTTAGTGATTGATTTACCCATTATCACTCTTATATTTTATTTTTAGACTACAAATATCTTTTATAGGTAAAATCATTATAAATGAAAAAATTTACACATATAAGACTTCTATTAATTAAGCTGGATCAATCACGTGTTTGTTAATATATGCACTCTTGAATGATATAGCCACCCTTAAATTTTTTAAACATAAAATGCATTTAGCTGACTTCTAATTTTTGTAAGGCCGAATATAAAATGTAAGGAAAATAAAAATTAGACACAATAATTATTTTAGAGTTAGTTTGTTATGGTTTATTTTCCAAAATAATTACTTTTTAATAAATTATGAAAGTATTAAAGATATATGTTTGGTTTTACTTTTCAAAACGAGAAACATAAAATAATAATATCTATGCTATTTAGAAGCTAATTTCCTTCTCAAAATAATTAACTATATATATAGTAGAAGAGAGACGATTAAAAATGTGATGTTTATCATTGAAATAAAAAAAGGCGAAAAAAGGAATGCATTTTCCGTAGAAGATGGAATTGCGGCTTGCAACGTCTTCAAAGAGATCGAATTGATTATCTGCCAAGGAATAATCTTGAAAAAGACAATAGAGATAAAATCGAGAATCTTTGTTTTGAGCTCACTTTCACAAAAAACGAGAATGAGGACTAGACGAGGAGCTGAGTCTTCAGTGGACCATGCAGTACTGAGCTGATCGGTGACTGCCAGAGGGGAGATCATCGTCGTGAGTGACAGATCATGCAGTGGTGAGATTCTTTAGACGAATTCTTTAGACGAATGATTTGTTTGTAGCTTTTGAAAATTTAGGCTTTTATACTATCTTTGGTCCTTCTTATAAGACCATCTAACCAATTGACAAGGACTAAGAAAACTACTAACAACTTTATTTAATATCTTGTCTTATAAAAAAATAGTACAATATACTAAATTTACCTTTGTTTAAAGTCAACATTTTCCACAAATTCATTAATTGTACCCACTATCCCTTCATTTATTACAAGAAAAAAAAAATAATAATTACTTCTTGAATTTTGTAAGGGGTCTTATATATAAGATCAAAAATTTTCCTCAAAAAAATCTTATATTTAGAACCGGAGGTAGTAATTGATAAGACAAGAGAGAAAGAAAGAGAATAAGAATTGGTTTCAATTTTCCTGGGAAACCAAGAGAAAAAAGAAAAGAAAAGAAAGGTACACGAGAGAGTATGAGATTTTCTTTCTGATTTGCCCGGTGGTATCTTTTCTCTGATACGATATCTAGAAATGTATTGTATTAAATAGTAAAAAGTATGTATTACAAAAGCATATAACCTTATATACTAATAGGGATGACAATTTCTGTATTTTGTTTAATTTTTTTAACTGGTTTATGCTTCTTGTTGTACTAGGGTAGCTTCCAATTATTTTCTGATACTTCTCTTGTTATTGAATTTAAATTAAATGTTTTTCTTTTTGTGTGTTCAATTTTGGTTTTTCTTCAAAAAATTAAAAAATAATTTTTATAATGAGATTAGATGTTTTTGAAATTTTTTTAATTTGGCAGGCCCTTAACCGGGTTGAATAATCAGGCCCGTTTTTCATGGTGGGTTAGCCTGTCCAGCCCATTTTAGGCGGCCTTTTGGCAGACGACCGAACTGGTCGGTTTGATTAATCCTACTAATGAGACATTTAACTCATTAGTAAACTAACTCTATTAGTTAATTAGCTATCACTAATATAAATAATTTTTAATTTTCATCTTATTTAATAAAAAAATTTTAATTCTTTATTTACTTTTAAATTAATTACTATTTTTAAGTAATAACAATAATTTCTTTAAAAAGATTAGTAATCATATTTATAAGTAGTATGTAGTACTGTGCTCGTAAAAAAGTTGTTGCTGATGATGAAAAGTTGTAATTAATTAATTAATTTCATCACCAGGACAAGAAGGTTGGAGCACAGCTTCGAGAAAAATAGAAAGCATGCAGTAGATCAGAGTTTGTTATTGGTTAATTTTTCCAATTTCCAATATAGTAGAAAAAACCATAACTACTACTATGCTACTCTAACAACTTGTGGAATCAGTTGTATATATATATATATATATGTTTGGTCACCCCCTCTTCAACCACATTCATCACTCACATGTTTCATTTTCTTATCTATGTCCAACCACTAAGGTCTTTATGAGGTTGTCCCTATCATATCAAGGATACCCTATGTCCCTATCAATTTGGTGGTCTCCCTCTTGTGGAACCCTCACATTTTCATCTGAATTTTCTCCAACATATTTCACCTTCACCATTATCTAGTATTATCTCAATCATTTATTTATGGAGTTTTTTAACCTGTGCAATATTACACAGGTTAAGCTTCTCAAAGGAGAAGTATTTTATGAAAAAAAATAAAAATTAATTGAGTTATATTTTAACATGCATTTATTACCTACTATTCGTTATACTTTGAGATTTTTATCCTGTGCAATATTGCACAGGTTAGAAAAACTCTTTATTTATTTAAATATCGAGTTCGAGACGAAGATAAAATAAATCGAGCCATCAGGGTTTCTAACAAAGTTGTTGGACCTCTTCGGCGTTAGAAATGCAAACTTATTTATGGCTGAAGGATTAGTCTTTTACTTTAGTAATAGAGTGGAAAAATACTCGAAAAATATTAAAAAAAATAAAGACAAGATCAAACCATAACTTCATAATTTTTTTTACTAGAAAAATATATCATTTAGTTTTTGATTTTGTAGGATCTGTTCACATTATTTTTTGACATTTTTCGGTACAAATAGGTCATTGTGAGTGTGCTTTATTATGCAATTTTAGTCCATATCATTAGTTTACTATTAAAATTGAGTAAACTCTCAAATGGGTCCTGAGATTATAGGCATCGTGCATATTAGTCTCGGAGATTATGAAAACTTCAAATTAGTCCATGACTTTACAAAACAACATGCATTTTAGTCATTTTACCTATTAAACAACTTTAAAAAACTAAGTATAAAATGACTAAAATGATTAATTTTTTACAAAGTCAAGGACTAATTTGAGATTTTCATAATCTCAGGGACTAATCTGTATGACTCCTACAATTTTAAGGACCAATTTAAAGGTTTACTCTATTAAAATTGTTTTGTTGTTAGACTGAATTAAACTTTTTAAAAAAACTCAAAAATTAAATTAAACTTTTAATAATTAACGAACCCAACGATAATAATAATAATGTATTAATAAAACAAAACGTGAAAGACCTATTTAAACTACTAAAAATATAAAGAACTACATAAACAAGTCTTTCAAAGACAAAGTTAATATGTCCCTTAATTTACTCTTTTATTATTATTGATATAAAATAATAACATAAATGTGTTAAACATGCTAGCTATAAAAATTACGAGATTAAAAAATGGATCTCTGCACATCATTTTCCTTATGGCTGGCTTAATTTGATGTCTTCCATATCCATATCCATATATAAAATAAAGTGTAATTCTAAATTTTTTTATTAAATTCTCATATAAATTTTTTTATTTATTTAATTTAGATAAATATCTTTTATTTTTTATTAAGTATTTATTTTTTTTAAGATAGATGATATTTATTAAAATTAAATGAATAAAAAAATTTATAAAAAGATTTAAAAGATTACTATCCATTTCTCGTTGATGCTTTCTTCATTTATTAGCAAAAGAACGAGTAACATTTATTTCACTTATTTTTCTTTCATATGACTCACGAAATTAATAACTACTACTGTTTAGTACTCTTCTCTCCTTTTTTTCCCCTATCAGTTTAAGAATAATTTTAAATCTTTTTAATTTAAGTTTTAAAAAATTCTCTTAATTACTCGTTAAAGAATGTTTTCAATGTCTTTTATATTTTTAAGATTGAAATTATATTTAATTTCATACTTTATATAGTATTAAGAAAATAATTATAAAAATAATTAGAATGATATAATATTGCTCCACTTTTAAATGTGAATTTTTGTGAAGAAAACTGATGTAATCCTCTTAAGTTGACTTTGACAATATTGAATTGATTATATAATTGTATATAGATTTTTTTTAAACCTGTACTATAATATTGTATAATTTAAAAAATTAAAAGTAAAATTTTTTTTTTTATAAAAAGCAAAAATTTAATGGAATTATGTTTAACATATAATTAATAATGTATTTTTTTTATTTCTATTTTCTTAACTTGTGTTGCAGAGGTTAAAATATCATTTATATATATATTTAATTGAACCTCGTATCCTCACACGAATGTCCTATAAACTCGTTAACTGAACTACATGATTGAGACAATAATTTTTAAAATTTTAAAAACATAATTTATTTCTTTAAATTAAAAATTAATATTACCTTATATCATAATTCAAATGTTTTATGATATACCCATAAACATACATTAGAAAAAAAATTATTTATTTTATTTTCAATAATCTAATATTTTTTTATTTTATTTTTTCTTGACATCAAAATGACTATAGCACTAGCGTCACCAGACAAACACCACGAAGACGTGGCAATTTGAATTTTTAAGAGGTCGTCAGGTGATAATCGATGTATGTATTAGGTTTTAAAAAGTATTATTTTATTAAATTTTATCAAGTTTTAATTTTTAAAAATCATTCTAATTTATTAAATAATTTTTAAGGATTTTTAACAAAAATTTTAAGGACTCATAGAGTCATAGTCATTACCATGGGTGGAAAAGAAAATAAAAAATAAATAAACAAAAAAGAGTAGTAACGGTTGGAGTAAAGGTGCGATGCAGGTGATCGTGGTCTATCTAACGGGGTTGGCGTGTTGTTGAAACCAGCTCCAGCAGTGCGTAAAGGGAGAGAGAGAAAAACAGAAGAGTGAGTGAAACGGTGAAATACAGAACGAAGAGTGACAGAAGCATTTCGCCATTTTCACTCATCTCGCATAAACGCGATGAAGGTCTAGGTCTGTTCCTTCATTCAATCCAATCCTTGCACTTTTCGAATCCAATGCCTTTCTCTCTTCTAATTCATCTCATTCCAATTTTTCAATCAATTATCATTGTTGATCTTCACAGTTTTCACTTTTCTGGTTTTGATCTATACATTTTTCGCTGCTGTTACGATCACCGGAGCTGCGAGATTTGTACGCACTTTATGTGATTCTGCTTGCTTCGAATAAAGTAATATATTCCTTCGGTTTGTGGCTTGTTTGGTTTACGGGAAAAAAATAATTTAAGGATTTGAGTTTGATGAGGGATACATTGCTTGAATTTTTATAGGCTAACGCTAAATTGTAGGTCCGGATGCGGAAGATAATTATCTTGTCTCTCTTTCTTTTCTTTTGCGTTTCTCTTCCTTTGCTTTGACCGGAGAATAATCCTCGTCATCGAATCTTTGTTTCTTCCTGAGAGATCTCTCAGATTTGTTTATTTACTTTTATGTGATCTTAGGCTGCACTTTTGTGATGAGCGAATCAGACACGCATTTTGATATAATCATATATGGAATTATAAGAACTAAGGAAGGTTTTGGTTTTGTAAGCTTTATCACTAATTCCTTTTCTTCTTTCTTTTTGATTTTTCATTTCATTTCTTTGTTCTCAAGTTTCTCGATTCTTCATGTAAAATGCTAGATATGCTGGATTTTTCCTTTTAGAATGCATGGATTTTAGCAAGCAGCGATCAAAGTCAAAACAGCCTGGTTGAATTAATGGCATTTATCTTCTCATCATCTGTGTGAATTTTACTTTTGCAGATTTACTTTTAGGAGTAGCTGAATGAAAGGAGGCGAATGCTCTTGTCACTTGTTTTAATTAAGTCAACTTTTGTTGATGAATCTACCTTGTTGAATCTGTGAAGATTGAAGAGTAGATTTGTAAATGTATTGATGATTGTGCCGAAGCTTTTGCGTTTTGTTGTTTGTGCACTTCATTATATTTGCACTGATTCTTGTAATTTGCTTTGAATTCACTGTGCAGATTACTTGTCTAGCAGAAAGGATCCAAAATGAGTTGGAACCCACACATGGAGGTCCATTACAATAACATTAGCTATCCCTATAGTACAGCAGGAAGCTTTATTGAATATTTTGAAGGTCTTACCTATGAACATGTCAACTTCATTTTTTCTGGTGCATCACATGCTCAGGTGCCTGCAAAGATTGTCATTTATATTCTGTTTTAAGATATATTATGCTTTGGTTTATGGAAATCGATCTGATTATTTCTTGTTTCCATCAAGTTAATCTACTGGAAGACTGTTGTGCGTTTTATTATTTTATCTGCAACAGTTTTATTGTTCTTCTGTTAATAATGAACGGCTTTAGAAAGATTTATGACATACAAGTAAAATTGTTAAATTTGATATATACATGCAGGAGAGTTTGTACCCTGCAAATTCAAGCTTTTACAAGTTTGGACTATCTGAACCTGATACTGATAGTAATTTATACTATCGTTATGGTCACGGCTATGAGGTAAGTCATAACGAACCACTGGTGGATGAGTATAGGAGGCTTTCAGAAAACTCGTCGACAATGAATGAACAGACAGCAGCAGTAAGCACAGAATGGAGGGAAGGTGGAGACACTGACATGCGAGACAATTCTATCGAATGTATGTTGTTAAGTTTCATCTATAGATACTTTTCCAAAGTATATATGGGCCTTAGATTAGCCTCAGCACAACTAAAACAACAAATGGCTTGTCCTGCACATTATAAGTAATTAATCTATTTGGAAATATTTGGGTGATGAAATGCTGTCTTGGGTATTTTTAAGCTCCTTAAAAATGCATTTCTGCTAACTTCATACAGCTACACTTTTGGGCAAAGTAGTCTTGATTCCTTTGAAGAAACGTTAGAGTTGGTACTCTCATTAACTCACAGTATTATTTTTCAGATTTCAGCTTCCTTGACATGGAAGAAGTATACTTGCTGATATTAATGCACTTATCTAAATGCCATGATCTGAACTCTTTTTATCATCCATTCATCCTCATGATTTTCTTTAATTTAGCTGATGTTTCTAAAACAAGACTATTGATATTTCTCTTAATTTTATTCAAATTATTCAGTTTTCACTTTCCTTCTGCTCCTCTTTCCCTGCCCTTTCGCTAGGAAGGAAACAAATGGTGAAGTTTTTAGGCATTCTTTTATAAGTTTTATGGATTTATGGAAAATATGAATTAGGATCCTCTGCACAGGGACAGATCCAACAAACATCTCTGAGGGACTGAAAGTAAACAAACTTGGATAGTCTTCTTGGACATGTATACGTATGTAGATGTCAGAATGAGCCTAAAGTCAAGTTGAACTGTTAAAGTGGTACGCCTATGGTATCTGCTTCCCTAGGCCTGTTGCCAGTTTGCCTTTTTGGCTTTTGGGCTTGTAAGCCCTTTTGAATAAAAAAAAAATGTATCATCAGTCCACTACATGTACTCACTCACACACACATATAGCTTGAAGAGGGGGCTCCCCCTTTGGATCCATCGATAATCCAATTTGGATGCTCTGTTTTAACTCCTGAAAGAGAGACAAAGGCAGGGAAAAATCAGTTAAAGAGCAGTCCTGCTTTGATAAGCCATGAGGCCATTCCATATAACACGTTTGTCCTTACCCGTCACAAATCTTGTGTTGGACTCTTTTCTGATCCAAAGAGAAAAGGCAGTAGATTCTGTTATGGTCTCTTCATTTATTTCTAGGCAAATCCTCTTCTGCAGAGCTGTCTTTTATTTGATAATTTTGAGTCTTTTCGCCAGTCATACTAAATGTTTGCTCACAACCCAAACAACTTTGGCTCTTTTCTTTCAGGTCCACGAAGACATGATAGTAATTCAAATGATTATCAGGTATTTGACTTCAAGAGTCCTGGTGCATGAAATGGTTAATTGCTATGAATATCTAATAAATTTGTACAGTTGCCTTTAGCCATTTGTTAGTTTGAAGCACAATAAATGATTATCTGAGCCATTTTTTATGTTCTGCAGGTCATTTGGCAAGACAATATTGATCCTGACAACATGACCTATGAGGTTGGATTGAGAACCTTTGATTCCTTAGCTTAGACGCATTTTTACAGCTACTATATTTTTTATTTCCTGAAGAGTCAATCTTCTAGATATAAACTTGCATCTTTGATTAAGGAACCTACTTTGGTAACTCCTTTAGTTCTATTTCTTTGGATGTCTTATGCTCCACGTATCTTTCTTATTCTTCTACACATTATTCTATATGGAGAGTGTTATTCTTGGAAAATATTGTTTGGCCAAATCACTTCATAAACTCCTTACTGTTAATTATATGTTCCTAGGTGCTAGATTGCACTACATATTTTAACTGCAATTGGTAATATCCATATTTTTTGGTTCTACTACTGGTTCGGTGGTTGTAAGGAAAAAAAGTTAATAAGAAAACAGTTGTGTTAGAACAATTTGTCGCAGTTGCACGTGTTTTTCAATTAAAAATGTGTGGCTGATGGTAGCGTGTTCCCAAATCATTATAGTTATATGCGCGTCTCTATAAATAGTGATTATTAAAGTGTGAAAGTATAATCTCCATATATTAGAGTTGATTGTTTTCCCATGATAGTTATGTGAGCATCTCTATAAATAGTGATTAGTAAAAAGGGGAAGTGCATGCTCCTTGTATTTGAGTTTATTATTGTCCCATTTCACAACATTAATATCGGTTTATTTATTGCAGGAACTACTTGAATTAGGTGAGGCTGTTGGAACTCAAAGCCGAGGTCTTACTCAAGGGCAGATCTCATTGCTTCCAGTTTCTAAGTACAAGTGTGGATTCTTCTCGAGGAAGAAGTCACGGGATGAGAGGTAATATTTGGATTTTTCGACTCTGTTATGCAATGGTTTCTGTTCATCTCCATTCACCGTTATATTATTGTACTTTGCCACGTGTCTAGCTTTCAAAATCCTTGTTTCAGCCATTTATTCTTCATGAAGTCTACTTTCTTGTTCTGTCGTGGCTGACTAATTGTTATCAAACAATTCTACTTCTGATTTCAAATTGATCTTGGGGGTTTAGGGATTAGAGATTGCTGCTATTGCACATTCTTAGGGTTAATTTTAGTCAGTGATTTATCTTCTTTCTCCACCGATATACAGCTGTGTACTGTAGCATACTTAGAATGTATTATGACAAAATACAGTAAGATGATGCAGATCTCAGATGAAGAGTATATATAGATTAACATTGCATCCTGTCTCACATAATCTGTAAATGAGAACTAGCGTGTATAATCAAATGAAAAGATTTCAGGATTTTGTGTCTCTTTTCTTACTTACAATAATCTCCAAGTGGAAAAGAGCCAGATGGGTATTATTCTTAGAACCCTGGGTAATCTGTTGAGTGCTTTATGGACAACTTGCATTCTTTGTCGCATCTGTTGTTTCTATGGTGTAAAAGCAAGTATTTGGATCTTATTTCTTCTCTGCTAATGTGTTGATTTGACACTTCTTCTTTGTGAAGATGTGTGATTTGTCAGATGGAATATAGAAGAGGAGACAAGCGGATCACTTTGCCATGTAAACATGTCTATCATGCTAGCTGTGGAAACAAATGGCTTAGCATCAATAAGGCAAGTTCTCTACCAATTTATCGTGAACTCAATGAGTGCTTTTAATGCTTCTTTTTGCGTCTGCTAAAATACTTATCTTTCTGCTTGGGCTTTCTTCTTTTAATTTTTATTTCAGGCTTGTCCTATATGCTACACGGAAGTGTTTGCCGACAAGTCGAAACAAAAATAATCGCAGACGAGTGAATACAAGTAACCTGCATATGTTTCTGTTTTATGCTCAGAGTTTGGGTTTTTTTTATAGAAATACATTTATTTGTTTTCCTTCTTCGTAGTGAGATAAACTGTAGTGAAATTACAAATGGAGCTGTCGCATGGCGGTGTAGTTCATAATCCCAGAATATTGACATGGATATGAAATGGAATATGGAACATGTATCATGGTTGTATCTGAGGCTGGATTATGGTTTGTTTTCTCAATATTTTTATACAGTGTGCTGTTATCAGTTATCACCTGCTGGTGATAGTATTTGTTGGGAATGCTGGAATTTAAGCTGTGTTAACCATTGTGAATTTTTTTGAAAAACTTGTCAAGTGTGTTAGGCCATTGAACTGTGCAGCACCTTATGATGACAATAGCAGTGAAGGTAGATTGTAGTCTACCATTTACATTACAAGATAGACTAAGAAAATAATTTCTTTACAAAGTGCTTACTGTTTGGCTCGACGTTGAGTCTGATTAATTTTTTCAAGCATTAACCCAGGCTGTTAAGTCGTTTAATAAAATAATCTTGTGATGTTAAATTTATAAAATTCTCGTAGTGAAAATTTGTTCCAGGTCTTCTACTCAGGTATTGTTATTCTACACGCAAATGGATCTCTCCTGCTGCTGACAAGTTTTATAGCTTCACGCATTCTGCGGAAAGTTCCTATGATGCTTATATTTAAATTTCCACCCATTAACATTAGAGTCTGAAAAATAATGTTAGATTTGAATTTCTGGATATTATTATCCGCATAAGTCTCATGTTAAAAAAAGAATGTGTAGCAATTTTTCTTGGAGGAAGAGAGGAACATGTGATACGAACATTAAACAAGGACCGAGGCTACATTGATGGTTGAACTGAAAAAAAAAAAACATATACTGAAGAACATGGCAGCAAGGAACCTTGACTAGTTTTTATTCCGACTAGTGTGTGAAAATGTTTTATGAGAGAGATCAAACTCTTACGTGATGTTTACACCTCAAAAAAAGATTAATCATCGATTATCAACTGGAAAATACCGGTAACGGACACCAAAGCTCCCATGACTAGTGTTGCAACTGTCATGGTGAAATTGGGGACAAGATTTTAAATAGCAGTGACAGGAGGTTTTTTTGCTCTGATGTTAAACTCGCAGGATTGTTTAGGCAGTCAATAAAAAACTATCATTTTTTTTAGTACACGGCCAAATGGTAATATGGTATGATTGTTACTGCCTTATAAAATGATTATTCCTCTCCATTTAGGCCACACCATTGCCTTCTGATAATCTGAATATAGGAATTCTAGGCATGTGTACTTGTATTTTAATTTTTGTGTTTTCACTTATTTTTTTATTTTATTTTATGTTTTTTGAGATTTGTGTCAGAAACACATTAAAAATAAATAAAATAACTAGAATTTATTTTTATTGTTTTGTAAAATTCCTCTTCTTCCTCTATATTTCGAACACAAAAGCGCTACTTGTCTTTTCCTCTTTTAGACTAAACACTTACATAAAATGAAATAAAAACAAAAATACAAAGTACAGGTCTGAAAGTCTGGTTCAGTCCAAAGAATAACTCTATCAAGTTTGTTGAAAATACTTAACATAATTTCTGCAAATACAATTTTAATGTTTGACCATTATGTTCGTCTCATAATCTAAGAATGCATAGCCTGTATGATGTAAGGAATTTAAGTCAACGAGTGCAGCAAATGGAGCAGAGTTGAGCTCCACAATTCAAAGACATCGAAAGCATAACAAATTTTCTGATAACAAAAAAAAACACACCCTAAATTAAGTTTTTTTTAAAAAAAAATTAATTTAAGACAAATGTTATTTAGTGTCCTTAAAGCATTATTTTTAAAAAAATGTTTAAAAATATAAATTTTTATATTTTTGAGAGACAGAATAATATATACTTATAATTATTTTTTAATTTTAATAACCTTAACAAATGTTCTAAAGACAACTTAAGAAAACTCTTAACTTAAATGCCCCATATTAGTTTAAACTGAAAACAAATAACTTAAAAACTTTGTTTTCTAGTCACTAACCAAAATTATGGATGCGTACATACAATTAAGTATCGTGAATTCACTCAGAAAAAAGATTTTCGTAGTCACATTTTTTATACTCATATTATATTCATGGTTACATACGTTAAAATATTTATATCTAGTTATACACATGTAGAAGTTTTGTTGAATTTTTATTTTTACGTTGTAACCACATATTTCTACACGTGTAACCATCAAATCCGAAAAGACACTGAAAAAAATAAGGGTCTGTTTGAAATAGTCTTGGTTTTTAGTTTTTAAAAATTGTATTATAAAATAGTTTTCAGAAACAGTTTTTAAAAAAAGTGAGAGGAGTTTTCAGTTCAAATTTGTGTGTAAATTCAGAAAACTGAAAACCAAAATATGTTTGAGATGTTTTTATATTTTGGTTTTTAAATACTGAAAAACAAAATCTGTTCTCGAAAAACTGTTTTTAAAAACTCTACTGCCAAACGAGTTTTTTAGTTTTCTGTTTTTAAAAACAGAAAACTGTTTTCAAAAAGAGAAATCAAACAAGCCCTAACTAATGTAACCATTTTTTTAACGTATGTAACCAATGTACACTGTAACTAAATGTAACAACTTTTTTAACTAAATGTAACAACTTTTTTCTACGTACGTAACCAATGAGTATATTAAAAACAAAAATTTTTAAGTACAAAAATCAAGACTCATTCACTAATTAACGAAAGTGAAAAGAAATTGTATCTGCAGAATTTGCAATCTGGATTGTAGAATTATAGGAGAAAATAGCATATTTCCAAGTGTAATAGGATAAATCCATATAAAATTACAAGAGGAGTCCAGAAATTATAGTAATTAATTTGTTGTTAGTTGGAGAAAACAAAAGAAAAGAAACAGAGACTAGCAACAAAGAGAGAGAGAGAGGGATCTGGTAGTTAGAAAGGCTAATCAAATAATGAAGAAACATTTGTCAAGAAAGCAATATGTTAATTAATTAAACAATATATATTACAAGTAAACCCAATAATTAAATGAATTACATATTATACCCTGTCAATCTACAATATAATCTGAGACTCGGCATTTTTTGGTTACAATAACCATATTGAGCTTTCGAATCCTACTTACTTTTTGGCTTCTATAAACCAAGTCACATGGTGGAAAAAATCCACTAGAGAAACTTATGCAGGTGAACAAATAATGGGTAAAAGGCATATATACTTTATAATGTTATTAATTATTTTACAATAAGAAAAAGAATAGTGATGCACACATTTAACCGGTCTAACAACATATTTAAACAACCTTTACCACTTCATTCTTATTGTAATAATGTATTTCATTCTGATTTGAAATAGTAAATGAAAAACACCCAATTTGATCTATTTGAAATTTCAATTTAATTTTTTTTATACCAAGGACATCCCATAATTGATAGTTAAAGAACAACTTCGTTTGAGGTGCAAAGATAACTAAAGTGGATATAATATCTGTTTTATTCTAGATTGGGGGTACTAATAAAAAGAGATTGTCTACCCTTTAGAACCTTAAGGTTTTGACACATATATACTTAGGAGGCTGGGGTATTCAGATTCATGATGGTTAAGGGTGCAGGATTATGCCCGAAATCGATATTTTCGTAATCAACTACGAGTAAATTTGCATTAAAGCCCTTGTCTTCTCATTCTGTCCATAGTCAAAAGGATTAGTTGCCGACTTGGGCATGGCGAGGTTGACACCTATGGTACGTCGATTATGTCCCTGGGATATTGTATACACGTCGGATGCCGAGTTAGGATACCGTATAATATCTTTCAACAAAATTTTTTTTATATATGAAGTCAAAATTCAATTCCTAATTAGTAAAAAAACTATTCTCTCCATTCCTTTTTATCTGTCTTGATAGACACAAACAAATTATTTCTAGTTAGCAATCCACTTATATTTTCAAGAGATAGTATTAATTGTACTTATTTTTATTGTACCCTTATGTTTAATTGGGCACTGTATGATTCTCCAGGTCCAACCCAACACCTAGCATACCTCAGCAACTCAACATATCAAGTCACTTCAGCCAAAGACTTTGAGATTTCCGAGGCTGGTGTACGGTACTTTAGGTCCAACCCGGCACCCAGGCACCCCAACACCAAGATCCCCTTCGCATTCGATTCCGCACCAACCCACAATCTGGGCTTCGCCATCGTCAGCACCTCTACATGAGTGCCACAAACAGCGCTTCATAAAACCCTTAACTGCCATTTAATACCCATAATCGCAAGATAACAGCCGGAGACTAGATCCCAAGATTGAAGCTATCATGTACCTAGACACTTGAGCTTCTATATATATAGAGAGAGAAAGAGAGTTGGATTTAAATGAAACCAAAGTGTCAAAGATCTTAAATAACACCGCTCATAATTTTTTATAAAAAACAAATTTTGCCAATCAAACCAATCAATTGAAAGTTTATATAATGTAGATCAACTATGCAAAAATTCATATAATTTGAAAGCTATTTGATACATTATCGGAATGTTTTGCTTGAACGTCTAATACATTATTTAAAATACAAAGTAAATTTCATTTGTTAAATTACATACCTACAAATTTTCAAATTGTATGAATTTTTTCATAGTTAATCTACATTATACAAATTTTCAATTGATTGGTTGGATCGGCAAAATTCGTTTTTAATAAAAGTTATGCGCGGTATCATTTAATAACTTTGACATCTTAGTGTCATTTGAACCCAACTTTTATATATATATATATATATATATATATATATATATATATATATATATCCCATGTAATCTCAATGGATCCCCTATGGTCTAACTTATACTTGGTCTATTGGCTTGTAGATTGGGATCTCCCTGATCGTCAGGCTCTTAGGTCATTTCAGAACATGTACTAATTAATGAAACAATAAAACAATAAGAGATAAAAGGTAATATATAAACTTTAAAAAGTATTTTGATGAAAATAAGAGTAATACTTACATTTCTTAATAAACATATTTTATCCTCAATTGAACAGATAAATAAGAACAGAGATAATAGATTTTTAAGGTTGAGCGCGACAAATCACCTCTGTTGCCTCATGCCAGAAATTTATTGTGAACAAATTATTTGCTCTCTTTATTTTAAAATATTAATCACTTTAAAGAATAAATGTACTCTTATATTGTAAAAATAATAAATAATTTAGAATTAAATTCTTTTCTAAAATGACTAATATTTTAGAATGAAGAGAATATTTTGACATGAATAATTCAGTACTTGAGATAGACAGTAATTGTTGATATATACCAAGTCAAATTTAAAAATATTATGTAATATTTAATCATTTGTCAAGTGTGTTATTGATATGGACACCTAGTAATTTAGTTGAAGCCGGATATTGATCACCGTCAACTTCAACATAAAATAGTATTAAAAACTAAAATTAACTTTATTTAGAGATAAGATAATTCTATTTTAGTCCTATTATGTAATTCGGTTAATGAACACATAGAATCATATACATGTGGATATTTAGATTTAATCTCTGATAGTTATACTTTTCTATAATATAATTAAAAAAAAAGATAATTACATTTTATAACACTGTAATACTTTAAATTGGGAAAAAAAAAACCAAAGGTAATTTACAAGGAGAAGAAAAAACATATTAGATAAATTCAGGTTAAGTTTGGCATTTCACTTTATCTTTTGTATCATATTATGGCTTTCATGCTCATAGACGCAGTTTTCCAACATTTTGATCAAATCTAACGAGTACTTGTTCTGCCATGCCATCACCAATCCTCCTCTTGACTTAGTTAACTTCAAATTGAAATATAAAATTATGACATAAAACAAAAAAGTGGGGTGCATAAACCTTATAACAAAATTATATTTAGAAAACATTAAGCTAGCTAGTAAGCACTATATAAGATAGTAACAATACATACTTTGCAAAACAAGAACAAAATTCATAGGTCTACCAAAATAATAAGAGACTATCAAAGGAACAAATTTGAGTAAAAGATACATGAAAACTTCAATTGAGCCGAGGCAATGGCCTAGACTCATCTATGCGTTAACATTTTTGTTAATTGCAATTAGTGTCAAAGGTGATGATGATAAGCCTAACTATTATAGTGGCCAATTACCATACTACAACTATCCAGAATCAACATCATTCTATTACAAATCACCTCCATCTAACTATGAATCCTCACTTCCACCATTTCCATCCTCTTCTACACCTTATTTTTACAAGTTCACTCCATATTTTTACAAATCACCTCCACCTCCGTCACCACCACCTTATGTGTATAAGTCACCTCCGCCCCCTTCTCCTTCGCCACCTCCTCCGTATGTATATAAGTCTCCACCTCCACCATCTCCTTCACCGCCACCGCCATATGTGTACAACTCACCCCCACCTCCATCCCCCTCGCCTCCTCCACCTTATGTTTACAAGTCTCCACCTCCTCCGTCTCCCTCGCCTTACGTTTACAAGTCACCGCCACCACATTCTCCATCCCCACCACCACCGTATGTTTATAAGTCTCCTCCCCCGCCATCACCATCACCTCCCCCGCCATATTACTACGAATCTCCTCCACCACCATCCCCATCACCACCACCGCCATATGTGTACAAGTCACCTCCTCCACCGTCACCTTCACCACCACCACCGTATTACTATAAGTCACCGCCACCACCATCTCCATCACCGCCGCCTCCATATGTTTACAAGTCTCCTCCCCCGCCATCACCTTCACCTCCACCACCATATTATTATCAATCCCCTCCACCACCATCCCCATTGCCACCACCCCCATATGTGTACCAGTCACCTCCTCCACCGTCACCTTCACCTCCACCACCATATTACTATAAGTCCCCGCCACCACCATCTCCATCGCCGCCACCTCCATATGTTTATAAGTCTCCTCCTCCTCCATCACCTTCACCTCCTCTGCCTTATTACTACAAATCTCCACCACCACCGTCTCCATCACCACCACCACCATATGTGTACAACTCACCTCCTCCACCATCACCTTCTCCTCCTCCACCCTATGTTTATAAGTCTCCACCACCACCTTCCCCATCACCACCACCACCATACATTCACAAGTCACCACCCCCACCATCCCCTTCACCTCCACCACCATACTACTACAAGTCTCCACCACCACCATCCCCTTCACCTCCACCTCCATACATTTACAAGTCTCCTCCCCCACCATCTCCTTCACCTCCTCCACCATATCATCCCTACTATTATAGTTCACCCCCACCTCCTGTTTATTAAGCTAAGCAATTTAATTTTATTTTAGTTAAACGTTCATCATTGTTGTAGTTTGTAATCCACCCTTCAATATATGATAAGAAAATCTACGCACTATAATAAGATTCATATTATATATAGAGCATGTTGTATAATTATGTAAAAGTGTTATGTAGAGGTTTGTTTTAATTTCCATAGTCATCAAGATAATGTATGTCTTTCAATAAACAACTTGATTGGTTATACAATTAGCACTTTTTATATGGGGTAAGTTATAAATTTAGTTATTAGAATAATAAGATGAAAAAACATGTTCTAATAAGTTTTTCAATGAAACTTACAAACAAGCTGGAAAGATATAAGTAACTTTTACAAACTCCATATATAAACTATTGAAAAATAGTATAATTTTTACATGAAACTTGTGCTTAGAAAAATTTTTCAACATACATGAATAGAGATCACTAATCAGGATCTTAAGAAGTCATAGTTTTCACATATGAGAACCGATAAAAACACTAACGTTTTATTCATGATATTAGATTGATGTCGTGAACCTTATTATAACAACTTAAAACAATCAAGAAATATTTGGTCTATTTGGTTTAAATTTTAGTAAAATGAGAAGTGAAAAACACATAAATCGAGATAAAAATCAATAGTTGAGATTATTTATGCAAAAAAAACCGAAATGATCCAATAGAAGTAAATATTTTTAGTTTTGCTCAAAAGTAACTTTGACCCAATCAAAAGTTAAAACAAACGGGCTCATTATCTATCTCATGGTCTCTCGCTTCTATGCCTCTCTTAATTGATGGATGTGTAGAGACAAATTTTAACAAACAGCGATATGGACTCGTTTTCTGCCAATTGTACTCTGATTTATAATTGCTCGCATCAAGCAATTGAAAGTCATAAGACCCTTTCCTAATAGTCACGTCCCTTTAGACGACGATTAAAGTTATGTCCCTTCATTCAAATTCTAAAGTGATATCCTTCTATTAAAATTATTCAATCATATTTATTTGTACCTTATGTAAGACTTTTTCTACTAGAGGTTTTAACGAGACCTACTATCAAATTAATGAATCAGAACAAGATTTGAAAAAATGTTATCTGTCCAACTTAATTTCTTTACTTAATAATTAAGGTCCAGTGACCCCATGAAGGATCATGGATCCTTCCTAAGGCTAAGTCTCCAATCAATGGTCAAGGACCCCATTTAGGACTAATGATCCATTTAGCACTGAGTCCCTAATCAAGGGTCAAGGACCCCACTTAGGATCAGTGATCCAACTAAGTCCCTAATCACGGGTCAATGGCTCTGTTTAGGATTAATGATCCAATCAAAGGATAAGTCCCTAACCTAGAGTCAAGGATTCCATCATGGGTCAAAAAGCCCATATAGGGCCAAGGATCCCATCTAGGACCCAGTCCTTAAAGCTGAAGCTGATGCATTTAAATCTAAACCAAATTAAAAGGTAAAGTACGAAAGTAAGAGCGCCTTGATTAACTTCAACATTTTGGTTGAAGGCATGCTAATATCGTATGCCTCCAAGTTGAGATCCTACATATCCACTACTATTGGAGGTTGAACGTTAAAGTTTAGCAATTTTCTTTTCTAGAGCATACTTCTCTGATTAAAGAATTTTATTCTCCATTGGGAGCTCTTTATTGGACTTAAGGAGAAAAGCATAGTCAGACTACAACTTGGTATAAAGTATATTGTCTTCAGTAAAGTTGTTCATGGTTCTAGTTTGAAATCAAACCGAACTGAACTTTACAAACTAAACTATTTTTTACTTACAAGAACCTAACCGAACTGGTTATTATGGTTCAATGAATCGATTTTAGTTGGTGAATCGGTTTTATGTGCGAAAGGAGAAAAGACACACAGAATAAAGGATTTTTTATGGGTTATATTTTGCTCATACTTGTTAACTTTATTTTGGTTAATATTATGTGATGGTGGTCCGTAATTAATTTAATTTGATTTGTTTTTATTAGATTGGATTATATTATGTAATTATTCTTTATTGAATTAAATTGAATTTTATTAGCCGAATTAAGTTGTTATTATTATTCAGGATATTATTGGTCATCAGAGATAATTATTCAAGTAGAAGAAATTGAAGAGGGACATATCTAATAGTTTACGTTAAGATTTTTATTTATATTATGTATTTGATTGAAGCTCATCATTATATATATGTTTGAGAAATTTTTATTTGTTTAAATTAAAAACATATCATAGTAAAATTTTTAGTAGATAGTATATATAAATAGAGAGAGAAGAGCCGACTATCACTCACTAACCCAGCCAACATCCTTTATAATTTCCTTCTTTATTCAAAGCCTCATACCATATATAGCCTCCATCATCATCATATACAGATTCTCTTCTTTTGATAATTTTACCAAAAAAATAGATAAGATGGTATTTTAGTCCCATTTGTTTAGTTTTAATTTGATTTCTTAATTATTTTTTGATTTATTTGGTCCCACAATTTATATTTTTATTCAATTTGATCTTTTCCATTAGGTCCGTTAGTAAATTTAATAGATTTGTCTTAACTCACATCATTTTTTAAATCAACGATTGAGATCATTTCAAATCAATGGTTTAAAATAAATCTAGAGAAAAATTTTAAAAAAATTAAAAAAGGAAGAACACATTGAAGAACAGAAGATGTTCTTCTTTTTCTCACTCACCTACTTCTTCTCTTTATTCTTCTCCTGCATTTTCCTCTTTGCTGTTCTCTTTTTTCTTATTCTCCATCTTCCTCTCTCTTCTTTTCGTTCTTCTCCTTCTTCTGAGTTATGTGTCTTCCTCTTTCTTCTTTCTCTTTCTTCTTCTTCTTATGTTGTTTGGTCCTTCTTCTTTTGTGGTGGGTTCTGAAATTAGAGATTATGGTTCCAAAATTCGGGGATTAGGTTTTTAAATTAAAACTAAATAATGAATTTGAGATTTTTTGTTCTAATTTAGGGATTAGGATTATGAAATTTGAGAATTATTTAGTTCTTTTTTTTTTCATTTTTTATTTTGATTTATTCTGATCCTGATTATTGAGTTCGATTTTTGTTTTGAGTTTGTTTCATAGAAGAAAGAAGAAAAAAAAAGGATTTTTGTTCTAGGAAAATTTTTGTTCCTATAGGTCGTTCTGGAAAAAAAATATGTTGAAGAAGATGAACACACGATGAACTATTTAGATATGCTTACATTCAACTATATTAACCTGATGTGGGTTTACATATCAGATTTTGTCATGTTATATATTGCAAATGATTTTGATTTGTTTCCAAAAATGAAAGAAGATGAACAATTATTTTTCTGGTTTCAAGAGGATGAACAATTTTGTTTCTTTTCTTTTTTTCTGGTTTGAAGAAGATGAAGGAAACAAATTCATTTTTTATTTTTAAAAAATTATCTCTAGAAGTATTTCGAGCCATTAACCAGAAGAAATCTGAGCCACTCATTTACAATATAACGGAAGTTAAGACATATCTATTAAATCCACTAACTGATCTAATGGAGGGGAGCAAATTGAACCAAAAATATAAGTTGTAAGATCATACTGATTAAAAAACAAAAGTTAAGGGTTAAACTGAAACTGAGCAAAGACTTGGGGGACCAAAATTGCTATTTTGCTAAAAAAAAAATACTAATTTTAAATTTATTTATCAAATTGGGGCTCCTAAAAAACTATTTACCAAATTGAGGTTAAACATTGTTCATACCGAAAAATAAGGATTATCGGCGGTTCATTTAGTTTACTCGCAGTTCTAAAGCATTTACCGATCGTTTTACACTAAATCCAGTATAGTTAAGGACTTAGCCATTGTTGTGATGATTTCCCAGACCAGTTTAGAACCGCCGCTAAGTTAACATTTACCCGCAGTTGCGAACAAAACCAAAGCTATTTCCAAGGATTTCCTGACGGTTTATTACTTAACCGCTGCATGAACAAAAAGAAATTAAATTTCCCCGCAATTTTTTCCTGAACCGTGGCTAATTTTTTTTTCAAAACAAATAAATTGCTGATGAACACGGTTTAACCACAACTTGGTAAATAGGTTTTTTGGAGCCCTAAATTGGTAAATAGTTTTAAAATTAGCTGTACTTAGGTAATTTTTCGTCTGCTATTAGGATTCACGTTGAGAATGTTGCCTCTTCTCTCTTCACGCACCCTTCTTTTTTTTCTTTTTTTAGTTCTTGTTTCTTCCTTCCCTCTATGGAAACTTAACCTTGTGATTAACTTTTTAGTTAGATTGTAATTAAATTCTTGAGGTTTATGTTTAAATTTTTCTTTATATTTTTATTCAATTGTTCATTTTCTAATTTCATGCATGTTTATGTGTTTTTGGCATATTTCTGAGTTGTATGCTTAATCAATTCATTTATGTGTTCGAATCTAAAAGATTTCACGTTTTGGGTTTAAATTCATTTTTAATTTCGTGTTGAATGGATTAGGGTTTCATTTTTCAACTTAAACTCGTTTTCATATTTTGCATTTTTTTATAAGCCATATTTTGCTTAATTCTATGGAATATGAATTAGATGATGCATGAGAGATGCTTAATCATGTATGAGTTCAACGATTTACAGTTTTTATAGTCATGTATGATGTTTAATCAGAGTCATAATAAGTATCTATGTTCTTAACGGAAGTAAGAGAACCACGAGTTAATTGAGGCTTAATTTGTTAATTCGAGTTGAGCTAGGGATTTGATAGAAATAAAAATAATCTTTTGTAGCTGAGGATGGGCTTCCTTCTCTAGTTCGTTCAGCACCTTGTTGTTCATTGCAATCGAACCGTATTTTTGTATATGATGGGATAGTTTGTTCATCATTTGCCTTTTAAAAAATAAAAAATAAAAATAAAAATAGAAAATAAAAGTTTCAAAAAAGAAGGAAAAAAAAGTTGTTTAAGGCATAACGTGGATTAGAATTAGAGGTTTCAAGGGTTAATTTTCATGCTTATTTTTAATTTATTCTCCTTTGCACCTCTATTGTTTTTGGTTTTTAGCTACTTATTCATATATTTTATCCTTTACATTGACTTTAGCCTCATTACAACTTTGGAAAGTCCTACTTAATTTTATGTGTATGTGTGTTGGGTGGGGATGCTAGAGTTTTGTGAAGCCTATAGTAGTGCTTGCTTTCATGATGTGTATGTTTTGAGTGTAAACCAACATTTTAAACTAATGGCATCCATTCATAGTGGGTCTCAAATTTGTCAGATAAGTACACATGGGGATTTGAGCCTACGTCCTAAATCCAATAAAGTACGAAACCTTAAACCTAGAGGCTTCACTATAAATAAGAAATGTCATTTTCAATAAGGTAATTTATTTATTCACAGTCTTCTTCTTCATAAAATACAATCACTAACTTAAGCATTTCAGTCACTGTAAGTACCCACATATGCCGGATAGGAATCTAGAACTTTTGAAGCATCTAGAGATACTATCTATCGAAGAATCAGTATCCTTTATAGAGTTAAACTTATCTTAAGACTGATACACATCATAAATTATTGAATAGTGTTGTGGATTAGAATCACGGTATCCGGTGATATCCACCCATGCCGGGATAGGGACCTCAAAGGAATCCCGGAATCATCCCGGGGTACATCTGACATAGACTATTATCCAAGTATGAGGCCACATTAGCATGGATTGGGCCCTTGCCCCAAGTCCAGACCCAATAAGGTCCATGCACAGGTCATACGTTCCTCTATAAATACTATATTTAATGCACCATACAAGGTACGTAACTATCTAATTATCACATACAACCCTAATTCAACTACTAACTTGAGCGACGAAGTCTTTGCAGGTGCACCGCCGCCGCCATTGGAGTCCAAGCTGAGGAGTCAGCCTCATTCAGCTTCCTCAGAAAGAAGGTCCACCCTGCTCGTCTGGCATCACCGCCAGATTAAATCACAACAAATAGCTAAATTGATTACAGAATTATTTGATAAATAATCATTAATTAAGTCATGAGAAACACATTAATCAATTGCCAGCTCCTCCCTTGCGTGACCGAGGATCAAAGTATCAAAAAGACTGAGATCTAATTTGTATCATACAACACTACAAGAATGTGCTCTATTAGCTGTGGAAATTTTGTGTCCGCCACGACTTCGACGCTAATTGCGTTGGACATTCCGACGCAAAGCCGTCGCAAAGCACGCGCCAAACATTAGCGTCCGCCTTTATAAATTTAGCGTCGACCAAGCTGACGCTAATTTTAGTGTCGGCCATTGCCGACGCGACCCCGACGCAATTTAACAAAAAAAAATTTGAAAAAGCGTTTCCGGCATATTTGCGTCAGCTGGACCAACGCAAAACTAGCGTCGGCCAGTCGGACGCAAAAAAGTTTCTTTTTCCGACGCTAAACTGACAGTTTCTGACACAACTACTTTTAACGTCGGCTTTTAGCTGACGCAAAAAAAAACCGTTTAGTGTCGGCTGGACCGATGCAAATTTAGCGTCACATTCTCTCTTCCTCACTTTCGCTCCACCACACAAACAAATTTTATCTTCTTCACTCAAATAATTTCCTCTCACAAACTCCATAACCACTCACCTTCATCACTATCCACCTCCATCACCACCAACTTCTAGCACCTTCAACCGCACAACCAACACCACCGTGCAATCACCATCACCGCGCCACAACCACCTGCCGCCACCTCCGTGCCGCCGCCACCTCCACGCCTCCCCCACCGCTGCGTCTCCCCCACCACCGTGCCTCCACCACCCACCCCCAACCCTCCACCGTCACTTCCACCTCCACCACCACCCTTCCACCGCGCCACCCACCACCATTCCGCCGCCGGATCCGCCATCACCACCACCCCTCTTCTCCCCATTTTTGTGCATTTTTTACTAAGGTTTGATTTTAATCTTAATTTAAATTTTAAATTCATTCTATGATTATTGTGTTAATAATGTTTTGTTTAGATTAAGTTTTGTAGATAGAAAAGTAATATTATATTAATTTTTGTGTTAATATTATTTTGTTTAGATTAATTAAAGTTTTTACTTTTTGATTAAGTTGTTAAAATTATGTTTGAGATATATAGAATGGATTTTCTCATTGGTTTTATATGGAGTACATTGTATGCACATGTATCTTTAATAAGAATATATGCCAATTTGAATTGTATGATTAGTCAATTTTAGCATGATTTAGACTCTAATTAATTAGTTCATATCTTGAATATTATAAATAAAGATATGTATATGCTAATTTAATGTCAAAGATAGTATAAATAAAGTTATGTGTATAGTAATCTAGATTTAAATGTAATTTTGTTTTTATACATACAATGTGAGTATAGTAAAATTTTCAATTCAAATTCACTTTGATAACGTATTGGAGTTTTTTCTTTATACGTAAAATGTGAGTATAGTTAGATTGCATTAGTGTCATGCTCCACGTTCTCCACGTAGTCCAAGCCCCACGTCGTCGTCGTTCTCATGTTCTTAGTGTCATCTCTCTATGTTTTATGTTTCTATCCTATGTTGGACATTTTTATACTATGTTTATTTTCTCTGTTTTAAACTATGTTGGATATTTCGTTTGGTAGGTTAGATTGTATGTTGCGTTAGATATTTTGTATGTTATGATGGATATTATGTTTGTTATGTTATGTTGGATAATCATTATTTGTGAATTATTTTGTACTTTTTAATTAATTACTATTCAATTACTATATTCAGGTATATTTTATATAAATTTTACTGCAAAAATTAAATATTTTGTAAAAAAAATATTTTATTTCTTAGCGAGGGGCTTTATGTTAACAATAGTGAGGGCTTTTGGCCCTAGCTAATTTGCGAGGGCTTTCGGCCCTCTCTATTTTGCGAGGGCTCCTGGCCCTCGCTAATTAGCGTGGGCCACAAGCCCTCGCAAATTAACGAGGGCCAAAAGCCCGTGCTAATTATCGTCGGCTTGGCGCCCTCCTTTCTGCGCGAACCAGCTGCAAGATTTGCAAGGGCTTAGCCCTCGCTAAATTTTTGCTTCCATATTTATAGCGTCATCCTCGATTCCGACGCAAGGCCGACGCTAATCTTTGTTTTGCGAGGGTTTTTCACCGTTAGCGAGGGCTTACTGACATTCTTGTAGTGGATTGGGCCCTTGCCCCAAGTCCAGACCTAATAAGGTCCATGTCCAGGTCATACGTTCCTCTATAAATACTATATTTAATACACCATACAAGGTACGTAACTATCTAATTATCACATACAACCCTAATTCAGCTACTAACTTGAGCGACAGAGTCTTTGCAGGTGCACCACCGCCGCCATTGGAGTCCAAGCTCAGGAGTCAGCCTCATTCAGCCTCCTCAGAAAGAAGGTCCATCCTGCTCGTCCGGCATTACCGCCAGATTAAATCACAACAAATAGCTAAATTGATTACGGAATTATTCGATAAATAATCATTAATTAAGTCATGAGAAACACATTAATCAATTGCCAGTTCCTCCCTTGCGTGACCGAGGATCAAAGTATCAAAAAGACTGAGATCTAATTTGTATCCTACAAGTTGCATTAATGCATGGTTTGGGGATACATTTTAATTAGGGTAGCTAGGATTAGCAGCATCCTTTTTAAATAGTGAGTTTTAATTTATTTGGTTATATATTAAGTCTTAAGATTTGGGAGATTAGATGTCTAAAGTTCGAACCTTAACCGTGAAAATTTTAAAAATTTAGTTTAAAATATGTGTCTGTGAGTGTAAAAAAAACATCACTCCTTTTAAGAATTTTACCATCTCCTTTTCGAAAAACTCAGTTAGTTTAGAACAGAGTTTTTTGCTTAAAAAAAAGGAACAACTTACTTAATTTTTTAAATAAAGATAGTGTCTTTTTCAAAAGGATTTAATTAAGTTTTTATATAATAATTTTTTTAAAAAAATAATTTATTTAAAGGTAAAATTATGAAATTTATTTGAATAAATTAAACATTATAATAGTTTTAAAAACCCATATGGAAAGCTTTTGATCAATTTTTTAACAGAAAAATATATTGCAATAATGAACTAAGGGTGCTGATAAGGAGCGCCCATCCTGTTTGGCGCACCATGCACCCAGTGTCCTAATTACCTGCTATTCCAGGTTAAGGCATTTTAACTATTAA
Organism: Cyamopsis tetragonoloba; assembly: GCA_037177725.1. Lineage (NCBI taxonomy): Eukaryota > Viridiplantae > Streptophyta > Magnoliopsida > Fabales > Fabaceae > Cyamopsis > Cyamopsis tetragonoloba. The sequence goes on along the minus strand of CM074122.1, from coordinate 46,129,311 downwards.
ATTTGAGTTCCATGATGTTGTTATAATTACAAATTGGACCCAAATAAAACACCAACCATTCGCCTATGAACAACATAGACATTAATGCTGCAGGTAAGAGATATTCATGGTAGCTACTGTGTTCATAGAATAAAACTAGGATAATTATACTAACTTTTTTTAATATTTATGTAAATTATATTTATCTTTCATTTTTTATAAAAAATACATAAATTCTTTTAAGTTTAAAATTTTATTATACTTACTTCTATTGACACTTTATATTTATTTTCGAAGATTTAGAATTTCATTTAGAGGGATAAGTGTAATTTCAAAAACAAGAAAAGATAAATATAATACATGCAACCCCAGAAGTGTTTGGTGTAATTATTCTTAAAATTAAATTGAGTGACTGATTTTTTAAAAAGTAAGTAGTAATTTTTTATAAAAAAATTATGTGTCTCAATATACAATGTATTAACCAATAAGGATATTAGCATAATAGTATAGATACAAAGAAAAGAAAAAAATGATGTGTTGGATAATAAAATCAATAGAGAGAAAAAGACATAACAAAATATATTCAGGATTAGTTTGTTAATTGTTTTTTTATTAGTTTAATTATAGTTTTGGTCTCCTTATTTGTATTTTGGGGGATTTTAGTCTCCCAAGTTTCATAGGGGTAATTTTGGCCTTTAAAAGGGAACCAAAATCCGTTTGAAATTTGAAGGACCAAAATCACCCAAAATAAAAATAAAGGGAACTTGTGTCCTCATCCTTACGGGGAACCAAGTTACTTACCACTTGTCAAACACCTTGTTGGTAGAATCGTATACATTTTAATAACTAAAAATTGAAAACATCTGTTTTAGCTTGCATTTGCATACTAATTAACTGCAGTTTTTAGTAAATTTAATAAAAATTTTCCTCTAAATTAATGGCAAAGGGACCAAAATCATTTATGCATAGAAATTGTTTTAAATAATATTAAATTAGTGACAATTATTCTCTAAATTATCAGCAAGTTTCAAATTATTTATTAAAAAAATTTGGAGGAAAATTGTAGCTCATTAATAGTTTTTTAATACATTTTATCAATAATCGATTTTAGTCCATCCTCACACTAAAATGACTAAAAGTCATGGTTAATTTAAAAGAAAAACTAACGGAGAAACTAAAATCGCCCATTTCTAAAACAAAGGGAACCAAAATCCGTTTGAAATTTGAAGGACCAAAATCACCCAAAATAAAAATATAGGGAACTTGTGTCCTCATCCTTACTGGGAACCAAGTTGCTTACCACTTGTCCAACACCTTGTTGGTAGAATCGTATACGTTTTAATAACTAAAAATTGAAAACATCTGTTTTAGCTTGCATTTGCATACTAATTAACCACAGTTTTTAGTCAATTTAATAAAAAATTTCCTCTAAATTAAAGGCAAAGGGACCAAAATCATTTATGCATAGAAATTGTTTTAAATAATATTAAACTAGTGACAATTTTTCTCTAAATTATCAGCAAGTTTCAATTTATTTATTAAAAAAATTTGGAGGAAAATTGTAGCTCATTAATAGTTTTTTTAATACATTTTATCAATAATCGATTTTAGTCCATCCTCACACTAAAATGACTAAAAGTCATGGTTAATTTAAAAGAAAAACTAACGGAGAGACTAAAATCGTCCATTTTTAAAACAAAGGGAACCAAAATCTGTTTGAAATTTGAAGGATCAAAATCACCCAAAATAAAAATAAAGGGAACTTGTGTCCTCATCCTTACGGGGAACTAAGTTGCTTACCACTTGTCCAACACCTTGTTGGTAGAATCGTATACGTTTTAATAACTAAAAATTGAAAACATCTGTTTTAGCTTGCATTTGCATACTAATTAACCGCAGTTTTTAGTCAATTTAATAAAAAATTTCCTCTAAATTAAAGGCAAAGGGACCAAAATCATTTATGCATAGAAATTATTTTAAATAATATTAAATTAGTGACAATTTTTCTCTAAATTATCAGCAAGCTTTTCAATTTATTTATTAAAAAAATTTGGAGGAAAATTGTAGCTCATTAATAGTTTTTTTAATACATTTTATCAATAATCGATTTTAGTCCATCCTCACACTAAATTGACTAAAAGTCATGGTTAATTTGAAAGAAAAACTAACGGAGATATTAAAATCGCCCATTTTTAAAACAAAGGAAACCAAAATCCGTTTGAAATTTGAAGGATCAAAATCACCCAAAATAAAAATAAAGGGAACTTGTGTCCTCATCCTTACGGGGAACCAAGTTGCTTACCACTTGTCCAACACATTGTTGGTAGAATCGTATACGTTTTAATAACTAAAAATTGAAAACATCTGTTTTAGCTTGCATTTGCATACTAATTAACCGCAGTTTTTAGTCAATTTAATAAAAATTTTCCTCTAAATTAATGGCAAAGGGACCAAAATCATTTATACATAGAAATTGTTTTAAATAATATTAAATTAGTGACAATTATTCTCTAAATTATGAGCAAGTTTCAAATTATTTATTAAAAAAAGTTAGAGGAAAATTGTAGCTCATTAATAGTTTTTTTAATACATTTTATCAATAATCGATTTTAGTGCATCCTCACACTAAAATGACTAAAAGTCATGGTTAATTTAAAAGAAAAACTAACGGAGAGACTAAAATCGCCCATTTTTAAACCAAAGGGAACCAAAATCCGTTTGAAATTTGAAGGACCAAAATTACCCAAAATAAAAGTAAAGGGAACCTGTGTCCTCATCCTTACGGGGAACCAAGTTGCTTACCATTTGTCCAACACCTTGTTGGTAGAATCGTATACGTTTTAATAACTAAAAATTGAAAACATCTGTTTTAGCTTGCATTTGCATACTAATTAGCCGCAGTTTTTAGTCAATTTAATAAAAATTTTCCTCTAAATTAATGGCAAAGGGACCAAAATCATTTACGCATAGAAATTATTTTAAATAATATTAAATTATTGACAATTTTTCTCTAAATTATCAGCAAGTTTCAAATTATTTATTAAAAAAATTTGGTGGAAAATTGTAGCTCATTAATAGTTTTTTTAATACATTTTATCTATAAGTCATGGTTAATTTAAAAGAAAAACTAACGGAGAGACTAAAATCGCCCATTTTTAAACCAAAGGGAACCAAAATCCATTTGAAATTTGAAGGACCAAAATCACCCAAAATAAAAATAAAGGGAACCTGTGTCCTCATCCTTACGGGGAACCAAGTTGCTTACCACTTGTCCAACACCTTGTTGGTAGAATCGTATACGTTTTAATAACTAAAAATTGAAAACATCTGTTTTAGGTTGCATTTGCATACTAATTAACCGCAGTTTTTAGTCAATTTAATAAAAATTTTCCTCTAAATTAATGGCAAAGGGACCAAAATCATTTACGCATAGAAATTATTTTAAATAATATTAAATTATTGACAATTTTTCTCTAAATTATCAGCAAGTTTCAAATTATTTATTAAAAATATTTGGTGGAAAATTGTAGCTCATTAATAGTTTTTTTAATACATTTTATCTATAAGTCATGGTTAATTTAAAAGAAAAACTAACGGAGAGACTAAAATCGCCCATTTTTAAACCAAAGGGAACCAAAATCCATTTGAAATTTGAAGGACCAAAATCACCCAAAATAAAAATAAAGGGAACCTGTGTCCTCATCCTTACGGGGAACCAAGTTGCTTACCACTTGTCCAACACCTTGTTGGTAGAATCGTATACGTTTTAATAACTAAAAATTGAAAACATCTGTTTTAGGTTGCATTTGCATACTAATTAACCGCAGTTTTTAGTCAATTTAATAAAAATTTTCCTCTAAATTAATGGCAAAGGGACCAAAATCATTTACGCATAGAAATTATTTTAAATAATATTAAATTATTGACAATTTTTCTCTAAATTATCAGCAAGTTTCAAATTATTTATTAAAAAAATTTGGTGGAAAATTGTAGCTCATTAATAGTTTTTTTAATTCATTTTATCTATAATCGATTTTAGTCCATCCTCACACTAAATTGACTAAAAGTCATGGTTAATTCGAAAGAAAAACTAACGGAGAGATTAAAATCGCCCATTTTTAAAAGAAAGGGAACCAAAATCCGTTTGAAATTTGAAGGACCAAAATCACCCAAAATAAAAATAAGGAGAACTTGTGTCCTCATCCTTACGGGGAACCAAGTTATTTACCACTTGTCCAACACCTTGTTGGTAGAATCGTATACTTTTTAATAACTAAAAATTGAAAACATCTGTTTTAGCTTGCATTTGCATACTAATTTACTTTAAAAATTTATTTCTCTCTTTTTTTGATAAAAAAAATATTTCCAAAAAAACTGTTTTATGATAAAATTTTAAAAAATAAAAAATAAATAAAAATTTTGGGATTTTTATTTTATTCTTGCATAGAATTCTTTTAATATTTCTTTTTGATGGGGAAAAGTTTGAGCTCTTCTTGCTAACTTCAAATTGAATCATCAAGATGCCATTTTGTATTGATTGGTACATCACAAATCTGAAAAATGTGTAGCCCCTAGTTGCAATATAATAAATTTGTCTCAAAGCAAGTCTAATTGATTTTAAATGAAAATATCACAGCCGATTAAGAAAACAACATTATATCCAACAATAGAAAATAACGTAACGCACTGGAGCGCACAAAAACAGGGGCGCTCCCTAAAAGGAGCCATAATCCATGAAGATGAATTGCAATTATTTCTTTAATCAGATCCAAATTATGAATGATACTCCCATTACTCATCTAAGTGCTCAAGAAAATGTCAACGTATGATCGATTTTTCTAATTTTTGTAACATTGTACATGTTACGCATTTTAAAAATAAAATTTATAAAAAATAAAAATTAATTAAATTTTATATTTAATATACATTTATTACTTACATTTTATTTTATTTTTAACTTCTTATTTTATACAATAATTACACGTATTAAAAAAACTCATATTCGAAAAGATTCACACAAATTTCTGAATAGTGTTTGTAAAAGAAGTCTTCGAACGTGAGCTGGGTACAGGGCACATAGGCCTGCCAAGTTTATTGAATAAGTTTTTGAAGTAATATAAAAGGATATTAATTATTGAGCTTCCATATATGCTTCCCATTAAACAAATATACTGTGACCGTACAATTTTGAAAAATAGCAACCTTGATATATATTATCTTTTATTTGTTTTTAATATAACCTTCATATTTTCAATGTGAACTATATGATAAAATGTGACTTTTAGGGTGGTCTTAGAATAAAAGAGATTATCGTGATTTTTAGTAAATTATATTAATTTTTACGATAAATTTTTTCAATTCAATCGTTGAATTGACAGTTTATACAATGTAGATCCACCATATAAAAATTTAGACAGTTTAAAATTTGTTTGATACTTCATCAAACTACTATCTCCGGTCTTAGTTATAAGAAAAAAAAAACATAATTTGCGCATATTAAGAAAGTTGGTTACTTGTGTTTAATTCTCTTGATTTCATTAAAAAATGTAAGTTTTAATTAAAAAAAAACTCTCTCTTCTATTTGGATATGTCAAATGACATTGAATATGGAAAAAGTGCTTGAAATTAGCATTAAATAAAGAGATAGATTAAGATTTGCTTATATTGTAGACAAAAAAATTTCAATTTTTTTTTGCTTATAATCAGGACCGGAAATAGTAGTTTTTATTTGACCGTATAATATAAATTTAAAATATTTGTAATTAGATTATATATCTATAAATTTTTAAATCATTTAAATTTTTACACAATTAATTTACGATATCTAAACTTTCAATTTAACGGTTAAGTTGGTAAAAAAATATCTCGAAATCAGTGGACCACCGTGGTTCTCATTGTTTGGAGACCACGATAGAAGACACCTATGATATTGATAAAATAGTTATTGTTATTAGGATTTTTTTAACCTGTATAATATTATATAGGTTAAAAAACTAAAGATAAAAATAATACACATCATTAATTATATGTTCAATATAATCTCATTAATATTTTATTTTTTTTAAAAAATATTTTCTATTTTTAATTTCTTAACACGTATAATATTACATATATTATAAAATTCCTTGTTATTATTCGGGTCAATGAGAAAGGAGACGTTACCATTTCAAAAGAAAAGACGTTCTAGCCGTAATGCTTCTTGCACTGGGAAAGTGTGAAGCCAATAATTATATATGTATTTTTCTGATTATTATTATATATGCATAATAATATGCTGATATTTATTTAACAAAGACTATGAACACTTCTACCCCAAATAAAAGGACTATAAGACTACATTGATGGGACAATTGGTAATAGAAAAAAGGCAAAAATATTTTTTGATTTTTTACAATATCATGATTTTTATTTAATCCTTTATTTTAAAAAAAAAAAACTATAAATTTGATAATCGTAAAATTTAAACGTTCAGTGAGTTCTCTCCCTTATATATTTCGTAATTATTGCTTGTTAAATAATTATTGATATGTCATCCAATACTTTGCGTCAATCATCACATTATCACATCGTTATTTATTAAGAAATGATGACCGTATATAAACAGAGAAATTAAATAGAGATATTAACCACGAACATTTAAATTTTTGAGAGTAACAAATTTAAAGTTTTAAAAGATGAGAGTCCTAATAAAAAATTGTGATATTTTAAAAGACATAAAAACGAATTTAAACCTAAAAAAAAATGAAAATAATGTTGAAATACCTCAAATAGTGTTACAACTAGCTTTTCAAATTGGAGCTCATTCTCAAATATCGTGTTGTATAGATATGATTTTGACAACTATTAAAATATAGAAGCGGTTTTGGACCTCTACCCAATCACAGATAGTCCATAAAAATATAGAGTCCCAAATATTAAATAATGTATTTTATCATTAGATTTTTAACATCATCTCTTGGGTTCAATTTCTAGATTTGACATTTTGGAGTTTTATTTTTCTCTTTTCTCAAAATTGGTGATTTTTCGAATTTTTAATGTTTTAATTGATTTTAGAATGTAATTTGACAATAAATTTTGTGTAGGCAGAAATTTGTGAATAAAAGACACCATTTTTTTAAAAAAATTTGAAATAATAAACAAGCCCCCCAAAATCTTTGGCCCGCCCTGTTAGAATCACATATAACTATGGGTGTTCTTTGCAATAATTGCATTTAATCACATCTAAACTTATGTAATTGTTTGTTGAGAAATTTTTGGGTGGACACGGATTTAACACATCATCTTTAGACACAACCAATAGAAAAAAAGCTAATTCACTGAAAACTGTGAAAAATGAGCAGTTATTTTTGATTGAATTCTAAAATTGTAATCAACTACTTGCATCATATGAGAGAGAATGAAAAGTAATTTTATTTTGAATTTTCAGTTTAGATAAATTGTAGTGAATTGACTTTTTTTCTATTGACTGTGTCTAAAATTGACGTGTTAAATTCATGTCTATCTAAGAATTTCTCTTGTTTGTAACGCCATCACAATCACAATTTAAATTTTTGTGGCGAAAAAGTGGAATTAGGAATAAAATTTCCAGAATAGCAGAGAAATTATGTTATCATTATCATCGCTTATAAAAAAGGAATAAAACTAAAAAATAACAGAGAAATTAAAATGGTTTCAGTAGAAGATATGTTTGTTGATTAAAATCTATTTTGTACCTCGAACAATTATTCATCTCCATCTTCAGGCCACACTATTAGAATAGCAATAAGTCGAAATTAAAGGGAAATTTTAACCATTCTATTCATCTCATGATGAAATAGGTGGAGGCTATATAATGACTGAAAGTAAAATTAATCTGTGAGTATTTTGAATTTTTTTTCAGCAAGATAATAGTTTAACTTTAAAAATCACTTTCAGAGAACTTATAAAATAAGTAATTATTTTTTCAAAATAAATTAATTCAAGATACACTTATAATATACACCTATCCAACAACTGTAATATATCGTATCAATAGGTTTGACAATCCATTTCTGATTATCAAACAATGTAATGAATTCCCAATGTAAGATTATAAAAGTAGTTTTATCCGCTTAATCTGCTCTATAATAATATAATACGAAATTAGGCAGTAAAATAAGATTACATGGGAATCTTGATTAATTTAATTAATGGGATAAAATCAGAAGAAAAACAATATGAAAAAAGGAGTTATCTGGTAGTTAGAGAGAGCAATTGAATTAGAAATATACGGCAAGCGAGAAACGCATTAAATTATTAAGAGTAAATAGCACAAAGTATTCTTGAAGTTTTAGAAAATAGCATAAATTACCCAATTTAAAAAAATTTAGCAGTTCATACCATTTTTTTAAATAGACATTAACCATAGTTAAATCTCTTTATTTTCTTCTATAAATAAAAATATCAATTTTTCTGTACGTTTTTTTTTTATAAAATTCATCTACTGAATTTTCTCAAAAATTATTTTTCATAAAGTAAAAAATTAATTATGAATAAAAAATTATTTTTTGTAAATTAAAAAATAAATAAAAAATACTATCATCATTTGTAAATTATTTAATTTTTAATTTACAAAAAATAATTTTTTTTTATTTTATGAAAAAAATTTAGAGAAAATTCAGTAGATGAATTTAGTAAAAAAAAAACATACAAAAAATTGATTTTTTTATTATAGAAAAAAAATAGAGAAAGATTTAATTATGGTTAGTGTCTATTGAAGAAAATGGTGTGGACTGCTAGTTTTTTTAAAGTTTAATGATTAGTGTTATTTTCTAAAATCTCATGGGTACTTTGTATAATTTACCCAATTATTAATTAACGTATTTTTTATAGTGTATACGTTTAACTTACAATGTAAAGTTAGCATTGCTCAAACATTAAACATTTACAATAGCTTTCCAACTCGAGAATCCACTAACTGCTGTAGATTATAACAACCTACTCAAACGATGAAACTAATTATAGAAAAAAGGTGAAGAAAAGGGGGCAAAATTAAACACATGACCATTTAGATTAAATTAATTATAGTAAAAACTAATGTAGGTCTACTGGGAATTATACCAAGTCAAAAATTAAAATTTTTTAGTCACAATAAGAAGTTTCTCTACAGCATTAAAAAATTTGAAGCTGAAGCAGTTTTATTCACCGATGCATTAGCATGAAATAGAAATAATAAAGATACTTTAATATCTTTATAATCCAGAAATATGACTTTTAGGAACAAAAGCAAATTAATTAATTATTATAAAGAAAAGATGACAAATTAGAGAATTGAGACAAATTTTGCATTTGACTTTATCATCATTTCACACTTAATCTTAAAGGCCAATTCTCTTCTCTGACGCGTTTTTGTAATTATTTGTTTAAATCTAGCAAGAAATTAAAAATTTAGCCATTAGTACTATCACCTACTCTCTACCTTGACTTTGTTCCTAGCCTGTGTTGTGGGAAATAAAGACTTGTTTTTAATGGAAAATCACAACATCAAGTTGAAATAAAATAAAAATAAAAATAAAAATAAAAATAATGTAAACAAAATAGGAGGGTGCATCAACCTCGAAACTCAAATAGCCTGTTTGTCATTTAACAATTAAAATATTCTCTATAGCTATTGAATGCCAACACTATATAAAGGGTTACAATCTCCACAATTTTGAAAAGCAAGGTTCAAGAATTGAAATAATCAAGTTTTCTAAGATTTAGGGGCAAAAGGGGTTTTACAAACAAAGAAGAAGATGGGAACTATAGTTGGGTCGAGGCACTGGCTTCGACTCATTTATGCATTATCATTTTGCTTAATTGCTATTAATGTTGGTGCTCATGATGATAAGCCTTACTATGGAGATCAATTACCAAACTACAATTATCCGAAACAAACACCACCATTCTATTACAAACCACCTGAAAACACACCTTTCTATTATAAACCTCCTCCATATTACTATTACAAATCTCCACCTCAACGTTCTCCTCCTTATGTTTACAAATTCCCTCCATATTACTACAAATCACCACCTCCGCCATCTCCATCACCTTCTCCAGTTTATGTCTACAAGTCACCACCACCACCGTCACCTTCACTGCCTCCTCCATATGTCTATAAATCTCCTCCTCCACCCTCTCCATCACCACAACCTCCTTATGTGTACAAGTCTCCCCCACCACCATCTCCTTCTCCTCCTCCGCCTTATGTCTATAAGTCACCACCACCCCCATCTCCCTCACCTCCCCCACCATATGTTTACAAGTCCCCACCACCACCATCCCCTTCACAACCTCCTCCGTATGTTTATAAGTCTCCACCACTACCATCCCCATCACCACCACCTCCATATGTTTACAAGTCACCTCCCCCACCATCCCCATCACCACCACCTCCGTATGTGTACAAGTCTCCTCCCCCACCATCACCTTTACCACCTCCTCCATATGTCTATAAGTCTCCACCCCCACTATCCCCTTCACCTCCTCCACCCTATGTTTACAAGTCTCCACCCCCACCTTCACCTTCACCTCCTCCACCTTATATCTACAAGTCACCACCACCGCCATCCCCTTCACCACCTCCACCATATGTTTATAAATCCCCACCCCCACCATCACCTTCACCTCCTCCACCTTATGTTTACAAGTCCCCACCACCACCATCCCCATCACCTCCACCTCCATACATTTACAAGTCTCCTCCCCCTCCATCTCCTTCCCCGCCTCCTCCATATGTTTATAAGTCTCCTCCTCCTCCATCACCTTCACCTCCTCCACCATATGTTTACAAGTCTCCACCCCCACCATCTCCCTCACCTCCTCCACCCTATGTCTATAAATCTCCTCCCCCACCATCTCCTTCACCACCTCCTCCATATGTCTACAAATCTCCACCACCACCATCTCCATCACCTCCTCCGCCATATATCTATAAGTCACCACCACCTCCTTCACCTTCACCGCCTCCTCCATACGTATATAAATCTCCACCTCCACCTTCTCCATCACCTCCTCCACCATATGTCTATAAGTCTCCGCCACCTCCATCGCCTTCACCACCTCCTCCTTACATTTACAAGTCACCGCCTCCACCATCCTCTTCACCTCCTCCACCATATCATCCCTACTACTATAACTCACCCCCGCCTCCCATCTATTAAGTCTGCAATTAAAGTAATTTGAATTATTTTAATAAATGTATACTCAACATTTATTTCGGTTAATTTGTAATTAAGCCTTCATTGATAATAAGGTCTACAGTAAAGTGAGGGCCTTATTTTGGTTCTACTGTAGCCTTTGTTGTGCATGTATTGGGGTTAATTCAAAAGTTTATATTAATTTCTTTTATCAAATTTTAATATATTATCATATTTTGTTCTTCATTAAGTAGTGTTGGTTTCCATTTCCTTCTTTGCATTATGAACTTTATAATGATCTTGATGAAATTCACGAATATATCATGAATTTCCGAGGTAAATTTTGATTTGATAGTTTACAAAAAGGATAATTCAAGATTTTTCTATCTGTTCGTCTACAAATATACAATTAACAAGTGGATCATTTTTAGTTAGATAACTACGATTTAAAAAATAGTAAGGCAAGTGCACGGTCTCCTCTTTTGAATTCCATGTTTACAACAATGATAGAGATTCAACAAGTTTTACGTTAGTTGTTGAGAGTTTAGGGATCTCCGCTATGGGACTATAGGAGGAATTAAAATTATACATCGTTGATATTAATTATTTATGGAAATAGGCTACAGAAAGCTTCAATGGCAGGATTAGGACAAAAAACTAATTAGAGTATGCAATCATTGCAATGTGATTCTAACCTCCCTACTTACCTAAACCTCAATGACAGAAAAAAAACAGACACAGAATAGAGCAGAACAGAAATAAGAGCAGGTGTAAGGTGAAGCTCATGCACACAACACACCCATCACATGTAGTTCAAGTGTCCGAAGCAAAAATGTGAGCAACGATTACCAGTAATGTTGCAACAAGATGTTCTAAAGTTCTTCAATCTTCAAAGTTCTGAATTCACATTTCTCACCAGTAGATATTTTTCCTCTTAGGTTGTAAAAACAATAATGTAGCAACCGCATATGAGCCAAATAAGAAAAGATTGAGGAGATGGGAATATACTCAAAATTAAAACCATCTATTTACATTTGCATGCATTATGAGCCACATATTTAGCAGCTTTTGGAATCTTACCGACAGAGAAGTTCTCAAAACAAGATAGAACATTTCAAGTCTATAATTATGCAACTAATTCATTAATTAGTAATCACTATGGAGACTACTTCAGTCACAATTGCACATAGCATCTCAACCATGCAACACTTAGTTTTTCATTTCATTACAGTTGAATTAAGAGGCTAACAACTGCGACATTACCATTAGTGCAGTAACTGCACAAAGTTAGCACTTTGCGAGTCAGTTAGTTTTGCTTATTAAAAGTAGCAGGTGAAATGTTTGCAGTCCCAAACTAATGTCAAATACCAAATCCCGTATTCACATAATATAAAGCCTAGAATTTGTGTGTGAAGCAAAAAGTCTAAAAGTTTAAAAGCTTTCCAAAAGAGTGTTATGACTTTGGAATTTGAAAAACTACTATATGAGCAACAATAATTTGGGTGATACTAAAATTCACTTTTGACAAGGTGCAAGCAACAGCGATTTGTGATTTACTTGGATTTATGTTGGATCATACAATCTGAAATCTTTGACAAGACATGCCAGCGTTGAACTTGTCAATTTCATGTGTAAGCAAATAATCCTTGATAGAACCATTTTAAAACAATTATAATACATCAATATTGCTCGTCAAAATAAAGTGTATTACTATCTTACTTATTTACTGTTAGTGCTTCAAATCAGATATACAGAAGAGTAGATGAAACGCAAGTTACTACTCATTACATACATCAACTTGTGAAAATGACTTCTGAAGTGACTGTTTTTCCATCGTTTAAATGTTGAAACTACAAAATATGTATCCCATCAGTTGCTCGTGTTATTATAAAGGTGTAGAGAAAGGCAATTCAAGGTGACAAAAGTAAAGGCCACTGAACATGGAAGTTGTGAGAAAATAAAAGCGCCAGGAGGAGAGTCAAAATAACATTGAACTAGATGGTGATAAAAATAAGTGAAGAAAAAGCAGCACCTTTTTAGGCTGATCAATTCTATCATATTACAAGAGCTAAACATACTCACAACATCTTTGTTGTCTACTGTCATTACCACACTATTTATCCAATAATGCAAAAGGCCAAAAACAGAGCTTCTATTACAATGTCTATTGCCTACTAAATCAAGGTTTCATCTTTTTTCAAGAGTTTCTCCAAGTTCAAAGAGAAATCTAAGATATTCAAAAAAACGATAGTTCACTAGCAATCAACAACAAAAAAATTTGATATCTAAGATATCTAAAACAGAAGAACTTTTGAAATATGAATTTATTGTCCAAAGCCATATGGCTACTGTAGTGTTGTGTGAGAACCATCTTATTAAGCTTCTATGTTAAGATCAAAAACCAATAATATTTACATGTTTAATTACCAGAGTGATTGGCCTAGATTCAAAAAAATTATATTCTATCACCTAACTTGCTCCAATTTGATCGAATAATGTTTCTAAAATCAACGAAGAAAAAAATGTGAGGAGATGAAGAGATTCAAACACTTGATTTGGAGAGGTGAGCAAGTTAGAGAGTGACATTTAGGATGAGCAATTAAATCCTAGATATAGAAGTCATGATCTGAGAAAAGAATAGAAATCTAGTCGTAGTGTCAAAAAAGAATAAACAAGGAAACCTAGATGATTGAAAGTGTCAATTTAGAATGGCTATAGCACTCGATTCCTATGCCTAAAGTACCTCATCACTTCTCTTGAAGCAAAGCCTGCGTTTCCAATGCCAAGCAATGGCGGAATTTTCCCGAAGGCACCGAGTATTAATGGCAGAGGTCTCACTTTGGAGGTGAATGGAAATGAAAATGCCGGTAGGCGAACGGAAATGGAGCTGAAGACTTGACAAAGGCGGACGACAATGGAGCCACTCAGCCAACGGCATGTTGGAGGCAATATCGTAAGGAGCAACGCAGAGAGAGCAGTGAAGAAGAGAAACAATTAACCTAGTATATTGCATTTAATTGTAAATTAATTTGACTGAGTACGGCATCGATCATGGACACATCTCACAAGAATAAGAACCTCTCACCAAAATCCTAGCAGAGACCATACTACAATATGCTCTTACCCTTTGTTTGTTTGGGATGAAAATGGAAGAAAAGAAAATGAGTAGAAAACAAAACTTTCTCTCGTTTGGTTTGTGAGAGAAAATAGAGGAGAAATGTTAAATTAAACATGATTCTCACCAGAAAACCTTTCTCTCCCAAATGGAAGAAAGTCGATGTTTAGAGAGTGAGTTTTTACTATTCATGGGTCTCACACTTATTTTCTCTCATCTTTCTCTTCATTTTCTCTCAAACCAAACGCAATGTCATATATATATAGATCCGTTGACACCAATTAGTTTTACACTAACTTTTACACCAATTAAAAATGATATGTCGAGGTTTTTTTTCATGAAACCCACCATTAGATTGAAACTACTTATCATATAGATCATGTCTACAAAATATCACATCAATCTGACATCGTTTAGTACTCCATCGACACACTTGTTATTTTCATTATTTTAAAACTATATTTTACGTTATTTTTTAGTACGACGATTGAGTGCTAAAAGATCTCGGATTTATGTAAAATTTTGTAGACATGATCTATATAATAAGTAGTTTCAATCAAATAGTGAGTTTCGTGAAAAAAAACCTCGACATATCGTTTCTAATTGGTGTAAAATTAATTGGTGTCAACTGATCCTAACTCATATATATATATATATATATATATATATATATATATATATATATATATATATAGATCAAATGACACCGGTGTAAGTTATATCAACTCTTACACCGGTTAATAACTATTTGTTGAAGTTTTTTTTACGAAACTCACCGTTGGATTGAATCTACTTATCGTATAGATTATGTATACATCATTCCGAAATTGTTTAGTACTCCATCGAGGTACTAAAAAAGTAACTTAAAATATAGTTTTAAAATATCTGAAAATAACAATCATTTCGATGGAGCACTAAACGATTTTGGAATGATATAAAATTTTGTAGATATGATCTATATGATAAGTTTCAATCCAACGGTGAGTTTCATGAAAAAACTCTTTGACAAATAGTTACGAAACTATACATTAAGTTAATCTTTTAGTAACTTGATAGAGTACTAAATGATTTCAGATCGACATAAAACGTTGTAGATATGATCTATATATTAGGAACTTTTAATCTATTGGTCGGTTTTATAAAAAAATTATTGATTAAAGAGTTATTTGTGACGGTGTTAGAGTTGGTATTAACTTACACTAGTGTGAATTAATCCCTCATATATATATATATAGACACACACACCCCTAAGGAGGATAATATAGTTATTATTTATGTATTAAAAAAATTAATATGTTTTATTGAAACCCTAAAATTAGAAGCAAACTTTGAGTGATTGAGAGCACCATTGTGTTTCCCTCTTCCCCAACCTTACTGAGTTGCATATCCATTTAATTTCTTTCTTCCCCAACCTTCTTGAGTTGCAGATCCATTTTCCATTCATGAGCGTAGATGTCACTGTCATTTTGTGCTTTCGTGTGTTTCATTCGTTATTCTTCTTCTCCAACAATCCAATGTTGCTCACGGAAGCATGCTTTTTTGAATCATTTGTTCTTAACTTGCCACTACCAAGAAACATTGAGCACAAAAATTTCATTGTTGTGAAATTTGCTTGATACATTTTCCTTGTTGAGTTGAAATTGGATAAATTAGCTAACTTTTATAAAATTAAATATGTTTTTGGTCTGTGAAATTTTGCACGAATATGTCTTTGGTTCTTAAACTTATAAAAGAATGTTTTTAGTCCCATAACTTTTCGACTTATTCAGTTTAAGTCCTCATGTTAAATTCTGTTAACTTCTTTGTTGACGTGGCAAACGGAGACCATGTTAGCTTGCCATATGTTGTCATTTTTTAAAAATATTTTTTTTTTGGTAAATTTTAAATTAAAAAAAAAACTTCAAAAACTTAAAAAATATAGAAAGTTGTTCTTCGTGTTCTTCAAAATTCAAAAATCTAGTTCTTTGTTCATCACCTAGAAACACTGCTTTACAACCCAAACGCATAAACCTAAACCTAGAATCCCAAAACTCAAATCCAATGCCTTCCTCCTTCCTCTTGGAGCCCGTCAACCAGCGGCATGTCGGAGGGAGCGCGTAAGGAGCAACGCAAAGGGAGCGGTGAAAAAGAGCATGAGGAACCGGGCAGGAAGAGGAATGCAACACCCTAATTTTACATTTCCATCTTTGGTAAGGCAATAAGACACCAATGACCATAATTTAAAAAATGGTAGTTTTAAGGTGGGGCAAAAAATTTAGTGATCACCTAGTCACTATACTTAAATAAAGATTATGGGGTATTTTATTTAATTATAGAGTATTTAGTGACTCATGTGCAAAATGAATATTTTAGTTTGGTAAATTTTTAAATAGTCCTCAAATTTAACCACATGTCCTAGCCAAAGAAGACAAAGCAGATAGCATGAACAGTGGCTCAGTTACAGTGGTCGGCGAAGGAGACCTCGTGAATTTGCTTCCAGATCTGTGTATTTGCTGCCAGATCTAAGTATATCTAAACTCTTCGTACGACTAAGGAGACTCCATCAAGCACAGTTATGGCATGGCTGTTGCAACGCTTATGCGAGATTTATGTTCCCAATGAAATTGTTGTTCCCAGTGTTTTTGACACAATTCGCGAGATCTGAATCGTTGAACTATGACCTTGCTTGTTTATGTAAGGAAAGTTTGACGTGTCGGTGGAAGTCCTCATGAAGCAATTTCTAAAACAATATTTGAAACAAGTTTATCAAACGGATTTTAATTTTGTTTTCTTCTAAAAACAGTTTTTTAAATCTGATTTACATAGTAGTTTTTAAAATGTAAAAAGCAAAAGCGAATCAAACATACTCAAAATATCCTCATTTATGTGATTTTCTTTATTTTTTTATGAATATAAGAATTTTATAATTGAAAATCCTTAAATAAACATATTTTTATTTTTTTATATTTTTAATATGTACGTAAAATATATGAACCTTAATTGAAAATAGCTAAATGTAACATGTTTTTAATATTTCCATTTTCTGAATATAGAAACATGAAGTCAAAACAAAAATATTTTGGCCTAATGAGGGTCAAGTTGTCGTTAATGTTGATGGTAGTTTGCAAGGTAATCCAGGTGCTTCTGGGTTTGGCGGCCTTATACGGGATCGTGATGGCAATTGGATGTTTGGTTTTGCTGGGTGTGTTGGCATTGCGTCTAATATCTTTGCAGAGCTGTGTGGTATCTTCTGTGGTCTTTGGTTTGCATGGGAACTTGGCTACTGTAACGTTGTGTGCTTTGCTGATTGTCTTGAAGTGGTTCATCTGATTCACGACTAGGATGCCTCTCGTTTTCATTTCTATTGTGCTTTAATACAGAGTATTCGTGAGCTATTGCTTAGGGAGTGACTTATTGAATTAAAGCATATTTTTCGGGAGGCTAACTTTGCAGCGGACACCTTGGCGAAATGGGGCTCTTCTCAGGCTCAAGATCTTGTTCGCTTTCATCGTGCTCCTTCCTTTATTCATAGTTGTCTTCGTGCTTATGTTATAGGCATCACATATTTGCGTCCGTAGTTCTTTTTATATTTTCCCTGTACACCCAAAGAAAAACAAAAATATTTTTGGAGTTTTATGCTTTTAAAAATAAAAAAAAAATGAAAACTCATTTGGATCTTTTTCAATTGCTACACCGTCCGGTGCCGGAGAGGATTTAAACGCAACCAAACATCCCCTAAATTTCAATTAAAACCGTTTTGGACGGGTCCATGACGCTCACTGCCCAGCCCATGAGTTTTCCTTTTTTTTTTAAATATAAATAAATATAAATATCACGGGGTTTTACTTGTTTAAAGTAGGCGTTCGGTGGCATTCGTTAGCATTCCGAAAGAGAAGATGGGTACAGCGATTGAAGAAGTACGAACTCTCTGGATTGGGGATTTACAGTACTGGATGGACGAATCTTATCTCTCTCAGTGCTTTGCTCACTGCGGCAACGACGTCGTTTCAATCAAGATCATTCGCAACAAGATCACCGGCCTCCCCGAGGGTTACGGCTTCGTTGAATTCGTTTCCCACGCCGCAGCCGAAGCCGTTCTCCACTCTTACAACGGCGTTCAAATGCCTAGCACCGAACAAACCTTCCGCCTCAACTGGGCCTCCTTCGGTGATTCCGGTCCCGACCACTCCATCTTCGTCGGCGATCTTGCTCCCGATGTTACCGATTTTCTGCTCCAGGAAACTTTCCGCGCTAATTACCCTTCCGTTAGAGGCGCTAAAGTCGTTACTGACCCTGTCACGGGCCGCTCCAAGGGATATGGCTTTGTGAAATTCTCTGATGAAGCTCAACGGAACCGTGCTATGACGGAGATGAACGGCGTTTATTGCTCCACTCGCCCAATGCGTATCAGTGCTGCTACGCCGAAAAAGACTGCTCCACCTAAAGGTTTCTTCATTGTAATTGGCTTTCTTTTTTCTTTTTTCTTTTTTACATAAAACATAGAATGGACGCTAACGTTTGAATAATTACTTTTGCAGCAGTATATCAATACCCGGTGGCATACACTACCCCTGTGAATACTGTTACACCAGATAATGATTTGAATAACACCACTGTGAGTTGGATAGATCATACTGATAGTGTAGAACAGTTATGTGGTTGTCTTTTTTCTTAATTCTTGAATAAAACATCATCGATATAATAATAAAAGCAACTTAGTCCCTATAATTATGAGAAAGAAACTTTTGTCTTTGAAACTAATAAGCATCAACTAATAATTTAGTCCTGTGTTGTTAAGAAATAGGTTAATTTAGTCCTCAAATTGATGGATTAAGTTGATCAAACTTTAATACTTTTTAAAGGACTGAGTTGATGGTAGCGATTAAATTGATTGACTGTTGAAAATTTTATGGACTAGATTGATTGACAACGGTTAATTCTAGAGACCAAAATTGTTGATTAGAAATTCTAGGGAGAAAATTGATTAATAATTGCAATTTCAAAGACAAAGTGAATATTATACTTTTATTTTTGACACTTTCCTTACGTCCCTTTGCATGGCAGGTTTATGTTGGTAATTTGGATCTTAATGTAACGGAGGAGGAGCTTAAGCAAGCCTTTCTGCAATTTGGAGATATTGTATCTGTCAAAATTCATGCCGGCAAAGGATATGGTTTTGTTCAATTTGGGACTAGGTTTTATTTTTTATTCCCTCCTTAATTTTTAATATGTGAATCTTCTTATGTGATCACTCTAATATTTTGAAACTCAAATATAATGATATGATTTTGACTCTTGCTACCCCCTTTCCAAGGCAATAAGTTTCATGTGGCCTGATGTTACTCTGCATCTTATGAGGTCTTCCATCAATCTTATTTTCTTCTTCCTATTGGTCCTTTTCTTTATACTGTTAATCGGTTTTTTAACCTCTCCTATGTCTTGTGTGTGTAGAGCATCTGCTGAAGTTGCAATTCAGAGAATGCAGGGGAAGATGATAGGTCAACAACTGGTTCAAGTTTCCTGGGGTAGTACCTTAGCAGCTAGACAGGTGATTTTGCCTTGGAAATGGTTCATTTGTTGCCAAAATGATTATTTACTTTATCAGGATTTTTTACTTCCTGCAATGTATATAACTCGTATTCCATCATTTCTTAGTTGGTAATATTGATCCATAGTAAGTTCTAGTGTAGATTTCAATGGCCTTAATTATTTTTTGCCATGTTTAGTGGTTTTGTCGTTGAAAGACGATGTTTAGAAATCAAGTTTAGGCTCTGCTTGACAATCATGAGATTACCATGAGTGAATGTTGGCTCAAACATAGTCGTTAATCGTGCACTATTGCACCGTGGCAGAGCATCATGCTCCCTTGCCACCACGGAGGTGCCGTCGCGTCTTGTTTCAAGGTTGCGGCCGCTTTTGCGGCCTAAATCGCGACTTCTCGCAGTCCTTTGCAGCCCCCACCTAATGCTGTTCTGATTTAGGTTTTTTTTTGGACTCAAAATGACGAACATAGGTATCATTAAGCGTACTTTAGCCATTTCGTCTTTCCCTTCCCTTTTTCTTTTCTTAAAAAAGAGCACGTGGGTTTTTTGACCTAATTTCATCCTGTCTTGCTGAATCGGCACCGCCTCCTCTATTTTCTGTTCTGCTTTCTTCCTGTTTCATTATCAAGACCCTTCTCCCTCCCTCTCTTCTCTCTTTTTTTTTTTCACAAAAATTGTGTCGCTGCCTCTGTCTGTTCTTCTCTCTTCTTCTGCTCTCCTTGTGTTCAGGTGCCTCTATTAAGTCATCAGTGTTGCAATAGCGGCCAACCCGCTATACGATATCCTTCAATAGTGTTTTGACTTTTGAGGGTTGGCTGCTACCCTCCGCTATCCAAGACCGACTACTATGGGCTCGAATGGTCTCAAAGCTGGGTGGTTTCAGTTTAAGTTAAAGTGTCAGAGAGTAATTTAACATAGTTTCCATGGCTTTATGTGAATGCCTAATCTGTACCCTTCCTTAATGACTATGAACTTCCATTATGATATAGATGTTGTTTTAATATAAATATTATTACTAGTACTCGAGGTTGGCATATATGAATTAGTATTTCTCTGATCTGCTAAATGAGTTGCTGGTATGCAGTGTTCTTCTGTTTTTGCACTTGTGTAATTACATTAGCACTAATAAAATTTTTGAATAATGAAACAATTCTAGGATATACCTGGTGGCTGGGGACAACATATGGATGCAAGTCAATGGAGTGCCTACTATGGATACGGACAAGGTTATGAAGCCTATGCTTATGGAGCTACTAGTCAGGACCCTTCTGCATATGCGTATGGTGCTGCATATGCTGGTTATGCGCAATACCCTCAACAGGTAAGTTATCGTAAATCTTAGTGTGCATTACATCATAGTTCCTGTGGCAGAGAAAATTTTTTTGGGCTATTCATGCATATATTTATTGGTTACTTATTTTTCAGGTTGAAGGTGCTCAAGACGTGTCAGCTATGCCTGTGCCTACAGAGGAGTTGTATGATCCCCTCACAATGCCTGATGTCGATAAGTAAGCTTCTTCCCCTCCTTTTCGAATTTAATTTTTTATTATTATAAACACCTTAAAACATATACATATTGGCTTTCAACAAGATAAAAAAGGGAGATCCTGTCTATTGGTCCCTGAAAGATTAATCATAACTGTCTTTTTAGTTTAGTGTCTAACGATTGGTGTCACAAATTACCCATCAATCATAGTGTATTCAGATCAGTCCCCAAAAAATTAGCGTCACCAATTTGAGTCTCTCAAGGATCTTTATTGTCACCAATTCCCTCCTCTTGGAGGATTAATAATAGAATGTTTGTATAGCATTTGGGTGATGCGGAATTTAATCCATCGAAAATTTACTTTCATGTTTACTGTTGATACATGTTAGTGTTTCATCAAGTTTTACGTTGCCTATTGAGGGTCTAACACAACCTTCTCTTTTATCCGGGCTTCAGACCAACTATAGGCCATAGATGGAGTTATTAAACGGGACCTCATGTTAAATAATATTTCTGAAAGCTTAGTTTTTCACAAAGCACGATGGTGTTGTGTGATTCATGTAACTTATCTCACCCAGTAAGATAAGGCCCTGCTGCTATTGTTGTTGTGGTTTACTAAATTGGAATTCACAATTTTGAATTCCAAGAGGCACCAACGGACATGTTATAAATTGGTGACAAGATTTTTTCATAGGATTAACTAAGTTGACTAACTAAATCTTTGAAGGAATAATTTGGTGGCAAAATCCCAAAAGCTAAGATGATGACCATTTTAATTTACAAGGAATTATTTTGGTGACACTAATCTTCCCACGACTAAAAAAAGGACTATATCTTTCATGACCAATGTTAGTGTTTTTCTTTTAAAAAATAAAATAAAATAGGGTCGTTGTATACCCATAATGGATCTTTCATTATTAGAATAGAGTTTTCTATTTATCATTACTTTGTAAATATCCTTTTCTAATGTATATCTTTACTATATTCAGTTACTTAGTTTTATCATCTTGTTACTAAGTTAGCTTTAGCTTTAGTAATTCTTTTTCCTTTTTCCTTTTTGTATATAAAGGAATTCATCTCTGTAAATAATTAAGTTAATCAATGAATTTTACCATTTTTACATTCTGGTTCTTTCTTGATTAACCATGAGAAATTCCCAAACATAAATCCCTCACATGGTATCATCGCCCTTCCTGTGGTTTTTATGTTCTTCCGCTTTTGACGTTCTGAGTCTCTGCCAAAACCTCTTCTCCATAATTTTTTTTGTTTGCTTCCTTCGCTTCCTGATTCAATTCCATGGTGGTCTCTTCTGATTCTGATCACCTCATAAATCCGGATAATCCCTATTTCTTACACCCTAGAGAGAATCCCTCGTTTGTTCTTGTTCCCCCAGCTCTCACCGACAAAAATTATCACAACTGGGTGCATTCCATGCTCTGTTAGATGTCTTATATGTCCCTAATTTTTCAGTTAGCTTAATTTCCATTTCTAGGCTAGCATTATCTCTTAATTCTGTGGTTGTATTTTGTGAAACTGATTGTGCCATTTTCCAGAGACATCCACTCAAGATGATTGGCATAGCTAAGAAGCACAATGGCTTATATTTTTTGGAATATTCATTAGATTTACACTCTTCACATGTGCACAGCTCTGTTCTTCTCACACTGTAAACACAATTTCAGCACTTCAATGGCATTACAAGTTAGGCCATATTTCTAATAAAGTTCTTAAACAGATTTCCACTCAATACAATAATAATTCCTTACAGTGATATTCCTGCTTGTGATACTTGTCATTATGGATGGTTTCAAATATTTTGTCACTGTTGTCGATGATTTCACATGTTTCACGTGGACACATTGATTCGTTGCAAATCTGAAACACTTACCATATTGCAGAACTTCATTAACCACATTGAAAATCAATTTGATATAAAATTAAAATGTTTACATACTGATAATAGGAAATAATTTTTAATGTCAGATTTCTTTTTGGTAGTTTCATGTAAAATCCCTTTGCTATTAAGCATTCAGTACATCTTATAAATCGTTTAACCAACTCCTTTTCTTTCCCAAAAATCACCCTATGAAGTTTTGCATCATTATAAACCAGATTTAGCATCTGTTCATCCCTTTGGTTTTTTTGGCCTATGCGAACACTCTTAAGGGTGGCCGTACAAAATTAGTTAAAAGAGCTTCAAAATGCATTTTTCTTGGAGAAAAACTAGGGGACTAAAGGCTATTTACTCTTTAATCTTAAAACACGGTGTCTTGCTTTCTAGAGATGTATACTTTATGATGCTATATTTCCTTTTGACAATCAATCTCTTTTGACCCATTGGTCCCATTGGAGTCCTCCCCTTTACCAACTAATTCTTCACATGCAAATTCCAATTCCCAAGTTCCTGTTCCCGTTGACTCTGATACTTCTGGTGCATCAAATGTTATAGAAAATTTGGAACCACCGGTTCCTCTTCCTACACGTCGGGTTTTCTCACGTGTCAAGATTGCAAATCCTCGTTATGCAGATTTTTAGTGTTATGCAGATTTTTAGTGTGGCTTAAATGTGTCTTCTTTAACTCATGACAATTATCTTAAAGCTTCATCTTCTATTTCATATCCTATGCAAAATTTTCTTTCCTTTTCTAAATGTTCTGCTCATCAAAAGTTTTGTGCTTCTATTTCTTTGCAAAATGAACCCTCATTCTTTCATGAGGCCAACAAATATCCTTGCTGGCAGGAGGCTATGAATGCTGAATTATGAGCCTTAGACAGGAACAGTACTTGGGAGTCTTGTTGATCCTCCTCCCATTAAACATGTCATTGGTTGCAAGTCATTGGTTGCAAGTGGGTCTACTGCATTAAATATTGCCCCGATGGCTCCATAGTTTGCTACAAAGCTCGTCTAGTTGCAAAGGGTTACCCTCAAACAGAAGGTGTAGATTATTTTGACACTTTTTTTCCGGTGGCAAAATTGACTACCTTTCGTTTTCTCCTTGTTGTGGTTGCTGCAAACAACTGGCATTTACATCAACTTGATGTAGATAATGTGTTTTTACACGGTGATTTAGCCGAAGAGGTATACATGAAGCCTCCACCTGATCTTCTTTGCCCTTCTCGCAGTACTGTTTGTCGACTGCATAAATCTCTGTACGCTTTAAAACAAGCTAGCCGTCAGTGGAATGCAAAACTGACTGAAGCTCTTCTATCATTTGGTTTCTGTCAGAGCTATTCCGACTACTCATTATTTTTATTGCATTCTTCATCATTCACTGCACTTTTGGTTTAATCAACGCAAGTATTGTATGGACCTTATTTTAGAATGTGGCCTCACTGCTTGCAAACCAGCTTCATCCCCAATTGTTCCTTCTAATAAGTTGCATTCAGATTCTGGTGATATCTTGACTGATCCATCTCTCTACCATAGACTCATCGCTCGTCTACAATACTTGACTACTACACGTCCTGATATCATTTTCGCGGTTCAGCAACTCAGTCAATTTGTTGCTCAGCCACGACTTCCTCATTATCATGCAGCTTTTCGGGTCATTAGATACCCCAAAGGGTCTCCAGGACTTGGATTATTTTACCCTGCTCACAATGATTACAAAATCCATGCCTTTTTTGATTCAGATTGGGCATCGTCCAAACACTCGACGTTCCACTTCTGGATTTTGTGTATTTTTTGGAAAAGCTTTGATTTCTTGCCCGTTCTAAGAAGCAATCTAGCGTATCTAGATCTTCTTCCGAGGCTGAATACTGAGCTTTGGCAAGTCTGACGTGTGAATTACATTGGTTAGAGTTTCTCTGGTCTGATTTTCGCTTGGTTTCTCTCACTCCTTTCCGTGTGTACTGTGACAACCAATCTTCCATTTACATTGCGAAGAACCCAGTTTTCCATGAGCGCACAAGCACATCGAAGTTGACTGTCTTTTAATTCGTTCCAAGCTACAATCTGGTTTGCTTCGACTTCTTCATGTTCCCTCTAACTCTCAGTCAGCAAATCTGTTAACTAAGCCATTACTTCCTGATACATTCACTGCAGAATGCTCCAAGTTGGGTCTGTTGAATATCCATGCCCCAACTTGAGGGGATATTAGAATAGAGTTTCTATTTATCATTTCTTTGTAAGTGTCCTTTTCTAATGTATATCTTTAATGTATATCTTTACTATATTCAGTTACTTAGATTTATCTTGTTACTAAGTTAGCTTTAGCTTTAGTCATTCTTTTTCCTTTTTCCTTTCGGTATATAAAGGAATTCGTCTCTGTAAATAATTAAGTTAATCAATGAATTTTACCGTTTTTACATTCTGATTCTTTCTTGATTAACCATGAGAAATTCCCAAACATAAATCCCTCACATTGATTTCTTTTGCAGGTTAAATGCTGCATATATTTCAATACACGGAAGTGCCATTTTGGGGCGGTCTCTCTGGCTGAAAACCTCACCATCCTTACAGCAAGCTTAGGAACCATTTTGTATAATGTGTCAATTTTTAATCCAACTTACCTCATGTGTATCTGATGTTTAGTTTTTTATTGGTTAACACAATTAAATAATAATTTAACACATTCATTATTAATATTTTTTTGGGTTAACCAATAGAAACCAAACATGACGTGCACTTGAGGTAAACAAACATGAAGTAAGTCGGATTGGTCAATTTTACTGACGGTTTTAAATTATGGCCATATTACTGTAGCATGTATCGTGTGTCTGGTAGTCCTAACCTGTATCTGAACCTTTTTTTTTGTTGTTGTTGTTTGTTTCGACAGGGATGCAATTGCATTTTAATCAGTAAATCTGATAAATGGTATTTTTATGTAGTAATGCTGATTATTAATATTCCTTGTCGAATTTACGATTCGAGTTTTGATAGTGAGTTTGTACTATTTTTAGATCTTTTACCATATATTGTATAATGTGTAGCTCTGTATTGATTGTATTATCTACCTATATTCTACTTGTGCTTTCTAATTTTTCGGCACTTATGTATTCTTCTACTCTTATACATCATGAATTAGATTGCTTATTTTTATTAGAGAACCAGAGAAGAGAGAGAGAGAAGAGTCTCGAGAGAGAATGATAACTGAATAGAAGAGAAAAGATTATTATTACACACAGAATTGATAATTACAAAGGGATATATATAGAGTAGCTAACAGTTATGTACAAGTATAATTGAAGTCTAACAGAATTGTAACTAACTCATATCTATACTCTAACATTCCCCCTTTAAAATCAACCACTCTGAGTTTAGATCTTAACTCAATGAAATGAGCACTGGGAAGGGATTTGGTAAGTACATCTGCAATTTGATACAAAGCGGGAATATGAAAAAGAGAGCTGTTTTAGAGGTACTTTTTCACTAACAAAAAATAAATCTAGCTCTATATGCTTAGTCTTCGAATGAAGAATCGAATTATACGCAAGTTGAATTGTGCTCAAGTTATCACAATGCAGCTTGGGAGTAAAAAATGGTATATGAATTTCCTTGAGCAAGGACTGAATCCATAACGTTGGATTCGCAACATAATCAGTACCAGCATGAATTAATTTTCAGTTACTATACATAGGACTCTTGATGCCTTTAGCATTAGACATACCAACTCTTTCCAATAAATCTCGAATATACTTTCCCTGTGACAAGTGTAAGGAGCCATCAGAGAGCTTTTTGACTTCAATGGCTAGAAAAAAATCGAGATCTCCAAGATGCTTTAGAGAAAAAGTAGAATTCAGTTGATGGATCAGTTTTGAAACAGCAAAAGAATTGTTGCTATTCACCAAAATGTCATCAACATAGATGAGGACATAAATGAGCAGTTGTGATGTAATGAAACTGAACTGCGAAACACTTGGCCTGCTTAAAACCATACTAAGGTAGAGCGGAGGTGAGCCTAATAAACCATGCTCGAGGGGGCCTGTTTAAGCCCATAAAGAGCCTTATTTAGTTTCCAACAAGGTCTTATCATTGTCCTCAAAACCCGGTGGTTGAACCATGAAAACCTCTTCCTCCAAATCACTATTTAAGAACGCATTGTTGATGTCTAGTTGCTAAGTAGACCAGTCATGAGATATAGCAATTGTCAACAAGGTCTTTATAGTAACAAGTCTAACAATCGTGAAAAACGTTTCTCCAAAGTCAAATGTGGGTTGTTGATGAAACCCTTTGGCCACCAACCTGACTTTGTAACACTAAACACTTCCATCTGGATTTTCCTTAGTGCAAAAAATCCATTTACATCTTATGACTTGCCTATGAGGGGTAGAGGACAAGGGACCATGTGATGTTTGCCATGAGAGCTTCATATTCATCTTTCATAGCATTCAGCCATTGAGGAGTGGCCAAAGCCTACTTCACATAAGTGGGTTCCTTATGACCCAAAAGAAGTGTGGGAGTCAACCGAGGCTTGATAATTCCAAACTTGGATATGTCTGCATAGGGTGAATATTTGTGATAGGTGCTTGCACCAAGTGCTGCCACTGTTGGATCTGAATTAGGCAGATTATTGTTGGACTCTAAAGATTGATTCCCTAAAACAGAACCTGCACCCAACTGGAGTGAAGAATCTGCAACAAGCTCAATAGAAGAATCAAAGGAATATGAAGACTGAGATGGAATACTAACTGCAGGCATATTAGGAGCAGGAGGAGGGTGAATGGTAGAAGAAATCACAGGAATTGAAGAAGATATACGTACAGACGAAACAGAATTATAATTAGACCGAGAGGGAAATAAAGAAGAGTAAGAAAACGTACCTCATTGAAGAGAACATCCTTGAAATTATAGACCTTTCTGGAAGCAGTAAGACATTTGTATCTCTTATGTTGAGAGGAGTAGCCAAGGAACATACACTCTTCAAAGTGGAAATCAAACTTGGTTTTGTTATAAGGTCTAACAAAGGAAAAACAAGCACACCAAAAAACACGAAGAAATTGAAAATCAGGCACGGATTGATGCAATTTAAAATATGGGATAGTATTATTAATTGAAGCAGAGGGAGTTCGGTTGATAAGAAATACAAAAGTAGCAAATGCAGCATCCCAAAATAGTAGAGGCAGAGAAGAGTGAGCTAATAAAGGGAGACCTTTTTCAACTATATGGTGATGCTTACGTTTAACTACACCATTTTGGTGGTGAGTATGAGGAAAAATAAGTCAATGCACAATGCCATTAACAGTTAAGAATTTTGTAAAAGCACGAAATTCACCACCCCAATCAAATTGAACAACTTTAATTGTCTTGGAGAATTGGGTATGCAAAAAACTGTTTGAAGGTTTTAATAGCATCAGATTTTTTTTAAGAAAATAGATGAAGTGTATCTTGTATATGCATCAATGAAGAAAATGTAGTGAGAATAGCTATCGAAAGGGGTAAACGGTGTTAGACCCCATAAATTTGTAAAAATGAGTTCAAAAGGTGAGGAGTACTAAGTTGTAGATAATTGAGATGGTAATCGGTGTGCTTTGCCAAGGCAGCAAGATGAGCAAAAACCAAGATCAATTTTATTAATTTTGGAAACATTACAAAGATTGAGTACATACTTTAATACCTCAAGTGAGGATTACCAAGCCTTAAATGCCACAAATTCACAACAGAGGAAAGAGTTACAACAGAAGAATTACATGAAGAAGAGTGGGAGGGAGAAACAATAGATACAGGCTCAGAATTACAATGATGCTGAACAAGACTCAGAATGCTGAGAAGTGTGCACCTGAGCGAGATACTGGTGTTGGAGGTCCGGAAAAATGAATCTATACAAGCCATCACTTCTAAGGATGTCTTTCAAGAGTATTTGTTTAGAAACCCGTGATTCAACATAGCAGAGAGGGTGAAATTCAAAGAATACATTGTTATCTTGGGCAAAATGACTGACACTAATCAAATTTTTGGTAATAGAGGGAACAAGTAATATTTGTTTAAGAGAAAGAGAGATGGAAGGTTAAATAGAAGAATTAAAGGAAGAAGCACCAAATGACTGGATGTGAAAACCTAGCCCATTCCCCATAAACAGCTTATCTGAGGAAGCAGCAGAATCACTTTGTTACAAATTGAGGGGCTTTGTTATCACATGATGTGTAGCACTTGAATCTTGGA
Source organism: Cyamopsis tetragonoloba (assembly GCA_037177725.1). Lineage (NCBI taxonomy): Eukaryota > Viridiplantae > Streptophyta > Magnoliopsida > Fabales > Fabaceae > Cyamopsis > Cyamopsis tetragonoloba. The sequence continues at coordinate 46,099,971 of CM074122.1, read as the reverse complement.
ACCAAATTTGTGCCTGATTCTGAGGAGGTGGTCCAAGGATGGAAGTAGTGTTGGCACTGGCCCAGGCTACAGAGGGTTGACTTGGCTGTTGGTGGTTGTTTGAACCATGAACTTGAGGTTGAAAAGGATCTGATTGCTGAGAAAAATCGAGGAAATTATTGAAGATAAAATACTTGATGTTGAGGATTGAAATTTTTCTATTGATAGCCTTGTTGCTGATTGGAATTTTCATGTGAAGTGTAATTAGGATTTAACTTATTCAAGCCATTAAGAGCCTCATGACCACCCTTACCACAGACTTGACAGGTAACAGAGGAATGCCCATTGCCACGACCACGATAGAAACAACCTCCACAGCTACCACCGTGATTCTAACCACCAGCACCACGTCCAGACTGAGCTACCTTAACAGATAAATCAGAAGGTTGAGCATCTAACTCATTAGTAGATGTCGTATGAGCCACATTTGCAGAGAAAACAGTTGACTGTGATGCCTTCTGGAGTTTTAGAGACTCATCACGACTTCGGACAGAAATTGAGGACACAAGAGACTCATACTCTTCTGAAAGTCCTTTAAGAATTACATTGATGTGATATTTATTAGGAATCGGTTCGCCAATTGCTAGCAACATATTAGTGATGGATTGAATGCACAGAAGGTACTCTGCGATCCCCTTTGGCAATGTAGTACAATTCGGATTTCAATTGCCTTGCCTTAGCTACCATGTTAGAATGAAAAAAATTATGTATGTCTTCCCATAGCTGATATGAATGGACACACGAGATGACTCGAGCATGAAGAGATTGTTAAGCACCATATTTTAGTTGTAATTAGGTGTAATTAGGTCCCTTTTTAGTGGTAAATATTAGGTTTGATGCTTAAACTCTTTGGATTTGAAACTTTTTGCATTTTTTGGAAGGTTACTTGTTGAATTTTTGTATCAAGCACATTCATTCCCTTTCTTCCCATTTTCTGTAGGTAAAAGGAGAATTTGAAGAGGAAGCAAGGTTGGAAAAGCTTAGGAAGGCTTGGAATGGAAGAGAGAATGGAGAAAATCACAATCTGAACCAAGTCACAATTCGCTGCCGCAAACTCATTCGCGGCCGCGAATTAAAGGCAGAACCAACCCAACATTCTCGCAGAAAATTCGCGGCAACGAATCCTTTCGCGGCCGCGAATCCAAGACAGAAGGCCCCATGTCTTTGCCGTTAAATTCGCGGCAGCGAATCCTTTCGCGGCCTTGAATTTTGTCAGAGTCAAAGGAGTATTTAAGGATTTATTCTGCAATTTTTGGGCATCTTTTTGGGAACCCTAGCATTTAAGAACACGAAAAACAGAGGAAGAGTGAGGAAGGAGAAGGAGACTTCAACTTTTGAGCTCATTTTGGATATTTCTTGCTTGCTAGGATGATTGTAACCACCATGAGTGACTAGTTCTCCCCATTAGAGTGAGATTGAATGTAACCTTCTCTACTTTGCACATTTTAACTTAAACTTGTTAATATTCTGAGTTATTTATGTATGTTTGGTATTTTTCTTTGCCTTTAATGCTTGATTCTAGTTGGCCTCTAGCTTCTTGTCTTGAAATCTAAGTTTATTCCGGAAGGATTTATTTGGGTTTGTGGTTAAGTGAAAATACTCAATGAAATGATACTTTAGGGATAGTTTTCATGACATTGAATGCTTTTGGTACTTGTTCTTAATGCAAAACACCTTTTTTTAAGCTTTCAAGGGATTGAGACTTGTGATTTGTGTTTTAGGGTTTGTCATCAAGAAATTGAGGCAAAGTGATTTTGTGTATGCATCAAATGATATAAATAGCTTAGTTAACAAATATTTAAGTTAAAAAAATGCAAATGTATGAATGGTGAAAGTCAATCCCGCCTCCACCTAAGCTTTGGTTAAAGAATTTATCTCTTTTTACCTTTTTTATTGCCCTTTCAATTAGTACCCTGTTTTTAATCAATATTGAAACTACATTCAAACAATTTTCTTGGTTGTGAATTTGAGCAATTTTGTATTTCCTGAAAATGATAAACCTTTCTTCTCCTATACTTGTAACGAGTTAACAACCTTTATAAAAATGCTAACAGAGATTCAGAAGGAGATGAAAGGAGCCATGAGAACAACATTTGATCTTGTTGTTCCCAATTCTGATATGCATCGCTCAAAATTCTGAGTTTTTGCATGTTCCTGAGATGCGAATCTTGATGGAATTTGTGGACTCACAACAAAATGATGCAAACGATGTGCTTTGATCACTGAGTCAACATAAACAAGAAGTTTTTCGAATTCGGTGAAGGTTTCACCAGAATAGTGTGCGCAAACGAAACATGGATCGTCGAGGAAGAAGAAGTACCAATTGCAGAGACATTTGGAGCAGGAATTGCAAAATTAGGGTTCGCACTTGTTCGATTTGGAATCGATGAAGGATTTTCAACATTCGGAACAGTGAATGGAGGAGGAACCGAGGCGTTCTGAGAAGGAAGAGTAGCGATTGGATCTGCGGAAGCAATTGTTTGGATCTTAGAAGCTCAATGATACCATATTAGAGGACTAGAGAAGAGAGTGTCGAGAGAGAAGAGAGAATTGAGTAGAAGAGAAAAGGTTATTATTATTATTATATATTTGGTGAGAATTTAAATATAGTAAAAAAATATTGAAATATGTAATTTTTTGTATTTTCGAAAATCAAAACAGTGTGCTCTTGTAATTATTTTTCTAATTGTAATAACTTTATCTAGTATCCTTAGGGTACTATATATATCTAAGACCCTTATTATTATTACACACAGAACTGATAATTACAAAGGGATAGCGTAGCTAACAGCTCTGTACAAGTATAACTGAAGTCTAACTGAATTGTACAAGTATAACTGACAATTTTTTTAAAAAAATGTGAGATTTTTGTTTGGTTATTATGACACCATTGGGATTTGAATTCGCTCCTTTTACAAACTAAATATTCTCTTGTTCATCAAATTTAAGCCTTTCATTGTCAATAATATTTTAAATTTTAAATATGGTCAAGATTAAAACTCAATCTTTTATGATATGTTTCACCTTAGTTCCTCTTTGTTACAAGTTGCAGCCAATATTGTCATTCTTGAATTTCAATCTGAGTTATGAGTAGTGAATTAGCTTCCTGTAAGTTTAGAATTCAATTTGGGGTCATTGATGTGCATCAAGAGCACCGTCTCTGTCTTCACGGGATGTTCCAATAGTTATAAATTTGTTTTGTAAAGTATTCGGTTGAAGGGTTGTTGTTCTTAGGGATGCTAATGGGGTGAGGAGTATTCCTCCGCTCTCCGTTATCAGTCCTCGGTTTCTTCCTCATCATTATCCCGCTCTCCGCAACGGGAATATTTTTCTTCCGTTCCCCATTCTTTGCCTTCTTATAGGGACCGCGAGGATCCCCGCACATATTCAAAATTGTAAAAAATCTTTAAAGTATGAAAATCAAAAACACAAATAGTAAAATAAAGAACCAATATAAAAGTTAGAACAAACAACTTGCAACAACATAAATGATGCAATAGCAAGAATGAACACGACGAGCAAGAACAGCGTGTAGGAATGAATGAACAATAACACAATAGTTGAAAATACTGGGATAGGAACTAAGAGCAGAGGTGATAATAGTTTAAAGTTAATCATATTATTTTATAATATACAAATATTACATTAATCCTATTAATTTTATGTACATTTATTATATTAGATGATAGATCAATGCTATATCCTCCTAAAACATCCTCTTAAATATCCTCCTAATTACTAAGTGGGGAATATATTTTATAGTTTCAAGATAAAAACATTTAATTTTCTCCTTCAATACATACTTTAAAAGGAATTAGGAAGATATTTAGGAGGATAAATTATTATTCTAAATGAGAGTATTTATATCATGAATTTATCTATTATGTGCAATTTTACTCAGCTTAAATGTTTAATAATAGAAATTGGGAAAGACAAACACTTAATTATATTTATACTTCAGTATAATAAATACTCCACTATTTTACCACTTTAAGTATCCTTAACTTGTGCAAAATTACACAGGATAAAAGAACCCTTATATAATTTATATACATACTTAAGGTTTTCACTTTACTTTCCATAAAAAAATAAAATAAAATAAAAAGTTAAAATTTATAAGATTAAAAAGACTTAAAAATCTCTTTAATTTTAAATATACATATGTATTTAATTATAATATTTTAGTAACTTTAAAAAAAAACAAAAATTGGGAGACTGCTGAATGAAGAGTGTGATCCTTGTCCGCGTCCCCATACCTATCACAAGGGAATTTTATCCCCATTCCCGTCCTCCCGAAAAAAAAAATTTCTATCTTCAGAACCCCATTTGAGATGATCTCGCGAGAATTCCCGTGTATGAGGATAACTTGTTTATTCTAGTCCATTGAGCTTTGTTTTTAGACGAGTTTTAATTTTTAGTTTTGTTATCTATTGTCCTAAGGGTAATGGTTAAGCAATCTATAGATAAAAATTTTGCATTTAAAATAAATTGAAAATACTTTTATAGTATTAAATACTTTACACTTTTTAACATCAAATTTTTATTCATGAGTTGCTTAATTATTGCCCTTAGAGCATTAGATAGCAAAATCCTTTAATATATAATGTTTTAATGACAATGACAGGGTTGAACAGAACAATGTCTTCTTAGTAGGGAAAATGAATTAATTAGGGGTTGTTTGGTTTGCATTTTCATTTTCCGTTTTTATTTTATGTTTTCTGTTTTTTGAAATTTTACAAAGAAAAAACTGAAAATGTTGAAAACAGAATTTCAGAAAACAGAAAACAAAAAACAAAAAATGAAAATGCAAACCAAACAGTCCTTAGTAATTTATAATATTTACACATACTTTTATTTATTTATTTTCTTGGGGAGAAATTTTAAGTAATGGTAATTGTTTCATTCTTTTATGTTTCACCATTCAAGTTTCAACTATCAGAATCAGATCAGATTTCTCTGCCACTACGTTGTGTGGTTGCAAGCAAACATAAACATTGATTGAGATTCAATAATCAATAGGGTAGGTCTGTTTTTTGGACTGGAATAATTAATATGGTTAGTTGGCTGATAACACTTGTTTTGAAGCACACTATTACATCTGTCTTTTTAATTCTAATACCAAAACTTTAGACTACACGTGTGATATTATTGTTATCACATTATTTTTAAATTATAATGTATTTTATTTATTTATTTTTTAAACTACTCTCAAACTAGATTTATAAATTTGAGCAAAACGAGATTCGGTTTGCTGCAAAAAAAAATAAAAGTCGTACACCACACATAAAAGTCAACCTGATTTGAAAACCCGAGAACATCCAAATTTGAAAACTTGATTAGAATTGAATTTGAAAACCTAGTTAAAATCAGATTTAAAAACCCGATTGAACTAAATTTAAAATACAGTATTTTAAAAGAAATTATGTTATAATTATTAAAAAAATAGTGTTAGAAAATTACTAAGAAAAAGTTGTGTTTGAAAATAATAATTATAATTAATAAAACGATAATATATTTTAAATCTGGTTCAACCAAATTTCCAAATCTAGTTTTATGAATTATTTATATTATTTACAAACATAACTTGTTTCTTTGTAATAATTTTTACAATCCAATAATTTTTTAATAACATTGTATTTTTAAATCTTGTATCAACTAGATTTGTAAATCTTGTTTCAACTGAATTTTCAAAACTCATTCGCTCTGCGTGGCTGGTGCTGGCCCTCGGGAATTCGGCATAGGTGAGATTCGAACACAGGTTTTCCTATTGTGGATCGTCTCTCCTATGAACTTAACAAGACTTGACACCTCTAAGCCGACCTTGGGGTTGAAATCTAAAATAACATTAAAACTACTTATTTTTTATGTTAATTTTTTTTTAGAATTTTTCTAGTTTTTTAGTCTTGTGACATGTCAAGAAAAGCAATCCTATTTCTAATCCAAATTCTATAACACTGAATAAGGATCACAATAATTAAGCGAGAATAAAACTATGATAAATATTGATCATTAATTTGTAGATATACATCCAAAGCCCTAGCTATTTTTATTGGATACACTCTTAACATAACATCTATCTATAAAAAGAGAGTTTCTTTTTATCTTTTTTTTAATAATGTTACTAATTAATTAATTAATTAATTTAAGAATATAATGATAAGCGTTTTGAAGGTCTCTTTAAACCAAGGATGAGAAGGAGCAATCCAAGATAATCATAATTGTAAGAAGCTTCAAGAAGTTGAAACTTGTTAAGATTCCATGGAGGATATCTAAACCAAAAATCAGTCAAAAAACTTCTTCTCACAATTGGTTTTTGATGACTGAATGTGTCAAATGAAAATTTCCCATGATACATGCCCAACCCACTTTCTCCCACTCCTCCAAATGGTAGAGAATCTGCTGCATACTGCTCACACAAACAAACAAAAAAAGAAAAAAAATAGATTTAGTAATTATATGTGCAAATTAATTCAGGGCATGTTTACTTTATGTTATTTTTATAATTAATTTCTAAATAATTATAAAACTGGCATTCACTAAAAAAATTGTCATTCAGTAACACTTTGTTTTGGCTTCTGTTGGATTAGCTACCGTTGGTATAGACTTTGTCTGACGAAATTAATCCGTTAGTATAGGTTGATAATATGTATACTAACGAAAAAATTAACAATTAGTAACAAATAACCTATTACTATAAATATTTGATATACTATATGTAAAAAGATAGTATATATCAATTTTTTTATTAATATATTTATTTGTTAGTAATTGTGAATTTATACATTAGTAACGGATTAGTTCTATTAGACAAAGTTTATATTAACGGTGGCTAATGCAACGAAAATCAAAACAAAGCATTAATAAATGACAATTCTTTTTGAAGTGATCCCTTTTTAGTGTTTTCATTATGATATTTTAATATAATAAAAGCAAAATAAAAATAAAGTGGCAGTATGTTTATAATTACTAATGAAAACAACCATAAAAAAAAATGATTTAACGACGGAATAAGTAGGACGGTTGATTGTTAAACATGGCGTCGCTAGCTGTTTCATTCGCTAATTGGGTCAATAATATTTTTTTGTTGTGAGAAAATGAAACAGTAAATGGAAACATAAACTGACATAGGTGTTTATAGTAAATTCTAATGTATTACGCTCATGCATGGATTTTTTTCAACTTTATCATAACAAAAAAATTACAAGAAAAAGATGTTATGCATTAGCATAATTTATTGAAATTTCAAAAAAAAAAAAAGTAAACTAAAATTCCATAATTGAACATTTCTAAAACGTGAGGAATTGAATGCACTTCAAAAAGATTTGGGAGAACTATTGGTTTTTTTTTTTTTTCTATTTTTACTTTTTAAACCAAATAAATGCTAAATTATGCAAAAATGATTAGAAGTAGATGATAGAAAAGGGTAGAATTACTTGAAGAATTGCATCATTGAAAGTCAAACTGCCAGATGATGTTTCAGATATCATTCTTCTCTCTAATGTTTGGTTTTTGGTGAAAACATACAAAGCAAGAGGTTTAGGTCTTGAGTTTATAAATCCAATACTCTCTTCAATTTTTTCCACCTGCAAATTTATAATAATGGTAAAAAAAAAATTAACTGGTTACATTGGATAAAAAATAATAATTTAAATAATATATTAAGGAAAATTTATCATCGAGACCTATTTTAATGTAATATATTAATTTTTATTTTTTTTCTAACTTTTTTTTAGCTGTAAAAGATTTTATCAAAATTTTATTATCAATAAATTTCAATATATTATGACATGAAAGATGTTAAAAGAGTTTTAAAAAATAAGAAATATAAAGAGTAATAGTCTTTTTAGTTTAATTTAATATATGGCCCTGTCTTGCTAATATGGAAAAAATAGAAATTAGAAATCATATATTTAATTTGCATGAATATTAATCTTACAGTAATAATTGGGAGCAATGGACCAAATATTTCTTCTGACATGATTTCTGCTTCTAGTGGGGGATCCACCAAGATCGTTGGCTCAATAAATCTGCACAAATTTCAGCACGTGATGTTTACCAAAAAATAAATGAAATAAAATTGATCACATGATTAGGGTTTTTTTAAAATTGAACACAAATTTCAGTACAAATTTTTTTAGTTATTCAAAATTATATTTTAAAATAATTTTTAAGAATAATTTTCGAAAACAAAAAGAGTTTAATGCAAATAACTATGTAAATTCAGAGAACAGAAAATTAAAAATTATAAAAAAAAAGTGATTCAGATCAGATGATTGAGATCTAGTAAATAGACTAAAATTTATTAAAACTTCTAAAAAAAGAAAATCAAAATTTTTAGTTTTTACATATCAATAGTTTGATTTTAATTGAAATGTTCACATCCGATTGCCAGGACTCTAGTAATTCTTAGCAAAATTGGAAAATGAAGAAGATTTTTTTTTTTAAAATTAAATGAGAGAGAGATTGTTAATTACAAGTTTTCTTGGTCCATTTGGCCACCATAAACCACAGATTCTTTGACGTTTTTATCAGCAAGAAGATTCTTCAATCTAAAGAAGTGTTGTTTATTAACAATCCTAGCAATAGTTTTGGAATGTTTTGGATTCTCCCCAAACATTTTCTTGATCCACACCTTCATCAATTCCACCTAAAACACAACCAACAGTAATTAAACAGTTAACACAAATCCTAGTAACTACTACTAAAATTTGATTTAAAGACCGAATAATTCAGATTGCTGATACTTAATATCACATCGCTAATCATTTTGATTGTTAATTCGGTTATTATTTCTGTTGCTAACTATTTAACGACCGAATAAAACATGTTAAGCCATCAATTTTTTTTTGCGAAATAGATTTTTTTTTTTAGTGGATCAAAATATAAAAAATACTAAGATAATTAAATATGAGTGAATGAAAATATATAAATGGATAATCAAATTGAAAAAAGATAAAAAAAAATGTACCAATTTTGAAGAGTATCCTTTTTCAACAAGGACATAGTCTATTGCAATGCATGCTTGACCAGCACAAGCCCCAAATTTCCCCACAATAATCCTCTTCACAGTCACCTTTGGATAATTATGAACAAGTATCAGCTTCTGAATTATAAAATAAAATAAATTTAAAAGTTAAAAAATAAAATAAAAAATAAAAAAGAATTACCTGTAAATCCCAAAGAGATGAAAGAGAGTCAACAACAGCAGGGCATTTTCCTCCCAATTCTAAAGTAACTGGTGTCAAATGCTTCACAGCTGCTGACATCACTATTCTCCCCACACGTCCACTTCCTGATATTTATAAATGTATTGTCTAAAACCTTTAATCATTATATTGATTGCATTCTATTATCACCTCAAATCTTAAATATAAGATTTTTTGGAAATTTTTTTTTGATTTTATGTATAAGATTCCTTACAAACTTTAAAAAGTAATTATTAATTTTTTCTTTGTCTACTCTTGTAATAAACGAAAGAATAGTGGGTACAATTAATGTATTTGTTGAAAATTTTGACTTTAAATAAGGGTAAATTTAGTATCTTGTACTATTTTTTTATAAAATAAGATATTAAATAAGGTTGTTGGTAGTTTTCCTAATACGTGTGAATTGGTTAGATGATCTTATAAAAAAGACCAGCGGTAATATTATTTAAAAAATCTCATTAATTATAAATGATAGACAAGAAAAAAATAATAAATATTTTTAGCAAGCAGAAAAAAAATCTCACTTAGTAACACTTTTCATGTTAGGTAGATTTTATTCAATGAAATTAATCTGTTAATATAAACATATAATATTTATACTAACTCAAAAATATAATTAGTAACAAACAAATCTTTTAATAGTTATACCAAAAAAATAAATATTTTAATAAGATAAATATTTAACATGTACTACCAATTTACATATAATTAATAAATATATTTAATGACTATACTAACAGATAATTCCGTTAGACATAATTTATACTAACAATGACTAATTAAAAAAAAACAAAAAAAAAATAATTAATTTTTAATAATAAATATTTGTAACAAATCTCATATTACAAAATATTACACATATTTCGAAAGAGTCTTATAATACAAAACGGAGAGATGAGCATAACCTGTTTACCTGTAAAAAAGATTTTGTCCCATTTTTGCTGCAATAGCTGATCTGTTTGATGTGGGCCCCCTTGAATGACCTTAATGGCATTATTGTCCAAATAAGTAATAAGAGAAGTAGCAAGAAGAGAAGAACATGTTGGAGACAACTCTGATGGCTTTAAAACTACTGCATTTCCAGCTGCAACTGCTCCTATTAGTGGCTCTAAGGACAATCCTGATTTTTCACACATAAATTAATATATTTCTTTTCATTTTCTTACACAAATCAAAGCCATCATCCTCATTTTGAAAATTCAAAAAAAAAAAATTATATTAACTACTCACCAAAGGGAAAATTCCATGATGAAATGATGAGGACTAGACCCAATGGCTCTGGAACAATTTCTGCGTTTGTGAGCAATGCTATTTGTGGCAATTCTGCCTATTTTTATATATCAAAATTATATTAATTAATTTAATTTGAATAGCAAAAAAAAAAAAGGGTTATATTAATTTGGCTTTAATTTTAGTCACTTCATAATAACATAATGATATCTTTTCTTCATATCACACACCTTTTTGCCTGACATCCAAGATTTCAAAGACTTCAATGCCAGATTTAGTGTTTTCATCAATGTTCCTATCTGCCAAAATCAAATAATATGAAATTGTTTGAGAATAGTTTTGTTCCTCCAAAATTGTAGCCTAGCCAAAACAAAAATCATCATTACATCATTATATGTATCTATTCATCAAAAGTTATGCCCAAAGTTACAAAAGGAAAATCATCATGATTTCAAAAGATATGGCCAAAGTAACCAAAAAAAAAAAAAAAACATCATCATCATATATTCAAAATTCGAATTGTGTCAGATGTGATCAAATGCGTCTTTTATAAAATCATGATTTGATGTGATTTTTATATAATTTAAATCGATCGCGATATATTGCAGAATATATTTTAATTTAAAATTTTAATTAAAGAATATTTATTGTCACTCCAAAAATATTTATTGTCACTCTATTTAATTATTTTAACAATATTTATATATTAATATTCTTATTTTATTAGTTAAATAATATATTTAAGATTTTTAAAAAATAAAAAAGAGTGACAATAGACACTTTTAAAAAGACAATAAATCCCTTTTAGTTATTCTTATGTCATTTATATAAACCAAATGTCTCACCAAACATGAATAAAATAATATATTCGCTAATAAAAATTAGTAAATGTAGATTTAACATGTGAAATTTGTCTCCTTTAAAATAAGTAAATTTGTAAAATAAATGAGAGTGTATATATCTATCATTAATGATTTAAAGTGATGGATCTATAATTCAATTTAGTGAGAAAAAAAAGGTCGATGTGACCCAATGGCTCATCCTGACCCATTTATGATAGAGTTTAACCCGTCCTTTTTTTAAAAAAAATTAGACACGGACTCGTGTCCTAATATCTGACCTAGTGTTAAGTTAGGACGGGCTCGAGCCATCGGTCAAGTCACCCGGTCTGGCTCGACATCTATACATTATGTAATGAATAACTATATTATATTATATCTATGTCTTTTAATATTTATTTAGAGTTTCTTCCACTTCTATAGCCACAAAAACTTTCACGTTATGCTGTGAATGTTTTCGCAACCCTATCTATATATAACCACAAAAACTTTCACGATCATACTGTGAAAATTTTCACAGTGACGTCCATAGTGACATAAATTTTCACAGTCTAGCTATAAAAATTTTCACAATCATATGTTAACTCACTCTAAAATTAATGATCTTAATGGAAAATCAAAAATGAATATGAGAGATGAAAAAAAGTTCGACTGAACCTGGTTTCCTCCCACTTAAACTTGGTCTTAATTAGACCTATAGTCATCGAATTCTTTCGAATCAAATGACGGGTTCGGGTCTTATTATAGACCGGTTCTCAATTTCAAGCAAGGTGAGAGACAAGGACAACCATGCTAACACATCCCTTGCTCACCCCTAATTCAAATAATCAAGAATAAATACAAAAATATTTTTTTACTTTACACATCCACTTAATTTAGAGGAGTCAGATCCGATCCTAATACAGACACAAATATTTTTCTTTTGCTTGTGAAGAATTAATTATATGTGAAAGATGTATGTATATACCTCATCTCTAAAGGCTTCAACTTGATGTTTCCCTAAATCTTGCATGAGGGCATTCAAGATAAGTTCTTGTTTTTCAATGAGGAAACTACGCAACCCTTTGAGTTGTGATTCTCTCCAAGATGCTTCCTTTGTGATTCTACTCTCAAAATAATACTCCCTCATGCTCTTTAGGTCACTCTCTAAAGTTCTTAAGGTATCCATGGCACTTTAAATTATTTTCTAGTGTTGCTTGACCTCTAGGTATATATATATGCAACTAGAAACTAGTATTTATAGCGGTTCAACTAACTTTCTCCTATGTAGACTAGTTTATAGCTTTCATCATAAAGGAAAAAGGGCCCTTTAAATTTTTCATCCACATGTTTTTGTCATAGCTAGACTCATAGGGGAGTGGGTTAGCATATAAATATAGGAAGGATTTTTTTACTCGGTAAAATATTGTGCAGGTTCAAAAATAAAAAATATATATTTATTATGTGATACACAGTTTCATTAAAATTATGATTTTTCTCATAAAAACATTTCACCTTTAATTTTTTATCCTGTGCTGCATAGGTTAAAAAAATCCATATATGTATATATATATGAGTTGGGTTCAAATGACATAAATGTGTCAAAGTTCTTAAATGACATCGCGCATAACTTTTTATAAAAAACGAATATCACCGATCCAACTAATAATTGGAAGTTTGTATGACGTTTGAAAATTTGTAGGTATATAATCTAATAAATGAAATTTACTTGTATTTTAAATAATGTATTAAACGTTCAAGCAAAACGTTCCGACAACGTATCAAATAGTTTTCAAATTGTATGAATTTTTGCATAGTTGATCTACATTATGTAAACTTTCAAATGATTGATTGGATCGACAAAATTCATTTTTTGTAAAAAGTTATGTGCGATATCATTTAAGAAATTTGACACTTTAACGTCATTTGGACCCAACTATATGTATATATATAAACATTAAAAATAGGGATTGGTACATGTAGATTTAATTCGCCGGTTCTAGCATGCATCTTTCACTATTGGTTCGTACAAATTAACATTAATGTCATGAGTCATGACTCATGAAGAAAAACTAGTGTTCATTGCTCCACAACGCACGGGCTCGTTTCTTTAATCCATAAAAATAATTACAAGTAATATAGTGCATAAAATATAGGTGGATCTATCTTTAGAACATTTATTTTGCATAATATCTTTTTATTTACGTTAAATTTTATCAATTTTACCGTTGAATATAAAGTTTGTAATAGATAGATCAGTCATACAAAATTTTATAGAATTTCAAGATTTTTTGATATGTTATCGATTTACTTTATTTTAACGACTAATGCACTTTTTAAAATGTATGTAAATTTTGTTTACAAGATGACATATATAGAGATGATAGTTATTTCTAAAATTTGATGTACATAATTATCATGATAGTAACATGTATTTCAACAGTTGGATTAGTGAAATTTAAAGTAGGTGAAAAGACATTAAAAGGAGTAACTGTTTAAAACTTATTCTTGGAGTAAATGGATCCCTAATTCTTTTTATAATATATATATACTTGTTCTAACGTATACAAATTTTTTAAGAAAAAAGATTTTCGTACTCACATTTTTTGTACTCACTCTATACTCATGGTTATATACGTTAAATTTTTATTTTTACGTGGTAACCGCATATTTCTACACGTGTAACCAAAAAAATAACTAATGTAACCACTTTTTTCAACGTATGTAACCAATGTACACTATAACGAAAAAAATAACTAATATACCCATTTCTTTTCACGTATGTAACCAATTAGTACATTAAGGTTTAATTTTTTAAAGGTTTAATTTTATTCTTAATAACTTGCTATAATAATAATATGTGTATAACACAAAAAAGTTATTAATTTGATCTTTATAGATAAAATTGTTTTATATGAATCATTAAAATAATAATATATGCAATTGTCCTATTTGAATCACGATGATCTCGTACAAAAATTTTATTAAGCAAGATAAAATATATTTTAATAATGTCTACTATTAAAAAAGAATTAGTCATTTTGTGTCATCTAGCCAAGAACTTGTAGTTCAAATGACATAAGGAGAAGCTTTTAGAGCTTGAGGAGAGGGGTTTAATCCCTGATGAAGAGATTTAAGAGTTAAATTTAGGAGTAGTGTAGTGTAAGAGTGTGTGTTTGGCCAATAAAAAAAAATTGATACGTTGGTGTAAAAAAAAAAAAAACTTAAACTACACTTTAAAAAATCATGTGTATTTTCTACTATATTTAGTATAGTTTTGTTATCTATTGCCTAAAGAGTAATGATAAGCAATTTATAAATAGAAATTTAGCGTTAGAAAATGTAGAGTATTTAATGCTATGAAATTATTTTTAATGTATTTTAAGTGTAAAGTTTTCATTCTGTATAGCTCAAATGACATAAGGAGAAGCTCTTGGAGCTTGGGAGAAAGGTTCGATCTCCGATGTGATAGATTTAGGAGTAGTATAATATAGATGCATGTGTTTAGTCGATAAAAAAATTACCCTTAAAACAATGGATATCGAAACTCTATTTATTAATATGGCTAAAAAGTTATTTTTTAATATATAAAACAATAAAAATACATATTTCTCAAATGATTTAGTGACTCAATGATTTAACACCAACTTTCATTTCGGACAAGAAAGAAATTAAATGTTGATAGAAATAAAGTAAAACGTCATATACCTAACAACTGTTAACCTATAAATAATAAAATATCATTAATGTTACTAATAATTTTAAAGCATGCATAAGCAATGTTAAGGTTTCAGTTACAAAATTAATTGATAATATAAAGAGTAGTTTAATAAGTATTTAAACTGTACTGCAAAGAGTGAGGCAGACAATGTGAAATTTATTTTTAACACCTCTCTTCCAACAGGCTAGACGCAGGATATCGTAGACCTATATAAATTGGGAGTCTGATGAACAGGCTAAGCGTTGGACTTTAGCTTTAATACCATATTAAGGTTTCATCACAAAACCACTTGACTATATGAGGAATAGCCCAACAAATATATATTTAAACTGCACCGCGAAGAGTGACGCAGACGATATAAGACTTAGTTCTATCAAGAAAAAAAATTGTTTAATAGATTAATTAGATGAAAAATGTTAAATGGGATTAAATTTAAGTAAATATATTGGAATAGATATAGATAAAGAACAAAAAATACCACTAAACTCAAATATAACCAGATTATAATTAAATTAAAATCAAATCACATTAAGTCAATGTCAGAAATTAAATCAAATCATGAAATGACACAATAAAAAAAAAGAAATTGATATTTTTTTTGTGTTAGCTAGCTATATGGTATTTTATAGTATTAAAAAATTATTTTTAATGTATAAAAAATAAAACTGCCCATTTCACAAATAATTTAGTAGCACATGACAAATGATTAAATTATAGATTGATTTAACACCAACTTTCATTTCAGACAAAAAAAAATGAATTAAATATTGATAAAAATAAAGTAAAACATCTCATACTTAACAACTATTAACCTATTAGCCTATAAATAATAAGATGCCATTCATGTCACCAATACTTCTAAAAATTACATGAGCAAAGATGATCATCAAATAAATTAGTTAGATGAAAAATGTCTAATAGGATTCAAACTTTAGGTGAGTATATATATATATATATAGACAAGTAATATAATATATATATATATATATATATATATATATGAAAATATATAAACATAAATATAGATATAAATATAAATCTCAAATATAATTAATGTTATAAAATTAAAGTTAAACCAATTTAAATCAACGTTATTCATTAAATCAAATCAAATAAATTTTAGTCATTAAGTCAATCATGATTTAAATGTAATTTTTTTTTAAAAAGAAAATTGCATATTACTTAATTACTTTTAGAAGGTTAATTTGGTAATTCAACGTGATAAATAGTGTTCCTCGAGATTTAACATTAAGTTATAGATTAGATTATAGATAAATTAATATTTTGGTTCCTTAATTTTATAATAAGTTTTAACGTGATTCTTTATTTTTTTTAGTTCATTTTGATCCCTTAATTTATTTTTGTTTCTTTTACATTCATTAAATAATTAATAAGAATGTCTAAATATATAGTTGTTAAAGGAGACAAAGAAGAAGACAAACTAAATTAATGTTGTTTTGAGATTTTTGCAAACTATTTAACTAAAAAAATTTAGTAAAAGAAAGACAATATTGACTAAAAAATATAAAGGACTAAAACAGGGGCGAAACTAGCTTGAATTTTATGAGGGAGATTAAATATAAGAATAAAAATTAAATATCAAATTTAATAAGTTATCATAATTTAAAATAATTATATAATATCAATATAAAATATAAATTAAAGCAACCAAAATAAAATCTTATTGTCATTGTTTAGCTATTATTTGGATGAGAGAAAATAAAATAAGAGAAAACAAAAACACATATAACGATATAATTTATTTTGTTTGATTGAAAAAATTATTAAAAAATAGAATGAAAAATCAACTTCTAGAAACAAAAAATTCAAGCATTTTCTTCCTCTAATAATTATTTAGGAAAGTTAAACTCAATAGTATTTTAAAATCTAATGCATCAATGTATGACTTTGGACTATAACATCTAAGAATTCATCTTCAATTTTGTTTTAAACTCTTGTCTTTGATTTTTTTATTACAAAAAAATATTTTCTACAATTGTAATTTTTAGGATTGGATGTTTTAGAATAAAACAATTAATATATTAATCAAATATTTTTTAATTTCTACTAACTTCTCTTTCAGTTTTGAAATAATTTATATCTAAAGTTATTATGATGATGAGGTATATAAAAAATATGTTGTATTAACTATAAATATGAATTAAATCTTTCTAAAAATAAATCACCAAAACTAAAAAACTCTGCTACCTTAGTAAGTGAAATATTTGTCTTTTTCAAAAATATGATTATAAAAAAAATAGTTTACGATTAAACACATTAACATCGTGTGATCCATGTGGTCAACTTTTTGTTAAGATTTTTTGTTGTTGTTAACTTTTTTTTTTTTATAGGTCAAAGTGCTTCCACATGGGTTTGAACGGAGGACCTGCTACTTAAAGCAGATCTCCTCAGCCATCCGACCAACCTTTTGTTGTTAACTAATTAAGGAAAATTTTGGGGAGGCCAAATACAAAAAATTTGGGGGGAGGGGAGGGGGAGGGGACAAATGTATATATTATATATAAAATATTCATACAAATGAAAATTTTTGGGGGGCCAAGACCCCTCCATTAATATACTCCGCCCCTAGACTAAAATGAAAATAAAATAAAATAAAGAGACCAAATTAAAGTTTAAGATAAAGTTAATAGAATAAAATATTTAATTAAACAATAAATCCCTTTATTAAATGGAGCATGTTAGGGTTGATAAATTGTAATTGTCACTTGTTTCATAAGAAGGTTAATATAGCTATTTTAGTGCTGAGTTTCTTAAGATTGAAATCCTCACTTGTTCTCTAGATTTTTTCTTCCTTGATTACCAAAAATCGGCATACATATATCTTTATTGGATATACTAGTATCTATCAATTATTGTGTTCTCATTTTTCATAAAATTTTGCAATTAATTTTATATATATATATAAAAGGAACGGATATACTAGTTTCTATTAATTATTGTGTTTTAATTTGCAAGTGATAGTACATATCAGTGGAAGATATTCCAAAATATTGATAGCTACACAATTAGATTTAGTTCAAAACGTGGAAGAGTTGTTTATCGAATCCACTTATAATTAATCATTGAAAGGAAATGTGCTGTCCCCTTTAGTGAATTTAGATCTACTTTAGCGGTGATGAAGGTGGTTGGGTGAGTTTTTCTTTTATATTTTTTATTACCTAATCTATTTTCTTAAAGTTGTTATCGACTAGTATCATGGTATCTAGGTTAGACTGGTTTCCGTCTAGACAAGGTCATCCCGACTTTATCGATCAGGATTGATGTGTACCTGGAAATCAGTTACGACTGGGTCCAGTGAATCCGTCGTGGCTCCGGGATGCTCCTTCGAGGGGTAGGAGTACCTACAAGGACTCCAACGATCAAGTTAGTATGGGCTAGGATTTTTCGTATGCTAGGGCTAGATGATTATACCTTTGCTGGTCTCGTGTGTATATATTTATATTAGCTAAAGGAACTTACGTGAGATGTTGGGCCGGCTTATTGAGCCGACCCGCCTTTAGGCCCCTGGGTGAGTCAGTTCGAATGCCCCGGGATATTTGTCCTCAACAAGGATAGAATTGAAGCATTATACACGCAATATGATCCAACTGGATTAAAGGCCTAATTTCATTGGCCTCACAAGGCCCAGATGTATAACAAACCCTAAATATTCCACAATAAATGAGAAGTTGTTACTAGAGAGTAAAGAATTTTCGAAAGACAACTAGAGTGATTAGAGAATGAAGTTTTTAGCTGCTAATGCAATAGATTGATGCTTTTAATTATAGTGTAATTTAAGAAGATAATAACCTTGTTGTATTTGTTTTATCATGCAATTTTAGGTTGTAGATATGAACTCATGTGCAGAAGCAACACGTTCTTCCTTGGCTAGGCTTGTGCCAACAAATAATAATTCGACCTCCATTTTCTTTATATTAGTTGTCTTAGTTTTCTTTGTATAAAGATTCATCTATATTTATTTGTTTGTATAGTATTAATGATGTTATTTAGTACTTTTTAGTAGATTGATATATATAACTCTCTTATTTTATGTTTAGACCAATTAAATTTATGAAATTATTGAATAAAATAAAAAAAAGGTGTTCATAATTCATAAAACTGTGAAATACTAAAACTAGGTTAGAGATGAAGTTGATGCCAAAATTTAAAATTTTTATTGAATCAAACATTTAAAGCTACAAGAATTACTATAAAAACAACTGCAAAATAAATCAAAAAGGTGAATTATCAATAGCAGCGGTTAGAAATCGCCACAAAATTCAACTAAAGATATAAAACAACAATGTGATGATAGTGGCGGTTAAAAACTGCCGCTAAATACTCACAGGAAAAAACCAAACAGAAGGGACAAAACTGTTGCTAACACACACAAAATCGCCGCTATATATCTCATGGCAGTTATTCCAGCGGATTCTGAAAACCGCCACTAAATGCCCTCCCAACGACTAAATATGCGGCTATTTGTTCTTTGGTTGTAGGTGGTTATACTAAATATCTAAAAAATCGCCGCAATTTGCCTTTTTCCTTGTAGTGTATAGTCTATTGTAACAACTCAAGCACTATGTAATTAGCACTCAATCCAATCTTTATGCAAGGACTAAACATATAGAATTAGACTTATTTTTTCTATGGAAAAAAGTTCCTAGAAAAACACTTCAAGTTTTTCATAATCCAGCATGTGGTTAAATTGCGTATCTCTTGATGAAACCACCATCAACAATAGCTTTTCTAGAAAATAGGAATAAGCTAAATGTACTAAATTTGTATGATTTAGTTAAGCCTCCTTAAGTTTCTAGGGAGGATATTGAAAATGTTAAGTATAACCTCCTATTCCCTTGAACTTAAGTGGAGCATGATAAGGATATATACAAGTAAGTTGGTACTCAATGTATGTTTGGATAGAAGTGGATTCACGTTAACGTGGATGTAATTCAACGCTACTTTTTATTACGTTCTTTGGATCCCCTTAGTTTATGTGTCAAATTTATCTCAATCATTGATTTGTCTATCGTAACGTGATTTAACATGATCCGACGTTAATCCAAACACACACTGAATAGTATAGAATAGTTAGAAGAATCATAGCTGGCATTATATTTAGCTTATAGTATAAAAACTAGCTACACTCTGTATTGTTATTGATATTGATGAATAATACAAAGAGATTTTTATGAATTTCCTCTTTCTTTCACACTCTGTACCCTACCTTTCACCATGTCTCTACTTTTATTGGTGTTCTTCGTAAATTTGTTATGATAAAAAGATGCCACAACTAATATGGCAGCAAATCCTTCACTAAAAGTTCCAAATAATGTGGATTCATTAGAATTGAATAATTAGGAGTAAATTTAAGAATAGTTTAATATAATGGTGTGTGTGTTTGGTCGATAAAAAAAATACTAATAATGAAAACATTCAAATTTCAAGAGTTAGAAAATGTTAACAATATTATAAAATAACAATTGATAGTTAATACTTAACATGTCACAGCCGGCAAGGATATGCGTGTGTGAATGTTTGGTACAAAGTTCAATTCCTAGTGTCGTTAAATTTTCTTATAAACCAAAAAGATATATTAATATGCATCCCAATCTTAGTTTTGTATAAAACTCCAAAATTACTAGATACGACTCTGCTTTCACGATAACTTTCGTGAATTTTCTATTATTACACTTATCATGTGGTTTGTTCTTTAGTTGTAAGTGGTTATACTAAAGATGGTTATAGTTGAGTTTATTTTAAGTTTTTAACCATTTGACATGGAGAGATGGAGACTTGTTTGTATTGACCCAAGGCTCAAGTGCTCTGTTGACATTCAATTGCATTTAATTTGAACTCTTAGGACATGTTGGATTTGCATTATTATTTTATTTTTTATTTCTTGTTTTTATTAAAATTTTATAGAAAAATAAAAAAGGCTGGATACAAAAGTTTTTTGTTTTTTGTATTTTTAATTTTTTCTTTATAAAATTATAATAAACAAAAAATAAAATAAAAACAAAAAATATAAATATAAAATAATAATTTAAACCAAACATGCCCTAAAAAATTCTAATCCCATTTTCACTCCCTCAACAATTACGCTTATAAGTTGATAGATTTTAATTAAAATTTATCAAGTTCTTTTGCATTACTTTGCATCATATCCTTTTCTTCTGTCCAAGTCTTTTTCTATATACTAGTTTTTGACCCGTGCGAACGCACGGGTCTTCGTCGTTACGCGTTTGTGAGGTTGTGCTAATATTTTATAATTTTATAATGAATATACAATAAAACATATAAATGAGTTTGATCATATTTTAACCAAATAACATTCAAAAATTAATGACTCAGATTAGTCTCATCTTAAGGGTAGAGAAACCCGTGGTTATACCAATTTTTTTTTAACAAATCACAAAAAACAAAGTAAAAAAAATGGAAAGGAAAGAATGGAAAATAGAGAAAAAAATAAAAAAAAAATAGTGAAATAAACTTGAAATGAAGAGAAGTGGAGAGAGAAGAAAGAGAAAGAAAGAGGAAAAAAAGAAGTAAGAGAAAAAGAGTTTAATAATTAAATTTAATTTTATTATTGAAATTTTAAATTTTGAATTTTAATTTTTTCTAATCTCAAAGCAATCCAAAATACAAAAAATCTGCATGAAAAATCAAAATTTTTAAGCTTGGATGTTAAAAATCAAACAAAGAGAGAATAAAATAAAATAATATTAAATGAAATTTTGGAGGAAAACTGAATTAATGTGAGCATCACACTTAGCAAAATAGGTTTCTTGTGAATCAAAAAAGGGTTTCTTTTCTTATAGTATATGATATAATACACACAAATTGGAGATAAAGTTACATTTTTTTTCTTCTAAAGTACAACATTTAGTAGTAGTTTCTAAAGTTGGTGTCTATTATCAATTTAAAGTTGTAAAAAAAATGATTTTAGTGTTTAAGTTTAAGTTTTAACAGTGATAAATTTCAGTCAATATAATAACTTGTTTCTAATATTCTCTTTGACTTAAATATAAAAAAAAATATTTAATTTAAAATATAAACAACTTTAAAGTACTTTAAACTATTTAATGTTATAATTTCTCGAATATTATTTATTTAATGAACTACTTTTGTAAAAAAAGAGAAATTTTCTTATCAATAAGTTCAATAAAAAGTCATTTTAGTAGATATAATAAAGGTTATTTTACATTAAATTAAATATAATTATAATTTTTTTAAATTATGTAAATTAACCACCAAGTATTGGCACAGCGATATAAAGTCCTGTTAAACTCATAGGAGGGATGATCCACAATGGGAGATCCCTTGTTCAAATCTCGTCAATACCAAATTTTCGGGGTGAAAAACCCGATTTTTTCTTTAAAAAAAAAAAACAAGTCCAGAGAGAGTATTATGAAAAGAATAAAACTAATTATTGATTTTGAGTCATCATTATGAGTCATATGAAACCTTGACGAGTAATGAGGGTTAATATTAAATTATAAAAAAAAAATATTAAAGATGAAATTGATAAATTACACAATTTTTTTAGAGACAATATTGATCAATAACTAAAGTCAGTGATTAAATAAATTTTTTAATATTTTCAAGAAATATATTAATTGGCGGTATTAAATTTCTAAACCAAATTAATATTACTCATAATTTTAAAAATTAACAACCTACCCCCTCCGTTTTGTAATATAAGCACGTAAAATATTCATGTTTTATATTATAAGTACATACATAAAATATAAAATACATTTATTATGTTTTTCTGATTTTACCTTTATTTATAAAAATAACTCATAATTAATATTGTTAATTTTTAGGATAATAAAATTATATTTATTTAAGAATAAAATTTAAATAGAGTAATTTATTTTTAAAAAAACCAATGTAATTTTTTAAAAAAAATTTCTTTATGTTTAGGTTTAAGTGTTTATATTATAAAACGGAGGAAGTAATATTGTGCTTAATTTTCTGTTTTAGTTTTAATAGTCCCACATAGGACACTTTCTTTTCTTTTCTTTTCTTTGTTGTTAAACATCATAGGACCTTGTTGTATGTTTGTTCTGGGACCCTCACGAAAAACTAACTCTGTCTCAATAATGTCCAATTACCTTCTCACCGTTTAAGATGAAACTACCTCAAAAGGACATCACATAAATGTCTTTATGGCTTTAACCATAACCATGGTTTTGGTACAGTGAAATAAAGTGAGTGAACTTGTGTGTTGGTACTTGTTATGGACCACGATCTCTTGGACATCCTGGTCACAGAGTTATGTTGGTACTTAGTTTTATAAAGTCATTCTAATCGATCACCGACAATATAAAAGCAGGATGTGCGCTATGACTTATCTAGATCAATGGCCTAAGTCCAATCCATCAGCCTTTATTATTGTCCCCAACATGCATTCCTAATCCTAGAGAGTCTACTTTAAATATATAGCATGCACTCCATACAAGATAAGTTACTTCCATAAATAAATCGCATAAGCCCTAATAAGTCACTAGTTTAAATGGAGTTTCTGCAGGTACAACTCTCACCATATTGATGCTGCTTCGTTGTACAACAAAAGTGGACTTCTTCATCCTTAAACTCGCCCTCTTTATGATGGCGGCCTAATCCTATTAGGTTAGAGCACATTAATATTTGTTATATTCTCCTATTTTAATAGGTTAGGTTTGGTTATTTTCTGGTACTTAAATTGGATGAAAGTCAAGCTAGTGTCACGGCTCAATGTGACTCTTAAGCTATGAGGCTCTCACTCTCTCACTTTAATTGACTAGTTGTTTTATGTTGTTCTCTTGTGTGCTTAAGCCCGGTTAGTGTCGTTTTAATAAAATGAGTAAAATTAGAATCTCAATTTGATACTTCATTTTAGTAATTTTAAATAGAAAGATCAGAACGAAATAGATAAATTTCCTATTAAAAGAATGCTTTCTATCATAACCAAATTAAGGATCTCTTTATAAAGTATTCTTTTACACATTCTTAAATCATATAAACCTAATACGTTTTTATTAGGCCAAAACTCTTTAGGTCTCAACGTGGTACTTCAGACATGATAATCTAATTTCATACACTAATATTGCAGTCTTTTTAAGTTGAATTCTCCTCGTTAAGTGCAAGTGGGGAAAAAAGCCAGAGTACACAAATCTTACCTTATTGCCTATTGGTAAATGGAAGTAAATTATCAGCAACAACTAACATTATTTATACAATGTAACATTCAATTAGTTCCACATTCCACTGAGCAAGACAAGTAAAAACAATTACTACATAATACACCACATGCTTGCAGCTGGAAGAAGAGGGTAGTTGTTTGTGGGGAACATGAAACTGCCGACCGTTCTGGTTTCCGTTTGGCTCAAACACTCTGTTTATAATTTTGATTTGGTCAAAATCACTTTTGATTAAAGATAAAAATATTTACTTTTATTTGATCGTCTCGATTTTTTTACATCAATAATCTTAACCATTAATCTTTATCTCAATTTGTATATTTTTCATTTCTCATTCTATTAAAATCTAAACCAGATGTACTTTAGTATTTTATAGCTAAAACATGTGGCCAAATGGCTATTTACAAAGTTGTACTTGTGTTGTGTGTCTGACCCAAAAAAATATTGCACTTGTTAGTTGTGACTCACTCCTTATTTCTTTTTTGTTCTGCCAGCTATTGGTAAAGTCACTGATGTGTTTCAGGCTTGCAGTTCCACGGTTGGATGTATTGAATGCATAATTCATTAATTTGTAAGATTTATTGTGTTTGGTTTTTCATTAATAAATCTCAATTTGTCTCAATTTAAATTTAAGTTTGGTGAAAATAAATGAAGTTAAAAGTTATTTTTTCTGGTTCTATTTATAAAGTATAGTTAATTGAATTACACATATCAAATAAGTTAATTAGATTTAGTTGGTTTTATTAGATTTTGAGTAATATACCAATTTCATCCTTTTTTTCAAAATAATGTGTTTGAATGTTGTCGTAAAAGAACATGAAATTCAAACATTTAATTATAAAGATAAATAAGGAAAGATAGAGCAAATGCTTTATAAAATTTGGTAAATGCCTTATAAAAAAGATTATCAATTTCTTCTAAAAAGTGCTTTATAATAAGGAGTAGAGGAAGTAATTTACCTCAACAGAATTTATATTTGGATAATTCTAATTAAAAATATATTCGATAAACTAAATACTATTTTGATATATTAAGTACTTTCTAATACCAAAAAGAGACGAAAATGCTCTAAACCCAAGTTTGTTCAACCTAAAAGAAACCCAAACTTCCTTCCACCAAACTAGTTTTTAAAGCTTGTTTAATTTCAAACTTAGTTAAACAATCACGTTGAGTTATTTTTCAATATGATTTAAGACCTCAAATCATGATCTAAATAAAAGCAAAAAAAAAAAAAAACTTGCTTTTTCATTAGACTAAACCTTTGTTGGCCAACTCCAACACAAATACATCCTTAACAATAGCACATTGATACGTGCACTAAAAATTCCTTATGCCAAACCAAACAAGCACTTAAATAGAATATTAGAATGTATTTTTTATATAAATTCCTTTTTAAAACTATTTTTTTGTGAATATTCCCTGCGCATCATTCTAATACATAAACAGAAGCACCATTCCATAGAGTAATAGACTTATAGTTAAAGCCATGTGACCACTGCAAATATCGCTCTTAAATATTTGAAATAAGAGTCACAGTCACAGCTAGAAATCCATGAACTGATAAACTTATATTTGATTTAACAACTATTTTTATAGATAAATTTACAATACAGTTGTTGACAGTGAATGTGATAGAACCCTAACTACAAACATAGAAGTGTTACAAAAAACAAAAATCATGATCACTGTAAACGACAGCTTCTCATCCAAACTTGAGCTTTTACTAACCTCTGCTACATTTCAGGATCATAAGCATTTGGTAATCAAGTAATCACTGATAAAAAATCCCCTTCACTTTTTATCAACAAACAGAATCATAGTCAGTTATTCCAAGATAAAATATCTATCCGATCCTACGGTGCAGTCGACACTAATTTTTTGCCATGCGAGGTAGGATTCTCTTGGGTTCTTGTTACAGCTTTGCCTGTCAGGAAATCATGTAACATATATACATATCTAGCATCAAAAACATTTTCTTTTGGGGCAGGGGAAGCAAAATAAAACTGGCAAAAAGCAGAGGACATAATACTACAAATACTGACCATCATCTTTTTCCATTTTTCTCCTGCTGCGCCACAGAAGTCGAATTGGTGTACCAGGAAAACCTGCATCAGAACGCAATTGTTTCTCCATATAGCGACGATAAGTCTCAGGAAAAAGTTTTGCATCATTGACAAAGAACACAAATGTAGGTGGTCTTATAGCAGCCTGCAAGTAGACATCCAGTAAAAATAAAAAAAGTAGTAGAATAAATATCAAACAAAAAAAACAATAGAGTATATCCTCATTTGTTCATTTTCTCATCGACGAAAATTTTAACCAACAGGAATATTATTTCTTTTAACATCCTAACAAATAAATAAAGCACAACCAAAGGAGCACATGAGTAAGCCTGCAGCACTAATATTTAGTTCATTTTCTCATCCACAAAAATTTTAACCAACAGGAATATTATTTCTTTTAACTTCCTAACAAATACATATCTAACATGATCAATGCATCCAAACATCCACACTTCCACAAAAATCTCAGGACATACACTACCAAGTTATCAACTGTTAACTACCACCGTTGCATGACAAATACCTGCGTGCAATAGTAAACACGCCCTCGTTTTCCACCTCGTGTCCTAGGAGGAGGCTTAAAAGCTACTGCTTCCCGCACTACTTGATTCAATATAGAAGTACCAAGTCTTCTTGATCTCTCCTTTTCAACTTCACTAGCAGCAACAATAATCCTGTAGTTCAAAACAGTAAGAAGAAATAAGCTATTCCATCAGGGGATTAACTCCAATGAAAAATATCAAATCAGAATAAGGCGTAATCCAATGATATTTTTGAAAATGACACCATGTTATCTTCTATATCCAAGAAAACTTATCCACCGCTAAAATATGTCCATCACACTAATTAGATGCTGCAGCCATAAAAACTAAGTTAGCCTGCTTCCAAAAAGAAAAAATTATGAAAAAGGCCGAGTTCTTAAGTCCATTTCTATGTGTATCAATTAAGCCACAGACTGAAGAAACTATTATACCACAAATCAAGAAATACCAATATATACAAAATCATGCTGAACCTATCATAGCTACTACATTTAGTCTACTAATAGATTATATAAAGTTTGGCCTTCACCATGTCAGATTCAACTTGATATTTTTTTTTGTAAATATGAATACATGAGAGCAGAGAACTTGTTTTGAAGGCAAATTTCAGAGAATTCAAAGAAAGCCTGAAATCAACATAGTAAGCAGCATAAACGCATCAGCAATTTTCCAGCTAAAACATACTTGTCAACACTTTGACCAGCTATTGCAGTAGAATAAACTATTGGAGCCCAGTCAAGTAGGCGAAGCTTCTCCCTGACATCTTGCTCATAGTATGCTGCAGTCTGCTGGTTTTTATTTGGTATTGTGTCCCACTTGTTCACAACTATCACACAACCTTTCCCTTCTTTTTCTATCCTTTCAGCTATCTTGTAGTCCTTCAACAGACATTTGAAGTAGTTGGAAGAAAAAAACAATCATGAGTATATGTAGTCCATAATTGGCATTCCATTTACATCCAAGGCTACATGCAGCAATTCCTTCTTATAACCAGAAGAGGGAAGAAAAACTGTTTCTCATGTAACAAATAAAAGCGCTAGTTGGGAACCTGTTCTGTGATACAAGCCATGGCCTCAATGACAAGAGCAACAACATCAGAACGACGAATAGCACGAAATGCTCGATTAACTGACAAAGCCTCTGTTGTACTTCCCGCTGAAGCTATGGCTGCTCTTTTCCTGATTCCAGCAGTATCAATAAGTTTGAACTTCTGGAAAAAGAAAATAAGAACATAATTATTGCACTAACTCAGAATTCTAAAGCTTACACCAAATCACTATTACTAGTACGGCCTGAAACTATACAACCAAAAACCAACAAAGTTGGAGTGGGGAAAACCTTTTAATCAATTAATCTTTATCAAATTTTCATTCTCAAAGAATATAATAAAACAACTGAAGTAGTCATTTTCTTTTTTTGTTGCCCTAAACACCAAGTGGTTACTAGTTAGTACCAAAAGAATCAAACCTGGCCATCTGGTCCAGTAAATTCAGTATCAATAGCATCACGAGTAGTGCCACTGATGGGGCTGACTATTGTTCTGTCCTCACCAACCAGTGCATTCAAAATGCTACTTTTGCCAACATTTGGTCTTCCAACAATTGAAATTGCAGGAACATAATCTTCTTCATCAATATTCTTTGGTTCCTATTGTTTAGCATAAAATAAATCATAAATTAAAAAATAAGGGTTTCAAAATAAGAAATAAACATGTTGATACCTGGTTTTATGGAAAACAAGAATGCTTATAACAGAATCTAATTATTGGTTGGTGAATGCATAATAAAGTTGAGGTAACATTTGGCCCAGCTTTTTTAGGCTTAGAAGATGTTTTAAGTTAAAAATAAAAAGTTCAAAAATAAAGTTGAAGTTGTTTGAAAAATCTGTGTTTTTGGCTTTTACGTTACTTTAAAGCCATAAAAGAACAATAATCTAGAAAAAGTAACTTTTCAGCTGGAAGCTCCTCCAGTTAGTTTCTAGAAAAACTCATAACTTCAGTTCTCTCTGCATTATAAAAGAAGCTCTTTCTAGTTTTAGAGCTTCTTTGAAATTGCATTTAGGCCAGCTTATTCTTATAAGGAGAAAAGAAGCCTAAAAAAGGTGAGCCAAACAGTGCCTAAATCAATCAGCTTGAGAGACAAAATACAAAATCTCACTAAAAGTTTATAATTGTCAATGATACATACAGAAAAGAATTCAACCTTTATGGAAAACTAACCTCAACTTTCTGTAACCCTGAACAAACAAGGTCAAGAAGGTCTCCAGTTCCCGTCCCTGATATAGCTGATATTGGGATTGGTTCAAACCTGATATATAATCACAGAACCAATTTGTTGATTACAACATATGACATTAGGATAGCACCAATACAAAAATGATGCAGAAACTTCACTTCGCATCCTTAGCCTGTACTTTTTTTAAAAAAAAATGGTTTGAATAACAGAATTGTCACATACAACAGTTTTGAATATCTTTCATACTTTCAGTTTTATGGTAATCAAAGAAACCAGTTTGTTGATTACAACATATGACATTTAGGATAGCATCAATAAAAAAATGCAGGAACTTCACTTACGATCCATATCCAGTAAATTTTTTCCATTTCCTGGTTTGGATAACAGTATTGTCACACAGTTTTGCATATCTCTTAACTTTCAGTTTTATGGTAAACGTTGTTCTCCTTACATTAAAGTTGCTTAAATTACAACCCCCCTCTTATTTTAAAGATTACACCTGTTCGTCCAAGAGATGGAATGTGATACAACTTAGATCAATCTAATGTAAATCTTAATGGTGGTCAACAACAACTGATAGTGTTCCAAGGGCATTGTTCTTGGCAACTTCCATTATTGGAAGTGGCAACTAATGTTGAATATCGTATTAACAATTTTAGGAATTTAAGTTGAAATTATATCTCAAAAACCCATAATGTTGGCTTTGGAACTTCGTCAAAAAAAATTGTTTCATCTTTTTAAGTACCAAAGTAGATAGTAAGAGTTTAAAACAAGCCAAGGTGCCAATGTTGCTGAGAAACAAAAAAGAGAAAAATATGCTCAGAGAGACTCATTTACATTAAAATGGATTGAACTGTAGCATATATTAATCACTCAGAGGAGAGGAAAGGAGTGTAATCATTTAAGTCAAACGAGGGGAATGTAATTTATCCTTAATTTTATTATATTCAAGATTCAAGATGTAACATGATGTTAATGCTAAACAATTTCATGATTTCTTTATTAAATTTGTAATTGCTATGATATGTTAATCACATGAATATACAGAACATCAAAATGATTTGTATCTTATGTGTGACCCTAGTTATTTCCTTCTGCATAATTATTCGTATGACATAATTAGACAAAACGTGAAGTTGCACCTAGCCAGAAACAAAGTAAAGTGTAACAAATATAACAAATAGGGTGATTCCACAGTATAACTGGGGTTGAAGACTCATACCTGTTTCTAATTTACCCATATTTAAGTTGAACTAAACAAGCTTGGTTTAACATTAACCAATAAGGAAATCATAATTAACTTAACCAGCTACCTATTTGCCTTTGACCTTAGTTGAGTCTTAGTACCAGTACATTAACAAACAATTCATATTTGTAAGGCACATTTATACTCAGCAATGTGTAATACAACAAAAAACAAAAATAACAAGTCATAGTTTAAGCTGAGACCTAGATATACATGTAAATGAAACATCTGAATAAATGCATTATTTATTATCTAGTTAAGGGTCATGACTCGTGACCATATATTCCACTGTGTATAGCCACAACTGGGGGCAAATATTCTACCCACCCACTCAAGAGAGGACATCCTAACCAAAATAGCTTACCCAAGAGACCAAAATTCAGATGCCTGCATAATTCTTTTCCGTGGAGATTCACACTTGTTAACAGCAAGAATGACACATTTATTTGAGTAGTTTTTACGTAGCCAATCAGCAATCTCCTCATCAGCGGCTGTTAGACCTGCCTGTTCATATAATTATTATTATAGTCATCAGGTAGGGATTAGGAGCAGCCTCATGGAATCATATCATGAATTTGAAATAAGTTAAAAGAATAAATATTGATATTCATTTCGATGGTGTCGACCTATGTGAGCCACATGGTACCACAAATAATTCCAACACAGAAAAATACAACTAAAAGCTTCTGAGATTCTGCCAGAACCCGGAATTACCAAAAACTGTCTAATTATGTTAGTTTGGTCAGGAAGGAACCACCGGGGGTTGAGACTTGAGAACCCCACCAATACTCAATACAAGTAAATACCACTGTTTTACATATCTTACTATTCTTTTTTATATATTTAATTTAGTTATTAAAATAAAATAAGAATCAAAGGAATAGACACACATACATAGATACATACTTGGAGAAGAAATAAAATTCTAAGATATTATATGCAAGGATGAAAAATACCTGACCGTCAACCAGGAAAATAATAACAGATGACTCTTCTATAGCTGCAGTTGCTTGTTTCTCAATCATCGAGGGCATCCTAGCAACAGCTGCCTCTCTTGAGGCAAGTGGAATACCATCCATACCAATGGTAGTAGTAATAGCAAGCTCTTCCATCACAGTAGCTTGTGATTTTGAAACAGTGAGAACCCCACCAGTGTCCACTACCATGAATTCATGCACTCCCCAATATGATCGACCATATAAACGATCCCTAGTAACCCCAGGTTCATCCACCACAATTGCCCTGTTTCCCTGCAATTTACGCAACAAGGAGACAATGTTCAAAACGAAGCAATTTCACCGCTCAAATTTCAGACACGATGAAATTTCCAATGTTATTTTCCTTGAACAGGAAACATAAATTAAAGAAAGACTGAAGCTAGAAGAAACATTTAATACCCCAACGAGACGATTAAATAATGCTGATTTTCCGACATTCGGCCTTCCAACAATTGCAACCCTTGGGAGAAGACTGTCAGGGATCTGCCATTCACATTAGATTTAGAAATTGACCCAATTTTATTTCAACTCTTTCAAAAGAAATATTTCAGTACTAACTACTACAAACAATAAAGAGGAAGTATCATTATAAACTTTAAACATGAGGGTCTCATTCTTTTGAGACTCGCACTTGGGCGGGGAGAATGTTGGAAACTAAAGTGTGAGCGATGAAGTCCCAGAATGATTAGGGATGGGTTAAACTTGGACCACATACATGAAGAGACACAAAAGCTCATTGCATTAAGAATTTGGACCAAAATGTGGTGTCAAGCCCACTATTGTGCTTTTTTGCTCAGCATATTAATGGAATTCTCCCCTAACCGCCGGATTCATGCAAATTATCAATATCCTGACATGAATCCTTTCAAATTGGTGTAGAGTTCCAGAATTAGCAAAGTTGATCACCGTAATAAATAGTTTAAAATTATACTAACAAATTTTGTTCTTCGTGCACTGCTCTTGTGTGTTTGAACCGTTTCCTCGCCATCATTTTTCTCATCTTCTGAAATCATCAGACATAAAAGGATAGTTCATGAATGACTGACTGCAAACATAAGACAAATCTCAACGTCTACAAGCCTAAACGGAAATGAAGACTGACCAATACTCAAAATACGAGAGAGAGAGCTTGAATAATCCATGACTGCGTCCTTCGCTTCTTGCTCGAGCTCGACGACGTCAAAGTCATCATCGTCGTCAGAATAATCAACTTGCTCCAGTTCATCCGATTGTTCGTCGTCACCGACACTGCCTGAGACTTCTCCGGCGCAAAACCGCACGACGGAGCGGGACAGGCTCCGGCAAGGGAATGAGGTGAGTTTTGGGGAAGAAAGCGCGCAAGGAATTGAAGGGGAGAAGCGAGGAGTGAGGTGGGATGGGAAAATGGGGTTTAGGGTTTTAGCGAGAGTGTAAGAAAGAGGTGCTGAAGCGTAGTATGCCATTGATGGAAGTGAAGTGATGGTAGATAAGCTATATCTGAATTCGTTTCTCGAGATTCAACATTTGGCGGGGTTTATCTGTATCCTTATTCCCTCGTCAATTCAGCATTTCTACAGGTACACGTCCAGGACATGCTAACCTGCTTTTATTAGTTGCGTTCCATTCAAAAATAAATATCCTACACTGGCATAAAATAGAAATATAATAAGTATCTAGTTCGTTTTCAACTAATGTACTCTCTCCGTTTTCGATTATAAGCAAAAATTACTTAATTTACATTTTTTAAAAAAATTAATTAGCCTTATTTAATTTTTTTTGAATCTATCAAAAAAATTAATTTGTTTTCCTAATTTACCTTTCGTTAAGTTACTCCCTCTTCTCTTCAAAACCACTATAATAAATGAGAAAGTAAATTGAATAGAGGGTATAATAGAAAAAATTTCATTAAATACAAGTAAACATAGTTAGTTTTGCTTATATTTAAAAATATAATATTGTGAAAAAATTTGCTTATATTTAAAAATGTAGGAAGTATGTATAAAGGTTGGTTTTACTGTAAGTATAAGAGATGACAACCCTCTGATATATTAGTATTTTATTGAACGGCATAGATTATTGTTAGGCTACTCCCTAAGTAGGTTGCAGTTTTTTTTTTCCATATTTCAGTGAATTTGTGATTTGGGGCCTATATGTTGATTAAAGTTTTTGCATTAAGATCCTCACTTAAGTATTTTCCGGTTAGTGTGTATGGACTTCCGACGAGCCTCCGGCGGACCTCCGACGAGACTCCGGGACATGGTTGGAGTTTGGTCATCAATGGAGGTACAGCGGAAGGTAGAAGGCAACTTTTTTATTTAAAATTTTAATGAAAAAAGAATTTTAAGCAAGATATCTCTAAGTTGAAGCAGAAATTAGCGTAAACGAGACAGCGAATCAGTGTTTGAGAGAGATGGTGAGAAGGTTTCTCATCGAATCAGTGTTGAGTTTGAAAATTACGAACAACGAGATTTTCTTTTCAAATCATTGCTCCTAGAATCAATGGAAAATCCATTCAAAGTTCTTGTTGTGGGTTGCGATTGGTCGTACCAAGTTTATGCAGCTGATTTGTGGTGTTCACAAGACAACAGCGATCAACCTTTATTTGTTGGAAATCAAAAAGTTAGTCGATACTTTTGCTCCAATTGACTCTCCCCTCACATTAGATGCAATATTTGATGGTCTTCAAGAGGAGTACGACACATTCGTTACTTCAATTTTATCACAGATTGAGTCTTTAGAATGATTGGAGAAGCATAAGAGACAACATGCAAGTAAATCTTTCCTAAGGACATAATTCGTCATACAAGTTTAACAACTCAGCTGGCCATGGTTATTTTGATCATGGAAGAAATGGTAACGTAACAAGGCTAAGATTAGCGTCAGGTCTGTGGTAAACCTGGTCACTGCCTTTCATTGCTTGCATCGTTTCCACAAGTCAAGGCTCCATTCAAACTCAACAATAGCCAAACAATTCAGGAAACATCCATGTCATGGTAGCATTACCAACTTGAAAAATTTGAATGTTTTTTAATTTAAAAATAAAAATGTATTTTTTAAATTTATTAAATTAGTTTATTTTTTTTGAAAATAATGTGTTATTCACATTGAAATTTCTACCTTAATTTACATCATTTTTTATATTTTTAACATTGCAATAATTTTTCAACAAATCGTGCACTATACACTTTAAAATTTGAAACAATGTGTTATTCACGTTGAAGTTTCTACCTTAATTTTCATAATGTTTTAGATTTTTAAAAGTGCAATTATTTTTCAAGAAATCGTCTACTATACACTTGAAAAATTGAGTGTTTTTTAATTTAAAAATGAAAATGTAGTTTTTTTTTAAATTTCATAAATTAGTTAATTTTTATGAAACAATGTGTTATTCACGTTGAAGTTTCTAGCTTAATTTTCATAATTTTTTAGATTTTTAAAAGTAAAATTATTTTTCAAGAAATCGTGTACTACACTTGAAAAATTGAGTGTTTTTTAATTTAAAAATGAAAATGCATTTTTTTAAATTTCTGAAATTAGTTAATTTTTATGAATCAATGTGTTATTCACCTTGAAGTTTCTACCTTAATTTACATTTATATTTTTAAAATGGCAATAATGTTTGTAGAAATCGTGTATTATACACTTGAAAAATTGAGTATTTTTTAATTTAAAAATGAAAATTTATTTTTTAAATTTCTTAAATTAGTAAATTTTTATGAAACAATGTGTTATTCACGGTGAAGTTTTTAGCTTAATTTACATAAATTTTATATTTTTAATATAGCAATAACTATTCTAGAAATCGTGTGTTATACACTTGAAAAATTGAGTGTTTTTTAATTTAAAAATTGAGTGTTTTTTAATTTAAAAATGAAAATGAATTTTTTTTAAATTTCTGAAATTAGTTAATTTTTATGAAACAATGTGTTATTCACGTTAAGTTTCTAGCTTAATTTTCATAATTTTTTAAATTTTTAAAAGTTCAATTATTTTTCAAGAGATCGTCTACTATACACTTGAAAAATTGAGTGTTTTTTTAATTTAAAAATGAAAATGCATTTTTTAAATTTCTGAAATTAGTTAATTTTTATGAAACAATGTGTTATTCATGTTGAAGTTTTTACCTTAATTTACATAATTTTTATATTTTTAAAATGGCAATAATGTTTGTAGAAATCATGTACTATACACTTGAAAAATTGAGTGTTTTTTAATTAAAAAATGAAAATGCATTTTTTAAATTTCTTAAATTAGTAAATTTTTATGAAATAATGTGTTATTGATAGTGAAGATTCTAGCTTAATTTACATAATTTTTATATTTTTAAAATAGCAATAACTATTCTAGAAATCATGTACTATATACATTTGAAAAATTGAGTGTTTTTTAAGTTAAAAATAAAAAATGGATTTTTTAAATTTCTTAAATTAGTTTATTTTTTTGAAACAATGTGTTATTCACGTTGAAGTTTGTTGCTTAATTTACATAATTTTTTATATTTTTAAAATTGCAATAATTTTTCTAGAAATCGAGTACTATACTTTAAAAATTGAGTTTTTTTTTTTAATTTAAAAATGACAATGCATATTTTTTAAATTTTCTAAATTAGTTAATTTTTTTTGAAACAATGTGTTTTTCACGTTAAAGTTTCTAAATTAATTTATATGATTTTTTATATTTTTAAAATTACAAAAAATTTTCTAAAAAAACTGTACTATACACTTGAAAAATTGAGTGTTTTTTAATTTAAAAATAAAAATGCATTTTTTAAATACCTTAAATTAGTTAATTTTTTTGAAACAATGGGTTATTCACGTTGAAGTTTCTAGATTAATTTACATAATTTTTTTTTTAAAATTGCAATATTTGTCTAGAAACCGTGTACTAAAAAATTGAGTGTTTTTTAATTTATAAATGGAAATGCATTTTTTAAATTTCTTAAATTTGTTTATTTTTTTAAAACAATGTATTATTCACGTTGAAGTTTCTATCTTAATTTACATAATTTTTTATATTTTTAAAATTGCAATAATTTGTCTAGAAATTGTGTACTATACACTTTTAAAATTGAGTGTTTTTTAATTTAAAAATGAAAATGCATCTTTTAAAATTTCTTAAATTAGTTAATATTTATGAAACAATGTGTTATTCACGTTGAAGTTTCTATTTTAATTTATATAATTTTTTATATTTTTAAAATTGCAATAGTTTTTTTAGAAATCGTGTACTATACACTTGAAAAGTTGAGTGTTATGAATATTTATATAGTGGATGTCCATATCTCTTAACGGAGTTATCTACTAGGAATGTTTATATGGTAGAGGAATTATCTTGTACTTATATAGTTGGTTAGCTATATCTTTATATCTTGTACTCTGGTTGGTGAGCCTACTTATAAATAGAGTATTCACCTATTGCATTATACACTTCAATAAATTACATTCTCTCCTTTCTCTCTCATATTTCTCCTACTTCATTATTTTCACAAAACGTTGTCAGCACGAGTCTCTACCATTTAGATAAAAGGCACGGTTAGTTTTACTTATACCTGCTATAATCGTTGTCACTATTCTTTTAAATAGAAAAATTGATAAGCTTATAATCGTTGTCACTATTCTTTTATATAAAAAAATTGATAAGCTTGAGTCTATCAAGATTAATAGAACTTAAACAAAAACAAATATAATGATAAATTTGACGTTTGACCTACCATTCTTTTAATTTAATATTCACTAAAAAAAAATCTTTAATTCGATTTTCACAAATTATAAACTTGAATAATTTTAATTTGATATTCATTTAAAATAAAAATTATAGTGGTTAATCTGAAAAGTTTTTCTTTTCCATAAAGTTAGCAGATATATTCTGATAAATATATATTGGTAACTGACGTAGGTATCAATCATATTGGTAACTCATGTTTTTTAACCAATGACTCTAATATTGTGCTTACTCTTTCTAATCTTTTATATGCTCTTAACATATCTAAAAATGTAATGAGTGTTAATCAATTCATAAAGGATAACAAAGTATGTTTTGAATCTAGATGAAATTCATAAAGGATAACAAAGTATATTTTGAATCTAGAATCTTTGTAGATGCCTCTTAGAATGTATATATATCATAAAGCAGTGATCTAAGTATTGAATTCTGAACACTTGAGCAAACTAGTTAGATCATAAGGCATCTCAGATTAGTTTTAGATATTTATAGTTAATGATGAGTTTGTTATCATTAAAATTCATCTTATCTGAGAATTTTGACTCAACGAATTCTAAGCATGTTGTTCTTGAGTCTCCAAAGGGTTGGCCTTTGAGTGCACAAGATCCACTCATCAGTGTGTTAATCTTGAGAAGCAAAGCCGAAATTGGGTTTTTAAAAAATGTAGGTGTTATAGTATGTGACGATCTTATATTGATTATTATTTTATTACAAGTATTTGTAATCCTATGAGGTAACTTGGATATTGTTTGTGTTTGATATCCACTTTAGAAATTGAAAGGTTATATCTTCTTTTACCTATTGAGCAAGTTATGTTTTTCTAAGATGAGGATTCATTAGATGAGGTGATAAATAAAGTCGATGTTGGGGAGTCTAAGTTTCTAGGTTGTATGAAAGCTAACAAAAAATTCTCTGAAGCAAGGGAACTATCATATCCTGAGTGCTCGCCAAAATTTGTTTGGAACCCCTCTTGGAAAGAATTTAAATTATGTGTCTCTATATCATGTCTTTAATCATGTCTCACCAATAGAATATTGTTACGTCATTAAAAAAAATTTATTAGAAAATTAAAGAAAATATTTTCAATGACGTAACAATATTTTATTAGTGGGACATGATTGGGGACATAATTTAGAGACACCTGATTTAAATCCCGTTAGAAAAGGGGTTTGACCATTCGTAGACGGTAGTTCATTCTCCTAAGACGTGGGGTACTTTATTATTTAATAATTACGTTGAATTTAAGAAGAGCTCATTTATTTGCTAATATTTGAATTATAAACAATATAATATACTCTACCTTAGCTTTAATGATGTATATTATTGAAGCAAATTATTCGCCAACATTCTTTCTTAAAAGATTATTTGCTACAACTTCAAAATTAGTTTGGGAGAAAAACATGAGAATGCTTAAGTGATGACATCCTATATATAATTATTGAAGCATAATTATTAACTACATTATACACATGACAATATTAAATAAGAAAATTAAAGTTGTCTTTTCAATTTTTATGCTTGCGATTTTTCATTTTTATAACTACTATTATTATTTGTCTTACTAATTACTAATACAATTTATGCTTATCTAGCCGTTTTATTTTTTAATCATTAATAATAATTAGTAATCTTCTATATACTATTTATAAACTTGACTTGAACTCTATCATTAATTACTCAAATGTAGAGATTATTACTATTGTATTTCCAAAAAAAAAAGTAGTGTATTACTATATTAATCTATTCAACTCATTCACCTCTTTAACTTTTTTTGTTTCACTATAACAAAAAAAAAAGTGTGGATATTGAATTTCCAAAAAAAAAATATTAGATTAATCTCTTCAACTCATTCACCTTTTAAATTTCTTTTGTTTCATTATAACAAAAATAGTGTGGTTATTGAATTCCCAAAAAAAAATAGTAGTATATTATGAGAGGATCTGTTCTAAATGTTTTAAAAATAATTCTGTTAAATTTTAAAATAAATTTCCAAAAAAATTAGTAGTATATCAAATGTTTTATCAGGGACTAATTTGACTTATATAACAAAAAAAAACTTTGTAAGAATAAATTGTGCAATTAGTTAAAATTCATTTATCTTAATTAACATGGACTAATTTGATTTATATAACAAAAGAAAAACTTTATAAGATCAAATTATGTGATTAGTCAAAACTTATTTATCTTAATTGACATAAGAGATTAATTTTATATTATTCTAAACCTTTAAGTCATACAATTGTAGTATTTAAAATTTGTAAAGAATAATTTTATAATGTTTTAATTGTTTTAAACTAATTTATTAACACCACACTCCTAATATAAATACTAACAAACTGACTAAAAATTATAATTTTAAAAGAAAGAAAAAAAGGTATTTTAACATGATACACTAAATGAACATATGGTTTTATTATAACAAAAAAAATGTGGATATATAGTTTCCAACCGTCTGCTATCATTCCCTATTATTAAGGGGGTTACATATTATAATATACATCATTTAAAATGTAACATTTTTTTTATCTGCATCATCAAATCAAAGAGAAACGTTTTGTAAAATCAATCAAATGAATGAATGCTATATATATATATATTTTTTAAAAAAAAAAACCATTATGACACATAATGAATCAAATGAATTACTGATATATATTAAAATAAAATAAAAAACTGCTAATTTAACAGTAACCCACGGAACATATTTTTTTTTAAAAAAAGTTGCCCTTTTACGCTTTTAATGCTGCCCAACTTAGCAACACAACAAAGTGAGGTAACAATACTTATTCATATATGCAATTCAGCTAAAGAAATGAAAACTAAGAATATGGACCATTTTCAAGACTCATTCATATATGTTCAGTCATTTCTTCAGTTTCATTTCATAAATATAATAATAATAATAATAATAATAATAATAATAATAATAATAATAATAATTATTATTATTATTATTATTATAATGAGAATTCTTCAACTTATCTAACCACTATATATAAGAACATACATATATTCATGTTTGCCCAACATAATTTCTAGATCCTTTTTCTTACATGTGCCTTCAAATTATTTACTATTGATTCTTCATTCTATTTTTACACTTCATCTTATTGCTAACCAATCATGTATACTGAGTTACTAAAACAGGTATGTATATATGTATATATACAATTTATATTTGTATTGTTTATATACAATTTATATTAAACTAGATTACACTAACTTTGATTTTTGCAATTTATATTAGAAATAAAATGACTGATAATGAAGACAAATATATACTTCTAAATGATCTCAACACATAGGCCATGTGCGAATTTCAAGGACATGGGATACTCTTAGTATCTCTGAGAAAAATAGTTAATTAACACAAATATGGTCTTAATTGATGCAAATGTATACATGTTAATATTTTTAAACACATTCTATTTTTAATTTTAAGTATAGAATATTTAACTTATGAATTTGTTGTAAACTATTTATGTCATATCATTACGTATTTGATTCCTTAGAGCAACTATATACATGATTCTATTGAAAAGACTATTGCTTATAAATTCAAGACTATTCTAAAATAAGAGAAGATATACAGTATTAGAAATTTTGAGGTGACAAAGAACAAGGAAAAATTTGCTGTGGTTGAAAAAAAATTTAATGAGAAGTTTTTATGCTTTAACCATTGTCAAAGATTTGATTCACGATGACAAGAATATTCCTTATCATATCTTCGAGTTTGTAGAGTTTGAAAATTTGAAACAAGGAAAATGAGATGTGGTACGAAAAAATAAAAATACAAAACTCTAACGGCATGTAATCTTTTTATTGGCCATTAATTATCATAAATTTCTATCCATGAATAGTTATGCTTCCCAACTGATGGTAACTTCCTTTTCGTCAAATTTCGCAAATGTTTTTTTGTACTATTTAGTATTGCTGTTAGACAAGAGATTGGGTAAGCAAGTCTTTACAGGTATTTTTTTTAAGTAAAAACTTCTTTTTATCATAAATGTATAATCAAAATCACTCATTTGTCTTTTTCTAAATACTTTTCAAATAGACATTATTGGAGTTATTAAGAACGTGAGCCCCATCCAGCAAAAGACAGTTGGTGGACAAATTGTTAATATGATGACTGCGGAACTACAAGACCAAAGGTTAAACCTTATCCCTTTTTTGGAGTTAGCATTATGACCTTCTCTTTAAAAAGGATCATTTAAAATGACAAAGGTTTTTTATTGGGTTCTTTCTTGGTTAATACCAAAACTTATTAGTTTTAATATTAATATATATTTATAAATTCAGTATACTTCTTCCTGAATATGTATGTCAATATACATTATTAACTTCTATATTTTTTTTTAAAAAATAATCAAAGTATTTCACAAAATATACTTATAAATATATGTATACTTAAATAAAATAATTACTAAGAAGATAAACAAAATATTTAATATTATAAGTATAATAATTCCTTATCATTTATTTGTTACTAATTATATAACTAAAAATAATTTCTTAGAATAAAAGTATATGTAATAAATAGGTTATACATATTTTTCACGTGTTTTTAAAAAATATTCTAAGGATTAAAGGTTATTAACCTAACCAAATTGCTTAAAATATCAATGAATAAGTATTATAGGGAATAATTATTTGATTGCATCATGTATTTTTTAAAAATCAATGGCAATTTTTTTTCAGTATGTTCTAAAATTTTTTCAAAGTTTCACAAATTAACAATATGCGAGTTAATAATACTACATATGCAAAAGTTAATTAAATAATATTAATTCTCATTTAATATTAGTTATAAATTATGTAAACTTTTATTGCTTATAAGAGTGAAGCATGTTTTTGGGCTTTGAAATACTATTTTTGTGTATACATATATCTCTTCAATCAAATATGTTTAAAACAATGTTATTAATATAATAATTTTTTTTGGCCAGGGAAAGAAAGTGAAAGTAACATTGTGGGATGAATATGTTATTCATTTTGAAAAGAAAATGAATGTCAATGCCACTGAAATTTTAACCCTTAATATTGCTATCTTTGCATCAATAAGAGGTACGAATATCCGAGGTAATGTAATCATAATATTACATTTTATTAATTATGTACTTTTACATATTAAAGCTTAATTACAATCAACTAATATTTAATTATGTTCATATAATTACCGGTACTTTATCCATTTCTACATCAAGATCAATCAATTTTTTGTCAATATTGGCATACCAGAGACTAGAGAACTCAAACAATTGTTCAAGTAAATTATATATTCAATTTAATACATATACTAACATTATTTTAAAATTATACATTTAGTGCAATATATGTTACTAAACTCCCTTAATTTATTATTGGGATTCCAATGATGCTCATAGTGTTCAAATTATAAATTCTATGTATCTTTCGATGTTGGACAAACCCAAGACTATAGGTGAAATTTTGGAAAGGAGTCATAGGGTAACAAATAAATCTAATTAAAATATATGCTTTTTAAAAGTTACATGTTATAAAAAGTTTACTTACTTCAAATTTTTAATTACTCCAGAATGATGTTTATATTTATGTTGCTACGGTAAATGATATATAATTGGTACTATATGTGTTACCCAAACTTAAACATTGTAATGATTTCTTTAAATCTAAGAAAAAACTACAAAATCTACCTTATTCTCTTTTTCCGTAATTTCAATGAAAGGTTCCATTTGGAGCTTGATGTCAGTGATTCTACTGGTAACACTATATTTATTGTATTTGATGAAGTTGCTGAACAATTAGCCAATGTAAAACTCAATGACATTACTTCAGCATTTGATAATAGGGAGATGATACGGATTTGCAGTTGCTGTTCTTTAAGATAATTGACTGTACACAGGTTTTCTAAGTGAAAATGAGTTCTTTCTTTCAAAGATGCGGAATGCAAAGTTTTACCGCAAACAAAATTTTCATGCCAAAGGTAAATATTAAATTTATTACATATAATGTCATAATATGTGATTTATTAACATTCAATTATAAAGCAATGTGAAATAAACTATAACTGATTTGTGCTTTTATTATGCAGATTGAAAAAGAGGATAATTTGAAAAGAAATATGGTATAAAATACATACAAATAACTTATTCCTCTAATGAATCCCCAAACAAAAGAACAACAAATTGCTCAACAAAAAAAAAAAAGACTAAGATATAACAAATATAATTAGCATTATCTTCAAAAAATAATTTAAATTTAAATAAAAATAAATTTATATATAATAGTTACTAAAGCATAACTAATTTAACTAGTATGTGTTTCTAATTAACCATTTTTTTTATATTAAAATATTTATAGGACTAATGCGTTTCTTTTTATCATATTTATTGATATAGGTTGGAATTTGACAAAAAATTGTCTAATTGCTCAGAGA
This sequence comes from Cyamopsis tetragonoloba, assembly GCA_037177725.1. Classification (NCBI taxonomy): domain Eukaryota; kingdom Viridiplantae; phylum Streptophyta; class Magnoliopsida; order Fabales; family Fabaceae; genus Cyamopsis; species Cyamopsis tetragonoloba. Next base: position 46,056,568 of record CM074122.1, on the reverse strand, counting down.
GAAAGGAGACATTGGAAGATTTAGCAGACTTATCAAGATATATAATTTTAGGTTTATTTTTAAAAAAAAATGTTTAATAATTTGAATAACTTACAACTTTTTTGGTTTGGGATGATTATTTTTAATATCTACATTTACTTTGGTCTTATTTATATTGATTACATATATGTTAATCATAAATTCGTTACTTATTATAAATCAAACACAGAAATTTAATAAAAAAATTAAAACAAAAATTATTCTAATTCAAATCGAATTAATGATATATCGGTTATACATTTATAATTATTTCTTCAAAAATAAGTCAAAATATTCTTAGACATATTAATGTTTAAAAATAGGGTCTTGATATCTAGTGTCCTAAAGGCACTAGATAAAGTCACTAGAAGTAGAAAAATAATCATAAAAGCACATTGTCTCATCTCTCGGGAATATAAAAAATTACACATTTCAATACATTTTTACTATATTTAAGCTCTTAAATAGTGCCCTTAGGACACTAAATATCATTTGCCTTAAAAATATATAATAATTTGAACAATGGAGCAAAAGTGGCTACAATGAAGCAAAAAAATATAAAGAAAAAATAAAAAATCAACCCATGCTATTGTTTGTTATTTGAAATAATTAATACTCTTATATTGATTTGTTTGAATTATTTTCAGATTTGTGATAATTACATATGATTAGTTTGATATAATGACCACCTATTATAAATAAATTTTAAAAAATTGTTTATGCTATATATATCACCAATATATTTATAATTCATTCAAAGAAAAACAACACTCCAAAAAATATTAAAAAAAATATAAAAAGACATTATAAATATATAAATATAATACATAAAAAAATAACCTCAACGTTTACTTAAATTAATAACTCGTACAACGCACAGGCATGTTTCCTAGTTTATATATATATGTCTTACTTTGTTCTTTCTTATTTGTGTTTTATAAACAAAGATAACTTCTATGGAAAAAAATTCTTATGTAAATTTTAGTAATTTTCACTAAGGATACCCTTGGTGAAATACAATCATTATTAGAAAGTAACACAATCAATTGTTATTCAAGAGGACATTAGAGCATAGACAAATATATGAAAAAATTATATTAGCAATCTCTGACAAGTCTGGCGATATTTTTCTCTTTTTGGTTATGGTGGGACACTAAAAGTATTTTCGTTGAGAGCTATTTTAGTGGGAGTTAGATGCAAATGTGACATTGCTTTAACAGTGTCATCCAATGGAATGGCAACATTGTTAATTCATGGTGGTATAATTATTCACTCCCAATTTGTCATTCTTATAAATATTAATAAAGGCTTAACATGCAACACCAAACAACGAAGTCCTTTGGCTGAGCTAATAGTAAAAGCCAAGATAGTAATATGGGATGAAACCCCTATGACAAATAAGTATTTTTTGAAGCATTGGATAGAACTTTTAGGGATATTCTATGATTTTCAAACTCTGAAAGTCTCTTAACAAACCATTCAGAGGAAAAGAGATTTTAGACAAATCTTTCTTGTAGTTCCAAATGGTAGAAGATATCATTTATGCTACAATAAATTCTTCTTATATATGGGATTATTGCAAGATCTCCACTTTGACAAAAAAACATGAGGCTTCAAAGTGATGAATCAGATTAGGAGAAAAATGCACTGATACAATTTTCAGAACGGATTCTAAAAATTGGTAATGGTTTGATTGGAGAAGGGTGAATTCATCATTGAAATCGCAAATAATTTGTTGATGAATGATATGCTTGATTTAATTGTCCAATAGACATATCCTTCTCCTCGAGAAAACTTTCAAAATCTTTCATATTTTCACAACAGTGTGATATTAGCACCCACTAATTATATAATCAACTTAGAAAATCCTTCATATTTTCACAATAGTGTGATATTAGCACCCACTAATGATAAAATCAATTTCTTGAATGGTTACGTACTTTTATTGTTTCCAACAAAAGAAAAAATATATTATAACTTTAATACTATGAGTCACCAAGATACAAACTCTATTTCTATAGGCAATATTCATATTTTTGAGTTTTTACATACCTAATTCACCATGTCTTCATACTCACGAGTTAAGGTTTAAAGTTGGCGTCCCAATGACGTTGAGAAATATAGACCAATAATTAGGAATGTGTAATGGTAATTAGTTAATTATTACACATATAGGTTCTTTTGCCTTAAAAGTAATACTAATTTCAAGAAGTAATATGAGTGACAAAGTTTCGGATTTCTAGATTGAGCTTAACTCTTTTCGATAGTAAGATCCTTTCAAATTTCAAAGGAAACAACTTTTTATAAACATTTCTTTTGCTATGACAACAAATAAGAACCAAAGTTAATTGCTCAAACATGTTAAAATTTACTTTACTAGATCTGTCTTTTCTCTTGGACAACTCTATGTTCCATTATCTAGGTTTACAAAACGCAATGGGTCAAAATTCTTATACGAGATGATAAAGGATTCTAATCAAACTTGACTACAAATATTGTGTACAAAGAAGTCTTCTAAAATTTGAATTAGTTAATTATATCTTTTTCTTTTGTTCATAATAATATTTTTAATAATAAAAAACAATATATTAATGGGAGTACATGTGGTACCCCAAACTTAAATACAATCACAAATTACAGTAAAACTAAAAAGAACATACTAGCATATATAACACAAAGTAAAGGATTTAACTCCCAAACTGATAAAGTAATTGACAATCCCTTCTCAGCACTAACGAGCCATTTACAACTTCTTAATTTAACTTCAAACAACATTTCCACAAAATCCAAAACACCATTATTGAAGATGATATTGTTACGATATAACTAAATGGTCTAGACCACAGCTACTCAAATGACAGCAAAACACCTCCCACCATTACACATGACGGATCAATCAAATTAAAATATTTTCCCGTAAAATCAATTTATCGAGAATCACCCCACACAGTAATTGCTAAAGGAAGATGAGGCATTTGTGAGGAGCCTTACACTTTCAAAGCTTCTGAATTGCTGAATCACATTGAGAATCAATATTCATATGACATCAAAAACTCCTATATAAAAAATCATAGACGGGTTTGACTGTGCAAATTCCTACAGCATCAAAATTACAAAACCAAACATCCTCCTAGTCTATTTTAAGCTGAACTTGTGCCAATAATTGTTGCAAAATATCACGTTGTTCAATTTCTCATTGAAATAAAGGATGCCTCCAACTGAGAAACCAAGACCAATGCTCTCCCTTAAAAAAAATCACAATCATGTACAAGAATATGTTCAGAAACAAAAGCCCGAATCCCACCAATCCAACGAAAGTCCCACAACTAAGTAGAAGCACCATTTCCAACCTTCCTAATAACATTATCATCAATCCAAAATTAGCTAGCCTCACAATTAACATCAAATCCCGCCACCACTAAGAAGCTTTTCTATTAACCAGAAAAGAATTCAAAAAAATTCTAAAGGACCATATCTTACTTCCAAAACCTTAACCCATAATTGGTCAGAGGAATGCGCAGCCCTCCACGTCCATTTTCCCATCAACAACCAATTAAATCACTCCAAGTTTTTGACTCTCAAACCATCATCATGTTTCGGTTTACAAACCTCTTCCCATTTTATTCAAGCATACTTCGAACCATTCTTGACTCCCCGCCACAAGAATGCTTGTTGAATACTAACCAATTCCTTAAGAACTGATTTTTGAGCTTTATAGAAGGATAAAAAATGAATAGGCATTGAATTAAGTACTTAATTCAAAAGCATAACTCTCCCCCAATAGAAATATATTTATGTTTCCAAGAGGATTACTTTTTTTAATCCCATCCACAACTCCTCTCCAAACATCCCTATTCCTCGAATTAATTCCAACGTGAATACCCAAATATTTTATAGGAAAAGAGGCCACTTTGCAACGAAAGAAATCATAAGCAATACCAATAAATCATCTCCAGAATTTATCCCAAAAATACAAATTTTATTAAAGTTAATCTTCATACTTGAGATGAGCTCAAAAGATCTCAAAACTGACTTCAATACCCATAGGTTCTGCTGAGTAGCTTCTCCCATTATAAGAGTATCATCAGCAAACTGTAAAATTGAAAGCACCGGTCATGCATTATCAATTTGCACTCCAGAGAAAAGTTCAAGCTCAACTGCCCGGCACATTAAACTTCCAAGACCCTTTGCTACTAAGAGAAACAGAAACGGTGCAAGTGGATCCCCTTGCTTTAATCCTCTTCCAATCCTTGTTTCCTCCGTAGGACTACCATTTACAAAACTGATAAATGTCCTCTTTAATCAATTGCTCACCAAAACCAAACCTTCGCAACATATAGCTCAAGTAGGACCAATCAATGCAATCAAATGCCTTCTCATAATTGACCTTCAACATGAAGCATTTTTTTCTTGACTTCCGAACATAATCAACTGTTTCACTTGCCATCAACACACTGTCAAGCATATGCTTCCAGTAATAAAAATAGATTGATGTTCTGAGATAATATCCCCCAAAGCTCCCTTTAACGTATCCGTGAGAAGTTTTGAAATCACCTTAAGGGAAATAGGCCGGAATTCTTGAATTTGTTCATAATAATATTGTACACTTAGCTTTTGATGACTTCAATTTTTATCGCCTTCTCATCAGAGTTTTCCATTTTGCTTAATGTGTTGTCATTGCCATGGTTGTAAGTCATTTTCTTTTACTTTGCATTATAATTTTAACACAATTTTCTTTAGTTGCTATACTAAATAATATCATCAATATTCTACTAAATTTGATTTACCTTTTTTATTTTACTGTAATTAAATTTGTAAAACCTTTCTACCCCCGAAGACTGCACGTGTTTAAGGCAAATTAATTATAAATCAACAACATTTACAAAACTACTAAATAAGGATTTCTCTTTATATTTTACTCAAATTATTTATAAATTAACAAAATTTGGAAAACTTTTAACCCTAAAGCATCACACGGGCATAATACTAGTTAATAATCATAGGTACGTTTGATGCATGAACAGGATAGTACAAGTAATACAGTACAACTTTTATGCAGAAGTGAAAAAAAATAACGTAAACATTGATTTAAAAAAAATAATGCAACATAAACTACCTTAGATAAGTGGGGAAAGTGGGGGAGGTAGTTACACTATTGAGTAAAGATGGAAGGTTAGTTTTGGCTTCTCCTAACTTGTGCATGAAACAAGAAACTTGTCCCTTCGTTTAGTGGGGTAAAAAAAAGTGGCTATTTGTGCTGTCGAGTTACTCAAATATTGTGCTGTCTCAGAGACAGCTTTTTGAATCAGAACAAAGAGTTTTGTCCTGTGTTGTACCTTAAAAATTAACAAATCAAACGTACCCATAGTAATTAGTATCAATATATAGAGTAAAAATAGTCGCTAAAATTATAACTTCCAACCAATTTAGTATGTATTTAAATTTTAGTTACAAAATATAATTTTTTAATAATCAATTATATATAGTCAATTATTAATATAATCCATTACTACAATGCCTTATCTCACTAGGAATAAAAATTTGTTGATATAATTGATATTAACTGATTATTAAAAAAATAAGGAATTGTTAAGGGAATTAAGATTTATATACAAAATTAAATATCAGTATCATTACTATTACTATTAGTGATCAATAAAAATATAGCTGTCTGTTTCCTAAAAATTAATTTTGAAGATAATTTTGTGTTTGAATTATACGAAGGAAATTACTTGTGATAATTTACAAAATAAGGTATGAAATTTACAATTTCCTTGTCCATTGAAGGGTTATTTAAGACAGTTGATATTTGTAAGAATCATTCAATGAGAAACTTTTCCTTGATTAACAAAATTATCAAGATTTATACTCTCTTACCAAACGACACTATAATTTTGTAAAAAGAGAGAAAAAAACACCTATAATTTGTATATTCTAAAGCCAACACAATTGATGCTTGATATGGACACATATTTAGTGCAGCTGAGCTTGAACCCGGCATTCCAGGTGACTATTATTGCCATCTCTCTATTTTCACTGGGCAAATTAGTGTGTACCAGAAAACTAAATTTTTTATTACTGAGCACACTTAATTTTTAATTACTTGCAGGCATTTTGCGAGATTCTTTTGCATATTTACTTGGCTTTTAATTACGGGATACAGCCCGTTTTTAATTACTGGTAAGTGTTTTGAAAAATCTTTTTACCCATTTGTTCGGTTTTTAATTATTGGACACACCCAAATTTTAATTACCGAACGCGCACCAATTTTGAATTACTGGCGCGCCAATTTTCACTCCCCTCCCTAACCCTTATCGCCCCTCCCTTGACCAGTACTCCAAAGACATAAAAATGGCTATAGTTTACCTCAAAAACTTTACAAGGCTTTAAAGCTTTTTCTCATAATCACAAACTTGAATCCTTAAAATTTACAATTATGACAAATAAATTCTAGTCCCTAAAATTTACACTAACTTCCATGGAATTTAACGTTAAACACATTTAGATCCTCACTATTTTAAATATTACACACGTCTGTTAATTTATATATTGTTCTCACATAGAACCCTCTTAGCTTTAAAATATCTCAACTACTACTCTTAGTTTTAAAAATGTTTCCATATCTTCAAAAAATAAAAAACCAACAGAAGACCTACATTTATACCAACATCTTCCAATTCTTTGTAACCAATACAAAAAGTACATTTATGTGTAAGCAGCCTATATTGTTGGCAGCAACTCCAGAATTTCTTATTCCCTTATGATGCTTTACTTGCTAAATCTGCAGAATGACACACTTCTTGTGGGTTATCTGGTTTGCATTTTATCGTTACTGGCTTCCCAATCTTTGACTTATCTTCCATTCTTGCAATTTCTAAAGCTTTTGTACATACCGGAAAACTTTGATCATCATAGGACTCCAAAATCACACCAGAACCTATGCATTTTCTTCCCTCGTAGAAGGCCGCAAACTGACCAGCTGCTAGGCCTTGATCATCTTCGGATATTCGTACCACTGCAGATTCATCCTGGCCATCATCTTCAACTTCCATTTCTAAGCTACAATCATAGAATCCTGGACCATGTCTCACCTGAAAAGTTAAGATACCAAAACTATTAAGTACTGTAAGGATGGAAAAAGCTTTCAACAACAAGGAAGGGAAATTTATATTCAATGAATCCACCTTGCACTGGAGCTGACTTGTCTGGCTCGGGGTTGACCCACTAAGCCATTTCAAAGAGCCAACACGGAATAAACGCCTTCTTTTGTCAAAGGAAAAGTAATTTCTTGACACAAAAACTACATTGTTTTTAACATCCTTCTCGACGACATACCTGCATAAGGTTACAAGATGGGATGAACTTCTGTCTTAAAGTAAGTCTGAAGTTGAAATCTTGATAGGAATGCAATGAAATAAAAATGTCAAATGGCTCAACCCGGAAAAGTAAACAAACAAGTGAATGATCTAATGTTTTGTACTATAGCCAAAGCCCAACATATATTTATAATTTCTTATTTCTGCACCTACCAAGTGGATCTACCTTGAATATAAAATGGAGTGTATAATTACATGATTAATTGGAAATTTATCAGATAAATATACTGATGCCACAAGCCAGAAAGTAATCAAGAAGGAACTGACCATGGCCCTCCAGGTAGTCGCAGACCCTGGCGCTGACCAATAGTATAAAACCAAAAGCCCCGATGTTTGCCAAGAAAATCTCCGGTCTCAGCTTCCAGTATGATACCTTCTCTCTCCCCAATATGTCTTGCAACAAATTCACTGAATCTTATCTATGACTCAAAAAGAGAACAAAGAGACAAAACAAAATTATCTCCAAGAGTTGCTGCAGAACAATAATATAAATGTGAACAAAATGACACCCTTAGCTTAAAGTTTTGAAATAGAAAACTGAAAACAGATGCAATGATTCAAAATGGACATTGCCATTAGTGTCGTTTTTATTTTAACCATCCTCTTACAGAAGAGTTTTAAAGATCAAGAGTGATTTGTAATGAATCATATATTTCTGAACACATTGAAATAGACATAATGAGAAATAGCTTTTCACTCATACCTTGCCCAAAAAGCATATTCCCTGAGAATCCTTTCTATCCTTATTTGGTAGATCAAATTTTGTGGCAAGCTTGCGAACTTCATCCTGTAGACAATGTGGCAAGAAAGAACAATTAGACTGAAATTTTCTTCATGCCATTATGTAGTTCTGTTAAAAAA